>OX104111.1:93724804-96364227 GCA_944474755.1 Limnoperna fortunei
AAGCCTTTCATTGTGAGTGTAGTAATTAAAATGCATTATCTCCTTTTTTTTCATAATAGATCTCCATATTTCACAAGTCATAACAATTGCTATTTTGTCAATGTACAAAATCGTCCGCTATTAATAAACATTTAAATCTATAGTTCACTGACCTTAACGTGTTGTGATTTTGTGTGTATGCCTCATTTAAATATAGATTATCGGCGTCATGTATGAAAATTAGAAACTATATTGAAGTTAGAAATAATAGAAAAAAGATAAACGAAAATTAATTATATAAAATTGTAGACATTTTTTCATGAATTGGCTTTTAAGATAAAATAATGTATGTATTGACAGAATGACGGCTGTCCTAATCCCCCTGTATGTAAAAACAATCATGTATCGTGTGGTATTTATAAACATTTAAATCTATAGTTCATTGACCTTAACGTGTTGTGACTTTGTCTGTATACCTCAGATTACCGGCGTCATGTTTGAAAATTAGAAAAAGATATTGAAGGTAGAAATAATGTAAAAGATAAACGAAAATTAATAATAAAATTGTAGACATTTTATTTTTCAAGAATTGGCTTTTAAGATAAAATTATGCATGTGTTGACAGAATGACGGCTGTCCTAATCTCCCTTGTAAAAGTCTGTTATGAACATTAAATCTCTAGTTCACTGACCTTAACGTGTTATGACAAGTGTGAATAACCGGTTAATAAATATCGAAGGCGTTATTAAGAATAAATGTAATTGGCAAATTTGATTAAAAAAAAAAATAAACAAAATATTATAAAACCAAATTATTGTCTCAAAAATTGACTTTAAAATAAAATAATGCAATGATATAGTATGACGATTCGTTGAACCAATCCCCCCTTTTCCTACCATTGTTTATGCGATAAATCCAATAGATTTACAATAAAGTTGTAATTTAAAATGATATATATACAAGAAAATATTAAAAAATCAACACAATAAGTAGATAATATTAGTGTTTTACCCGATGCATAGTCAAATATATGGACTTTAATCGGAGCGATAAAAAACACATCCGTTCAAAATGGCGACATTTCCCAACTGACGCTTTCAATAGACGAGTCTAAGCGAAAGGGATGAGAAGCATAAAACGACTTACAGATTATTTGTAAAAATCATACATCATAAATTTATTCACCAGATATGTTTAGTTTAATATAAAATTAATTAACAGATAGATCTTTGGAGTATTGTCATTCCGAATTTCTATATATTTTAATCATGGCATTGTCCTGACATTTCCTGTTGTATGGTATAGCTCGTGGCACCTATATAAGCGAGAAAATCGAGTGGAGTTTTAATTATGAATCGACAGTCTACCTGTGAGGCTTATTAGACTTTAAGCTGGAATAATGCAAGCCAGTTGGAATTATAGTGAAGTATTTATAAAAATTATGTTAACATCATATTTGTAATGAATGTGAAATATTTTAGACTAAATTAACAAAATATACATTAGCATCGGCTACTGGGACCGACTGTGTGACTCTCTCGACTATATGAGATTAAGGGGGAATAATGTCTCATATGGACGTCACCTGGTAGCTTCCCCGAAGCGTTTAAGTTTCTGTCTTGAAGAGTGGCTCCGTCGTGGAAGACGAGGGCGTTTGTCAGCTCGATGTCCGCTATGTCTCCACAATAGATTTAAGCTTACTGACCGAGCTTAAATAAGGGCGCTTCATTGACACTAATTAAAACGTTATTGCTCTTTACATAGTTGATACTATGTATTTTATTTTAATAGATGCGGGTAGTTACAACATGGTATTGAAAGGGGGTGTATTTATGTGTATGGGTGTACCTATAAATGTTATTGCAGTGAGAATGTATATTTCCATAAAGTTCTAGAAAGTTTGAAGTAGACTCCTGCATTGGCAAGGTGTACTGACTTAGGGCAATACCACGTAGCTTACAATGGAGAGGAAGTGTCATGTGGTACGCCCCGCTATAGTCAGGAAGACCTCTCCGACCAAAGCCTTTGCAGCCTCGTTTTCGAGGGCAGCTCCGTTTCCAGTGATGGAAATGTTGATGGGCGGTGGCTACTTTGGCTAAGGCCTTAATCAAACGTTCTTGAATATCAATCAATATGTTATTCATATTTGTATCAATGCTGGGAACCCGTACGGTCGGTAGATTCGAGAGCTATTTTTCCGACCCGTGGGCGAGTACCGGTGGCGATAAGCTCTCCAGGTATGAATGATGATTGGTTGTTCTTGTCTTTGTGAGTGTCTTTATCAGAAAATGAACCATCTGTAATAGCAATGTAAGTTAATTATATTATTTTTATGTGTGGTTTTTTCAAAACGTTATGGGAAAAGAACATTCTGTTAGAGTCCTCGTGCAATGACCGTATCCCTCCTCCTCCTCTGCCTCCTCCTCCTCCGCCTCCTCCGCCTCCTCCTCCGCCCTCCTCCTCCTCCGCCTCCTCCTCCGCCTCCTCCTCCTCCTCCTCCTCCTCCTCCTCCTCCGCCTCCTCCTCCTCCTCCTCCGCCTCCTCCTCCTCCTCCCTCCTCCTCCGCCTCCTCCTCCCTCCTCCGCCTCCTCCTCCGCCTCCTCCTCCTCCGCCTCCTCCTCCGCCTCCTCCTCCTCCTCCGCCTCCTCCTCCCTCCTCCTCCGCCTCCTTCTCCCTCCTCCGCCTCCTCCTCCGCCTCCTCCTCCGCCTCCTCCTCCACCGCCTCCTCCCTCCTCCTCCTCACTCCTCTGCCTCCTCCTCCTCACTCCTCTGCCTCCTCCACTGGTACCTTACTATGAAGTTTTACAACATCCTTTACTTTAATGGTATTTGATCCGACGGGATCGATTGAAACATAGCGGGTTAACAGATTATTTAAATCTTATACTTCTGCTCTTTATGTACATCATATTTGAGAAGACTGTCGGAAGGTTTTCTTTATATAGATGTTAAAAATGATAAATTTTATTTGTATTTAAAGACAAATTAGGATGGTTCTGACCCTGCTGTTCAAATTCCCTTTTTAAATAATAATAATAATGGTAAAATTAAATAAAAGTGGAAATTCCCATTCCCGTCAAGACATACACTGGTGTACACAAATCAACCTCATCGTTGCTATTCTCAAGAAGTAGCAGTTTAAACAAAGTCTAAAACAATAGGGAGAAGCAGTCTTAAAGTTTGTTTTTCCAACCCATTACGTAGGGGTTAACTCATCCGAAAAACAGTTTGGGATATTAAATATTAAACTATGTGTATATATCATGCTATAGTTATAACTTAACGCTTATAAATTGACACCCTTACACACACACAAAAAGAAAAAAAAAATGGGGGGGAGGCGAGATCGTTATAAAACGATATTATAAAATTTATACTAGGGAGTATTCTACTTTTATACAAAACTTATTAAGGAACCAACTATTAATTAGTATATCATATGAAGAAGCAACGGTTAAATGATGTGTTACATAAATATTCCCCTTTAAGTTATGCCAACGATAAGAAAGAAAATGGGGGAGGATGTCGGGACATTGAATCGACACATAAAAAGGAGTAGGATACTGTTTAATTATATTATTTGGTTTTTAAATCGTATTTTTATATATTGCTTACATCTTTTTTTCAACGATATTATGAGGTGTTCATTAAATTAGTTACGTTTTCCTTATATCTGTATTGTTTTATTTTACAAAAACTTAACAATGAAATAAATAGTAAATGTTAGGGGATTGTGAACTTGTCAAAAAGGTCAACAAAGTCTTTGGGATATTTAAAATTGCATTGAAATGTTTTGACCGATCGAGTTAACGTTTGTGGATTTGTCAACTTTTAACTTTTCAAAAGGTACATGTCTTTGGGATATTTAAATACATTCACTACACTCAAAATGAAAGGCAACAATGGAATCTGCAATATATTTAATTAATTACAATACACCTATTAATTACAATTAAAAAGAATCGATACCATTTTCCTTGCTCCATATAATACATCACAATACTTGTATGACGTCATAATGTTAACCTCACTCTGAGAGGTTAAATGTTGAGAGGTTAATTTTTCTCGTAGAGATAACGTGGAGAATATTGAGGGAGAACTCTGGTTTTTTCCACTACTCAATATAATTGACTATTATTGTAATTGCTACAGGCACATACAAACAGGAAGAGACAAACTAAGATCCACTTGCTTGTTTTTAATAGAGGAGTATCAGCTATACGTACATTTACATCGTTCTTGTTATCAGTATAACTAAGTTTTCAGCTAGTCAAATGGACCCACGGAAAAATCGCCTCCGTCAAAAACGCACCCCTCAGTTTTGTTTGCAAAATCGCCCCACCATAAAATTGCCCACTGTAAAAACGCCCCCCTCCACAGTGAGGTCGATTTAGCAAAAAGTGGGGGCGTTTTGACGGGGCCGATTTGACTTTTATCCACCAATTGATTTTTTTCTGTTGTTTCTGTTCAATTAGTTGAGTTTGAATGTGTTAGCTTTCTTAACAACAAAAACTTAAATAAAGAGTTAGCAACATTGTTTTTTTCTTAATTGTGGACATGCATATTATATGGCTGATAGCATCTTAATTAATTGCACAAGAGGTTTTCAGGTCGTTACTATATTGCACAAGAGCATCTCAGGTAGTTACATATATTGCACAAGAGGTTCTCAGGTAATTAATACATTGCACAAGAGCTTCTTGGGTAGTTACTATATTGCACAATAGCATCTCAGGTAGTTACATATATTGCACAAGAGTTTCTCAGGTAGTTACTTTATTGCACAAAAGCATCTCAGGCACGTTATGTATATTAAACAAGAGAATCTCGTGTTATAACGTTAATTTCACATCAGCATCACGGATAGTAACCCAGAAAAAATGCATTGGTGCCAGGAGTGAAACATGTTTTCAATATATCTTTCGTTATTATGATTTTAGTTACTAGTATTACCAAGGCATTGACCATCTTGTTTGGTGACTGCGACCAAGTTAGTACGTAATTACAGAGGGCATTCACGAGTTTTCTAATCGATCGGAATCGGATATGTTTCTAAAGCTAAAAGCAGATGTCGAATGCAATTTCTTAAAAATTAGCAGGTAGTTCATTTTTGATCTTGTCAATCTAATTTAAATTAAATCTTTCACTTGCTCCCCCTTATTAAAATTCTTTCCCTCGTTTCACCTTTATGTAATTGACAACTTCAAATAGGGAGAGCAAGTACACATTTAAATTTTAATCATTAAACGATGTAATTTGTAGTTAATGAGAAATACAGTTAATTCATTCATTCATTCATTTATTTATTCATTCATTCATTCATTCATTCATTCAAAATAGAGTGAACATTAGTAGGGGCAAGGATCCACAATTGTAGCATAATAAAAGGTAAATAATAGATTTAAGCAGGACTAATAGGCCAAAGTGGATATAGTTTATATTTTTTAGTATTTAGTATTGATAAAGATCAGAATTGTTATGGGACTACAACAGAATTAATGCGTTGTTGCTGAAATGCTTTTTTTTTCAAATGTTTGATGTTTCTAGTTGTTTCTTGGTTTCGTCTTCTGTTTTATATGAAATAACCGATATCAGCAAAATTGGACAACCACTTTATCTAGATTTTTTCTGATGAAATTCTAAGCAAACATATTTATAAGTTTTAGTCATTCATTATCACCATAGGGTTCGACATCATGGTCGGTAGCAAAAAGGGAACATAACGACGAGAATTCTTAAGAGGCAACTAACGTCACACAATGAAATCGTTTCGAACCAATAAACCAAGTATTGCGTTGGAAGTTTAATCTATTTTGACTGTCCGTCTTTTTCTTCTGCCTCTCCGAATGAAAATCTTAATTTTTAACAAAAAAAAAAAAAAAAAAAAAAAACAAGTGAAGCCTAATTCATGGAGTTCATTGATGGTATTTAACAAATAAACTACATCCTTTCAAGTCAGGGGTTCTATCGATGGAGCGAACGCGAACTCAGAACCCCTGACTTGGAAGGATGATAAACTATAGACCATGTAATCGAAGCCAAAACAAAAAAGTAGATACAAATTTCGCTCCGAGAACGGACACCAAACGGTATCAGTGTACGATGTATATAGGCGTAGAATCGGCAGTACATCGGGATCTTCACTGGGACTCAATCCAGGGGCGGATACAGGATTTTCGAAAAAGGGGGGGGGGGCGTAAAAAGGGGATATCGGAAAAGGAAGGCAACGTACAAGGTTTTTATAGTGTTCAGTAACCTTTATTTGGTACAGTATATACAACAGTGATATCATAATAAACGTATTAGTACCGTTAATGCATTAATTTATGGCGAGGACGAGCGGGGATTACATTTTTGCCTTTGGCGCTGGTTTTTACCCTCCCTTTTCTCTTTTTTCCTTTTTTTTGTTTTAATAGGGGGGCGTACGCCGCTACGCCCCCCCCCCCCCTGGATCCGCCACTGCAATCTGTTGCTGTACTACATTAATATCCTGCCAAAAGAAATTAATTTAAAATGTATTTGCAGACGATAAACATTGAACTAGGTTGACATCAGATGTGGACCACTTACACCTCAAAGAAGATGGAGACAAATTAAATAAACAATGAAAACAAAGATGAAAATGAATTTATAATATACGAATTCAAAATGTAATTTTAATTAAAGAAACGTAAACAAAATAAAGACACAAGATCGTGTGTATGCAAATGACAAGTATCTAGGTGTTTCCATAACATCGCATGAAATGGAGTCTTCAAATGACCAACATCAATATGGCATTCTCAGACTATTTATTAAAGAAAAACCTAAAAATAAGAAATTATATGCATAAAAATAGACAGGGTACAAGGCAATCATTTATAACCAACAGTAGAATATGCATGTACCGCATGGGATCCATACTTAAGGAAAGACAGTCTAGAAATGAAACAACGCAGAGCAGAAATATGTGCTGCAACAACATATATCATAATACTCCCTATGTAACTAACAGGTTAGAGGTCTCTAGAAGAAGGAAGAAAAGGGATATAAACCAAACAGACATGTAATATGCACTGCAAATCTTACCAGATGCCAACTTGCCACAGTTTATTATAGGAATCCTACATCTTGGCATTGTACTTACTCAAGTGGAAATATAGCCAGCTTTGATGGCAGCCACAAACTAGATGTAAAAAAATAACAGTCATCTAGTTACCATGCGTTTGCTTATGATCTATAAGTACATGTATACCTTAAAATATTTACTGGCTGATGTGAATTCAAACGTTCAGCAATAATTTTTAATTGCTACAGGACTAATTGCTTTGATGTCTGCTTAATTCCAGCTATAATCAACCAAAGAACAGTTAACAAACAATAAGCCAAGGTAGAAAAAAGAACAAATTGTCAGAAATTTTGAAGTATAGATCTATTGGAAAGTAGGAGGAATTTAGCCTTTTGTACCAGCTACAACCAACTTACCAATACCCACTTCTATAAAAGAAGTCTTAAGCAAGGCACTCTTCAAACAAGTAGTCCACTATATTCCGAGGCTTACTGTATTAAGACCTGACAACTTCAAAGCAATAGGGAATCCCCTATCCGCCACCCAGGGATGTGTGGGCAGCTGTGGATTGAGCACTGGGAACCTACACTGATAAACATTTATATATCCTGCAACTCATCTGGAAAACAAGAAAATGGCCGTTACACTAGAGACTAAGACTTAAATTGTTCACAAAGCACTTCCAATTTTTTATTGAAGAAACAAACTGCTATTCAGAATGCCCACAGCAAATACCCGGTAGCATCATTGAGCATATGAAGTATAGATTTGATTTGAAAATGGATCATTGCCACTTAAAGTGTTCATTGCACCCCGAGTGCCTGAAGTGACAACAGGCTGTAGACTCTGCCAGCTGGTAATGGACCTCCTGCCTGTTTTTGGAACTATCTGTCTAAAAAATAATTGTGACATTACAGCGGACAATACTGTGTTTCAAAAGATATTCAGTCGCATTGAAGCTTACCATCAGTCTTAGAGTTTTATTATTCTTCCTAAAATGGCCGATTTCTGGTACAGATGACCCAGTACAGATGAGCTCACATCTGTACTTGCTGCGTCATCCAATCAAAACGCCAGAAACAAGAACATTGTTAAGGAAGCATAACAACGTTCTTCTATGACGTTCTTGTTTCCAGCGTTCTGATTGGATGTCAGAGACAATGGAGTCTACAACAATGGAGAGTCTATATGTTATAGCGATGTGAAAGTTGTTGGTTTACGGAAGAAATAGGTACTTTCATACGTTTTTGGGAAAGTCTGTGTGAACTTTCACTCGTGATAGAAATTTTTATGTCTTTTAGCTCGTTCCGCTGCGCTCCACTCGCGAAAAGACATAAAATTTCGATCACTTGTGAAAGATCAACCGGTCTTTCCCAAAAACGTATGAAAGAACCTATTATTCTGTGTTTGGCTGATATTTCTTGTTTGTCCTGATCACAAGACTTTCCACTTTCATAGTGTAAAGTCTTCAAATTTGCCTGTTATTAGTCTGTTTCCTTTTCTTCCCGCCACCTGCCCAGGTTTTCTTTTGTTACCTTAATTTCTGTTTTGTGACATGTCGTCAAGACATTTTTACCCTGGATCCATGATAATTTACGCTTTCAAAGTTCATCCAGGCACATTGAACTCTTCTTTACCAATTTATTTACTCTTACACCAAAATCTTTGTGAGCAGATTAACTTTACAATATAAAAAGATATAGCAATGACAGCAACATGATCAATGAAAGATTGCAACACTTTGAAACATATCGCAGGATGGAATTTTTCATCTCCTTATAAGAGTTATTTCCCCTTATTTATCATGTCCCATATTAACTTATTTTTATTTTTAACATTTGCTCAAATTTGTGTACAATCTTGCCACACAATTTAAAAATCTAGATCGACTTCACAAAAAGTTGTAAGTGTAAAATCTATGGTAAGTGTTGGAAAATCATGATTTCAGCACTTATGATAGATTTTACACTTATGACGTTTTGTGAAATTGACCCCTGTATTAAAAACTATATGAAGAGTTACCTGTTCAAATTATAAAACTGCTAATACATGTACAATGTATGGGCAACAGTAATAGAAACAATTTCACCAAATCTGTCTACTTGGGCTTTCCATTGACAAATACATGTAACATGGTATCTTACAGACAGTTCAATTCAGAAATCGCTCAGTAATAAATCACAAACAAGCCAGGTGACTACACATTGCACTTTTATTTCATACACAACCAGTATCATAATGTACACAATTAATACCAATCAAAACACACAAATTTAGGATTTTATCCCAACACATACAAATAAATTAATATATATAAATAAAATAAAAATGACTAAAATTATCTTGTAATCAAGCCCAGGCACTAAAAACATTCCAAACTGATTTAGCATTGAGACTTAACTACTAATATAAATCTGGTATTGGTATACTAAGCCTGATAGAACATTAATTCTATCAAATTTATTTTAACACAAATAATTCTTTTTAATTATTTCCTTACCAATTTGATAACAAAAAAGTACTGATGTATATTAAACCACAGACTACATGAAAAAAAAAACTACTAAACATTAATTACCTCCCTTTTTTCTCAATTCTTATATGGTTATTTTAGATTTCAGACAATAGAAATAAATATGGTACTATCAAGAAACTATTACCAATATATATTATACATGATTGAAAAAAAAATAACATTGATTGTTTTGGGATTTTTTTTTGTTAGAACATCACATTCAGCAATTTTTCAGCTATATCATGCCCTTAGTTTTTATTAGGGGAGGAAGCTGAGAACCCAGAGGAATAACCAATCTTCTGTATGAAAACTAGCAATCCTTGTCAATTAAGATTGGAGTCGAGTGCACCCTGCCAGCAGTGAGACTCTAACCCGCAATCTTCATGTTTACTTACCATTAACCATTGCCACAGAGGCCTCCAAAAATACCATTATATCTCACTGGAACATATTATTGTTCACATTAATAGTAAAAAGACTGATTTCTTATCACTACAAAATATTTAAACAAAGGCACTGTTCACTTCATATTATTCTTCAATTTGTTTTGATAAGCTCTTTAGCTAATAATTGCATTATGAAGGTAACATACATATTTATTTTCCCAGAATTACATAAATTTGACTGTTATTAGTAATTACAAGATTTCATACTCATATTTCTAAGATGTTTTACAGTAGATTATAAAACCAAAAAAAATAAATAATAAAAGCATTTTAATTGGACACAATTTTTTCGCTATTTTAAAAACATAAACTAATCAAACACGGAAGAACTTTGCCAGCTGTTGTTGACCTTTGACCTGTGGTAATAACTTTCTACGACATGACTTAGGTTCTGTTTTTGATTTCTTCTTTGCAGGTTCATTGGATTCAGTGTTTTTCCTTTTCTGTCCACCTTTTGTTAAGTTTAACTTATCCTCCTCGGAGATATTTAATGATAGCTGACTAGAGACTTCTGTTGACAGAGTAGATATGACTTGTACAGTCTGGATTTTACTGCTACACTCCTCTGTTTTCACTTGTTTATAGGACTGCACATTTTCCTGGTCCTTAATGGATTCTAGTATTTTTTTAGCAATCCCTGACTTAGATGCTGGATGGGCAATAGTTTTACTACAAATGTGAAGGATAATAAGTAAACTTGATAAATATATTTATTCAATAATATATAAAACATTTTGTATAAAAATAATGTGTCTGAAAAATTTGAATAAAAAAGGATATTCACTAAAAATAAAATGGTTATTCACCGCGGGAAAATGCATGCGATTTATTCAATAATGCAACATTTTCCCGCGGTGAATAACCATTTTATTTTTAGTGAATATCCTTTTTTATTCAAATTTTTCAGTAAAAATCATAAATTTGATATTTGATTTTTGTTGCATTATTGAATAAAACAATAACTGTCTTTTGATTCGGTAAATGTGTGGAGTTATTGACTTTTGAAAAAACTCTTTGTTATTCACCTCGCCCGCATGGCTCGGTGAATAACAGTTTTTTCAAAAGTCAATAACTCCACACATTTACCTCATCAAAAGACAGTAATTGTATAATATTAACTCTTTAGCAATACAGTATTTTTAAATAGAAATTTGTCAAAATGTGCAAAATTATGTTATATTGCAATCAAAAATAAGTTCTGCTGTACAAGAAATGGGTAATGAGAGAAAATTAAATCTAAGTCATGAAATATATTCTTCTTAATACAATATACCTGAATGAGTTTCATTTCAAGTTCGAATATTGTTCCGGTCTGATGGTTTTAGACGAAATTATGGCCCTAGGACTTACATCCCAATTGAAATTCATTATTTATAGTAACAAGTGTGGACACAGAAAAACGTCTCGCCTGAATTCTGCATCGGTAACGAAAATAAATTTCGTCATAAGCATTACGTTAATAGCATTAATTATGAGCAGCGGTCTGTATACCAAATATTGTCACCATACTATGCATAGTTACAGAGGAACTGTCCTAATACAAAAACTTTAACGTAGTCGCTGGACCGTGAAATTGAGGTCAAGGTCAGGTGGAACCTACCAGACAGTCATGTACTATTAATCAGCAACCTATATACCAAATATTGTCATCCTACCATGCATAGTTACAGAGGAACTATCGTAACCCAAAAACTTTAACGCAGTCGCTGGACCGTGAAATTGAGGTCAAGGTCAGGTGACACCTACCAGACAGTCATGTACTAGTCATCAGCAACCTATACACCTAATATTGTCATCCTACCATGCATAGTTACAGAGGAACTGTCGTAACCCCAAAACTTTAACGTAGTCGCTGGACCGTGAAATTGAGGTCAAGGTCAGGTGACACCTACCAGACAGTCATGTACTAGTCATCAGCAACCTATACACCAAATATTGTCATCCTACCATGCGTAGTTACAGAGGAACTGTCGTAACCCCAAAACTTTAACGTAGTCGCTGGACCGTGAAATTGAGGTCAAGGTCAGGTGACACCTACCAGACAGTCATGTACTAGTCATCAGCAACCTATACACCAAATATTGTCATCCTACCATGCGTAGTTACAGAGGAACTGTCGTAACCCCAAAACTTTAACGTAGTCGCTGGACCGTGAAATTGAGGTCAAGGTCAGGTGACACCTACCAGACAGTCATGTACTAGTCATCAGCAACCTAAACACCAAATATTGTCATCCTACCATGCGTAGTTACAGAGGGACTGTCGTAACCCAAAAACTTTAACGTAGTCGCTAGACCGTGAAATTGAGGTCGAGGTCAGGTGACACCTACCAGACAGTCATGTACTAGTCATCAGCAACCTATACACCAAATATTGTCATCCTACCATGCGTAGTTACAGAGGAACTGTCGTAACCCAAAAACTTTAACGTAGTCGCTGGACCGTGAAATTGAGGTCAAGGTCAGGTGACAGGTGACTGACTGGCAAGTACTCATCATAAGCTACCCCTGGACCAAATTTGATGGACCTAGGGCTTGGGCTTACAAAGATATGAAGCAAGATGTCAAGTGTTTACGCCGCCGCCGCCGATGCCGCCGGATTCCCATACATATGTCTCGCCTCCAGTGACTTCCGTCGCAGGCGAGACAAAAACCAAAATGTAAATTTACTGGACCCTGATCAAGGGTTATTTTAATCTAAAATATTTAAATATTCATGAATTCTTTTTACAGCATACTGGACGAGTCCCTAGGGCTTATCTTATTCTAACGCTTGCCCTCAGGTGGAAGATTATGGATACCCTCTAGTTAAGGGTTGTTATGTTATAATACAAATAGATCATTATTTGTAATATGATTCAAGATTGCTAAGCTCCAGGCACTATAAAGACCCATTGTGTAGACTTGGGAAAGTAGTCTTATTGCAGCTGTTATTCAGCTATAAAGTACAGCGTTGAAGTAATACATATATTTATACAACACAACAATACCCTGCATAACCTGTAGACAATATGATTACGGAAAAAAATGACAAGACATATACATACCTTGGTAAAACTGTAACTTCACTTTGTGTAAAGCTTATGTCATCTTTTTTAGAAAGACCAACATCATGAGCTGGCATGGCCCAGTCATAAGATGCCTCATAGGATTTAGATGTATTCATAGAAACCTGAAAAATTACAGATTTGTGATGTCAAGCAAATGTAAAGAGGTGATTGGAACGTCATTTTTTGATTCCAATTGATCTCTCATTTTTTGTGAACACACCGTGGTATTTGTCTATGTATTTGTTATCTTTACTGTTTATTGACATACGTACTCAGCGTATGGGATGCTACTGACCAAAATCAAGGTTAAGCAGACGATAGTTCATCTGTTTACCTTAATTAAATGACAAACATATTGATAAAGTATTTTTGATTTTGTGTTTAAACATTTTTTATAATGATTTGATTATTACTAAAATGAAGTTCCATTTAATTTAAATTTTTTAATTTTTGTTGTAATATTTCTATTTTTGTGATTTGACCTTTGGCATTGTCTTTTAGAGAAGGCTCATTAAATATTTCGCGGTTTAATGCCATGTGCTTGTCTGGGTCGAGGCGCTTTCTCAGAGACACGCCGGCAGCTAACGATAACACACGCATTTTTGATGCCGGTAGGAAAATTTTTCCAACAAGGTCAGTTTGTTTATTTTTTATATACTATACAATGATACATTTCGTAATTATGTTATTGATAGTTATTGTATGCAGGTAGTCATTGATCTTGTTTGTTCAATTTGATTTTTCATATTTAAAGGGTAGTTTGTGTTAACGTTTACGTTTGGCATATATTTTGGCGGTGTCTTTGTTTCATTTGCATTTTTGCATTTTCAAAAGTCACACTGCAGCGCTTGTGAAATAAAAATGATGTAAAAAATTATTTCTGATTACTTATGAATGGAAGATCGATGAATACCGAAATCTTATTTATTTTTTTTAATTTTATGAAATTGTATTTTGTAAAATTATTTCTTTAATTATTTCTCACAAGTCATTTCAATAATTGGTCGATCCGTTAAATTATTTTGATATGATTAATTGATTCTGGTTCTCCAGGGATAATTTCTTTTCCCACGCACGTGTATTGATAAGTAAACGTCACGCGCACCTAGCTTTAAGGTCAAAATCTCGCCAGTGCTGTGGAATTCCAAGAATGCATAGATCACGTGACAGTGCGTGGTTGCTTCTTTCAACTTATTGTAAACATCCGTTTGGTTGTCATTTCCTTTTCAATATAAACATAAACAAATGCACGTGCTAATGTTTACATTTTTGACTTGGACATTTTCATTCAATTTTGTTAGAATTTTGTATAAGGTTTATTGTTAATCAACATTAGATAAAGGGTTTATATTTTATTGTAGTTCAGAAGTTACCAAGTGAAAGAGGAAACATTTATTAATTGTTTTTGTTACAACAATAGTACTATACGCTGAGGGTAGGTTTGATATTGTTATTGTATTTTTTTATCGTGATTCGTATGTTATTCAATGCGCCTCATAAGTTAAACAATGCTTTTAATTAATAATAATTTGAACCGGAAAACGTACTTGTTTCAATTATTCTATATATTCCTTTTTTTTTATTTAGTTATTTTTAGTTTAGTTTAGATTTAAGCAATAGTTATAAAAATTATTTTTTTAGTGTTGATAGGCCACGACGCATCAATCAATAATTTGCGAATATTGATATTTTCAATTTAATTGTTGATTGTTTCTTTGAATTTGTTTCCATTGGTTATATGTAATTTGATATTTTCATTTCATATACCTATGTATTGTATTTGTATTTTTAGGACTTTTTCCTATATCGTGAATGAATAAAATAAATGTCAACACCATACTATTAATTCTTCATGATTCCGCCATGTGAAAGAATCCACCCTACATTTTTGGCGTCGTCGACAGGATGGCGGTAAAGTCCCTCAGCATTCCATCGTATAGTACGGATCAAAGATTTAGAAGATTTAGATACCAAGCCTATTGAGGTCGTCCAGGTACCATGTAATGATGTTGATGAGTACAGAAAAATGATAGAGACTATTTTTAATACTCAGTGATAATTTCTAGACTATATTGAATTGTATAGCGAAACAGACTTTGAAAAAATTGTTATGAGATATATTAATGTTAAACACATATGGGTATTGATTTTGATGTTTATTTTGTCTCTGTTAATTACTAGTAATTATGCAATAGCAAACAGTGGAAATTGACGTAGTTTGTACTATAAGAAAAAAGAAACATTAGTTAAATTTCATGATGAAATAAGTTCGAAATTATTTGCAAAGTAAAATAATATTAGTGATAATAAGTTTAAGCAAAATTTCTTTTATAGATTTTTTTTTTTTCTAAGAATTTGTTTATCAATATGTTGGGTCGAGCTGTCCATTGGCTAGGTAAAGTTCCAGAAAAAAGGTCTGCAGCAAGTTACGAGCAGCACGCAGAGGCCCCCGATGTCAACGAGATATTGAAGAGGCAAAAGAAACTAATACAACAACGGCACCAGCAAATTGAGAAGCTAATGGCAAAGCTGAAGTCAGAAGGGAGTCGAGATAGGCAATACAAAAGAAAATGCTATAACTGTAGAGCGACATGGCATGTAGAGAAAGATTGCCCTGAACCAAGGAGACCCCGACCAGCTGCTAGTGGCAGGACTCAGAATTTAAACTAGTTAGACCTGTAGTGGAGAGTCACACCACAGGTTCGTTCAATAAAGACTCATGCTTGGAAAAGGCTGTAGGTGTTTGTCCGGAGTCGTCAGTTAAACTTAATGGAGTTGATGTCCGATGTCTGCTAGACACGGGAGCCCAAGTGTCTACAGTGACAGAATCCTTTTATCGGAGGCATGAATTGCGGCTTGGGACTCTGATCGACATAACAGAAATCTTAAGTTTGTCAGCGGCAAATGGAGGACAGATACCATACATTGGGTATATTGAATGTGACCTTCAGGCTCTCGGTCATACATTTAAAGATATGGGATTCCTGGTTGTGAAGGACCCTGCGAATGATGTTGCAAAACGGAAGCAAGCAGTACCCGGAGTAATCGGTTCGAATATCTTTAAAAGTATGGCAGACACCTTAGGAAACCACCAGCACACAACTGAGAATTGGGGACCACTCCTTGCATTATATCAGGAGACACTAACTAATACCAAGGAATATAGTAGCCATGTGAGAATACCGTCTCGTCAAACTGTGATTGTACCCGCTGGGACAGTGAGAGTAGTGGAAGCACAGATAAAACCATCATCAATTAGTATCGACTGCATGGTGGAAGAAACACACACTCTAACAATGCCGAATGGTTTTAAGCTAGCCAATGCTCTTGTAAAGGTCAATAAAGAGGGTAAAATACCAGTACAAATATGCAATTACGGACGGAAGGACATTATGTTAAAACCTAGAACGATCATTGGCCATATCAACACAGAATATGCGACACCCTTGAAAGGAAAGTCAGTATCAAAAGAAAGTAATACGGCAGAAAACACTTGGAGCAAACTAGACATAGGACTGCTGTCAACAGACATGCAGCTGAGTTTGCGGGAATTGATCAGCAAATATGACGATGTTTTCAGCAAGGGAGATGACGACATTGGTCTTTGTAACAAAGTCGAACATCGAATACCAACTACTGACGATATTCCAGTAAAAATCCCATACCGGAGGATTCCACCGAATCAGTGGGCCGAAGTTCGGGATTACCTAAGCAATGCACTAAAGGTAGGAGTAATACGAGAGTCATGTAGTCCATATGCAGCGCCCGTAGTCGTTGTTCCAAAGAAGGATGGAAAGCTAAGAATATGTGTGGATTATAGGGGCTTAAACGCTAAGACCAGGAAGGATGCCTATCCACTACCTAGAATCGAAGAAGCACTAGATGCCCTAAACGGAGCAAAGTATTTCTGTAGTTTAGACCTCGCTCATGGATATTATCAACTCCCGGTTGCAGAGGATGATATACAGAAGACTGCCTTCAGAGTAGGCACGGGAGGCCTGTACGAATACCTTAGAATGCCGTTCGGGTTATCCGGAAGTCCGGGAACCTTTATGCGTCTGATGGACAAGATATTTGGGGATCAAAATTTCCAAACGATTCTTACATATTTAGACGATATATTAGTGTATGGCAGAACGTTTGAAGAGACACTACAAAGGTTGGAGATGGTTCTAAAGAGACTACGTGAGAACAACCTCAAGGTCAAACCTGAGAAGTGCCAACTGTTTAAAGAAAGGTTGAGGTACCTTGGGCATCTAATTTCGGCAGAAGGCATGGCTCCAGACGATGAAAAGGTCAAAGCAGTCACCTCTTGGCCAAAACCAACAACAGACACAGAATTAAGAGGATTTTTAGGACTGAGCAGCTACTACCGGCGATTCATACCTAACTTCGCCAAAATCAGCGATCCGCTACACTCCTTACTCAAAGGCAAGGGCAGAGCCAAGAAAGGGAAACACCGAAAACGACATAACCCGCTTGGAATCGGAGCCTGGGATGAATCTTGTGATGCTGCGTTTGGCGAACTGAAACAGAAACTGACAACAGCACCAATTCTTGGACATCCAGATTTCAACAAGCCATACATTTTGGAAATTGATGCCAGCTTTAATGGACTCGGCGCTGTACTATCGCAAGAACAGGAGAATGGAAAAGTAGTTCTTTGCTACGCAAGCCGAGCTCTGCGAGAAAACGAACGAAACATGAAAAATTACAGTAGTATGAAACTAGAGTTATTAGCACTCAAGTGGGCAATAACTGACAAGTTTCGAGACCTTCTCGTTGGATCGGAGTTTGTTGTGTACACTGATAACAATCCACTGAGCTACTTGAATTCTACGGCGAAACTTGGTGCTACCGAGATGAGATGGGTTGCGGAATTATCTCAATTCAACTATACGATAAAATACCGCTCTGGGAGGTCTAATGTAAATGCGGATGCGCTCAGTCGTAAAACGATACACACCGAAGAAACAGCAAGGTTAGAACAAATGGAATTCCATCCAAGTACACTTGTACCCACCGAATTGAAAACGGCGGAAGTTAATGAACATACAGCAATCCAGCAGATGCGAAATCCACCAATAATCGCTTCTTCTTTACCAACAACGCCACTCTCTGAAATGGTCAAACTTCAGAGGTCGGATCCTACGTTAAAGACAGTGAAACTTTATATGAGGGGTGAACGGATACCTACAAAGAGACAACTCGCAAGAGAAACCAGGGAAGTTAGAAAGGTAGTAAGCAACCTCGATAAATTGACTGAAGAGAACAATGTCTTGTACAAAAAGAACCAATTTGGAAAGCAAATTTTGTTACCAGCATCGCTGAAAGTAAAGGTACTGAAAACTGCACATGATGATATGGGACATCAGTCATTTGAACGAACTTTCGAAATCATCAGAAAGAAATGCTTTTGGCCATATATGTATACTGACGTGGAAGACTACTGCGAGACATGCGAACGATGTAAAGTTGGAAAATCGGGAACCAAAATTAAACCTTCATTCAAATCCATAATCGCAAAGAAGCCTTTAGAGATTGTCGCGATAGACTTTACCCAGTTAGAAAAAGGCGTTGGTGGAATCGAGAATGTCTTAGTAATTACCGATGTGTTTACAAAATATACACAGGCAGTACCAACGAGGGATCAAAAAGCCAAGACTGTGGCAAGAGTATTACTAAGGGACTGGATTATTAGATTGGGAGCACCTCAAAGATTACACAGTGATCAGGGACGAAGCTTTGAGAATGAAATTATCCAGGAATTATGCAAGATCTACGGGATAACTAAGACAAAAACACTTCCGTATTATCCGGAAGGGAACAGCGTATGTGAGAGGTTTAATCGAACCCTACACAATCTTTTGCGAACTTTGTCATCGGAGAAGAAATCGAAATGGCCAGAACTACTTCCCGAATTAGTATACGCATATAATTGTACGCCACACTCAACGACAGGTTTTGCGCCGTATTTTTTATTTTTCGGGCGGGAACCTACCATTCCGTTAGATCAACTTCTTGGAGGGGAACTTGAAGACAACAACGAAAAGGACGAATGGATTACAGAACATTATACAAACTTAAAAGAAGCGTTCGACTTAGCAATAGAAAGAACAGAAAAGGAAGCATTAAAACGTCAAGGGAGAATCAACAAAAACGCGGACAATAAGGAATTACCAATAGGAAGTAGAGTATATCTACGTAACCACCCAAAGGGCCGATGTAAAATACAAGACAAATGGATGGATAAGCCATATCGAATCATACAGAAACACGACAATTCATACACTGTGGAACCATTGGTAGGAAGGGAGAATACACGTACAGTGCATCGAAGAGACATCTTGGATGCGAGATATCTAGTTAGGCATGTCAACACTGATAGACGAAACGATTGCCCGATTGTGGATACACGAGAACCTGTCGAAAAGCAGGACAGTGATGATGAGGATACCGTATTATTTATACAATCTCAGAATCATCGAAATGTTGAAAAGCTAGCTAGTGAAACAGTAGAGGTGGATAATGATATCCAGGTTGACACGGTGGAGCCTACCGGACTGGATCAACCTTTAACAGAAACCACAAAGATACCGGACAATCCGCCTAACTATGGAGACAACGATTTGGGAGATTTCGATGTAGGGAGGTCAGATGAACCTATAACACTTCGCAAGAGTGGGAAGACAACTGCAGGGAAGCACCCAAATCCTCTCAACTTACCAAGATCTGTCCTACAGAATGAGACCACAGCACAAAGCATCATTGCGAATTATTGCCAGTCACAACTAATTTTGGCTCAGATTTTGGCAACTTCTTTGCAAAAATAGAAGACTTATTTTCTTTCGAACATTTCTATTTTGATTTTCAAATCAAATAAGGCTCGAATTCTGAGGTTATTTTTACGTATTTTATCACTTTTGATAACCGTTTATTTTTGAGAATTTAACTCATTTTTGTTTTTACACTTCGTAAAAAGTTTTAATGAATATGTTTCATGTATATATTTTTGATATTTTTTTTTAGTAATAAGGTGTTGCCGGGACGTCAACACAAAGTGGGGGTGTGTAAAGAGGTGATTGGAACGTCATTTTTTGATTCCAATTGATCTCTCATTTTTTGTGAACACACCGTGGTATTTGTCTATGTATTTGTTATCTTTACTGTTTATTGACATACGTACTCAGCGTATGGGATGCTACTGACCAAAATCAAGGTTAAGCAGACGATAGTTCATCTGTTTACCTTAATTAAATGACAAACATATTGATAAAGTATTTTTGATTTTGTGTTTAAACATTTTTTATAATGATTTGATTATTACTAAAATGAAGTTCCATTTAATTTAAATTTTTTAATTTTTGTTGTAATATTTCTATTTTTGTGATTTGACCTTTGGCATTGTCTTTTAGAGAAGGCTCATTAAATATTTCGCGGTTTAATGCCATGTGCTTGTCTGGGTCGAGGCGCTTTCTCAGAGACACGCCGGCAGCTAACGATAACACACGCATTTTTGATGCCGGTAGGAAAATTTTTCCAACAAGGTCAGTTTGTTTATTTTTTATATACTATACAATGATACATTTCGTAATTATGTTATTGATAGTTATTGTATGCAGGTAGTCATTGATCTTGTTTGTTCAATTTGATTTTTCATATTTAAAGGGTAGTTTGTGTTAACGTTTACGTTTGGCATATATTTTGGCGGTGTCTTTGTTTCATTTGCATTTTTGCATTTTCAAAAGTCACACTGCAGCGCTTGTGAAATAAAAATGATGTAAAAAATTATTTCTGATTACTTATGAATGGAAGATCGATGAATACCGAAATCTTATTTATTTTTTTTAATTTTATGAAATTGTATTTTGTAAAATTATTTCTTTAATTATTTCTCACAAGTCATTTCAATAATTGGTCGATCCGTTAAATTATTTTGATATGATTAATTGATTCTGGTTCTCCAGGGATAATTTCTTTTCCCACGCACGTGTATTGATAAGTAAACGTCACGCGCACCTAGCTTTAAGGTCAAAATCTCGCCAGTGCTGTGGAATTCCAAGAATGCATAGATCACGTGACAGTGCGTGGTTGCTTCTTTCAACTTATTGTAAACATCCGTTTGGTTGTCATTTCCTTTTCAATATAAACATAAACAAATGCACGTGCTAATGTTTACATTTTTGACTTGGACATTTTCATTCAATTTTGTTAGAATTTTGTATAAGGTTTATTGTTAATCAACATTAGATAAAGGGTTTATATTTTATTGTAGTTCAGAAGTTACCAAGTGAAAGAGGAAACATTTATTAATTGTTTTTGTTACAACAATAGTACTATACGCTGAGGGTAGGTTTGATATTGTTATTGTATTTTTTTATCGTGATTCGTATGTTATTCAATGCGCCTCATAAGTTAAACAATGCTTTTAATTAATAATAATTTGAACCGGAAAACGTACTTGTTTCAATTATTCTATATATTCCTTTTTTTTTATTTAGTTATTTTTAGTTTAGTTTAGATTTAAGCAATAGTTATAAAAATTATTTTTTTAGTGTTGATAGGCCACGACGCATCAATCAATAATTTGCGAATATTGATATTTTCAATTTAATTGTTGATTGTTTCTTTGAATTTGTTTCCATTGGTTATATGTAATTTGATATTTTCATTTCATATACCTATGTATTGTATTTGTATTTTTAGGACTTTTTCCTATATCGTGAATGAATAAAATAAATGTCAACACCATACTATTAATTCTTCATGATTCCGCCATGTGAAAGAATCCACCCTACACAAAGATACATCAAAAATTGACACAATAAGAAACTAGGATTCCTCATAAAAGCCTGAGGAAGAATTTTTTTAAGTCCAATGAGCAAAAAATAAGGAATGTTTGTAAGGGACAATTATACTGGAATCCTTTAAGATCCATTTGGGCTTGTAGTTCAAGTCCTAATAAATCTCTGTCAATCATTCAACAGAATTGCCAATCTTAGCAATATTATTTATCCAATCATTTGTACTAAATTAAAAAACATTATGGAGGAGAGGTTCCATAAATTTTAGCAAATCAGAATCAAGGATTGACTCACTGGACAAGTTCTTTATCCATTCATTTATGTCATTCAAAATGTCTAGGTGACTTTAAGCTCGTTTTTGAAGATGAACTAAGAGAAGTGGGACTATAATCTAGGGACTTCTCTGTCCTAGTTGCCCTGAATGCACATGTCGAGACATGTACATATATAATTTGCTTGTATCAACTTAACTTCAAAGCAAATATAAATGAAGCAATTCCACACTCATGTTTGTATGTTATTGTCAATTTATATATTTTTGTTTATTAATTTGTAATTTTTTTTCATGAGGGCCTCAGGGAAGATTAGTTGTATTACTAACTGTGTAACCCTCTTTAAATAAAGTCATTATTATTATTATTATTATTATTATATTATTCTCTTGGAATTAGATAAACTTATGATGTTGTAGACCATAGTAATTGATGTAAAAAGATTCAAATATATTGATTTACACAATAGGTTATTGCTTTTTTCAAGTAACATTAATGAGATAGAAAGTAGAACATGTAAAATCTGTTTAATTTTCAATCACATGTGGTATTCCACAAGGTTTTATATTACATCCCCTTTTGTTTATTTGTATATAAAATAAAAATATTGTAAATATTGTATGCAGATGATCTACAATATATACTGCAGTTAACAAATTAAAAAACTGCAAATTAAAGCACTGACTGTTTAGAAATACAATAGTGAGAGAATAACAACAAGTTAGGTCAAGGAAACCGTTATCATTGAAAGATGATTTGAGATTTCTCTTTGTTATTCACAATGTATGGATTTTAGAAAATTTAATTTTGGCATGAATAAAATAATGGTGAACTAAAATCTAAGTACAGTAGTTTTTTAAAAGGCAAAATAATAATTTAAACACACAGGAGAATCAGCATTAGAAAAAGAATTAACATACTCCAGGCATCCTTTTCTTTAATCTATCTGATAGTGACAAACTTAGTTCTTGACTTTCATCATCTTCGACTTCATCATCAGGTGATCTAACAAAAAAAAAGAAATTTAATGTAACAAACTTGTTTTTTTTTAATAAGGGTTGTTTTAGGAAATACTATCTCCACCCCATGACAGCACTTTTTTAGACCAGACTTGAGAATTGAAAATAAAATTTAGCCCCCACCTATATTTTTTAATTAAGTTGTGTGACAACTACCTATAGAATTGTAAAGTTCCAGTAACAAACCCTCCACCACAACCATTAATAAATTAAACAAGCAATTTGTATATATTTACTATTCTAGCTTTAGAATGAATATTAAGTTAATTTCTCCTAAAATGTAGAAAGGAAGACTACTCAACTGGAAACTGATCCCGTGAAACTTCTCTAAACCTGCCGCCACTGGGACAGAAAAGAATGGCCGGTTTACAGAGGTGGCCGGTTAATTGAAGTTTAGTGAAATCTACCTTGATTTTCAGTTACTGCCCTACTGGGTCCTTAATCAAATTTACTTTATCGTTAATTTATCATAGCATGTTTCATTTGAGAGAAGTTAAAAAATTCAATTACAATGCCGCTGAGAAATGTTCCCTTCTAACAAAAAAAAATGATAGATCACTCGAGTTTGGAGATTCCCCTTGTACAGTAAAGCATGCCACAATGTTATTTTCCGTATCTTCCAACTGAAAATTACGCGTGGTCTTCAGTTTGTTAAAAGACTGATCATCTTCGAATTTCATTGCAAATTTTAGCTAAATATCAAATAATGATCATACAACTAGTATAAAATTACGTCCTTTTGTAAGAAATATTCCAAATGAGGGCAAGCACAAGCTTCGTTTTTTTCCATTCATCTCATTAATATTCATGAGCTGATTTACCAGATGTAAACAGATGTAAGCAACATGCTTCATTTATTTTTGTGGTGTTTAGCATTGTTTTTCATTACAATTAGTTCAAAGGCATACAGTTCAAATTATATATAATCTAAAGATTTGTGAACAAACATCGAAGAAATTATGTTAATGTTACCACAAATTGCAAAAAATTGTATTTTGATATATCATAGGTGCATAGTAAAGATGATCAATCACTTATTAAATTACTAAAATATAACTGAGTAAAGATTGTACTTAATACCTACCTGAATTGTGACAGAAGAGAAGGAAACCGGATTGGAGTTTTTTGACTGGAAAATCCATCACAGAGATGATCTAAAGAATGAGACTGATCTTGTTGTGTTAAAAGTTTGTCTGTAATGTGACGCAAAGCTCTCAATGTCTTCCTTCCCAGCATACTACCACCATTACTAACAGACTGTAGCAATTAATATATCATCATTAACATGTAAAAAAAAATGGCAGTTTGTTGGTTGAATGGTGTTTAATGCCCCTTTCAGCAATTTTTTAGCTATATCATGGCATCCAGTTTTATCGAGTACATGGGGAAAACCCCTTGACCTTGAGTAGGAAAACTGGAAAGCCTCAAGTCAAGCCTAAAAAGTTATGTAAAAAACCTTTATTACTTTGGTTAAGCAGACACTAGTATAAACCTACAGAGTAATTTTCATATTGATTTACCTCTCATCAAATTTTTTTTCATTGTTTCCACATAATTTCAAATGATTTCCATTATTTGTAAGTTTTGTACAAACATACCCATTTATAGTTAAAGGTTAATTTGTGTGATATGAACCTGTTAAGTGCAAACATTTGCCTGACAAGATATTACTGTATGTTTATACAGTAGAATAGTCAAAAATAAATTTCTAAGCCTACTTTATCAGGACTTGTAAACTGAATTTTCTCTGTCTGGTCCAAGACATTTGTAATCAGGTCCTGAAGGCTGTCGCTGACAGTTTCTATACTACTCTGTCTTAACTTGTTGTTTTTTGACTTTAGCAACACTTTCTTTATCACATTCACAATTCTTTGACAGGCTGACCTGTAAAATGATGAATTGATTTATGATTCACAGGAAGTTTTTCTCTCTTCTAATGATACTTTCCAAACTGATTTGAAAAATTAGACGAAAAACAATATGAAGTACATAAATTTTAATCCCACTAGAAATAGTACAATTACATGAGATCAACTCCTGTATACAAGGAGGTATATAGAAAATAAACTGTTGAATTTCAAGTCTAAAATGTGTTGAATTTCAAGTCTAAAATGAGGCATATTAGAATATTATAACATCTCTTGGTTTCCTTAGCAGTAACTTTAATATCAGTTATTACAAATTTAGATTTTTGGTCGGCAATATATCACCTCATCTTATAGACAAACAATATTATTTAGGTTTAGCAGATTTCAGATTATTTTTTACTAACATTTTCTAATTCACCTTCAATTTTCAAAGCTAAATACACCTGGGTACCTGGTATTAGTATCCTCCTCAACAATGTTCTGTAGCTTCTGCATAAGGTCAACAAATTCTCCCAAACCTTTAACAAACTGAAGTAATGGGTGACTAGGGTCAGGGGCATAACCTTTCCCTCCTAAGCGTATCCTCAGTATGTATGACATAGCAGTCTGAAAAAAATCTGTCTGTAATTGAGACTTCATAAAAGTAAAACCTAATTTCAAGCATTGTACAACAAATAAACAAAATAAATAATACTGAAAGTTTTTGCTCAACTTTTATTATATCAGATTGTTACTAAAATGCTCTCCTGAATATTTCATGAAAATATCGAAACATGCATTTCGGTACAAAAAAATTAAATCATTTGTGAATATTTCATGAAAAGCAGTTTTTTTAAATATCAAAACATGCATTTCTGTACAACAAAATTAAATCACAAAAAATTTGTGTTTAATATGCATAAGCATTTTTCTACTGGGTGACTTGTAAAAATATGATTTAATTTAACATGTAAACACAAATATATATATACAGTTCAACAATTCATTACCTGATACATCGTCATATTTTTAGTCTTTGCCTCTCGTTTCAGTTCAGTAAATGCTTCATGTGTAAGATCCCTGTTTGGAACATTTAGGACTCTGGCTAGAGCTAACTCTGACCTGGTATTGACCAAGAGTTCTAAGTATGACAGGAGTACCATTCTTACATATGACTGAAAATTTACAATGGTACATTATTTGCAACAAGTACTTTTATTTATTTGTATATTATTCTTTATAATTTTGAAAATACCTATGCTACATGGTGAATACTGTGTACTGAACTGTATATGAAGTACATTTGTAATGTACAAATGTAACAGTGTCACAAACAATGACAATATTTATGTATTTTAATAAGCACCAACTATAGAAACACAAATTACGAATGGAATAATTATTCATAAAATTTAATGTATGACAAGTTTTGACCGTCCTTATATACATCTAAAAACTTGACATTGTTTAAGTGATAAAACATATCAACGTTTGAAGATATACCTCTGTAATTGATGTGGGTTTACGTGTAGAGATATCAAGGTTGGTATTCAGCTGAATCTCTTCCAGTGTGGATGGAACTTTCAATACAGTAACATCATGTATGTTTTCTAAACCAATCTCCAAGTTAATCTTAAGAATAGTCTTGTCTGTACATAAAAACTTAAGCATGCATTTCTGAAAAAAATATTGAAAGAGTTTATTTAAACCACTAAATTTTAAATCTGTGCACACCTTCTTTTGAAATAACATATAATTATGTTTAATAATTATAATAAAGATACTTCCCATAAACATTTTTTATTTACAAATCTGGACATGTACTATATCTATATACCATTTATTATTGGATGCAAAGATCAAAACATTATATTTTTAATATCAATCAACTGTTAACAACCTGTTCCATGTAGAATGTACCAGTAACAATGGGAACTTTACCTGTATATGGTGTGATGGAAGTCCCAGAACAACCATATCAGTTGACATTATTTCATTTTTCAGCAGTTCATTTTTCTCACACCCAGCCATTAAAAGTTGCAGAATATCACACGTATCTACTTGGTTACAGTTACTTAGGAACTGTGTGTAAGCCTGCTGCAGTCCATCCTTTAATGTTTGGGACATATCTGTGTTACAGTCTGATAACTTCTTTTTGATTAATATATTATTTTGGTAGATAGCTGTACTTGACTCCACATCATAGTCTCCACACTCCTGAAATAAAATTAATGATAACTTCTAAAAATTTAATTGAGCTTCGGTGGCAGAGTGGTTAATGTAGTTTGTATTGATAACGCATTCTGTCAACACTGATATTGCGAGTCTGATTCTCACTGCAAGCGTGATGTGCTGGACTCTTAATCATAATTGATAAGCCAGTTTTCCTACCGCAGGTCGAGGGTTTTGTCCAGGTACTCCAGCTTCCTCACCCAGAAAACATCTGGACACCATGATTTACATTATAGCTGATAACATTTCAGAAAGTGGCATGAAACACCATTCAAAACAAAATAAATAAAATTTAAAAAAATGCATCACATTTTAAGATCAAATAAAATGTTTCAAGGTTTCTTCACTAACCTCTGACAAATACTGTTTACAATTGCTGGATAGTTTATATTTTATTGATCTTGATTAAGCATCAGCTTACAATTATGCAAAATTTTAGCAAGGGTTTTATAATTTGTCTAAAAAAAACACAATTTACAATTCTTATTTCATAAAATATTCATATATTAGTATTGAGGAAATTCATTTATATCCAAATTAATATTTTGAAGTGAAAACAATTCATTTTCTTCACTTGATTTCTTTAATATTTTATGATGCTGACATGTGACATTACCCATGCCATACAGCATTTCTTGGAAGTCTTCTTAATAAAAAAATTGATATTTTGCAAGGGGTTTGTGAATTGAATGTAAATATTGTTTGATGTGAGATAAGTAATATCTGCATGCTTATCAATGAAAATCTGAAGAATATGATATAAGCTTAACTGATATAAAGGTTTTTGTTTTAATTTGTTATGTTATAAATGCAGTATACATGTACCTCTTTATTTTTCTCAGCAAGGCAAAGCTGAACAGCCACCATTTGATCCATAGATGACAATAAAGTTATTCTCTCATTTTTGAGTAAGCCATGTTTACGACACAGGGTAATTACAAACTCTGGCAATGTTAAAAACTTTTCCTGCATAACAGTGTCACAGCAAATGAACACAGGAGCTACAGCTGTATAAAAAAAGTTTGTAATCATAATAGTATATATATATATATATATATATATATATATATATATATAAATAATTCTTACATAAAAACAACTAGAAAAATATTTATAAATGTTAAAGAACAAACTTGTATATATGACATTGAAATTAAATACCAAATTCTTTTATATATTGCTCTAGAAATTCCTCCAATAAAAGGACTTTGCTGAGAGAGGTATTTTACAAGAACAACTGCCCAAAAGAATAGCTACAAGGTAAGAGTACGACATTTGATCTCTAACATACTTCAATAGTTTTGTTTTAATGTATGGAAATGTACTGAAAGAAAAACATGACGACCATAGTAAATGTTCTATAACACGCCCTTGGTTTTTATTTTATAGCAGTTCATGGTTTTCTTTTATTTTCACAATAGCGAGTGCTAGTGTAGTCAATGACCTTCATTATTATTGGCTTTGTGCTTAAAGCATAAGGTTTTATTACTGATAAAAGATCTAATTTTTTTTCATTGAAATATCATAAAATATCTGTGTTGTCAAAACATACCAGTTGTGCCATCTTGTACTGCATTTATTATAGCATTGTAACTATTATCAGACAACTGTTCTCCTTCACTGTTTGGTACTATATAAATACAAGATTGCTTCATGTTGAACTGAAAAAAAAATCAAATTTATTATTTTGCCATAGCAATTGTATTTTTAGACATTTTCATTCCCACAAATGGAGCAAGTTTTTGCATATGATTTTAGGATATAGATTAATATTAGGTGTAAAACGCCTATTGATTTTTGGGGGAAAATCCATCATATTCAAGGTCACAGTTGCCAAAAAATATTTGAAATTTTTACAAACTAGATGAAAGGTATGCCCTGCAGCTGAAATTAAAGGTTGATATGTTAGTGGCATTTTTTTTCAGAAAGTGAGTTTGTAAGACACAAATGATGCCCCGCCTGACCATAGACTTAAGCAGTGTTGCAACAGGTAACCCTTACCGCAGCTATCAGGACTGTATGAAAATAAAATCAAAATCCTTGGTGCTGTTTCATAAAGCGATTGTTAAATCCTATTTAAATTGCATGGGATAACGAGCACGTTAATTAGCGATCCTCTTATGAAACGGCACCCTTATGTCCTGCAATCCATCATTATGTGTACAAACATGATTTTAAATATAAATGCTGTAACTGTAAAAATGAAGGAGAAGATAGCCAGACAAGACATGTACCCCTTGTTATCTGGTCTGCAAACTAAGTCCAACTTTTGTAGTTTTAAGAATATTTCACCAAAATCATAATCCTTTCACCTAGCAACCTTCCATTATGTGTTAAAATACCCTACCAAATATAAACACTGAAGCTTCTAAGATGAAGGAGAAAATGGGCGACAATACATGTACCCTTATATCTCTTGCAACCTACAAAGTTAAGCGAACTTCAATTTGATGACAAGCTAATCTGGACGGATAGACCCACAGATGGACAAGGGTAAATTAATAAACCCCCCCCCCCCGGACTTATCATTGCGGTGGCATAAAAAAGTTTTAATAACTTAGCGGGAGTAATCCACTTTTTCTAATTCATTCCTTAAGCAACAATTGCTATTAAATACAATACCTAACTATGATTAAAATGTGTCTGGAACTGGCTGTTTCAATACAATTTATTTTGACCATTTAGTGACAAAACTGTGAACATATATCACAAGAACTATATATTAGTACATTGGAGAAATCCTTTGTTAGTCAATAAAAATTAAATACACATATGTTTATTCTTCATGCTAATCGCGGCCCAATATAACGCTCTAACAATAAAAACAACTCCTTAATTTGCACTGCCAGGAATGAATTACTCAAACAGCAATTCATATTACATAAAAGAAACAATAATACACCTTACATGAAATTATCAATATTTCATAAATACTTGTATTAAATATTAAAATATTTGGTGCATTTGTCATTCATGGTTGGTTTGAGTTGTCTTCAGATGTTTCAAGTTGTCTTTTGTTGAACCTGTCTGGCATTATGAAGATCTTGTTCAATTATGAGGTTGTTTATTTTCCTTGTAAGATAGTCAGTCGTCCACAAATAGCCTGACTACTAGTGTCAGGTAGATCATTGTTGTGGCAGAAGGGGCATAGGATCATGGCAATCCAGAATCTACTCAGATTTCTTCTGAGAATATTCCCTCCACTCCAGGGCTACTTATTTTTATCCTCAATAGGAAATTAAATAGCCAATTTAATACGTTTTTTTACACCATACCGGTCCAGTTTAAACGTTTTGTGCTCACTTTGACAAATGCCTACGAGAGATAATTGAGGATTGCCATGTTGACCAGTTTGCCCAAATTGGGCGAGTCATGCAATTTTTGACGATGGTTTATGGTAACTGTAGTTGTGTTTGCAGGATTATCCTGATTGGAATCTGTACTTTCCGGTATCAGGTCACTTCGGCACTGACATAATTGGCCACTTCTGTGCACTGTACCAGACACATTGGTACTAGGTGTTGCTCACTCGTTCACCTGTTTTTTTTTCGTACATTGAAGTAATTGTTTATGTGTTTTGTCAAGAAAACAAGAAAATTAGTTTTGTATACAGACATATTATATTAATAACTTAATTTGTTTTGATACAAATATTTACTAGTTTCACTATTTCTAATTAACTAATTAGTGACATTTATTTAATGATCCTAATCATCCTATGTTTTAATGATTGGTTTTCTGTAAGATCCTCAAGGATAATTAAAACAAAACTAATTTTTTTTAATTAGGCCAAATATATATATATATATTCTGGTAACATGGAATTATAAATAGATAGGTTTTTTTTTTGGGAAACGGGGGGGGGGGGGGGGGGAGGAGAGGTACACAGGCTTTTTTATTTTAGACAAAAAAATGTACACTTTTGTTTGTTTTGTAGATTAGTAAAGCCAAGAGAAGAAGAAAAACGTATGTCAAACTAAATGTTTTTCCTGGTTCATCATTGCAGGGGAGTTACAGTGAACAATTTGTAGTTGTGATTTGTTTTTTTGATAATAAAGCCTACGCATTTGATATCCGCAAGTGGCACCTCTAATATGAGAGTTGTTGTTTATTTGATAAATATTTTATGTTCGTTTGAGTTGGACGAATTAGGACATAACAAAAATTAGGTAGGGTGGGTTAACCGGAAACATATATTATGGCTTCGTAAAGGTCTTTTGTCATGACTACAAAGAAAAACGATAATTGCAAAGTGAAATTAATTTGAGAATTATTGCAAAAATACATGCCATTCTAAGAGGAGGCGTAAATAATGGGACAACCTCAATCCAAATTTGAACCACACATTAAGAGAGTTTCCATGTATACACGACAGTGTAAAAAAAATGTGTGATCTAGACTGTCCAGTGTGAAAAGTGTTCCTGGCACTGGCAGCACAGGACCGTTGACACAGGTATTTCTAGAGCTGACTATAGATAAGCTGTAACTGGCAAACTAGACTTGGACTGACGATGTACTGAGTGCACACAACCAGAACCTGATCATGAACTACAGATTTCCCAAGAAGTCATGGAACACATACTAGACAACTCTATATCTATGGTTTAAAACAGGGTTTTAGCTAGGCTTTTTTAAGCATTAGTCACATTTGTGTGCGACTATTTTTAAGATCTAATATGTGTATAAAGAATGTAAGAAAAAAATACTTATTTTAATAGTGGCATCGTATTTTCGATCTCCGGTACCGAATGCATATCTGCTCAGAAAAACTGTCAGTATTATTTTTTTTAACTGGTTTACAGTAGTATTTTAACCTACACTTTATGTACAAAGTAAAATCATGCCGTAACCATAGTTAACAAATGGCGCGTAACATGATAAACATGAGGCTATAACAAAAATATGATTTCTGACGAGAATGGCAATAAAATTAAAAGGAGACACAAGACTTTTTTTTAAATGACAGAGCCACTTCAGCTTCCCTATTAAAGGTGAACAACAATAAGATCGCCCGGGTTGCCATCCAACTGGTTGTGCTTGATCGCGTGTGTATATTATACCATACCTGGAAAAAGAAAGCTGGTAAACATTGACAGATTCTGCATACAGTCAGGAACCAAATGGACAACCATACATTATGGAGATATATTTATTATTATGTTGTTTATTTAAATATATTAAGATCCATTTATTTTATAGCCATAAATTTTAGATGAATGGTGAATTCTTTGTGTCATTCTTGACAAGACAATAAAATACACAATGATCGGGCATTATCCATGTTTCAAGCAATACCACCCTAATTTGTGCAGCCAAGATATCATGCATGACAAATTATAACAACTTTCCGTACAATTTTTCCCGCGAGACCAACAAAACAAATATTTCAGACCTAGTATCAGTTTAATTCGACTTACAAGTTATATATCTTTGCTAATTTTAACTAAGGTAAATTAAAATGAACTATGATATTTCTAAAAAGTGGACCTGCGACTGTATGTACGTCTAAGAATGAATTTACCTCAAGCTCAATTGAATTCTTACGTTTGAATTTCGTTCAAAATTTACGTCAAAAACAAAGCCCAATCAGATAAAAGGGGTTGGGCTAAAACGCGGAAATGGAAAAACCGGAAACATAAAAACACATATATTTTTGTTCATAACTTTTTAACGGGTTAACATAGAATAAAAATCAAAAATGCCTCTGGAAGATATTTAAAAGATCTTTATGGAGATATATAGTTTAATGCAATTAATTATTAATAAAGTACCTAAAAGTTGACCGGAAATGTTTTTTTGCGAGTTTGCACATATCAAATTTCCAGATTAGAATCCAGATATCTCCAAAATGCTTCACCCGGGTCAAATAATTCTTAGTGTTTGATAAAGGTTATTCATTTAGCTTTAAAATGATATATAGTTTATAAAATATTACTGAAAGGAAAGTATGGAAAAATTCGCCGGAAAATACCTGATATGAAAAGTAAAAGTGCAAACTTTCAACTTTGAACTATAATTTCTCAACGACCTTACAACCCGGTCAAAATGTGAATAGGGCCTCGTGTTCCCCTTAGCATTAGCTACAAAATGATATATAACTTTTAAAAATTGATCAACGACAAAGTATAGAAAAGTTGACCGGAAACGTTTCTAGTCGATCAAAAACTCATCAAACTTAACAGATTTCTCCTAATTTTTATGTTTACATAGGTAAAATTGATTGGTGTCGATAATTAAATTACTATCTAAGTTATAATTAATGTCATATATGAAATCGATTTTGTGCAGTGCCTTTCGCCTACCATAATGAATATGGCGTTTCCCCACTCGAACCAACTTGGAGGTAGCACTGCCTGTCGAGTGTTTTTTTATAATTTTTTTAAATTTATGTATATAATTTTTTATTTAAATAAATAGTTTAGTTGTTATTTGTTACAGATAAAATTATGATGGATTTGCACACATGGTGGACTTTGTGCAGGAACCTATAAATCAACAGACAAAATTTTGCAAGATGACACGTCTGAAACATCAAAGATTATTAAACAAACAGATTAACACGCTGAAAGGTGTGTTCACGTTTCTCCAACATTGGATAATTAATTAAAACAACATTCAATTAAGTGTGGGGATTAGGGGGCATCTTAAGGATAATTATGTTGATATTACCTGAAATAACAACTGAATTAGGTGTCAAAAATGATAGTCCTTTAATTACCGATGACATAATTGTAGAAAAAACACCCGTGGTTGAACTACCTGTCTTTAATTCTGATTGTAGTCAACAAAGTTTGGCACGGTTTATTGTTGACAATAATTTAATAACATTAGTTCCACAGCAAGGGGCTTTTATTGTTCAAGGCAGAAAAGCTAAATATTGTGTCACTTTAAGATAAAGGTTTTTCATTTTTAAATATTCAATAACATCATCGGGACAGACTTTTTTTTGGTATAATCAAATCTGAAGCAGAAATAAAAGCCCTACGAAACTCTGATTTTAAATGATAATTTCAACATTTACAAAATTTTGTATGTAATAAAAACCCAAAGCCAAAAGATCTACCGGTAACTCTTTCCAATCAGTTTCTCTTTTTAAAACAGTATTCATGCTTTCAGAACGATTGTTTGTTGGGTCGAACATACCGGGATATTTATCTATGATCCATTTTCAATTTTATTTTCATACATGACATTAATTATAACTTAGATAGTAATTTAATTATCGACACCAATCAATTTTACCTATGTAAACATACTTTAATTAGGAGAAATCTGTTAAGTTTGATGAGTTTTTGATCGACTAGAAACGTTTCCGGTCAACTTTTCTATACTTTGTCGTTGATCAATTTTTAAAAGTTATATATCATTTTGTAGCTAATGCTAAGGGGAACACGAGGCCCTATTCACATTTTGACCGGGTTGTAAGATCGTTGCGAAATTATAGTTCAAAGTTGAAAGTTTGCACTTTTACTTTTCATATCAGGTATTTTCCGGCGAATTTTTCTATACTTTCCTTTCAGTAATATTTTATAAACTATATATCATTTTGAAGCTAAATGAATACCCTTTATCAAACACTAAGAATTATTTGACCGGGGTGAAGCATTTTGGAGATATCTGGGTTCTAATCTGGAAATTTGATATGTGCAAACTCGCAAAAAAACATTTCCGGTCAACTTTTAGGTACTTTATTAATAATTAATTGCATTAAACTATATATCTCCATAAAGATCTTTTAAATATCTTCCAGAGGCATTTTTGATTTTTATTCTATGTTAACCCGTTAAAAAGTTATGAACAAAAATATATGTGTTTTTATGTTTCCGGTTTTTCATTTCCGCGTTTTAGCCCACGCCAGATAAAAGATAAACAGGAAGTGGCAAAATAATTTAATGAATACTGGTACAACAACGATTAAATTCCGTATTTTGCAAATTCTCAATAAATTGTTTACTGTATTTAAATGAGACTCCTATGGAGACTGTAAATCGTTTCCTTAACCCCAATACAATAACAAGAACTAAATAATATTTGTTTATATTTAAAAGAATCTTATGCGATAGGGTATTTAAATCTTTAAAACAATATAATTATTCAAAAATAATTTTCCTCATATTGTGTTGCAAAATGCCCTTTATTGTAAATGGCCATACTATATAGGAAAATTAGATGTATTTACAATTGATTATTACATTATAGTTAATTAATATATAAAAGTATACTTTTTATATTGAAACATTTACTATGTTTGTTATGTATTGGACTCTCAATGTACTTGACTATGCTAATCCAATAAAATAATTTGCCGATTTGAATAAAACTGAACAAATCTGTAAGATTTTTAAGAAATTGTTTAGAAATACGCAAAAAAATCATTATTTATTCCATTTTTATAATGCCTCAAAGCTGAACTGTGTATAAACATTTATTTCTTTTTCTGTTTCATTGATTCCCCGATTTGGGGACACTATATTTTTTAATACAATCAACCGCTGAGAACTGCATATTCACTAGTGAAAAGAAATATTTTTTCCACACCGATCAAGGGTTTCTAAATGGATATTACGTAAATATTAGAGAATGAACTGTTTTGAATGACTAAACAGAGTTCATGTGGGAGAATTTGGTTTCTTATCTGAGCAATGAAGGGTTTATGCGTATCTACTTCAATAAAAGATCATAAAAGAGAAAAACGTATGACATTTTTGTATAATTTTACACTTTTTGAAAACCGTACTTTCATAGGATAGTTACATCACCGCAAGAAGGGTTTCTGTGTCCTCATGTATCCACGAAAACACACGTGGACACAGAAACCCTGACTAGTGAGGATGAGATAGTTGGCGAATTGCCAAGGTGTAAGTTTTCCGATGAACGATGTGAAACTTCTTTAATTTTTCTTTGATGATATCCCTTCGCCAATCGGAATTACATTTACCGATTCTCTGAAATATTTGACTCAATATAAGCAATAAGCATAATAGCATTTGGATGATCGAGACTAGCTCTGAAAGAGAACGAAATATAAACAAAATATATTTTAAGAATTAAAGGGATTTCAGTTGTGACACCTATTTTCGATCTGTGGTTCATTGCTGTATTAACAATGTCACATGTTAAAACTTCATGTAGTCCTTTGTTTGATTTACTCGTGCTACTTATAAATGGATATAAGTTTTGTTTCACAACCAGTCCAGTAGTTGCAATAGCCCTTAAGACAATGATATGAAAATTTGACTAGTCCAAGAATCTCCCCACCCCGTCCCATGTTTTTGTTGGCTATTGAAATCGTGTGACTTAAAAAGCGTAGAAAGGGCATTCGACGGCAGATAATTCTTGGATCAATTGTTTTGATGGTTTTTATTCAAACGTTGTTGGATAAAAGAACAAATTTTGACAAGAACTACATAAGAAAACAAATTCAAAGAAATAACAATAATACATTTATTGGTCTATAATTCATTATATATATATAGACCAATAAATGTATAATAATTTGTTATTTCTTTGAATTTACATATATAAATACAAACTTCTAAGCATTGTTACAACCCATATAATATATCTATCCAGCGGATTTCTGAAACATCAGAAAAACAGGGTTAATTCCAAATATATAGCATATTGGGCCCAGGGGTCTAAACCACTGGACATAATGCAGGCGAATGGGTGCCACAGTGTCACAACGCTGTGAGTTCTAATGCCACTGAGGGTTAGCACAAAATTTGACAGTATAAAACTCTAATTCTTACAGTGTTGGGCTTAATTTGTAGACGTATATTTGTGCAATTTTAAAGGGCAAAACTTTGTTTTCGTTTTAATTATGTATGTAGATGTAGATGAATTTATATATGTATATTCGTTTTTGTACAACAACATTTACATACATAATTAAAGCGAAACAATATATACTCGTGCGAAGCTAAGCGTGTTGAAAAGGGCAAACATACCCAAACCAGGTTATATATTACAATAGCAAACTAACATCGCTTTATCACAAATCGATATATTTTGCAGATAAATATCCCGAGCGGCCTACCTTAAATCTGGATATTTATACATGCATTTTATACAGGTAAAAGGTCATAATTTATCTCGACTGTACATAATCAACATTATCGCTATGAGTAGAAACGAGTTTGATGTGATTGTTGTTGGTGCCGGTATAGAAGGGTCTGCCACTGCATACCACTTGGCTAAGAATGGGAAATCAACATTGCTTCTGGAACAGGTAGGACTGGTATATTGTGTGTTGATAAATTCGGGTTGTTAGTATTATACTAAAGCTAAACAGTGAAAATAAACACACTCGTCATCCTGAGAATATTTAACTATCTACAGGTATTAATGGGCCACGGTGTAATGGGCACAAGAGTTTATGGAATGCCACAACTCGGTAAGCTATAAATTCCAGTCGGAATGTCTCGGTCGCAATGTTAAGACACTAAAAACAACAAAAGAAGCATTCAAAGATAAGACAAAATAGAAAAATATCCAAAAATGAATTTAAAGGAAAAAGACGGGATACTGTAAGTTAATTGAAAAAAGCCTTTTATCAATCAGAGCATAACAGTCTTCGCAAAGATAACCGCATCGTTAAAATGCAGTCAATTAGTAATTTGTCATGTACTGTTTTTTTTTAGTTCCCTCTACCACACAGTAGAGGAAGCTCTCATGGTCAAAGCAGAATCACAAGAAAAGCTTATGGCGAACAGGAACATTACACTATTATGATGGTGGAGGCATTTAAATTGTGGGAACAACTAGAGAAAGAGAGCAAAACTACGCTATTTAGGTAGGTTATATGAACATTAACATTATTTTTACAGATATCCATGTAAATAGCATTTTCAAGTAACAGAACTATAAGAAAAATTCATTGATCGTATTGCCGAAACCCTTTTATAGGTTCAAACCAAAGAACAAACTTGTAAAAGTATTTGAGGATAGTGTATTTTTTCTGTTGGATAAATGTCGATTCTTGTATATGTAGTGTTCTACATTTTCATGTCATTTGGCATTGTTTTTTGGTACTTTTTCCATCATCTTTCCAGGTAGTCAGGGAATCTTCTGCCGTCCAACGTGGCTCCCATCAAAGTATTAAAAAAAGCGTTGGACGGCAGAGGATTCTCGTTCTACTTTCCTGACAATAACACTGGTCGCTGTTATATATATGAAACGTTTTGAAAACAGGCATTGAATACATTAATCCCGTTCAATCTCAATTTATTTAAACAACACACAAAACGGATATACATATGATTAACAGACAAACAGGAATGCTGACAATGGGTAAAAGAGAAAATTCTTTTGTTGATGGAACTATTAGATCGTTGAAAAAGCACAACCTCCCTATGCACATAATGAATTATGCGGAAGTCAGGATCCGATATCCGATGATTTCCTTCCCCGAAGACTTCATCTTTGTATTGGATCATAGTGGAGGTATACTCCGGGCAGACAAAGCACTTAAAGCATTTCAGGTAAATAATAAATTCAAGAAAACCAAATATATCTACAATTATGTATCACTATATACAATTCTGTATACTTGGCTATATTCGTATAAATGAATAAAAATACAAAAATTGAGTATTGCAGAAGGGAATTCGAATGCCGCGATAACCATTTTTAATTGGCAGAAGCAGAAGATTATCTTACTAGATACACGGATCAACAAAGCACACAAAACTTATAATACTCATGAAAGATCAATCAAGATAACTCGAAACGTTCGAGTTTGAAGTAATTTATAAGAACAAGCATATGTGCTCAATATTATTAAGTCAAATTGGTTTTATAATTGTCGTAATGTATAAATTGTTCGAAATTATGTTTTTCCCCAAAGCGGCCATTTCTAAAAAGTTCATCGTTTCAATTAAAGGGTGCTGAGTCCGACATCGCTCCATTCGAATAAGCAAACGTGGATTCAAAACCAGCGACTTCGAGGATTAAAAAATGTTCTATTGAATATGTTATTAGACCCTAGATTATTCTTAACTCTAACATTATTCTCAATTAACATCACAACAGAGACAATCGAAAATTGTAACTGGATGAAATTAAAGATTTAAAAAAAAATCAGCCGAAAATTTTTATGGCACCAGAGCAAGATGTATAGTTTTAATGTACCATTGAATATACAATGTAGGATCAATTCAAAAACTTTGGTGGTCAAATAAACGACGGCGAACCAATGCTTAGCATTGAACCAGCGGATACTATAACAGTACAGACAACCAAAGGACAATACAGATGTAGAAGTTTAGTGTTAACTGTTGGTCCTTGGGCCAAGAAAATTCTTCCTACCCTTGGTATTCACATACCACTGCGAGTGAGTATAATGTACATTATATGTAATTAGATACAGGAAGCTTACTGTTGGTTAATGTAACAAATCGGCAATAATATTGAATAGAAAAAATAGAATTGGTGAAATATTCGTATGTATACCAAGGAATGTTCATGCTAATGCCCTTTGACCCGATAGTTTTTAATACCAGTACTGTATTATTATATCGCAAACATATTGAAAATAAATCTTTATTCAAATTTCGAAATGGCGTTGAGGTATCACTTTAAAGCTGCATCCGCCATTAGAAATTATCTCTGACATAGAAATGTATTGTAATGTTGATTATACATTCGGGACTATCTTCACTGTTAACAAATATTGACACTAATACTGTATCCACTATCAATAAAAACCTTATAAATACGTTCAAGTGAAATGAAGGAAAGATGAGATATAAAAGTAACATACTTATATAACATAAAGATTGAATTTGATGTTATTATTCTTGCAGCCAATGAGAATTAAAGTGTGTTATTGGTCGGAGAAAAACAAAGGAGAATATGGATCGGATAAATTCCCAGTTTTCTTCCAACTTCCTGCAATAGATGGGTACGACGTGTATGGGCTGCCTAGTGAAGAATACCCAGGGCATGTGAAGGTATGTAATATTATGTACGAATTCGTAAGGTAGGCAGTCTTCAATTGGTATAAAGTAACGCAGTATCATCAGGTAGCTGATAGGCATCGTTGGTATACGCAATAGGCCATATTGACAGTTAAGCTGTTTCTCTGCGAATTCGAGTGTCCTACTTAGGACAGCAATAATTGACGGGGGTATTTCTTTACCGGTAATTCAAATAAAACTGGACGTCTTGATATTGCCGTGCCGAAAAAAGGGTTTTAAATGGCTTTAAACAAGCAATCTTGCAACACTGATCATCAAAACACCACTTTATGCTTCCTGCAAAAAATGGGTTGTATACTAACCACAAACTTGTAAACAATTGAAAAGAAAAACATAAGTACTTGTATATACTTTTTGCGCGTGTGTTTGAAATTGTGGTATTGTTTTATTGGTGCATGTATTTAACAAATATAGAGAATAGTGGTTTTTTTGCAGCAATGCATCTATAGTATTACAACATTTTTCACGATAGGCCATTTTGATTCCATTGTTTTATAACAATTTTAACATGTGGCTTGCATACTTTTCTTAGATTTGCTTACACACAGGACCGGATATTGATCCTGACAACAGGGATTTTGGAGACGACAAGTGGGTGATAGACACAATATCCAGATATGTTGGAACTCACTTCCCCAACCTAATTCCTGTACCCAGTATTACAGAAACATGCATATACACAGTAAGTCAGACGTTTTTGGATTTAACTAGATATTTTGATTGCATCAAACAAAAGAAACAGCAAATCAGAAAAGAAACATCAAAACAGTGTTAGATTCAGTTTTATAGAAATGTCTTTCCTTAAACATGTTTATAAATCCATACATATTGATTCTTGTTTTGAATCTTTTGTTATGCTAGTATCTCAGTAAGATGTCAACGGTCCTTGCAGTCTCTATAAAAAAACAACACAGCCAAATTACAATAAGTGTGATCTTATTAGTGTTTCCGCTTAAAAAGGTCTAAGGCGACAGAGAAACCCTTGAACTGTTTCATGTCAATTCCTGGAAACTGAACTTAAATACCTTGATTATATATAAATTGTCTGATGTAACTACTGTATCAGATAATAAATGTTTTATTCACCTTGGTAGGAGTGTGGATTTTATTTGTGTGTTTATGTCCAATATTTTTTTATCTCCTTGCCATTTCCTAATTAACATTAAAATGTTGCATTATAAATGCAGTAAGAACATACCTTGTGTTGATAGATGTTACCAGACGAAGATTTCGTTCTAGATACACATCCTGCATGGAAAAACATTGTTATTGGAGCTGGATTCTCAGGTATTTGGTATTACTGTAGTATTACCAATAGTTTCTGTTTTTTTGTAATACAAAGGACCAACCATTTTATTTTGGGGTAGAGTGGCGCCTGGGGTTCCCTGTTCGTCAGTTTGAAAACACCTTTAATTTCTTACATCTAAAGTAAGAAAGATTCTACAAGGAAATCTTTTTTTGTATCTTGGAAAAAATGAAGATCAACATTTGATGCATAGCTGGGTTTACTTAAAATATAGTATTAAAGATTCTTAAGAAAAACATTACAAATACTGTAAATACTGATGCATTATGCGATATAAAATTCTATCATATCATTGTAAGATGTATTAAAATTAAATCTATATTGCAGGACATGGATTTAAGCTTGCACCAGTGGTTGGCAAAGTGTTGGGAGAATTAGCAATGGGACAGAAAACTTCATATGATCTGACACCATGTAAGATGAACAGGTTCTTCCCGAAACCTAAACTGTAAACTTTTGTATAATAAAAATGTAAAATAAACAATGGTCTCATTATATTAGTCAGGGGCCTCGGTGGCCGAGTGGTTAAGGTAGTTCGTATACTATTAATCACATGGTCTGTTAACACTGAGATTGCGGGTTCGAGTATCACTGGTGGCAGGATGCGCTCGACTCCAATCTTCATTGACAAGGATTACCAGCTTTCCTACCGAAGGTGGAAGGTTTTTTCCGGGTACTCCGGCTTCCTCCCCAATAATACCTAGACGTCATTCAAACAACATTCAAACAAACATTATATATACTAGAAAGACAGATTGTTTTTAACCCGTGGTCTTGATTCTGTTGGTTACTTTAATAATAGCAATATACGGAACACAACTGTAGGTTAATATGACAGGGATGGGTTGATTTGCATAAATTTGGGGTCGTTGTCTAAATGTTGATTAAAATGTGGCAAAAATATTCATTTATTCACAATTGCCAGTTGGGTAGGCGAACATTTACCACAGAAATAAAATTTTTAAATGTAAAGGAGGAACGTATCCGGTACAAATTTGCGGACGTAATTAATTGTTAATTGCTAATTATTTTAAGCAATAATCGATATAAAATTAAATATATATTTTGCAAATGCAACATTAACTTCATGTAACCTTATATGGGTTAATACTGCGCTATTTCTCTGTGTTTTGTGATGCGCGCTTAAAAAGGGGTCTACCCCCTTAGTAGTATAGATAGTCGAATGTTACGTGTATACATTTAAACACGACATGCGTGGAAGAATTTTCTGCAACTATTTTTAAAATAATGGAAGGAAATACCACTAATAGTTAAAATTGGATTGTTCTCAAACCATGAAAATACGTTATGTTGTTGAAACATTACGCTGGATTTTAACGAAGATGCGAAGTTGTCAATATAAAATTAGTTTTCATTAATAATTCTATTTAAAGGGGCAATTAAATTTTTAAAGTCCAAAAACATTGATGCAAAACAATGGGACAAAGAATGACAAACAAAGAAACAAAAACTATGCAAAAATGAAGCATTGAGAGCTAGCAAGACCATGCGATTGAAAAAGGCCCATGCTCCTGACAAGTAAGTAGTTCCTGTATGTTGCATCACACCCGTCGTGAACTGTGGGAAATAAAAATTGCTTCCACAAGTATATATTTGTTTTCCACGTAGAACATGTGAGTGTAGGACGAATTTTACTGCCATAATAATCTGATGTTAGTTTTGTGATTTGTCGGATTGTGGTCGGATTAAAGATATGTTAAATTCGTTAATGTTAATGCAACAAGTACGTCTTCTATACAGGTGGTTCTTTATACTGTTGACATTTTTATTAATTAATACATAATATTCAAGAAATTAAAATCTTTCGCTTCCCTACTTTTTAAGCAAGAGAAAAATTTAATTTTAATCCGACTGTACACAAGTAATTAGCTATTTATGAGGTATACTAGAATTTTATGTTTACTAAAAAAATTTGATTTACAATGCGCTCAGATAGAGGTTAAAAAATAGCACGATAAATAACACACTAATATATAATAAATGGTGAACCCGAGATTAAATAACTGCATTGAAGAAACAATTTGTCGCTTTTTACACAAACCACGGGTCATAGTCTATACCTTTAAAGGGAGATTATTGAAATGACAACAAAATATGAGTAAACTTTACTTAACAACTGGATCCGTGTAAGTTGGGGGCAAACAGAAATAAATGTATGTATGCATTGTTGAATAGAATATGTACCCGCAAGTTCTTGGTGTATAAGTTCACTAATTACCAAACAATTTCTCCGCTCAGTCGAATGGCACGCGAAAGTCACAATTTAGTTTCAGAAGATTCGTTCTAGTTTATCATCTCAGAAATTTATAAGGTTTTTTCCCTCTAACTGGATGGGACTCCTAGGACAGGTTTAGGTTACGTAGTTAGTATTCTCGATCATATACAGTTGATGAGTTGTGTCGTAATTCTCACAACCCAATACCAAACCATTCTATTTTTAGGACCCTATTTTTAGACCAAAAAAACCCCAGGAAATCGTGTCAACAATAAAACTAATAAAAATATATGCAAATGTAAACTTTGTACACTTTCACTTCTCCTGAGCAGAAAAAGCTGTTTTAAATTTTATCCACTTAAAATCTTACATGTAAGGTAATAATAACCATTTGTTTAATTTAAAACTTCATCATGTACTATAGGGTTACAAATATAGACGAGTGTGGAAGGCAAGAAATAAACAATTTGATTATAATATCTTAAATTTGAGAAGAGTACTGTAATAAAAAAAAGCAAAGTGTTGGAAAGACAAATGTTTACCGTACAATAACAATACATTGACCTTTTCGAAATGACATAGTCACGTGGTTCTGTAGGGAAAACAAAAAGGGGGGGGGGGGTAAGATCGGCAGTTATCGCGTCCTTCCGTCGGGCATCCTCGGACCTCCAAGATCTAAGAAAAATACCGCCAAGTTACTATTTCTCTATTTCTATTGATTCAATTTTCCAGTAATTAAAATTGTTTCAAAAGATTTGCAATTAAATGTATTCAAACGTCAAACTAACGTTCATGTACATAAACATTGCTAAGAACTTTTAATATTTCAATATTTTCAGACTATAAAATAAACCAAAAAAACGTCATGCAATATGTAATACTACAAAATTTTTAAATGTATTATTATTATCAAGTCATCTTATGAATTTCTATGAAAACAAATACATTCACATTCTATTATGTGAAGATTAGAAACTGCATAAAAAATACAATGCCTAAGCAGAGACATGTTTATTTTGCGTGTAATTATATGTCTCTGGCTTAAATACCCTATAAAGTCTGACATAACACAGAAATAAAATTGAAAATTATCTGGCGATCAAGTCAAATTTATAATCATCTACATTTTTATGTAAAGATACGAATGCAAACAAAAATATGAAGCTTGCTCTATCAATCGTGAAATAATCAAAACAAAACAAAATATATATGCCAAAATTGAACTCAACAAGTCTTTCTAACATATACTTTACGTAATATAACGTAACAAAATCTAAAAAATGCCTTTTTATGATAAAATTATCTAACTAATTAATAAAAGAAACACACATATATATATATTTTAATATTTAAAGATAAGAATGCATTAAAAAATACTAAGTATACCCTATAAATCATGAAATAATCCAAGAAATAAAATTGAAGTGATAAATTCTTTCAGATCCTATCTAGCGAAGTCAAGAGCGCATCAATATATAATTTTGTACATCTTTGCCACTCCTTATTAGATCAAGACAAAAAATGTATTTTAAAGCTTGAATGATTTAACAAATACGAAAAACTGTAAATAAAATATTTTCTTTAATATTTAATTAGCCATTTCATCACTTACAACATGAACTATATTGTAGAGTATGTTTTTTTACGTGAAAAGCAATAAACGGTCAATCGTAACCGAAAACAATTATATATCATTAACGGATAATAAGAAGAGATCGAACATTAACATCACTTGATGGACTTTTTTGTCAACCTGGATGTGCAGTAATAAAATATATGAATAGGTCTGATTTAATACATGTAATTCAGTTTAATAACGTCCGAAAATATATGAATAGGGTGGGTTTTCAAATCTCCGTCAGCAGATATGTACCTAAAAGTATCCTTAGTTACCCCCCCCCCCCCCCACACACACACACACACCTCGTGTAGGCCATGATTTTTCATCCGCCATTTTTATTAGGACAATTTTTCGGTCTAGAATTCCTTCTAAACTTTCAATGTGTGGTAAATAAAATGCACTTTAACAGAATATTTATTAAATATTTTATCATAACGTGCCCTCGATATTGGCTATACCAACTAACCACCTGGTACCATATACAGCAAACACCAAAGGACACAGTCAACGCCACCAAGTTCCGTATGCAAGATCCAGCATGAACCGGCACTCCCTTTTCCCGGACACCATTAGCCTATGGAACAGTCTTCCTGAGACAATAGAACAAGCTCAAACCATGGAAGGGTTTGAATGACTGCCACCAGGCTATAGATATCCGTACTGTGATTTTAAATGCACTGTATATAGTGTTCATGGTGTCCGTCCTTCCGTCCGTCTGTCCGTCCGTTACACTTTCTCTTATTTGCAACCCCTCCTACACCACTGAATGGAATTTGTTGAAACTTACGCAGAATCCTTGTCACATAGTGCCATTGTGCAGGAGATATTTACTATTTTGATCGGAATGACATTTGGGGTTTCCCATCTCTTATGTGCAACTCATTTCTACACCACTGAATGGAATTTGTTGAACACAGAATCCATATCACATGGTGCCATTGTGCAGGAGATATTTAACATTTTGATCAGAATGATATTTGGGGTTTCCCATAAAAAAAATGGACTGTCATTGACATAAGGGGATACCCATCTCTTATGTGCAACTCCTCCTACACCACTGAATGGAATTTGATAAAAAAATTTACACAGAATCCATGTCACATAGTGCCATTGTGCAGGAGATATTTAACATTTTGATCGGAATGATATTTGGGGTTTCCCATAGAAAAACATGGACTTTGTCATGGACATAAGGGGATACTCATCTTTTATTTGTAACTCCTCCTACACCACTGAATGGAATTTGTTGAAACTTACACAGAATCTAGGTCACATATTGCCATTGTGCACTGGATATTAAACATTTTGATCAGAATATTATTGGAGGTTTCCCTTAGAAAAACATGGACTTTGTCATTGACATAGGGGATGCCATCTTTGAGGGATTGGGGAGGGTTACATGTTTTTTCTGCATCTTCGCCTTCACGTTTAACTAGATAAAGTTTCAATTTTATAATTAAGAACACCTGAATTTTCAAAGTAATTGTGAAGCGGGGGTATCAATGGTGAGCATTGCTCACAGGTTTTTTTACTTTAGTTTTACACTCACTTATATGTTTTGGACGCGTTCCTTTCACATGCTATGCACAGTACGACAATCTCCAAATGGTGGATGTACTTATGGAAGATGATGAAGTCGTAAAACCCTTTGTCTCGTTACCTTACATTGCACGTGTGCGAAGTTTAAGTATATCGTTTTACGTGTAAGGACGTCATATTAAAATTACTATGGATCACCTACCAGTCAATACTGAGATTGTGTGCGGACCTGGTGTACTCGACTCCAAAGGTTAATTGACATTTCAGCTCGATTTTACCGGGTACTACGGCTTCCTTACGCAATAAAGACATGACGCAATGCTATAGCTGACAAAATGGCGAAAGTGACGTTAAGCCCATTCAAAATCAAACAAGACCATTATTGTGTGTTGATTAATGTTGATTTGTATATCACATCACTTGTATTTAAATTTTTTTAATACAACAAATTATCATTGACACACTTAGATTTCTGGCCATCTGTTATCTTGATGATATATGCACCTGTAAATATACCTGTTATTTACTCTTACATAATATTATTTTACTTTACCTAGTCGGACATGACACATGTTTATGACAGCATTGTTGTTGGAGCAGGGATAGAAGGGTCAGCCACAGCCTACTATTTAGCACGAAATGGACAAAAGACTCTTCTTCTGGAACAGGTAAATACATGTATATCATGTGTACCCGTATGTACTAATATAACTAATATCACCAGTGTAGGCAGACATATGTAATATGTGTAGACTGACACAAATAAGAATATTACTATTAAATGTTATCAACCAAATAGCAGTACATGTATATATGTGCACATACGCGTACATCCTTCCAACATACAAATCAAAATTAATATATAAAGGTGCTAAAATATTGCCAATATTCCTATACCAAATGCCAAATATTTTATCATCATATAAATATATTGTGTTTGCTTAACATATTTTCTATCAGAGAATGGGAGAAAAAATCCCCTGATGTCATTATTACACCGGAAACACTAACAGTTTGTGTGTTCATCTTTTTTCAAACACGTGAAAATAAAAAAATTAAATTGTCTATTCTTGTATTTAATTTCTTCATATGTATTTTATAACTACCTACAAAAAATTTCTAGATCGAGAAATAATAAAATTTCCCTTGTGCACATTTGCTACTTGGATATTGCAATGTGCACAGGGGAAGTTTTGTTATCCCTCAATGAAGAAAATATAATTTTGTAGTGATTTGATATTATAATATTGCCTACTTACGTTTGGAAATGTTATTTGGTTATGATACGAAAATCAGATTCATTGGTAGGATGGAAACAAAACAACATCATTCGTTTTTTAATTATTACAATTATCTCTTTCCTTCTACATTTTTAATCAATCAGTATATCCAAACTGGCGCCTGACATTGACGGGATGTTTTTCTTTGGGCAGGCAAAGTTTTAAAATTGCCTGACCGAATATTTGGCACAAAAATGTACAAGGCTTAATAAAATTGCAATATATGATTGGACAGACACTTTGTCAACATTCAGCAAGTCTGTGGAACACCCTTTATTCTATTCTTATTCCATATCTTACAGTTTCCATTACCTCACAATCGTGGAAGTTCCCACGGACAGAGTAGAATAACAAGAAAGGCATACGGATCACAAGAACACTACTCAATAATGATGGAAGAATGCTTTAAAATGTGGGAACAGTTGGAAAGGGAAACTAATACTAAACTTTATAGGTAAAATTCAGTTAGACCCGGCTGGTCAGCAATATGAATATATCTTTAAAATTTCAGTAGCTTATATCAACTGTATTCATAAACTGTAAAACAACTACATATATCTTATAAACTTTTATTTGTAGAAAGACTACATCTAATCTATGGAAGGTACAAGTTATAATGTACCGTTAAAAAATAATGCAAAGTTATTTTGGAGTAATATTACAAGTATAAAGGAATATTGTTATTTTATTAGTTAACTTGGAAGGGTTATTCTACCAATGGTTACTCTTACAACTTTTCTTTTTCCTTATATTTCTAGTTTTCAAAGTTTGACTCATTCGAACTTTCCCATGTTTACATAAATACGAAATTGCTTTAGATGTGGGACCATTTAAAACGTTTATATTTTGATTCCAATTATGTGCTACTTCTAAGCGTTTTTACTAAGGGTTTGCAAACAAACGTGCTAAATTGTCAGAGTTTTGCTTTATTTAGGCAAACTGGGATGATGACAATGGGTGGAAAGGCAAATAATTTTGTTGAGACCACAATAAAATACATGAAAAAACATAACCAACCTATGACAATCTTGACGTCAGATGAAGCAAAAATCAAGTACCCAATGATTTCGTACCCAGATGATTTTACTTTCATAGTGGATCACAGCGGTGGTATATTACGAGCAGATAAAGCGCTAAAAGCCTTTCAGGTAAGACTTCATAAAAGCTGTTTTGATAATACACATTTTATGACAATCTTTTCAAAACTGTAAAGCGTATTATGTTATTTAAATCGAACAAACGAACTAAGGTTCCTCTATTAAAACATTAAATGTTCAAACTGCTGTTTCTTTTTGAACCTCAAATATTGTTTAATGAATGTTTTTTGTGTGTGTTTTAGGATCAGTTCCAAAAGTTGGGTGGTTGTTTACGTGATGGTGAGCCCATGATTAGTATATTTCCCGGGAGCACAATTACTGTGAAAACCAGTAAAGACTCCTACAAGTGTCATAGTTTGGTCCTAACTGTTGGTCCATGGGCAAAGAAAATATTGCCAACACTTGGTATTCATTTACCTTTAAGGGTACGTTCTACTAATTTTAGCTAAACTGTAATAAATCTTATTTCTTTAGTATACTAAACACTTCAAGATAAAATTAATAATTAAAATAAAGTAAGGAATCAAAAACAGTACAAATGTGTCTTTGAAACACCAAAAATGAAAGAACCTTTGACTTTCTTTCTGTTCCGATACATGATAAGTAATGATATCAGGACTGGAATAACAGTCTTATTCATTTTGTTTCCCAGCCACTAAGAATAGCAGTATGCTACTGGAAGGAGAAGACGCCTGGTGAATATGGTGCTGACAAGTTCCCCGTCTTTTCACAACACCATGCAGTAGATGGGTTTGCTATTTATGGTTTACCTAGTGAAGAGTACCCCGGCCACGTAAAGGCAAACACATTTTATATTGTTTTATTGTAGTTATTAAAAAATACTTAATATTTTAATCTAATTTCCTTGCATTTAGTCCAAGAATCTTGTAAACTTACGAAGATTCTCGCACTATCTTTCATTTTGCTTTCTTCAATGCGATAACATTTATGGCACAGAGTTATGCCCTAGAAATGTAGGTAATAGCAAAATACAGAACAACAAGGATTTGTTGATGAAAATGGATGGGTATCATATACCTCTAGTCAGTTATTGATGTAGTTATCCAATAATTATCGAGGCACAATCACTGTCCTAATTCAAAAATTAGGAAAACTATCTGCAATCACATTTTCAAATATAATTTTCAACAAGAAAATTTTATCTGTAGTCAAACGTATTAAAAGGCTGGACGAGTCGGTTTTTCTTGTAACCTTGGTTTATAAATTTATACTGAAGAAATTGCCAACATTTGTAAAAAAAATCAGCATACTCGCTTCAAGCTCTTGCATACCTGATCAATTGAGAAATATAGACACCATATGATGGAGAAGCTGGAATATTGCTGAATAAGTGATGAAAATATATAATTTTGAAATTAAAATCGTCTCGTTTGTCGTAAATTCAAGTGCAAAGATGACCATTGGTGTAATATTGATGAAGCTGTTTCTGTGTTTTCTTTAATTTCCAGTTCTGAACGATAAATTAACGGAAGTCACTCAACAAATTGAGGGTTGTTAATTGAAAGGACATATCAATATATCTATATGTGAAATTAAAAGACCTAGCTTCTGCCATGTTTTTGTCTTAAATAAGACGTTGCTGTCTTTCTTTCACTGCAAACAATATCCCAGTCAGCAGTTTTGACAACTCTTTTGAAGAGCACGTTAATGATTCGGCTATGTACCTTTCCTTATAATGAAGTTTAGACAATTTTGGAATCAAATACAAGTATGTTAAGTCTTCAGACTTTCTGTCGTGGTGAATATTTAAAGAAGTCACGAAGGACTTGTGGTTAGCCAGGATTTCATCTTTGTCAAATGTGGTACGTTTGTATGTGATTGTATGTTATCCTTGATGCTTAGGGTTAGATGAGAAATATATAGTAATGTGACTCGCATACAAACTCGATGTTTTTAGAAGCCTTGTCTGCAGGGACAACATATTTGTCATGCAGGGAAGCGAGGCACTTAATTGCCTTCTCGTCTTTAAATACGGATTTAGGTCGATCAATAATTCAATGTCTAAGATTCTTGAATTAATGCGGTTAGACAGTACATCTAGTTCTGGGTCTTGTTCCTTTTCCCTCTTATATACAAAAGTATAGAATTTTTTAATTGGACGAACAAAGGAAAATATAAGGTTGAAAAGAAGCAAATTAGCTATTCATTATTATTTCAATCTTTACATGCGAATGCTGTTTTTTAATTTGATAAAATGTTACTGAAAATGATCCAAGAACTATTATTATTATTTGTGCTGAATAATTTTATTTTGTATTATATTTGGTGTTTATAGTGATCGTAAATTTGTTGTAGATATGTCTACATTTTGGACCAGACGTAGATCCAGATAACAGAGACGCAGTTGACAGCAAATGGGCTATAGATACTTTGAAAAACTATGTCTCTAAACATTTTCCGAATCTTATTCCAGAACCCAGTATAATAGAAACGTGCATCTACACGGTTAGTTAGGAAATAGATAAACATCCATTTGTGTAGGATAAATGTAATATGTTGATTAAACCATTGTATGTTTAAAATACATCATACTAATGCTTGAATTGAAAAATTATCACTTTGATACACATTGTACGATCTTGACTTTGAAGACACGTTTCTGCTGTTTTCCATACATACTGTAGGGTTTTGATTTGGTTTAAAGTTATTTTATTAAGAATATTAATAACTAAAAAGAAATTATTAGCAGGCCACAGGTCTATAAATATCTCCATGGGTTTGGTGATGATAGCACTTAAATGTGTTTGTTTTGTTTTTTATCTTGGCTTTGACGGGATGGGAGGTACATTTACAGCTACAAATAGAGTCTCCTTGTAACAAAAACCACCATGCGAAACACAAGCACAAAAATTATCACCCGCCCCCAGTTGTGTCATCTTCTTTCACATATTTGCTTTTATTGTAATTTGTCTTTGACACTGCTCATCCTGTTCACCTTTTTACATTGCCCATTGTTGGCTTCAGAATTTGCTATTTGTACTTAGATTTAATTCATCAAGATGATAAAATTGTGTGTTTTAGTTAGGCTCAGCGTTAGGGTTTAGTTTGCTCTGAATTAAAAGGTAAAAAAGTTATCATGAATAAATCGATAACAAATTAAGCCGACAAATTAACTAGAAATATTTTATTGTAGTGGTTACCCGATGAAGAATTTGTTTTAGATACACATCCGGTGTGGAAAAATATAGTTGTTGGGGCTGGATTCTCAGGTAACTTTGTCTCAGATATTGATTTAGATTCCTTTCGTTATTGTCCCTTTGTAAATGCCTTAAAAATTATAGTTATAAGTTATAGACCTCGGTGTCCGAGTGGTTAATATAGTAAGTCATATACGCGGTCTGTCAAAAACAAGGTTTACTCGACTCCAATTTTATTGATTATTTGATTGCCATTTTTCTACCTAAGAATAAGGCCCTAGGAGTTTCCTTTGGGTACTCTGGCTTCCTTCCCCATCAAAACTTGACGCCAATATATAGCTGAAAAATTGTTCAATTGTGATAAAGGCTAACAAACAAGTTGTGAGTCATTATTTCGACAATTAGAAAAAAATCAAACGAAGGCTTTCTATGCATTATTAACGTATCGTGTTCAGTTTATGATACTATTCTTTTTGCAGGTCATGGGTTCAAGCTGGCACCAGTTGTTGGCAAAGTTTTAGGAGAACTTGCGATGGGAAAGAATCCATCATATGATCTTACACCGTGTAAAATGAACAGGTTTATCAAACAGTCGAAAATATGAAGTGTTGCCAACCAGGAAGAGATGAAGAAACCCTGTTAAACTTCAATGGTTATATTGTTAAATTGGAATACTCTCTAAGGAGAAAATAAAAGATGATGATGATAATGATAAAAAGAGAGAATCCTTGCCAAGCTTGTATTTTTAGTTTAAGATGAAATATCCTTTGCATAAAAATTTCTTTGGATATTGTTATCTATTTGTTACGTATTATATACTGAATATTTTGTCTCTCTTCTGTTGTTTTTAAAGAAAGAACACACCGGAATTTTGTCTGTAGTAAACTATAATGGATATATTCCGTTCTTTTTAAATTAACTACAAACAAGGCAATTTCTAATTTTTTGGGGCTTGGACGGTTGGCATGTTTCTTTTACCAAATATCATAATCTATTTTTGTTCTTTCCAAAGTACGACAAAATGCTCCCTGACTTCAATCAAGTTAAAATATCTGCATTATCATGTATCACTCTTTTACTCTCTTCTGTACTCTCATGCATAACATTTACTCTGTTGCATCGGCGAGGAAATATATTTAATGTTGCACTGCTTCTAAGTAGGCATTTATAGTCACATCTACTCACATCGTCGATTACACGAGGAACGAGAATTTGTTAAATGGAGACAAAATTATAGAAAAAAGTTTAATTATAAAGTAAATGGAAATGCACTAAAATGTATTGACCAAAGAAACACATCACCAGTTTGTCAATAATAATAATAATATAGCGAAATTCCCTACCTCGTTGTCAAAATTCAATTGTTTATACCTATATTGCATAACCGGAAATCGCTCTCAAGATTTTTTTAACCACATTTGGTGGTGCATGAGCGCGATTATCGCTCTCTGTATTGTCAATCATTTTTACCAATAATGAATTATATATGGGAAGTCATGTATTTTAAGGTCGGATGGAATGCATGGTCGTTTAAAATTACTGGGAGGGAAAGCAGAAAGATACCAAACTAAAATAAAGGAAAATTTAAGAAGAATCTCTGGAGTAAAGTTATAAAACACCACAATTAAAATATTAAGTATACACAATACATCGTATATTACTTTACAAAGCTTTGTTAAACATTTCCCATGCAGTATGCTTGTATCTTAATTAAAGAATGCTTCATTTTTAATTTTTCTTTAATTTTGTTATAAAATAAATACTAGGTGTGAACCCCCATCCCACACACATTTTTGTACAACCTAATACAAAATAAAAAAAGTCATTCCTTATAAATATATCACGTGATACGCGATTTTCCTTCTATTGCGATAATTTATTCATTGACCAACTAGCGAAAACATTGTGGACGAATGGGTAAACATAATGAGATAACCTAACATTTCCTTTGCATTAATGACCTCAAATAAAGGTTGCGCATCTTCAAAGTCTCGAGAATTCTAGGAAGTTAGCATTCAAATGTTAAAATGGAAGCCAAATGTCCGCAAGTAAGGGTAGTGATGAAAATGAGCTCAGAAACGGATTAAAATTATCTTGTTGGAGTTCAGGTGATTATGAAGAAATATATCTAGAAAAGCGATTTAAAATTGGTTGAACCACACGAACATTTTTATAATCATTGTGAAATGTGCCGAGTCAGACTCGCATCGCAAAATCCGCTGTTTAGTCTATTAAGATGCCTAAACAATATTCAAAATTGGTGCCACTGCAGGACTTAGTTTTAAAAAGACACTATTGGGAAAACTCTTGAAATGCCTTAAAGCTGGTTGCAGCCATATTGTATATCGCTTCAATCAGGTTTGAAGGAATTTCAAAAGTTAAATATATATATTTATTGGCTGGTCATCTAAAATATATTTACTTTTTTTAATTCTGATCAAAAATCCAAAGTGTCTTTCACTGCAGGACTTAGTTAAACAAAGGCCCCCAAGGGTGAAAAGATTAAAAATTCTTCTTGTCTAAAACCGTTCAACTATACCAATCGAAACACAAAAATGGCTGCCACCGCAGAATTTAGTTTAATATAGGACACTATGGAAAATATGATTAAAAGTACTCCATACTTTCCAGTGGCAAAATTGTGTTCCTAATGTCCAAACCCACTTTTCCGTTGATTTATAGTTTGCTAACTTATTCTCTGAATAAAGCAGAAATACTGCCCGCTGGCCATAAAGCAAACATCCAATCAATCAATCAATCAATCAATAACTGCAAACTGCTCGATGGATTTTTATCAACTAATCGAACAAGCAGTCCAATGCACAGTTATCTTATAGTACTCATACAAGATAGATTTTTTGTATTTAGGTTTTTTTCTTTTTTTTGGGGGGGGGGGGGATGCTTTGTATATGGCGTCTCAATATATCGATTTTAGTCGATTTTGTTGCATCTACGAGGTATGGTGGAACGAATCTTAGTAGCGCCCTCGCTATTGCGAGCAATATCAGCATCAGTATATATCTGACGATGTCCCAACCACATGAGCAGCTTGTTTCTGTATTTTAGAGCTTTTGTATACGATTCAATCGAACACATGGCTTTTTATTCCCCGAAGGTAAAATTTGTTTGCGATAACGTCGAGATTACTCCGTCTTTCTTCGTTAAAGGAAAACTGTAATTTGTCGCCCTTAAATTCAGTGTTTGACTTAATTTTTTTTTTAACTCCGAAAACCATATTTAAAAAATTATAAAATCATATGAAAATAAAAAGATTTGAAAAAATTTAAAGTTTATCTGAAGGAGTGTCTCCGAAAACCGAAAAACCTAACAGGAAATAATATTAATACCTATAACTTTTTAATTTCAGTATGGATTTCATTCGAATTTTGATCAGGGAGAGATATTCATATTTATTATATTACAAGTTAAACAGAAAGTTAAAAAAATTAAAACTGCGGGAAAAAGTTGAACTGAATGATAATCTTCTACAATGAAGAAAAGTGACCTGAAAAAAGAAAAATAGCTTTTATATTTTACAATGGATTTCCATCAAATTAGATAAAGTATGAGACAAAAACATGATTTATATTTCAAGTCAATTAAAATTAAAAAAAATATATGTTTTAGATTGTTCTGAAGTTGACCTGCAGGTTTTACTTCGTGTTCACGATGTCCTGGAACTACACATATAAATAATTGTCTGACCTCAGTTATAAAGAATAATATACCAACACAACAACATGCTAAAATCCACAGAGGAAAGTTTTGGATGCATTTTTTAGGACTGACCAAGTATGAATTTGTATAAATGCACCAGAATTAATTGTAAAAAGACTTGTGTGTAATCGCTGTTAATCATTAACTGCAGTTTATGTAATTACACTCAAATACTTGTTTGGATATTATGATTTAATTAATCTGAATTGGTAGTGAACAATGTTTAACGACAAATACAATACAATACAATACAATACAAAAGCTTTATTTTAATTCGGCACATACAAAACAGTACAACACAAGCTCTGATGAGCTTTTTACCGAATACAGACAAACATAACATACATGCATGCATACAAATTAAAATGAGTGACAGTACAATAAAATAAATAACATCAAAAGCACTAGCACATGCATAAAGCAACATACAGTTAAAAAAAAAGTAAGATCAAAAGCACTAGCCTAAGCAACAGCAACATACAGTTGAAGCATAGCATAACAGCACCTAAAACTGAAGGCAACTAAAAATAACTAAGCAGTTTTAAAAACTGAAGACAACTAAAAATAACTAAGCAGTTTTAAAAACTGAAGACAACTAAAAATAACTAAGCAGTTTAAAGCTAAGACTGAGGACAACTAAAAAATAACTAAGCAGTTTAAAGCAGAAGATAAAAAACAATTACTTGCAAGCAGAACAGTGACATTCAGATCCATTCCAGGACTGAATGAGGCTTTTAAACTGATAAAAACTGCCCTCAGTCCTGAAATGGTCTTGAAGGCTGTTCCACATTACAGCTGCAGCAAATTTAAAACTTTTCTTACCATAAGTTGATGTTTTTACTCGTGGTACATCCAAAATATTGTTATATCTGAAAGAATATTTAGATTCTTTAACATTTAAGAGATTTTGTAGACAAACAGGTGCAATTTTATTTACAATTTTATATGTTTCTAGAGCCATAGTTCGTTGGCGTCTTATATGTAAGGAAGGCATCAAGGCTTTTTCTAATAACATTTCGTATGTGCTGGAGTAGTCATCATATACAAAACGGAGTGCTCGTTCCTGCACTTTTTCAATTTTTTTTAGAATTTTTCTCTGTGCAGAAGTGCCAAGCCAAAGGGCAAAAGTTAAAATTACTGAGGATAAAAGTATGAAATATAGTAAGTTTACTAAGTCTATCCAAACAATGTCCCAAACGCTTTAAAATATTTAATTGCTGTGATGCCTTCCTGCAGATGTTGCTAATATGTACATCAAAGTTTAGCTGATAATCAGTATCTATACCTAGTAATTTTACAGTAGATTCACACGAGATATTCGAGCCTTGAATGTCTATACAGGGATATTTAGAAAAAGTTTTTTTACCAATTGCTAAAAATTGAAATTTATCAGGATTTGCCTGCATTTTGTTTATCTTAAACCATTTAATAAGTTCTATTGAATCACTTTGCAAGGCACTTATTAAATTATCATAATTCGGGCTACAAAAAGACAAAGTGTTGTCGTCTGCATAATTGTACAAGGTACCAGATTTCACAACTGAAAAAATATCATTAATAAACACGTTGAACAATAGAGGTCCAAGTATTGAGTATTGAGCCTTGTGGGACTCCTTTATGGATGTCAGCCCAGCTGCTGAGGACGAGTAGTCACCAATGTATATTCTTTCCATATATAAATACAAATATAAAGCATAAAGTTTTTGGTTTTGTGTAGTAATAGTCAATATTATACAACCTACTTAACACATAACTATACTAACAATAAACAATTTTTGCAAAAAAATAATCTAAATATATAGAAAAATGAGCGCAATTTCCATTGTTGGAAAGCCGCGGTCAAAGATAGAATTTTTCTTCGTTCAGAGTTTACAAAGTCATCTGACTGTTAGAATAGTTCTACAATCAATTTTAGTTTGTTTATAAACTTCTTATATAACATACAGTGTTTAATTTTCTGCTCTTTTCTATACAAAGTCTGTTTAAAGTGCTGTTTTATTTCCTTATCGCACATACGTTTTGTGTATTTGTTATTTTTTTATTTTGTTAAACCACTACCTGAGAGGGTGGACAGGGTAGTGGGAGACAGGGAGAGAGGGGGAGGGAGAAAGGAGTAGAGGGGAGGGAAAAAATAAAAAAAAGAGGGAGGCAGTACTTTTACAAATATGTTCTTTAATTTAATTGAAAATCATTTAATAAGTGCCAATTCATTGATGTAATTTAAAAAGACTAAAATTATTTTCATAAAACTCCAGTAAAGAGATTAATTGCATCCAAATGATCAGAATTTTTACTATGCTAGTATATGCAGTAAGGCCTCTGACACCACTTAGATTACCTAGTTTTAGCTTTGCATCCATGAGTTTGATCCATGTATGTAAAACAAATATTAATCAAAGCGCAGTTTGCACTGGTATTGTTTTATTGCATGTAGTACATAATACCGGTAGATTTTAAAACAAATGAATTTTTGTTAATTCTTTTACATTTAAAATTGTAACAATTCCAATAAGACGTAGCGCACGTTATTGGGGCCTCTAAACGTAGCGTAATTTGAGCTTTTTTGACGTTACGTTAAATATTACGTCGTGCACCTTAAAAGAGGGTTTAATATCTAGATTTGTATGTCTATGTCCACAATAAATAACCATTTATTGCTCAAATTGTATTTAAATTCGCACACATACGTTTTGCGCATTAATATTTTCCTTATCGAATATTTATAATATGTTCAGGCAACTTGTTTATAATAACATCGTTTAAAAAATGTCGCGCTAACGAAACGACTATAGAAATAGATAAACTCGTGTAAATCTGACAAAAATATATGTTGTAAATTCATGGAAAAATTATTGAGAAAACTAGAGGCTCCCAGGAGCCTGTATCGCTCACCTGAACCTGAAACCAAACAACCCTTTTTTATCCAGCTTTTCTTTTTGCGATAAGGAATTGCCCAACCCTTCTGCAAAAGTCATTAATTTTTACCTTTTAAGGGAAATAACTCCTATAAGGAGGAGCTTTTGATGCTTAGAGGGAGAAGGGAGGTTCACTTCAAATTTGCTGTACCTGTTATACTTTTTTAACTATCAGTCGAAAACTCTCTTGATTCCCCCCCATTTTCTATTTTAAGCCAACGTAGCTATGTAGGTAGTCAGGTGTCATGATTTGCACAACCTAAAGATGATGTTTGCAATGTTTTAAAGCAGTCCTTTAAAAGGTTAAAGAGGAGAAGATTTTTTAAAATCAAGTAAAATTGATTAAAAAAATGTTCAAGGAGAATAATTCTTAAACGGTTCATCAGACAATCTTGACCCTAAGTCATTTTGTAGCCCTCATAGAGCAGAACAATTAAGCAATGCTAACTTTTTTTCTAGTTCTAATAATTTTCAAGATTTTGAGGCAAAAATGTCAAAAGTAATCAATTTTGACAATTAAAGGGCAATAACTCCTATAAGGAGTCCTCATACAACTTCAACCCAATCGAGTGTTTCGTAGAGCTTTTGATGCAGATGAAGGCATGTCTCTTGAGTTTTCCTGTATCTGTTACACTTTTTTAAATATAAGCCAAAAACTGTATTTTACCCCCCTCAATTCTATTTTTAGCCATGGCGGCCATGTTGGTTAATCTGCAGCCATGGTTGGTGCAAATGAGAACATTTGACGGATGATGTGTACAAAGTTTCAAAGCAGTACTTTCAGTGGTTTCAGAGGAGAAGATTTAAAAAAAAATCAATTAAAACCGATTAAAAAAACAATTCAAGGGGAATAACTCTTAAACGGTTCATCAGTTAATATTAACCCTTTAGTCATTTTTTCAGCCCTTATAGAGCAGAACAATTAAGCAATGCTAACTTTTTCTCTAGTTCTAATACTTTTCAAGATTTTGAGGCATACATGTCAAAAATAATCAATTTCGACAATTAAAGGGCAATAACTCCTACAAGGAGTCGTCATACAACTTTGACCCAATAGAGTATTTTGTAGAGCTTTTGATGCTGAAGAAGGAAAGTCTCTTTGGTTTTCCTGTATCTGTTATACTTTTTGAACTATAAGCCAAAAACTGTATTTTGACCCCCCTGTTCTATTTTTATAGCCATGGCGGCCATGTTGGTTGGTCTGAGGCCATGATTTGTGCAAACTTAGCAGAGGACATTTTACTGATGATGTGTGCAAAGTTTCAAAGCAATCCTTTCAGTGGTTTTGGAGGAAAAGATTTTAAAAGAAAAGTTAACGACGACGACGACGACGGACGCCAAGTGATGGCAATAACTCACATAACCCTTCGGGTGAGGTGAGCTAAAAAACGCATATCTAAAATGATATTATATTTTTCAGTGTGAATTTAAAGTGCGGCAAATACGTCGAAAGTCGTAATAAATCGGTAAAAAATTACACAAATGTGTTCGTTACAAACGTTACTAGACATGGTTGAATGTATAGCGCTTTCACAATACATAAAAACAAATTGAAAAGGGGCAAAATTTGAAATTAAGAAAAACGCATTCTTGAAAAAGTTTTTTTTTTCAATTTAACAATTTTATACAAATAAAAAAATTAAAATACGGCATCTTTTATAGGTATATCCCGTTCTTCACAGTAATTCAGAGCAATGATTACGTCACCATACTAGATTTTGGGTACCTAACACTAATGGCAAATTTCAGGAAAACAAGGAACTAAAAGCTCTGAATGTCCAAATGGCCTGGTCTTGCTTTTCTTGTTACAATTTACAACACAATTTATGGTGGAAATCTTGGTTAAATATTTTTAGTTTCTAATTATTCAAGTATATTGGTTACCCAAAAGACGGATATAGTTCGTTTTGATCCACAACTAAAAATACTTTCGTCATCCATTAAAGGTCTCCGAACCAAAAAATATTTACTAGTATCTGAAACTAAAAAAGACCCAACAACCTGCGGTAAGTCTTAGTCATTCATAATTACACTTGTAAAAAAAATTATTTCTACACATGGAAAGCCTGTAATACTCACATAACTCATTACAAAAACTTTAGTTTAATCGACATGAAAATGACACAAAATTTGTGGCCATCTTGAATTTAGGATCTGCGCCAAAATCTTAAAATTTATACAGTATCAATTATGTTTGCTAAGATTTTCAGAGCAAGATTCATTTTAATTTCCGCCAATCAGAACATCAATGGCTCTAGTAGCCACAATGCATTTTCCAATGGCAGCAAGTTACCCTTATATTAGATTTGATTTAAATAAGTGAAATAGTTTCTGAAACCAGCTATTTTTAGTGCCTCTGGAGTTCTATGTTCCAGTGTTGTGGCCATCAGTACCAAAGATTCACGATTTATAGAAAAGTAATACAGTACACTGGTTTGTGTATCTGAGAGCGGCCCTAATCTGAATTATTTTTCACAGGCGCAAGTTGAAGAACAAGGGTCAACACATGTTTTGGCCAATATCTCACAATGTTATATAGCTACAGAAAAAAAACCGTTACATTAAAATAATCAGCACGTTCAATCTTTTTTAATTTCAGAAGTTGTTTAACTGCCTGTAGGAGTTATGGACATTAAGTTACGATTTTTTTATAGAAAATTGTCAGTTTTAACAGTATAACTTGAAAAATAAAACAGCAGATTGATATAGTAAATTGCATAAATGATCAGCCAGACAATGCAAATCACTATGTTGGTCTAAATTGCCTGACAAATTCTTAAAGGAGTTTTTGCCCTTTAATAATGACTAGAGTGAAACTGTAAATTGCAAGACAATGCCTTTAAAAACACATTTGGTCCAAAATTGTCAGACGTATCCTTACAGGTCTTTTTGCCCTTTAATAACAATTTTGTTAATAAAATATAAGTATTTGACTTATAAATTTAGAGCTATAGTAAAACTGTCAATTGCAAAAATAAACAGAAGGACATGGCCTACAAACAATTTAATTGTCAAAAAATTGTCCAGTTACTCCTTATAGTATTATATGTAATTTACTCATAATTTTTCTTGAAATTTTCAGTGTTTATAAATTTTTATAAAGGAATACATAATTAAACAATTCAACAGTTAACAAAATCGCAAAGTTCCCAAGTCTGAAAATAAGGAAAAAAATCCTTGAACAATAATAACAGGTGTACAACTTCATACATTTTCAATCTTTCTGTGAAATTTAGGGTTCTAGACTGAAACTGTAGGAGTTAATTACACAATATATTTACTGTCTTCTGTAAATCTGCTCAAATATGACCAAGTTCCAAGGTCTGGAAAATTAGGAACATGCTGGAACACTTCCATAATAGCAGGTGCAACAAATTCAATACATGTGCAATCGTTATGTGAAGTTTCAGAGATCCGGGTTGAAAACTGTAGAAGGAGTTGATAAAAATAGATGCCCCATTTCCACTGCCCGCCTTACCAAACCATACTATAGGTTTTAAAGAGGGAGAAGTGTAAAGAGGGGGGAGAAAGGAGCCGAGGGGAGGGTGAAAGGAGTAGAGGGGAGGGAGAAAGGAGCTGAGGGGAGGGAGAAAGGAGCTGAGGGGAGGGAGAAAGGAGCTGTGGGGAGGGAGAAAGGAGAAAGGTACCCCCCTGTCCCCCCCTCCTACCTGCTCCAGGAATACTCGAATCATTAGCACAACCTTCCGACTCAACGCCTACTGTACTATCAGTGGCCGTTCATGTCACAATTGTGATTTTTCTATCGGCATATATATGCATCAATCGTCATGGACAGAGAAGACGATTCCAACCGAAATTTAAACAAAGAGTACAAATCAAGGTAATAAGATAATACATAACACCGATGAACTGTAAAAAAAAAATCCACAAATCAAATTCCGAGAACCGTCAAACACCAGAACCAACAACTAAAAATAAAGTAAATACAGCAATGGTTCTGACTTTGTGCATGCATTTCAAAAGAATGGTTAATACTTTACGCAGGCAAATCACACTAAATTACATCTTTTCAGGGTAGCAGTGACAGTTACAGTACCAACTTCACACTAACCACATCTTTTAAAATTTAATTTGCAATATACAGCAACGGAAAAAAAGGATTCACAATCAATTCTTGGTTAAATTATGAACCATTCTTTAAACCGAAACCCGTGTTGACAATATACATCGCTTCGACAATTAAAGTATATGCATATCAACAAAAGAATTGTAACTTTAAGGGTTTTCTATTCGCAAAGTGTATAATGCCTTAGCCGGATATGGTATAACGCTTTATAATTTTGATAACAAAAGCCCTACAACGTCTTTTAATAATTTGGAGTTTACATTTTTCAGGGGTTTGAGCGCCACTAACGAGTCTTGATGTGACAAAACGAGCGTGTGGCGCAGAAATTAAATATTCTTCGTATCTTTAATGTAATTTTATTTTTACATTAAAAAATAAACTCGTTGATACTTGGTAAAAGCGGATAGTGATGGATTATTAAAACTACAAAAGGGTTTTTACTTTCCAAAAGCGTGGAATTGCAAACAGTTTACCAGATACGGATGACAGTCAGGCTTTGCCTATCCGCCACCTGCGGATCCGAAATGAGCCTTGGGAACCATTCTTTAAAATGAAACGCGTGTAAATAAAATACTACAATTCAAGTATATGCATATCGACAGAAGAATGGCAACTTCTAAGAGTTTTCTATTAGCAAAGTGTAGAGGTTTATAGCCGGATATGGTATATCGTTTTCAAATTTTGGTCATAAAAGCTGTACATAGTTTGTTTGGTGAATTGTCACCTCAAGGTAATATTATTGCTTAGTGTGTAAAAAATTAACAATGTTCTCTTTTGAAGTAGCATTTTGATATTTGGAATGTGGATAGTTCACTGCAAGATGACGTGTTGCGCAACATGGTTAGTGACCTTTTTCCTTGAACACATACCTTAGGTAACATTATTCCTTTCTGTACGACATAGTCTTTTCTTTCAAGTTTTTTTTCAATTTTGAGGTGCCCTTTATTATTTTTCTGGGTCTATACTGGGAGAGTTCCCAGTGCTCAACCAACAGAGCCGACCAACAGTTGTGATAAATGGTTTTACACTGATTTTCAAGGTATATCACCAAACATGTACGGCATCATGAACAATAGTAATATAGTATGGGATTGTATAAATTGTGGAAAGCAAGAGTTTTCTACAACTTTCTTTAATTCCACAATTAATTCACCTAATCAAAAAACAGTTTTTCATCATTAGAAAATTACCTTAACAACAGCGACTTAGGTCCTCCAAACTACTCATCACCACGAACCAAAAATCATCTACAGTTAACGACACAAAAAGAAAAATATTTAAACCTAAATGAGAAAATAACAATAAATTTCCAATCTATTATAGAACAAAAAAACTAGAACTATTGCAAATAATAGACGCTTCCAAGCATCTATGGGAATGAAACATGGTTGACAGACGCTATGGGGGGATCCTTATTGCAATCTCATCTCAATCCCCTGATTCTAAACATAAACTGTGAGGTAATATGGACCACAATAAATACTCCTGGTAAAAGCACTCTACCTAGGTACATTATACAGGCCATCATCTTACAAGGGTTAAGCAAAAATCCAACTCGCCTCTTAGTAAGGTGTGCAATGTGAACTATTCAAATATATGGCTTAGCGGTTACTTCAACCTGAGCCACATTGATTGGTCCATCCCCACAGTTATCACAGGAAAACCAGATCAAGAACTTAACAATGATCTACAAGACACCTTAAATGGTAACAACCTTACACAAGTCAATAAACGTAACGAGCGGATACTAGACCTCTGTGTCCCAAATCCAGCACCAGTCATTAGAATCGAGACAATGCTTCCAATTGGAGAAAGTGACCATGACATCATGTTTTCTGATATTAATCAGTCAGTCAGCTACAAAATGTAAACAACAAAAGGACAATATCTTTATACAAAAATAAAAATGGAAACAAATTGAAAAGGATCTGACACAAATTAAAAAAACATCTTGACGACTACTATGAAAACTGTGATACAGAAGGTGCATGACAATATTTAAAACAGGAATTACATCCTCTGTTCAAAGCACATACCAACCAAAACACTTACACCTACCATGGTTAAGTCCATCAATTAAAATGATGATAAACAGAAAGAACATACGATACAAACAGAAAAAAAAACAGTTAACACACAGCTGTCTATAAAAAGATAAAACAACTCTACAAAAAAGAAGTGAATACTGGAAATATGTTGAAAACATCATATTTGATATTTAAAAAAAAAATGACCACCAAAAAGTCAACAAAACTACCAAAGAAACTGTTCTCATACATTAAGACACAAAAAGACAATACTGGAATAGCACCCTTTCGAAGCGATTGCAAACTTCACTCTGCTGCAAAAAAAAAAATCTTATTAAGCAATTACAGTCGGCAATTACGTCTGAAGCCAACATCCCAATACCAAAAAAGGCACAAACAATTACCCAATTATGGAAAACATCTCTATAACACACGAAGGTGTTCTTACACTGCTCAAATCCATCGACCCAACCAAAGCCGCAGATCCTAATAACATCACAGGAAAAGGACTAAAAGATTGGTTTGGTATAAATGTTGTTAAACGCTACTTTCAGCAATTTTTCAGCTATATCATGGCGTCCAGTTTTTATTGGGAGAGGAAACCGGAGAAAACCCCCGACCTTCGGTAGGAAAACTGGCAATCCTTGTCAATTAAAATTGGACAAGAATACACCCTGCCAGCAGTGACACTCGAACCTGCGATCTCAGTGTTAACAGACCACGTGATTGCCAGTAGACGAACTACCTTAACCACCAGCCGCCAAAGCCCCATGCACAAAAAGAAAAAAACATACAAAGCAGCTGAAATATAAAAATCATTTTTGAAGTCTCTTTCCTCTGGAAAGTACCATCGGATTGGAATCATGCACACATAACACCTGTATTTAAAAAAGGAGGCAAACACCATCCTGGCAATTATCGACCAATTTCATTAACATGTATTTCATGCAAGTGAACACATAATAACCAGCAATATGAAACACACAACATTCTGTTTGATTTACAACATGGGTTCCGTTAAAAAGGTTTTGTGAATCGGAAATCCTATCTCTCTATCATGAACTTGCACTTTTCATAATCTATATAAACGACCTGCCAGACCTAAACGACTACATAAAACACAGCAAAATCAGGCTTTTTGCAGATGATAGCATTATATACCGCCCTATAACATCAAAATAAGATTAAAAAGTAGAGTAAGATCTAGAAGTAGCAGTTAGGTGGGAGCTCATGCATTTCCACCCCGATAAATGTAACATCCTCTAAATAAGTACAAATAAGTACAAAACGCAAACTTGAACACTTCTATTATAACTTACACGACAACATCTTAGAATCAGTACAAACAGAAAGTATCGTGGTGTTTCCTTTTCATCTGACGTAAAATGGAACAATCATATAACACAGACAGCTGCTAACGCAAAACAAACATAAAAGACCGTGCATACTAATCACTAGTCAGGTCTAAACTAGCGTATTGCAGCTCACTTTGGGATCCCTTTACAAAAGAGAAGGAAAACAAACTTGAAAATTTTTAAAGCAGAGCTTCAAGATACACATGCAACAGACATCACAATACCAGCAGAGTATTTGACATGTTACAGGAATTTAAATGGACTACATAGTAGTAGGGTGTGTTCAGTTTTAGACCCCGCAAAAACGCAAGGCGTTCAGGCGCATCTAAATATGGGCATACCCCGCCCCCTTTCTATACACCGGAAGTGCGTCATCGGAAATTCCACCATCGCGTAAAACATACGTGTCTCATGACATCACAGGAAGTACGTGAGTCATCGGAGATTTCATCATCGCGCAAAACCTTATTTGGTCAACCGATTCCAGTGAGTCATCGTGACTGCTAATAAGGATACTTCCATGACGCGCGACCATGAGTCATCGTGTCTGTTAATAAGGATACTTCCATGACGCGCGACCATGAGTCATCGCGCGGGGTATAATTGTCATTCCATATATTTTTCAATTAATGAAAACGTATAATTTTAAGGAATTAATTCTCATTCGCTTAATTAAACGATATCTAAAACATTTTATTGGTACGAAAAATTATTTCAAACATAGCGCCGATTATCGATCCGGTCATAACACGTCAGTGAACCTATTTATAGCCAATATCATTAATCTCTCACGTTAAATCCACATGTGGAGCTTATCTTCAAATCTGTTATATGAAATATCATGTAATTCTCATATTTACTTGTCTATTTACAATATTCATTCTGTATATAAACAGAAAATTTATTTTCAGCATTGGTACTTCTGTTAATAATTATTGTAATTCATATATCTAAACCATTAATTTATTGATGAAACAAATATTTCAAACATAGCGCCGAATTCAATTACCACACAAGTCATAACACGTTAGTGAACCTATTTATAGCTTATACGATTATCGTTCACGTTCAATTAAATCAACATGTGGAGCTTATCGTCAAATCTGTTATATGAAATATCATGTAGTTCTCATATTTACTTTTCTATGGTCATCCCCTCGTTTATCCTCAAATTACCCTTTCATATACACTGATAACAATCAACAACATTGTCTCAAGTAACCTTTACACCGACACGTGCCAGACGTCTATACTCTTGATTTGATTAGGATTAAATAAACAAACCAGGGATTACCAGTTAAACAATCAATATTTTTAAATGGCGAAATCAATCGACACGATGATAGAGATAACTTTTATTAATAATGACATAAAATTTAATACACGAATATATACAACGATAGAGTCATTGGTACAGGTCTTTCAGTGTGTTCTCTATAACCAGCTGATCTCTACCAGAGAGTTCCTTCACTATGTCCTCCATGCTAAAGTTCTTGTATCTGTATTTGACGAAATGAACGCAGTACAGGCCACAACTATCTCCATCCTCGGGTTGCACTTGCACTCTACTGAACTTGTATTGGGCTCCGTTGACGATCCGTACGTTTCTGAAGCGTGGATGATACGTTTCCGGCGCTCTTCCAAACGAATCGAAAAATTCGGGTGGTCCATTGAATGGGAAATGAAACGCCACCCAGTGGATTCCCTTTCCGTCGCATCGGTCAGTGTTGACGATAAAACTCTGTGGTCTGTCTTTGACTTCAGAAGGAAGTTCGTCTGCACAATGTACCGTGACAGGTAAGTCTTTTAGAAAACACTCCAACTCGTATCCATAGGTACCTTCGTCAGCTTCACTTCTACAGCGTTTACTCGGCGGTTCGTCGTTCGAACATCTTTGGGCTTGATGCATATCGAGTCCACGCGCATGTGCAAACACCAGTCCACATTCTCGACAGGCCATCAGGTCGGGTTAGCTGGGGTCTTCAAAGTAGGTTTCGTCTTCGTCCATCTCCAGGACATCGTCTTCGTCTCTCTTCATGAGATCGCTACGTAGTCTCAGGTGCTCGGGTGTTTCGTCCTTCAGGTCTACGTCCCTCTCCATGACATCGTCTTCGTCTCTCTCCATGAGATCGCTACGTAGTCTCAGGTGCTCAAGTGTTTCGGACTTCAGGACTACGTCCCTCTTCATGACATCGTCTTCGTCCCTCTCCATGACATCGCTACGCAGTCTAAGGTGCTCGGGTGTTTCGGCCTTAAGGTCTACGAGTAGGTATCCGTGCGGCTTTCTCGTCGCCTCTTCGAAGGTTTTCAACAAGAAATCTTTCTTCCTCGGGTACATCTGTCTACCGAGCGTGGCTATAGGCTGACGATCCACGGGATTGTTGAAAAGAACCAGGTATTGACAATTTCTCCTCTGTTTCGGATCTTTTCCAAAGTATAAATTCTGATTGACGGCAATCACCGACAAGTTGCGATTATGCGATCCCTCGGTGAACAAGTCGTTGATGCGCGCGTCTTTGGTCGAGACGGTCATCAAGTCGTCGAGGATCACCAAGTTTCTGGTCCCGGTATCGAAGTAGTGGTCGGCGTCCAAGTCCGACGGTATGCCGCGTACGAATTTCACTGCAGGCACGACCGTGTTTTGAATCACGTCGTAGAGGGGTTGCCATCGTTTGTACAGCCAGACGATCCTCTCGGGCGGCGGGACGATCGTGCTCTGGGCTCGGCGCAGCATTTCCTTTAAGAAGTACGTCTTTCGTGGGTCCAGACACGATCATGGTAAACGGATGCCGGAGACGGAAACTGTGTGACAGCGTCGGTGGTGGAGGTGGTGGTGGTGGTATCAGTAGTGGTGGTAGTGGTGGTGGGGATTGTGGTGGTGGTGGTGGTGGTGGTGGTGGTGGGTGGTGGTGGTGGTGGCGTTTCATTTCCCATTCAATGGACCACCCGAATTTTTCGATTCGTTTGGAAGAGCGCCGGAAACGTATCATCCACGCTTCAGAAACGTACTGATCGTCAACGGAGCCCAATACAAGTTCAGTAGAGTGCAAGTGCAACCCGAGGATGGAGATAGTTGTGGCCTGTACTGCGTTCATTTCGTCAAATACAGATACAAAAACTTTAGCATGGAGGACATAGTGAAGGAACTCTCTGGTAGAGATCAGCTGATTATAGAGAACACACTGAAAGACCTGTACCAATGACTCTATCGTTGTATATATTCGTGTATTAAATTTTATGTCATTATTAATAAAAGTCATCTCTATCATCGTGTCGATTGATTTCGCCATTTAAAAATATTGATTGTTTAACTGGTAATCCCTGGTTTGTTTATTTAATCCTAATCAAATCAAGAGTATGACGTCTGGCACGTGTCGGTGTAAAGGTTACTTGAGACAATGTTGTTGATTGTTATCAGTGTATATGAAAGGGTAATTTGAGGATAAACGAGGGGATGACCATAGAAAAGTAAATATGAGAACTACATGATATTTCATATAACAGATTTGACGATAAGCTCCACATGTTGATTTAATTGAACGTGAAAGATAATCGTATAAGCTATAAATAGGTTCACTAACGTGTTATGACTTGTGTGGTAATTGAATTCGGCGCTATGTTTGAAATATTTGTTTCATCAATAAATTAATGGTTTAGATATATGAATTACAATAATTATTAACAGAAGTACCAATGCTGAAAATAAATTTTCTGTTTATATACAGAATGAATATTGTAAATAGACAAGTAAATATGCGAATTACATGATATTTCATATAACAGATTTGAAGATAAGCTCCACATGTGGATTTAACGTGAGAGATTAATGATATTGGCTATAAATAGGTTCACTGACGTGTTATGACCGGATCGATAATAGGCGCTATGTTTGAAATAATTTTTCGTACCAATAAAATGTTTTAGATATCGTTTAATTAAGCGAATGAGAATTAATTCCTTAAAATTATACGTTTTCATTAATTGAAAAATATATGGAATGACAATTATACCTCGCGAGATGACTCATGGTCGCGCGTCATGGAAGTATCCTTATTAGCAGACACGATGACTCATGGTCGCGCGTCATGGAAGTATCCTTATTAGCAGTCACGATGACTCACTGGAATCGGTTGACCAAATAAGGTTTTGCGCAATGATGAAATCTCCGATGACTCACGTACTTCCTGTGATGTCATGAGACACGTATGTTTTACGCGATGGTGGAATTTCCGATGACGCACTTCCGGTGTATAGAAAGGGGGCGGGGCATGCCCATATTTAGATGCGCCTGAACGCCTTGCGTTTTTGCGGGGTCTAAAACTGAACACAACCTACTACTCTACATTAAAAGAACGACGTCTTAAAAACAGTCTAACCATGTTTTATACATTAACAAACAACCTCAACGCCATTCCACATACAGACATCAGTCATTTACCAGGACTCGTTCACATATCTACCGACCTATTCTTTCTTAAACAAAACCATAAAAGATTGGAACTTACTACATGAACACATAGCATCATCTGACAATGTTGAACAGTTCAAGGAGAAACTCATGAATTCCTCCTTAACATCTACAGTATCTAATTTATAATGCAATGGCGTCATGGCACTATTTGAATTTTAACGGCGTAAAAATAGGTCACGTTGCGAACGCAAGTTATATCGTATATGGGTTTCTAAATTTGAACATACCAATCAGGTTTTATCTTACAAAGCAAATTAAATATATGAAAATTTAAAAACAAAAATTCGAAAAAATGTTTTTGTAGGAGAAAAGTTGATCTGAAAGATGGTCTCCGAAAAGCGAGAAACCTAACCGGAAATAATATTAATAGTAATATCTATAACTTTTAAATTTCTTTATAGATTTTATTCAAAATCTGATCAGTGCGAGATATTCATATTTATTATATTATAAACAAACAGTTTAAATAATTACAACTGACCTGAAGGATGATCTCCTACAATAAAGAGAAGTGACCTTAAAGAAGAAAAATGGCTATGAATTTTATATTTTGCAATGGATTCACATCAAATTAGGCAACGCATGAGGCAAACCATATTTCATATTTCAAGTCAATTAAAATTTTTAAAAAATATATGTTTAAAATGGTTTTTAAGTTGACATGTAGTTTTAAATACGTGTATAAGACGTGCGATGTCCTGAAATTAAACATATAATATATATGTCTCATCTCAGTTATATAGAATAAAATAACAACACAACGCAATTATAAGTATATCCATCAAGACATAAAAAAGAGGACAATTTCTTACGTTTTCAGGACACGACAGGTAGTCCTTCAGGTCAAATTATACCTCCGGCAATTTTTTTTAATTTTCATATTCATATATGTTATTATCTCTATCATCTATAAATTTGGTGTTGTCAATCCATCAATAAATTAAAAAGTTATGACAATTTTTCTACGTCTTCAATGCATTAAAGCTTATTTTCATGACATTAATTCTCTCCGAAACAATAGACATAAGTTGTATCGAACAGACTGCATGCACTACGTCGAAATATGTTGCATTGAGACCTTTTTCATCAGAGTTGGAAGCATTACAATCAGAAAAAAAACTTGTCGAAAGGTTCTTTTGAATCAAATATCTAAACCATAGAATAAATTTTGTCTTCTTTAGCTTTGCAACGAACGTCGCATTAATCAAACACAAACTTAATTTTTGCATATTGAAACATATGCACAGATTAGAAAGGTCGAAAAGAAATGCATGTACAAAGGTTAATGTCACCAGTTGAAGTTGGTCAGCCTTGAAGGAGTTACCTTTCAGAGAGGATTTACTTGGGAGGATTATTATGTTAATGTTAGTAGGATAAATGTGATTTTCAATTCTGACAGTAAAGGTAAACTTTACATCTGAAAATAGGATCAAAATTTAAAGCACTAAAATCTGTCATAAATTCGTTACATCAGGAGACGTAAATAATCAACAAACGGCAAACATTTCCCAAAATTGTTATTGTTTACGGCTATATACTGTCACGTACTCTGTGTCGTGATCTCGGAGTTCGTACCAGAGTATATCTCTGGATATTGGAATATTCTGCAATTTACTAGATTTATTTTAGAGTAAGCGATGTAATTTCTGAGTGTTAAGCTTATTGCACTTAACCTAACGCTATCCTGCTTGCTACGGGTCCATGCACTATCTATCTTTCACAATTAATCCGTGCACTTTTTACCCCCTGCACTATTTACCCCGTACACTACTGTCCCAGTGCGCAATCAATCAGTGCACTATTAACCACGTGCAACTACTGTCCCGTGCACAATCAACCAGTGCAATATTTATCCTGTGCAATGTCTTTCCCGCGCACAATTAACCAATGCATTGTCCTTCTGGTGCACTAACTTGCCTATGTACACGAAAACCGGTGTAAATACCCCTGCGAACCTTATTCAGACAAGCAGATAACTATCGAAGAATCTAACTCGGGGTTACCTAATATTCGCTTTTCTGTCTGCACTGTAGTCGACTTCTTCTGTCACCAAGACTTCTGATCAAACGACAGAAAAGACGAAAAAAAGACAGACCAAGGACTAGCTCTACAACAGTTAATATACCCAACTTTAGACTATACCATTATGCTAGGGCAATACCAAATACAGAGTCACTGAACTTAAGTTATAAAGCGCCTAAATGACCTTTAACATAAAATCGCAACTATTCCGGGTTTGCACCTCCATTCTCATCCGCATCTTACACAAGGTTCCGGATACTAAAAATAACCTAATGGAATGTAGGTATAACAGTAGTTGTTACAATAAACCAATTATTTTTTTACATTACACCGGGAAATTTTTGAACCCAAGATAGTAATCAGAAGAAAATACACGGATGCATCTGATGGGATGTTGGGGTTCTGAAAATAGCAAAATTTAAAAATAGAAACATCATTGATTGAAAATCTTCTACATTTGGGGGAAATTTAATAAGAGCCGGGAAAATAGAGCTCTTTTTAAAAAACGGGGGAGGTTAGACAGTTTGTTCGTTTCATTCAGTGCTGATTTTTTTACCCAAAATTTTCGGTCATTTTTGCCTCACGACCTATATTTTTTATTTGTTAATAATGTAGTCTAACATTTCAACTTCCACAAGCAACTGCTTTCTGGTGTTTAATTTGAGAGGATTTTCACACATAAAATCTTAATTGCAGGTACCCCATATGGGAGACGCAATGTTAAATATTTGGTTTATTGTAACCTAGTAAATGTGTACAAGTAACAGGTTACCAGATTGTGTGCCCTACATTAAATACAGAACTGAATATAACTGAATACTTTCTTGCGGAATTTGCGCGGGAAAATGCATTAAAAGATGAAACCTAAAGATGTCACTAAAGACATAAAATATCAATATCTGATAAAAAAATGTTGAAAATAAACATGAAATTCGAGGTTTTATTAGTGGAACTACCTATATGTCAGATGATGTTTTGTGGATTTTTATTTCTGAGAGTACATCAAGGTTTTTTTGCATAGATTGTTGTATTTTGTTGAAACTAACTGAAGGCAGTACTCAAAAAGAAAGTATTGTCTATTGGACACTATAAAAACTGCTTAGTCAGCACCTTTTGCATCTTTTCTATATACACATATAAAAAACCACACACAATCACAGGAAAGTGTTTTCCTGTCTTTATTCCATTTTAACTTTCTGTATGGTCATCTTTACTCATGATATTCATTGGCATAACATAAAATTGTGATAAAATATTAGGCCAAAGTCATCATTAAATAGATTGCAGAAATGTTTGCTTAATTTTGATAATTATCAATTATCACTTGTCGCAACCTGAAAATAGTATATATTTTGCAATGTAACTAATTGTATATGCAACAAATTAAATGCAAGATATCTAATTCTATACAATTTTACAAATATTCAAGTATCTTCTTTACATAGCTGTTATCCTCAGGCTTAGAACAATATCTATTAGAAAATCCAGGTAATTAGCTCTTTATTGAGCAAACCTGATCAATCCATTCTGAGGTCACACCAGGCTTGTTATATAAGGAAATTATCAAAATTTAGCATTTACTATATTTATCATTGTCATATTTTTTAAGGTTTTAAAGATATTATACAGAATAATAAAATTCTTAGTATAGGTTGATAAACAAGTAATTATATTCAAAAACTTACAGATATATTGTTAATATATTATAAGTAAATTTTTTTACATTTCCACCATTTGAAATGTTAAATTTCATTTTAAAAATTAAAAGGTTAACTTTCATTCTAAACACTTTTTTGTAAACAAAAAATCTACATTTATCTAAGTTATACCCTGACAAAATTATGTATTAAATTTATTTTCATATTCAATGATAAAACAAAGCTGCTATATATAGTTTTTTTAAAATTACATGTGTTACTATCGTGGTTACTATACATGTAAAAATGACATGTCACAGTAACCTATAAGTTATACTTGAAATGAATAATAATGAAGGTTGTGTGGTGGCGAGATAAATAATAAGAGTAGTAATAAAGGTCATGTACGCCACAAGGTTAAAAGGTAAAATCGAAAAGATAAAATAAAAATTAAAAATTAAAAATCAAACAACAATAAAGATGGGCCCGAGCTTTCGGTCCAAAGACCTTCTTCAGGGTGAGAAAGAGGGAGACAAAGAACAACACATCCGTATAGAACAAGGCAAGAGAGTGGACTAAATGACAAATGGCGGATAGCTGTAATCGGTCACACAAAGTTCAAGACCTTTTGTTAGGTCAAGTACAACAAAAAGAAATTTTTCTGGTTATGTCTATGTGTGTGACCGATCACAGCTATCCGCCATTTGTCATTTAGTCCACTCTCTTTCCTTGTCCTATACGGATGTGTTGTTCTTTGTCTCCCTCTTTCTCACCCTGAAGAAGGTCTTTGGACCGAAAGCTCGGGCCCATCTTTATTGTTGTTTGATTTTTAATTTTTAATTTTTATTTTATCTTTTCGATTTTACCTTTTAACCTTGTGGCGTACATGACCTTTATTACTATTCTTGAAATGAACAGAAATGAAATGTATTGACCAAGACATTTTTTCATTTCTAATTACACGTATCACCTTATCAGGTCTTATTATCAGGTTGTGTATTTTAAATTTAGCAACATACAAATATTTACAGGCAACTGTGTCGGTCAGTAAGTAGTCTTAACTATAAATTACACCCCTTGTGCTTAGTGTTTTGCTTGCATTTTTTTAATTATTCCATATGTGTACCTTTGTAGTGTTAAAAGCATATACTAAATGAGTCTAGCACTTCCAATGAGAGTTCTGGATGTTGATCGAAAGCTCACTGGAGCTTTTATTTGTATTGTTGTCAAAACAAGGGAACTTTTAATTTGTTCGTAACTGATTATTTTCCCACATCAACTACTGAATTATTAGCGTATACAAGTTGGGGGTCATTGTGTTGGGGTGTGCTACTTTAACATTTATCGATTTTTGGTGTATCATATTGTTAGCAAATTATCCACAAATATATGTAATTCTTGGTGATACCAAATGAAACATTTTGAAATCTTTTTCTCTCTTTAAGGATGTTTTCGCAATGCCAGTAGTCGGGAAGATATTTTAAACAAGTACTATCTTTAAAAAAGATAGTCGACGCATTTAACTGTTAGAGATGTATGTAAAGTAGAACGGAAACTGAACAAACTGAACAATAAGAAAAACATCAAACGAAAGAAAGAGACAAGAAACATGAACATTTTCTTTCATTAATGTGTGTGTATGTGGGGAGGGGGGAGGGGGGAGTTAAATAATTAACGTGCTGCGAACTGTATCCAAATAAAATAAGGCAATACAAGAAGGTTGCTACATTGATGTATTAATCATGGACTTTTATAACATGTAATTAAACAATAAGGGTATTATCAAAAAGAGACTTTGCAATTAGAGCTCTATCTCCTGTCAGCACGTGAATGACGACGGACGCAAAGAAAGAAGATAGGCACTAATGGCTTTAAAATCATAGAGTTAACAATAAACATATTTAAATTATCCCCAATTAAAAGCTATATTTCAAAATTTGAAGACCACAATGGTAAATTAAAAAAAAACCTTTCTAATATATATATCTATGTTTTTCTTGCGATGTAGTGTGTATATTATCTCGAAAACAAATTAGTTTACATTTTAAAATTTCAAAACAGGTCATTAAAAAAATTAATTTCATAAGCAAATATTACTTACATGCATAAATATTCATTACAGTTTACTATTTTATTAATTTGTCTATCTTTTAAAATGGGAACCTCTAAGAATATTTTAATTAGAATTGCATTAACATGAACACAACATTCAATTCAATGCTAATCTAATGTGAAATCTCTCTAATGTGTATATTTTATTCCGGGGGGAGGGGTAAGATTTACTGTATGGGTTATTGAGATCCAAATAATGTGAATTTTACTTTTAATTCTATGGGCTGTGCGTGTATAGTAAACAAAATGTGTTATCGAACTACTGTGTCTCATGTAAGTCATTTGGCGTCCTGAGTATTACCGATGACCTATAATTACCTTTGTGTAGGACCATTTGTACGACAATAATTTTACGATAGAGATAGGGAGAGAGAGTGTGCGTGTGCGTGTGTCAGTCGGTCAAATCAAGAAAATATGACGTAAATAAATCACCGGCGTGATAATTGTTTACAGATAATTATATAGATGGTCAACAAAGCAAATATAATTCTACCCCATAAGAAATGCGCAAAAGATTACAATTGTTTATCAGTCGTAAATATCATTCTTTTGCATAAAATCATTTTCTAAAGTTTAATTACGACTACCAATTGTTTTAAAACACCAGACTGCTGGAATAATAATTGAGAAATGCAAATATGGATACTTTTCAGAGTATACTATAGTTGATTGTTCGAACGCAGAATTTTTTACTATTTTTGTCCAATCAGAATGCAAGTTTGTCTTCACTTATAGTATGTTACCATAGGTAAGCGTCTTTTAGTTCAAAGGTCACAATTCGAAAATATACCGACTGCGTCGGAAAAAGTCACATAACATTTAAATTTAGAAAATCAAAGTCGGATTGGATATGTGTTTCGTCTGCAAATTTCCCATAATTCGGTTTTACTTCCTGCAATTGGCTTGTCCGTTAAGCAAGTTCGTTATGATTACGCCCAAATATACACGAATCCACAATTATAATGGTCGCCTATGTTTACATGAGTAATCGTTCTTGATCGGAGATGTGACACTTCCGGTTTCATTGGAAACGCAAGATATGTAGCAATATAAAATAAAACTACAAATGGAATAAAATGGAATTATGTAATTCAGGCATGTTCCCCAGATCAAATGTATTATTAAGCCCTTCTTGGCCTATAAATAGTTGTTTTCCGCTTTGAAAACTGACAAATAAGATTCCCCAACTTAACTGAGTAGGGCACGGTAGTGGAAATAATGTGACTATAGTATAGAAATAAAATTTCGTTGAACAAAAACCGGGTACATACTATCTAAAACAAATTATACAGTGATAATCTTCAATGTTATAGCTATAATCTGATTGGTATAACGATAAGAATAATTTTATTCAGATCTATTTACTATAAAAACTCGTGCCTGCAAAAAAGTCGGTCGCCGAAAAAATGTTAAAAGTCGGAGTGCCAGAAAAAATTCGTAATCATCATTTATTATACTAATTAAATTTTAATTTTAGGGGTTAAAATTAAAAATATGTAGGTATTAATAAGCATTTTGTATGAGGATTTAAGGTAAAAATTAAAAAAAAAAATTAAGAGTTGTCATTAAAATTTTTTGCTTTCAATATTTATATGTATTTACATGTATATTAAACTACAGAGATTTTGAAAATTAATATAGAATAAATTATTGTAAAGTAAATTATTACTTTTAAAACCATTTAGTAGACAATAATACACGATTGTTTTTTTATAAATTAATAATCAACAGAAAGTGATAACTGTGTCAATAACAAATAACAATAAGAATGAAGACAGTCACTTTCCCCCAGTCTATTACAAAAAAAGGTGTGGTGTCTCACCTCTGAGGTGTGTTCCCAAAACGTCTACTCGCAAAATAAACATCTAATTAAGAAATGGGGATTGGGCGGCCCGTTGAATGTTTCTTACCTGTAAAATAATTCATATTTTGCTAGTAGACGTTTTGGGAATTAACAATATATGAATGTATATAGCACAACAATTTAAGTCACGACATAGCTAAAAGATTGTTGTAAAATATTATTTACACCTTTAGATGTTCAAGAATATTAAAAGATAAAAATATACAACTATAGAACGAAAAAAAAGTATATATTTCACGATATATTTAAAATATTAAAAAAAGAAATATAAACAAAATATTGCACTAATAAAAGTATTTATTTCGGGAAGATCTAGTGTATTCAAGATATAGATAAAAGATTGTTGTCAACCTATTGCATATTTTCTCTGCAAAAATTGAGGGTTTTCACGATAAAGCTGAACGATAGTTGTTAACCTAGGTGGAATAAGCAAAGTCCGGATATTCCATCAGGTCGATGTTTCCATTCTGATATCATTCTGTGAAAATGTTTGGGTGCGCATGTTAAGTCATTTTCTTTATTTTACTGTGCCATTCCTATACGCTGTTTGTTGTCCTGGGTCCCTCTGTGTCAAAGTTGTTCCAAACTGATGAGTCACCTTCCATCCATTCTTCTGTAGTCGGGAAAGGGTTGGTTCAAATCTGTTAGGTCAGGATCGTCACGGTGTTCAAGTGCTTGTAACAAAAAGGTATTCTACAGTACTAGTATGTGCTGGTAGCGGCGGAACAATGGCTGCGGGTCGTACTAACGTCTTCATGTTGTCGTTGTTTCTGTATGGAATCTGTAGTCCGGTTGCTTGGGCTTTTCTCCAATTACTTTGTGTGAAGTGGAAGAAACATCCTGATATGTTGTCACAATTTAATCAACAACATTATTATTAAAACAATCAGTTACCTAAATAAGTGGTAATTTGTGATTTATGTAATATTGTATGCATATTTTTAAAGTTTAGAGTATACTGCTTATATATTTCATTAAATTTTCTCTTAAACATAATTTTTCACGATAAATCTCATTAATTTAAAGAGATTTTTTATTTTGCTTAATTGATGAAATAGCATTCACAGTTCATTTATTATACAAAATGAATTATTTTACAGGTAGGGTAAAAACTTCATACCCATTTACTGACCCCATTCCTTAATTAAATGTTTATTTTGCGATAAGACATTTTGGGAATAAACCTCTGAGATATATAGATAATCTCTTATGTGTCTGATCAGTGGCTTCAATAAGCATTAAGGTACCACTAAATATCCTTTTTGTGATGGTAATTTTTAATAACCAACATCAAACTGTGGATCAGCCGTAATCAAAGGTTGAAACACAAGAAATCCTTTCAGAAGTCATGTGGCCCCTAGCACACCCCCACCCCCATAAAAAATAAAATCAAAATCAAAACCAAATAATAAAAAACATCACAAAACTTAAAAAATCAACCAAACAAACAAACAAACAAAAACAAAGAAACTAAACAAAAAAAAACAAAATAAAAATTGTGTATTAAAAACAAAAATTTCAATAAAAAGAAATAAATAACAACAAAACAAAACGAAAAAATAGCAAAGAGAATGGGTTTTTTTCTGTCATCATTGTGACTTTTTGTCCCATCTGATCAAACATCATCATTGTGACTTTTGAATTTTGTCCTGTAACCTTTTTGTCCTAATTATTTTGTGACTTTCTGTTCGTATAACTTTAAGAAGGAATGTTAGATTCTATATCTAATTTAGGAAATAATTTGAACTGATTATTTTCCAAACAAAGCAATATATGATCCCTTATGTATTTGATATAATTGTTGAATGTTTCTGCCAAAAGTGAAAAACGTCTCATGCCACTTTGCATGTTTTCTCTCCTGAATTAAAAACGCGAATGGAATAATTGGACAGTCGCTGTGATGGGGTGTAGGCTGAAATTGTTGCTAAGCTTCTGGTACAAGACTTCTTTTTAACCATTCTGAGGAGAAGTATTCAAAAAAGCTTTACATATTCATTCAAAAAGTGCTCAGTAGTTGTGTCAGGGCAGTGTTTTATAAAGAAAGTGATGATGTTTGAGAGGTATACTGGAGGCCATCAATGAATAGCATCCCTCTCAGACTCGGAGAACTACACAAGCTGTAGATCAGGGATTGTCACGTCATCGCTAATCTTTAACAGCTGCGAGTATCCTAAACACTCAGACTTTGTAATTTAAGAAACGGTGGGATTTACTGGCAATTTCGTTTCACGTGCTGCAAAGCACAGAGCTGCGAGGTCTGCCTTCGTTCCCTCGCGACTCCCATCTCTTTTATCTATAAAAAAATACTGTCTTGAGGGAGTCGACTTTCCATGTCAAGAAAAACTACAGTGACGCACTGGAATCTTCCACATCCATCTCAATTTATTGCCAGCTGGTGTGTCTAAACGTATCAAAAACGCGCAAACTTTAAAAAAATAAGTAAATAGATAGGTAAAACGAGTAAAATTATACGCGAATCGGCAAACAATTGCATAGCAACAACGTAAACAGGAAGTGCCTCATCTCCGATCTGCGCGCGACACATGCTAAGGGAAGTAACACGAAAATGTAACCGTGGATTCGTGTATTGGAGAACGTTTTTGATTTGATGATATTTTTATTGTCTGAAAAAATTACTTCCGTTTCATATCAAGAAGTGTAATAGGCATTGCCAAAATTCGAGCACAGACAATATATATTCCTTTATTATTTATATATAATGTGCATTTCATAATTGACGTTTCTTCCGAACACCCTAAAACACTCTCCGGCACAGAGAACATAACTGGTTCCCAGATATAACCTCTGCCACACGTCATTCCCCATTTACTGCGGGACTACATTTGTCGTCTGATTGTAACGTTTGTAAACAAAGAATTATGTTTTTAAAATAAAACACGAGATGTTTTAATTTTTATATAGTCTATTTATACACTTTTGATAGAGTTTTACATTGAAATTACTGCGTTTGCTCATGAAGCTTATCCGCCATGAGAGATATCTCTCACAATGTCAACCAATGGTATGGCAGAGGCGATTGTGGTTGACATAGGATACCCAGAATCCTTTGCGTGGAGATTGACCCTTAAAGTGCCTCTAAATTCCAGCGGTCACGTGACGTCTTTCTTTGTAATGGTGACGTCACATGAAATGTCAATATGATTGTCAGTTTTTACAGATCGATTTAGAGATTGCAAAAAAAATAGTATGAAATTTTTGTTGTTACATTTAAATATAACATTTATTTTATTGATGTCAACTTTATGTTAAAGTCTTTCTTTTAAATTAATTTGAGTGCTCTTGTTACAGTTTTTTGACGATATCAACTTCCGGACGAAACAAATTCAATATCAGCATTGTTAAGCAGATTTTGATAACGTAATTTTCATTTTTATCACGTGACACGTAATTGCCGTAAAAATTGTACCAAAGTTTACATTTGATTTTTTATCAACTATTACTATCAATTAATTAAACAAAATAGGGCCCTAAAAATAGAAGGTTAAATCTCCACCTCCCAGACGCAATTATAAATGCGCCTTGGTGATCGAGACTAAATGGATGCACATGGCAAAGTGAAATTAGTTACGTGCGTACATTTATGGGGAATAAAGCTTAGTTATTTGTGTATAAACTAGATTTAACTGTGCATAAATGTTTCAGGTATGTCGTGTAAATAAATGACATTACAATACAAGGAACTCCTTTTACATAATTGGGACTATACGCTGGTCAGAGCGTAGGGAATGCCCTCTCGTTGTGAGGATGCTGTTGTCAGAAAGCCTGACCGTGGATCATAGTGGGTGACGTGTTTGTAGAGAGCCAAGCTCCTTGCTCGATAAAGACACCTTTGGTAGATGTCGATAAGAGAAGGCTTATTGTAGCCGTTACAAAAGGCTAAATTTCCAGCCCATACCAATACCCCATACTTTTACAGTGGCATTCAAAATTATCAACCCATTTGTCCTCACATTTACAGTAATTCGTTGATTTATACGTCACTCATTGATTTATTGGTTGTTTACTTTGTTCTCGTCCTGAATACAGCTGAAATACTTCTCGCTGGAAATAAAGCAAACATCCAGTCATTTTATCTATCTATCAACCTTTTGTATTGTTCAATTACTTACCGTCCCGGTATTATAAAACGTATTATTTTTATGTTCAGAACAAAATGTTATTCGTTTCAATTTTATCCCAGGGGCCTTTTTCGTCCGCTATTGTTTAAGTTGGTCTGTCAACACTGACGGTGTGGGTTTGAATATCACTTGTTTTTGTCGACGCCAAACTAGTGTTACTCTTCATTTTCTCGCTAGTTGTCAACCCTTTGTTTTCCTCTGTTATTATTCTTTTTACCCTATTAAATTTACAGAAGTCACAGATTCACTCAGGAATATAATGACAACAAAATCTTTAATAAAATTATAACAATCAAAGATATATACATGGTACCTAAAGTTGACCATATTCATAATTTAATTATTAAAACTTTCACGTCCTGAATATAGCTAAATATTGCTTTCTGGACGTAAAATCAGCAATAATCAATCAATCAGTCATACAGTTGACCAAAGTAACAAAGGCAAAACGAACCAAGACGCTATCAAGGAATTGTACATGTAATATTGTGTATTTTTATGGTTTTTATTTTGTGTTTGTTTGATGGTGTTTAACGCCACTTTCAGTAATTCAGCTATATCATGGCGTCCAGTTTCTATTGGGAGAGGAAACCGGAGTACCCGGAGAAAACCCACGACCACCAGTAGGACAATTGACAATCCTTGTCAATTAAGATTGGAGTCGAGTACACCATGCCTGCAGTGAGAATCGAACCCGCAATCTCAGTGTTGACAGACCAAGTGATTAATAGTAGACGAACTACCTTAACCACTCGGCCACCGAGTCTCCTTTTTTGTTTTGTGAAAAATGTAATTGTCATATATATTTTAAATGAAAATAATTACTTATATAAGTAAATTAACATAAACTGATTTGTTAAAGTTATTTATATTGAAACTGGCCCTCAGGCTATGATCTGGTGATATATTGATTTGATAAATTTAGTATTGTATACAGGTAATCTTAGAAGTACTCAGATTTGTCTACATCAGTCAAAGGTGTGTTTGAATGGATATTTTTAATTGGTTGTATAGTTCTAAGATTTCATCTGTGGTTGGTTAGGTAGTTGTCCCGCCTAAAATCTATATATTTATTCTTTGTTCTTTGTCTTGAAAGTGAGAGAAAGAGACATAATTAAGATTGCGAATTTACTGCAAATATTGATACCATTATTTATGTAATTCACTGATGTACAACCAGGTCCCATTTGTATGTTTGTCTATAGTATGTGTTTTGTTTTTTAAATTATTTTAATGTATTTGAATACTTTTGTAAAGTAATTGTAACTTTAGGATTAAATAAGAATAAAGTAAAGTTAGAGGTTAAATTTTAAAGATTTAATCGGAAATATAGATCTACAATTTTATTAATTTAGAATGAATTGTATGTCTGATTAATATGTTGTGAATGTCTTGTTTATATGTTTTATAATTGTATTTATAGGGCATTTACTGTTATGTAATATTTACATCAATAACAAACATCAGAAACTTGAGGAGACTTAGATTATATTTTGCCCACTATTACATACATAACACGCAGATTGGTCAAGGACGTGTACCAAGCAGTATGTTGTCGTAACAGCTCTCCGGTAAATTGGGAGTTTTTGGTATGAATTGCTAAATTATTTGTGTTTTATTGTTCTTATTTGAATCAACTATGAAGTGAATTACGAACATATGTAAAATTTATTACCAACATCTATTTAATTAGACTAATCTTCAAACTAAGTGAACATTCAGAGGTCAAAACGAGTGACGCCAAAATGGCTGCCTCCTTGTCGGGACAACAACATACTTTTGATAGCCTTCAATCCCTTTCACAGCCCAACCCTAACACTACAACACCATCACTAAGAACTCTAAACGATCCAATCCAGATAGCCCCGATACACTACCAGCGACACAAAAACAAACTCAACGACAAATTCGACGCAGGAACTCGATTGGCGATCTGCGCGAAATAGGTTCGTCTAAAAAACCCTCGACACGAAAATACCTTGCTGATAAAATACTAGCAGCACTGACTAGTCCAGAGGTTCTGAATACCCTCATACCAATGCTTGCTGAAAAATTAACAGAGTCTCTCTCGGCAACCATTGAAGACGAGGTACACAAATGGTTATTAAAGAAATAAAGCCCCTACAAGATAGAATTAATAATCAAGCAGAAATCATAGAATCCCATAAACAAAAAATGTGTACACAAACAATTGATATTTCAAGTATTCAGAGGTCATCTGCAGATCACATTACAACATTGAAAGAGCATGAAAAGGAAATTGAGTACTTGCACTGTAAAATTGCTGAACTTGAAGTTCAATTAGAAAACCAGGAGCAATACTCGATGAGGACCAGTCTTTGTTTCCACAACATCACTGTTCCTACAGACGAGCGTGGTAGAGTTATTCATCCAGCGGATACAGACCAGCTTGTGTTAAACGTAATAAATAACAAGCTAAAACTTGAAAATGTAACTATCAATGACATAGGTCGTTCCCATGTCATTGGAAAAAACACAAGTTATTGTCCGGTTTATTTCATATCGTATGAGAAATCTTGTATATACAAATAAGAAGCATCTTAAAGGGGATGCCGATGGAATTTATATTACCGAAAACTTAACTCAATTCAGAACAAAACTAGTTCAAAAGTTATCTCAACTCAAGTATGAAAAATCGATAACAGCTTATTGGACCTTCGATGGTCGCATTTTTGCCAAGAAAACTGCAGAAAGTAACAAACAAGTAATCCGTGACCATGATGATATAAGCGATCTAACAGGTTCCATTGACCGTTTGAGAACATCCGCATTTGATTCAGGTGACCATCTTGCATCGCAACCAGACCTCAGTGATCAAATGACATAATAAACTAATTAACTAATTATACTTTTTCCCTGGAACATTATAATTGATCTCGTAGTTTGTTCATTTTTTGACATGTAAAGCGAGCTGCATCAAAACCTACTTGTGTAGAATCACCTTTATTCTTCTATATACAAATATTACCTTTTATTATACTGTATGCTAATAGTCTCTGAACTTGTTACTTAGTGAGCTTGAAAGTTTACCTGTTATCTTTCTAAATTTAATTTAATGATCATTACTTGAATATTTACACTTTGCAAAGTCTGACAATGTAATTCCTTTTTTCTTTTCATATTTATAAATTTTAAAATTGCAGATCCAATAATAGAATTTCTCTAAAAAGCCAATATATGAAATGATTTCGAATCCAAAGCTCCCGAAAACAGTTATTTCGTACTAAGTAACACAAATGTTTTTGACCAAATTGGAATATGTATGCATGAATTAATTGCTTTTACTGTTTTTATGCATGCTTTATTTGTTTAAACATTATAGTATATCGTTGAATGCAGACGACTACGAATCAAGTGATACAAATTTACTAATTTGCAGAATATTATATGTTTGCAACAAATTAATATCTATATGTCACTTTATATTGTAAACAAACCCTGTAAGTTATTTTGATATGGATTGCTGCTAGGCTTGACAAACTGCATCACATGCTCTGAGCCTCTGATGCTGCAGTTTGACAATACTATCAATCCATACAAAATACAAAATACAAGAAATGGAACTGCTAATTTTCTAGAATTCATGTACTTTTTAAATTTAAGTTAAAATAATGCTGGTTTTGAATATGACACTAGAATTGATTATCGACAGTTCTTGTTTTGATCTTTGGCTGTCCGACAAAAAAAGTCAATAAAGCAAAAATAACCAAATAAATAACTAACAAATACTCCCAAAGGTTTCCTACTTTCCAGTTTAAGACAAGCCTTGAAAATGTCTTTGTTTTTTTATTTTTTATTTTTATTTATGTACATAACTTTTTTCTTAACTTACATTGAAAGTTGTGAAGATGTTTCCATTGACTTAATCAATCTATGCTTAACTGACATCTGGTTTCCCGAAATTCAAAGATTTGCTGTTTATATCTATAATGAATATGGATAGCGATTTACAGACATACCGGGCGGCCATCGGTCAGTTTAACACTGTAAGAATTAAACAAAGAGGATCTCTAAATGAAACAATAACATCTACTAATTTCGATTTTTTAATGACAAACTTGCAATGTTCCTTACTTGTCTTGGCGATAACCGTCTTACAGTCAACGGCTCCGAAAATTGACATTGTTTTTCTGCTGTTTGTACTTCACTTTATTCTTCTATTGGGACATGTGGAGCAAAACCCTGGTCCCCTGCACCCTGATAACTAATATGAAAACCATATATCCATATGTAATCTAAATATACGCAGCATACGTCAGAAGCTTGATTTTATTAACAACTTTTTCGATGAATATGACGTCTTAGTTGTAACAGAAACACATCTTTGTCCAACTATCTCTAATGATGAAATTTATATTGATAGTTTTTCAAATAATATAATCCGTAAAGATCGGAACAGTTATGGAGGTGGTCTTCTTATTTACTCCAAAGACGATATTTTTATAAAGCGTATTCCGGAGCTTGAGAATTGCACGGACGAAACACTTTGGGTAGAAATTCGTGCGAAAGGACAAAAGCTTCTTTTATGTGCTGCCTACAAACCTCCGTCAACAGATTCAGATTTATTTTATACACGATTAAATCATGCCTTAGGATTAAGCTATCAATTAAGTGACAATCTCGTAGTCACTGGTGATCTGAATACCGATTTACTGACCACAAACAAAAATAATCTGTTAGATATCATGAATACTTTTAACCTGCGAAATATATATTACAAAAGGGAACGCCATTAATACAACGATTCGATTGTGATCCGGAAATCTAACGGAATTTTTTCCGACATTTATCAGTTATTAATTTCTACTTTCACTTTCCTACTCTCGCGCCAATTATGAACTGAACACAAACTATGGCAAGTGATCATAGCATAGATTCCGATAGTGAAGAAGAAACTCCATGGTGTCAATTCTTTTCTGAAGAAATTAACCCCTATTATGGATGGGTAAAAGACATAGGATCAGCAAATACGCTGGTTGATGAGTTTGCCCTGTACACATCAACTTCATATGCAGTTCCTAGGTGTACAAAGAATTTTGGAGCAGGTAAACTTCTGAATATTACTCCTTACAGGCCCTGTCCAAATATAACTTTAACTACAGTACAGCCGTGGATCATATTATTATAAACATTTTATTTTTTCCCATTACTTTCTATGTTAAATCACATTTTTTCAAAACACTTTTGAGAGGCCATTTCTGAACCGATTTTCATGAAATTAACACCAAAACGTAGAGAAATATCTGAATATTTACAGTAATTTTTAATATAATTTTTATGTTAATATTGTGTAAAAGGTAATGTTTTTAGTACACTGAAAATTTTTGACGTCAAAAAATTACTTACGTTGTTAGGGAAAATGGTGTCTTTATAATTTTGTGTGTGTTCAAATTATGACTACTTTGCTATTTTTTAAATGAAAATTATTTCAAAATAAACAATTAAAATATAAATATTTCTTGTTTTGTTCATGCAAAATTTGTTAAAATTGGTCAAGAAATGGCCTGACAATAATTTTTTGAAAAAAAGTAAATTAACATAGAAAGTAATGGTAAAAAATAAAATGTTTATAATAATATGATCCACGGCTGTAGCTTAATCTAGCATAAAAAATAAAAACTTCATTACAATTTGTGCAGAGATGGGATATGGGCAGTGTTTGAAATTTGGATTTGTTATTCACTTGCCCGAATCCTGATTTTTAACATTTCCTCCTTTATATTCAATATAAATTTTGTCAAAAATTCACTTGCCCGAAATGATTTTTACTGGCCAGGGGCTTGCGGACTTGTGCTAATTTCGAAGACTGTATGGGGTAGGTTTCCATGTGATATAAACAAACGTGTAATACATGTATGGAGATTATCCTGTAATCAAGGGCATTTATTCCTGTCCTACATCTTGATATTGCATGAGGGTCTTCAACTCCTCATGCAAGATCAAGAAGGCCCCAAGCATGGCCTGCACTTGAGCGGAATTCTCAATATTAAAACATCAAATAACTGTCTTGCTCCCAACGCGCCACAAAGTAAGTGACAACTTGTGCGATGTTAGGGATGACCAATTGAAACACCAGGGATACAAGAAGAGAAAGTTCTCTTAAACAAGAAAGTCGATCGCAACTAAAATGCTGTAAAATTAGTATAGCATTTTTGGCAGTACGTTCAGGAGCTGCTCGGTCAACAAAGAGTTAAAAACAGGCGAGATAAGAGTGAAATCGTTTATCATTAAAGGCCTAACAAAGTACAGTACTTCTTGCCTGTACCATTTATTATAAAGAAACGACACAACAAAACAAACAATGGCAATTATTTATGGCTCATTGAATGGAATGCCATAACATGCCTGTGTACTTTAAATATATATCATAAATTGTGAGTGTTTCATGGAAGACGTGTGTCGCCTGCACATAAAAAAACTCCAAGTCTGTAAACAGGAAGTAAATGTCCGACAGATGCGAAATTATGTCACACAGTAAGGAACCCCTAGGTGATGATGCATACCAAATATCGAAGGGCTACGTTACGAAAAAGTATGAAGAACGCAACGCGGGACGATGCAAGACAAAAAATGACGCATATGTATTGCCCAACACTACACGTGCAGCTGACACAAAAATGATTTGGGTTGAGTTGACTCTTGGTCTAAATATTTACTACGAAAAATATTGCTCATAAATGTGATCATGAGGATTTTCCCACATTTTATGTTGATTACTCATTTTTACACATGTATTATCTTCAGTTTCTGTTATTAAAATATAACAAAATTAAATTCACATATTCTGTATAGCTCATGATTTATTATGAATTAATAACTAACAACTTGAACATGTAGAATAAATATAGTATTAACTTTGGTTATTTTGAAGTAATTTATTAATGTGCCACCTCAGCCTGTTCACAAACAGATTTTAAGCCTGGAAGACTTTATATATGCAAAGTTTGTGAGTCAAAGGCAGAGTTTACACATCAATAAATTTGATAAAATAATCTTTATTACTTAGAATTCCAATAAGAACGGGCAGGGGACCTGGAATTTGTTCTTGCTCAATTACTGTTGTACACATTTATTGTTGATTTGGAAGACAGAATTACAGGTAAAAAAGTTACTCTCTATCTAGCAAAGAAGCAAACCAAATAGAAATGGTTTTGTTACAAGGTCTTCCTAATCAACAATAATACATGTATAATATGGTGGTAATAAGACAAGACATCACTAAACAAAAGACATAAATTATAACACACAATGACCAAACAACGACTGGATCTCCTTACCTAGGACAGAGCGAAGCGGGGCCAAGCATTAAAACCACTTTTATTGTCTCGCCTGCAACGAAAGTCGCGGAAGGCGAGACTTAGGTATGGTGTTTCTGGTGGCAGCGGCATCGTCTTCCACAATTTGTAAGAGTTTTTTCTTCTGTCTGTTTAACAACTTCTACTTATGGTAGACCAATGATATTTGGTATGCATCATCATCAGCACAATGTAGATCATATCTAAGGCCATTTTATGCAGATGCAACTGCTTTCACGGTCCAGTGACTTTGACATTTTACACTGTTCATATAGGACTTGTACATGTATAATTAATAGAACATTGCCTCTTTGTCCAAAAGGGACAGGCGAGACATTTCTCTGTGTTAACAGTTTATAAAAAAAAATCATTTAATTATAATTTTATTTTACTTATAGAATCTCTTTCTGGTGACCATTGTGTACGATGGGAAGATGATGGATTAGTGAAACATGGAACACAAATCCCCTTCCAGAATGTCCCTTTTTTTATTATTGGCCACAGACTTATGGAATGCCACCAGGGGCCAAATTACAGAAAAAAAGAAAAGAAGGTAAGGACTAAGATGTCACAGTCAGTGATTACAAAAGTCTTTTCCACTATCCCAGACCAAACTTTCATTTTACTACAATTTTGCTAACATTTCAATGTACAATTTCAAAAATAACTCACCTTTCTTAGACATAGCTGACCGTCCAATGTTTTCATGAATCAGTGGCAGTAAGCTACTGAAAAAAATATTAATTAGAAGTTTGACCGACACTAAAAAAACTTTGACTTGTAAAAAAGCAGTAAAAATTTAGATTAAAAAACTACTTATTTGACAAAGGGAAATAATGCAGTTATAATAAGCAGCATTTCATTATTCCTCACCGATGGCAAAAATGATGTTTTTTTTTAAATAATAGACTTTTATTTGGATTCTGGCGAGTTTGTGATACATTTTTGTGTATTAAAGGTAATAAATTATTTTCAATGATATTCTTTGAATATTAATTGTTTGTGAATGAAATATTTAGTCAACTAATAGCACTATAAAAACAATTGATTCACATTGTAAATATTATTGTATCTCTTAAAATTTTTAATTTACATTGTTTTCTTCATACCCCATTTATTTTCTTTTAGGGGTGTTAAACTGGTATTAATGCAAATAATATGTATCAATCACATTTCAGCGTCTTCAACACAATGCTACAATTGTTTTTTTTTTCTAGGATGAAGGAGATAACGACCACCAGTATCCCCAAGAGACGGCAAAAAAGCGAAACACTGGGTCTAAAAAGTTGGGATGCTCTGCAGCAGTTTACATGAGAGAAATCATGTTTTTCCCAGAATACAAAGTAATTTTTATCATTTTTCTATTTGCTAACAACAAATGAATTGGACATATTGTCTGTTTTATTCTATTGTAAACCAAATAATTTTTCTTAGTAATTTATTTTAGCGGCTTTTGCAGACATGAAAGACTTCCAAAAACAGATAACTCAGCAAAATAGTGATTTTACAATGTATTCCAAAGAGAAAATACATAGCAAATTGTCAAAAGGTGAAGATTTATAGCCCCCAAAATAGAATCACAGTCCTTGTGTTGTTTTCTGTGTATTAACAACAGATGGTTTGTGATATATGTTATATATTATCTGTATCACAGTTCATGTGTTGTTTTCTGTCAGGTAACAACAGATGGATTGTGATATATGTTATATATTGTCTGTATCACAGTCCATGTGTTGTTTTCTGCCAGGTAACAACAGATGAATTGTGATATATGTTATATATTGTCTGTATCACAGTCCATGTGTTGTTTTCTGTCAGGTAACAACAGATGGATTGTGATATATGTTATATATTATCTGTATCACAGTTCATGTGTTGTTTTCTGTCAGGTAACAACAGATGGATTGTGATATATGTTACATATTGTCTGTATCCCAGTCAATGTGTTGTTTTCTGTCAGGTAACAACAGATGGATTGTGATATATGTTATATATTGTCTGTATCACAGTTCATGTGTTGTTTTCTGTCAGGTAACAACAGATGGATTGTGATATATGTTATATATTGTCTGTATCACAGTCCATGTGTTGTTTTCCGTCAGGTAACAACAGATGGATTGTGATATATGTTATATATTATCTGTATCACAGTTCATGTGTTGTTTTCTGTCAGGTAACAACAGATGGATTGTGATATATGTTATATATTGTCTGTATCACAGTCCATGTGTTGTTTTCCGTCAGGTAACAACAGATGGATTGTGATATATGTTATATATTATCTGTATCACAGTTCATGTGTTGTTTTCTGTCAGGTAACAACAGATGGATTGTGATATATGTTATATATTGTCTGTATCACAGTCCATGTGTTGTTTTCCGTCAGGTAACAACAGATGGATTGTGATATATGTTATATATTATCTGTATCACAGTTCATGTGTTGTTTTCTGTCAGGTAACAACAGATGGATTGTGATATATGTTATATATTGTCTGTATCACAGTCCATGTGTTGTTTTCCGTCAGGTAACAACAGATGGATTGTGATATATGTTATATATTGTCTGTATCACAGTCCATGTGTTGTTTTCCGTCAGGTAACAACAGATGGATTGTGATATATGTTATATATTATCTGTATCACAGTTCATGTGTTGTTTTCTGTCAGGTAACAACAGATGGATTGTGATATATGTTATATATTATCTGTATCACAGTTCATGTGTTGTTTTCTGTCAGGTAACAACAGATGGATTGTGATATATGTTATATATTGTCTGTATCACAGTCCATGTGTTGTTTTCCGTCAGGTAACAACAGATGGATTGTGATATATGTTATATATTATCTGTATCACAGTTCATGTGTTGTTTTCTGTCAGGTAACAACAGATGGATTGTGATATATGTTATATATTGTCTGTATCACAGTCCATGTGTTGTTTTCCGTCAGGTAACAACAGATGGATTGTGATATATGTTATATATTATCTGTATCACAGTCCATGTGTTGTTTTCTGTCAGGTAACAAGAGATGGATTGTAATTTATGTTATATATTGTCTGTATCACAGTTCATGTGTTGTTTTCTGTCAGGTAACAACAGATGGTTTGTGATATATGTTATATATTATCTGTATCACAGTTCATGTGTTGTTTTCTGTCAGGTAACAACAGATGGACTGTGATATATGTTATATATTATCTGTATCACAGTCCATGTGTTGTTTTCTGCCAGGTAACAACAGATGACAACGGCCTCTTAATTATTTTTGCATAGGGGAAACTATTGACATTTTTTGCTCTCACTTAGGCACCAAGTTTCGTTGAGTAATGAGAGACCCCTCAAAACGACCGGAATAATTTCACGCATATCACATTAAATTTTCGGGGTGCCATGTCAGATAAAATTTTTTGCAAATTTAGAAAATCCGAAGGGTACTCATGGAAACTCCCTTACACCCATAAAATAGTCCAGAAATAGGCTTTGAACAATCAGATAAAAAAATACCCAATACATTTAATAAATTATCTGAATAAATTTATTTATAAATTCTATATGAAACTGCTTTTTAAATACAGCTCCAATATTAAAATTCCATTGAATAATAAATCCACTGTCTATGCTACAGTTTGGCGCAGTCAAATATCAAAATAAGAACTATTTTCCTCTCCCTCAGTCAAAGTTCATTTACAGAGCCGTTGTCAGATGGATTGTGATATATGTTATATATTGTCTGTATCACAGTCCATGTGTTGTTTTCTGTGTATTAACAACAGATGGATTGTGATATATGTTATATATTGTCTGTATCACAGTCCATGTGTTGTTTTCTGTCAGGTAACAACAGATGGATTGTGATATATGTTATATATTGTCTGTATCACAGTCCATGTGTTGTTTTCTGTCAGGTAACAACAGATGGATTGTGATATATGTTATATATTATCTGTATCACAGTTCATGTGTTGTTTTCTGCCAGCTAACAACAGATGGTTTGTGATATATGTTATATATTATCTGTATCACAGTTCATGTGTTGTTTTCTGTCAGGTAACAACAGATGGATTGTGATATATGTTATATATTGTCTGTATCACAGTCCATGTGTTGTTTTCTGTCAGGTAACAACAGATGGATTGTGATATATGTTATATATTATCTGTATCACAGTTCATGTGTTGTTTTCTGTCAGGTAACAACAGATGGATTGTGATATATGTTATATATTGTCTGTATCACAGTTCATGTGTTGTTTTCTGTGTATTAACAACAGATGAATTGTGATATATGTTATATATTGTCTGTTACACAGTCCATGTGTTGTTTTCTGTCAGGTAACAACAGATGGATTGTAATATATGTTATATATTTTCTGTATCACAGTTCATGTGTTGTTTTCTGTGTATTAACAACAGATGTATTATGATTTATGTTAATATATATTATCTGTTTTAGATTATTCATGATACTCCCCATTTTCGTAGAGTTGCATCTGAAAGGTTGAAAGCAGACATGACCTCACCAGCCTATCAAGATATTGTGAAGGAGACCAGAATATATGTCGATCTGCCGAAGATAAACGAGCACTCAAAACACATTATGGGTGATGTAAGTTTATTACTAAAATACTTTGATGTCCATGTTTCCTAATAAGCACAACACCTTTTAAACTGGATTAAGCTTTCCACAATTGAAGTACAACATGTTGAAGTGTGCATTTATAATATTATTCCCATTATATGTGGAGGAGGTAATTTGACTCTTATTTTTGTCTTGAGTATAAACTTTACTCTAAGTACATTTACTTTTGCACTGTATCAGGAGGGATGAAACATATTTGCCCTGATCTTACATAATAGTGCTTTGTTTATCCATGAAAAATTCAATAGAAAAAGCAAAAACAAATTATAATTTGATGCATTTTTTAAGTGGAATCAATGGAAACAAACATTTTGAAAAGTTTTCATGCCAAAAACTGCTATGAATATGTGTACAATGCACCTCGAGTATCAATTAAAGTCGAGGGCGGAGTCCGAGACTTTAATTGATACGAGCTGGTGCATTGGACATATACCTTGGTAATATGTTGACAGATCAGTGATATATAGTGCAGAGCAAATACCAGACTGACAGATAATTTAAAATTTTTGTTTTCTATTTTAAAGGATTCCGACTATAAATTTGTCTGTTATAAAGGTTAAACATGTTACAATGGTGTTAATTGATAAAAAAGTATTCAAGTTTGTTTATCAAAACTATCATGTTAGATTATTTGTAGACATTAAAAGTGTATGTGTTTTATTCTTTCATGGGGTGTGGAACCTCAGAAAAATATATGACTTTTCATTGGATAAAACACATTCCTCTGTTTTAGTTTGAATGACGTCTGACAGCTCCCAAGGTATATGTGGTAATTTAATATTGAATGAAAATTAAATTATGTCTCCCCCCACTTTGGTGGGGAGACATATTGTTTTTGTCGCTTCTGTCCGTCTGTTCGTCCGTGTGTCTGTCACAAAGTTTGTAAATGCAACTCATCTTTAACTACTGAACGGAATTTGATGAAATTTGGTATGTACAAGGTACAACACAGGGATCATTTTGGAAATTGAGATTGATGGGCCATTGGCCCTTTTCTTTTGAATAGGATGGGCCCTGTTGGTCTAGTTTTATATTTTAGCTACTATGTGTACCTACAGCATGCTGTTATGACAGGAGGGCCATTTGTGGCTTACAAAAACACCAAGTTATTATCCCCGAGCCCAACGTATTTGGGGAGAGGGGATATATCATTTGGTTCGTTCGTTCGTACGTACGTACGTAATGGTTTTTGTTTTGTCAATATCTTTGGAACTAAACATCATTGAGGGATGATATTTGGTCAATGGGTACATCTTTGATGGTAGTCAGCATCAGTACCAAAATTAAGTGACCTTGACCTATATTTTCCGCATGAATGACTCAGGTTAAAGTTTTGGTTAAGGTCCATATCTCAGCAACTGCAAGTGATGGAGAGATGATATTGGGTCAGTAGATGCATCTTGGATAGTAACCAGCATCCGTACCAAAATTAAGTGACCTTGACCTATATTTTCTGCATGAATGACTCAGGTTAAAGTTTTGGTTAAAGTCCATATCAGAAGAACTGCAAGTGATAGAGGGATGATATTTGGTCAGTGGGTACATCTTGGACAGTACCCAACATCCGTACCAAAATTAGATGACCTTGACCTACATTTTCCGCATGAATGACTCAGGTTAAAGTTTTGGTTAATGTCCGTATCTTAGATCCTGCAAGTGGTAGAGGGATGATATCTCGTCAGTGGGTACATATTGGATAGTATCCAACATCCGTTGACGGGCGAGGGGATTAGCTGTCGTGTGCGACTGCTCCATTTCTTTATTTAATACTGGGTCCTTTTTATTTTTAGGCTGCTGATTTAAAAGCACCCATAGATCAGAGGGTTGTGGACCATATTTATTTTTTGGTGGATGAAGGTGTTTACAACATAGGGGAAATGAAGAGACATGTACTTCTTTTTGTCAAAGCACTGTTTGGGAAGACCAGCCTCCCCTCCCCTATCAACCGAAGGTTTTACCCTAGTCGGAAAGACCTTCGGTCCATGATAGACAGAAGAAGGAGAAAATTAGTGCAGGGTTTATTAGACCAAGAGCTGCTCATGGCAAAGGTTAAGGAATGGAAGGAGAAAGATTCTAACGTATTTATACACGTCAGATTATCAGCTAGTGTGAAAAGGCCAGTTGTAGAGGATGACCAAGAAGAGGGGCTTATTAAAATAGAAGACCAGCCTTTTCTCTTTGTTTACCAGAATGCATGGCAAAAATACATGTTGCAGAGGTATGGAGGAGAGATGGTTTTCCTGGATGCAACGTACAGGACCACAAAGTATGCCTTACCACTGTTTTTTGTTTGTGTACATGCAAACAGTGGGTACTATGTAGTGGGTGCATTTATCACGCAGAAAGAAGATAGTGACTCTATTTCTGAGGCCTTAGACATTATTAAAGGCCTTAATCCATCTTGGAAACCAAAAAGTTTCATGATAGATGCATCGGAGATAGAAATGATGTCAATAATCAAAACTTTTCCAGGTAAAATACTAAATAAATAATTGGATATTCTCTTTCTCTCAAAAAAAACAAGAGACCCCTTTTGGCCTGATTGGCTCACCTGGGATCAAATAATTCTACTTAAGGTAATCCAATTGACATGAAATTTACAAAATAATACATCTTATTTATCTGAGCAACTTTTGTTCTAAGAGTGATTATTTATTTCCTTTAATTTCAAGAATAGTAGATCTATTTGAAAAGTGATGCATTGCAAAAATTTGTACTATCTCTATCGAATGTTATCCAATTGGCATGGAATCTTACAAAATGATAGATCTTATTATATAAGCAACAGTGATTATTTATCTGTGTTTATTTTCAAATAAATAGCTTTGGAAAGTAAAATTTCTGCAAGAATGGACATATTTCCATGATATAACGTTACATATCATATATTATCTTTAATGACATAAACGCATGGTATAACAACAAAATGACAGAAGTAGGTACATTAAATAGATATGAATCCATAAAAGGTGAAAAATTGTAAATCAAGCACTTTAAAAGCTGTTGATGCAAAAATTCCAAAGTTTTCTTGTCTGTTTTGCAGGAAGTTCTATTTTCATCTGTGATTTTCACAGAAAGCAGGCGTGGAGAAGGTGGACGTCCGCTAGTATAAATGGTGTTATGCAGCAACAGGATGAAATTCTTTCTCTTTTGAATGTAAGTCTACCATTTGTTTTCGTTATGTCCTGCCAATTTTGTTAGGGGACATGTAGTTTTCAGTCAGATTGTTTGTCTGTCCTTTCAAGTCGGATCTTCATTAAATATTGTACACTAATTTATTATATATAGGGCCAAACATTGCAACTAAAAGTGCTCTCTTTTATCAATGTCTGTCTATCGGAGAAACTCAGGTTTACCCTTGTGTTAATGTGATTTCTATGTTGTTAGGACATACCTGCTTGTTTATGTTGCAAGCAGTATTTATACATGTAATATGTTCAGACTGACATCAGTTGGTAGAGAGCATTTGATTGAAGGAACAACCATAAAAGAAAACAAAATAAGACAATCGAGCAAAAGACAAATGGCCCAAATTAGCAAAAAATAATCATCAATTAAACAAAAATATGATCTTCTGAAAGATTTTGAATATTAAATGTAAGATAAATTAATTTGGGAAAAACTTTGCTTTACATGATATTTGACACTTTCATGTCCAAAACTGTGAATTCCTACACTAAGGCATTCCAACTAAAAACCCTGCTGTTGTTGGGTATTTGTCCCTAGTCCGACCAGTTTGACTAGGGTCAGATATCCGCCAAAAGTTCAAGCAGATAAAAACATGTTTTATGCAAGCATCTTTTGTTTACTTAATATGATTGTAAAAATTGTAAATTTTTATTCATATCAATTATTGACAGGGTATTGCTGAATCATTAACTGAAGAAGAGTTTAAACACCAGATTTCTAAACTCAGAAACAGTCCACTTTGGGAGTCAAAACTCAATCTTCAAAAGTACATTGAAAAGGAATGGTTATCAAAGGATAAACACAAGGTATTTTCTAGTTCGCCTCAATGCATAAATAATAGAATTGAGTGCCTTACTTAAATTTAATGAAACTATTGTATTGCTAAGAAAATCTCAATTTATTATTACTGTATTATTAGGTTAAAGTCACACAGACTTAGTTAAAAGCAATTTTTGTAAAAATCAGTACTGGTCAGCGAGGTCTGAACAAGGAGCAAATCTCTCCATGTAGGCCCCAAACATGCGAGATGTCATCTTTAGTGTATTTTTTGTTTATGTTATCAAATAACAAATCATAATTTTTACAGTGTGTTGTCTACTTTTTTCCTGCAATATATTTGATAAAGGAATTGACTATTTCTATTGTAAAAACATATACGACAAATAAAATTGTGGAACTCTTAATGAATTACGATCATTTGAAATGTGCATTGTTGTTATGTGTTTTTAGATGTGGGTATGGGCTTACAGAGGTGATATGCTGACCTTTGTTGTTAACACCAATAACGGGGTAGAGGCACAAAACAAAGTGTTCAAATATGACTATCTTGCTCCATATAGAGTGAAGACCATCAGTGGATTGATGTCTGTCTTGATTGATGATTTTTTCTTGGATGCCCATAGAGAGTAAGTTTTGATAATTTTCACCAACCACCACAGTAACACTTGACTAGTATAGGGATTTGAAAGAAGTAGAAATACTGGATCAGCAGTTTATTCACTGCAATTTCTTAGAATTAAATTGATTGATTCTTTTTTATTCAGAGTATACAATGTACAATGTATATGCAAATGATTGTTTTTTTTTACTTGAATATATTTCTTATTCTTTATAGCCTTATTTGAACATATTTCTGTCAAATTTAATAGACCTTTCATATTAGTGTTATGTATTTCTTCAAATCAGACCATGTAAACTCAAAAGATACCAGACAAGGACAAAGAATTAGCATATGATAATCTTATTCAAGATAAAACTTGTTTCTTCACTGTTTCTGGTATGTCTTCCACAGGGTTTATCAGAAACCAGGAGTGCATTTACATTAATTGATTAGATTTTACATATAGTTGGTTTTGTTTTAAAGGTACCTTGAGTCAAATGTGACTATGTGCATCGGTTGGAGGTCAGGAGGGGAGTTTGTGCCTGAAGAACTGCATCACCGACCAAAATATTTTATTAAACACATGAGGGATATTTCAGTAAAGGCAGCACAAATACAAGACAAAAAGATCTGTCAAGTTGACACCAACAAATATTCAGTAGAATCTGAAACATCATCTGTTTCATACGAGGTTTTCCTTGGAGATGATGACTCATTTGCCATGCCTTCTTGTTCATGTGTTCAATTTCAACGAACCCATTTGCCATGTAAACATTTTGGGGCTGTATTTATGAAATATCAAGTGAATCTTTTAAATCTTCCAAAGTTTTATACTTCACACCAAATGCTTGTTGTGGACTTAGAATGTCTTAAGATGACTGAATCTGATCCAACTCCAATGAATCATTTTATGCCATCTTTGACCAAAGAAGATGTTAGTGAAGTAGATGAGCCTCAATATGAGGACAAGTTAGAGGAAAGTGTGCCAACAACCCTTGATTTGGATAGATCTGGAAAGAGAGTGAGAGAAGTCTTATTAAAGATAAGATCCCTTACATACATAGCAACTGATGTAGAAATGCTTGAACAAGTAAGACTGGACTTGTCAAACATTGAACAATATATGCTATCTGGATGTCCACAAGATGGTGGCATTACTTTGGAATCATCCACACCGAAATTGAAATCTGGTGGAAAGAGAAAGCCAAGCATTAACTTGAATAAATTGCCTCCTAGAAAGAAAAGGAAGCCCAATAAAGGCATAACCTCTTTGAAAGAAACCACTGTACATGTGACACCAAATGTAGAGACACAACCAATGACTTTGAATAAAAATGTCCCAACAGGTATGATATACATTAGAAAATATGCACTCATCACTCAACTTGACTGTGATATATAATATCACATATAACAGACCACATAGCAGGTTAATTTGGCTAAATTCTAAAATTTAGAAACTTCAACAGGAAAAATATAACATGAATTTTAGCAATGAAGTATAAAACATATATCACAATCCATCTGTTGGATACAGACCCCATTTATTTTGCCTATGCATTTTAACCAAATTTCAACCAAAGTAATGACTAATTAAAAAAATCGCACCATACCGATTTTCAAGAAATTGCATACACCTAATTAATACCTTTATAGGATATAATTAACAAAATCCCAGAAAAATTAATCGGCTCATCATGCCGTAGCCTCCTGATAAACAATCACACATGGTTGACGCAAAGTGAAAGTGAAAGTAGTATGCCAAAAATTGACCTCAGGACTCTGGTCAATTTACAACTTCCTATTAAAAAAACATACACTTTGACTTAATCACATCAGTATTTAAACATTCTTCAATGGTAAACAACTTTAAAAACATCACAATATGCAACATAAACAACTTTATAAAAAAAATCAAAAATACCCCTATTTTTTTATTAGGAACTATATTCGTAGACCACGAGCAAAGGGAATTAATTGGGGTCTGTAGCCTGTTGTTACCTGACAGAAAACAACACATGAACTGTGATACAGACAATATATAACATATATCACAATCCATCTGTTGTTACCTGACAGAAAACAACACATGGACTGTGATACAGACAATATATAACATATATCACAGTCCATCTGTTGTTACCTGACAGAAAACAACACATGGACTGTGATACAGATAATATATAACATATATCACAATCCATCTGTTGTTACCTGACAGAAAACAACACATGAACTGTGATACAGATAATATATAACATATATCACAATCCATCTGTTGTTACCTGACAGAAAACAACACATGGACTGTGATACAGATAATATATAACATATATCACAATCCATCTGTTGTTACCTGACAGAAAACAACACATGAACTGTGATACAGACAATATATAACATATATTACAATCCATCTGTTGTTACCTGACAGAAAACAACACATGAACTGTGATACAGACAATATATAACATATATCACAACCCATCTGTTGTTACCTGACAGAAAACAACACATGGACTGTGATACAGACTATATAACATATATCACAGTCCATCTGTTGTTACCTGACAGAAAACAATACATGGACTGTGATACAGATAATATATAATATATATCACAATCCATCTGTTGTTACCTGACAGAAAACAACACATGAACTGTGATACAGATAATATATAACATATATCACAATTCATCTGTTGTTACCTGACGGAAAACAACACATGGACTGTGATACAGATAATATATAACATATATCACAATCCATCTGTTGTTACCTGACAGAAAACAACACATGAACTGTGATACAGACAATATATAACATATATTACAATCCATCTGTTGTTACCTGACAGAAAACAACACATGGACTGTGATAACATATATCACAATCCATCTGTTGTTACCTGACAGAAAACAACACATGGACTGTGATACAGACAATGAAGAGCAAAACATTTTCCAAATTTTAAACAGAAGTAGGGACTATAAGCATGATAAAGGCCAACATTTGCCCTAAATTTAACCAAAAAAATAGTTATATATAATTATGTTGCTTTTAGGAAGAGGGATATTTTCCACCAAAAAATTTCACCTTTCATTGTAAAATCTACTATTATCTACAAACATGGTATCATATATGTAAAGACTCAGGATTTGCATTTTAAAATAATTGTAAATTTGTCTTACAGGTAAAACAATGCCACGGAAACCAAGGTATTCGGAGAGATGTAAACCTACTGAACAACATGACATTTTACCAGAATGCAAGGATCAACTAGCACAAATTAAGCAACATCAAGCAGCTGTGAATAAAACTGATGTTAGGCCAATTCTAAAAGGGCATACAGTGGCGTTTAACGAGCTGCCCTTTATCAAGATGGATCTTCTGAAACCAAGAGTAAATGTTGGACATAGGAAAAGCATGAGAGTTGGGAGTAATTCTTTCACTGGCCAAGACTTGTCCACTTTGAATGGTAGTAACTGGTTGAATGACAAGGTACTATTTTAACTGATATTTTCAATGAATAGGGAGCCTTGATAAAATTATGAAATACAAGTTGGTTTACCTTTTGATTTGCTTTATGTCAGAAAGGTCTAGAGTTCTGTGATGTAACTGAACTCATTTAGGGGTGGGATTTGACCTGCCTTCCTTGCTGTTCATTGAATGTTGCTCTGGACTTTGGTGGGGAGACATATTGTTTTTGTTGTTTCTGTCCATCTGCCCATCTGTCTGTCTTTCTGTCTGTCTGTCTGTCCGTCACAAAGTTTGTAAACGCAAATCCTCTGTAACTACTGAACGGAATTTGACGAAACTTGGCATGTACAAGGTACACCATATGTATCTGTGCTTATTACCAGGAATTTTTGATCCGCCAAATTTTGTGGGAGTTATGGCCCTTTGGACTTAACAAAATTAGGGGGAATGGGTGGAGGCTTTATTTTTGTAGGCAAAAACAATCTTTAATTTTCTTATAGTGTCATTGTGAATTTGAAATACACTCCCATGTACTATCTTTTTTTCTTAGTTAGGAAGATCAAGTTGCATAAACTAATCCGTTTGTTTCTACACTAAGAATGTACAACTAAATTTTTGAATAAGGAAGATCAGGGTTAAATCAGTAGTGAAAGTTGCAATTGTCAAGATTTTGTAATATGCGAGACACATATCTACTTCCTGTTTTTATGTCCCACCAACTTTGTTGGGGACATATATTTTTTTCAGTTTGTTTGTCCGTTGGTCTATCACACTTTAATTTTCTTTAATTTTGAGAAACTACAAGTTGGATCTACTTAAAATTATGTACACTGATTCATTATATATAGAGCAAAACATTGCACCTAAAATGGGCTCTTATTGTAATGTCTGTCTTTCTGTCTGAGGAACTCAGATTTACCTTCTTGTTACAGTTTGTTAAGGTGATTTTCAACAAACATGTGATGAGTGTAACATCCATGTCGTTGGGAACATTTGCTTGTTAAAAGGTTTATTTTTTTTATGTATTGAAATTTATTTATGGAATAAATGTTATTAATATTTGTCTTCTAAAAAAGAATGTAATATATGTACTAGACGTGATATATTTTCCAGATCTACAACTGTGAATTTAATTATTTTTAATTGTAGGTCATGCAGGCATATCTTGGATTGCTTATGTTTGAAAAAAATAGGATGGAACCAGGCTGCTTACTGGTATTACCATCATTTCTTGCCGTCAAATGGGAGCAACAAAAATACCATGAATGGCTATTTATGGAGGTATATATCATACATTAAAGGAGAAAATGCTTCAAGGAAGTTTGAAGTAACTAATTGAAATTATTTTATGCGAATGAAAAAAATGGTGATTAATTAAATAAAGAATGAAAAAAAATTGTGACTAATTGAATGAAGTAGGGAAAAAATTGTGACTAATTGAATGAAGAATTAAAAAAATTGTGACTAATTGAATGAAGTAGGAAAAAAATTGTGACTAATTGAATGAAGAATAAAAAAAATTGTGACTAATTGAATGAAGTAGGAAAAAAAATGTGACTAATTGAATGTAGACACTTTCAATTGTGAAAACTGCTTTGAAAATCTTATTCAAAATCTATTATGTAACTTTTAGACTCCCTTTTATGCATGGTAAGTCATTTGTGGTGATGGTATTATGTCATATATACACATGCACATGTATTGCAGCTTTAATATGCTTAATATGTAACATCTTTGTCGCACTTTTTTCTAATAGTATGTATATCACTTCTGCTTAAATATCCACAAATGTTAATGTTCTCCTCCCATATTCTAATAGCAAGACTCTATATTTAGTATCTAATGTAGCTTGTTTGTTTGGGCTTTTTTTGGGGTAATAATTTGATTTAAAACATGGCTGCTGTTACTAAAAATAGGAAAATGCCCCTAAAACTGCAGTTATTGGCATATTTTAGTCATATTATTCAGGAAAATCCTTTTGCAATATGTTTAAGGATAATCAGAATATCTTGAGTTAAATGTCAATATCATATTTAGAGCCCCGCCACAAAAAGTGGCACACCCTATAGTAATCACTCTGTCTGTCCGTCCATCACACTTTTCTATGTTGTACAATAACTCAAGTATGCCTTCACCCATTCAAATGAAATTGCCATATATATATGAAATAGAAAAATTACTACAATATTGTTATTTTATCAATGAAAACCATTTTGGTAATGCTAATATAGAAAAAAATATTTAAAAAAAAGCCAAAGACAGAACTGATTTGATGGAGGTGAATTAAACTGCGAGGGATTTGAAAACAATAGAAAAAGCAATAATTTTGTTAAATGTAAAAAAAATTACATTGCAAAAAATCACCACATATTTTTATTTGTCAAATTGAATCATCTTATATTTGGAATACTGCTTTAAAAAAAAACAATATGAAAATTCCATTAAGCAAAAGCAGAGAAGTGGCAGTTTGCCATAACAATGTTGACTGATGAAATTTATTGTAGAAAAAAAAAGTTGTATTCTACATATATAAAAGAGAGACTCTGAGTACTGGTACTCTTTTGCACACATTAACATACATTAAAATTTTGCAGACCCAGTTTTCAAAATATCACTGGATAGTGATTCCAGTTTGCACAAAAAACCACTGGATTATATTAGTGGCAAATATGGTGGACCACAGGTTTGCTGTTTTGAACTCCATGAAACGAGCCTACCCAGTACAAGGAGAAATGTTTACACATTGGTTGTAAGTAATATTTATTAGGACTCATCCACAAAATTGGCAGACAGCTTATAGTTTTCACTAAGTCTCTGTTGCCAACAGTATATCCATAAATTCTTGTGAAAAACTGAACACAGTACAAATAAGAAAATTTGAAACACAGTACAAAGCGGAAAATTCACATACAGATTTAGAACCTGCTGAAAATTTTCATAATTAAATATTCATTTTTTTAAAGCCATCACATTGCATGAATACAAAAGCCCTTATATTATATTTTTAAAGAAAATCACATGTTTTGAAAATTCATGTTTACAATATAATGCATTCAAAGTAAATAAAAATATTTAAAATGTTTAGTTATTTACCGTATATCGGGTTATTTTGGCGGATGAAAATTTTGGTGGTTTTTCTATATTTTTGGCAGGTTTTATTTTGGTGCTTTTTAATTTGGTGTTTTTTAATTTTTACTACTAAAATTATACAAGATTAAAAAGTTGGTGGTTTTTATTTTGGCGATTTTGTCTTGCACGCCAACATAGCCAAAATAACCATCACGCCAAAATAACCCGATATACGGTATGTTGCGATGTTCCTGAAAGTTCCATTTGTTTGGTAGATATTTTGCGAAAATATATGTTTAATTGAAGCAAGCAGATGTAAAATACTGAAAAGAATAGAAATTTATATCTGCTCTGAAAATTTGTGAAACCACATTATTTTATATTGAATAATTGTAGGATGTATATGACATGTCGTCAGAGAAAAACCAAAGAGCCATTTGTGAAGTGGACATGTATTGCATATGAGGAAGAACAACAACGTGATGGTCACAGCTGTGGCCCTTTTGCTTTAATGGTATAACAATAAGTAGATATTGGATCTACCCTTTTTCATGGCTCATCATAAGATTATTGATGACAGAGATCATGTGACCTCAAACTATGATTTTACCTCAATCAATAAATTTAGCCTTAGAGATAAGGTTAATCTTTTTTTTAAACTTAGTATATTGAATGTAAAATTGGATGTAAAAAATTCCATGAAAAAACCTTTGCTTACTTTTGGTTGGTACAATCTGTACCAGAGTCATATAAACTTGTATGCAGGTGTATCTGCAGAAGTCTGACAGGATGCAGATGTAATAAGGTCACTATAACCTATAATTTTATAGTTCATTGACTTTAGAACTCTAGTCTTTGTTTCGAAAACGGCTTTTTATGTAGCATAACAGACCGATTATATATATATATATCCCTATTTTGATCCGACAGTTTTTACCAGAGTTATGGGACTTTGTTGACTTAGAGCAAAACAATTTTCATGCGTCCTTGGGGACACATGACTATGCCTAGCATTCTTATTTATAATTTTTTCAATCCACCTAAGAATCAGGCAATATGCATTAGTATAGTGGCACATCGTGGAAAAAACACAAACTTTTGATGATCAATTTTATTAAAAATAATCAATAAAACATCAGAATACTACTAAAATACATGAACTTATTATTTTAAATTTATTACGGACTATGTTTATTCTTCCAGTTTGCTGAAGCTTTGATTTCTGGAGCAGACATTAGATGTATAAAACAGGAGCAGATGAAGGATTCTAGACTATACATTAAGAATAGATTACTACATTCTGCTAAGATCAATGACAGATCTTTATGTGATCTGCCATTCTGTGAAGGAGCTGATCATTTGAAAAACTCCACAATGATTGAATGTAAACGCTGCTGTGGATTGGTGCATGCTGAATGTGCACAGGTAGAGCACAAAAAAGATTATGCTTGTCTTACATGTGAACAAGCAGACTTTAATGCATCTTACAAGTTGCAATGTTCAAATGATCATGACAAGAAATAACTGTTCGTATATATTTTATCATACAATCATTATCTTATTGATGGAAATGTGCACCTTGTATTTCAGTATTTGATTCTGTTGATTTTTTTAGGTATTGATAGTATTTATTTGTGAGCTATAGACAGCTATTTTGAATATGTGCCAAATGGACGACCATAATTATATGTTTAATCCTTATAATTCTACAAAATAATATTAAGACTAATGACAAAGTCCTACTTGAGCTGAAATCAGCAGATTTTCCACCATTCCCTGTAAAAATTTTGTTGAAATTTGACCAAAAACAGCTTCCAAGTATTTCGATCGATAGGTTCAACAATTTTTTCAAATCAAATCCTGTCTCTATATGTAAAGTTGGGGTTTAGCCAGAAAGTCAGATATTCATTTTTGGTAGGCAAGATTCATAATAACAATTGTTTACCTGGAAGAGTGTCATAGTTTCTAAAGAATAAAAATGTTTTTGAAACTGTGATATTTCGGAAGTTGAATTTCTGAATTGGCCCATTTTCCAGAAAATTAAAAGGTTTATTAATTAATGATATACTTTTGGGGTTTTGTTACTTTAAAGCAAAATTATTCCAAATTATAAACTTTATTACTTCATGCAAGGCATATTTGCCATATGCACTCATATCCATAGCAGCATTCATGGAAGTAAGAACGATCTAACAACAATGCTCTCAACCCATCAAAAAAGCTGTATACTTGTGAACAAATTTAAGATTAGAATAATTCTTGTATATTTATCAAGGAACCAACGAGACATTGGGATATAAATATAACAACACAAGTAACAGATTTACTCACTGATTACAACTTACAGTGAATGATTAGTTTGCCTCAATTAATGTGAAAGAAAACTATTGGCGTACCCTTAATGTCAGTGTCATAGTCCACGTCCAAGTCTACATTAAAGTTTACGTCTGAGTTTAATGTAATTGAGTTTAGCTTTAAGTTGATAATATCTTGGCAACTATACATGGTTGGTATATGGATGCATCAGATGACAGGTCGGCATCTAGGTGAAATTAGGTCACTGTGACTTGCATGTTCTGCTTGAGAAACTAAAATTTAAATTTATGTCCGAGTTCATATCTCATCAACTATACATGGTAGGTCAGCATCCGGTTGAAATTAGGTCACTGTGAAGTGCATTTTCTGCTTCAGCTAATTATATTCAAGTTAAAAGTCTAAATTCATTTCTCGGTAACTATACATGGTGAGATCATCAAACTTGGTATATTGATGCATCAGGTATGATAGGTCATGATCCAGGTGAAATTAGGTCTCTGTGACCTACATTTTCTGCTTCAGCTAATTACATTCAAGCGTAAGTTCAAGTTCATATCTTGGTAACTATACATGATAGGATAATTAAACTTGTTATATGAAATTATATCATTGTTTTATCATTTGACAATATTATTAACATGGCAAACTTTGTAATTTGTGATAACATATCTTTTGTGGTTTTAGTGTACATGGCTGGTTTCACATTCTATTTAGTTAATTTTATTCTTTACAACATGCAGTGTATGTTTTTGGTGTTTGTACTTTATATCATATGATTTTCAATGAATATTTGACTATGTAATAAATTATATGATGTGATCATGCTTTGTACATCTAATTAATGCCTTTTGATCATGACACCATTTTCACAGTTCTCAATGAATTTATTAATTTGTTTGGCCATAAACTTCTTTGTAAGATTTTTGTTGAAAAAGTAAAGTGACGTTTGGATCTTATCTAATTGTATCAACATGGTCAACATTCCATGTGATCTTGACCAAATTTTAAAGATTCATTGACTTGATTAACTTATGTCTTTTTGAACAGTTTCTAAGTAACTAGTATAGATCTAGAACAACTTCTTGTGTTCATGGATTATCTCAATCTCATTAAAATAAGATCTTTGTACTCGTCCACTATGTTCCTTCGTTCGGGAACATAGTGGACGAGTACAAAGATCTTATTTTAATGAGATTGGGATTATCTTAATAAGTCATACCTTCACATGATGTGCAGTGATCTTGTTTCACCCCTTTGACCTATGCCTTCATAGACCTTAAATGAGGCCTTTGGTGATGCCTAAATATATCTACTGATTTGGAAGAAGAAACTAAAGCATGTAAAGATTCAGGTAAAATATTCCAGACTATGATACTGGATGCAAATTTCTAAAGTTGAAATATATGAATACATTTATGAAGTTTAAAAGAAAATGTTTTACTATTAGGATTAATATTTAGGGCCCAACCACGAAAAGTGGCGTGCCTTGTAGTAATCACTCTATCCATCTGTCTGTCAGCCACACCTTTTTAGCTCGCCTCATGAAAGTGAGGGGGGCTTATGTGATACCCCCGGCGTCCGCGTCGGCGTCCACACCCACATACAGAATGGTTAAGATCCATACACGCATACTGATAAGTGCCACATCAATCATATTAGCATGGTAGGTGCACCTAGTGATGCTAAGCACACTCCATGCTTCGGATGCTGGCTGTGACCTATATTTTCTGCATGGATGACCACATACAGAAGAATGGTTAAAGTCCATTTCCGCTTACTGACAAGTGCCACATCAATCATATTGGCATGGTAGGTGCACCTAGTGATGCTAAGCACACTCCATGCTTCGGATGCTGGCTGTGACCTATATTTTCCGCATGGATGACCACATACAGAAGAATGGTTAAAGTCCATTTCCGCTTACTGACAAGTGCCACTACGAGGTGAGCTTTGTAATCGATAGATTACCTATGTTTAATGTTGTACAATAACTCAAGAACACCTTCACAGTTTCAAGTGAAATTTACACACAACAATAAACACTACTAGAGGAAGAAGCCTTTTGATTTTGGAGGGTTTGCGATTTTTGTCTCGCCTGCAAAGCAGAGCGGGACATAGGTGTTACTTTACCGACGGTGGCGGCGCTTTTATGTTAAGGTTTTATGAGCACCTCCATATCTCAAGAACTGTAAGTCCTAGGTTAATGAAACTTGGTATGCATATGCCCCAGTAGTAGCTTAGTGCATTTGCATCCTCATCTTTTGACCTTGACCTTGATTTTCCAGTTTAGCCACTTTGACAATTTTCAATGCATATAATATCAATGTTAAGGTTTTATGAGCACCTCCATATCTCAAGAACTATAAGTCCAAGGTTAATGAAACTTGGTATGCATATATATATGCCCCAGTAGTAGCTTTAGTACATTTGCATCCTCATCTTTTGACCTTGACCTTGATTTTCCGGTTAAGTGACTTTGACAATTTTCAATGCATATAATAGCAATGTTAAGGTTTTATGAGCACCTCCATATATCAAGAACTATAAGTCCTAGGTTAATGAAACTTGGTATGCATATGCCCCAGTAGTAGCTTAGTACAATGGCATCCTCATCTTTTGACCTTGATTTTCTGGTTGAGTGACTTTGACCTTTTTCAATGCATACAATAGCAATGTTAAGGTTTTATGAGCACCTTCATATCTCAAGAACTATAAGTAATGACATCCTTTTCCATTTTATATTAAATTATCCCACTCCCTTTTGAAAATCTTTTTCGTGGACATTTATCGTAGCATATAGTCCTATCTTATCTTATCCTTAAATACTTTACGATTCCACTAATTAGTTTATGAGATATGTCTGTGACCAGGGCAATTCTAAATTTTATCAATATGAAAAAGAGGTGAAATGGGGAATATGTCAAAGAGACAACAATCCATACAGTGAAGGAAACAAGTCAGTATTTTAAAAGACCTGGCACTCACACATTAAATTAAAAAAAAAACATTTTAAATGTGTAGTGTCCAAATTCAGTATGCAGATGTGATTTTAATTTCACCTTGTGATCAACAATAAATGTTACATTACAAATCAAAAGGAAATGGGGGATAAGAGACAAACAGAGGGAATTAACAACACAAGGTGACCCAGCGGTCTCCAATGACTGACAAGGAACCTCACCAAGGGGCAGGTTTATAGTTAGACCCTGAAAGTAAGTATAATTTGATCAGCAATACGGACATATATCAAATTAAGATACCTAAACCTGCAGAGACATGGTAGAAGCAAGGAATTATATTTGATTCTAATTCCTTGGTAGAAGTTAGAAGACCCATGCAGTCTCTGCCATAACATCATTCCTGTATTATTAAGCATCATATCCTACAAAATACATTTGACGAGATCTTCCGTCAAAAAGTGAACGACAGTAATTCCGAACAGACATGCATCAGAATATAAAATTAGAGGATTTGCACTTGTTTAAACATGTAAATATCTTCATTAAATATTACTTTCATTTTCAATCGTGTAGTTAATAATTAAAAATAATTTCATTTTTCCATTTCTATTTTTAAAACTAAATTAATTTCGGATAAATGTCGGAAAAAATTTCGTTAGATTTCCGGATCACAATTGAATCGTTGTATTAATGGCGTTCCCATTACAAAACCGACCCGAGTCACTGATAGAAGTAGTACCTTGCTTGACTCAATAATAATTAGCGACTCTTTGACGTACACTTATTCTGATGTTTTAGAAATCCCACTACACATATCTGACCATCGCGCCTGTATCTCGTTCATAGATTGTCCAGAGAAAAATACCGGCACTTTTAAACGTGAAGTCTGGATTTATGATAGACTAGATAAAGAAAAATTTGAAAGCGAGCTTAATCAAACGAACTGGTTAGATTTATTTCCTGCAGATACAGACGTTGATGATATCTGTAAAATATTTTCTGAGCATATTTTGAAAATTGCGAGAGATTGCATACCAACCAAATTTGTTACGGTCCGCAAACGCGATAAACCCTGGTTTACAACCGAATTAAGAAGAGAAATGCGGAAACGGGATCGTTTTAGAAAAACAGCTTTAAAATTTAAAAACGATAGGGACATTGCTAGGTATAAGCAGCAGAGAAACAAGGTCAATAATCTGAAGAAAATTGCAAAAGAAAAATTCGAACAAAATTTGGATAATATTATTCTTGAAAATGCGAATACTCCTAAAACATACTGGAAAATAATGAAAATGTTGATAAAGTCGAACAAAGGGTCTTCGAATATTCCACCGCTCAGAAACGTAACCTGTGATCCTACCAGTAATGTTTTTGTATTTGATGACACCAGTAAATGTATGATTTTAAATGAATATTTTTCGGCGATTTCTCGGCTAAATGACATAAATGCGGTTATTCCTAACTTTGATAATAGAACCGATAATTGTATTGAGATAATCTCCATAAATACGAGTGAAATAATTGATATTATAAACACATTGAAGCCAAATAAAGCTTCGGGTACAGATATAATTAGTCACAAAATGTTGAAAATTTGTCCAGAAAAATAGCAATTCCTTTGCAAATATTGTTTAATAGATCTCTACAGCAGTGCAAGTTTCCTTCCAATTGGAAACTTGCGAATGTAATACCAATTTTTTAAAAAGGAGACCATTCGTTACCCTCAAATTATAGACCGATATCCCTTATTAGCTGTGTTGGTAAGGTCATGGAAAGAATCATACATAAACATGTTTATAATCATCTAGTCTCAAATACTTTGATATATGAATACCAATCAGGGTTTTTAACAAAATATTCTACTGTTCATCAGTTACTTGAAATGTACAACTGTATACTGAACTCTATGGAATCGAGAGAAATTAACTGCTTTGTATTTTGCGATTTTTCAAAGGCATTCGATACAGTATGGCATGATGGGCCATTAGTTAAATTACACGCCTATGGTATTAGAAACAATTTGCTAAGTTGGTTCAAAAGCTATCTTGAATCAAGGAAACAAAAAGTTGTCATTAATACTGCATCGTCCTCCTTATGTGGTATATCTGCGGGTGTACCACAAGGATCTGTATTAGGGCCCTTGCTATTTATCATTTATATTAACGATATTGCTGAAAAATTAACCTCATTATGCAGGTTATTTGCTGACGACACTTCGTTTAACTACTCAGATCAAGATCAAGAACAAATAAAAACTGTAATTGATCGAGATTTGAGGGAGTTGGATGAATGGTCAAAATGTTGGCGCATGTCATTTAATCCTGATAAAACCGAAATCTTGTTTTTTTCAAGTGCTGAAATCCCTTACATTACATTTTCACTGAATGGCGTCACAATTCCGATTGTCAAATGTCATAAACACTTAGGGGTTACATTTAGTAATGATGCTAAATGGAATACGCATATTGATAACATTATAACAATCTGTTAAGAAACATTTGAATGTTCTAAGAAAACTTAAATATCAACTGAGTCGAAACAATTTAGAAAAACTCTTCCTTACCTATATAAGACCGTTATTTGAATACGCATCTGAGGTCTGGGATAATTGTGGTGTTAGCAATGCTTCTAAACTGGAACGACTCCAGTCAGAAGCAGCTAGAATTGTAACAGGACTGCCTATATTTACCAAATTAGAAACATTGTATACCGAAATTGGTTGGGAATCTTTGGCGGAAAGAAGAAAGAGAAGAAGGTTACAAATGTTTTATACAATACAAAACCATGATGCCCCTCAATACATAAGTAGACTAATTCCTCCTAAAGTTCAAAGTTTAAGTCCTTATCCATTGCGAAATGGTGATGACATAATATTACCATACTGTAGACTTTCCCTCACTAATCAATCATTTATTCCCGAAACGATTAGGCAATGGAATAGAATTGATCCAAATACAAGAAATGTTAACTCTATTTCGGCCTTCAAAAATACTTTAAGGAAAGATACTGTTTTGCGGGAAGTCCCAAAACACTATGCATATGGTCCCCGAAAACTAAACATAATATTAACACAAATACGATGCTCAGCATCCTTTCTTAATTACGATTTATTTAGATCAAACCTTATTTCAAATCCATCGTGTTTATGCGGTTCTCGTATTGAAGATGCAAACCACTTTTTCTTTGAATGTCCTATATATAACAACCATAGATTAGACCTTATTGGTAGTCTTAGATGGCTGCCAAATGGAACCAACATTGATTTACACATGCTTACTTGTGGCAATCTAGAACTTTCTTATGAACAGAATATAAGTATTTTTAGAGAAGTGTTTGAATATGTTAAGAGATCCAAAAGATTTTTAATTGTTTGACGTAGTGACAAGAGTCAAACGGAAACATCTTCAGCCATTATTGACTTTGACTTTGATTTTAATTTTTTTTTACTTTGATTTTGATTCTTTTGAAATTATTTTCCATGTTTGTTCATTTGAAATTGTGTACACGTTCTTGTATCTATTTTGTTCTAGTACATGTATATACTTGTAATGCGGAAAGGACTTTATAAGTATGTATTTACTTGTGTCCAATCCATTTTGTTATTAACAAATAAAATATGTTTAAATCAAACATAACACGTTACATTAATAGTGTATCACGTCGTGTACATTCATATCGCGTCGAGACGTGAATCGTCGAGTTATGCAACTGTCGAGACGTGATCACAGTTAATTGGCCCTGCACTTAAATGTATCTAAAATAATTAAAATATTTATAAAAAAGGGCAGAATAAAGATAAACATTAATTATACAAGGTTTTGTATCGGCAATTTTTCAGATTTTGATCAAATACAATCTAAATTTTAGATAAAGATGTATTTATATATAATGATAAATAATAGCAAATCAATACAAAGTAAATTGTATAGTTTGTCCAATATTTTAGTTAATATTTACGTCTACAAATGATGAACACGTTGGACGTTATAGTAGTGGGTGCTGGCATTGAAGGTTCTGCTGCTGCGTACCAGTTGGTGAAAATGGGAAAATCAACTTTACTTCTGGAACAGGCAAGTGCGCTTAAATTATTTTGTTTCCTATTAGAACACAATATTATCAAGGATACTTTTGATATATTTGATATATTGGATATGGTAAGGTGTTTTCGATAGGATAATTTTTGTCAGGGAACTTGTTGCCTTAGTAGATAAACAAAATTCTTTTAAACTGAATTCAATAATTACAAAGAGTCAGGTTTTCGCCAAGTTTTTATCGATTTTTGCACCATACACACTCGATTGAACATAATGTTAATAGTGTGTTAGAAAGATTGATTGATTGATTGATTAATGGTGTTTAACGCCCGAGCAGCAATATTTCAGCTATATTCGGGCGAGTGTTAGAAAGAAACGTAAGGTGTTTTGGTAACTTATGTACGATGACGTAGTAGACTATAATTTACATCATTTAATCGTGAAAGGTCTACAGTGAATTTTATTTATGTAACCTTATAATAGGGTCGTATATTGTACACTTCAGAGCATTAATTATGTAGTAGGAATCCTTACAAGTCAGGGTTTCTGTGTCCACGCGTGGACACATGTGGACACAGAAACCCTGACTTGTGAGGATGTGTAGTAGGATACCACTGTCTGTATTTCATACGTTTGTATTGAGTCTGAAAAACGTGAAAAAAGACTAAGATTTTTGTTTCAATAAAAAAGGTTATTGCCTGCAAATTGATGCAGTCAACCAGGCGAATTGAATAGAAATGTTTTCTTTATTTTGAATTTTACGTGCCACCATATCTTGATAAGCTTATTTCAAACTCTGTTCATTATAAAAACAGCACCTCTGTATATAGCGATTTCATTTGTCTATCAAACCTCGCTGCAACGTAAGGAAATAGTCAGCTGTGTTCAAGACAATAAAATTATTCTATCCCTCGTCGCCGTTTGACAACTGTATGATGTTTCTTTGTGTTTCAAATCATAGTTTACTGAAAAAAGAAAAGTAATTTGTCAAAACAAAACTTCCTCTAAAATCGTTTTCTCGCTTGATGTTATTTCACTGGGAATGTCGTATAATAAAAACATTGTAATTTCAGTTTCATGTACCTCATAATCGCGGTAGCTCACATGGACAAACAAGAATAACGAGAAAGGCGTATGGTGTTTTCAAACATTATGCTGTAATGATGGAAGAGTCGTTTGAGTTATGGAGTAAACTAGAAACAGAAAGCAATACAACTTTATATCAGTATGTAGCAAAAACAGTTGACTGTTATTTAAAATATGTAAATGCCAAGTTTCTATATACAAGTCAATCAGAGATTTTAAATTTTACAAACGCAAATGAAGTTTTGCTCTCGACGTGCTAGCGAAGTATGCTAATCTTAGTTTGACGTTGGTCAAAGTAAATACACATTGGTTATTGTATTGCATTATGTTCGCAGGATGTAACTTGAAATTGTTTTATTTAATATTATAGAAAAAACTACAAGTTATTTAAAAAGCACCAGTGCGAATACTTTCAAGAGTTTTTTTTCGTTACTCATATTGGGGTCTTTATATTCTGCCGTTTGTGTTGTTCTGCTGTTATTAACTATGTTGCGTGATAAACATAAAATATTGTAATTTTTATTTTTCTGTGAACTGTATTATTCTATTACCATTTTTCGTGAATATCGTGACTGGACCCTCCACCATTCGTCTTCATCTCATGTGGCTATTTACATTCAGATACAAATAGGTTGATTGGACAACATCCTCCAAAGTCAGGTGTTCCGAGTTCACGTTCGCAGCATCCCAAGCACAAGTTCGCTCCATGAACGTGGACTCTGAACCTTAGGCTTTGAAGGAAAATAATAAAAGGACTCACAATAGTTTGACATACAATAAAAATGAACAAATAACAAATATTTTTATCTGGGCAAATTATTGACAATGACCCTGTATGCTGGATAGTAGAGACGGATCTTCTAAAACTAACATTAAAATCTATTTTTAGTCAGACCGGAATGCTATGTACTGGCCCTCAAGAGGATAGCTTTCTACAAGGAACAATAGAATTTTCTAAATCTAATGGGATACCTGTAGATATCATCGATAAAATGGACATCAGATCATCATATCCAAGCATGACCTTTCCGGACAATTTTATCTATGTTTTAGACAAGTGCGCCGGTATTCTGTTAGCGGATAAGGCCCTTGGAGCTTTACAAGTAATTCTATATGGTGTACTCTAGCTAAATTTTATCTTGGAGATTCAGCCGATTACTCTTTGATGACCATCAACGCTTTATTCTTTTAAGTGGGATTCTGGTTCCACCCCATGTTGTGGTATTCATTTTTAAGTCGCCGACCACGAAGTGTCGGGCGACTTATTGTTTTTACTCCGTTTCTTATTATTATTATTTTCATATTTCTTATGTTTTCCCCTCGCAATGTTGTCCGCTCGTTTTCTCGCTCATCTTTTAACCGATCGAAATGAAACTTTGGGAACATGTTAAGGGTGACCTGAAGTTGTGCAATCCTCTTTTGAAATTTTCAAAATGGCCGCCGTTTTCAAAATGGCCGCCGTTGAAAAAAATGATGGCCGTTGTCAGATCTCAGTAATTGCCAAAGCAATTTCAATGAAAATTGGTATACTGGTACAGCTAACTATCCCGAGCATTTTTGCAAAAAAAAATTTGACGCGGCCGACATTTCAAAATGGCCGCCATCCGAACACCACCCCCTAAAAATGTAAAAATTTAAACGTCATCCGATTTAGACGAAATTTGGTATACAGGTAGCTTATGATACCCTAAGTGTGCCACTATTTAAAAATGTTTTGTCCGACTTCCGGTTTCAAAATGGCGGCCGTTTTAAAGTTTTACAAAATGGCGGCCGTTGTCAGATCTCAGTTATGGCCAGAGCAATTTCAATGAAAATTGGTATACTGATACAGCTAACTATCCTGAGCATTTTTGCAAAAAAAATTTTTTGTCCGACTTCCGGTTTCAAAATGGCGGCCGTTTTAAAGTTTGCTCGTTTTCTCGCTCATCTTTTAACCGATCGAAATGAAACTTGGCCAACTGAAAGCTCATGTTATGAAGTTGTGCTCTTGACTTTTAGTTCCCTCTACTCGGTCAAAAGTGCGGAACGGGAGGCGACTTCAACGTTTCGGGAAACGTAAATTTTAATTAATATTATTTTTATTATCTTTAGGGATGTTTCATAGTATTGAAGCCTGTCTGTACAATATAACGATTATGCGGACATATTAGGTGAGTTCTTCCTGACTTAAAACATGAGATAAAAGTTTTGACCACAATGTCCTTTACCTTTTTTGCTTATTGAGTCTTGTATTCATATCACTTTCAGGAGCAATTTAAACGAAGGGGTGGATTATTGAAAGACGGGGAACCAGTAACAGACATCTGTCCTGGATCTACGATCTCTGTAAAGACAACTAAAGGCCTGTATACATGTAAGAGTGTCATATTAACTGTGGGACCGTGGGCAAAACAATGGTTACCAAGACTGGGCATAAATATACCACTGAAGGTACGGCAAAATCTATAGAGAAGAAATAAAACATTTAACTGTAGAATAGGAGAAAATAATATCACAATTTCCAAATTGTTCATGTTCAAAGTTGCTAATTTTGACAGTCAAAAAGATGTCGCACTGAATTAATTTGTATCAATGTATAAAACTATCATGATACGGTTTTAATCTGACGTGTATTGTTTTCTTTTTTATATTTTTTATACCGGAAATTCCCATTAAAAGTATTAAATGTGCAATACATACCGCATATATTGCAAGTACTGTTAATCTTGTCTTTTTCAGTATTAAGTAAAATTTGTTTGCTTAAGAACTGTCAGAGAAAAGTCGCAAAATAAAAATTAGGAATAAATAATACATCATATATTACTAGATAAATATTGATTAAATAGTGTTATTTGGTTGAACAACTGCATATTTTTTTATTGTCCAATAATACAAAAATTCAGGGTTACACAACAACACTATTTATGTTTGTGTATTGCTTGGAGTATTAAGTATCAGTCCTGGGTGCCGTTTCATAAAGCGATCGCTAATTAACGTGGAGGTAAGAATTTAGGCAAAATGCATACATGCGATGGCACATGAAGGAAAAAAAACGCAAACTTTTGATTATGGAATTTTATAAAACTATCTAATATAACAACATTCTAATTTATTAAAGTTCTGAATTATTTTGCTTTTTTAAGATACAATCATTTGAAATTTAGTTGAATTGTGCAGTGAAAAATTTTCTCTATATGACCAGTCAAAAATTATCTAGGCAATTGACACTTTTTCAAATGTAAAATCTTGTTAGAATTTGTTTTTATATCAAAATGAATGCATCTAAGCCTAAAAGCTAAAAACAAAATTTTTGATGTGCCACCCACTGCCTGACCTTAAGCTAGAATACTACTGACCTCACTACTTAATACGCCATCATTAAAATCCTTGTTAAAAATGTTTAAACTTGTGTTCATTGTTGTGTTTATTATTAAATTGGTTTATTTTCTTTATATGTTTAATATTTATTGATATGAAACGACTCTATTTTTTTATTTTACAACACAACAAAAAAAAATAAATAAACGGAAGTCGCTACTCAATTAACAAAACTGCATCAGACATTCCTGTCAACGTTTAAAAATTTCGGTTTTCTTTTTTTCTTCTATATATTTGATGTGGTTAATGATATACACAGTAAATAATTACTAGCATCATTTTGCTTTCATTCAGCCCATTAGAATAAGCGTGTGTTACTGGAAAGAGAAATTCCCAGGTGAATATGGGATTGGAAAATTCCCCATATTTTATCAACACAATGCTATAGAAGGAAAATACAGCGTATATCGTATACCAAGTATGGAATACCCTGGTTATGTTAAGGTATGTCTAAATGCCTCCTGGCAACGAACTAAAAATGATGTGTATAAATGTATTTCATCTGTGTACAGTGTATCTAAAATCTTGAAAGACTGTGACAATTGTTCAAAAATTGATACTGCCACTCCACTATTTCAAAGAATGGCAACGTCCATGTTTAGCTGTGATCAATCCGATATTAAACATATGTGACAAAAGATTCTTTGAAAGGTAGCAGTGGCGTAGGAGTAGTCGTATATGATCATATGGAGACACAAACAGGAAGAAAAATTACAAATAATCATCGACAACAAACATACGCTATCCCGCTTAAAACTAGGTCACAGAGAACAGAAAACTAAAGCCCTCCCGCTCAACACTTGGTCACTGGGAATACAGAAAACTAGAGATAAGCCATCCTGCTAAAATCTAGGTCACCGGAACGATGAGCCAACCTGCTTAAAACTATTACACCGAAAAAAACTGAAAACTAAAGAAAATCCATCCTAATTAAAACTAGGTCTCTGAGATAACAGAAACTAGAGATAAGCCATCCTTCTTAAAACTAGTTAAGAGAACACTGAAAACTAAATAATGCAATTCCACCGAAAGCTAGGCCACACTCCGTAGCTTTTGACGGACTACCTTATATTCAAAGTTGTGTTCAGTAGCCAATAAAAAGATTAGTATAGAGGTAAAAGGGATCGTCACAGTGAAAACACATTATTATAGTCATTCGTAATACAATCACTCCATTGCGATCAAATCCCGATGACACTGTGGAGTCTCCGGAATGAAATGCCATGTTATACGAATATAGAAAGAATCCGTGACGTGTACTATAAAATAAATTCAGACAAAAAGTATATTACAAGACATCCAAGACAGTGTATGCTATTTGAGTTACATTTCTTCCTTTTTTATGAAGATGTGTCTACACTGGGGACCGGATATAAACCCTGATGATCGTGATGATGAAGACGAAGAGTTGGTCCAAACAAGGATAAGAAAATACATAGCCGAACATTTCCCAAACCTACATCCAAAACCCAGCATTGTAGAACCATGCATTTATACGGTATGTAAACAGTTTACTATACAGAAGTGCAAAGATATAAAAGATATACTCATAAGGAGTATATTTTCGATAGTGAAATCGTATTTTCCGTTGATATAAACAAGATATTGGTGTTTCCATATCGCACCCGATATCAACTCTACATAAACATCCCTACGAGTTCTGCTTCAGGGATATTTTTAGAGGGGTGATATGAAAACATCCATTTGTTTTTTTCTGTTTATCATATATTAAAAACTTGGACTAGTATAACTAACTTGATTAGTTATAGGTTCCTGATTAAAAATCATGTTTTATCGTTAATTTTTATTTCGTTGTAAGGAATAAGGCAATAATTGATTATAATTTTTTCATGAAGTGAAATGAATTTTGCGTGTTTTTTTATTTGTTTAAAACTTGGTAAAATTGCACAGTTTCATTCCGAAATCAGACTATAAGCTCTAAATCAAAATCCAATATTGCATAGGCATGGCTGGTACGGAAAGCCGCACCAGTTTTTTGAGAAATTGAAATACAAAATGATAGAATTTTATTACATATACTCTTTAATTTGTGAAACGTTCAACATAAATATATTTTTAAAAGAACTGTCAATAAAATATAGCAATCACTACGATCTCGCAAAAAGTGACAGGTAATACCACATAAACAACCCCTATCTATATTTAACTGGCCGTACCTCTATTTTTCTGGGTGCTGCGCTTATTATTAACTTCATTTACCTTAAAAAATAGATAGACAAAAATACAATCGTTTAGTTGCCAATAAGAAAAGCCGTCTTATCTCAATCATTCAAACAATGTATCTGATTCATTTATGCGCGTCTTGTCAACAACAATAGGTGGTCTCCTGCTAATACAAGAGGATATGTTGGTTTTATATTATGCTATGTAATAAAACAATAAATATGCTGTCGCCATCAGTATTTCTCAACCTCAAAAATAAATATGATTCGGTAAATATAACGTGTTCTCTGCTCTGGAAATCAGAATCACTAATTGTAAAATATTGATATCAATGTTATTGGTGATCATCGCATTTGATGTCATGTTCTGAAACTTGCACTGTAACATTGAGTATGTTTGTTGTTTTATTTTTTTCTGTATGTGTTGCTGCTTGTTTTGTATTGTTAATAGAATCTGTGTCGGCCACCTCGGTTAATAATGCACACGGTGTACTCCGTGAATATGCTATACGGGTATAGGCCTGATAATACGGATTTAAAGAACCAATAGAAAGTATCAAATATGCAAAATATCAGTGCAAAGTACTAACAATGATTTGATGTTTGCTTTACGTCCAGCGAGCAGTACTTCAGCTATATAAGGGACGAGAACAAGTAATAAAAAAAGCAAATAAAGAAAAGGGTGGGCTGGGACATAATAAACAAAATTATATATGCCACTGGTAAAATATGGAGTATTGTGTATGGGCGGAGAATTTAGTCTACTCGTGGTAGAAATGATTGTCTTTTAGCTCGTTCCGTTGCGCTCCATTTGCGAAAAGACATTAAGTTCTATCATTTGTGGAAGATGTCGCCGTCTTTCCCCACACGGATACAGAAAAACCTAATAGAACGCTTTGTCAGAATCCTTAGCCTTTGGACTACGCTACCACAATCTATGTTAGACTAATAGACCATATAACTGTGCAGATTGTTGCAGCAGTACATCTTTGTAGGTAACATTTTTATCCTTGTAAATGATCGTAAATTGTCAACTGTCAGTGATACAAAACTACATTATTTGTAAATTAAAAATTTATACTACTGAAACTACCTACTACAATGGAAAACAGCAAGCAGCCTTCAATGTGACGCCTTCAATTCAAGCCTTCAATAAATCAGCTTTTTAATGCCAAAAGCTTCAATAATATTAATTTGTTTTGCCAATGTAACCTACTCCTTTGGCCTAGGTAACTGTAAGCTTCCATAAAAACGTGATTGCAACCATATGTACCTACCTAATTTATAATGGAACTTACCCCACTTGCTGTTTTCCATTGTGGATTTTTTAAATTGCCGTTTATATATGTAGGTTGAGTCGCGTACGCTTATTCCACATCTCATTATCTTCCGACTGCTACAGTCGAAACCCTTCCTTACAAACGATGGTCGAATGACGTACTTTGAATCGATATTATATAGCTGTATAATAAGTTGTTATAGCAAATAAGCTAAGTTGTTATTACAAGTTAGCTAAGTTGTAATTGCAAGTTAGCTAAGTTTTAATTACAAGTTAGCTAAGTTGTTATTACAACAAGTTAGCTAAGTTGTTATTACAAGTTAGCTAAGTTGTAATTACAAGTTAGCTAAGTTGTTATAACAAGTTAAAAAAAATACCACATATGGTACTAATTAGCTTCCGTAGAATTACACTTTTTTTATGACAATATATTTCTATTCATAAGATGTTACCGGATGAAGACTTTGTCTTGGATAAACATCCAAAATGGCCAAATATAATTATTGGAGCAGGCTTCTCAGGTAAGTATTATTTTAAATTAAATAATAACATAAACTTAGCACTATAACCGATCACAACCGATATTATGATCTAAGAAAGAAATTAAGTTACGAACAAACTAGTGATGATCACTTTATAGTACACGTAGACTTGTTTGAAAAAGTCGTCTTAAATAGATTGATTGATTGATTGATGGATTGATTGATTCATTGATTGATTGATTGATTGTTGTTGTGTTTTACGTCCAGCAAGGCAAGCTATATTCAGGACGTATTTTTTCTTAAAAACAACTTCATAGATCATTACCGTTACTACCCTTACATAACCAGACATTAATCGACGATATTTTTCTACTTTTTACGATACTTGTTACAACCAATTAATTGCATGGAAATTCCGCAATTTTATTTGCATTACGTTCATCTTTTGTAGGCCATGGATTCAAACTTGCACCAGTTGTTGGTAAAATACTAGCTGAACTTTCTCTGGGACTAAAACCATCATATGATATCAGCCGTTGCAGAATAGACCGATTTAGCATTAAATCAAAAATTTAACATAATCACAAATTTGTTTAGGAAGAAAACCGTAAGGAATAATCATAATAAGGACAAAATTACAGGAACGAAACAGGACAGACGTGGTAAGCAGCCGACCTTACAATTCGTGTTGTATTGTGTTACCATTAGGCACACGCAACTGTTATAGAATTACAAACTCAGTTTACAAATTATGTTAGCAGCAACGCGTCAATGCTAAAAATGTATGTATTTTAGAAATTCAATTTTGAAAAACAGAAAATAATTCACAGAATAATTTCAGAAATTTTCGTAACAATGTTTTAATAGCAACATTATTTAAATTGGATTTTAAATTCATATATGTCACGCACGTTATTTGGCCACGTGGATGTTTTTACATATTGATTTGCGATTTTTATTATTACTTGTTAATGTCTTCTATTTGTATCGTCTGCTTGCTTTTGTTTAAATTTGATACATTTGAAAACCTTCATATTTGAACAGAGTACGGATATTGTTCAACTGCAACATCATTTGACGCCTATTTGTTACTTGACTTGCTATCGTGTGTGTCTATAGTTACATTTTCATTATTATTTTTTAGCAAGCGCCTTTTGTCTAACTAACAGGAAGGATAGTACCCATGTTATTTGTTTTCGGCTAGTCGGAAGAAACGCTCTCATGGCATTTGTTCGGATTTACATTCTATATGGAATTAGCTAAAGTCAGAATTCAATTATATTTTTGGACTGAAATTTATTCATATTATTACATGGTTAAACTAAGTACTATTTCAGTTGTTTATTTAAAACTTTGTAGGATGCATCATGGTTTCGATTTAAATCGTGTATAAATTGAAATATGAAACCCTGGCAACAGAGTTACCTACCTTTAACCTTGTTTGCACAGTGATAAAGCACCATGGTGCCGCAATGCTAGGTTCCCACGATGTTATTTAATAATTCTGAGGAAGAACAATGTATACAGGAGGAAATAAAATATTTGTCGCCGGAAGAATATTTCCCAGGCGATTTGTCTGCCTATAAATTATATATGGAAAACAGATGGATTCTAGATTTTAGTTCTAAATAAGAAGATAATTTAAACCCCGGGCATTTTGAATTAAATGGTTTTTAGCTTTTATCCCTCATCGGAGATGACGCAGGCCCCAGTCGCTGGAAAATGGCAAGCGCGTTTTAATGGTCGAATAATAGCCTGGGTGCTTTTCTTCAGGCCAGCTGGAAAATATATCCACTCCCGTATTTTATGAACGATGACGTTATTTGCTAAAATGCTAACTTCAGTTTTTTCTCTGTTTACCTTCAGTTCGTTACTGTTCAAACCGTTATTTTATCGTGTTATCTAATGAATGTGAAAACAATTAACGTTAAACGGTACTATTATTTATCCCCGTATCAGTATTATTGCTGAAATTTGATTGGTCAGTTACACGTCTTTACAAAACCAATATACCCTGGTCGTTGCTAAGTCATATACGGAGCATACAAATGTGTAAATCACCAAATGGTGTTGTTCCTATATGGGTAGTGTTTAGATAACGCGATCGTTTTGTATAAAGAGATAATTAAATGGAATAAAAACGTTCCTTTTACTAGTACTAAATTACTGCAAACGTTTACATATTAAATAAGTACCCACTTAATTACTAGTATATGTTATTGTTATACAGAGCTTTTTACTTGATCAAATGTAAGTTATATTGTGAAAGCAGTAAAAAATGTGATACGCCCTAAGGAAAGATGGCCATATCAGAAATAGTATTCAGGTGCAGACAATAAGTAAAGTAAGTAGTGGTATAATAAGCATTTATAGGTTTGGTCCTAGAGAGGTTAAAATGGACGTCCTAAATAAAGATGAAATATTGCTTGCTTGATTAAACATCTATCTATCAATCATTTGAGATAGAAACGATTTCGGTATACTATTCAACTGCACGGTTTCTTCACTCGTGTTTGTTTCTTTTCTCACTCGTGTTCCATTCTTCACTCGTGCTTAGAAATCCCCATTGACAAATATGATTTATACAATAAACGTTTTAAAATAAGAAAGCTCAAATATCATGTTAAAATTTAATAGGTTATTTCATGAATGTTGAAATGTACATCTATTTTAAACAACTAGTAACTAAAAAATTAGTCATTTATTTGATCATGTTTATCGCTTGTATTATGAAATATAGTCTTTAAAATAATCATTCATTCATTCATTCATTCATTCATTTTCTTTAATTCCTCTATTACAGAGATGCATTGAACATTATAATTTAAAGCACAATCATCACAAACAACAAACAAAAACATATGTACATGTAAATGTTATTTAAGTGATCATAGTTTTTTATACTTGAGATATAAATGCAAAAGGGTATCTAGGTATTTCGTGTTTCAGTACAAAATCGCAGCAACCTGCTATACTCATTTCCCATTGCACAACATGTGTAAAGCACAGTTTTGAAAACCCGTTTATGTCTATATTTTGGGTTATAATTGTTTTTCCAATTCATATTTGAAATAGTTTCTCATCGTCATGTGCATTTAGTGCCACAAAAAGGGCAACACATTAATTGTCAATTATAATTCTCCACCATATAAACGTTCATTTGTAGTTACAACGTGAACGTAAACATCTGTGTAACATCTTTGGCAAATAGTCCAATTACCCAGAGTACTGTTAGATTTCTCAGTTATTAATTTTATAACAAATTAATAGTTTCTTATTTCACTCACTGAAGACGCCGATTTCCAGAACGGAGCAACTTTAACTACTGTGTGAAGTAATTTAAACCCTTTAAAATCTTGGTCAGTGTATATACGAGATCGCCAGTTTTGAGTTTGAATTGTATCAACAGCATTGCGCACAATTGTTTTTCGAGATATTTTGTAAGGAAAATGTGAAGTCAGTTAAAAGTCAGTAATATAGTCTTGTAGTTGGTACTTATGTTTAATATTCAAAATATCAGGTATGAATCCCTAACAATGACGATTACTGTCAATAAAGTACGAAATCAGTCTGTTCAAGAAAATCTGTTTGGATTTGTATTTTTCGTCCAATGTACACAGTTTTTGAAAGAAAAATAAGATTTTTTTGTGTCGATTGAAGATATAATAGAATGAAGTCCAGGTAAGCTTTGACACATATCAGATCTGGTAGTTGTTTTTACATTCAGAATATATTTGGCTATGAAATGTTGAATCTTGTTACAATGAGCTTCATTTACAAGTTTAATACCGGTCCATAGCTCGCAGACGGTAATACTACTGATTTAAACAATTGTACAAGAACACTTGGGTTAGTAGATGCATTGTCAATTACTTTAAGCGCAAAATGTGCATTGCGACCTTTAATGCACGCATTCATTGTTCGTTCAATCGCTTTAAACTTAGAATTCAGTAAAATACCTATGTGAACATGACCATCTTTTAGCGGAATAACTTCATTGTTTATATTCCACTGGAAATCAACGATTTTTGCTCTGCTATTAAGACAAAATTGTAGGACAGCTGATCTTACAGCGTTAAATCGATATCGCCACTTCAAAACATAAGTTCAAACCAATTGCTAGGTAGGTTGATTTTTTTTTTGGGGGGGGAATCGTGTTATTTATACCTTATATACCTTTGTAGGTGTAATCCTGATACACTAAATGTCATCGGCAAGTGTGGGACAACAATTAATAATATTGTATACCCCAGTATTACTGTTTGCAATCTCTATCTTTGATAAAAGATCATTTACGTAAACAGTATACCAAAGACCGGATAGGACACCACCCTGTAAAAACATAAATTGGGTTTGCTTGACAACAACAGCACTAGTTGTTTTAACATGCATATCATTTAGATTGGCCTAAGCTTTACCCCTCACCCCTAAATTAAACAATTTATACATCAGACCTACACGCCATACAGTATCAAATGGATTTTAGTGTCCAAAAATGCTACGCACGCTTTGCTTCCCATTTCTAAGTTATGATAAATGGTTTCGTGTAAGTTAAAGGAAGCTGTAATACAACTAAGGTACTTCCGATATCCTTGTTGCTGGGAGAGGAGGAAACTGAATGTCCCTGAGTGTGTGAGATTTCAGACGCGACATAACGATTGTCTCAAAAAGTTTAAGGACGCATGACAGAAGTCTGACAGGTCTATAGCTTCCTGGGTCAGTTCGACATTTATAACTTCCTTTGTATATTGGAACGATTAAGCCTTGCTTCTAGCTCGTAGGAATACATCCCAGACTGAAAACTCTATTTAAGTATACTAGAAGAAAGCGTATTACTGGTGGGCCAACATATCGTAAATGTTCATTTTGTACTTTGTCATGGAAAGGAGTTTTTTCTCATTTTAGTTTACTAATTGCTTCATTTATTTTTATTTCGTAAAATACGCCGCCTGGTAAGTTCCGATCAAAGCAATTGCTAGTTTTAGCAATATCCGAGAAGATCTGCTCAACGTGTACTTTGTTAGCACAATCAAAAGAGTCCGAATCACTTTCATTTCAACTACTGACTCTAGGGTATTGTTCAGTATATTTCGGTAGATAATTTCCGGGTATGCACTTGTCTTCTTTGCGTCAAAGTGTTAAAGAAGACGCCATCAGAGTCTTATATTGCATTCCGCGGCTTCATTCAAATCATCAAAGAGGTGCTGTATATATCGTTCACTGACGGTCTGCTGAACACGTCTAATTTGGCTTTTGCCCTTTATATTTTCGGTAAGTATCAAACTGCCTCCCTCGCGGATGGCCTTCCGCTTTCCACTCATTTCAAAGTTTGCGTTCGTTGTCATGGCCACCTTTAACATTAGGTCTCTAATATGGCTTTGTGTGAAGACTAAACCCGCATTTAGGTACAGTTTCACTTGCTGCTTCGTGAATTATTTTCACAAATATACTGTATGTGTCGTCAATGTCTATTTCACCACAGATCAGTTACCCTATCAAAATCAGCAAAATATTAACAGGATCATTTAATTTGCTCTGGAAATTTAAATATTTGCTGAGGATTGGAGTCTATCTCGACTTCAGCTAAAATAGGTAAATAATCAGACGTGCTACTCATTGACCCCTCATCAAGGATTTTTATAGTACCTTAGCTTTGTACACATTATTTCGTCAAACAATACATAATCAATCATTGATTGTTTTATTTTGTGTTTTATGTTTTTGGTTTTTGTGTTGTGTTTGTCTATATCCGGATTTATAACTGTTCCTTGGCTTTTGGCTCTTGTTGTTCGGTCGGTTTTTCTTTGCTTCTTTCTTATAATAAAAGAATATTCAGGCCCTTTATGTTTAATTTTACCTCCGGCGTACAGTAGGTTATGACTTTCAACAAACTTATACAACTCTTTGTATTTAAACACATTTGATGCCAGTTGATCTTTTTTCAAACAACAAACCATTCAAATCAAAACCTATTATGACATTACCATATTTACTATAATATGTATATATATATATACAATGCATATAGATTATTCAATTCAATTATATAATTATCAATACAGTCATCAGAAGGCAAGTAAACACCAAAGATATATAATGACCCGTATGGTTGGTTTTAAAGCTCAATTCCTACTATTTTTCGAAAATTTCAGTAACTGAAAATTGCAGACTCTTTTTGTAAAGGATAGCAACCCGCGGTGATAAGTTTTGTAGTAGGGAGGTAAAATATCAGCTTTTGCAACACTGACATAATCTTTTTCAATAGTGTGCAAATAACTAAAAGACAGCTCCCTTAGTTTGTGCTCACCTACTATGCACACATCACACTTAGTTTCGTTCATAAGATTACTTAGACACATGATTGAGGACATAATTCCTGTGTCATTCCAACATAAAATCTTAAGGGTACTTATTACAATTGTTAAAGTAATAAATGAAATGATATAAGATTATTGTGATTATGTTCTACCATGATTAAGTCTGGTTTCGTCCTCATTGTACTCGTCATTTGTAGACTTATTGTACCATTCTTTGTTGCTTACCCATTTTCTAAAATGTACACCCAATGGCCAGAACTTTTCAGATTTAGTTATTTGGGAACAATCGTCAGAAACATTTAGGTTTGCGGACGCATTAAAAGAATGATTGCGCTGTTGGAAATTCTTAGATACGTTACATGAACTTTTCTTTTCTCCAAGTAAAGCGAGAATTCCAGCTTTAGTTGATTTAACTCGTCGTCTATCTTTTCAACTTCGGTTCTGCCTTGCAGACGTACAGGGATTTTATAAGTATTGGCTATCTTTTTATAAGTTACTATATTATCATGTGAGGTTTCCGGTAGAGTTAACTCTTCATTCAACCGTGAGCTAGTAGTACCGTTAAGGTTGTGATTAATGGTCGTCGAGGTTGATTGCCCTTCAGCGTTCATACTTTCAGACCGGTATTTAATACAATTCACGTTATCGGTGTGATAGGCTCATTTCGGGGACGTCTTTGATGCTTAAGACGGTTGGCAATTAGTTTTAAGTTCTTTTAGACTTTTTTGAATATTCGATATTAGCTGTCCATGTCTTATTCGTTCTGTGTCCAGATTTTTGTATATGTATATATACCCGACTCGCCCATATCTTTCGAATGTTGTTTGAGAAACTTGATACTGGAGTCGTATTGTGTGCAGTTTCGGTCGTAGTTAGCAATATAGTTATTAACCATCTCTGTAGCGTTCGAAAGCTGTTTACGTAGTTTCTTATTGTCAACCTGCAACTCGTTTTTTACTTTCTCGCGTTCTTGGTCTCGCTTTTCAAGTCTAATTTTGGCAGTTTGTAATGAGACTCTTTTAGTTCAATCAAATGAGAGATACATACAATACTATTGTCAATTACAGATTTTGTGCTATCCTCCTTTCGAAACACTTCTTTGATGCTAGAGTCCACAAGAATGAACTGCTGAATCATATAGCAGTCTCTGGCGTATTTTTCAGCAGGTGAGCTTTTATCATTTGACTTTCTCGTAAATAACTTGCCGAAGTGGCACCTGTCTATAGACTTTGCACGACTATATAAAATACTTCTATACCATGTAAAAGTATCGTCCGAGTTTTTTGTCATTTCTAGTAATTTCTCAATATGGGTGTCTTTAGGAAGATTTAACAGCTGTTTGTAGTCAAGCATTTGTATATACTCTTGCATATACAACTGGTCTTAGAATGAAATAATGTGTGTATGAATACTTACTGTTACACGCTTGATAGCACAGCATAAAATTTAAACATTTGGGCAGAATGATACAGCCAGGCCTGGGAAAGGTTAAGCAACTAGTACATAAATGCATCACAACATACGTTAACTGTTTTCTCTCATATCAAATGTTATTGATCACTGACATTGAAAAAAGCAATGGAGTCAAGAAAACGGGAATACAAAGAAATGCACAAAAAATTAAAGAATAATTTCAATCCGCAACGCAACTCTGACCCAATGGAGAGTGAACTGAGGTGCCACAAATGCTTGTCACATCTTCAAGGCTGAGTGAAATTAATACCGATGTCCGAGATATCAGTTTATATACCAAAAGTTAATCTGACATGTAAAAAGTCTTAATTTTACTGAACGATTTTTTTCCGAAAGGATTATCAGGAACAAACGTTACTGACTAGGGTTAAAATCGTACTTGATTGACACCATCTGAGTCTTTAAATATTTTAAAGAACAATTATCTTCATTATTGCCTTCAACGTATACGTAGCTGCGATGCCATATGTAGAACTGGGGTTTTTGCGTATCATTTTATAACAAGCTCCGCCTCTGAGCCAAGGTTTTCTTCCAAACTTTCTTGTTTAATCCCGCCCCCTAATATGAAATTAAATAATTAAATCAATCAATAATATAGAGTTGTGTTTGTGAGTGTTTTTAAAAATAAGATGACCCGAGATTACCAGGGGGTCAGAATTTTGGAAAAGGTTGAGTGGGTGAAGGCAAATTAATTTAGTGCGGAAAATATGCACGAAAATTACAAATTGAATCAGGAAATGATTCCTTTCCCCGAACAACAGCCCCTATTAGATCCACCACTGCTTTGGCATGTTTTTTTTCAAAAGCAAACGAACACTTTTTTATTCAACTGAGTTGTTTTTTCCTTCAAAAGGAGTGAGTGGGTGTGTTGTTTTACGCCTAGCGACACTATATGGGTTATGTATGGGCGAATGCCAAAGAAGCCATGAACATGGAAAATTTATTTTTACTATAAACATTGTATCTTTTTAATTTGAAATTAATATTGCTGAATGGATTTTTTTTTAAATTTTACATTGAAAAAGAAATCCTCAAAATTATATAGTTTCTATCGATTAAGAGCCTGGTTTTAGTGGTGCTTTGTTTAAACGAAATCGAAACCCCGATAGAATACTGTATTTGTTTTGCATTGTAATATTGTGTGCAATTGAGTGTCATATACATGTATGTTATGCCCTATAAAGGCCACTATAATTAGGAATTAAGAATATCTTATCTTATCTTTGCTAGAAAAATTTCACGTTTGAAATTTTTTTTCCAACTTAATTATTGAAAAAAACGCCAATGAATTAATAAGGCTATATATTAATATCTAACACTACCAAAATCTTCTTTTTTAAAAATCCTTTTCGTAGCCTTTTGTATATTCATATTGATATTTGCAGGGGTACCTGCTAAAAGTAATGTTACATTTTGTGACAATGTCAGAAATTTGTAGTTATATTATCATTTTTTATGTTGACTCTGGTCCAATGAAATCCATCAAATGTACCATTTGTCTACGCCTACAGAAATGTAAAATTATTTGCGTTTTTATAAATGTCTATGAAAACTGAACCAAGTCTTCGGCTGTCTCCAGAATTTTCCAATCTTTTGAGCTTTCTTTTCAATTCCTAGTCATTCGGTTTGTCAACTCTCGCGTGCCTGCCTTTTTCAGGTTTTTTTCTACTGCATTTTAAAGGCATCTATTTTTAGTCACTTATTAGTTATCAAAATTAAAATACAAGTAAGCAGTATATGTTTTCAAATTTTCTTAGCTCAGGCTTTTGAAAATGATCACAAATAATTAAAGGCTATTTTAAAATTGAATGCAGCTAAGGGTTGCACTTAATGTAAATATGCAAAAAGACGTAACGGATCGATCTAATTATATTTGCAAAAATGAAGTCTGAGAAAACATTACCGATATATTTTATTTGCACTGCAATTTACAATACGCCGGAAACATTTTATGATTTAAAAATCAAGGTTTGATATTGATGGAAACATGGAAATGTGCATATAACCGTCTATTTTGATACATCTACGTTAAAAAGTTTATATTAAACTGGGGTACCATTATCCCATATCTCCTTAAAAATGTTTCATCAAATATCTTGTATCCAAAAAAAAGTGTTTTCCAATATCCAATATCACCGTAAATAAAATGAATTTAAATATCCCATATCCCAGTAAGTTTTGCCTCAAATATCCTGTATACCATGAATAAAATAGGTGAATATCCCATATCCCAATATACCCTAAACAAGCCCCATAAAACACTTATCCGTTTTTCGTTCCGTTTTCCGTTTCCGTTCCACGTTCCCTTTCCGCGTTTTAGTAACACCCGTGTAAAAAGCATCGGCTTGCTTTTTTCATGTACCTGACCGATCGTGTCACAATTGTGTTGTTGCTATCGGCTTGCTTTTTTCTATCGCGATACTTGTTAAAAGCATCGCGATACTTATTAAAAGCATCGCCTATACTTATTAAAAACATCGAGATACTTTTGAAAAGCATCGCGATGAAAAAACATCATGCATGAAATAAAAAATCATCGCGATATTATTTCAAAAGCATCGCGATGATTTTTTCATGTACCTGACCGATCATGAAATCAGAAAAGCGTTAATTTATGAACGATGACGTTATTTGTTAAAATGTTAACTTAATTAAGGCTTTCCACTTTCCAGTGGAAAGACTTATTGCATTTTGTCTGTTTCTTATTAAGGCTTTCCACTTTCCAGTGGGAAGACTTATTGCATTTTGTCTGTTTCTTATTATTCTTATTATTCTTCCGCCAAGTTTTTTCCTTTCCCATTATAAATTTTGTTTCGCGACATGTCGTAAAGACAGTTTGTACTATGAATGTATGAGACATTACGCTTTCGCAGTTAACCCTGTCACACCGAACACTTTTTCTTTACGGAGTTATTTCCCCTGTCATAAAAATCTTGTGTGCAGATAAACTTTGAAACCGTAAAAGATTTCGCAATGAAAGTTGTTGCAAAATGCTCACCTATTGATCGCGACAATTTATTACATATCGCGCAAAGTATTTTGACGACTCCTAATAGGAGTTATTTCCCCTTATTTATTGGAAGTACATTTTGTACCATTGTAACTCATGAACCAGAGATGACAGAGACTAGATATTTCACAGTTGGTCATCATTGACCTTGACCTTGAAAAAGGTCACAAGGTCAAATGTCAAGGTCACATTCTAAATTTTGACACTGTGGTGTGTGCGATTCTCCTCCTGAACCATAAGAGATACAGAAATAAATCTTTTACCAAAATGTGTATCATATTAAGGTCTTGAAAGGTCACTAAAAATGATTTGACTTTTGAAAGAGTTATCTCCCCTGGATCAATTAAATATAGTGTATATAGCGTTATCTCAGTAACTATAACAGATATATACATGAAACCTTATATCATTGGTCATCATTGACCTTGACCTTGAAAATGGACACAAGGTCAAAGGTCAAGGTCACGTTTGAAATTTTGACATTGTCTCGCCATCGCTATTTCTTTGAAACGGTAAAAGATAGCTGATAACTTATAACGGATAAAATGTCGGCCTCATAAATGCGCAACTTTTTTCTATTTAAAGGAAAAGGATTTGACTTCATCTTATAGGAGTTATCTCCCATTACAACCATTGATATTTACTTTTTCATTGATAACTTATTAACTATTGATAGTAGAGGCATGGGGACTTCACCAAAGACCATTATGACCCTTGACCTTGAAAATAGAAACAAGGTAAAAGGTCAAGGTCATCTTATAAATTTGGGTATTTATGATAAATAGGCATTTCTTCATAATTATAAGACATATTGACAAAGGATCTTCACTGTTGGTCCTTAATTGACCCTCATCATGGTCAAGGTCATATTGACAGCAGTCAAGGTCAAATAATATTTTTTGGAAATTCTGCTTTTTCGTGTATATAAAATGGTAAATACAAATAAATGATTTGTTTTTTAAGCATTGAATATGCAAAAATCAAACACTTGGTAGTCAAGGTCATTTATCTCAATTAACGTCCTATTTTTTTACCTTTTTTATTTCAAAAGATATACGAATGGTTTTTCTTTCTTTTGTTTATTTTGAAAAGAAGATTCAATTTCCATATAGCCAAAGTCAATGTCAAGGTCATTTATGCAATAAGTGGAAAGCCTCTCATTTGTTCGGTAGAACCAATGAACTTATATTTAAGGTTTTCCACTTTCCAGTGGAAAACCTTCTTGTAATTCGTCTGTTTATTATTATTCTTTTTTTTCCGCCAAGTTTTCTTTTCCCATTATAAATTTTGTTTCGCGACATGTCGTAAAGATATTTTGTAGTATGGATGTATGAAACATTACGCTTTCGCAGTTGACCCTGGCAGACCGAACACTTATTCTTTACGGAGTTATTTCCCCTGTCATAAAAAAGCTTGTGTGCAGATTAACTTTGAAACTGTAAAAGATATCGCAATAAAAGTTGTTCCAAAATGTTCAGCGAAGGATTGCGACACTTTATAACATATCGCATTAAAGAAATTTTCACCTTCTTATAGGAGTTATTTCCCCTTATTTATTGCAAGTACATTTTTTACCATAGTAACTCATGAACCAGAGATGATAGGGACTAGATATTTCACAGTTGGTCATCATTGACCTTGACCTTGAAAAAGGTCACAAGGTCAAAGGTCAAGGTTACTTTCTAATTTTTGATATTGCGTTGTGTACAGATCTCCTCCTTTACTATAATAGATAGAGAACTGAAACCTGTACCAAAATGTGTATCATATTAAGATCTTGAATCGTCACTTTTTTTATTTGACATTTTTATAAGAGTTATCTCCCCTAGACCACTGAAATATATTGTGAATTGCATTATATCACTTTATCTCAGTAACTATAACAGATATTTATATGAAACCTTATATCATTAGTCATCATTTACCTTGACCTTGAAAATGGACTCAAGGTCAAAGGTCAAGGTCACGTTTGAAATTTTTGCTTTGTCTTGTCATCGCTATTCCTTTAAAACGGTAAAATATAGGCAATAAGTTCAAATGGAAAAAATGTTGGCCTCATAAAGGCGCAACTTTTTTCTATTTAGAAGGAAAGGATCCGGCTTCATCTTATAGGAGTTATCCCCCATTACAACCATTGATAAATAGTTTTTCATTAATTGCTTATCAACTATTGATAGTAGAGGCATGGGGTCTTCACTATAGACCATTGGGACACTTGACCTTGAACACAAATACAAGGTCAAAGGTCAAGGTCATTTTCTAATTTTTTTGTATATATTATAAGTAGTCATATCTCAATGACTTTAAGAGATATTGGCATAATATCTTCAATGTTGATCACTGTTGACCTTCAGCATGGTCAAGGTCATGCTGTAAAAGTCAAGGTCAAAGTCCTTTATAAATGTTTTTCATGGTACTATGTATTTTGAATGGCTTATTCTTTTAATGCTATTGCCTATAAGTAATATTTACGTAGATTAAAAGATCAGTTGTCAAGGTCATTCAAGTTTTCTTACGTCCTATTTAATGACCTTTCTTATTTTTAAAGATATCTAAATAGTTCTTTAATAATTTTTGTTCTTATTAATTGCTATAGACAAATTACGTATGTTTCTTAGCTTTTTGGTTTCAAGGTCATTTATTTAAGGTCTTCTTTTGAAGTGGAAAACCTATTAATCGTTCTTTAGAACGATTGAACCTATATTTAAGGCTTTCCACTTTCCAGTGGAAAGACTTATTGCATTTTGTCTGTTTCTTATTATTATTCTTATTATTCTTCCGCCAAGTTTTTTCTTTTCCCATTATAAATTTTGTTTCGCGACATGTCGTAAAGACATTTTGTACTATGAATGTATGAGACATTACGCTTTCGCAGTTAACCCTGTCACACCGAACACTTTTTCTTTACGGAGTTATTTCCCCTGTCATAAAAATCTTGTGTGCAGATAAACTTTGAAACCGTAAAAGATTTCGCAATGAAAGTTGTTGCAAAATGCTCAGCTATTGATTGCGACAATTTGTTACATATCGCGCAAAGTATTTTGACGACTCCTTGTTGGAGTTATTTCCCCTTATTTATTGGAAGTACATTTTGTACCATAGTAACTCATGAACCAGAGTTGACAGAGACTAGATATTTCACAGTTGGTCATCATTGACCTTGACCTTGAAAAAGGTCACAAGGTCAAAGGTCAAGGTCACATTCTAAATTTTGACACTGTGGTGTGTGCGATTCTCCTCCTGAACCATAAGAGATACAGAAATAAATCTTTTACCAAAATGTGTATCATATTAAGGTCTTGAAAGGTCACTATAAATGATTTGACTTTTGAAAGAGTTATCTCCCCTGGATCAATTAAATATAGTGTATATAGCGTTATCTTAGTAACTATGACAGATATCTATATGAAACCTTATATCATTAGTCATCATTGACCTTGACCTTGAAAATGGACACAAGGTCAAAGGTCAAGGTCACGTTTGAAATTTTGACATTATCTTGTCATCGCTATTTCTTTGAAACGGTAAAAGATAGCTTATAACTTATAACGGATAAAATGTCGGCCTCATAAATGCGCAACTTTTTTCTATTTAAAGGAAAAGGATTTGACTTCATCTTATAGGAGTTATCTCCCATTACAAGCATTGATATTTATTTTTTCATTGATAACTTATTAACTATTGATAGTAGAGGCATGGGGACTTCACCAAAGACCATTATGACCCTTGACCTTGAAAATAGAAACAAGGTAAAAGGTCAAGATCATCTTATAAATTTGGGTATTTATGATAAATAGGCATTTCTTCATAATTTTAAGACATATTGACAAAGGACCTTCACTGTTGGTCCTTTATTGACCCTCAGCATGGTCAAGGTCATATTGACAGCAGTCAAGGTCAAATAATATTTTTTGGAAATTCTGCTTTTTCGTGTGTATAAAATGGTAAATACAAATAAATTATTTGTTTTTAAAGCATTGAATATGCAAAAATCAAACACTTGGTAGTCAAGGTCATTTATCTCAATTAACGTCCTATTTTTTTACCTTTTTTATTTCAAAAGATATACGAATGGTTTTTCTTTCTTTTGTTTATTTTGAAAAGAAGATTCAATTTCCATATAGCCAAAGTCAATGTCAAGGTCATTTATGCAATAAGTGGAAAGCCTCTCATTTGTTCGGTAGAACCAATGAACTTATATTTATTCTTATTATTCTTCCGCCAAGTTTTTTCTTTTCCCATTATAAATTTTGTTTCGCGACATGTCGTAAAGACATTTTGTACTATGAATGTATGAGACATTACGCTTTCGCAGTTAACCCTGTCACACCGAACACTTTTTCTTTACGGAGTTATTTCCCCTGTCATAAAAAGCTTGTGTGCAGATAAACTTTGAAACCGTAAAAGATTTCGCAATGAAAATTGTTGCAAAATGGTCAGCTATTGATTGCGACAATTTGTTACATATCGCGCAAAGTATTTTGACGACTCCTTGTAGGAGTTATTTCCCCTTATTTATTGGAAGTACATTTTGTACCATAGTAACTCATGAACCAGAGGTGACAGAGACTAGATATTTCACAGTTGGTCATCATTGACCTTGACCTTGAAAAAGGTCACAAGGTCAAAGGTCAAGGTCACATTCTAAATTTTGACACTGTGGTGTGTGCGATTCTCCTCCTGAACCATAAGAGATACAGAAATAAATCTTTTACCAAAATGTGTATCATATTAAGGTCTTGAAAGGTCACTATAAATGATTTGACTTTTGAAAGAGTTATCTCCCCTGGATCAATTAAATATAGTGTATATAGCGTTATCTCAGTAACTATGACAGATATTTATATGAAACCTTATATCATTAGTCATCATTGACCTTGACCTTGAAAATGGACACAAGGTCAAAGGTCAAGGTCACGTTTGAAATTTTGACATTATCTTGTCATCGCTATTTCTTTGAAACGGTAAAAGATAGCTTATAACTTATAACGGATAAAATGTCGGCCTCGTAAATGCGCAACTTTTTTCTATTTAAAGGAAAAGGATTTGACTTCATCTTATAGGAGTTATCTCCCATTACAACCATTGATATTTATTTTTTCATTGATAACTTATTAACTATTGATAGTAGAGGCATGGGGACTTCACCAAAGACCATTATGACCCTTGACCTTGAAAATAGAAACAAGGTAAAAGGTCAAGGTCATCTTATAAATTTGGGTATTTATGATAAATACGCATTTCTTCATAATTATAAGACATATTGACAAAGGATCTTCACTGTTGGTCCTTTATTGACCCTCAGCATGGTCAAGGTCATATTGACAGCATTCAAGGTCAAATAATATTTTTTGGAAATTCTGCTTTTTCGTGTATATAAAATGGTAAATACAAGTAAATGATTTGTTTTTAAAGCATTGAATATGCAAATATCAAACACTTGGTAGTCATTTATCACAATTAACGTCCTATTTTTTTACCTTTTTTATTTCAAAAGATATACGAATGGTTTTTCTTTCTTTTGTTTATTTTGAAAAGAAGATTCAATTTCCATATAGCCAAAGTCAATGTCAAGGTCATTTATGCAATAAGTGGAAAGCCTCTCATTTGTTCGGTAGAACCAATGAACTTATATTTTTTGTTTACTTTTAGTGTTATCGTTTACTATTGTTCAACCCGTTGTCTTATCGTGTTATATAATGAATGTGAAATTAATTAACGTTAAACGGTTTTTTAGAATTATTTATTGTGTGATTGTTTTACATGTAATATCCGGAGCATACAAATGGATAATTCACCATACGGGGTTGTACCTGGATGGGTAATGTTAAGATACCGATTGTTTTGTATAAAGAGATAATTAACTCGACTAAAAACGTTACTTTTACTAGTAGTAAGTAACTGCAAACGTTTACATATTAAATAAGTACCCACTTAATTACTAGTATATGTTATTGTTATACAGAGCTTTTTACTTGATCAAATGTAAGTTATCTTGTGAAAGCAGTAAAAAATGTGATACGCCCTAAGGAAAGATGGCCATATCAGAACAGTATTCAGGTGCAGACAATAAGTAGTTAGTGTTATAATAATTATTTATAGGTTTGGTCCTAGAGCGGTTAAAACGGACGTCCTAAATACAGCTGAAATATTGCTTGCTTGATTAAACATTTATCAATCAATCATTTGAGATGGAAAAGATTTCGGTATACTATTCACCTGCACGGTTTCTTCACTCGTGTTTGTTTCTTTTCTCACTCGTGTTCCATTCTTCACTCGTGTTTAGAAATCCCCATTGACAATTATGATTTATACAATAAACGTTTTAAAATAAGAAAGATAAAATATCATGTTAAAATTTAATAGGTTATTTCATGAATGTTGAAATGTACATCTATTTTAAACAGCTAGTAACTCAAAAAAAATTATCATTAACTTTAATCGCTTGTGTTATGAAATATAGTCCTAAAAATAATAAAATGTCAATAATTATTTTCAATTTAAGACGGGAATTTTTTAAGTATAATTATCGCTATGTGCTCGAGATAACTGCCGTTTCAAGCAATTATATATTTTTTAATGTAGTTGTTTTGTTTATGTTTTAACTATGTATTAATTTAAGAATTTGATTGGTTATATAAAACGAAGCAGAACTGGGACCCAGCTGATCAGCTAATCAGATTTCAATATGGAACAGTTAGATCATGTGTACAAAGCACTGCCTCTGTAAACCAACAAGTTGATAAAGTCAACCAATTACGTGAATTTCATGGTTAAATTAAAAGCAACATGTAATATGAAATAAAACTTTAATAAGTAATATTTACATTAGAAATTAATGAATTTGTGGAGGAATGGCCGCAGCAAGTTACTGGACTGGACTCTAGCATTTTAACTATAAAGTGGCATTCTTGGGAAACCAATAGCAATGCCTTAACGAACGACACTCTTCAAGGGATAAAACCAAGACAAAGTGTCTTGAGCTGACCTAACCTTAGAGGTCCTTAGCGCAAATAATAATACTCGGAAGGTTTGTTTTCAATTTGTAACACAAAACTGTTATATAAAATATCACTATTTATTAAACATATTTCAAATGTATTGTAATTACTTTTTTACACCATTATTTTTTATGTTAATGTAGTAATCATGTCTTCTTTGCCATCAATTTTAGCGAATAGCCAAAATACATGGGGACCCAATACATATGTTTCCCAAGAACACATCTTCAGATCTGATCAGATCTTCTGTACAAGGGTACCCGTTTAAAAACTTGGTATCTACCCTTAAACAGTGTTAGGTGCGCGTGTCAAAAAGGAACCTGTAACAGAGGCGTAGCTGTTTACTAATGAGTATAGGCACTAGATCAGCAGGGGGTCTGGGGCAGCTCACGGCGGGGTCCATAGGGCATCGCCCCCTCCCGTAAGTTAGTTTAGACTGGACTTCCTTTACATCGAAAAGTATTCGATCGGATCTGAAGATACATGACTCTTGAAAGGCTAACAAGTTAACGTCTTGGGACGTTAAAAACTAATAATAAATGGAATTTGATTGTATTCGTGTGCTTTCACATGCTACGCTCACAGATTATTTCACGGAGAGTCCTCACGCTAAATGTACACTAAAGAACATCTTTGCAAAGATTTTGAGAGTACATAAGTGGCTCAGTTCTTAATTTCGTATACCTTATACCAGTACTTTATTTATTTTTGAAACATTTATTGAAAATAGCCTTCAAATGAAACTACTATATGCTAAGCGAAACATACGTTAAATGATGTGTTACGGTATCCTATTAACAAGCGTTAATTGTTTGTTTACATACACGACTGACAATGTAATAAATTTTGTTGCAACTACACGAAAAAAACCACAATCTGAATACACAACTTGACAAATAGCATGCAAAAGTACATCGAACCCTTTTGCACCAAAAACCTTTTAATAATTCAAAATTCCTTTTTTTGACAGCATGTTTATTTCAGAGATCAAACTAATATTGTTTATGCTTCAAAAAATACGTAATGTAATGTTTTCTATCCAGGGTATTTTTCCATTGCATATGACTGTGTTGATTGTGGAATTTAGAAAAATCCTAATAAAGGTATACAATAAAGCATCAAAGTTGCTTTAGCAGGTAAATAAACGGATATAGAATACTGACATATTCTTCTTAATTATCTTTGTTATATTAATTTTGTCTATTTGTCTAATTTTTTATAATTCTTAATTTTGTACAAAGTTTTATAAATTTTTCAGATATAATCAATATATAGGTTTCCTTCTTGTCACTTAAACACTGTTTAAATTAATTTATGGCAGCGTTTAATTTCACGTATCACTTAAATATATTTAGTAAACCCGTTAATAGCTTGATACTTTACTAATTGTACATCTTACACGTAGTTAATTTTGACTGGAGCATTCTCTTCCTAGTACTGGTATCATTTCAGTCTCTATAAATGCATAGTATGTTACATAATTTATTATGGTGTTTGGTTTTTGATTGAATGCCAATTTGAGCTATTGTTTTAGCTATACTATGGCGTCCAGTATTATTGTGGAATACCGGAGTACACGGGTAAAACCCCCGACCTTCTGCAGAAAAACTGACAATACTTGTCAATTAAAGTTTGTCGAGTAGAACCTGTCCTAAGTACTCACAATTGTAGCGTTAACAGGCCACGTGATCAATAGATTGATTGATTAATGGTGTTTAACGCCCGAGCAGCAATATTTCAGCTATATTCAGGCGATGTGATCAATAGAAGATAACCAAGTCCCCATAATGGGAAGTAAAAATCAATTTTAAACGGTTTTATGCCTTATGTGTTAGTATTAGTAAATTACCATAGTAAAAACACCATTAATACTTCTATACAACATCACGTACAGACAAAAGGAAAAGGCAACACAATAAAATGCTTTAACAACGGAAAACAGTTTGCTGAATAGTGTATAATTTCTCCCACCGACCATTCTAGTATTTTGTACAGACTCCCGAATTTATGGGTAATAACAAAAAAAAAAAGAACATGAGTGTGAAGACTCATTTTAAAAAAAAGGAGTAGGCTCATTGTAGCCCGTCGCTACAAAAGGCTAAATTCTCCGTACTTACTCAATACTTTTGACCTTTTCCAGAGGCACTCTAAATTTTTGTTTTCGTTGGTCCAACGATTTCCCCGTTTATTTATTGTTTGTAAACTTGTGCTCGTCCTGAATTTATCTGAAATTTTGCTCGTAGACTTAAAGCAAACAATTGAAGGAATTCAAAGGCAGTTGTTCCCTTCCGAAATAAGCATTTTTCCCCGACATGACAAAGAGTAACTGGACGAGTGTCTAATAAGAGAGGCGGGCACTGCTTACTCGTCCGGAGTCAGGGTACCCCAGTGGATCCATATTTTTATTTGGTTGGCTTATTCACTTTTGGATGTTGCCACTTTCCTTTGTTCTTTTTCTTTTAAGTTGTCACTATGATCGATACTTTTATCAACGTGATATCAAATTTAAAAAATAAAGTGTTAATGTGAATCTTATGCCACGATTTCTCGACTTATGGAACTAGAAAACCAAGGCTCACTACGTGTGAGTTTCATGTAAATAAACCAGACACTAATACTTGTATCTGCTGTTCTGTAAATAATTACTACTGTTGACATTTAATTAGTTATGTAGGTATGCCATATTTATATTTTCTCATAGAAAAATGCGTGGGCGTTTTCAAACAATAGCATTAGTTAATGCCATAACGAATGAAATGATGAATATTCGAAACCACGCCATTTTAATGAAACAACCCAAAATAAAGCACTTAAATATTTAATTCGAATGGTTTTCAACTTGCAAAATTTATGAATGAAGATCTGTTTATTTAAAAATAGGAAAGACAAATTATGGAGACTATAAAATATTATCCGTCTTTTGATCTTCCAATTACGACCGTGCCTGTGCGCATTTAAAAAAATATTTCTTTTAACTAAAGCTTGAAATGTGTAGTCTCGGAAATATTTATATTTATTTCATAATTCGTCCACAACAACAAAAGAGACGGGTTACATATAAGAAATGAATTCCCCAAAACGTTTTACTGTATACAAGTTCTATCAGTGTATCCCACTTTTTTGTTGAACAGTCCTATAATTACTTATTGACGTTATGTATAAACAATATTCATACAAAATACTTGAAATATACAAATAATATAAATTATTCATACTCCTGAATACATGTGCATGGTGGCTAATTTGTTCTTTGATGCCAAGCAAGATATTCTTCATGTATATCCAATGCATAGACGTATCATTATGTTTGTTTGTTTGAATACTGTTTAACGCCACTTTCAGCAATTTTTCAGCTATATCATGGCGTCCAGTGTTTATTGGGGAAGGAAGCCGGTAGGAAAACTGGTAATCATTGTCAATTAAGATTGAAGTTGAGTACACCCTGCCTGCATGAGAATCGAACCCGCAATCTCAGTGTTGACAGACCACGTGATCGCTAGTAGACATACTTCCTTAACCACTCGGCCAGCGAGGCCCGCATCGCAGAAAAATGATTATTAAGTCCCTTAACATCCTATTGTCGTAGAGTGTACACATTAAACACGTTGCTGAATTAATTGTATAATAACTAAAGACAATTGTGTTAATATCAAAGACGTGTCTTTAATTTACACGCGTTTTTATTTAATTATAGACTTGCATGTATCAGAGGGAAAAAGATAACAGCAACATGTATACGAACTATAACGTCTTGTGATGTTATGTTTTATAAAGTCATTGAGAATGTACAAAATGTATAACATATTCTACGTACTAAAGTTAACCAATTGAAACAAATGCTTGTTAATAATTATTTGTCTTCCTAATTTCTGTGTCGTTCGAATTTTATGACAGAATAACTACAGATAAACTCAGTCATTGATCTTCGCGTGTCCACAAATTTTTTAAGCAAGTTCATTGATATCTTATCAAACTACCAAACTTCGCGGAACATTTAAAAGGTATTGTTTGTAATGTTGACGTAGATGTTATGAAATAAAAACATTTACTGTTTATTATGTGTACGTTATGTATAAGTAACCATGTACATACTTTTTTAATATTAGTAACGATTATTATTATTTCAAAACAGCAACGTCAACTCTACAACTGATTGTTTCGTTTGTTTTTATGTTCAGTGCCATTCCATTCGATTGTAAACCGGCTGATGAAGACTTGTCCCATGGCACTGGTCGTATCAATTGTTTTACATTTGAACACAGCAGTTATAACTAAACAAAACAAACAATAACAGCTTTAAACTGATTTAATATGAAGTTAATTAATTTTAAAAAAAGGTAAAATAACAAAGAACATTTCCCAACAGAAAACTGTCACTGTATTACTGTATTAAATCAAGTCTTCGAAATATAGAGTTTCCACATCGTGTTTTTTTTATACTAGGCAAGTAAAGTACACAATTGTTTGTTTGTTTGTTAAATTTTGTTTAACGCCAATTTCAGCTATTTATCGGCTATATCATTGGGTCCAGTTTTAATTGGGGGAGGAAGCCGGAGTACCCGTAGAAATCCCCGATCTTCGGTAGAAAAACTGGCAATCCTTGTCAATTAAGATTGGAGACGAGCGTTAGATAAACAAAAAATTATAAGATGAGAAAAGAACAGTATTCTGATAATTTATTTTAGAAAGAAATGAATAGTTGGTATGGTAACACCATAGACAAAGGTGACACCACAGACTTAAAAAAAACACCAACAAATAAAAGATTAAACTTGGAATTTCCAAGATTAAAGTGGATAATTCCAAGAATAAAGTTGGATTTTCCCAGATTAAAGTTGATAATTCCAAGAACAAAGTTGGAATTTCCCAGATTAAAGTTGATAATTCCAAGAATAAAGTTGATAATTTCCAAGATTAAAGTTGAGAATTCCAAGAATAAAGTTGGAATTTTCAAGATGAAAGTTGATAATTCCTAGAATAAAGTTGGAATTTCCAAGATAAAAGTAGATAATTCCAAGAATAAAGTTGATAATTCCAAGAATAAAGTTGGAATTTCCAAGATTAAAGTCGACAAATAAAAAAATATAAATAAATAAATGTGGCACTAATACGCTTCCGTACAACTGAGATACTTCCATTAAATTCCAAAATATGCTAATTTACGTTGAAATAGAAGACGTTATCATGCACTTTTGAATTCCAAATCACTGTACAATACAAAACCATATTGTTTCAACAGTATATGCAGATTTTATATAGTATTGTTAGACATTAGTTTTATTACAATTCATAAGAAAAATATCTTAATACGTATCGAGAAAGAAACCCCCCACATTCAGACCGGTCGACGTTTGCAAAGGACATAAACACAGTTGTCGAATGCAAGATTGTTGTGGAAGTTTATGTTAATCTTAACCAATTTTCAGCTATATTCTGATGTATTTTTATAAAGGAAGCTGACGCACTCGGTGAAAATCCACGACCTTCGACAGGAAAACTGGCATTTTTTGTCAATTAGAGTTGGTCTCGAGCCCGTAACCGCAGTGTTGACAAACATGTGATCAACAGTAGATGAGTAACTAACTTAACCACTTGTTCTTTTTATATTTTACATGAAACTACCTACAGCAGCAAGTAACATAAAATTGAACGTTGTTAATGTGGTGCATACTTATTTGTACAAGTGCAGTCACTATCACCGTCACATCCCAGAATTCATAAATTTTTTATCAACTGTTTTACATAGATGAATGCTGCAAACAAGTTAACATAGCCTATCATACGGAAATATAATTTTATTTTGTCATTTCCATGGTTAAATGCTGCTGTGACAAATATAGTTACCATTTTGAATTGAACTGAGCATGGTTGAATTTTTTTTTCTACTTCATAAAGAAAAGTACAAACAAGCATTTAAAACCGACTATTTGGGATTATATAACAATTAGTTAACTGCAATATTCTTTTTCTACCATCATATTTTTACTTTGTTATTTACCGGTAACAACTCTAAATGCATTGGAATTAGTTTTCTCGTCCTACTTGGTGGCTGGTTGTTACTTCATTTTTGTTGTGGGAATGTACCCATATCAGTCGGATGCATGTCTCTTGATACAAAAGTGCCACGCCTACAGTATATTGCCAGTGGTCCGATATAAGGCTACATTCTCGGACATTATCCAGTCTTTAAATACATTTTACTTAATTTAGCAGTTCAAACGACATGATGAGCACCTTATTCATTGTTACATTTATATAAATTAAAAATTCATTGGGAACATTCATATGATTAGTTTATAATTGTGCTCTCAATTTCTAAAAGTGTACGGTACTAGATGTAGCCATGCTATTTTTGTTTGAAATTTTCCGTTAAGGGATTACCCTAAATTTTACAATCGCATGAAGCAAGATATTTGAGTTATTTCACAAGATATATCGATTCTATATGAAATGTTCAATGATTTTTTTCTATTTTAAGGCGAGAAAATTTTTAAAGTTTATTAATAGGCAGATCGAGTTATAGTAGCAATGAATTAGAGAAACAAAATGACAATATGGTGTATTGAATTGTACACTTGACTGGTTCTGTTTACAAGGTATAAATATTCTCATAACCTACATTTAAAAATAATTTATTTCGGCACGAATATATACCGATTTTATCACGGGTTGGCTCTTTATACCGAATATTTTACCCCGATAGCACGTCATATTAGAATTATACTTTTTAAACATATTTATAGATATTGTAAATATGTGTATCACCCATAAATTATTTTTTAGAAATCAAACTTACAATTACTTTATAATTTATTATATGTTTGAATGTACAACAAACAATCTAGATTGTCATTTAGACTTGTGTCATTAACTGCGGAATGGATGTTCCATGCTACATGGGGTAAGGTCCGCCATAATGTATGGTGCAACGCTGAGGTCCCAAACTTTTAATGCACGTGTACAAAAACAGTTTCCTTATGCACAATTTAAACAGATATTCTGTACTGGTTATAGCATTGAAAAATCGGCGTTTGTTGTCATTGGTGAAATATTACTTGGTCATATTGTGTACTCTGTGTACCGAAAGATATACTGGGGATACTTTCCGTCGTCTTCGTTACAATTTTTCTTTATTAAGGGTGAAAGGTAGGAGGGTTAACAGACACCAGCAACAGCAATTTACATGAGCACATAGGTAATAAAGTAAAGGGGGAGAGAAATACACACTATTGATTTCCATAATTTAAGAAATGGGGTGGATAAAATGAATCGGCTTATAACAGAGAAAAATATTTAAAACAGTTAACAGTGTGTCGACTAAATAAACCGTACATGCACAGCCTTTAAATGATTAAATTCTAATGAACACTGACTGCTTTATTTTTCTAAGAAAAGATTGACTTGAAAAATGGAAGTAGCTTCTTCGCAAATAAGAGGTACGTGTGGTACTAGGATGCAACAGTCTTGTCAATTTATTTAGAAACGTTTAGGAGAAACCATTTTGACATTTCGAAATGTGCGACAATTGTCAAAATTAATAACATAGAATACAGATACTCGACCCCTTATGAACAACTCCAAAATCATAGTCTTTTTAGAATAAAATAGATAAAACACTTTAAATACAGTTTTTAGACGAATATTACATCGCTTCCTTGTTTGCATAAAAGTGTGGTAATTAATCAGGGGTTTATCTTTATCAAGTAATTGATCTATACATCTCGTCCTGAATATAGCTGAAATATTGAAGTAAAGCAAACATCCCATCAATCAATCAATAGATCGAAACATATCATTGGGGCTATGTTTAGTGATTGTAATCTTATAAAACGATCCCATGCCACGCTAGATCCGGCTATTGAAGACTTAGATTGTTTATATTGCATGGTTAAGTTAAGACATTTGTGTTTGTATTTTTCATGTATGCATTATACCAACGTACTGCAGGGTCGTATGAAGAAATGAGCCGAACTATCTTTCTCGAATACAATGTTATATAATGAAACAATGTAGGTTTATTCTGTATCATCGGTGCCACCAATACACAGTATTCTCAGTCTGATCCTACCAGTCGTGTTCCTATCTAATGGAGAGGCCTCGGTGGCTGAGTGGTTATGGTAGTGTCATCTGCTGTTGATCACAAGCCTGTCAACACAGACATTGTGGGTTCGAGTCTTATTGCCTGCAGAGCGATCTGGATTTCAATTTTAATTGACGATGATTAAATGTTTTCCTACCAAAAGCTGAGGACTTTCTACCTCGATAAAAACTGGACGCCAATTTATAGCCGACTGAAACAATGTTGATAGAGTCGTGCAACACCATTCAACTAAACAAACATCTATTTTATAGTGCAAACTACCCACGCTTGGTAGCAGAAAGTTCGATGCATGAGATCTACTTTTCTGTTTGACAGTAATAATGCCATTCTATTTTTAAAGAAATCCTCTTAAATGTAACTAAAATATTGCTGTTGATTAAAATGCAATAAAATAAATTAACATAATCGATCCATGTGGTACTATAAACCGAATTCATTTTATATCTTTACTTTTTTGCTGCACCATAGATTTGATACAGTTTGAAATAAGTCTCTGTTTGATAACGTTTCAACTTTCTCAAAAACCGTTAACTTGTTACCGCAAATGAATTGTGACATAATTCAGTGCTTTATATTGACTTCAGAAAAATAATAAATTTTATATAATAAAGAAAAATTTATTATTTTTCTGAGGTCAATATTTCACAATGAGACATGTCAGACTAGTTACCAAACGAGTGAATACACACTGTAAACTCATTTATTGGCTTTTTATTCCATAAAAAAATTATCCTGACCCCAAGTGCCTGTGTTCTATATACGGAAGTTAATAATAGAGGGAGACCATTTTTTATCCTGGTACTAAGTCTTTCGTTGATAGCTCTATCGACAAGCGTAGCATTGAAAAATCGGAAACTAGAATAAAAGGCTTTTTTGCGTTAGACAATTCCGGAGTATGCCGATATTTGTAAGATTCAATAAATAAATATTTTGTCAATAATTTAATTGAACCACGTGAATATTTGTTTTAATTCAAGTATATTTATGATTTAATATATGACAAAAGATTACATGTGCACAAATTTAGAAATTGGCAATTGAAACTAGCCACAACAGCAGGGCTTAGCTTTACATAGAAACTTATGGGGAATAAGTTCAAGTGTCTTGTTTTTAGAAATCACTTTGACAAACACGTGCAGAATGTAGAATAAATCGGCGGCGAACTGATGCTTTGCATCAAAAGTTTTCTTGTCTATATCTGTTCCTTAACCAACCCTTTTCATTAGCGTGTTAGCAGGAAGAATGAAAGAGTTCAGTACATCACGGATACCCTGATCATGGATTCCTCCTGGTCAAATAGTAACGCCGATACATTAAATAATTGAAATAAAAGAAACTAAAACGTCAGTTATCAAATTTAGCCAAAAAATATTTAAAATCCGCATATAAAGAATGCGTTGAGCTTTATTCATCAAAATTCCAAAAACGTTACACCAAAACTGGCTAAGACCATCTACACCTTGTGATTAGGTTACCTTAGAAACAAGGCAATTTTAACGATATAAACGACTCTTTCCTACACTTAAAAAAACAATCTCGTTTCTCAATAATAAATAATATTAAGCGATATACTACGACTCCAAATTAAAGGTTCATACATTAAATATGCGCTTCGCTGCTTTAATAACTCATTTGTTTTGCCAGAGACTACGCGAGAAGTAAACCCACATTCTGCTTGAATTCAGATGGGTATTCAGTATGTACAGATTGGTCGACGTTTGAAATGTCTCTGTTTGATACTTTCGAAATTAATCAAAGCCTGTTTCCAATTTTTGAGTGAAAATTGCTCGATCGTCGAATTAAAACAGAGACCATTCCTTTAACAGGAAAAATGTCTATTTTATTCAGACAATTACGTGTTAGTTAAGAAAAAAAAATTGTTATAGTTATATCATTAAAAGTAAAACCTACTTGTCTGCAGTGCATTAACACGTGACTGACGAAAAATTACATAGTTCTACAGCAATTCTTCAGCTATATTATAGCGTCAAGCTTTTATTTGGGATCAATCCAGAGTGCTCGTAGAAAGCCCCAACGTTTGATTGGAAACTGGCAATCATAGTCAATTAAGATTGGAGTTAAGCACATCCTGCGCGCAGTGTAGCTCGAACCCCCAAACTCAGTGTTACAGTTACGTGATCAATAGTAGACTATCTACCTTGACCCTAGGCCAGCCTTGGGCAGGTGAATAAAATGAATAGAGTTTTTAAACAAACGAAACGATGCATACCAAGCACTCCGGTTCTCTCCAGTACTCTACTACCCCCTCCAAAGATCGACAGCACTGTACATGTATATTCATGTACTGGTATATATAACAGATTACTATTGTTTAATTTTGGTTCAGGTGAAGTGGTGATTGCGTTTTTGTCTATGTTTCAAATAACACCTGTTTCTTTATCTACAGATTTGATAATTAATTGCACCTGGCATGGCAAGGACGGGGGCAATGTTTTATTTCCCTTTAAACAAGATTATTAATTACAAACGAGAAAGTTTTAAAATTTTAAGCAGTTTTATTCTTTAACCCTGTTAATTAACTAACATTACAAGTTTTAAATGACATTTGTTGTTTGTCGTTCATGCAATAAATGTCCACTTATACATTTACATTGCAGATATACATGCGTGGCCAATAGGAAGTCGTTTAAAGTTTTAAACACGGTAGTCTTATAACGCAAGGTCCACTAGCGAAGACTTCCTAGTGTTATTTTAATGCTCGACTTCGTTTAATTTAAATATTTATAAATTAAATGTTCACATCGCAGTAATTATCAGTCAATCAATATGTTTGGGCTAATGGCGGAAGTATTACCCGTATGACGTGTTATCCAATATAAATAATTTTTGTAACCCTCCAAAATAAGAAAATCCCAAATTTTTTGCTATAAATACGTAAAGATTCTTACATTTTGAAACAAAAACGCTGACTACTACAGAAGATACTACAGAATAAAAAATAGAAAAAAAATTCAACAAACGATGGTATGTATATACTACACTAAAGAGAAAACAAGAAATGTATAGGTATATTTAAAAAAGGGAAAGGTAATGCAATGTACAAGTTAAATGATTGTTAAATAAAATGAAATAAAAATTATTAATATATTTTTTATTTCAATTCGAATTTATGATATACTGTATACGTTCAATATTCTGATATATGCATTAATTATTCAATATATTTGTTCAGAACCACTAATAGTTTTTCTGTCTGTTTTATATCACAACACGCTTATTTACATGTTTTCATGTAATAACTTTTTTCAGCTCCTTCAAACTGTGCTGGTTGTGCTGTCCTCTAGCGTTACTCTGCCATCCCCAGTACCAACTACGGAGTCTTGTAAAGACCCAGCCAATCTGGATGCCATGTGGACGCAATTACAATTGGATAACAACCAAAACTTGTTGACACCGATATCATTAAATGGCGCTTCTAATCTAAAACAATCATTCGAAAACGGAACGCTGATAATGGGCGACAAATGGTGCCCAAAATCATCGCTGGAGCTGAAGTCTTCCATTGATGCTTCATTGATTCAGAGATCAACATGTCCGTACTTTTATGAGATGAAAATAGATCCAAAGCGTTATCCTCCCGCGATGACGGAAGCCAGATGTCGCTGTAATGGATGTCTGGAAAAAACCGGAGAAAGCAATCTGCAGGTTTGTGAACCAGTAACATTACCCGTGAAGGTGCTACGGAATACTGGAGAATGTGTAAATGGTGTATGGCAATACAAACCTTACACGCATTACCTGCAGTTTGCCTGTACATGTGCTGTCAAACGTGAACACGTAAGTTCAGTACAAATGCCAAGTGCGCCAGTACCTGACGTGATCGATTCAATCCAAATGTAATAATAAAATAGTAACTTTAATTACCAAAGTCTTTCAAACATTTGAAATCAAAACTTGCCGATATATTTCATTATTATTGATTTAACAATCATCACTGCCCAGGCAATGTGTGGCGAATATTTGACGGAAGCTCTTTATAGTGCTAAACGTGGATATGGACGCGATCATAAACTTCATAGAGAGGTTGTAAATGTTTAAAATGCTTTTGTAAGGACCATGTCTCATTAGACATCAGAATACTCATCGTAGTCAGACATATCAAGACTTGTGTTACATAAATTATCACGATTAGTTTGTACCACGACTAGCTATATACATTATATGTATTGATAATAAAGTTAATTTTATAAATTATTTTTACTTTATTAATACACAATGATCAAGCAGCGTTCATTTGCTACACTGAACTACACTAGAGGAAGATCCATCAGGAGTTGTAAAAGTGTGACGCAATCTCCTGTTAAAAGATGGCACCAATTAAAAATTATATTTAGTAAAGTTATTCACGTGATATTGTAAGCGACCATACGTTTAAATTTGAAACACTTACCACATTAAGGTGTTTACGTTTGCTATGAACAAACACACACATTGATTAACTTAAGGAAAAGAGCGACAAAATTTATTAACAAATAAAAACAGTATAAAAATGTATGCAACAAATACTACTAATAAATAATATTATTTCTGCACCATAACGACACTGGTCATGTGTTTTGGTAGTTTGTCACTTTAAACATAACCATTTCCTTCGAGAATAACATTGTCACAGTAGTTTGTTACTCCAAGCATAAACTTGTCCCAGTAGTTTGTTACTCCAAGCATAACCTTCTCCTAGTAGTTTGTTACTCCAAGCATAACCTTGTCCCAGTAATTAGTTACTCAAAGTATAACCTTGTCCCAGTGGTTTGTTACTCCTAGTAAAAACCTTGTCCCAGTAGGTTGTTATTCCAAGCAAAATCTTGTCCCAGTAGTTTGTTATTCCAAGCATTACCTTGTCCCAGTAATTTGTTACTCCAAAAAAACCTTGTCCCAATAGTTTGTTATTCCAAGCAAAACCTTGTCCCAGTAGTATTTTACTCCAAGCATAACCTTGTCCCAGTAATTTGTTACTCCAAGAAAAACCTTGTCCCAGTAGTTTGTTATTCCAAGCATAACCTTGTCCTAGTAGTTTGTTACTCCAAGCATAACCTGTCCCAGTAATTTGTTACTCCAAGAAAAACCTTGTCCCAGTAGTTTGTTATTCCGAGCATAACCTTGTCGCAGTAGTTTGTTATTCCAAGCATAACCTTGTCCCAGTAGTTTTTTACTCCAAGCATAACCTTGTCCCAGTAGTTTTTTACTCCAAGCATAACCTTGTCCCAGTTGTTTGTTACTCCAAGCATAACCTTGCCCCAGTAATTTGTTACTCCTAGAAAAACCTTGTCCCAGTAGTTTGTTATTCAAGCATAACCTTGTCCCAGTAGTTTGTTATTCCAAGCATAACCTTGTCCCAGTAGTTTGTTACTCCAAGCATAACATTGTCCCAGTGGTTTACTTCAAGCATAACCTTGTCCCAGTAATTTGTTACTCCAAGAATAACCTTGTCCCAGTAATTTGTTACTCCAAGCATAACATTGTCCAAGTAATTTGTTACTCCAAGCATAACCTTGTCCCAGTAGTTTGTTACTCCAAGCATAACCTTGTCCCAGTGGTTTACTTCAAGCATAACCTTGTCCCAGTGGTTTACTTCAAGCATAACCTTGTCCCAGCAATTTGTTACTCCAAGCAAAACCTTGTTCCAGTAATTTGTTACTCCAAGCATAACCTTGTCCCAGTAATTTGTTACTCCAAGCATAACCTTGCCCCAGTAGTTTGTTACTCCAAGCATAACCTTGTCCCAGTAATTTGTTACTCCAAGCATAACCTTGTCCCAGTAATTTGTTACTCCAAGCATAAACTTGTCCCAGTGGTTTGTTACTCCAAGCATAACCTTGTCCCAGTAGTTTGTTACTCCAAGCATAAACTTGTCCCAGCAATTTGTTACTCCAAGCATAACCTTGTATTAGTCGTTTGTTTCTCCAAGCATAACCTAGCTTGTCCCAGTAGTTTGTTACTCCAAGCATTACCTTGTACCAGTCGTTTTTTGCTTCAAGCATAAACTTGTCCCAGTCGTTTGTTATTCCAAGCATAAATTGTCCCAGTAATTTGTTACTCGAAGCATAATCTTGTCCCAGTTGTTTGTTACTCCAAGCAAAACCTTGTATTAGTCGTTTTTTGTAACTCCAAGCATAACCTTGCCCCAGTAATTTGTTACTCCAAGCATAACCTTGTCCCAATAGTTTGTTACTCCAAGCATAACCTTGTCCCAGTAATTTGTTACTCCAAGCATAACATTGTCCAAGTAATTTGTTACTCCAAGCATAACATTGTCCCAGTGGTTTACTTCAAGCATAACCTTGTCCCAGTAATTTGTTACTCCAAGCATAACCTTGTCCCTGTAATTTGTTACTCCAAGCATAACATTTTCCAAGTAATTTGTTACTCCAAGCATAACATTGTCCCAGTGGTTTACTTCAAGCATAACCTTGTCGAAGTAATTTGTAACTCCAAGCATAACATTGTCCAAGTCGTTTGTTACTCCAAGCATAACCTTGTCCCAGTAATTTGTTACTCCAAGCATAACCTTGCCCCAGTAGTTTGTTACTCCAAGCATAACCTTGTCCCAGTAATTTGTTACTCCAAGCATAACCTTGCCCCAGTAGTTTGTTACTCGAAGCATAACCTTGTCCCAGTAGTTTGTTACTCCAAGCATAACCTTGTCCCAGTGGTTTGTTACTCCAAGCAAAACCTTGTCCCAGTGGTTTGTAATTCCAAGCATAACCTTGTCCCAGTAGTTTGTTACTCCAAGCATAACCTTGCCCCAGTAGTTTGTTACTCCAAGCAAAACCTTGTCCCAGTGGTTTGTTATTCCAAGCATAACCTTGTCCCAGTAGTTTGTTACTCCAAGCATAACCTTGCCCCAGTAGTTTGTTACTCCAAGCATAACCTTGTCCCAGTAATTTGTTACTCCAAGCATAACCTTGCCCCAGTAGTTTGTTACTCCAAGCAAAACCTTGTCCCAGTGGTTTGTTATTCCAAGCATAACCTTGTCCCAGTAGTTTGTTACTCCAAGCATAACCTTGCCCCAGTAGTTTGTTATTCCAAGCATAACATTGTCCCAGTGGTTTGTTACTCCAAGCATAACCTTGTCCCAGTAGTTTGTTACTCCAAGCATAACCTTGTCCCAGTGGTTTGTTACTCCAAGCATAACCTTGTCCCAGTAGTTTGTTACTCCAAGCATATCCTTGTCCCAGTAGTTTGTTATTCCAAGCAAAACCTTGTCCCAGTGGTTTGTTATTCCAAGCATAACCTTGTCCCAGTGGTTTGTTACTCCAAGCATAACCTTGTCCCAGTAGTTTGTTACTCCAAGCATAACCTTGTCCCAATAGTTTGTTACTCCAAGCATAACCTTGTCCCAGTAATTTGTTACTCCAAGCATAACATTGTCCAAGTAATTTGTTACTCCAAGCATAACATTGTCCCAATAGTTTGTTACTCCAAGCATAACCTTGTCCCAGTAATTTGTTACTCCAAGCATAACATTGTCCAAGTAATTTGTTACTCCAAGCATAACACTGTCCCAGTGGTTTACTTCAAGCATAACCTTGTCCCAGTAATTTGTTACTCCAAGCATAACCATGTCCCAGTAATTTGTTACTCCAAGCATAACATTGTCCAAGTAATTTGTTACTCCAAGCATAACATTGTCCCAGTGGTTTACTTCAAGCATAACCTTGTCCCAGTAATTTGTTACTCCAAGCATAACCTTGTCCCTGTAATTTGTTACTCCAAGCATAACATTGTCCAAGTAATTTGTTACTCCAAGCATAACATTGTCCCAGTGGTTTACTTCAAGCATAACCTTGTCCCAGTGGTTTGTTATCCCAAGCATAACCTTGTCCCAGTAGTTTTGTTACTCCAAGCATAACCTTGTCCCAGTGGTTTGTTATTCCAAGCATAACCTTGTCCCAGTAGTTTGTTACTCCAAGCATAACCTTGTCCCAGTGGTTTACTTCAAGCATAACCTTGTCCCAGTATATATAGTTACTTCGAGCATTACCACTTTGTTCCAATAAAGTTACTGCGTGCATAACCTTGCAACAGTAGTTTGTTACTTCGTTCATAGCCTTGACTCAGTAATTTGTTACTTGAGCATATGCTTTGCCAAGTTTGTTACTTTGGTTCATAATCTTGACCCAGTATTTTGCGTGACTGCAAATTTCTCTTTGGACAAAGTTCGTGTTATTTAAGAAAGCTCTAGATGTAATGTGTCATGCGCAGAAATGTAGAATGAATAATCAGGGACGCTATATACTGTTATACAACCAGCCTGTGATCAACAACGATATATATTGTACAGCACCATCATACACCAAGCTGGCGATCAACATCAACATATTGCACAGAACAACAATAGAAATAGCTGGTATAGAACCAGCTTGCGATCAACATCAGTATATTTTATAGGACCTTCATACAACCAGCTGACGATCAACATATTATGATTTTTTAAAGGACCATTTTATAACTACCTGATGATTAACATCAGTATATTGTACAGCGCCGCCATATAACCAGCTGGCAAGGAATCCGGGTCCGTTCGCCCTAGTACTTGTTCGCCGTATTACCTGTTTGCCCCGAGTCAGTGTGCCCATATGTTTGTTATATATATTTATTTAGGATGTTTTATATAATAATGATAAATTAAATGCAAAAGATATTTGAACCACTCTTTTTTTTTGTTAATTTTTGAATATTTTTAAGTTGTATTTGTTGTCTGTCGACACACATTATTATTTTTAAATGTTTTGTTTATTTAAAAAAACATGCTTGCTGAGTTTGAGTTGAAAAATGTTCTGTTTATTTTAAAACATGCTTGCCGAATTTGAGTTGTAGAAATTTTACATAGTATTTTTTTAAAAATTGTTTTGTATTTTCTCAACAGGCTTAAACTGAATGCAGATCAGGGTAGTAAAAGACACATTTAGAAGCTATATAAAAAATATAATTCAGCAATTTATCAGCTATGTCATGGCATCCAGTTTTTATTGGGAGAGGAAGCCCGAGTACATGGAGAGAACCCCCGACCTGCAGTAATGCACAATTTGATTTTATTCACATAACAATATGATACATATATGAGATTTCATTTTCATTTATTCAGGTAATTCAGGTATGGTCAATCATCAGTTCCAGTTCGTATTTGAGAATTTTATTAATGATCAAAGAGACAAATTAGTATGGACTCGGGTTGAACATACTTAGGGCGAATATGTAACTAGGGTGAATGGACCCGATATCGCTGGCAGACAATATCAAGGTATTGTACAACACCATATAACCAGCTGTCGATCAACACCAAAATATTGTACAGCACCATCAAACAATCATCTAGCGATCAACATCAGGATATGGTACAGGACCGTCATACAGCCAGCTAGCGATCAACATCAACATATTGTGCCATACCATCATATAACCGGCTGACGATCAACATCAGGGTATTTGCACAGGACCATCATACAACCAGCCAAAGATCAACATTACAATATTTTACAGGACCAAGTCAGTCATACAACCTGCATGCGATCAACATATTGTTCAGAACCATCTATTTAGTTTAATGTCACTTTCAGCTCTATCATTGGGTCCAGTCTTTATATGGGAAGGAAGCAGGAGTACCCAGAGAAAACCTTGACTGTCAATAGGAAAACTGGCAATACTTGTCAATTAGGACTTGATACGAGTACAGCAGTGAGATTCGAACCCGCAATCTCAGTGTTGACAGACCACGTGATTAATATGTGACACTATGTAATTTGCTTTCCTCCCCCCATAAAACTAGGCACAAAGTTATAGCTGAAAAATTGCAGAAGTTGGCATTAAACACCATTCAAACAAATGAATATATAAGCATTCAGGCATATTATATTACAAATTGAGTCGGACAAATAGCTTCTAAAATAAAATTTAATAATGTACAGTAACCCCCTTGTTATAAGGTGACTTTTTACAGATACATGTAATATGTTGATGCTTGCCAGCTGGTTGTATGACGGTCCTATACAATATCCTGATGTTGATCGCTAGCTGTTTCTATGATAGTCCTCTTTAATTTTTTGGTGTTGATTGCCAGCTGGTTGTATGATGGTGCTGTACAAGACCTTGATGTTGTTCGCTGGTTATATGATGGTGCTGTTGTTCGCTGGTTGTATGATGGTGCTGTACAAGACCTTGATGTTGTTCCCTGGTTATATGATGGTGCTGTACAATACCTTGATGCTGTTCGCTGGTTATATGATGTCTTGTACAATACCTTGATGCTGTTCGCTGGTTATATGATGTCTTGTACAATACCTTGATGTTGTTTGCTGGTTATATGATGGTGCTGTACAAGACCTTGATGTTGTTCGCTGGTTATATGATGGTGCTGTACAATACCTTGATGTTGTTCACTGGTTATATGATGGTGCTGTACAATACCTTGATGCTGTTCGCTGGTTATATGATGGTGCTGTACAATACCTTGATGTTGTTCACTGGTTATATGATGGTGCTGTACAATACCTTGATGTTGTTCGCTGGTTATATGATGGTGCTGTACAATACCTTGATGTTGTTCACTGGTTATATGATGGTGCTGTACAATACCTTGATGCTGTTCGCTGGTTATATGATGTCTTGTACAATACCTTGATGTTGTTCGCTGGTTATATGATGGTGCTGTACAATACCTTGATGTTGTTCGCTGGTTATATGATGTCTTGTACAATACCTTGATGTTGTTCGCTGGTTATATGATGGTGCTGTACAAGACCTTGATGTTGTTCGCCAGCTGGTTATATGATGGTGCTGTACAATACCTTGATGTTGTTCACTGGTTATATGATGGTGCTGTACAATACCTTGATGTTGTTCACTGGTTATATGATGGTGCTGTACAATACCTTGATGCTGTTCGCTGGTTATATGATGGTGCTGTACAATACCTTGATGTTGTTCACTGGTTATATGATGGTGCTGTACAATACCTTGATGTTGTTCGCTGGTTATATGATGGTGCTGTACAATACCTTGATGTTGTTCACTGGTTATATGATGGTGCTGTACAATACCTTGATGCTGTTCGCTGGTTATATGATGTCTTGTACAATACCTTGATGTTGTTCGCTGGTTATATGATGGTGCTGTACAATACCTTGATGTTGTTCGCTGGTTATATGATGTCTTGTACAATACCTTGATGTTGTTCGCTGGTTATATGATGGTGCTGTACAAGACCTTGATGTTGTTCGCCAGCTGGTTATATGATGGTGCTGTACAATACCTTGATGTTGTTCACTGGTTATATGATGGTGCTGTACAATACCTTGATGTTGTTCGCTGGTTATATGATGTCTTGTACAATACCTTGATGTTGTTCGCTGGTTATATGATGGTGCTGTACAATACCTTGATGTTGTTCGCTGGTTATATGATGTCTTGTACAATACCTTGATGTTGTTTGCTGGTTATATGATGGTGCTGTACAAGACCTTGATGTTGTTCGCCAGCAGGTTATATGATGGTGCTGTACAATACCTTGATGTTGTTCACTGGTTATATGATAGTGCTGTACAATACCTTGATGTTGTTCACTGGTTATATAATGGTGCTGTACAATACCTTGATGTTGTTCACTGGTTATATGATGGTGCTGTACAATACCTTGATGTTGTTCACTGGTTATATGATGGTCTTGTACAAGACCTTGATGTTGTTCGCTGGTTATATGATGGTGCTGTACAATACCTTGATGTTGTTCACTGGTTATATGATGGTGCTGTACAATACCTTGATGTTGTTCACTGGTTATATGATGGTGCTGTACAATACCTTGATGTTGTTCGCCAGCTGGTTATATGATGGTGCTGTACAATACCTTGATGTTGTTCGCTGGTTATATGATGGTGCTGTACAATACCTTGATGTTGTTCACTGGTTATATGATGGTGCTGTACAATACCTTGATGTTGTTCGCTGGTTATATGATGTCTTGTACAATACCTTGATGTTGTTCGCTGGTTATATGATGGTGCTGTACAATACCTTGATGTTGTTCGCAGGTTATATGATGGTGCTGTACAATACCTTGATGTTGTTCACTGGTTATATGATGGTGCTGTACAATACCTTGATGTTGTTCGCTGGTTATATGATGTCTTGTACAATACCTTGATGTTGTTCGCTGGTTATATGATGGTGCTGTACAATACCTTGATGTTGTTCGCTGGTTATATGATGGTGCTGTACAATACCTTGATGCTGTTCGCTGGTTATATAATGGTGCTTTACAATATGTTGATGTTGATTGCCATGCAGCGCATATTACATGTATATTACAAACTGAGTCAGACAAATAGCTTCTTAAATAAAACTTAATAGTGTACAGTAACCCCCTTGTTATAAGGTGACTTTTAACAGAGGGCACCTGTCACCATCACATAACATCTATATAGTGCTTTAACTAATATATTCTGTCTTACCAGGGGCCTCACAGCACACAGTGTCTACTGTATTCTCTAGCATGTAAAATAATTACATGTAGATACAGCTATACCTAATCATTAAAAAAAATAAGAATTGATTTTTTTCTACATCTTGACAGCCAAATTTGATATTGTTAATTTAGAAAAAATGGTGTTCTTATTACATGCATTTGATTATCAGTAAATATAAAAATTAATTTGCAAATAATTCACAAAAGCTGAGACAAATTGGAACACAATATAGGCAGCCCTGCTGTTCTCTGTTATAGTTAGTAGCATGTTTTAAATAAAATATTTTAAATAGTTAGAATATTTAATCTTTTATTTCATGTTAATACCCCAATACTTTTTACTTGATACAGTATCCTATATAGCAGCTTAGATACATCATACAGTCTGTAAACTGTTAAAATTGAGAAGCCACTCTATTATTCAAAATATGATCATACATGTGCTGTAAATGCCATGTATACAAAGGTGGTATTACACGATGCTACCAGATTTTATATGCAGTCAATGTTATTCCTCACATTTTTTCACAAAATAATAAAATTTCTGACACAGTAAACAAAATCAAGATTATTCCACATCTTTTCAAAATTAATTTGGGGGTTTAATCTTTAAACACTATTTTTTGTTGTGATTATCACAGTCGGATGTAACACTTCCTTTTTAACACAATCAGATTCTATATGAACACAATATTGGTTGAAGTACAGAACAGACGAATCATTTACGTTTCCTGTCTGCTTGTTGTTGTGCATATGCTTCCCGTATTAGTCGGAATGCCTCTGCAGTAGCATATGGTGTCTGTGTTATAGGATCAAAGTACTTAGCTGGTAGTTTTGTTACAGGACAATACTGTTTTTGTGGTACTTTCAATTTCTTTTGAGGAAAAAATTCCTTAAATGTCCTGTCATCAGTAAATGTAATAAAAGTCCTGGAACACTTTTCTGATATGTCCGATATATCGTCTGATTTCTTCTGAGGCTCCATTCTGCAAAACAGTCAATGAAGAATATTTTTATTCTCAAGATGAATTATTTCAACTTTTAAACTTAAAATGTCATTAATTTCTATAATAGTATAAATATCAAGATTGTATGAGGCACAACAATAAAACACATTGTAAATATTATTTAATTGTTAAATATTTTTCTTCTTATTTTTTTTTTATTATATTGAATTTGAAGTAATTTGAAGTGTTAAAATTGTCTTTGAATTGGTTTACATAAACAGCTTCAAGGTTTATTACTATACAGAACTGACTCAAAGTGTCTATATGCAATAATCTAACTAACAATTGAATATAATTTTTGAACAAATTGGCCAATGATCTTTGTTTACATATTTATAAATAATTAAATAGTAACTTGTTGAACACTTGTTTATACTGTGTAACCTGGTTTGGTTTTAAGCAACATACACTTAACTTCTTTGTTTTTATTTGGCATAGCTAACTGTATGATTCCATGTACCATTCAATTCAAATGCCTCGTTTTTATTATTTAAATTAAAAAAAATAGTACTAAACTAGTTTTCCAATTAAAGTACTGGAAACGTTTATCCTTTTGTATAAGTTATACCTGTATACTATATAGCTGTTCAAAAATTCATAACAATTCATTATTGTTTTCAAGCAGATTCTAAATGTAATGTTTGTTTTACATCTACCAGATTCAATTAAAAATAAAAAGATTAAGAACCATGCAACAAAGGTAAGTCTGATCAAGAAGTCAAAGAATTTGTATTATATGTAAGTATTTTAACAGTTTCTATGGATACTTACATGTCATCAACATTTATTTCTGTTTCCATGGGCAACTCGTCTATCAGCGGCATGGTGAATGACTGGTATTTAATCATTGGACCTTTGTTTATTTGTTTCTGTATTCTGTTCTTCTTTTTCTCCAATTCCAGTCTCTTGTAATCCTCTGAATAAGTAAATTATTTTCTTCATTCAAACAAAAATTGTCATACCTTTCCTATGTACATGAATGTAATGTATGTATAACACCGAGGATAAATCATCGTCATGGAGACATGCACCTTATGACTTCATACATTTATATTACCACATAAAACTAAGTTTTTGTGTTGATCTTTTTTCCAAAATATTGGACACAAAAATAAACTGTTGAGTTTACTCTAATTTAAAAGCATTAACTACAACAAAATTTACCTACTCCATTGTAGGAAAACAAAATTTCCATTGTGCACATAATTAGCTTTGAGGATTGATTATACAATGTGCAAAACAGAAATTTTGTTATCCCTTAATGGAGAAAATATTTTTTGTAGTTAATCCTTCAATCAATAGTTGTAAAAAATTGGGGTGTGCACTAAAACTGTAAATCTTATCCATTTGTTTATTATTAAGGCATGCAAATCCTACTACATTTGTATCACTTTCAACATTTTCTGATTTTTCTTTAACAAGACATTGCTAAATAAAAAAGAATGTAAAAATTTGTCAGTATTTCTATAATCATAATAGACATCAGTATTTTAAAACTGAAAAAAAACCAATTATACAGACCAGTCCATAGTTTCTGATTCAGTTAAACACTACTATGATTAAAACTCTGACTCGCCTAGTGACTGTATGTTTTCTTCCTCTGTTAGTTTAGCCTCTTTTAATAATTCTTCTTGAGTTAACCTACGAACTTCAGCTACATTCTTCTGGGCTGCCATGTCCTTCAACATTTTTTCTCTTGCAACCCTTGTCTTCTCTCTGTCTTCCCTTTCTTTAGTTTTATCTGCTGTTGATTTTCTCAGAGTTTTCTTTTCTAAAATATACAAGGTTTGTTTGTTTGAATGGTATTTGAGACTAGAACCCACAATTTCAGAGTTGACACACCACATGATCAATAGTAGACAAACTACCTTAACCACTCGGTCACAGGCCTCCAAAATACTGAAGGAGTAAAATTCTTCATATTCCAACAGATGGCATTATAAAGAGTGAGAAAACCCTAGGACTGCAATAGAACTGAGTTGCCTTGTCAAAGTATGGATTACCTAACATTTCATTTGAAATGATTGTTGGTGGTCATTTGGTATAAATGTCAAGAATTTCTCTACAAAACTTGTACTTACAATTAGTAATTACTTGATATAGATAACAAATTGGTACATTTTGTAATATGTAACATAATTTTACGTAATTAAAATTAATGCAACCATGAGAAATAAAAAAAAACAACAAAACTCATTGATTGTTTTTAAGACAACATTAATAGTGCAATATTTCTTCTCTTGCCTTTTAAGATAACTATTTTCAAACATTTGCAGTCATAGGTTTAGCAGAAAATTTTCAGAAAACACAAATAACTTTTAAATTATTTCTTCTTCTTTTGAATAAATGGAAACAAAAAGCTACAATCCTGAAATTTTCAGTTTTTTTCAGTCCTTGAAACTTTAAATTGAGTAATCATATTAAAAACATTGTATACTTTAGTTTCAGTCTGAGACATGTGATGCAAAGTTATATTCCCCTCCCATGCATTTGGTAATCCTGCCACTGCTTTTGAAACACTGGCTACCCACTTGTCAATAAGTTTTTATTTTATCTGACTGATAACTTAACAGTAAAAATTTATTTGCTTAAGAATAAGAATTGACATGACTATGCATGAAAGTATCTGTTGAATGAACAACTATAGGAAATGGTAATAAAATGAGGATGTTGTTGTAATGTCAAAAAATGTTTTTCAGCAATAAAAATTTCATGAAAAATTTTTGCAATTACAAACTAGGAGGAATCTGCATAGTACAGGTTCTGTGTTTATCTCAACACAAATTCCCACAAATACATTACAGACGTTCATTTGATCAGGCATGGACAGTCATCAGAAAATTATTTGATTGTATATGTCTTAATAAATGAAACATAAAATCTGTACTGTCGATTATCCACCTGTTGACCATATGACCTCTCACAGCCACAAATAGTGCAATAACTGACAGCCTAGGAGTATTTTGATTATAAAAACTTACTGTCTTTTTTGAGGAAGGTGCTACTAGTACTTAACAACTGTATAAGGGAAATGTTCTCCACTTATCCATTTCTGATGACAAAAGAATTTATGTTTGGATGTTTGCTTACATCCAGCAAGCAGCTACATTCAGTAAGAGCACAAGTTAACAAACAATAAATCAAGGGGGAAAAGGGATTGGACATTGGGAAGAAAATTTGAGTATGGAGAATGGGTAGACTACAAAAATAATGAGTTATAAATCTATATCAATTTTTTTGACAGAGCAAATATCAGAAGTTAAATTATTTGATTAGGATGCATGGCATCCAGTAATATTGTCCTACACATCTTTAACATGTATATGCCTCTTACCAAGAATCCTCTGTAATATAAAAGAACTGGAATTTGTTTTATGTCATGGACAGCAATGAAATGTCAAGTGAAATAAATTCCGGTAAATCACACGTGAAAATTTAGCTCTTTCACTCCCTGGAGTTCCTATATATGTCTTAACAACATTGCTAGCAAACCTTTAATTGCAAAAACATTTAAAACAAAGTTTTAAACAACATATTTAATATTCATCGATGTAATAAATAAGATAATCAATGAGGCAATGTGAATATTGATAACTTGTGTTGAAACAAAGATTCAACTTATTACTTGTGTGGAAGAATCAACTGTGTTTTTCATGGAAATTTAACTTGTGATAATATACAATAAATGACTGATATAGGTTGATATTAGGATTTATCAACCAGAAAAAAAAAGTAATATTCACCAAGCCGCTAGATGAATATACATTTTTGAGGGCTGAGCAATCCTGATAGTGACTGTATATCAAAGTCAGTAAATGTTTTATTACATGAATAAAATCACCATCTTCCTTGATAAAAAAACACAGGCTGCTTACATTTTGTAATTGTTGTAATGCTGGTTACCCTTAATAATTTTCATCACATTTCAAATATTGAGTAGAGAATAAATAAATAAACAATTTTTATTCTTACATTTTTAACAGTATATTATATAATTACAGATGATCAAATTCAATGACCACTAAAATTGTTGTTTATAGTTAATATTGGAACAGTCATGAAAAACCGGCTTGAAAAAGTATTTACCAGGTGGATATTGGATTCCATTGCAAAGCATTCAAGTGGAATCCAATATGGACCTGGTAACTACTAGTTCAAGCCGGTTATTTCCATATTTTATGTAGTAATTTTATTACTGTTGAGATTTATCATGACCAAAAGACCAATCATAGTCCGAGAATCCTCTGCCGTCCAATTTTTTTGTTTGCGTGAGACGTCAGAGAGCTCTCTATAAGCAAAACAGCGGATTTTGCAATACATGTCTGAGTTGGCAAATTTTATCGTGTCCAGATGTTAAAAAACATTTTCGTCCAGTTAAACTATATATAATTCGCTTCTTAAGATATTTTTCTCTGTGAATATAATCATCATACCTTCAATCAAGCTAATTTAAGCACTGGATTTAAGTCACATGACTTTTTGTTTAAAATGAAAGCGAAATGTCGGAATGTAAGGGTATCGATGGAAATGAGCTTAGGAATGGACTTATATCATCTTGATTAAAGGTATGATGATTATATTCACTGCGAAATATATTTAAAGAAGCGAATTATATATAGTTTAACTGGACGAAAATATTTTTTAACATCTGGACATCTGAAATTTGCTGACTCAGACACGTGTCGCAAAATCCGCTGTTTTGCTTATGGGGAGCTCTCTGACATCCCAAGCAAAAAAAAAAAAAGCATTGGACGGCAGAGGATTCTCGGACTAGACCAATCAAAAACACGCAAAATTCTATTCATGTAATAATATACTATTAATTACTTTGATATAGGTCACAATCAGGATTTATCAGCCAGAAAAATGTAATATGAAGATACTTTTTTGAAGTCAGTAGTTGTTTTATTACATGAATAAAATCTCCATCTTTCTTCATCAGAAAAACAGAGGATGCTTACATTTTGTAATTTTGTAATTCTGGCATCTTCGTTAGCCAAGGGTTAAGATACGCTATTCTTATCTTCATGTGAAGATAAGAGTATCGGATCGTAACCCTTGGCTAGCGAAAATGTAATGCTGGTTACCCTTTATATTTTCTGTTAATACATCATTTTGATAATCCTGAAATACCAGTTCCAACACATTTCAAATATTGAAAGGAGAATAAAAAATCAATTATTTTATTCTTACATTTTAAAACAGTATATTTTATAATTACAGATGATTCAATGACCACTAAAATTGAAATTAATAGTTATGTTGGAACAGTATTGAAAAACAAGCTTAAACTGGTCATAACCAGGTCAACATTGAATTTTGACCTGGTTTTAATCAGTTTAAGCCTGTTTTAATGTAATTTTATTACTGTTGCGATTTATCCTAACCCAAAAGTTGCTTTAAGACCACTCAAAAACAGGGGCCGTGCTGGGCTTCGCCAATGTCGCCAATTGCGATTTTTTTTTCATTTGGCGACAAAATATTGCGTCTGGAGATTTTTTTGGCACCAAGGTTTTATAGTGTTAAACGATGCATGCACGTTTTAAATTTATCTGTAATCGGCGATTGCATCATTAAAGATCCTTTGTCGGCTTCTATGGTCGTAAATACACGTGTATTGTGTAGTATCCAGTGACATGTGTGTAATTTGGAGTTATTAAACGGAAATCGGCAATAAATGAATCAACAAAGTTGTCTGATGAAAAGCAGCTTTACCTGCATCACATTTTTTTTTTTGAGTAGACATGTAATAAAACAATTGATGCTGTTAATTAATTTATAAAAATAACAAAACAAACATATTTTTGTAGTAATATTTTTTTATAATGTAATTAATAAAATACAGGTATGAAAACTGACGTCGTTGTTGGGTGATTTCCGGACCGGATGTCTGTCTTAATTTCGTAATTAGAAAACTCTTACACATGCGTAGTTCTATTTTCAGTATTTCCGGTTTTATGTTCATTCATGGGAATAGATGTTTCTAATAAATTACTGTAAAATTTTGGTTTTCTGCCAACAAGAAATCACTCACACATCTTTTCATGATTAAAATACAATTAGTGTACGGGCTGCTCGAGACCAAACTTTTGAAAAATAGAATTAAAGAGTCCGGCAAACTTGGATTTCGTCTGACGTTACAGAATATGTCGCACATGTTAAACAATTTCGCCATGTCATATAGTGATCTAGCGATTTCTAATATGGCGACACTTTTACAAAACTGGCGACGGAAAGTTGCAGTTGGCGATTTTTTGGCGCCAGCTTTTTAGAAGCCAGAGCAGCCCCTGAAAAACATACAAAATTATATTCAAGTAATAATATTAATTATCCTATAAATATTTTACCTGGTGTGTGATATATCTGAACTGGAGATATTTTTGGTTTCTTTTCTCTTGGTTTCTTATCCTCTGTCTTAACTTTCTTTACAGGTTCCTAAATCAAAGGTATGTCAAACTGATTTAACCGATATGTTGGACACTTGTAATGAATAATATGGTAGTGAAAAATAGTCTGAACACTGAAGATACAGTATACTATAGGATTGAACATCGTTTGTTTGTGAGTGAGTTGGTCTTTGTGATATACAGATAATTCCATTGAAAACGTTGTTCAATCCTTATAATTCTTTAAAATTGCATTAAGAAATTAATTTTCCTATTATGGTATTATCAGTTCCATGTTTCTTGTGTATTTTGGTAGCAGGGATCGTCGACCTAACATATGAATATTTTGTTGATTTTTACGTACCAAATGTTATTAATAAACCATCTTTTAATTTTAATAAATACAACTGAAATCTGTTACTTTATTTTCTTTATCAAACACAAGAATAGTTTTAAATTTTTAACAAATCATCAACGTCAATTTATCATAAACATACTTTGTAATCGTCGCCGATATTGAATGCCGCCATCTTTGTTTACATTAGATACGCTAAAAATTGTTCGGTCAACGTCATTTATCCAGAAATAAATTGGGTCAACTTCATTTATCAAAAATAGTTAAAAACTTCAACAGGAAGTTATCTCAACCAATCAAATAATTTTTATAAACGTATTTCTAAATATGCAAATCATATTAGAATTATGCAACAATAAAAGTGCATACATGTAAATATTCTTCACTAAAATAGGCCTTATCTGACTGCTTCTCATACACTGCTCTTTTAAAAAAAACTTCCAATATAAATGAAAAGATTAAATAAAATATGAAACAGATTTTGATATATTTACTGGTTTTCTCATTGTATAAAGTGTCACTAAACACTCTCTGGTGTTAATGGGCTATCTATTTTTATTCATAGCAGCTGACTATGTTTTAAACTATCCAGTTGAAATGTTTGTTAAATGTTACCAATTTGACAAGACTTGTTTTTAATCTTACAATATACAGAAACATTGTAACAGGTAAATATCATGCCTATGAATCTATACATAAACAGAATGATAACTACCTTATAAGCTTTTGTATTGACCCCTCGTTTCTTTCTCTTGCCATCATCTCCATCTTCGACATCACTTTTTACTTCATCATTTTCATCAATACTGATATCAGAGTCTGTCCAATCTGACTCAGATTCCTCCGATTCATATTCATTGTCTCCCTCTTCCTATCGATTATAAAAAAAAACAACTCTATATTAAGTACTTAAGAAGGAGGAACACCAAAAAAAAAACCATACTATTTTTTCCATGTACTCTGGCTTCCTCCCTAATAAAAACAGGAAGCCTTCATCGATAGAGCTGAAAAATTGGTAAAAGTTGCATTAAACACCTTTCAAATAAACAGTAACTATATAGAAGGCTGGCATCAAATATAAGCAAAAATGTAAATTTTACCTCATTAAATCCACCGTATGTTGTTTTGTAGAAATCATCTTCGTCTTCGGCCTCTAACAACCTGGCCATCTTGTTTCCAGCATTACTTCTTTTCTCCCTTGTAGCAGCCATTATTATCTTCAAATTAAGAAATAAGCTAGAATTAATCATTTTTATCTTTATTTGACAGTTGTTACGTAATAGCAAGCATGGATAGTTCTAGTACCATAAGGTTCTACATTAAAATATTTGTTCAACCAGAAACATAGGCAACAATGCTGTTGGTGTGATCTCCTTTCTATGAACTAGATATACTGGAGGAAAATTAAGTAACAGGCAGGAAAACAGATAACCTAGTAAAGTAATGTTATAGACAAACACACCATGCCAGAAAACAGACTCTAACTTGCAGCTTCAATGTTGATAACTTACACATATAAATAGATAAGTGATCAATTAGCTGCGAAAACGTAGCTCTGATGGTACTCTTTTATTTTTTTTTTCTCTATATGATCGCAAAAAAATAATAATAAAAGAGCGACCATCAAAGCTACCTTTTCGCAGCTAAGTGATCAATAGTAGAAGACTAACTTCCTCAACTACCTTAACAATCTGTCTCTCACAGTTCTCCGAGTCCATTCTAAAACATCTTACCTGCGAGGGCACTTTCCACTAAAAGGTGGAAATACATGTTGCTATATATATATTAACAATTATTCACAGCATTAGTATCCAATTTTTTTTTCATTGTAAAACACAATTTTAGTTGTATATTGAATTTTAAGATACCAGATAAAGTAGGACAGCTAAGAATTTAATTAAGTAGTGTTCTAAAGAAAATAGTACTTGTAGGGTAATGATTAAAACAGATGCCAATGTAAATTAAAATATTTCAAAGTGACCCATTTCCAGTTTTACATGATTTATCTCCCTTTATACTTCCGTTTAAAAAACTAAGGCTATCATCACTCAAAGACAATTATATTGGGTGTCTGGTCAATTGGTCACACATGCAAATTGGTCCCAGCCAGTTCATCCCAAGTCTTTGCCAATTGGTCCCACTTTTGGACAATTGGTCCCAACTCTTTTAAAAAGTATATTTTAGAACAATTTTTGGTGTTGTATAGCAATTAATAATAAGTTATTGAAATTTAAGGAACTCCCAATACAAAACAAATTATAATATGTTCAAATTGGTTATTTAATTGGAATTGGGACCAATTGACCTGTATCCTTATATCGAAATAAAGATTTTGCATGGTTTTTGTATTGTTTGTCCATTCCAAAGAAATTATCATCTATACTAGTAACCTCACAAGTAGATGTTACTATAACCATAGGTAACAGGTGAGTTTGAATATTAGAACACGGATGTCAAGATTGTTTTTATAATCAAGCTAAAAAACAGCTGTGTAGCATCAGGTAAAGGCGGGAATAAACATGGGTTAATTAATTAACGATCACGTTTACACAGCAAGGGATTTTAATAACATCCTCACTAAGATATTAACACCTGTCTTTAACCCGAAGCATGAAATTTATTAAAGACAATTGTCCATTTTAAAGTTTTCAACAGGACAAACTGCAGCTGTAGCCACAGTTTTTAGTACCAGATGTGGACACGAGGTGGCATTTTTTAAAGTTTTACTTATATTTTAGTGCTTTTCATTTATGATACTTGAATTTAATTGTGTATTTTTTGTATGGGATTGAGTTTATAACTTGAACTCATAAACTCGATACTTCCTTCTGTTTAGAAGAGCCCAACATGAAGAACTACGTGTTCAGCTTTATGAACAGTTAGAGAATCCTCTGCCGTCCAACGTTTTTCTAGACTTTAAAGGGAGCGTCGCTTTATTATAGGGTATCAAGTTATGCCTCTGTAGTTTTGCTACGCTAATAGTATTATAAAATGTATAAATGTATGTGCTTGATTTGCCTGAATAATAATCAGTCTGTATTTCAAATGAACTATAAAAAGGATCATGAAAGAGTGAGTGCATGTTCATTGTGTGGAATCGCATTCATTATGACCGATTATCATACTATTACGCCTTTCGCGTTAAGTCTATTATCAAAACACAGATAAAGAGTATATCGATCACTTCTGCTTAGCATTTTGTGTATTTTTGATAAATAAGATTTTGTACCTATTTAGTAGCAATAGAGACAGGAAATGCAAGGAGACAACTTAAAATTGCCCGGACACGGAAGAACATCAAATTTACGGGATTGTGTTGTTTTAAGATAAATTTATGGGTTGAAATGTCTACATATGCACAAAATCAGAGAACTGATAATTATTATTAAAATGTAATGAAATTAAAATGAAACCTTGACCATGCAAGTAATGATATCACTAAATACATGTGTGGCACTTGTGACAGTAGAGTCACATGGGAACACAGAGATATTGTTTGTGAAACTTGTGACCAGTGGTTCTATATTGACTGTCAAAACATACACATAGATCATATGAATTACTTAATTATAGCTTGGTAAGCTGGCACCTGCCATCATCACCTGTATCATCTGCCAAACCCCAAATTATAGTACACGTGCCTATGATTCACATGTAGTTGCTCGAACTTATTTTAAATTTAATTACTACGATATCAACGACAATCGATTTATATGTTATAGGTGTATCCCATTTGGTTTAATAGTTTTTTTCAATTTGTTTTATTTAAAATTTCATCATATGCTGTAAAGGGATGCAAATATAGACGATTGTGAAAGGCAAGAAATAATCATCTTGATTATAATATCTCAACTTTGAGAAAAGTACTGTAATAAAAAAGCAAAGTTTTGGAAGGACAAAATTATTTTTACCAATAAAAATACATTGACCATAGTCAAGTGGTTCTGTGGGGGAAAATGTGAATGTAAGACCGGCAGTTATCGCGTCCTCGGAAAATCAAAGAAAACATACCGGCAAGTTACAATTCTTATTGATTTAATTTTACTGTTTCAAAAGATTTGCAATTAAATGAATTATGAACTTTATAAAATTTTTAGAATTTAAAATATAAAAAAAACAATTAGAAGAAGAGTCTTATTTTGCAAAACAATTGATGCGATTATTAACTTCTACAATTATTTTCAACAATATAAACTGTTGATGACCTTTATTCGAACGTTACTGAATTTTTTTTCTGTTGTATTATTATATATATAACTTGCTTCGTTAAAATATCTTAACATCAAAATTTTTAAATCTTGAATTAAATAAAAATCTAAATCTTTTGTGCTTTTTTATTATTGAGAAATTTCTTTTCCCTACTAATTTCTACCACATTTTTCACTGATTCAGACATCAATTTTTTTTAAAATAACATGCCTGTTTGAAAATCTAAATTTGTATATATAGTTTCTTCTCACACAGCCAATAATACAATTGGTATAGAGAAAGTAACAAATAAACAAACAAAACAACAGGCTATATACAGTATATATCAAAATCATAATATAATTTAGCAATTTTAGCGCCTTATTATGCGAGTCTGATTGGTCTTTGATTTTTACCTTTCATCAAAGTTCAGTGTCAGGTAATAAATAATCAATTAGCAAATAAACAAGGCACATCTAATATACAATTACATCACAGAAATGTCTCTGCCCCCTCCCTAAAACCACCACTACCACACACGAATCGTTCACGAGAGTTTGGGATTTCGAAACCGTCAATAAACAAAACCCAGGGAAATTAAATTTAATGTTCAAGATGACTAATTTTCTGCGTAAAAGTTCCATTTTCTACCTTATAAATAATGAAATAATCCAGAAATAAGTTTTCTGGATGAGTGGTCACAAGCGCGTTAAACAAAATCTAAAAATGCACTTTTATTGTCAAATTATCTAAGTAACTAATAAAAGAAGCCGAAAAATTTACACTTTGTCATGTTAAAATAAGAATGCATAAAAAATTACGAAGCTTGACATAGAAATCACGAAATAATCCAAGAAATACAATTGAAGCGATGAAATACATTACGTAATATAACATAACAAAATTTTTAAATGCCTTTTTCTTATCAAATTAAATAACAAATTAATAAAAGAAACTCAAGTATATACATTTTATTATGTCAAGAATAGAATGCATTAATAAAAATACTAGGATTACCCTATAGATAGTAAAATAATCCAAAAATAAAAATTGAAACGGATTTTTTCATACTGGTAAAGCGCGCATTAATATGCAATTATGCACATCTTTACTTCTTCTTATTAGACCAGGGCAAACATTTTAAAGCTTGAAGGATTTAACAAATACGAAAAACTGTAATTGAAATATTTTCTTTAATATTAAATTTGCCATTTTATCACTTACAACATGAACTATATTGTAGAGTATGGTTTTTACCTTTTTGCTCAATTTACCCGAAAACAATTATATATCAGAAGAGATCGAACATATGAAAAATGCAGAGGTCTTCCCAGATGAATTTGACGTGTTCAGAAAGGACCGGGCTAAAAGCTACAAGGTGGTGTAGTAATAACTGCAATAAATGAAAACTTCATTAGTAATGAAGTAGAGGAATTAAACCAAGGTAATGACTGTGAGATTATATTGGCTAAAATCGAAATAAAAGGTAGTAAAACAGTATACATTTAATCTTTTATAACCCTAAGACATCAGATGATATCAGTCTTTTAAATTTTGATGCTTCAGTAAGAAGAGCAAGTCAGATAAAAAATGCTGTACTATTTCTTGGTGGGGACTTCAATCTACCAACCTGGAACTGGAAAGATAAAACCTTAAAACCAATCACAACATATCTAAAAAAAATCATTATGAATTTGGCAACACCCTAGATGACACAGGTCTCGTATAATTAATAAAAACACCAACCAGAAAAGACAACATCCTTGATTTAATGATTATAACTATACACACTTACCAAATCAAGTTATGAGAACAGAAATAATCCCTGGTATCTCAGACCATGATATTGTATTTGTAGAACAGGGTGCCATTTCATAAAGCGATCGCTAATTAACGTGCTTGTTATCCCATGCAATTTGAATGGGATTACGTGCACGTTAAGCCAACGATCGCTTTATGAAACGACACCCTGAATTTAACTCCAACTAAACCAATGAAAAAGCCAGACAGATACCTATTTATAAAAAGTAAATTGGTAAACCATGAAAGTTGAGCTAGACAATCTGTACCATAAATTAGCTGAAAAACTATCAACTGAAAATCTATGTAAACACTTAAAAAAAAATCTATGTACACACTTCAAAAAAACACACTTGAAAGTCTAATCAAATAAAACGTTCCATGAAAGAAAATAAGCACCAAAGTAAATACACCATGGGTAAACTAATAAGCACCAAAGTAAATACACCATGGGTAAACTATGACACCAAAAAATGTAGAAAAATTTTAAAATCTGGTTGTAAATATGATCGAGAAAAATACAAACAAATGAAGCATCATGTACAAAAACAAATACACCAATCATACTGAAAATATATAGAAAATATCGTAACACCAAGCGAAGAAGAAAGCAAGAAAAAAAAAAAAAAAAAAAAAAAAAAAAAAAAAAAAACGGACTACAACAACATAACATCCCTTAAAAAGATAGCAAATGAAACCAACAATTTCAATCAGTATTCCCTGAGCCTAGCAATGTAACATCTAAAGAACTAATCGAGCAAAATTACATGGACTCATCTTTAAAACACACAACCATCAACATCACAAATTAAGGTATTGAAAAACTACTCTCAAACCTTAACCCATCAAGGCCACAGGTGCTGATGAAATTAACCAAGAATCTTAAAAAAGAACTCAAAAATATCTCACCCATACTACCTCTTATTTATAACTTATCCTTACAATCTGGTATTGTACCTAGAGAATGGCGCACAACACATGTTTCTTCAATTTACAAGTCGGGATCAAAGTACTGCCCAGTGAGCTACAGGCTTATATCCCTTACTTGTATATGCTGTAAAATTCTGAAACATGTTGTTGTTAGCGCCATTATGCCTCTTGCAGAAAAACACAACATCTTGTATCCCCTCGAAAAAACCGTTCATGCGAATCACAGTTTTTTGGAATTTATTGATGATGTAACAATAATACATAGATAAATCAGTACAGACGTCTTCATCATGGATTTTTTTAAAAGCTTTTGATAAAGTCTGTCAAAATCCTTTGGCTCTTAAACTTCATTATGGATGGATCAGGAGTTTTTTAACTAATCAAACACAAGCAGTTTTACTAGAAGGGGAAGCATCAGAATACATATCAGTAAAATCCGATGTGCCACAAGGCTCTGTTTTGGGTCCGAGTTTATTTGTTTACTATATAAATGACGTTCCAAATGTACTAACATTTACTTCACGCTTACCTCACTATCAAATAAAATGCAGACTTGCAGTACACTTCGAAAAGATCTTGATAAATTATGCAATTGGAAAATAAAAATGGAAAATGGCTTTTCACCCAGACAAATGCAATGTTTTTTCAATAACAAGAAACAAAACACCAATATACTATAATTAAACATTGCACAGGAACTAGAACATGTAGACAAAGCAAAATATCTAGGGGTAACAATCCAATCTGACATCACATTAATAAAATAACATCACCAACAAAGCAAACAAGACACTTGGCTTTCTTCGTAGAAACATCAGTGTAAATTCCATTACAGTAAAATAACAAGCATAGAAGTCTCTAGTTAGACCACCAATAGAGTATGATTGTTCTGTATGGGAACCCTATATTAAAGAAGATATAAACAAAGTATAGAACAAGTACAACGAAGAGCTGCTAGATACGTTACAACCGCTATCACAAGATGTTAGTAACATAAGGCAACGCCTTAAATGGCGTAGCCTAGCAGACCGTAGACTGACACCAGACGTTCCCATCTTGTACAAAATTTAGAATGAATTAATAGCCGTCCCCAAAACAGACAGACTGATACCACCATTAAAAAAATCCCCGAAACATGCATTCACTCTCCTTCCAAATTCCCCAAACCCGTCTTGTATTACGCCATCAGTCATTCTTTCCCCGTACAATACAGTATTGAAACAATCTTCCACTGAGCAATGTGATGAGCGAATCTGTTGAGTCATTCAAAACATCACCTACTAAATCAAAAGTAACCTGCATAAAGTTTTTTTTACCAGTAAATTGTTAAAAAGTATAAAAAATATATATTATATAAAGCAATTCTTATTAAATTTCTACATGTGCCTGGCGCTCAGTCCCAAAAATTAGCAGAATCTTCAATGTGACGAAGGCGACCAATTATGGAACAGAAACAGACAACAGACGCTCTAATGAGCTTTTGACCGCCCCCAATATTGACAGCAGACCCTTTTGCTTCTCCCTTTAAGGCATTAATTAAATGATCTATTATATAGATCCTGTATAATTGTATACAATTACAGGGATGTTTGGAGTTGTTTTATTATAAATTCTGGAGTTTTTAAAAAATATTTTTAACATTACCAGTGAGCTATTTTTAATAATTTTTGTTCTATTGATGACGACATTGAACGTTCACATAACGTTTAAAGTAAACAGTCTCATGGCCTTGTGGGGATCAAAAAAAATAAAACAATCATGCCATCAATATAGAGTGAATAATTGTCCATCTAATGGTACATTTACTGAATTACAAACCAGCCTATAATATAGGAATAGCAGAGCATGAAAACAATCCATCTAAGAAGAAATTTTTTACATTGGCCTTGGATCTATAAAACAATTTCAAATTGGCACAACGCAAAAGCTACAAGTGGGATTTTGCTGAAAATTCAACCTGATTTTCATGTAATAGTACTTTTAAGCTGTGCAAAGTTTAACAAATTCCGTTTTTCAAGTAATCTTTTTAAAAAAAGCCCATTTTTGACAATTTGTTTTAATTGGCCTTACTCAAAAAACAAATTAAATTGTGTGCTGAGAATTAGACTTGATCTTCACTTTATAGTACTTAACAGTTGCACTAAGTTTAAAAAAATCTATTGACATGTATTCAATTTATCACCACCAACTTTTAACCAAACAAAAAATTTGAAAATTTGAATTGGCCATTTATGTCGCAATTTGTATCCCGAGCGAATAACGACACAAATGTCAAATCTGTGGTAAAATAATGATAAACCCACAGCATCCGTGAATTATCTCTTTAACATTATATTATTTGATAGGCTTCGTATTGAATTGAGTGTTTGTCCGTCCGTCTTTACGTGCCTCTGTGGTTTCCAAATGACAACTTGAAACGCTTTAACAGATTTCGTTTCAAATTTGCACTGTGGGCACTATACAATGAAGATCAAGTTCGATTTTTAGCACAATCCAATTTGTAGTTTAACGATAACGATATATTATCAACCAAGTTTCCCAGTTTGCGATGTTGTCGTACTATTATCCCTAATCAATTTATAACAATTACAATCATATTTCACAAGAAATTAGAATGACAAAAACATTAATAAAAATCAGTGAATGTAAATTACAATTATCTTGAGACAAATATATCGGTAATCGAAAATCACGGCATGTATTTAACAAGACAAAACTGAAAGGAAGTGAAGCAACCAATGCACAATATGTATCTCCATTACACAATGCACCAATAATATATAGTTTTCAAATGAATGGTCTTACAACGACTTCGTATCAATTGATAACAGATCAGACATAAATGTGTTGGTGAAACTGGAAAACAATGTGCGATCTCGAAAAAATCATCTATTCATATTCGAAAAGAAATACATGAGTGTGTGCCTATTTTTTTTTTACAGATTATTTGAGAAAATCATTCAGTCATAGAAAGGACAAATGTATATGAACTTTTTATGAACTATGAATATAACAGCTAAAATGAATGAACAATTATTTCTTTTCATATTTTTTTTGCAGCGTTTACCTTATTATCCCAGTTTATGGATTATCTTACATTTGTTCGTACCAGCAATACATCTTTATGTCATCGGGGAATACGCTATCAATGAAGACGAACATGGTCGTCGAAACTATTTATTGACATTGTATGTACATGAACACTCATATGGGAGGGACCTCAGTGCCCGAGTGGTTAAGGTAGTTCGTCTCCTATTGATCACGTGGTCCCTCATCACTGAGATTGTGATACAGGTCTTACTGCGGGAAGGGTGGTTTTATCCGGGTACCCCGGCTTCATTTCCGCAATAAAAACTACAATGAGTCTATTATATCGGTTTTGCAATTACTAGTGGAACACAGTTATTACAAAATATTATACACATAGTTTGTATTTCTGGTATCCGAAACGCATAAATAACTAAAATTTGAAATTAAAGGCAGTTTTCTTTTACAGCAGGAAATATGCGTTCCTACTACATTTAGTGATTTTTCGACTTTTTGTATTTATACTCGGTTTTTAGCCTATTCGTTCGTATAGAATCTATTAGTTTTTCACTTTGTAATTTTGACCCGTTTTATTTCAGCATGTGATCTGCTGAATAAAATAAATTAAGTCATTTTCGGCTACATATGAAGGTAAAAGGCAGTTTTTAATCTGGTTATCATCCAGAAAATCGCAATATAGGTGGATTGTTTTAGAACACGATTTTGGTATTTGGAAGCCGCGCTACTCACCCGAAAAAGCCTGTATTCATTATAGAAGAAAGTAGACTGTCGATAAAAATGGAAGTTGAACATTGATCTGCAATTACTTCGATTTTCATAGATTGATCAGGGATGTCATCGAATTATTGCATTTAAGAGTATTGCAAAACTGAGTGAAATTAGGTAGAACAATTAAGTCTCAGCTTTCACAGTATAACTTTATTATAAACTTGTTATCAAATCCTGTTTCATGTCTAATTGGTATTACAAAATGTACAATGATTCGTTAAAAAATGTCCATTTGATAAATTCGGACTATGCTTACATGCAGCTTTATATTCGTATGTTTATAAAGATGACACAATCAAGTATACCCTATCTCTGCTATACGCCATCACCAAAAACAGTCTTCTGTTACAGCAACTAACGTCCAAAGATTAACATAATGCGAGCATTAGGACAAAAACAAGTTAAAAGCAACGAATTGAGGTAGGAAAAGGATTGACCAACGAACAAAATTTTGTCTACCACTGGAAAGGTATCGAGTATTTGTGGAAATGGAGAAAACAAAACGAAGATTTAGTTTTTTATAGCAGCAACAATGAGTCTTGTCTTGGTTGAATACTACAAGAGGGGTATTTATTGTCCAAGAAGAGCGTGGTACACTCTCAACACGTTACCTTAACAAATGAATCTCCCTTATCCGCCACCTGGGGATCCAAAGACATCTCTGTAGGTCGAGTACTCGAAACCATCTCTTGCAGTATGGTTCTAGCAGTAGAGCATCACCGCTTTCTCCATACGTAATTTACGTAATTAACTAAGATGGAACAAGATTAAAGTTGCAGAACATGGCGGAAATTAAGATTCCATTTTAAAAATAACAATATCAAAAATTATAGTTTTACCTTTTGGATTTGTGTCTAAAGTTCAGAATGTTGGCGTTGATTCACACATCGTTCATACACGGGAAAAGAAAGTGCTATTGACAGTATTAATGCTGATATTTCCCGTGTTATATATTTATCATTAGACATAGTAGTGAACATTGTGTCCAATTTAGAGAACAAATGTATTGTACAGAAAAATTAAAACAAGTCATAACCATCACCTTTAAATAGTTCATCCAACCAGGGGATTTGTTTTGGAATTTTTTATGGGGTTTACTTAAATGAAGAGCGCTTATCAATGGACTTTTTTTCGTGTTGTATGCTGATATGGAATTTTGTCTTAATTAAAGTTATTATAGCTAGTTAATTCTTTATGGAATCTTTATCTGAATTATATGGAATAGTATTGTCAGGTGACAATTCGTCTACCGAGTCATATTACGTTTCAAATGCCAAAATAAAAAAAAATGTTATTGTTATCTAAGTATGTCTTAGATACTGCAGCCAGAGGCTTTGCAAAAAAAGATTTAGTTAGAACTTTATTCTCTCCCACCCAAACTCACATATATTCATTATTTCTAACCGCGTTTTGCCCGTTTCTAAGACTCGTACACATATTACATATATGCCATAAAAGTTAGTTGTGCAATAAAACTATGTATACGGGGATTATATTATCTATAATAAACGAAGAAAGCAGTAAGATATGTCACGAATAACGATAGTTGCATCTAATTACATTATTAAAAATAATAATACCTTAATCCACTAAACATACGTGTTCTCGATATTAAAGTACATTGGACTTTATATGCACTCTTTATATGTTCTCTTTAGACTTGTAGACAATTTATTTTTAGATACTAGAAAAAGGATAAACTACTACACTTTGTCTCCTGTCTTTCGGATTATTATGGAATATTAATGTACAAAATAGTTTTCAATTGGCAACTGAATCAATAATTGGCTTTGCACATATAATATTGTGTTATAATTGTGTTATATACTTACCCTAGTTTACAGTTGTTTAGTGGTAAGTTATTGGGATTAGCTGATCTGAGACCTGGATATGTTGTATTATTTTTTTCTGCACTGCTTTTAGTTTTTAATTAATTGTTGGTCTTGACAAGACTTAAGGCATGTTATTTCATTTGTAATTACGTTTTAAGTGTAATCACACTACATGTGTTCATGTAATTGGATTGTAAGTTTCTCAGAATCATCATCTTCAGTAAGTGCCTGACTCAGATTTGAGTATATTCGCACTATTGTCAAGTGACCCAATAAAACAGTTCAACTATAAACAGCTAAAACGTTCCGTATTTTACAGTTAAAAAACAGGTTGGAGATAATTTAAACGGAGATGGTGATGTTGGCCAGACCCTGGCGGAAGCCATCTAGGGAGTCCATGCTAGCCAGCTGCTGAGGTAGGGTGGTCCAGATCTTTATTGCCGATTGGAAGAATGAATACTGCAAGGTTCTAGTACGGGTGTGAGTTGGAGGAATCTGATGTTGTGGCCTCGAGTGAAAGCACCGGTTGGGATCAGGAATTGGTCAGGTGGAATGTCGACTAGGTGGTTTACAATCTTAAATAGAAGGATGGTCTTAATTCTGGCTCTTCTGATTTGTAAGGCTTCCCATCCAAGATTTGACATCATGGTAGAGGCGCTGCCTGTTTGCCTTTAGTCGTTGGTAACAAATCTTGCACCCCTCCGCTGAACTCTCTCTAGTGCAGTGATATTCATTTTGGTAGGTGGGTCCCAGACTGCAGCAGCGTATTTGACTGTGGGACGTACAAAGGTGGTAAAGGCACGTTCCTTGGCTGACTGGGGGCAAGAGCTGATGTTTCTGCGTAAGAAGGCTAGGGTGTTGTTTGCCTTCTTGGTGACAGCATCGACGTGGGTGTTCCAGGACAAGTTTTTGGAGATGTTGAGGCCTAAATATTTAGCGATTCTACATGCTGGAGTGAGTGACCATGAATGGTGTAGTTGTTGTGGAGTGGATTTCCCTTTTTAGTAATGGTTAGAACTTCACACTTGTCTGGGTTGAACTGCATCTGCCATTGTTGTTCCCATTTGATCAGGTTGTCCAGGTCTTCTTGCAGTGGTTTGCAATCATCAGTGGTGCTCAACTTCCTGTCCATAAGGCAATCGTCGGCAAAGAGGCGAGTCAGAGATTTGGCGTAACTTGGCATGTCGTTTATATAAGCTAGGAATAGTAGTGGACCAAGGACGGTTCCTTGTGGCACTCCTGAAGTGACTGGGTTAGTAGAGAATGATTTCCCTTCTAGTATGACAGTCTGGGTCCGGTATGATATTAAGTCCTTGATCCAGGAAAGAATGTTGTTCCTCACTCCGTAGTGGTTCAGTTTTGCAAGTAGCCGTTGGTGAGGGACCTTGTCGAAGGCCTTGCTGAAGTCCAGCAGGATACCATCTATCTGTTGGCTATTGTCCAGTGCATTAGCTATGTCGTTGATGGTAACTGGGTCTCGCAGGACCTTCGCTTGCGGAAGCCGTGTTGTTCGTCAGAAAGTATGTTGTGGTTTTCTAGATGGGAGAGGACACTGCTTTGGATGATGTGCTCCAGGATTTTACAACTTATGGAAGTTAAGGATATCGGCCTGTAGTTGGAAGGTTGGCTTCTATCTACCTTTTTGAATACTGGCGCAACTGTTGCTGTTTTCCAGTCAGATGGGATCTTGCCCTGGTTGATGGAGATCTGGAATATAAGCTGCAGAGCTGGAGTGATCTCATTGGCTGTTTCTTTGAGTAGGCGGGCTGGGATGCCGTCAGGTCCAGAAGCCTTGTGTGGATTTAGTCTGGATGTCAGCTTGGTGACCCCATTACGGTGGACAGTAATATCTGGGATGTCTGGTGTTGTGCTCTTGCTGAGACTCGGTAAGTTGGTCATGTCTTCAGTAGTAAAAACAGAAGAAAACTGGGAGTTTAGGATATTGGCCTTGGTAGTGCTATCGCTGAAGGTCACACCGTTCCGCTTCAGTGGAGCAACTCCGCATCTGTCGTTTTTCTTGTTCTTTATGTAGTTCCAGAACATATTTGGGCTAGCATCGTCGCCGCATACAATGGTGTTAACATAAGAGTTGTATGCCACTGCACTTCTTTTTGGGAGAGTTTCTTCAAGTTGCTATAGGACTGCCAGTCTTTTGCCTTGTTGGTTTGCTTGGCCCTTTTGTACAGTTTTTCCTTCCGTCTTGTTAAGGAACAGACGTCTTTTGTCAACCAGGGTTGAGTTATGCGGGTCGATGTAACTCTCGATGGTATGCATTCGTCCATGATCTCACTGCATTTCGTTTTGAAGAAGTTCCAAAGGGTGTCTATATCTGTGTCTGTGCTGTATCTTTCTAGCATAGTATTCGATAACTCAGACATCTTTCCTTGGAGTTTACCAATGTCGATTTTCTTCCACATTTAGATTTTACGCTTCGTTGGTTTTTGTCTTGAGATGGTGATGTTGGAGTCAGTGAAGACGATGTCATGGTCGCTGATGCCAAGGATTGATTCGCATCTATTTACTAAGGATGGTCGGTTGGTGAAAAATACTAGTAGGTCCAAGGTGTTGTTTTCCCTAGTGGGACTTTTGACAGTTTGTATGAGGCCAAGATCTTCTTCTGGTGAAAGGTAGGTTTCATTGATGTCTTTCCTGTACTGGTTACCAGTGATGGGGTTTGAAGACCAGTCGATATCAGGTAGGTTAGAGTCTCCACTCACCCAAATGGTAGACTTGGGGTTCTTATGGCAGATATCTGTGATGATGGCTGACAAGTTTTGGGTATACTCGATACTACTTCTAGGTGGTCTGTATGCAGATATAAATATGAGGGAGTTTTTTGAGTCACAGTCAATTTTACTCGCTACAATTTCACATTCTGGGTTGTTAGCTTTTGGTATGTCGATCTGGTTGCTGATTATGTTGGACTTAATCGCAAGCAAGATACCTCTAAATCCTTCAGCACGGTCTTGTCTGTAGATTTCATAATCTGATTCATCAGGTAGGATTTCGCTATTTCCAATTGATGGTTTTAGCCAGGTTTCATTGCCAAATATGATGTCTGGGTTGCTGTTGTCTAAGAAGTTCTAAAAACTGTGCTTTTTGGTATTTATGCTTTGAAAGTTAATGGTGGCTACACGGATATTTCTGTTGATGGGTAGTTTGGAGCGTCGAATTTTTTGGTGGTTTGGGCTTGATGTATGCAAAGGTGTTCCCAGATTATTGTTGTCAAAGGATGAGTAACTCAGTTCAGATCTGTTCATCCACTCATAGATGTTACTGCTGGTGTCAATCATAGATTCAAAAAGACTAGTGGAGAAGTTGTGTATACCACATTGGCAGCAAATCCAAGATGCATTTGATGGTTTGAGAGCTTTGCATATGGTGGTATTCATGCCCATACAGTTTGCATTTTACCAAAGGTTACAGCTGTCACAAGCCACTGCTCGATGTCTCCAGGTAACAGCCTTGTGACAGATTTGACAAGGGTGGGTGGACCTGGGTTCAGTTCAGTGTCTGCTGAGAGGAGTATAAGTATGTAGCTGAGGTTGTTTCACCTGTGACATGATTAAGCTGGTTCTTGCAATTGGATAGGTTTGCAAGCATTTCTGGGATTGACTGTTTGTTAGGTGGTAATAAAAACATTACTAATCAGACAATATTTTCTCTTGCGTATTTTAGAAGAATATTTAAGGATTGTTTTCAACAATTGAAAACAATCCTTATATTTTAAATTTTAAAGTAAAAATGAAGTAACAAGAGCAGTATTTTACATCAAATAATATTTGCAATTCACAATTTTAGTGTCGTAACTTGTTGTTTGCGGAAGAATTCATGTATAGTCAACGTCATCAATACATCTTATTATGACGTCACAATCAGTCACGTGCTGAAAAACCAAGTTAGATTATACGAAATAACAAACTTTGCCAATGTATTTGAACGAAATTAAAATATTAATATATAACTAATTAACATTTCTGTAAAATAGACTCGGGCAACTACAAACGTTGAAGAACATGATGGCTGCATTGCTTACTGGTCGGAGCATCCATAAATTTTATCGGATTCGGTTTACCCACTTTCTGTTTTTGTTGTTTTGGTTTTCGCTTTGTGTAGTAAATGCTTGTCAGAATCCAGATTTGTAATCTCTATTGACTCTTAATTCAAATGTTCTTTTAAAATCAATCTGATCGCCTGCACATTGGTAATATCTTATTGATAAATTAGAGACGTATAACGTCCAGTGATCAATATTGCAGCTAAATCGGTGCCGAGAAGAAGCAATAAATAAATTTTTAAAAATGTTTTAAGGAGAAAATAGTGATATAAACAGTTTAAGTGCTTTATACAAATGAGTGAAAACTTGATAGTGAAGGGAGTTTATAACCACAGTAGCCTACACAAGTATTCCCAAAACTTGTCAGCCATCATCACAGATATCTGCCATAAGAACCCCAAGTCTACCATTTGGGTGAGGGGAGACTCTAACCGCTCTTTGTGACCTCCCATTTTGGGATAATAAAGAAACGCAACATACAAAAAATTGGGATTTTTACTTCATATATTATTTTAACAATTTATCATATAAATAATTGATACAGAAATGTAAAAATTGGCAAACTTCTTGTTTATGAGTTCTTTTACCATGGAATTTAACATTTTGCCGCATATTGTCAATAAATCACGTAAAATGTCAATATCTGTTGTGCCCACCATTTGCTTGTACACAGCCCTTACGCATGGATTCAATTAAACGTTGAGTACGAACACGCGGTATCCTTTGCCATTCATACTGAAGTGCATGCTCTAATTGTTGCAGATTTTGCTGCGTTGGTTGTCTTTGGCGCACGCCCCGATCCAGTTCATCCCACAGATGTTCCATTGGGTTAAGACCTGGAGATCGTGATGGTCAACGGATCACATTGACATTCTGTTGATCTAAAACATCTACTGTTACACATGCTGTATGTGGTCGGGCATTCTCATGTTGAAAAATTTCTCTTTTAATGTCAATTACGGGCAAATGCGGCCGAATAACTTCGTCTCTATACCTAACAGCGTTAAGATTGCCTTGAATATGTATCAGTTGTGTGTTCCTGGCGTAAGAGATAGCGGCCCACGTCGTAACACTGCCTTCGCCAAAATTGTCTCTTTCTACAAAACAGTTTTGGGCAAAACGTTCATGTCGGCGCCTGTACACTCTATGTGACCATTGCGCTTTTCAATCTGAAAACGTGACTCATCGCTGAACCACACTCTTCTCCAGTTCTGTAAATTCCATACACGAACGGTAGTACACCATCTGACCCTTGCTCGGCAGTGTTTCAGTGTTGCTCCGACATAACGTCTTTTTGTCCGCAATTCATGAGAGAGTTACAGATTGCGTACTGTCTGTGGTGACATACGGCGCAACCCAGGGACGTTTACAGCTGTTTCTGTTGCAGCAATAGTCCTGTTCCGTAGATGGAATAATCTAATTTAACGATCATGCGCCCGAGTTGTAACATGCGGATTCCCTGAACGCAGTCGGTCTGTCGTAGTACCAAGCTGCTAGTAGCGTCTCAAAAGGTGTGAAATTGTGCTACAATGAACATTGTACGTTCTGGCAACAGAATTTTGTGATTTCCCGGCCTCTATTCGACCGATAGCGGTAGCAACATCTAACCTTGGCATAGCGTCACCTCATCAGAATTTTATTTTATTAACGCAGTCAAGAACAAAAAAAAATTAGCGGGGTTTTATACCGATTGTCAGAGTTAAAAAATACCCATGATTTGCACTTGGTGGAACTTAAATGCTTTCACCTTGAAACCTTTAATAAAGGTGTAATTATGACGTAGTGTATATATATTTGAATATTTATAGGTTATTTGTGCGCAAAAAATAATTTGAAAAATTGTATCCGATGTTGCGTTTCTTTTTTGAGTGAGTATATATGCACAGAACATTGAACTCTGTCTATCACCTTAATGTTGACAAATGTCAGGCCATGTCTTTCTATGAAGATTTATTTTATGTTGCAACGAAGTTGTTTTAGAAAACGTGTTTGTTAAATGACGTACAGAGGTCAATAGTTTTGTCTAAACTCAATTTATACTGTTGCTCCATAAAAGTATGAATCTCGCATATTGTTAATATCTGATGGTACATGGGCGTTAACGTTTATTCTACACATCCAACGGCTACAAATTTTAACTTGCAACTATCAGGATTCTCATGTAATTGCATGCTTGTAAGGATACGATCTTTTTGTTTGAACATTTTGTGTTTTTGGTTTTTGTTTCGTGTTTATGTTTGTCTGAATCCATACTAGTAATCATTCCTCGACATTCGGCTCTTATTGTTATGCGGTTTTCCAGGCATTTTCTTTACATACTTGCATATGCTATATAAATTGCCTGTCTGAATAGGGGTTTAGTTATAATTCCTCGTGAGACGATATTGTGTTATATTTTTTATCCAAGTAGCACAAACTGGTCGTTTTCAGCTTTTGCAGATTAATGTTGTCAACAAGAAGTTGATATCAAAAAATCATTGTGTCGCTCAAGTATAATTGCTTCGATATAAGTAACTAGATTAAACCCAACTTGATAATTTTGTTTGCTGATCTTTTAAACTAGGGTCACTTCTTGAAGCTAACCGGAGACAATCTTGTGACGAATGACATATTATGTATTGTTTCTAAGACAGAGAATGTAAAAGAGAAGCTTAAAGATATAAAAATATTTCAACCTCAGCAAACCTCATAAAACAGTGCGAACTTTAAGTGCTTATGTGTCAAACTATATGTACAATTGACATTCTTTTTTGTAGCTCTTTCTGTTTTGTTTTAGCTTGCTCTTAAAAGGCCGATATCAGGATTTGGAATCACGCTTAGTTGAAAAAAAACCAGGAATATAAATCTTTATTTATAAAACTACTGTATATTAATATATATCACGACACGGCATGTATGTATATGTATATTGTCAGTATTGCATATTCAACATTTATATCGTATTTGAATTTATTTTCGAATTGCACATTATCAACAAAGCACAACTGTAATTTTCGTCCACTGATATGTCTCCTATGACCGTTTGAATTGATCAGGAATAAATGATTGATTCTTTGTAGATGTTCCGAGATGTTACACGATTTTTATATTAATTTTTATCAATATAGATGTAGGAAAATGACCGTTTTTTGGTTTAATAAAACTGCTCTTAAAAAGACATATAATGAACAATCGATGTTTTTAATTTTTATACAAAGCACGTGTCATTTGTCTAGACAGACAATCAAGATTCCATACTTTAAGCTGTAGGCAACGACTACTTTAGTTATAAAAGAAGAAAATGTCATTTTAGGTTTGAAAAGCATGTCAAAGCTTCTTTTTAATAAACTCGATATTGCCTAAGTGTAATTAGGTTTTAAAGTATAAAGAACTTAACATAAAAACAAATGGATTTGTGCATAAACTTTTTGCAAACTGTTTGTGATTTAAGATTGTGTTATATTTTTGTACTATAAATAACACTGTGGAAGCATACATACTTCCTGTCAGTCAACTTTAGTCATTTAAGAATTGTCAGACATGGTTGTGATCTGATTTTGTTCTCATAATAAGACTATAAACGCATTCATATCCCCATGTGAGTAGACATAAAATAGTCATATCAGCTTTTTCCTGATACAATGTAAAGGCTTTGTACATATTGCATAAATGTTTTTTTCTAAAACATGAATTTTGCTTCAAAGTTACCAAAAGATCAGAATGTTATCAATACACTAGTAGAATGGATCAAGTTATCAATGAATCATTAAATGGACCAGGTTGTGTCAATGATGTCAAAAGTTCATATGAGTTCTCCTGAATCCTTAATTGCAAATTTGCAGGAAATAATTCGTAATAACATCGTGTTTTACCCATCGCAAATTTGAATAACAATAAAATGTCACCCAAATAGTTGTAGATCAATTGGTGTGTAGACAAATCAGTAATAATATCCGCGGCAGTATTATAACTACGTACTGAATATTCAAAAATTACGAAAAGTATCTATATCTTTACACGAAATCAGATTAAATATTAATCAACAAATACAATGTATCTATAGTAAGCCTTATTGAAGGCGCGTACAGTAAGTTTTTTCTTGTAGCCTTGGCTTTCAAAATTCTATCCAGAAGAAATTGGTTGCAAAAATCAGCATACTCACTGCAATCTATTAAACACCTGATCAATTAAGACATATAGACAAAGTATGCAGGAGAAACTGGAATATTGCTACACATGTGAGCAAAATTCTCTTTTTGAAATTATTATCTTCTCGTTTGTCGAAAATTCTTCTGCTGATATAATAATTGTCGTCATATTCGAGGTGTAAGTCTTGAATTTATGTAGATTAAGATGTTTCTGTGGTTTCTTTAATTTCAACTTTTGATCGATATATATAACGGAAGCCATTGAGCAAATCCGTGGGTTATTAATTTAAAGGCCATCATCAATATATTTATAAGTGAAATGAAATGACATAGCTTCTGCTATCTTCTTGTCTTAAATATAGCGTTGAAAAAAAATAAGTTTCATAGAATACAGGAACCAATCGACATGGAGTGGACCGCTAATTTATCCACTGGAAATAGAATTTCCTTCTGAAGAACACATCAAATAAGTTGATTAAAAAAACTCTCATACTATAAACCAGTCCTCTTTGCATTATAACTTACCGTTTAATTCTTTTGTAGAAAAATACCCGTTGTTGTAACACAAATCTACGTATTTGTAGACATATGCGGAAACAAAGGTTTATTTTTAATTTTTGCTTTTTAAATTGTATAATAAAGTTCTAATAACTGTTTTTAAAATCCACAGTATGGAGAGTCTTCAGACTCTGAAAATGGTATGTGTGGTATACCAAGCTCCTTAAAACGGCGTTCAATGTAATGTTTGAAAGTCATCACGTTTATCGTAGTCTACTTTCTGGTTTACCGAGTTTATTTCAGGAATAAGTAATATTACGGCCAAAGTGTAATTTTAAGCTCGATAGGTATTAAAATGCAATTTGTCATCAAATTTGGTATTGTTCACTGACAATACATCATCTATAGAGGGGAATATGAAATTGAAGGCGCCATAGTCTCTCCTCTCAGCTTTATCAAACACAATCAGAAATATTATACACTGTAAACATGTAGTTTTATTCGTTTTCTGTAATTTTTTGACTGTGTTTTCAAAATTTTAAAAAATTTTGAAGTTATGTAACTGAGGAAATAAGATGCTTTGATAATCAGTATAATTGCTTATGTCTCCCAAGTTTTTACCTATATAGTATGTTTGATTTGCAATAATTTATCCCTTGCACTTGTCACTTGAAGAGAGCTTTATTGTGGACAAGTACTTTAAATTAATATCAGTAGGAAAAAATTGTGTTTAAAAAACTTTTAAAACATAAGATTTATATGAAATATAATCAAAGATACTAAGGTTATTAAATGCGTTTTGTCTAATGATCAGTGACGCTTTTAAGCTTTTTCTACGGTAAAGCGCCCATGATAAGTATTGTCATTTCCCACTGTCAATATTCGTTAGATAGGGATGATATTTATGTCAATGTTTTGTCACATTACTAGCCCTTTAAAAGCAAATAATTATGTTTTCGTCATTCAAGAATAGGCTTTATTCTAACCTACTAAGGAGTTCCCTTAACAGGGTGTTGTATCCGTTAACAAAATAAAAAAATTACAAAATACGAAGAAATGCTTTCAATTTTATTATATTTTTACTATCTACTTATTCTTCCTTTTTACGGCGATAAATTAAATCCATTGTTGAGTTGTTCCATGGAATTGGCTAATAGCAAATCCGCTCTTAGTACCCGAAATGTGTTCCGATTTTTTAAGGTGTAATCTCCGTTAAACACTAGTAAAACTATAATGCAATGAAAAATTTGGTAGAATTTTAATGCGCAATTGAAAGATTAAATGCAAAACTAATATACGTAAATGAAACCTTGAAATCGTTCTTTAAAATAGCGGAAAAATGTATAAAACTATAAATTGTAATCTCCGTTAAACGTGTTCTCCGTGAAAACAACGAAAGCAACCGCGAAATATCAAGCGCTTCCATGGAGATATAGTGCTTCCGGGAGTGACGAATTTTATCAGCGTCTTGGGTAAAGTTGCAAGACAAAGAAAGACAACTCAATCAAAAGCACCTGAAATAATGGATGGTGAGATTCTTCTGTCATAAACATGTAAAACAATTAATAATATTTCGTATTCTAGAAGACCCAGATTCGAATTATTAGAACTTCTATAAAAAGGGAAGCCGAAATTCGATATGACCTCACAGTTGTCAATGATTTTTCCATCTACTAAATTGATGGTACTACATATAAAATCACAATAGCAAACTGCAATTTTCAATATGTCAATGACTGCAATGCCTAAATATAAAAAATAAAGAGACTTCACTAACAACCAGTGTCCTCAGCATATGAAATGTTCTTATTATTAAAACGTTACGCTCCTTCATTTTGCAGGAATTAATTAAATGATAGTTTTATCCACCCCCCCGCCCTTCCCACCAAAGGGCAAACCCAAATAAAACCCCCAAAAACAACAACAACAAAACAAATCAAACAAACAAAACAAAACAAAACAAAAAAAACGACAACTCATCGATTCTTGAGTCCAGTATTTTTTTTATTATTATCAGCACTCAAAGTCAAACAAATAGATCCTACAATTGTTTACTGTAACTGTAAGAACAACGCCAATAATACACACCAAGACCCACAAGACATGAAATATCAAGGATCGTAATAAAATTGTCAGGTTACCATTAGTTTCTGTTTTGAATATATAAATATATATATTATTTTTTATTTCTTTCCGATGATTCTATGATCTCGTTCTGTTTATTATTGTTTACATCAGCGTCTAACCACTGTGTGCTTCTATCAGGTCCGCGTTTTAAAAATAAAATATATGGAAAGCCATAATATCATTTTTAAGGAATATTTTTCAGCACTTTTATTTTTGCCATTCTTTTTATCATGTTTTCCTGGAGTTGTGCATTAAAACGTAACTTTTGCGCCAAAAATAGAAAGAAATCAAAACATTTACCTGTTATTAATTTGTCAAAACTGAATTACTGTAAGAAAAATAATAAAACTACAAATCAAAACAAAACGCCCAAATTAACAAATTGAATTTAATTAGTTTTAAAGAATGAAAAAACGGAAAGAAACATTAATTAATAAATATTTATGTTAAAAAATCGAAATCTCTGGTCTTTTTTTTCTATACAGAAAAGAGGAAAAAGAGTAGGGCTGAATATCAAAGAGAGTATAGAGAGCGTAGGAAATCAGAAGATTTGGAGACGTACTTACAAAAAGATAGAAATAGAAAGAACAAATCTTATGTGCAAAGTAATAAATTAGGCAAAAGAGATCTTGAACGAAGACGAAAGAAAACCCGAGAAAGAATGAAGCAATACCGAGAAAATAAAAAGAAAGAGTTGGCCAAGTCTCCTGTCAAATCAACCGTCGAAAAGCGCAGATCATCAAGAAAAAGAATTAGCAGGGCAATTTCTAGGGCAAACAGGAAAATATGCAAATTGGAATCGGAACTGGCAATATCTAACAGAACAGTATGGAAATTGAAGAAAAGAATCCGAAAATTGAAAGCGAAGCAGGATATACTTTATTCAACACCAAAGAAAGCTCTTAAACCCTGCATAACTACTCCTAGGTCTACAGCCATGTCTGATATGAGAGAATCTGGTCTAGATCCAGTAAAATATCCAAAAATATGCAGGAAGTTACAATTTCACAAAATTTTTACAAAAAACTTTGCGGAAGAGGTTACCCTTAGTTCAAAAACAAATGGAAGAAACAGTAACACAATTTTTAAATAGAGGGGATAATTCGTCAGTTATGCCTGGAAAGTCCGACTACAAAACTGTACACGGAAAACAAAACCAAAAAAGAATTCTATCGGATCACTTGAAGAATTTGTATCTGAAGTTCAGGACTGAGAATTCTAATATTTCAATGTCTTATTCTAGATTCTGTAAGTATAGACCCAAACACTTCAGCTTAGTTTCATATGCAACTCGCAATACTTGCCTTTGTATTAAACACCAGAACATGGCATTGAAACTCCGTTGTTTGAAAAGATGTGGCCTTATTACCGATGATAATCCTGACTCCTTTGTAAAAGATGTGACACCTGACTTTGACGTTGAATCAGTATTTCCTGTTGATAGCGGCTATTTTACGTTTGATGAATGGATGCGTGTTAATACAGACGCAGGGCAACGGATGAATATAGTTACAAAAACAAGCGACAGGTCATCTTTTGTTAAAACATTTCAAAAGCAGTTGTTTGAATTCAAAGCACACGTTATTCGCGTTAAAAATCAGTATACAGCTCTACAAACTTTGAAAGCAACTCTTCCTGATCATCATTTTATTGTGCAAATGGATTTTTCAGAAAATTTCAACTGTAAAACTAGTGATGAAGTTCAATCTTCTTATTTTAACAAATGTCTTGTTAGTTTGCACCCTGTAGTTGTGTATCACAAAATAGATGGAACTCTTCATCACAAGAATTTCACTTTCATATCGAATGATTTGAATCATAACGCTTCGTTCGTGTTTTCAGTTATAAATAGATTGGTCCCACTGATAAAAGTTATGGACCCTGCAGCAGAATATATGCATTACTGGACAGATAGTCCGACGTCGCAATACAGAAATAAACATATTTTTTCAATTATCAAAAACCACAAAACTCACTTTGAGGTTGATTGTACTTGGGATTATTTTGAGGCGGGTCACGGGAAAGGCCCTTGTGATGGCATTGGTGGAACGGTAAAAAGATGTGCTGATCTAGCAATTAAGCAGAAAAAAGTTAACATTCAAAATGCTGACGATTTTCACACATGGGCTGCAGCTAGTAACCTAGCTATCTCATTTAAATACATTTCGAAGGGTGATATTAATCGATACTCTATTGTACTGAATGAAAGCATTGCCAAGAACTGCAAGCCAGTAAAAGGAACTCTACAACTGCATTCAGTAAGGACTGATTCCGTTTCACTTTTCATTAAAAATACATCATGTTATTGCAATGCTTGCATAAATAGGAACTATTGCGATGGCTGGAAACGTGTTCAGTAAAAATGTGCGTGAATTATTTATTTCAAAGAATAAATATTCCTGTAGTTTATAAAAAAAAACCACAATTATACTCAATAGCCTTTTGTTCTGATGTTAATCTAGTTTAACATTTCTAAGTCAATGTACTGTACTACTTTTCTAAGGTACAAGCAGGGAAGAACCGAAAAGTTTTTTACCAGCGTCTGTCACAAGTTCAATTTTTTTCTGAATAGTATACTTGTATGTTTAAATCAAGTCGAACATATCTAGCGTTTATGGGTCTTGCGTGTGGCTACATATTCATGTAGAGTTGGGGGCAAATGGAGCCCGCATTTAAATAAGAATTATCCGCTTTATATTGTATCCTACAAGTTTCAATATGAATTATATCGGTATTTATTACGGTGTGTATAGGTGACATTTCTTTTGTATGAGAAATATTTTCATGAAAAATTTGCAGTAATGTAAACTTTTCAATGCCATGTTATGATATTTCAAACTCACTGTTGAGAATAAATCATTTTTAAAGGATTGGTAGTAAAGCGTTTAATATAACCCTTACAAAAAAATGACTGCCAATAGTGTCTAGAAATCGGGACTGCTTTCCACAAAAAACTGCATTTACAAGGTACTCAAAATACATCAATAAAATACCGTTCAATTTAAAAAAATCGCAAAAGTCTGATATAAGGGAATTCTTTACAAGTTGTTAGAAAAAGGTTTTCGGATTTGTGTAAAATTGTAGGAGGAGTTAATTATACAAAATGGGCACCGTCTTCTGCAAATGTTCAGAAAATGACTAAGTTTCCAAATCTGGAAACCTTCCATATGTGTATCTGCACAACTTCAATACATGTGCAATATGTCTATGAAGTTTTATAGATTTGAGTTGAAAACTGTAGGAAGAGTTGATTACAGAAAATAGATACCATATTTCCGCCGCCCGCCTTCGCCATACTTTAACCCAGGTTTGTAACATGCAACCAGGCTAATAATCAAGGTAGTGGCTATCCGTTCCTTCATCTTGTCGCTAAATAATTTATTTTTACTGAAATCGGTGTTTTCAGTAAATTGCTGTTTTTTCTTTGAATGGTACCAGCATTTAAATTTTTTTCAAATGAAAAACTGGTTGGTTATTTGCTACGTAGAGATATAAAAATTAACTACATTTCGATCCTAGTGATGAGACTGCTTTTAAATTATTTTGTTATGTACACCAAAAACAAGCTTTAAACCATGAAATTTGAAACGTCACTGGTAACGTTGTGAAACGTCGCTGATAACGTTGTAAAACGTCGCTGGTAACGTTGCTTTTTATTTTCATCCCATTTTTTTTTCCAAAAATGTTTAATATTACATGACAATTTTCTTCTCACAAAACTGTACAAGATCTGAATATTATCTACATTAAGAAATAATTTAAATCATCAAAGTTTTGTTTTTCGTCATTCTCTACTCTACAATGGGCGCTTTACCGTAGAAATAGTGAAAAACCCCAAAATATTTAAAATCCAAAAATTTCAAATGTGGTAAGGCATTAACCATCAAAATCAAAAATACTTTTTGAATTTTATCAACACATTTGCAAATATAAGATATAAATCTGTCAATTATAGAATTTATAAGAAATACATGACAAATTATCACTCACCTATACTATTATCCGAATGTTATTTAAACAGGAAACCAGATGGCGATTTTAATGGATAGCATGACAAATTCTATAACATAATATTTGCAGCTATAATTTTAAGCAACCGGTTGCAATTTGTACACATTTAAATTAACGAAAACATGAAATAATACATACCATAAATTGGAATGTATTGCGCTATTTTATTATTGACGACCAGAAACAAACTGTATCAAAGTACGTCAATTGGATATGCACGAAAATGATTATAACATCGCAGCTATTACTCATTTTCTTTGCGATGTCAACTTTTATACATAACTTTTTATAACGACTTCTATAACTATGATTGATTGATTGATTGAATGTCTGCTTTACGTCCAGCGAGCAATATTTCAGCTATATTCAGGACGGCAACAAGTTAACAAACAATAAATAGGAAAATAGGGGTGGGATGGGTCACAGGGAATACAATTTTGACTGCCACTGAGAAGTATGGAGTTTTGGGTAGGGGCGGAAAATTAAGCCTTTTGTAGCGGCTACAATGAGTCTACTCTTTTTCCAAATCTACAAAAGGGGTCTTTATCGTTCAAGGAGCGCGGCACTCTCCAAACACGTTACCCACTACGGTCCGCGGTCAGGCTTTTCGTATTATGACCTGACAACACCCAACGAGAGGGTCTCCCCTAACCGCCACCCGGGGACGCGCTGTGCTGCTCTGTAGGTCGAGCACTAGGAACCCTCACAGTACGGACAACCCCCAACAAGAGGGTCTCCCCTATCCGCCACACGGGGACGCGCTGGTCTGCTCTGTAGGTCGACCAGTATGGTTCATACCTTTGACTTATTTTCTGAATCTGAATCTGAATCAAGGTACGTCGATTGAAACCACTACTGGTATGATTTGATGGGGAGAGAGAGAGCGGCTTAATCTAGTCGCGAGACGCGAGCTTAGCTCTAAATGCCTCATCGGAAGTGGAGTTCATGTTTGCGTCTTCCAGCTAGTTCCAATCATAAACAGTTCGAATAAAAAAAGAATTTCTGTAGGAAGCGGTGTTGCACCGGCTTACTTTATAACACTTGTTGTTTTTCAGTTCGTGGGATTCAACAATGTTAGTTGTTTTAAAGTCTGGTTTTTGTGTGGCAAGAATACGGCGTTTATTTCCTTCGACTCTTTCGAATTATGATGAGGCTGGTATGGCTGGCAACATCCCATCAACCATCTTGAACATGATAGTCAGTTTAAGTTGCTTTCGTATCTCTTGTACGTGCAGGAGGTCAAGGTCTTTGAGCATGCTAGTAACACAGCCGCGGTCCCGTGATTTGTATTTACCACTTATATACCGGGCAGCCTTTCGTTGAACCTTTTCCAACTTGTCGATATCGGACTGGAGGAAGGGGTCACATACGGCGGCACCGTATACTAAGATAGAGCGCACTGGTGAAATTTATATGCTGTACAACGGCGTTTCGGTGGACTGTGTCGTAGATTTCTGCGGATGAAACTGAGCGTGCAAGATGCTTTTTTGCATATATTGTTTATGTGATTTGTCCATTTGAGGTCATTTGAGATCGACAGACCCAAGTACTGATTATTAACAACGTCTTTAAGTACTAGTATAGTATTGTTAAGTTCGTAGAAGTATAATGATGTTTTTTTACGCGGAGTATATAACATTTGGTTGCCCCAGGTGTAAGCACACTTTTCAAGGTTGTGAAGGTCCCGTTGTAATATGTTGTGATCTTCATGAGAGCGGATTGGACGATATAGCAAGCAATCGTCTGCGAATAGGCAAACTTGTGAGGACACTGATTCCGGTTAATCATTTATGTGGCATAAGAACAATAGAGGTCTCAAGACGGTTCCTTGGAGAACCCCAGAGGCAACATGGACATCTTTAGATGTTTGACCTTCGACCACGACGCGCATTTTTCGGTAACAGAGGAATGTTTTAATCCACCACTTGAAGTTCTCTCGAATTCCGTACAAGTCCAGCTTATGGAGGAGTTTTTCTTGCGAACCGTGTCGAAGGCCTGGCTAAAATCTAATATTGCAATATCGGTTTGTAAATTTTTATCAAAATTCTTAGCAAGATCGTCAAAAATTACAGCAAGCTGAATTTCACAAGAATAGCAACGTCTAAAACCATGGTTTAACGATGTTAGGGTTTGGTTTTGTTTTTGTCAAAATATCTATGCTTACACACAATATGTTCCAAAAGTTTTGAAGGGACTGATGTGAGCGACACGGGCTATGGTTGGTGACGATCACCCTTCTTGTACAGCGGCGCGACATTGGCATTCGTCAATTGATTTCTGAAAATGTTCACATATACCTAGTGCTAGCTCGGTTGAGCATTCCTTAAGCACTCGATTCGGAATTGTTGTCTAAGAGTTTTTGTGTTCCTTCTAAAGTAATGACAAGTTTGTCTATAGGATTTGTTTAGTATTTGGACATTTTTAGTTTGAGTTATCGTCCCCTTTTGGGAAAACAGAACTAAATTGCTCAACAAGAATCTCGGCTTTACGAGCACTGTCACTAACAAGTTAACCCATAGATAGTAATGATGATATGCCCATATTGTCCTCCTTTGATTTCGTGTAACGCTAAAAGGGTTTGCTGTTGTTCTCATATAGCCCCTTTCGATGGTTTCGTTTATATATGACCATTCTGCTCGGCGATATGCTCTTTTCCACTCTTTCTGATAATAGCTAAAGTTTGACAAATTTGGCGTTTGTTTGGCCTGACGGTATAAACGTTGTTTTCGGCGTTTCATTTTTTTAGCTTATGATTTAACCATGGTAACGATCTTTTATAACTAAAAGATGTCGACGGTATAGTGTCCCCTTTATTTTTCAAAAGTGTTGATTTTAAAATTTCCCAAAGATCTTTCATTGATGAGCCGTTTTCAGATAGGGTTTTATTGCTGGACGACAGTTCTGAGCACTTTAATTTTAGTGTTTAGTGTTTCAGTCAGATTTACCAAATGAAACATGTTTCTGTTTCGGAGTATCGCAATAGTGCGGTTTAGTGTCGGAGTCTACAACTACGATAGAATGGTCCGAAAGACCAGCTACCGTTGAACAGTTTTTAACAAGTGACGGGTCTGTAGTGAAATATAAGTCTAGATAATTTCCTTGCCGTGTTGGATATTACTGCATTTGTGTGAGGTTATTTGCTACTGATATATCGATAAGTTGTGGATGCATATCCCGGTGAGGGATCGATGTTACTGACAGAGTTGGCCAATCAATGCCAGGACAGTTAAAATCGCCAAGTAATACAACATGACGGTCCTTCCGTTCAGTAATTAGAGTAAGGGGACGATTAAGCTCATCTAAGTCGCAAGTGTTTCGATGGGACAAATAGAAAACTCTAACGTGTAGGTCTTTGTTCCCAAGGAGTTTTATCTTAACCCAGTCTAACTCGCAGTTTGTTGCATACTCCGGCTCCTCTATCGAAACGATATCTTCCCGCATATGAATGAATACGCCTTCAACGAGTGAACTTCTATCGTTGCGGTAGGCCTTATAATGGCACGGAAAGATCTCGTTCGATAGGATAGCAGTCTCATCAATAATACCACCTGGTTTAACGCCGTTTGACCAGAATTCGGTTCCGCACACATGTCAGGTTTTAGATATTTAAGCATGGCTGAAAATTCAGATTTTTAATCGACGATGCTAAGACAGTTTATGTTTAATGTTCTGAGATTGTTCTTTCTAGTCGTGAAAGGCGATTCGTATCTCGTATATTTTGACCACAACGACTCTGAGTTTGTTCTAACAGAAGAGCGGCTACTGTTATATGTGATCGGGCTGCTAGTTGTCATTGGGCTAAATACTGACGATGATATGGAGTCATTAGTAATGTTTGGATCTTGATTCGGCGCGTAGTAGTTTGGATCGATCTCAAAACTTCTGAAGCTAAAACTATTAACGTCTGTACTGTTACTTTTACAGCAAGGCCACTGAACACATGATCGTTGGCGTAAGGAGTAATCATTTGTACAAAGTTTCATGCATGGTTTATGATTCAACATGCTAGCTACCATTGTCACAACATGCGCCTAAACACTCCCATGTGACAGGAAGATCGCTGTTGTCATTTGGGCCGGGGTTAAGTTCAACATCGCCGGCTAGCACGATAGCTAGTAGAGTCAAAATAGGTTTTTACATTGTTCATAAGATGTAACAATATGAGGTCTCTGTTTGACAAACGTATAAAATGGCAGTTGGAATGTTTCAGTTGCTTTAATGTCATTCGGTTGGAATTCCGATCATTGGCGGTGATTTTAACGAGGCTCTAAGGGCAGGAGATCGAATGAGTAAGAACGCGAATACGCGATTTATAGAACCGGTAAATAGTCTTAAAGTGTTTATAAAAAGTAATAAACTCGTAGATATATGGAGAAATAAAATTCCTAATACTGCTCAATTTACGTGGCGTAGAAAAGATAAGACTCAAGCAAGTAGAATTGATTTATTTCTAGTTGCAAATGAGTGTATACCTTTGATTAACGAATGTAAAATAAAACCGGCGATTATCAAATCTACTGATCACCAATGCGTGTTTTTGACGGTACGAAGTGGTTTGGGCGAAAGGGGAAACGGCTTTTGGAAATTAAATGTCTCCGTATTACAAGACAATGAATACCGAGCGTTGATTAATAGATTAATTGACAAATTTTCGTATAGAATGTCAACAATTAACGGAGAAGATATACGCCTTCTATGGGATAGTTTGAAAATCGAAATCAGGGATCAGACCATAGCATATTGTAAAAACAAATCAAAATTAACTAAAGTAGAAACTAAAAACCTCGAAGAAGAATTAGAAATAAAATTGAAATTAAGAGACGAGCTCACAATCGAAAATAAAACTCTAAATGATAGTATTAACAATATAGAACAACGGTTAGAAGTTATATACGAAAATAAGGCTAGAGGGGCGCAAATTAGATCACGGGAGCGATGGGTTGAGCAAGGCGAGAAAAATAATTCGTACTTTTTAGGACTCGAAAAGAAGAGACAAGCAAAAAATGTATTAAAGAACTTAAAAAACAGGATTCGGACTCCATAGTTTCAGATCCGACAGAAATTTTGAATACGATAAAGAGAATATTACGAAAAACTATATAGTTCGACTGTACCGAACAAAGACTTATTAACAAACTATATTTATGAAACCGAAAAACACAATACATTAGATAAAAAAGAATTTAATGTATGCGATGGTAGGGTAACGATAGAAGAATGCAGCGAAGCTATTAACAATATGAAGTTTAATAAATCGCCAGGGCTAGATGGTCTTCCTTTAGAATTTTACCATGCTTTCTGGGACAAAGTTAAGAGCATAATAGTAAATGTATTTAATAAGGGATTTGAAGAAAAATTAATGTCTTATACTCAGCGAACAAGCGTTTTATCACTTATATTTAAAAAAAATGATCCGACATCTTTAGATAACTATCGTCCTATTTCACTACTGAATGTCGATCTTAAAATTCTATCACATGTTTTGGCACAGAGACTAAAAAAAGTACTTCCAAAACTTATTCATACAGACCAAACAGGGTATATTAAGGGACGATTCATAGGGTTTAACTTAAGACAGATCCAAGATATCATAGATTATGCGGATATATACGACGTAGAGGTGGCAATAGTATTCGTAGATTTTACAAAAGCGTTTGATTCATTAGAATGGGATTTCATGTTTACAGTGTTGAAGTATTTTGGCTTCAACGATTCTTTTATATCTTGGGTAGAAACAATATATAACGGTATACAGACATGTGTACTTAATAACGGATGGTTATCGGAAGTTTTTAATAACACAAGAGGAATCCGTCAAGGTTGTCCTTTATCTGCTTTGCTTTTTGTCATGTCAGTTGAGATAATGTCATTACGGATAAGAGACAACAGTAGTATTAAAGGGATAAAAGTAACTGTTGATAATAAGTCTCAGTATAAAAATCTCTCAGCTTGCAGACGATACAACCCTTTTTTGTAGCCGTAAAGATGATATTACAAACTCAATGAATGAAATAGAAATTTTTGGAACTTTTTCGGGTCTTAAATTAAACAGAAATAAAACTGAGGGTCTTTGGATTGGGAAACTAAAACATTGTAAAGATAAAACAGGAGGGATTAAATGGACAAACGAACCAGTAAAAGCATTAGGGATATACTTTGAACATAATAAAAATGAATGTGAGAAACTTAATTGGGAAGGTAAAATAGATAAAATGAAAAATATGATAAAGCAATGGGGTAGGCGCAATCTAACCATGATTGGAAAGATACTTATTATCAAATCATTAGTTATGCCATTATTTACGTTTGGGGTTACATCAACAATTATACCAGAAAAATATATCAAAGAGATTGAGACTTGTTGCTATAACTACCTCTGGAATGGGAAAATAGACAAAATAAAGACATCAACTTTAATAGGAACTTATGAACATGGGGGATTAAATATGGTAGATTTTAACATTTATTTTAAATCATTAAAAGCTTCATGGGTCATTAGATTACTATCGCATGATGATGCGACCTGGAAAATACTACCAAAGAAATTTTATAACACTTTTGGTAGAGACTTTCTTTTGTTGTACATGAATATAGATACCACTAAATCAATTCCAGGAATCGAAAAGTTGCCATTGTTCTATAGGGAGGTTTTGGAATGTTGGGTCCAAACGGGGGGAGGAACGACGAATCCACCTAAACACTATTCAGAAATTAGAAAACAAATCATCTGGGGTAATAAATATATAAAATTTAACAATAAATGCTTATTTTTTAAATCGTGGATAAACAGCGGATTAATCTATATTAATGACATTTTTGATGAAAATGGAAAACTAAATGAGAATATCATCTATCAAAAATTAGGGTATAAAGGGAATTGGATTTCTGAGTTTAAAATCATGCAATATGCATTACCACACTCATGGTATATCAGTCTTAATAGAGAAGAATCAGTAAGAAGTCGAGTAAATATAAATAAAAATCAGTTAAGATGGCGAAAGTCGTTATATGGGAACAATGCACTCAGTCAATCCTCATTTCAAGGTCCAGCAAATTCGAAAGCCAACAACCATGAAGCAACTACTGAAATGGTCTTGACTTCGTAAAGAAATTTCAACAGATTGTTTTTTTTGCATGCCAGACCCCGCTTCATAATGGTAGTGTGAGTGTTGGAGTGTTTATAAACAAATTGGGTATAATAAAACAACTAATAAATAGTAATAGGTGTATTCAAAGATCATCGCAGCACAATCCTTATGTAATAAATTTTAAAAAATCGGAAATAGTTCTGCAACTATATCTTTACATAAGCAATAATATGTATCAACAATATGTTTCAACAAAGACGTAGTATCTGTAGTGAAAATTGAAGGCACTAGAGAAATTTTTTGAGGCCTATGATTCTGCGGTTTTGTTACAAAATATGTATTGTTGTACCTTAAAACTAGGCAAAGGCTTATCGTAAGGCAGTGGTGTAAAGATTTTCATTGGTAAAATTCTAATTGGCGATCTGTAATTGTAAATTATCCAAATATTTGTTATAATATTTTATAATCCGCATTTAATAGATATAACTTTGTGAATAAACAATTTCACAGTATTTGTGTTGTCCATTGCAGACAATATCTTAGTCAACAGTATTGACAACTCTTTGGTAGAGCACGTAGATGAGACGTGTATGTATCTTTCCTTGTAAGAATTTTTGTCATTTTTGAATCCAATACAAGTATGTCAAATTTTTATACTGTTTATGGTCAGGAATATTCAAAGAAGTCATGAAGGACTTATAGTTCGTCAGGATATCACCTTTGTGATATGTGGTGTATTGTATGAATAATTACAGGTTATTCTTGATGCCATGCATAATGTGACTTATACAAAACACAATGTTGTTAGAAGCATCGTCTTCATGTACAACATATTGTCATATTGTCATGCAGGGAAATGATGAACCTTATATCATTCTGGTCTTTGAATACAGATTTAGATCGATTATGCAATATCTACGATTCGTAATGCGACGTTGTGCAAAAGACCCTATTGTCTTTACCCTGTTAGAAAGTGATTTGTTTTAGGTCTAGGTTTCTTCCTCTCTAAATACACTTGTTGGTCTAGTCTTCGACTGCATCCACTATAGTTTTGAGTTTAAACTCCAGTCTACGAGATATACTAGTATTGTTTCTGAGATTTTCCGGGTAAACGATGTTCAGATCACAATTTATGACAGTTGTTGTAAGAATCATTGTTGAGTGTATCTTGGATTCGAGATGAACAGCAGTAACAACTGCTTGCTGAATTTACTGTCACGACCAAAAACCATAAACCTAGTATCTAGGTTTTAGATTCGTTTTAGTTAAGAAAATCTGACATCATTTTTTCTTATTCTTTTAGTTAATTATGGGAATGTAGTTAAAGGAGTTGAAAAGTGAAACGTTTTAACGCTAATGCATAAAGAGAGTGACCTAGACTGCAAGTTTTCTAAAAGATTTTTAGGATCCACATTTGATTCACGCCAACTCTTGAGTAGCTTGTTTTTACAGAATCTCTTATGTCCATTAACAAACAAGATGTTAAGCTTGGAAATAGGTTAAGTAGAATAATTAGCATACAAGGCAACAATTGGCTAATAACAGGAACATCATCGAAACGGTCAAAGAAAATAACAAGTGTGAAGTTAAAAATTGTTACCGATACCTGTTTAAACTGTCTTGTTCTGAGCGCGAAGAAAATAAAAAACGATTTCCCACAAGAAACAGGCAACGTGGAAAAATGACAGAATTCAAAATTTATTAAGTGATTTTAAACTAAAGCAAGCATTCCTTTTTATGACCAGAGAAAATTAATATTGAACAAAATAAACTAATGCAGAAATTAAGATTGATTGATTGGCTTTTTGCTTTACTTCCAGCGAGCTGCATTTCAGCTATATTCATGACGAGAAGAATATAACAAACAATACATTAACTAGACAAAGATGGACCGAGGGGCAAAACATTTTTACTTCCACTGGAAGAGTATGGGTATGGATATGAGCGGAAAATTAAACCTTTTGCAACGGGTACAACGAGCCTACTCGAAATCTTTATCGTTCCATGAGCATGGCACTGTCCAAACGTGCTGCCAACTATGGGCGGAGATCAGACAGGAGATTATGACCTGACAACCCCCCTTAACGGCAGTAAATCCCCTTATCCGCCATCTGGGGATGCGCTGGGTAGCTCTGTGGGTCGAGCGCTATGAACACTTACAGTAGGGTCCCAGCAGAAGGGTATTAAATGCATGTTCAAATAAGACCACATTTAAATGGTATAGTTTGAAATGTTATTAAATGAATAAACAGAAAGAATCAGGATTTATGCATGTATGCAAAAACACCACACGCTTGTTACTATCACATGAAAGCGTATACTAATCAAATTCTATATTATTTTAATTTCTTATTTACTATATAATTTAGGCAAAAAAGATAAGACAACTCTATAATCTAAACAAAAAGAAATAAATAGTCAGATCAAAACTTGTACGTAGTTAATTACCATAACACAGTAACTCAACAAGCTCTCTGGTTATTCTTACCCATAACCACTATTATATAATATTAGTATTACTTTCTGTTCTATCATACGTGCCACAAGTCTCTTTTAATATTTTTTGCTGTGATAAAGTTACATTTATACCATCCACCCGTGTAAGAAGGGACTAGTGGCAACAGTACTGCTCTATAAATTCTGTGATCTGTGAATAACATTACATGTGTAAATGCATTGTAAATCTTCACTGTTTTTAGTTAAAATGTCTTCATTTGCACTTACATTTGAAAAGCATTTCCCTATACTGCTTTATTCTGAATACATATATTAATGGGTCCACTATAGGTTTAAACAATATCAATGCCGCGGAAAGAATGTTCAAAAGTTGGTTAACTTCCAGTGTAATATTCACAAAATGTACTATATTTTTCGGTAAAATTGCAATTAAAATAACGAAAATGATTATTGTCAATGTAATAACATTTCTCTGCATTCTTTTAAACATCGATTTGTTTGTTTGAGCTGAATTATCAATGTTCGTGAGCTTCATTTTCTTATACTGCAAAACAAGTCTGGCAATGACAACATCATAAATCCCAATAATAGCCAATGCAAGCAGCATTACTGGTGAAGACGCTATTAAGTTGAACTTTATTTTGTGTGCTCCTCCCAAGAAATTGCATCGTGACGTTTCAAAGACTGGTGGAAACAATAAATTTAAATACGGATAGCTTTGACAAATTAAAAACCCACAGCATACTACCGGTAAAGTAGTAAGTCTTGTTAGATGTTTGTTTTTTGTAACAAATGTGTTGTTTAATTGTTCCAAACAAATCATCAGAGTAATCAATAACGTAAACAATATGGAACCAACAAAACTAAACACTAAAACTACACAAATCACATCGTTGTTGTATTCAGCTAGTTGTAAAGACGCAAAAGAAATAGTTCCAATAAGTAAAAATATATCACTACAGCTCAGAAGAAGTACAAGTTTGAAAAACGGCTTTTTTCTTATTTCTTTTTTCTGTACCAAAATAACGATCGAAATTATATGTACTAATAGAACAGGAGCGCAAACTGAAATGATAACGAGGTCTGTTACTGCCATTGTAATCATGAAATTGATGCATGTATTACGTCTTGCCTTAAATATTATCTGTTGTCAAATGAGAGCACAATTATTATATGTTTTGTAACAATATAATTTAAATCACACTAATATCAACTGGAAGAAGCTATTACTAACGACCTCATATAAAGAACATTATGCACAAATCATCATAAATATTTTAGTGCTTCGGATTCGGATATCGTTAGTAACAACAATTCCTTGTCTTAGTTCTTACAGCAAATGTTAATGTATATTTCGCACGAGAGTCTTAATGGCTTCAAAAGCAAGTGTTTAAAAAGGCGATTTACTGTATCTGTTGGTGCGGTTAATGATCTTAATATCAAGTCCTACTACAATTGTCTGTGCTCATGTGTAACAAGACATTTTGGTGGATAAATTCCAAGGTGTAGCGAAAATATGTAATTTTCAATTATTTTATAGGAGACAAAATATGTATTATTACAATAACATTGTCCCCTTTGTCGTATTGATTGTCCAAAAAACGCCATTTTGCAAATTTGTACAATGCGATTGTCTATGTTAAGAAAAACTCACAGTCATGGTATAGTCTGAAAGTTAAACGGTTTTCATTTCAGATATTAATGAATTTTTCCAGATTCAATAAAATATATATATATATATATATATATATATAATTGTCTATTTATATATGCCCAACATCTGATTGTATTTCAACATTGGATCTTTAGAAATGCACTAAAGATGCATAGTTAAGATAAATGATATTTATAAGTGTCTAATGAATTAACCAAACAATGTCGTTGTAATTTCCACTCTGAAAATCATCTGTACACACAGATTTGATTTTTGAGCCGTCCCACCTCGGGAATCGAACTCGTGTCAGTTTATAACATCTATGGCTACTGTGCCTAGCATGTAAAGACAGAGGTGTAACCTCTAGACAAGATCCGTCCGCTAAAAAACGGAGTTTCACTGGCCAAGTGTTACTTTTGGTTGAACATGTCATTTACATACACAATGTTTTTGTGCGACCTGAGCTTTAATTACAACGATTTTCATACAATCAGAATGGATCTGTAAGCAATTATACAGATGCATGCATATAGTTGTTTTGAATTTCTATTTATAATTGTCTATTTATATATGCCCAACATCTGATTGTATTTCAACATTGGATCTTTAGAAATGCACTAAAGATACATAGTTAAGATAAATGATATTTATAAGTGTCTAATGAATTAACCAAACAATGTCGTTGTAATTTCCACTCTGAAAATCATCTGTACACACAGATTTGATTTTTGAGCCGTCCCACCTCGGGAATCGAACTCGTGTCAGTTTATAACATCTATGGCTACTGCGCCTAGCATGTAAAGACAGAGGTGTAACCTCTAGACCAGATCCGTCCGCAAAAAAACGGAGTTTCACTGGCCAAGTGTTACTTTTGGTTGAACATGTCATTTACATACACAATGTTTTTGTGCGACCTGAGCTTTAATTACAACGATTTTCATACAATCAGAATGGATCTGTAAGCAATTATACAGATGCGTGCATATAGTTGTTTTGAATTTCTATTTATAATTGTCTATTTATATATGCCCAACATCTGATTGTATTTCAACATTGGATCTTTAGAAATGCACTAAAGATACATAGTTAAGATAAATGATATTTATAAGTGTCTAATGAATTAACCAAACAATGTCGTTGTAATTTCCACTCTGAAAATCATCTGTACACACAGATTTGATTTTTGAGCCGTCCCACCTCGGGAATCGAACTCGTGTCAGTTTATAACATCTATGGCTACTGCGCCTAGCATGTAAAGACATAGGTGTAACCTCTAGACCAGATCCGTCCGCTAAAAAACGGAGTTTCACTGGCCTAGTGTTACTTTTGGTTGAACATGTCATTTACATACATGTTTTTGTGCGACCTGAGCTTTAATTACAACGATTTTCATACCATCAGAATGGATCTGTAAGCAATTATACAGATGCGTGCATATAGTTGTTTTGAATTTCTATTTATAATTGTCTATTTATATATGCCCAACATCTGATTGTATTTCAACATTGGATCTTTAGAAATGTACTAAAGATACGGATCTGGTCTAGAGGTTACACTTCTGTCTTTACATGCTAGGCGCAGTAGCCATAGATGTTATAAACTGACACGAGTTCGATTCCCGAGGTGGGACGGCTCAAAAATCAAATCTGTGTGTACAGATGATTTTCAGAGTGGAAATTACAACGACATTGTTTGGTTAATTCATTAGACACTTATATATATATATATATATATATATATATATAATCTACCATATAATACACCATAGAAACAATCTAGCGTATTACGGAAACACCAGATATTCAGGGTAACTCGTATTTCGAGGTAGTCAGAGTTAAATACTTTGATTTGAAAATGTTTGAGACGAAGGTAAAATGTTAACATATATCCTTATTCCTTTTTTCTAATATTCTTTTCTGTTTGGTACATTTTTATATCACATTTTGTTTTTTTTTTTATTTGCCAAAATTTTTTATTAGATTTCAAAATAAATCAATTTGTCCTTCAGGTTCACAAAAACCTTGTCATGTTTGATATTTCTTCTAGTTTGACTGTACGAAATTAACATTTTTACACTTTTAATGTAAAAGACAAAAAACATGTAATGCGACCTAACAAACTAGTGGTGGACAAATCTAATCCTTGTATTGTTCTTTTATATATTTACTGAACATTTGGAACAAATATAGTTTTGTCGTTCTCTTGAAAACACACATTTTCAATAAATCTAGGAAGCCATGATAAGAACAGTTCCGAGTTCAATCCTTAATTCTACATTGCCCAACGTAAATACTTTATCAGTTTTACGAAATTATGTAGACAATGTTTTAAATTTAAACATGTTCCCCGGATATACAATCCATTATTGATAGAACTTTGCAATTTTAATTTGAAACCTATGTAAATGAGCGTTATTTATTTTTGAAGTAATGAACATTTTTCCGGTATTCTAGTTCAGTAAATTTATTCTTCAAGCAACATTATATTTCCAGTTACTGATTATAAAAATAAGTTCAACGATCATTTATTTTAATTTTTTATGTTATAAACGTGTCAAGAGAAATTGCAGAAAGGACTATCGTTCAGAGATTTATCTCCTATTATGCAAAAGATCTAAACATAAAAATATTTTCATAAATAATAAGTAACCAAATGCATGCGGAATTTGCTTTTTGCTCGTTAAAGAGTACGATGGTTTTCACACCATGACTTGTGACAACCGAACCAATATAAAGTTTTACTCATAATTTAAATTATAAATTCAGCGTGAACCTAAATGTATTTGTATTTTCTCTGTCTGACAACAACTATTATCAAACATGCATGAAACCACTTTTCTATAATTCTGTTTGCATTAAACCACGAGGTGGGAGTAACTAAGAGTAATAAGGTACAAGTTTGTGGACTGAGATTTGAAATCCCATCATTTTCAAATATTTTGGACACAACAATCCATTTACTACCAAAATGTTTACAAAATAAAAGTCACATAAATATTAAAGTGACTTCAATTAAATAATAGATCACTGGAGTTTACCTCTTCAGGTCTGGATGAGAAATTATTAAAACCGGTTCTGACCAGTTCGTTAAAACTATATTAACCCATCCTTGATTAAGATATGCCGTCATATCCATTCGAAAAACTTGCGGTCGTTATTTTCTATCAAACCACTCGATATACAGCATTCTATCACTCTACCGCAAAACCGTAAAATGTTTTGCAATTATAAACTTTAAACATGCAACTGTCTTGAGAAGATATATATTGTAATCGACGACGTGGTGTGCTAGAATCTATGTATAATTTGACAAGGCTAAAGTGGAAATATTTTATTAGCCATCGGAATCTTTAGTGTCACATGTACATTTCTTCCAGTTTATTTCGTTAGTGGTCTAACCGCCATACTGTTATTTTCAGGCCTATACAATAATGTCGACTGCGTTCTTCTTACCAGCAGACTATTACATTTAGTCCTGTACGATAACGCTCACTGCGCCTACCTACCCATCAGGAGTTTTATTTTATGTCTTGTGCGTTGATGCCGACTGCGTTTGTCTAACCTCCAGACTGTAATTTTTAGTCCTGTGTGATGATGTGGACTGCGTCTGTCTCATCTCCAGACTGTGATGCTGATTGTTTGCGCTCGAAAAATATTTTCAACGTTTTGTTTGACGTCGGTTGTAGCGTAACGTTCTATATGTCGCTAAGATCCCTTTACTATTTTCTTTAAATTCTCAACCGTTCTACATAGCGTAATCCAACTTTCATAAATTAATAGGATTTTATTTGAGGGTATTGGAAATTCTATTATTTTGAAAATTTGAAAATTGGAATAAAGTTCAATTATATGTATGTTGTGATAGGTTGTGACTTTATTAATTTTATTTAAAAAAAACCGTTAATATATAAATAAATAAAAAATGCTCGAAAAACCTCATTTTCATTGTTTGGCAGTGTGCATTTTGCTACCCACAATGTCGGTTCCAAAGATATTATTTCAACTTTCTTAACAAATTTACAAATAAAAGATATTAAATAATTTTTGTTTTTTTAAAAAAGAGTTTGCATTCTATATATGAATACACAGAAGTGTCTTCAAACGTTTTTGCACTTTATCATCAATACAAACAAAAACTTTTCTATTGACTGGTAAAAGACACAAGCAGTATACACCATATCATTTCATATGTAGGGACCTCGGTGAATGGTTAAGGTAGTTCGTCTACTATTGACCACGTGGTCTGTTAACATCGAGGTTGCGTGTTCGAGTCTAAATGCGGGCTGGGTGCACTCGACTCCTATCTTAATTAACAAAGGATTGCTAGTTTTCCTAACGAAGGTCGGGTTTTTCTCTTGGTACTTTGGCTTCATCCACAATAAAAACTGGACGCCATGATTTAGCTGGAAAATGCTAAAAGTGGAGTTATGCAGTATTCAAACAAACACAAAATTTAATGTGTCAATAACATCGAAGTTCGTTGATGTGGTTCAACAGCAGATGGATTCACAATTTAAAGTATTTAACGCTTCCGTGTTTAAATATTTAACTGTGTTTGTTCAACTGGCATGTAACACAACTTTTGATTACGAATTCTATATAACTTCCAGGCTGTAATATGATATAAGTACTTATGGTCTGTTGCACACCGAAGTCACTTGTATCCAAAAGAATGATTTGTACAAAATAAAACGTATTCGTTGCAAAAAATCGGATGAACAAAATAAAATCATGTAAACAATATTGATAAACATTCACTCATTTTATTGGAACCTTTCATTTAAAAGAGATATACGTCTTCAATATTAAACACCAGTTCATTTATTTTTTTTGTCACAAAAATATGAATGAAACTGATAAGGATTTATTTCAACTTGTAATGTAGCCTATACTATAATGTTTTTGGTAAATTTTCTGATTTTCCATTTCAATGAGAATTGACTTCCACAGACAATAAACAGTTAGTTTTATAACATGGCCTCTAATATAAAAGTAACGAAAAGGACAATTAAGGTCCAAATTTCAAAAAAAGAAAATGACAACAGCTTGTCAGTTTTGAACTTTCAATTCACTTGGTAAATAGTAAAATACATGTCTACTTGCATGTTGTTTAGTCATTGATTCTGTAAGTCATGTTAATTTAAAGGATCATAAAATAATTGTCCAAGTAGAAATAATTCACCGGAGGCGTTTTATCATGAAGAAAACAAATTTAGTACAGATGAAAAAATCTATAGAATATCTATCGCTGTTGTAAATGAAATGACGGCTGTTCTGCATACTACAGTTTCTTGGCAAATTCATTTAAAAACAGCCATTAAACATCTGTTATAAATTTAATTTAAAGTACGGCTTTTGTAATTCAACTTTACTTTAAGTCATGAACTTTCTTGCTCTTTAAACTATTTTTATATCAGTATGCTAACTGTTTATGCTATTTCTTTTTTTTACAATTTGGTATAAATATTGTTACTTAATATAGTTTTATGTCTTATACAACTGGATTATTTAATTAAATAAAAACATCTAGTCATACTATTATGGTAAGATAACACACTATATTGTCAACACAAAATTGTATAAAAATTATATGTAACCTGATTTATTATATAATTATGTTGCAGAAATGTCTGTTGCATTTGGTTGTTAACATGCGTTTTGGAACATAGTTATTCCAGATTAATGTGTTTAAATATTCAACAATACTTCCCAATTTTTTCGCAAGTCGGATATTTCCTGCCCTGAAAAATCGCTGACAGGACGTTAAATTTTTCCTGAATTTTTTCTCACCTATGCAGCAATATTCCAGCTTTCCGTGCATACTGTGTGTCTATATTTCTTAATTGATCAGGTATGCAGGATATAGCAGCGAGCATACTGATTTGTGCAAACGCCACCTATTTCTTCGGGATAAACTTATAAACCAAGGTTACAAGAAAAAACGACTCGTCCGCGCCGTTATTAAATTTTACAATAGATACCACGTCCTTGTCGACAAATTTTTCTATTTCTTTTTTAAAATATAGTTACAGATAGTTTTTCCAATTTTCGAATTCAGTTTACAGTGAATGTGCTACGATGACTGTTGGATACACCTATTAGTGACTAGTAATATATGATACCTATCCCTTTTAATCAACTAACCAACTCAAATACTACAGTAGTCAAAGCGGGAGGTTTGGCATTCCATAAAACCTGGTTTAACCTACCATTTCTTTTGAAATGCATGTACCAAGTCAGGCACATTGCTGTAGTTACTATATTTGTGGTTGTTGGTTCTGGAGTTACCGGTTTCTCCGACTTTGATCTGTGAATTGTCTTATTTGACAGTTTTATCGGTGTTCGGTATTTTGTTATTACCTTCATCTAACTGTAATATTGTTTGCTAGACGTATAGCTACCAATATCAACTATTCATTGGAGATTTATACTAGATGATATTACACACAAGAGTGATGTCAAAAGATTAAGGTAGAAATAGAGGGCTTGAATTATTGAAAGTCTAGCTGCAACAAAATTGGTTAACATTACTTGATATATGTGTCTTGCTAACAGCATAATTTTCAAATTATTGGCAAATGAGGGAATAAAGTTTGTCTAATTAGTTTTCACAATAATTTAAAATATTGTACATGTTTAACAGGCATATTTAAATAAGTGTAATTACTATTAACCATTTCATAAAATTTACTGCTTTGGTTTAATATATAAAAAGTTCATGTTTTTCATACGAAACATTAAAAATTAAGGCGGACATAAAGTATTGTTCACAATCATGATCTTAGAATTTTAAAAGATGTTTATGCAGAATTGATTACAGTTCATAATGAAGAATTGTCAATTAAATTAGAATACTAAACGTATAAATGTTTTGGCTTCATGTTCACTGCTAATATCATCCATTGCTGTGTCCATTTTGTAGGCAGAAAGCCAGGGGAAATCTGGCAGTCATTATGACTTAAGGGTGGAGATGAGTATATTGCTCGAAATGGGAACTCGCAGCTGATATATGTATAGTGGATACCTGTATACCCAAGCCACTCGCTAACCGTGGTCCATCATATCAATAAATACAAATTACATGCCTTAGTGTACTTTTATTATTGACTCTGCACTTTTAAACTTTCCAGAAATATTGATGAATAGATACTTTTCAATTTTATATAAGTAATTTACAGACATCATTTAACTATATCTTGATATCTTATTTTACTATTCTTGTTTGAATGTGTCAAATGAGACATACTTATGATATTTTTAACTCAAGATATAATTTATATTACACATATTATTCATGTCAACCAATGGCAACACTATAACATAGCATAATAGTGCATGCCATCAAGCCCATATCGCCATTTAAAGACAAGAAAGATATCTATTTATCTATAAATACTGCTTGAATCCCTTTTCGGGTATTACTGGCAGGTGCGCGTCAGTGCAAAAAAGTTAAAAAATTAAAGATGACAGAAAGAGATCTAGGGACTATTGTTAGTGAATAAAAAGTGTGGGAAATTTAATTAGATTTAGTGATGGAATTGGTAACGAGTTAAAAACAGGATAAAACAGTGTTTTTCTATGTAGGCAATGTTTAGATTGTTCAATGCCTAACTGAAATGATCAGGATCAGGCTGCGGAACGACGGTGGTTGGTAGCTGCTCCATAATACAACAGTATGCGGGACATGTGAGTATTTATATGTATTTATTTTAGTATGAATCTGTCTATATGTGAGAGGATGCATATGACTGGTTTTTCTCAACGGTTGTACAAGGTAGTGCGGGACTGATATTTCAACAAAACAATAAACAATTTTAAAGTACATACCTAGTCTAGCAGTTGATCTTCTGGCTTCCAGAGTCTGCCATTTTAGGTCATTCAGCTTAGTTGTCACGCTGTCATAATAGGAATATTGACCTTTGACCCAACGAGCTCCTCTCCGTTCGATCATTTCAATTTTATTGATGTTACATTGTGTGGGGTGACCAAACAGTAGACGCATATTCAAGTTGCGGTCTAACTAGGGATTAGTATGCGAGTTGGTCGATTTTCTTATTTAAGTGTGTATTTACCAACGCCCATATTCTCTATTCTTTTTTGTACTTATGATGCTGAGTTCCTAGAAGGCTTGCTAAAGAAGAAAGAAAAGATACTGGCCTATACCTTAAATTTCACATGCCGCTATATTGATGATGTTCTGTTCCTCAACAGCAATAAATATTGCGACTATTTGCATTCAATTTACCCTAGCGAGCTTGAAATCAAAGATACCACCAATACACTAAGGTCAGCCTCTTAATTAAACCTACTTCTAGAAATAGACACCTGAAAAATACGAACTAGAATATACAACAAACGTGATGACTTCAACTTTCCTATTGTCAACCTCCCGTTCATCGACAGCAACATTCCAGCAGCCCTAATGTATGGTGTGTACATTTCACAACTTATACGTTATTCCAGATCCTGCAATCGATATTCTGATTTTCTGGACCGATCACGGCTGTTGACTACTAAACTACTCAAACAAGGGTTTGTTGTAACATGGTTGATGTTATCTCTACAGAAGTTCTATGATAGTCACCATGACTTAATTGATCGTTATGGGAAATCAATCTCTCAAATACGATTGGACATTTTCCTCTTCCTGGACATGACAATGAGTAACTCGACGGGTGTCTAATTAGAAGCAGACACTGAGTTGTGCACATGGTTTTTATTGGGTTCGGGATACTCTCTTTCTGTTTTGTGTTTTTGTTGTTTTTGGGTTGCGTTGTGTATGTTTGTCTATATCCGATTTGTAACTGTTCCTTAACTGTTGTCTCTTGTTGTTCAGTCGGGGTTCTTTGCTATTTTTCTTACACTATTAGTCATAAAAATAGTTTGTGTCCGATATAGTGCACCATATTCAATTACAGCCCAAACAAGTGTAGACAAAAGTTTAATATTGAAAACTACCATTTTTTTATATTAAGATATTAATAGGCCCATGGATCTGCTTTTGAATTTCACTAACGCATTAGCCTTGTCAGTTTTTCGAAATTCGGTCAATGATAAATCTAGATTATTTCTGTCGCGATACTATTTCTAAATTATTGTCGACAAATATAAATGAGAAAGTAGTTCTTGGTACAGATCGTTTTTTAAAAAATGTGAGTTGTATTAAATACCTTTTGCAGATCATTTTCTTTTTCAGTAATAAACCCAACATTATATCATCATATAAAAATACGCAAACTTTCTTATTGTCTATGCAAATAGTAATATTCAATTTCTAAATGTCGTCAACTGTCAATAATAAATACATTGAATACTTATGGGGATAATATATACCCTTGTTTCAAACCACATCTCTGCTGATGAATTAACACTGCTGCATTCTTTTATTAACTGTGGAATGTCCTAAATGCCGACACCATTCTTTCTGGACGTAAAGAAATAATCAATCAATCCAGGTAAACACTCATATGTAGTTCATTAATGTAATTTTTCCATAAAAAACTCACTGTCTGCTGATTGTTTGATTTCAGGCAACTTGTGTCTTTTCATATTCATTTAGGTTTTTTTGGTATTTTCTGGTTATCATTAACGTGGAAAAGAAAAGTTGGTTTAGGTCTAGTCAATTTCGTAATTTTACTTTTTGGTAAATTGTCTGATTTTAGTTATCATTGTATTATAGATTTCGCCGTAAAAACTTGTCCCATAAAAGAGCAATCGTCTTTGCGTAGGGCTTGTGTCACATTACAACGGTGTGATAATTTGTCATTGTAAAAAAGTTTATGGCATTTACTTTAAAATATGCAAAGAAATCTTTGGTACGTTTGTGGTTCGTTCAAAGCGACTTGTACAATACCTTACTATACTAGATATTAATATATTTTAACTTCAATCCTTTGACAATTTGTTGTATACATTTAGAAATAGAAAATAAACAAAGTGCTACATGTAGACCTTTCGAAATGATTAAATTCCGTATTTTATGTTATTTATATTAAGTCCCAGGTTTAATCTTCTAGTGTGAAATAATACTATGGGTCGTAGATAGACTTTTAATTAAAGGCACTACCGCAATTTAGAATTTAAAAAACTACGTCTTTTTTATCTGTTTATATATCCATGGGATGTATTATTAGGTATAATTGGTATTCATGTAATGAATGAACTTTTCATTTCTATCATAAAAATATTTAACAACTGTCACTGTAAAGACCACATAGTAAAAATACAATTAAAGACAGATAAGTCAACAAGTGGGAAAAATTAAATTATTCGTCCAAATTAACAATTCAAATTTATGACATAAACAAACAATATTCTGAAAAGTTAGCATTCTCTCCCGGGGTCGATAAAACTTATTATCATCATGTGGTGTGATTAATTATATAACAGTTAGTGTTCTCTTCCGATGTTCCTCGGATGTTCACTAGTCGTGCCCTCACCCCCGCCGACGACTCAAAATCCATTTGTTTTACCATAATTTGTTCTTAAGCTTTCACTTCAATTATACCAGTTAGCTTTGATCATTACCTTCAGAACCACATCACATACCCTTTTATTTGATATGTTTCAATATATTTATTATTAAGTATGGACCATGAAATTCTTACCACTCAGATCAATTGCCTATGTTGTGCCCTTTTCCTATGATATTTTATAAAACGCAAAATCGAGGTAATCAGAACGCAACAGTAGAAAAACAAAAATGATTTTCGTTTGGTGATTTCACGTTTTTCGTTATAGAGTTATACATTGCGGGCTAAATGTTCTGATCCTGTAAACAATGGACACCTTGCGTAACTGATGGATCAAATCGATTTAGTTTTTTTAAATAACTTTCGTCTTTTTAATGAATGTGGAATTTTACTATTTTCTGTATTAGACACCAGAACATTGAACATTTTTGCTTAACAATGACCTATAAATGTATTATAAAACTTAATTAATATTTAAGTAGTAGAATCAGAATGTTAATTATTACATTAACCTTAATAAGTATCATATTAAAAGTAAATTGCATAAAAAAATTCGTAATTGTAAGACGTGTTATTGATTTGGTGATATCAAATTTGTTTAACATGAGAATCGAATTTATTTCTTCAAGCAGCAATATAATGGGTACCAATTTCTTGTTTACACCGATCGAAATAGAACACGAGTAATAGAAACCTCATTTAATGTTGAAAACCAATATTGTATTTAATGTTTTAAGATCATAGAAAAACGGATAAAATAGTCAAATAAATTGCAGTATACAACACTATTGTTAAATTAGAAAATCCACAGTGGTTATATGATAAAATTAAAATATATTATTGCTTCACTGAACTATTGCAAACAATTTGTCTTAATCCAATGACAATTAACAACAAAATGCTGCAGTATCCACTATTTGTTGTATTACGCAATAAGGGTTTTCATAGATAATTGACATTCAAAATGCATGTAACGTGGTTATTTGATATATTCCTAGTAGTCAAAAGTATTACCAAAGTTGTAAAATAGACACTTAAGTGCACCAGCTGAGATTTCTGTCGGACAACGACTCATCAGTGGTGCCAAAAACTAAACTCCTTGAAGGCAGTTAATTCAGATAAACATAATTTCAAGTAAAACCTAATAAATCTACTAGTATCTAAGCTCTTAGAAGTTATTACTTGAATACAAAAATTCAAGGCCTGATTACATTGCGCCGAATCTCTTAAACATTTCAAATGGGAGCTTATGTCTTAGCGTCGTCTAGCATGCCGTTGACTGAAGCCTACTACTTTCTTATTTGTAATGTTTATAAATCACTACTATTTTGACATGTAAAAATTATCCAGTTGATTTTCGACAGTGTAGCAGTTGCTTAAACCGCGAATAAGTTGCTTCCGTCCATCTATCGTCGTATAAAGACAGCTTATGATACAATCCCCAAGCATAAGTTAAGACATGTATTGATTATAATGATGCATTGTATATGCTTAAAATTAACTGCAAGTATGTTTAGTACATGTGCAAAAAAAAGCCTGCAAAGCCAATTCTGCGATAAATTACACTTACCGAAAAATCGGGAACACTTAACTGAATCATAATTTGAAATGGTATCTCATTGACTGAAGAGTATGAATTGTTTGCTACAGTTTTATCAGTAAATTGATACTTATGGGTGTTATTAGCGGGTATGATTTCGATGTTGTAAAGAAAAGAAAGCAACATGCTAATGCCAAATACATTTATGTTTTCATAATTCAATTAAAATAACCTGTTGTGCAATGCTAATTGAATTCTTTGTAATGTCTTTTTTTTAAATCGTTATTACTTAAGTACATAAGGTGCTGACGTTAAATAATTTAATAAACAAACTTCGTGTACAAAGTAAGCAATGTTAATCTGTTTAGTCATTTAAAAAAATTGTTTAAATTGTGTAAAAGATTAAAACTTTAACGTCAATGATAAATTCTTAAGTTTGTTACAAAGACTAGTATTCAGACTATTTATCTATTGTGTTAATAGTATTAACTATATTACAAAGTTCTTTCGTTTTCACAAAATTTGACAAAATTAATACTAAAATCGTAAAAGCCTAAAATGGCCGGGTTGCGAAGCAAGTGCCTTAATAAATGGGGAATGGTTTATAATTTGTTGCAAGAAGATTTTGGGTATGTGTTAAAAAAATGTAAGATGTGTGGATTACACAAAAACAGAACTATAAAGAACAAAATGTGTCAAAAAAGTCCGATGTTTAGAAAAAATGGGAAAAAATTTCATGAACAATTTTAAAAAATCAGGTGCACAACTTTTATACGTTTATAATCTTTCTATGAAGTTTGAGAGCTTTAGGAGGAGTTGATTACACAAAATAGTTACAAGTTACTTAGTTCCAAGTCTTGAAAAATTGGAATATATTCCTCGAACAATTGTATAATGAGAGGTCCACAACTTCAATACGTGTGCAATCTTTCTGTGAAGTTTCATGACTGAAGAAGGTGCCGATTACACAAAAATGTACCCAATTTGTTAAAATTTGGTGACAAATGACAAGTTCCCATGCCCATGGCTGGACAATTAAGAAAAAATTCATTTAACAATTCCACAATTGAAGATGTACAACTTCAATTCATGTGTAAACTTTCTGTGAAGTTTTGTAGATCTGGGTTTAAAATTGTGGTAGGATTACAAAATATAGATACCATATTTTTCTCTTCCACTCAACATTACAATAATATTATTTGAGTTGGCAACGTAACGTAAAATGCTGCACTAAACACTTGATACATTTTAAAAGTTTATAATGTAATTCTATGAAAACAACAAAAAGTAATTACAGTATTTTTGACACTTAAAATATCATATTTCAATTATGAATAACGTTTTTATAAATTATATTGACACCTAATATAAGACATTAAGTAATGAATTCATTCCAATAGCTGCATACTCTGCTTACATAATCGTATTGTATTGCAGTAATGTATATATTCCATTAATATTACTTGCTGGTAAACATAGACAAAATTATAATTTGTATATTGCTAAATAATAATTATGTTGTTTGGCGACAGATTTTTACACCTAATTTTACTTTTTATTACTAACTTTAGTTGCCTATAATTTACAAGACGTGGACAGCGATTCCGCATCGGTGTTATTTGATATAATATTGGTAACACATTTATTTCATGCATTCAATCAGGATTTCTGAATTTCTGAACAAAGTCTAATTGTTTTAGGTTATTTTCGTGGTAATTTTCTATATGTTAAAAATGTGATTGATGACACGCAAACGATTTTGCTAACAGGTTTCTAAACTAAAAATAATGTTATTTCTTGCTGTGTTTATAGCATTTGTCATGCCACAAAGCGACATTGATTTCTCAAATACAGATTAACTGACTTTGCACGTTGTACAACATTACGCGGAACTTGTAACGATGCAGATTATGCATAATATCACACTTAAATGGGAGTAATATGTGGTTTTCCTCAGGTTTTGATCAAATAATAAATGAATACCTCACTCTGTAGCATTGCATTCTTCCAATAATAAAAAATTGTCATTAAAAATGTCATTGTTTCATTTATCATGTAAATATATAGAAATGTAAAATTATGACTGATCACGCAGAAGTATTTTCCACGTATTTAGTCTATGTTTGCTCTACTTTTCAGCTTGTAGTTGAATTTATTTGTAGTTGTAAGACATTAATTTATTATGTTTGTTCTTTGCAGTAAGTAGCATATTAGGACGTTTCGATACGACGATTTGAATTTAATGGCAAAGAAATGCTTTGTATTGTGTTGTAGATAAAAAATATTCACTCGTTCAGGGTTTCTGGTATTCTATTATGCTTGTTTAGCTTTTTTCACAAATTATTTATTCGAGGGGGAGCTTGTCAAACAATTAAAAATATCACAATATTTACGATGTGCAGCAATAATAATCCAGAGCAAAATGCATACATACACTTTAATTCAGCCAATGTTGCTTGGTAGGTTTTAATTTGGTTTATGACTAAAGTAAGATTATTTTTATACCGGGCTTGCTCTGTATTAAATTTAGTTTCCTATTATACAAGTGACAAATTGCGAATTGATATTATATAAATACTGAAGACCAATAAAGCGAAACAGTAAAATATATTCATACTTATTAGTTATTAAGATGAATTGCACTATAATATAACCTTGGTCAAAGTGGGAAGTTATAAATCGGATGATCGACCAGTTAGTTACTTTATCTTTACTTTCAGTAGGTCTGGCTTCATCAGCATTTCAGCGAAAAGAATCCAGTATTAAGGAAATAACTGTTGGATTTGCAAGCCGGATTGCTTTTTAGCTGTGAACACTCCTTAAACGGGTTCGGTAGGAATATTACTACAAAGACATGGAAACTTATTGATTAGATTAAAGTCGTGTCACATTTCGTATAATTTAGTTTTATCGTCGATTCAAATTCAAGGTCATAATGATCCACATTTGGACTTTTGCTATTTTTACTGATGTCTAAAAACTTTGTTAAGTTTGCTAATTTCTAAGCATTGTTAAGACGTCAAATTGAAGGTCATTTAATACTGGTTAGTCCTTTTTAGTTGCGATAAGTCTATTATTCGTTGTCCACAAATAAGAAACAGTTAAAAAAAAGCAATCGGTTTCCACGATGAACAGGATAACATGAAAAGTATTGATTCTAAATTTTAGAATATTAACGTTCTGTTAACAATTTTTTCTATGACAGCCATATCAAGTCACTCTCTAATGATGCCATGTAATTATCATACAAAATATTTCTTGTGAAAGTCTTGATCTTGAATACTTTATCGCTAATGGTTATGACTTATTGTCAATTAACTGTCAGTCTATGATGTTAGAACATTTCCGGTTTTCTTTTCATTTATGTATAAGCTTTATATATAATAGAGTTAAGTAACAATAATATACAAAGTATGCTTGTCGGGTGACATCGCAGGTATGTTAGTGTTCATTTAATTTCATAGAATTAATATAACATGAGAAACGCGAGGCTAAAATAAAATCATAATGCAACGAGAATACAGAAAACCTAACAATTCAAAACGATCCTACTAAATCTAGAGCTATCATCATGTGTTCCAGAAGGGTAAGCAGTTTATATCCTACATACAAATTTGATATAGATTTACTAATATACATGGATATTTATTACTATAAAATAACTCAATTATCATCGATTTAACAGACTTGTTTCCGATCTCTTTCTGCAACATTTGTGATCTTCTTAAGCAAGTCAAATATCCTATTTCTATCAAATAATTTTAGTTGTTGAACAGAAATGAAAATCATGCATATCACTCGAACATACCGCTTATCTTGACTAGTACAAAATGCACAATTGTAGTCGGCATGGCGTTTAACCAAAAATAAAATGTTTAAACTTATGAGAACATATTGTACAGATTAAAACTTTCATCATTCCAGCCTTTCCTCTCATTTCTAATAACTGATAATTATGAACCCGAATCGTATATCCGATACTGTTTTTAATAGTACATGTGAGTACATGTCAAAGTTAATCACCTCCGGCACATGCTGCAACAACTATTTCTATGTAGGAACACATATTTTATGTAAGTTTTTTAAATGTCTGTACCAAGTCAAAAATAAATAAAATAAAATAAATACAGCGCCATTGATGTAGTAGCAATATTGTTGTTGTTTGGCGTTTTGGAGTTTGATTTGTGGCTTATCTTTTTTGACAGTTTCCTTGGTGTTCGGTATTTTCTTATTATCGTCATTAAAGTCTACAAAAACAGAACATGTGAATTAAAACACGCGTGGTAAAGACTAAAGGCATTTTTATTAAGAAAAAATTGACAGCCACCTTTAAGTTGAATTCTTACTCGATAGGAGATTTTTCAGACCAAAAATAATAATGTACAATTTTACACACGCACTTGTTTTGTGATAATTATAATTATAATAATTGAAGTTAAGTCTCTACTCTTAAAAACATTTTGTATTAATCAAGGTCTGCATCTACCTGTCCTTTTACCGCAGTTCCTCCCCAAAGATTTTTGTAGTTTAAAATGTTACGGGTACTTTCTTCTAGCGTTGATAAATATGTAACAATTTTGATTTAACTGGTCAGATACAGAGCCCTTTGCAACCTTGCAATAATACAGCTAGTATCTTTTAATAGAAAAGTGTGAGTCTACCCAAAACAAATCCTTGGACGTATAAGTTGTTCTTAGCACATCCATCGCATCCAAGTACGAGGGTTGCGTTACATTTTTATTCCAATGGTCTCATTTATTATAGTATTCACTTCACTTATTAAATTAGGCAGATTTTATGACAAAATACATGTCACTAATATTTCTTATTTTTAGAACATGGCGTCAAGTACTAAAATAGAAACAAACTAACGAACTCATTTATTTTGTTTCCAATCAACACATCAATATTCAGTTTTCTAAAAATACATACATTGTTGATATATTTGCAAGTTTTAAAGAGCAGCAACCGGTATTTAAAAATCCTCCAAAAGCATTGTGTGGTTCGTCAGTAAAGCAATAATCGATTCAAGTTTTAACACTATAATACGTTGTGGGTATTATATCTTCTAATGTCTATGAACTCGCAGAGCAAATCTTTAGGTCGTCCTTTAGTTGTCCTAGTACCCAGTCATACAAATTTTGTTTGAGTAAAAAATTCCCAATAAATAATAGTCAAGTAATTAAACATGTTTATTTTCCTAAAAAAATTCCGTCATTTTCATGATTTTGGTTAAATGATCAAGTTGTATTTGAATGATCAAAATTGTTCAAACAAATCAAATAACACTGTTGACGTATATGACGTATAAGAAAACCTAAACTGCACGCAATATATTGTTTGGTCCGTTTCCGTGTTTTTTCTATAGAGACACTTTATATATATATATACAAACGTCTAAGTATTGTGACAACCATATAATATATATATCCAGCGGATTTTTGAAATGTCAGAAATACAGGGTTAATACCAAATATTTATATACGTCTACAAATTGAGCCCAACACTGTTAGAATTAGATTTTTAACACTGTCAAATTTTTGCTTACCATCAGCGGGATTCGAACTCACACTGTGGCACCAATTCGCCTGCACAATATATCTTCATTAACCGGCGTGAATCGTAGAAATAGACATAGTACATGTGTACTAGCGTGTGATTTAAAAAAAAATGAATGGTGTTATTAATGATGCAGGCAAAAAACCTTACGTTTCGGAGCTCTTGATATTGATAGAAGTTCTAGGTTTTTTCTTAGCTTTGTTTGTTACTGTTTGTGTATGTTCTTCGAATTATGAATCCTTGAGTAATCTTGTGTATTAGTTTGTATCTTGTAGCCAGTTACTCTTTTGACCATACAGAGAAGGTGCGAGTCTCTGCATAACAAATTCTCGGAAGTTTAATTTGATACTGGTGCATCATCAACATTCAATGCACTCATTTATCATAGTAATTTGATTGATTAGGTATGGGCATGTGTGATACCTGCTTTACTTATTAAATTAGACGAGTTTAATGACAAAATACATGTCAATTATAATTTCTCAATTTCTCATTATTTATGATTATAAACATGGCGCCAAGTAAAAAAAATTGCAACAAACTGCTGACAAGCACATTCATTTTGTTGCTAATCAACTCTTTAAGTTAAAAGTGTTCTATGAAAACGATAAATTAGGGTTCATATTTTTGCAAGGTTTAGACAGCATTCATTTGATCTGATTTGTTATGTAAAAAATGTGTGAATATTAATCTATTTAAATGTTTTCTGAATTCTACTTGATTCACACAATTATCTTATCAATAGGTAATTAAATTCGTCTTTTGTTCAACTAAATGTAAACCTGTAAACCGCATCGTTAAGACCGCCAGTAAATGGTTTCATGATAGCAGACTTTGGTCACTTTACAAAAGAAGCGAAATTTTAAAAATAACTTTATTTTGTAACTTCACTTGTTTCAACGTGAAGGAACGTGACGAATATACGACTAAGTGGTAAATTTTGGCCACAATTTGCTAAACTGTCGTTTTCAAATAAATTAAAATTATTAACTATTTTACCATAGCATATCATTATGTTCTTTCAACTAAGTATTCATTCGTTTATTCATATTTTTACAGCTGATCTATTTGTTGGTTGTAATTTATTATTTATGTTAAACAAATATGCTTTGATTCTAGATGTCATAAAAGAATTAGTATTTCAGCTTATTCTTGTCACTTTGTATCTGTTTTAAAAGAAATCCTAAATATACTTTTTCCGTTGTTTAACAGAAAGTTTCTTCCCGAAAAATGCCTTGCCTACGGGGAGAAAAGCCCTCAGGGCACTCTTTAAGAAGGCTGATAATTGTTTTAGAGCAACTTTTAGAGAACATAACTTTTTGTGCTTGAGCTAAGTATATAAAATGACAGCAGTGCAGTTCATAATAGAAAAGGTTGTGAATTGATAACGTATTTTTTATCTTTGGCCTGTAATTTGTTACTTTACCTTAATCAGTGATTAAAAATAATTTTTTTCTCTTATTTACAAAACAAAAAACTTGATTTTGAATCTAATAAGTTTACATAGTTTGTGCGCAATGAAGTTAGTGAAGCTTTAGATTCAAGACGATGATTTGACATACAATGTATATCCAAAAAATTATCCATTCAAGTTGTTAATTTGTATTAATCCAACAGGACTACAGACATATGAATATAAGTAATGAAATGTATGCTGTGTGTACGAAGAAGAAAGTTCAGGACTGATGGGTACAATAAGTTTATCTGCTACACACGTTGCTATCAGTATCATTTATGATTGCTGAGTCTTTACCAAGTTCAAATAAACTACAAATCTTTACAAGATATTTTGGTTTATTGTTTTTGCGAAACGATGTTTATTTACAAGAAAGTTACATATCAATCAAAAACAACAAAATAAATTATAATTAAAAATAAGAGTTTAGATGATAGACTTTCAGCTAAGTATCTGTTAAAATAACCTTAAAATATAACTTGCATCCTGAAATCGTCTAAAACAACTTAACCCCCGGTCCCAATTTAATTTTTAATTTCCACATTCGAAGCTCAACATGCATATAACGAAACAAACGGGTGTGCATGCCATGTCAAAACAAAACTTTTCTATTAAACCAGCGTCTACTGATCTAATTGGAGTACACTACTGTTTCTCGTTTAGTCATCATACAATTAACTTGCAAAAACTATTTGTTACGCTGATCTTGTGGACGAAACTTGTCCCAGTTAGATATATGTCCAACAATAAGCACATTTCTCTAAAGATATCCGATTACAAATTTCTCCTCTGATCTGCATAATAAATTTCGAAAATTGGCAATGGAATCAGGTAATGAAGCAGTGAAAATTGTTTTAATATTATATCTAAAATGACAATTGCCTTTGCCCCCTTTGTAAAAAGGCCGAAAAACATAGTATCTGACTTTGTCCTTGTGTTATAACTTTCAACGACATAAGAATGTTCAATGCTATATTCATGGAATAAACAACAATACTTCTGTTCAAATGCTATCGTGTTAAACCAACAAAATGAAATTTTAACATTTCAAGATTTTTCCACCACAAATACCTAGCTTTTTTGGTAGTACTTAAAATACTACATTTTGTTGTCTGAACCATATGTATTCCAACTGTATCCCCATTGTTACTCATAATCTGTGTATTACATCTGTATCAAATTCAAGTTTTTCTTTTCATCTAAATTGTCTGAAATAAACGATGAAGAACCAAAGTGGTAATCACATTTCATAGTTCAAAACACTAATACTAAGCTATATAGCAAACACCAACAAACACAGAACAAAACAACACAAAACACAAGCCAGCGACACGAACTCTCAAAAACACCTCGATGCCAATGTCTTTGATTTCATTGTCAGATTATGTAGCTTTCTCCCGATTATGATTTCGCCAATAGGTTAATATTCGGTACATTAGCATTTTTATACTTCTGCTCCATTGTTTTATAATCAGGTGACATTATCCTAAATGTTCAATCCCGCGTGTGTGGTTAAATTGTCATACAAGTAGGGCCTCGATGTTTGAATGGTTAAGGTAGTTCGTCTACTATTGATCACGTGGCCTGTCAAAACTGAGGTTTCTGGTTTGAGTCTCACTGCAGGCAGGTTTCCGCTTAACTCCAATCTTAATTGACAAGTACTGCCAGTTTTTCTACCGAAGGTCAGGGTGGTACTCCGGCTTCTTCCACCGATAAAAACTAAACGCCTTAAAATAACTGAAAATTTTCTGAAAGTGGCGTACAAAACCATTTAAACAAACTCAGCTGTATTCGTGTGATATAGTTTATTTAGATTAATTGTGGTCAAAGCTTGCTTTTAAATTATTGTTTGCCAGAATCTTTCTTAGTGCATTTAAATAACTTCTTACATGCATTGTTCAGTGGTATCGCTATGTCAAACTTGTCAAAAAAGCTTTTATCCTACTCACTGGCCATTTCTGTATTTATGTAATCCCAACTTATAAGTCGTAAGACTTTTGTAGAATGCACTCGACAGGCTTTACATAAGTATCGATTATACTGTTGAATAGATACCGTTCTAAGCACTTATCTATCGTTGATCCAGCAATAAACATATTTGTAGTCAGACAATTGTGATCCCCTTAAGATATTCTAACAAACAAGTAACACATTGTCGATTATGCATGTTATATTAAAATTTTAAAACCGCAACACCTGCGTCAACAGTTAATGTTTTATCTGCCTTATTTCCACAATGTTCAGCGTTATTGTTTACAGTATCCATTTTATTCATTAAGTACACATAATAAAATATTCGAACAGTTACACAGATTTATTGTATACCCCGACTACTGTACTGTATGTCTCAAGACTTTCAAACATGTCTACACATTATCTAAGGGTACCAGCAACCGATAGCTATTGTTTGTTTTGCTTGTTTGAATGTTGTGTACGCAACGTTCAGCAATTTTTCAGATCTATCATGTCATCCAGTTTTAATTGGCCCGGAGTACCCGGAGAAAAACCGCAACATTCGGTAGGTAAAACTGGCGATTGCTTTTGTGTAACTCAAACTTTAACAATGCAATTATTTCAAAGATTAAATAAGAGTTTAAACATATTAAATTAATTAGTGTATATTAATAATGAAATATATTGTAAACTCCCGAATATGACTAACCTTAAATGTTAAAAAGTATTATATTTATCAGTTCTGATTAATGCACACTTCAAAAAGTAAAAATGTATTGCTAATTTTAATTTAACATTAGATTTTTACTGTAAATACTTTTACATGAAATGTGTAGGAATTTATTTCAAATAAGTATCCGAGCAGTGTGTACTCGACGTCAAACTTAATTGACAAGAATTGCCAGTTTTCCTACCGAAGGTTGGGGTTTTCTCCGGGTACTCCGGCTTTCTACCCCTATAAAAACTGGACGCCATGAAACAGCTGAAAAATTACTGAAAGTGGCGTTAAACACCATTCAAACAAACAAACATCAAATAAATTCCGGCACATTTAATGTAGCATAAACACTATGGAGTACATGTACTGTAAAGTAATTAAAAACGTTTGGAAATAACATAATAGGTGTTTGTTTTCTATATGGTTGTATTTTTATATTTACTAACAGATGTCTAAACATTATAAGGGGCCTCGGTGGCCGAGTTGTTAATGTAGTTCGTCTACTATTAATCACGTGGTCTGTCAACACTGAGATTGCGGGTTCGATTGTCACTGCAGGCAGGGTGTACTCGACTCCAATCTTAATTGACAAGGATTGCCAGTTTTCCTACCGCAGGTCGTGTGTTTGTTTCTCCGAGTACTCACGCTTCCTCTCCCAATAAAAACTGGACGCCATGATATAGCTGAAAAATGGTAAAAGTGGTGTTAAACACCATCAAACAAACAAACTAAACAATATAAATATCAAAATGATTCATTTGGTACTTCGTGTGCTTATTTATCTTCTTCGTAGAAATGAAATAATATTACAATTAAAAACTGTATATACCGGTGAAGTGAACTTAAAATCCATAACTTGGAAAAATCATTTTCATCTGAAAATTATATATTTGTCCAGTCATGTTAGTGTCACGGTCGTTTTATTTCGTGTCCATGGCATAGTTGAATATTTTTAAAGGATTATTTAAAAAAAACGTTTATCCGAGCGTTACACAGCAGTAATGATTTGTCCTGTACATGTACTGTATATAATTCGGTGCATTTTCATAACTTGAAACGTAAACATGCCGTCCATTTTCGACGCTTACTTGAAACGTGCTAAACATGCTTGTACTAAAAGTTACACCCCGTGTGCTCCGTGTTTGGCTTTTATTTGTTATAAATATTCCATATTGTACCTTTGTAGTGCTAAAATTAAATTAAAAATGTTTTACACGATAACCCGTCCGTAATTTATATTATGCCTTTGTTGTTGACATGTCCCAAATCGTACTGGACATTTGCTACGGGAATTTTACATAGGAAGTCAGCCGTTTTAGTTTCTAAAGGTACCTTGGGTTGTTTTCAAAAAGATCGTCTGCTTTCGCAACGTGCAATGGTATTCGGATAAACCGCGAAACTTTTCCCGACTTAACTGCAGATGAAATTTCATCAAGAATTTCAAATAGACAACAATTGACTCTTCTAAACATACACTTCTGTTGTAATTTAGGTCACAATTTTAATATATAGAAAATCGCTCTATCAAAGTGAAAAATCTGCCACATTTCGAAAAGCTTATTAACTGTGGAATATATATTGTTGAATTTAATTTACACATTTCTGGATCTACAAAAGAAGCATAAGATGGACTAAACATGTCAAGCAATTTTCATTTGTCAGCCAAAACACCGCCGCACAAACACGGGAACTCTTAGTACAGTGCTGTTAGTAGATTGATATATTGTGACGTATAAGGAAACTAACGTCATTATCAGTCGTGCTTCATGATAAGTTACTTCAAAATGTATACTCACTCAAAAAAGAAACGCAACATCGGATAAAATTTTTTAAATCATTTTTTTGCGGACAAATAACCTATAAATTTTCAAAAATATATAAACAACATCATAATTACACCTTAGTTAAAGGTTTCCATGTGAAAGAATTTATGTTCATCCACCCGTAAACGACTGTGGTAAAATTCTGGAACACACTATGAATTACGCATTGCTAAAAACAAGGTCGACTTTCACGCGCAAATCATGGGTACTTTTTTTTCTTGACTGCATTAGTAAAATAAAATTCTGATGAGGTGACGCTATGCCAAGGTTAGATGCTGCTACCCGGAATATCGCTATCGGTCGAATCGAGGCCGGGGAATCACAAAATGCTGTTGCCAGAACGTACAATGTTCATCGTAGCACAATTTTACGCCTTTTAAGACGCTACCAGCATCTTGGTACTACGACAGACCGACTGCGTTCAGGGCGTCCGTGTGTTACAACTCAGGCGCAGGATCGTTACATTAGAATTTTCCATATACGGAACAGGACTATTGCTGCAATAGAAACAGCTGTAAACGTCCCTGTGTTTCGCCGTATATCACCACAGAGAGCACGCAGTCGATTACGCTCTCATGGATTGCGAACAAAAAGACTTTACGTCGGGGCAACACTGAGACGCCAACACCGCCGAGCTCGGGTTGGATAGTGTACTACCGTTCGTGTATGGAATTTACAGAACTGGATAAGAGTTTGGTTCAGCGATGAGTCACGTTTTCAGCTTGAAAAGCGAGATGGTCGCATACGAGTATACAGGCGCCGAAATTGCACGGTTTGCGCAAAACTGTGTTGTAGAAAGAGACAATTTAGGCGAAGGCAGTGTTATGATGTGGGCCGCTATCTCTTACTCCAGGAACACACAGCTGATACATATCCAAGGCAATCTTAACGCTGTTAGGTATAGAGACGAAATGATTCGGCCGCATTTATTGCCCGTAATTGACATTCAAAGAGAATTTTTCAGCACGACAATGCCCGACCACATACAGCACGTGTACCAGTAGACTTTTTTTATAGCAACAGAATGTTAATGTGATCCGTTGGCCATCACGATATCCAGATCTTAACCTAATTGAACATCTGTGGGATGAACTGGATCGGCGTGTGTGCCAACGACAACCACCGCCGCAAAATTTGTAACAATTAGAGCATGCACTTCAGTATAAGTGGCAGAGGATATCGCGTGTTCGTACTCAACGTTTAATTGAATCCATGCCAAGAAGAGTAAGGGCTGTGTTATAAGCAAATGGTGGGCACAACAGATACTGATATTTCTGCGTGATTTATTGACAATATGCGACAAAATATTCCATGTTAAAAGATCTCAAGAACAAGAAGTGTGCCAATTTTTACATTTCTGTATCAATTATTTATATGATAAATTGTTAAAATAATATATGAAGTAAAATTCTTTTTTATGTTGCGTTTCTTTTTTGAGTCAGTATATTTAAGTATCTTGTGTGTATGGCCGTATCTATAATTACGGATAATAAAGGACCTGATACGTGATGGTTCAGGTAGAGCAAAAGTCGACGGCTGAAACCAGATAAATCGTCCTATCGTGTCCTTCAGGAGTCAGTAATCTGAAACGGCCATACACATAGTTACTATTGCTTTAATCCATTGAATACATTTAAAAACTAACAAGTTCAATAGTTTACAAGACAGAATCGACTTTCAATATATGTTCATGCATTTGTTTTTTAGGCACATGGAAATTATGTAATGAAATGGGTTGTTACGTTTATTATTATGAAATGAAGATAATAACAAAATACTAAACAAAGAAGACACTGTCAAAAAAGACAATTCACAAATCAAATCCGATAAACCGGAAAATTCTAGAACCAACAACTAAAGTAACTACAGCAATGGACCTGACTTGGAAGAGGCATTTACAAAAATAGTGGGTTAAACCAAGTTTTATGGTATGCCAAACCTCCCGCTTCCAGTATATTAGTATGTGAGTTGGTTTGTTGATTAAATGAATGGCTATCATATACCACTATGTATATCCAATAATCATCGTAGCACACTTATTGTGCACTGAATTCAAAAATTGGGAAACTATCTGCAACCATATTTTCAAACGAGATAGAATGTTTCTCGACAAGGAAGTGGTATCTATAGTAGAACTAATTAACGACGCGTCGTTTTACTTATAACCATGGTTTAGAAGTTATCCCGAAGAAATTGGTGACGTTTGAAAAAAATCGTACTTTTGTACCCTAAAACTACATATTTGTAGGTATAGTGAAGGCTTTATGTATGATTTCCTTATGACATCGATTTTAGTTTTTCTTGTGGCAAGGTGGTATACAGAGTTGAAAAATGAAACGTTCTAACAAATGAACTTTTAGATATCGATCTTGATTTTTATTTTTCCTAAGTTCTTTTGAATTTTTATGAATCCACATTTGATTATTATTACTTAGCAAATAAACAGTCACAGTATTTTTGCTGTCCTTCTTTCACTACAACCGATATCTAAGTCAACCATTTTGACAACTCTTATTACAGGCCGTAGAGTTGCCGGTTGTGTATCGTTACTTGTGAAGATTCTTATGTAATTTTGGAATCTTATACAAGTATGGTAAGTCTTCAGACTCACTGTCACAATTAATATCAAAGACGTCACGAAGGATTTTTGGTTAGCCAGGCTTTCATCTTTGTCAAATGTGGTACGTTTTTATGTTGAATGCCACAGTAATTCTTGATGCCTAACTTTCTAAAGAGGCATTCATAGTAATTTGACTTATCCCAGGTATAGGTTCTAAGTCATAATTTGGTTTCCAGTTCGGCATATTTTGGTATTGTTCTATGCTCTTCATACTTATATAGTATTTGGCATTTTTTACTTGTTTGGGTAGATCGCCTCTGATGAGAGTCTTGAATAGACAAATCGCGTGTCAGGCGGAGCAAAATTTGTAGCCTGGAACTTTGTTGTATTTTCTGATTTGATACAAACACAATGTCGCCTTGTCTATGAGAACATATTTGTTAAGGAGGGAAGTGAGGCACCTCATAGCATACTCGTCTTTGAATACGGATTTAGGTCAATATATATAATGCAATATCTAAGATTCTTTGGTTGACCCCTTACTCAAAAGTGGATTATTTTTTTATAACTATCTTTTTTATTTTTATTCAAAACTTTAGTTAATTCTCTTTTTTATCTGTTTTCAAATTTAAGAGGCCTGTTAGTTAGTGTTATGTTCGAAGATATGGCCGAGTTAAAAATAAAACTAATACTTTTGTGTAGGAATGTTAAATTTTGAACACAAACGATAAAATTATTAGAATCTATTGCGTAATAGCTAGAAATACTACCAAATAAATGTAACTTTTATTGTTTAAGCTTCAGAAAGGGTTAAAAGTTTATAACCAATTACAGAATTACTTGTTGCGAATGTTATGAAATTAATTTCTTGCATCTTACAAGCCCTAAAGAATGTGTCTTGGGGAAAATTAATGGCATTATAAATGTGACAGATTTTGGAAGATGTCAATAGGCACTCCGAACATAATATTTAGTAATTAGAAATTCATTATAGGATTAAACGGTTATTTTCGGTAATTCATCGATGTATGAACGAGGTCGACTCACTCACAAACTTATCATAAACGGCCTTTGAACGGCCTTCGGCCGTTTATTTGTTTGTGAGTGAGTCGACCTCGTTCATACATCGATGAATTACCGAAAATAACCGTTTAATCCTTATAATTATTCCAAAATTGTTTTTATTTATTTGCATTATTTTCCCAAAATAAAATTTCATTATAAGTGTGTGACGCGTAGGAATATACACAGCGAACTGAAGACGAAGACGTGGTCGGTTTGAAGGGAATAACTGGCATTGACAGCAGATACAGTTTACGATTTGCCGATAAGATTATTAATAAAAATAAAAGACGACTGAACAAAAAACAATATTCCGTATACTAATGTTCCTCACTGTACCCGCTGTTTATATTAACATCATATGTGACGTCATATCTGTTCAAACGCAACGTAAACCTAGCTAGACGTTCTTTCTTAAATACGAACAGGAAAAACAATAGTTGTCGAATGTTCAATAGATTAATCAGTGAAAATTGATGGGGCTGTGCTTAGACATGGAGTTGGTGACTTTTAGCAAGAAAAAAGTAGTTCCCCAAAAGTCGTTCATCCAGTTATGAACGGATCTGGGAAGTACTGGTTTAAAGCCTTTTGACCAATCAAAAATGACTATAAACGAAAACGAATGTAAGATAAGAATTCCTCATTTTTTAAATAAAACTGTATAAAAACATTGACTACTTAATGAAGCAAACTTAATCCAATCACTTTTTACCCTTCCTAAACGGCACTATGTAAAGGATAATATAGCAATTATTTATGACATTTTTGTAACTTAATAATCAAATTACAAATAACTTATTGGGGAGGGAGGAAATGTCTTGTAATCATTTGCACACGCCACGCAGCGGGCCTTTATAATCGATTATTTTATACCAAGCGATATAATTTTGTGGTACTGGATACTGTGACTGTTCTTATGGCTTATTAAAGCTCCAGAACTACCCAGAACGGGCAAGAAATGAAAAAAGTATATCCTTTCGTTTGATAGTAACATGTTATATGGAAAGCCAATCCGTATAATGTAGTGGAAATGCGTTTGGAGAATGCCATATACCTCACACAAATCAACCCACTTATGAGATTTCAGATTAAGGCGTTGCGGTAGTGATCCATTGCGGTAGTATATTCATTTAGAGGCATCGTTAGCCGTGTGGTTAAGATAGTATATTATTGTCTACTATTAATCAAAATTAGACTGATGATATAGCAAAAAATACAGAAAGTGGCGTTAAACATCAAACAAATAATGTATTCATTTTTTTTTATCTTGTTCTCGTCTCGAATCACTGCACATTGGACTGTAAACATAGACAAACATTTAATCAATCTTTCAGTAAAAATTCGACGAAAACCCTTCAAGGATGTAACCTTATTACTTCATTAAAAAATAAAAAAAAATACTAAGCAAAATAAAATGAACCAATCGGCATATGTAGCTTAAAGCTTCTAAGATCCATTTCATGTCCTTATTATGTATCACTGGTCTTTGGAAATATTTTGCAAACCAGGAAACAGTTTTTGTTTCAAGCTCAATTATTGTGTCTGAACAGTCAACAGTCTTAAATATCTGTCTTCCCTCCTAGTTTAAGATCACCATGCAACATTTGCAACTCTTGTCTTTAAATTCTTATAACTACTGGTTACAATTTTTTTTACAAAACCTTTTTTATTTTTATTATCTGCAATTGAAACATTTTCCTATGAAGATCGCTTCTCCCCAAGTATCAATACTGGTTGATAATTATTTCTATGTGACATCGCCGATTTAACTTTAAATGAAACAGCTATTTAAATAACGTGATCAATAATTTTTTCAGTGGTGTATTCATAAAACGTCTTCTCGCAAAAAACATCTAATTAAGAAACGAGGATTAGTGCGTCTGTTGAAGGCTTTTTTACCTTTAATTAACCTGCAAAAAATAATATACCTGTAAAATAATTATATTTTGCAAGACGTTGCGGGAATAACCATACAGGACGATTTTTTTAAAAACATTTAAGATGTTTAAAGAATATTAACACCACAATACACAAACATAGCGCTAATAAAATAATTAATTTTATTCACAATATCGCTGAAAGATTGTAGTCAACTTTACATTTCTTATCGTCACGATATATCTGAAAAATTGTTTTAGTCAACTTTACATTTTCTGACAGAGTGGTAAAAATTTTCATAATATAGTTTAAAGATTGTTGTTAACATAAGTGGATGAGAAGCTAAGTTAGCACTGCCAGAATAGTGTCTTGACCCATCCGCTTGAATCTATAGATGCAACCGTCAAAAGCAAGGTGGTGGAGCCCATTTTCGTTTGCTATAAATTGAAAGTTCAAGTGAACATTTGCCATATTGAACTATGAGGCAAAGTTATGTGGTAGCCAATTTATAGTCCATCCAATACCCAACTTTTCATATGGGTATTTTGAACACAGACTACAGACTCGAACTGCTGAAGAGATTAAGGCACTCGACATCATTTTGATTATCATCATTTTTTTAAATTAGTGAAGATTTGTGATATGTTTTGTTTTATTTTATCATCAATCCAAAATCTCTGAAAGCTCGAATAATTGTGTCTGATCATAATATATTATTGCATTTTATGCATTATCCTTTACAGTTTCAAATATAGACGGTTTTAAATAATTTTCTCTTGAACATACATGTACTTCATTACTGTGAACCAACAAAAAAGTCAACTCAGTCTTGTTACTTTAAACAGAGATAATATATTTTTCTTCTTACCTGAAATTTGTCCAAATTTCATTTTTTACATTCTATGAATTATTTTAAAAGGTAATTGTGGTTAATGTAAACAATTTGTCTCTTAATCCCCGTTTCTTAATTACATCTTTATTTTACGAATAGACGTTTTAGGTATTAAACAATTTCAGCTATATATAGTTTAGTTCTGCGTGATTCTCATTTTTACCTTGTCTGTTTTTTTGTAATGTGTTGGCTACATGTTATCTTGTGGTGTTTAGGGATTTTTTTTATCTCGGTCTTAATAGCTTTTACTTTTATTACTAAATGACGCCTTTTAATTTTGAATTGAATTTTTGTATATAAATTTGCAACGTCAGTATTTGTAATAATGGTTAATTGATATAAAGTGTTTCTTAATTGAAAGCCATGCTCATTTAATGTTTAAACCTTTACAAATACCAACAATTTGAATAATTAGGAATAATGTTCGATGAATTTGTTTGTGTGAATTTTATAGCAATTTTATAAAACCTTTCTTCTAAGTTAACTTCAGCGCAGTGCAAAATAAGAGCATTCATGAATACGAATTAGCCTTTTATTTTAATTTCCCATCATTTCAATACAGTTATGGAATAAACTAGGAGAATAAAAGCTTTTCTTAATATACATTCTGTTGTATAGATAATTCATAGGATGGTTCGATTAATATAACTGACAGTAAACCTGACAACATATTCCTATAGGTTGAGTACAATAGCAGTAATAACTGCCACACTGAAATCTACATTAAATAGGAACGGTTATAGCACAAAAGATAAAGACGTAAAGATTATGCATCGCAAGCCTCACTTTAACTTCTCCATTCTCCGTCAGTATAGGTTGAATATACATCTTTTAAACGAAGTATTTGTATGATATTCATGTTGTCCCTAGTGTGCTCACCTATTCGTTCGTCCTGACAAATCAATCCAGGACCGTAAATTGTATGAAGGCAGGGAGGCAGCTGCCTATTCTAAAAAATGTATATGCATATGCCATTAAGTGGAGTGAATAAGGTCTTTAATGTTATAATGTCTCTAGTTCAGCATGGAAGGTTCTGCCCCAGACTCTTTGCCTTCTCTTCTGTGCTTTTTTTTTGTTCGGCTATTTTGTATATAAATCCGATCCTGTCAAGTCTTTATTTTGTCATTGCAATAAACTAATTTCACATTTGTGTTTTTTCAATTTACGCGAATGCTGTTTTTCGTTCTTCTTCTGATGATTGAATGCTGCAATGCATTATAGGATTTAGTTACTTGCGTAAGCCACGTTGAATTTGGTACGATTTAATATCATCGAGTTTCAAGAAATTTAAGTCATTATCTCCCAGTCATGTATGAACTTTGCTATTGCAACTCCTTTGCTCTAAGAAATACAAGAAAGTCGGTCTGTTTTTGGATAATATTAAACAGCGCATGTACAATCCGGTTAATAGATAACCGAAACCTTGATTATTTCTTTGAAGCGTCAATGGTTCTTAGTATTTTGCAATTACATAATGGACTTTTTGTTTATTTGGTTAGCCATTCATGAACATCTGTTTGTGAAAAATGTTCTTGGCTTTATAAAGCTGTAATATGTAGAACGTAAGATAAAAAAAAATATTATGTTTGTTTAATTTATGGGGTACCATTAAAAGAAAAAAGCTAATGCAATTACATTTAATAGATCTGGGCCCGATTTCATAAATTATCTCAAATTTGAGGATTTCCTCAACTCATCCAGAACTCAAATACTGGCCAATCAGATTGCAGGAAAATTGCAATTTGAGGAAAAACTCAAGCATTTGAGGAAAATCTCAATTTGAGAAGTTTTATGAAACTGAGGCCAGACAATACTAAATAAAGGTGATTCTGTATATTAATGATTGTAATCTTTATACAGGACCCATGCTAATAATTGAAAAATTTTGTAAGCGATGGTTTGTATATGTTGCAGTGCTTTCCTGCTGATGAAAACTAATGAAAATCTAAATTGTATAGGTCGTTCGGGCATGTCAAATGTTATCTTTAGAGCTTTTCACAAAAATTTATACTGGGAGAGTTCCAAGTGCTGTACTTGCAGAGCAGCCCAGCACGTCCCCGGTTAGCGTTTATGGGAGATCGTCACGTTGGTGGTTGTGAGGTCATAACACGGAAAGTTTGGCCGCAGATCGTACTGGGTTAGGTGTTATGAGAGTGCTTCGATAAAAACCCCTTTCGTAGATTTGGAAAAGAGTAGGCTCATTGTAGCTGCTACAAAAGGCTAAATTCTCCGCCCCTACCCAATACTCCAAAATTAAGTTTCGATGTCTGAGCCCATTTTACGTTGTTTTTTGTTTGTTTACTTGTTCTCGTCCTGAAAATCGGCTACAATACTGTTAGATGGACGTAAATAAAACATCCAACATAACAAACTACTTTCATATGTATCAGTTATTTTGCAAACACGGAAAACATTTTGTAAGATTCTAAATAAACAGCAAGATACATTGGTATAGTAATAATCAGACTTGCACTTCCGACATCCGTACATTACATACACCATATAAAGTATTACATTTGTATGTGGTTACTGTCACAACTCAAATATAATTGATGCTTATGTAAACTTATTTTATATTTGGATGTCTACACTGGTTTAAAATCCAATTAGGATATTCGCTTATGTCTATATTACAAACGATGCATACCGAAAAAAAAATTGTTAAACTACTTGCCACAATTTAGCTAATTCGTGTTGTTCAAGTATAGACGTATATTGAGGAATATAAAGGACACATTTCAACGAGTACCCTCATCTGTTGTCTGTCTATAACTTATCTACTGTCTGAGTTTATATGGTTATCCAAAGTAATGGAATTTCATTGTCTTGTTCGTGTCCATTTGTATACGTTTGATAGCCTAATGACTGTTCGTCTGGTTAGAACATTAATGCCTCCTTATGTAAAGTTTTAATATAAATGATTATTTCTCGGTATTGACGTAATAGTTACAGATAAATTGTCTTAAGCGAAATCTTGCTAGGGGAAAATACTGTGACCTTGTGACCAATCCGTGATCTCCCTTTCTAAAAACTAAAACAAAATAAAGAAAATATTTTTATTTAAAATTAAGTTAGCTGCAAATATTTGATTACAAAAGTAAAAAACCCTCTTGAATTGAAATTTTAGTCATGTGACTGAAGAATGTTTCTGTGTGGTAGCATTGCGTTAGCAAGCCTACACTTGTTTTATCATAACAGTAAGTTGTGCGACTACCACGCTTGCAATAAAAATATTTAAAGTAGTTTATTAACAAAAACAAACGCAAATATATATTTTGTTGTTAATGCTTCCTACAAAGATAACCTATATAAAGTCAAGTCACGACTAATGGAACCTAACAAAAATAAAATACTTTATAGCTGTTCGCAAATTTATAAGAGTACGATAATTATATTATACAACATAAATTAAAATATCACTGTTTTTATGTTTGTTTATTTGGCATTGTAGTCAGTAGTTTAAGCATCGTTGTTTTAATAGTTATTGATCTGTCAATCACAATCATTTTATAATTAAAAAATAACATACCTGTCTAAAAGGTACAGTAATAAAAAAAATACTGGTTACATTTTTGTTCCGAGAATACTTGTTTACGACGCAAACAATTTTCCATGAGAAAAAAAGATATACAAATTGTAAGAAAAATAGCAAAGAAACCAACCGATTAGCATGAGACAAAACGGTTTATTCTGGCTTTTCCAACATTTTAAATTTAACCGGTAAAATGTTAAAAATGCATATTGGAATAGCAAGAATACTGGTAGAAACAAGGCATTAATATTAAATAACCATTTAAATAACTAATACATTAATAAATTTAATAATGTTTGATAAATATTTAAAATTTTATTCGAACTTTGATTAAAATTCTTTTTTTATTTGAAACATTTTTCACGTAAAATCAGATAAAATGACCCGAACAATAAAATAAAGTAAACTACTTGGACCCATAATTAAGGGCTAATTACTAAATAATAACAACACCTCTATTGTTCGTTGGCATGTTGGAATAGCCAGAAGACACCGCCGAAAGGAAAAGGGCGATTAATAATATAGATTTAAAAAAAACCAAAACAATAACAAAAAACAAAATAACATAAAACGTGAGAATACAAATACTTATTTTTATTTATTTTAAATTTTATGTTTCAACACAAATCGAATGATTTTGCCCATCTTTTACGACAAACTAAATCGTACAACAAGGAACAAAACTTCTAATTCATGACAATTGTGATATCGACTATCAAAACGACTTACGTCGTAAAATATTAACTAACACAGTATGAGCTATATATAGCTATGTACCAAAGCCCACACTGGTAAAGCATGCCCGATCGAAGGAGATCTGGTGACGCACATTTATGGGGCGCTTTGAGCCACTATGAAGAAGCAGGTGAGTTTAATATTTGTTCTATTCTAACTTCCAGAACATGTAGATTGGTTTATTCACTTTTCTTTAACACTTTCTCTTGCGCTGAAGCAACAACCAATTAAGACAGGGGATAAAGAGGCCTTTCAAAGGTAGAGGTTGAGGAATATCAAACAGAATATTTAATACACCTTTTAGATTTAGTGATGGGTAATTGAACTTTTGCTGTCTGCGTATTATTATTTTACTTATTATTATTATTGGAGATTTTTTCTTGTTGTTTTATTTCCACATAACTAACATATTATGCATAGCAATACAAGTATTAAAGTAGTGGTTGTTGGTAAGTGATCCTATTGGTGTTAACCTGAAAGAAGTAGATGTTAAGCTGAATCGGTATGCACAAACTGCCAGAATACTTTGTTTTGACCCATCGCGTGACTTTGCTGATGCAACCTTCAAATGAAAGGTGGCGCACTTTTTGGTTTGCTATAAATTGAACGTTTGAACGTTGAAATTTGCCATGCAGAAACATGAAAAAAGTTACGTTACAACTTAATTTATAGTCTATCCATCGCCAACCTGGACTTTTTATGTATTTTTAACACAGAAGGCATGCTTAGGCTGCTGAAGAGATTAAATTTTGATATGTAGTTATGATTAAGTCACTCAACATTATTTTGATTAGAATCATCAATTAGTGAAATTAATGAAGATTCGTATTACTTTATTATTTATTGATATAATTTATAATAAAACTCTTAATATATTATTGAATTTTATTCGTAATCCTTTAGAGTTTGAAGAAAAGATCAATAATTTTCTGTAGAACATACGTTTCAATTCTGAAATATGAACTCGGTCTACATTAAGAAGAGTTGATATATTTCTTCTCAACTGGAATTTTAGTAAATGTATTTTTTTAAAAATATCATATTGAATTAGTTTACATAATATACATAATTAACAGATAAGGAAAAAAAATGACTCACTCAGAAATAACTATATGATAAGTTTTCTAGTGAGTCGACCTCGTTCTTACATCGATGAATTACCAAAAATATGCGTATAATCCTTATAATTCTTCCAAAATTGTTTTTAAATATTGACTAGCTTTTCCAACTAAAAATTCCATTATTAGTGTGTGACGGAATATACACAAGAACTTAAGATGAAGACGTGGTCCGTTTGGAGGGAATAACTGGCATTGACAACAGGTATATTTTACGATTTGCCGAGAAGATTATTACTGAAAACAGAAGAAGACAGAACAACAAACAATAATTCCGTATAATGATGTTCCTCATTGTACCGCGGTTTATATATAATGTCATGTGTGACGTCGTATCTCTTTAAACATAGCGTAAACTTAGCTAGACGTTCGTTCTTTGATACGAAGATAAAAAACGAAAATTGTCATTGTTAGATAAAGAAGCAGTGCTGAAACATGGAACTGGTGGCAAAGCCTTGCATCATTTCTTTTTTTCATGTCCGCATATGTTATAACATATGTTATTAAATGATAAAGAGTAATTAAAATCGTAAATAAAAATGTTTAAAGTAATGATCTAAAGCCAATTAAATGACCTGAGAAATTGTTATTATTATTAATAAATTAAATGACACTTTAATGAGTATACAAGCCGAAATCAAATTTTTCAAGGGTCGAGTAGGGTTTAGTCCTGGTTTGCCCACATTTAATTAGCTGTATAATCAATTAAGTTAAATAAACAAAAAAGACAATAGGTTTAATGACCACGAAGATCTATAGTCTGTTCTATTTTAATAGGTACAAAATGTATAGAAAGTATATAGTTTTAGATTATATTTCTCTGTGCAAGAAGAAAAATGATAACAGTGTTCTATATATTTTGTCTTTTTTCACTTATATTTTTGTTGAAATGTGAAATAGGATTTTTCTGTTGAAAATAGGAAATGGTATTTTAAACAAATGATTTTAACTTATTTGAGAATATATGAAACATTCAAAATATTTTTATTACAAAATATATCATATTATATATTGTTACATTAAAATCCATTACCAGGACTATAAGATCGAAAATAGCACAAGTTAAGTTCATAGCACTTAACACAACGAAGATTAATCTAGATGTAGTAGATAATACGCTGCCTCGGCATAAACACTGATGAGTCCTTGTTTGATTGAATATTGAAATCATAACTATAAAAAATTAATCGTTGATATAGCTGATATTTTTTTCAAACAGAAATTAAAATCACATATTACCAATAACAAATTAAAATGAAATTTAAGATTATTATTCTGATGTTATTTATCATGTTTTTCATTAAAACAAAGTTGTTTTTTAGTATAAATTGTTCATCTGTTACACTTTAAAATTAAATCTGTTCGTTCTTAAATGATAAAATAACTCTCAAAAAAATTAGACTATAATTTTCAAGAAATGAACCATAATTGCTAAAACAACAAAACACCTTATGTTTATATATACCCCTAATTAAAAGTGGGCAAACCAGGATGACACCCTCTGTAGACAGAACGAGTTGTCTCAAGTAGACGGGCCGAGTTGTTCTGCACCCGATTTGTTGTGACTGAGAAATTAGAATGTAGTTTTACCGTTTCGGCTATTGTGTGTATTGAAATGATTTATTTAATTGAAATTATTAGAAACGCAAAGTTTTTAGTTTATATATTCCTTTACATTTGCTTTTCGTCCATACTCGAATTTAGCTATTTTCCTTATTTCAGCAATGTCAACAAAGAATTCAAAGCAAAGTGTACTGTTAAAATATTTTGTATATTGTATGAATTTCTCCAAACAAATTATTCCATTATAATAGTATACAGCTGCTTCAACCAAATAACTTTCCGTTTAAGCGACACATCGCCCTATATATTTTTATCGCCAAAATTCGAGTGTACTGGCTTAATTTATTGTCTGAAGCGTAGACATTACATTGTCGCCATATTTGTTTACGTTTATGAACAAACATAGTTCGCCAACAGTCGTACATCAAATTATATAGTGATCTGGGAAGTATTGGTTTATGGACTTTTGACCAATCAAAAATGGCTATAAACGTTAACGAATGTAAGATAAGAATTATTGTTTATTAATACATGTATTTATTTGCTATAAACGAACTATATTTCAAAGTTTTTTGTTACTATTTGAATCCATTATTTTTGTACGGAAGCCCGTTAGTGCCATGTAGTGTTTTATTTTTAAGTCGTTATAACGAGTTAGTCAATCGTTATAAAACGAGTAACTAAGTCGTTGTAACGAGTAAGCTAAGTCGTTATAACGAGTAAGTAAGTCGTTATAATGTCTTAAAAAATAAAACAAAAGATGGCATTAACGGGCTTCCGTATGTTTGTGATATTTTTACAGAAAACAGTTACATAGTATTCGGTATTTTGAATGATACTGCTAAACCTTGTTATAAACAAAATCGTTATTTAGTTGTTTCTTTGATGTTTCGATATATTAAAGATAATAACTTTAATGAATTAGTGAGTTGGTATTTATTACGTCAGAGTTACTGACCACACTAAAGCAAAGTCTTTCCTCGTCTATACGTCTATTTTTTTTGCGTCAGTTTTGCAGTGTTACTGCATTTATTCATATGTCTTTTTCTTACGAGTCATTAGTAACTATTTAATGTAATTAAAGTCTACATCACGATAATTAGAAACGTAAATATAGTTGTGATGTTAAACGATCCGCCGATTCAATGCACATTCAGTACAATTTATTTAATCCGCACAAATTTATTCCTATGTTTGAATCTTTAGACAAAATGCCAGCTAATGCGTTGCTTAATATTCATATTACATGCCTGCACACTGTAGAAACAAATAATATTTTATGCAACTGTTCATAATTTCTACTACGCTACATCAAATGAACGAAATACCGACACACTTATTAAGATGATTGCTTGGGGATGTGGTATAAACATTTAGTACTTATAGTCAAAGTCAGTGTCGGTCCTTCCGGGAGAATGCATATAGTTTGCCTTCTATTGTATTCATGGCTTTATATTTTGTTACCAAAAAGCGTAAAAATGAATTTACAAGCTAATCCAATCTTTCTTTTAGTAAATGTTATGCTCATTACTACTTAAATCGGATTTTTCTGACCTCAACGGAGATTTCCCATTGTCAATTTCGCCATGTTTTGCCTCCAAGCAACAGTGGGAGAAACTTGTTGTTTACAAATTGTCGGCAGTTTCCGTATCATTTGTCAACCAATCAGATTTGAGTTCCATTTGCCGATTACGCAATTTCGCGCCATATTGATGACACACCTTCTTTCCAAATGATTGAGGAAAATATTCGAGGAAATTATGCACATTCTTGCCAGTTCTGACGTGAGTATGTAATTTTATGTTAATTATTTAATTTTCCCTATTGCAGAACTGTATTGTTCTTTGTTATTATTGGGCGTGTTGTTACAACAAGCATCTAGAGCAGACTGACTTTATTAATAGAAACGAAATATTATAACACAAACTACACAGTATCAATTTCACGTTAGCAGCGTGGGAAAGATTATAAAACTAACATAATCATGAAGTGATATTTAACAGATGTGTAAGAGTAGGAAAACATTATCTATAATCATTTATCAATATTATTACATCTCCCTTTCTAGGCTAAACAAATTACTGTCACTGTTTTTTTTTTCAGTTTGAAATTTTACTTAAACGCAGAAATTAATGTCAATATTGTAAAAACCCTACAGCAAATTAAAGTCCATTAATATTCAAAGAATAGGTTTAAACTGTCAAAAATATTAAATGCAACGGTACTATAAGCACTAAACACTACGGATAACGAATGAAATTTGGAGTCAGAGGTTACTAGCACATGATATTTGGAGTCAGAGGTTACTAGCACATGACTCACCGTTGGAGTTAATCTTTACCATTAACCCATAAAACACTAACATTCCTCAATAAATCTTCTCGGTGGTTTGATCGGTCTTGTGGATTTACGGTTACCTGACATCTCTATTTTATCGTTATAATCCATTTTGTCATCAGCAGATGTTTCTTTAAATTCAAAAGTTTCATTGGTACGCCTGATGTCTCTTCTATTCCTTCTTAACGTGTTTTCACTGTCCATTTTAATAATGTACGATCTTGGATCTGAAGTTTTACCAACTACTTCCGCTGGTTCCCAAGTTTTGTTTTGACGAACTCGTACATGTTCTCCTGTTTTCAATGGTTCCAATTCCTTAGCATTTTTATCATAGTAAAATTTCTGTTTCTCGTAAAGTTTTTGTTGCTTGTCCTTAAATTCGTCGTTAACGAGTTCAGATTTCAACAATGCTGGATTGATTGGCATCAAGGTATTTGTTCTACGTCCCATCATCAGTTGAACAGGTGATTTTCCACAATCTAGAGGTGTATTACGAAATTCAAGTATCGATAGATACGGATCCTTCTTGTCAAGTTTTGCTTTCTTGAGTAATTTCTTCACTGTTTGAACTGTTTTCTCAGCAAGTCCATTTGACTGAGCATATAAAGGTGAACTGGTGGTATGTTTAAAATTGTATTTCTGTGCAAAGTTTGCAAACTCTTGGCTAGCAAAGCACGGTCCATTGTCACTAACCAATTCATTAATAATTCCGAATCTTGACATATGTTCCTTCATAATCTTGATTACACTTGAACTTGTAGAATTGTTAATTTTATTAACCTCGAAATAATTTGAATAATAATCTACCATAACTATATAAATGGTACCGTCCAATTCAAATAAATCGGCTGCTACTTTACACCAAGGTCTGTCTGGCCTCTCGTGTTGAATTAATGGCTCTTTCTGTTGGCATTTTTGTAACGCACTGCATACTCCACATTTAGATATCAATTCTGCAATTTGACCATTCATACCCGGCCAATATAGAATGTCTCTTGCTCTTCTTTTGGTTTTTTCAATGCCTAAGTGTGAACCATGTAATTGCTTCAGCATTTCACTTTGTAGTGTCGACGGCACTATTAACCTCTTGTTCTTGGTCAATAATCCATCATACACTCCTATTTCATCTCGAAAATTCCAATATGGCTTTACTGCATCTGGCAATTTTGCTTTTGTGTCTGGCCAACCGTTTAAAACAGTTTCCTTCAATTGTTGAAGACTCGGGTCTTTTTCAGTGTATAACTTAAAATCCGAAAGCCTTCCATTAGTTATCGGCAGATAATTGAGAGTGTGTACTTGAAATTGGTCCTTGTCTCCTTCTGTTTTTTGTGTTGCTCTACTCAAAGTATCGGCCACATACATAAGTTTTCCTTTCTTATATTGTACATTTAAATCATATCTTTGTATGCGCAACATCATTCTCTGAATTCTTGGCGGTGCTTTGTACAGCGGCTTCCTAAATAAACTCTCTAATGGTTTATGGTCGGTTTCAACCTGAACCTTTTTTCCGTATAGGTATTGGTGAAATTTTAAACATCCAAAAACTATAGCAAACAGCTCTTTCTCAATTTGACTGTAGTTTTTCTCTGACTGATTAAGACCTTTTGATGCATAACTCACTGGTTGCTGGTCTTGCATTAAACACGCTCCTAGTCCTTCTGACGATGCATCTACGGATAATGTTACTGGCTTGGTCACGTCGAAATATTTCAAGAGTGGTGCCTTTGTCAACATACATTTTAAATCTTGAAAACACTGTTCATGCTTTTCGTCCCAGTGCCATGCTACGGTTTTCTGTAATAATTCTCTCAAGGGCTGGTTACGGCATGATAATCCTTGAACAAATTTACCAACATAATTGACCATTCCCATAAATCTTTGTAACTCTTGTTTGTTTTTGGGAGATTCCATTTTATTTATGGTGTTGATTTTTTCGGGATCGGGTCTGATTCCAGATTCTGAGAAAATATGTCCCATATATTTAACTTCCGTTGAGGCAATTTTACATTTTGATTTATTTAATTTAAGATTTATCTCTCTAGCTCGTTCAAGTACTCTTGTTAAACGCTTGTTGTGTTGTTTTTCATCTTTTCCCCAGACAATAATGTCATCTATAATAACATCGCAACCTTCTACATCCTCAAACAATTGCGATATTCTACGCTGAAAAATTTCGGGAGCACTGCTAATCCCCATCGGCATTCTTAGATATTTATATCGCCCGAAAGGTGTATTGAATGTTGTGAGTTTTGAGCTTTCCTCGTCTAATTTCAAAGTCCAAAATCCGGATGATGCATCTAATGTACTGAACACTTTAGCTCCACTAACTTTGGCTGCAACTTCATCAACTGTTTTCATAGGGAAATGTTCTCTTTTTACACCACGATTCAAGTCTCTTGGGTCAAGTACTACACGAACTTTATTTGGTTTTTCGACAACTACCATTGAATTAACCCAATCTGTCGGTTCATTTACTTTTTCAATCACCCCTTGTTTTTCCATTTTATCAAGTTCAACTTTGACCTTTTCCTTTAAGGCAAAAGGTACCTTCCTAGGCGCATGCACTACTGGACTCACCTCTTTGTCGATTTTGATTGTATGTTTCCCTGGTAAACAACCTAATCCGTCAAATAAATCTTCAAATCTGTTAAGAATTTCTTCGCTGGATTTCCTGTTGTTTACAGCATAAATTCTTTTAACTAAGTTTAACTCTTGACATGATTTTAATCCAAGTACCGGAGTAACGTTGGAGTTAACTATTTGAAAATCAACAATATAGAATTTTCCTTTATGCGTTATTGTCAGTGACGTTTTTCCGCATGTTTCAATCGGATGGCCTGAATATGAAACTAATCTTGCTTTTGATTTCATCATAGGATGCCTTGATAATTTCTTGTACAGATGTAATGGCATGACATTGACCTGAGCACCTGTATCCAATTTTAGCTTGATGTTTTTATTTCCTATACTAAATGTAGTGTTCCAATCTTTATCTTTGTTTTTGTTGTTTTCTACACAGTTAATCTCATATTCACTTTCAGTATCTGAAGCATTTATACCGTGAATCTTGGGTGGTCTTTTCTGTATTGTGTGTCCACGACACATTTTTGCGAAGTGGTTACTTTTGTGACATTTATGGCATTCTTTCCCAAATGCTGGGCACTTTCTAGCTTCATGGCTACGTCCACACTTCTTACAATTACGAACCTTTGTTACGTAATCCTCCTTTTGTGACACCGGTTTCGTTTTGAATTTGTGTTTTTCTTTGTTCTTCTTTTGAATCGCGTTCACTGATTCTGTTGTCGACGGCCCTTCAGTCATAATTTTCATCTGAGTTTCTGTTGACTCCGCTGCTCTGCATGTTTCTATTGCTTTCTCTAATGTTAAATCACTGTCTCTCAAAAGTCGACTTCTAACTGCGTCGCTTTTAATTCCGCAAACTATTCTGTCCCGAATAAGAGAATCTTTTAAGTCTCCATATTCACACGATCTCGCTTTCATTCTAAGATCTGTCACATATGAGTCGATAGTTTCGGACGCTCCTTGGCATCGTGTATTGAAAACATGTCGCTCGAATATTACATTTTTTCCCGGGTTGCAGTATTGCTCGAATTTATCTAGAACTGGTTTCAATTTTGATTTGTCTCCAGCTTCATCAAACTCAAATGTATTATATATCTCAACCGCATCTTGGCCGACTAAATGCAATAAAGTGTTCGTTTTCACTTTTTCGCTTTTTTCGTTTATTCCAGACGCAATTAAGTAAATTTCAAATGCTTGACTAAACCTTCTCCAGTTTTCCTTCAAATTTCCTTCAAGGGAGAGTGTTGAAGGCGGCGGTAACTTGTCCATTTTGTTTTAAATTCCTTTTGGTTCAAACCTGACACCATGTATTGTTCTTTGTTATTATTGGGCGTGTTGTTACAACAAGCATCTAGAGCAGACTGACTTTATTAATAGAAACGAAATATTATAACACAAACTACACAGTATCAATTTCACGTTAGCAGCGTGGGAAAGATTATAAAACTAACATAATCATGAAGTGATATTTAACAGATGTGTAAGAGTAGGAAAACATTATCTATAATCGTTTATCAATATTATTACAGTTGTCAACTGTCTTTAAATATCAATAAACAAAGTAGTTAGTCGTAAACCACAGCCACGACAGTTGTCCAAGAACCAGACCCACGTGGTTATTATTTTTTGGTTTACAATCTGAGTATGACTTTGAGTTGATAAATTAAGAAAATACAGAGTAATTTCATTGTTTATATTCAGCGCCGCAGCAAGGCTGAATGATGACTGTGACTATTTGGAAGCAGTTCGGTAAAAGTGGTTTTTTTTTTTGGGGGGGGGGGGTCGGGAATCCGGGTCTTTCACAATAGCGGTGCAAATCAAATCGGCACATACAAAAAAGACAATTCGGCATCCATATTACTAGTCAATTCGGCACCTCGTAAGAGTCAAAACGTCACCTGGGGCCCATTTCTTTTACCTGAATATGAAAAATGTTTCAGTACAATGTTTTAAAAAACAGAAACATGTTAAGAAACTGTAACATGTTTCAGTTTCTATCAAAACAGTAAAAAAAATGGCTTGTCGCGCGATCTGTTTCAGTTTGAAACATCAATCACTTATGTTTAAAATGTTTCGATATCATGTTTCTGTTGCAAGTAAAAGAAACCGTGAAACTTGAAAATGATTCAGAATCATGTTTCAGATTTGGGTAAAATAAATGCGCCCCTGTTAAATTATTTACTTCTTACAATGAAATAGTACCTTACCTGTTGCCTGGGTTCGTTCGCTCTCTTTCTCGTTTCGCTTCTAATGAAACCCTATGAGCAGGTATAAACAGTACTTTGGTAAAAGGGGTGTGCCTTTCTTAAACCTGAAAATGAAAATAAGTTTTTTTAGCAGATTGGGACCCTGAAACTCAATAAATACTGTTCATTTTTATATGCCCATCTATATGTCATCCACATGTCACACTGTATCGTGTCACTGCGGGCAAGGTGTACTTGACTTGCAATCTTAATTGACCAGGATGTACAGTTTTCCTACTGAAGGTTTCCTCCCCTAATAAAAACTGGACGCCATGAAATAGCGGAAAAATTGCTGAAAGTGGTGTTAAACACCATTCAAACAAACACTATCCTGAGAATTCCCTTACAGATTTTCTTCAAATTACACAGTTGTTAATTGTTAGCCTCTGGGTTTGTATACTAGTACTTTTTAGTAAATATGTGAATTTCCACTAAGGATAATGAGAGTTTGTTCTCAAAAAAGTATGGAGTTTTTGTTTTAAAACATTTTCACCAATTTTCTTGAAAGTTTAGCGAATTGTTAATTTTTTTTTAGATTTAAGCTTCATTTCATTTTTTATACCCCACCACACAAAGTGGTGAGGTACTATGTTGTACACTCCATATGGATGTGTGTGTCTGTGCCTAGGCTAGAATCAGCAACCTTCAGTGCTGACAGGCACGTGATCAATAGTATTACTACTTTACAATGCAACCACTTAGTCACCTTAACTGGTAGTAAATTTCATGAACTGAAATCAATTTGCCATTTAAACTTGTGAACTGCTAAAGTATTCAGTAACCTATGAAGGCCCAAGTATACTGCTCACACTTTTACTTTACTATAAGTAACAATCTCAGGTTTTGTCTAGACATGCACATAATATTAAAATTAAAAATACACCTTCAATCATAGCTCAGAAAGAGTTATCTGAATTATCAAGTTGTGTTTCATCAGTCAACTTGGAAATTTCTGGCATATACAGTAAGATTTTGTATAAATTTAAAGTAATAAAACAATGAATAACCATGTAAAATGGTATATTCAAAATAAAGCATGATGCATTTAAATCAGTCATGTAATATTATATAAATATGTAAACATAAATTGCAAAATAAAAATAAAACATATTGTATCGCAGTCCATGTGAAATTAAAGTTCAGTCAGAAAAAAAAACATTATTGTACATGTAGTATGTATAAATTATAATTAACAGAATGTTTTTACATGATTGCAGATATACATGTACATTATTCATGTTATTGGAGTTTCTGGATGGATGATCATTCATGATTTTTCTTGTTACTGCTGGTCACTGGTGCATTTTCTGCTGGCTACTGTTGCATTGGGTACAACTACTACAGAGTGAATCAACTACTTGTTCCACTGGAGATGACCGCTGTATGTGTCCCATCAGTGATGTCTTGGGAATTCCTAAGAGAAAAATTGTGAAATACTGAATAACTGAAAATTATTTTTTGTGACGTCTATTTCATGGCTTGATCTGTCAATGGGAGGACATTCTTGTATTGAAAAAAGCATTTACCTTGTACACGAGTTATTTTTATTAAATTGATTTTACTAGTTTTGTTTTAAGAGAGCAACAGATAATATTTATTTACTACATGTATGACAGACCTAACACTTCTGTATGGTTAATATGCAAACATTCTATTAAACATGTATTTCAAGAGACTTTAAATTGTTTAGCGCCTTTTATTAATTTTTCGGCTATTCATGTACTGTGGCGTTTTTTATTGTGTAAAGGCAGCTGGTGAAAACCCAATAACTAAGGTATGAAAACTGACAATCCATGATGCCATTATATATGTGTGGGTATCTAACAGTTACTCTTCAGGGTACCCATCTCTTATCCACAACTCCACTAATGACTATCAACACTGAATGGAATATGATGAATCGTAGCGCCAGTGTGCAACTAATAGTTAACATTTTGATTGAAATGATATTTGGGGTTTTGATAGAAAACATGGATTTTGACTGGTTTAGTACTTATTTTAAGTAATCAACTCCTCCTAAAGTTTTGGTTACACGTCTGTAATCCGACAGCCCAATAGTCCGACAGCCCAATGGTCCGACAACCCGATAGTCCGACAACCCATTAGTCCGACAACCCAATAGTCCGACAGCCCAACAGTCCGACAATCCTCAAGAGTCTAATAAATTATCACATATTTGGTCGGACCGAAATCGATAATTAAAAAATATATATATAATTTCTATGCTCCACCTACGTACCGGAATACATGTATCCGTCCGTTCGTTTGTTTCATATTTAATTTAGTTCAGGTTTAGCGGGTGTGTTAAGTTGGTCTTGTACGCCCTGAAAAACGTTAAAAAAATAATAAATAAGAAGGAATGTGTTTATTGGACACGGATGGCTCCAAACAGGAAGTAGAAGTCCGTCAGGTCTGAAAGTCGCTTAGGACATACAGTTCGTCAAAGTGAACCATCCCAAGTTTTATGTCATTCTGATGTGCGATTATTACGCGCTGATAAAAGCTTGACGGAAATTTGTGTACGGAAGAGCGGACGGACGAACGACGGACATGAGTAAACCTATATGTCGTCGCGTGGGCATAAAAATCTGTCCAAGCCAAGAACGGCCGGATTTCGTTAAACAGGAAGTATGCCTGAAATTAAATACCACGGTATAGAACTCCACGCTGATGCTGCATTCCAAATATCAAGAGGCCTTGATAGTTGTTGATGAGAATACAGTTTCGAAAATATTTTCCGCGATCGCCCGCCCGACATTCACAATCCAGACATTCGGCCAATGAACATGGAATGATGAGAAATATGAGAATGGAATAGAAAACAAAGGAACAGTAATTTTAAAGAAAACGAAGATCAACCTATTAGACCAACTAGGGTACACGCCTTAATTGATCCGTGGTCTGGTCACCGCCGTCAGATTCTAAAGCCCCATAGTCGCCTTTTACAATAAGCTGGACTCTGCTGCGGACCACTAGGGGTACGCACGAAGGAAAGAGTTAATGAAACCTTTATACATATATGCACCAACCTATGAACTAACATCATTTGCACATTTATACCTGTCCCACCAACTCCATGATGAAGAAAAAAAATCAGCCTTCAAAGTACAACTCTTCGTGAATGCATCGCCATAATCGTTTTTATGATCAGCATGTAAGAACAATAAAAACATTAAATACCCTGTGTGTAATTAGGGATTATGTGTAATCTTTTAAGTATTTTCATGAAATTTCAAGATAAATGATAACAAATGAAAAAGCACAATAAATTATATATTTTTGTTTGCAGAAAAAATGCATTTTAAAACCAGTTTTAGGGTCAGGAAAAAGGTGTGAAAATGGTTAAAAAACCAGTGATTACATCCCTGGTAAAAATTAGGGATTACATGTAATCCCCAAGCAATTTAGCGATTACAAGTAATCCCTGAATATTTAAAGATTACGCGTATGCCCTAATTACACACATTCCCTGTAACATATACATGTAATATAACCAAATCATAGCTAATATTCCTAATATTAAGAAATTCCTACCAAACAACCAACTTAGTTAGGTTTGCATTTATAATATGTTTATTGTTCTTTGGATTGTGTCTGAAGGTTTATAGTATTGCATATACACTCATTGTCGGACTATTGGGCTGTCGGACAATAGGGTTGTCGGACTATTGGGTTGTCGGACCAATGGGCTGTCGGACCAATGGGCTGTCGGACTACCGGGAGGTCACCAAAGTTTTCAGTCCAGATCTCTTCATGGTAACAAACAATTAGACATTTATTGAACTTGTGCATCTTATTATAATGGAATTAGTTCTTATTTGTGGAAATAAAATACAATGTTGCACAGAATGGTTATAAAAAATTGACCGGTATATAGAACGAATCGTCCCCCTTCCCACCAACATGAAGCGAACATGGACTCCGAACCCCTGATGTGGGAGTATGTTTTTGTACATGTTAGTTTTTTACTCTACATTTCACAAGCATATAGGTTTTTCTGTGTTGATAATTTATGGCAAAAGAGATGTGGTCTATTGATGATTTGCCTATTGTTCAGCTATATTCAGGACAGAAATATGGTCTATAAAAAAGAATGTGTTTACCGAAAATAATGTGCACGATAAAAAGAATAAAAAAATATTGTGTACATTTGGGCCTATGAGGCCGAGTGGTAAAGTTAATTTACTTTTGATTACGTGGTCTGTCAACACCGAGATTGAGAGTTCGATTCTCACTGAAGGCAGTGTGCACTCGACTCTTAAGTTTTAATTGACAAGGCGTGCCCGTTTTCCTACCGCTGGTCGGGGTTTTCTCTAGGTACTCTGGCATCCTCCCCCAATAAAAACTGGACGCTATGATATATCTGAAAGTGGCTTTAAGCACCATTTAAACAAACAACATTTTAAAGTTTGCACATACAGCTCAAAATACCGTCTCTTTCAAATGTATTGCAATTCAGTAAAGGAGGGGGCAGGATCTCGGAGTGTTGAGGTACTTAAATCAATCGTACAACTAATCGAGAAAGGGTTTTAATTTCTATAAAAGTGAGGTTCAAATCTAATGGCTATATGTTTGAACATTTCTTTCTGATGGACTGTAAAAAAATGTTTTTCCACCCGAGGTTCGTATGCCTGCTACGGTCTGCGTGCAGGCTTTCGTATTACATTGTATAGCCAGACCTCCCCCTAGAAACTATGGACAGTTATAGGTTGACCATTGGGAATCGTCCCAGCAATTGTTTTATCACTATATTTGATTCGAGCTTACTCAATTTTTTAATTCTACCAAACAATAAGGCGTGCATAAAAATAAGTTTTTAAAATCGCTCGTGGGGTAAAATGTATCGATTTTTTTGTAAACCAGTTTACTAAAATAACATGCCAAAAAACAATTCTGCATCCGCAGTTTAGATTTAGGGAACAATGCCATGATAAAGCCAAAAATGTGGAAGTGGAATTAAAAACCCTATTTAAAGCTATCAAATTACTAACTAGTTGCAATTTCAAGTGTTTTTGTGACTAACATAACATTCTCCGAGAATAATATATAAAAAAATCCTTAATAGAATTTTTTATTGTTTAATAAATGTCGAACCTCATTTGAGCACAAAATTAAATTTTATTCATGTTCCCAGCTCACTGGTAGGGGAACAGCAAACGGACATATTTATAAGTATGGCCTTAGTGTCATTTTATCTTATCCAAATACAATGCTGAACTTGTTCGTTTTTAATAATACAATTATGTGAAAATTATGTCAAATTAGTATATAGCAACTTCAGGTTGATATACTTTTCAATATTAACATGTCGGCAAGTTTTTTCTTAACATTGTGAATTTCTCGGGAATTTGGGAAAATGACATTTTATGACCAGGAATTCGGGATGTTCTAATTTTTGGATCGGGAATTCGGGATGATGACCCATGCTCCCCTCACTGTCTGTATTTATTAATTTATAAAAACGTGCATGCTTACCAATCTGTACTATGGGCACATACTCGAATTTAGGAAATTTCCCTTCATTCAGCGGTGTAAACGAATTGTACTGTTAAAATATCTTGCATTTATTTCTATAAACAAATTATTTCTTAATAATAAATAAACAGGTGTTTCAGCTAAATTACCGGCAGTTAAAGGACATGTTCATTGCCGAAATTCTGCATGTATAGTACTCTATATATAGATGGTAAATTGTCCCACCATAATAGTATTTACACGCATTATGTTTATGTAAATTCTGTATGACAAAAAAGGAATTTAACACAAACTGTCATGTAGAATTTGTTTTTTTGTAACAACGGGGAAAATATGGGTAAAAAGCTATAAAATGATAGATCTGGTAATTGCTTTTAGTCTCGTTTATAAATAACTGCAATTCTAATTTTTTCTATGCAATTTATCATGTTTATTAAACGAATTTGTGACAAAACCAATTGAAATCGTAATCAATTTTACAAGAAGTAATTATTTTTTATTAATTAAGTATATACTTACCACTTCAATACGTATACCTCCATTTGTTCAACAGCTGTTTCTAGCGTATTTTTGTTGTACGAGTTACTTCCCGTTATTGCAATGCATCATTGACCGCGTGAACTTTGGTGACGTAAACAGCGGCTCCTTGACGAGTTTCCGCTGTAAACAATGGCTGACCGCTCAATGTTAATTCTCCGTAGACACGTACAAAAACCGTCACATGGCGTACAAAGGAAGATAATTATACAAAACCGATTGTGTGAATCATCTTGTAAATTGCAATAACAAATCTTCACATCAAAATGTAAGCAAATTTATGCATATTTATTTAAAAATCGCGATTTTCTGAACTCCAAAAAGTAGTGACCATGACTATAGTACTTAATAACTTCTATATTATATTATTATACCTAACATTAGTCTACTGTGTATAAAGATGACATAAATATTGTCGATTTTCCAAAAAGTCATTGGTGTAAAAACTATCTTAACTGCTTACGTCATAATGCATTTGCCTTTGATCTTCAGATAAATTTTACACTTACGATTTTTTGTGAAATCGACTCTTGGTTTATATGTCCTGTTCAGTTTATACCACTTTGGAGACATTTTTAAACCTATTATTTGATGCTGCATTAGAATTTCACAAACATTACAAATATAGACTAATCAGTTTTAATTTTGCAAATACAAAAATTTGTTTTTTTAAACCTAACAACGGAATGACAAAGATGTAGAGTTAAAACTGTATAGTACAATTCTCTGTTTACAAGTCAACTTTCATGGGAAAATGTACATGTCTAACGTTGTTTTCAATGGAATTTTATTGTCTATATTTGAACTGCAATATATATGTTTCATATATATACATTCAAGTATAAAACAGTTTTATCATTGATTTATTATTATTGTAAATATTTTTACAATACAGGTTGGAAAGTAGTTGCAAACATTTCTAAACCAGATAATATCAGCTGTCCCGTTTGCGTTACTTGTAACAATCTATCATACGGATATGGAATGAACACGAAAACACGACGGTAGATAATGGGAATAGGTGTACCCTTTCCACTATAACTGTTTCACTTTCTGGCTATACTTGACCTTTCGTTTTGTGTCGTCCTCTTCAATCGGTTCGAACTAAATGCAGGCTATGGCATAACCTCTTTGTCGTTTGCCTAAGAAGTAGACACATGGATCGGACGCAAGAAGAAGGGTATCAAAAGAACTTGGTCTATGTTACGAACAGCTGAAGTGATGCCCGAAAATTAACAAAGTTTGCTTAGACCTTATTTTGGTTCCACCTTTTACCATGAAGCTTTGTACGCCACGCCTTAGGCTTCTTTCAAAGATTGACGCCAGTTTTGACGCGTTATTGCACACTTTCTGTACCTAAAATCTATCTAGGGACCGCTGCATTTAATATTGTTAACTGATAGTTGTCTAAACTCGAAATAAGCCATTTGCCTGCATGCACGGCAGAATGTTATTTTAATCAGAAAAGGCATTTAAAGAATGGAAACACATAAAAGATGAAAACAAAAACAATCTGTACATTCAACGGAATAAAATTCAAATTGAAAGATAAAAGAGATCATACAAATTACATCCATTTATTTGTAGTCATATTCCAGCAGTAACTGTGCATTCTCTGGAATTATTGCTAACTATTGACGAACAAGTTGATGAAACGGGGATTTACCATTGCTTGATTAAACTCTTAATTAACGAAAGTTAGCATAACTATCTTTTATCTTCCGAACATATCACTGAACAAATGTAGCAATTTCTATCCGTCCCCTTTACCTTAGTCTTGGTAGTTAGACATTAAAAACTGATCACTGAAGATATTTAAAATTTAGTTGTAAGTTCCAGCCCGATTAATGGCCTGATGTCATTGACTATAACCCAGAACTGACAGGTTGGGTTCACAGCACGTATTCAGTTTTAAGAAAAAACTGGACGATGATAAATCTGGAAATTTTATACTTCAAGCAATAAACAAACAGACGAATATATGTCGTTATCGACTTTTTACAGGACTATGGCAATTCTTTGTTTATTACGCTGGTTACTAACGTGGATAAAGTGCTGCTTGCCCTACCAAAATATGACGTTTTTTAGTGTAGGTGTTGGCGATATTAAAGTTAATGTTTATATGTTTGCGATTCTTTGCTTTTTGCATTAGTCGGGTTTTCAAATTTTTTTTTTGCGGTCAAGTCTATATTTATTTACGACTTGTTATCACGTCCCGTGGTCTTGTTATTTCCAAAACGACAGCATAACTCGTAAGGATGTATTATCTACAAAGTAATATGTATGTCCCGTTAACAAGAAAATAGTACTATCATATTGGCATATACCGGAGATCACAAACCGATACTTCTTGGTGGCACTACAGTTTTATATGTCAGCGTAAATGCGCTTGAGAAATACAATATTGGTACATTAACAACACTTTAGAAACACGTAGAGACAATGGAAAAGTTGATATCATTAAAGGTGTCACCTTTCGTGTGTTTCAAACTTCCTACAAACAAAGAGTAATAACCGGTAACGACCGTCATTTGTTCAGTGCTGCGAACTTTGTTTGCTAGTGTTTTTTGTATTTGTATTCTTAAAACACTATAGTTTGGATCCTAGTGTTAAAGTTGTTGCGCTTTTAGAAAAGCAAGCGAAACAAAACGAAATTTCTGGGGTTTTACAAACAATTTTTATAGTAGGGTTATTTAATTTATTTTAAGCAAAACTGAAATGGGTTTTAATTAGGCGTGGTTTTTGTTTGAAGCAGAAAGTTTATAACACTCTTTTTGTCATTTTGTAAACACTTGGTTTTTTTATTTGATTTGTGTTTAATGCATTTTACAGCAAATTTTAGCTATATCATGGCGTCCAGTTTTTATTGGAGACGGAAGCAGAGTACCAGGAGAAAACCCCGACCTCCGGTAGGAAAACCGGCAATCCTTGTAAATTATAATTAGATTCGAGTAGATCCTGCCTGCAGTGAGATTTAAACCCGCTAACTCAGTGTGGACAGGCACGTGAATGACAATAAAATAACTAACTCCTTAATCACTCGGGTATCGATGCCCCAAACGCTTTCTAATACGTATATCGCATCTATAAATAAGTAGTGTCCACATTCGTATGTGAACACAATATTCGCAGGAATGAATTGAATTGTTCTCTTTTTTCAAGTTGTTGGTGGCCGTATATGAATTTTTATACATTTATACATGTTTAACGACATTTTATTGCTTTAAGCGTCATTGATGAGTCTCTATTAGACGAAACACGTGTGCAACATTTGTATCTACGACAAACGAGATGATTTTAATTTCAAAACTATTAATTTTTCTCACATATACAGTAATATTCCAGCTTCTCCTGCATACAATATCTATATTTCTCAAGTGATCAGGTATGCAAGAGCTGGCAGCGAATGTACGGATTTGTGCAAAAGTCTCCTATTTCGTCGGGATAAACTTAAAAACCAAGGTTACAAGAAAAAACGACTCGTCCGCGCCTTTCATAAGTTTACTATAGGTGCAACTTCCTTGTCGACAAATATGCTATCTCGTTTGAAAATATGGTTGCAGATAGTGTTCCCAATTTTTTAATTCAATGTACAGTGAACGTGCTACGATGATACACTTTTTAGGGACTAGTGGTATGTAAACCCATCTATTTTAATCAACTATCAACCTCACACTCTACAGTAATGGACGCGGGAGATTTGGCATGCCATAAAACCTGGTTGAACCCACCATTTCGTTTGAAATGCCTGTACCAAGTCCGGAACACAGGGTTCACCACAGGCTATTCAAGGGCGGTGCTCCTCCACTCTTGAATTTGTTTCCTCCACCCTTGAATTTTGAGCTCCATACTAAAGTTTTACTTTATTCCTAGAACAATGAAGTTTTTAAATTCAAAAATACATGTATATTGTGACTGGTAGCAAAAACACAAGTGGGAAAACAAAAACAATGACTGATAACACTATTATGAAAAAATAAATGTCACTCTAAAATTTTTATGAGTAAGGAAAAATGGATCATCATCCAACTTGCACCACCCTTGGATTTCGAGCTGTGGTGATCCCTGGAACATTGCTGCAGTTGCTTTATGTTGGTTGTTGGTTCTGGAGTTTGTCGGTTTCTCGGACTTTGATTTGTGGATTGTCTTTTTTGACAGTTTCATCGGTGTTCGGTGTTTTATTATTACCTTCATTTGATGACTTATGAATAATTTATAGACTAATTGACGTTCAGTGCTCTATGATCACGGAATTTCCACTACATTAAGATATGAAAGAAGGTAGTATTAAAATACCGAAAACCGAGGAAACTGTTACAAAAAGACAATACACAATGACGTCAAAGAAACTGACAACCCGAGAACCAACAATAAACAATATAGCAACTACTGCAATGGTCCTGACATGGAATAGACATTCAAAAGAAATTGTGGGTTAAACGCTTCCATTACTGAAATGTTTGAGTTGGTGTGCTAATAAAAAAGCTAGGGAATATACGCCACTAATCAGTAATAGTTACATCCAATGATCATATCAGTACAATCACTCATTTCAAAATGGAGAAAACTATCTGCTTTAATATTTTTATTGTTATATCATTGATACGCAGACTAGTCTTTTTTTCTTGAAATCTTGGTTTGTAAGTCTATCCCGAGGAAATGTGTGACGTTTGCAAAATTAGTATACTCATTGGAAGCTAATCCGATCGTACCTTATCTATTAAAAAATAAACAACGTACGCAACTGAAGCTGGAATATTGTTACAAAAGTGAGGAAAGATTTTGACATCAAAATTGTCTTCATTGTCGTAAATTTTTGTAACACGATGATCACTGGCGTTTTAATTGAGGTACAAGTCTGCAAATGATGTAAATAAAGTTGTTTCTTTAATTATTAATAATAATATTTTTTTGCCGGAAAGTTATATAATAGATAGTGTAGAAAGACGATACTATATTACATAGTACTAGTTTGTATCCTGGGCGAACCCATACAACACTAAAGCCTGCAATATAGGAACGTCCATTCCACATTTTCGAGTGGTAACAATTACAATGTGTTCTTACTTTATACAACAATAATATATCATAATTAAAGGCAAGGAGCATAAATATTTACACGACAAAATATGTTATCTTATTAAATGTCACACTTAATGAAGAAATTTGATGTCTTCTGATGATGGATCACGATCATATGGGCGCCTCTTTATTGACCGGTCAGTATAAATCTTCCTACAAACAGAAAAAATGTGAAAGTATACTAGATATAAGAAATGTTCCAAAAAAGAACTTTATGTTTGTCATTAGGAGATATTATAAATAACTGACATATTTCTTTGCACTCCAGTTTCTCTTAATTGTACGCGTATATATATATGTCGTTGTTTGTGCAAGGGCAAGGTAACAGTACTACATGTTTTACGTCTAGCTATTTTACATTCTTGTTTGTAAATATATTTTCAATGCAATTTAAATTCTTGACTGAACTGCAAGTTTAAGACTATGAACTATTTAAAAATTTGTAATGTCTTAGATTAACGTTATGATTTTTCTTTAGCAATGGAAATAATTATTGTGAATACCGTTTACATCTAGTCATGATATTAATTGATGTAATTAAATCGCTTTGGGTTTTCACGTACATAAATAATGAAACCCTTATTATAATCGACACGTCACGTTATTAGATAACTGTAACACATAGTATTATGCGACTACTCACTCTGTAACTGTGTCCATTTTTCCAGTGGCTGAAAAATCAATAATCATTTAGCGTTTTTAATGTCGAAATATAGATTAAATTTGAAGTGGTGAAAAATTGTCGTAACTTTAAGTTACTTTTTAAAATTACTTATTAGTATCAGTTCCCTTGAGCTTCTGCAATCGGCTTGAACTGTATATTATATCGGCTTACTCAAGAATCAAGTCCGACGTCTGCCACAAGCTAATACTAAGCTTAACATTTTATTGAATGACGATTCGCGTCATATGCTTAATATTTCAGATTTACTCAGGACAAAAAACAGATTTTCAAACAGTAAATAAAATGACATGTATTTCGGAAAGGTCCATGACGTTTTGATTGGAACTGTAAAAGTAGTTGATAGTCTTAATTTATGTGCAGACAGAGAGATCTTTTCTAATATGATGCCTATCCCCCGTATCACAAAATGTCATACGACTTACAACCAGTCGTAAATCTTGTCTAATTATAATACAACATACGATTGGTCGTGAAACAAAGGCCAAGGGTTAAGCGTCCGTTACCGAAGGGTGGGATTACCAAGCATGCTGAAGAAGCAAAGTCATTTGTTAATATTCTGCGGTTTTCAGTACAAAACGCAAAAAACCCTATTACTTCAGTAGTTGTTCTAAGTACGACCCGCACTTTTAAAAAATCTGACCACTTCATTGGCTAACTCTTGCAAAATATAACGCATCGTACCTGTTAAAGTGTCACGTCTGTTGCGAGCAGTAGCACGTCTGCAAACTCTGCACGCCATTCGAAATTCTTTCTTAAATTTTTCTGCAATATGATTTAGCATTATATATTTGATAACAAATGAGTAAAGAAATGTAAGGAACCACTTTTATGTCAAGAAGAGAGTTTTACACAAAACATTTGTCTTGTAACGATCAAAAAATGGTAAAGGTTATTTATTTTTTAGTTATTTTTTAAATTCTTTGAATTAAATAATTTAGTACATACATATAAAGACTAAGGAAGTGTCCTATCCCGTTAGTTATACTAGTCCCAGATTAAAACAACTGGCGGATGTTCCATCAAAATGATTTATTGATTGATTAGATGTTTGCTTTACCTCCAGCGTGCGGTATTGCAGCTATATTCACATAGGAAACAAAATTTTAACTGCCGCTGGAAAATTATGGAGTATTGGGTAGGGGCGGATAATTTAGCCTTTTGTAGCGGCTACAATGGGCCTACTCTTTTTCGAAATCTACACAAGTGGTCTGTATCGTGGATGGATAATTTTTAAGAACTGAACTTTTCTCTCACTTTAAATTATATATTATTCTGCATCTTGACAGGGAATTACAATCATATACTTCTAAAGACTTCTTAAGCTTATATTTATGAGTATATCATTTATAAATTTGACATTTATCGTTGTTAAAAAATTAGTTTTTACCATCAATATTGAAGAATGACCAACCAACATTTTCAGCTGAAGACTACTGAGCCTGATCTGCATCATAAATCATTTTTGACTGCTCAATAAACACGTTACCAAATACTTTCATTTGGGTTGTATATAAAGTGAAAACGGGAAATGTTGGTGGAATAGTTAAATTAGTTAAACTAATACATTTTATACTTTAATTCCAGCGACACTTTTTACGGCATGGTAAATTTTATAACCTTGATATTTTCTATGACTTTTTTTATTTCAAACAAAATACTTTTAAAGTGGGATGCAAATCCTTTTGTTGCCATTCAAGAAAACTATAAATTATTGGTTATCGACCTTGTTGAATTCAAGACAAATCGCAGACAGATAAGTTAGATTTCGTAAAATGCATCTTTTATAATAGATCTTTCATGTCTTTATATTATGTTTAACTATTTATATATGTAAAACAAATAATTAGACAATGAATAAACGCCATATTAAAACTAGTTCGATATCCCCTTTCACAGAGAATACGGTCTGATATCCCCGGCTTGATAAACCAATTACATTTAAGGAATTCACTGGATGCATTACTTCAGCAGAATATAGTGTTATATGTGTAAACAAATTCAGTTTCATAAATATTTATATAAAAACATTACCGATACATGTAGTTATGTATTTACACTCACCACTCATAAAGTTGTATATAACGGGATTAATAGAGCTGTTGAAATAAACAAGAAGATGTGACGTCAATGTCACTACTGGGATAACATGTGGGTCCGTTATACTGTTCATCAACCCCGCGTATCTGAAATATATTTTAGCATTTATTACTGATCTACATGTACTGATATATTACGACGCTACACTTTCAAATATCATACAGTCAATTAAATTTACTGACAACATCACAATTTTTAAAGTTTCGTTACATATTCTCAATCTTCGGATGTCCAAATATCTCAATGTTCACAAACTATTATGTAAGTATAGTAAAAACTACAGCATGTTGTCAAAGTATAGCCCACTAAACTGTTACACATTTCAATTTTATTAAAACTAGACTGAAAATCATTTTTAATGAAAGCACAGTTCGATTCCCGCGGATGTTAAAGTCAATACTCATTTCGTAGATGTGAATACCCTTTGTTTCTGATTAATATATTTCAATTTTCTATTGAAATAAATGTATATTTTAGATTAACTTTTAAACACCTGATCCGACAATATTTCTCCTATAAGTACAACCACACTGTGATGATGTTTCAACACCAGATTGTGTTTACATTATGATCTATGCTGGCAATTTAAATGCTCAGAACGTTTGTAAACCTTTTTGCAAACTTGCCTTTTGTAGTCTTGTCAATAAGAGAGTCGTTGTTTTCAGAGGTCGTTTACATATAGCCAAACGAATATCTTAATACAATAATGACTTAACAAATAAAGTGAACAGAATCATTTAAATAAGAAAAAGAGTTCCAGAGGCGTAGCAACATGATATACATGGTAATTATCATGATATAACATTCAGATTTAAAACAGTCACGAGGTTCAAAAGGAAACCAATTTACAAATTAATGAAATTCATGGTTTTTTATGTTATTCATACATAATTCATGTCACGAGCAGAATTTGCTGGAATATTTAAAAAATAATTTATTCGTGATCTGTAAAATTGTATATATGCCATGTATTTTAATGCTAATAGGTAACACATGTAGTGGTAATAAAGAAAAGTGTAGAAAGCACTTTGAGATTAATTGCATGCACTGTGTTGGCAACAGTCGAGAAAACACGAAGAGATATATAAGACAGAGAAAGTTCCGTGTGTTTCAGTTTTCCAATAGAATAATATCAACACCTCCAATCTTTTATTAAGTCGCCCAAAACGAAGTTTTGGCGACTTATTGTTTTTGCATTGTTTCTTCTTCTTCTTATTATTATTATTATTTCGGTTTCCACTTTTTCTAGATCGTGAACTTGACCGACACATTTCTCAGAGACGCCTCAATAGAATCAAATGAAACTTTGCACAGTTGTAGATCGAAATATAGAGGGGTGCAGTCGATAGTAAGATTTTTTATAATGACCGCCATTTCAAAATGGCCGCCACTTGACGACACCCACCCCAAAATGTCAAAAATTTGCCCGTGATCCGATTTCAACGAAATTTGGTATGGAGGTAGAGTTTAGTATTTCGAGTTAAATGCTACCTTTGAAATTTTTTTCCGACGTCCCGTTTCAAAATGGTGGCGAAAATCGTGTATAATTTTCAACGCTATCCGATCTCGATAAAATTTAATGTGCTCCGTTTGCAACAAAATTTGGTGTGGAGGTAGATTTAAGTGTCCCGAGTGGAACTCCAAATTCGGAATGTTTTTTGGACCGTGGGTTTCAAAATGGCCACCAAAAACGCGTAAAATTTCAACGTTGTCCGATTTTAATGAAATTTGATGGTACATTTCAATGTCCTGAGTGGAACGCAATACTATCCATGGGGATTTTGGGCGACTTCTGTGTTGGCATCCCAACACATTATTTTTAATTATTTATGCTTTAAATCTTTCAATTGCAACCAATTTTTTTCCTGTTATGGAGAAGTGGAAGTATAAAAATGAGAGGAATAACGTCTCAAATAATGCGCAAACAATAAAACTGTGTTCAGACATTAAAACTGTCTATAATGTTTCAAATGTTACACGTACCTACATATGTTCAGTAAATAAACCGGTATATAGCAAATGAAAAATACCACCACTACAACAATCAACATCCGGGCTGTTCTTCGTCTGGCTTTAGACTGTACTGTTGCAGCTTCTGATCTGCTGTCTACAAAAACAAACGATACAAGAAATACAAATTAGGATTTGTTATACAACCGTTAGGTGATGCCACTAGAAACTTTGTATTGACTCGGTGGAAGTTCCTCGACTGAATAATACAAAATTTGCATAATATGTTTTCTAATCATCAATCGAGTTTTTAAGAAAGATTTTGCATATGTATAAGTTTAAATGCTATTTTTCAATAAATTACGTGATAAAACGATGCAGTAAACAATTTCCAAGACACTTCCTTATTATTTAAATAAATCTCATTGCAAACTTAAGACACGTCCACAAATGGGGGAAAAGGGTATCAAATTATAATAAGAAACGCCTAGCAGGGACCATAGGTAGATCCATGTTTGGAACATCGCCGGTGCTTGGACGTTAAAGACCTCTATTGTATATGGCACATAAAAGCCGCAACAAAAGTCGAAATTCTAAACTTTTTAAATTGCAATTAAAAATAATTCTTTTCATTGGTCCATTCCGTTTTTTAAATTCATTGTTTATCATTCAAATTATCCGCGTCCTTAATATAACAACCAAGTTAGGCGCTTAAGCCTATACAATGAAGCTTGCCTGCTACACTGCTTGCTTTCAAATTATGCAAGATTTTTATTTAAACTTTTTATTATTAACTTATGACGTCATCTACTAAAGGTGACTGGCGTGTCAACACTAGTGTTGGAAATTTAAATCTAAATGCGCTGAATGTGTGCTTTTCCACATTCCCAACTGATAAGGATGTCATTTATCCTTCCGCGGTTTGTACCAGGTACTGCGACTTAATTTCTCATTAAAGATATGACGCCATGAAATAGAAATTGCTAAAAGTGGCGTTAAACCCAATTTTTTATGACAAATAAAGGTATATATAAATCATTAAGTATATATGATTTCGAACATATAAAGATCTACAATCTAAAGCGAGAAAAGACCCTGAACCAGAACGGTGAACATAATCAATATATGATCATTTCCTTTTTTGAAGCTTATTCTTAATTATAACGAGAATACAAATTTCTATTCCTGTTTAATGATTATAGCGGCCAAACACCAGTAATTAAGTCATTCAGTACAAGGAAAATTGTACTCTATGCTACCTATCTATATAGCTACAGTTCTCAACGAAGATCACATGAACGTTTAAACAAGTGGTAAAGAAAATTGTATGAAAATCCACAAGAATTTGATACTAAAATTATAAGGGGCAAAAAATGACCAAAATAAAGACAAGAACAAATGTGTCCCAAACAATCAGACAGAATTCCTGTTGGATCTAACTTCTGTGTTCAGAATAATAATTATGTTGTTGGGTAAAAATTATATAATAGGAAAATGACGTCATGGAACAAAAAGATGAGAAGGCTGATTGACTGGGATTGTCTTTGACATGACAATAATAATATTATAGTAGATTTTTTGTTCAACACGAAAACATTATCTGACTTTTATTTCCTAAAATGTCTGCACAATCTTCAGGAAACTACCTTGGGAATGCAAACATATAGAATAAAGTTGAACAGCCTCCAGAGTGTACGATTGAATGGTAAGCTTTAAAAAGTTCATAAATATAAAAAAAACTTTCTGTATTTTGTGGAAATCCATTAGAGAGTTATCAAATCAATCAAAGCTAATTTTAGTACAGTTGTAGTTACAATTTCGATTTGGTCGTCGCTCCTGTAATGTCTCTCTGTTACAATGTCATTTTCTTCTTCTTTTATTCAATATCAAAATTATTATACGACAGTTCTTTGAAACAAAATGTGCCCCGCGGTAGAGACCATCTTGAATTTCTAATCGGCACAAAAATTATTAACCTCTATCTCCGCTTTCGTTACATTGATTTCCTTTCACTAAAAATTCCCCGATTTCTTGACTTTTTACATTAATGTTTTCCAAGAGAAGTTGAGATTAAGTACACAACAGATACAAATAAGTCCGCTTCATTTTCATGTACTTCTTAAAATCAACATTCAGAGGAGTTTTACCAACTCTACGACAAACGTGATGACATAAATATTCCAATCGTCAATTTTCCCTTCCTGTGCAGCAACATTTCATCCTCTCCACTGCATGGGGTTTACGTTTCTCAACTAATAAGCTTCTTCAAAGCGGGAAACCACACTTTTCTTGACCGAGCTTATTTGATTAACGCAGAAATTGCAAACTCAGTGTTTTGTTGCTCAATGGTTATTGTATTTATTAAAGACATTTTAATGAAGATATGTACTCGTAGATATCGATACGATATCGGTTCAGCATGAGTACATATGTAGTTTGTGTAGCATCTTCCCTTACCGGACTTGACTGCCAGCAACACGACGGGGTGTGTTGCAAAGGAAAGGAACTGTTTACTCTTCCGGAGCACATGAGTTTACTCTCACTGTCGTATCGCTTTTTTTATTCGTATGTTGTTTTGTTTTTTGTTTGTGTTTCATGTACGTGTATTCGTGTTTTAGACATTAACATTTTATTTTCACTTTGTTACTTCTTTGCTTATTTGTCAGACGACCATTAAATGATCATTCATTTTGTTAACAGAATAAGCACTAAAAAGCAAACCAAAAAACAACAACAACACAAAAAAAAAACAAAAACAAAAAAGAAAAAAAAAAAAAACAAACACAACAAAACGCAAAACAGGGAATTTTTTTAAGTTATCAAACAAAGCAGTTTCATGCAGTAATTATATTAACTTTTGTCATGTTTCGAATGTAAGATTTACATTCTAAATTTAAACTCACCTAAAACCACAGCGCCAGAAGTACTGCTTCTCCACAAACAGAATGCAATCCGAATGTACGTAAATGTCATTACAACTAACGGTAAAAAGAAAAAGGCTACCATTAAGAATATCTGAAATCTGTACTCCTGGATGCCGCCAGATGATCGACAGCTCGTAAGTAATACAAATGAAGATGGTACTTTATCGTCTGGATACAATTCCATAAACATAAGGACCGGACTAGCAGCCACCAGTGAAATAAGCCAAATTATAATTACAGCTACAACCGTTCTAAATCTTGAACTTCGGAAGGATAATGGACGACATATAGCTAGGTACCGCTCAATCGATATAGCTGTAAGAGTTACCACCGATACCAATACACTTACACTCTGAAAAAGAAACATCAGTTGTTTTCTCCAACAGATAGTGTACAACTAATCCAAAAGTACACAGCTTATAAACTTTACTGTTTTGGTGTCAAGTGCACTAATTGCTGCAGACAGTGGCGCCACCAGAGACTTTTCCCATGTAATCTGTGTTGTAGTCATTGTAACCCACTAAAATAATGACGTAAGTTATTACTCGGTACTATGCGTTGGCCAGTGGGTAACGCGTTTTGAATGTGTAAAGCTACTTAGCCCGATACAAATCCTTCTGCAATTAATAAATCAGTCATGAAGACTTGTGAAAATCAAAGGATTTCATACATTAAGTATTCAGGCATTCACTATAATCAGTTAAATGTTGAAATTGAGGTAACTGTGTTCTATCAGGAAAAATATTGTATATAAATACACTTTTTATCAATTATAAATTTACCGGTTTCTTGTCTTATTGTTTACAGAAATGATCTAAAAATAGTTTCTGTCAATTCATAATAAAAAAAACTACCAATTGTAAGCACAAAGATTTGAAAATTTCTGACTATACACACATATGAGTGGATGATAAATTTCATCAGTTTGTTGGAGATTTGAAACGATTTACTGTTACATACACAAGGACAAAATTGAATTTTAAGACATACAATTATTTTTCACTTTTTAGAATTGCAAAATATCACATAGCAAAAATATTTTTATATGAAGATTGAGACAGATTGTTGACGCATAAAACAAGTCGTAGTAAAAAGTTGAACATGGATTGTGACTTCTTATCAATTTTGAATGTTTTTTCAACTGTTTATCCTTTATTCAATAAACTGCGGGGTCGACTCAGCTATTTTCTCTATTAATGGCAACAAAATTTCCGTTATGCACATTATATATATTCAAATTAAATGTGCAAAACAAAAAATTGTTTATCCCACGATGGGAAATTTTTTTTTGTAAATACTTAAAATTAAATTCAACATGAGAATAAACTCAGAAATTTAATTTGTGCAATTTTACATTTTTGAAAAAATCAACACACAATATGTGAGTGTTCCGTGGTGTAATATATTACGTCTAAGGTTTTTTTTATCTTCCATTATTTTCTGGCCAATCATAAGTTAGTATTTTAGTGCAATTTATTTAGTTATATTTAACACAGAAAAGTGCCAGGCTTAGGGACAAATCAATGATCTATTTTATATGCATTTTCAAATATGTTAGGTTGCTATTTGCTTGAGTGCAATAAATCTTTCTGTAGTAATCCTCTAGATATTTGCAAGGAATTATTTAATTTAAACCAGCTATAAATAATTTCACGAACACTTTGTATTCTTCTACAAGATATATGCATATAATATCTGATATATCCCAATACTATTCGGAACTAAGTTCTCTAGTATTCCCTGATGACGCTATTTGGTGTCGATTCCTGTTTCTGATTTTAGGTTTACATCCTTTTTTGTCTTTCGTTTGTCGATTCTCTATTACGATTTTTTAATACCATACATATGTTTAGAATTTCTTTAATGCTTTTACATTTTAGACATTAAATCGCAACATAATCGATTTATTCCTGACACTGGGTTTTAAAACGTTTATCAGTGCTAAACTCACAATGATGTCCTGCGTGTAGTCACGTGGCAGACAATGCATGGCGTTAAGATTGGGAGAAGTTTCGTAAGCGATACATTGTGGGCAACTTATTGTGAGTGTCGTCGGAAAGACCAATTTTATCGATTTCGAACAAGAAAAAGCGCAACGTAGTCGCGACAAAAGACAAAATTCTTGTCACATTTGTCAACAATTTGATCATATCCCCCAAAATGATGCACTGTTTGTTGACTTGTTCTCATTCTAAAATTACTGTTCGAGTTAAGCAAACATTTAGCTCATTAAACATTTCTAACGTTACATAACTGATACAGTCCCATACCCAAACGTTTTAAACTTTAGATATAGGATACAGCCCCTACGTGTTGGACAATACATAACAGCCTCATACGTTTAGAGCATTACATAACTAATACAGCCCCACACCTTTTGGACAAAGCATAACTAATTGAGACCAATACTTTTAACATTACATAACTCACATACGTTTTGGACAGTTCAATAAATCAATTAAACAATTGATGTAATTAAGTTGCCTTTTCAGTAACAGTCGAATTTCCTCCTGCCCATGGATCAATCCCATTTCTCTGATTGATTCCCTGATAAATCAATTATTAAAACAATCAACCAAATCGATCAGTCAATCAAAACCATAAAAATGTGCACAGATGTTGTATGCTTCCTCTTGTAAATTTTTAAGGAAATAGTTAATACTTAAGTTATTTAGCAGAAAAATATGGGGTGTTATCGTTTGACCTTTAATTTTCTGACAATAATGTATTTGTATTTAATTCCTTGTGTTAAATCAAGGATATGGAATTGTTTGATTGACTATGAAATATTGTTTACGATTTTTGCTATTTAACGAATTACTAATCGTTTTCTTAAAGCGGAAATTTTAACGAATAAACTTGTGCTATGAATCTCGACATTACTAAAAATCCAAGCAGGAAGTCTACTGCTCTTATTTATTATTCCAAAAGTAACATTTTGCGTCCGTCTTGTATCAAAAAAACTCAGCAAAATATGTTTAAAACCTAAAACTGCGAAAAAACACAAGTCGTTAATAAATGCCTATAATACTTATTTGTTTAGACAAGTATTCAACATTCACAAGAGAATCTTTCAGTATTGTTACAAAATTATAAGCTGATGTAAGAAAACAATACATGTTCTAGTTTTTAAACATTTTTGATCGCTTATAGTCTTTAAATGATTACAACATTTTACTATTGTAAACTAATAAAAGGTTGTTTAAAAATTCGAAAAACAACACCAACCATAACGATTCTTATAAATATTCTACTTACAGAAATTGAACAGCAACATGCTTAATTATTGGGAATACGATAATGAATGCTTCTGGGCCATGTTTTCGAAGATGACGTAGGACTAAGAATGTCCTTAGACAATCTTAAGACAAGGATTTGTCCAATGTCGCGTCATCGAATTTGATGCAAGTTAGGACATGTCCTAATTCTTATCCTAACTTTAGGACAACGTCAATGGTGTCCTATAAGATGGTTCTTGGGATAGCCAAAATTTCAATTTGTTTTGATTTTTACATGTTTAAGTTTTAATTTTTAATATAACATTTGCTACATAGGACCCACTTATGCTTTTTAACATTTTCTAACAAAATTTGAAGCATCGTTTTAGTACAAATTGGACTTCATTTCTTACTCGGTATAATAAAATTGTGTAACAAGTTAAATGTTTGCATTATTTTCTACAAATAGTAAAGATACAGTATGAAATCAATCTTTGAACCAAAAAAACAAAGAAGAGTTCCTGCAGTCAAACTGGTTTTGTTAAATTATAAACCAAATTATATTACATTGAAATGCAAATCACAGAGACATTTGCCGTTTTAATTTATAACAATTTATTTAAAGTACATATACATATATATATTTATGGATACATGTTTATGAAATGTTGATTTACTTTTTTTTAAAGTGCAGTCCACATATAAGTTTTTAATTGATCACAGTATAAATTCTGTTTCTTAGGCGAATACTTAAGAAAGAGTTAGGACTATTTTAGGATAGTTTCGAAAACACGGCTCTGATTTTTACTGATTTATATTTCCATATATTTCTTAATGTAACACAATCTAGCGTTTATAGATTAACTGTATTGGGATTGAAGTTAATATCACATAGTTTTTCAACGAGCACATACATACAGACGATTGAACCATAAAACTATTGGTTTTGTTTTATTTTTCAATTACATTTTCCTTGCATGAACAAATACGTCTATTTTTAAACAGGAAAAACACTCTGCATCTTGTTTCTAATTAATTCTAACAAATTGTTATTGTTAAACGCTTTTGTATGATTTAACAATTATTTTTTTTTATTTATAAACGTTTTCTTTTTTATCAAAGATCTTTGATATATATAATTTCAATACTAGGGCCCGATCCTTAATAATAAATTTAGTACAGGTAAAACTATACTTAGCAATGGACTATTATTGGCGTTGCCTAAGTATAGTGAACTATTTATCAAATAAGGACTTTTTACGAGGTCAATACGTAGTTATATGGACCGTGGAGGAAAATATTGACCGAGGACGAAGTCCGAGGTCAATATTTTTCTACAGGTCCATATAACTACGTATTGACAGAGTAAAAAGTCCTTAATTGTTGTATTACATATGAATTTTTCTCTATTTATTTAAATTTAGAATAATGAGTCGGAAGAGTATATCCGGATCTATTTTTAGAAACAAGCCTTATATATGCTTTATAAATAGTAACATATCCGGATCTATTTTTAGAAACAAGCCTTAAATATGCTTTATAAATAGTAACATGCCTTAAATATGCTTTAAAAATAGTAACAAGCCTTAAATATGCTTTAGAAATAGAATATATACACAGAATATTTTGGGGGGACATTGTCTACACGAACCAATCAAAATTAGGACTTAACACACCATATGTAATATTACTGTATATACTATAGAGCCAAGCTAATATAGTACACACGGTGTCGGTAATATCATATGGGACAAGGGCGAAGCTTATATGGTACACACGGTGTCGGTAATATCATATGGGACAAGGGCGAAGCTAATATGGTACACATGGTGTCGGTAAATATCATATAGGGCACGAGCAAAGCTAATATGGAACACACGGTGTCGGTAAATATCATATAGGGCACGAACAAAGCTAATATGCTACACATGCTGTGTCGGTAAATATCATATGGGACACGAGCAAAGCTAATATGGAACACACGGTGTCGGTAAATATCATATAGGGCACGAGCAAAGCTAATATGATACACATGCGGTGTCGGTAAATATCATATGGGACACGAGCAAAGCTAATATGATACACACGGTGTCGGTAAATATCATATGGGACAAGGGCGAAGCTAATATGGTACACACGGTGTCGGTAAATATCATATGGGGCACGAGCAAAGCTAATATGATACACACACGGTGTCGGTAAATATCATATGGGACACGAGCAAAGCTAATATGGAACACATGGTGTCGGTAAATATCATATAGGGCACGAGCAAAGCTAATATGGAACACATGCGGTGTCGGTAAATATCATATAGGGCACGAGCAAAGCTAAAATGATACACACACGGTGTCGGTAAATATCATATGGGACACGAGGAAAGCTAATATGGAACACACGGTGTGGGTAAATATGATATAGTACATACGGTTTAATTAAATCTTATAATGGACAAGGCCGAAGCTAGTTATACAATAGTTGCTTATATAGAGGGCATTGTTATGATATCTTGACTGCACAAGGGAGAGTGGTATTGTCTGAAACATTGATAATGCCCGAGCCAAAGTGGAGGGAATTATCAATGTTAAAGCTAATACCACTGTCCCGAATGCTGTCAAGTATCATGACAATGCAAGCTATATAACCTACTATTACATTTATTTTATTGAAGAATTAAGAAACCATGTGTTTAAGATTGTATTATTTATTTGCTGCTTGCTGTATAATTTGAATGTGGGCCTCATGATGTATCATTGTTTGGCATTTTTAAGAAATATACAGTTGTTAGTTTTTTAACTTTATGACATTTTTTCCTCATTTAGGTTGTACATGTATATTTGTTTTTTTATAAATTAAAAATAAACAATTTTATGTTGCTTGTTACTAGAGAGGGCATTACCACGACGTGATAACGGCCTCGGGCGTTACCATAGAGTGATAATGCCATCAGGTCAAATTACTGCAGATTAATTAATACCAACTGACCTTGTATTATCCAATTGAAACAAACATTATGTTACATAATATGAAATAATACAGTAAATTTTATATGGGGCGAGAGCAAGCAAATATGATACATACTGTGTCAGTAAATTTCATGTTGGGGCTAGAGCGAAGATATAATTCTATTATGGATAGGTCCAGACATGTTCCCGAAGAAGTTGATAATAAATTTAGTACGGGTAACTATACTAAGCAATGGACTTTTCTTGGTGTTGCCTAAGAATAGTCATCCATACTCAAGGTGAAGTCAAACTGTTACATATGGTGAAGGCTATTCAACAATTGAAAAGTTAAGATAAGTACATGATATGTAATCCATATTTATTAAGCTGTAATCTTTCGTTGAAATCTGAACATCGATCGTGTCGGGGGCCTCGCTGGCCGAGTAGTTAACACGGAGTTTTCGGGTTTGAGTCCTATTGAGGGCAGGGTGTTCTCGACTCCAATCTAAATTGACAAGGATTGTCAGTTCTCGTACCGAATGTCGGGTTTTTCTCCGGGTACTCGGTCTTGCTCGACCAATAAAAACTGGACGCCATGATAAAGCTGAAAAGTTGCTGAAAGTGGCGTTTAACAAACGTACTAACAAACAAAATTCGATCCTGCCTTCAACAGACTTCTCCCATAATGCGTTAAAATTCAGTTTTAAGTCTCATATTTTGAAACCAAGAAATAATAAATACAAATTTGCATGAGCAAGAGCAATCACTCTGCTCTAAAATATTAAAATGTTTTTATGTTATTAACATCATGATATATATTGTAAATATTATGTTGTTTTATAAATAATAGAAAATAAATAAGTCTCTTCAAAAAAATATAGAAGAAAACATACTTTCATGACATCGACAGACACGTTATTATGCATAAGATAAAATAGTTCAACACTATTCTTAAAAGAGAGGCTTTAATCAAATTAAACAAGGACCTACCTGTAAATACGTGATAATTTTACAAAGTATTTCCCCAAGAAACCACGTTTGTGCAACATCATGTATAACAGTAGGCGGCAAACAAACCAGCAATACCATAAAATCAGCAACGCTCAAATTAACAAGGAAAAAGTTTGTTGTGTTGCGCAAGTGTATATTGCTCCAAACAGCATAAAACACTAAAATGTTCCCGATCAGTCCAAAAAGGAAAACCAAGAAAAATAAAAGTATGAATATCCATTCATATATATCTGGAGAGATATATTCCATCAAAAGCTGGTAAGCTTGCTCCTCTGTCAAGCAAAACAGATCATAGGGGGCGCATCTTGTTGTGTTGTTCATGTTTTAACTGTCCTAATTGATTCAGTCTTCCGTCTTTAAATACTATCACATCGATTGACGTTATAACTTAGTCCGTAATGACTCCAATATGTATCAATTTTCTGAGAAATTTAATCAAAATACAGCATTAATTTGCAAAATATATTAAAAAAATACGTGTTAATTTCATGTAACTCAAAGTAAATAATATAGTTAGCATTTGATATTAATAACGTCGAATAACTTCCAAGATATGCCAGGATGTATCAACTGCTTTTTCTCCGGCAAATTGATAATGTAATTAAGAAATAACAAACTCGTAGGCTGAGATTGACGCTTTTGAGAAGAAATCAGAATTATGTAAATTATTGAATTCAGAGGAAAAATCATAAAGCAATAGATTCGCGAATCAATGAAATGTATAACGATGTAAAATATACGATGTAATTCAATATCGATAAATAACAATAAAAAAGCCAAGATCTTTGACTCCATTCCGATTGTTTTACAAAAAAGTGATTGGTTATTCTCAAAAGATTCCCGGATAATTGAAACGTCAATACGTAAACATAGGTATTGTTGTTTCTGTTACAACATTTATATGTAAAAATCATAAATACAAATCATTACAAAATAAATTAATTCACCACAAAATTTTGTAGAAAATTACCTAAAAAAAGAAGTTTACACAGTTTATTTGAAATTGGGTAAAGTAATGCTTCATGTTAGAATTCCAAGGAAATGAAGATTTTCCTCGGGACTAATTAAAGTAAGAATGGATATTGGTGTGAGTAGCTATATAAATAGTTTACGCATGTTTCAGTTAAATTTCAAAGTTAATTAAGTGTAATTAGTTTATAAAAAGATTTAGGAGTGCGAGTCATTCATTTAAAGAACAAAACAACGAAACCATCCCTACACATTACATCAATAAAGTGATGATTAATCAACTAAGTTGGCGTAATACAGTTCAGTGTTAAAACATTATCATATTTGGATCGCCATTTGCTACAAATGTAAATTACATTATGTATGCAATCCATTTTATCTATATGTAATGCTAACTAAATCAATGATTTTCTTTCTACGTTACACAGCTGTCACTGAACTAAGTACCAAGTGATCATTTAATATACTACGAAAAACCGACAACACGATACAACGAAAACAACACAATTTCTGACATAGATATTTTTATAAACATTTATAAAAATTACATAATTATATAATTTGATAATAATTTAGTTTAAAATTATCAGTTGAGGTGTGTTTAGGCGAATGCATCAATACATTGTTCGATATTCATGTTGACTTCGTGATGTTGGGAATTGTTCGATGTTCAGTGTCAAAATAACATTTGTTTTTTAACCTTTAAGAAGTTACACAATAAAATTATTTGAAATTCATTATTTTTTTACAATAATCATTGGTGGTTTTGTTGGTACATGGATCATTACGATCCGCCTTAAGTCAGTAGTAAGGAGTCTACTTCCGCTCCCTCATCAGCGAACGTGGACTTGTCTACCCTCGGCTTGATAGAATGATTGATATTGTGATATAAAACCTGTATATGTTCAGAAGTTTTAAGGTTTCAGGGTCAAAATAAGAACGTTTTTAACTGTTTTTTTTTGTTTATTCTAAGAATATTTATACACGACTATAAGAAGTAACAACTGTAAATACATAAAGGTAAGCAACTGAAAAAGTGGTTTGAAATATGCCTCTCATTAGCATGGACGTGAAGTAATGTTAAACTTTCGTTAAAAACACTTTCTCATAGTGGTCTTTAAAAACGAAAGAAATGAAAATATGAGAAACAAAATAGGACGTCAACGGGCAAAGTTTGCTTTTATGGAAAAGATGATTTATAATATCTGAAAAACCTCATATTGTATATATACTAGAAGATAATATGTAAGAGTTTGTTTCACATATTAAACAAAGTTCATTATTGTAGTTTACACGAACATAAAACGTCCTTAGGACAATTGGTTAGTTTACAGTTGGATAGATTATATAAAATAGGAATTCTATGGCAACAATCGTATAATAAAAGGTTAAAAGTGGAAAAATAACTTTCTTTTTTGTTCCATGTTACTTCAAAACGCCTACACTAGTTAGTTATTTGTCTTAGGTTCCACTAAGTCGCAGAATTAAAATACAACAAAATCTCTCTTATTGAATGGTGGTTTTTTTGTTTTAGTCGCTCAAATGAATTGGTGTTAATCTATATGGACAGAAAGCGACAAAATAAAGGAACATTACGTGGGATATCAGTCTATTACCTGTCTAAAATAACATCTAATGTTGTCTTGTTAGTGTTCAGATCTCTATTAATTTAAAATGTTTTAAAGCTTTTTAATTAAATGTTGCAATATTGTTACGTTTAAATTGGGAGGAGGAAATAAAATTACTACAACGAAATACAATGTAAGGCGATAACTCATCTTGTGTGATGCGCAATAGCGCTGTACAAAATATTCCCATTTAAGGCAACAACTATGGGGCAGCAAACTCCTTCTTACTACAGAAAACCTGAATAAGATGGAAAAACAAAAGTGTTATTAATTCGATAATACACGATCTAGGAGAGGTACCTGCTAAGTAATCATTTACTACAAAAACAAAAAATAATGTAATGAACATTTGCGACGTAATTTTATGGCAAATAACATGATTGGGCAGGACAAGGAGATTGACTGGTTGAATGTTGGCTTAACGTCCAGCGAGAAGTAATTCAGCTATATTCAAGACAATAAATCAAGGTAGAAACGATTCATGATTTACGATTTTTTGTCTCCTTACGCTACAGGACAAGCCTAGAGTATAGGGTAGAGACGGAAAATTTAGACAATGTTGCGGCTAAAATGAAACTAAACTTTTTTCGAAATCTACAAAAAGTGTATTTATCGAACAATGAACGTGGAACTCTCCAAACACGTAACGCACTACTATCAGACTTTCCGTATTGTAACCTGAAAAGTATTGTAATTTTGAGGGGCCTTCTTTATCCGCCACACGGGAGCGCTGAGCAGCCCATGGACATTTAGAAATTATGAGATGTTTAGTTTACTTTGTGCTTATAAAAATAATTGGCTTAATTAATAAAATATTTTCCCGTAATTGCAGAAGTCTGTTTTACATAAAGTACAATGTACCGAAAGATCACGTGTTCTCAACAACATCCCTTCTAACACCAATAGTAATTAATACAATGAGGCATGTCTAAGAAAAATTAATAAGAAACGTGAAGTATATAATGAAAGTTAACCAATGCCAAATTAATGAAATGAATTTAATGTTCTGGTTTTACGACGCTTGCAGATTAGAAGAAATCCAACAAATCTTTCTAAAGGCTATATAAAATAAAAGGAACATTTTGTAACTGAACCTCCAGCAGGATGATGTAAAAATTTTAATTACTTTTCCCGATTATATAAGAATATCGACTACTTCTAAAATATACGGGCGGCCATATGACGAGGCCGTAAATGACGAATATTTAAATGTGATAAACACATTTATAAAATATGAGACCTATATAAGTTACACGTAGAGAACAGATCTATCTATCAGTAATATAAATCGGAAATTTTGTCCTTGATATTTTTGTCCGGGTCTAATTCTTCATAAAGTATAAAATGCTAACTAATTTAAATTTCTTTACAAGTCAGCGGAATTAACTAGGTGATTATCAATGCTCTAGTTGAATGTGCTGTTCCTAACATGTGATTTTAAATAATTCTGAAAGCGATAGGAAATGACCGGATTGTTGGCAATTTGTCTGCCATACTTCTGGCAAAATTGCTCGTTAATCACATTATTTAAAGCAACGACTGTTATGTACTAAATTAGGAAGTTAGGGCAATGCCTTTGACATGAAAAGGCTATTGATTGTGATAAATATGTTTCGTTAACATCTGTAAAAATAATAAGGACTGACACTTTTCATTCCTGAATATTTCTATGAAAACAACTCTGAAATCTCAGTGTTTATTCTTTAATGCAGGTAATCAAGTAGATTTGATATTAGTAATACCAGATATAAAGCTGGTAATACAGTCTAACTTCATCCAGTTGGTAAAACTTTACACATTGAAGATGTTTGCGTTGTGTAGTAATACAGTAATTAAAGTTAAACGTTGAGCGATTGGTTATTTAATGTAAGCAGTTATCGCATAACTACAGCTAGAAAACGGTGTTGCATAAGCAATGTTTGCTTTGTAAAGTAACAAATAAAACAGCACACTCAAATATCAGCATTGTCTGCTTTGTAAAGAAACAAATAAAACAGAACACACACATATAAATAATTGTTTGGATTTATGCTGCCATAACAAATATTAATTCCGAAAATATTTGATATATCAGTAATGAATTCTAAAAATATTACATTAATAAATTTCATTTTTTATCTAAAATAATTGTGCATAATAAATGATTTAGGTCTTAATACAACTAAATAGAAAAAATGACCATTTGCTGGAGCTCTGGGTAACTGTCAACCCACATCAAAGCAACATCTGTAGACATTTGTCGTTAGCTTTATTTATTGACAACACCATATATGTACTGTGAACAGCCATTTACTTTAACAATAACACTTAACTAGCCAAGGAAAATGCAGCAATGTGCGGTGGACGGGAGATATATTATATCAATAGATCCAATGTGGTTTTGCTGCACGCGGGACATATACTAAAGCTAAACACCATCAGTTAGCAAGACAATAAACTCAAATATTTTGTATATAGAATAGGAAAAGCCATCACGTATATAAACAAACGCAACCAGTGTTTTGATGTAGATGGGGCACATATTATAGCAATAGAAATACATTATCAACGGAGAATGCAGTTTTGTAGACAGGACATATATTATTAGGGCATATATTAAACCATAAGCAGTCAGCAGAGCAGAATGAAGTGTTGTGATGACGGTCGGACAGTTAGCAAATGGCAAAAGAGATAGTGTTGTAGACATGGCATTAATCAACAAAGCGAATGAAGTGTTGTATACGATCATATATTATAGCAAAGCTTTCAGACATGGAAAATGCATTGTTGTACATGTAGACGTTTCTGTATTATAGAAATGACAAGCAATCAGCAACATATATCAGTTTTGTATAGGGAAATCGGTAATAGCAAAGCCATCTTTTAGCAAAAGATACACATAGGTGATATAAGAATGTAAAAACTACAATTAGTAAGGGAAAATAGTGTTTTGTAGATATAAAATGGGAAAATCGTCACAAATCTATTGGGCACATACTGTAGCAAAAGTTATCAATGAGCAAAGGAAAATGCAGTGTAGACAGATCATACTGTATAGTCATCATTAGCAAGAAGAAACACTGCTGTCTACGGGGCAAACCTTATAGCAAAAGCCATAAATCAGCAAAGCTGAATGAGGACGTCGCTTATGTTATAACCATAGAGATCTATTATCAAACATATCAGTGTTGTAGTCTGGGCATATTAAAGCCATCAGTTAGAATGAAGGTTATAACAAAATACCGAACACTAATTAAACTGTCAAAAAAGACAATCCACAAATCAAAGTCCAAGAAACTGGTAAACTATAGAACCAACAATCAAAAATAACTACAGCAATTGTCATAACTTGGTACAGGCATCTCAAAGAAATTAAACCAGGGTTATGGCATGTAGTATTACTGTAGTATGCGAGTTGGTTTGTTGATGAAAATGAATGGGTATTATATACCACTAGTAATAAAAAGGTGAATCCAATAATGAACGTTCCACAATCAATGTGTACTGAAGTCAAATTGGAACAACTATCTGCCATCATATTTTCAAACAAGAATATTTTTCAACAAGGAAATGTTATCTGTAGTAAAACTTATTAAAGGTGCAATCGAGTCGTTTTGGTTTTTCTTGTTACCTAGGTTTATACGTTTATCCGGAAGAAATTTGTGACTTTTGCAAAAATTAGTGTACTCTCATCAAGCTCTTGCATACCAGATCAATTGAGAAATATAGACATCGTATGCGAGAGAAGCTGGAATATTACTACATTAATGAGGATAATTTATAATTTTGAATTGAAATCGTTTGTCGTAAATTCGTGGGCTTAGATTACCGTTGTTGTCATATTTGAGGTGTCAGTCTAAAAACTATGTAGATAAGGTTGTTTCTGTGGTTTCTTTACTTTTTTACTTTTGAAGGATATATTAACTGAAGCCACTATTAATTGAAAGAACATAATCAATATATCTATATTAGAAATTAAAGGACCTAGCTTCTGCTGTTTTCCTGTCTTTAAAAAGACCTTGCAGTTTGTACATATTGGAATTTCTGCTGAAAAATACATTTTACAAAAGTTACAAATATGTTGTCGGTTAGAAAGTCTAGCATGCAATAAAACTGTTCTCGCTGTAGCATAATTTGTTTTTTTTTTGTGAAAAAAAAAACATTGTCATAACCTAAAATTGCATACGTGTTGTAATGTGTTATATATGTGGAAGCGAAGGCTTTATGTATGATTTTCTTAAGACGGGATTTTTACGGTGGAAAATCAAAGGTTCAAACAGATAAAATTTAAGATATTGAAAAAAGCAAAGGAAAATGCAGTGTTGTAGACAGAGCATATATTATAGTCGTCAATTAGCAAAGGAAAGAAATATGCAGTGTTGTAGGCATGGCAAATATTATAACCATCAATTAACAAAGGAAATCAGAATGCAGCCTTGTAGACAGAGCATTTACTATAGTCATCAATAAGCAAAGCAAAGGAGAATACAGTGTCGTAGACAGAGCGTATATTATAGCTATCAATAAGCAAAGCAAAGGAGAATACAGTGTCGTAGACAGAGCATTTGCTATAGTCATCAATAAGCAAAGCAAAGGAGAATACAGTGTTGTAGGCAGGGCAGATATTATAGACATCAATTATCAAAGCAAAGCAGAATTCAGTGTTGTAGACAAAGCGTTTGTTATAGCCATCAATTAGCAAAGCAATATGCAGTGTTGTATGCATGGCATATATTATAACCATCAATTAACAAAGGAAATCAGAATGCAGCCTTGTAGACAGAGCATTTACTATAGTCATCAATAAGCAAAGCAAAGGAGAATACATTGTTGTAGGCAGGGCATATGTTATAGTCATCAATTAGCAAAGCAGAATACACTGCTGCTGACGGGGCGTACATTGTAGCAAATGCTATTAAGTAGCAACGCAGAATAAAATGTTGTGTTGAAGTAGGGGCATATGTTATAAACGTTATAGACAAAGCCATCAATTATCAATGGGGATAGCAGTGTTGTAGAAGAGGCATTTCATAACAAGCCATCAGTTATCAAAGAAGAATAAAGGTTTAGGTTGTATACAATCATAGATTATTACTTGCGCAATAGAACCCAGTGAAGTGCACACATTATTGTTACACTTGCATAAACAAAGAATATAATGTATTTTACACATATGAAAACGGAAAAAAATTCTCCTGTGTATTATAACATATGTTTGATTTATGTCTATATCTTACAAGGATTTGTAAATGCATTTAAGCAATCGTACCATTTCTTTAAGTTAGCAAGCCAGCAGCCCACATATTATATACAGTATATAAAATTCACAAGGGGTAGGGGCAATAAGGGTAAAAAATTTCCCCACTTTAAATTTGAACGATATTTAGACAGAAATTTGTCCGAGTCATGCACTTTTAGAAAAACAACAATATATTTTACTAATAAGGAATATGACGTCATCAAATTCAGGTTGCCTACTTAACGAAAAATAGCGAAAAGAAAAGGTTTTGTTAACCAGCAGTAAATTGAAGACTGTATTGTGCAGAGAAAGAAATGTAAATGATCATAAAAAAATTAACAAATCTTAAATACATAAATTTATTTATGAAGACAAGTCCTATTAATACTTCAACAATTGAATGGTCGTGGGATGACTCTTTTAGGTACTTAGAATTGGAAGAACAACGTTAAACATATTGAGATTTTTGTCGCTTTGGTGTTACGTGTGCATTGTTTTCAGTTTTGTAATGGTTTGAAGATGCTGAACATCTGGCTTTAAAATATAAGTGACGGAATTTGTTGCATAAAATATCAATTGGACTAGCATTCAACTTAAACTTTTTATACAAAACTTTATTAATTTCTTCAGTCATATGTTTTTCTGTCATTTGGTTTAGTCCTCTTTTTACATACTATCAACAGTAACTCCTTGGATCTTTTCCTGGCATTCTGAAAAAAAGATCAATAAAAGCATAAAGACTGATCGATTACCAGTAACGCACACACACACATTTGTCTGTAAGGCCTCGAAATATTCTGCGTATAATGTTGTCAATTTGTAAAAATGACCGATTTTTTCATCCAATTAGATTTAACGCGTGTATGAAGTTAAAACAGACTTTTACTCACAATTAATTATTTTTTCTTTAAAAATTCCCGTACATTTTCACGACTATAGCTTTATATCCTTCATTGCTATGTTTCTTATCACTGTCATGCAAAAGGAAAGCAAAAAACCAAAACAGTAGATTGCTGTATTTGTCATTTATGAATGGGAAAATATTTACATTTGCCTCTCATTTAAATACTATAACCATTTGTATATAATCCAGTTATATTTACAAACTTATATCATTACACTGATAACATACGATTACGATTAGTCAATCGGAAAAAGATACGAAAAAAGAGAAACAACATATAACGAAAACAAAAATATCCTACCAAGATTTAAACTTTTGTCATCTTGCACCGCAGCGCGTAAGCCGAGTGAGCCACTTTGTCACCATAAAGATTATGTGAATTGGTGAAATATATTAAAAAATCTCTTAATAAAACTGAAGAAAATATCACTTTTTCGATCCTATATAACAAACTTAGACCAACGCGCTAACCGATTGAGCTAAGCGGTACTGTTTATCTACTTTAATTAGGTGTATATAAAGCTTGACTAATGACAAAATATGAAATTTTATACAACCTTTTTTCAGGAAAATGTACATTTTGCAATGAATATTATCACCAAAATATTATAATAGAAGATTTAATACTTTTCAAAACTGGTAATAATACAGGTAGTTGTACCTAAACTTAAATGTATGTAATGTGTAGGTCAGAACAAAATTGAAGGTTTACAATTTAAAATTTTGCATTCCACGTAGCATTTGTTTGTAAAATATAGTACCAAACGTAACACATATTATTAAGTCATATTCCATTCACAGAACGAGTGTCGCGCTGTGAATCATTGGTTATGCAATTCACTGTGATGTCAAGAAGTAGTTTACAAAAGTACATCTTGCATCACCTATATAGATGATAAAAGTTGTGTATCACACAGCTTGTTTCAATCGCTATTTGTTAGATTTTGACAAAATCCATATTTAATTTTAGATTAATGTTTTTGCTGGATTTAGGATTATTTCAAGTAAAATACGACATACAGTAATATTGGTAATCTTAAGAGGTCATTATCCTTTTGGATGGCCTGAGCAAAAGTAACCGAACGGGCGAGACATTAAAATTTTTTATTTGAAAAATCTTTCTTTCACTTAAAATTTCATATATGGGGCATTACACATATAATGCTAAATTACATAAAAATGGAGACAAAAGTATACGTGACCACGGATTTTTTTCTGGAATTTTACTTTAAAGTTTAAGAATGGTTTTTCTACTTTCATTTCAATGTTGTGGTCACATTGTACCACATTACACACTTTAGGAAGTGCTTCCACTGTAAAGACATTGACTGGAAAAAAATATATTCTTGTTCTACAGTAATGCCATACCTTTCAAAATATCCAACTCTTAAGCAATAGCAGTTATAAGCAAAAGCAGAAACAAAAGAGAAAATTGGACAATTTTTTATCCTGCCATCTTTTGACATGCACCGGAAATTCATTACAGCAATAGGATAATGACCCCTTTAAGCAAAGCCAACAGTTCCGGATTTCCACCAAAATTTTTTTTTATGTTATTTAATGATTCTGTAAATAAAATAAGCATGCAGTTTGAATATATTGCTACTCTAATAAAAATTATGACAGTTTCCAAAGATGTGGTGAATCCTTGTTTTAGCAATTTTTAAATGATAAGGACAGTAAGGGTATAATTTTTGTCTTCTGTTCAACAATTTTGGCACAACAGTCAACATATCACCTTTTTATGACAGTACAGGTGTAATAGTTACCAAATAAGCAGAAACACATCTGATAAAAGCAACTTTTTATCAAGTGAGAGCTCATTTGAATATAGGGGGGGTTGAAAACAGTCGATTCTGTTGCTATGACGGTATGATATAAAAATTAACATTTTTCCTCACAAAAGAAAAAAAACTAACTAAAAAAGCTTTTCTTAGCTGTAATGAGTGTATAAATGAACTTATTAAGTAGAAATACACCAAAATGGAATTCAGGTTGAGAAGCAGAGGTCTCTTTTCTGTAGCTTAAACTTTAATTAAACTATGCACAAAGTAGAGTTATGACTAGTTTTAAGAAAACTGACATATAATTTTTATACAAAAAGACTCATTGGCATCTTTTCAGTCTTTTTTGCATGCCAAGTCACTGAAAAAGTAGAAAACATAGCAACTGACTAGACTGATTGGTTCAAAGTACCCAAAAGCATACTAGATTCACAGATTTTACATTAAAACGGCACATTGCAAATGATGCCTACCCATGCCAAATAATTACCTAGAGGCCAGAGGAATGAATAAGCACTACATATTGATTAAAATACTGCTGTATAACCTTCTTTTAAGAAACAAAATGAACACATTTAATCTTTAGTTACAATCTTCAAGGTATGATACATGTTTCTATCTAGCAATAAGTGCTGGTACATGAAATAGGATCATGGTTTACCTTTTTTTAATCAATTTTTGGTCTGAAAGGTATTATTTAATACCAATAATACATTTTTATTTCATGTCAACTTGGGTTCTACCTTACAGTCCTCTATAGAATTGTTAACAGTGTGCTTTTTGCAAAAATAATCACTTTTTATGATACCATAGGCCAAAAAGTCAAATTTTACTGCAGATAATGAAACAGACTATAACTATAAAACCTGAAGATATATTTTGCAGAAAAGATGTTTTCCTATAATGAGTTCTGGTACCCTTTCATAAAAAGTACCTGACAAGTGGGATTTGTGTATTTGACCAATTTGTAAATTTTGCTCTTACAGAGGTCATTATCCTTTTGGATGGCCTGAGCAAAAGTAACCGAACGGGCGAGACATTAAAATTTTTTATTAAAAAAATCTTTCTTTCACTTAAAATTTCATATATGGGGCATTACACATATAATGCTAAATTACATAAAAATGGAGACAAAAGTATACGTGACCACGGATTTTTTTCTGGAATTTTACTTTAAAGTTTAAGAATGGTTTTTCTACTTTCATTTCAATGTTGTGGTCACATTGTACCACATTACACACTTTAGGAAGTGCTTCCACTGTAAAGACATTGACTGGAAAAAAATATATTCTTGTTCTACAGTAATGCCATACCTTTCAAAATATCCAACTCTTAAGCAATAGCAGTTATAAGCGAAAGCAGAAACAAAAGAGAAAATTGGGACTATTTTTTTATCCTGCCATCTTTTGACATGCACCGGAAATTCATTACAGCAATAGGATAATGACCCCTTAAGCACTTTCTTGCAAGGCTTTGATAAATATAAACTCTCGAAAATAATTGATACCTCATAGCCTTAAAGATGAAAATTAACTGTATATTTTTTACGCCAGGCCTTAAGCTGTATATTAAGTAAATTATGTCACAGGATTATGTCCATTTTCCAAGATTATAAGAAATTCCAAATTGTCGGAAAATATAACATAAGAGTCTTTTTTATCGCAGTAAGTTCTTGAACAGTCGTGTGTAGGCTTAATCCATCAATTATCCAATGCCACCTACGATCCAAGTGATCTTAACTTATAAACATAATTTCTTATTTTATGTTTTGCAGGGGACAATAATCATTCTAAACCGATTTAAAATCTTGACGAAACTTTCATTATAAACTGGCTAATTCATTCTGACTTTTAATATAACATTTTAAGTTCCCTCTTGAATGATATATTCGGCTTTCATACTGGTACATGCTGAAAATAAGGAAATAATGCCATAAATAAGGAAGAAATGTTTCATTTTCGATGTTGCCGCAGTCTTCGATTCAGATAATTTTAAGTCTTTTATGTTTTATGTTAGACCAGGTATTTATTAGGAAATGTTTTTAGATCGCCTGCTGCGGCCACAACTAATTTGACGAAGTCGATGTAAAATAGCGACGAAACCGCCCGTTTTATCATTACGCCCACAAATTCGGCTATTAGACTATATTATACTTCATCAAAATAACATTTATACCACAGGTGGTAAAGTTTGACAAATATTGGTGCATATGCACCATAAAAGTAATAAATTTAATTTATTTAATTTTTGTCAATTAAAGGGTCGATTTCGACATGTTGTATACGATCATATATTATTACTCGTGCAATTGATTCCAGTGAAGTGCAAAAACTAGAGATACATTTGCATAAACAAACAATATAATTGTATTTTACACATATAAAAACGGAAATAAATTCTCATGAGTATTATAACATGTATTTGATTAATGTCTATATCTTACAAATATTTGTAAAATACAATTAAGCAGTCGTACCCATTCTTTAAGTTAACAAGCCAGCAGCCCGCGTATTATATATAAAGTGCACAAGTTACAGATATGTTTAAGATCGGTTGTTAAGATATCGTTCCTCTATCTATTTGTGCGTCATAAAGCTTAATGTAAACACCAGTCCTCTAATATACGAAAATAAAACGGATGTTTTACCCAAGTTGGTCAAAAATATTACTAAGGTGTAAGACATCTAGCTTACTATATTTTTGTAATAATTAATGTTCAGAGCGGGAGCACTTTAACAAACAATAAATTGACAGACTGTCGTTGTAAAAAGTACGTAGTATTGGAGTCTATTTTTTGTAAAGTACTATAAGTTGTTGATAGTAGTCCTTATCATGATACAATTTTGGAAGGAACGCATATTTTCATTTTGTATATCTACAGCGCAAAGGACAATAATTGTTGTTGGGATAAAGAACATGTTTTTATTTTCTGTTGCTAGTAGTCCCGTTGTTTTTACAACAACATTTAATCTCAATAATTTGTAATCGATTCACTTATTTGATACGGGTCTCAGTAATTAGGCATCATTTCTACTATTTGTTACATAAATGACCATATGTGTTTTCTTTTTTTTTCTTTTGTTATTTTTTTATATGTACATGATATTAGATTTTCTCTCTTTGCTTCTGTTCAATGTTTTGCTATGGAACTTTGGCTGATTTTGTAGTAATTTCTGCATATCTCTGTTGTTATGGATGAGAGTTAGGACCCCTTGAACCAATTTAATCCCGTCCCATTATTTTCAACGAGTCTTTGTTACATAATATCATTGTGCACCTGGTATTAAACATTTTGATATTAAAGATATTTGCGGTCTCCCACATAAAAATATGTATTTTCCACTATATTTCCTTTTACCCATCTATCAGAGAAAACACATAATCGACAACAACATTATTACCGTTTTATCTCAGTGTTAAAATAAATATCCTCACGATACAAACAAGCATTAAATAGATCCAATAGGACCATTAGTGTTCAGAAAAGACTACTGCGGTAAATGTAAATCATTGATTCCACTGTCGAAGTCCTTCGTATCACTCATAAGTTATTATTTTACACTGTATTCACCGAACCATCATGTCACCATAACTCTTTTTAAGAATTCGAACTTTGTCGAGAACAAAAGATAACTAAATTGAACACTGACTGAAAATGTGTAAATTATGAGACATAATAGAAAAAAAAATCGTCTCAATATTTTTTACTTGGAACTCCTATCAACCAAGAGATGTCGCTAAAACGTATCTGTTGAAATTTTTTTCAGTACACGGTTACAAGATGTTAGGTATGTTTGAATGTAGTTCAATTGTTTTTTGAGGGTATTCGAATTTGTAGTGTTGTATCTACTTCAAATCATTAGCAATATTTGTCAGCTAACAATTCAAATATGTTTTCATGATTTTATTACAAATTTTATTTTGAAATTCTTTACATTTTTCGCACCTTTCGAAAGACAAAATGTGTTCATAGAAATACAATAATATTTATGAAATATACAGAGAAACATGTTCCTGCCAAATCTAGAAAAAATCGTATTGATCTATTTTGTTGTTATTTTGTTTCTGTATTGAACTCCAAACAGACTATAACAACCATTTGAAAGAATGCTATTTAAAACTAACGAACTAACGGAGGACATTCTTAATTAACCGTGTAAAAATGTTTTCAGTTTTTATCTTAGAAAAAATAAACCAAAAAGTTCATTTTAACCAAGACAAAAAACTTGACCCTAAAAGTAAAAAAGCCCTTCTCTATCCGCCACATACCGACGATCTGGGTAGCTCTGTGAGGCGAGCTCTTTGAAACCTCACAGTATGATTCGTTAGTTTCGTAGAAAATATTTGCGAAAACTGACTCGTGTATCCATCAACAAGCTCATGACAATCGTAAATGTAAGTTTTATCTAGATCTTTTTTATATCACGAAAGGCAGGACAATTTACAGAAGAAGGGAGATAAATCATCGCGCTTATTTATTAAATGAGAAAGGAAAAATGAAATTATCCATATGTACGTAAAATAATCAATATCATAATAAATTAGCAGTTTAAAATGTTGATCAATATACCTAAATAAATTTAAGTTACTGTTAACATTCTGTTTGGTCACTATATTAGATTCAGTTTACTATTAAAACTAATTGAAGGCTACTTGTGTTTAATAATATAATTCACGGCTATTTATTCTTTCTCGATTAACTGAAATATTTTGGAAGGAGGATAGTGAGCAGAAAGCTTTCTGTGACGTTTACTTACGCTGTCTGGGTTGGAGGTGGGTTACAAACTAGACAATGTGGAATCAATTTGTTTTTCTTATTATAATCAAAACGTGATGTGAAACAATTTCATACTGTTCTGACGAAATTGCTTTACTTAATCCTACGAGGTTAAGGTCTATATTGCAGAATTCTTTAAACCAAGCTGGGTTTCTCAGTAATGTAGTCCTAGCATCATTGTAAAGTAAAAAAGTAGTATGTTCATTTATAGCGCCACATCTGCACTATGGACTTTGAATGATGCTAATTGTAGAGAGAACAGTGTTTATAAATGAGAACGAGCACATATGCTGTTTCAATCTAGTATTTACATTTTTCTCGGATCAATTTAAAAAAACTTTAAGACTGGCTTTTGTAGCTCTGATTTTGAGTCAGAAGAACTTTTAATGTTTCTAGTGTATATGTGTAAGTTTCTCGTCCGGAAAACAATTTTAGTTTTGTGATATAGGTACTTTTCGTACACGTTTTCAATAACGTAAAGATAGGCTCCGCTAGAAAAGAAATCCTGCGTTCCTACCATATACTTAGTATTTTTCCAATGGCATTTAAAATTTTCTTCGTGTTGGTCCATGTCTTTTCCCATTGATTTATATATCGTAAACTTCAATGTATCTTAAATATTGCTAGCTTGACATCATTCTTCTTTAATTTGAAGTAAACTATTGGAAATATTTCTTTATTAACTTACATAAAAGTCATTTTTGTTAGCTTTAATGGTTTTGCACTGAATTAAGTCCAAGTCGTTACATAGCAAAAATTGAAACAGGCTAGACATTTATTGCCAGAATATTGGATTGTTTTTTTAATATAACAGTTATCTGTATTTATCATTCTTTATACTGAGCATTTTCCTTTTTAGTTAAATTTAAAATGCAAAGTGATTAAAAGTAACTATTGCTCTGCTGTGTAACCGGTTAATATTTTTGGGGTTAAATAAAAATAAGGCTTCGCTTATTGAGACTGATAACTACTTTAACTGCAGTAGCCATTTACTGTTCGTTTCATGTCATATGTTGATCATATTATTTGAGTAATCTACGCCTGTGTATGATATTACTGGATGGAATTGATCACAAATGTCAATCTTATCTTTGAACAACCAATGCATTTCAAATTGGCATACATATAGGCATAACCTAAATACGATTTACAATAAAATTCCCTGTTCAGTCATAGCAGTTTTAAATGTATATTGTGTTGAATTCTAATGCCACCTCGTAGGACATGAAGCTAATTATCTTCCTATGGAATAACACATAGAGCTACTAAAAATGTTTTCCATAAAATGCTTTGTAATTGGCATCTCTAATCAATTATGGCAAAATGTTAGTGGGTTTGTTTTAACATGGAGGCTACTTAACAACATGTAAATGTTGACATTGTGAAGACTGATCTGTTTTTTATAATTGCATAAAGTCAAAAAAAGATCTAAATGTCTTTTAGACTCAAAAAGCATAATTTACAATAACATTTTTGTAGTAAAACACGACGTAAAAGAAGAAAAAAATTTACAGTAATTGTTGAAGTATTTACATATCCTAGTTTTTCCAATAAGGTTCATTTTTCACGACCTTACAATCATACTTTCGTTTCCTTGGGAACTTGTTATGACCAGCTGCATACTAATTATTCACAAGTTGTTGTTTGCTTCTTCATGGCATAACAACTTAGTCATTATAAAATGTTTAGCTTTATTGTTCCAACTAGGTTATTGGTTGTGCTTTGTGTGGGCTGTTGTGAAGTGGTTAAAAAGTTATGTAGTAAAACAGTACTAAGTAACCATATCTGTGAAAGGGAGTAACCAATGTTGATGTTGGCATAGCCAGTCTTCGCATACGTTATACCATAAGTTTACAGAATGAGAAGCTGGTATAAGTTGCAAAACTGAGGCTCTGCCTACTTATTTGTGGCGTTGTTATTTTCATTCTGAGGTACTGTAGGTTTTTTGTTTCATAAATACTTGTATGGTGCTTTTCATATGACTACTGTAGTTTAAAGACCATAGTTTTGGTTTGAACTGTTCTTTAATACTTGTTTTTCAGGTAAAACGGTGATATATTGCTTGGGAATAGTCATACATGCTCATCATACAAAAATTTGACGTTTCATCATTCTTTAGTAGCCCAAAACATACATGCGTAAACAAAGTATATAGTACATGTATGGATTAATAAATCAGCTGAAGTCCTTATTGGGCTATTTGTATTTATATTGCAATGAATAGTTTGTTTACCCGTTCAATAACGTTGTACTTATGATTCGTGTAGTTTGCCCAATTTACCGTGTTATAATTAAATGTCATCAAAGGCTAATATAATTTACTAAGCCATGCGCGCATTTTGTCTAAACAAGACTAATCAGTGGCGCTCAAATCCAAATCACTTTTTAACTCCAAATGGTTTATGATATTATAGAGCTATTAACTACAAAATATGTTGAACTCCCCATGACACATTAATCATGCGGTAATGTGTTCATTAGGGGTTTAACAAACAAAAATGCACTACATGCACGCTTCTTAACACCCTTTTGTGAACAATGTTACAGTTTTTATGAATAAAGAAAGAATTGACAGTAGTTAGGTGTCAAAGATTTGACGCAAATCTATATTTAATATCTGAGGGTTTTGTTTTTCATGCTATTACAAATGTTTCATTCATTATATCGACTTAAACAGATTGACCATGCATATGAAAATATAGATTGATATCGAAAACAGTTATTCTAATTCGAAACGATTTAAATTTCATAACAGTTTACTAACAAAAATAAGTTATGATATTGGCTACCTCAAAATCCAATATTATTCAATGTGATTCGTAAAAATTATTTGTTTTGTACCCAATCATATTTAAATGTAGAAGTTGCGATGCACTTAACGGTATTTTCATCAATTTTTAAGTATATATTATGGCGTCTAGTAATTAGTAGATGAGGCTTACGGAGTACCCACTATAAAACTGGCAATCCCTGTCATTAAGGTTGGAATCGTGCGCACCCTTCCCGAAGTGAGAGTCCTATTCGTATCCTCCGTGTTGACTTACATGTGATTACTATCTTTTTGTCATAGGTAATTAAAGATGCTATTTACAAAGTTTTATGACAAACATTTCTAGTTCCTTTATTGCGTTCATCGCTAGTAAGACAATTAGGTTCATTTCACCCGAGTTACAATAGAATCCAACACAATGTACATTTCAAACTCACCTGCTCCAAATTAAAAAAATAAAAGTTAAAATTACATTATGAGTATTATATCTCTAATTATTTCGAAATAAATTTTATAGTTCGTTTTTTGGCGTCTACTGACGACTTTTATAACCGAACAAAGAATTTCCTTATAAATTTGTATTAGGTTATGATCGTGTGCTTAGTTGAACGCCCATTTAAAATGAATTGGTTGTTGAACGATAATATTGACAGTTTTTGTAAGGACTTTTCATCTAGTCACAACGTACACTAACGCAGCCTACCCAACTAATAAGCACGTTTTCAAATGATCAATTAATATTTTATATCAATTACGGTTTAAGTATTTACTGGCCTAAATAATCTCGATAGCAAAGCGTCTTTTTATTTACCCCTACATATATTAACTGGTAAAACAGTACAGCAACAGTTTCTGTGCATCATTGTGCAATAGATAACTGATGAAAAAAATGCTCTGTAGAAATTCTTATGAATACCGATATTAGTTGAATTTAAAACCTAAGAAAAGCAGTAGAATATTCTTGGAGAAATTTTTAATTTTTTTTAATCGAAAGACTTCCACTTATAAAGGAAAAACCAATTTAAGCGGGTCTTCAGACTAATTTCCACAAAAATACATTAATTTAGGTGAAATAAAGTATTTTAAGGTTATTGACTTGAAATAAGTGAAAGTTAAGATTGTAAACGGAGGTAAATTTCCAGTTTCAAAATAAGGTAGACACTAATAAAGGTGCTGTATTGTAATAATGGTCATATTTATTTTGTGTTTTTGCTTATATGTTAGGTAATAAATAAAATTAGGCTTAGAAAAAATTGCACTGAAAATAGTATTGTTAAAATGAAGGTAATAACAAAAATATCTAAAACCTAGAAAACTGTAAAAAAAAATTAATCATTTTATTTAAACTTATTTAAAAAAATCATTGGAACATCAGTTGTGAACATTTTTAATCTCTAGAGACATCGCTTTTGTCTGTTAAAATGCTTTATTACATGACACAATGTGATTGGTTAACAATGATGCCTGCCATATGTCAATCAAAAAGGTGCAGCTACGAAAGATTTTCTTTTGAAGTTCTCCAACCTCGTAAACTAATAAAAATTTATAAAAAAAAACATTTGGGGCTGCTGGTGTAACCTGTAGACCAGATCTATCCGATATAAAGCGAGTTAAACTGACTTAAGTTTCTTTACACAGTTTGGGTGTGACTTAACTTTAATCATTCCAACCATATAAAAAGGTATATGACAACATAAAATTAATCACTATATGTCATTGAATTCTTATATGTTGTCTTTTATTGATGGTTGTGTTGAGTGTATTTAACATGAAATTTCGAATATTATTTTAAAAATAATAGGTTTTCTATTCACAAGGCAGATTTTGTCGGATTTTGGTCTACCGGTTTTGAACTTCAAAGAAAAATTTCTGCAACATCGTAATTATTTGGATTCAAAATATTGTTCAACATGTTAAACTAAATAAGACCATCCTCACAAGTCAGGGTTTCTGTGTCCACATGAGTCAACGAACCCCTGACAAACTTAGCTAGGAAATTCCCGGGCTAGAAGTCACTATTTTGATTGGCTACATCATACTTTGATGTAGCCAATCAGAAGCTCGCTTTCATACACGACTTGATTAGGGGATATCCCAATGTCGATTTGTAAATAAACAAAATGGATGTGTTGCATTGACAGTGTATTTTGTACAATAGTGTTAATAGTTTGTTATTGTTGTGTTATTTATTAGTTGCGTTAGGTTTGTTACGTTTTCTTCCCACTCAAGAATGAGTAAGAATGACATTTGCAGACTTTGTTTGGAACGTTTACTCATAAACAGAAGACGATTTATTTTTGCGAAGACCTTTCAACTGGCACCGCAAATAATTGAAGTTACGGGAATTATTCCAAAGGAAAATGACAGTTTTTCATCATACACTTGCTACGGATGTTTTGCTAAACTAAACAAATTGAATAAAATTGATTTTGACTTGAAAAACAAAGTGAACAGTTTAAGAGAAGAAAAAACAATATCGTATCCGAATTTCACAAAAAAGTGATTTCTATTTGTGTTTCGGCCACAGTCCAACTTGAAACTACTTCACCAAGACAGCAGATTAAAACGGTTAATTTAAACATATTTTATTGTTCTAAAAAAGCAACAAATGGATCAGACACAAGTTTAACAACTTAGAATTGAATGCACATCTTGAATAACCGTTTTAATTGTCTTCTAAGACAATTAAAACGGTTATTCAAGATGTGCATTCAATAGCATCAACTCCACAAAAATCTCTCAAAAGACTGATTGCCAACACTCCAAGAAAGGTAAAAAGTAAACGAACTACACCCCTGTCACCAGCCAAGTTATTTCCAACTTCCAGGAAAAGATTAAGTGAACACCAGCTGTCACCAGATAATGTAAAGGTAATTTGTTAATACAAATGACATTTTTGAAAACAAACAAGATTCTTAAATTCTATAACCTATATGTAACTCACTTTCACATCAGGATGAATCTAACTGTACAGTGTAATAAATTTTTTAAAGGGGGGAGGAGGGGGCTTGTGTGTGTTGTAGGGGGAAGGCAGAGAAGAAGCCAGAGTAGATAGTGTACCCTGTGAAAAAAGGTACATTAATTATTGCAGGAAAGCAAGGCTTAAACTTTCAATCTAAATGTTCACATGAATTTGAGTTAATTGCTTGCTTATTAAAATGTGAAATTGCAAGGAAACATTTATATTTTCAGATAATTTTTCTAACATCACAGCAGTAACAGAAGAAATGGACACACAAGAAAAACTCGTGACGGAATTGTTTGACAACAACAGCCATCAGTACATCTGTACTTGTCAGAAAAATACAAAACAAAAGGCCACTTAAAAAGACATTTGCAAAAAGAACACAACTGGTTTTTTGTGGTACCAGTAGATTCCTCAGATGCATCATCCTCTTCCAATTATGATCATATTGCAACATACAGAGCCAGTTTTATGAAAATGGTCCTACTTTTAAGAGATACCGAGGATCTGGATGTATTCAGAATGGGTGATGGAAATAGAATATTTAGAAATGCAAAATTTGAAATGTTGTGTGCAGACGTACATTGTAGGACATCACACAAAGTATAAATTGTGGCTTTGGAGATTACAGGCATATGAAAATTCATTATTAACTCCACGTTAAGCTTTTGAATACAAATGGAACTGTATATCAAACATTAATGGTGGTAGAGGAAATAACAATCCAGATGACAATTTAGTTGAGATACGTGTTCATAAAATTAAAAAGAAACTCCGAGAGCAAGGTTCTAATATAACATATGAGAGTGCCAAAAAAATAGCACTTTGCCTTCAGATGCAAGAAGACATTCGTGACAATTTTAAAGTGCAGCTGATTGAGTGAAAAGGAAAAAACGACCAACAGTTGAGAAAAAAAATGACCTTGATGTAATTATTAAAGAACTTAAAGCAGTTGAAATTTTTAAATATATACCAGGAAGAGAATTTAATACGTTTAAACAATTTGAAGACATATTCCAAAGAATAAAGGGGCCTCGGTGGCCGAGTGGTTAAGGTAGTTCGTCTACTATTGATCACGTGGTCTGTCAACGCTGAGGTTGTGGGTTCGAGTCTCACTGCGGGCAGGATGTACTCGACTCCAATCTTAATTGACAAGGATTGACAGTTTTCCTACCGCAGGTTGGGGGTTTTCTCCGGGTACTCCGGCTTCCTCCCCCAATAAAAACTAGACGCCATGATATAGCTGAAAAATTGCTGAACGTGGCGGTAAACACCAAACAACCAACCAAAGAATAAAAGTTGTAGATTTGCTCAAGTGGATAACAACTCAAAAACAGAGAACAAGTTATGAAGTCTTTTAAATTTTGTATATATTCCTTTCAAATTTTAGATGAACTAGAATCTTTGATTGTGTAAATTTGAACTTTATATGAAAAGAAAATTTAACATATGTTAAGCAATTGTATTTTTATCACCCCTTCTCAGTAAATATACTTTGGTGGTCTGGTATTGTCATGTACATGTCACGTGACCCTACCTCAGTTCATGGTCTACTCATAATTTTTTTTCAGTAATTTGACATCTTGGACTATAGATGTTGATTATATGAGATTGCAATACCTAGTTTGTATTGTTCATGTGTAATTATTCTTGAAAACTGTTCAAAGTACATGTTAAAATACCTGTTATTACATGTACCGATTAACTAACATAGTTATCAATGTGTCTACTTCATGTCATGAATACAACACAGCTTGTGTATACAGTAGTTTTATTCATTAAATTTATTTTAGTCATCAAATTCATTATCATCATCTGCCATCTCCATATCTTCTACACAATCGTACATTTCGTTTTCACAAAATATTTCATTCAAAATTCTCACAATTTGTAATGCAAGTTGATGAGATGTTACTGTTGTCAAATCAAAAAATATCGTCAACAGTAAACAGATACTGGAGCTGTGAAAGTATTTCATCCAATGAAAATCCATGTGTCACTTCATATTGTACAAACACAGATTCAAGGTTTGATGCTATCAAGTTTATGTTTAACCAGTGCCCTTTCTTCGTCGGACACTTCCCTTTCCATCCTACTTGCAACTTCTTTATTAAGTGGTTCTTTCTGTTTCATTGCATGCATCAAAGGACACAAATTTTCACTACATGTGCATGCCAGTTCACAAATATCGCAACATAAATGCTTTGGAAGGTTGACACAATGTAATTTGTTCATATAAGCATTACTTATAATTTGCCTCCGACATGTTTCTTTTGTTTTTATTAATTTTATAATATCATCATCCACACGAGACAAATGGGATGATTTGTAAATTAATAGTTCTTGTGAAAAGGTGTTGTCCCTTCCAGCATGACCCATCTGCTGTATAAATATATCCAATTCCTTTGGTGGACCATAATGTATGACATTGTTGATGTCTTTGAAATTAACTCCCATTCCTGCAGCATTGGTACATATAAGAATTCTGATTTTGCCTTCAGTTTGGCCCATGTCTAACCGAATTTTTTCTTTGGTCGCTTCAGTTGTTTTACTGTGATACATGTCAACAAAATTAGAATTTCCAAAGTGTTTAACAAAAGTGGTGTAAATAGATGAACAGTCTTTAATCGAGTTGCAAAAAATCAAATGCTTTGGAAAATTTGAAGAATTTTTTCTCAAACCTGACATAAGCCAATCAAATGTTTTATCAATAGCAGCATTACTCTTTATGTTTTGTACATTAATCTTTATGTTTGGCCTATCAGGATTATCAACAATAATAGCTGCAGTAGGACGAAAGCATTTATCTTTTCATTATTTGTCGTCTATGCATTGGACTGGTGGTAGCTGTCAGTGCTAAAACTGGAACACCAATACAGAGAGATCTCAGCTCCCCGATACAGTCAAACCATTTTCTAAATGCAGTCTCATTCTCATGCTCCTAGCCCCTGCAAAGAAAAAATATAAGTTGAATTACAATCTTTTTATAAGATGAATAAGCATAGATTTTTTTTTTATCTTTATGTTAATTTAACAAACTGTTTTCTCATTTTAACATTTACACTAAGGGGTAGTTTCAGCATCTTAATAAAAAAGATTTTGAAAGAAAACCTTGTATTGTTGGAAGAAAAATATAGCTGATCAGTTAACACATTGCTCATCTTTGTTTTACCGTACTCTGGTACTTACAAGTTGTGAGGTAAATTTGAACAAAAGTCTGCATGTCTCTTTGTCTCAATTATCCTAACTCTTTTTTTTTACATGAAATCTAATGCCCTCGGTTGAGTAAACATTCCTTTTCCACTGAATACATCTTATGATTTAATTAATTAACAACTTATATTTTGTTTATTTAATTATTAAACTAATTTTAATAGCCATGATAGCCTTATCCATTTCGAAATAAAAACAATTAAAATTAAATTAAATATAGTATTATACTTAAAATTATTTACTGGGGACGAAACGACCTGCTACCAATTTTTGTTTCTGAATAAAAAAATGCTGACGTTTCCGAGATTATGAAAAGGGGGATGGTCTCTATATTGATTATTGTTACGACGTACAAGTAAATATTTCACGAACTTACCATTGAATGACTGTATGGGCATTGTCAACGACTATTAGCTGGTGTCTGGCAGCGAACAACGGGTTCTTTAAAACGTCTCTCCACCTTCCTTGTCCGACTAATGTTTCTGGACTGCCAAATAAAAATTGATAAAACCCATTCATCACAGAATCCATGTCTGTTTCGTTACTTAGAATAGTGGCTCTAAAACCAAGTTTATTCATTCAGTCTATTTACTTGTTCCGTCATGACTCATGCTAATCAGCGGAGCAAGAACCAAGTCACTTTCTTTTAGAGTAACTGGCGCTGATTCGTATATTAGGGATTTTCCACTTCCAGTCTTAGTGCCTACGAAGACATCTTTTCCTTCTACTAAAGCCATTATTCCTGTGCGCTGATGGTCAGTCAACGATTCCATTTGGAATTTGTCACAAATTAATTTATCTATCGATCTATCTGCCGCCATGTTGTTTATTCTACTGAATTCTTTCTTCTTGCTTCACTTGCTTCTTTCAAGCAATTTCATTGGTTGATATTTTGAAGGTATGACGTCATATGAAAATCTTCTAGCCCGGGAATTTCCTAGCTAAGTTTGTCAGGGGTTCGTGGACACATGTGGACACAGAAACCCTGACTTGTGAGGATGAAATAAGACTTAAGTTATGTGTTCAAGATTAAACGTGCATAACTGAAATAAGATGTAAATGCATATATATTGACACTAGTATATTTTGGTGCATGTTTTCATTAACTGCTTGCTAAACACGAATCACATACGTGTTAAAATAAAAACAATACGCAACATTTTTTAAATACACTTTGTTTTCAAACCATTCAAAGCGTCGAATATATTTCAAAAGCTGAAATCATAAACACACAGTAGAAATAATACAAACACACTTGATAATTAGTCAAAGAGACATGCAACATACCTAATCAGAAATACCATTGAAAAAAGACTTTGTGGTATACCTTATAAACCACACAAATGAAGGTTTAAAATAGCTAGTATCACTTCAAAATTATCAAAACATTGTTAAATAAATATGCAGAACAAACGCCAATGGCAGTACAAAAATTTGAAACGTATATTTATTTAGAATACTTAATTATGATGCAATAATTTAAAGAACACATAATAAAATTACGTTTCCTTTAATCTTAAACATGACGAAATGTGTGTGTCAAACAAATCATGAAATATTCTAAATAGATGAAAAACACTTAAAACTCGACTCAGATTATTACAGACAGTGCCATCTTGTATATCTTAATATTAGTTACTTACACTCTTGAAAATTAAATTAGTTGACCAATTTAAGCCAAACTGGATTTCGTCTATCTGCGTTCATAGTAAACAAACTTGAGAAATATCTAGAATTATTAATAATTTTTAATGTCAAGTAATCAAAGATTTCTGGAAAAAGTCAATAAAACTTTTAAACAGTAATGTATGATTGCAATAAATAGCATATAGGGTTTATTTAAGGTATAGTTTTCATATTAATAGACATTTAAAAGCTAATTATAACTCATAAGAGAGTTTTTGGGGTTAAAATTGCCTTTTTTACCACAATTCATGGATTTCTGGAAAAAATTCATAAAACAGTAATATACATGTATGAAAGCATTATGTTTTATTTTAGGTTAGTTTTCATATTAATAGGTTTTAAAAGTCAATTAGTACACATTTCAGATTTTTAGGGTTAAAAACATAAAAAAGAATTATTTTTAAAACATAAATCATGGATTTCTGGAAACAATCAATAAAATGTTAAAACAATAATATATGATTGCAAGATATAGGTTTTATTCTTTAAAGCCAATTTCAACACATACCAGATTTTTTGTGGGTTAAAAATGTCTTTTTTAAAAGAAAAATTCATGGATTTCTAAAAACAATAAACAGCAATATATGATTGCATATAAGTTTTATTTAGATAAAGTTTCAGATAAATCGGCATCTTAATGCCCATGATGACATATTTTTGGGTGTTACTAAAAGGGATTTTGTAATCAAAATTCAAAGATAAATGAAATAAAGGTATTAAACATTAAAAAACATTTGCATATAATTGCAAGACATGGCTTAAAACTTTTATTTCTAAGATAAAAAAGTAGCAAAGAAACCGACCGAACAACAAGAGCCAAAAGCCAAGGGACAGTTACAAATCCGGATATAGACAAACACAACACAAAAACAAAAAACATAAAACACAGAGAGTAACCCGAACGCAATAAAAACCATGGGTGCACTCAGGTGCTCCGGACGAGTAAGCAGTGCCTGACTCTAATTAGACACCCGTCGAGTTACTCATTGTCTAGTCTAGGGAAAAGTCAAATCCAGGAATAGGAAACACTATCTATGACTCAGCGAAAATGTCAGATCGTATTTGAGACACTGATTTCCCATAACCATCAATTAAGTCGTGGTGCCGACCATAGAACTTCTGGAGAGATAACATCAACCTAGGTACAACAAACCCTTGTTTGAGTAGTTTAGCTGTCAACGGCAGTGATCGGTCTAGAAAATCGGAATAACGATCGCAGGATCTAGAATAACGTATAAGTTGTGAAATGTACACACCATGCGCTGGAGCTGCTGGAAATGGAAAGTTGAAGTCATCACGCTTGTCGTAGAGCCTAGTTTGTAGTTTTCCTGAGTCTATTTCTAGAAGTAAGAGGCTGACCTTAGTGTATTGGTGGTGTCTTTAATTTCTTTAATTTAAAGTTTACATGTTAATGCACATTTAGATTGTAAAAGCCATTTACAATACTTCATATATTTTTTAGGGTTAACATTGGTTGTAAATAAATCAAGATTAACTGTGATTTATATGGTAGGACATAACAAAATGTTTACTGTTCTATCACTTTAGCAAAACTTAAAACTTTCTGTCGCTGATTCAGAAGAATCAATTGTCAATAGTCAGAGGAAGGTCATTGGCATCTGACATAAAAACATTAAATCAAGATTAGATTGCCGTATTTCCCATAACCACATAAATACCAAATTATGGCAGCCACATGAGCACATAACCTACTACACAAGATCCTGCCAGTCGGACATTTCTATCTGAATATTTGATACATATAAAGTACATTGTATTGCTTTGAAGTAACGTGTCTGCACTGAATCTTGAAACACGACAAATTCTGTTTACCTTATGAAGAAAGATGGTAGAATCGCCATCTATATATTCTTGAATTTTCAGTTGATAAACCACAAGTGTCAAAGTTATAAGTGGTCTTCATAAAGTTGAGGGATTTGAAGTCTTCTTTGGCTACCCATTTTGCAGATCTTTATTCTAAGTTGTTTTCTTGCACATATTTCTTCAGTTATTTATCTGCAAATGTTAAATACATATGCTTATTTAGTGATTCTCAAAATAGTATCATTATATTATAATATTAAGCTTATGTGTGTTTAATTTAAGCGAGGAGAAAATTATAACAAATCAACGTACCAAATAACAAAATATCCAGACTTACAAAAGCAGAGATAAGTGAATAACACTTTGTAATGATTTACCTCAATGCACATTTACATACCATGTACAAACACTGTACCAAGTTTCATTAAAATATAACAAACTGTTCAGTAGTTTTTTTACAAGATATATGGAGAGACTGATATTATTTCGCATTAAAGTTATTGACTTAAATTTCTAATAAAAATTATCTTTAGCATGTTTAGAATTTTTGAATGGAGTTTTAATGCAACTTTCAGCAATATAATGACGTCCAATTTTTAATGGGGGAGGAAGCCAGAGTACAATTTGAAAACGCCCGACCCTTATATTGGAGTCGACTACCCCTGCAGTGGGACTCGAACCCACAACCTCAGTGTTAACAGGCAATAGTGTCAATAGTAATTGACTTACTACCTTAACCACTAGCTATAATACCACCGAGGCCACAGCATGTTTGGAAGACATTTGCTTAGTATAAGTTATACCTAAGCTTGATGTTTACATTAACAATTAAGTTTGAGGAAAGTACACACAGTTTTGTTGGAAAATTCATACGGTGGGCAAGAAAAGACTTTTCCACATTTTAGGCAAGCCAGTAACAGTAAATATACCTATTTTTATCCGATTAAGTTCACCAGTGAGACAATGCATTATATCATAAATATGCATGGGAATAGTTATGAGATGTTAAATGTTAATGGGAAAACATAATAGGACCTAAGTCCACAGCAGCTTTTTGTTTTGTCAATGGCCCCAGAAATGATTAACTACAGGTAGATGATACAAAACATCTGGTTTTGCCATCGCTTTAACAACATGTCATACGGTATTAAGTTTTATCCATGTCTGTATGCATGTATATCTATCTCTCCATAGATCTGTTAAAAATGTATTACTAGTACTATGATAAAATTTGGTAAAGTGATGTGTAAAATCTAAGTAAAAAAATATTTTGATATAAAGACATTTATGTTAACATACTAGTATATGTATTATGAAAAATGTATTAGCATATGGTCTTATCATTGTCGGGGTGTTTTTACAAGGTGGGAAAACAATGGAGTCCTACTTTAACTACTTTCCTACTTTTTTCTTTGTTGTCTTATTAGTTTATAGTATTATTATTAGCCAGTGTTAGCTTTGTTTACATTCAGAGAATATACTTACAAGTACATTTATACAATTCATGGGCCCTCAAAATTGCTGTACATAACGTGTACTAGACTATGGGATCATCTGTATTTGGCGATCGCAATACTGGAATACAAGCATTGTGCACAATACTTGAATAAAAATATATTCCAGTATTGTTTTTTTCAATTCATAGTATTTTTATCAATATTGTCAGTTTTTAAATATAATTAATGACGTGTAAATAAAATAAAAGATTTCAAACAAAAAGTGTCGTTACATTTATATATCTAAAACATTGTAACAAATAAAATATCTGTTATTTTTTGTAAAGGACTGGTGATGTCACACATCTTTACATCAAGTTTTGAGTAGAACAGTTTTTGAAGTAGTTGTTTTTGTTTCCGTGTCTGATAATATTTACTCAATCAATAATAAAAATCTGATTAGGGAAGTCAGGGAATAAAAACCATATACCAGCTGTGATACTAAGTTTGCTCTAACATGCTTTGAGGTGCTGGTCTGGTGGTATTAATGTGCTTTTCTTGTTGGTCTCTAAATATCTATTAACTGACTACAAAAGACTTCTTAATTTCTCAGCTCATGGTTTAACATGCTTTCAGGTGCTGGTCTGGTGGTTTTTATGTGCTTTTGCTGTTAGTTTCTAATTATCTAATTAAAATATGAGTAACTGATTACAATAAACTTCTTAATTTCATATTAAATGTTTAATGTTTTTGATGATTAAATTTAATTCAATTTAATCAATCTTGATTGTTGTGTTATTGCCAATAAAATAATAAACTACACTATAATTGCCTTTGAGTGTTGTCACATATTTATTTCAGCAAGACTTGTTCATTACTTACAATACTGGAACCAAAACTGAAACATTTTTTTATTCCAGTAGTGTGCACAAGTATAACGATCGCCAAGTATGTAAAAAAAATCGGAAGACATTTTAAAATGTTCAACTGACAATCTTAAAGGAAATATGGTTGAAGATTGGTTTTGTCAAAATATGTGAACTGTTTGTTTGCATTCATCAATTGATCTCGCTGATCTGACCGGAAAATAGCTTTTTTAATACTTAGTAAGACACGAAGAATGATAATTTTCATACTTACTCAAATTGGCATAAATAATACTTCCAGCAAAAACATCCGTATGCTGAGGTCGTTATTTAGGACGTTATCGTCACTTCCGTTGCCATGACAAATCTAAATAACAAAATTGCGGCACGAACGATAATTACGCGATTTCGTATGGATTGCATAGTTTTAAATTACGAAAATCTTCTTTTTAAGATAGAGCACAGGCCTCGACATCTTTCACTTTTACGCAGTAGAAAGATATAGCCGCGTTTCTTCCTTGTGATTAATTTCAAGTTTGTCGATGACTGTGTTCATATATAATTTTTTATGAGAAGTGTGCACAAATTACCTATAGCAAACTTTACCGTGTCTTCCCGACGGGTGTTTGCCTGACAAAATGAAAAACTGCTACTTCGTTTGGTCGAGTTTATGATCCTTTTGTAAATCTCCGATTACACTTTTTGAAATCAAAAATTATTTTCCACAGTTAATCGGCGTTCTGAAATGCGGCTGAATTTTCATTTTGATACATCGATTTTCCATACTAAATTTGACCTTGTTTAGAACGGAAGTGTACGTTAGGAAAATTCCATTGTTGTCTATTCGAAATCATTCGGATAATGTCGTCTGCAGTTGAGGCGGGAAAAGTCTCGCGGTTTGTCCGAATACCATGGTACGTTACGAAAGCAGACAAACGTTTGAGAGAATGCACCTTATTTTAAACTTTATATATCGTCCTATATGTTGTAGATATTTACTGTTTTCTTAAAAGATGTTCATTAATACAAAAATTTCAAGAGATTTTTTTATTCATTTGTTACGTAATAAATGTGATACAACATATTTAAAATGTGGTAATGTCACACAATGAATAATAATTTTGTAGTTCTAATATGTGATTGATTGAAGTATAATTTTGTATAGAACGAGGGTTCGTGCCACTCAGTGTTTTGGTTTTGTGTTGTTTGATAGTTCTATTCATTTCCTCGTTTTTGTTTAACCGTGACTTATTGTTTGTTAAACACTCCTTATAATCTTTGAATCTTTTTTTCTTCTACAAATCATTACTGATGTTTTTTTCGAATGTACCACGCGCCCCGTTTTAACATACTAAAATCGTCCTATATGTTATTTTATTTAAGTTAAGGTAATGTAACTATAATCGATTGGTACTAAACCAATCACTAATTCTATCTAAAAATAACCCAACTTATTCATTTTTCCAATGTGATGAAGTTGTTGATATTTCAGAAATTAAAGTGGATCTAATTATTAAAATGTTGAGACTAAACAAAATGTTTTTATTTAAATGATGTATGTATAACTGTACCAATACTGAGAACATCCACGATCTTGTCACTTTCAATGCTTTTAGCTGACAAATGTATACTGATATCGTTTCTGGAAAGTTTTAGTTTTATCCTGATGAAATGAAGGTAATAAAAAATTAAAACAAAACACCAAAGAAACTGTCAAAAAGACTATCAACAAATGAAACTCAAAGAAACCTGTACACTAAAGAACCAACAAAACAAAGCAACCACAGTCTTTTAAAAAGAAATTATGGATAAAATGCTAAAATTCCTGCTTCCATTGTTAGTACCAATTTGGTAATTGTTTACAGAAACATCGGATCGCAATTTAATCACAACAAAACGATATTTAGCAAACATTTGAAATACAAAATCTTTAGTTGTTAGCTCATCTAAAAATCACTCGGTCAGTAAACTTTTTTTTAATTGCCCAATATAGGACTGGTTTTCTTTAGATCTTTTGAAACTGTCTTCTTTTCGTCTCTGCGTCAGGATTGCAACATGAATGCTAAAGCCCATTGTTGTTTCGAATATGTTACAATGAAAAAAAAATATTTCTCGTATAAAAGTATAGGTTCAAATGCTTGTAACTTAATGTATGTGAGGTCCTTTACAACGTTTTCTCACTATATTTTCATGGAACAGAAAACGTGACCGCAATGTGCGATTTCGTTTGTGATTGGCTGAAACTTTTGTAATTTCCTGTGGAAATTTGAAATATTGTAATGACGAGCTGAAATTTACAAGTCAATTTGGTTTTTACTTTATACAACTATTTATGCAGATTTCACAAAAAGATTACTCATTTAGTCATAATTATTCAACGTGCAAAATGTCCCTTCTTATTAAACCAAACGGTATAATGAGTTCTGACTTTTCAGGTTTGCAGTTTAAGTCTTTACAGATAGGAATTAAAGTAAGGCTTTCAGTGACAAATCCAGATTTTTATTGCCTAAAATTTTACCAGTTCTCAAATTAGTTTTTTTCCATGTAAATCCAAAGTAAGATAAACAGTCACTCTGCAGTATTTAGTATACACCTATAAATTTATGCTATTTTGGCTTAAGAAATGGGCACGAAGGAAAATCATTTTAATAGGAGTTATTCGCCACTAAATTTGTTTACCCGCTTCAACTTTTAAGAATGAAGTGATAAAAATTTTTATTTTATAGACAGATGTGAGATAGTACATCTCTAGAATTTCGAGGCTTTTAAATATATTTATGTGCAATTTTAAACGAAAACAATAAAATATAATACGAGAACATATAGGTAAGATGTACTTTAATTGTAATACAAATTTTCCGACTTCCGAAACCTAGAAGATTGAATGAAAAAGATTTCATTACCAAAAAGCATATGCAACTGTATTTTGCAGCTAAACTAAATTATAATTGAATTTCAGTGTTAAGATTGATTCCACTGCATCATTACACTTGATAAGAATTGAATTCATTTCCGTTTTTATACGATATTATCGCTACTTAATTACAGTAATCTAAGCCGGTTGATGCTGATCATGACAAACATGGAAATGGAACATAAGTAATTAAAACGTCATTAAAAACAACCTTATAACAATTTTTTATTAGCGGATAATGTAGCATATAATTTGAAACAAAAATTAATTCAATGCGAATCAATACATATTAAATTGATGTATGTTATGTAGGATTCTATGTAATCAATAGATAGTGTGTCTATAACTGATTTTTAAGGGGCCTTGGATAGTAGTTACGTTAGATATCTTATTTGATCACAAGGTTGTGTGTTCGAGACTAACTGCGGTCAGGGTGTGCTAGACTCCAACCATATTTGACAAGGATTGCCAGTTTTTGAAGGTCGGAGGTTTTTACCTGTACTCGGCTTTCTCCTAAATAAAAACCAGACGCCATGGTATTGCTAAAATTGTTTATTGCACAAACTGGCATAAACCCTAATTAAATAAACAACTGATTTTGTCTTTGGAGTAGCTAATTTTGAACTTGAATCAGCTACTAAACGATGTATAATGTAGGATTAAACACTGGGTTTTAAGAAATTATCAATGTGAACACTCCGGCGACTAACTCACAAACTATATAAAGTCCGCAGTCACAGTGTTTACTCCTTATAATTCTCTGAAATAATCGTTGCGATTTTTAAAGCTGCGAAAACTGTTACCGAAATCCATCTAGAACTCAAAATGTACAAAGCCGGAAAGCGTAGGAATATACAAAACATAGTACCAAAGGAATCTCGGTTCTGTAGTATTTTATTGTATATTAATAGAAAAGACAACAAAATGAAGCCCTATTTGTTTATATTATATTTTATTTGAAATCTCAATAGATGTAATTAGAAATCATTGCGGTAAACAAAACATCGTCCCATCTCCCTTGCGATACGCTAGGAGGACGCCATCTTGTTTACATTAGATACCGAATGTAGTCCGCTCAGAGGCATTATCGATTTATAAATTATCTTGGATGACGTAATTTAAGTGTTTTTATTCAATGAAAGCAAGTAATATAAATAAATTACAGCATGAATAGAATTATAGCAATATATGTCTTGGATATATTTGTATATTGTTGAAATAATTTTTTAAATTAAGTTTTTTAAATGCTACAGCAAAAGTTTACAAAAATCCTTCACATATCATTTGCAACGTTAAATTAAACGAATGAAAATATTGACATTAAAAGTTTTGTGATAAAACGAATTTCTCCCATAAATTAATCATTCACTCTAACGGCATATGACAATTTAACCTTAGGTCCACGAATCGGATATTAAACCAAATCATTACAATGGATAAAAAATTTAAAAAAATATATTTGTGGACTTCCATCAATAACGAACAGGTATTTTAGGCATGTTTAATAATGGTTAAGTACACCTCAGACCTTTCTATCCATATTGTAGACTTATCCCAGGAGATACTATTTTCTCCCTTAACCACTCAACATTTGAACTATGTAAATCTATCAACTAGAACAATTGAAAGCTCTTCTAAAGATAGTTAAAAAAACTATTTTAAAAGATTACCAATTCAAAATTATTTTAATATTGGGACGTTAAAATTAAAATATAATATTAATAAATATTATATGTTTGTCCTCATCTTTAAAAATAGTTCTTTTAAAGATTGATATCATTCAAATATCATCGTGCAGATGTGGCACTGAAATTGAGAATACGATAATATTCTCACTACTTTTTTTGAATGTACATTTCACAATGAAGCTAGGACTACATTACTGATTAATCTAGATTGGGTTGAAGAATTCTGCAATATAGACCTTAACCTAAACATTAAGTAAAGCACTTTCGTAAGAACACTATGAAATTTTTTTCATCACGTGAATGATAATATTAAGAAAACAAATCGATTCCACATTGTCTAGTTTGTAAACACGACCCGGCAAGCAACACCCACACACACACGCACAAAGTTTGTTTATTTTGTTTTCAATTAAATTTAGTTCTGAATTTAAGCTATATAATGTATTTTATTTAATGCCTAAATATTATTGTACCAAACTGTAATCGTAGAGAATTTCTTAAGTAGGTCTTGCTTGTGTCCATTTCATTTTGTTGTAAATTAATACAAATGAAATCTGTTTAAATTGTGTATTTAACAGTAACAGTGAATCTGAAAAAAGTAAAATTTACTGGTGTTAACTTTTCTACTCAATATGAGTACAATATGTTTGGCATTGTAAGGTATCTTTGTTCTACTTAAACAAGTATGTACAACGAAGTTCTTAACTGTAATGTTACTTTGTTCTGCTCTTCTGAAATACGCCTATTTGTTCTTAATTGTAAGATTGCTATCTTTATCACAACAAATGCAAGCAAGTTCTTTATTGTAAAATACTCATTGGATGTACAACATGTTCTGAATTGTCAGGTAACTTTGGTCTGTTCATAAGATGTGCACGCAATTGTTTTAAATTGTAAGATGAACAGATAACATAGTAAAAACAAGTTCAAGTCTTAATTTGTAAGGCTAATTTGTTCTTAGAATCAGATAAGCACACAGTTATTAATGTCTTATGAGAGATTGTGATTGTTTCAGCCATGCAGTGTATCTAAAACAGGAACTTAAAGTAAAGAATAGACCTTACATAGCTTAGTTCTTTCGTACATAGACATAGGTATTTGGTCTTCACAAATGGAACACAAAAAACTTTTTGCATATTTTAGTTAAATATTTATCTGTGAAGATTGATGCCAGTTTGTTCTCTTATAAATTCTAGTAAATATCAATGACCTGATTATTTTTAACTATTCTTCTACGACTGTATCGACTATTTCTTTTCGTGTCATTTTTTTCCATAACGAAATTATAGTTAGAAGGAATGCCAGTAAATTATTATAGTAAATGGTAGAAGAAAATACAATTGTGTAAATCGGTATATGCGAAAAAATGATAAAAGATTATATATTTAACATTACACAGTTTTTCTCCAGTTCTTTTGTGCTCAAAATAGGGAAATCAACGTAATGCTAGATGACATTTACAATCATAGACTTAGACGAATCCGTATTGTATTCGTTCAATAACTACTTTCAACTCCTAACAAGCAAAAACAATTAACTGAAAATCGCTAAAGTGTTCATCAAATAGTAGTCAAGACAATCTACTTATTGGCATTGGTAGGAATATGCTATTGAAAGTACAATTAGGTATAAACCAGACAAACTAAAGTACGTTATTTACAACGTTTGTTTATTTCAAAAGATATATGTGAACAAAATTTAACTTTTATCGAAAAATAAAATGGCAATTGGTAGTTAATGTTTATTCAAATTCTATAAATAATACCATAATGTCAATACATAAAACAGTGTAATCTGAATAATTTTATGGCCCGATCAGATAAAAAAGAGAGTTCGTCTAATTTTATATTAATCTTGCACAGTTTTAGTCGTAAAGTTAAAAATTTCATTATATTGTATATTTAAATCGCTGATCAATTGAAAAGAATTAAAAAGAATACATTAAAATAATAAAGTGATGATTTATAAACCCAAAAGTAAAGCTAGGCAAAACGTATTTTTTTCCTAAGAAGTATTAAACTTCCACACCAGAGGAGACCTATACAACAGAACAACACTTTTTGCCTGATAAAAGTGCAAACTAAATGAATGTTGCTTCTTTAGATCAAGGTTAATTTCGTATTTTATGCCATCTTTTAAAGGGAACAACACTGCATGACCAAACTGCTAAGTAAATGACTGTTGTTTCGGCAAGATAATATATGCAGTTTGAAAATTAGGGTAATAGAGAATATAAGTAAGTGTAAATCATTATTAAATTCTTGGATTAAGGTCCTTCGTCAATCATATTTGCACATACTGTGGTTTCATTTATTTTCGTTGGTATCAATTTTCGTGGTTGGAGAAAAAAGAGATTTCGTGGAATTCTTAAATTCGTGGTTCGCGGAATAAAAAAAAATCAAAAATGAAAAATGAGGTAATTGCTTATAAATTTTCGGTATTCATGCAGGGTTGGTCTGTACGTTTTCTAATACGTCATTTTCAAGATATAATCGCTCTAGGGAGGTGACAATTGTATTGCTGATCAAGGGATTTCATAGAAATTTACGGTACTTTTATTAGAAAGCGGCGACATTAAAACGAAATGGAACGGCTTCTGAAAGACGATGCAAAACGAAACCTGTTTTGTTGTGGCGTGATGCAAATCCCGCACTAAACATAAATTTATTAAAGGGGTTGCGTTTTATGCCGTTTTATGTCGTTTATAAACACAATTTTAAAAGACGGTGCGTTGAGTAAAGTGTCCTAAATAAAATCACGCGATACCATATATCACGTGATCGTGTACATCTAGCTAGCTATCATGAAAAAGGCTTTGTTTTCAAAGCAACATGAAGTAATAAAGATTAAACAGATTTTGTTTGTAGCCGTATACATGATTAACATAATTAATAAACATGCCATTTTATTAAAACCAATCTAAGTAAACAGTTCATTGTAAATCCGTCGTACATACCCTGGGGCAAAGATTAGGTTTGTTTGTTTTACAATAAACTTGAAGATATAATTAGTGGTGTTTAGGATTGAATCCAGTATAAAAGTTGTTAAAGATAGATTGCTTTATTAATCGTTATTTCAATTAAGAAAGTTAATTGAACATTTGTGTATACATCAACACTTTACAACCAAAAGGCACAACAGGAAGTACGTTTATTACTGACGGGATTACGCAATTAAAGATACCAACGATGTTTTTATCAATTTTATTTCTATTTAGTGTCATAAACACTAAAGGCCTCTTATTAAAGTTGTTAATAATGCAGAATTGTCATATCTATTCAAAACATATCTATATAACGATGCATCTTGAACATCATTAAACATTATCCATGTCACCAATTTGTCCCATAGCAGTCTCTTATGTCGGCTTACCATCATTATAAATTTCTTGAGATCATTATTCGTTGAATTCGTATTTTCGTGGTTTTTCCCCACCCACGAAAACGACGAAAATTGGTACCCCACGAATAAAAATGAAACCACAGTATTAGAAACTGCATTTATAAAAACAATGTCAAACATAAAAAGCATGGTCATTTCATTTTTCGCCAAATATACATGTAACAAAATGTCTCAATAATGTTACCTATACTAAATGTTACACCCCGCTGCGCTAGGTGTTTTGCTTGCATTTTTTTATTATTCAATATTGTACTTTTGTAGTGTTAAAATACAATTTAAAACATTTCTACACGATAACATGTCCATATTTTATATATGCCTTTGTTGTTGACAAGTTCCAAATCGTCCTTGATATTTGCTACGGGAATTTTACATAGGAAGTCAGCCATTTGAGTTTCTACAGGGACCTCGCATTGTTTTCAAAAAGATCGTCTGCTTTCGTAACGTTCAGTGGTATTCGGACAAACCGTGAGGATTTTCCCGCCTTAACTGCAGACGATATTACCCGAAGGATTTCGAAGAGACGACAATGAACTCTTCCAAACATACACTTCCGTTGTAATTTAGGTCAAACTTTACTATAGAAAATTGTTCTATCACATTAAAAAATACGCCGCATTTAAAAACGCTAAATAACTGTGGAAAATAAAGTGATGAATTCAATTGACACATTTTGTGATCTACAAAATGAGCGTAAGCTGGACCATACGCGGTAAGTAGTTTTCATTTGTCACGCAAAAACAATAACAAAAATACGTCAACATTTAGTATACTGATTTTATTTAAAAACTCTGATTTTCATACTTAACTTCAGACCAAGCTCTTGAAATGTATTGTAATCAAAATTGCATGTTTACAAAATGTCCAATAAAAGTACAGTGGAAAAAACACATTTGTTTCATTAAATATGTCAACTCGACAACCTTTAAATTCGAACTTGAAATCTTCTAAATCATTAGTTTAAAGGGCCGATGAGATAATTGATACGAAAATCTTGTAAGCTAAAACGGATTTTAGACATTAAACTTCGTCTTTTATGCATTTGATAGCAAGTCGGCAATTAAAATAAAAAAATATTTTACAACACTATAGATCATAAACGGGAGATTTAATCATTTGTTTTTGTTAATGTATATGAACTAGCAAAAACAACTGTTACTTTGTATTAAATATTAGATTTTTTACGTAACTGTGTAATTTGATAACCGTTAAAGGACAAGGCACGTCTGTTATTATTATTGATTATTGTTAGCTCATTGAATAAAATATGTACCATAATAGAATAACGAAATGCCGAACACCAAGGAAGCTGTCAAAAAGACACTCCACAAAGTCCAAAAACGGGCAAACTTGAGAACCAACAACCAAAACGCCAACGTCTGGTGACTTTCTTTCGATTGCTTTATCGTGGGCTTTTACACTGTTTCCATATTCGTATTCTGTATTTTGACTAAAAAGTTGAAAGGCATACGTAATGGCTATATATATATATATTATATGTTAATATCTGCTGTCCTCAATTAAACACACCGCTTTAGATGAAATAAAGGCTATTTTCTGTTAGTAATTTGAAGTGCTGTCTTTTAAGTTGAAATGCCAGTAGTGTTGATATTAAAACCAAAGATATGTCCTTTGGAGTTGATCTTAATATAAAATGATAATATTTCCTCGTGTCTATTTCCGATAACTTATTGGTGTATAATTCCAGGATCCGCCATTAGGTTCATTATTCATATTTGATGTTTTCTTTGTAGTTCAGGTCCTTGGATAATGTCCTGCAGCTGCAATAGGTTTTGTTTTATATCTCATATTTTATATCTAGCATAATTGATCAATAAGATACAGAAACTACAAATGATTGTCAAAGAATAATTTACACAGTATATTTCCTGTGATTTAATTTTATCGATGTTATAGAGTTCTTTACAAAATCAAGAGATTACAGTACAAAATCATTAGCTAAGAATTTCTGCGTTTAACGATCCAACTTCCATAATTTGTATTTACCCCTATTAGAACATTCATTCCTTTGTTCTTCTTAGACCCTTCCTCAACATTTTGTTCAACAGAGACAATGACATATGTATGTGATAAATATAGAGAAACATACAGTGATATTGTTTTATCAAAATATCTGGAACCATACGGTTGCAGGATTCCCTGCACTTGAAACAGAGCTGCCCAGGTCACGAATAGATGAAGGGGCTTGTGAGGTCATAACATAATACGGGAAGCTTGACCGTAGTGGGTAATATGTTTGTAAAACACAAACGACAAAGTATATAGAGAAAAAGAAACAAAAATTAAAAACAAAAACAATAACCAAATAAATACCATAGGTACACTAATGTTATTCGTTACACATTGTTAGGAATTAGACTCCAGTAGAACTACTAATAGAAGACATTAATTGAGGCACAACAAAATCCTTTTTTTAAAGCTCAATAGTCAGCAGCAGTGTTAGGCATAGAAAAATGGAATACAGATCGCAAGATCAAGCACTGTGCATAAGTTTTGAAATGTTAACACCGTACATGTCTGTCGTAAGTGTAGCTTTTACTTGTAGTTGTCCAAGTGTATATCATAGTTCGTCGTCCAACATCGGTGTATTTGTGGTGTTTGTATCCAAATTTATCAAAGTGATGTAATGTTTAAATATCACGTTTTTGATTTGATGCTGTTATTATATATTACTAAATCAAACGTTGTATATAATTCTCAATATTTTTGTTTGAAAGTTACAGATATCTGCTTTCATCCTTGGAACTGTTTGTTAACCGCTTCATGGGAAAGCAGTTAAATCTAAACTTTCACTGAAAAAATTTTGAAGGCAGATATTTGCGAACAAATTATGATCTAAAAAACGGACAACATACATTCTTGTAAGCGCTCTAAAATCCACTTCATACCTTGGCCATCACCTGGACACTGACGATGAGTATTGAACAGTCAACTTTACAAAAACAACGTGTCCTCAACACTCATGTTATAAACTTCGAAATGCAATATTGTTATGGAATGTCAGGCTCGCAGATGACGCAGGATTTGTTTCCACAGGCGTAATCTGTTTTTGTTATGTTTGTATCGCTAACGAATTTTCAAACGACTGATAATGAACACTTTAGGTGCAATACATAGAGCAGAAAAATACAGTGTTTGTTTTTTTTGTATTTCTGGTTTTGTTTTTACTCTTTGACTCTCATCTGATTGTCGAAACTAATTTATTAAAGCGTTGTCCAGTCAGCTTACGGCTTATAAAAACTAATAATTGAAAAGGCTGCTCTTAGTATAGTGGTAAACTTCAATATGAAACATAAACTGAAACATGTTGTACACGAATACCTCAATAACATATTGTAAAAACCACTTATCCATATTTGCCATTTATAACCTTGTGGACGCTGACAAGATGTCGATAAACAAATTGCATTTCTTCAAAGCTTTAAACAGAAACAAAACGTTCCAACTAGGCAGATGCAGTATTGTCTGACGTTTGACAAAGACAGTCTGTTGAAAATATCAGTAAACAAAGAAACATTGACCTTAAGGAATACATGTTGTCATCATTGGAATTCTAATTAAGGTAGAGACGAAGTTGATTGAATAAGTTCATCTATTTGTTAGCATTTTCTGTACTCACCCCAGACATTTGTGCTTACAACCTATAAGCAGATTACGTCTTGTTATTTGATTAATCATTTCCATATGGTTTTTATTGGTACAATTGTCTTCTGACAAACTGTCAATAGGGTCAAGATATATTGTGAGTAAGATAAAGCTTATTACAGAAATTTCTTTAAATCTCCACTTAATGTAGAATGTAATAAGTAAGGCATTTATTGTATTGAGGCTAGTTTCATATCGAGAGCGACCGTTGGTTTCATCCCTATTGATCCAATCTTAAACGACAAAATTTGTACTTTTCTCTCATTTTAGGAAAGTTAGAGAGACCTTAATTCTAGTAGTCGGAGTAATGTGTTCTAGTTACGTTGATATCTAAAACTACTGCATTGTATTGTAAGGTAATAAAATGTACTTTGCCAAAGTGTAACAACTAAACTGGTGATACAATTGTTCTGCAGGATTCACAACATATAAGCTACGGACAGTTCAGTTATAAACGCGTAAATAGAGTTGAAAGAGGGAACATCATATCGTTATAAGGAATATTGAACCATCCGCAAACACAAATATCAATAAAGTCTGTTAATTCCGAAAACAATTTTACTGGATCGCACAAACAAAACTAAAGCAGTTATGATATTCTTTAGCGTGCAAACATTAGCAGTTCTTCGCCGCTAAAGCCTATAATTCCCAATATGTTATTTCATTTTTAGCACGTCAAATTCAAGCGTCTACCAAACTTCACCAAATGTATCGCCCTCTATATGCTTATAGTATTATTTTTTCACAAAATTTAAATTTATATGAATGAAAAGATAAATCAAATCTATGTCTTAATCATTTATTTTTTGTAATGTTACATGTATTATACACTTAGCGCAAGTGGTGTTTCTAATGATATTACCATAACAAAAGTCTTTTGAATGTTATTAATTTAACTGAAATAATATATTATTCAAATTAAATTGAATTAGACAACATACCGGAACTACGTTTTACAAGGTTCAAGGACACGTAGCTGCAATAAATCAAACAAAACGTTGAATAAACACAACATATTCACACATTTATACATTAAACATTTCCTCAATATTTGTTTTTTAAGACTCAATTACAACTGAACATTTACTTTTACATAAGCATTTATATACAATAAGGACCAAATACAACCAAAGTAAAACATAATTTTTCATATTGACTAACATATATTAATGTGTGTCATCTTTAAGATAATTCCGACTTTGCAACTGTTAAAGTATTATAATGATAATAAGCTTAATGTGGAAAATTACCAAGGACAGTGTCAACGAAAGAATGCTAAGATACTTCTAAGGATAATACTTAAGATGGTCATATTGGGACCTAAGTGAAAATGAGATATTTTCTTTGTATTTCAAATGACTTAAAACATATCTTCAACAGAAGAAAACATGCCAATATATTTTACACCAAAGAATCAAAATTGTTTTGAATAAGGCTGTTTTATTTTTTGTTAGGTTTAATGCTGCGATAGATGTTTCCCAAATAAGTTAATAAAGTATACGTAGTTGGACCAAATCTAGAGCAACAGAAGATAATTCTATTATAGTGTTATCAAAACAAATAGGAATATTTAAGGATTATTAAATTAAATATAATAAAACATTTTAGCGTTTGATACTTTTTCGTGACGAAATCCATATAAATGTAATTTGTATTAAAAAAAATTACAGCACAAAAAGTTTCAAAAATTCATAAATTTATCTGTTAGAGATAAACAGAATACTATAAACCGGTGACCTATATATAAAGAACCTTTGTTCTATAAGGCCTACTAGATATCTACATTTGTACACATTATCGTTAGTTAAACCACGCGTAAAAAATCCTAATTGTTAGGAATATCTTAAGACCATCTTAGGACACACTTTTAGCCATCCTAATTTTAGGTTGAAAATTAGGAGATCTCCAACTTAAGACGCGTTCGTTGACACGACGTAAGACTACGATGTGTCCTAAAATCATCCCAAGACATATCTAAGTCCTTCGATAGCTTCGTTGGGATAAATGTTTTTATAACAAGTAATAGTGAAAAGTAAACTGATTTGCAACTCTTAGTAAACCGTTTTGATTGATTTATTCAGGCACTGCTTTTACTGTCTTAAAGTTGTCATTAGAACTTTATCAATGAATCTCCCCTCAATAGAGGTTGATCATGATATTATTCTTCACATGAATAAAGGCACTACGACAAAGTAGATAATAAATAAAACAATCACTAATCAAATTAAATATAAGCTTATGTAATGTTGAGGTTTCTAACTAAAACTATATTTTCTTTATATCGGATTTTAAAACACGATAAAATTTGGATTTAAACTGTACAGAAGCGATTTCTCTCCTCTGAATTAAAATTGTTTCAAAGTTTGATTGCAAACGGTACAACACATGTTTACATCTTATGAAACATTATTTGCTAAATTTCCCTAAATATTTCCTTTAAGTGTTAATAAGTCAGCCAGTAAATCTTTGGTAGTTTTTCATAGTTTGCCATTTAAGGTAACGTTGTTTTCTGGAAGTTTTACGTTGCCAAGGCATACATAATACTTGTTTTTCTATGAACTCTAAACCTTTATTTTGTTGACATTTCAGCGTAGAAAATTTCTATCTGTTGATAAAGGGTCACATTCTTTGTAGCGCCGTTTTATCGAATGATCAATGCAAAATTTTCTGTAAAGATAAAATTGCATATAAATTCAGTAAAGTTTATTCCTAAATACAGTATAGTGCAATATATATTCGGACAAGATGGCGGCCACCGTATTGAGCGCTAATTAATCGGACACATTTGTCTGAACGGTTTACAACTAAAAGAGCAAATAAATGCAAAAGTCTTACCTATAGTATTTCGTAAGGTGTCCTTTTAATATAATGACACTAAGAATTTGCCTTGGAATAGACCGGAAGAGGCATTTTACATAGTCGGAAGTAATGTCCATCCATATCTGCTGAACTTCAGTGAACAAGTCACTCTTAGATTTTATTCTATTAACACGAGACTGCAACTTTCTTTTAATAAATAACCATAGATTTTCAATAATATTTAAACATGGGCTTTGCGCAGGCCAACTCATAGTCTTGATTCCGTTCTTGTGAATAAATTCACGTGTCGAATGTGAGTGATGAACAGGAGCATTGTCATCTTGAAAAATTAGAACTGGCCACAAGTTATCATCCAAAATCTCTTGATATTTGACTGAATTAATGTTACCATCTACAGAAGCTATTGTACCAACACCGTACCAGGAAACGCAAACCGTGGGCGTGGCGCATTCACTAAATTAGGTCTCCACCCTTCTCCTGTTTTCCAACAAATATGGACACGCATATCATGACCAATCATTATTTTAGATTCATCTGAGAAAATGACTTTCTTCCAAAAGGTATGAACCATTAAAAGTCTCTTTTCCCTACACCAAACAAGACGTTTCTTGCGATTCACTTCTCCAACTACCAATTTCTTTCTTAAAATTCGTTTTTTTAAATCATGTTTATGTAGATGTATCTGAACAGTGCGTTTAGATACAGGCACATCTCTATTTTCATTAATTTTTTTGGTAATATAGATTAACTGTCTCTCTGATTAACTTTTACTAACCGTTCTAACTTGCGATAATCGCGTTCCGTGACTCGGTGCGTCCTTCCATTTCGATTGATGTTTTCAACTGTTCCGCGTTCTTCAACGCGCCTTTTCAAGTCACCAATAGTTGATTTTGGTATTCCCAGAGTGTCTGCTACAAATCTGATTGTTTTCTCCTCATTTAATGTCGTTCGTAAGCTCCTTGTCTTTTTTCCCATGTTTACTTCTGAAGGTGTCAGAAATGAGTACGTTCAGCAGACGACAACGGTCACGTGATTAGTGACGTCATGGGATTATCATGTTACCTTAAGTAACTTAAAAATTACAACACACGTTATAAATGTTTTAATTACATCATTGAAACTGATGTTAGCTGAGCTGTTGCTCAGTCAGCCGCCATCTTGTCCGAATATATATGGCACTCCTATGTATTTATAAAACTGAATGTATAATGTGTAGTTTGTATGTACTAGTAAGTATTAAATTAGTACCTTTGTATTATGTTCATTTTAGGACGAGTTCTTGTTACGTTCGAGAGGTTAAGGATGGGTCTTTTATCTACTTTTGTAGCAAGAACGTTCTTAAAGAAATTTGAATTAGTAGGACAAAGAATCCTAGCAGTTAAATCACCAGACAAAAAACCTTCTCCACTTCTAAACTATGGCTTATAAACTAATTATATGACACATTACATAGAGCACGTCATACAGAACTGGTGCCGAAAAACATAATATACTTACTCTGTTACGGTGTCCATTTTTAAATTGACTGCATGTAAAATAAAGTAAAACGTTTGTCATCTGCAAACGCTCATAAATCAACATTCAGTATTTGCTCTGTTTATTATATGAACAAATCGTCAATTGAAGTTGGATTGGACACATTTTGTCCGAAATGAGTGTCCAACTTGCCGAGACCAATAGTCTATAACTTAATACCATAACCAAGCGAGCACTGATCCCACGGTAATAGTAAAGCTAATTTTGTTAGTCTATGATTCTGACTAAATACACTCAATACCGTACGTACGGGTCGAATATACAGTCAGGTCACAAGTACCAATCTGATAAAATTTTGAATCGAATTGCAGCATTCAGAAAACCTCAGAATTTATTTCAGTAATAAAATGACAACTAACGTAATTATGAATCAAAGGTTTATGCCGTAACTTCAGACGTCTAGTATCAATTTAAATAACAGCTGATGAAAGAATGCTTTTGCGGACTTATGTGTGGAAATAACTGTACGGAAAGGGGTTAAACGCAAAAGTAGCTAGCTTTTTTATTAAAGGTGTGTACTGACGTAGATATTTCGACAGAATAATCCGCGCAAAGTGTTAGCTAAAAAATGGTGTTTTCATAACCAACCTAATTAGGTAGAAGACTAGCGGTGGTCTGGGATTATATTTGGCAGTAAACCTTGCGTAATACAGATGAAAATATTGCTTAAGAGAACATCTTATAATTTGGCGCGATTTCCTGTCTCATGCACTTTTTATGTATTTTGAAAAATACTGAAGTATGTAGTAATGACGTTTACGGAAATACAAAAACTATATAGTGAAATAACGCTGTACCAAACATTACTATATTTCAGAGATGCCATGAAAAAATTGTAGAAATTACTAATCCCGCGCGGAAACTCCTAATAAGAAATCAATACGCATCGAAATGAGTTCCGCTTTATTATTACCATAATGGATTTTTTATGAATAAAACAGCGCTTTTCTTGATTTTATTTACTAATAATAAGGTTTTTTAATCACAAACTATACTTTACAATTCAAATTTCGATGAAAGCATTTAAGCTATGAAAACCTCTGTAAGTAACACATAGCATTGTCAGAATATACAGGACTATTAAAACAAACAGTACAGAAAGATATAAAGTACTATCAAAACATGCACTCATTAACTGATCTGTATTCTATGGACAACTTATAACAAGATAATTAGAGGTCAGCTGAGAAAGAATTACAAGATGTTATTATTTTTCCTTGACTAAGCACAAGGGTAATACTTCACAAGGCAGGCATGAAACTTTGTAAAAAATGTGCTAGTAGAGTAATACAAAAATCATGGAATTTGAAGATTATTTTGTTTCATTACATTTTCATCACTACATGTCAACTTTCAAAATTATTTGCAAAAGTGCATTCAATAAGTATGCAAAATACTTGGTTTGATGCATAATTACTTCATGTATATCTTAGGCATTCATGAAGAAAAATTAATTTCCGAATGACATTATTAAAGAACCAAAGTGATTACAAATACTATACCTAAAGTATTGTGTCTCCTGCGAGTGTCCGGCTTCCTACACAGCTGACAAGCTACTCGGAATTCTTTCTTGAACTTCTCTGTTCAAATTATAGACAAATATTAAATTATCTTTATGAAAGACTGTCGACGCTTTTTCAGTCTATGTCATAAAAATGCATAAAAAATTTAACCCTGTTTTAAATACCTTCCAGGTATTCTGTTTCTTTAAATATCTTGTTGGTGTTCTGTATTTTTTGACATTACAAAGAATCAGTAGACTTTTTAAGCAATTAAAAAATCCAAAACACTATTTTTGTCGACTAATTTATTCACTGGTGTATCATAATTTTAAATGTTTAATTTACAAATGGTATGTAATTCATTAAAATGTTCATTTTTTAATATAATAAATTAATTAACAGTGTTATTTATGCAAATTTAATTATTTGTTTAGCTTAGGGAGCTAAGAAGATTGTATACAATAAAATTATTAAAATACAAACCGCTCATGAAGTTGTAAATAACAGGATTTATTGAACTAACAAAATACACCAACAGATGTGACGTCAGAGATATAACAGTAATAGCAACAGGATCTTTTATATGATTCATTAACCCAGCATAACTAAAATGAAAATTTTAATTATTTTCAACAATTTATGTAGCTGTAGTTATGTAGGAAGTCCATCTCCTTTAGTGTAAGAAAAACAAATGAATACAAAAGTTAAAACTTGTTTTAAAAGCAAGACGCATGTATTGTATAAAACACTTGCCAAAGTTTTGATTGAATCTTGCATTCAAGTGTTCGTCCATCTTCGCTAGCCAAGTGTTACGATCAGGTCCCCCCGTAACCCTTGGCTAGCGAAGATGGTGTTCGTCAGATAACAATTAAAACTGCAATTGTAAGAATGTAAAACAATTACTCTTTATATGGAGTCATATATTGTCTGTTGCATGTCTAATTTTCTATGTTTGTTGATGATTATGATAAACTGTACATTTATATGAGTACCGATCACACGCATTAGAAGATACATCATTTATTAAATCATTATTGTTTATTGGTCACTATGAACTACTTACCGGAAAATATTTACCAGGTACACCGGGATATAACAAACAAAAAATACAACTACAACAACAATTAACATCCTGGCTGTCCGCTGTCTGGCTTGGGATTGAACTGTGGCTGCTTCGGACCTGCTGTCTGTAGTAGTTATATGATATGAATATTATGAATATGTTCTTACATTTTGTATAAAATTTATAACATTCAATTAAATTGTTTATATGAGCATTGCTGCAGGAACGTTAACAACGCAAACTAAAATAAAAAGAACACGAAAATCATCAAAACCCACTTTACTAAACAAACAATAAAATGTCCCTTTCATGAGATGATCGCGCGTTTAAGTAGAAAATATTAAACTGAAAACATATGTTCGAACTGAAACATAAGAATTCTCTTTCGTATATAACGATTTGTGGCTATATTTTAGATTTTATTGTCTATTAAAATTTCCATATACTGGATATTTAATTCCAAAAGTTTAAACTAATGATTTTCCGTGAATTCATTTGTGACTTATTGAAACATATCTGCTTTATTTATTACTATTTTATGGAAATTGCAATCATTAATATTGTATGTAACCTATAAAGGAATAGAAAAATCGTGATTTTTCAAGTATAAAACATATATTTCAATATAAAATCATTTGCTTTCTGCTGTGATTTTTAGCTGTGAATGGGAATCGAAAACAAATGTAATATTTTATTATTAGGCAAGACATATTTAGAAAAAAATATCTTGCTTTGATATGCAATAAATCTTAGCTAAAATGCAAAAATGTCTTTAATGCTAGTATAATTTTTTTTTAAACTTTCCATCGTTATCGACTTTTTTTCTTACCTTTTACTTAAGTAATACTATGGGAGCCACATTTGCAGTACGAGCTGCTTATTCTTTCGAAGCTCGTGAGGTCATCCACGTGTTTTTTTTTTGGTAGGGGTTGGGGAGAGTTCGTGTTGCTTTTCGTTAGTTTTCCATGTTTGTTCAGTTGATCGTTTCAGTATTGGTGAGTGTTTTATTTTTATTTTTTGTTTTTCTATATTAATTTGTAATTTTGTCACGTTTTGATACCTTCTGTTTTATGACAGTGTATTTAACAAATGAAAATATATAATAGTAGCTAGCAATAAAATAATAAAAAAGAACACTGATTTTAGACCATATATTACTCAACAGTTTCTGAAGTCTTGAAACATATATGAAAGTAATGTTAGTCCATTATACGAATATATACCCTTGCAAAAAAAAAACAAACAAACAAACAATATGTACAACTCTGAATATTATAACCTTGGTATCAGATGACATTTAATACGTCACATATTTGGACGATAAAAATATACCATTATAGAAGCAAAGTATTGCCATCAAGATCTCTGCATTTGAGAATGAATGAGTCTATATAATTTAATGATATTTTTCTGATACCTGCAAACGTCTTTTGGATGTGAATACAAGACGACGCTTCAATACACGTTACGGATTTCAAGGTAGTTACGAATTGGATCCCAATTGTTTTCGTTTGGCTCAACATAGTCTAAAACCCATTGATACATTGTTTTCCTATTGATGACGTTATACGTGGTGTGTAACGGGTATTCCGTGGACTGATTAATTCTTAAATTGAAAATTTTTTTAAGTCGCTATCTATTTTTTAAACAAATTTTAGTAAAACACTTAAGAAATACGCAACTGCTGTAATTTAACTGACAACACTTATAAATTACATTATAAATATTTTAGTCGTCATCAAACTACTGTTAAATCATTCTTACTAAAGTTTCCATTTTTATAATTATTATTTATAATCACAGTTCCTCCATGAGATATTAATTCTAGGAATTTTTGCGTCCTTTTCTGCAACATATAATTTAGTTTGTCATCAACAGGAGCCAAACCATCAATTTGTTTCTATTTAAAGGTATTCATACAATACGAAACGTTAAATAAATCTCACAGAGTTTTATGCGTAGGTGATAACGTTTTATCAAAAATAGTTGTTGAGCTTTAAGATGATAAAATTAAAACAAACACACTTGTCATATAAAAAGATGATATATTAAGTCTAATCAGGTAGTCTTCCAATTCAATTTCCCGATATATAAAATTCAATTATGAAGTTGCCTAGAAAATCAGTTAGTTGTTGTATCTTTTGTAATTTTCTTAAAACGTTTGACAGTCTAGTTTAGGTCATAGGCTAATTTAGAATAAACAATGGTGTGTACATTTAGTTTCAAACTCTAAAAGATAAGATACAAAATATGTATAAATAATTCAATTTAATATTATTTCAATCATGTTTCTTTATTAAATTGAACAGTAATTGTCTGTAGTTTTTTAATAAACTCTAGTTTTATATGTATCAAATTCACTATTAGTCACCCACACGTAAATTTTGTCTGGGATTTCCTTGTAATTTCGCTACCACTGGGTGAACACTACACATACCTTCGATTTTCAGGGACCTATTTTTAGACCTTGAAAACCAAGAAAACAAGTCAACTTATAAAATTACGTCAAAGTGTGTCCAATCGACTCCTTATGCAGTTTAACGTGCAACAATATCCAAAAATGCAACAATTCAATACATAGATGAATCCAGACGCTCCACGTGCAAATAAAGCGTCTTTATTATCGAGATTTGACTAATATTTCCATTTAAACATATAAGCTTGTACTTTCGTTGGGGTCTATATTTACCCATTATATATCCTTGCTATTTCTTGCAGGACGTTTGTAATAAATTGTGTAATACTAATCGGTCGTTTTTCAGATATCGTCTCCAGCTTTTAGAAGAAGCAATATTTACCGTCCCACCTTATCTTATAGTCCTAATTTCCTGGTTTAAGTTTTCGGTTTCTGTAGTGCTTTTCACAACAAGTCTAAGTGTAAAATACATCGTAAGTGCTGACGTCACAATGGATTTCTCTTTGATCTTCTAAAACTTACGATTGATTTTATAAGAAATAAAATAAAAATAGCAAAGAAAACCGACCGAACAACAAGTCAAGGGACAGGTACAAATCCGGATATAGACAAACAACACAAAAACCCCAAAACACAAAAACAGAAAGAGAGTAACCCGAACCCAATAAAAACCATGGATGCACTCATGTGCTCCGGACGAGTAAGCAGTGCCTGCCTCTAATGACACCCGTCGAGTTACTCATTGTCATGTCTAGGGAAAAGTCAAATCCAGGAGTAGGAATAACTACCTATGACTCAGCGAAAATGTCAGATCGTATTTGAGATACTGATTTCCCATACAATCAATTAGGTCATGGTGACGACCATAAAACTTCTGGAGAGATAACATCCACTTAGGTACAACAAACCTTTATTTGAGTAATTTAGCAGTCAACAGCAGTGATCGGTCTGGAAAATCGTAATACCGATCGCAGGATCTAGAAAAACGTATAAGTTGTGAAATGTACACATCATACGCTGGAGCGGAGCTGCTGGAATGCTGCTGTCGATGAACGGGAAGTTGACAGTTGGAAAGTTGAAGTCATCACTTTTGTCGTAGAGTCTAGTTTGTAGTTTACCTGAGTCTATTTCTAGAAATAGGTCTAAGTAAATAGCTGACCTTTGTGTATTGGTGGTGTCTTTAATGTCAAGCTGGCTAGTGTAAATCGATTGTAAATAGTCACCAAATTTAGAATTGTAGACGGACAAAACATCATTAATATAGTGGAATGTGAAATTAAAGGTCTGGGCCAGTGTCTTTTCTTTCTTCTTCAGAAGGCCTTCTAGGAACTCAGCCGTATATGAGTAAAAAAAGGTCGGCGAGGATAGGAGCACAATTAGTACCCATTGGAATATCAAGTCTGTTGAACAAAACATGTACTCCAAACATGACGAATATGATTTTAATCAGAAAATCTAACATATGACAGATTTGGTCTTCAGTATATTTAATATTAGATTTAGAGTCATTGATGACAAAGTAATTTCTGTCATGACTAATTGCTAGGTATTTATATCGTCTTTTCCTGTTTTTCTTAAAAAAGCAGCGTTTTATAAGAGCTTTAAGCCTGGTTTTAAGCTGCATATGAGGGATGGCCGTATAGAGTGTCGCAAAATCGAAAATTTTAAGGCTGTTACAATTGGAATGAGATCCAGACCTCAAGAAGTCTATCAGGTCTTTTAAATTTTTTAATATCCACATTTCATTTATTCCACTTCGGAAGTAGAAAGTGTCACTATTTATTTTTGAAGTCCCGTTTTATTTTTGAGTTGTGGGATGTTTTGTTCGAGACATCAGAACAAATAACTATTTTGCTTACAAGAGTTTACAATACGGTTAACTCTTCATTTGCGTTTAATTATTATTATATTTATTTGTATAAATCTGCGCGAGTCCTTAAATTGTCCTTCCTCATGTTTGTAATTTAGAGTAATGATATTAGTAATCAGTCTCTGTTAGTTACTTTAGCAATTTTCGCTGAAAGTGATGTCGTTTGCTAATGTGATCCAATTTGATCTAATAACTTAATTTCAGGAAGATATGGATATCCGTCACAAATAACCAAGGCTATATTGTCGTTACCGCAAATTAAAATGTAAAAATTAAACTGGTCAGTAAGTACAAATGCTACATTCATGTTCAAAGTCTTAGATTTGCAAAACATCTGTAAAACTTTCAATACTAGGATGTTGTTGTACCAGTGAAAAATATCGTACTACTTTTTTACAGACGAAAGTAAATTTACTTTACATAACAATTGGAACTTTATCTCACCCACTGAGTTAGTAACAGTAAAAATACAACTACAATTGTGGATAAAGTTGACATGTGATACACAGCTTCCTTTCACAATTTTCTAGAACATTTTTTCACAATGAGATTTGAAATTAAATAAATAACCAGAAACACTTTAACTCTGCTTTATACCTTGACCATAACCACAAACATTCTTACGGATTATTATGTCTTTAGTTAATGCAATATTCTTAGGCTGTGGATATTCCCGTACAAAGAATTGCTGCTTATGAGCACAAGTGTAAATAGAGAATTCGGGATTTTTTACAGTCATCATCATAAGTAATTTGTTCGGTACAGTGTCTCTATTATAGATGTCATTTACTTACATGATCTCTTTTTCGCCCCTGTTACTGGCACTGTTAATTACTATAAATAACGCAGAGAATGCCAAAAGTGGCACAAAAATGAATTCTTGTTACATTTTGACCTACTGTTTTTATATCAAAGTAGCAGCAATATTTGCTTTCATTTTATTAGTCCGTATGATCAAATACGTTTTAGGTTTCAATATTAACAACAATTTGACAAACAGAATCACATGTTTCATGGGATTATAAATAAATTAAATAAACCTTTATTTAAATTATTACCACAAAAACAGTCATTAAATACTTTCAATACGGGAAATGTAATAGCTGATTACTTTGAAGATACGTAATTGAGTCTGTTTTTGTCTAAGCAACTTTCATAATGAAGTAAAAATGTCAGGAAATAAACGACAGCAATCGACGTCAAAGTCAAAATTTACAATCTATATCTGATATTCTGTGGATAATTACACGCAATTTATATTTTTCTTTTTTTCCTAACTAAACAATTGAAGGCAAAATAGAAATAGTTTTAAACAGAAAAAACAACTAGCAAGTCACGTTTATCCTAATTTGGAAATAAGTGAAAATGGCTCTTTAACGATGTATAATTCGACAATGTTTGACCTTAGAATAACCTTTATTGAGATATTTGATTAATTTTATTCCCAATTTAATATTAAATCTCAGATTACGGAAACAAACAAATATATATGGTAAACAAATGCAATTTTTTCGTGATGACAACATTATGCATTATTTTTCAATATCAAAGAATTTAAGCCTTTATTATCTATATGTTTTGTTGTATGCGTAGAAACTACTGTTGCAGGTAACGCTTTCAATATACCAATCTTGTTTAGTTACAGTGCCTATGCATCGGTGTGTGACAGATTTAATAACCGAATTGGAAATTGTTTAAATGGCCAATTTTAATTTCTTAGCATTCATTTATTGATGGATCAAATAATATTTAACGCCCAGCCAGTTGTATTCTAAAATATTCACGACAACAATTGTTATTCGAAAATAAGGTGTACGATTGATAAATGATCTAGAAAGTCAGACAAGCCACATTTATAATAAACGTCTTCTAGATATAACTTTCTTTATGAAGAATATCAACTAACAAGGGAAATACCCTACTAGAGAATAAGTTGCCTCAGGCTGAGCTTTGAATGTGACAGTGGTAATACTGTGATATATTATTTGTGAGATACCAATTCTCAAATATTTTGTGAAGACAGCAAACTAAGTATTCTTGCTATTCATAGAATGTAATCAAACATATAATTAATTTGGTCACACAATCTGCCAAAGAAAACATTGTTCCAAGCCAATGAATCGAGCAGCATAAAATATCAAAACATTTCTTGGTCCTCTAATTTGTGCGCTTTTGGGTTCTTATATTAAATACCCATTAGTTGCATGGAATGAGCAAGGAATATTTAGTGATGATCAAGTTCATTTGTCATTTTAGGAAATAATATATTTGTGCATCATATTCACTCTGCTTTGAATTACCTTATTGGGGACTAATTTAATAGACATTGTTTGGGTAAATGTTCCTCTTAGTATATACTTTTGCACTTTTTTGGAACTTGAGCCAATGGCTTCTAATTCATTTGTTATAGCCGTGAAGGATATGTCGCAGTAAATTTTTCGTGTATATGACTGCTCATATAAATGCAACGTCCAAGATTATTATTTTTATTAATCTGAAAATATAGTTAACATTTTACACAATATTCAGGAAACATACAATGCCTGAAATATACACATAATACAATGACGAAGTTTATATATTCTTTGTAAATAACTTGATATATTTATCAATTTGAAATATTCAATGAATAAAATTATCTTTGCCTACTCCAAAATATAAATGGATACCTAAAACTTTTATTTTAATCTTTAATTTCTTTAAACAATCTCTTTAAGTTATAAAATAAACAAAATTATATAAAACATTTAAAATGACTTGGATTTAACTTTACTTTTATTACCTTTTGCAAAAATAGTAATAAAGAATTTGTACCTGAAAATATACGGCGACTTACGTCGGCCGATGTTCTTATATGGAGTGGCAGTAAATATTATACAAATTCTTTATTTATATGGTGTAGTAGAACAACGACATGCATGCAGTGCCCGTGCAGTTAGCGCGCAAAAGCTATTGTGTAACCCAGTCCTGTCGTCACATATTGTAATACGTCACACAGTCAATGAGTAAATGACGAAATGATAAAAATACGTAATGAATGGATGATACAATGAAATAGATGAACTATGAAAACAAATATCTATTTTACAATCAATAATTAAATTAATTAATAACATATACATTGCCGGTGACAGATATTAATACTCATTTTGTGGTTGTGTAATTACAATTGTCGTTATAGTCGTCTTTTATAATCTCTTTCTTTACATATGTGTGGCCACGACTCATTCTTGGTGTTACTTCCACAGTGGTGGTGATTTCATTTGAACAAGAGCATGTGGCGAAAACTTTTAATTACTAACTTATACTTAATTTTTCTGTCAAAACTACTGAGTCAGAATAATGGCCAGAATAATGATAATGATATAAGATTACAATAATGATAAAATCATCATGATAAGACTCAGAATAAGGGGCTTGCCATCTTACTTTGTTTATTTTGCATTGCATAAGAGTCGTGACCGTACAATTACCATTCTTCATAAATAAAAATGTTTATTGAAACTTGTATTTTCTTTCCATTTGCACTATCTACGATAATAGCAAGGATGTTACATATAACTGTGTTTATCCCACAACCACTTACAAGGATTTACCCCAAGGGGAGAATAAGTTGCATCTATACATCGAGCTGAAATTTGAATGTGATAGTGGCATTCTTGTGATATAGTTTTTATTCTAGGATACTTTTTTGAGTATTTTGTGGGGACAGCCAAACCACAGATTTTAGTACACAACGAAAAATACTCACACAAAGCAACGGAACCGGAAGTACTGCTTCTCCATAAACAGCATGCTATTCGAATGTATGTAAATGTCATAACCAATAAAGGTACAAGAAAAAATACCACCATTAGAAATATTTGAAATTTGTACTCCTGATCTCCTCCGGAAGATCGACAGCTTGTAAGTAAAACCAATGTCTGTGGTACTTTGTCGTCAGGATATAGTCTCATGTAAATTAACACAGGACAACACGAGACTAAGGAAATAAGCCATATCACTAATACAGCAACTGTTGTTCGAAATCGTGATCCTCGAAATGATAATGGACGACAAATAGCCAGATAGCGTTCAACAGATATAGCCGTCAGTGTTACAACTGACACTAAGACGCTAACACTCTGAAATAGATTTAAAGGATAAGTAAGAGCAAATCTGGCGTAGACATCAAGTGTATTAGCTTGGCAACATAATAAAATCAAATGACTAAGAATTTATTGTTAAATAATGTTTTCTTAGAGTTTAAACAGTTCAGTTTAAAATGTTTTTTTATAAAAGTGTAGGCTATTTTGCCTAACTAAGTAATTTTTGCATTAAATTCCACAGTGCAATTCCGTTAGATGCTTTGTGTCAGATTTAATGTCACAATGTACAATAAGCTACCATAAAATATACAAAAAATCAATAAGGTGGAAAAATATTATAATGACTGTGTATATATTAAATATAATTAGGATGCCGGGATGATGACTATATAGAAACTTCTACAGACCATCATAAAAAAACAATACAGCGACATAAGAACATGTCTGACAACTGCTGTGGTCTAAACATACTTCACACTGCCGAGTGGATACTAACAATAATATTATGGGATCAATTGTGTCACTGATAGTAACAAAATTCAGGTCTACCAGGATTTGCTCTAAAAGACAGTTTTCACTGAGCATAACCTAAGATGTAATTTCTTTTTTTAACAGTTTGTGAATTCGTAACATGACATATGGTTGACTGATAACAAAAAAGAATGGTTTATGCTCTCTGATTTCTTTATTCAAATTTATTGCTTGGATGTGTGCTTAACGTCTAACGAGCAGAATTTCAGCTATATACAGGACAAGAACAAGTTAATAAACAGTAAATCATTGGGAAAGATACAGCAAAAGTATGGGGTATGGATATCGATGGCACATTTAGTCTTTTGTAACGACTTCAACGTGTTTACTCTTATCGATATCTACAAAAGAGTCTTTATCGAGCGAGGAGAATGGCACTCTCTAAACACGTCACTGTGGTCCGCGGTCAGGCTTTCCGTATTATGCACTGACAACCCCGTCCCCAACCATTGGGAATCCCCTAGCCACCACCTTGGGACACGCTGGGAAGCTCTGTGGGTCCAGCACCGTGAACCATCACAGTACCAAATTTCAGGCTAAATATTATAATTATCTGGGTAAATAATAACTGATATCCTTTGAGATCACTGGTTTTTCTCCAATTTCTTTAATTATCACCACTTATTACATTTATGTAAAGATACGAACGTTATTTATTTTTCAATATTTGCAACAGTTTTATGTGACATATGTGTTTCAGATATATTAAATATTTATTTTTATATACTTTATATTTGGCTGTGTAATGATGATACTCTGTAAAGAGAGCTCGTGTTGCTGGTTTTGTAATGAGAAATTAGTTTACGTTTCTCTACTGATTCGTCACTCCGTAGCCTGTTGGGAACACCGCGAAAACTGCAAACACAAAAGTTATTGTCTTCATTGAACAAATTGTATTGAAGACATCATGGACAACTACACGATATCTGTCTCTCAAACGATAACATATAAAGGTTTGTCGAAAAGTTGTTTAGTATCTCTATTATAGGAAGTGACTTAGTCGGGATTGAATACTAACGAATTGACGGAAGTGTTGCAAAGGCAAGAACCACTCTACTGAGTTCACTCTTATTTTCTTGGGAGTTTGCGTCGCTTGCTATTGTTTGTTTCGTGCTTGGTTCTGTGTTTATCGGTGCTTGTTCAATGGCTTCGTTCTAGTGTTCTGAACTTTGAAGTTTGATAAACATTTTAGTATTTTTCCCTTAATTCAACCAGTTTTGTATGCTTTTTGATCCTTGTAATAAAATAAACAATATTCAAAATATTCATTACAAGAGCTTGTTTTTGGTTATGAATTCTTTGACGACAATGATTGATCGTGGTCATATTTGTACCAATCTAAAAAGAAAAAAAATCTCATTAATTCTTGTTTGTGTTTGAACCTTATTAGTTTAAAAGGAACGGTAGTGTTGATTTTATACAGCTTGACAGAAATTAACTGTTAATATCAATATGTCACACAGAAAGATCTCTACACTGATTTCCAATTAATTGTTTCACAGCAAGTTGTAGCTCGCTAATGCTTATGTTAATGATGAGGAATATTAATCAAACTGAACACACATATTTGATTTATTTGTAGTTAAAGAACATTTAATTTAAAAAAGAGGCAACAATATGCTTATTTGTGTAATAAGGAGCAAAAAACCACATAGCCTAAAATACATAAGATTCTTTATATAACAAAATCATTGTATAAGCACAAATCCGAAATATATGTTACCAGTTTGTTAACAAGAGAGCTTGCTTTACATATAACCTCTTTTTTTAAAGTATTTGTGCTTTTGTTTATTGTTAACAGACCTACAGAAACACCTTTCAAAGCTTACAAAAGCATGGTTATCGTTCTTACACAATGACTGAACAAAGCAAATTACAAACCTCCTTCAACCAAATTTTTTAGAAAGTAAACCGCTTTGGATACGTTATTTAGAACGGTTCGTTACATCTTGGGATAAAACACAGGGACCAAATATGAGTTGAATTAAAGCGGTAGTTAACGGGTATATATTTCATTAAATAGCCATCAACAATTACAAATGTTATAGTTAATAATAAAATGTAAGATTCCACCTTTGATGGATTGAAAGAATGCTTAGCAATCAGTGAAAAAATATAAGTTATATTAAGGACTAGAACAGATATTCAAATCAACATGAAAAGGATTGACCAACGGGAACAAAATGTTGACTGAAAATGGAAAAGCATGTCGCATTGGGTAGAAGCGGAGAATTCAGCCTTTTGAAGCTGCTTAAATACGCATACTCTACGAAAAGATCTTTATTGTGTTAGGAACGTGGCACTTTCCATTCACGTTGTCCAATACGGGCCGCGGTTTTATAACGTGACAACCCCAGCGCTGGTCGGTCCTGTGGGTTGATCGCAGGGAATGTTCCCCTGCAGAATTTAGTTCTTGTTTATGTCTACCATTAACAACTAATACATATTTACTACTAGTTTGGGAGTACTGGGTCGTATTTTATTTTATGACTCAAACAGGCGTTAAACTATACTCTTAAAAACGCATAGTGGGTTTTTACATATTTTAATAAGCGACATTCAAATCACACGAACGATAGATATGCACTTAAAATGTTTGTTGTATGCAAAAGTAACATCCATTGCCTGTACATATCACACATCACATTTTAAAGTCACTTCCGGTCAACTGGTATTTAGTAACGTCTGCGACCATTTCGAGAAGTCAGCACTGCTCTGCATTTCCTCGGCATTGTCTCTATCAAAACACGAACATATTGCCATATTGCAAGGTATTCTTTGCTATTCCTCTTGCAACATCTGTCAAAGTTGATCCAGGATCTGCAGTGGAGATTGGCGCTGGCGTACACGTTTGTCCATTGATGTTCGATGGGATAAAATTCGGCGATTTGAAGGCCATGGCAACACAATAATGTTATTCCGCTCAAGTAAGTCTCTGGTTAGTTGAGCTGTGTGCGGTTTAGCATTATCCTGCTGAAATAGCTCCCTTTGGTGGTCGATAATTGGAAGAAAATGTGGTTGAAAGATGTCGTTTCTGTACCGCTGAGCCCTTAAGTTGTGTGTTACGTACACAAGCTCTGATTTTCTGTCATCTGAGATCGATGCCTACATCAAGACGCTAACTCTGCCGAATCTATCCACTTCCTGGACACATGACTGCGCGAATCGTTCATTTTGTCGGCCGTAAACACGTGTTCATCTATCTTGTTTAGGTAGAAAGAACCGCGGCTTGTCACTAAACCAGATTCTGCACTAGTTCTCAAATGCCCTGACCCTGTCGTTACAACTACTCCAAAATACGGTCTCCTGAGACATATTCCATTTTGTTGGGGCGGTTTTTGACAGTTTGGGAGCTAATTATTCGCAATCCAAGTTTCCCGACTTGTTGTTGTTGTGACTGTTCTATTCCGTAGATGGAATACAGATCTTGACGTGCTGTTGTTATGCGTGGTCTACCACTTCTAGACGGTCATTAATCGTACCGGTCTGTTGGAATCGGTCCCATAGTCTGGAAAGGATACTCTGGTTCATATTCTCGGTCCGTACAAACTCACTTTGTGAGACTCCAGTCTGTATTCGTCCATGATGATGTTTCTGGTAGCAGTATCCATCGCGGCATGGCATAACTTTTACGTTTTGACGAGTTAGACCATCAAACTATATCTTAAGAAAAAACGCTAAACCATTTAACATTACCTGTACATTAAAAGGTTTAATTGTCATTGTAAATAAGAATTGATAATGAATAAAAATAATCATTTTTATACATTAAAGGTAGCTATTCGTTTCTTTTTTGAAGAGTATAGTAAAGTGACACATAATATGAAGAGAAATAGAACCTTACATAAATTATACCATATTTAGTGTTTTGTCCTCATCGACCAACTGAATCAATTTCCTAAGAAGTCATACCACTTCTATATAAGCCAAAAGATATGACAGCATTACATGGAATTAAGAAATTGATCTTCCGAAACAAATCACTTTGTATTTGTGTTAAGGGGATGACCTTATTAGGAAAAAACTGTACGTCGTTCTATGTTTCCGCTAGGTATTGGTTTTACTCGATAAGTTATTTAAATGGTCAAATAGCTTTTGCACAAAACGGAAAATATGAATTGTGTAAAGAAGAATTTGAAAGCCTGCTATATAAAATAAACAGTCATTATGTTCTTTCAAAAAGTAAATAAACTTAATAGTTCTTCAAACTAATGTCTTAGTAATTTCAGAAACAATCTTACCTGCAAATAAGTTATTATTTTACACAAAGTTTCTCCGAGGAACCAGGTTTGGGCCACATCATGTATTACGGTCGGAGGTAGGCATATCAACAACACCATGAAGTCTGCAATTGATAAATTGACAAGAAAAAAGTTTGTCGTGTTTCGCAAGTGCACATTACTCCAGACAGCATAAAACACTAAAATATTGCCGCCTATTCCAAACATAAAGACAACTGCAAACGCAAAAATAAAAATCCATTCATAAAAGTCTGGAAAAATATAATTCATTAAAACATGATACGCTTGATCTGTTGTCATACAGGAGAGATTATCCCAAGCACACCCTGTCAGGTTGGTTGTGATGGCCATCATGACTTCTGAAGTTATCGATTGTAATCATCTTTAAATACTGTTACATATCAATGATTGTTGACATTCCCAGTCAATAAAGTAGTCGCTGCAATATGATTTACTTCAAATCTAATGACACTGTATTATAAGTATAGACTTCAAGAATATGCACAGTAACTATAAAGTCACTATATATATCAACCAAAGAGTAAGGTTGTTTTTAAACATTTAAACAATAAATAATTTATAAAACATTTTGTGTGATAAAAGGATTCGATGTTAATGCCAATCATAATATGAACGATGTACAACATTTGTGCAGTATTTTATGTTTCATTAATGTGTCTGTTTTATGAGATTTCTGCAGTGAATAATTTCTGACAATTTTGAAGTAATTGGTGTATCCGCGTTTTATGGGATTTATGAAAAATTCACCCGATCTTCTATTTAAAGTAATTGGTTTATCTGCAATGAAAGGAGTTTCTAAAAATTCAGTAGGTCTTCTTTGTATTACTTGGTTTAATTGCAGTAAAATGGAAATTTAGCAAAATTCACCCGATTAAATTATTTATTTGCTGAAAATGGAATTTTAATAAATTCACGCAATCTTCTTCTTTAAAGTAATTGGTTTATTTGCAGCAGAGGGAATTATAACAAAATTCAACCAATCTTCTTCTTTGAACTAATTGTTCTATTTGCAGCAAAGGGAATCTTAACAAAATTCAACCAATTTTCTTCCTTTCATTAAATTTTCTTATCACGGTGTTTTACTAAAAAAACATTAGAGAAGTCATTTATGATGTAGGAAACGATTATCCTTCCAAAGCACATATTTGTTACTCATGCTGTTTATAGACCTTTCTTAAATAGATCACATGAATAATTAATCAGAAATCCAGAATGAGGCTAAGCTAGGCATTTTTGTAAACAAAGAATGGCTTCCTCAAGTTCCCAATCAACATCAAACAGAGATCTGTCATTGATTCCTGACTTGACTTTTGCATTTGTGGAGGACTTTATTAAAAATAATGCTAACAATTCTGGAAAGGAACAAATGAACAAAGGATTCAAGTATTACAGTGAAGGATATATACACTCTGTATGTGGTAAGTTCATTTGTTTTCATTTTGAGATGCACATGCATGTCTGAATAATTTGTTCATCAATAATATTGTAGTAAATGGTAAAGAAGGACATAAATGTTGTATTTATGTTGTAGTAATTTTGAACAAATAAAATAATTATTTATGAATATATACTCCTAATTACATAACTTATAAATATTTGATAACTGATAAGAGCATGCAGTGCACATGCTGTCAATAGTACATGTAACCACACAACTTATGTTTATCTTTATGTTGTAAATAAATGATTTCTTTACCTGAATTTTGTTTATTTGTGTTTCAAAGTGTATCAGGATGAATGTGGGAGCCTGGTTACAGCAAGATGTTACAGGTCTCAGAGGAAAGGTCTTAGTCCACATGATGTAAAGGTATAATTATTTTAAAATTTTTAATATTTAAAGTTAGGTACATGTATTTCCCATGACCCCAAATGTAGCAAGTAATTCTACTTAATTCAATTTTTCAAATACTTGAAATATTATATATAATTTATATGAAAATGCATGATATTTCTATATATATTTCACTATTTTTAAACATTTGTTTTTCACAGGTGCTATTAAATAAAGATAAAGTGGAACATTCTACATGCTCCTGCACAATTGGTTTGAGTGAAAGTTGTGGACATATTATAGGACTCCTTTATCAACTGGCACATTACAAAACAATGAAATACACTTTGATTCCTGCTGATGTTGCAAAAACATCATTACCACAAACATGGCACATTCCAAGAGGAGAAAAACTTCATGGTGATAAGGTGGAAAATATTACTGTTCAGGGTTACGACAGAACAAACCCTAAAAGGGCAACCAAAGGAATCAAATCAACACTTTACAATCCAGTGACAGAAAATGACTCTTTAAATGTGGAAGCCCTAGTAGCAGAGATGGCAGATACGGAAATTTTATTTAAAACGGTTGTCGTAAATGATGCTAACAATGAACATATTCAGACTAGCTTTGGAAAGGTTCCGAAGGGCTGCATCCTAAGTTACCAGCAAAGCATGTCGACTGACTATATAATAAATCTAGTAGAAAATAATTCTTTCCCTGATTTACCCATTAAGAATGTCATGCACAATAATGTGAATATTGTTTTATCAGAACTACAAAGCAAAAAAATGGAATCTTTGACTGTGTCTTTGCAAGAAGCTGTTGAAATTGAAGAAAGAACAAGACATCAATCTAACGACCCTAAATGGCACAGCATAAGAAGGGACAGAGTAACAGCCTCGCATGCTGGGGAAATAGCAAAAAGAAGGGCCGATGGTGCCAAACTGGCTGAGCGATTACAGTCTACTAGACATGTACAAACGTCAGCAATGAACCGAGGATTAGATTGTGAAAACAAAGCAGCTCTAGCTTATAGTAAGAAAATGAATGATAATGTGAATCTTTTTCCTTGTGGAGTTGTAGTTAATCCTTATTGCCATTGGTTAGCATCAACACCAGACAGAAAAGTTTATAAACCAGGGTGACGTTTCATAAAGCGATCGCTAATTAACGTGCTCGTTATCGCATTCAATTTAAATGGGATAACGTGCACGTTAAGTTAACGATCGCTTTATGAAACGGCACCCAGGCAGTAATCCTTCTTTTGGACTTTTAGAAATAAAATGTCCTGTTGCTGAACAATTGGTTGATGTCAAGTGCCTTCATCATGTTAATGGCGAATTAAAATTGAAGCCTAATGACAATTATTATTACCAAATACAAATGCAAATGGCAGTTACAGGGCTAGATTGGTGTGACTTTTTCATATGGCTTGAGAATGAATCACATTTAGAAACTGTTAAGTTTGATCAGGAATTTTGGCAAGCAACAAAAGACAAGTTAGATTTGTTTTTCATGACTTATTATCTTAATTGATTTGTCTGACATGTTAATATTCATAACAATTATAAATTACAGTTGCAACATACATGTATTCAGTTTTTTTTGCATAAAAAATAGTTTGATTTCAATTTCCTTTCTTTATCAATGGTCTTCTGAACAAAGTTAAGAAATTTGCAATTGTCCACATTTGATTTACTGTTCCAGCAATGGAAAGAGGAACTGTTGTCTGAAGTCATTTATATTCTTTTACTCTTTTAATATGTCTTTCAACATGTATTCTAAGAGACGCAATTTTCTGGTTTGCTTCTATTTGAGAATCCGTAAATTGTCCGTCACTGCACAAAAAATGTGGAGTAGCAATAGAGATACCTGTATCTTGTAGTAGCTTATTTAGTATGAACCCCTTATCAGCCATAATTTGATCTCCTGGTTCTAAAAGTTGTAGTAGTCCAGAAGTCTTAGTTATTTCTATATCTGACATACATCCAGAATAAAGACAGGAAACAAAAATGAGTGCACCATGGGGAGCAATTCCTACTAGACCTTTCCATGTATTATGGCTTTTATATGATGAGTATGTCTTTGATGACAAGGCCAGTGACGAAGGTCTTTCGGTAAATATTTCCGTACAATCAATGATAATCCTGGTTCTAGGGTATGATTGTTGAAACTCTGGTGGCATAATAGCTGCAATTTTGCCTTTACTTGGCCAAATATTTATTCTTCCTAGAATAAAGTAAAGGAAATTGGCCCATGTTATAACTTTTCGACTAACAGTTGAGACATGCACATTAAATCTTACTGCTAGATCTTCTGTTAGGAAACCACATTTCAAACGACAAAGAAACATGAATAGTTCATCAATGAATTCCATACATCTTGGTCTTCCTTTTGTGTTTATGTCCTCAGAGGGATTGTAATAAACACTTTTCATTTTTAGAACAGAGGGTTGCAATGCTTTATAAAACTGTACAAATAATTCATAAGTTGGGAAACCAGTATAAAACTCAATCATGTCATTATCAAATGAAAATCTTGTAACTCCGAATTTCTCAAGTTGATACTTTTGCTTAATAACACACAACTCTTCATTTTGTTTGCTGATTTGTGCTTCTTTTTCCTTAATGACTTTTTCCAAAGTTTCAATCCTTTGATTACACTGCAAATGAACATCCCTGAAAGAAAAGAAATACCCACGTGTTCATCTTGTTTAACAAGTAACAAAATGATATTCACTTAAACTGATTTTATCTTCCATATCAATATAATACATGCAATATGACAATTCAACTACATGGATAAAAAACAGGCAAATTAAACAAAGTACAGAAATCGTGATTTTGGTAATGATTTAAAAATACTCAAATTAAAAGGAAATAAAAAAAGATATTTAAATTTTCTAGTTAGATATGCTCTGCAGTACTTACAGCTCTATTTCTTCTGCAATATAAAGGGGTGCTGGTTCTACATTTTGTGTTTCTGCTGCTACCTCGTCATTTGTTTCTTCTCTTAATTTCTTAACAAGGGGTAGTCTTAAAGTTGGTTCTTTTCTTTTCTGAGCCTCCTGTCTCCATTCAAAAACTGATGGCACTGCATCAGATTTTAAACATTTTCTATTTGGGGTCCACCTGTAGTCTTCCTTTTTAAAGTGTCTAGAGCAAACCACTGTGTTTGATCCAATCTATTTTAAAATAATTAATTAATGTATTAATAAACATAAATAAATAATAAAATGAATCACAGTTCATTCATTTTAAAACTTGCAGGCATGAATGGATCTAATGTTTTCACTCTGCAGGTGATCAAAGATAATGCTGACATGTAAAAATAATCAGGTCAAATGTCTAAATTGATAATCCAGTATCTAATCTTTAATCAGATGAAATTTTATTGTATTACTTAAAAATGCTGGTAAATATTTCACTTTACAGATTGTAAACACTGTTATAAATTCAGAATTTCTTATTGTATAACTTACCTTGAACAATGCCCCCTCATCTCTCCTTATGGCAATTATCCACTTTTTTCTTAGGTCTGTCTTTTTTTCTGATGGTATATGATGGAAACTCAATTCTTTATGTATCCTTGCATTCCCATTACAAAGTGGAACACAGCAGTATTCATCTCTTTGTTTTTCTTGTTTTTCCATTGTTTACATGTTTCACGTGTAAGTGCATGATAAATGCCTAGCTTAGCCTCGCTTTGGAAATATGACCTGGGGTCAATGCATGCCATGAATAACTTTTAAGAATGGTCTATAGGACTTCGTGTTTTTTTTATATTTTCAATTTAATATCTGTCGGTTTAGTTTTTTTCTTTTTGATCTTCAGATTGTGACTCCTTACACAATCCGCAACTTAACATGTTATTTATCTTTGTTTATACAACCTTTTGACCTCTATGCTAAGTAAAAGCATCTTCATGATATGACTGAAGGCTGCACACTGAATTGAACGAAAATACATGTTAAATGTGCGGAAATCAACTAGAAGATATTTCAGTATAAATATCCCGTATCAAGTACAGGTCAAGCCAGACTCCTTGTATTCAAAATTCTTTACTGCCTTTGTATTTCTGTTTTATATCTATATATCTATTGCAATTTGGATGTTTACCTTATAACGAAGTCTGTTTATATATTTTCTTTAAACGTTTAACTTTAATAGTTATTTAAAGCATGTATTTTGTATAAACGTTTAATCACTTTAGGTATATAATTAATGTAGATCTAGAATAAATAAAAAAAAACATTAACACACTGACGTATAAGTAGATGTAATAACCTTATTTTAGGTACATGCAGCACTACAATTCCATCGGAAACCAACAGTTATGGATAAACAACACGCTGCTAACATATAAGACAGTTATTTTAAAGGTATAAGTAAAGCAAATTACACATGTCTTTTGACCACCAGAATCTTGTCAATATTAGGATGGCGAATTTCAACCTGATCAGGCAGGCTGTGCTTGACTCCAACGTTAACTGACAAAGAATGTAAGTTAACCTGACGAAGATTTGATTTTTTCTCCAGGTACTGAAGTTTGTTAACTCACCCTACCGCAAAAAAAAATTGTATGACATAAAATAGATAACAAATGACCAGTGGCCTGAAATCTTCAACAACAAACAAAAAACATATATTTTTCACTCGTGTTTTCTGTGTTCTTATTGTAATAACATACTACATGTATAATGTTTCTGTCGTTACAATTAAGCAAGAATTTTGGACTGTTCAGTTCGTTTTATAATTTAAAATCGTAGTAAAATTAACAACCATATTGTAAATCAGATGCCATCAAAGATACCACGGTAAATAGAATTTACTACGCCTGACGCGCGTTTCGTCGATCAAAACTCATCAGTGGCGTTCAAACCCCAACAATATTTAAAACTCCAAATGATTAAGATTGTAAACATATGCTAAACTTTATATAAAAATACATGACCAAACATTAAAAGATTTTATCACTTAATTGTCTTAAAGTTATTCCTGATTCTGCTTAAGCCATCTACTTTTCTTGAAAACTTTCGCAATTTCAGTGCAAGGCATTTAAAGCAATGATTATATCTACAGATAGCAGATAGATCGATGATACTTCATGTCAGCACCGAAGTGTGACTACTGGGCTGGTAATATCACCATGGTAACATCCCAACGGCATCGTAACATGAACGTTCGGGTAAAACTCCATACAGTGCAGAATAGCTGATAAAGAAAAGACGAAAGAAATTTAAATACATATCTGTCTCATACAAAAGGAATGTACTTTACGGGTAACAATATAAAATGCTAATTAAATGCTGTGTACACTGACATTTGTTTTGCAACGGAATGAACCCCAGTCAAAGTCATATGCAATAAAGTAATTTTCATTACCCGACATCACATTTATTACATAGTGTTATTGGCAAATTTAAGGTTTCTCGCCCAATTATTCACTTCATTATACAATAATAAAGCAAAAATAGTAGTACTAATTTGGTGTTCTATTTCATTTCTCTGTCCTTATTACCTCTGAGACTGACATTTTATATGGTTCGGCATAGAATTTCAAATTGCAGACTTTAACAACAACACATGGGATAGCTTTATATCGTACATAAAAACATCACATTCGTTATATTAAATTCTCATCATTTTATCTATTTTTTCATATCTTGTGACTTTAATGTTAAGTGTCAAGTTATTGGTAAAATGATATTTGTTTTTTTACATCAAATTGTTTTAAATTCTTGCTGTGTTAAGAAGCGCCTTTGAAGTTTGTAAGCTGTGAAATATGATTAAAAACTGTTTATTTCAACAATGTAAATTACAAGAACATTTTAAACTATTGTAATGGATTTTGAAAATGCACTAGCTGTTTCCTTTTTAAAAAAAAGAACGGTTGCCAGTCCTGGCATGGACATTAATTGAATATGATTTCACTTATTTTGAATAGTTTCGGATATTCGTTGACGTCTAAAATAAAATGAGTTACTTTCACTTTTAAAAGTAGTATTTTTGGTTTCAAAGGAATCATAAGGAACATAAGTTGAGTTTTTATTGCAAACTCTTCTATTTTATATCAGAAACTTGTTTAAGACAGCTGTAAAAAATTCAGTTATATTTCATAAAACTGGATAAAAACACAAATCACTTACTTTATATATTACTAGCGGATGTTACTAAAAAAATTTATTCAAGATAAGTAACAGAAAATGAGTTTTTATTGCTAACTCCGCCAATTTATATCAGAAATTAGTTAAAACACCTGTACAAAAAGTTTTTACCTATATGTAGTAATATTTCATAAAACTATACAAAAAATAAATTACTTACTCTATATAGTACTAGCAAATAAAACTTAAGATTTTGATTGCAAATTTATATCAGAAATTAGTTCAAGACAGCCATAAAATATGAAAGTTTTTATTGCAGACCAGCCTGAAAAAAATATATTTAATGTTTCTGTTATGCAGGTTAAAAATTTTAAAAAGTTTTTATTTTAAAAAAGAATTTTGAATATTACATTGAGTTGCATTTGTTTCATTAATGAAAAAGTTTGAAACAGTTCACTTGGAAATATATACTGTATATATGAAATTATAAGATTTTTGTAATCCTTAACGAACTATTAGAAACTGTGAGCAAAAATATTGAAGGAAAAGGTTTCTTATATTAAAAATAAACGGCAATAAATGGCTTCCCACAAAAAATCAATTGCACTTTTAATATGAAATCAAATTATCGTTTATATATCATATCAAAGCCGTCCACGAACTGTGAAATCACCGAAGTTGAGATATTCAACGAATTGTGTTTAATTATTTATCGTCACCTCTTGTATCATAAATTCATAAATTAATTGATAACATTCATTAGCCCCGGAGTAATTACACCTTAAAAAGAATGAGTTAATCAATGACAATAGTTCTATACAGATTATTAAAGGTTTTTTCGAATGCCACAGCGAACAGGAAGTTACTAAACTTATATTTTTTACACCGGAAGCGATATGTGATTTCGCACATGCGCGTTTGCATTTTTTACGGAACTTGCATTTTTTACGCTACAAAGTGATTGAATGTTTAAAGTTTTACTATAACCTGTAATCATAGGAAGTTTGGTCAGGGTTTTTTTTAGAAAAATGATTCGGAAACAATGTTTTCCTGAAATCGCAAATTGCCACGAAGTTCAAATGTTTTGGCATAAATATGTTGAAATATATCCTTCTTTTTTAAATTTTAATAGTGAGCATCGCAGATGCGAGCTATTCGGTTACATCCGTGCGTGTAAATAAGGTCACGTAATCCATATGAACAAAGCTTTTTCGGATGGTCGCTGAGCTGTCAGAAGAAAATATTGTGGGTCGAGCACAAATAAATCATTTAAAAGCAGACAGAAATAAATTTTACCTCAATACAATTAAAGTGTTTATTTTTTAAATAACAACAAAAGGTTTTTGCAACCTATGAAAAATTATTACAAAGCGATTTATGTGACGTCACATACGCATCAGAAAAGACATCATGACTGGAATGCAGAGGCACTGTTGGGTGCAAAGTAACGACGTGAAAAGTTTTAAGGTAACATGCATGTAAACTGATTACGTGATCTATACAATCTATGAAACACTGTTTACAAATCGACATTCGATTGTTGTGAACGTCACCCACACACCAAAGGAAGACGTCACGTGACAACTGGAATGGACAGGCACTGCTAAGGTGCTCGAAACTAATGTCATGAATCATAAAAAATGCATATGCCAGCTTTACGCATATCGTAGACCCTTGCATGCTACTTTGCTATTATTGGCATTGTCCCACATGTCTACCTACAATCGGTTACTACATTTGGACTATAAATAAACTAATTTTTCTGTAAAAAGGTGTGACCTATCAGACGAGCGATACCCTTTCAGTATTGATCCTAAAGAAGTTTTCTATAGTATACATGTAATATGTTTTTACCTTACTTCGATGCATGATTGTTGAATAATTCATCCACAAGTTTTATGTTATGTGCACCCCTCCGCCTCTTTTGAGACTACGAGATAAAATAGTATTATATCAAACTTTTAACTATAGTCTATAGGATATTAGAATACCTCTACAATTAAGCAAGCTAGCGCTTGATAATCCATCCATTCTATTTACTCGCAATGAAACGGACATGGAGTTATAGGAAAATCTACTTTTAACCTTGCTGAGAATATTTTTTGACAGTTTTCTTACTTACAACTGTCCCATTCATACATCTGTCATGACTTGTAGCGTATAAACCAAATATGATTATTTTTATCTGCAAAAAAAGTTTATGTTGTGTAAAATGGTCACATTGTTCTTACCTTCGTGTGCAGCTTATGCCGAAATATTTTCCGTTTGTACTAATCCATGGCTGAAACTTATACCTCAATTATACTACTCCTAGTCCAACGTGTTATAGCAATTTCTAAACACCAATTAGACTTACACTCAGGCCTGATTTCCCAACCCAAACAGGCTAGAAATACATACGTTTTTTAACTGCAGACTGGAGAAACGTTATAACACAATTCCAGTCCAAACATAGTTGAAAATCTGACACTTTGTGTTTCAGTGCCTATAGAATTTTCATGTTCTTCCAAAGACGTCAACATAAACTGCAAACTGCAAATACGCAGTCGAATGTAAATCTACGTTGAGTTTAAGGGCCGTTGAAAGTCTTTATGGTTGGTTAACTCTATCCGAGGTGACTAGTAGGACATTGTAAAAATATGCCTATATATCACTTCAAAACGGAGGTTAATCGTAAAGAATATAGACATAGTACATGTGTACGATGGAATTTTTGCTACTAATATTAGTCTGACAGTAATTTAACTCAGAATTTTTGGCCAGGTTGCACGAAGTGCAAACCCGGGTTATAGTATGTGAAGTCGGGCGGGTGGTTGGGCAGGCGGCGGGCAGGGAAAGTAGGGTATCAAGTTGTGCACCTGCTATATATTATGGAAGTGTTCCAGGATTTGTTTTCTTAATTCTTCAGACTTGGGAACTTAGTCATTTTAAAACATTTGCAGAAGACGATACCTATTTTGTTGTATGGTTATTTCTGCACAATTGAGATTAATTCGTGGTAATCAGTTATTGTATACAACCAATGACTTAAATGTGAGGTAAACAGGCTAAACACTAATTAAATAAACAATATGAAATAAAAAAAAGAAAAGAACAGACTACAATAAATTTCTTTAATCGACAAGAGTATCTGCAAACTACTCATTATTTGCACAAGATAGAATTTATAGCTATTTTTTATTTAAAAAATTTATGAATTTGAAACTTAAATCGACAGCAAATACAGACAGTGTGATGTTTTCCCATTGCGTGAATCACAATCTGAACTGCAGAATTCAATTTTACAAATTTCTCTCACACATGGGAATAAGTCTAACGATATCGCTGTCGATGCATGCTTGCAACTTTTAATTTTTAATAGTTAAGAAAGATTTAATGTTCCGACTTGACGTTTAGGGATAAGTTATGTATTTAGTTTTATCAATGGTCAATAAGTTTTCATTGTCATGTTGATACAAAATGGTTATATAAACGACGAATTTTAACATGCAAATTTATATTAACAACCTCACTGTTCAGGGAAAAAGACAATTTTGAAAGCACCTTCTAAAAAGCTAACATTAATTATCAATCAACTGGCTTTTTGTAAAACAGACTTTTCAAATACTTCCACAATTCGATTTAGAAAATGCTAGGGTGACTGCTATGTTTTAGGCCTGATTATGACTAAATGTGTAATCTTTGCACATGAATTATGAGAAATCTTTGTATAGGGCTTTTATTTCTAAAAGGTTACTAAACTGTCAGAGAAGATATTTTTTCTTGAAAAGAAAGTCAAAATATATTACACATATGGTTTCTGTTTACATTTTTTAACCTAGATTTACGACCCTTTTGAATGTCCCTGTGGTAAAAATGTAAAAGAACTTGTTAAGGAGCTTAAAAGGAACATATCTACCAAGTATGCATTTTATTCAGCAACTCTTAAGAAGACGGTTTTATCCAAATTTTATCCAATTAGAAATATTATTTGTTTGTTTATTTTTGGTTTGATGCCACTTTCTTCAATTTTCAGCTATATCATGGCGTCCAGTTTTTATTGGTGGGAGGAAGCCGGAATACCCGGAGAAAACCCCAATTTTCGGTAGGAAAACTGACAATCCTTGCACTAAAATTTGATTCGAGCGCACCCTACCCGCAATGAGACTTCAACCCGCAACTTCAGCGTTGACCGACCACGTGATCAATAGTAAATACCTACCTTAACCAATCGGCCAACGAGGCCCATCAAATTAGAAAGAAGAAGTAGACCAAGTGATCAATAGTAGATGAACTACCTTAATAACTCGGTCACGAAGGCATTCAGTTAGAAAGAAGAAATAGCCATGGCGATCATACTTGTTGACTTATCAGACATTCGGACATGCCTAGCTGGGAATATTTCTGCCAATTTTGATGAAATTCTGTTCAGTAGTTTACAATGTTGATGTCGTGTTCAGAATTTAAAATACGTATAAAACATAACGAAGGCTAAATAATATCAACAAATATAGTGAACTCATTTTGCCGGAACGGTCAGTAGTTCTTAATTCTCTAAATATGCTAAAGATGCCACTTAAATGTTGCCTACACACGCAGTTCAGATTTTAGTAGGGTTAACACATAATCATTAATTTGGTAACGGTCAAATCTTACTGCTAAAGCATTTTTTGCGAGCGACCCTAGCAATAATAAACAATTCAAATTCTATTAAAAGACGGCAGAGCACCAACATTTCTATACTAAAAGTCGCACCCATCGTGCGCTCAGTTTTTTTTCTCTTTTTCCATTTTTTTTAATATTCGATATTGTACGCTTATATTACGAAACTAATATAGAATTATTTTTTTTTAAATCCATAGTTTATACTATGCCTTTGTAGTTTAAATGTCACAAATCGTCCTTGACTTTTGCTACGAGAATTTTACATAGTAAGTCAGCCGATTTTGTTTCTAACGAGACCTTGCGTTGATTACAAAAGTTCGTCTGCTTTTGAGACGTTCAATGGTATTCGAACAAACCGCGAAGATTTTTCCGCCTGAACTGCAAACAACATTACCCGGAGGATTTCGAACAGACAACTTTTGCCTGCACCTGGTGTACTCTCCCGTTTAAAATAATGTCAAAATTTACTGTTCAAAATGAAAAAAACCGCCGTTTTTAAAACGCTGATTTACCAGCTCCACCAATCCCGGTAAGCAGGTTATATTTGTCACGCAAAAAACCTCAAGACCGACACAGTGAATTTTTAGTATAGTTATTTACTGTGAGTAGCTTATCTTGTCTATTTAAAAACTATTAATGCTATGTTTACTTCCTTTCCGATCAATTACCAGATTCAATACTATAAAAAGTAAAAACGTATGTTTTCCGGAATTATTCAGTTTACAACGAACACAATATCAGGTTACTCATTATTCGATAATCACTGTCCAACGGAGGGTTAACTCGAAATTATTATTGACTACATGACTTAAAGTCGTAGTGATGCTAAACATATTGCTCATGGCAAGAGTATAGAACTTCAATGTAGAACTGATTACAGCTTGAAAGGCAGCTGTTATTGATGATAGAGCGCCTAAATAAAGACTTTAATTCGAATGATAAATGAGTTGGATTACAGTATGAGATTTAACGTGGACAAATTTAATTTCGCAAGTCTTTCTTAATTGGATTATCTGTCTTTAGTTTGGTTTTCTGTAATTCATATGGCAGGAAACTGTTGATTTTTATAGTCCTTACTTATAGTATTTATTTTACATCAATTAATACATAATAATAAATCAGTTATAAATTTATTACGGAAACCCCATTTAGATTTTTTTTTAATTTAAAAATTGACTTTAATGACAACAACAGATAACAAATAATGTTATTTAAGTGTGCGCAAAAAATATAATAATAGCGAGTATCGCAGATACGAGCTATACGGTAACATGAGTGTGTGTAAACAAAGTCACGTGATCCATATGAACAAACCATTCAAGATGATAGCTGAGCTATCCAAAGAAAATATTGAAGACCAGCACTTTTAATTTAAGAAAAGGCTTAAAATTAAATTTGACATCGATAAAATTAAAGTGTTTATATTTAAATAACAACTACAATTTAAACTTCTTACTTCTGTTTACTTTTAAATTTAGTTTAGTGGTCACTATTATAAAGAATACATCTATGTATTTGAGTTTAGCAGCATACGGGTTGATTTTTATTACGATTGGTTTTTTCGTATATTCACGCAATACCACAGTGGGTTTCAAAATTTGAATAGTTTTTAAAACATACGTCATAACCTGGTCCCCTGGTGCAATATTTTTCATTTACGCAAGCTTCACTTTTAAATATAACCCGGGTCACCACCAGTCTACTACTACTAATTTTGATTTGTTGTTTAAAACGCGATGTTTTAGCTTACTTTTCGCGCGTTTTGTTTCTTCAGAAATGTCTTTCAGCTTAAACTTTAAATAAAGTAGCTACCTGCTTCTTGTCTTCAGGCTTTCGAGCTAAACTTATTTCCCGTAGAATTATTTCCGCAAACGAGACATAATCAATCAAGCATTTTCTTGATAAACTGTATTTTCATTTGAATTTGATTACCGGACTCCGGACGTTACGTCATAATGCTTTGTATAGGAATAACGTCAGTTATAGTTAATTCTCACGTAAATTTTTAGGTATTCCTAATGTTGCAAACCGGTCAAAATTTTGACCGGATTCATTATTAGTGACCTGACTGTATATATTTCATCTGAAGGTCCGCTTGCGGTATCGAGAATATATAGTCAGGAGCCCAAGCTATTATTCGTCAAACTATTTGAACAGCATTAAAGCTTAACGACATTTAAAGTACAATGCATATTTTAAATTTTTAATACTTATATGACGTCCTATTTTGAGAACACATTAGGGTTCTAATAAGCATAAAGCCCGCTATGACATCATAATTTGAATTCCGACGTCATATACGCTCAACTGAAAATTTCAAACTGTAACAATGTAAATTTGTAAGAGATCTTAATATATTTGTGCTTAAAGGGTACGTATATTCAATAAATATGTCAATATTACATGTATTAGCTTTAAAATACTGTTTTGGGAGATATCTTATTAGTTAAAAAAAATATTACCATTAAAAGTGTCCTCTTAGACCAAGTTAGAGCCGCTTCGAAATTGTAAAACATCTGTTAGTCTATTAGAATCAAAATACTAGTAGATTATTGCCATTGGGCTCTATGCGAATTAGGACATAGTCAGAGCTTATATTTGTCAATATTTTATACATCGCTCGGTATAAAATATTGGCAAATATATGGTCACCATGTTTTAATTCGCATAGAGCCCGCTCGCAATAAACTGGCGACCGTTTCACTAAACAGGTCTTAAATCGTAAGTCTACGATTACACTTACGATTTTCCTACGTGCACGTATACGACTGTTTCACCAAAACAGTCGTAAACGTAAGTCTTAAGTGTTGCGAATAACGACTAAGAATGGAACCCCTTAACGTTGGAGGAAAGGCGTCTGTAGCAACCCAGTGGTTATTCTGGTACCCTGACGATGATCAATCTCCACGAAAAGGATTCTGGGTATCCTACGTCAACCACAATCACCTCTGCCATACCATTGGTTGACATTATGAGAGATATCACTCATGGCAGATATGCTTCGCGCACAAACGCAGTAATTGCAATGTAAAACGGTGTCAAAAGTGTATAACAATAACAAAGAGCTTGTGTATTATTTTACAAACATCATTCTTTGTTTACAAACGTCACATGCAGACGACAAATGTAGCCCCGCCGTAAATGGAGAATGACGTGTGGCAGAGGTTATATCTGGGAACCAGTTATGTTCTCTGTGCCTGAGAGGGGACGATGATATCCTCATTTGCCTAAGCGGTCTTCGGATATATTTGAAGTGAAGCTTGCGTCAATGAAAAATATTGCACCAGGAGACCGGTTACCCAGTGGTAACTGACCATTGGGATATTATTAAAGAAACGTTTTCTCCCACGATACTTTTACAAGTAAAAAATAAATGCGCTATGTAAGAATAATAATAATAATAATAATAATAATAATAATAATAATAATAATAATAATAATAATAATAATAATAATAATAATAATAATAAGAAGAAGAAGAAGAAGAAGAAGAAGAAGAAGAAGAAGAAGAAGAAGAAGCTTTATTTTACGTTGGCATGGTAAGACAACAAAGCAACACAAGCTTTCATGAGCTTTTGACCGACTTATTACATAATTCATACAGAAAACATACAAAGTCTACACAAAAACAATATCAAAAGCAACTGGAATTATTAAACATATGTAGCACACAATTAAAAGTTACATGGCAATTAAAGCAGCACATTGACTGATCCTGGCCATTTACAGATGTTTGTGAATCTAAATATATAACGGTTTACAATTACAATTTTCTAAATGTTGATACACAAATTTTATAGCACTCAATGTTTGCTGGAAATTTCGAATGGTTTATTTTAAACATTTTATTAGACGAACTTTTGTAACGTTGAAAGCGTTCACTTGGTCTAATGGAACTTAGTGTTAGAAAAAATCCATTTTATATGGAAGGATTTGACCTTCACTCACCATTGCAACTTATTTTCAAGTCCAAACGTAAAGTTTGTAACTGAATGGTCCGATAAATTCTGGAAAAATAGTGTAATCCGATCAATGAATTTAACGTATCGAAATATCGGGCTGTATTTCGCAAATCGATAAATTCTGGATTCGATTTTACAGTTGTAAAAAGGGGATTGCAAGGCTCTGTAGCTAAGTTGTTAAAAAACAAACAGAAAACATAAAAAATACACATGCTAATTACATTGAAATTATAAATATTTAAAGTTTCATATTTTCCAACATTTATTACGCAATTCACAACTCATGATTTTTGTGTTATAGACAAATCAAGCTTTTAAGTTTAATCCATGAATCATTGTACGAAACAAACAAGATCATCCAGTGTGGGTCTGAACATTTTTTTTAATGGAAGAATTTTAAATTTTACGCAATTCTACCGCCATTCTGAACTACAAGTTTCAAAAAGGACAGGCTGTCGTCTGCAAAAGTATGCTGCTGAAGTTGACTTAAAAAATATTTTGATTCTAGGTGACATAACAATACTTTTTTGTGTTCCGACGGCCATGAAGTGTAATGAAAATTGGTTCAAATAAGATAATGAAACCAACAGGATAGTTATGCTGAAATAAACCTTTTAGACGCTATAATAAAAAGCGTTAGCCAGGTCATGTCTAGGAGCAATAATTGGAATGAGGGTCCCATCTACAGCACCAATTACGTTTGGGAAGATAGCTATGTTAAAAAGAAGCCTTCTTAATATTTGTAAAAGTTCATCAACCTGCGTTGAAATATAATATTATTTAATCTTTTGCAAATAGAAGTCGTCACATCTTCGTTGCACGGGAAACACTGGATTTTGAAATTCCATGTAGATCGCCAAATATAGAAACGAATGAACCTTTGCCAATATAGCGAAGACTAACACCTGAAGTAAGTTGCAAAAGGTAATAGCCGCACTGTTTTTGTAAAATTTTAAATATACCAATTGCCGCATGATATACATCACTGGACTCATTTGTGGTGCAGCATTACCATGTGATGTAAAATTAACAAGGATTAATAATATTTTTGATGTCTACTGTCTGTAACACAATTTTTAAAGTCAAAGCTTTATTTGCATAATATGCCGAGCAGTCGAATCAAACTGAGTTAGCATTTATCTGCAACCACTAGTTTATCGCGACTAGTCAATACAAAATGCAAACACTTACAGGAAGCGTGGTTTCAACAGAGCCATAGAATCACAAAATTCATTAATTGAATATTTAATGAAATACCCTGTGTTTCCAGTGGACGCTCATCGACTATTCAATATCTTCGTTCGATATTATTTGCATCGTCCTGAATAAAGTGGGAATACTGAAATAAGTATGAGCAACACAAACATCATCTCAACTTAAACTGGGGTAATTTCGGGAAGGTTTACAATAAGTTTAGGCTCCAGGTATAGTACCCATATATCGGTTGCATTATTTCATATCTGATTGTAGAGGCGTACACAGACCGTAAAAGTGGGTTGCAATAATGCTCGCACAAAAAGTAAAGCGCTCCTCTAAAGAACATAATACCACTCATACATCATTCTGATCTTCACAGTGCCGGTCATATTTACATAATAAATATCAAACAGACATAAAGAACCTTTACTCTTACCCGACCCGAACATAAATATATAAAAAAAGACTCATTTTGATATGTGACGTGTTTCTGATTCTTATTCTCCTAATTTTGGTCATTTTTTTAAAGAAAGTAGGACACGTTTGAATTTTTTTAGCAAAATCAATATATTTTTAGTTAATATATTATCTATTTGTACCGGCACTGCAGTATAAATGACTTTCTATTCTTGTAGTCGTTTATTACAAACATTTTCAAGACTTCGACAGTTCACTATTAAATACTTTCTATTCTGGTATGCGTTTGTTACAAACATTTTTAGGACTTCGCCAGTTCATTTGTAGCTAAGGTGAAAAGTAATTAATAAATTTGTCAACGAAAGCTTATTATATCTGAAAAAGAACATGCTGATATGTTTTGCTGACAATTTCTCTTATAGTTTATATTAATATCATGACCCCTAACGACATTTTGTAAAGTTATTAAGATCATTTTCTAAAGTACAATAACAAACTTATATCCGAAAAATAATTAATATTGGTAATCATTTATTATATTTATTTATATACTTTCTAAACTTTCTAAACTTTTCGCGATTTCTATGTTCTAAGGATTTTCAAAATAAGTTTTTCAACTGAATTATCTAAGACTTTAGTTAAACATCAGCTTGGACCTCATACCAAAAGTGAGTTATGAAAAAAAGACTTTTGTTATTATATAGAAATTGTAAAAACTCTACATAACACCACTGATGAAAACAACTCACTAGGCTGTAAAGTTGTAACGTATAGAATATCGATCCGAGCTTTAAAGTTGGACTTTGAACCCGTGATACCGTAAGACCGCTCGTGACTGTATACGGTTAAAACATGGATATACTTAATCTACCGCCGCGGGTGCGTGAACGGTATTACACAGCAGAAGAAGAATTAAAGGAAAAGCATTTGAACTTTATTCGGTCCATGCCTTTAGAAGAGCTGCAAAAGTTCAACAAAAACAAATACAAAGATATACTCATAGAAGTACTTTCTAAAATCTTAGAAAACCCTGTTTCGTTAGACACAATTAAAGACCAATGTCACTATATAGCAAACGCCCTTAATAATGAGTGTCAGTCACAGATTGCCAGGCTTCGTAAAAGCAAGCCTCTGAATTCACCACAGAAAACAAGAAGCTCGGCGCTGCCCAAAGAAGCTGAAATGAGCGCTAAGAATCAACCTTCAAATGCCGACGTCCAATGGCTCTCACATTCCATGAACGAACTCTTTATCTCTCAAAACTCGCCTCCTTCTTGAAACGAACCGACCTCTCCAGAAACGTTAGATGACAGCATCACATTCGTAAAATTGTTTTGAAACTCTGAAAAATCTAATACCTGGATCTAAAGACAATGGTAGCACAACCAATCAGCAAGATAGACAACAACCGCAACAGAAGGCTGCACAGCGTAAAGGCACACCTTTGATTGGTAGCTCCGTTATACGGGACATAAAGAAAGCAGCTTTTCACCTTGACAACGAACCTGTGTGTATACGTGGAGGAAAAGTATCTGATGCTACGGCAAAACTTCTTAGTCATCCAGACGGTGAAAACTTTGAAAACATTATACTACAAATAGGCAGTAATGACTGTGTAACGGAGTCGTTCAACGAAGAAACTTTCCACGATGACTAAAAGACTCTTGTTACGACAGCAAAAAGCAAAAGTGACAATGTTGTGATATCATCAATACACCCCCGCTTGGATGATCAGTATGGTAATACTAGAACTGGTAACGTATTGTTTAGTAAAATCGCAAATGATGAAAACTGTCTATTCATTGATAATGATGTTATTTTTATGTCAAAGAATGGTTCCGTAAATTTCTCACTCTATAACAAAGATGGTATACATTTAAATAAAAATGGATCTGCAAAGAATCTGGGTATTAATGAGAAGGTAAATGTAAAGAGTAGTGCTGCACAACAAAAGAGAAAGTTTCACACAAACGAAAATCAGGCAGTCAAGAAAGACAACCTGTAGATAGGCACGTGCGAGTCTCCTCTGGTGGTGGGCAAAACCACTCCATGCTGAAAGACGTCACAATTCAAACACATCATGCACTGATTACAGATCACTTGGACGTCACAATAGAGGTGATCTTAATGAAAGTTGTTGTTGGTATTGTGGTGAAAGAAACCATTTGTCAAAAAACTGTTAACATGGAAAATATTTACATCTAAATGAACATTCTTTTCATGTTTTGTGTTTAGTAGAAACTTTCCTACAATCAAATCAGAAACCTACAGGCCTACACGATAAGTACAGATGGATAGGTAAAAGTCGTTTATGCAGCAAAGCCGGCGGTGGAGTAGGTTCATGTATTAGCAGTGATGTTAAAGATTTAGATGATAATTTGTTACAAAACAAAGACGATGAATTTGAGCGTCTTTGGGTGCTCTGTCGAGTAAACGGCGTTAAGACGTTAATAGGGGTATCGTATTTCCCAAATGATGGGATTGATAAGCACATCAGTGATTCTCTGTTCTTCGAGCTGTTAGCAAATTGCTCGAAGTTTAGAGAGCTTGGTTATGAAATTTGTCTAACCGGTGATTTCAATGGTAAATTCATAGATAAATGTGTCTTTACGAACAGGCCGTTGGTCATTGAGTCACCGCGCAGTTATAATGGTATGAGACTCCGACAGTTCACAGACGCAGCAAATCTAACATTTGCTAACTCACTGGACTGCTGTGAGGGCTTGTATACCAGACTTTTGAATGACCAAAAGTCGACTTTAGATTATGTATTTTTTTATCAGGAAAGCTTTGTGAAACCGTTACATCAGTCTTCATAGATGATATTGGAAAATTTGATCTACATAGCGATAATGTCATTGTACGTGTAAGTTTACTTGGACATGAAAATCGTTGTCGAATCCACACTCCCAAACGGTATCGATGGAAGGTAGACGAGGTCGATTGGCATACTTTTAGCTATAATATCGATAATTTATTTACAGAAAGCTGGCACAAAACATCGCATAACATAAACGAGATTTGGGAGGAGTGGAAGTCAAAAGTTAACAAAGGGGCTGAATCTGTAGTTAAACGCATTCCATGCGTAAAAACTATAGGGATTTTGGGGATAAATCATTGGATACACTACTTAAGCCTAGAAGAGAGGCAAACAGGCTCCGTAGATTACATAACAAAACGCGTCCGTGCGATAGTCCTCTTGGTTATCAGATTTCAGAAATATACCTTAAGAGGAAAAGGGCGCTCCAAGAGGAAATTCAACGCAAACGACTTGAGACAAAATGGGGAAAATTGGAGGCAACTTAGCCAATAAAATTAATAAAAGATTTTGGCAATTGCTTCGAGGACCCCGTGAAAACATAAACCTAAGTCGCATTATCGATCCGAATAACCGAGATGATTATTTTGAAGACGAGAGTGATATAAGTACATGCCTTATGGATCACTTCAGTAAAATCGGTAAAGATGACACCATAACACCCGAACATAAAGCTAACATCAATAATGTTCTTCATTCGCTAGACTCAGAAAGTTCCAGTTGTGAAAACATGTTGTCAATGGCTTTTTCCAAGATCTCTATTTCTGAAGCTCTTCATTGTTTAAAATCCGGGAAAGCGCCAGTTGTCGATGATAGTCCGAACGTGTTTCTAAAACATGGTGGTGATGGTATGTTAAGAACATTATGCGGTCTGTTTACGTTTATTTCGGACACCGAGGAAATACCAAGGGAGTGGCAAAAAGGGATAATTGTACCACTGCATAAATCTGGCTACAAATGCGACCTCCATAATTATAGGGGGATTACCCTTTCTTCAAATGTTTATAAACTCTTTGCAAAAACTCTAGAAATTTGTATTACTGGTTTCTTGGAGGAGAGAAATACGCTAGGCGAAACACAAGGCGCTTTCCGAAAGGACAGGCAAATTTAAGACCAAATTTTTGCTCTTCAAGGAATCTGTGCCTTATCTCGCTCTTCTAGGAAACCGCTCTACCTAGCCTTCCTTGATCTATCTAAGGCTTTTGACCGAGTTTGGCGAGATGGCCTTTTCGTCAGGTTGTGGCAAAGCGGGATACAAGGAAAGGTCTGGCGTCTATTACGCAAAATTTATGGAGTTTTATTCGGAGATATAGAAACAGAATGGTTTGAACAGGACTATGGCGTTAAGCAGGGATGTGTGTTGTCACCCACCCTTTTCTCTATACTTATGAACGATTTGGTAGAGATGCTCGATAACCGCGGCTTTGGCTATGAACTCCAACAACAGTTTATAAACTCTTGAATATTTCATACGAATTCGCAGCAAAGTGGAATTTAAAATTTTCGCAGCAAAGTGGAATTTAAAATTTAACAGTAAAAAATCAAAAGTTATGGTTGTTGTTGGAAAGCGAGTTGATCCAAATAATAAGTGGTCGCTCGGTGAACAACACATAGATGGGGTGAATGAATATAAGTATCTTGGTTACTATGTAAATTACATCTAATCACCATGTAAATGTGTACTTAAAAGATAAAATGGAAAATCTGTTAAATTATAATACATGTGTCCTTAGTGAGCACGGGGACTTTAACCGAATAAACTTAGGTGACGCCCTTTGGAACTCGGTTCTCAGGCCCACCTTGACACACGCATTCTCTGTATGGGCCCCTTTATCTTCTGCAAATCTATCGTTGATCGATAGTTGGCAATATCGAGCGGCTAAGATAGCTCTTAATACGAAAATTAACATTCCTAAATGTGCTTTGCTACTCGAATTAGGCTGGGAGCCAGTAACGGCATTCATTACTCGTCAGAGAGTATCTTATTTCAAACGAATTAATAGATTACCCGTAAGCAGACTATGCGTGCGTGTACTCGCTGAGCTTCAACGGCATGCTTAGGATATGTACAAGAAATTAACAATCTTAGGGATACTTTTGATTTTGAAAACTTCGATTCTTTTTATGGACATTTTACCCGGGAAAAGTTATCACAAGACGTAACTTCTAAGAGTAGTCTTAACCTATATTTAAGTTGTCATGTACAAATAGGAAGACAGACATATTTGTCCGATGCAAGTGACTTCAAATCTTTAAGATTGAAGCTGCTTGCAAGGACAAATTATTTGCCTGTCAACAAAAACCTATTAAGGATGAACTTGTCTGACAATGAATTTTGTCCGTTATGTGACTACGGCGAGTCTGAAGATATTGAACATTTGCTTTTGCATTGCCCTTCACTCGAGCATATCCGGCAAAAATATTTTACTATTTTGTCATATACGAATAATACCGTTGGTTTTATGGAACTGTCGTCACGTGCCAAAATCTTATTTTTAATTGGAGACATAGGTTATGCTTTTAGCAATGAAGTTGGATATTTTTATGATGTAAATGGAAGAATGTTGCTTTTTAGATATGTTCAATTATCGAAACAGTATCGAATAGAGACAACTTTTAACACAACTAATGATGTATGTTTCAAGATGTCAATTTCAGTGTTTGTTTTTAACATTTTATTTTGTCTCCAGATTTTATGTCACGTAAGTGTATACATTTTATGACTATGTTAATTTTTTAATGCATATGATATGTATGCAAATATTACCTGTATATATTTTTATATGTTTTAATAGACGCACCGCTACTTCGACCCTGGTAACAGGTGCCCCCGATGTAAAGGGGTAGTTTCTAAATAAATAAATAAATTAATATTATATATATATAATTTAATGTAAACATTATTTTATTGATAAATGCATAGTTCACAATACATGTAGGTATAATACAAGTTGAGATTAGAAAACAAGTGCTGCAAGCACTTTTATAAATTCTTCTCCCAGTATATATGAAAATACATAGTAGAATGCATGACATACAGTGACATAATCACGATTTCATATTAAAGTTATTTTCATAACATTAGTGTTACTATTACTATGGTTGACAGTTTACTTTGAAACAATATAAGAAACTTAAATATTTAAAATTTAAATAAAACCGCACAGCCCGCAATATACGCGCGTCAACTGCTTTAAAATGATCTTAAATGTTCACAAAATAATCTTATAATAATCTTAAATGCTCACAAAATAATCTTAAGAATTTATCGATATGTGCTGGTTCTTTTATCATGATTGATCATGATTGTATGTTATATGCTTTGATAAAAAGTTTTACTTTTTGGTAAACATGTTCCCTTAATATGAATATAAATAATGTATAATAAATTACGCAACTGACATCTACATGCCAATTACTCTAAAATGTATCACAACACATTCAACTTATTGTAGATCATATAAGAAATCTGCAGTTTTCCAAAACTCTGAAACGACAAAAATTAAAATAATTAAAATCACTTACTGTAATGAATTCCATGCGCTGTGATCAAATTACAAACTATCAAAGCAAAATTAGTGAAGATGGTCAAATTGTTTATGAAATTAGTTCTATAATTCTAAAACGGCATTATTAAATCCTTGTCAAAAACAACATGAACCTTTTCCTGTAAATTCCTGATGTTGTATAGAAATTTTAACTAAACGTAGGAAGGAAAGCAATTTAATGTTATCGTACGCTGATACCATACTCGGAGAGGGACAGACTCTCCATTGGAGGGTTGTCATGTTATAATACAGAAAGCCTGACCGCGGACTGGGTTACATGTTTTGAGAATGCCATGCTTCTTGGACGATAATGATCCCTGTTGTAGATTTCTAAAAAAGAGAATTATTGTACCCGCTACAACAGGCTAAATTCTCCGTTCCGAGCAAAGACTTCATACCTATTGTAGTGTCTCTCAAAACTGTGTTCCCTTTATCTCTCTTCTTGATTTATTGTTGCAAACTTGCTCTCGTCCTGAATAAAGCTGAAATATTGCTTTATTTATATAGCTCTCTTGTCTCCTGAAAGTTTGAAAAAACAGAAACAGATGATATTATTTCTGCGCTCCGACGTTTGATCGGAAATTGTGTCTATTCACGTAAGAACAGAATAAGCATAGTTATGGAACGTTAATTTCAATAGTGTTTAAATAATATTTATTTGAAAACTTGTATTTTAAAATATTTACGGTTATAACAATGTAAATAGTTTCCTATAGTTTAAAACCATACAACATGAATTATAAATGTTTCAGAGTGAAGTTATTGGGTATAAAGTCTGGTCGTCAAATATCAATCACTGAAGCGCAGTAAGGTTTCTCATTAGATGAAAGCAAGTTTCTTTTTATCCATGACTTAAGAAACCCTATTAGTGGTGAAACTTCTCAAAATTACATATTAACGAGATTAAGTTCTAATAACTAAGTTTACTGTGTGTTGATAAGTAAGCCAAAGGCAAAACATGTTAACTGCCACTGACAAAATATATGGTATTGGTAGGGGCGGAAAATTTTTAGCGCTTGTAGCGGCTACAACAAGGTTTCTCTTATCGACATCTACAGAAGGGGTCTTTATCATGCATGGAGTGTGGCATTCTCCAAACACGTTAATCACTGTGTTCCGCGGTCAGGCTTGTCGTATTATCACCTGGCACCCCCAACGAAAGGGCATCCCATATCCACCACCAGTGGGGACGCGCTGGGCAGCTCTTTAGGTCGGACACAGGATAGTCCCAAAATATTGGCAAGATGCATCAAACCACTTGTGGGTAGGTAATATCGTAGGTCATACGTGGAAAGAGTCCCTTAATATTATGTACACAGGTGCATTCACAAAAAGTAGTTAGTTAAAGTTTATTGGAAATAAGAATCTTTGCAAAAAAATTCTTACACATTAAACATTTAATAAATATGATGGATTATAATTCATATGTCTAGTTGAAAGAGTAAATTTCATGTTTTACAGACTTGGCGATGACAGTAGTGATTATTCTGCAGCATTAACAAATTAAGGATTAATAATTTTGTCTAATTTCTGGATATAATGCAGACTAGTCTGGTTTTTGTACTTTTACACCACAAAATGTCATTCTTATTTATTTAAATTGATTTTATGTAAAAAAAAATTAAAAAAATTCTTGTTTCATAGTATTAATTATTTCAAATTATTGACTGTTTGTTTAATTTTACACGGTAAAGCTTTTAATATCTATTATACAATTTTTACTGATGTATGTACGGTCGGATAGCTAAAGTGCAACGTAGGTTATTCCGTAAAGATTTATTTTGGTTTTATAACTCTAAGGTAGTCATGGAAGGCATACAAATAATAACTGAAATATTTATAAATATAATAAAGACGATCCATTTTCCTTATTGTAACTTCAAAGAAGCTTGCCTTTTAGCTCAGTGTTGTCAGTCCATTATGAGATTTTATAACATTGGATGTTTATGACTATGGATGTAATGCACTATATTAATACTGTATCCGGTTTTGAAACTTCCATTTTGACACAATTGAATACTTTTTTTTTATTTAATCCCGTTATGTTTGCTTTCATGACATGATTAAGTTGTGATTAAAACGTAAGTCAAGTTTTGTGTTGTACGGATAAAAGTGCGGCGTAAACATAGCATTTTAATGTATTTTAAACTGATTTTATAAACTTATGCTTTAGGTTCCGTTTCTATGAAATTCAATTTGTTGGATTACTTAATCATAATTATAAGCTAAATGGAAGGTAATAAAAATATCGGTACGCTTAAGTTTATTGTCAGTCAGTTAGTTTGTTGTAAATAGTCGTTTATGGAAATTCATTCTCGTATACAAAGTCTATATTGCAGCATAATTTTATTTTGTTTTATATGTGTTTGTCAGGATTTGTAATCGTCTCTTCACGTTAGGCTTTTGTTATTCGGTCGTATGTATGCTGCGCCATCCTATCAAAAGGGGAAATAAATTAAAGCTTTTAGGAGTGCTTGTTCGTTCTTCCATTCGTTCGTCCGTCCCACCTCAGGTTTACTTTCCGTTAAAGCTTTTTAAAAATAAAGATCACTTCACATCTAAATAAAACTTGGCACAATTTTACAACAAAATTATGTAGGTATGTGGTGAATATTTTACCAATATGTGCCAAGACACTTTTTTTTGTCCTTGTGCAGCACGTATCTCAATTGTGTTACAAACTGAGCCATTTACAGTATACGATGCTTCTCGTATTACAAACCTAAAATGGTGCATCTCGTTCAAACAACGTCTGGTTTATGTTGCTCATAGTGAAATATAATAGATGTAATAATGTCTAAAACCAATAGCATCCACAAGTGTATTTGCAGACGTTTCTTACATACATCACACCCTTATCTCGTCCTTACTTGATTTATATGCACATTGCTGAAATTAAAATAATAAACAATAATTTACATTGCCTTAAGACATTAGTCACAACATATTCACGTATCATTCCCGCTAGATGTTATTTAATAGTTGGTTAAATGCCAGTAACAGATGGATAATTTCAGAATAAAACATTTTTACTGTCACACGAATAACTTTCTGTAAATATTTTTTTTGTAATTACAACATCTAGCTGGAAATTTGTACATAGCTTTTAAGATACGAGAAAGCGTTATAAAGAAAACTATTGCACGAATCATTTGTATTATTCTTTGTCTTATCATACATATTAAAAAAATATATATAAATTCTATATTGTTTTTTACTATCGTCTCTTATGATCAACGGAATGCTTAAATCTGACTGTAATACGAGAGAGATTAATTGTGCAATGATAGGACTGCACAGCTAAAGAGATTTTGTGCTGTTGTTTCGTCTTAAATCAAACTTATTAAGTCATTATATATGTAAAATTTATATATATAATATATTTGTTTAATGCATTGATTAATTGGATATTTGCTTTACGTCCAGCCAGCAGTATTTCAGCTATATTCAGGAAGAGAATATGTTAACAAACAATAAATGAACGAGAAAAGGGTTGGATCAGGTCGAACAATATTTTGACCGCAAAAGGTAAAATATGGAGTATTGGTTAGGGGCGGAAAATTTAGCCTTTTGTTGCGGCTACAGTGAGCCTATTCTTTTTTAAAATCTACATAAGGAAATTTTTATCGTGCAAGGAACGGGGGATTTTCCTAACACGTCACCCACTACTGCTGAAGACCAGGCTATTCGCATTGTGACTGATAACCCCTAAAGAGAGGTCCTCTCTAAACTGCTAGCCGAGGACGCCCTTTCCCATGTATTGCCTCAAATGTCTGTGGATTACTTACATGAATAATAATGCCGAAACAAAGACGGGTAAATCCTTTAGACATAATGAATTTCTTATATCTTTATCAAATCTTTTCAAGTTGCTTCTATACCTTGCTATTCTGGTCAGGCGCTTTTCTCGTTGGTGTTTTTGATTTCACTTTTTGCCCATCCATTTAATATTGCTGAACGAACTGGCATATGTATTGTCATGGGCACTAGACAGGCTATGAATGTTTAAGCTTGTTTTCCTAAAGACATTGTAAAATATATCCCATATACCACCCCAATCGTCAGCCAGTTTTGAATCCTAGAAATACACTGGATAATGAAACAAGTAGTAGCTTTACATTAGATTAATACCGGTATTGTTAAGTAATAAAGTCCCAAGTTCTAACAGATGACTTGCAATCCAAGAAGGCAGCATTTTAAAGCATAAGGAAGTAGAACTATATGGAATGTTTTCATGTCATATTTTCTGGTGTCCATGTAAAACGAACGGTAAATTAAAGAGGTTTCTTTCGCATAAAATAAAAGATATACTTATAAAAGACTGAAAAACTAGTACTCGCTACAAGAACGAATTGTTCCACCAAACTGTTGGCAAAATCCTTGCCTGTCCGGAACACCTGAGTGCACATATGTTTTTATTGGGTTCGGGTTACTCACTTTCTCATTATTATTTTTTTTTTTTTTTTTGGCATTTGTAATCGTCTATTGTCTTTCGGCTGTTGTTCGGTTCGGTCGGTTTCCTATTTTTTTAGAAGAAAAAATTTTCCCTGAAGAATTTTGGTCTAAATCTCATGTATTGTCTTTTGTAGTTATTCTTTTTTTAAATGTCTAACTTTTTTAGACAACAAAATCCTTTGTATGTGTCATCCTTGTTTCTAGCAAAATAAGAACAAATTGTAACATTAATGTAAATTTACAATATGTAAATTGAAGCAGTGAATTGACATTTCTGCTTGCATGACATTGTAATTACGTTGTAAATAGGCTAAAAAAAATAATATTTTAAACGGGCTTATTTAACTTGAGATTTCTCTTACATTTATTTGGTTAATTAGTTCAAAACATGTTTTATAACCACATTTACTTAATTTTCATCGCTTCATTACAAACTGGAAGTAGGAGGTACTCATCATTTCCGTTAAAACGTAAAAAAATATTTAGTTTTAGGAAGATAGTATGATATTCGCTTGCCTGACCTAATCATATTATCACGGTAGCTTCTTCTCCTAAAACGTTCAGAATCCTAATTATATTTTTGTTATAATTTTGTTATTTTTAAATCAAATTTCTTATCAAGTTTATTAACGGTACAGATCGACTTTACAATTTGCATTGATATTTTAAAGATAACATTTACCATTATGAACTGCAAATTTTAATACCGTCGACGCAAAATGTATTTTTTTCTTAAATTCAATACACTTGTCTCTGTCGTTCTTTCATATTTAGCGCTCGGATATTACAGCTGCAATTCTAGATGTCGGTCGTTATTTGACTTTTAAAAGTGTTGAATAGCATACATATAGTCTCACTTTGAATTCTTACAGACTATGAAACGTTAAAATGACAAATTTCGGGTTGAGATAGTTCATTCGCATCTTTGGCTCAATGCGACATCCAATCAGAACGCCTAAACAAGAACGTTGCTATGTAACAAAAACAACGTTCTTATTAAACGTTCTTGCCTCGGGCATTCTGATAGGATGTCTGTTACTAAACAAAATATAGGATATAGCGATGTGAAAGTTTTTGGGATACAAGTACTAAGAAATAGAAGCTTTATGCGTTTTGGGAAAAGCCCATATAATCTTCGCTCATGATAGAGCGTTTTATGTCTCTTTGTTTGTTCCGATTCGCTCCACATGCGAAAAGACATAAATTTGTATCAGGAGTAAAGGTTAACCCAGTCATTCCCCAAAAGTAACATGGTTTTATTATAATTATAACAGTGTATGCAGAGATACTGTTAGTCTTTCTTTAAATTACAATAGAATAAGCGAGAATGCATTTAGTCGTATTTATAACTATAACCTTATTGTCTAGGATAATATAACTATATATTAATTATACAATTGTTGCTTATATAGAGAGCATTGTCATGATATCTTGACTGCACAAGGGAGAGTGGTATTGCCTGAAACATTGATAATGTCCGAGCCAAAGGCTCAGAGTGCTGTCAAGTATCATGACAATGCCAGCTATATAAGCAACTATTATATTTATTTTATAGAAGAATTAAGAAACCATGAGTTTAGACTGTTTTATATATTTGTAGATACTTGTATTATAATTTGAATGTGGGCCTCATGATATATCATTGTTTGGCATTTTTAGGAAATACACAGTTTGTTTTCTAAACCTTAGTACATTTTTTCCTCATTTAGGTTGTACTTGTACATATATTGTTTTATAAATTAAAAATATAAACAGTTTTATGTTGCTTGTTACTGGAGAGAGCATTACCCCGACGTGATAATGCCCTCATGTTAAATTACTGCAGATTTATTAATATCAGCTGACCTTGTTTTATCCAATTGAAACAAACATAATTTTACTGATATGAAATAATTTGTGTTAGCTTTAAATAATATTTTATAATTTACACGTATTTGAATTATATTGCTGTTTTTAACGATTTTTACTTGCATTTTGCAACGTATACATTCATTTGATAAATTATCGATTTTATCTGTTACGCAATTGTATAGGATATTCGACCACATTATTGCTTTATTCTATTAGACATCATATATAGCATCTGGTATTCTCCTAGCACTGGGTAATAGTATCGTAGTTCTATTAAAACAAATCCTAAGAGTATATCTCTTTCTTCGTCAATTTTATAGCTCAAAACAGTTATTTTTATATTAAAAGATATAATGTTGCTATGCAGATTTTAGATTTCAATACAACTTAAAAACCGGTAAATAGAAAACATACATTGATAATCAAATTTTCAGTAAAACAACTTTGGGTTACAATGTTTAATGTTATGACATACAATAATAGTTATGTAGTATACTTTTACAAGCATCAATGGATTAGTCAAAATGTTAAGCTTGCTCTTATATACTCTTTCCACATGCCAAGGTAGTTGTGCATATTTGTGTATTTTTGTTTATTAATTGTCATTTGCACTGATGTTATACAAAAGAACACATTGAACGTAAAAACAATTAATCTTGCGGCTTAAAACACTCCTGTTTTTTTCACAGCTAACTTTGTACGAGTTTGGTGAAAAGCAAACAAAGTATTTTAGGGTTCAAATGAGGGGTGTGTTCACGTTTCTCCAACATTTGATATTTCAAGTAAAAAGTATGTTGGAGAAACGTGAATTATTAGTGGACAAACTTAATTTTTCCTGTAATTATGACTATAGTAAAACATGTATATATGAATCTTTTGTTAGCAACAAGTACAAAATATGTTATATATTTTATTGAATTATAGTACTAAGTAAAAATCTATGTCTATATATAACAAATTAAACGTAGTTACATTTATTACATTTAGTAAACATAGTTAAATATTATATTTATTAAACATATTAAAAAATATATGTTTATTAAACATAACTAAAAACATTATATTTATTAAACATACATGTAGTTAAAACATTATTTACAAAAATTGACTGGCGGAGTTCCATGTGAAGGCAGAAGGTAGCTTAGTCGGCGTAGTCAAATACTCTAAAGTCCTGGTTGATAAGTGTAGTCATTAGTGTCTGTGGTCTGTGGTCCACAGACCTCAGACACTAAAGACTTACTGGTCAATGTTTCTGTACCTTTTCCGTTTCGGACGATGAATTCCATCTGCCTGGGTTTGAATCTGGTTGACCTCGGTGTTTGCTTGAGTTTCAAGTTTCTAATTTTTCCGCCGCCAAATAGAATATGTGTAGTGAAAAAAGCTCCCGAGTGAAATGCCGTGAAATGCTATTAGTAATGAGTTGCTGGTCGCGGTCTTGAAGTACGTGAGCATGGTCTAGGGGACAATTGAACTCATATTTACTTGCAGGCCTCTTTGAGTAGGCGAAACAGTCGGACGTATAGCTGCTCACTTTTTCCCAGGCAGTAAGGCGAAAACATGCGAGTACATGATGTCATCAACGGTAGCATGCAACGGTGTACAGTTGTGTGAAGTGTGTTGGTGGAGTGTTAAAGGTCCCATCTTCATAAACGATGTCAGCTGCTGCTAAGTTGATCAGGTTGCTGGTAGTCAAAAACACCAGAATTTTCTGTGTATTTCCGTCATTGGCTAGTTATACTCTTTCCCTTGCAAGTGTTTGTGTCCATTTTCCGTCTAGTTTATTCGTGATATGTCGACAGTTCAGCAATGGTATGGGTTGGTGACTCTGTAGTCGGTGGATCGAAGTTTAGCTCTCTCTTCTTCGTATATTGCTGGTATTGGGGTAGCCTAATTAAGGCATCGGACCTTAATAGCTTGAACTACGGCGCTTTTGCTGTATTAGGTGCCTGAGAATGTGCGTTTCTAATTTTTGTTATATTGTCATAATGTGTGTTAACAGTAGCTGGGCACTTTAATATCTTCTATCCCCTCTGGTCGTCTTTACCATAAATTGATATCCGTTCATATCCAATTTTATTAATTAAATTATTATTATTAAATTATTAATATCTTCTATCCCCTCTGGTCGTCTTTACCATAAATTGATATCCGTTCATATCCAATTTTATTAATTAAATTATTATTATTAAATTATTATGATTTGTCATATAAAGACAAAATTAAAAAATATATATATATTTCTTTTTTTAAAATTATAACTTCAATTGTTCATTTCATGTTGGAGAAACATGAATAAAATTTTGGAGAATCGTGAATTAACCCAAATGAGGGCAGGGTACATAGCAAATACAAATGAAATTTCATTCGTTGGTTAGTTTGCTGTTAAATACTTTACCACAAATAGTACAGAAGTTAGAAAGTTGAAAATTTTGCATAATTATACGTCATACATGTGCTGATATGAATTGTTTTTTCTAGGAATTAAGATTCGAATAACTACGGTACGAGGTAAAAAACACGCAAAAATATAGTAGCAGTTAGTTAAAAACTATTGTAAATTTCGTATAATGCAATCCCATAGATTAATGTTTTAAATGCATTTTTGCTGGCTATTCAGATGTTAAGTTAACAATTAGGCGTTCACTTATCTAAATAAATAACTTTGCATTCGTTTCGTGACATGTTGCCATGAAAAACTAGCTTGTTCACATTTTTACGGAAGTGTATATTCGTCTCCTCTTAGTTGCTTATTAACGACTATTGTAATTTAAATAGGACACACTTTTGTCTTATATGGCAACATTTAGTTTTATTTAAGACATATCATCGTTTTTGTCACCTTAAAATATGCATATTAAAACTGTTTAATGTTTACTAAAAAATAAGATCTCTTATTTTAAATACTTTAATTTAACTAATTTTTAAGAAATGCTAATTAAGACGCTCATATCTGTTTTTTAAGAACAAACCAAGTTACCTTATGACAAATAACTTTCATAATATCGCAACATCGCGTCTTATTTAAGACATGTTATCTCATTTTTAATATCAAAAAAAGTCTATTATGACAAGCTACTTCCATAATATGGCATCATCGCGTTTTATTCAAGACATGTAATAGTTTTTTATCATTTTAAAAATGTCGTAAATAACGGTATTTGATGTTTACCAAAAATAAGATTTTTTATTCTAACCAATTTTACTTAAAATATTTTTTTAAGGAATACTCATTAAGACGCTCATATCTTTTTTAACCAGACAAGTTAATCATGACAAATTAATGCAATCTTAAGGATGTGTTTGTCTTAAGTAAGACAATTTATTTTCTTATTTCTTAGATGTAAAGAAGGCTTGTTATTTTGCTATAATATCATCTTATAGCTCGTTCAAATATAGCATTTGTTTGGTTTCCTTTTCTACGCGAAGCACGCATTTCATCTGCGAATGTCACCACGAATCAACTATTACAGGTAAGTTCATGTATATCTTTAATGACAATTCCAAGTGAGATATGAATGACTAGTAATTTGGGAACGTTTTGAGAAGCATTCTTATTGAGTCAACAGTTTTAGTTATTATACTTCAGTATATTGTTTTATAAAATAACAAATGCGACCATAATATATGTACTGTATTGTGTTTCTGTGGTTGGGTAGTCTTTTTATTTATTTTTTCAGTATTTCATGGTATAAAAACATTTATTGACTGGTTATTTCGTTCAAGCTAGGTCACATTCATTTTTTGTATTCCACGATACTAACAATTTACCTCGGCTTTGTCTCAGGAAATCAGTATGTACCTCGGGGATAACAGCAATCATCTTTACCTCAACCTCAGTAAGATCAGTAAGTGTTTAATATGTCATCACTTTACTTTCGAAATATCCTCTAAATCCACTGAATAAATCGGACTGCAATTTTGCAAGTTAGAATGATTTTTGCGGGGAAAGCCACTTTTGGTGTTAGACATTTGGCTTTCCCGTTTGGAATTAGGCCGAGCCCCTTTAAAAAAAATTTATTAAAACCCAGTGACTTTGATATTATGCTAGACTAGATACATGTTATGATTCCAAAATATTTATGGGATTTATATATATCTCTTGACTCTACAGCGGTCAATTTACTGCTTGATTGACCTAAGCTTACGGTCTGACATGATTTTCAATCAAGTTTACGCAAAGTCAATTTTGCCCGCTACGTTGAACAATCACTACAGTATGCCTTTTTGTCCAATCGACAGTTAACAAAATTCCTTACAAATTGATTGGAAAATTTTTTTGATATCACCATAGTACTCACTTCAATCGTAAAATTAAGATATTTAATTTTTGTTACTCTTTCATGGTATAATTGTTTGTCTATTGCTACATGTACAGATGGCAGAATGCATCGCTTCTTATCCAGGTGATGGGGCTTCTATAGAGGAACTCGTTACATATTACTTCAGTAGCACATTTACAGCCAAAGAAATTATTGGTTTCTTATTGTTTTTGCATAACATTGTAATAAGCAGAACTACCCTGCAGAGAATATTAAAAAAGATTACATTTAAAGCGTCGAGGTATAGAGAGTCCATTGGTTAAAATAGTTGAAGGAATTCTTCGTTTGCGTAGAAAGGGAGCCTTCAATGTAGGTTATCGCACAATGTGGAAACTTTTAAATATGACTCGTGGAATAATCGCAACCCAGGAAACCGTTCGGATAGCTTTAGGAGTAATAGACAGAAGAGTGGTTATAGACAGAACTCGTCGACGTCTTAAAAGAAGATGCTTTAACAGTGGTGGTCCCAACTTCTGTATTCATGTCGATAGATATATGCCCAAACCTTATGTTATTGCAATTCATGGCTGCGTGGATGGCTTTTCTCGTAAAATTCTTTGGCTTACGGCAAGCCAAACTAATAACAACCCTAGAACTGTAGCAAACCATTTCGTTTATATTTGAAAAAATATAAACGTGTACCACGAATGGTTCGAACAGATCTGGGAACAGAGAATGTCCTCATTCTTAGAATTCAGATGGGTTTGCGATTTCCTCATGTTGACAACATGTCCGGAATAAACAGTGTTACAATTGGAAGATCAACTGCAAATCAACGAATTTAAATGATGTGGAGCTTTTTGATGCCCCGATTTACTTTATTTTGGAAAGGCTTATTTACTTCCCTAATCGAAGAAGGACATCTGAATTACGCAGACCCTTTCCATCTGGAATGTGAACGGTTCTGCTTTTTACCAATAATTCAGCGTCATTTAGATGAATTTAGGGAGGTTTGGAATACTCATAGGATTCGTGCACAGAGCGGTATTCCAGATGTAATCTATTTTTTATCACTCAATTATGGGCGATAAGACACCTCATTACGTCTACCATGCGAAGACAGTGTATTGGACAATATTTTAGAAATCTATACAGATCCGATTCCTCCCCGAGGTACGACAGAAGAATTTAGACAGTTAGTTACTCTCGTAACGGTACAACCGATGGAAAACTTTGATGTCATCAGAACCCCAAGTGATGCCAAAAAGCTATATTTTGACCTATCGGATGTGTTGTCTACTTATATGCTGCACTAGTGTTACAGATATTTTTCTCTTTTAACATTTTAATTGGTTACAGTTCGTTTTGTTTTAAAGCTTTATCTATAGATTTCAAATATCTAAGCATGCATTGATTCACAATAAAAAAAACATTGATTTGAATTTGTATTTAATTTTTAAACTTTTCTTCGATCGCCACCTCAAGAAGTAAAATTTCCAACTCCAATGGACATTCATTTTCACTTCATTTGACGTTCATTTTATCACCATTTCATATTTATCGCCCCGTTATAAAACCGTTATCGTTTTGCCAGGACACTTTATAACAACCAAGCAATCAATTAGGCAAATTTATAAAAATGGGTTAAACAAAACTACCGAAATGGAATATTCAGTGTCAAAATACAGACAATTAACAAAACGTCTTATAATCTACGAGAACATCGGTATCTCAATGTTCCTGACCTGGTACAGGCATTTCAGTAGAAATGACGGGTTAAACATGTTTTACGGCGCCAAACCTCCCATTTTTATTGCGACACAATGATCTGGTAGTAATGCTATGGGACACAAACGGAAAACAAAGTAGTCATCTCAGTACAATTCAATACAATTTTAATCAAGAATAGCAATTCCAATTTCAAGTTTCGAGTGAAAAAGTCTGGTATCTAAAGAAAAACTGCTTAAGAGCCCGTATTAGACGTAAAATGTAATTTCTTGTGACCTTGATCTAAAAGCCGGTAACGAAGATAACGATGACAGGTAAAAAAATCAGAATAAAAATTAAGATTAAATAAAATTAAACCAATCAAACTGAAAAAGCAAAATAACAACAAGGTACAAGGTGACAAATTCTAAACTGCGTTTGGCCGCGCGTTTCGACTATACAGGACTCATCAGAGACGCTCTACTCAAAAGTTAAAGTGCCAAAGTAAATTCTAACATTACGTATTTATAACGTCAAGTTTTACGATATATTTAAGAAATAATTTGTTTAATAAAAGATTTACTGATTTTCCCAACGATTGGCATTTAATGCCAAATATTTTACCCCAAGCGTTAGAGAAAGGTAAAATGTTGGCATAAATGGCAAACCCGTGGTTAAAAAATCAGTATATATTATGGCCTCTAATGAATTATTTTGATTCTAATAGGACATATATAATTTAACTTTTTTAACAACGTTCCTTTGATTTGAAGAGCTTGTCGGTCATTTAGGACCCAAAATTTGACTACGACGTCGTTGAAATACGTGAAAAATCTTACTATGATGCAATCTTATTAAAATTATATCTCACTTGCTCCTCCCTTTTGTAAGCAGCGACCATAGCAAAAAAGGGGGCGAGCGAGTGAAAGATATAATCTTAATTAGATTGACTATGACGTCGCCATCAAGACTTTTCATCGTTTATGACGTTAAATAGCAATATTATAGGATATTACATTAGTAGTGGATTATCGGATTTCTCCAATCGAGATAGTTAATTTATGGAATTTTAAGTCCGAGCCTAGACGAGGACTTAAAATTCCATAATTTAACTATCGAGATTGGAGAAATCCGATAACTCAAAAGTACTTATGCAATATTCTGTTTCTCTATTTTAAAAAAGTAGTAAATTTGCGAAATGAAGTAGAAATTCTACTTACCCCATTTTTACGTTCATGACGTGAATAATCGGTAAATGGAATGACGTCATTATTTCTCAAGAACCGTTTTGATATGTGATGCATTCATGGTCTACAGTCTCGAAACTAACGCGTTTTTGGTAGATTTAGCTTAATATATCATGTTATTTTAAAATTTTAACCTTTTGGAAAGAGCTTCTCTGATGCATCTTTAACATTAAAAACGCGCGTTAGGCGTAGCAAAGTGTATTGCCTGGAACTTTGTTGTAAGTTTAGCTTTTATCATCATTTTAATAGGTATATCTATGCAGCGTCTTAATTAGCATTTCTTAAAAATTATTTAAATTAAAGTGTTTAAAATAAGAGATCTTATTTTTTAGTAAACATTAGTTAGTTTTAATAAGATTATTTTAAGGTGACAAAAACGGTAAAATGTCTTAAATAAAACTCAATGTTGCCATATAAAACATCATTGTGTCCTATTTTAATTGCAATAGTCGTTAATAAGCAACTAAGAGGAGACGAATATACACTTCTACGGAAGTGTATATTGGTCTCCTCTTAGTTGCTTATAAACTACTATTATAATTAAAATAAGACACATTGTTTTCTTAAATGGCAACATCGTGTCTTATTTAAGACATTTTATCGTTTTTCGTTACATTAAAATGTGCTAATTAACGATGTTTAATGTTTACTAAAAATAAAAGCTCTTATTTAAAACACTTTAATTCAAATAATATTGTAATTAAGACGCTCATAACTCTTTTTAAACAACAAAACAAATTAATTATGACAAATTGCTTCTATAATATGGCGTCTTATTTAGGACATGTTATCGTTTTTTAAAATTGGGTACAAATATTTTTTCGTCGGATCGTCTGGGTTTTCTGCATAAAATGGGTATGCTGAACTTCATGGCGCAAATGAATTTTTTCTTCGACTTGCCCACTTTTGGCAATTGGCCGCTAAATTCGCCAAAAATTCAACTTTGTCTCGTCTACTTGAAAATTGGTTATCGGGGTAAAATTGGTATGCTGAACATCATGACACGTGCAAAATTTTTCTAAGACAATCGGTTGCCGAATGTCTACGAATTGCCAAAAATTTAGCTTTGTCCAGTCTGCTTGAAAATTATTCTGGACAAAAGGAGTGTGTAAAACATGATTGCCAAAAAGATAATCTGAAATTCGGATGACGGGAGGGGACTTCCTTCCTGCAATCACAATTATAGTTAGTTATTGTTGCGTTATTTGTTTTTCATTATTATTCTGCATGAATTTTGTCCAAGACACTTTTCGTAGAACACATTGAGATAATGGAATAAAAATTGGTAGGATTGTATACCACAATGAATTGTCGTGCATCAAAACTTCTGGAGTCCAAGACTCTATGTAAACAGCAAAAGGTCATTATATAGAACATTGTAATAGATGATGAGGACCCTGAAACTTAGTATGATCGTAAAGCCTGATGAGTAAATCGGAGGCAAAAATGCGAAAATGTGGAATTTCTAGGATTTTTCATAAACATTAAGCACAGTTAATTAGCACATTTTAATGTGATAAAAAAAACGATAATAAGCTTTAAATAAGACGCCATGTTGTCGTATTATGGAAGTCAAAATGAACTTGTTTTATTGTTTTAAAAGAGTTATGAGCGTCTTAATTACAATTTCTTAAATATTATTTAAATTAAAGTGTTTTAAATAAGAGCTTTTATTTTTAGTAAACATTAAACATCGTTAATTAGCATTTTAATGTACCGAAAAACGATAAAATGTCTTAAATAAGACACGATGTTGCCATTTAAGAAAACAATGTGTCTTATTTTAATTATAATAGTAGTTTATAAGCAACTAAGAGGAGACCAATATACACTTCCGTACACTTCCGTACATTTTAGTTGCCAGTTTCTATCTATTTAGTCATCTTCCTTAAATTTATGAAACATTTGTTAGAAATTAATAGGATATAGTCAGTTTTGAGGAAGATAAATTCTTCGCTTTAGTGGTTATATTTTTCTAGTCCAATAAAATCTTCACTTAAAGCAGACATTATTTCTGGTTCATTATGAAATATTACTGAACGATCACTCTTAACACTATAACAATGACAATTTTGACATACATAATTACATGAGAATTTCATGTCTTATGAAAATTTCATTTAACGATAGCACAATTGGTTGACAATAATACAGACTTATCTGAAAGTTGAACTGCTGAATTAATAAAATCCATTTTAAGCATGTTTCTTTTAACGTCATTAACAAGTGTTGTTTCGTTGACGAGGACCAAATATTCAATATGGTTGAAAGCGGAGGACAAAGTTTAGACAGAGAACTTTATAGGAAAATACTTATACGAGAATCTCAAGTTAATTACTAGTCTAAATGTTTTATAATTTTGTAATGATATATGCAAGTTTTTTACCAGGATTACACATTTCGTCTTGATTGGACGGCACATGTGACCGCCAGAGGCAATCCTTGTTTCTGATTGGCTGAAAATTGTAAATATAATCCTTTTGTGTACAAGTCAAGCTATTTTTTTTAACTTATGTACAAATAATTTAAGAGAAATACTTTGAAAATATTTCAAATTTCGTACAGTTTGGATAGAACGCATGGCCACCATGGGCAATCCTTATTTCTTAATGGCTAAATATTATACAATTTTCTCCTCTATAAGCTTAAGAATCGTTATGAGAGTTAAATATTACATGCGAAGGACACAATACAATTATGTCATTTGAACATGCGTTTGCACTATGTTTGGTTGATTTTAGCATTCAAAAAGGAAATCACGTATAATATGACTATTTGTTTAAAATGCAAGTAAAATGTCGGAAAGATTTTTATCTTATTTCAGTTGACTTGTAAACTGTAATAATTTTTATATTTTATCGTCTTCGGAACCCATTCGTAGCAGTGTAAGGTTTGACATTTATTAAACAATAAAAATTAATCCCGGTAAATTTATATCCCGATTTCCCGGCGAAAAAATGTGGTCTTCCTCGGATCTTGCTTCCATTTTTATTCCGAATTTCCGGCCAACTTTAAACCGAATCCCGAAAAATGTCAAATCCTGGCGTTCCGAAAAAGTTCCTCCTGTTGGACATCCTTTGTGTTCAATTAGCACAATATAAGGAATCATTACTATAGACTTTTTATATTTAAATCCTTTAAAGTTATAATCTATTATGCATTGCTGGTCCACAGATGAAAATTCATTCAGGAAATGACGACCTCCATTATTTATGCGCAGTTGCAAAAGCAACGAAGCGAGTTCGTTTATACTACTGCAAACCAGAAAAACGCACAAGAAAGACGATATGAGGAATTCTTTAAGAAGACCATATCTAATTTAGTCCTGCAAATTGGGTTCAATTTGTTCAAATTACAGCTAAAAATATATTCATTATCTTACATGATTATTCTATGTTTTGAATGTATCTTTTTGAATATAAAGTACCTAAGTATTGGCCATGAAGGAATAAATAATCTTATTACTTTATCAGTTTTTGTAATAGCATTTGTATCTATTATTTTTGTGCAATAACATTAAAACGTTGAATAGCTCTACTTGAACGTTTTGACCTTGACGTGGCATTATTCAATCTAATAATCATCTTTGCAACGCTCTGATGTACATGTAACGTGACCTGATTTGTTATTTTATAGGTCACAGTCGTAAAAACATTATAAACGAATTATTTGTTTATACTACACAATCTATACATCAAATAAAAAAAGCCACATTTCTTTTTTGAACTGTTGGCCGCTTACAGCTAAATATCAGTTGATGTCCAGGAAAGTCAATTTGTATTTCTTTGTATAACTTCACAGTATTAACAATTGTATCTCTAGGATAGAGCAATGCGGTATTGAAGCAAATGCTTCGACTAATTGAATTCAAGTATTATTAATTTGTTTCTTTGAAAAGAAGTCAACGCAACCCGCACGTAGCATATGTTTGTAGCGACAGATATTTTAGGTTTGCGACTACTTTTAATCTGTCTACAAACATCGAGGCCACGGCACTATGACTAGCAGAAATGTTCAAAATTATTTTAAAGAAAATAGCATGTTTAAAACCATTTGTAACTTAAAATACTGTTTTGTGTCATAAATATTCATGTTCATCACAGGGGAAGTATCCTTTACGGAAAGTCTGCTACAATAACGGTGGTAAAATTGCAGACATTAGTTCTTCTTAAGTAAAAGTGGATATTATAAAATCCTGCCTAATTATCTCAATAAGTCTAAATAAAAAAACTGCGTGTGTTGGTATGCAATTTTAGTATTAATAAACCTCTTAGTTTTTAAAAAAATAATGCTGGACTATTATAAATTCATTATCCCATAAATAGAACATCAACTGGTATCAGACATTGTAAATTGACACAAATGTCTAGTTGCCCTATTTGCTTTTATCTAAAGAGCTAAAAATGGCCGTCGGACGTTAATTGATTCTAACTTTATCTGGCTGTTGGCATACATCAATAATACATTAAACGGAAGTTGATATTCCGTTTTATATGTCAAGCTCTTTTCATGGACTTTTTATATTAATTGGACAGGAATTAATACTGAATTTAAACATGAAAAAACCATATTTTTTTTAAAAAGGAACAACAATTACCAGCATACAACAAACTACTTTTTTATATCACAATGAAAAACGAACGACATACTATTAATATTTTTCTAGGAAGAACGAACGACAACATACAATTGACTTACTATGAGGAACGAACGAAAAATTAAAAGTGACTTCTATGAGGAACGAAAGATAGTTTGTTTTACACTTGCAACCCTTTCAGTATTTTGTAGAACTTTATGCTATAAACTACGTAAATATGTTAACCCATATTTTTAAATAGGGAAACGGCAATCACTATTTAGTATAAATTTGCCAACCACCTTTCACATCACCATGAGAAACGAACGACATATTATGAATAATTACTGAGAGACTACACGTCATGTACTATGAGGAACAAACGGCTTACTATGACGAACACACGACAGACTTTCAGTGACTTACTACGAGGAATGAATGGCCTAATACATGTGAATTAAAACAAGGAACGAACGACAGACTAGAAGCAACTTTCTATGAGGAACGAACGACAGTTTAGTTTCAAATACAATTGCGACACTTTCGTATTTTGTTTAACTTTATATTCTTAATTGTTTAAACATTAAAAACCACATTTTAAAGTATACAAATAATAATTACCAGCAACTACCTTTAACATCACTAAAGAACGAATGACCAATTATACATAACTTTATGAGGAACGAACGATATATTACAAGGTACTTACCATGAAGAATGAACGACAAAATTTATTATGAGCAACGAACAACAGATTAATTTCTTATACATGTGCATTTGAGTATTTTGTCTAACTTGTTATACATTATTGTTTATAAATTTGTTTGTTTTCTTTTTTGCGGAATAAACTGTCCATTGCTCGTATTAACATTCACTTCGCCATTACAGCTTTCATTGACACAGTATAATTAATATTTCCGTAGTATGAATCCTTAACGTTTATATTATTTCCCCTTTTGAGAAATTTTTTACTATATGTATTTGTTCTCCAAAGTCTGTTTTGTGTTTTTATTTAATTGCTTTGTAGCTGTTATAAAAATATTGGTCCATACTGTTTGCTCTGTATTGTACAAATGTACTACTTTGAGTTTTTTGTTAGTATGTTATTTAGGCATAACAATAAAGGGGAAGTGCTGGTCGTTAAACCGTTTCCACGGTTATATAATATCAAAGGCTGAGATTAATAATACAATACCTAGGATTAAGAATGAAAAATATTGACAGACTGTATAACTACAGAAATGTTAACATACTGACGTAGCCACTAGCTTAATTTTGCAATTTATTCCAGCACAAGGGGAAATATAACAACACATGTTGCGACAGAACAAAATGTCTAACCATCAAATTATACAAGAAATGAGATTTACTTGATAGTAACAACTGAAAATTCATATTACATGTACAACTTTGAAAAAACAGTAAAATCCTTTGGAAAGATTTTAACACATTTAATGATGCAATAGATGGAATATTTGACAAACTTATTTATTAATATTACCCTACTTTATAAATCACTTTTAAGAAGACGTTGCTTTTGCTACCGACATCTGCTTACCATAAAATAACAGCAAGCAAATGCGGATTAAAAATCATATTGGAAGGCATTATCAAATAACATTGGCTTCAACATCATTGGCAAACACGAAAAGGAAGTGACAAAATAAGGAAAGTACACTTTGATGATAAATGTTAAGAATAAACAGAAAGGATGTTTAAAAGTACTTCGTCAGCAGCATAAGTAAGAACAAGGACCTAAAAGCATCATCAAAAATTTAAATTGCTTTCTGTAAACTACTACCAATATAGAACATCCTGTCAACCACAACTGCAGGGTTACGCTAATGCTTCTTTGTGGTGAAGAGTGCTGGAAATTATACACATAGATATAAATAAGCACTCCTAATTTCACAAAAGCTATGAAACATTTTCAAAACTTTTAAGAACCCAAACCAAAATTTGAACACCAAAACATATACTACGTAATAGTATCAGATGAGACGAATTGATTGTCGATTGAAATGAGTAGACATAAGAACAGTAAACTAAGATATAATCCCCAAAAAGCAATAAGATGGCGAATACATTTTAAATGCAAAAAAATACATGGATTATAAAAGAAAAATAATTTTCCATAATGCAGATAATGTGAATGAAATTTTATCGAATATTTTACATTCTTTAAAAAGCACAATACCTTTTCTTGGTCCATACTTGTAGCGTTTCAAGAGATCGAACAACAAAGCAGCCCCCCGTTGGCGGAGACCCTCTTGTTTTAGTTTTTCAGGCCACAATACGAAAGTTGACCGCGGACCGTAGTGGGTGACGTGTTTAAAGAGGGCCATGCTTCTTGTAGATTTCGAGAAAGAGTAGGCTCACTGTAGCCGCTACAAAAGGTTAATTATCTGCCACTACCCGATGCTCTATACTTTATTAGTGGTAGTCAAAATTTTGTTCATTGTGTCCCACTCCTTTTTCCGTTGATTTAATGTTTGGTAACTTGTTCTTGTACTAAATATAGCTGAAATACTGATCGCTGGACGGAAAGCGAGCATCAAATCAATCAATTAATCTTTATCTAAATCATGGGTTGTACCTGAATGTGATTTATTGTTGAAAAAATATGTACATGTTAACTTTTCATGTGCAGTTGTCATTTTTATGTGAAGTATAATTCCTACAGTACAACATATTGTTCGTCATTTCAGAGGAGAATAAACGAACGTTTCCTTTCATTTTAACACTAAAGTAAAAAGCAACATCATATTTTAATGTAAAGTATACAGCAAGTAACAACCATTCAGCCTAAGTTGCAAACAACAAACAAATTATCACCGGTTCAAGTGTTCCATATATACTTGAAATCGCTTGCCCAGTCTCTGTTCTTCATACTAGAACGAGTATTGTAAAATTTAGAAAAGGCCTCCCTGAGTTTCTTCTTTGCATCTTTATCTGCATTACCAGACAGACGTACTCTGAAAAAAAACATAAAAATTTAGAACACGCATTACTCTGACAACTTATAATTAAAAAAAAATAAATGTTCAATAATGATCACAAAGGTGTAAGTTTTCTGCAACACATTTTAAATTTAAGTGTGTTATTAGAGATATAAGAGGAAAACGCGTGCGTCTATTTGTGTAGCAATGACCAACGTATTGAAATAGAAAAATAGAATGCAAAGGTTTTGCTCAAACTTGAAAACTTGAAAGAACTGCAATTCAAGATGGAAATATTGTGGTTGACAGAGTGATTGTATATTTGTTAATTTAGATTTAATAGTATGTAAGTAAATAAATAAAAGGTTTCTACTAAATTAAAAACCTCACAAGCAGTAATGTCTTTTTATGTATATTGTAAATGTATTATTAAATAACAAGAACATTTAAAATTCTGCATGTGATATTTGAATACTGCACAGCAATAGAAGAGTTAAGTTATAGGTTATCAGGACTTTAAATTAGCTATCTATCTATTCGATAAACGCAACTTTAACGATTTGAATTAAATTTATTTAGGAGGTTGGAACTATAATACTTTCATCATGACTTCTAGATATACAAGAACGATCAGTGCAACTTTAAGAATTTGATTATTTAATTACTAGTTAATGAGTATGATTACACAAACATAAACATATCAACATGACGAACACAGGAACGTACAACAGTCAAAGATAGTAACAGATATAAATATCATGCTGTGAGATATTCCTATACTATAAGCGTGTTTAGATAAGCAGTGTTGTATCGTGCTTATTGTGACCTACTTTCCAAGAGGTTTCTTCTTGTGTGTGTCGCGCTTGATTTCTACATCAATGCCAGACATTGACAATTCAAGTGACATTAGCCTGTTCAATTACATTAATGAATAATACAGCTAGCACACATAACAAATTATACTGAATACATAACCAATAAAATAAAATTTCGATTCGCTAATTGATTGTGATTCGTTTGGCATTCGATCAGTTATCTTTAGAAAAATGTTTTAACGACATTTAAAGCAATTATTTAGCTATATTACAGCTTCCACTTTTAATTGGCAGAGGAAGACACCCTACAATCCTTCGGAAGGAAAACTGGCAATTGTAAGTTTTTGTAAGAGTCGAGTACACTCTACCCGTCATCAGGAAGAACTAGCATTCTAAGTGTAGACACTAATTACATTATCGGCTTTCGATACCCTGTATGACATTTTTCAGATATTTGTTAGTGGCCGTTTGCTATAATTGCTTAGATATTCTTTCGTAAAATGCACTAGTCTATAGTCATAGTGTAAAGTTCAGATCACAAGCGTAAATATCTGCTTTTATGAAATATAGTTCAATACAGGCTTTTAACTTTATTATATGATTTTTACGATTTGATCATTTCGCATCTCTGTAGAATATTTTAACGTACTGAATGGGACACAAAGTTAAAAATATAAATAGCAACGGCGTACCTTGAGAAAATCAATTAAAAAAATTCGCTTTGGATGACTTTAAAAGCAGTGACAACAGTAATGCAAATGTAGTGGGTATCAGGGCTTTTACAGGATAGCCACAGTTGTGTTGCAAAAAGATGTTTTTAATGGAATCATTAAAACCTTGTTTATTCAGCACACAAATTTACCATGCGTTTTCTAAAAAAAATAATCACGAAAACCTGACAAAACGTGTGCTTATTACAGTATCACATATCAAAATTTATTAATTATAGTTACCCCAAATTATTTCCTTCTGTAATTTTAGTGGTGGAATTACGAATCCATTGTGCAGGATTTTGGTAATAATCCTGTAAATAATTAAAAAAATAACCTATCATAAAACATACATAAATGTATATGTGTGTGTTGTTACATTCAACAGTTGTTCATAATATTGTCGGCAATGATTTTATTTGATAGTTTGAATGAAATCGATTTATGAAATTCATATGAGGTTGATATATTTTAAATGCATTTTCAAAAACTTTACATTCCGAATAACCGATGAAAATTAACTATAGTTACACTACAAAGGATACATACTAATATACATGATGGTTGCCTCTTTAAAGTAGTTTCTGGTGTTTTTGTTATTTCTTTAAATGGAGGTCCACCCAAAACCTGAAACAAAGAAAACAAAACAAAATGTTAATTTAAAGGAATAAATGGTCTATTTATTTATTCATTTGAATGACTTTTTAACGCCACTTTCAGCAATTTTTCAGGTATATCATGGCGTCCAGTTTTTATTGGGGGAGGAAGCCGGTAGGAAAACTGGCAATCCTTGTCAATTAAGATTGGAGTAGAGTACACCATGCCTGCAATGAGAATCGAACCCGCAATCTCAGTGTTGACAGACCACGTGATCAATAGTAGACGAACTAACATAACCACTCGGCCACCGAGGCCCCTAAATGGTCTATCATATATTAAGCAACGGTTATGGCTATATGTTTCAGGTAAAAAATCCTGTCAAAGAATACAGTGTTCGGCTACAGCTTGTAAGTCATCGTCGGAAACCCACGTCCGGTCGCGTTCTCGCTTTGCTACTACTTCCCGACCGTGGGTAAACATAGATATTTTCTCGTTTTCATGAATATTTAATGTCCTATTTTATTTGTTCGCCTGTACTTCCGGCAAAGCGTGACAACTAATAAAAAAGACATAACATACGTAGTTTCGGTAAATAAATGTTTTATCCAATAAACCTCGTTCCCATTGACTAATAAAATTTAATGAATATTCATGAAAACGAGAAAATATCCCCATATGTGCCCGCGGTCGGAAAGTGGTAGCAAAGCGAGAACGCGACGGGACGTGAGCTTTCGACGATGCTTGTAAGTTCCCATTAATAGATTTACATACAATTCTCTGTTACTAAATATATTGTGTTTTGTTTATAGACATACTGCTTAGCATTAAAAAAATAATTCTAACGTTATAGTTATTTAAATATTCACTTTGATAATATATCGCATTAAATTTTATCCTATTCTATTGCCACGGACGATAGTGCATAAATTCTTTGTTGAGTGCCACGCTTCACGCACTATAAAGATCTCCTTTGTATATGTCGTAAAAAGTAGGCGTATTTATAGCCCGTACAAAAGGATAAATTTTCCGTCCTTTCCCAAATCTTTACACGTTTGCCACTCAAAATTAGTCCCCATTGGCACATTCCATTTCCTCAGTGTATTGTCATCCCAAATAACTACTTTTAAGGACGTTGAGGAATCATTCGATTATTTAAAGAGCAGTAATATCTTAAAGTTAATTTTTTAACTGCTTAATTCGAATCAAACTGATAACCACTGGGATTTAATTGGTTGACTTGAATGTCTAGAAATTCAATCTAACAAACCTGGGTTCTATGATGTTTCCCAGGAGTAGATCTACAAAGATTCCTAGAACTTTTATAAAATAGCATGTCAGATAGGGGATGACGCCTCAGTAGAGCTTTGTCAGGTTATAATATCGAAAGCCCCCATTTTGTCGATTTTTTAAGTATTATCGCTACACAAAGCAAATTCAATGTATCTAAGGGGCAGTCAAGAATCTTTTTCCCATGTGTTCATTCCACTTTTTTGCGTAATGTATTTATTAACTTGTTCTCGTCCCATAAATACAAGAAATACTACTCATTGAACCTAAAGCTACATTTAGTCAATCTGACAAACTTATTAGAGCAATTAAAGTCTAATCATATTAATCGAGAGTTGTATATACTTCATTCACTTAATTTAACTTTTCATGTGCCTATCATATAAGTCATATCTAGTAGTATATTTACTTGATGGATTGATTGATTGTTGTTGTTTTACGTCAAGCAAGCAATATTTCAGCTGTATTTAGGACGTGAAAGTTAGAACTTGAATTAATTTGATATATTTACTTGAGGGTGAGGCTCTGGGCTAGCCTTAGTAAGTTCTTTCTCTAGTCCTCTTGGATGTTCAAGAATAGACGTTATATTTGCTACATTTTCATACATGTATTGCTTGGTCCTTCCAGTTTTGTTTTTCATGCTTCGCTCAACAGCCGGTAATATTTCACTTAAAGGCATATTAATGCTAGATTGCGATCTATAAAAGTCTAAATACGGGAAGCGAGTCCTGTTTAAAAGTTCAGTCTGAGCCAATCGTTGACTATGTTCTTCTCGTATATTCCGAATGTTCTTTTTAGAAACAGGTCTTTGTAAACTTGTGTTAAATTTTAATTCAGGACTTGTACAGTAAAGTGGATACTGAGTCCTATCACTTTGTAAACTTGAGTTTGAACGTACTAAAGTCTTCTGTTGGTCGTAAAATTCTTGTTGATTATTAGAAGTAATGCTTGTAATTGTTTGTTCATGTGTCTGATTTTGAGCGTCTTTTGCATCTTGAATACAAATTTTACGTAAAGTTAAGCTCGTAGATTTCATTTCTCGTATTTTAAGTAGGTCATTATTGTTCTTGTATGATCCTAAATGTGAATATGTTCTGTCTAATAACTTGTTGATATAATCAGGTGTACTGTCTTGATATCCTGTCCTATAATATTTAATTGTATATGAGGATTCGTCTGTTCTTTCTGTATCAATATCCTTTATTCCTTCATCCTCTGAATCTCCATACATTTGAGACTTAGTTGTCTGATGCGTATATGAAAATCTGGAAGGTTTTTTAGCTGAATCTAAGGATTTTAATTCGCTATCAAAATCTAACAAAGGTACATCCCAAGCGCTAAATTCCCCATGAAGTTTATCGTCTGCGCTTGATGTTTTCGATCCGTAACCATCATCTTCACACTTGTCATCCTCTTCATCAAACATATCGTTGTCTTTAGACTGATAAAATTTGGCACATTTAAGAAGGCGTTTTAACTGCGCAGAACTAGCAGGAATTTTCCAGTTACTGTCAGCAACACTTGTTACACTTTTACATCGTTTTGATGAACTATATTTTTCAACATTTTCCTCTAGCGGTTTTGGTGGAATAAGCACCCCTATATCATCTTTACTTCTGCTGCTCAAAAGTCTGCGTGTTTGGTCATTTGGTGAAACATTATTTGTAGGTTTATCGTTAGATTTCAGAACACTATTCCGCCTTTTCGTTGTATTATTCTGTTTCGTTTCTTTTTCTTGGGTAGTAAAGTAGTTTGAGTGAAGACTGTTCTTTTCAAATGTTTCTGCATCGTGTAATCCAGGGCATCTGCGTTTGGGAATGTGACGGAATACCAGTTCTTCCGCATTTATTCTCAATTTTCTGTCTGAAACGACCACATATTAGAGAACAAAATTATAACAATATTTCAAATAACTGTAATTTAAAATTTAATGCATTATAAAAATGTTACTACTAACCTGTTACAAATTTGTTTAAATGTCTGGTTTTCAAACACAATATTAAATTTGTATTGCTATTATGTTTATAAGCATATTTGAAAACATACCTTTCCGTCCATGAATTTGCAACTGTATTTGTATCCATTCAACAACACCTGCAACAGATTTCAGAACATGATTTTCATCCTCAGAAGTGTAGATAACATACACATGCAATATATTGTAAAAAAAATCCGCCTTGACGACAAAAATCGTAAGTTTAATGATAATATAGATGCGTATCATTAATGGTTTCTTATAAAATTATAAATTTTGCAGGACAACTAGTATTAATGTTAAGAATTGAAAATTAAGAAATCCGAACATTCAACAAGAATCGCAAACAATAGTACAGGAATAAAAACAAAGAAATAAAGACACGTGTCATAATAAGAAACAAAAAAATCCATTCAGGTGCTTCGGGCGAGTAAGCTGTACTTGCCTCTAATAAGACATTTTTACTCATAACTGAGACGGCATATTTTTAACTTAATGTCGATCATATAGATCTGTCTAATTATTCCTTTCATAAAAATTGTAAATATACATATCAATATTGTACCGACTTCTCTTGATTTAGGATAATTTGAAATCCGAAAAACTAAAAGCATATGTCAAAACATTAAAAACATTTTCGATGTAAAATGACATTTAAAGGAATTTTTGATGAATAAAAGCATATTTCAAATCTACTTGTTATGTTTTATAAGTTATTATGACGTAGCTTGCTTGGTTAACCCTCAATTGAGGTATGTTAAGCGAAAGTTGATATTTACATAGCCTTTAACATTACACATAAACATGCTTTTGACAAAAACGATCAAGTGTTAAAATATATTAAATAGTGTTTTAAATAAATTATAACTTGTATAAACATCAAGCATGCCAAAGTAATAATGACACAAAATTACCGTCTTTAATGTCGGGTGTCTTCCATCCACAAAGTTTCTGAAATTTCACGGGTTTTCTAAAACACACAAATAATTAAGAATCATTATTCTTTAATAAAAATGAATTCTAACCATGTGATCTGCTTTTCAAAGTGCAAACCTAAAAATTAAACAAATTTATATAGTTTAAATTTTGAATAAAAAATAACATAATAAATGTGTACAGTAAGTAACATGCGCTACGGATTGAAATTATAACTAAATAAAATTAAATCTTAAGCCCGAATATATGAAAACAAATATAAATATTTATTGGCGATGATTAAATATTTCTTATTGGTATGCAAAATAAAACTTAATGAAAAATGGTTTAAAAAATCATTTACCGTCGTTTTCCTTGCGGCATCTTAACATTCAGATAAAGTTTTTCCTTATAATTTATTAATGAGAAAATCTACTTCCCAAATATACAGAATGCAAACGATAACCTGTAACCACACCTCATACATCAACTAAAACTGCGTTTAAATGGGACTTTTAAAGATCTGATATGATTTTACTCTTAAATACGACCAAATCAATAAGTGTTCTAGCCCACTTCCTATACCAAAAATATATATCTCAGGTAAAAGTACTCAATGTTGTGATCATTTTAATGTAAACAAAACGTCAATATGACTGCCCTAAGATATGATTAAAATATTATTATTTACATTGGGAATAGATTAAATACAAATAAACCACAACGAATTTATCATTCATACATTTTTCTACTTAATGAAGAACTGGCTCTAAAGCATCATCCACTAATAATAAGAACGCTCCGTAACCACTTTTATATTATATACGATACATAATTATTCGTTTGTATATCTGCTCGTGTGACAATTTCTAGTCTCTTTAAATATTCTCAGAAGTTCTTAGCTTAGTTTATTTTATAAGACATGTATCTTAACTGTTTATCTCGATAAGTAAGAAACTTCGTTATTCAGTCGGTTAGCATAGAGCAAATCTTACTTGTATACTGAAACCATCGTGTTCTCTTAATTATGTATGTGCTTTGATTTCTAATAAGTTTCCTTTTTGTTTAGGGAGCTTCATGTTGCATAATTGTATGTTGATTGCTGCTTGTTGTGTTCACTAGTATTGTTAACCACGGCTCTGCAATTTCATAATTGAATTTTGTTCTGATAATAACGGTATCTTTGATTTACGGTTAAAGATATGAGCTACGAATTGATAGTTTGAAATCATTTTCGCTTTTATTCTTAAAATAATTAATACAAATAGTGTTCTATATATACATAAAATTAAATTGTTATTATATTGCATGAAAAATGTTTTGAATTCATTTAGGTTTGCTGTGTCCGCACTTGTTTTTAATCTGACAAATGTAGTATGCAAAATTCTATTTTATTTAGTGTTATATATTATTTTAAATTTAAATTTCCATTTACATGTCATTAACAATAATTTACAGAAATGTACTTAAAAGTTTGTTCGATAATAAAGTTATATGACACTAATGGATTTTGCGTCTTGACAAGAGAATACATGTACGGGATAGCTGGCAAATCTACAAACGTATATGTGTCGAAAACTAATGAATCTTTATCGACTCTGATAAAACTCTTTAAGCTTTTTTAATTTTTATTTGATGTATACAATTGACCAGATGTTGTTTATTAGATTTAGAAACAATGATAAGATGCAAGGGGAAACGTCACGCAGAAATGTCAGCAAATCGTTTAAATGAGTTTGAACAGTACCCTGACAATGACAAAAGGTCTCCTTTGTTTGAATAAGATTAACCCAAAATATTAAAATCCATGTGAACACACAAAGGAATTAAAATTACTTAATTTCTTAAACTGTTATAGACATTTGCTTTAAATAAAAATTAATAAGTAAAAAGTTTTCATAACAGACAGGATCTTGGCATTTAATAAATTTAATAATATCGTAGATTGACTTCTGTTTATCTTTGTAAATAAAACGTCACGTTTAACTTCAAGGGAGACATTCCTTATATGACAACTTGGATTGCCTTGAAAAAATAGTGAGAATGTTCAACATAAGTTTAGTATTTTCAAAAAACAGTTTTGAACGCAATTAAGTGCTTCATGCAACTTTCATTTCTGGAAATTACCAGGTGGATTTATGGCTGTTAATGTTCATGACATAAAATTTACCTACTAGTATATTATAGATTTATGTTGACATAATCACAAATTGTCTAAAACTAAAACATCGTAAAAGTCTGAAATGACCGGGTTGCAAAGGAAGTGCCTTATATGGAACGCCGTAACTGTCTTATGTGTACTTGCTTTTATACATGCACATACTTTTTGCCTCAATAAAAAGGGGAACGGTTCATTATGAAGTGGGAATGTTTTGGAAGAAGGCTTTGGTCTGTGTCAAAATATATAGGAGGCTATGATACAAAAGCAGACTCATAATGGATAAAATGTGCTAATAATGGCTACTTCCCTTATCTAGAAATATGGGATAACTTTTCTTAAACAATTCAAGAGATCTTGTGCACAACTTCAATTCATGTACAATCTTTCAGAGATCTGAAAAATGTATTAGGTGTTGATTACACAAAATAGGTTCCATATTTTCCTCATCCGCCGCACGCATTTTGTCACCTGTCAAATGATTAGTATCAGCTACAAGTCAAACGCGTACAACATGCGTGAAAATACAAAGAAGTTATTGGTTGTTAGTCAAGTTTATAGTTTGTTTGGTACTGAAGATGTTTGTCGATATTACCTTGTGTTGCTTTAACGATTAAAGTAAAAGGAGATTTAAGTTCGTGTTGACGATAGATGAGATGGAATTATTTATACGCCTTACTTTATTCCATAGTTCTCTTGTTAGATATGTCTGCCGAAAAGTATAAAGAAGCCTCACTTGGATTATTAATTTTTAGTACGACTGACAAGAAAGTCTGGATATACCATAGTAGTAAACGTCGAAAGGCAAATTAAAAAAGTTATTAAGAAGCTTGTTGCACTATCATTAATGACACCCATTAAGCAAAAACAAATGTTTTAATCATTTGCCTAAGAAAGGTGACACAGTTATGCCAAATTGAATTGAACTTTAATTACAGGATATTGATATAATAATTAAATGATCTTAGTTTAACTGATCAAATGTTAGTTACCGATTCAATACGAAGAATATGTCGGGATCATATGGTTAAGTAGATTGAATAGTCATTTATAAATCTAAACACTGTATTTTAATCTGCTTTAAAACATGACAAGTGTAATTTGCACACCCTTTTAATTATATCAGAATTTAAATCCTGAGTTTAAGAATTAGTAACATAAATCTAATAAATTTTATATGATTCATTCAGAGAGGGTTAACAAACATGTGTATAATAAATATTTGGGATAAATGTCTAAACTTTATAATTTTCTATGTGGATTATATAACAAATACTAGTAATGATGTGATTCATGCAAAGAATATATATTATATAGTGCTTTACAGTGTATATGCCATTCCTGCAGTAACCCAGTCCTTTTGACTTCGACACAAAATCAAAGGCCCCTTAATTGGGAGAGTGACCTCAGTCGTTGTTTTCAACATTTAAAGTATTCAAATCGGTTTGTTTAAAAAAAAACAAGTCGACAGAAGACTACGGATTTCTGCATAAATGTACATTATATGTACATTCATTTTCTGCTAGAGTTGTAGCAGAAAAAAATTCCGATTTGGCCAAATTTTTACTTGACAGTAAACGGTTTAAGAAATAAAAAAATATACGCAAACTTATTTTTTACTCTGATGGGAACCGTGTTCCAATTACATAAACTAGTACGTATGATTGTTATTAAATAAATAAATTTCTGACTGATGGCTATTTTTGAAAACAAAAGTAATCTTAGATAGATAACGTACATTTTACTAAATCACGTCTATTTTAATCTTGCGATGACCTATGTACGTCTTGCTGTGTATTTTTTCAATCGTTTTAATAGTTTGCGTATGCTCAGTTTCGTTTGTTCTCAAATAATGTACATAAAAGAACGTAAAATAATTATTTGAATAGTAATTTATTCTACTTTTCAGTCTTAATTGTGTTATCTATACCTTTGCTGTGCAGCTTGTAAAGCCTTTTCCCTGGGAAAGGACAAACTAACTCTTTCCCCTGTGACTGTTTTGTCCCTTTGGATGGAATAAACACTCTTCTCCGGATTTAGGGTCTTTTCACGCTGAAGACTGATTGGGATTCGGTCTACTTTGTCTTTTTGTACACCATAAGCACTAAAAGACGATTCTCTTTTTACACCAAAACAGAAACGATCCTGAAATTTTGACATAACGTCTTTTCACGTTTCACACGTCATTTATTTGCAGTATTTCCCGATATAACAACAATTAAGATTTAAACACTTTCACACTTATTCTTCTAATATGCATCTCAATTTTCCAGGCGATAAATATGTGATCAAATTATATATAAATGACCGCTACCTGTTGTTCAAGGTAATTGATGGAAAGATTAACTCTTTGTGTATTGAGTACTGAGGGTCTATTTAATCTCAAATCTAACCGTCTTTACATCCGTGCTTCGATCCATGACGGTAATTCTGTATGAAAACTATGTAATGGGTAGCATGATAAACCTTGTAAGAATAACATTAAACCTGTTGTAGTATGATTTAAATGGGCAGATACAAAAAATAGAAAACTAATTCTTCCTGAGAAATAATACATTAAAGTAGACTAAAAAGAATAATCTGTTGCATTTAAAATATTGAATAGTCACTAATATGTTGAATGTTGTGTGAACTTTAGGTTAATGGTTTCGATATTTACTGAAATATATTGTAAGTGTTTAGTCACTTACATGTACATGGCATTTTTAATATCATGACACAAAGTATAAATGAATATATTTTAGATTTTGTATGAGCATTACCCTGGCTCCGTGGGGGTATTTTGATTGCCAAGAGTTTAATACGGTCTTGTCATTCTTGACGTTCGTATTCAGGCAAAAGATGTTATTGAATAACAAAATACATTTCCAATTATAACAATATAATACACTTCCAAAGATGCAGTCATTCATCCAGCACACTAACTTTGAAAGCCAGAAATGAACAGGCCATACTTGATCTCTTACAAAATATAGCAGAATCATTCTTTAAAAAATCACCCAAACTGCCATTTAAAGAGTTATATATAACATGTATATACCAAAGTTTCAAATAGCAAGGCAATGTAACCCTTAATAAACATGTATATAGTTATCAGTAACATAGAACGATTTCTATAATGCAAAACTATTTAGTACGAAATAACTTTATTTCTTGACAAATTAAGCCTTCGATACTTGAAAATAAAGGTAATCATAAAACATTACATTAGAGTAATTATGAACTTATTGGTGTAATCCAAATCCTATTAGATATATTACACATGTACTTTTTAGGAGAATTAAGTGCTACTACAACAATTAAAAAAAAATTTCAAATGTTGATGAAACCGGCTTTAACAGTTCAAAGAGGAAATGTATTATCGTGAGTTGAATAAAACTGATTTACAAATCAGAATAAAAGTGCTTTTGATGCCGTTTATGTTTGAAAAAGGCTATTTTTGTATTCATTCATTCAATATATTTATTGATCACCATTCTTTTGGCTACATTAATAATAAAGATACCATAAATAAGGAAATATACACCTCACCATAAGTAACATCCTATTATTTTCCAGGGTTTCATTTAAGATTTTATATACTTTAATATTTTTTAAAGAAATGACAATTTATTAAATATAAATGAAAAATGAAACATACAAACAGAAAACTGCAATCCTTGTCAATTATGGTTAGAACTGAACCCACCCTTTCAGCAGTATACAACATTTGGTAATAGGAGAAAAAAACAATAAGAAACTAATTCAAAGTTAGAATATCTGGCAACATATGTGTTGAGTTCAGAGGACAAATTACATTTCAATATATAAAAAAAAATTAATGTAAAACGGCATTTATACTTTACTTGATTGAACTTTTTTGAAGTTTGTTTGTTGGTTTGGTGTTTAGTGCCACTTTCAGCTATTTTTTGGCGTCCAATTTTTATTGGGGGAGGAAGACGAAGTACCCGGAGAAAACCCGACATGTGGCGGGAAAACTGGCAACCTTTGTCAATTAAGATTGGAGTCGAGTACACCTGCTCACAGTGAGACTCGAACCTGCAATCTCAGTGTTGACAGACCACGTGATCACAAGTAGACGAACTACCTTAATCACTCTGCCACCGAGGCCCCCTTTTTAAGTAGAATTCATTCAAAACATACTGAAGGGCAAGAAAAACAAACATATTGCCAAATCCTGTAATTTCACATTCAGATATAAACATAATTTTTGTAACTGACAAGTGATTACATACAACACATCTATCCTAGTAAGGGAGACAACAGGTACACCACATCTATCCTAGTTAGGGAGACAAGACAACAGATACAACACATCTATCCTAGTTAGGGAGACAACAGGTACAACACATCTATCCTAGTTAGGGAGACAAGACAACAGATACACCACATCTATCCTAGTTAGGGAGACAACAGATACAACACATCTATCCTAGTTAGGGAGACAACAGATACAACACATCCATCCTAGTTAGCGAGACAACAGGTACAACACATCTATCCTAGTTAGGGAGACAAGACAACAGATACACCACATCTATCCTAGTTAGGGAGACAACAGATACAACACATCTATCCTAGTTAGGGAGACAACAGATACAACACATCTATCCTAGTTAGGGAGACAACCGATACAACACATCTATCCTAGTTAGGGAGACAACAGATACAACGCATCTATCCTAGTTAGGGAGGCAACAGATACACCACATCTATCCTAGTTAGGGAGACAACAGATACAACACATCTATCCTAGTTAGGGAGACAACAGATACAACACATCTATCCTAGTTAGGGAGACAACAGATACAACACATCTATCCTAGTTTGGGAGACAACAGATACACCACATCTATCCTAGTTAGGGAGACAACAGGTACAACACATCTATCCTAGTTAGGGAGACAACAGATACAACACATCTATCCAAGTTAGGGAGACAACAGTAACAACACATCTATCCTAGTCAGGGAGACAACAGATACAACACATTTATCCTAGTTAGGGAGACAACAGATACAACACATCTATCCTAGTTTGGGAGACAAAAGATACAATACATCTATCCTAGTAAGGGAGACAAGACAACAGATACAACACATCTATCCTAGTCAGGGAGACAACAGATACAACACATTCTAGTTAGGGAGACAAGACAACAGATACAACACATCTATCCTAGTTGAGAGACAAGACAACAGATACAACACATCTATCCTAGTCAGGGAGACAACAGATACAACACATTTATCCTAGTTAGGGAGACAACAGATACAACACATCTATCCTAGTTTGGGAGACAACAGATACAACACATCTATCCTAGTTAGGGAGACAAGACAACAGATACAACACATCCATCCTAGTTAGGGAGACAACATATACAACACATCTATCCTAGTAAGGGAGACAACAGATACAACACATCTATCCTAGTTAGGGAGACAACAGATACACCACATCTATCCAAGTTAGGGAGACAACAGTAACAACACATCTATCCTAGACAGGGAGACAACAGATACACCACATCTATCCTAGTTAGGGAGACAACAGGTACAACACATCTATCCTAGTTAGGGAGACAACAGATACAACACATCTATCCAAGTTAGGGAGACAACAGTAACAACACATCTATCCTAGTCAGAGAGACAACAGATACAACACATTTATCCTAGTTAGGGAGACAACAGATACAACACATCTATCCTAGTTTGGGAGACAACAGATACACCACATCTATCCTAGTTAGGGAGACAACAGGTACAACACATCTATCCTAGTTAGGGAGACAACAGATACAACACATCTATCCAAGTTAGGGAGACAACAGTAACAACACATCTATCCTAGTCAGGGAGACAACAGATACAACACATTTATCCTAGTTAGGGAGACAACAGATACAACACATCTATCCTAGTTTGGGAGACAACAGATACACCATATCTATCCTAGTAAGGGAGACAAGACAACAGATACAACACATCTATCCTAGTCAGGGAGACAACAGATACAACACATCTATCCTAGTTGAGAGACAAGACAACAGATACAACACATCTATCCTAGTTGAGAGACAAGACAACAGATACAACACATCTATCCTAGTTGAGAGACAAGACAACAGATACAACACATCTATCCTAGTCAGGGAGACAACAGATACAACACATTTATCCTAGTTAGGGAGACAACAGATACAACACATCTATCCTAGTTTGGGAGACAACAGATACAACACATCTATTCTAGTTAGGGAGACAAGACAACAGATACAACACATCTATCCTAGTTAGGGAGACAACATATACAACACATCTATCCTAGTTAGGGAGACAAGACAACAGGTACAACACATCCATCCTAGTTAGGGAGACAATAGATACACCACATCTATCCTAGTTAGGGAGACAACAGATACACCACATCTATCCTAGTTAGGGAGACAACATATACAACACATCTATCCTAGTTAGGAAGACAACAGATACAACACATCTATCCTAGTTAGGGAGACAACAGATACAACACATCTATCCTAGTTAGGGTGACAACATATACAACACATCTATCCTAGTTAGGAAGACAACAGATACAACACATCTATCCTAGTAAGGGAGACAACAGATACAACACATCTATCCTAGTTAGGGAGACAACAGGTACAACACATCTATCCTAGTTAGGGAGACAACAGATACAACACATCTATCCTAGTTAGGAAGACAACAGATACAACACATCTATCCTAGTTAGGGAGACAACAGATACAACACATCTATCCTAGTTAGGGAGACAACAGATACAACACATCTATCCTAGTTAGGGAGACAACAGATACAACACATCTATCCTAGTTAGGAAGACAACAGATACAACACATCTATCCTAGTTAGGGAGACAACAGATACAACACATCTATCCTAGTTAGGGAGACAACAGATACAACACATCTATCCTAGTTAGGGAGACAACAGGTACAACACATCTATCCTAGTCAGGGAGACAACAGATACAACACATCTATCCTAGTTAGGGAGACAACAGATACAACACATCTATCCTAGTCAGGGAGACAACAGATACAACACATTTATCCTAGCTAGGGAGACAACAGATACAACACATCTATCCTAGCAAGGATAAGAAGCTGCTGAAGCAAGGATAAGAAGCTGCTGAAGCAAGGATAAGAAGCTGCTGAAGTAAGGATAAGAGGCTGCTGAAGCAAGGATAAGAAGCTGCTGAAGCAAAGATAAGAAGCTGCTGAAGCAAAGATAAGAAGCTGCTGAAGCAAGGATAAGAAGCTGCTGAAGCAAGGATAAGAAGCTGCTGAAGTAAGGATAAGAGGCTGCTGAAGCAAGGATAAGAAGCTGCTGAAGCAAGGATAAGAAGCTGCTGAAGCAAAGATAAGAAGCTGCTGAAGCAAGGATAAGAAGCTGCTGAAGCAAGGATAAGAAGCTGCTGAAGCAAGGATAAGAAGCTGCTGAAGCAAAGATAAGAAGCTGCTGAAGCAAGGATAAGAAGCTGCTGAAGCAAGGATAAGAAGCTCTCACTCATACTTTAGTAAGTTACTTATATCAGTACTAATTGGTACATCAATGATATTTATCTCAACTGAGAGAAATTTTTTTTGTGCATAGACTGAGCCACATATTTCACTACTAATGGACATGAACTAAATGGATTTACATAAATCCTTATAACAGTTGTTTTGCTTGCCAAGCAGAAGATCCTTTACCTTGTGGAAGCAGCTACTTTCAAACCTGCAACTGAATTGGATGTGTTCTGCTTCGTTTTTGTAGTTGTGTTAACATTTCTATAACAAACTTTTGCTTTGGAATGTCGGGCTAGTATTCTTCTCCCATATTTTTGTAATCACATTTAGTCTTTCAGATAACAGCAAACTTGACAAAGCAATAGTAACACATGAATCAAAATTACTAAATTTTATCACTAAAATCCCAGCTTTATCCCATGTTCTAACATACTACGAAATTCCAAGATCATGTACAAGACTGTAGGAGTTGAATCAATGTACATTTAATTTAGGCATTTGTGAATACGTGTAGTGGTGATGAAATTTGAGCAATGCAATCATTAAATACAGCTCTAATATCACTTGGCTAGACACAATGGAGATTAACACATTAAATTCAATATTATCAACAAAGTGAGGTATTAATATTGTATATTTTTATTCTTGTATAACTCAATATGTACATTAAACTCTGCCAGAGTACTTATAGAAGTTAATATAATCACTGTATAGACCTTTAAACACCTCTCGTACTCCCTGGTTTAGTACCATGTGCAGCTGAGCTAATACGTGTTTATCACTGATATCTAACAACTTGTAAATAGCTGATACTAGTGCTTTCTGAAATACAGCAAAAAAGGTTGTTAGAAATATATAAAACTGCAGTTCCTTAAAAATAAACATTTACCTGACTCGGCAAATATGTTAGGTGTTCCTTTTTTTCAAGTATAAATTATGGTCAAATATTAATATTGTAAAATATTCAAGTTCTTTTACGATTGTAATCATTACTAAAAAGACCAATATTGACAATTTTACTTATTTCTGAAAATAAGTCTTAATGATTTGTAGTTGCACAAATAAGTAAGTCTTTGGTAGGTAGGTTTTGACCCACTACATAATTCTGTTTTTTGGTATTTTGTATCGAGATGGTTCATAATAATTTCAGAGGTGATTTCCCTTCGCATAATATTTCAGCATCATTGTTATGTTTTTATTTCTGCATTTATTAAAATGAATTTTTTTTTTAAAACAGAGGTAGTTTTTAATCAATATCTTATTAAATTGTTAAAATGAAGATATCAATGATCTTAATAAATATACATTAGAAATGCTCCAGACTTGAAATTGATATTTACAGCACAAGACACAATACCTGATGCTGTTAATGATAATGAACAAGGTTTAAATGCTTTCATTCAATTATGACACAACTTTAATTTACTTCATACCATCATTAAAAGCCAGTCTATTTTTTTCAATTTACTGAAATTTGATATACTATTCAAGGGCAGACTATAACATGTACTTTATACATTAAGTTTAGATTTGTGTTGATTGGTCATTTATCACTGTTGCTATGCTGAATATAATTTTAAGGCAGTGCTAAAATGTCTTATCTGCAAGTGACAAATACTTAATCTCCAAATGACCAAGACTTCAGTCTGATTGTGACCAAGACTACTCTCCAAATGACCAAGACTTTGGTCTGCTTGTGACCAAGACATAATCTCCAAATGACCACGACTTTAGTCTGTGTGTTGTGACCAAAACTTTATCTCCTAATGACTAAGACTTAATCTGCTATTGACCAAGACTTAATCTGCTGGCTACAAAGAGTTTATCTAGCTTTTGGCTTGTTTTAGTAAATTTGTCAATCAGAATTTGTTTACATTTTGATGAATTTAAATTAGATATAATTAAAGTTTATAATTCATTAACATGTTAAACATTTGGTTTGAACCAATTTGTATATCTGTAAATTCAATTTTTCTTGATTCAGTTATTTATCAACAAAACAGAAACAGAGGACAGTAAACAACTTACCTTAACAGTAGGCAACAAGGTGCACTGATGAACATGGTCTACATAGTCAGCAACCATGTATACTACTGCTTTACCAAACTCCTCTTTATGTGTAGAAATCAAAGTAAATAGTCTGGAAATAATGAAATGGAAATCATTAAAAAAAAATATTTTTTTTTTAATTAAAAAAAAATTATTTTTAAAATTATTTCAAAATATATGTATGCTAGTATTCCAAACAAAAGCTAAGATGTCTCACCTAGTATTCATACATGTATATGTTATATTTCTCTCAGCCCAAAGTGTGAGACTGGACTTAATTTTGTGTGAGATTGGATGATTTTGTGTGAGATTTTTAATCGACACTGTTTTTGCGTTATTTTGTGTTTTTATTGTGTAATTTTGTTGATTGTTATTTGTTACTTTTTATAGATTGTTCCAAACAGAAATGAAATAAAAAGAATAATAAATTGTTATAAATATTTTATTTTGTTCATTCATTGTTTAGCACATTTTAAAGGCAATAAAACAATAACAATAACAATTTTTTACTAAAGTACTAAATAAGCATCACGAAAGTTCAAATCAACACTGGTTGAAGCACTAAATTTGGTATCAAATAACTTCACAAGTTCTAATCTGCAATGTTTGAAGCTGAATTTGCTGCTTTCAGTAGTTCTTTAGTAGGTTTAAATTCACAGCAGATGGTATTGGTGTTTAGTTTGGCACTTAGTAAACTATGTATGGTGTTGCTGGATAGGTTGTGTCTGCTGTCTGTCTGTATTTTCTTCAGCATGCTGAACGTTCTCTCTTGGTCTGCATTGGAGTGAGCAATTGACAGACATGCAATGGCCAATGTGCTTAGATTTCTGTACTGTAGTCTGTCATTTATTAGTTTCTGTGTTGCCATCTTGGTCCAAAATGTGTCAAGTGGTGTTTCTGCATCTGATTGTGGTAACTCTGCCTTTGGTGATGCCAAGTACTCAAGTGCTTCACTCTCAACTTCTGCTGTAGGAACTTCAGGTGTAAACCTTCTAGCTTAGACAACAATATCTTCTGTTGTGACTTTGTCTTTGGTGTTAGGATTGAGGAAGGCTAGAGTACGAAGTGTGTTGTCATCAAAAGGAAATTTCTGTAACATCTTTTTGGTAACTGCTTGGTAAAACATCCTAACATGCTTGAAGAACTTAGACAAAGTTGCTGTAGTTAACTCCTTCTCGTGGATGTACTGTCTGGTGTCCATGCCAATGGCGATGTTGGTGTCTGAATGCTGGTTGTCTGGGTTTTGATAGTCCACTTGGGTCACGTCTGAGTATGTACTTATAACTTTGGTTAGAACGAATTTAGCCAAAAATTTTCTCAAAAGTCGAAGCATCTCTGTGTGTAGGTAACCAATCATTGAGGTGCCGCTCTGGAATGTGGTGTTGAATTCATTCAGGATTGGTAAAATTAAATACAGGAAAAGGTAGTACAGGTGCATCTCATCATTGTGTAGACCGGTGTTACATCTTTGAACAAGGCCTGGATTTTTATTTTCAGGGTGGCTGGCAAAGTAACTTTGTAACGCTGGCCATTGCTGTAAAAATCTTGTTATACAGTTCTGAAGACTAAGCCATCTTGTACTGCAATGTTTTAAAAGCTTAAGTGGGTCTGTATCGGTAGAGTATAGAAATTCCTTGTGTTTGGTGCTGCTGTTGAATTGGAAGTAAACATCTGTCAGAAGTTCTTCTATGGGCAGTGGAAGTGCCTAAATCCCATCTTTGGTACATAGGTTTGCTAGGTGGCATACACATCCTAGGTCAAAGATGTTTGGGTTGGCATCTTTAACTCGGGACAGTACACTGTTGTCATTGCCGTTCATCACATTTGTGTTGTCGCTGGAATAACCAATGCAATTAGACCATGGTATCTGTCGATCAGAGAAGATTTTGTTTATTGTGTTAAAAAGGTTCTCGCCTGTTCCAATATTGCATGTGGGAATACCAAGGAACTTTGTTGTCACCCGTAAAATGGATTTGTTGTCACCCATGTCAGTGGACTCATCAACCATAATAGAAAACTTTTGTGTTTGGCATAGCTTTGTTATTTCTGCATCAAGATGGGGCGCTAAGGCGTTGTTCAGTATGTGTGTGGTTTTAGTCCTTTTACATGTACATCGGAACTTCTTGGCGATGTTTGAGTGTGGGAACATAGCCCTGCATAACTCTGTGAAATGATCAGCAAATAGAAAAGGCAGATTGTGTTCAGCAACAAAATTGGTAAATAATAGTTCTGCATTGGTAACATCGTCAATATCTTGTTTCTTGAACATATCCGTAACTTTCCGTAACTGGGTAGACCCTGTGTTGGAAATATGCTTGTCCCCCTTTGAGTGTTTAACTACATTGTATCTACCGCTGTGTGCAATGCTAAAATCAACATTACAAGCAGTACAGTATCCGTGGGTGCCACTGTTACTGCTCTCTTTCAGCCAGGGAATTCGGACAGCAATAACTGGTTGAACTTTGAATGATACGCTTTTTTCTCAGCTGGTAACACTTTGGAACATATCGATAACTGTCTTTTTGGCATTGTGGAATACAAATGGCAATACAATTGTAGTCATCGTTATATATGTTCTTACTAAGCTTACCCAAGCCTAAATTTTACTCAGTTATTAGAAATTGTTTAAAATTTAATTAATCCTTCTTTTTTGTCTTGGATCATTTTCATTAAAAATCAATATCTTTTATTTATGGCTAAAACAAACATATTAGACGCTAACACCTCATTAGTTATATTTATAATGATTGTTTATTGTCCTTAATTGACACTTAAATTCCATCATACACCTAATAATTATGATCCGACCTTTGTACAGGTAAAATAATCAATACTGTAACTTTGATAACCTCGGGATTTATCTGTCGTGTTATGAACATTCTAGTGTAAACAAAGATGGCGGATGACAAATGAATGCAAATCATTGTGCAGAAAACATGACTTCTTCTTTTATAGTTGTGACAAAAGTTTTGCGTGAGATTCTCTTCTCACGCAGTGAGAGCGTGAGGACCTTCAGAATTGTGTGAGATTTCGTCTCATGCTGTAAGATATCACATGTATGCCAGTATTCAAGTTTCCATCTCAAATAAAAAAAAGATAGCATAATACAGCTGTAATTTATTAACAGTGGCATAAAACCTCAAATAAACAGTACAAGTAAAAGAATCTTATCAGAATTTTTTGTCACATTGAAGTATTTACAAATTAGCAACTAAACAACTCAAAAAAATAATAATAGAATCTTATCAGACTTTTTGTCAAATTTAAGCATTTTCCAATTGTTTAAAATACATTTTTATAAATTACTAAAAATAGTACTAAACAGTAGAAGGTCAGTTCCCCTTAATGCAGCTATTAACTTACCTGTCAATCATATAAACACAACCAATCAGATCAGATTCCACGTCCTGTGTCTTAGACAGAAGATCTTGGTCACCTTGTTGTATTAACCAAAATAACAAACGTATTAAAGTCAAGGAAATATATGATATACAGAGAGGTTAATCAAATGTATGAGTGCATGTAAAGAGATGTATATGCCTATGAATATTACAACTTGATGATAAAATTTTACACGTTAAACATATCATAATATATTGCATTAACATGTCAGTTAGATACTGTAAACGTATTAATGTTTGCGGATTCTAATTTTCGCGTTTGTCAAGTTGAACATTTTCGCGGGTACTGATTTTCGCGGAATTCATCGAAGATAATATAATTAAATATGACTATATATACACACCCATTTTTATTTCCTTTCCAAACCTACTTTAATCCTTTGAAAAAAGTTCACATACGTTTATGACGTGTGACTTTGTGTACAGAAATATCGACTTCCCCTGAAGCAATTTAGCCCTAAAGTGTTGATTTTATACTAACTTCTACTCACTTGAGAAAAACATGAGCTTGGATGGTTAATGCATTTCAACATATTAGACCTGAAACATTAACTCGAGGTTGGTTTAACTCGGGGATCAAAGAAGCCGTTGAGAAATGTAGAGATTAACTTTCCATTATAAAAACACTTGTTAATTAAAAATCAACACTTCGTTGTACAATTGTTTATTGTAATCAGTGATCCGTACAATGAAACGTTACTAGTAATCAGGCCGTCTTGATGTACGCATTGTAAATAGATATGTATTGATTCTGTCAATAATTTGTAAAATATTCTTTGCATTTTCATTCACGCCAATTTAAGGTAAATAATATCAAACATTTGATTTCAATAATTGATTGAAGAAAATAGCCAAAATTAGTATACCGCGAAAATTACTACGTTACAGTATCAGATACAAGTATTTCCTTTCACTCAAAAACACTGACATAAAGAGAAATATATATTTATTATAGTTTGACAAATTTAAAGAAAATGAAAATAAAAGAGATACAAGTGTTTTGACTTGATACATACATCTTCTATTTCTTTGCAATTCAAATCAAGGCAAAATATACTAATATTTTGCATAAACAAAATACTGGTATAGTCTATGAATGGGTTATGCAATAAATCAGGAAGTTACGAAAGCAGACTAAAGATTTACTTAAATGGCTTAGAAAGCAACTTTTAGTAATCTTAAGTAAGCTAAGTTAGATAAGAATAGTTTAATTTTTACAGATTTAGAATTAAGATGATGATATTTAATGCCATTTATTTGTCATGTAGCAACCTATGTCAAAGCTGAATGTGTTGACGAAAATTTCCATTTGAATTATAACACCAAATCCTTACAGTAATTTATATATGGAAAGGATATGTTTAGAACAGCCAAGAAATACTGGTATAATATCAAATACTGTGTTGAAGTGATTCAATAGGACTTCATTCAAAATCTCATACAATGATGGAAATGTTTCCATAGAAACCGGAATTAAAATGACAGCTCCTAGAACAGTCAGGATCATTTGTTTGGTCACTGGACACTAAAAAGTAATAAAAACTATAAGTAAATGGTTAGTTTGCATGCAACTACTGATGTGAAACAACTTAAACACATAGACATCCACAAGTTTGTTAACCACCCATGGTTACCAGCGGGAACAATCAAATAAAATAACCACAAATTGGTGCATTTATCATTTATTCATGTTCCATAAACTACTAGAAGAGTTCAACTGCTCATAAAATATTTCTGAACCATTTATTTGTAGAAAAATAAATCCATTAAGTTTTTCATTCATGTTCCTATATAATGTAGATGTACTAGTATCTTCTTAGATACAGTATGTTAAGATTCCTGATTACAACATATGTACACTCTATGAGAACAGTCACAAATGGAGTACAAGACTGAACTACAAGAATACTGGTCAGAAATATTATTTCTATGCCTTACTGTTAAAAGTATTTTATGTTGTACATCACATATTAGTTTAGCAACAGAGTTACTACTGTCCTTTGTCTGTTGAGCAAGACTGGTCAGGTACCCGGTCAGCTGTAAAAACACAAATTGAAATAATTAAATCACCAAAGAAACTTACATAATAATTGACAATTTAACATTTTGGAAATAAATAGATATAAACATTTTAGCTAAATTACTTAACAGGATGCAGGACACTATCTGCCATTTTTGTGAAAATTTTAAAATAGTTTGTTTGAATGGTGTTTTAACGCCACTTTCAGCAATTTTTCAGCTATTTCATGGCGTCCAGTTTTTATTGGGGGAGGAAGCCGGAGTACCCGGAAAGAACCCCTGACCTGCGGTAGGAAAACTGGCAATCCTTGTCAATTAAGATTGGAGTTGAGTACACCCTGCCTGCAGTGAGAATCGAACCCGCAATCTCAGTGTTGACAGACCACGTGATCAATAGTAGACGAACTACCTTGACCACTCGGCCACCGTGGCCCCTTTACCTACAAATAAATCAACTGGGATATGATGGACTAATGGAAACACAATTTTGGCTGCCACCGAGAGTATTTAGTTGGGATAGAGAATTTGGCTCCTGTTGTAGTGGTTACATTAAGCCTACTCTTTTTCCAAAAAAAGGATCTCTATTATCAAGACCAAGGAACTCTCAAAATACTTCACCAACTTTGGCATGCTGTCGAGCTTTCATCATGAGAGGGCCTACCTTATGTGCCACCTAGGGACATGCTGGGTAGCTCTCTCAGCAGAACACTGGGAACACAACTAGTTTGGTCCCAGCAGTACTCACATTGTGAATTGACTGTAAAAAACAAGTACTTTGTTCCTCAGACATGTTACTAGACAGTAGGTGAAGCCATATGTTTAAACTTGTTGTTGCCGCAGCATGATCTGTTAGCAATAAATCTACATTCTGTAAATATAAATGACACATAAAAAACAGTAAAGAAACCATTTAATTCAACATCCTAGTACTAACAATTCTGTTTGGAGTATATAAACATGATTGTATTATGCTGCTAAGAACAAAATGGCCAAGAGTACTTAACATATTTCACTACATTATTGATGCACTGATAGTTTTATTTTTATTCTCTTATACCTATTTTTACTACCATAATTAAATTTTTAATATTAATTCATACCCCCCAAAATATTACACATTATTATTACAATAGCATTCATACTTACCACTGACTGCTCTAAATTATATAATAATTCCTTAAACTGTGAAATGTCACATGACACAATGACTGTCGACACCAAAGACAACAGGTCATCTTTGAGGTCAAATGTACTTTTATCTTCATCACTCTTCGTTGTCTTGTTGTTCATATATCCAAGCTTCCTAGAGCTGTACTGCTTAAGCAAATCAAAACCTCTATCTAATATGGCTGTCCTTCTTTCTAAAGACAATTCCAAGTTACCTTTAAGTCTGACCGACTGATGCAGAAAATCTATTGCTGGCTTCATCCTATCAGTGGCCTGTTGTCAATTGATAAATTTTGCAATATTTAATGGTTGCTATAAAATACTTTTATCAAAGTAGAAAGCGTTAATGCTATGTTCATTATGGAAATGTTCTATTATAAATGTATAAATTGTACAAAAAATAAATTATTACTAAATAGTTTTCATGGTTGTGAGTTCAATGATATCAAATTTTTTTTTAAATGGGATATATCGTTACTATGAAACCAAACAGAAAATAAATTTTTATGTTCATGTGAAACATGAATGTTTTTAATATACATGTTTTTTCAATAAGTAAATTTATCTTTTTACAGATGAGAACACGAGATAAAAGGCACATATTGAAACTTGAGCCAAGAAAAACAATGATGTGGGAATGTTCCATTGTTTTTAATGTCATTTTTCCTAATAAAAATTAAAAATATCTCAAAACTAAATAGATGGTGCACAATAAGATTTCCTAATTATGACAATACAAGTTTAGTAAAATTCCTTTGAATAGTTTAGAAGAAGTTGTGGAAAAAAAGAAAGTGAGACAACACTGACTTTATACAAATCAGAAGCAAGATAAAATTGGTAGTGATCTGTCTGTACTACATAGGGCCACAATAAAGTCCATACCTGGATACATTGTAATTGTTTCAACGACCAATCAAAAGCAAACTGAAAATTCTTCTGTGATTTGTTGCCGTCTTTCTGAAGATTTTCAGACTGTTCCAGCAGCAGAGCATACATCTGAGCTACAGGAGATATAACTGGATCCTGGTTAGCCACTTTTCTTAAAGCACACAACAAATTGAAAACTGGTATGGATAAAGTTGCTATATATTTCTTACACAATGTCAGGATATCCTCTCTCACATAAGGTCTCTTTAAAGCCTAAAATTAAAACAATGGAGAAAGGCTGAATGATTATTTTAAGTTTTAAGACACATTTTGGGGGGTTTAATATTCTTTATACATTATGGCTCATATAAACACACTACATGTATGTTCATAACAAACTGTTAAAAACATTATGATGTATACAAAAACTACATGTACAGGTATGATGTTTTGTCTATATCTTATATATTATTTAGTTCATCAATTTTTATTGGTTAATTATTTGAAATGCTAGACAGAAAAATATTTGTGTTATTATAAATTTGTAAATATCCCTCTTAATCTTTAGGGGCTCCCATAGCCAAGTGATTAATATTGTTTGTCTACTATTGATCACATGGTCTGTACACATCAACATTGCAGGTTTGAGTCTCACTGTGGGGAGGATGCACCTGACTCCAATCTTAACTGACAAGGATTGCAGGTCTTTCTACCAAAGGTCTGGTTTTTCTCCTGCTTCCTACCCAATAAAAACTTGACACCTTGATATCGCTGAAATAGTGCTGAAAGTGGCATTAAACAACATTCTAACAAAAAAACAATCAACTTTAATCTTTATCTATGCTTTCAAGTTCAGAGTTTAAACAGTTTGAGAAACACAAAAAAATATGTAAAATTTAAATATTTTTCATATTTGCCTTGTTTACTTTTGGTTATCAAAATTAACTCAAGTGTCATTTTTAAAAAAGACCTTTGTTTAACGTTCACATAAAGTATGTGTTGTTATCCAAATTTATTCAATACTTACAACAAGTAACTGCTGAATAAGCAATCGGGTTAACTGTATCGCACATTGTTCCTGCTTTGTAATAGTTTGTTTTCTGTATATTGTCTCCACTGCTAAACTTATTTCATCTTTAAGCTATTGAAATAAAAAACTAGATGAAAGTATGCCCTTGCAGCTAATAATTAAGGTCAATATGTTAGTGGCAATGTTATGTACAAGAAATAAACTGTGTCTGTTAGACAAAAATGATGACCGATTTTTACCAGCAACATGAAGAGTGTGTTGCATTAGGCAGAAATTTTAGGAAAAGTTATTCAAAATCAAAATCCTTTGGTGTATAATAAATATAAATGCTGTACAGCTCTAATAATAAAGGATAGCCTGACAAGACATATACCCGTATCTCAGCTAACCGGCATGCAAACTAAGTCTGACTATTTTCAGAATTTTTCACAAAAATCAAAATCATTTGGCCCTGCATGCATCCATTATTTATAAAATCATCCTACTACATATAAATGCTGTAGCTCTTTAAATGAAGGAGAAGATAGCAGACAAGACAAGTACCCCCTATTTCAGTACCGTAAAAAGTGTCGTATTGTCCGCAGTTTTTTCTTTTAATCTAAGTCGGAAAGGAATGGTGCGGATTATACGTAAATACAAACTCGGTAGTTTTTTTTCGACCCGTTGATTGTTGTCACTGGCCACGCCATTTTGTTGTTGTGTTAGATGCGGTATTTTTGAACTATTCTAACATGATTCTTTTATAAACTTTCATTATGTATACTTTGAAATGATATTAATTTTACTTAAATTATTTTTATTTATGATTTTAATTATATATGACGAATAAAAATTGAAACGGATACGAAAATAGAGGATGTTTAAACCAGCTATGCGTAAAATGCAAATGGCGTCGTTATGTAACGTTACAGAAGATCGATGTTTTGTTTGCAATCTTTGAGGGATTGAAATAAAACGTGTTTTCTTTTTTCTTTTCTTTGTTTACGTTGATAAATGAAAGTTGACAAATCGGTTTGGTTTCAAAATGTGTGAGTATTCGTTTTAACAATGATCAACATAGACGATATGAAAATGCACTTTTTTAAATTTTATTTATTACAATCGTAAGAAATAAATAAAACGATAGATATTAATGATATTTTAGAAGAGAATAAATTACATATCACAGTAAAAACTTTTTAAAAAGCGCGCCCAAGTCGGACTCGGATGTCTTCATCATGACGCGTTTTGTAAAAACTTGTATGTGTGGATTGTACATGCATATAAGAAGTTTTCCACAATTTTCTGGTCCAAGATAGGGGTGCGGACAATACGCAAATGCGGAATATACGCACCGTTTTATGGTAATCTGGTCTGCTAACTGTCCAACTACCTCTAGTTTTAAAAATATGTCACAAAAATCAAAATTGTTTAGCCCTGCATGCCTCCATTATGTTAACAATTTTGCTATTAAATATAAATGCTGTAGCTCTAAAAACGAAGAAGAAGGTAGAATTAAAAGACATATACCCCTACTAAATATAAATGCCCTACAACCTGCAAACCTACAAAATTCCAAATATCTTTTAGTTTTAGGAAAATTTAATGAAAATCAAAATCTTTTGGTCCTGCATACCTTCATCAGGTGTACAAACATGCTCATACATATAAATGCTGTAGCTCAAAAGATGAAGGAGATATAGCTGGTCCAAGCATGTACCCTTACCTTTGTTATCTGGTCTGCAAACTGACTAAGTCAAACTATCTCTAGTTTTAAGAATATTTCCAAATCCTTTGGCCCTACACACCTCCATTATGTGTTCAAATATCTTACCAAATATAAACAATGTAAATTAAATACTTATAAGTATATAGCTAAACAAAACAATGAAATTTTATAAAACAATCAAATTAGAATGAAATTAAACAAAAAATAATAAACCTTTTCAATAAAATTTTCTGTTTTCTCCAACAACTGTCCTTCTTTACATACAGTCTTGAAACAAGTAGAAATAAAAACGTCTGTATCAGTAGATAATGTCTGTTTATTCTGAAGAAAAAAGAATTAAAACCAGTTTATAATTAGTAATTTTCAGCTTCAATGAAACATCAATCCAGATGCTTAAAAAAACCAGAAAACAGCTGACCAATCAACTTTGTTCTGTGTTATCTGTCAGCTATAGTATACTCACAAGAACTACAATGACAGTTCAGTTTAGAAAGTAGATTTGCATGCAAAGAGTCAATCAGAAACAATAAGGTCCACATAAAAGTTAATCATACAGGCCTCTACAATAACTTTTTCTAACTTGTTCCTTTTGGACAGATAACTATCAAAATTTACATGTCCAAATGAAAACATAACTTTTTCAAAATTTTGACCCATTTGGCCAGCCACTTAATTTTAGAATTTCCTTCATTAAGCTATGTAAACAATGAATCCAAAGCAAGTGACAAGTGTACTTGAAATATCTTTCATTTATTTCTCAAAACAAATTATTCACCAATAATAATATACAGATGTTTCAACCAAATTACCATCTGCTCAACCAATACACCATGCAACACCTTTTCATTGCTGAAAATAGAGTGTACTACCATACAAGTTTATGATTCAATGTCAAAATAGTCTTACAACTATTATCTGGAAACTTCCTTTATCTAAGTGTTTTCTTGATCATTAGCAAGATTTGTACTGATCCCTTTGCAGCCAGCCTGTTATTTATGGCTATGAATATGAATGAAGTTGGAACCAGTAATAAGGAATTTTCATAAAAATTTTTTCAGCAATTAAAAAAAAGATTATGGATAATAAATTCAGGAAGCTATTGACAAACTTGTATTTTCAAGAAAAAAAATTAAAATTCTTTAACACATTTTTTAGAGGCTTATTTTCACTTCATCAACGGGACAAGTGACTACTGAGTTCTCCCCTCCCGGGCAATCAGAGAAATTTTATTGTCCAGCACTGGCTTATATAGACCCAGTAAAATACATGCAATTCCAATTGTGTTTGAAATTAGTAACTTTTACATAAACTATAAATAAATTGTATGCAATTAGTTGGCAATTTAAATAGCAGACAATACAGTTATAAACAGAGATTGCTTGAAACTACATTTTTATACCTGATAAAAATATAAACAAAATACTACATTCAGTATGACTTCCAGATGTACTGCTTTTAAAACAGTGGATGTGGATTCTACCAGATGTGTTAATAAAGGGAGGCAATCTTTCTTCAAATCCTGGCTGCCATGGTAACATACCAGTAATAATCCCACAAAACATCTGATTTGATCCAATGGCTCCATAAATGTAAGAGGAAGGATTTCAAGGATCTGAAATGGTTTATAAAATATTAAGATGAAAACATAATGAATCTGAACAGGTCACAAAGGGTTGAGTGGAAGATATGGCAAGCTTTAGATTGAGAATAATGAGGTGCTTAAAACTCTAGTACTGTTAACAAAGAATGAACTTAAAACAATAACTTACTTTTAATTTCCATTTATTCTTTTTTTTTTAATTATAGGCAAAGTAACCTGATCAATAATGAAACAGATATTAAGAGGAGCCTTTCATTACCTTAAATTTTCTTCTATTTTCTTCATACTATTTTGAAAGTACAAAAAGTGAGGAAAAACTTAATTAAGGACAAACATATTATGGGTATATTAAGTAAATATTAACAACTTATATATTATAAATAATCCTAGAAGTTACAATTATGGCCTAAGATAACCCAGCTACATGTACATTTGAACAGACCTTTTTCAGATGAATAGGAAACCTGTCTGTGAATTCAATGGCATTAACTGAGCCAGCCAAAGCTTTCTTCATCATGTCATTCAAATTTATTTTTTCTATAAACCTGAAAAAAAAATCAAAATATGTTTAAAAGACAGGGGGGTTTATTGTAGTTAACTACATGTACATAAATCATGTCTGTATACAGTTTAAATAATTAACTATAAATGTTATTGAAACTCAGGAAGAAATGTGAGTGCTAAAGAACTTGCAATTTTTTTCTCTCTCTGAAGAGTTTATCAAGGATTTAGAATAAAACCCATCTTGAACTTTAAAAAATGATGGTGATAACATGTCAATTTGAAAATATGTGGACAAGTTTATCATTGATTGTTATATTAGAAAATGATCAAATTATGTCAGTTTTTTAAGATGAATGTTAACATTTGTGTTTGGACTTGTTTAATATCTTACCCTCTGTTTACATCTATATCTTACCCTCTGTTCACATCAATATCTTACCCTATGTTCACATCTATATCTTACCCTCTGTTCACATCTATATCTTACCCTCTGTCTTTACATTATTTTAAAATGTTCACATCTATATCTTACCCTCTGTTTACATCTATATCTTACCCTCTGTTCACATCTATATCTTACCCTCTGTCTTTACATTATTTTAAAATGTTCACATCTATATCTTATCCTCTGTTTACATCTATATCTTACCATCTGTTCACATCTATATCTTACCATCTGTTCACATCTATATCTTACCCTCTGTTCACATCTATATCTTACCCTCTGTTCACATCTATATCTTACCATCTGTTCACATCTATATCTTACCCTCTGTTCACATCTATATCTTACCCTCTGTCTTTCAGTAACCATGCCTTATCACCCAAAATACTGAACACATTTCTAATAGACACATTTTTTGTCATTTTCTTTGGCCTACAACACAGACAAGTTTTTTAATACAATCCAGTATACAATAGAATATATAACAAGCTTAGACTTGAAAATAGTCAAAGCAATTGACATATTGATAATTCTTCTGACATGGTTATAGATTGTTAAAGCTTCTGACATGGATGTTACAGACTGTTAATGCTTCTGACATGGAGGTTACAGATTGTTAATACTTCTGAAATGGATGCTACAGACTGTTAATACTTCTGAAATGGAGGCTACAGACTGTTAATGATTCTGACATGGACAGTTACAGACTGTTAATGATTCTGACATTAAGGTTAGACTGTTAATGATTCTGACATGGAGGTCATAGACTGTTAATGCTTCTGACATGGACAGTTACAGACTGCTAATGCTTCTCAGATGAAGGTTAGACAGTTAATGAATCTGACATGGAGGTTACAGACTGTTAATGCATCTGACATGGAAGTTATAGACTGTTAATGCATCTGACATGGAGGTTATATATTGTTATTTCTTCTGACATAGAGATTATACACTGCTAATGCTACTGACATGAAGGTTAGACTGTTAATGCTTCTGACATTGAGGTTATAGACTGTAAATGCTTCTGACACGGACACAAACAGACTGTTAATGCTTCTGACATGGAGGATATAGACTGTTAATGCTTCTGACATGGATGTTACAGACTGTTAATGCTTCTGACATGGAGGTTATATATTGTTAATTCTTCTGACATAGAGATTATACACTGTTAATGGTAATGACATGAAAGTTAGACTGTTAATGCTTCTGACAATGACGTTTTATACTGTTAATGCTTCTGACATGGAGACAAACAGACTGTTTATGCTTCTGACATTGAGAATATAGACTGTTAATGCTTCTGACATGGATGTTACCGACTGTTAATGCTTCTGACATGGAGGTTATAGAAAATAGCGAAGAAAACAGACCGAACAACAAGAGCCAAAAGCCAAGGGACAGTTACAAATCCGGATATAGACAAACACAAAACAAAAACCAAAAACACAGAAAGAGAGTTACCCGAAGCCAATAAAAACCATGGGTGCACTCAGGTGCTCCGGACGAGTAAGCAGTGCCTGCCTCTAATTAGACAACCGTTGAGTTACTCATTGTCTTGTCTAGGGTCAAATCCAGGAATAGGAAATACTACCTATGACTCAGCGAAACTGTCAGATCGTATTTGAGACACTGATGTCCCATAACGATCATTTAAGTCGTGGTGCCAACCATAGAACTTCTGGAGAGATAACATCAACTTAGATACAACAAACCCTTGTTTGAGTAGTTTAGCAGTCAACAGCAGTGATCCGTCTAGAAAATCGGAATAATGATTGCAGGATCTAGAGTAACGTATAAGTTGTGAAATGTACACACCATATGCTGGAGCTGCTGGAATGTTGCTGTTGATGAACGGGAAGTTGACAATTGGAAAGTTGATGTCATCACGCTTGTCGTATAGAGTCTAGTTTGTAGTTTTCCTTGTTCTATTTCTAGTAATATGTCTAAGTAAGAGGCTGACCTCAGTGTATAGACTGTTAATGAATTCTGGCATGTTTCCACACCAGTTGTCTACACACAAAACAATTAAAAAAAAATCAACTGTGGACTATTCTTTGATAGGCCAATACATAACTGAGAAGCTTTGGTGTTTGTATACTCTTCATATGGTATACCCTCTATTTAATTTCAGTTAAATCTATATTTTATTTATATTGGCTTACATTTTCCAGTTAGCTGCATCTTGAAGTTTTCTCCAAACATCAGAAATTAAAGCTGTACCTAGACTCTGATGCTCCTTGCATGCAAAACTCTTCAAGAATGCATTTGTAACACTGCTAAGTGTGATGTATCTGAAAACAATAAAACCCATGGATATATGTTTTAGATTATTGTAAATATAAGTGATTCTCATAGAAAAATCTGATCAGAAATCATTTATTACAGCAATATAGAGTCCATATGTTTAAACAATATACAGTCATCAATTAGTTCATGATTATTTATATTTGGGCATTCAATTCTCACAAAAACAATATAATATATGCTTTTGTAAGTTAGTTTGTTTACATTTACTAAAGAAAGAGCAATTAATACACTAAAGTTATTAAAAACACTTTAATGTAAACATTAATATGTGTTCAGAATACCAACTGTTGTGTTTCTGTGTCATTTCCGACAGTATCTGTGATAAAACAAGCAAACCTATCCAGCTGTTTATCAGACAAGTCATTACTGTATAGGGCAAAATTGTCTGTCAATAATTTCCACTTGGCAATGGCGTAATTCTCCTCCGTGATGTCTGTTATCTAAATAAATAAGAGATAAGAGTGTTATATGGAGAAAACAGTCCCTTTAAAAACATATCATGTATATAAGAAACGGCAATCTTTTCCGTTTATTAATAGAATATAATTATAAAAAAATCATAAACAGAACTTTTGTTTTTATCTTTATATTGGTAATTTAGTGTTTATTTATATAAATTAAAAAAGGTAATTTTTCTTTAGTAAAACATGAGAATAATTTTGTTACTAATTTACTATGAGCTTTATAAAGATAACTAGAAAAAATCTAAACTAGTGTTCACCGCTATCTTGCTTAAATTTTTAAAAACTTTTGTGGTGAAAATTTCTAATGTTTCTTTGAACACCAATGATATAGGCACTAGAAATAGAACTATTTATTAGGATTTTTAGCTATAAATACATATTATAACCCCTTTTTCTCCAACTAAATAAATGAACACAAATTAAACCAAAGAGCAGTTTTTTCCTGGAAAACTCTAAGTAACAACTCCAAATTGCAGCTACAAAACATTAACATCTGTTCAGGTTTGATTGAGTGTACTACTAAAGGACTTAAATAATACCTTGTTATTCCATGACACTGATAGTGTACCATATGACGGTAATGTCAAATGATGAACAAACTGCTCCTTACTTCTGTTAGTCATCCACAGAGATTTCAATGTCTGTACCAGTAGCAATTCCTACAAAATATGGGTTTCTCAGGTATTCAACTTGAGCTGTTTATGTTTTATTTTAGTAACAGCATTTAAAATTGTCTTAACTCAAATATATTCTATGAGAAACCAACCAGTTACCACTCTATCCTATAACTTTTGGATAATAAGAAAAAAATCTTGGCTATATGTTTTTATGTTAGAGTAGAGTTTAATACCACTTAAAGCAATTTTACAGCTTTTTTTTAGGGTTTCAAACTTCCATTGAGGAAGGAAGCTGGAATACCCAGAAAAAAAACCAACCTTTGCTGAGAAAACTTGCCATCTGTGAAGGAAATCAGAGTACCCATTGAAAACCCAACCTTCAGCAGAACTACTTGCAATCATTGTCAATAAAGTTTATATTACTAGTTAACTCCCTTGGCCATTTAGCCACATCTTATCTTTTTGTGAGATGAATAAATACAAATGAGTACCAATCCCATACTATGCTGTAAAAATAGAATTCTGCATAAAACTGTACTGATAAATTTGTAATTTTAGTACAGTAACTTGAGATTCTAAATTTAATTACTAATCTTACCCATAAGTATGTCAGCATCTTGGTCTGTAAACTACAGTTAAACAATTTTTCTGCCATTTCTGGAGTTATGAAGGAGTAAACAATTGATATCCAGTTGGGGTGCTGTAAAGGTTCTGTAATCATCAAGTCTGCATGCTGTGTATACTGACACGTCAGCAGGTGTACCTCTCCCCATGTATGAAGTAGCAACATCACAGGATATACAAGATCGAAAACCTAAAAACAAATACAATGAAAAGACCACTTAAAATTGTACAACTTTGAAACCACAGCATTACTTGCCTATTAAATGTATGTCATCATTAAGAAAAAAATTGCAAACAGATCTACATTAATCTTTTCAAAATGCCCAATGATATATGTATCTACTACATGTACTGTATTAATCTATGATTTTTCAACAATAAACACAGTTTAAAGATTTTTTTTTTAGGTTTAGCTGTAAATTTCCAAAAATATCTTTCTTTCTTCATTCACTTAAAAAAAATTTTTTGTTTTATCAACTCAAAAATGATAATGCATGAAAATTACCTTGTTCTGTTTTGCCTTTTTTTCTTTTGAAGTTGTGCATGTAAGTACTGCTTTTGTTAACTGGGTTGCTATGGTAACCATTATTTCTGTGACCTTTCTCTTGTTGATATCAGTAATAGTATAATCCATCAACTTTACATGGGATAAAAACAATGTCAATAGTTTCACAAATGCCTCAAACATTGGTATCCCTTGAGAATCTGTAACAAAAATATGCTTAACTGTGTGATAAATATTTGATAAATACATCATGTTCATACAGGATGTAAAATTTTACTACTCCTTACTATAATGCACTATAGTAAACTTTACTGTGTCTTCCTAGTGGGTGTTTGCCTAACAAAATGGAAAACTGCTACCGTGTTTGGTCGAGTTTATGGTCCTTGTGTAGATCTCATATTACACTTTTTGAAATCAACATTATTTTCAAGGCAAACACCCTAGTCTATGTTTTACAACATACACCACTATATAATTAGTATGATAGACACAAGCTTCGTAAAATGGATTTTTACAACATGATGTGCAAATAAGAAATTTCAGCATATTTATGAAGGAATATTTTCACAAACGTGGAAGTAATGAAAAATTGTTTGTCATAACTTATTAATTGTATTATATTTATCCTTTGCAATTTAAAGTGAAATGATTTTTCTTTGGGTTTTAAACAATTTAAAAAGTCAAAACAAAAATGTTGAATTCTGTTTCTGGAATTTCTAAAAATCAAGTTAAAAGACCTTTAAACCAATTTTAAAAACCGTGGTCAAAGGATTCTAGCGATAGCAGTAGCTCACTATGATTTTTACTCAGGAGAGCTAGAACTGAATTAATTTTTAAGATTTAAGATAACTGCTAGGAATATTGTCAAAAGATGTTGTCTGAGTCAATATTGTGTAATACACTGTCAGCTGTTGTACAGCTGTATCAAGGCATGACCTAGACAAAATAATTCACATTTATATCATTGGTGTTTTTGTTTTTACTAGACAAGCCTGTATTTGCTAGCTGATAATAGTATTTTCACCAAAATAAAACAGCAACTTTTGCCTGACCAAATCCTTGAAGTGTCTCCATGACACCCAAGGTTGGTATGCCACCAATTATGTTGACTGCTTTTTGATCAATTATACATACACTTTTTGCAGTTAAAATCAAAGTAAAACATAAATAAAGTGCTGTTCACGCTAAAGCTGTTTTAATTTATTGTTTTTTTGTACAGATAAAAATAATTTACCCTCAGTCAGGTGTGCCAGTTGACTTATAAAACTATCATCCATTGTTTGGACTAATGACTGCCAAATTTCTACAGCAGTTCCTTGTGGCAGCAACTCTACTTCATCGCCTAACCTAAACAAATGGTATGGCAAATAATCAGATCAATAGTTACATGGATTTTATAATAAGATATATAAATTATGTTGAAATAATAGAACAAAACAAGAGAGTGCAGGAATCATGGTCAAAGGGGTCTTGTATTATAGGTAGCTGGTGGTGTCCATTGTTCATCAGTAGGGTTTGGAGTTACAGCTGGATTGTGGCAAGGGATGCATGACTTCAACCTTTATTGCAACTTTTGCCAGTATTCCTATCCAAGGTCTTGGATCTCAACATTGAACTGCTTCCATCCCAAAAGCAGAGCATCTAATGGGACATTAAATGATACCCCATCACATTAGATTGCTTTTAATATTCATGAACACATTTTACTGATTTATAAACACTACAAACACCAAAACCTTAATTCCCGCAGAAAACCTTAATCTCCGGTGGAAAACCTTAATTTTTTAAGGAGTCCCGATAAAATTAAGTGTTGGTTTTTTAAATTAAGGTTGTCCCATGGAAATTAAGGTTTTCCCTCGGAGATTAAGGTTTTCCCGCGGAGATTAAAGTTTTTTGTTGATTGGACCCCTGGGTCGGTATTAAGCCCTCTGGCATTATTGTTGATAACGATCATCAGTTACTCTGCATATACTGTTCTGTAGATGTATGACAATGGTTTTAAATCTATATATTTATGTATAAAATTAATTCTTGTCGAAAATAAATATGTACGAAAATCCCAATGTAAATTATGAATGAACGTGAATGCATTTTCTATCAACCTTATTTCAGAAAAGGCGTGTATTTAAAAACTTTTACTATACAAATTATTAAAATATAATTTTTCAAGTTACCGTTAAGTTATTATTTTTCCATTTGAAGATAGGTAGGTAAGAAATATAGAGCAATCAATACACGGACCGAACTTGCAATACACATCCGCCATACTGTTTTGTTTACCTGTACAGAAATGAAAGGAATAAAGGACGGATCTTATCTTGACTATATCTGTATCTGTTGGGTTACGTTGTAGTATCAAATACTGTATTTTATACAACGGATATTTAATTATTTTATTAAATTAATTTTTTTTATTCGCAGGTTTATGGTAAGTATATGGTATTCATATTATTGTTAAAAATCTAACATGTTGTTTCATTTGCATTTTTAACCTTTCGTTGTGTTAGCTTTATATTTTTATACATTTTTATTATTTAACCTTGTTTAAACTCGTTATTATTACGTTGGGTTTCTAATGATTTTTTTTATTTCTTTAATTCGAATTATGGTAATTGTTAACAAAAAATTAAACGTGTTATTAGTTATGAGTTTTAACTTTATAAACTTTTAGTTTTTGTTATATTTTAATTTAAGAGAAATTTATTTTCAATGAACAGCAAGTCAGTGGCGGATCCAGAGGGGGTCCAGGGGGTCCGGACCCCCCCTTTCGTTTTGACAAGCCTTCTTTTTTTTTGTTTTAGCATAACAAAATGACATTTTAACGGACATGTTTTAGGTGTCAGGAAATCGTCAGAATGCAGGATTTTACACCATTTCGTTCAGAGCTTTTGGGGGCCTTAAGTGGCCCCTAGACCCCCCTGCCGTAATACGACCTCTGCGAGGTCGGCATGGTGTTTGGCCACCATGACAAATTTGGACCCCCCCTTTCATTTGAGGCTGCATCCGCCCCTGCACATGTTCGCCGTTTCCTGTTATTTTCTATTAAGCTTTAAATTGTTTCAATTTACAATATAAGCAATAATACATTCATTTTAAATCATTTAAAACACATTTATACTGTTTTATTTTACACCGTAATTTAAGAAGCTCCGGTTTGGTATAATTAAATAGCTAATGCTGTAAGTATCGTAAATAATATTGTTATATCTGTATAAAGTATAAAGATATGTATATATTTACATTATCTATTGTATTTAGAATTAATAAGGCAAAGTAATTTAAAACAAAATGTCCTCATAGAAAAGTAACTATTCTCTATAAATCCTGTAGGCGAGAATGGGAAGTATGAATTCATATTGTGCATCATTTGTACCCCTGCCCGCCAGTATGAAGTTATACAAATTATTATGTTTTTTTTTCAGAACCTTCAGAAAAATGCATTCCTTGGACTCCAACAGAACACATCATTTTTGTGCAGTATTGTTCTGCGGAAGAAATATTGTGTACATGATCTATAATACAATATTGGACTATATGTCTTGTTAGATTGTGTATAAATAATGTGTTTTGTAGTTATTGTTCCACTACATATATTATTTATTGTAGCACATTATTGGTGGGTCGGGGCTGAGGGCGGGGGGGGGGGGGGGGGTTGCTATTATGAATCAGCGTCCACAAGGCACCGTGATAAAAAGGAGTCCAGAATGAATCACCTCACCTGATGAGGTTGTTAGATTTTTGTACCAATCAATCTAACATTCAATTCGGATGTGCCTCCGTTAACCGCGTATAAAAATATATATATACAGACGGGTTTCAACAAAATCAGCAATATATCGCTTTCAAAGAACACAGCTAGCATTACAATGTGCAGTTTGAACAGCTTTACCGTAAATTTGATCCACGGTACCATTTCTTCCAATTTGGAGTAGCTATATGTTGAAAGAGAATTTATATTGTACGTTTTTACCACAAAGATATTATGTATCATGCCATCAGTTTCCGTGCATATATCTATGGTTTTATGTATTTAAGAACGATTCTCAATGCTGTTCTATGAATTGTACAATTATTAAAAAATAAAATAAATAACTTCCACCTTTTTGAATCCGCGCATGTTGAATGTTATTCAATATTTGGTAGTCAGAGCAATACCTATAGTGGGCATTGTGATCACGATTGTGATGCAACTGTATTTTAAAATAATTAGATGTATATTATTTCTTTTTAACTGTTCGAATTCTTGCAACTGGACTAAAAAAAACAAATTAACACATGTCGATCATATTACAATCTATCTTCATTGGCAGATAATAAGCTTCATTCTGATTGGTTGATTATTTCCTTTGCTCTATTGTATATGTATTTATGGTCTCTAATTAGTAAATGATGACCACTAATTTGAGAATTAATTAACTTCAAACATTAAAAATTAAATATCATAACTAATTATGACTTTTAATATCTGTAGTGTGATTTTTACAATTAAGCCCCAGTACCAATTAAATTGATTTTCAAATAAACATTTATTTATTGAGTTAACTTGTAACAAGAGCCATATTGAGAAAATACTACCGACACTATATAAAACAGCTTTGTATGGAAATATGCCTTCACTTTTAACTATGGATCGGTATATGTGTTATTGTTCCTCCTGTATTCGTTACAATGGAAAATCTCTTACTATGCGCACTGTAATGCAACATGCATCACAGATGATTAAAGATGGCTTTACGCCAGAAACCAGCCCGTGGTTGCAGAAATTATATAGAAGTAAAGAAGAGAGTATCTCAGTAAGTTTATTGCATAATCTTAGAGTAAACATTTCAAATTAGGAACATATAAAATTATAAAAACATATAGATTTAGCAAAGTAACAACAAAATTTAACAACAGTAATTTTCATGAACGTAACAAACATAACAAAAATAACATTTTAAGCTGAAAACACAAATCGTCCTCTCCTGTCATAGGATGGTGGATCTCACTTTCGCACAATTTCTTCTGGATAGACTGTACTAATGTCTTCAACTAAGAAAACTGAACATCACAATAAATAAGACAAACAGATATGCAATGATACAAAAAAAAAAATAATAATATATAAACGTTAAATTTTCGGATGCTATATCAAAAGAATTGTACAAAAATTCCTACTTTATTAATTATTCAAATGTTCGCAAATAGAATATTTAAATTGATTTGCCTCTCTAATAATAATAATAAAGCAATTAAATTACTTAAAACCACGAACACATTCATAAATAAAATATAAAATAAAAAAAGTAAAAAAATTGCATGAAGCTAAAAACGAAGAAATGTTAACATTTACAATTTGGAAATTACTGTCAAATTGATGTTTGAATAATATTCTAATTAGTCAATTATTCTTTGAGTTTTCCGCTGATATTCGACGGAAAGGCATAATAGCTGAGTATGGGATTTCATTAAGGTTAATGGCATCATGTATTAATTTTTGTCTCAAGCGTTGAAATAATTTTAAATAAATTAGTATCGATTAGCTAACTTAAGTTCAAGAAAAACAAAAAATTCAAAAATTTGGCACAGCCTTAATACCAAACTTATAAATTGAAACAATTAAAAGCTGAATAGAAAATAACAGAAAACGGCGAAAACCTGCTTTTTATTGAAAATAAATTTCTGAGCAAATTAAAATATAACAAAAAAGAAATGTTTATAACGTAAAAACTAAGAACTTGTTATGAATGCAAAACAAATAACACGTTTAATTTTTTTTAAAATTAACATCATTCCAATAAAACAAATAAAATTGTCATTTATAACAAACAAAATCATTAGAAACCCAACGTAATAATAACAAGTTTAAATGATAAACATGTATAAAAATATAAAGCTAAAACAACGAAAGGTTAAAAATGCAAAAGAAACAACATGTTAGATTTTTTTAACAATAATATGAATACCATAAACTTACCATAAACCTGCGAATAAAAAAAAAATAATTTAATAAAATAATTAAATATCCGTTGTATAAAATACAGTATTGGATACTACAACGTAACCCAACATATACAGATATAGTCAAGATAAGATCCGTCCTTTATTCCTTTCATTTCTGTACAGGTAAACAAAACAGTATGGCGGATGTGTATTGCAAGTTCGGTCCGTGTATTGATTGCTCTATATTTCTTACCTACCTATCTTCAAATGGAAAAATAATAACTTAACGGTAACTTGAAAAATTATATTTTAATAATTTGTATAGTAAAAATTTTTAAATACACGCCTTTTCTGAAATAAGATTGATAGAAAATGCATTCACGTTCATTCATAATTTACATTGGGATTTTCGTACATATTTATTTTCGACAAGAATTAATTTTATACATAAATATATAGATTTAAAACCATTGTCATACATCTACAGAACAGTATATGCAGAGTAACTGATGATCGTTATCAACAATAATGCCAGAGGGCTTAAAACCGACCCAGGGGTCCAATCAACAAAAAACTTTAATCTCCGCGGGAAAACCTTAATCTCCGAGGGAAAACCTTAATTTCCATGGGACAACCTTAATTTAAAAAACCAACACTTAATTTTATCGGGACTCCTTAAAAAATTAAGGTTTTCCACCGGAGATTAAGGTTTTCTGCGGGAATTAAGGTTTTGGTGTTTGTAGTGAAAATAGCCTATATGAACAGCTGAGCATTATAACAGTCCATCTCAGAAGACAATTTTTACTTTGACCTTGGTCGGACCAATAAATTTTTTTTTCTAATTGGCCTTACCCAAAAACAACAAATGGGACTGTGCTAAAAATTGAACTTTCTCTTCATTTTAAAGTACTGTGAAAGGTTTTCACCAAGTCAGTTGACATGTTTTCAAATTATCATTTTGAAACATTCACCATTTAAAACACAAAAAATTGAATTACGCCAGGTTGAAAACAACAAATTGGATTGCGCTGAAAATTTAAGTGGATCTTCATTTAACGTACTTAACAGCCATGTAAAGTTTAAACAATATCTTTTGACACATTTTCATGTTACCATCTGGAAACCACTAACTGTTGACTAAAACAATTTGAATTGGCCTAAGTTAAAAACTACAAATTTGATTGTGCTGAATATTAAACTTGATCTTAATTTTTTAGTACTTAACAGCTGTGCAAAGTTTAAACAAAATTTTGTTGACACATTTTCAAGGTATCATCTGAAAACCACCAACTTTTTACCAAAAAAAAAATGTGACTTGGTCCTAGTTGAAAAGTGCTGAAAATTGAACCTGATCTTTGTTTTATAGTAATTAACAGCTGTGGAAATTTTAAACAAAATCTGCTGACAAAAAAAATTTTTGTAATTGGTCTAAGACAAAAACTACAAATTGGATTGAGCTTAAAATTAAACTTGATCTTCATACCTAACAGCTATACAAAGTTTAAACAATATCTGAAGACAGGTTTTCAAGTTATCATCAGGAAATGCAGAGGCACAGACAGATGATGGACAGTCATAGCTATATTGAGGATATCACATAATACCCACCACTTTGTGTGGCGGGATATAATAAAAACGGGATGCAATAATGATGTAAAACTCAAAAATAAATAACTAATCAATTAGTTTTGTCTTGTTATTAAATATTCTTCAATCACTGCTTCAGTGATTTGGTTTTAATTTTATTTAATTGAGTGATAGGTTTTTGTTATCGGCAAACTTTGGCAATATTTAAAATTCTAAACACTAAAGCTAAAAATTTAAGTTTTTTTTCTTTTGCTTTGATTTAACTAAAAAATGAATCAATATTCTCCACAACATCAAACTTCAGGTGAATGAAAAATCTTAACTTGAGCAATTATCTAATTTCAGCAATGCAATACAGGAAACAAATGTCATTTTCTTCAATTTATCCTAACATCTATCCCAAGGAGAAATAATAAAAGGAAAGATTTCAATATGCAAAATAGATTTTACTGTCAAATTTTCACATGGGCAAAATAAGTTAATATTCTGTACAGTATTCCTACTTTTTACCATTACCAAGGATTCTATAACAATTTACTTTTAACAAGAAGTGTAAACATCTATGATTTACACTACCTTTTCAGAAATCTGTCTGTAAACAGCCATTTTGATCTGATCTTTCCAGACAGTATAACATGTACAAGTTTTGCTAAAAACTTTTCCATCTGCCTAAGCTTTGAATATAACTTAACAAGTTCTTCTAAAAAATCGTCCAAATTTTCTTTATCCTTAAATGACAAAAAAAAACATGAAAGTTAGATAAATTTAGTAAATATTATTATAATATTGCAAAATATATGTGTATTACAAAAGTGGAAGTAATTAAGAATATATATGCAAGTACCACTAACATCTAACTTTGTAGGTTGGTGTTTTTATTATCAAACAAGTAAACCTAATGAAGAAATACAGAAATGCAAGAAGTTCATGTGACATAAAAATTGCAATTGTGAAATGTTTCAAATTATTGTTACCATCATAATTGATATGGTTTTAATGACACTTTCTTGACATCAGTATATTTTATTAAGTATAAATCAGTAACAAATAACTTCAACGACTTACATGTTAAAATTTCAGTATATTATTCGGGTACAATCACAGGACTAAAAAATGATCAACAACAAAGATTTATACATTTTAATAGCTGGTCATCCAGGTCCCTTTAATTACAATATTTGCCCTGAATGTATTTTTTGTCTAAGATGCAGACAAACCAGTGAACTACATTTATAACGAAGTATTTAAACAATAACAAAATACATGTATAACATTACCGGAACTTCCTCTGAACAACACAGTTCTATAATATTCTCCAGTTTAGTTTCCACAACAAGGTGATTTAGTTGAATAAGGCTAACAAGACAGGTAAAATATCCCGTAGATCTGAAAATTCAAAGATATTTATATCTAACACATTGCTTTTCTGTCAGACTGAATTAAATATGTATACATGTATTACATATTATATCACTATTTAAGTTCAATAGGTTCTTACACTATTCTTTTTTAAAGTTTTTGGATTCTTCCAAAAATGTGAGAATTTAATAACATTAATAAAGAACGTTCTTGTTTCAGGCAATCTGATTGGCTATTTACCCACTACATGCATGGTGACGTGCACCTAAATGACATAGTAAGTGAACAAAAATTAAAAGAATACAATATTTGAATGAAGATAACACACAAGTTACACTAACAAAGGATACAAAACAGTCAGGTAGTTTTGTACCTCGGTATGTGTATCTAATGTTATTGAACATGTATCTGCATAAGGATCCTCAATCCTGAGGTTGCAGGTTCAAGTCTCTATGCGGACAGAGTGTGATCCACTCTGATCTTAATTTAAAGGAATGCCAGTTTTTCTACTGAAGATTGTGGGTTTTCTTTGGTTAAACTTGCTACCTCCCTAATAAAATATTGATGCCATGATTTAAATGTACATGTATAAGGAATGTAAGTAAATGCATCAGAAGATACCAAAATGTTCTAGTAAGTACAACATCTACGATGAAATTACATAGCCACAGTTTACAGTGAACTCGCACACAACTAGCAATATACTAATAAACAGGAATCCATGATGAAACTTGATATCAGTGAGATGGTATCCATTTCTGTAGGCCCCGACAACCTTGGTCATCAACCATGGCATGCGACACATCGCCTTGATATTATCTACCCCAATTCCAAATATCAAAAGCCTACCTCAAAAAATAAAAAAAGTTACAGCCCGGACATGAATTTGTCATTCAGAAAGCAATAATGTGACCTTAAGGACCTTAAGTTCAAAGACAAAGGACATCAACCATGGTATGTGACACATCCCCTTGATATTATCTACCCACATTCCAAACATTAAAAGCCTACCTCAAAAAATAAAAAAGTTACAGCCCCGGGCACGATTAATTTAGGAACTAACCAAGAATATTGGAAGGTTAAATAATTAAGATGTGTCAAGCTACACTAAAATTTTAAAAGGTTGTGCCAAATCTGGCTTTGGTTCTCTTAATTTTTAAAGTATATACTTAAACTTTAAAATTTTAATAATTTTTCTAGTTTTATGAAAATAAATGTAAACAATGACAAATTAATTTATTTATTAATATTTTATGTCAGTGCTGAAGTTAGACTACTGGGCTGGTGACACACTCTGGAAATAACAGACTACTAGCAGAGGCATCAAAGCAATTATTGAAAATAGGAGTCATGAAAGATACCAAGAATATTTATTTGTGACAGCATTTCATCTTAGGAAAACCCATCAGTGGCATTCATGCTTCATATAGAAGCAAAAACCAAATTTAATATGAATTTTGATATTAAATATTAGAAAGTCTCTAGGATATCGGGAAGTGAAAGTTATTGTTTTACGGAAGAAATAGGTACTTTCATGTACTTTTGGCAAAGCCTGTTTGATCTTCTTCTAGTCCTAGAAAATCTTATTGATAACGTAAATTATGCAGATCTGTGCACTCTTCAACAACATTAGACACAAATACTTAGTGTGCTGCCAAACGGTGGTACAGTTAGAACTATTATATATATGAGTTGCTTCTCTTTTACTAGAATCTCAAAAATATCTGAATTGTAACAAACAACAAAAATGTACAACAATTACAAGATCTGTTACCTTTCAGTTATGAGCAGTATTTGTACCAGTTGTCGTAAGACTGGATCATGTGATTTGTCATACAAATCCATTTCATATATCATCTTCAATAATGATCCTATGACCATAAACACGTCTTTTTGACCAGAAAATACTTGTTTACTTTCATCTGTTTCTTTTGACAAAGAAATGTTGACACCTAGTAGTTTACAAAGGTATACCAAAAAATCTTTTACAGTACTGCAGTCTGATATTCTACAATAAAAAGTATTGTTAATTAGTAGCAAACCAAGGAAAACCATAGATATTGAGCTTACCAACAGAAACACAGCATTCTCGTAAGAATTAAACTAAACTAACGGCAAGAAATACAAATGATACATTATATAACTATTTTGTTTGTTTGAATGTTGTTTAATGCCACTTTCAGCAATTTTTCAGCTATACCATGGAGTCGAGTTTTGGGGGAGGAAGCCGGATTACCCGAAGAAAATCCCAGACCTTCGGTAAGAAAACTGGCAATCATTGTAAAATTTAGGAATGGAGTGGAACGCATCCTGCCCGAGTGAGGCTTGAACCCGCAATCTCAGTGTTGACAGACCACGTGATCAATAGTAGAAGAACTACCTTAACCACTCTGCCACCGAGGCTTTTATAACAAAGTAAAAATCAAATCAACATCTTATGTAGAACATTAATTTATTGCTGTTTATATTTTCTAAGTGGTTTACAAGTATAGTGTTCAATTTTTGTGTAGAAATCATAAACTAGAGGCTCCCAGAAGCCTGTATCGCTCACCTGAACCTGAAACCAAACAACCCTTTTTTATCCAGCTTTTCGTTGCTATAAGGAATTGCCCAACACTTCTGCAAAAATCATTAATTTTGACCTTTTAAGGGAAATAACTCCTATAAGGAAGAGCTTTTGATGCTTAGAGGGAGAAGGGAGGTTCACTTCAAATTTGCTGCACCTGTTATACTTTTTTAACTATCAGTCGAAAACTCTCTCGACTCCAACCCCCCCCCCCCCCCCCTCCCCCTTTTTTCATTTTTTCGATATTAAGCCAACGTAGCTATGTAGGTAGTCAGGTGTCATGTTTTAAAAAATTTTGGTAGAGGACGTCGTAAAGATGATGTGTGCAATGTTTCAAAGCAGTCCTTTCATTGGTTAAAGAGGAGAAGATTTTTTTAAATCAAGTCAAATTGATTAAAAAAATGTTCAAGGAGAATAATTCCTAAACAGTTCATCAGACAATCTTGACCTTAAAGTCATTTTTGTAGATCTCATAGAGCAGAACAATTAGGCAATGGTAACTTTTTCTCTAGTTCTAATAATTTTTAAGATTTTTAGGCAAAAATGTCAAAAATAATCAATTTGGACAATTAAAGGGCAATAACTCCTATAAGGAGTCATCATACAACTTCAACCCAATGGAGTGTTTCGTAGAGCTTTTGATGCAGATGAAGGCATGTCTCTTCGGTTTTCCTGTATCTGTTACACTTTTTTAAATATAAGCCAAAAACTGTATTTTACCCCCCCCCCCCTTTTTTCTGTCCTATTTTTAGCCATGGTGGCCATGTTGGTTAATCTGCAGCCATGGTTGGTACAAACTTGGTTGAGGACATTTGACGGATGATGTGTACAAAGTTTCAAAGCAGTACTTTCAGTTGTTAATGTTTCAGAGGAGAATATTTAAAAAAATCAAATAAAACTGATTAAAAAAAACAGTTCAAGGGGAATAACTCTTAAACGGTTAATCAGACAATCTTGACCCTAAAGTCATTTTTGTAGCCCTCATAGAGCAGAACAATTAAGCAATGCTAATTTTTTCTCTAGTTCTAATAATTTTCAAGATTTTGAGGCAAAAATGGCAAAAATCACCAATTTTGACAATTAAAGGGCAATAACTCCTACAAGAAGTCATCATACAACTTTGACCCTATAGTGTTTTTTGTAGAGCTTTAGATGCTGAAGAAGAAAGGTCTGTTCGGTTTTCCTGTATCTGTTATACTTTTGAACTATAAGCAAAAAACTGTATTTTGACCCCTCTGTTCTATTTTTAGCCATGGCGGCCATGTTGGTTGGTCTTAGGCCATGATTTGGCAGGGCTTTTCCTCCCTTTTATTTAGTGCCGAATATCGGCACCTTTCCCAATGGCAAAAACTGCCTCTTTTTTCCCAATTTTGACTTAAATTTCCCAATCGTAAATTTCCGGATATTTTTCGGGTTTTTTCCGACATCGTACCGCATATTTTCACACTTATGCTCTCTAAAATGGAGGGAGAATTATGATCATCGATATCATTTTTGCGCTTTAATCAATACAATTGCATAACTGTTTGCATACGCTCAACTTTGAAACGTGATTTAATGTCGATAAATTTTCCCAAAATCAGCGGAGAAGGACATTCCCAAAAAGGCCAGGAAAAGCCCTGTTTGGGCAAACTTGGTAGAGGACATTTTACTGATGATGTGTGCAAAGTTTCAAAGCAATCCCTGTCAGTGGTTTTGGAGGAGAAGATTTTTGAAGAAAAGTTAACGACGACAACAACGGACGACGACAGATGCCAAGTGATGGCAACAGCTCACATGACCCTTCGGGTCAGGTGAGCTAATAAAAACAGAAACTTACTTGTTTGCTTTTATGAAATCTTGGAAATAGACTGGAATGAACTTGTGAACAGCACATTTGATCTTTTCTGGGGTTATGTTATTCTGCACTGCCTATAGGAACAATATAGATATAACTAGAGGCTCCCAGGAGCCTGTATCGCTCACCTGAACCTGAAACCAAACAACCCTTTTTTATCCAGCTTTTTTTTGCTATAAGGAATTGCCCAACACTTCTGCAAAAATCATTAATTTTGACCTTTTAAGGGAAATAACTCCTATAAGGAGGATCTTTTGATGGTTAGAGGGAAAAGGGAGGTTCACTTCAAATTTGCTGTACCTGTTATACTTTTTTAACTATCAGTCGAAAACTCTCTCAACCCCCCCCCCCCCCTTTTTTTCATTTTTTCTATTTTAATCCAATGTAGCTATGTAGGTAGTCAGGTGTCATGATTTGCACAATTTCGGTAGAGGACATCCTAAAGATGATGTGTGCAATGTTTCAAAGCAGTCCTTTCATTGGTTTAAGATTTTTTAAAATCAAGTAAAATTGATTAAAAAAATGTTCAAGGAGAATAATTCCTAAACGGTTCATCATTTTTGTAGCCCTCATAGAACAGAACAATTAAGCAATGCTAGCTTTTTCTCTAGTTCTAATAATTTTCAAGATTTTGAGGCAAAAATGTCAAAAATAATCAATTTCGACAATTAAAGGGCAATAACTCCTATAAGGAGTCATCATACAACTTCAACCCAATGGAGTGTTTCGTAGAGCTTTTGATGCAGATGAAGGCATGTCTCTTCGGTTTTGTTGTATCTGTTACACTTTTTTAAATACTAGAGGCTCCCAGGAGCCTGTAATCGCTCACCTGGAATCCAAATGACAAACTATATTAAAATTTTTGAAATTAACAGTTTCAGTCTAGTTGTTATAGCTTTTAAGTTACTGTGCAAAAACTAAACATTTCTTCAAAAAATTTGTTAAATACAATAACTCCTATAAGGTGCCATCCACAATTTCTGAAAATTAAATGGTTTTTAGGCATTGTCCTTTAGGGTACTTTAGAAATTGACAGTTTTACTCTACTAATAGGTGTGTTATAGACTAATTTATAATTAAAAAACTGTTCATATGTCCAAATTCATAATGAAAGGGCAATAACTCCTATAAAGAGTCATCTTGCAATTTTTGGACTAAGCAATCATTTGTAGGGCTTCTATTGCTGATCATTTGTGCAATTTACAGTTTTAATCTAGCTACTATAGTTTTCAAGTTACAGGACAAAAATGGAAAATTTCTTAACAAAATTGTCATTTAAGGGCAATAACCCCTATAAGGAGTCATCTGACAATTTCAGACCAATTAAATGAATTGTAGGGCTTTTTTGCTGATCATTTTTGCAATTTATTATTTCACTCTAGCTGCTATGGTTTTTAAGTTACAGGACAAAAACGGAAAATTTCATAAAAAATTGCAATTTAAGGGCAATAACTCCTATAAGGAGTCATCTGACAATTTCAGACCAATCAAGTGAATTGTAGGGTCTTTATTGCTGATCATTTGTGCAATTTACAGTTTCAATCTAGCTGCTATAGTTTTCAAGTTACAGGACAAAAACGGAAAATTTCATAAAAAATTGCCATTTAAGGGCAATAACTCCTATAAGGAGTCATCTGACAATTTCAGACAAATACAGTGAATTGTAGGGCTTGTATTGTTGATTATTTTTGCTATTTACAGTTTTACTCTAGCTGTTATAGTTTTAAAGTTACAGGACAAAAACGGAAAATTTCATAAAAAATTACCATTTAAGGGCAATAACTCATATAAGGAGTCATCTGACAATTTCAGACCAATCAAGTGAATTGTAGGGTCTTTATTGCTGATCATTTGTGCAATTTACAGTTTCAATCTAGCTGCTATAGTTTTCAAGTTACAGGACAAAAACGGAAAATTTCATAAAAAAATTGCCATTTAAGGGCAATAACTCCTATAAGGAGTCATCTGACAATTTCAGACTAATACAGTGAATTGTAGGGCTTGTATTGTTGATCATTTTTGCTATTTACAGTTTTACTCTAGCTGTTATAGTTTTAAAGTTACAGGACAAAAACGGACAATTTCATAAAAAATTACCATTTAAGGGCAATAACTCATATAAGGAGTCATCTGACAATTTCAGACCAATCAAGTGAATTGTAGGGTCTTTATTGCTGATCATTTGTGCAATTTACAGTTTCAATCTAGCTGCTATAGTTTTCAAGTTACAGGACAAAAACGGAAAATTTCATAAAAAATTGCCATTTAAGGGCAATAACTCCTATAAGGAGTCATCTGACAATTTCAGACTAATACAGTGAATTGTAGGGCTTGTATTGTTGATCATTTTTGCTATTTACAGTTTTACTCTAGCTGTTATAGTTTTAAAGTTACAGGACAAAAACGGAAAATTTCATAAAAAATTACCATTTAAGGGCAATAACTCATATAAAGAGTCATCTGACAATTTCAGACCAATCAAGTGAATTGTAGGCCTTTTATTGCTGATCATTTTTGCCATTTACACTTTCACTCTACCTCGTATATTTTTCAGGTTATATTGTAAATACCAAAAATTTTGTCAAAAATCGTCAAAAAAGGGCAATAACTCCTACAATAAGCCAATACACAACTTCGCACTAATAGCAACTATTGTAGACCTTAATGTGCTGATCAATCTGAAGTAACGGTTTTCTCTATAGCTATTATAGTTTTTTAGATAATGATCAAAAACCTGTGTTGACCCCCATGTTCTATTTTTAGTAACAGCGGCCATATTTGTCTGTTGATCAACACCCTGGGTACAAACTTGAAACTAGGAACCCTAAGGATGATTGTGGCCAAGTTTGAAAAAAATTGGCCCAGTGGTTTCAGAGGAGAAGATTTTTGAAAAAGTTTACGACGGACGACGGACGACAGACGACGGACGACGGACGACGGACGACAGACGACGGACGACGGACGACGGACGCCAAGTGATAGCAATAGCTCACATGGACCTTCGGTCCAGGTGAGCTAATAAGCCAAAAACTGTATTTTACCGCCCCCCCCCCCCAAATCCTATTTTTGGCCATGGTGGCCATGTTGGTTAATCTGCAGCCATGGTAGGAGCAAACTTGGTTGAGGACATTTGACAGATGATGTGTACAAAGTTTCAAAGCAGTACTTTCAGTTGTTTCAAAGGAGAAGATTTTAAAAAATCAATTAAAACCGATTAAAAAAAAACAGTTCAAGGGGAATAACTCTTAAACAGTTAATCAGACAATCTTGACCCTTAAGTCATTTTTGTAGCCCACATAGAGCAGAACAATTAAGCAATGCTAACTTTTTCTCTAGTTCTAATAATTTTCAAGATTGAGGCAAAAATGGCAAAAATCATCAATTTTGACAATTAAAGGGCAATAACTCCTACAAGGAGTCATCATACAACTTTGACCCAATGGAGTGTTTTGTAGAGCTTTAGATGCTGAAGAAGGAAGGTCTCTTCGGTTTTCCTGTATCTGTTATACTTTTTGAACTATAAGCAAAAAACTGTATTTTGACCCCTCTGTTCTATTTTTAGCCATGGCGGCCATGATTTGGGCAAACTTGGTAGAGGGCATTTTACTGATGATGTATGCAAAGTTTCAAAGCAATCCCTTCAGTGGTTTTGGAGGAGAAGATTTTTGAAGAAAAGTTAACGACGACGACGACGAACGCCAAGTGATGGCAAAAGCTCACATGACCCTTCGGGTCAGGTGAGCTTAAAAGTCATTTGACAAGTAATGTACAATAACATGCAAATATCAATGTTTACTTCATTTTTTTCCAAGATCAATAGTCAATGCTTAGCATGTAGAATCTTGTATTTTTTTAATTCTTTATTATGATATATAAAATATTACCAGCACTTCTAAACATAGAATTTCAATATTCTTAAAAATGTAAATTAATTAATTTCAAGGTCAAATAATGGGGCATAACTTACTTGACATCTGATACATTGTGACATAACAAGGAAGATATTCTCTATGTGTTTTGGTGGCTGTGTTCTGTCAGGGGTGTCAGGACATATACTCTGTATGAATATTGAGTAGCTACTGCAATGGTCTCTACAAGTTAATGATAAATATGTAAAATGATGGTCTGATTGCTCTCTGGATTCTTTTACAAGTAGTGAATGTTGTAGTCCATTACTATTTGTGTTAAGATTACTTTTCTCTACGAATAGAGATGAAGCCATCCCTGGATACCAATAGAAATTTCTAACGGAAGAGATCAAAGAACAGAAATTAATAATATGGATTATTATGAGAAGGTATATTTGATTCAAGGAAGCAAAAACTTATTTTCTTGTATCCTACAAAATGCATTATACAAATACCATGGTTTTCTTTTAAGCGACAAATATACTAACACTGCATTATAGGTTGATAAAATTTGTGGATTTTTTGTTAGTCCTGCAAATTTGACGTCCTTTAATTCTTTACCATTGACAGATCTGAATGTATTATAGATTTATGGTGCTAATTTCTTTGACTGGTGCATGTAGTGGTGATAACTTCTTCTAAATCTGAAAAAATATTTTTGTCCAAATGGTGGTGCTAACTCCAGTCACAATAAAATAGTTTGTTTACTTACTTGCTAAATAAAGAATTATGAAGAATTTGTACAAGTTGATCACTGAGCCCAGGCATAGGGATACTGTCAGCGTTACTCCACAGTGTGAGAATAGAGACCAACAGTTTGTCTGTCATAGTCTGTAGAACCTGGCAGTAATATAATAAATGAAGCTGATTATACCACATATAATATAAATATACAAAACTCATTTTAAGTTTGTGTTTGTTTGTAAGTGGGTGTGGCCTGTAAGGTGAGCATTTATTGATTTATTATTAAAGATATATAAATTCCAAGAGGTTTGTTAAAGCCATAATAAAAAAACACCCTAAATTTTCATCCCTTCCTGCCCCGATTTATAAATTCTAAAATCACATTTGAAAAAAATATCACTGAAGTAAATTGTGTTGTGTCTGATATTCAAACAAATTTGTGGTCAACTATCATTAATGTAGTGAAGACAACAGGAAACTACTGTAAATGACTTTCTTACTAATGTACACACACATTTTCTCCTATCCATAGAGATAGCCAAAAAGAGGGATTCAAGCTAGGATAGGTAACAATTACTGGAAGACTATATTTTAAAGGTTCTTTATAACCTTTTGCCTTAAATGACCATTTATATGAAAAGTGTTATATACTGACTTGAACAGAACTACTGTAGTAGCATATAGACATCACATAATAGTACTTATAAAAATTTATTTTAAAAAAAAAAACAATGTAAAGATTTTAGCTTTTTGTGTACCTATTTAAAAAACAAAAATCGAAGAATATGTCCATGGGACACAGATGCCCCCGCTAAATGAAGTCCCAAACAGGAAGTAGTTGTCTGACAGGTCGGAAAGTTGCTTAGGATGTACATCTTGTGATACTGAACCACCCTGCCAAATTTCAAATTGTTCTCATGTACACTTTCTGAGGAAAGCTTGACGGAAATTCATATGGACAGACATACGGACATGAGCAAAAAATGTAAAATAACTATTTTCATCCAAACGTTTGTCCCATGAGACAAGTCTGCAAAAAGGTTATTGAAACAGAATGTTTTACAAACAAGTTTTACTGTAACAGAATTATAAATATTTCCATAACAATATACCATAACAACAAATGAATTCATTGTTGCTACAAACCATTTTTTGATTTGGATGAGATCTCTGAACTTGTAAATATTTTGGTAACACCACTTGCAACAGAGACCAATAATCTTCTGTAACGCCTCCATGGTCAGATGACCTAAGTATCTGCTGCAGCAGATTACACAACAGGACACTCTGAAATGATTACACAACATACAAATCATTTTCTGACAGTTCCTATGTCATTTTGTTACAATTACATGTATCATTCTATTAATCTTATTACAGTCATAAAATAAAAAATTTTCCTAAAATTACAATGTTGTGTGACAAAACTATATCTGGGAATTGCCCCTCAAAAAATTTTATAACTACCAAAATGGCTATACATGTTATATATTGTAATGTTGTTAGGAACAGAATACTGATTAAGGCCTAAACAATAATTCAGACAGGTTCCAATTAAAAATTAACGTAAACTAGAGCAGATAAACAAGCCACTACACAACAAATTTACTGTTAACAGAAGCAGACAATCAAGGAACTACATAACAAATTTACTGTAAAAAGGAGTAAACAACCAAGGCGCTACACAACAAATTTACTGTAAACAGAGTAGACAAAATTACTGTAAACAGGAGCAGATAACCAAGGCACTACACTACAAAATTATTGTAAACAGGAAAAGACAATCAAATCAAGGCACTACACTACAACTTTATTGTACACAGGAACAGACAATCAACTGTACAAGTTTATTGTAAACAGGAACAGACAATCAAGCCACAACACTACAAAATTACTGTAAACAGGAACAGAAAATCAAGCCACAACACTACAAAATTACTGTAAACAGGAGCAGACAAGCAAGGCACTACACTACAAAATCACTGTAAACAGGAGCAGACAAGCAAGGCACTACACTACAAAATTATTGTAAATTGGAGCAGACAATCACAACACTACACTACAAAATCACTGTAAACAGGAGCAGACAATCAAGGCACTACATTACAAAATTACTGAAAACAGGAGCAGACAAGCAAGGCACTACACTACAAAATTACTGTAAACAGGAGCAGACAAGCAAGGCACTACACTACAAAATCACTGTAAACAGGAGCAGACAAGCAAGGCACTACACTACAAAATTATTGTAAATTGGAGCAGACAATCACAACACTACACTACAAAATCACTGTAAACAGGAGCAGACAATCAAGGCACTACATTACAAAATTACTGAAAACAGGAGCAGACAAGCAAGGCACTACACTACAAAATTACTGAAAACAGGAGCAGACAATCAAGGCACTACATTACAAAATTACTGTAAACAGGAGCAGACAAGCAAGGCACTACCCTACAAAATTACTGAAAACTGGAGCAGACAAGCAAGGCACTACACTACAAAATTACTGTAAACAGGAGCAGACAATCAAGGCACTACACTACAAAATTACTGTAAACAGGAGCAGACAAGCAAGGCACTACACTACAAAATTACTGTAAACAGGAGCAGACAATCAAGGCACTACACTACAAAATTACTGTAAACAGGAGCAGACAATCAAGGCACTACACTACAAAATTACTGAAAACTGGAGCAGACAAGCAAGGCACTACACTACAAAATTACTGTAAACAGGAGCAGACAATCAAGGCACTACACTACAAAATTACTGTAAACAGGAGCAGACAATCAAGGCACTACACTACAAAATTACTGAAAACTGGAGCAGACAAGCAAGGCACTACACTACAAAATTACTGTAAACAGGAGCAGACAAGCAAGGCACTACACTACAAAATTACTGTAAACAGGAGCAGACAATCAAGGCACTACACTACAAAATTACTGAAAACAGGAGCAGACAAGCAAGGCACTACACTACAAAATTACTGAAAACAGGAGCAGACAATCAAGGCACTACATTACAAAATTACTGAAAACAGGAGCAGACAAGCAAGGCACTACACTACAAAATTACTGAAAACAGGAGCAGACAATCAAGGCACTACATTACAAAATTACTGTAAACAGGAGCAGACAAGCAAGGCACTACACTACAAAATTACTGAAAACTGGAGCAGACAAGCAAGGCACTACACTACAAAATTACTGTAAACAGGAGCAGACAATCAAGGCACTACACTACAAAATTACTGCAAACAGGAGCAGACAAGCAAGGCACTACACTACAAAATTACTGTAAACAGGAGCAGACAATCAAGGCACTACACTACAAAATTACTGTAAACAGGAGCAGACAATCAAGGCACTACACTACAAAATTACTGAAAACTGGAGCAGACAATCAAGGCACTACACTACAAAATTACTGTAAACAGGAGCAGACAATCAAGGCACTACACTACAAAATTACTGTAAACAGGAGCAGACAATCAAGGCACTACACTACAAAATTACTGAAAACTGGAGCAGACAAGCAAGGCACTACACTACAAAATTACTGTAAACAGGAGCAGACAAGCAAGGCACTACACTACAAAATTACTGTAAACAGGAGCAGACAATCAAGGCACTACACTACAAAATTACTGAAAACTGGAGCAGACAAGCAAGGCACTACACTACAAAATTACTGTAAACAGGAGCAGACAAGCAAGGCACTACACTACAAAATTACTGAAAACTGGAGCAGACAAGCAAGGCACTACACTACAAAATTACTGTAAACAGGAGCAGACAAGCAAGGCACTACACTACAAAATTACTGTAAACAGGAGCAGACAATCAAGGCACTACACTACAAAATTACTGTAAACAGGAGCAGACAATCAAGGCACTACACTACAAAATTACTGAAAACTGGAGCAGACAAGCAAGGCACTACACTACAAAATTACTGTAAACAGGAGCAGACAAGCAAGGCACTACACTACAAAATTACTGTAAACAGGAGCAGACAATCAAGGCACTACACTACAAAATTACTGAAAACTGGAGCAGACAAGCAAGGCACTACACTACAAAATTACTGTAAACAGGAGCAGACAAGCAAGGCACTACACTACAAAATTACTGTAAACAGGAACAGAAAATCAAGCCACAACACTACAAAATTACTGTAAACAGGAGCAGACAAGCAAGGCACTACACTACAAAATTACTGTAAACAGGAGCAGACAAGCAAGGCACTACACTACAAAATTATTGTTAACAGGAGCAGACCATCACGACAGTACACTACAAAATCACTGTAAACAGGAGCAGACAAGCAAGGCACTACACTACAAAATTATTGTAAATTGGAGCAGACAATCACAACACTACACTACAAAATCACTGTAAACAGGAGCAGACAATCAAGGCACTACATTACAAAATTACTGAAAACAGGAGCAGACAAGCAAGGCACTACACTACAAAATTACTGAAAACAGGAGCAGACAATCAAGGCACTACATTACAAAATTACTGTAAACAGGAGCAGACAAGCAAGGCACTACACTACAAAATTACTGAAAACTGGAGCAGACAATCAAGGCACTACACTACAAAATTACTGAAAACAGGAGCAGACAAGCAAGGCACTACACTACAAAATTACTGAAAACAGGAGCAGACAATCAAGGCACTACATTACAAAATTACTGTAAACAGGAGCAGACAAGCAAGGCACTACACTACAAAATTACTGAAAACTGGAGCAGACAATCAAGGCACTACACTACAAAATTACTGAAAACTGGAGCAGACAATCAAGGCACTACACTACAAAATTACTGAAAACTGGAGCAGACAAGCAAGGCACTACACTACAAAATCACTGTAAACAGGAGCAGACAAGCAAGGCACTACACTACAAAATTACTGAAAACAGGAGCAGACAATCAAGGCACTACACTACAAAATTACTGTAAACAGGAACAGAAAATCAAGGCACTACACTAATAACAGTTAATAACAAACATGAATCAAGCAATCTCACTAAAACCTTAATTTTGCTCTCCAGTTCAATGGAAAATTGTAATTGATTTCACTTTTCATCAATTTGCCATTCATAATCATTCTGCTACAAAACATCATACTAACCAACTGATCAAACTTGTTGTAGACATGACACAATGAGGGAGACTTCAACAGGTTCAGACAACACTGTACAACATGATGCTGGTAGTCACACTCTAGGTTTATGCTGTCATTTATGACCTTTAAAATAAATATATTTTCTACATTGACTGACTTAACAAAAAATTCACATTTAAGAAAATATTAGACTGTTTGTAGCATAAATATCAATAAAATGACATGAAAATCACATAAATCTCAAATGGCTGGGTTGCAAATAACATATAAAGTTAATCCATCCAGAAGGTTTTATTTTTTAAGTTTATTATCCAGACAAGAAAATAAACTATAAGAAATATCTCAACAATTAATGTAGGAAGAGTTATGGTTCTTGTGCAATGCACACCTTCTCATCATAATCTATCTAACCTCCAAGACGGAAGTCAACAACTAAATCAATTTCTTTTTCAGATAAGCAAAATAAATTTTGGGAAATAACTAAAACATTAATGTATGAAGAATAATGGTTCTCTGCACTAAAAAAGATCACTAGGTATTTATGTAACAAGTTTGAAGTGAATCCATCTAGCTGGTTTCAAGTTTCTAGACAAAAAAATATACTCTGGAATATAACTCAACAACTAAGGTAGGTACAGTTATGGTTTTTAGGGCACTTTAATGCAACCTCGAAGTTCGATCTTAATATGTCAATTTGTTTTGGAGATATGCTGCAGAGGAAACAATAACAGACGACCAATGGATGGAGAAAGCGTGATTATATGCCAACCCCCTACACAAAGCATGAAATAGTATAATGAAAGAGGTGCATGCAATATATTAACACATTAAAATCTTGTATAAATTCTTGTTACATTCATCTACAGGTACAGTTGTCCAGTTTCAAGTGGGATTCCTGTTGCTTATCTCATACATGTGATATTTCTCTCAGCCCAATGTGTGAGACTGGACTAAATTTTGTGTGAGATTTGATGATTTTGTGTGAGATTTTTAGTCGACACTGATTTTGCGTTATTATTAGCATTTTCATTCTTTGATTTTGTTTGTTGTTTTGTTGTTTCATCTTATTGTTTAACCATGTTTATGATTCTTCTCCGTTGTTCTTGGTGGAGCCTGTATTGGATATGTTTGTCCTCTCTTGGACTGTACCTGACACTCATGAAATGAATAAAAGTTGAAGTATTTCTTCAAGTTTTAGCTCTTTGAAAGTTGTAAATCTGGAATTTTGTAATACTTGTTATATAAAAATTATAGCCAGCATTATGTACATGAATGTTCCCATTTAGCTGCCCTTACAAATCTATCATGAGTTAATAGTAGAAATTGTTGTACAAAATAAACTTTAAAAAAAATTTTTTCTTTGAACTAATTCTTAATTCATTAATTAAAAATATTTTTTTGTGTTTGAATTAATTCTTAATTAATTAATTAACTTGTATTTACCCCTAAAAACATAGTCACTTTATTTCCAAATTAATTTTGACCATATTCCTTAATTTAGTAACACCCAAAATAATCAATAGTGTAATTTCGATTATCTCGGGATTTATCTACCGCTCAATGAAAAATCTACTGTAAACAAAGATGGCGGCTTACGAAATAGCAAGATGCTTCGTGCTGAAATAATATCAATTTTCTTTTACTTTACATTATTTGTTTTGCGTGAGATCGTTGTCTCACACCGTGAGAGCGTGGGGACCTTCAGAATTGCGTGAGTTTTTGTCTCACGCCATGAGATATCACATGTATGTTATCTGTTTTCTCTAGTAAGTTTGTCCATATCTTTTTATGTCTTCCTCTATTATTAATTAAAAAATTAATTGTTGAAAAGTAAGTGTGAATTACCTGACAAATGGATGGCTTGATGATAATTTGTGTTTTTGTTGATTTCGTGACTTTACGTGATTGAAGTAATTCTGACAGTGTTTTCCATACACTAACTACATCCTCTTCTGATAATTTTAATCTATAATACAAATGAAATATATCAAAAGGATTTATTTTTTAATGAATTTTAAATGTATTTTTACTATTAATATAGATATTCCTGTAACTAGTATGACTGCTTTTTATTACAAATAACACCATCTACATGTATACCCTATAAAAGTATAAATGCCTTAATGAATCAGATTTCAGATACATTTTCCTGTGCTCAAACATACAAATATAACCAAAACTGTGTAAAGTGCAAATCTGTACTCAAAACTGCTTTTGTGTTTACTCTATACATAAACCTCTGTTTATTTCAGATTTACATGTATTAACATTACTATGTATGTTTACTAAAAAAATCTATTGAAAAATCAATCTACCCAACTTTATATGTGCAAACCACCCAACCCCATCAAACCCACCCCTTTTTGCAGAACTGACCTAATTCCTGAGCACTGACTTTTAGTGAATATCAGCCGAGAGATTGTAAAGAAATAAGCACCCAATGCATGCAAAAAAATATCTACATTTAAAGTGCCAAGGAAAATTCATTATGAATTGATACTGTCAGTGCAACATTTTCACTGACTGGAAGCTGTGTCATGTAACCAATAATCGTACTCCCTTTTACTTTGTCAAGGGTATGAATTTAGTTCCTTCCTGGCAATGTAGCAGAGCGGGAGTAAATCAATCTGACACATTTCGATGTCAAAAAGCTGTTGCTGATGCAATCAGCCATGTACAATATTGATATCATTCGACAGTGTCAACATTTTTTTTTCAGTTTCATGTTTAATATCCCTCACAATGGCTGATCCTGAGGGGTCCAGAGGGGACTCCCCCTCACGCTTTAAATAAAAGGAGAAAAATAGAGTGAGCAAAAAGGAGGAAAGTAAGAGGGAATGAGAGTTTGTTAAACTGAAACAGATAATAAATTTTATATATAACTATTGTATTATTTAGTGTGTCCTAACAATGATAAACATTTTGTAAATATGTTTTTGCATCGTAATAACACATGCCAGAATGTCCTAAAATGGTTAAAATTTGTAGTGCTCAACACCCTCTCAATTGCTTAAATCTCACCAGTTTCAAGGGGGCTTTGCCCCCTAGGCCCACCTACCAGGGTGCTGCCCTATACTATACTAGACACATTGCGGAATTTCATCCCCCCTAGCTAAATTTATGGATCCACCCCTGCCTCATAATTGATATGTCTTCATAATTATTACTGATTTTTATTACACCCTGTGCATCATGTCTTAATTGACATTTATGTCTCTTTTGAGTTATGCTTACCTACTGAAAAACACTGAGAACCCAGAATTGGAAGGTGTCGTACATTGTATGTGTAAATTACCTTTCATATGCGTTTATTCTTACTATGGAATGTTTGTTGTAGTATGCAATTAGATTGATTTTTCTACAATTAGGTCACGATGATCCACATACGGAAAAAGGACCAATAACTCATTTTATAATGCTGGCAACGAACAGTTTTTGAAAGAACAAGGCTCACCACACTGGGAGAGGTGGGTGACTAAGTCACCCTTCTAGCACCTGAAGTCGCTCTAAGGCACCTCAAAAGCGAAGTCAAGTTGCTCTATTATTTAAGATAATCTTCCTAAGTCTCCCAATGGTTCACAGAAGCTACTCATTTATCTGGTCCAAATAACTGCCCAGACTAACACCCTATCAGTAAATGTGTTATTTCAATAAAAACTTAATGTGTATACATGTATCTATTTTTTTTTAAACATTTTAAGTGTTTCAAATGGATAGGGTGCCATTTATTCTTTCCTGGATAGGTCTAATGAATAGAAGTGTGAAAAAATCTTGGCCATTTAATAAACAAACACTGTTAATTGGTTTTAATCAGTCTTAAAGTTATTTCAAAGTATATTATATTTGAATTGTTTTCTTTGATGAATATATTAGCTGCAATTGAAAGAATACCTCATGATAATTTCTGTAGATGTGTGTCCCATGAAGCAGTTGGGTTTCAGCACAGCTTTGTGCAAGTGGAAGTGTGCTGAGCAGAATTAATTCTTGATTTAATGTATTGAAATTCTATTGAAATTCTTGTCTACATCTATGCAAATACTTTCAGTTCATCTATTTTTATTTGTTAATACCTTGTATGACTACAAGTACTGAAGAAGATAGAACAAGTGTGGACACAGAAAAACGTCTCGCCTGCATTCCGCATCAGTAACGAAAATAAATTTCGTCATAAGCATTTCGTAAATAGCATTAAATATCAGCAGCGGCCTGTATACAAAATATTGTCACCATACCCTGCATAGTTACAGGGGAACAGCCATAACCCAAAAACTTTAACGTAGTCGCTGGACCGTGAAATTGAGGTCAAGGTCAGGTGGAACCTACCAGACAGTCATGTACTATTCATCAGCAACCTATACACCAAATATTGTCATCCTACCATGCGTAGTTACAGAGGAACTATCGTAACCCAAAAACTTTAACGTAGTCACTGGACCGTGAAATTGAGGTCAGATCAGGTGACACCTACCAGACAGTCATGTACTAGTCATCAGCAACCTATACACCAAATATTGTCATCCTACCATGCGTAGTTACAGAGGAACTGTCGTAACCCAAAAACTTTAACGTAGTCGCTGGACCGTGAAATTGAGGTCAAGGTCAGGTGACACCTACCAGACAGTCATGTACTAGTTATCAGCAACCTATACACCAAATATTGTCATCCTACCATGCGTAGTTACAGAGGAACTGTCGTAACCCAAAAACTTTAATGTAGTCGCTGGACCGTGAAATTGAGGTCAAGGTCAGGTGACACCTACCAGACATTCATGTACTAGTCATCAGCAACCTATACACCAAATATTGTCATCCTACCATGCGTAGTTACAGAGGAACTGTCGTAACCCAAAAACTTTAACGTAGTCGCTGGACCGTGAAATTGAGGTCAAGGTCAAGTGACACCTACCAGACAGTCATGTACTAGTCATCAGCAACCTATACACCAAATATTGTCATCCTACCATGCATAGTTACAGAGGAACTGTCGTAACCCAAAAACTTTAACGTAGTCGCTGGACCGTGAAATTGAGGTCAAGGTCAGGTGACATCTACCAGACAGTCATGTACTAGTCATCAGCAACCTATACACCAAATATTGTCATCCTACCATGCGTAGTTACAGAGGAACTGTCGTAACCCAAAAACTTTAACGTAGTCGCTGGACCGTGAAATTGAGGTCAAGGTCAGGTGACAGGTGACTGACTGGCAAGTACTCATCATAAGCTACCTCTGGACCAAATTTGATGGACCTAGGGCTTGGGCTTACAAAGATATGAAGCAAGATGTCAAGTGTTTACGCCGCCGCCGCCGGATTCCCATACATATGTCTCGCCTCCAGCGACTTTCGTCGCAGGCAAGACAAAAATAGTTGCTATATCTGGTGCTATTTGTTTTTTTGTTTGAATGATGTTTAACACCACTTTCCAGATATATCATGGCATCTAGTTTTTATTGGGGAGGAAGCGGAAGTACTCAGAGAAAACCCCAGACCTTCGGTAGGAAAACTGGCAATCCTTGTCCATTAAGATTTTAGTCGAGTACAACCTGCCCGCAGTGAGATTTGAACTGGCAACAACAGTGTGGACAAACCATGTGATCAATAGTAGACAAACTATCTCAACCACTCTGTTGTGCTGTTTGATATTATTGCTTGCCATGAATAATAATAAATACTTAATCTGATGGCATTATGGTTTAAGAGAAGTAATATTGGAAAACCACAATTATAAACAATTTGATGTAAAAAAAAGAATAATGTATGTCACAACTGTGAAATTAAGTATTTTTATGGTCTCCCTATAAGGGACTCACTTCTCACTGTCTGATTGTTATTTTAAAGTATGGTGAAGATGTTAAAGAGAAACTACTTTAATGCAAATATTTGTAAATGTCTGCAGCTTAAATAATGTAAATAAGTTGTAACATTACAAGTAATGGTTCTAAATTCTGCAATTAATCCAACAAATCACAAAAATAAAATCAGATATTATGGCAGTAAAATTCTGCATATGTTACATGTAAAGCCATAAGAATGACTTCAGCCAACCATACTTTTCCTTAAGTTTAAATTTATTTAATGATTTTTGTTCAAAATAATTTTAATCAAATTTTAATAGAATAAACTGCATATATATCCGGTTTTTTATTAAGTATAAATCCATTTAACTCTATATGTGTACCTCTTTTTATTGAGTATCAATCCACTTAGAAAATCTATTAGAACTTGTTCTTTATTCTGTAAAAATATTTTGCTCGACTTCCAAACCAGCCTTACAACTTTTAATTTATCACAAATTGGTCTTTTTCTATCCTTCAAATGTCTATACACTCCTAAAAGTAAAATCAAATAACTGTTATAAATACTGGTTATTTCAACTCTTACATTTTGATCATTCCTTTTAAATTTTTTTGTGCACATGAGTCACCAGACATACATTTTTAACATAAAACAAGGTAATGCTTGACAAAAATAAAATACTTTGCCCACAAACTTAAATAATTATAACTTATGTTTTAAAATAAAACATTAATTTTTCAAAAAAACATAGTTGTTTTTCTGAAACTGAAAATATTTACATCAAGATCGGCAACACAAAAGACTACGCTGTATGTCATATCAAACACAATTGAAAGATGCAGGGTTTGTTAATTTGAATATTCCCTATCTTACCAATCGAATCTAATAAAATTCTTGAAAAGTTATCACGTCTAATAATATAAATGAACAATGTACAAGCAAATTAAATCTGTAATAAACGTGTTGAAAATTAACCTGAAAGAAGTTTTTTTCTAGATAAAAATTTATCAAAATTAATGATTTATCATTTAACTATCAGCATGATAAGTAGGACCAGCCATGTACACTAGTCAAGAGTCTACATTTACTAGACATAGTGGTTCAGTCATGCTTTAATGTCCAACACTGGTGCCCAAGGATTGCATCTCCTTTTTATGAGCAGTATTATTGTTACAAGACATTCAGAAAAAACAAGCTTATTTAGTCTATATTATACTTCATGCCAAAATGCTGACTTTTTATTGGACAGTAACCATGTGTTCATTTCTACTGATTCCGATTTTAGCCCTGCTCATTACATGTATAGCAATGTGGTTAATTCCTTGTCCTTTCATCCCACCGGGTGATATAAAAAAAATTAACACCCACTCAGACCAGAGATTGCCAAAAATGAAAATTATCACCAGATCCAGCTGAAGTTTACAGAACGAAAATTTCCAACAAGGACAATGATTAGCCATATCAGCTGAAATTTACTTATACATCGTTTGTCCTTTAAAACATGTCAGAGGCACAACAAATACATGAAAATGTGCAATAATTATTTGGACAAAACAACTAGTAGACAAAAAAAACATTTTCTATTTAAAATATAATTCATTGCATCATCTATATGGCAGTTCATGTTTCTTCTTTAGATTCAAGGCATTCAGTATAATAAAAATCATACTGCCTTTTGAACTAAGGTGTTTGGGTAGATTATCACATGAAGACAAAAATTATCAACCTTGACTTCATCTCTGTCATGCGATAATCTACCATAACACCCTAGTTTAAAGGCAGTATGATTATATTATGTTTCAAGTTGTAAACTGTACTTATACCAAGCTGAGAAGAGAGATATTTGACCATTACTTTGATGTTATTACTCTCTAAGTATAAATTGGCAAGCTGTGAAGGTTATAATTTTTGTAATCATCAATTAACTTTAGGATTGTCCTGCAACTTTTTTCCTTAAAGCCAATTTATTGCAATTGTATGTTAATTGGATAATTATTGTTTCAAATATTTTTTCAATTGTTGTTATATGCACTCTGTTTTATTTAAATTTCAATTCAAAAGATTTTATTGAAAATGCCTCAATAGATACAAAAATCAAAGGATTAGATATTATTATTTATACTGTATATTGTTTAATATTGTATCTTTTGAAATTAAAAAATATACATTTTAATTTGCATATAACTTAACATCTTATAAAATGTGCTTTTTGCATTATTTATTTCATATTTATTAGTCATTCATATCAGTGCGACCTGGCGTGAAATGCAGTCAAAGACAAAAGGCATTATTTATAGTTGGTGTATACATATGAACAAAATAAATATTGTCTTGTCTATGAACATCAAACACAAGATCTACAGAGCTTTTAAAGCCAACGTGCATACATAAACAACAGAGACACAAACAATATTAAAATACATTCAAACAGCACAGGTAGCTAAGCAAGCAGAAATCTAGTGAGTAAAATGCAGCGGGTTGAGATTTTTATAGGAAGCATAAAAGCAGGCAGTAGGGACAGTAAAGGGTAAGGGAGTTAACTCAGTTTGACTTTTAGAAAATGTCCGGATCTTTAAGGGACTTTTCTCCGGTTCTATTTACATGTGGGTGGGTACAAATTACGTCTTACTATGTAAAATCTGGATTGTTTCTGTGTTACAAATGAATTGTAATGTGTCAATCATACACAGAAGCCAGCGTAATGATCAATCAACCGTCAATACAAGCTACCGAATGGAAGCGATCAATTTTATTTGCCTTAATTTAGGACATAAAATAAAAAACTACTTATTACGCTCTTTGTACTTAAATATTTTGATAAGGATACCATTTTTAAACAATGTGGTAAAATTTTAATGCATTCTGTCAATGGAAACCAGCGTAATTGGGTTTTTTTCAACCTGTGGATTTGGGTTTTTTTCAGCCTCGCTATCGTTCAACATGGCAGCGCCAATAAGCAATCTATACCAAAAATACTAATCGACTGGAAATTAACAAATTCAAGTAAATTTATGGCTTTTACTGCATAAATACATTAAATATATATAAGCCTGATTAGATATACTGTGGTGAATTAAAATAATTTTCATTTATTCAGTCAACGGCATGCAAAATGCATGTCTCGATCTGGAAATGCAGATTATATGAACAACACTGCAGATATTAACTAATTTCGCATGTACATCAGTGACGGATCCCGGAATTTGTGTTAGGGGAGGCTTGACAGTTCGGCGAGGAGCCTGGTGGCCGCTCTAGGACCCCAGCAGGTCCAGAGCAGTGCCCTGGTAGGGGTCCAGGGGGGGGGGGGGGCAAAGATCTGGGAATCTAAGCATTGGAAGCCATCCAGACAAAGTTTTCTAGACTCGGTTTTTTACTTTTCCCCCTACTTTTAGCTTGCTTTTTTCAACTATGACCACAAATAATGAATTTTCTTTAATGAAACATATTCCTTTTCTCTCATTTTATCCTCTAGCTTTCTCGCTCTCTCTCTCTCTCGTTTTTAGAGGGCCTATGCTCTGTATGCCTTTCCTTGGATCAACGACTGTACATGATGTAGTAATTGCACTTATTTGATGCTTTGTACAGATTTTGATTTATTGTTGACTATTCTATTTTTATGGGATGCATAACCAGTCATAAGCTATGGACAGATTAGACCTGGGTATTTACAATTCTATATTGTGCATGTCCCTGTAATTTTGTATCTTTTCCCCATTTCCCCATTTGAAATTTCAGACTTAATATGATTTCATGAATTTTCCCTCTCCATTACTCCATATAAAAGAAATCAAATTTTGCATGTTATTTATTGTTACATAAAATAGTGGTGTTAGGTCATAGAGCAGCAAAAAATAATGGATGGGATATATTGAAAAAAGCATTAACTTCCAGTAATATATTCGGCTTGAAAATTGAGATAAGAAAGAAAATAGAAGAAAAAGTAATTAGCTTTGGAAAAAGCTGTCCCCTATTCAAGACCAGGAACATATAAATCAAGTTATACTAGTCCCAGCCAAAACCCACCAGAATTAGTTATCTGTAGTAAATATGAATGAAAAGTTATATATACTTTGCCAGTATTAAATATCTAATTAATTAAACAAATAATTGTGAAATTATGATCTCAATATTAATTGCCCTTTACATTTAAGTATCAGAATTTTCAGTGTACAAGATCTTTTATAGTTTTAGCCAAAGTTAGGAAAATGTATACATATATATTATAAGTATATTAGCAGTAATAATTTGGTTTTTTTAAATTTTTTCATATATGTTTAAAATAAATATTTTATTTCAAGTGACCTCAGACAACTAAATTTAAGATTCATACAAATCCTCATTACATTTTTGTAAATGTTATATTTACTTCTGTTGGACATAAATATTGACAAATGGAAAATTGTTATCTCTCCATTTTTCATTGTCTTTAAGAAATGTGAACAAGTGACTATTCTTCAACTCTTTAGCTGTAAAATTGTTCACCAATGTATATACTGTCAAAATATGTTTTCAATTTTTTTAAGATAAATTGTTTGATATTTTTTGTTTAAATGTTTATAAAGTTGAGTTCTTGTCCATTTTATAACTGACTTTACAGAAAAACGCCAGAGGGTACCCACCTTAAAATGAGCATAAAACCCTTGATATTAAATATATTGACTTAAAACAAACTGCATTGTATTTCATTAATACACCTTTATTGAAGCCTATTAAAATATCTAGGATTTAGACATATCAGCAATACCCCTTACCGTCCCTACAGGTGGGAACTGGTCATTTCATACCCTGACCATTTCGTACCCTTACAAATATGGTCAATTCGTACCCATCGCTGAGTCAATTCGTACCCGACAGATGGTCAATTCGTACCCGACTAAAATTATGTGATATTGTAAGGAATTGTATGTATTAAAGGTAAAAAGTGATCAATAAATGTTTTTTTTTAAATTATTTTACTCAAATTTCTTTTTAATTAGTCGGCATTAGTCTGCATATTGTGTTCAGGTTCTTTGTATTGAATGGAGTGTGGTGATAATTTCCATTGTATGATTAAAGGTTATAATTAGATTCTAAGTGTGCACATTAAATCTTTTATTCTTTTAAGTGAACTAAACATCTGTTGTCTTTATACATCTAGGATTTGTTCGACAATGCGTCAAAAAAACGGACTTGAAATGAAATATGTGAAATATAAAAACTAGTATTTTTCAAATTTCATTACGATAAATGACATAAAATAATGGTAACAAAGAAGAACACAAAAATAAGTAACTGGAGCACTAAATAAAAATATATATTAAAAACAAAAACATAGCAACACAGCACAGTTATGAAATTTAATGTCGCTCTGGATGGGAGTCTTAGTAATTTTGTCAGCAGACATGTACCCACGTCCGTATTCCTCCCACGTCTTCATTACTTTCGCGCACATCTCGGTGGATCTTTTTTTTCATACTTTTATTAAGTTTGTTGGTTGAGACTAGCTTCACTTGCGTATGGACAAACTCCGCTTCTTTGTACAACTAGCTAAATAGCACATAGAAGGGCGGAGGACACTGTACTCGAACGTTCAAGCGACGGTGCCAGCCCTCACAGTCGTTATTGGTGCGGACAGGCATCCCGTAGACCGATCAGTCTTTTGGTTCCCATATGGTGCTGTCGATCCACGAATAGATAAATACAATATAACAATTATAAATTTAATTATATCAAACCATAAAGGTATCTTGACCAATTAGTTTGTTTTTTCAACAATAAGTATCTTCACATATACAGACACGTGCCAGGAAGTGAACAATAAGTATGTAATAATAATGATTTATAATATATACACTTACCTTTATGTTCACGCTTACAATCATAATTTTAATGAGATCACACAAAATTAATTATCACCACACTACATCCAAAATAACTATCAAAGAAACCGAACCTGATCACAATATGCCGACTAATTACAAATATATTTGAGTAAAATAACCAATAAAACATTTTATTAATCATTTTTAATTTTTAATACATACAATTTCATATTTTATAAAAGGGTTACAAATCAGTTACAGATATTTTTATGCCTTCATTTTATAAAAAGGTTACAAATTGATTACATCTATATTTTTCTGTCTTCATTTTATAAAAGGGTTACAAATCAGTTACAGATATTTTTATGCCTTCATTTTATAAAAGGGTTACAAATCAGTTACAGATATTTTTATGCCTTCATTTTATAAAATGTTTACAAATTGGTATTGTCTATATTTTTTGTCTTCATTTTATAAAAGGGTTACAAATCAGTTGCAGATATTTTTCTGTCTTCATTTTATAAAATGGTTACAAATTGGTTACATCTATATTTTTCCGACTTCATTTTATAAAAGGGTTACAAAGCAGTTAAAGATATTTTTCTGTCTTCATTTTATAAAATGGTTACAAATTGGTTACATCTATATTTTTTGTCTTCATTTTATAAAAGGGTTACAAATCAGTTACAGATATTTTTCTGTCTTCATTTTATAAAATGGTTACAATATATTTTTCCGACTTCATTTTATAAAAGGGTTTCAAATCAGTTACATCTGTATTTTTCTTACTTTATTTTATAAAATGGTTACAAATTGGTTACATCTATATTTTTCTGTCTTCATTTTATAAAAGGGTTACAAATCAGTTACATCTATATTTTTCTTACTTCATTATAAAAGGGTTATAAATTGGTTAACAATAAGTTTCAATTTATTAAATGTGAATTTGTTATTGTTAACAAGTATTGCGCATTTATTTTTTTGTCTGTTATTTTGGTTATAACCATTTATTGTAAATGTGTTAAACTAATAATAATAATTATTATTATTATTATATATGCAATCATACGATCATAAGGGGCTTCTTAAAATCGACTTTAACAGCGGAAATCGTAATGTTAACTTCACTTTTTTACATTTTCCATCAACAATATAGTATATAAAACCTTTCAACATAATAGAAATGCAAAAAATGTTATTTTAATGTGTGTTTGGGTATAGTTTGGGTAAAAAGTCCGAGATTGCTATATTAAGGTGTCAGCCACTAGAACATATGACCTATTCACATCAGGTGTGCTACCTGCATCACTTATTACATAATTTATTATGAAGCAATCACACTTTTATATTTATGACCCTACAGATCAAAGAACTGAACAGTTTAATTTTGATAAATACAGTTAACATTTAACAGATATGAGTAGTTTTATTAACTGTTAACAACAGGTGTGCTAACAGCACCTTTTTCTAACATTTTTTTAAGTTAATTAACTTTTCTAAACTATACCCTTTTAAGAAAATTGGAGATAAGAGACTACAGATGTAACCAATTTGTAACCATTTTAAAAAATGAAGGCATAAAAATATACGTAACTGTGATGTAACCAATTTGTAACCATTTTAAAAATGAAGGCATAAAAATATATGTAACTGTGATGTAACCAATTTGTAACCATTTTAAAAAATGAAGGCATAAAAATATATGTAACTGTGATGTAACCAATCTAATTGAGCAGCTAAAATGGGAACCACTAAAAACAAGACGCACCAAAAGCAGGCTCACCATGACATATAAGTTTCTGAATAGATTAGTCGATGTAGACACCAACAAATACTATACCAGAGGAGACAACAGAACTAGAGGTGGAAATAGACTAAGGCAGATAAGAACAACTAAAGACCAGTACAGATACTCGTTCATTCCCAGATCCACCAGGGAATGGAACCTACTGCCAGACTCGACAACCTCAGCATCAACATTGGAGGACTTCAAGGCCCGTATAACCACCTTACCTGGGGCCTTGAACAACCGCTCAATCTAGAAACACCAAGATTCAGTTGTATATATTTTTAACCGTGTACATAGGTTATTTTACTTTGGAACCTGTTTGGAAGGTGTCCTGTTGAGCAAGAGTCAACATACACTCTAAAAGAGTCCGACTCTGTACTGGAAGAAGAAGAACCAATTTGTAACTATTTTTAAAAATGAAGGCATAAAAATATATGTAACTGTGATGTAACCATTTTATAAAATGAAGACACTATAATTTTTGTACCTTTTTTCAGAATTATGTAACCGATTTGTAACTGTTTTCCATAATGAGTAGTTATGTAACTATTATTTTACAGTATTTTTTCATGTAACTGTTTTGTAACTGGTTACAAAACAAGCCCCCCAAAAATTGTCTGGACTGTTTTCTTGCCATATATGATAATTTCACAATTTTTTAATGCCAAAACTGCAAGCATTAACGTGAAATGTAGAAATTGGATGGTTAATGTTTTACTTCGACCAAATGCTTGAGTAATAATTCTAAAACATGTTTTTGAATTGCTACACGTGCACCTGTTGTGATTGTTGCCATTTTCGTATACACTCTGAATTTTTCATTCTTTATCGGAATATCTTCAGTTTCTTCATTGAAATTTTAATAAACGAAGTAAAAACGGAGACAATTTATCCGATTATTTGAGCGAGTAGTTATTTTTATTGTTCAGAAGTCTGTTTGTGTGCATTTTACATTTTACATTTTGTTGATTAGTTTTAGCCGTTGAACAACTTTTCAGCAGATGTTTAGTCAGTTTGCCCAGGAATCTACTAATGATAGGACCCAGGGTAACCGGACCATCTAGTTTTCGAGTTTTTAATTTATATGTATGTCTCTCGAGACCTTCTAGTTGATGTATCCCACTTTTGGGTTTTGTTCGATAATTTAGAATTTACACTGTCAAAAGAGTGGCTTGTAGTTTTAAAAGTTGACGAGTTTATGACAAATTTCTGGAAAAGGGGGCTGTTAATATTTTTTTTTATTGTTTGGTTTTTTTCTTTTTGTTTATGTTTGTTTTTTGTTTTGTTTTGTTTTTTTGTAAAAAAGGGAGGCAATAATTATACGACATCAACCGTACATTTTCCACGAATTTGATTGCAGTAATCCTTGTTTTACAACAATTTTGTTTCGTAGGATAACATATATTGTAACATAATAGGGCACTTTTCCTTCGATCTTTTTTATAGATTAGTCATACTTACAAAAAAATTTTTTTAAATGGCGTGTCTTGTTAAACCACGGCTTCATGGCACCTAATACAAATCTACATTCAAATACACTGAAGCAGCGGCGTGGCTTAGATAGGTATAATCAACTAACTTTTAAAATATTCCATAGTGTTATTGAGCCCAACTCTTGGCGTCATTCCAAATTCCAAATTCCAAATATGTGCACACCACAACATGCACAAGAAACATACATTATATAACCGTCTATGGAATATGCGTTTAAAAATTAAATCATATTGGTTTAATTTTTATTAAATTTTGTTATGGGAGGGGTCTTTGTATGCGACTTTGAAAGAGAGTAATCTGAGAATAAGTGAACCCAAAATGTATCATAATAGGCCTTACCTTTTTTCACGAATTATATTGCCTTTACCCTTGTTTTACAACAGTTATGATTCGTGGGAAAACGTATATAAGTTGCACACCACAAGAAACATTTAGATAAAGTTTAGTTCATATTGGTTTGGAGGTTGGGCAGACTCTTTAAGGGCCAAATATGTCTTTTCCAAGAGACCGCATTTCAAATTTCTACCTTTGGTAACGACAACCATCTGGATCGTAAGGAGGTTCTACGAATATTTTTTTGTGGTATTGTGGTCTTTAAAGGACCATAAATACTAAATTTGGTAAACACTGGCCTAGAAGTTTCTTAGGTAGAATTGTTTATTTTCGACAAAATGAATTTAACTTGCTGTACATGTTTGGTAATATCGGATAAAATGTTCATTAAAAAGAATACAATCATGTATATATTAACCTACTTCCCAACGTCAGACTACAGATCAAAATTTAGCTTTTTATTCTGAAAAAAAATAAGAAGAGTTATCAGAAGATCCATAATCTGCTTCACTCGCTTTACCTCCTCGATAATAGAAAAAGGGGAGCAGATTAGATTAATTTTTAATAAAATCGTCAGATACAGTAGTAAATCAAAGTGCAGACTGCATAGGTGGAAAGGTTGCTTTGCAATTATTGGATGAGAACCCTGCCTCAAGTTTGATTAAAATCCACGTAAACATATTTTAATGGCATATGATGCAATGCGGAATAATTTAGGAAAAAAGATACATATAAAAAACAAAAGAGACTAGAAAAAAGTCAGCAATTCTCACTAACTGATAACCACAGCTCCCCTAAGTTTATGTTTTTGCTACGAAAACTCTAAACAAAATGTAAAATGTCATGTGCACAACTTCACAATGTCTCAAGGATTCTGTGAAAATTTTACAAACTTCCATATATGTCTCAATATAAATACAAGTGATTACATCAGCTTATATAAGATTGAAATCTTAAAAATTTCTTTCTTGTAAGACTGAGAGGCTCATTGGCTGAGTAGTTCGAGTCTCATTGTTGGCTGGGTGTACTCTATTTCAATTAATTGAGAATTGGTAGAAGTTTTCCAGTGATGGTATGCGGCTTTCAATGGGCACTCCGCCATCGTGCAACAATTGCTGAAAGTCGCATTAAATCCCATTCAAACAAGCAAAAAATCTGTTATGACTGTATGATGCAATATTTATCTATATATGGTACTTGAAATGCATGTAAAATAGTTTCAGTTTATAATTTAGACAAAGAATTAATAAAGTTTAGAGCACATCCTTCCATTTTTAAACTCTTTATAGGCAAACGATGCCTGGAGGCATCGCCTGCCACATGCCAAACGATGTTACAAGGCATCGCCAGACGATGGTTTCATGAATAGACTGATATCACTGCCGTATTTAAAACTCGTACTATAAGATTATATTACTAAATTCCTGTCATACTGAAACTATTCTATCAAAAACACGTTTCAACAAATCATGAGATATCATTTTCTTCTGGCTAATGAGACAAGTCATGACTGTCCTTATAAAGTACATGCCTGCTAAACATTCGAAGTTGGGTATTAAAATGTGGGCTTTGGCAGAATCGGATTATAGCAGGTCACTGAAAATCGCGGCAAAAGATATAACTGAAGTTATCAGTTAGAAAGTGTTATATAAAACTATATTTAATTTAAGACAAATTTCGCTATGACGATTTCTCCCAATCTAAACAATTATCATCGATGGCGCTGTTTCGATTTCTGTACACACTTCCAGCCTATCAGACATATAAAGACATTACTCTACATGTGTTTTCTGTACCTGTGTGCAATGTTTAGATAGCATCTTTCAAGAAACACCTATGACAAGTTTTGTTTGGCACCGTGGTTTCACAAGGAAAGACTAACGTTTACTTTCAACCAAGTTACAACAAAACTAAAATGTTAGAATATATTAAAACACGTGGTGCAGTGCGTCAAACCAAATGGCCCCCAAATATCATGTAAAATATGCAAGTACATAGCTTTTTGCCGTATTCCTTTATACATCTTAGAAGTCGTAATCAAAATTTTCAGTTAAATACAATAAAGGAAAATGTCTTTTTTTTTGTTTTAATACAATGTTTAAGAGCTGTTGGCTGCAGCTGTTCATTGCAATAAATGATGCGTTTGGTTTGATTCCAAAATTGCGCAATGTATTTTACTTATGTCCCTTCGACTATCTTGTAAACAAAATCTTACATTCCGATATCAAGTCGACAATTTGTGAACATGCAGACATACATACAGAACTTCGACTATATCTATAGTTTATACTAAAATGGCATTACTTTTTTAGGGTAACATCATTTAAGATCAGTTCTTGATTTTGCTGGACGACTTTTGGTTGGACAGTTTAATTTAAACAATGAAAGTATCAATGAATAAATTAATGATAGTTAATGTCAGCACAGATCGAATTTTGAATACCGCGTAATGAAAACCTTTTTGTTAGTATTAACATTTTCCATATATAGAACCATACAATGACTTCGTCAGACCTCTCGACAACTGTTTTTACTGAAAGAGGCTTGATTTGACTTCTTTTTAAACCTGAATGATTCTCGTTTTAAGCTTTTATCTTACGAAAAAATCTACTTCTGAAATTGTTAAGAATTCATTTTGCTAAAATTCTACTGTATATAATTCTATAAACGTATAAACTTGCTATTCTTTGTTCAGTCATAGTTGGCGTAATAAGTATTAATCCGTTTCCCAGCTTGCAAACTAATCACAATAAATACGATTTATAGATCGAGTTCAAAAGATGTTCAGTTATTTATCATAAGTTGACTACTTATCCAAATGTAAAATATATAATTTACCTTTTTAAATGTAAAAAAAACACTCCACGAGGAAGTGACTTTTAGTACAGTTTAGTATAGCTATCTGCCTGCCGCTCACAATGTATAGTTTAATGTGTAAGCCCTTGTCGACAAGAGCCGAAAATTATGTGTAGGACCGGTCTTTTGTGCATCTATTGCAGTATTGTTACGCCACTGACTAATCATGGAATGTGTTTTTCGGTACTACTGTGACGAAATTTATTTAGTTTACATTTAAAAGTGGTTTATCGAAAGTCTATTTCTGATTGGCAATATGAATTCGTAACTCTACTTTTGAGAGTATAGTAATTAAGGAAACAGTTTGGACTATTGTCCGGAAGTAATTGCATGGTACGTCGTCTGATCAGAGTAAATTGATTGAAAGCCGTCCTTGTCTAAAGTACACCGCATAAGTGATACGGAGTTATTTTATTTTGGTTAAGCAAGTATTTAGGTTAGAGACTACTAGAATTTAGTATATTAATGTGAAGTTTCTCAGTTCTCATTGCAGCTCTGCATAAGGACACCAAGTAGATAGTTTTACATAAAGGCTCCTACATTGCTATCAGCTGAAAAGGAATTCGTTATATCGTTATCGGGTTTACAACGCAATTGGCTATTTCTGAATAAGTTGTAGACCATTGGTACTGTCTGAATAAGGCAGTGACAGTGACAAGTTGGCCTGACAAGCGGTCACCTTGTAACAGTTGTCACCTGGTTTTGAATAAGGATCAGAATTACACTGGTATTATTCCCAATATCTTTGATCATCTTTGCGGTGAACAAGAGCCATAGTACATCTTTTCCTTGTGGGCTAGCGCCACTATGACCCTTAATAAGGGTCAGAGGGATGTTGTACCTATATACGATAGTAGTTCAGTAATCTGGCCATTGGGTAAATTCACAAGGGTTAAGGGCCAATTCCTTGTACGATTGTTAAGGTTTCACGCTACCATTTGTTAAGGTCTAGAAGTCTGTGGCATAGCACCCAGCAAATCCGTGGAAATACCCTCGAGACGAATCCACGAGGTAAAGATGGCCTTGTACCTGTTTTCCTTCTCTAGCGTGTAAGGTACCACCCCTGCACGATACACTACAATGAAGCAATGTAGCAAGGTTTAGCTTAGAAAACGATGGATAATTTCCTGATGATAGAATTAAATAGGAAAGCACCTCTGGCCAGGAACGTCACCAAAGTAAATTGTAACGGACATACATCTGTATAATATGTTGACGAACTTTCATGCAACTTTTAGTAAGTGAATTTTGAATCTCCTGTTTTTCTGCAAAACACTTCGATTAATGCGGTTTGTTAAATCATAAACGATCAAGATGGGTAATGTTTACAGTCACTGTGCAAGTCGAAGGACCTGCAGTTAAGCTATAACGTAAAAACTTAATGAATGCAAATGAAAAGAAAAAGAAAACAGCCACTTAGTGGAACATTCAATATATATTAACATATACAAAACATACAAGTTAATTTGCATATATTAAGTTTACAAAATTAAATAAAGCAGTATATTCATATTAGTAATCAATAAACGTGGTTAAAAGTGGCGCTTATCCCAAATCTGTACATTACTTATAAATCCCAAATGAGATGAGTTTCAATTATCAACTGACTTTTTAATCAAACAAGATACATACAACTTGGAGAGTTCATTTTCTGTCAGCTCTATGTATATAATACAGTCACATTGTTTTTTTTTAATATTTCTAGTTTCCAATAACCTATCCAATTCCCTGTCATTTCTGTAAATATATTGCCATCAGTTGTTGATGACTGAACGTAAACAGAAACAGATATGGTTTGATCTGGTTTAAAACAGCCAACATAGAACAAACTTTTGTGTCAAATGTTAGACAGCATAACTTTAAATTAGTATATCGGAAGTGTATCTCGGGGTCATATTAAACTCCACAAATACCACCCTTGATGAGTTTGTCAAACCAATGTTTAACGCCTTAAAACATCTGAAGGCATATATATATATTATGACATTCATAACTATTAACTATGGTTTAAAGGTGACACTATAATATTGTTCTTTTTAATAAAAAGAAGACACTAGAAAACAAAACATTATTTTGCTGCAGATCATTCATTTGAATTAACTTGTTTTCCATCATTTGTTTTTGAATTAGGTCCATTTAGATCATAAAGTGCATTCGATAATGCTGTAGTTACAAGGATGTGAGCTACGTCTGAAACCGTAAATGCTTGTCTTGAAAAAGTACTGTATTGTCTTTGACCTTCAAAAAACATGTCCATAGTTATTTTTATGCAACATAAACGATACATGTAAAGACATAAAATAACATGCCAGTTTTAATCATGTTAATCGCATCATTTTGTACATTTATAAAGTTATCTGTTGTTTTCAAAAAGAAAAACGATTTATGTACAAACCATATTTCATATGAAGTAAGTAACCCTAATACTGTAACAATTTTGGTTATCCGTATAAATAATTCTTACTCTAAGATTCAAATAAGATATTATTTAAACAAATACACCATCACAAATGTCTGTGCCGATTCCTTTGAAAGGGATTTTGTGATTGCATAACTAAACCATAAAGAAAACAACTGAAAGTAGTGGATACTTTTACTGGGCACCAACAAAATTTGTGAATTTCCATAACAACTTTGTGTTCAGAACAAAATGAATTTTACACCAGTAAATCATACCTATAAAATCCTCTCCAGAATACAATATTAACACTGAATATTTATATGAATGATAATAGATTAATAAATTACAACTAGACAAAATAAAACTATATATATAAAACAACACTTACGTATTCCCTGAGTGACATGTGTAACATGATAATACCCGGCTTTGTCCTTTGGTTTATTCATAGAACACAGCTGCAGGTTAGTAACCAGTTGTTTTCCAAAATGATGATGCTGAAATTCTGCATATGATGACGGTTCTATTTTCTTTACTTTAAAATAACAATTATACAGGTAAAACACATAATTATACAATAATTAAACATTTTAAAGAGAATATATGACATTACATTGTGATAAAATTCTGATAGTATTGTGAGAACATTAAATATCTGATTATTTACTGAGTACCCGTCAATACAAATGGTATCTTTATACTGTGTAGTGTGTAATTACACTACTGTTATGTATATTGGTAAATACTAACTATTATCATTCACGTACTTGTAGTTACAAACATTAACAAGAAAGACTGACTAAAAATAAAAGTAAAGAAAATGAAAGCTGAAGTTAACCATTTGTTAACTAATAATGTTGAATATATCAACAAGCTACTGCCATCTCTTTCTGGTAGATAAATACACCATACCTTTTTTCTTCACTTGGAAAGAAACCTTAGACAATTTTGCAATTGTTATATGAGGAGTAAATCCATCTGATGGAGGTACATCATTTTCTTGACAACACTCCTCAAGAATTTCTGAAACGAACATAATACATTATACACACTTCAGAGCAAAATTGTAGAAAAACGAATCACTTGCAACAAAAATACAGACCACTTAAAATATTGTAAACAAGCACTTGACCAAAAATCAGCTGGTTAAATCTGCATGATGGTTTTAGCGTCAACAAAAGCTGTTATCAATTTGATACTGACGGTTAATGGCTGGACATTAATGCATGACAAATAAATGTACTAAATATTCTTTTGTAATCAGTAATTATTCTGTATACAAAAGATTTGATTGCAAGTAAATAGTATCCGATATTATTTTTTTTTTCAGTTTTCCTTTGTGTAAAAAAGTTTTAAATTATTGCTTTTATTTTGGGTAAAGTAATTTATTTACCTGAGAGTTTTACAATTTTAGAAAGGCAGCCATCCTCTTGTACTTTAGCAAATACAACACTGTTGTGAAAATGTCCAATGTCATTCACATCTAACAATATCATGTCATTACGGCCATCATCTTTATTGAATCGCTCGATGCACTGATCTAATGCTTGAATCATTCTGTAACCAATTTTAAGTTTCTTTTATTGAATCATAATATCCTATTCAAATTATAATTATTATGATTTTTTCATTGTTTTTAATATTTATTACAAAATATTGTTTATTTGAATATTCTATTACACTGGAAAAGATTTCTGAAGTCTTTTTAAATTGTACTATCATTTTTTACATTTCAGCAAATAAATGTTTGTACTGTTATCAAAAAAAAATATCCATATTTGACCTCATTTCACATTTAAGGGTAGACTTTAGAGTGAAAGTCATGATATAAACTCAGCCTACATCTCTGAATAAATTCGTAATAACAAGTTATATAAAGGAAAAACAAATTAAGACAACATGCGTTAAAACTTTAATCATATTAAATAATTAAATTTTGTGTTATTTTTTATATTCATTTCGTCGCTCAACTTTATTAATTTACTTGTATTTAAAGAGACTGTGAATTAACACATTTATTTGGAGCACGAAAGCCAAAATAGTACGAGAATCTTCTGCCGTCTAACGCTTTTTTGTATTTTGTAGCCAAAGTCGATGGTCACAGTTAAAAAAACAAACCCTAGCAAGGTATTCTATTCATGATCACAATTTGGACAAAGAAGCAGAACACAAAGATCGTTAGGATTCGACTTTTCTGCAACCATTTTCAATTTAACTAATAATCAAAATATGCATTTCCTAAGTATAAGAGCATAAACAATGTGTCGACATAAATATAGTAAAGTAAAATAATCTACATAGTGTAAAATTCCTCATAAAGCATGGCTATAATAGCGGATACAACTGTTATGATATTCTGTACCGTTTTCAAACAAAATTCTGTAATTTGTCTTGTCGTAGCAAGTTCGTCAACAGTGCGCTTTCTGATTTTTGTGACCAACCTGAGTTCTTTATTTTACGCGACCTGCCTTTAACCAGTCTGTCCACATTCTATTTAAGATACCAAAGATGCAGTGCTTGCTATACATATCTTTTCTAGTCTTTTATATGCCGTATATTGTAAAATTTACCGATTTATATGCTCCTGGTTTTCCAAACACGACACTCTGAGTGTAAGATGAAGAGTAGAAAGTGTAATCATTGCAGATTTTAAATCTTTATTTGAATTGCACATACACCTCTGAACATCATCAATTCCTTTAGTTATCTGAAAATGTTCAATAGTATTTTAAATTCTAACATATTTGTTTTTCAATTTAGATGTGTCAAATTGGTTACTGACAAACAGTTTCGCTAGAAAAAAGCAAATACAATCTGCTGTGCATAGATATGTTGTAATATTTTTACTTTCCTTTATAGACGATCTGCATTTTATTGACTAAAATACTCTTTAGTGAATCGTTTGTTTCGTTTCAGTCGTCAAATTTAGTATCCTACTACAAATATGCGCCTACTATTATAATCATGTCAGTAAAAGTTTTCCGAAAAATATAATCTCAAACCTCTGGATTTGTTATCTGAATAGCAACAAAATAATTTGGGGGTTTTCTTTTTTCTTTTTTGTCGTCGTTTAAACTCGCTAATTTCTTCTTCAAATGATGCTGTTCTCTTTTCTTCCACTTTTCATAGACTTGTTCTAATCTTCCTGTAACAAAAATTAGTGAGGTCATTAAAAACCTGTATTTTAATTAAGAAATTCATGGCTGCCTATATTTTATCAATTACTGAATGAGTATGCAATATAAATATACAATGAGAAATGTTATACTTCATTTTATTGCTATTACTTAAATGTTCAGGCTATTTTTGTAAATACTAGAACCAATGCAGTTTTCAGAACCTTTGACCGGGTGGTAAACAGTTCTCGGAACCTTTGACCGCCTCCGAAGAATTTCATTTGTCTATAAAGCAGCAATGATAAGTTCAATTGCACTGAAGATTTTCATTGGCTAGATATTCGGCATAGTCGAAAAACACAATCGACAGATAAAAACGTGACCATTTCTGTCAAAAATTGCCTTTAAAGCTAGAGAAAATACAATACTTACTTGTCCTTGCAGCTGAACACAAAATGATGGAATTTTAACAAAACAGTTATGGTTACAAGGCATAATGCACGACCCGAAAGGGAATGCATTATGCCTTCTAGCCTTGGACATATTTTCGTATATGATATGACAAAGACAGTATTATTGTTATCATTGCTAAGAATATTTATTAAACCCGCCTACATGTATGAGTGGCTGTTCATGTCATAATTGCGTTATTTGTATCGCGTTACTTTTCCATCGCGTTACTTTTAACAAGTATCGCGATACTTTCAACTTCTATCGCGTTACTTCTTCAAAGTATCGTGATACGTCTAAAAAGTAACGCGATACTTTTTAAAAGTAACGCGTTACTTTTGATTTTCATTTGTAACGCGATACTTTTCAAAAGTAACGCGATAGAAGTTGAAAGTATCGCGATTCTGTTTAATTTCATCTCTTCAGAAAGAACCAATCAAAATACACCTACCAACGATTGTTGACCGAACGAGATTTCATCCTCTTGTCAAATAAAATGTTTCGAAAGAACTATCTATTTTTTTATTTTAATTGTTTTCATAAGTTGAACGTCGAAACAAAGCAGTATACCTAGTCTAAATGTGAAATAATAATCTAAATATTTACGCAGGACAATCACCTAGTCATTAGTGCTTACTTTAAATATATATCTCCCGATTTGCCGACAATCGAGTATTACATCTGTAAGGCTTTTTCTGATTGGTTCTTTCTCAAGAGATGAAATTAAAAAGTATCGCGATACTTTCAACTTCTATCGGGTTACTTTCGAAAAGTATCGCGTTACAAATGAAAAACAAAAGTAACGCGTTACTTTTAAAAAGTATCGCGTTACTTTTAAGAAGTATCGCGATACTTCGAAGAAGTAACGCGATAGAAGTTGAAAGTATCGCGATACTTGTTAAAAGTAACGCGATAGAAATAACGCAATTATGACATGAACGGCCACTCATATACATGCATATGGCATGCAATTAGGCGTTATAATCCGATGTTTTGTGATTTGTCGGATTAACAAAAACAGGATACGATTATTCGTTCTAAGCATGCAATATGTTATGAGATATTCGTGTGCAATGAAATATTCATTATAACAATACATGTAAGTAACTTTCATTATAATATTATAGTCTCCGTTTTATTATTCTGGCATATCTAAAAATTAATAAATAACTCGGTAGTATTATGTATCGTTTACATTTTATCAGCTGAGTTTACATAAAGATTTCATAACATAACGTCAAAATGTATTCATTCCTAGCTATAACAAAGATTGACAAGTGCGTGTGATATTAAATGGCGTCATATTATTAACCCTTATTAACCAATGCAGTAAAATACAAATGAAAAGGACCAATTATTACGAAATTGCGAATTGGTTACTAGTCATTTTTTACTGGTCTTTTTACGGAAACAAATTGTTAATACAGATTTCAACTCGTCTTTATACAGTTATGAACACGCGCATTGCATTATTTTGAAATGCAAGATACAGCAACATCGTAGTCGCCCGCAACCCTGACTTGATTCATAAAATAATAAAACATGTAATCCATAATCAGCTCACGGGAATAGTGTCTAAAAATGATATTTGTATGATTATTGTTATTGTTTAGATTTTTATGTTATTCCTTTTTTCGGAACTGTAGTTTGTATGGCATTTTGTTTAATTGATTTTAATAAACTTGTCGGCTTTTCCCCCCACATCTAAAACCAAATATTACTTCCAACATTGTCAAGTGGAAGCATTCTTCGTGCTTTTATGGTTAAACATCATTTACAGTTGGTATATGTATAATAAATTTTAATCAAGCAAATATTCAAACACTGATCATATTACTGAACCGCAAAAACACGTCGAACAAAATTACAGATTCACAGACGTTAATTTTATTGTTTTGTTTGTTTGTTTGAATGGTGTTTTAACGCCACTTTCAGCAATTTTTCAGCTATTTCATGGCGTCCCGTTTTTATTTCGGGGAGGAAGCCGGAGTACCCGGAGAGAACCCCCGACCTGCGGTAGGAAAACTGGCAATCCTTGTCAATTAAGATTGGAGTCGAGTACACCCTGCCTGCAGTGAGAATCGAACCCGCAATCCCAGTGTTGACAGACCACGTGATCAATAGTAGACGAACTACCTTGACCACTCGGCCACCGAGGCCCCCCCCCCCCGTTTATTTTATAATGGTTAAACAAAATTTAAATGAACGAATAACTGTCTCTAGGTTATGATGTATTTTCATATTTATGAATTACAAAATATTACAGCCTTTTGATGAAATAGTGGCACTGCATTCAGGTAGTGGCACATATGCGATGCAAGAAGTTGATCAGACGATTTATTAAGACAACTGGAATACGCCCTCATACTCTCTGAAACGCTAGCGAAAGTTCAGCTGCTATGGGACTTGACTGCTCTACAGTCTTTGAACTTCGTCCCATAATTGCTTAATATTTTCAAATCTTTTTTTCAAAGGCAGCCAATCCTTAACATAACATAACATTATTCCGTTGTAAGAGACACAATATGTTTATAACAAGGAATTGGTATTCTTTTAATGCTCATAACACAAGATGGTATAAGGACTAGACTCTGCAGAAGTATCTCATCATGAGAAAAATGTTACACTGTAGCTATGATTTATCCCAATTTACTAATCGTATAAAGGATTAGATCTACCAGATCTAAGGACTGGTGGTTTTGGCGAATGTATAATAAAGAGCTGTATCTGCCTTAGTCGCTTGTTGTTTCCAAACCATGTGTTACATCTGGTGTTGTTTTGGCGAACGTGACCAGTATAACTACAATTCCTAAAAGGTAAGTGACTATTTTGATTTTCTGTAGTTATTTTCTTGATGGGACATCAAGAATTAACTTTGTTTTTTTCAAATTTGGCAATTCAACTTCTAGGCTTGTCATAAATTAAGAATAAATTAAGAATTTAATGATTGGAAGGATCTATTTAAAAATAATCACTTTTTGCAAGAATAAACTACAGTGAACAGATCAACATGCGTTTGAGCTTTTGAATTAGAATTAAACAAACCCAGACGAAAACGTGCACGTTAATAGAATGAGAAAATTTCCGAACACTTTTGGAAGGGCAGTAAATTCTGCAATGGAAGAATTTGAGAAAGAATTTTGAATTACGAAAAGGTAACACAGATACCTTGACGGTCTTGAAAAAGCGATGGGTGTTGACCATTTTAGACCTGCAGCTACATGTGACCGTTACGGTAAAAACTCGGAATAAGAAATCGAAGACAGTTAACATTGTTAAATACAAACAAGATAAAAGTAATTCTACAAGTAAAGCTAAATGAAACACAATTATGTGTTGTAATTGCAGAAAGCCCGGTCACGCAAAAAGAAATTGGTGGGCAAAACAGGTTGGAAATGTTGAGGACAAATCATTGAAAATAAAGAATAAAGAAATAAAGACCTCTCTCTATGTTAAAGCCCATAGAGAGAGTAATATGTCAGACACGACTGAAAAATTAATCAACAGGAACAAAGACATCTAAACACAATGAATTAGGACAGACTGACACAATCAAAATGAAAACTAGATATCAGTGAGATGGTACCCATCTCTGTGGGCCCCGCCGACCTTGACGTCAATGTCAAAGGTCATCAACCATGATATGCGACACATCGCCTTGATATTATCTACCAACATCTCAAATATCAAAAGCCTACCTCAAAAGATACAAAAGTAACAGCCCGGACATGAATTTGTCATTCAGAAACCAATAATGTGACCTTAAGGTCAAAGTTCAAGGTCGACACATCTACCCACATTCCAAATATCAAAAAGCCTACCTCAAAAGATAAAAAAACTCACAACTCGGACATGAATTTGTCATTCAGTAACCAATAATGTGGCCTTAAAGTCAAAGTTCAAGGTCACCATGATATTATCTACCCACATCTCAAATATCAAAAGCCTACCTCAAAAGACGGACGGCCAGACAGACTGATCACTAAAGGGCGTCCGCTACAAAGTGGCGGGGCCCTAATTAACACAGGTGACCAGCCACCTATCAACTTAAGACCTTATAGGACTCCTTTACACAAAAGAGAAATTGTCGACCAGGCAACTGATGAAATGCTCTATGCTAATTTAATTTAATAGTAATTCGGGCTGTCTTATAGTGATAGAAGATAAGAAGAATGGTTCGAAAAGGCTTTGTGTGGACGAGACAGTAAAATAAAATGACAAAACCTATGGCAACCCCTTTGTCAGTTATTGATGATATTTTGGCTCTGTTAGGTAATGCTATGTATTATAGCTGTCTCCATTTAAGGAATAGATATTGTCAGCTTCAGAATCAAAAGAAGGATTAAGAGAAGACAGCGTTTGTATTTAGCCGAGGTCTCCTTGAATTTAATGTCATGTCTTTATGTTTACAAAATAGTCCAAGTGTTTCAGTAGATAAATAGTATTTGTGTTACAAGATTTCAAGTTTGCAAGAGCATATATAAACGATATTTTTGTTATTGTCCTCCACGCTCGAAGAACATATTTCTCACATTCAACAAGTTTAAGACATGTTCATGCAACATAGTTTAAAACATAAATGAAAAAGTGTCGATTTGGGAAAAAAGAAATAAATCATTTAGGTTTTAGGATAAGAAATGACGGTGTTAAATCCGAAACTGAAAAGGCACTGGCAAATAGAAGTTTACCCCCTACTACAACAGTAAACGTTTGGAGTTTTATTGGAATATGTAGTTACTATCGCAAGCGTATTCCGAATTTTTCCAAATTAACAATACCTCTTGTCAATCTTACGAAGAATTTGCTAAGTTTGACTGGGACATTCAGTGAAAAAGAGCATTTGAGTTTATGAAAAATAGTTATTTAGATTTAAAGAACACGTTTTGTACACAAACGAGTCAAATGATACTATAGGGGCAAGTCTTACGCATAATACCACTTCTCAAAAATGAAAAAAATAGTCATTTTCTATCACACAAGTGAAGTGACACGCAAGAGACATCCTGATCCTTAAACTACGGTTTGGGGGGGGGGGGGTAGGCATTTTTCAGTTTTACAATAAGACTAAGTTTATTAGTATGCATTGTGATAAATATAGTTTACATTATTGCTAAAAAAAATTTAAGAAGATCAATCAACAACTTTTCAAAAGATGTTTTAATTGCGTGTCATGACATAACACTTGATAACTAATCAACACTTAATGTAAAGACTTTTTTTCAGGAGCACCTCTGAACTGGAAACTTTCCAGAATCTAATATTAGTCTATGCATCAAAAAGGCACTCATATGGACCACCTGTTTTCCGGGCAAGGAACTTGCTGGCTGTACTTGACCATAACATTCATGTTGACAGACCTGTTATGTTGAACAAGGATGGGTCAACAAGGTTTGTGATTTGACTCGTTTTGCCTCAAGATTTTTTATCGATTTTTTAAAAGTTATGTCATATACAATTATATTAATAACCCTGGTAAGCTTAACTAAATAGTTAAGAAGCACCTTGAATAGCAAACAGCAACAAAAGGGTGTTAATTTCAGTTTTTGAGAAGTAAGATTTTTGTCACTTTCATTTTATGTTTTATGTATTTTAGATGGCAGAGGAGTTACAACAAGAAAACTGCACATTGGTCAGTACAGCCAGTCAAGGAACCAAAGCTATATCACCACATACCTTCCTTAATAAGGGAGATAGTATGTGCTAGATTAGCTGACGATGTTGGGATGAACAGAAGAGTTGAATTGGAAGTAGATGATCCAAGAAGGATATCTAAGCATCTTGCCCCTGTTCCACCACCATCAACACTGGACATAGTGGCAGCCCAGAAGTCCAGATTTGGGGACATGGACAAGACAGTAGATTATTCAATAGAATAATTTTTTTTAATTATCATACTAGTTTTATGATTTAAAAGGAAATGTTGGCTTTGAGGCTGGTTAGAATTGGTTCATTCGATATTTGGCTTGAAAGGACAAATATCAATTTCTTTTGTTAAGGAAAGCATGAATAATAAAGTAAAGACATTTCTATAACAAGTTAAATTTTAATTAAAGCGACCTCCAATAAATCCCTTGTATTGTCCATAGGGGTCGGGGTATCTGTCTCTGATCCTCCAGACACAGCAGCTAGGGATCACTCGACGATTCCCTGCTCCCAACCTTCCATGAGCCCATACAGTATACTGTCTGTATGCAGCATATCTATTAGACCTGTTGAAGTCTTCATCATGTGGCATCACTAGAAGTTCCTCTCTAAACAGCCTAGCAACACCCAGTACAGCCTCATCAAGAACTATCAAATCAAAATCCTGCAAATGAAATAAATAAATAAATAAATAAATAAATAAATAAATAAATAAATAAATAAATAAATAAATAAATAAATAAATAACCAGTAGACATATCATATGCTATCAGTTCTTGTTGACATAAATTTACTTCTAACCTATCTGCTTTATTCAGTTGAAACTTTAAGGTTTATTACTTATAGTTAGTGCAAGATAGTAAATGTATATAACAAGTATGTATATAAGTAAGTTCAACTAAAGTATATTAACACCTACTGGTATTCTTGAGTAGCAATGTTCTGCCCCTCTACCACAACACACTCGTTCCGTTTCTGTGGGCATATCCCTACAGAAGGAGCAGACACACCAATCTGGGCTGTTATTGTTGGGTGTAGGGTGGTGTCCTCCGCATGGAACAGATGGGGCGCCTTGACGATCCAGGATATCAAACACGTACCCTGGATGTCTGATGACCATCCCGTTTACAAGGGTCCGCAACTCCTCTATGTTTAAGTTTGAAATTCTCTCCTAAAAAGGTAAAACAAAAGGAAATAATATTAATCTGTACATTATACTATTAAGTGACCAAAGTCCTAACGATTTTGCAAAAAATATAATTTCAATACAGCTGTATCAGGAAAACGGATTGATTGATTGATTGATTAATGGTGTTTAACGCCCGAGCAGCAATATTTCAGCTATATTCAGGCGATGAACATGAAATGGATGATAAAATGAACATGAAATGATGATGAATGAAAATGGGATGGGACACAAGGAAAAATAGGGGTAACGGATTTTAGATTGCCACTGGCAAATGGGAGAATGGATTGGGTCGGAAAACGGATATGAACATCACTAAAATGTGAAAACAAATCTAAACCAACGTTCATAATAAAAAAACTATAAAAGGCTACTTCATCATTGGTTTTAAAATTACCAAGAATTATAGATTACTTAGTCCAGAAGACTGCAATACCTGACGTTCCCGATCTCTTCTTTGGGCAGCCTCTGCTGCTACTTCAGCCCTGTTTGGCTGATTTCTTTGATTTCCTCCTCTTCTCCCACCTCTACCCCCTCTCCTGTTAATGCTACGACCTCTTCCTCTATTTCCACGGGTCTTTGCTATACCTCTTACAGTGACTTGGGCATCACTGTCCGTGGTGTCTTCTCGTTGAAGTGACGAGGACCTTGATCTTGAACTATCTGAACTCTAAAAATGAGTATTTTCGTATGAATATCCAATTATCTTGATTATATTCTATTCTCCAAAATTTAGGTAAAAATGAAATTGAGCTAACCTAAATTTTGCCTCTTCATTTCTGTTTTCTTTCTTTTTTTTCATTATGTAGATTGAGTTCACTTTATATAAATTCCACTTTTTTCTTTCTTCAAGATGTACGCAGTATATGAACGAGAAATACGTGAATTTTAACAAACGTAAATCCAAATATTTTTGCCTTTCAGGCCAAATGAATTCAATACCTATAAAAAGTAACAGACATGCCAAAACAAAAATTGTAAAAAGTATGCATCCAACGTGTCCTTCCTATGCCCCGCACGTGTTGTCGCGATGCAAAGTAAACGTTTCAAAACGTGTTAAACCTTGTAAATGAAAATAACATTTTTTTTGTACATGGAAACATTTTTTGCCAGTAATAATAGACTGTCTATTTCAGTGCTATTTTAAAGAAAAATATATATATATGGAAATTTAGTTCCAAAACTGAAAACCCCCTCCGGTAGCCCCATTTAGTGATTTCAACGTTAAAAAGCTAAAAGACAGAAATTTATCATTTCATCCAATAACATTACAACGCCAGATTAAAAGCTTTATATTTTCAAGTCAATTTTTTAGTTAATTGACATGCACCTTAGTTGAACAAACTCTGTTTTGACAATCTTACCTCAGCTTCCATGATGTTTCTGTTCTAAAAATAACTTTAGCATCGTCTTTGGAATCGAGGTCAGTGCATAATTAATGAGATTCCACAGGAGGTCAATCATGTTTTTTTCTTCAAAAAACACCGATACGCTAATTTTTTTACGGAAATGAAGTGTTCTATTATCTTTTTTCATATACAGGAATAGATTTCTGGTATAAAATACTTGACAAAAAAATTACGATTTTCGTAGACAATATGCCTTTAAGTATTTATAATGCACTTCAAATAGCGGATCATTACTTGCAGAATTCGTAATCGGGACTGATCACATACCATTTATATATATTTTTGGAATCTCCAATGCAAAATAAGAAAATTCAGCCTTGGGTATTAATTATCGCTGGTTATACTTGTAAGGTTGAATAGCTGTCAGGTTTAACGGAATACACGTGCAGAGGTTGAAGTAAGTGACATAACTTTGGAAAATACTTTGAACTCAAATCAAATTTACCCCAAACGACTTTGCAAGTTGTAGACTTCAGAACAAGGTAGGATAGGATTGACTTTAAAGAATTGACATTACCTGGGTCCGGCATGAAATACATGATTCCGACGTCGTTTTCAAGATATAATTGCTCTCGTTAAAGGAGGTGGATATTGTAATACTGATCACGTGACGTCATAAAAAATTTAGGGCACTTTACGTTTAAAACGGCGACACTTGATACGTCATAAGAAAGACGATTTAAAACGAAACCTGTGCTGTGTTGTGCGGGGGTGCAACGCCAACACTAAACATAAAATTTATGGAAAGGAGTCAAGTTTTATTCCGTTTATGCCATTCACACGATGTTAAAAGACGTTGCGTAAAGGGAAAGTGCCCTAAATAAAATCACGTGATCCCATAAATCACATGATAAGATGCATCTAACTACCTATCTTGAAAACGGCGTATTGCCGTCGTTTTCAAGATAGGTAGTTAGACGTATCATATCACGTGAGTAATGGATAGCCCCTAAATTTGTCCGTTGTCAAGTAATTAAGGGAGACAAGTCTAAAATTAAGGTAACGGTCAAGTGATTCACGTCCGGTAATTGATTGTGGTATGGCAGGCCGTGTAGGTTACAAATATTTTTTCTTTAAATCCTATTTAGGCTATTACTGAGAACTTGAAAATACTTTGCATTCCCAAATTATTTTCAGATTTTCTTAAATTGTCCTTGACTGTTTTTTTCCTAATTGAAAATCTATTTTTTTGTAGCGATGCTCTGTATGTAGGTAACCTGCAATTGTATCAAAGGCTGGAGATGGTTTATACTAGAAGGCGTCATCATGCGCAAGAAACCACTTGTACCACCTCTTCCAATCATCTTTAATACTTTACTGACGTATTGAATGTGCTTGAGAATGCATATTCATGAGACGGTCTTATGCAGGAAATGGATTGTGCTTTCCAAACTTAAAAATTTGAACAGTTTTTGCAATGTTCTTAATAATGTGTGTTCAGTTATTTCTCCAACCTGACTTTAATGTGCCATTGTCTTGCAGTATTGTTCTGTGACCTGGTCGTTTTATGGTTTGATGAAAAACCCATAGATTTTAGAACCCCCAGTTTATAACTGTGTATTTAATCTTTGAATCAATTGACTATGTTTAAAATTCACGTCGTGTGCTTTTGTTTAAAAAATCTGCTCGGAAACCCTTTTTGCCAACTTTAAGCAAAGTTGGTCTGAATTATTCTTATCTTATGGTGTCTAGTATAGTCAGATAATATTTTGTAGCCACCAAACAACCAAATGTCAATGACTGATTATAGAAAATAAAATATAAAATGCAAGTAATTGTTTCTTTTTTTGCAATCTTGATAAATGATATCTGAAAATATGCAAGCACAAAATAATCTGATCAAATGTTGCTGGCATGTATGACTATGTGTGGGGTTTTTTGTGTATTTGGCTATAATGAATAGGGAGAAACCAATCTACATACAACAGTTTTAAAGTACTTATGTAGTGGGAAAGTTTTGATAATACTCCATGGACATATACTTGTGGAAGATTCATGATGCAGATTTTGCAATGTTATTTTGGACCCCCCCCCCCCCCCCCCCGCCATAGCCTTGCAGATTCGGAATTTCAGCAATGTTAAATGTTACGATTTCAAAAAACCCTCCTTGAACAAATATTGTATGCACAAATTACATTTATATGTGTCTGTTGGACGTTTATTTTCTGGTTTGTTTTACGAAGTGGGGGTACGGAGTGGTAGGCCTATTTTAACTGCCGTTAACTTATAATCCGAAGTTAGTTTTGTGATTTGTCGGATTAACGCCAAAAAAAAGCGAGGGTACGATTATTCGTTCTAAAGGGGGGGGGCGTTTAAAAAAATATACAGCAAGGTGAATTGAATTTCTTTCTTAAATTTAGATCATCTTGGAAGGTTTTGTCTTGCGAACTTACGACTTATTAAGTCCGTGCCACGCTTTGCACACAAGATGTTGGTCTTCTAGTGTTAATTGTTCTGCCTTGTTGTCCCCACGTGAACGTGAAAATGTAGCATTTGTAAGAAAATAAGTAGTCCGAGAACCCTCTGCCATCCAATGCTCTTATAAACGCTTTTTTTACCATGCTAATACATTACAACTAAACTAAAATATAAGTATTAGTCATACAGGGATCGCTGTTCTGTGCCATTTGTGCGAACAATTATTTTATCGAACTATTTGAACTATTAAAAAAAAATTTAAAAAATTCACTTTCTACCAACATATAAGCTATATACACAAGACATTGTTTATAATAAGTCTTAATTTGACGCATTTCAGAGACACGGCAGATTAAAAATGTTATAAAAACGTTCAATGAAATGTTCGGTTGTTATAAAAATTAAACTGCTAAAATATTTTCAACACAATCATCGTGTAAAAGAAACCAATTTAGATCGAAAAATAGGGAACGATCCGTGGCTTGAAGTATATTGCTGATATTTCAATAAATTTTAATGATAGAGAACTAGAGCGATTAATCGTACCCTCGAACAGAATGTGGCGAATGTTACTGTGTTTTGCGAAAAAAAACCGCATATTTTAATGTGTTACTTAATTAAAAAAAATAAATATTATTGTCATTATTTTTTACTCTATTTATTTTCAAATTTAAACACCTTTAAAATAAAATGTACCGCACTAAAACGAGACTTTTTACATAACCCGATGGCAAATCACACGCACCTTATTCATCTGTTTCATATACGAACACACCGAAAATTATCACACATGAATGAACAGCAACAGAAATAATGCTCGACTTTGAATTTTTTTTTCCCGAAAACGAAAGGTCGTCACAAGTCAAAAATTACACATGTGAAAGATGAATATTTCAGAAATCTAAGGAATTTTTTTCATCGAAATTAAAATTGGTGCATTTTTTTTGCAGCACTTAAGAATACACCCACTGTTTTTCATGTTTTCTGATCGAAATAGAGGTATTAAATATACGTTGTTCTTGTAACTTTGCACAGTTGTCTTTATTTTTAAAACGAATAGATTGTAAACGAAAACGTTTGACAGTCAATGCGCAAAATAACTTTTAATTTGCATGGCAACCGAATAAACATGACTTTTGTACCTTGTATAATAGAGAGCTCCTATTCTTTTGTTATAGTTTCACCGGAAATCTGACTGGAATGATTAGAATCAATTATACCTGTAGAAAGGGTTATAATTAGGACTCTCAGTTCAGATTTCTTTTTCTTAGCTTACATCTAATTGCACCTTTTTTAGTATCTTCCGATATACTATATTATAAAGTTACAGATGCAGTAACTTGGGATAAGAGCTGGTAAAACTATGAAAATAATTCGTATACAAATACATCTGCTCACACTAGACAAAGAGATAAAGATAATGTACTTAAAGGTGATGACAAACATGATCAAACATAATCTAATCGAGGAAATACTGTATTACATCTCGAGCCCAAATAGTGTACCTTTGTTAGGTTTGTATGTTCAGTTCAAGTTAAGAAATACAATACAGCGCCAAAGTGTAAAGTATAGAATGATGAAAAAATTGAGAATTTGGATTCTCTCATAATGTAGATAATATAAATATCAGATCTTGTACAACTATTTGACAAATATTAGAATGCAATAATATGGAGTAGGCATTGCCAAAATGCGAGCACAGACAATATAGATCCCGGGTTCGATCCCCGGTAGTAACGATGTCATTATTTCATGCTCTACCGTTACACTTTTATTATCAATATATAATGTGCATTTCATAATTGACGTTACTTCCCAACACCCTAAATGTTCCTCTAAATTCCAGTGGTCACGTGACGTCTTTCTGTGTAATGGTGACGTCACATGAAATGTAATTTGATTGTCATTTTAAGGTATCCGGACCATAATTGACCACGTGATCATATTTGGTGTCCCGGATGTCCATTGTTTTTCAATGGAACAGACCTCGGTAATGTTCGGCAAACATCGGAAATACTATTAGAGTAACTAAATTTTTTTCCTGAAAATTGTGAACATTGACTCAAGTTATATAATATATTTTTTTTTATTATTAATTAGCAATACATTGATTTAAAAGAGCTGTAATTCTTGGACGACAAATAAAATTAAACGGTAACTTCAATTGTGGGTCGGATACCTTAAAGATTGCAAAATTAGTATGAAATTTTTGGTGTCATTTTTAAATATAACATTACATTTTTATCGTTGTCAAATTTATTTTTAAGTCTTTTTCATTCACTTTGTTCCAGTTTTTTGACTACGACGGCTTATTCGTGCCAAACAACAAAAAGAAAAAAAAAATTATTTCGTTTGTACGGTTTATTTAATCGTTTGTACGGTTTATTAAATCGTTTGAACGATTTATTAATCCGTTTGTACGGTTTATTAAATCGTTTGTACGGTTTATTAAATCGTTTGTACGGTTTATTAATCCGTTTGTACGGTTTATTAAATCCGTTTGTACGGTTTATTAAATCGTTTGTACGATTTATTAATCCGTTTGTACGGTTTATTAAATCCGTTTGTACGGTTTATTAAATCGTTTGTACGATTTATTAATCCGTTTGTACGGTTTATTAAATCGTTTGTACGGTTTATTAAATCGTTCGTACGATTTATTAATCCGTTTGTACGGTTTAGTAATCCGTTTGTACGATTTATTAATCCGTTTGTACGGTTTAGTAATCCGTTTGTATGATTTATTAATCCGTTTGTACGGTTTATTAAATCGTTTGTACGGTTTATTTAATCGTTTGTACCGTTTATTAAATCGTTTGTACGATTTATTAATCCGTTTGTACGGTTTATTAAATCGTTTGTACGGTTTATTAAATCGTTTGTACTTTTTATTAAAATCGTTTGTACGGTTTATTAAATCGTTCGTACGATTTATTAATCCGTTTGTACGGTTTAGTAATCCGTTTGTACGATTTATTAATCCGTTTGTACGGTTTAGTAATCCGTTTGTACGATTTATTAATCCGTTTGTACGGTTTATTAAATCGTTTGTACGGTTTAGTAATCCGTTTGTACGGTTTATTAAATCGTTTGTACGGTTTATTGTCTCGCCTGCGACGAAAGTCGCTGGAGGCGAGACATATGTATGGGAATCCGGCGGCGGCGTAAACAATTGACATCTTGCTTCATATCTTTGTAACTCCAAGCCCTAGGTCCATCAAATTTGGTCCAGAGGTAGCTTATGATGAGTACTTGCCAGTCAGTCACCTGTCCCCTGACCTCAATTTCACGGTCCAGCGACTACGTTAAAGTTTTTGGGTTACGACAGTTCCTCTGTAACTACGCATGGTAGGATGACAATATTTGGTGTATAGGTTGCTGATGACTACTACATGACTGTCTGGTAGGTGTCACCTGACCTTGACCTCAATTTCACGGTCCAGCGACTACGTTAAAGTGTTTGGGTTACGACAGTTCCTCTGTAACTACGCATGGTAGGATGACAATATTTGGTGTATAGGTTGCTGATGACTAGTACATGACTGTCTGGTAGGTGTCACCTGACCTTGACCTCAATTTCACGGTCCAGCGACTACGTTAAAGTTTTTGGGTTACGACAGTTCCTCTGTAACCACGCATGGTAGGATGACAATATTTGGTATATAGGTTGCTGATGACTAGTACATGACTGTCTGGTAGGTGTCACCTGACCTTGACCTCAATTTCACGGTCCAGCGAATACGTTAAAGTTTTTGGGTTACGACAGTTCCTCTGTAACTACGCATGGTAGGATGACAATATTTGGTGTATAGGTTGCTGATGAATAGTGCATGACTGTCTGGTAGGTGCCATTTGACCTTGACCTCAATTTCACGGTCCAGTGACTACCTTAAAGTTTTTAGGTTACTGCTGTTCCCCTGTAACCAAGCATGGTAGGATGACAATATTTGGTATATAGGTTGCTGATGAATAGTAAATGATTGTCTGGTAGGTGTCACCTGACCTTGACCTCAATTTAATGGTTCAGCGACTACGTTAAAGTTTTTGTATTAGGACAGTTCCTCTGTAACTATGCATAGTATGGTGACAATAATTGGTATACAGGCCGCTGCTCATAATTAATGCTATTTACGTAATGCTTATGACGAAATTTATTTTCGTTACTGATGCGGAATTCAGGCGAGACGTTTTTTCTGTGTCCACACTTGTTAATTCATTTGAACGGCATAGCTCGCAGCGGGCAGCGAAGAGCGGTGAGCTCTACGGCAATTACGTGTCACGTGATCAAAATCTGCTTAATGCTGATATTGAATTTATTTCGTCCGGAAGTTGATATCGTCAAAAAACTGTAACAAAGTGAATGAAGAAATTAATTTTAAAGAATGACGTGAAAATAAAGTTGACATCGATAAAAAATTAATGCTATTTTTAAAGTAACAACAACAATTTCATACTATTTTTTGCAATCTCTAAATCGATCTTTAAAAACTGACAATCATATAAGACATTTCATGTGACGTCATAATTACAAAGACGTCACGTGACCACTGGAATGTAGAGGCACTTTTAGGGTGTTCAGAAGTAACGTCAATTATGAAATGCACATTATATATAAATAATAAAGACTATATTGTCTGTGCTCGCATTTTGGCAATGCCTACTCCATATTATATTGTTCATATTGGTAACATTCGATGGAGAACCAGCAATTTACAGGGATGAGGGAACGGACATTGTTTTATAATTGATTGTTTAATTAATGTATTTTGCGTAAATGCAGTTTGCTTTAAGGTTTTTGCGAAAAGACCTTCCAATTGGCAGATGTTTAAAAAAACTTACCATGCATAAATTGGGGCATTTTCGTATGAGGTTGTTAACAAAAAAATGCATCATAATGTTTGAAAATCTGTAGTTTGATCTTCAGTAAGAGACCCATACATGTATGGGTAGGAAATAGTAATAACTTTTATATAACTGCTTACACTTTGGATCACTTTGGAGGAAATGACAGGCATGAATCTGTTTTGAAGGTTGACATATTTTAAATATTATTATGTGTCGATGAATAAGTGTATGTTGTTTAGTTTTATCTACTTATGTATCGCTCTGTGGAGAATGTGTGTCTTTTGTATTTCTTTTCTGTTATTGAGAAATGTAAACGCGGGGTAAACATTTCGAGTAGGGGTTATACAACAACAATAAGGTCTTTGATACAACGTCGCAATGCTATGAGGTGTCTCTCTTCCCTTCATGCCAAGTATGTTATTGTCCCTGCAGACAAGGCTTCTTCCAACAATGTGTTTGTATGCAGTAACATTACTATGAATGCCTCATTAAAGGCTAGGTATTAGGGATAATTTCACATACAAACGTACCAAATTTGACAAAGATGAAATTCTGGATAACCGTACGTCCCTCATGACTTCTTTGAACATTCATTAAGTTAAAGAGTTTGAAGATTTACCATACTTGTATTTAATTTCAAAATTACATCACATTTTACAAGGTAATGTACATGCAGGCTCATATACGTGCTCTACCAAAGAGTTGGTAAAAAGACGGACAGCAAAAAACTGTGATACTGTTTATCCACGAAGTAATATTAATCATATGTGTATTCTGTGAGTAAATATTCTAAAGAACGCTTGGAAATTCAAAATCAAGATCGATATCTAAAATTTTATTTCTAACATCCGGTCTTAAAGACATTATACAAAAACCCTTTGCTCCACATATGCCTACAACAATGGGTTACAACAATACATTATGTATTTTTATTATGCTACAGCGAGAAAAGGGTTTATAGTATGATAGATTTTCAGATCGACAACATATTTGCAATTTTTGGAGGATGTATCTTTTTAGCACTCGATTGGAATTTATATGGGTACAAATTGTGCCCCAATCCTTGCCGATTTGTTCTTGTATTCATATGAAACTGAATTTTTTCAACGTCTTAACGACAAGAAGATAGCAGAACTAGGTCCTTGATATATTGATTATGTCCTTTCAATTCACAACCCTCAATTTGCTGAGTGGCTTCCGTTAATATATCCTTCAGAACTTGCAATTAAAGAAACCAAACCTTATCTACATCATTTTTGGAACTACACCTCAAATAACAAACCAACCAGCACAAGAATTTACGAGAAACGAGACGATTTTAATTTCATCACGTATGCAGCAATATTCCAGCTTCTCTTGCATATGATGTTTGAACTGGTATACAAAAGAACGCAGCCATTATACTGATTTTTGCAAACGTCAACAATTTTTCAGGATAAATTTATGAACCAATAATTCTATTCATGCTGTAATTTATTTATATTAAGTGCTTTGATTGGATAAAAACACTTAAATGGCGTCATCTCAGATAATTAATATATCGATATTTCCTCTGAGCGGACTACTTTTAGTATCCAATGTAAACAAGATTGCGTCCTCCTAACGTATCGTCAAGGAGGGAGGACAATGTTTGTCTGCCGTAATGATTTCCAATTAAATCGATTGAGATTTCAAATGAAATATAATATAAATACAATTTAGTGTTTCAGTTCTTTTTCTCTCAATATCTACAGAACCGCTATTCCTTTGGTACTATGTTTTGCATATCCCTACGCTTTCTAGCACTACTTTTTGAGGTCCAGATGGGTTTCGGTAACTGTGTTTTTCTGTTTTAAAAATCGCAACGATTATTTCACAGAATTATAAGGATTAAACAATGGGTTTTAGTAAATTATCAATGTGTAAACTCCGGCGACTCCCTCACAAACAACTTCATTTAGTTTGGTGAGTGAGTCGCCGGGGTTTACACACTGATAATTTCTTAAACCCAATGTTTAATCCTATATGGTTTCAAGAAACAACTACTCATTTTTAGCTCACCTGACCCGAAGGGTCATGTGAGCTATTGCTGTCACTTGGCGTCCGTCGTCTGTCAGTTCAACTTTTCAAAAATCTTCTTCTCTGAAACCACTTGACAGAATGCAAATAAACTTGGTATGGTTGTTGCTTAGCATGTCCTTTACCAAACTGTCGTTTGGATTTTTGATTCGTAAAAAAAACATGGTCGCCATGGCTAAAAATAGAACAAGGGGGTCAAAATACAATTTTTGGCTTATAGTTCAAAAAGTATTACAGATACAGGAAAACCGAATTGACCTTCCTTCTTCAGCATCAAAAGCTCTACAAAACACTTTATTGGGTCAAAGTTGTATGACGACTCCTTGTAAGAGTTATTGCACTTTAATTGTCGAAATTGAGGATTTCTGCCATTTTTGCCTCAAAATCTTGAAAATTATTAAAGCTAGAGAAAAAGTTAGCATTGTTTAATTGTTCTGCTCTATGAGAGCTACAAAAAAGATTGTCTGATAAACCGTTTAGGAGTTATTCCACTTGAACTGTTTTTTTTAATCGGTTTTAATTGATTTTTAAAAATCTTCTCCTCTGAAACCACTGAAAGTACTGCTTTGAAATTTTGTACACATTATCCGTCAAATGTCTTCAACCAAGTTTGCACAAAACCATGGCCACAGATTAACCAACATGGCTGCCATGGCTAAAAATAGAACGGGGGGGGGGGGTAAAAATACAGTTTTTGGCTTATAGTTCGAAAAGTATGACAGATACAGGAAAACTGAAGAGACCAGCCTTCATCAGCATCAAAAGCTCTACAAAACACTCCATTGTGTCGAAGTTGTAAGATGACTCCTTGTTGGAGTTATTGCCCTTTAATTGTCGAAATTGATTATTTTTGCTATTTTTGCCACAAAATCTTGAAAATTTTTAGAACTGGAGAAAAAGTTAGCATTGCTTAAATGTTCTGCTCCATGAGGGCTACAAAAATGACTTAGGGTCAAGATTGTCTGATTAACCGTTTAGGAATTATTCTCTTAGAACTTTTTTTAATGAATTTTAATTGATTTTAAAAAATCTTCTCCCGTGACCACTGAAAGGACTGCTTTGAAACATTGCACACAGCATCTTTAGGATGTCCTCTACCAAAATTGTGCAAATCATTACAGCTGACTACCTACATAGCTACGTTGGCTTAAAATATAAAGAGGGGGGAATCAAGGTAGTTTTTGGCTGATAGTTAAAAAAGTATAACAGGTACAGCAAATGTCAAGTGATCATCCCTCCTAAGCATCAAAAGCTCCTCCTTATAGGAGTTATTTCCCTGAAAAGGTCAAAATTAATGACTTTTTCAGAAGTGTTGGTCAATTCCTTATAGGAACGAAATTCTACATAAAAAAGGGTTGTTTGGTTTCAGGTTCAGGTGAGCGATACAGGCTCCTGGGAGCCTCTAGTTTAAGTTTTAATATAGATACATTTCCTTGTTTGAAAATATGATTGCAGATAGTTTTCCACTTTTTGAATTCAGTACATAGTTGTTGTGCTTCAATGATTACTGGATACACCTATTACTGACTATACTAAATGTTGACGTATTTTTGTTATTGTTTTTGCGTGACAAATGAAAACTACTTACCCCGTATGGTCCAGCTTACGCTCAATTTGTAGATCACAAAATGTGCAAATTGAATTCATCACTTTATTTTCCAGTTATTTAGCGTTTTTTAATGCGGCGTATTTTTCAATGTGATAGAGCAATTTTCTATAGTAAAGTTTGACCTAAATTACAACGGAAGTGTATGTTTGGAAGAGTCCATTGTCGTCTGTTCGAAATCCTTCGGGTAATATCGTTTGCAGTTATGGCGGGAAAATCCTCGCGGTTTGTCCGAATACCACTGAACATTACGAAAGCAGACGAATTTTTTGAAAACAACGCGAGGTCCCTGTCGAACTCAAATGTCTGACTTCCTATGTAAAATTCCCGTAGCAAATGTCAAGGACGATTTGGAACTTGTCAACAACAAAGGCATATATAAAATATGGACGTGTTATCCTGTAGAAATGTTTTAAATTGGATTTTAACACTACAAAGGTACAATATGCAAGAATAAAAAAATGAAAGCAAAACACCTAGCGCAGCGGGGTGTAACATTTAGTATATACTAAATGTTACACCCCCATGCGCTCAGCGTTTTGCTTGCATTTTTTTATTATTCCATACTGTACCTTTATAGTGCTAAAATCCAATTTGAAAAAAATCTACACGATAACACGTCCATATTTTATATTATGCCTTTGTTGTTGAAATGTTCGAAATCAATTGACATTTGCTACGGGAATTTTACATAGGAAGTCAACCATTTGAGTTTCTAAAGGGACCTAGCGTTGTTTTCAAAAAGATCGTCTGCTTTCGTAACGTTCAATGGTATTCGGACAAACCGCGAGACTTTTCCCGCCTTAACTGCAGACGACGTGAACCGAAGGATTTCGAATAGATAATTTAGGTCAAACTTTACTGTAGAAAAGTGCTCTATCAAAGTGAAAAAAATCTGCCGCATTTCAAACCGCCGACTATCACTTGGATATAATTGTTGTTGTCAGTTTACACATTCTGTAATCTACAAAAGGAGCATAAGCTGGACCAAACGCGGTAAGCAGTTTTTATTTGTCAGCCAAAAAACCGCTATATGACCGCTTCGAAACTTACTATAGTTGTATATGATACCCATCCATTTTTAACAAAGAAACTCACATACTAAAGTAATGGGAGTCGTGGCATGCCACAATACCTGGTTTAACCCACATTTTTTTTAATGCGTTTACCAATTCAGGATCATTACTGTAGGTGGCATATTTTTTGTTGTTAGTTTCCAATTTCTTGGACTTTGATTTGTGGATTGTCTGTTCGAACAATTTCCTTGGTGAACGGTATTGTGTTGTACTGGACGCCACGAAATAGCTGAAAATTTGCTGAAATTGACATTAAATACCATTTCAACAAACAATATTTTGTACTTTTTTTACTACTTATAAAACCAACGTTTACTCGTGTTCTTGTTCGAAAAAATAAAGTGTTCGTCAAATCCATGTAACGTATATCGCTGGGTTATATATACGAAGGATGAACGGACAATAAAGAAAAATGTACGATGCGTACATCACATTGTTCTCGATAGTACATGGCCAAGGTTATTCTTGCTCTAAATGGTTTGAAATTGACACCGATAATAATCTTAGCCTTGTGCCTATATAATTGGGGTTGTCGCTGAACCTCTTCGTTGATTTCTTCGATGTTACATGGTTACATGAACCCTTGCTGAGCGTAAGATAAAACGAGTTTTGATCTCCTTAAGGTGAATATCAGAGGGTGTTGTTGCCAGCACGAAAGTTGGGGAAAAGGGGTTAGTCTCCGGGTTCATCCAGAACTACATCAGTCTTGAGCTTTGAGGTGTTAACTGAACTGGCGATTCAAATATTTGTTCCAGAAAAATAAAAGTTAATCCATGCTTGGGGGTGGGGTGTTTTCGGCGATGCGCTGTGACAACTTTTCATCCATTCATCTATTAAACACCAGGTTATCTTCTGTACACTCATGACTCACATTGATGACACACAAGAGGTGAAGGTTTATGGGGGTAATTTCGGCGATGCGCAGTAACCTTTTCTTCATTTATGACAACATGAAGTTTATTTTTTGTTTATAAGATTCTAGTTTGATTTTCCGTCTGAGATCACCAAGGCGAGTGTTCGTAGTGAAGTTTAATTTAAATTCAGACCTGATCGTGAGTCGACCAGATTTTTGCAGGTTCTCATACTGATGAGTAACAAGGAGTTATGGTCGATCAAGTCGGAATCGGTGCTATTGCTGATGAACCATGTTGAAAAACTTCTTATCGGGGCTGCCTTCTAGTATTGTCAACATATCTTACAGTTGGAAACGTAAGTGTTGTAATTCATGGCTGATAGGTTACGCGTTGAGTGACGCGGATGCTGCGCAAGCGACAATGATCGAACACGATGGTGTTTTGACTCTAATGATTGCTACTATCGGTCTAAAAGGGGATGATTCATATAGATTTCGCTCGACTGTTCATGATAGCTAATCGCCATGTTAACTGAATGTTTTGAGGATCTGCTATAAAACCTCATACGGAAACCATACGAGTTTGTACTGGTCAAAACGAATCACGATACTTTTATTAAGCTTTAAATGTCCCTGAAAAAAGAAAATTATATTGTCCCATCATATTTCCTAATAAGAAGAAATAATATAAATATTATTCATACTAGATTACGTCACCGTTGCTGTTTCCCAAAGGCCGACTTATATAGAGTAAACCTATCAACGACCCAAGCTGTGCTTGTGGTTGTCCCTTAGAAGACTCCATACATTTTTTTCTAGAATGTCCACTTTACGATAACATTAGAAATCAATTTTACATCCATTGATGCGAGTTACTAATCTCTCTACTGAAATTTTCCTATTTGGTTCTGACAGCCTTAGTAACGAAGAACTAAGTTGTACTAACTTTTGTTCGATCCTATTGGTTATTTTTGACAATAAAATATGTTTAAACTAAAACTGAACTAACGACCCTGCCAATGCCACTTACTCTGGCAACACTGCATTTGTATCGGAGTTCCGAACGAGGGCCACATGCGAGGGATACATGACCTCCTTCTTCAGAAGTCACAAAATCTTTATATCTGTAAACCTATCGTCGTTTTTCTGGAGTAATTCTCGGGATGGAGATAGACGTCATTATTCAAAAGCGCTACTGAAAGGGGGTCGAATTCATGCATCTCATAATTATAAATGTTATTGTTAAAGGACAATCACTCGTCGATACTGAGTTTTTCTCATTTCTTGTGTATTTATTGTTGTGGCAAATAGTTGCAATGCCGTTGCCACATATGAAAACGTTCGGTTTCTGTTGTTGGAATGAAGTCAGTATACTGTCTGCCTTGCCAAAGCCCATAATAATGTTTATGTTGTGCGTGACGTTCTAGACAGGTGTTAAGTTTGTGAACGACACCTTTCACATTTGCAGCAGTACATTAAATATCTTGCCTACTAAACTACCGATCAAATTAAAAATCTCTCTTCCGCCATGTACATATTTACGGCCATTATTAACATTTATTTATAGGATTCTAGAGTGTGCCGTTTTGTAGTATTTTATCTATGTAATCACTTCACTTCTGCTCGTCGAGGATCGCCACGATTTCCTTCCGCCAGCCGTTATTCATCATCAGTCGGTGGATAACCACAGGACCGAGGTGGTAACGCAGCCAAGGGTAGAATCGATGGGAATACTGGCTTGCAAAACTTAGTAAGGTTGCGAATAAATCCTTCCTCATTATTTAGCATATGCATGTTGCAAGCTTGGATAGTTAACCGCTTTTGCTCGCTCGATATTCTCCATAAAACGCTTCGCGTTGTTTGGGGTCGGTTATTTTCACAAATATTTAAAGCGTCGATGAACTCGTGTAAGAGTTTTATGAATGTCCCTTGCGTTTTTGCGAAAGCCCCTAGTATTCTAATTTTTTGCGTAAATGGTTCACATGTCTACGGCATATGTCTTTTACATACTATACAGCACTCAGGTCTGCATGGTATACATTTCTACACAACGTACTAAATTCAGGACTGCGGTCGATGTGGCTAAAAATTACGTAAAAAAATTTAGTGCAAACACGATTGAGTCTACTGATATTTATTATACACATGCACAACGAGATCTTTATGCATACAGCAGCATGCATGCAGGTAGATGCAGGCGGACAGATATCCATCTTTTTAAGGGTTCTGTAAACGAGCATTCTCTCGCAAGCGTTGGGAGTATCAACTTACTGTATATATCGTGTTTTAACAAGTATTTTTAATTGGCTCTCGAAGAATTGCTTCCTATTCTTGATGGGGTGTATTATTCATAGAACAAATAGTTTTTGTTAAAGACTTTATTCTTTTTAATAGTTTCGTCATGAGAAAAGCATTGTTCATTCCTTACTTTTATACTACATAGATTTCATCGAGTTGCATAGACTATACTTACAACCCCAATTTGGAATCGTCAGGTCGATAAGAAAAAGCCATATGGTTCTGAATAGGCAGCGTTTGGAACTCACTAATGGTCAGGTCTATACAGTGATCTCGTAGAAGTGTTGATTCATACAAAAAAGCAGATGAAGGTGGCATTCTCCCTAATGAGTCGACTGGTTATATTGAAGTAGTATTTGTGGTTTGACATAGGTAGTAATGTGCGTTGTTGTACCAACCTCGAACGTAGTAATATTCACGTGTGTTTTGTTTGCTCAACATCAGATCGTCAAAAACCATCAGATACTTTCCTCGGGGATCGAGGACGTCCTCGCACTCCTCGTAGAAGCACACATGATGCCGTTCCATTGCCTAGGTGGTGGTTAGGTGTTGATGACGTCGATCAGTGAATAAGGATACTTGTTTTTAATGGCTAAGAGTTTCTGTATGACGTATTATTGAACCATTTCGTAGTATTAAATAGATGGGGTGTTGGAAAGATTACCCGAAGACATACAGGCGATCGTTATCCGATCATCCCGATCGCAGTAGAAAGTTGTTGGGAGGTGTTATCTTGAATTAATTGTTCTTGTCAGATATCAACCTTTTGGTCGATCTCTGAGGTACTAAGAGCAAATGGTTTTTTCTCTTCGATTTGACTTCTTAGTAAGAGATATCTTCCGAGTCCATTTATTTAAATAAAACAATGATTTATTGCATGAAATGTTAAAGACCGAAGAAGACAAGAAACACTCTGGAAACTATCACCTCCAACGGCAATCGTATAAAGTTCGGAGCGTGCGTTGTTTGATGCTCAAAGAAGAAGCAGTTCGTGGGTGCTACTGAAGCCGGCTTCAGGATTAAACTGTCGTATCAGCCACCTGCTCGTGTAGCTGCATCTACCAGGACACAGTTTAACACCATCTGGAACTCAAATGGATAAGGATCTGAATATGGATAAATCCCCAAACGTACTCCATGCATGTCATTGGGGGGAGGGCATAATTGGTCGTATGAATTAGCCCAAGAATTAAACCGAGTTTCACAACAATTAAGTCAAGCAACTGCTCCAGAAGCGAGATGTAGAACTCGAAAACGAAGGGAAACCCATCGTTGTCGAGTGTTGGAACCGCACCATGAAGATGTTCAAATGTGTTTCTGCGATTCCACGCGTACATCGATGTTTTTAACGACCCACTGGAGCGGTACAACGCCGCCAAGTTTAGATACATCATGATGACTCCTATCTGCGAGTCAGAAAGAGCATGAGAACAAAGTGTATTGGAGCCATTTTGGCGAGATCTCTATTATGCACTATTCTCGCTATCGCTATCGTGAATAACTTGTTTCGGAGTTTGCAGGTTGAAACTTACAAAAAATGGCGTCTTAATGAAAGTCAGGAAAAACAGTTGGCAATTTCCTGTACATATAAGATAACGTTTGAAGTAACAATGATAATGTATCAAGAAACAACATAAACCGCTTCACCTACATAATTTTTAAACTTTAACCTCGAATATGATGCCAATGGTCATCTCAGCACAAGAAATTGACAAACAAGAGTATTTTAATTTCAAATTTATAAATTTTACTCGTTTATGCAGTAATATTCCATCTTTTTCCTGCATACGGTGTCTATATTTCTAACTTGATCAGGTATGCAAGAGCTTAAAGTGAGTATACGAATTTTTGCAACCGTCTCCCATTTCTACAAAGTTTCTAACTCGACAAAATGACTCGTCTTCGCCTTTAATAAGTTGTATTATCCATACAATTTCCTTGTTGTAAAATAATTGAAATATGATTGCGGTTATCCCAATTTTTTAATTTAGTATATAGTGATTGTGCTGCAATGATTTTATGATACAACTGACTAGTGGGTATACCCACCAATTTTCATCAACACATGTACACCAACCCATACACTACAGTAATGGAAGTGTTAGGAATGGCTTGCCATAAGACCCGGTTTAGCAAACTATTTCTTTTGAAACGCCTGATCGAAATTAAGACATTTGATATAGTTGCTATATTTTTATTGTTAGTTTTCAGGTTCGCCGGTTTCTTGGACTTTGATTTGAGGCATATCTTTTTGACAGTCTCCTTTGTGTTTGGTATTTTGTTCAACTTTAAACTAATAATTGATTATTAGAAGAGAAGCAATATGCTATACACTAATGGATAGTTCATTTAAAATAATAAGTTTAAAGCAAAAACAAATCTTGACACATGCTTTTTGTTACACGAAAAAACGACAAGATATTAAGAGGGTATCCTTTAGGAGTTAACTATAAATTAAGTTAAAACTATTATCTGTTCAGAAATTTAAAAGCTAGTATATTATTCAAGCTTAGATCTGACAGTTTTAAAATATATTCTATGACTGATACATTTTGATAAAAGCAAAATAAAAATATATTGACAGAATTTCTGTTTATAGACCAACCCCAAATATTGCCGTTTTGCCCATCATCGATGGCAAACGGTGGATCATAAAAATACGGTTTAGTTTTGTTTAGTTTTGTTTTGAACCCGTCTAAAGTGTGCCATATTAAAATACATTATCGATACGACATACCAAACACCTATGATCGGTGTTCTTGATGTTAATTACCGTGGTACTCATGATCAGTCATCGACTTTATTTTAGCCTCATAGTTTTCTGTACTTGTTGTATTATTATTTCATAGATTTAAGGTATCCGACCCATAATTGACCACGTGATCATATTTGGTGTCCCGGATGTCCATTGTTTGTCAATGGAGCAGACCTCGGTAATGTTCGGCAAACATCGGAACTACTATTTGAGCAACTAACTTTTTTTCCTCAAAACTGTTAACATTGACTCAACGTAAAACAATATATTTAATTTGAATCATTAATTAGTAATATATTGATTAAAAAAGCTGCATGTCTTGGTCTAAAAATAAAATTAAACGGTGACTTCAATTATGGGTCGGATACCTTAAAAAAAATAGTTTTTAATTCTCCCAAGCTGTATTAGATTTTTACAGTATTACCTACGTATTTGTGGTGTTGTTACTTCATGTACATGTACCTATTTCTTGTTTTTTTTTAATTTTAAAGGGTTAAAAGGGCTACTGTTTGAATGAGGAGTACTAAGTTTAATACAGTTTAGAACAGACAAAACTTTACACTTACCTGAGAAGAGATCTGTTAGGTCATAAAGACCAAACTCCTCAGCTGAAGGTGGTTCCATCAGAACATCCAAAGACAACTTTGAAATGAAATTGTCCATCGATTGGCCGTCAGGATCAGGTCGTCCATCTTCTGGTGTGGATAACACGGAACATGTTGGTATACTTGACCGACTTTCAGCTCTTTCATTGAACTTTGTTGAACCTTTTTTTGTTCTAATCAACTTCTCCTGCATTCTGTTTGAGCACTGACTATTTAGATTGGCTTTTGGCTTTTGCTTTGCTACCTTAAATCTACGTTTTACATCAGACGAATACCAGCTCTCAGTTTCAGGACCAGCCAAATTGTTTTCAGAACTTTGCTCGGTTCCTACTTTTTTACTGGCTTTATTGCTCACCTTCTTTAAATTTATTTGTGTTTCAGAAGACACTGTTGTTTGTGTTTTATCGGGCTGCTTTTGGTAATTTTGCCTGTTCAATTTAGTTTTATTTCTACTATTTTTTGACAACATATTCTTTTTGGATGAAGTTCTAGTGTCAATTTTGTCCAGTAAACTGTTGACTGTCGATTTTCTTTCTGGCAAAAGATCACAGCGTACATTGTCTACACTTTCTTTATCTACCGATATCTTCTGTTCACTCGGTTTATTATTATTATTTTTCCTGTGTGGTTCCTTAGTTTTAACTCCTCTTTTATCATTATTTTTTACCAAAGTTTTCACTTTTGATTTATTTTCTGATTTAAATTGTTGTTTATATGTATAAGGTGCTTTACTGTGTCTAGACTTTAAAAGAGGTATTTGAATGCTGCACTTGTGCCCGATGTTGACATCAATTCCCGATTCCTGACAATGCATGTTTCCAAACGGACAAATAGCTTGATTTATTGTTAATATTTCATTATTTTTATAAACCAACTGTATAATATTTGTAACCTTTTCCAGCATATACCCTGGTAGCACTTCTTTCTTTTTTGATACCGGTTTCCATTTTGAAAGTAAACTGTTCTGCTTATTGATCTGTAAATTCGATACAATCGTTTCTGCTTCTTTTATTACTATATGGCTTTTAGTTTCTTCGTATAACAGATCTTCTGTAAGAGAGTCGTTTAATACTAACTTTGATGGAGAATTTTGTTCATTTGTACAACTGTCATATTTGTTACTTTTCTGTAAAATACTCTGAAATTCAACAAATGGCTCCGACTCAACAAGGGGTGTATTAGCTTCCTTTCCTTGTAAAATGTTCTGTAAGTTCACCTCGTCATTAGTATGAACATCTGGGTTTTCAGATATTTTACATACTGTTTCTGATAGTAATTTGGAGGTTTCGCCAATTACTGAGTCTTGTTTGATAATACTACTTGCTGTCGACTGCAAGTTATTCTGTAAAACAATCGAGATTTCGCTGATAAAAACTGCTGTTGAAGGCGGTGATCGAATTGCAATTGCAGAGATTGGAGGGTTTCTTATATTCATTGTTGAAAATCTTGATAAATTGACTAATATCAGTCCAAATAATTTACGCATTACTATTCTCTTGCATTAAATCACATGTTTCTTCAGACCATGATAACCTGCAAATAACAATGAATAGTATTTTGCTTGGAAACGTAGCCCATTTTAAATTAAATTCTCCGAGTGCAGGAACATGGTTAGACTAGCATTTTTTTTATTTGTGGCTAAATCAAAATTGATTTCAAACAGATGAGACACTATTGTGTGTAGCGCTGCGTGGGCCTTTTCTACAGACTAAATTCACTTAAGTTCAACTGAAAAATTGCACACAAAATTACATTTCTAATGGATTCGCTAAAACGATCGCTGTTATAACAACAAAACTGTCTTGTAACATGAATCCGCTTTGGTCTTTCTAAGACATGAGACGAGTATGTATGCTCTAAATTAAAACACTTCAAATAATCATTGCATGAACAGTCAAGCAATAACAAACTACAATGAGAACCAATAATGTATGTATTTGTCTTACTTGGAAACATGTGCTATAAATATATAACTTGTTCTATTTTACAAGCAGTGCAAGATTATTAGGAATGGTCTACCGAGAATGAATGATCATCAGAACTTGATAAATGATATGACATTATTATGATCAGCCAAACAGTGAAGTGATCTAGGTTAAATTGTATTTATAATTTCTACTATTAACATGATAGATCATGTCAACATATAAAATTCTTTTACTAAGTATTATAACAGTATTCTTCATACCTGTTTTCAAGAGTGATTTCTCATAACATTAAGAGAAAAAAGTTGTGTAAAGGTTTCTTATTCCATAGTTAACTGTCACCTTTATCTGCAGATTACTAATAGCAGCTTGCACAATTCTCATTAATAAAATTGAGTGCCATTTTCCACATTTTCACTCTTTTCTGCATAAATTACAAAAGCTCAATGACACAATGTGCATTATTAAAAAATTTAATATATATTTGTGTTCTTTGAGGTTTTTATCCTTATTTGTTTTAACTCACATCTTGCAATTTTTCAATACAAACTACATTTACCCATTACATGTTACATGATATAATTTAATAATGCATGATTCTAATATGACATGCCTAAAATGTCCACACCTATTGTAAAACGAGCATACACTCATAATCAACATAAATAAATGACCAATACTCATTTTGGCCACATCATAGAAAGATTTTTCTCATACATTTTAACAATGTCACAATCAACATTGTGTACTAGATGTTTGACAAATCCTGCCATGTTGTTTATAAACATTCATCTACATCTACATAGTACATTGCACTGTCATTAGTGACGACTACGCAACGGCATGAACAGACAGAACGTTAAACGAATTGAAAAATAAAAAACAAAACAAAACAAAAGTACCAGTTAAACATATACTGAAATAATACTTTTAACATATTTACATGGTTATTTACAGAGGTTTGGGTAGTAAAAATGAAATTAGATAGGGTGTGACTGGATCAGTTTTAAACTGACCCAGTGTAGGAGCTGCAACAATGCCTGGGGGCAAGGCATTGCAGAGAACTACTGTGTGAGGGAAAAAACTGTATTTAAAGTAATCAGTTGAAGTAGAGAATAGTTGAAATTGAAGATTGTGACTGTGTCGTGTACTGAAATGTGTAGTAGATGGTTTTAGATAAAGGTTTGGTCAATGGCAACTAATATTAATATATTTGTGCTATATATTAGAATGGAAATAATTCATATACTGAATTTACCATGCCCAATATTTTACCTCTAGCATTATATTCTTATACACAGTAACACAGATGACAAGAATATAAAATTAGTGAGCTTATATTATATTCCATATGTGACAGTAGAAACTGGGGATGAATTTCAATTGTGAAAAGTGCTTGTAGTCCCAAATAATTATTGCATCTATAATTGACTGCTTAATTTATACATTTAAATTATGATGTATAGTGTTAAACGAGGGACATGTTATACGTGATAAAGTGTTAATCCAGCACTCTGTTTTAAGGGTATTCATTTTAAAATGATCAGATTATTGTTAAATACAATGTTATCATTCACAAATGAGTGTAATTAAACCAAAGAAGCAGGTTAACTTGTATGATACTTAGTTCCATCAGTAAAACCTCTCATTTCATATTTATTTTCAACATTTTTTATCGGATATTGATATTTTATGTTTTTAGTGAAATAGCTCACATTTCAAATAATAATAAAAAATGTAACAGTCAGATGAAAATGATAAATATAAACGTGAAATGTGATGTTTTATGTTATAGAACTAGTATGATACTGTAATCCCCCCTCCCCCAAAACCTCCTTTACCCAATAGGTTTGAATGTTCAGTTGAGAAGTATTAGGTGAGTTTTTTCACAGCCAAAAAATTTATTAAAACACGTTCATTGTATGTATATTTAGCCATGCAACGATGAGTTATTTTACCATTTTAAGTGTCTAGACAGTTGTTTGTTGACAGGTCTGGAGCAACTAAATACTAGACCGTAGTTGGGTAGTGATCAGATAGTTGACGGAATATTACTCAAGGCAAGAAGCCAATTAGTCGTGTAAACAAAAATGTGACACAAAGGTTCTTATAAAATTATCACATAGAAGTATGTCGTTCAATCACTTAAATTTATATTTACTTAATAATTTATTTTGAATGTTTTAGATAATAATAATAATAATAATGATAATAATGTATTTTATTATAGTGTCACACATCAAATATATACAGCATATATAAAATCACAGTATTAATAATCATAATCATAATCATGATGTCCGGCTAAAATTGACCTACGAGACACTTAAAACTTGCATTAATCATATACACTATACATAGAACTACAGAGCCTGAGACTCTGTAGACCTATTAAATTGATGAATGCAAAGTGAAAACATTCAGCCTTTAGTCAGTTATAATTATATTTGAGTATAATCATTTATGCAACTGGCAGAATAAAGCTGAATTAATAATAATAAAGGGTAAAGGTCAAGTCAAGCTTATGTATAATTTCGGGTCATTGTTCTACAACCTCGATATTTTCTTATCTTAAATGGTATGATTTTCCACGTGTATTAGTTCTACAGCATGGAGCCCAACGTGTTACGTTATATAATAAGTTATATAAAAGGAACGAAAATTCTGTAATCTTTCTTCACAATCAAAAGATATACAACCATGTTGGTCCTTGTTTCAATTCTAGCAACAGTCGCATTCGCCTCATCTAAAGAGGGTAAGTGGCCCGGTAATATTAATCCAGTGTTTTTTTCTTGATCTTGTTACTTATTTTATTACCCTTCCGACAATAATCGGAGAGGATATTTAATAAAAAATATATTTGAATTGGTCGGCGACAACAGTTGTACTTTCTGTTTAAATTAGGATGTCTGTTTGACGGTACGATGTATTCTCCCGGCGACAAAGTTGAAATCAGAAACTGTCTTGGTGCAATGACGTGTATAGGAAACAATGAATTCGCACATTTAGAACAATATGGGTAAGTGAGACCCAGTCTTTTACTTCTTGATTGTTTTTTCAATGGAAGTTTACATAGAATATATTTAAACATATTTTAATGTGCCGTTCTGCATATTCGTTAAATTGTACAGCAACCTTAACACATTCGTTATAAATATAACACAAATTAAATTTAATTTAATAAAACAGTTATTTTAAAAATCTGAATAAGTATACTTAAACGAACATTGATTTTATATTTTATCTTCAGGGGAGTGTGTCCATCTGCTAAAAGATCTAATGGTCAAAGTAAGTATTGCCGTTTACTTGTAGCAGTCGATATCAAAGTGAAAAACTCGCAATTTGTCCTGGTTTTTATATATACGTATTTGCTTTTGAGTTGTCCATGGATATAGTCATTTCCCATGAGTGCAAGAATATACAAGAGACAGGTTATACTGTCCCATAATATACTGATAAAAACATATTGTTTTGTTTTTTAAGCTGGTTGCTTGTTTGATGGAAAGGTGTATAACAAAGATGATGTAGTTATTATCCAGCCATGCCTAGCAGAGATGAAATGTCTAGGGCATAACGCCTACAGTGAACTTACAAGTCTTGGGTATGTTACTTTAGATTTACTTTCAATTTTAATATGTGTTTACCGAGTACCTCAGACCTCAAACACACACCAACATAAATAAATATAACCTACACACACCGACATATATAAATATAACCTATATATATAAAGTTTCAATTCGGCCCCATCAACTTCTGTATTTGATGACATTAATTGTTCACAATAATGTTTCCCGTATTTATTGAATAAATTTAAATCGGTTGCTGCAACATGTCACATGATTTGATGACATAAATTTGTAACAAACTTCATATGCTTCAATTCATAGTTTTTATATTGACCTTTGAAATTGTGTTTTATGTTCAGTGGCGTATGCCCATCTGCGGCCAAAAGAAGTGAAGATGACGATTCAAGTGAGTATTCAATAAAATCAATAAAGAAACAATAAAAACGTGATTGCAATTACCTAAAGTAAAGTTACATAATAAGGATTTACTCTTATGAGTACATTCATTTGGTTTCTAATTATTTTTTATATCTACTACATTACACATGACATGTGTGCGTTTTATTCTATTTCAGTCGGGTGCTTGTTTGATGGAAGATATTATGCCCCAAACGAAGACATAGTCGTGCCATCTTGTCTCGGGAAAATGAAATGTCTCGGCAACAACAACCTAGGATCAATAACATTATTGCAGTTAGTACATTTGGACATGTTATAACTCAAACAAGTTCAGGAATAATTTATCCTTTTAACTGATAACTTTTATGTCTACAAGACCAAGGACTGGAATTCTTAACACAACCTTGAGTCAAATTTCAGACTCACTATTGAACTGTTTTCTCAAATTACCTTGATATCAACATCAAAATTCCCAAATTATTGATTGGATACAGGTATTTTAAACTCAACTAAGAGTTTTTCTCAAGAAAATTGGTATCATTAGTGTTAAATTGAAACTTACTATTCTTTTTGCAGTGGAATATGTCCAGAATCAAGACGAAATGTAGATGGACAAGGTAATATTATCTGTAGTCGGATTATCTAATCGCTACTGACTTGAATAAAGCTTGATTATATATAATGAACTATTCAGCACAAATAATTATGTATATTAAATAACATTTGTTTGAAGCTAAGGAACTTGCGGAATACCAGGCTGTACTGCAATCACACAATATGCAGTTTAAGTCTCTAATATAAGGCCCAAAAGACCACTCTTTTGAACGTCAAACAGTTATAAGGTAATATAGAAGCCAATCGACCATGCACTAATACATCAATAACTGGAAAACGTGTTTTTTTTTTAACAGCAGATCTTTAATCCACATGTTCCGTATTTAAACTAGTCATATTTCTAACTACTCAAGCTCTTTGTTTACTTATATCTCTGTAACTATGTCTAGTTTATGAGAATAAAATTCCTTCATTCATTCTTTCGAAATAACAGCCCCTGAAACCGAGCGTGTAATAAACTTTTGAGACGCCACGACAACATCTATTGTACCGTAGATGACTTCTGGGGCTGGTAATAATTTAGCGGTATCAAGAGAAGATAACCTAACACAAACTTTAACTAAAACAGAGAACAACAAATCACAAAAAAAACGGAAACAAAACCATACATAGAAATAACCCCAAGTTTTGTATACAGAGTTATCCCGTTGTGGTGATTGATATTTGCTTATCAACTCTAAAAGTTAGATGTGCCACAGAGGCAATTCATATACATTTTATATCTGTCTTTTTTTCCAGTGTAATTGTTTTATGAGTTATTGAAAGTTTAAGAAAAGGAAAGGTCTTTTTAAAAAAACATTTAACACAAGGCCGCGTAATTTATACGATAATGACCAACATTCCGCAAACCTAGTTTTCGGGCTGTTATTTCTCGACATGGTGCCATAAATTTCAAATACGATGGCATAAACTACTGGCTTGAAACAGTCCTAAATTTCTTGTTTTCGATATTGGACATTACAAACGAATCCATAAAACACATATTTTGACTATTTTAAACTATTTTAGTTGGTTGTTTATATGATGGAATCGTGTACGCTAAAGGTGATGTTATACCTATTGTTGGAACCAATGCTCGCTTGACCTGCCAAGGACTAAACATATATACTGAACAACTGTAAGGTAAGGTACATGTATAGTAAGGAATCAAATTTGAAGTATGTGAACTCGATTATTTATATAAAAGACGTTCATTTTGTTATGTATTACTCTTTCCTTTATTTATTAAAATAATCGCAAATTAATTGTAATCCTAATTCAGGGTTCCATTTTCATGGAGAAGTACCTCTATTGAAAATGAAATGAAATATGCCAAGCATGTTATCCGAAAAAATACAGCATTAATTTTAAGAAATTTGTATGGACATTCATGCATTATTCAATTTTTTTATAGTTGAATGTATATTTTTTTTCAGATACTTCTTGACCTTTGTCATCGCTTAGAGTAGTCAATGTATAATAAATTCATCATCATTATTTGTGTTAATTTTACTATCTTGTCATGTTGTGGGTTTAAGCATTACTGAGGACAGTGGTCAAGTCAAACCTTATTTGACAAAGATTGTCAGGTTTCCTGCCTGAAGGTCGGGCCAGGTTCACACTCATTATAAATATTGGGCGTCAGGATACAGCTGAAAATTGCTGAAGTGGCGTTATAAAACCTCCAAAACAAATAATCAAGACATTATTTTTAAATGTGAATTTCTGCCCTTAAAAAATCACATCGTTTTATGAATTCGCTATGCATCTTGCAACAAAAACCAGAGTTTTCAAATAAAAAGATATCTGAACGTTAGGGTAGCAATACACTTCAGCTATAGATATTTTCATTTCAATAAATACAGGTGCACAAACAGGCTATACCTGATTTATGTTCAAGTAGTTTTATAAGTAAAAGCAATTTATAATTTCTCATGAATTGGCTTCCAAGTGAGAATTAATAACTATAAATCTGCTCACTATATAATGTAAATAACACTGTAAAATATTTTGGTTGTTATAGAATCCGTAACACAATAATAAAAAAAAACGTTGATCCTGTCCGGTTCTGAAAATATCTGATGTACCGATGCTAGCGCATAAATTCAAGATAGTGTTTGCTTCTGTTGTTGAGTAATCCTCAGTGATTATGTTGCTTTGCTTTGTTTCGTTTTTCTTATATAAGACTATTCACACTAAAGAGATGCGTAGACAGCTGAGGCTTAAGTCAGGTCAAATATTTTAATATCTAGAGTTTTTAAACGAAATGTCCTTAGATTCCTACAATCTCTATTATTATTTGCAAAATTTGTTAAATTTGTACACAAAATAATCATTTGTAACGATTGTTATGTAAAAAGTGTATATTTTAAGCTGTGGACTATGATATGTCGTCTTTATTAGTGCCCCAACACATGCATAGTGGCAGAAGCCCTATACTGATCAGTCTGCCGGTCCGTCGCGCCGTCCTTTCGTTCAAACTAATCGCGTTCTGGGCTATAATTTTTTTATCTTTTGAGGTAGGCTTTTGATATTAGGTATGTAGGTAGATAATATCAAGAACATTTTTCGCATACCATAGTTGATGACCTTTAACCACAAGGTCGGCGAAGCCAACATAGATTGATACCATCTCACTGATATCTAGTTTGTTTCGCTTTTTACAGATGTTGATGCCTACGATTTCTACCCGCACTTTACAGAATCCGTTGAGCATCCTTTTACCTTTATGAATACACATTGCCTTGATTTTTTTAAATGTCGTGAGAAGCTTGTCGTGGGGCAATAAACAAGAAAAGAAAAGATAAGTTATTTCTGTCGAGTGCAGGCGGCATTGAAGTCTTGTTACTGGAAAGCAAAATTGGGGACTATGTGTAGGACGGAAAAAAATAAAGTATTCCCCTGAATGGAGAATGGGATGTTTTGGTTACGTAAACAGGTTAATTAAGGAAGAATAGTTTTTGCAGCCATTAGTCTTTGGATCACTTATAATGAGCTACATACTGTTTGGCATGGTTTACGCCAAGAGAGTGCGAAACGGTACCTCGGAGTTAATGTCATCGTCAGAGTCCATCCCGCGCTAACATTTACGTCTAATTTTAAAATTAGTTTTAGCATCCAGTAAAACTGGGTCAATTTCCTATACCCCCGAGTTTTCTTGGTGGTATGGTGGCTAGATGGATTGGATTATTTTTTTGTTTTTAATAACATTTTCCCATATTTTCGATAAACGACAGTTGTATTAAATTAGATGAAATTGGAAAAATTGTATGGTTACCGTCGACCCTGGTATAAGCATCCAATACAATCGTACAAAGCGCTGAACAAACTCTCGCCTTCTTACAGTCATATGTATATGTAGATCAAAGAATGTGTTGTGTATAAAGTATATAGACAAACGTAATAGGCATACTATACTAATGTTGAAAGGTCGCATGGACTATAGCCAGAGTATAATCATCCACTTGAAATATGTTTGTACATAGTTGCAGGGACATGAAATTTGCTATATTCTATTGTGTAGGGCAATGCAGAACACCATCTGCCATTTTTTCTGAAAATCTTACCAAAGCAATCTCATTAATGGTAAAAATTAATATTAATTTCTTTCATTGTTTACTTTTATATCCCTTAAATTAAAAATATGACTGAAAGACATGCGTTTGCTATCATATCAATTTATCAAGTTAATCTCGAAGCACCAAAATTATACAATAGCTTGCCATTATAACAAAAAATTCATAAAATTGTATTGGACATCATATTTTAGTGGGTTTTTTTTAAATTTCCTTTTATGTACTGGCTGTGTACCAATTATGACCATTTTTAGAGGTTTTTCGTAAATGATTTTTTTACATGGAAATAATTACGCAGTAGGGCCTCCGAATATTAATGATGACCCAAAGGCATACCTTTATTTATGTCGGTAAGTAATTTCATACCGCATGCATAATTTTTTCTTTCATGAAATGTGCTGATTTTTGCGGGGTTTTTTTATTACGATTTGTTCCAGTTATCGCCATCGCGTTTATTTGTACACAATAAAATTAGTTTATCGTGCACAATCCCCCAGAAATACAGCCCTAAACCCTATTTTTACTTTGTATTATGATTATTTGTATTTTAAAACCTAACTATATGACAAATTTAAAGAAAGTTAAGTCTGCATTACTGTTATTAGTATGTCACTAAACCGACACTTAAACATTTCGTGGATATGGAAGTCGGACGTCAATCAACGTTCTGTATGTATACTATACAAATACAGCTTTGTCTTAGTCAATACAAGTTTATATCGACTGAGAGATGTATATCGACCGAGGACGTTGTCCGAAGTCGATATATAACTCGAGGTCGATGTATATAACTTGTACTGACTAAGAGAAAGGCTGTATTTTTTATATTATTAATTGATAATTTTGCTGTCGTTTAATTTGTTACATAAAAATATTAATAAATAAAAATTTAAATAAAAAGTATATCTCATCCTTATTTAAGGACACAAACCTTCTGTACTCAACACTGTCCATAAAAATATTAATAAATAAAAATTAAAATAAAAAGTATATCTCATCCTTATTTAAGGACACAAACCTTCTGTACTCAACAGTCCATTGTTTTTTTTATTGATATCCGGATGTAAAATATGATTGGCTGATTTATAAACGTCACACAATTTTTGGAATTTTTTGTTCTATTTTTAGTAACCGTGCAATCCGCAAACGTCAATACGAAATAAATCAGTCAATCCGACAAAATACAAAATATCACGGGGTAGGCTTTGGACAAATTAAAATACAGCAAAATTATCAAATAATAATATATATGAAAAATGATTAAATATTGATTTGCACGTAAAAACTGTAAATAGGTTTGTCGCAATTATAACATATTTAAGAAGTGTATTATCTGCAGACCTAACATAACTCGTATAAGGTAGATACAAGTTCACCGAGATTGGATGTTTACATCTTTCTTTTCTAGTGAAATAAAATATTTTTTTAATTACTATCGATATGTTACATTCACCAATTTATTATAAAAAGATTTATTTTAATTCCTTTTTTTCTTCCTCTTTTCCTATTTCCTTTTAGCTTACCTGACCAGAAGGGTCATGTGAGCTATTGCCATCACTTGTCGTCGGTCGTCGTCGTCGTCCGTCGTCGTTAACTTTTCTTTTTAAATCTTCTTCTCCTAAGCCACTGAAAGGATTGCTTTGAAACTTTGCACACATCATCGGTAAAATGTCCTCTACCAAGTTTGCACAAATTATGGCCTCATACCAATTAACATGGCCGCCTCGGCTAAAAATACGGGGGTCAAAATATAGTTTTTGCCTTACAGTTCAAAAAGTATAGATACAGGAAAACAAGTAGACTTTCGGCCTTCTTCAGCATCAAAAGCTCTACAAAACACTCCATTGGGTCGAAGTTGTGGGAGTTATTGCCCTTCAATTGTAGAAATTTAAGATTTTTGCAATTTTTGCATCAAAATCTTGAAAATATTAGAAGTATAGAAACAGTTAGCATTGCTTAATTGTTCTTCTCTATGAGAAGTACAAAAAACCCTTAGGGTTAAGATTGTCTGATGAACCGTTTAAGAGTTATTCCCCTTGAACTGTTTTTTCAATGAAGTTTAATTGATTTTTAAAAATCTTCTCCGAAATAACAGAAAGGCGAAATAACAGAAAGGACTGCTTTGCAACTTTGTAAAAATAGAACAGGGGGCGGGGGTCAAAATACGGTGTTTTGCTTCTGGTTCAAAACGTATAACAGATACAGGAAAACTGAAGTGACTTTTCTTCTTCAGCATCAAAAGCTCTACAAAACACTTAATTGGGTCGAAGTTGTATGATGACTCATTGTAGGAGTTATTGCCCTATAATTGTCGAAATCGATTGCCATTTTTGCCTTTCAGGATTTTCTGATGAACAGTTCAGGAGTTATTCTTCTTGAACATTTTTTCACCCAGAAAGCCTTGATTGATAATTTTCAGTATTATTTCTGGATTATTTCATAATTTATAGGGAAGAAAATGGAACTTTTATATAAAAAACTTAGTCAATCTTAAACATTAAATTTAATTTCCCTGGGTTTTGATTATTGACGATTTCGAAATCCCAAACTCTCGCGCACGAGATTGGCTGAGAACGAGGTGTGTGTGTGTGGTTTGGGGGGGTGGGGTGTAAGAGATATTTCTGTGATGTGCCCATTTGCCTTTTTTATTAAAGTACTCTTCTCAAAGTTGAGCTATTATAATCAAGATGATTATTTCTTAAATTCCACAATCGTCTATATTTGTAACCTTTTACAGCATATGATGAAATTTTAAATAAAACAAATTGAAAAAAAACTATTAAACCAAATCGGATACACCTATAACCCAGATAGCAACACTACGTTGGCCCAACGTGGGCCATTTGTTGGCATGGTTGGTAAACGGTAGGCGTTGGCGTTCTAACATCGGCCCAACGTTGGCCCATCGTAATGTGACCAACTGTTGGCTTGCCAACATCGACCCAACGTTGGCCCATTGTAATGTGACCAACTGTTGGCTTTCCAACATTGACCCAACGTTGGCCTATCGTAACGTGACCAACTGTTGGCTTTCCAACATCGACCCAACGTTGGCCCATCGTAACGTGACCAACTGTTGGCGTTCCAACGTCACCCCAACATAAAATGTCCACACACAAAAATTAATGCTCGATTAAATTAAACAATGGAAATATATGACATAAAAAAGCAGTTATTAATCAAATATGAGTGCATTTAGATCATACGTTTTATAACCTTGCTAATTAATTAATTAATTCAACATATGTGGGACATATGAGTTAAATCTGATGACCTATAAATTGTTAGAACAATTAGTGGGCTTATTAGACGCGGGTCATTAGTATCCTATTTCAGATCAATTTCGCGCTAATCCATAGCATCATCTTTGTCAGGAATTCACATCGGTCGCCATTTTGGACAGCTTGGAGTATTTTATTTAATCCAAAATATAACGTAAGTATATGCACTTATTAGTTTAAATACTCAGTTTTTAATTATTAACCATGTATGTTGTAAGCTAAAATATTCAGTTTTTTTACTAGTATGTTATTTAACTGCATCCTACTTTTCCACAGGCTTATTTTGTTTGTTTGTTTATTTTTCAACTTGTGTTTATTATATTTCGTAACATAATGCAAATATAAAACATATAAGTCTTGTAAAAATATTCCAGAAAATATACATGGCAGAATAAATACATCAATTTTGTTTTATTTATATACTACAGTGTACTAGTATTCCGGAATAAATCATCGAGGCGCATGTAACAGAATAGGATAGGCGCACAATGAAGGGTTATGTAAAGACAATACATGAGACTATATCTACGTTTTTATGTGCCTTGTTGGTGAATCGTTTACATAAAAAATTACAATAATAACAAAAACAAAATGACAAATGAAAATACACTATTGAAAGTATTTTTATGACAAAAATATCTTTTACTTTCTATATTCCATTTTTTTCAGGGTATGTGAGGAAGAAGGGACTAAGTGTTCAGCTAGTGACAGTCATATTGACAATGTACTTAAGGACTGATTGAAATTTGCAAGAGATATACATGTAGAGTGGTTAGAAAAAACGCCTTTCGGAAAAAAGAGAAGAGAAGAAGAGAAGATGCTGATAAAGCTGAATTGAAATAAAGTTGATCATAAATTGAATGTTCTTGTAATTGACAACCAATCAAAATATACATTGTATATACCAACACAAATTTCAGTAATTTATAGCAGAGATCGTCGATCCTTTGACTTGTTTAAAATGCGATAAGTACAAAAAAAGCAATTGTGAGCTATTGACTGAGAAAATCCCACACAAACTTGTTAAGATGTTGGCAAACTACCTATACTTAGCAGGCTAAATCAAGTTGGGCCCAACCTAAATTCACACACAAACATGTTGGCAGTGTGCAGTCTAAGTTGGCTATGTCTGATTGGGCCAACGTTGACCCAACCAGTTGGCCCAACGTAGGGCCGATGAGCAAAATTACGTTGGGCAAACGTAGTCTGCTAACGTTGGCCCAACGAAGTTCCCATCATTAACCCAACGTTGGCCCAACGTGTGATTGCTATCTGGGAACATATAAATCGAACATCGATCTCTGGATATGGGTGGATATGGATATCTTTTCTTGTTAATTTTGCGAAAATACGATTTTGTGCTTTATTATTTAAAGATAATCAGCTTCAACACAAAATACGCTTCATTGTTTAAAGATACACATTATTTTATATACTGAGGAGCGAAACGACTCACTTTATTGGTTGGAATCGACCCGGAATAATCACTTTTGCAATATTCGAATGAAATAAATAATTCGTTAAATAGTTATTAAAAGAATAACAATTTGACGAATTATTTGTTTAGTAGGAGAATATACATATATAGCATTATACAAAATATGTAAATTGATAACAGTAAGAGAATATTCAGTTATAGCATGCATACATATATACAACACAATGAAACAACCAAATGTTTCAATTGTCTGCAGGGGAATTTATCCGAGCAATATGGGCTAAAAGGAAAAGAATACGTGCACGGAAAACAACTGTACGAAAGGCTTCACGACTTTAAATGTACCATCTAGATACCATGCACAGAAAGTTCATCGGTTCGTTGATGCGAAGACCAGGTGGCGAATATCGTCAACTTGAACGTTTGTAACTTAAATTCTTCTGGAGTGTTGCCATCTGCTAACTGTAAATACAAACAAACACAATTTGTAAAGATAAAATATAGCCGAAATATATTATAAAAAGCCTTAAACTTTCATGGTCCGAACTTTCTTCTATTGACTGATAATCAGGTAAGTAATGCAAAAATTATTTAAATGTACCTCACATTCATGTCTTTTGGTTCTACTAGTCGAATTAAATTTATCATTAAAATGTATATATTCTTAATGAAAAACTGGGACGTTTTGGTGGCGGAGTTTTGACCTGCAACCGGTATTACTTACGAGATTGCAAGTTCTTCTTCTTTTTGGTATCCAGATATCCATCAGAATTGATTATTACTAACTGTTGTGCATGCGTGGTACTCCGAAACTTGTGTACAGAAATAAAGAAACAAAAATTTAAAAAAAAAGAAAAATCAAAATGGTGTTGACAAACTTAAAAACAATATAATGTGATTAATAAAATTAAAATATGTACATTAGATAGCTGGTCAATTCGCCCGCACCTAAAGCAAAATCACCCCCGTCAAAAAATTAAATGTTACTAATTGTGGAAATAACGGATGAGGTAAACTGTGCTTAAGATTGCAAATCTCAGTATCTTAAAATGCAAACATCTTTAATTGTAGTTATTAGAAAAAAACAAACAAGCGATAAATCGGAAGCTGCTAGCACTTATATCACTACCTTAATTTTTTTTTTACCGCGATGAGTTATCTTTCTTGAATGACGTCACCGTCATGGAGGTGCATTGAGCAGTTGTATAAGAGGTGTGTACGGAAGTAAACACAAGTAATATCTGTAAATATCGCCGTCACCCCACCATGACTGAATAATTTTTATTTATAAAAATTATGACATTTCATTTCAACATCGTATTTGCCATCATTTAGTAACGTGCAAACGTACACTAAGCTTAGGAAAACGCATTTTACGCACATAAATTTTGACTCGGAAAATCGATGAATTGATGTATATATAGTATAAGCTAATCTGCAAATTATAATACAATTTATATTGACTACTAATTAATATGGAATTCACAATTTATTTTGGACATCATTTTCGCAATGTCTCTGGTAATTGTAGAAGCTATTACGAAATGTTAATTGTCCCTTGTGCAGGCGAACTGTGTCTGGAGTTGCAAATCACTATGTAGCCTATATGGAGTTCTTACTTGCAGTGAGATTTAGTGGAGATAGTATGCTGTTTCAAAACGTGAGATTGAATCCTGCTGGTATCAATAGTGTTCAGAAATAAATGGTGTTCTCCAAATGTGGTCGTGATGCCCAACTCTGGTGCATGAAGCATGCACCTAGGGCAAAAGGCAACAAACATATTGCAAGGACTCATCCAATTCGGTCCTACTTAAATACGCCTGCATACGCCTGCCGTAATAAATGTACGCCTGCAGTAAAAAAGTTTACGCCTGCCACTATTTGTGACTTATATTTCACCAATAAATAACTTTAAATAGTAAAACAAATCAGTTTGAACCTAAAAAAATGTATTTTATTTATTTATTATCCTTTTTCAGCGAATACCTAATGTTAAATCATGTCCGTATGGACGCGCGTATATATCAAATAAGGCGTATGCAGTACAAGTACATCAATAATATGAAAATTTACTTTTGTAACAATAAATGTACAGAATATATATACAGAAAATAGATTTTTACTCACCATAATTAACAGTTGTAAAATTACCGCTAATCCAATTAATCCAATTAAAATGACAGGTTATGATTTGTGTTCACAAGTGAGATGATTTCAACTTCAAAGGAATTTGATGTAATTAGAATAATTAGGACCTCTATAAATAAGAAATGATTGTATACAAATTCAGTTCAATTCTTACATTCAATCTCTAAAGATTGTGCATTGAAAAAGAATCTTGAAGGGTTACGAAGTTGCAATTCACGATGTCTTCTTACCCATGCAGGATTTGTAGTTATGAGTGTGACGGAAATAAGAATATTGCATGTGACTGTTGCAACCAGTGGTACCACCAAAAATGTGAAAATTTAAATAGATTAAATTTTTCTTTTTTGGGCCTGTTCCATTAACTGCACCCCATCGTCAGCTTTTGTCATTCATGCTGCTTCAACTGTCATTGGCAAACCAATTCGATCTCTTTATCCAGCAGTTAATGGTGTTTTTGATAATTCTATTGGAATTCTAAACAGAACATTTTCACCTAGAAATTCTAAGAGAACAAAAAACCCTGTTCATATTCTTTGGTCTTCAGTAGCAATTTCAGGCAGTGGAACATGGGTACCAAATCATTTTGTTCTCTTGCTTCCAAATTCAAGCAGGCCTGATATTTTTAATATTTCGGATGATCTTCAATTTCCATCTTTGTCTTCTGCCACTAGACCTTCACACACTGATGACTTATTGGACATACAGACTGATATGCGGACTAGTGACGATTACATGACTGACAATTCACCTTCAACTGATGACATCTCCACTGACGACTTGCAGACTCACGATTCACAGACGGTCACGCAGACAGAGACTTCTACTTCTTTGAAAGAAAATGCACAGCGCAATCTTTTAGGCCAGAATGTCCCGGAGGAAACAAGAACAAAAATTATTTCTGCTATTTTTGGTCAATCCGGGCTTCTTTATTCTGATTCTCGCATTTCATATTTTGAGCGAGAATCTGAAATTTTGGAAAAATTCGGGCATGTAGGGGGACAATATCTGTCTGAGAAATTGCTCCCTACATTAAAAGAAAAAATTTTTCTCCCGAGTCAGTCAAATAAAATTATACCACCAAATTGGAAAAACAATAACTGTGAATCTATGAATCACAAAATCAAAAGTTTGGGAGATTGGAAAGTTTCAAAAATTCCTGAGCTGATAAAAAGACTTTGTGAAATTCACGAGTCTCAGCTACTTGAAATTCGGGGAGCTCTTCACGGGAGGGGTGGGATGGAATTATCAGATAGGGCCAAGCAACTTATGGTTCCACACTATCTTTGGATAGACATGACGGACGTCCAACGCAGGAAAATGTTAAATAAATTTATTCACTTTCGGCCAAGGACAGAGACCATTGACTCCACAGACGAACAACTGACAATACCTGCTACTGGAAAGCTTGCAAGGAAACCAGGGCAAATTAAAAGAGTACGTAATGCAAAAACAACTTCAAATCCCAAAAAGCCGAAAATAGTGTAAATTATTGTATATTATGTGCTTTTGTTGTAATTAGTGCTGCTTACTTACCAATTAGTTGATGATATTAGTTTTGATTGTAATATACTAGTGCTTGCTTTGTAATTAAACTTATTATAAAATGATTAAAATGTTTTTAATATAATAGTGCTTGCTTTGTAATTCTGTGTTAGCACTACCTCAAAATTTCCATTAGCCAATGTGGCTAATACATCCAAATTTTACTTAGCCACATTTGAAATTTGTTAGCCACAACATTTCAGCAAAATTTGTGTGTGCAAAATATGGAAGCTGTAAATTTAAATGACTTGTATAGAAAAGGGGGAATATGTGATGAGCAACACTAAAATTTGGGATTAATTCCATTCAGGTCACAACCAGGTCTTTAACAACTGTTCTTCATTTGAAGAATTTAGATTTAGTGCTGAGGTTCAACTTTTAAATGAAAACATTTAACCAGATGATAATAGAGTAACCGTAAGAACGAAAGCATTGAAAGCTATCGTTTCGCCATGCTTGACAAAATTAAACTGGAATTAAGATCAATTACTGCAATGGGAACCAGTTCGGTATTGAGTAAAATCGAAAACAAATTCGGACAAGGGTAATGTTTTTACGGAATAGACAATTACGCATTGAAATTTCCCCGGATATATATCGTTACCGCTCCGAACTTTATCTCAAAGATTTATTTTAGATTTCGACAGTCAACATTTTACTTTCGCTTTCACTTCGCCAACGTGGCGAACGAGAATGAATAACACTTCGCCACATTAAAGTTTAATTCTCATTGGCGACTGTGGCGACCTATTAGCGCTAACACAGTTAATTTATTATAAAATGATTGAATTGTTTGTAATATAATAGTGCTTGCTTTGTAATTTTATTCATCTTAAAATGATTGAAATGTTTGTAATGTAATAGTACTTGCTTCTTTAATATTATAGATGATTTGCTAAAACCACTTTATCTATATTTCTTTATATATTTTATTAGTTTACATTGACTCAGTTAAACCTACAATAAAGTTATTTTAATTCTTTACAATTGTTGTCTTATTCATGGTTCAATTGACATATTAATAAAAAAGCATGTCGTCTTTGTCTACTTTAAGGTCTATCGTATATGTTGGTTTTTAACGAAACCTATTTTCCTAATAGACTACGCATGCGCAAGTTATACCATGTTGTCACAATTCACCATTTCAATGAATGGCCTATTATTCCTCAAAATCGTTATTGAAAATTACAAAAAATATATATTATTCATTCTAAAACTATTTTTACATCATAATACACCATAACAAATTAATATAATATATAAATATGATGGCAGGCGTATACTTTTTTACTGCAGGCGTACTTCTATCACGGCAGGCGTATGCAGGCGTATTTAAGTACTACCCCATCCAATTATGCTATGTGTAAATAAGGTGTCTTGAGAGCTTTCTTAAAGTAGCGGACAGAAGAACTATAAAGATGTTACTGATGTCACTAAAATGAAATGACTTTTGAGTGTTTTCCAACTTGGTGTACAAGTCCAGTTCTAATCAAACTTATTTATCTAAAGATCAGTTAGCACATTAAGGCCAAACAAAAAAAATATGTGTGTTTCGGGTTACATAGAATTATAAATAGGTAGTTAGGTAGGTCGATTTTTTTTTTTTTTTTTTTTTTTTTTTTTTTGGAATCGTGAATCATGTTGGTTAAATTAGTAATTTAAATCTTGACCTTTATCTTTTATACCTTTGTAGGTGTAAAGCTTGTAAGTTTCAAGAATTTACCATAAAGCCTTTAAAAGTCTAGACTAATACAGTCATTAAATGAGCTATCATAATCGTTACAAGCGTTAATACATGTATGTATACATTTAGCCGCCATGCTGGGCGGAAGTATGAAAATAGAACTAAAACCCGGAACAATACCGAGAGTTTTCCGGTTCGAAGTAACCTCCGTTAACAACGCAAAAAAACTTTACGGTCGGCTTCAAAAAAATAGGTAGGGTCGGGTAACCGGAAACACACATATTTTTTGTTTTGGCCTAACATTAAAATCCATGGCTGTCACGTTATATCCCACCAGTACGATCAGTTTGATTTTCATAACCGAGACATAAAACATTTATGAATAATTTACACGAACACAACAAAAATCATATTGATTAAGTCTTCACTTGAATATTTATTGAGTTAGTATTTTATCCATATGTTCTTCTTTAACATCGATTGCAATACATATGGTCATCATACAAGTATATACATATAGGCATATGTATATACTTATCTCTTGTATCTCTTGTAGGATGACCATATGTCAGTGTCAGTCAAAAAGAAACAAGAATATTGACTCTAAATTTTAACAAAATTTAGAGTCAATTGAAGATACAGGTGTAAACACTGGATGCCTATTGAAATTTGACTATTGATAATAATTGTCATGTTATATGTTTGAAACAAAAGTCTATAAAAATACCTCTTAAAAAGGTATTATGTGCAATATGCTTATGTTTTACATTTCAATCTACTTACAGAACTGTAAATAAAGATAAGTTGAATATCCAGTAAGTTATGGCTGCCTATGGTAAAGGCGAGTTTGAGGGATTTTCCTCATATCAGTCAGGTGCTGGTAGAGGTAAGTAGGTATCATGTCTGATTGTTCAGTTCCAAAATATCTATCTTGAAGAAACTTAGAAACAATGCATGATTTTAGGTCAAGCGTCTTGGTCAACTAGTTTGTAATTCATGTTTTAATAATATATTATTGCCTTTGTATGCTATTATTTAAAAAATGTAGACAAGTCATCCCATAGCATTTAATTTCTTAAGAATGTGTGCATATTTCAACTAATGGAAAAAGAAAAAAATCTCATTCTGTCAGTAACAAAAATGTAGTACATGTAAACACTTCCCGATACAACTTTTTAGGTCACCTTAGGTGAGCTTTTCTGATCAAAATGTGTATGTTGTTTTGTTGTGGTCATTATTGTTGTAAACTTTTCATATTTTCACCTTCATCCCAATAACATTGAAGTCATTTTCAGTCAAACTTTTATTATCCTTTCCTTAGGTGAAGTGGATCAAGATTGGTTCCAATGATTAGCAGCACACATCTGAAGGTGTGATAAATGATAAATCATTAAAAATATGATTCCAAAATTTAAAATCTTCTTCCCAGTTACATTTGTGCATAGGTGGTCTTTAGTTTATTTACTCATTTCAAGGATGTAATACATGTATTTCTTACAATTTAACACAGTGTACATGTGTGACTTAGGTGATAATTATGACCCATGGGCTTCTTGTTTGAAGAGATTATGAGTGTTCTTCTAAATGTTTTCATAATTTTCTGAAGTAGAACTTTAAATTAATGGAATAAAACTCTTTTTTCTGTGGCATACCATGACCTGTGCAATTATAATATAATGACATGCTGTGTCAGCAATTTAACTTTGACTTCAATTAATATCAAATGATTACTGCTTTGTTTTGCAGGTGCAGAAGGAGGAAGTGAATTTAGTAGATTGTCAAGTACAATAGGAAGTAATATACAGAAAATAACTCAGAATGGTTGGTACTACCGTATTGTTTGTAGTTATATGTATGCATATGAGATTGTATGTAAAGTCTATTTGCCTTTAAGGTTCAGTCTATACCAGTATCTTTATACAATGATGGAGTGAGTTTATGTTCAATTGAAATTAAAACTATTTCGAAGGTAAACAAAAATTTATTGAAGTCTACATACCATAACAAGGATGATGTAGGTTTAATTTGTATAGGAAAGAATGTTGTACCAATTTCCAAAAAATGAAAATGTTTTAGAAAATAACGTATACTCACCTAGGAGTCTACTTTTTAATGTTTATATTATACATGTTTTAACCAAAATCCTTTGGATCTTATGTTTGGATCAGAACATAGTCTTTCAATTAATATTAAATATATTGCAAAAATGTACAAATAATAACGAAATGATTACTAATTCATTTTTGGTATAAATTTTGCAGCTATGCAATAAATTACACTTGTCACCTACATGTAGCTTCTGTCATAAAACAACATTGTGTGACTAATAAAAAAATGCTTGCTATTTTTAAAATTTAATAAGTTAGAAAATATATGTCATTGTTAAAAAAAAAAATTCAAAAAAAAAATATATTAAAAATGTAGGAAAGTAGTTATTGCTCCAATTAAACAAGAGCAACACAAAATACTCATATACTGTATTATTAGTCACTAGTGCAGGGGAAGCTACTCTGGACAAGTACATATGCTTCAGTGCTTTTCAAAATTTTTCAACATATACATTTTATGTGGATGGACCTCAACTTAATTACAGAAAGTTGAATAATTTATTAGGGCCCTATAGTGATCAGTCTGTCCGTCCGTCAGTGTGGCCGATTGTCCGTCCAAAACTAATCTTGTCTGGGCTGTAACTTTTTTATCTTTTGAGGTAGGCTTTTGATATTTGAAATGTGGGTAGATAATATCAAGGCAAAGTGTCGCATACCGTGTTTGATCACCTTTGACCTTAAGGTCACATTAATGCGTTCTGCATGACAAATTTATGTCTAGACTGTAACTTTTTATCTTTCAAGGTAGGCTTTTGATATTTGGAATGTGGGTAGATAATATCAAGGCGATGTGTTGCATACCATGGTTGATGACCTTTGACCTTGAACTTTGACCTTTGGTCACATTGTTGCTTTCTGAATGACAAATTCATGTCCAGGCTGTAACTTTTTTACCTTTCAAGGTAGCCTTTTGATATTTGGAATGTGGGTGGATAATGTCAAGGCGATGTGTCGCATACCTCGGTTGATGACCTTTGACCTTTGGTCACATTATTGCTTTCTGAATGACAAATTCATGTCCGGGCTGTAACTTTTAAGCTCACGAAGGGTCAGGTGAGCTATTGCCATCACTTAGCGTCCGTCGTCGTCGTTGTTAACTTTTCTTCAAAAATCTTCTCCTCCAAAACCACTGAAGGGATTGCTTTGAAACTTTGCATACATCATCAGTAAAATGCCCTCTACTAAGTTTGCCCAAATCATGGCCTCAGACCAACCAACATGGCCGCCATGGCTAAAAATAGAACAGAGGGGTCAAAATACAGTTTTTGCTTATAGTTCAAAAAGTATAACAGATACAGGAAAACCGAACGGACTTTCCTTGTTCAGCATCTAAAGCTCTACAAAACACTCCATTGGGTCAAAGTTGTATGATGACTCCTTGTAGGAGTTATTGCCCTTTAATTGTCAAAATTGATGATTTTTGTCATTTTCGCCTCAAAATCTTGAAAGTTATTAGAACTAGCGAAAAAGTTAGCATTGCTTAATTGTTCTGCTCTATGAGGGCTACAAAAATGACTGCAGGGTCAAGATTGTCTGATTAACCGTTTAAGAGTTATTCCCCTTGAACTGTTTTATTTAATCGGTTTTAATTGATTTTTTAAAATCTTCTCCTCTGAAACAACTGAAAGTACTGCTTTGAAACTTTGTACACATCATCTGTCAAATGTCCTCAACCAAGTTTGCACCAACCATGGCTGCAGATTAACCAACATGGCCACCATGGCTAAAAATAGGATGGGGGGGGGGCAGTAAATTACAGTTTTTGGCTTATATTTAAAAAAGTGTAACAGATAATGGAAAACCGAAGAGACATGCCTTCATCTGCATCAAAAGCTCTACGAAACACTCCATTGGGTTGAAGTTGTATGATGACTCCTTATAGGAGTTATTGCCCTTTAATTGTCGAAATTGATTATTTTTGACATTTTTGCCTCAAAATCTTGAAAATTATTAGAACTAGAGAAAAAGTTAGCATTGCTTAATTGTTCTGCTCTATGAGGGCTACAAAAATGACTTCAGGGTCAAGATTGTCTGATGAACCGTTTAGGAATTATTCTCCTTGAACATTTTTTTAATCAAATTTACTTGATTTTAAAAAATCTTCTCCTCTTAAACCAATGAAAGGACTGCTTTGAAACATTGCACACATCATCTTTAGGATGTCCTCTACCAAAATTGTCTAAATAATGACACCTGACTACCTACATAGCTACGTTGGATTAATATAGAAAAAATGAAAAAAGGGGGGGGGGGTCGAGAGAGTTTTCGACTGATAGTTAAAAAAAGTATAACAGGTACAGAAAATTTGAAGTGAACCTCCCTTTTCCCTCTAACCATCAAAAGATCCTCCTTATAGGAGTTATTTCCCTTAAAAGGTCAAAATTAATGATTTTTGCAGAAGTGTTGGGCAATTCCTTATAGCAAAGAAAAGCTGGATAAAAAAGGGTTGTTTGGTTTCAGGTTCAGCCTCAGGTGAGTGATACAGGCTCCTGGGAGCCTCTAGTTTATCTTTCAACAGGGGCTGCTCTGGCTTCTAAAAAGCTGGCGCCAAAAAAATCGCCAACTGCAATTTTCCGTCGCCAGTTTTGTAAAAGTGTCGCCCTATATTGGAAATCGATAGATGGCGAAATTGTTTAACATTATGTGTGACATATTCTGTAACGTCGGACGAAATCCAAGTTTGCCGTACTCTTAATTCAATTTTTCAATTGTTTGGTCTCGAGCAGCCCGTACACTAATTGTATTTTAATCATGAAAAGATGTGTGAGTGATTTCTTGTTGGCAGAAAAACCAAAATTTTACAGTAATTTATTAGAAACATCTATTCCAGTGAATGAACAAGAAACCGGAAATACTGAAAAAAGAACTACGCATGTGTAAGAGTTTTCTAATTATGAAATTAAGACGGACATCCGGTCCGGAAATCGCTCAACAACGAACGTCAGGAAATTCCCGGTCTCTACAAAAATATGTCACTGGATACTACACAATACACGTGTATTTACGACCATAGAAGCCGACAAAGGATCTTTAATGATGCAATCACTGATTACCGATAAATTTAAAACGTGCATGCATCGTTTAACACTATAAAACCTTGGCGCCAAAAAAATCGCCAGACACAATATTTTGTCGCCAAATGAAAAAAAAATCGCAATTGGCGACATTGGCGAAGCCCAGCGCGGCCCCTGTTTCAAGGTAGGCTTTTGATATTTGAAATGTAAGTAGATAATATCAAGGCGATGTGTCACATACCATGGTTGATGACCTTTGACCTTGACCTTTACAGAGAATAATAGAATTAAAATTCACAATATCGACTGAAAGTTATTAATCATAGTGACCACCAAATGCAAATTTTGTATTGGGTCAGTTAAGTTTTCTTATTACAAAACCCATACTAGATGTAATTAAGCTGAATTTTTCACATTTTTAAGTTACAAGTGTAGAGATTAGAAATAAATCTGGCTAGCTAGATATTAGTCATCCTCACAAGTCAGGGTTTCTGTGTCCACATGTGTCCACGAAACCCTGACAAACTTAGCTAGGATATTCCCGGGCTAGAATTCACTATTTTGATTGGCTACATCATACCTTAATGTAGCCAATCAAAGCTTGCTTTTATTCACGACTTGGTTAGGGATGTCCCGATTTCGATTGTAAATAAACCAAACGGATGTGTTGCGTAGACCAGAAAATCAGTGTATTATTTGTACAGTAGTTTTTATAGTTTTTTATTACCACGTTATTATTAAGTTGCATTTCATTTTCTTCACACCCAAGAATGAGTAAGAATGACTACAGCCAAACACTTGCTTCTTCAAGCAATTTCTTTAGTTGATATTTTGAAGGATTGATGTCATACAAAAATCTTACAGCCTGGGAATTTCCTAGCTAAGTTTGTCAGGGTTTCGTCGACACATGTGGACACAGAAACCCTGAATTGTGAGGATGGATATTAGTGAATCAAGCAGTAACTGACAATCAGGTCTGTCCTGTCCAGGCAAACATTACCTGATGCATGAATGGAAGGTATTGCCCACAGCTTTTATCAGTTGAATAAACAATACTTCTGGAGAAAGTGACAAAGTGTCATTGTTTTGCATAGCACCACAGCATGTACATTTTTTGCTGCAGTAGATCAGGACGTTGCAGCAAATAAAAATTTTAAAAGGGCATGAGGAGAACTTTGAATAAGGTATAATCAACATTGCTATTTCACTGCCAGTATGTACTTGTTACTATTAAATAATTTAATATTTTGATATTTTGTAAGAGCTACAATATTAAATGCTTACATTGTATTTTAATTAAGTCTCTCTTTAAATTAGTAAAATTTAATCTCTATCATTTATTTACAGTTTCACAGATTCAAAGACTTGTTAGCTCTATAGGAACTGCACAAGATTCCCCTGAAACGAGAGACAGAGTGTAAGTAGACAGAAAAATGCTAACTGAATACAGTATTTTCTCACCTGAGGTATAGAAATATCTCGTGACAGGTGCTTATGATGATATCACAGTTACGCTATACATAAATGGCTACCAAAGGTGCTGAAGAAATGCCTAAAAACTCTGGTGAGAAAAGGCTCAAATATCTGGTGGAAAGTCGATTAACAAAGTTCTCAAACCAGCAGGCAAAGATATCTTTTTGTCTAATACGTCAGCATAGCCTCAGAATAGACAGGATATTTTTGCCCTTGGGTTGTGAGATTTTCTTGTTTCACCTTTTCACTTGTGATAATTACTATTTGTCGCATTAGATCTCCTATCTATAATGAAGGTCTTCCATTCATTGTCTTATTGTCGTATTTCCACTAAGTTAACTTTTACTACAGGTAAGTAGTTTTCATAAAAAAGTCTTGCGTACAATGCAAATGGCGTCGTTATGTAACCTCAAATGTTTGAAGATCGATGTTTTGATTGCAATCATTTAGGGATTAAAATAAAATGTGTAATCTGTTTGTTTTCTTTGTTTTCATTGATAAATGAAAGTTGACAAATTGTTTTGGTTTCAAAATGTGTGAGTACATGTATCCGTTTTAACAACGATCAAAATATACGCTATGAGAATGCACTATTTTTTATTTAATTTTTACAATCACTAGAAATGAATAAAACTATAAACATAAATGATATTTTAAGAGAGAATAAATTACATGTAACAGTAAAAATGTTAAAAAGCGTGACCAAGTCGGACTCGATGTCTTCATCTTGAGACGTTTTTTGAAATTTTTTTTACGTGCCGACTGTACATGCATATACCAATTTTTCCCCAATTTTCTGGCCCAAGAAAGGGGTGCGGACAATACGTAAATGCGGACTATACACAGCTTTTTACGGTAAATATTCTACTTCTCACTTAACTGTCATAAATAAGCCTGGTACTATTTGTGTATTTGTGGAAAATACAATTTCCATGCATTCCCTACTGGAATAAAATAATATTGCGTGAATCAAAGATGTAGACAAATAAGTTATTGTACCACCCCTCAAACTTGTTTGGGGGTATATAGGAATCACCCTGTCTGTCTGTCCGTCTGTCCACATCCCTTGTAAGCGCAACTCCTCCTAAGCGCTTGATAAAATTTAATGAAACTTAGCATAAAGGAAGTACATTATATGTTAATGTGCATGAAGGATTTTTATTGACCTCGGATATCATTAAGGGGAGATAATTGGACTTTAAAGCAAAACGTGCTCACAGTCCACACTTGTTGTGATTGATTATGATTGTAACAGTAATTTAATGTTAAATAGAATAAATGAACAAATATGTAAGCTGGGTTTGTATATTGTAACATAATTAAAGACTAATTAACAAGTATGTTTGATTGATTTGAACTTTATGATGCTAAGAATCTGTAGTTGTAAGAGCTGCTGCAGGTTGTTAAGCATTGACTTTGTCTCTTAGAATTTCCAATAAAATGTTTAATAAATTATGACACAAAAAACCTGTTCTTTACTTCAGCGGTAAATAAAAAGGTTGCTAGTTTCCTGCCAAAAGGTGGTGGAGGGGGGTGGTGGGTTACATTAGCTCTTCCTCCCTCACACCAATATAACCTGGATGCAATGACATACCTAAAAAGGGGCATCAATCCATATTAAGAAAAACCCAAACAAATTAGATCAAGTAAACAACTGGAAACCATAAAGTTACCGGTATTTATTTTGATTTGGTCATTTTCCTTTTGCTTTCAAACTTGTGATACCTTTAATAATGAAAAAGTTTATATGACTTTTTTGCCAATCTACTATGGAATGGCAAAAATCCTCGGTTTGTTAAAATGAACCTAGTCTTGTTTTTACTGAGGCAATATGTTATCAATATCAGTGTCGTCAACTAATGACATCACTCAGCAAACACTACAAAACATGAACAAAAGTAAATGGTAATTTATCCATTGGACATTATCTTTAAAATTTGTATGTGTATTTAAAAAAAATACTTTCCATGGCTAAAATGTACATACAGATTTATTATGTTTCAGGCATCAGTTGACACATTATACCAACCAGTTAGCCAAGGAAACAAATGCAGATCTGAAGTCATTTGCACATTTACATGTCCCACCTTCAGATCAGGTAATTATTGACAGAATTATTTGTTAGTACAAATTAATCTGTTACAAGTAAAACTATTTTATTATTACATTGATCAGATTATTTCTAATGTTTTAAGAAGTAAAATTTACAGATGTTGAATTAATAGATTTCATTTTTGACTTAGCACAATAGCAGAATTTACGTTATATTTGTAAAATTAAGCCTAAGAAATTTGTGTTAATTTAAGAATTAATTATACTCAGCAGTGGGTGTGCCCTCCACCCACCAACACACCAGTGCAAGTAAGAATTGATACCATCTAGTATTAAACAATGGGAACTAGCTGATGTGACGAGTGATATCTTGGGGCAGGTTAGAATTTAAGTCTCTCACAAGTATATCACTGAAAGAAACAAATAGGTAAAAAAAAAATGTGTGTGTGAAAAACACTTATATTACATTTAATGTAACTTCATTTACCACAATTTTCTTAATATTTGGCAATTTATAATCTTATTAGAATTACAAAATTGCCTCTAATTTTAGTCCAAATGGAAGATGCAACGAGATCGTTACACAGAAGAGTTTAGTAATGCTTTAACAAATTTCCAAACAACCCAAAGAACAGCTGCAGAGAAAGAAAAGGCCAGTGTGGCAAGAGCTAGAGCTCACTCATCAACAAGGGTAAATTAGGATAACATATATAATAAGTAAGACATGTTTGAACTGTGGAAACAATCAATTCTTCCTATTATGCAGTGGGAAAATCTTGTTCATATTATTGTATGTTCAGAATGCTGATGTGATGACATAAATAGATCCTGTTAAACTTAAAAACTTCTCATACTAATCAGCAATTATCATTGCTTTTCCAAAATAAATTCTCATGGAAAAATATATATAGGTTTAAATTAGTCAATTTCAAATATTAACTTATGTCCATTAATTGAAATAAAGATTTCTGTCAGTATATGATTACTTTTAAAGATCTAACATCCAAAGAATGTCAGTCAAGTTAATGTTGGTCAACTTATTATGTGCCTTTGTATGCTGCAATCCAATCTTATTTTCTTAGTCTTTATCAGTTATACATTTAAGAGAAATTTCATTTCAGTCACCCTATGATGATGAACATCAGGAAGATTTTTCAAATCGAGGGTAAGTTGATGTATACTGATATAACCTTGTATGGTAATGAAGGTTCATCTAGGAAAAAAGGTAAAGTATTGTTTCTAAATCTGTTTGCACTCTCGGTATATGCCAATATTTGACAATGTTGATTAACGCTTAAATAAATAGAGTTGTGTTCTTTACATCACGGACACATTTGTTTTATTTTTATTGTTCTATTAATAAATTTTTAATCGTCACAACCAGCACAGGTAAAACTCACAAATAAGATGTTCTCTTCATCTTTTTGTATATAGTTTTTCTAATATGATGGTCGTCGTGTAGAAGGGTCAGGACAAAAGTACTGAATTGTTTTCCTGAAAAAGGGGGTCATCTTATAGCGGTCATAGTTTTATGGGGGAATATTTACAGTAAGGTACCAGTTTATAAGTTTATGGCCCAAGCCAATCAAAATCAAGGTAAAAATTGCCTTCTGTGATGAACTCGTATTATTACAGCTGTTCCTATAGACTGATTTGTACTTAAGTAAAATGATTTCATGGATATTTAAAACAATGCTTTGTGTATGGTATCATATAATGTCCCATTTGATATGCTATTTTTAACTTTTTGGTTCTGATTCTACAACATATAATTCCAGGTTTTCACAGACCAAACAAATATTGCAGATGGAGGAAGATGTAGACTTAGAGATGATCAAAGAGAGAGAAAATGCCATTAAACAGTTAGAGGTTTGTCTAAAGTTACTTTTATTATTTGAACTATTTTGTTAAATACGAATAGTCTACAAATTTTTAACATTGTTGCATATCAGTAATCTGCTGATATAAAGATTTTCTATATCAGTTTTACATTTAATATGCATGGTATAGACTGCTTGCTATCGATCAATACCAGAAAATAAAACTTCTAGAGTAAAATGAAACTGTTCCTGAATGCAATAAACTTAAACAAAACGACAGAGATGGCAAAACTAAGAAATTCAACAGCACACAGGCGATGGTATGGTCCAGGAAAACTGATATGGACCTTGCCTTCTGCTCAGTCCATATAAGTATTCCTGGTCCATACCATTGCTCTAGATCAGAAGGAATTGAGTGGTATTGCCCTTAGTATAAGTCACTATTGTGTAATTATTTTAATATTATATGTTTAATTTTTATGTTATTAGTTGTCTATCTAGCCATCTATGTATAATTGGACATGTTAGCCATGGCACATTTTTCTGTTTCTGAAAACAATAAGTCATCACTCTACCTGTAAAGGTTGCAGACTTTGCAAAGTGGATTTTTATTACTAAAAAGTTCAAAGTAAAACTGTTATGAATGTTTAATTGCAATGTAATCTACAGATTAATATTGAGATAAAGATACCAATACACGATTGTAACAACCTTAAATCGATATGGGAAGATAAAATATATTGACAAAAAATGAAAAAGGCCTACAACAGTTATTGAGAACAAACACAGCAAACTATAATGACTTTTTTCAGAAAGACATCACAGATGTAAATCAAATTTTTAAAGACCTTGGTATGTTGGTTCATGAACAAGGTGACATGCTAGGTAAGTTGACAAAATGTACAGTAGTTGCTTTTGTGTTGTTAATGAATTTTAAAAATGTGACTTATATACTGCTGCATTGAAAACATGTTGTCTAATTAACATTATTTCTAAAGACAGTGTAGTGTTAGGTTACAAAATGGATAACAACAGTAGAAGAATTATTCTTGATGTAAACATTTTAATTTTTTTTTATTTGGAAGATTTAAAATTGTAATGGCAGAAACAGAAGAAAGATAAGAAATACAACAGATTTCTGGACCATATGCAGGAAGATTCACTTATGTATATATTCAATCCTTTCAACTGCTGGTATATAATCTATATTTATAGACAGTATAGAGGCTAATGTTGAAACAGCACAGATCCAAGTACACGAGGGAAACAAACAGTTAGCCAGCGCTGCAACATATCAGGTAAGACGTACCATAAAACAGTGCGTATAGTCCGCATTTACGTATTGTCTGCACCCCTTTCTTGGACCAGAAAATTGCGGAAAAATTCTTATATGCATGTACAATCCGCACGTACAAGTTTTTACAAAACAAGTCAGGATGAAGACATCCGAATCTGACTTGGGCACGCTTTTTAAAAAAAGTTTTTACTGTAATATGTAATTTATTCTCTTTAAAAATATCATTAATGCTTATAGTTTTATTTATTTCTTACGATTTTAATAAATAAAATTAAAAATAGTGCATTATCATATCATCTATTTTGATCATTGTTAAAACGAATACTCACACATTTCAAAACCAAACCGATTTGTCAACATTTATCAACGTAAACAAAGAAAAGAAAAAAAGATAACACGTTTTATTTCAATCCCTCAAAGATTGCAATCAAAACATCGATCTTCTGCAACGTACTGTAAGGTTACATAACAAAGCATTTTAAGCAAGCAGGTTTAAACATCCTCTATTTTCTTATCCATTTCAATTTTTATTCTTCATATATAATTAAAATCATATTACAAAAATAATTTAAGTAAAATTAATATCATTACAAAGTATACATATGAATGTTTATAAATCAATCACGTTAGGATAGTATGACAATACCGCATCTAACACAATAACAAAATGGCGACCGCCAGTGACAACAATTAATGGGTTGAAAAAACTCTACCGAGTTTGTATTTACGTATAATCCACACCATTCCATAAAATTGAAAGGACCTTGTTTTAAGAAAATTAGAATATTCCTGTGTATCTTTATTACCGAACTGTACAGGTTTTACTCCTTGACTATCGTACAATTCTCTTAATAAAGGGAACTGAAACTTAGTCCTGTATCTGGTATTTCTCACATGCATGTATACATTGAATTGGCTTTGTTTTGGGGGCTTTTATCTTTAATTACTTGTATTACAGTTAGTGCTAGTTTTTTGTTATTTTGGTTTTCATTAAAATACACATTCTATGATTGCTTACAGTATGGAAGTAATTTGAATCTTAAACAAAATCTTTTTGCCACTTAACTTTCAGCTGCCCATCTGTTTTTAGTCTTTTTCAGTAAAAAATTGTAAGGGGGAGGTTGCTAGCCTTTTTATGTAAAATTGTTCAATTTGTTGGGATCAAGAAATAAATGGTATTCTTGTGTGTATGGTTATAGGATGTTAGAAGTGACACATTTGGGTTAAATTTGAATTTTTATATAAGTGTGATCAGACCACTCATAACTATTAAAATATTTTTTAATAACCTTATTTAAATTTCCTTAATTACATTCTTTTCTAGTTTATATATGCTAATAAACTCTTAATTCAGAAACCATATCAAAGCTAGTTTTACAATTTTTCTGTGTTTGTGTAATTTTTTTTTCTTGCATTACATGTGTATAAACCTTGATCACTTTAACTTCCAGAAATAATTGTTCTTCTCTTGTATTCCACGGAATGGTCTCACACATTTAAGGGTGCCGTTTCATAAAGCGATCGCTAATAAACATGCTTATTATCTCATGCAATTTAAATGGGATAACGTGCACGTTAAGCTAATGATCGCTTCATTAAACGGCACCCAGATTTTTTAAATATTTTAAAATTCACATTGTGAGATGGCCTCTTCTTAATGCCGAGTTTGTGAGCATGACAGAAATGTAGTTTCACTTAATAAGGTTACACTGTATTTGAATAAAATTAATTCATTAACTTTTGTTTTGCATACATTTGATTTTTTATTTACCTTTTTTGTTTATTTTGTTTTTGTTGAACCCGTTTTATTTATTTTCAGTCAAAAGCACGAAGAAAAAAATGTATATGTGTGATAATCCTACTTGTTGTTATAGCAGTAATTGCCATTATTTTAGCTGCTACTTTAAGTAAAAACTAAGGTAGGAATTGTTGAATTTATTTTTATGGTTATTTGTTGTAGAGCAGGGTATCATATTACACTAGTTTGATGCAATTATTATTCTGTGGAGGAAAATATGTAATTTCCTTCCATTGTGTCCAGTTGTTTAGGTACTTGATAATCTATTTTACGATTAATCACTGGCATGTCGACATGAAGGATGTGATGTAAAAAAAAAATTTGAATGAGCATGGCAATATCTTAATGTTTTTCATTTAATAATCCAGTTAGCTCTGTCATTATAATTAATTTATTAGACAATCAACTCTGCAGAATTGTTTTATTGTCTTTTTGTTTGCTGTAAGTAATATTTACAGGAAATTAAAAATCATTTAAATTTTCTCATCAAGATACATAGATATTGCAGTTTGCTCTCACACATGTAATATATGTATTACAGTCTCATTGTGATGTAATATTTTAAAAATCATGATGAATTTATTCTGTTGTGATTTAAATATCTGGTCCTAAGATATCAAAAACTGTATAAATGATGGTTGGAATTCAGAGTTGTCACCCCTTTTTAAGGCTCATTTTGTGTCATACTGTGTGTGTTCCATTTGTCATTGGTATTATTTGGAAAAAAGATGATTCCCTCTTGTGTTTCTTTGCATTTTAATTGGAATGACATTGGCTTCATTGGTCAGATTTGTGTGGGTAACTTACCTGTCTGATCTCATTCTTGACCTCACACATTTTGACTAGGAGTGATAAAATTCTAGTGTGTACATGTATGTTCATCCTTTCAGAATAACTAATGTTACCCCTTTGTGTAGAGATAATGTTATTTTTTTCTTTCATGTATGTTTTGCATGCCATTTGCTTGTGCTTGTTTACTTTCTGTTGACCATTGCTTTTTAATTTTGTCCCTAGATTTTGTACTTTGATTGTAACTCTGTATTATATACTAATATTGTACATGTACCAGTAAATAATAACATATGTCGTTATATTTTCAGAAAAAAAGTAGAAGGAAGAAATGTATTATAATTGTTATCCTGTTGGTTGTTCTTATCTTCCTCATCCTTATCATATGGGCTGCAACAAGCTAAAAGAGAAAGTTACATAAAGGGAGATAACTGCATCAGTTTTTAAATCTACGTTGTTTTCCACAAGCATATTGTCACATAATATATAAACTTAGTCAGGAAAAATTTAAAACTGTGCTTACTTTAAGTATACTTCCTTTGAAACTCCGAATATAATATTATCTGTATCCAAATGTTAACTGCTGCAGTGTTCTGGTATTCAGTGAATATCAATGTGGACTCGAAGATAATGGATTGGTACACTATGTTCATATCCACTCCATTACTTACTCTGTAACACTACACCAAATATTAACTCTGCCACACCTGATTTGATGATCATACTACTTTCTAATCTCAATATTTTCAATAATGTAAGTGTACAAATTTAGAACCATTTGTGTGTTTATATTTGTCAGAAAATAAATGGTCTGCTAATTAAAATCAATATATAGTACAAATACCAGAGGGAACATTAAAGTTTTTCAGCATTTGGAGACATTCTGTTACACAGATTATTACCATTGAAAATAAACTTTATTAGATTCGTATCAAACATTTTATTTTCAATAAGTCACAGTGCTTAATGTGTTTTATATTGTTGCACATCTATTGGCTGTTTTTAGGTAAGGTTCAAACTTCTGTGGCAGAGGTGATATCCCCTGAGCGTAGTGTTATAGAGTATAGATTGCAGCCGATATGACGTCTGCTCCAAAGATTGAGATAGTTACATTGTTAATTTTTTCAATCAGATACAGGTGTATTGAGTCCTTCTAAACTGTGTTTGTACATGTACAATGCATATATAACTCATCCACCAAGTCAAAATTATATATGTATAGATTGTTAAAGTGTAATTTTTGTTTTATTTGTATTAAACCACCTATAGTCATGTTAATTAATGGTAAGCTTGTATAAAACACCACCAACATTTCCACAAAATGTCTGACTGCTTTAATGACAATAGCAATACAGTTTCCAGTTAAGGTGCTCTGTAAGGCAGAAAAATAGTCTGGTAACAATGACACTGGTACATAAATATCCCTCCTACCAGTATATATGGATAAAATAATGTGCAAGATGTCATAAAAATAAATGTAGCATCTATTTACAAGCTTATTATACTGTATAGGGTTATTATATGACTTAGTCAATGATAGCTTAGATTTCCAAGGCTGGAGGCTATGTATGTGTGTGGACTAATGATCATATTAGATTTTTTAATTTTGTGGTAATTTTATATGAGCGTACCACAGCAAATTTCGTGATTCTATTGCAAATTTAACAGTTAAGAAACAAGTTTTTATAGCTCACTTCATTGATATACTTTCAAATTATTAAACACACACCATACCTTACAATAAAGTTGTCATTTCTGGCTACTGACACACATGTTTTCTAAAAAAGGATTAGTGACAAAACTAGTGAATGAATGGAAAGCTTTATTTATCATTGTTGTACCTTGCACTGAATATAATTGGGATAAGAATGGTTTTAGGAATTGTGAGAATTAATTTATTGAAGTAAATAATAAAAGAACTTCATAACTTGCAAACTTAAAAAAAACCTAGGTGGACATAATGTATGCATTTAATTTCCTCTATTATTAATTAGGGCCCCGCCACATAGTGGCAGATGCCCTAGTGATCAGTCTGTCCATCCAGAACTAAATGTGTCTGGTCTATAAATTTTTTAGCTTTTGAGGTAGGCTTTGAAATTAGGTATGTGGGTAGATAATATAAAGGCAATGTGTCCCATACCATGGTTTATTAACTTTTACTTTGAGGTCATCTGGGTCTACAGAGATGGATACTATCTCACTGATAACTAGTTGTTTCTCATTTCTAATGATATTTCCAGAAATTAAACGTGCTATTATTAATTGACATATTTATGTACACATGCAGTGGTATAACAAATGATCTCATTTATCAGAGACACAACTGTTAGAATTATTTATTGTGTATCTTTGTCTTGTTCAAACAAATGTGTTGTCACAGTTACATTTTTCGTTTCCTCGAGTCTAGAAAAAGTTATTAGTATGAATGATGTTTTGGTCAAATGAAACATGAGCATATTGTTTCAGTATAAGCTTGTGTTTTTAAATTTGTTTAGGTAACCAAGGCAGTGTTGGAGCATTTTTTAACAAAACTGTACAAATTTAAATAAATTTACAGCTCCCGTTATATAAATTATTTATTTTATTATTGCGGAAGTTTACCACCATGGAAAAAACTCTTTGAACTAAGTAGATAGTGCTTGACACAAAAATACATGTTTGTAAGCAAAACTTGAAATGTGCTTGCTATCACATAATAAAACACACTATATTTTTTTTATGAAAGCTTGTTTTTGGTAAAAGTAAATTAAAATACAGTGATTAAAATACCCCGTTTTTTATTGCTCCATGAAAAGATTTTCAATGTCTTGTACAGAATATACTTAAATGTTATTTTGCCACATTCCAACATATTTCCTATTATACCAGCAGACGACACACCAGATTTAAGTGAAAAAGAGATTTGTGCAATAGTTATTGTATAGTGCTGTATCATTTTGATTTCATATGTATAATTCATTGTATAAACCAATGTTTTGGTTGTTAATTATACTTTCGTTATAGAGTGAATGAAATAAATGTGATACCTGTTTGTAGTTTGTTGTCTTAAAAAAGTAGTGTATCTGCAGACCCTGGACATAGGTCCATATGAGATATTGCAATATGTTTTTGTCATAAAAATACTACATTTTTATCTTCTGAAAATATTTTTAGTTTTTTGTCTCCTCTGCGACGTTATTACAACTGTTAGAATTATGTATTGTGTATCTGTCTTGTTTGAACCAATGTGTTGTAGAGATGAATAGTATATGACTGTCTGTTTGTTTGTTTGTTTGATGGTGTTTAACGTCACTTTCAGCAATTTTTCAGCTATATCGTGGCGTCCAGTTTTTATTGGGGGAGGAAGCCGGAGTACCCGGAGAAAACCCCCGACCTGTGGTAGGAAAACTGGCAATCCTTGTCAATTAAGATTTGAGTCGAGTACACCCTGCCTGCAGTGAGAATCGAACCCACAATCTCAGTGTTGACAGACCACGTGATCAATAGTAGACGAACTACCTTGACCACTCGGCCACCGAGGCCCCTATGACTGTCTGACAGTCTGGTAAGTTTCTCCCAAACTTGACCTTAATTTCATGGTCCACTGACTACGTTTAAGTGTTTGGATTAGGTCATTTTCTCTGTAACCATGCATTGTATAATTTAAATAATAACAATTTAATGCTATTATGTGATGGTGACAATGTAATGTTCATCGTTTCTAATGCGGAATACAGGCGAGATATTTTGCTGTGTCTACACTTGTAGATTTGAAATAAACTTATTTAAACCAATTTTATATTATAGAATGTTCTAGAAACTTATAGATAAATAATACATCACAAATAATGCTTAGAAAACTGTTTGTCTTCCCTTAACCAAGATAGTCAAAATAAGTAAAATAGAACATTCTTTTAATTAAAGTTCATTCAGTAGTTGGCAACAGAACTCTTAGTTTAAACCGTAACCACATGAAAAAGTGCAGTTTCCTCAAAACCTCCTTAAAATAAATAACATGTGTTCTTTATACCATCCTTTCAGCTTTAGTTTGTTTGTTTGATGTTTAACGCCACTTTCAGCAATTTTTCAGCTATTTCTGGAGGAGAAAGCCGGAGAAAACCTCGGACCTGCGGCAGGGAAATTGGCAATCCTTCTCAATTAAGATTGGAGTCGAGTACACCCTGCCCGCGGTGAGACTTTTCAGTGTTTACAGACCACGTGATCAATCCTTTTAGATTTAGTCCCAGTCACATATTGGCTATCTTTCCTAAAATAGAACAGCAACATAGAATACTGCTATAATTTGCATTGTTTCTCGTACAGGGCACATTTATTATAATCCTTATTTTACGTGAACTAAGTTTGACAAGAGTAAACTGTATAAAGAACATTTTTATCTGATACTATTTGCTAGAATTACATGTAAACAATATAAATAACTTTCCCAAAAATGCGCACTTGTCTCAGTATTGAAGGTTTTTTGAACTAATGCTTTCATCTACACATGCTTGTCATATTTTCATCTTGAACAGCCTTGCCAAATTTAACGAAAATTTTTTAGAATGATGCGAAGAAATCGTGTATAAAGATCGATTCATCATGTTGTTTTAATAGCAGATTGCATTTCTCGGTTTTGATTGTCTGAGATATTGATTACTTGTATACATGCGTGGCTCCGTCGTCAGCTAAATCTTCCTTCCTCGGCTGTTTAGGCGCTGTCCACTACAGCCTCCAGAGATGCGCCGATTGGTTGATCAATTCCCAGCCCGGAAACACTTCACTCTATCACAGCTACTCTCTTAGTTACTGGTCTTTCGCTTGTCTGACCTCCTTTGCATCTTTTTTCTACAGCGAAGAACCAGACTTCCCATCCATTCTGTTGACAGTCCTTTACCAGATCTTGAGATTTCATATTTTCCCGCTCATATGCATCTTCAATTCATTCTTCCCATGGTACAGTCAGTTTCAAAAGGTGTGTCTGCTTTATTACCGCTGACCAGATCACTGTCGGGTCTCTTGGTTGTGAGTGCTATTTCTGGTGGAAATTCCGTCCTTTGTCTCAAGTCTGCCCTCATCTGCTAATCTACTGATGTCCCCAACAGACTACTTCCTTCAACGCCAGCTTTGATCTGTTCTTACTCACCTTCTTTTAAAAAGTTGGCAAATCTCAGCCCTTATCTGTTCTTTCCAGTTTTCTTGATATTTCTTTCCAAGGTGTCAGCTAACACTGCTAGTGCTCTATCATGTCAACAAGTGGACCTTCCATCCTTCAAAGCCTCTGAACATGCTTCAAGTATATGCTCTAGATTAGCTGGTTTACCACAGAGTTCACATTTTGGATCCTCCTTCAATCCCCATGTTGCGAGGTTAGTTGGACTTGGTAGAACGTCATACACTGATTTCAACTTTAAATTGCCATCTAGATGGTTCCATCTTTCATATATCATTCCATCATAACTTCACACAGCGAGTACCTTCCCAGTTTAGCCAGCTACCCTGTTTCTTCATTCCCGCTGCTTTCACCATTCTAACGTCTTTCTCCATTTTCCGCACCTCACTTTGTACCAAGTTACATTTGCTTGAGACTGAGGCTGTTCCCCACTTTTCTGTTGTTGTAACATCAGGTCCCTGACTTCCAACTGCAACTTTTCCAACTATTTCGCTATATCTGAAGCGGGACTCCGCTTCATCAATGGTTTTCTTTGCTGATCATGTTATCCATGTCTTGATTTCCACTTTTGCTGTTCTTGCTTTCTCGTCTTTGCTGTCCCAATGCATCAGATGTCGTACCTTTGTCGCATTGAACTCCTCTGTGATAGATTTAGGAGGTGACTGTAGCTTCGACCCTGAACTAATAGTACATGTATATAAACCAATACTTACAGATTATATACTTTTTTTTAAACAAGATGCGATTTTTATCGTCCGTATCTCATCGCAGGGCGACAGCCCTGAGATGAGATGACGAGAAAATGCATCGAGTTTCAAAAAAGTAAATAATCTGTTTATCGCTTTTTGCAGTATTTTCCTTTAATCTTTATGTGCGGTATTATCCTATCTCGCTCTACTAGCGTGAGATGGGCCCATCTCACATCGCTGTCAAGACTTTTTTAAGTAAACACTAATACTGAAACTTTGTGATACACCTAGCCATCTCCTCAAACAACTGCATGCTGTTGTTTCCATTAATTCAACCTTGGTTATTGGTACATCATCACCAGCATTGGCCAGAGCAAACGAGGTAGTATCTCGTGTTGAAATATCCAGGCTTTATATTTCCCTGAAATTCCACTCGTATCCATAGTTTTCATTCAGTAGTCCAGCTGCTGCTTGCAAGTTTCCCTCACATTATGCTGGTCAGATAACGAATTTTCACAAACACTTTAATGGTTTCTCTGAGACTTTTGGTATTATCTCTTCACTAATCTTGAATCTTTCATTCATCACCTTTCTGTTCTTAATCACCAGATTTACTTGGTTTCTAGCTACAATAATATAGCTCCTTTTTTATGGACTGAGCTACAAAGAGGTCCCATTACTCGTAATAAACAAAAAACCCTCTTGGGATTTATACATATTTTTCCGCTATTAAACTGCTATCTTTGTTTAATTAGTATTTTTTCCTTTCTCTGCCGTTTAGCTGACATTTCTACAATGTCCAATTAAATCATTTTAACACTTTTTCGAAATCATGACATTGTTGACAAAATTGGAATTGTGGAGTGTGGAGTTGTAGAATCGTATTGGTAAAAATTTGATTCCAGCTAATGCAATAAATCCGGAAATCTTGATCCGGCTGAAAATATTTTGCTAAATCGCTTCAGAAATTATGCACGTCCAATTCAAATTATGATCACAATGCAATGATCATGTAATGATTACGAACAAAGTGAAAAACTACAGTTTTCATGTTCCATAACGGGCGATGTGACCTCTTTGTAGCTCCGTCCATAAAAAGGGGGAGCTTCATTTGTGTAGCTACTTGGTTTCATCTTCATTCTTGCCCAAGTGATGGCTGAATCTAGTTCTTGTAGAGTCCACTTGGCTTTAATAACTGTTTTTGTTGTAATCGTCGTATTATACATAAATGCTCTTCTCGGTGGTTGTCGCACTCCTGACTTCATCCATGGACCCCGGCTCTTTTTCTCTACTGACAGTCTTATTCATTGCTGCTTAAAACAGAAAAACTGATATTGTGCATTCTGTGACTATTCCAACTTCCAGACGTTGCCAAGCTGTTGTAAAATCCTGAACCGTAAACCTTAACTGGTGATGGTCAAAATAGTCTTTCAACAGGGTTCGCATCTGTTCAGGAACATGACATCTTTCCAGTGTCAATTCTACAAGTTTGTGTGGAACTGTCCCGTAGGCATTTGCTAAAACCAACCAGATGACTGCAAGTTCCCCTTTGACTCTTTCGCTTTCCGGATGATCTGTGTCATTACACGTTGTGTGTTCTATATATCCTAATGCACCACGGTACACCTCCTTTCTGTACTGCAATGTCGATTAACTGGTTCTCGAGAATGTAGCTGGTCATTCTCTGGGCTAAAAGTGCGAGATTTATCTCCACGTTCAGTAGCGATATAGTTCTAAACTGCTTAAGTTCTTCAGATTCCTCCTTGGGAATAAAACAACCTGCTTTGTACCAACTGTCTGTCAGCCGACCTATCCTCCAAATCACTCCTATCAGCTTCCAAAGCAGTCTTGTTAATCTCTGGCAGTTTTTATAAACTTTATATGGAACCCGGTTTGGTCCTGGAGCTGAGGCAGCTCTTGCTTTCTTGAATACATTTACTACTTCCTTTAACTTAGGTGGTGATTCGTCTAAAGGTTGCTCTGGTTCTACAGAGTGTAGCAGCTGTTCCCACTTCTTCATTGTTAGAATCACTGTGCATTTCCCTCAGATACGTTTCGACATCTTCCTTACTGGTCTTTAGCTCTCTTGATCCTATGCTTCCTAGCAACCTGGATGTGAACTAGAAAGGATCTGATGTTAATCATGCTCTTGCTCTATCTCGCTCCTTTCTCCGTTGCCTGCTTCTCTCTGTTCTTCTTGCTACCTTAAGCTCTTCCCTGAAAGTATCTTTTAACTCTGAGTGCGCTGGTGTCTCTTCTTCCGCTGCCTTCTTAAACTGCTTTCGGAGTTGCCTTAGATCTTATCTCATCTTTGTTATTTCCCTATTTCTCTTCCTTTTCCCCTCTTTTAAGGATTTTTCCTGTTGTTCCACACTTAACCTATCCAGACCTATACTATAGATAATTGATGTCCTGGCTTCTTTCTTTCTATCTATACTGCCTGGTGAAAATCTTGGTAAAACTGTTCTTCACGGAGAGTCCTTAGCACATGTCTTAACCGTAAGAAATATAGCTGCCATTAAAATTCTGATTGGCTTCGAAAAAGTCATGAAAGATACCAATAGAATTTGCTACGCCAGACGCGCGTTTTGTCTAATAAAGACTCCTACCCAACAAATATTTAAAATCCAACGTAGGCATTTACAATCTTCATTCATAAAAACTAAGACTTAACATTTTTTACCTTGGTATAAATTTTGTTTGTCGAATACTCTACTAAGATTCCTAGTTTCAGCTTCATTTGACATTAATCTTGGTCACCATATAGAAATTTATTCCGATTGCCCTAAATTTAATTATTTTCTCTGAACAAGAACTATTACTAAAACTTAAAATAATCACTAATAGACAAAACAACAAAGTACAAAATAATATTAAAAAATCAAATTACAGAAGGAATAAATACGAGTCAGCTATCAACTACATGTACTAGCAGTGTAGAGTCACAGGAAACATTGTGTACCTGGGTTGAAATAATTACTAGACTGATACTGGTAAGCTTATTTTCAAAAACATTCGATTTAAAAGGTCGCACCAATTGTGCAATCTAAAATTTAAATTCATAAGTTTTCGTCCTACAAAGAGACGATCCCATTTTATTGGTTCGTTGTATCTATCAGTACTACATTTGGGGGATCAATTTCAGACAGTTCGAATTAACCCCGTGATATAAGTTTATTTATTAATAAACGTTTTAAACTTTAAGAAAAGCCAATGCAAATTACATACACAGAGATGTACATCGAAGTTAAATGTACAGAAGTCTCCTGTTTAGCTCACCTGACCGAAGGTTTCGCCACTTTGCGTCTGTCGTCGTTGTCGGCGTCTAATCTTTAAACATTTCAATCTTCTCTGAAACTACTGGGCCTATTGAAACCAAACTTGGTCAGAATGTTCAATTGATAGACCTTTACAAAATTTGTGTTTTTTGTAATTCTGATTGGAAAACCAATATGGCCGACGCAGCTGGACTAAAGTTTAACACTGGACCCTATGGGATAAAAATTTTAAAAAGGCTTTTTCACTGAAATTGTTAACCAATCAAAACAAATCGTATTAGTAATATTGTGTGGATGCTACTCTATAAAGTTTTTTTTTTAAATGACCAACACCGCAGTATTTAGTTTATCATAGGACCCTTTGAGGAAAAAGTTTTAACAGTTTTTTTCTCAGAAACCGGTTTAACACTCGAAACAAACTTTCCTTGCAATATTGTTTTGATGGTCCTCTATAAAATTTATGTTTTTTATGCCAATCAGAAATTCAAAACAGACTAAGTTTAACATAGGACCCTAGAGGTACAAATTTTAAAAGGTTTCTCAGAAAGCGGTTAACCAATTGTAACAAAACTTATCACCAGTATTCATAGAAACCCTAATAAGGTTTGTGTATTTATGTATACTAATCGGAAATTCAAAAACGGCCACCATTAAAGAAATTAGCTTAACACAGGACACTATGAGAATTTTTTTTAAAGATTTCTTCTCTGAATCGAAACAGAATGAAAATTTTGCGGAAGGTCCTCTACCATTTTTTTATCCCAATAAGACAGTAAAAATTAACACGATTATCGACTAACAGAGGACTCTATAGGAATAATTTTTTTTAAGGCAATCTTTTTTTAAACTGCAAGCTGATTTAAGCCATATTGTATGCGAGTGTTTATTGGATGGTTCTCTTAAAAGTTTATGTTTTTTTTATCCATGATGGCTGCAATGGTAGGAATTAATTTAACAAGGAAAATGTTAAGATGGGTTCCTATCTGAAACTATTGAACCAGTTGAAACCAACAAACAAGATTCATTGGATGTTCGCAATTTATGCCAGTAGAGTACACCTGGGTGCCGTTTCATAAAGCGATCGTTAGCTTAACGTGCACGTTATCCCATATAAATTGCATGGGATAACGAGCACGTTAATTAGCGATCGCTTTATGAAACTGCACCCTGGTGAGCAATACAGGCTCCTGAGAGCGTCTGGTTTAAGTTTACTAATTACATGGCTATTTTTTTTAATTTAAATTTAAACTACTTGCGCGGTGACTGTATTATTAAACAGTGTACGATTTTTCAATATCTATGAAAAAATATATGTATTGCGAGGTGTCAAGATTAAATGGTCGATTGTGTAAACACTTTTTATTACACTGTGTCATTAACTTGTTGGAACTATGAAGACAGTACAACACAAAGACTTGTACAGAATGGTAGTGAAGTTGTCTGTGGAAAACAACGTTTAAGTTTGAACTTGCTTTCTTTTGTTAAGAAAATACAAGTGGGGCTTTAATTAGAAATCAATACAGTGTTTTTACTTTAACAATACCCGATTTAGAACAGGATTTACCTAATAACCCATTAGAACGAACATATTTTTTAAAGAGGTCAATATTTAATTAACGTCTCACCTTTGGTATGATTGTGAAGCATATCGAGGTACATGCATCAATCTCTGCCAAATACAACCTATATTATTTCAAGTTATAAATTGCATCAAACAAAAGTTTGATGAATGCAGTCAGATGGAAGTCTCCATATTTCTCTTTGACCTGTCATTAAGAAGAACGGGATAGATTGTAAACATTAATAGTCCATTAAACTCAGTCCCATATTTTGCTGGACATAAATGACAATTTCCTTGCCTATGGTCGTAGGTTCTCTGCGGACACTGCAGCTGTCTTCACCAAGATAACATGTCGCCGATTTTTTTTTGCTAGAAATGCAATTTCAGCTACTGAAATAATATACATAAAGGTTACCCAGACTTCTATCAGTGTTATTCTGCGCATCCTCTTAATATACCACTGACCCGTTTCCCAACTTATCAAACATTGGGAGAGGGTGAAGCGTCCAGGGATTGTTGTTAAGTTACTGGACAAGCATCTCTAGCTGCTTACAGTTCAGGAGTTAAACATGTCGGTCTATTGAAACTGATCAAAAAGTATCATAACATTTCTATTTAATTTAATCGGAGACAAAACTGACAATAAATCGGACGAACTTTATACTTAAGATCAACTTTTCAAGGGTGACTCGGGGTCACAGGTGAACATACTGCCAAGGTAAACATTTGATATACACAAAAATCAAGCAAAGCAAATTTAACATGTTATTAGGAAATTGATTAAATGTAGTCGGAATGACAAATCTTAAGAGCAAAAATCACATTTTGGAATTTGTCATCACTGGGACTAATCGCCATCCGTTGTCCGGATTTAAATCATCACATGAAATGGGAATGGTGAAAGTAGATTTGACTACCAAAAACAAGGTATCTAACTTTGTGGAAGAGTTTCCTCGAGTGTTTATGTGTCTTGGATGTTAAATACCGTATCATATTAAAACTGACAAATCGACCACACCGTGACCCAATACAATGTGTGAAAATGCACGTAACAGAAATGGAACGCACAAGAGTAATTCGTAAAGTGCATGAACCGACGGATTGGGTGGTGGAATAGAGTAATTCGTAAAGTGAATGAACCGACGGACTGGATGGTGGAATGGAGTTTTTCGTAAAGTGAATAAACCGACGGACTGGATGGTGGAATGGAGCTATTCGTAAAGTGAATGAACCGACGGACGGGGTGGTGGAATGGAGTAATTCGTAAAGTGAATGAACCGACGGACTGGGTGGTGGAATGGAGTCATTCGTAAAGTGAATGAACCGACGGACTGGGTGGTGGAATGGAGTCATTTGTAAAGTAAATGAACCGACGGGCTGGGTTGTGGAATAGAGTAATTCGTAAAGTGAATGAACCGACGGACGGGGTGGTGGACTGGAGTAATTCGTAAAGTGAATGAACCGACGGACTGGTGGTGGAATGGAGTAATTCGTAAAGTGAATGAACCGACGGACTAGGTGGTGGAATAGAGTAATTGGTAAAGTGAATGAACCGACGGACTGGGTGGTGGAATGGAGTCATTCGTAAAGTGAATGAACCGACGGACTGGGTTGTGGAATAGAGTAATTCGTAAAGTGAATGAACCAACAGACTGGGTGGTGGAATTGAGTTATTCGGAAAGTGAATAAACCGAAGGACTGGATGGTGAAACGGAATTATTCGTAAAGTGAATGAACCGACGGACCGGGTGGTGGAATGGAGTACTTCGTAAAAAGAATGAACCGACGGACGGGTTGGTGGAATGGAGCTATTCGTAAAGTGAATGAACCGACGGACTGCTGGTGGACTGGAGTAATTCGTAAAGTGTATGAACGGACGGACAGGGTGGTGGAATGGAGTACTTCGTAAAGTGAATGAACGGACGGACTCGTGGTGCAATGGAGTACTTCGTATAGTGAATGAACCGAAGGACTGGTAGGTGCACTGGAGTGATTCATAAAGTGAATGAACCGACGGACTTGGTGGTGGACTGGAGTAATTCGTAAAGTGAATGAACCGACGGACTGGTGGTGGACTGGAGTGATTCATAAAGTGAATGAACCGACGGACTGGGAGGTGCACTGGAGTGATTCATAAAGTGAATGAACCGACGGACTGGGTGGTGGACTGGAGTAATTCATAAAGTGAATGAACCGACGGACTGGGTGGTGGACTGGAGTAATTCATAAAGTGAATGAACCGACGGACTGGGTGGTGGACTGGAGTAATTCGTAAAGTGAATGAACCGACGGACTGGGTGGTGGACTGGAGTAATTCGTAAAGTGAATGAACCGACGGACTGGGTGGTGGACTGGAGTAATTCGTAAAGTGAATGAACCGACGGACTGGGCGGTGGACTGGAGTAATTCGTAAAGTGAATGAACCGACGGACTGGGTGGTGGACTGGAGTAATTCGTAAAGGGAATGAACCGACGGACTGGGTGGTGGAGATCGGTGGAATGGAGTAATTCATAAATTGAATGAACTGGCGGACTGGGTGGTGGAATGGAGTATTTCGCAAAGTGAATGAATCGACGGATGGGGTGGTGGACTGGAGTAATTCGTAAAGTGAATGAACCGACGGACTGGGTGGTAGACTGGAGTAATTCGTAAAGTAAATGAACCGACGGACTGGGTGGTGGAATGGAGTAATTCGTAAAGTGAATGAACCGACGAATGGGGTGGTGGACTGGAGTAATTCGTAAAGTGAGAACCGATGGACGGGGTGGTGGAATGGAGTAATTCGTAAAGTGAATGAACCGACGGACTGGGTGGTGGACTGGAGTAATTCATAAAGTGAATGAACCGACGGACTGGGTGGTGGAATGTAGTAATTCTTAAAGTGAATGAACCGACGGACTGGGTGGTGGACTGGAGTAATTCGTAAAGTGAATGAACCGACGGACTGGGTGGTGGACTGGAGTAATTCGTAAAGTGAATGATTCGACGGACTGGGTGGTGGACTGGAGTAATTCTTAATGCTGAGTGACATTTGAACACAGTGATTAAGCGTGAACATTTTCAATTATCAACTATAGAAAAAAATCACTGCCGGAATACAGGGGCGAGGTACTTCAGTAAAATGAATGCAAACAATGAATACTGACAAATAAAGCTTGAAGATTCGGCACAGTTGTCGACAACGTTTAATTCACCTTTTGGACGTTACTGCATCCGTAGCTTACATTTTGATATGAATAGCGATCGGGAAAGTTTTGTCGGAAATGCGTATCACAGCAATTTGAAAGGTGAATTATCATATGTTGATAGAGCCGTACTTCCGGGAGAAAGAATCGTTATTCCATCATCATCTGTACGATACGAACTGTTAACGAACTTACATAAAGGCCATTTTGGCATAGAAAAATGTATAAAAAACTGGCACACGAGACGATGTATTCCCCAAACATGAACACTCAAATTTGCGACTATGTAAAGAATTGCAGTTTGTTTGGAGTCAAGAAACAGTCAAGAAAGAGAACCACCTTGGAAATACCGAACATTGATTGATTGATTGATTGATTGATTGTATGTCTGCTTTACGTCCAGCGAGCAGTATTTCAGCTATATTCAGGACCATTGAAATACATGTGGTAGGAACTAATATGTTAACGTGGAACCAGACAAGTATATTATCGTTTTGACTATTGTTCTAAATACTTTCAAATGTTAAAGTTAGAAAATACAGACACATCAACAGTTATCGATAACATGTAGTCAATCTTCTTGAGGTTTGGAATACCAAAAATAATTGTGAAGATCCATATGTTGTCATGTTGAATTAACAGGAAAACACCACCATATAATTTTCTTTTAACTGCTCTGTTACTGATGATTAGACTTCTCGGATCAAAATTTCTGCTTACAGAAGAAAATATAAAATTATTCACAAGATAAAGGTTGACTCGAGAGAAGACAATGTCCTTAAACGATACTATGACAATATTTCAAAACCGCTAAATAAGGAACTTAAAGTAAGAGTACTTGTTCGATATTAAAGTTACATGTACTTGAATCTATTCCACAAAGATGACATAATATTTTCGTTTTAGTGTCCCCTTCCTTCTACTCGTGTCTCCTGGCAATTTTTAATTAGAACCTCCTGACAATTTTTAATTAGAACACCTAAATTTTGATATATGAACTCTATCGCATAAATATAGTTTTATAAATAAGTTTTAATGCAAAATTGATCTTTATATTCTACATAGGATTTGACTCGTAATGAGTTATTCAGTTGTGAGAACCAAATTTGAATAAACTTATCGTTCAGCTGGCGTGAAATCACATTTCAGTACTTTTCTGTTCATCGAAATTTGGTTCTCCCAAAAAAAAACTCAAACCACAGCTATCAAGTATTGATTTAACATTTGAGATCCATTTTAAGTTAAAAGGGTTTAGTGAATGTTATTTTAGCATTACTCTGTCATAGAAGATAACTTTATATTATTATTTAAAATTATACTGTTCCGTTTAATTATAGTTTCCATCAGAAATCTTCCCAATTCCCCAAAGACCGTGTAATTTAATGTACTACCTCGTACTATCAAATTTTCCTAGCGAACTGGAGATGTACTTTTTCAACATCATCAGGTTTTTCAAGTCCCTATCTTCTGACGCATACAATAATATACAGGACTAACAAGTAAATCCACAGGTAAATGTATAAAGAAAATAAGAAAGGTGACAGATTTTCACCTATGTTAAAGTAAAATAAAATTCAGAAAATTCGGCTCCATTTTTACAAATTGATACATGCTGTAGATCACAACAAATATTTATCTTTAATATTTGACTGTAAAGATTTTTGTCACAGCCCTGATCTCTATATACGGTGTCAAAGGCGATCTTAAAGTCTACAAAGGTCCAAACGTTTTCCCCACAGCTTTTTAAAATGGCAATTAAAGAACAAAGAACATAAATATTATCTACAGTTGAAAATCCTTTACGGAAACCTGTTTGCGACTTTGAGTTAAGGTGGACACTATCCTCATAATTATTTAGCCTATTCAATATTGTTGAACATGTTTTAATGAGACATGAGTTTAATGTAATTCCTCTGTACATTTCAGCGTCGATCTTAAACCTTTATTTTTAAAAATTGTTATTAGTATTCCTGTCGACCATATATCCGGAACTATTCCAGAATCAAAGATCAAATTAAAAAGCTTGTGGTAAAAAGGCAATCGTCAATCGTACTTTTCTTCATACAAAAATGTTAATTCATTTTCGAAAGTATTAATAAAATCTGGGGACAACAAACATTTATAACCTTAAAATAATCAGAACTAGATATACATACACTATTTACATTTTATTTACAGTCACGTGTACACTAGCTCCTCTTGCATCCCCAACATGTACTGGGACGGAGCCTTTTACTTGGCGGAGTATCGCCAGAAGAAGACGTTTTAGGAGAAATGTGTTCATACGCCGTATTCTACGTGTCGTATAGCAAAATCATCCTTTATACGCGTCCGGAACATGCAGCTGTTTACTACGGAAAGCGTGAGGTATCTTCATACTTCAGACTTCTGACTTCATAGTTCATATTTGACTTCATACTTCTTAATTCAAAGCTCAGACTTCAGAATTCAGGCTCTCACTTCGGACTTCAGAGTTCTGTTAATTATAAAAGCATATTTTCGCGCCAATCAAATTTTTCGCGTCAAATTATTTCTGAACGGAGAACATTTTTATTCACATCAATCCACATGGAGTTGTTTGTTTTATACGGCCGCAAACAATTTTATGCAAATAATTAGGATTTTCATTACATTATCTGTGGATTTGGTTTTTAATTCTAAGATATAAAATGAGACAAATGGCAGATTTTTAACTACATAAAATATTACAAACATTTTTTCTTATAGGTTCTTATCTGGTGGCCTTTCATACACTTGGGTTGTTTTTTTTTACTTTGGATAATATCCCAAAAACAAAAAAAATGTAACCATATCAAGCTAGAACTAAATATTGAATTAATTTCTTTATTCTAGCATTATTGACAGTCTGTGGTAAGACGACTCTGTGTTTACCAATTTATGGTTGGCGCGAAAATATATGCTTATTTAATTAACAGAACTCTGAAGTCAGAAGTGAGAAGTCTGAATTTTGAAGTCTGAGCTTTGAACTTAGAATTATGCAGTCAGAAGTATGAAACGAGAAGTTTTAACATTGAAGTATGAATTCAAAAGTATGAAGCGAGTATGTTTTTTTTAACTTTGAAGTCTGAAGTCTGAAGTATGAAGATACCTCGCGCTTTCCGTAGTTTACCAATGTAAAGCCTGTCGCGGGCCAGATTACTTGTTTTCTTTCCTGTTTCGAGTTTTTCATGACAGGGAATATTTATCACTATTGACAAACTGAATGGTTGATTTATTCAGATAATTAGGTCTCTGATTTAATTCACGCATATAATTCTCAGCTTAACTAGGATCTATGTAGATGACATAACTGACTAATTAACGTCAACTCTTTAATCGTAATTAAGTTGTAACATGTTCGTTCGAATCTTGAATGAAAATGACTGGCAGGTTTCCTGTCGACTGGATTCCATGATATAGTTGCTTACTTGTTGAAAGTTACATTAGACCTCATTTAAACGCGATGTTTCGAGCACTTTAAAAATATCATGATATTTGTTTTTTCAAATTAAATTGTTGACCAAAAACCGTGATATATTAATAACATTCAATATCTATAATAATTTATAAATGTTTTAATTACTACGAAGGATACTTAAACAATAGAAAAAAATATATAATCCTCGATCAGGAGTACTTCAAATGGCTATAATTAGTATATGTTTTAGAAATACTATACCCATGTGAGCGTAAGGGTATTAATTAAATGCAGGAGATTACAACAATACTTTAATCATATCTTTATTTTACACTTAAAATAATTAATACAATAAAATAAAGCCCAGCTTTAATGTTCTAATACTTTGCATTCTTTCTATAATTAATACTGTTAGATAACTACCATAAACCAGTTTGACTGTATTTGGGGATAAAATCGATCAGTTTTTATCCAGTACTAAAATGACATTGGAATAAATATAAAGAAATAATACTTAAAGAAAAAAACAGATAATACTGAAAGAATCTTTAAAACGTGCATAGAAAACATGCAATATTATTGAATCGTTGTTTGATCCACCTGGTATGTTACATTTGCCGTCACTATCTGCGTCAGAGTCGTGTACGTGGGCATAGACGATCGTGGAAGTACTTATTAATATGACAAAGATCCGTCATTCCTTTGTCCTTTCATCGAACAACCCACACGCTTATAACCTTGTTTTCAACAAGTCACAGTATAAAGCACGGTCATTAATACGTTTTTTTTAATTAGAACTCTAATTCATTTCCACGCGGTATAACGTTTTCATCTTCTTTTCCTTGATTTTCCATCAATGCTAACTGTTTTCGTTGTCTAACTTTTTCTGCTCGTCTTTCCCTTTCCTTTATCCTTTCTTTCTTTTCTTGTAATTGTTTCTCTCTGTTTTCAGCCACCGTATCTAACTTTTTGTTAACCGTGTCTTCTTTTTGTCGTTGCAATTCAATAAATTGTTCTAAAGCACTATTTGTATTGGTCTTTTCCAAGTCTTTTATTTTTGCTAATCGTTCTTGTTCCTTTTTCTATAAGAAATTAAGGATATGTAAATTACTACCGAACTGTTTAGTCTGACAATTATCTATCTTCCATGCATTAATACAGTGAATTCACCAAACTTACCAATTAAAAGTATTAACACAAAGACAGGATAATAATTCAACACACTTAAGAAATAACAAAATAAAATTAGCAGAGCTTTAAAAATTGGGATGAGACTCGTGTATATGTAAGGACTTACAACAAAGGGTGTTATTTATTCAATTTTCTAGTTTTACGATACACCATCAATTTCAGGTAATATTCTTTTTTTATTAATCTGTGTAGGTTAGTTGTAAACATGACTTGCTTATAATTCAACTTTTACGATCCTGTCGAAATTACTACAAGTCCCAGTTTTAGTTATAACGGATCTTCAGCCCTATACCATTTCATAAAAAAACACAGAAAAATCTGGCAAAATCACGACAGATTTAGGACAGTTTGCGTTGATCAACATACCTTTTTCCTTCTTTCAGCTCTTTCTAGTTTTTCCTTTATTTCTTCCTCTGTTAACTGTTTCTTCTTCTTTCTTCTTCGTTCTAACTTTTCCAGCCTTGGGGGAGGTCTTATTATTTCACTAGATACGTTTGCAGACACGACTTCAAAAGTAACGAAGTTTCTGGTCTCTTTGTGCGGTCGTGTTATAAGGCCCTCATCCCTCAGGGACTGTAGGATCATTGCTTCCTCCATCCTTTCACGGTCTTTTGCACTAGTTCTCGTCGGACATTGAACACCGGTAAGAGCAAGATCTAAGAATAAATTATTTGCATCAAAATATTTGTAAACAAGCAACAGATTACTTTGGAACTATTTCCAGCAAATATTAACAAATGAAAATTTTGTCTGATAGTAATAACAAATAATGCATGCCCAAAATAAAGCTGCAGGCGTTCACTGAACATAGTTATTAATCAGTTTGGCATCTGATTTCAAACATTTTGATAACAATGGATCTTACATAATAACAAATTGTTTATTACATTACCTAAGTTTTCATCAGCACAAAATTCCTCTTCAATTCTCCTGACTTTGTCTGGGTCCGAATCCTCTGTTATCACAAATGCATAGTCCGCTTCCAATCCAGAATCGGTGCTCTTTTTAGATATTTTTGAAGATGCTGAGAATCCACGCTCTGAATCTGCTATTGATCTGTCATCATCTAAACTTACACTAGAACCAAATTGTTTACTGTTTTGTGATTTTGTTTTACGTACTTTCTTGCCAGAATTATGATCTATATCGAATTCTCCCCTATTTCTTTTAGTATTGTCTTTCCTAATAGATGCCGGTCCGACAGGTTGAATTTTACCACCAAGTTTTGACTGTTTGCAACCCATCTTTACTCTTCAATAAACATATGCAGGATAATGTTTTTAGTGAAATTGAATCCCTTATTTAACAACACAAAGAGTTAACAAAACAATGGAATTATGAACGTTGATTGTTCTGTTAAATATCTATATCATAAATATTTAGTTTGTTGTTATGTTGTAACTATAAACTGTACATACGTAAACTAACGACAAAAGTCGGTAATCATCGACAGCCAATGGAATTTAAATCTGAGTTTTTAAATGTCCGATTATTGATCACAGTTTTTGCAATATGTCAAAATTTATTAACAAAAGATATTTTTGTTCATTTAAATTATATCATGTGATTAATTGTTATATACTAGTATACATATACTTGCATGTTATAAAAAAATATCGCACTATAGTGGATGTGAAATAACATTAGAGTAGAATGATGGATATACTTATGTACATATATTACACTTAAAAATAAATGTATTAATTTAATTATTTTTAATTATGTTTACATATATGTTTTTTGTACATATATTACACTTAAATTTACTCAACAATAACAGTTTTTAATATTTTAATATCATTTGATGACATTTTTCATTCTAATTTGTATCCATCACAAGGGTCTAATATCGAAAAATTGAGATTCTGATGTCTAACTTTACTAGGAAACTAGCAAAATATTTAGTAAGTGCGTATCAAAAGAGACGTCGTTTTACTTACCAAATTCAAAACTGACTTTTATTTATATTTTTTTCATTTTCAAACAGACGGTTAAAAGTAAAGTAAGCTTATGAAATAATTGTTTTTAAAGTCCATGATGTTTATATATGTTTAAATGTTTTCTTAGGTTGACTTATATGTCCAATGTGCCGGGTGTATACAATTTGTATATAATACTTTTTTGTATTTCTATTTGTAATTATTACACATGTCACTATAATAAACAACTACTTACTTACTTACTATTAAACTGCACAGCTGATTATCAAGTCTTTATGTATTGTAGCTGATTGGTAATTGGTAATAAGTGACATTTTTGTGATGAACTAAATTCTTATCATAGCTGCAAGTCCAATACCTGACCTGTAGCCGGGTGGTTAATGCAGTTCGTCTGCTTTTGATCTGTCAAGGGGTTTTCTCCTGGACTCCGGCTTCTTCGTCCTCCAATAAAAACTAGACGCCACGATATACCTGAAAAATTGATGAAAATGGCGTTAAACACCATTAAAAAAAACCAAATAAATCAATACCTGACAATCATGATATGTTTAACATTGGTTTCGTAATCAATAAAAACGACTTGAATTTGACATTTGTATACTGTATTCCGTATTTCTGTATACAATGCTTTCAAAGGTGAGGAAAAATAGTTATTTGAGATGAACTGAGGTACTGCAAACGTCATCTCTACTTATTTGTTTTTTTATTTAAAATTAAGGAACATATTCAGTAGATGTGTATTTTTAGAACATAAACACTGTTTGGTTTATAAAACAGCGAAGCGATTTGTTATGGAAACTTTTGAAGAGAACACAATTTGCAAGACTGAAACAAAATGTTAATGACAAATCCCGTGTTCAGAAAAGCATGCGTACATTGGTTCAAATTACTTGATTGATTGACGTCCAGTGAAAAATATTTCATATATATAGTCACGGGACGGGCACAGGTTCAATGGTAAATGACACTACAAACACCTAAGCCATAATGGCCCGTAGCCAGGCTACTCGTATTGTAACCCCCTAACCAGTCTGCATCCCCTATCTGTCACTTGTGGGCGTGTTTCGTAATTCTTGTTGTCAGGCACTGGGGAAGCTCCCAGTATAGTCCAAGTATATTGATTTAGATAGCAGGGCACAATAAATGCTTATTATTTCTGAAATTCAACGTGGGATCACGAACCTAAAAAGAAATAAATCTGTTGGTAGCGATAATATTATGAATGAATACTTAATTACTGGTAAAACTATATTATTACCAGTGTTATGCAAACTTTTTAATAATATCTTAAATACAGGAAACTTCCCAGAATTATGGGTGAGATGTTTGATTATTCCTATTTTCAAGAAAGGCGATATAAATGATCCGAAAAATTACAGAGGGATCTCCCTGGTTTCTCACTTAGGAAAATTGTTCACAGCCTTAATTAATAATAGACTCGTAATATGGAGTGAAGAAAACAAAATACTGTCAGACGCCCAGTTTGGTTTTAGGCCTGGATTTGGAACAACTGATGCGATCTTTGCCCTCCACTCACTTGTAACAAACACGCTTGCCAAAGGTAAACGTTTGTATTGTTTTATAGACTACTCTAAAGCCTTTGATAGTGTTCCACATTGTAAATTATGGCGAAAACTTATTAAAAATGGTGTAACTGGTAAATTACTTAAAGTCATTCAATCTATGTATAGCCAATTAAAATCATGTGTAAAGAGTAAAGGTAAATGTTCAGAATTTTTTAAATGTAACTCCGGTCTTATGCAGGGAGAATCCCTGTCTCCATTTTTATATTCATTGTATGTCAATGACATGGAATCAGAACTGTTAAACAATGGGTGTATTCCATATGAACTTAGAATGTTGAACCTTTACTTACTTATGTATGCAGATGACACTGTGTTATTAAGTGAAAATATAAATGACTTACAAACAATGATAAATACTGTTAATTCTTGTTCAGAAGATTATAATTTACATATTAATTTATCTAAAACAAAAATTGTAGTTTTTAGAAAAAGAGGTGGAATGAAGGACAATGAAAAGTGGTTTTTAAATGGAAATGAAATTGAAGTTGCTGATAGTTTTGTGTATTTAGGTGTACTTTTGAATTATAACGGTACTTTTGCCAAGACTCAGCAAAGATTAGCTGAGCAAGGTAGGAAAGCTTTATTTAGCTTGTTTAGTAAAATTACAGACGATTATTATAACCACGAGACACTTTTGTCATTATTTGATACCTATGTCACTTGTATATTGAATTATAGTTGTGAAGTGTGGGGATTTCATAAATCCTTGGATATTGAAAAAGTACATTTATATTTTCTTAAACGTATATTGAAAGTTAAAAAATGCACTGTAAATAATATGGTATATTGTGAATTAGGAAGGATGCCATTGTATATTGACCGCTATTACAGAATTATTAAATATTGGTTGAAATTACTGAGTTCTGAAAACTGTGTGTTGAAAAATTGTTATGAAGATTTATACTTTAAAAGCTGTGTAAAACCTAATGACAAGTCTAATTGGTGTAATAATGTACGAGATATATTGTTTAAACATGGTTTTAACTATGTATGGTATAATCAGTATATTGATAATTATGATTCATTTCTGTTTGATCTAAAACAACGAATGATCTCTAGTTTTTTAAGTGAAGTTAACACATTTATTGAATCTTCACCTAAATGTCAAATGTACAAACTGGTGTATAGTACTCATAGCTTGCAGTTTTACCTTGATAGACCTATTAATTATATTTACAAACCTTTTATATGCAAATATAGAATATGTGCGCATAACCTGAATACAGAAACTGGTCGATTTTATGATATACCTAGAAATGAGCGTTTTTGTACGATGTGTAATCTAAACGTATGCGAAGATGAATATCATTTTATATTGGAATGTACAAAATATAGTGATTTGAGAAGAAAATACATTAAATCTTACTATTGGAGAAATCCTTCAGTTTATAAACTTGTGCAATTAATGTCTGTACGAAACATAAAGGAGTTAAATAATTTTGGTAAATTTTTGTTCCTGGCAGAAAAATGTCGAAAAGGATAGTTTTATATTTCTGTCACACTCCATATATAGTTTGTATTATTGTATATGTATATTATCATATTACCACATGCTAGTTGTCTATATTGGCGCTAATTCCAAAGTTTAATTATTGTAATTCTATAAGCTGTATTGCTTTTGAATAAATAAACTTATTATGTTTACCGTGTACTGAAACGGTTCGCAGGGCTTAATTGACAGCGTCGACTGGCGTATCCTTTTCGTGAATCTTTAATATACCTCACAAATATTAAGCACTCATTTAACCAATTAAATTACCGACCTATGTTTACATTAATTGTTTTCATTCATGCCAATAACAAATATTCAATCTGTATCGATCTTAATTCAATTACTTAACTTGTTAGAACATATCAATAATTTTTCGCTTATTGTGTTGTAAACTCGTTAATGGGCTACACGTTATTTTATCTTAAAATGACATAGTGATATCTAGGCATTTGTTGTAATTCTTATGGTGTATTGCACGCCAACTTCAAGCGTTTTACATAAAATAGTAAAAAATACTAAATCAGCGACCGACACGCGTCATGATTATTACTTGCCTCAATATGAAGATCTTTGTCATGACTGTATAAACTGTGATCAACACAGTTCAAATACGTATTTGTGTGGTAATTAATAAGAGTATGGAAGTACTTCCAGGATTACTGAAAGTTAATTAAAAAAAACGATGGGGCCAAAATTTTGATCTATTCATCTTATGTGTTCTATGTGTAGTGTATGAATTGACATCGAAGGTAAAAATATTCTATGTTGTATATAAAATATTAATACATATTGCAATAAATGTGAAATAACATCAGTGTGGTGTTACTTCCAAAGACAATCGAGACATGTTGTCGAATACGATTTTTGAGGCGCCATGTTTTCACCACTCATACTACTGCGCTTACATATTTCAACCTAGAAATGGCATTGAAATGCTCTTTTTCCATGTTTTTTCAACATGAAAATTTATTAATCGTTGCAGGTTTCTGCAATTTGGGCAATCATACAGACATACGTATACAAACAAGAATAAACACTGCATTCAAGAATGAAAAAAAAATTAAAAAGAGTTGTCTTTCTTTAAGTATAATACTTAAGTGTAACGAAATTAGAAATTTGTATTTAAGAAAGGAACAGATAAACACTACTTTTTCCTCTGAAAAGAAAAAACAGGTTGGGAGCAAAATGGTGAACAAATACCTTTATTATTAAAAACAACAAAAATGTGTATGGATGCTCCGGTAATAAATCTATATAGTTTAGTATTAATTGAACGGTAGTACCAAATATTAAATAAAACTACACTGAGTTTTTACGTCTTCTATTTAACATTGCTACAATCATAAGATTATTAAAAAGTAAACAACATCTTCAAGAGCACAGTTTTTACGTTACGGACATGTAAAACATCTTCATTACACGTTGTGATCATATATATTTTTTAATAGTTTAAAATGTAAAAACCTTTATTTCTTTAAATAATATCATCTAATACTAATCATTATATTTAACAAGAAATTTAATTATGCATATGTAAATACAAGAATTTAATTATATTAGCTGAACGTGACATCTCTACGTTTGTACCGACAATACATTTAGATCTTTATGTGACCCGAATCTAGGTCTGGCTTGGTTGCCTTGATATATATAACTTGCATATGTGATTGCTACTGTATGTTTGAGATGCTTGTGACAGCACTGCGACATTGTATAAAACTTAAAGTAAATTATTGTCAATTTGTAAATCATTTTTTCCCATAAAAGAAAAATTGTGTAAAAATACAAAAACTGTATGTTCTCACTTGTTAAAGATTGATATTGTATACAATTTACAGTAAACTGTTATTGCCAATTTGTAATATTTTCCCATAAAAGATAAATTATGTAAAAGTACAAAACTGTCCTCACTTATTAATGTTTGATATTGTATAAAATTTACAGTAAATTATGGACACATGTGGACACAGAAACCCTGACTTGTGACTTGTGGGGTCACTTCGAATATGTTTCATAAATACAAAAATGTCACAACTTTCTAATAAAATGTAATAAATTTGATAAACGAGACAAGTATTGGCCACGCGTGAGAAAGAAAAGACTAAATTATTTTCCTATTAGATGGAATTCGGATCTATAAATCAAATACAAGTATTATTAACACATTTAATATCTTGTACATGTAATGAGCTAAGGTGTATGCAGAAGCTGTGATTGACGTACTGGGCTGCTGCTCATTATCAGCTTCCGATGACTGATCTTTAACCTCGTGGAATGACGTCAATTCCGTTAAATAAACAGGTGGAACATGAGCTTTGTAGTTTTGTATTGATCTTCGATAAAGCGTTTGTAACTTGCTCGTTTGGTGACAAGAGACAGCATTATTTATATGCATATACGTTTTTCTTGCTGCAAAATATTTCTGATTAATTTACCGAGGAACTATATATCAACTTTTGAACAGACTGATTTTTCCACATAGCGCTAATCTTTATATAAATATGGAAATTGGCAAAGTCATTTGAAAGGGATTTAAATACATTAAGTATTCGTTTGTATGGGTTGTGTTTATTAAATAGCCTGCACTGAAAGTCAAAAATGATTTAATGGTCGTGTATCACTTTTATATATCAAACTTGGATCTAAGCTATTCCAATAAATGGTAAAAAGTTCGATCTGGAAACCAAGATGTCACAAGAGACACGAAGAGGATATCCTGCAGGTTTATAATGATGTCTAGTCCCATTAGACAAATGAACCAGCGTAGGTTGCCCCCACTCCCCGGGGCAACACAGGGGAAGTCATCACGTGGCAGAAACACTTCTTCTGAAGAAATGATAATTACAGGTAAGTGACATTTATGTTATCATTCTGAGAAAAAACTGGTAAATGTTAAAATGACTGGGCAATATTACAACATAAGCTGAACAGTTCATGTATATGACTGGGCAATATTACAATATAAGCTGAACAGTTCATGTATACTTTGTTATCATTCTAATTATACTATAAATATATTGATATAGATACAGTATCCGTTATGGAATACGATCTTTTTAATCAGTGTAAACTAATCTTGGCAAAATAACGATAGTGCTATAAACCAATTTCGTGAAAAGTTCATTCGTACCTAACAAGAAATGATTCAACGGTTGTCTCGAGTTTTAAAACAACAGTATCAGCTTGAACCTTTTTCCTTCTCTCAATATGTTACTCCATAGCTCTCAGATTAATTCCGAAATGATCCAAATCTTTGAAGTACCAATACTATCACTGCATTTTGCATTATTTGCATAAAATGTTTCAAGACATATACGGTCGCCCTTTTACGTTATAAGGTGAACAAGTTTACGCTAATCTTCACGGTACATAATCCATCAGATTTCTGATATATGTTTTGCCTGTGCGGAAACACATAAACACATAAAGCCTCTCATTTTCTCTAGGTTTAAATAAATGCAATACATGGACTTTTTGCACGGAGTTCTGTTGACAAATATTATGAGGGAATGTGCAATATTGTTTTCAGGGTGAGACTAGTAAAATCACATCCATATTTAAATAAGTCTCTTTGCCCTGCTAATAATAATTATTTAAAAGTTCTTTTTTCGTTGTAACATATTAAGTAAAAAGGGTAACTATATGTGAAATGAACAATACAACCAGATAAATATTAGTAATATTAATACCAGTATATATATCTGTGCTGTCTGGGCCCCGTTAGTCGTCTACAATTGATCACGTGATCTGTCAACAATGAGCGGTTCGAGTCTCACTGCGGACAGGGTGTACTCGACTCCAATCTTAATTAACAAGGATTGCCAGTTTTCCTACGATAAGTCAGTGGTTTTCTGCGTTTACTCCGACATCCTCCCCCAACAAAAACTGGACGCCATGATATACTAATAGCTGAAAAATTTCTGGACGTGGCGTTAAACGCCATTCAAACAAACAAACAAACAAACAAACAAACAGACCTGTACTGTTATTTAAGCTTTTATTATTTATGTTGTTTTAAATATTGCATTATAATTATATATATTTCTATATTTTACAAGGTTTCAAAAAAGTTATATCACCCCGCTGATTATTAGCAAACAAAGGGTCATTATATACACGCTTCGAAGAAGAGGAGGTATACTGGTTTACCTCTGTCCGTCCGTCCTTCCGTATCATAACTTTCGTAACAATGTTCTCAGCAACTTCTTACCAGAACCACTTGAAATTTTATGTGTGACCTTACCATGTTGTCCTATATTGCGAGTACTGATTTCAGGTCTGTTGCATATTTACTTTCTGTCTATCGACTTAGTCAATTCAATGATGTAAATAGCGATACTGAGTGAGCAGAAGCTCACGCGTTCCTTGTTGGCTCGTCAAGTTGCACCGGTTCATCAATCACATAAATATTGCTCAGTTCCTGAGCGTACTTTTGACGCAATCGAATTTTGCATTTGATTTGTATAAACATTTTGTAGTAAAGTGCTCTTTAAACGTCAATAGTGCATATAGAAAAATAACTTCGAATTTGCGTTTCTTATTTTCATCAAATGGCTATGCACATGGTTCTGTAAACCACGCACGCAGTAATATATGATCATATATAAGCTGAATGTTTGGCACGTCAAACTTTGATCGTTAAATCATCATCGCTAGCCAAGGGCGATCCAATACTCTTGTCTTCAATATCGGATCGTTACCTAGGCTAGCGAAGATGCTTTACAGAGCAAACTTTTTGATATTTTACTTAGACCATATTTAAGATTTTGTATACAGACCTGTAATAAGTGGCTAATTTCTTGTAAATAGAAGAGCGCTTCCTAAAATATACTTTTGTCGATTATTGTACTCCAGCTCTTGTAGCTTGTAGAAAATTTCGAGTTAGATTTTGTTTTCTACGAAACTTTTATTTATTCATGACGAAATAGCCCACAATATAAATTGTTTGCTTGAAGAAAGAAGCAGGTATGAATTTAGCATGGTTTAACAAATCAAATAGCGATATATTCTGGAACGGAAGCATAAAATCCCAATCCAGTTCCGATTCAGTTCATTGGCATTCATTTAGTGTTTCAATTGTGTCATTGCTATAGTTACTGTCTTTGACCATAGTCCCAGCGTCCTCTGCCGCCAAACGCTTTTTACGCAAAAAAGAGTTGGACGGCAGAAAATTCTCGAAATAGTCGGACCCATTATTATTCTCAAATATTAAGGGATGTGCGTTTTATGGCAAGATTTGTTTTTGTTTTCACTACAAGCTAACGTACATGTAGACAACCATCTAATTAATATGGTACGAGTCGGATTTTTTCTATCGTCGTCGGTCAACAAAACTTGTAGAAAAGAGTTAAACTTGTTTACAACATGTATCAAAAGATTTCTTATATTTCTGTGAAATTTGAGATTTAAATTTAGTAATGAAGATTATTCATCTTGTAACTTTTTTCATTTATAACTTCGGTTGTGATTGTTCTATATATGTCGACTTCGATTGTTGGCTATGTGGCGACTTATACTGTTTGAAATTTTGTCTATGTGTCGGCTTAAACTGTGTGTCGACTTAGACTGTGTGTCGGCTTAAACTGTGTGTCGACTTAGACTGTGTGTCGACTTAGACTGGATTGTTACCTATGGAATTAGCCGTTGTGGAAGTAGTATTTTATTTGTTTAAAATACATTTAGCAAGTTAAAAAAATTAATTAACTTGCAAAAATAAGATGGACCACTGAGTACAACATTTTGACTGCCATCCTTATAAGTGTTGAGGGTTTATGTAGGAACGGGAAATACACCTATACAATGCGCCTACCCATCGAGCGGGCATCCGCCACCTGGTGAGTCCATGATAATTCCAACTTTGGATTGACTGGTTAAAAAGTGTGTTCAAAATTACATTTATGTTGAATAAAAAAAATAGAAAGTATTTATTTAAAGCGATAAAGGTACAGAACTTACTTTAAAACTTAAATGTCGTAAGTACGTTGTATTGAGTAGCTTATACCTGTAACACAATCAAAGTGTCGTATATTTTCAATCTTATTAATTATTTTAAGTTTTGGCCTGGTTTCTGAAAGCTGACTTGCCCTATTTTTATACAGTGTATTCCATCATTAATCATACGTAACTGATCATACTACTTTTTTATTGTTTTGTTGTGTGATGAATGTGGTTTTAGGCCACATTCAGTATTATTATATATGCGGCGTACTTTTTTTTTATTTTAAAAAGGGGGGGGGCGTGGCGAAATACACGGTGACTATTCCCGAATTACTCATCACAAATTTAGAAAAGGGTATTAAAAATCTTATACATCTGAAGAAACGCCACAGTCATCATTCGTCTACCACGTTTGACATAAACAATCTTAAGATTAGTTTCTGAAATTTAAATTTAAATAAATAAATATACACATAATATATATTGACAAATTGATTGATAAACGGTTTCTATAAAATTCAGAAAATCAATCGATTTCAGGTACACATCGTTATGATTATTGCTGACTGAATGGGTTTCAAAGGGATTATATACCTTGTATAATTAAAAGATCGTCCGTATTCCAATAGTATCTAATGGAAACTGGACATGAAAAGAAAATATGACTTGTCGTAAATGTTTTTCTTTTCAATCAACGAACTCTAAGCTGTTGTACATGACAAACATAGAATTAAAAAAATAGTACACGATTGCAACAACATTAAATGCTCGAAACGTTAAATACTCTCCAATTAAAAATAGTGTGCTCTCAGAAGGTAACAACCTCGCGCCTCATAGGTGAACAATTAATGTCTTATAATGTCCAGGTAACAAAATGTCGCAGAAACCTTATGTAGATATATACTAACACCTCAATTAAAAGATACTTCATTCAAAAACAAATGCATATGTATTTTTCTTGCAAACAATTGAAACTAATTTCACGGGGGTTTGAAAAGCAGCATAGGGCTAACTTGTCAAAACCAGCAAGAATTCTTCGCTAAATGGTTTGCATTGTAAATCTTCTTAAATGGCTTAGGTTAAAAGAAGACATTAAAACCTTTTACAAACAGATAAATTTTGAGTTTAATTAATGCTGCGGTGAAAAATAACACAGGCAGGTTTGGCTGGACATTTCTACTCTGTAGAAAGTTTAAGCAGACACCATCGTTTTAATGTTTTACGAGAAGTGGGTTAAAAGAACCCACATTGTTGGGACATTGGAAAAACTCCATAGTATTAACATGACTACCCCTATAGTGGTTGAGGCCATTTTGTAATATCAATATAAATATCAGTTTATTGTATAAAAGCACATGAATTAACATTGCAATATAATCCATAATAGACTTAAATAAGATACTAGTCAGCGTTTAAGAAATTTTATAAAAAGAGAAAAATAAAATTTCCGTGGTCAACGTTTCACCACCAATCACTGATCACTGACTGATGTTGCCTGGTTGGTGGATAAACTTGATGGAAATTAAAGAAAACATCAAAACTGAATTCAACTGCTTACCAGGTTTATCATGGGCATATTCCCGGAAAGGTCTGCTAATGATGAAGGCTAATTTAGGAAGAACAAGCCTAGCTTAAATAATTATTTTTATCGAAACTGGCTTCATTAGGTTTTGTCGGAATTGTTTGAACTAGAACAGCCAGAAATATAACAAAGATTGAGTCACACTGTACGTTTCAATGGCTACGTATTACAACGATATAAGAGGCGTTGTAAAACGGGAAAATATGAAACGAAGCGCACTAAAACGTAGTAGAAACTGCAGGTAACGTAATGATACGCAGAACAAAACGGACACTATCCCGTCTTTTTTAAATCTAAAACAAACGTCGTAAAAAATTGATACATAATAAATACGCAGCAAAGTGCAACGGAACGTAATAAAAACGTAGAGAAATTGTAGGAAAAACGTTTTAACATATTTTATAAGATGCCTACGCATGTAACTTCCCTTTGATAATTGTTATTATTAAAGATAATTTTTGTTTGAAATATAAATATAAAATATGAAATAAGAACCCCCATAATGCCTGTTATTTTTCGTATTTTCGACATGACGAACATCTGTTGAATAACGTTTTTACAAATGATTCTGGACACCATGCAATCAACTAATTATCAAAATATATATTTTTATAACTCGTGGAAATCGTGGTGAAACTTATCTAAACCTAGCGGAACATAGTAATAAATTAGCGACAACGTTGCAAAAACACACTGGAGCGTAGCAAAACCCAGCAAAAAGTGTCGAAACGTATCCATGTGTAATGAAAGCGAGAGTTTACACGTTTCAAAACGGAGCAAAAAACGTACGCAAACCCAGTAAAATTTAATTTTCGAAATAACGGGACATTTTTAGTCAAAACGTAGTAGTTTGAAACGTTGTTAAAAAATGTCCTGGAAACGCGAAAGTGTTACCTGGGCTTAAACAAGAAAAATACACTTACTTATATTGAAATATTACAGGTAGTCACAGGAAGCGAAAGATGAAAGGTAACGCACTATCCCCCTAGCCACCACCCATTTGATATTGTTGCTTAGATACTAACATGAACTTATTTGTGTAATTTTTTATGTGTTTGCCTATAATCTTGTTTAGAGCTAATATGCATGTATACTTTTAATAATGGGTAGAAATTTCTTAAATTAAAATCAGTATTTCTCTTTTGGTGTCACTTAGTCCGTCAATAAGGTTTGCATCGATTAAGTCTGGACATTAATACTTAAATGATCGTTATATTATCCCTTTTGTATCCCATCGAGAACTTTCACCCATATAGATGATTGTAAACAAAAACAACATCACCAGAATATCTCTATTCCTTAACAGCGTGTGTGCAAAAACAATACATTTTTATTAAAATTTATTTGTTAAATAACATGTATTTTTTTTTCTCTGAACTGAGAATTTTTACTTTACAAATCTTAGACCTGGTCTATTGCGATTAGCAGTAGTTTAAGAAGATCATCTATGTGTGCATATGGAGTTTCTAATTAGACAAACTTTTAATGATGGACACAGTAGGGCATAATGATTACTGCACGTAGCGTTTAAATCTCAGTTCGAAACATTTTCCTGACATACTTTGAAGTAAGCCCTATAGAATTCAACTGCAAAGAAGTAAACGCTAGTTAGAGTCAATATGATGGAGGTTTCAGATAGAATTTTTTTTTAAATTTGTTTTCTGAACGCAGTGTTGATAAACAAATACAAACTAAACTCTGTGTTGCCATTGACAAGTCACCATTACAAATAACAATAAAAAATAGTATATACAATCGTTTATACAGCTGTTAAAATTCAGATGACAATTGTGACACAATGTAATATTGTTGTTTGTTTGAATAGTGTTATGCCCCCTTTTCGACAATATTTCAGCTTTTAGTTTTCAGTTTTTATTGTGGGAATACGCGGAAAAAACTCGACTTTGGTAGGAAAACTGGCAGTCCTTGTCAATGAAGTTTGTGGTCGAGCACATCCTGCCCGCAGTGAGACTCGAATCCGGGACCATGAGATCAACAGTAGACTACCTTAACACAATATCTAGCATTTAATTTCTATTTCAGTAAATTTTGAAAAAATTAGAAACGGGACTGATAATATGTATGGTTTGTGTAATTATTTTGTCCACAACGGAGTACTAGGACTTTGTACTGACTTTGATATAGGTCGTTATCTGGATTTCTCAGCAAGAGAAATGTTATGTTCACCTAGCCATTAGGCTAGGTAAATATACCATTTTGTGGGTTGAGATAACAGAAACTGACCGCGCGTACACCTCAGACTATGAATCGGATCAGAAAACAGGTCAATATTTTATTCTTTTTTTACCGCTTGTGCCGCGGACAAAAATAACTATATTTTAATGCAATTTTAGTACTGTTGCGATTTTACCCGAAAGTAGTTTTTAGACCAATCAAAAACACGCAAAATTCTACTCATGTAATAAAGAAGGGTTATTCTATTCTGTACTATTTAAATATCGAGTCAGTGGGGAGGCTAGAAGATAATTAAAACACTCCGTCAGCTACATCCACTTGCGTTACCTATAATAACAAGTACTGATATAGTCCGTAAGAAGTGCAGGCATAAAATAGGTCCTATTACAAGTCGTTTCAATTTTAATCAGTTTCTTGAAGCAAAGCTGCTTCTTGATGAAAAATATGAGGTCATGTCTTAAATTAATACCAAGAAGAATGAAGGGATCTTGTAAATAAATTTCAAAACTGAAAGGAATATAAATATAAAAATGAAATAGTGTGATTGTGTGCGTCACGTTTTGCTAAAAATGGAGCTGTCTCTCCGCGACCAGGTTACAGAAGACAAAAGCATTGTTTTTCACATTTTCAACTACGCTCTCGTTCTCACTTGCTCGTTCTATAGGTTAATGATTAAAAAAATGAGTAAATCATGGTTTGTGCATTTCATCTAAACAAAGCAATTTTAACTGAAGTGTTATCTAAAAGGAAACCATAGACACGACGGAGTTAAGTAGCCAATGGACAGCACAATCAGGGGCGTAAATAGACTAGTTAAAATGTGGATTTACATAATAACCAGGGGGTGTTTCGACATGCCCCTTCCATTGAAAATTTTGGAAACAATAGTACATGCAATTTGGTGCATTTGGAAGTTTATTTAAAAGGTATTTTATAAAAATGGACAGTTTATTGATTGCAGGGATATATTGCAATTTTATTGTTGTTGTCAAAATCATGTGGATTCAGCCGCATACTCGTGTATAGGCAGATACGCCCCTGACAAGGATTGAAAGTTAAAGTTTGTTTAAACATTGTTCGCTTTTATATGATACCAGTCAGATGTCGTAGATATAACAAGCAGCGGTTGTACGCAGCCTAGGCATGTCACGACACTCCGGCATCTAATTTTAATAAGCAGCGTTTTTCTGCCGCTAGGCATGTCACGACACTCATTTTAATTCTGAACTAATTCGTCTTTGATTTTTGCTCGCTTAGTGCTGAAGCATTATTTGACTGTCAATGTAACATCTTTCTTACCACATTCCGTGACTTGACGCTTCAGCTACCAAGTACACCAAAAGAGATAAGACACAAAACATTCAACTGACAATTTAACTATGTAACCTTTCAGAAACACATAATGGGCGCTATTTGAAATCTTAATGATGACACTTGTCTTCTTTATACAAGAGAAAACATGTCTGATCACGAAAATTCCATTAAATGATATCAATCAGAATTTAAGAACAGATGAAATTTGTTTAGCTGCAATTAAGCTATTGTTGTATGTCTGTCTCTTGTTGAAGTAAACTAAGACTCTTATATTTTATAGGTATTAGTTCAATTCTTAATGATCAGCCAATGACGTCAACCCGTGGTAGCCATTACGTGGTGTCAGGTGAGTCAGCCACAGAAATAAGCTTTCCATAGTCTACTGCAAGTGTGGACGCTGATCCGCAAACATCAAAGTCGTATTTATAAAATATAGTTTTCATTTAATGATCGATCGAAAGAAAAAACCTAAAATCTTAAATGGATATTACGCTCAAACAGAAATAAAACACGCAAATGTACAATTAACATTTGGTCATGCTGTTAATTTATCGAATAAGTTTACATTTTACAAAAGATAAATTAACGTAGAAGTTATCATTGTTATCATGATCTTAATCGTGAAAATCTACTTTTATTAAGAAATATACAAGAAGGGTAAAACAAACAAACCTCGGATTCAACTGTCACTCAACTCGTTACCAAAAATTCACTAAAAACAAAATTAACCAATAAAAAATCGGTACAGAAAACCTTAGAAATAAAGGCCCTATTTGTTAGGGCAAAATCAGTTTCAGTTTATTAAACTTTCTATTTGTTAATAAGAACCGGTTTGAAACTAGTTTGGAACCTAAACTGGTTTGCCGTTTGTTAGTAGCAAACTGAAACTGGTTTCGCAAACCACCCAAACCACATAGGGGTGGTTTGCGGTTTAGGTTTTTAGGTTTGAGTATTAAAAAATGGCGGCACTAATGTTGCAATGTAGAGATGTTGTAAAGATAAACGAAGAAATATTTTGAAAAAATCAAAGAAACAAGATAAATCTTTACTAGAACATAGCATTGCTGTTTTTTCTGGTGAAACTTATAAAAGACAAACATACAAATTGTCAAACAAAGTCTTTGACATTTTAAGATTTCGAAAACAAAGTGCAACAAAATTTTTAGAGAGTCATCTGAATAGAAGCATATGCAACAAATTTTACAATTTGTTTTACCAAATTTATAATTGCGTAATCTTTGCTTCCTATTAACTAAAGAATGTTTCTTTATTAATTTCTTCAAACTAAACCGAAAACCAATTATTTGGTACTCATCATTAAACCAAAACCAGTTTTGAAAACTTCATCGAAACCGGATTAAAACCTAAAACCTAAACCTTAACTAGTTTTGCTGTAACAAATTCGCCTCTACACTCGTGTATCACGGGTTACTACGACCAAAACGTGATTTTGCAGTTCATATATAGAAATACGATTTCAACGGCTTGTGTTACGAACTGACAGTTCTCACTGACACAAGGCATTGTAGGCGGTCTCTGAAGATGTCCTCCGTCGTTTAAGGCCAAATATGGAATATTGCAGTTAATTGTAGAATAACTACGTATTTAGAAGAAGGAGGCACGATAATTTATGAAAACAAACTATATACAATGTATTCGAGCAGGCAGATCAAAGTGTCATTAAAAAAGATTATGAGCTGAATTAACTCAGTTTGGTCACGTGACGTTGCTACGCCACTGTATTTCAGAACATGATTCTGGTATATACATTAACGATGTTTAATGTTATTATTTAACTAGAACGCAAACATAACTTATTACCATTAACCGGTGTTTGGTTCTATATAACATAATGGCAGAACTTTAAATCTCCTGACTAAATGCGGAAATTAAATTGATTTTTATGCTCGTGATCGGGATATTAATAAAAAAACTATTAAAGATTCCATAATCAGGATATTAATCGTTTCAGCCTTTTTATGCCACGAGATGTCGTTATATTAATTAAAATCTAATATCCATGGTACGGGTAGGCGTATAGCGTCGTAAAAGCGCGCGGCATTCAGGACACGGATTAAATTACCCTGTGGAGCTGGCTGGTATTGTTTTTAAGTAGAAGAAGCAATATTACTTAATTTCAATGATGTTAAACCTGAATACAACTACTGTTGGTAATAAAGTGAGATGATTTGCCTTTCAAAAGTATTACCCGGAACCTAAAAGACGACGTGCCCGTCCGATACGTATTCCAGGTTTATTTTTTATTACACTTTCATACTAGTTCAGTAGTTGTTAGTTGACAAAAAGGACATCTAAACTCTTTAATGTACTCTTGAAAACAAATAAATTTACTTAGATTTCTGTAAATAACAAAACCATTCCATTTGAAGTCTGTTGACATAATCATTCCAAACTCTCTCCGTGCCAGCGAGTAATTAATCCCGAGTTTGGTCAAACGTTGTATAATTTTAAAAATGTAAAACAGTTATACCTCTCAATGTGTTTTTAACTACCGAAAGGCAAAACTACTAAGCAATCAGTGTCAGACTCCAGGACATCGAGCTTTTTATTCATGGAATTGAAAAATCGACATTGTGTCTACCTCAAATAATTACTTGACATTTCGGACATTGATGTCTGTCCAAGGCCATAACCAGGCTGGTTTTTTAGTGAACAAAATTCCACAACGAGGTAAGTAAGGCGACAAATTACCACAGGAGGTGGGAATGTGGTTAATGGTACAAAATCCCGCTTTCTCATCATTTCCATAGAGGCTGACACCGTAGAAACAAGCTGTTTGAAGTTGTTTTTTATCGGTATTCCGGAAAAATAGAAAACATTGATGAACGACAAAAATTTCAAATTGGACTCGAATTTTACATGACAATAATGTTCAAGACAAACAACAAAGGTCTTCGATTTTAATTGCTTGGCAAAACGTAAATAAAAATAGCGACATTTTTAGCGAGGGAACTGTCCGAACTGTTTCATTTACTTCAAAGGTAGATACGGCCTTAAATGGTTTTAATCGATGGTTAGAACAGAATATATTTGCTAAAAGATTTTAAAATGAATGAATTATAACACCAACTTTATGTTACTTTTTTCATAAAACAAACATTATACTTCTAAAATAATTTCCATTGCGCGTATTTATTTTAATAGAATATTTTTTATTCGTTTTTCAATATTCCTTACATTAAGAAACATTAACTTTGTATGGTGGACAACAAACGCAATAATAGCTCAAGCAAATCGCAGGATCTAGCATAACGTATAAGTTGTGAAATTTACATACCGTAAGCCGCACCTGCTGGAATATTGCTATTGATGAACGGAAAGTTGACAATTGGAACGTTGAAGTCATCATGTTTGTCTAATTTGTAGTTTTCCCGAATCTATTTTTAAAAGTAAGTCTAAGTACGAGGCCGACCTAAATGTATATGTTGTCTTTAATTTCAAGCTCTCTAGTGTAGGTTAAATGCAAAAAGGCAGCGTTTTAAAGCTGTTTATCGGAAATGGTCGTTAGTGTTGTCGAAAAAACAAAAGTTTTAATGTTACATTAGTTAAAGTTCCCTTAAGTTGTCTATCATGTTCTTTGATTTTTTAAGTATCAAAATTTCTTTAATGGCATTCCTGGAATAGCAAGTGTCACTATAATGTGTTTTTAAGTAGTTGGGAACATATTTTTAGTTTACTGTTTTTGCATGTGTTGATAAAATTGTAATACCTACTTATTTTGTACATGTAACTAAAAGAATCTTTGATAAACAAATAGTTAACTCTACTAATAATGTCTAGGAAAATAGGATTAGAAGTTCTTTCTGAAAATATGCTATGAATTTATATTTTATGCAAATGTTAAAGTGCAAAGTCTTTGTGGCGGTTTACACGCTGATATTCTAAACAAGTTTGGATCGTGCTTAAAGCTTTTTTTAAATAACATATGGAACACTAAAGGAGTTCTCGAAAGAAATAAGTTAATTGCAAAAAGAAAAACACTTGTTTCAGTGAATTCGACCATGTGTGGTTATTTATGTAAGTTCTCCTCATTATGTGTTTCTTTTACACTGCAATCGAAGCCCGAGTTGAACCCTTTTGTGATCAGAAGCCAGAATACATGTTTATATCCCAGACATTTTTAGACATTTTATACCCGGCTGTACTATTTTCAGTCTATATATGTGTGTATGTCAATATGTGTGTCCGTCAGTAACTATTATATTCCGTCCGTAACCAGTTTTTGTCACATTTTCCTCAGCAATAATACGTACAATACTGAAATGTTGTCAATAGCTTTGTATGCTCATGCCATATCGAGGCTTATTTTCAGACCTCTCTTTAGTTATATAGCCAGAGTATCAGCTACAGAGCAATAGCTCACAGTCACTTGTCGGTATTTATTGTTCGTACAAATTTCTTAATCGTAAAATGATTTATGTTCTAACGTAAGAGGAAATATAGTCCTTTTTTATTTGACAACTTATGTATACATGTTGCATAAAGATAGATGTTTGAATAAATCATCGCGTCTTTTGTGTTTTATGTTTGAAGTTGATTTCCTCTGTCAGAAGTGCATTATTGTCAACAGCGTTGCAGTGGTGTTTGAAAAGTAAATAAAATTTAATGTCTTGCCATTAGAAAAGATTTTTCACAAACACAGTGATAACGGTATATAATGTACTTATGTAAACAAATAAGTCAATGAACTAAATCAAAATTTAGATTTGCAAGTGTATAGATTTGATTTCGTCGAATTTATAACTAATTTATCTAGCGGACAGAATACACTTCTTCGATTTAAATTAAAACCCATATATATTTGAATAGTATTTTATTGGTTAAATGCTTGTGTATATAGTGTGTTAGATTTTCACGGTTGTTGAACATAGAAGTTTGTATTGTGGACAAGTCCCGTGTTTTGGCAGTCCAGTTCATAATCAGCTTATGTATATACTTAAGTAGGAATATTGAAAAATCGATAACCAAACTAATGACACAGAATTTGGAGAAATGTGAAAGACATTGGAATATTTATTTACATATGCAATTGCTTCAATTTAATTTGTTGTGACATTGTCTTTGCACAAAGCAGATAATGATCAATGGTTTAGTATGGCAGGTACGTGTTATTTAAGATTAACGTTATGACAAATTTGATTAATTTATTTATGCAATATTCTGACATGTAGAAAGGTTAAGTACATATTCATGTAGATATGAAAACACTAAATATCTATGTTTAACTATTTTTTGTAATTCAATAACAATAATATTTATCTACAAAAGATGTGCAAAGTTCGTTAGGATACACGGATAACATGTATATGATATATCCTAACGGAAACATGTTGGGTGTTTGTCTTAATATCATTCAGTGCAATACAATTAAGAATCAGTGCGACCCACATAATTGTTTAATGTGATTGTTTTTACACAATGAGATATATTTTTAACTATTGTTCTATCTACCTAGAGTTGTAACTTATTATTTTCAACCTGTACTGGTAGAGTTTATTCAAGTATGGATACTACGGTGTCCAATAGCTGTGCAATGCATGGACGTTAAATAAACTGAACGTTAAAAATTTTCAGATTGACGTATCAGAAGGGTTGATTCATTGACAAATTCAACAATAATGTATTTAGTAGAAAGGGGATTGAGAAGATTTCAAGTGTTGTTATTGACACAATTTGTATATAGTATGCAACCCGCTAATGTGAAACGTCAGTATATGTAATTATATGAAGCAAATTAAATTTGCAATTATTATGTTTATTTAAATTATTTCCTCCATCTTCATAAACAGGAAAATCCTTAAATCCCAATATTATTAATGTTAATATCATCTGTAATAACATCATCAAAATCCACTTTTCTTGTTGTCTGTTTTGTCCAAGTACTTCATTGCATTAATATGTTTTGATTGAGTTTGCTCCAGTTTATACTATTTTTCTCATTGGAATTTATCCCACACCATTGACATTAACCATTTTTGTTTTACCAAATATAAGTTAAGTAAAAAGGGGAAAACAATTCCTAAATCTGTAATTTGAAAGTCTGAATCTGTAATTTGAAAGTCTGAATCTGTAATTTGAAAGTCTGCCAATGATTAAATCCTCTTTGAATAACAACAAAGAACCCTCTTTGTTTTCACACCTGTATTGTACATGTATCCTAAATTTAAGTATTCATTTAAATTGCTATTTTATACCTATAAATTTTCATATTTTATCAATTTTCTAAAAAGTGACATCAATTCGTAAACTTTATCCTTAAAATAAGGCCAAATTGTAAATGTACTGAAATTTGCCATTAATTATTGTTTGAAAACTTGAGTTATCGTGAAGTTTAACAAAATAAATATTTGAACTGTTAACGGGTACGCATAGTAAACGGTATTGATTTTAAGTTCACACTAATGGATAACGTATTTACGTTTTTCAGCATTGAAATCAATATAGAATTCGACACCTTTTCGTGAATGTCACAACAGCTGATCAAAAACGTTTCAACAATAAATTGCCTTTGCAATGGCCTATAATTTTTATTCATATTTTTCCAATGAGTAAGCTACATGCAGCAGTTACATGCATAAGTGTTCCGAACGTTTTAGCGTTAAGTTTTGGACCATAGTTCGACTTGCTATTAAAAAAATACTGATGGCATCTTAAAGTTCATGTTAAACGCATGGAGTCGAAGAATCTTAGCCTGAATACGAACATCCTAATGAGTGGACAATCTGAATTATATTATGACATTTAGAGAGTATGCTTTTTTCGCTTGGCATTCTCTAAACTGTTTTCCGTGATTTCACATACATTTAAATGTAATTGTTTTAAAGGTCGGTATATTTTATAGATGGAAGACAATATATGTCTACAACTGTATAGCTGTATATTCCTGTTCCTCAATGGAGATACTTGAAAGTGTTGTCTGTTTTGATTTTTTTTTGGCAGCCGTTTTCTATCTTTCCAAAAGTTTCCAATATCTGCGTCATTTGCTTCCACGTCTATCCATTATCTACTTATGTGCTACAATTAGAAATCGAATTCTTCTTTTTAATAAATGAGTTTTTCTATAAGAGGAAATGTGATTTATGTCACACTAACTGAAAAATCGTGTGTTACGTTTAAGTTATCGGCATATTCCAGAAAATGAATAAATCGTAATCCTTTCATTTATATCATGTTTAGAGGTCTAATAGAACATTGCGAGGATTATTTCAAGCTAATGAAATTTACAGGATTGCAAAACAGTGTATTGAAACAATATAAAGTTATTAAATGTTAAAATGTTCTGTTTTAATATCCGATATCTTTATTCTGAATCAGCTGAATACCTCTAATCTTAAAATTATTTTATTTATAAAATCGAACGCAACAATTTTGGACAAGTAAATGCTCCGATCCAGAATATCAACCATATCTCTTATAACGGCCTGCGCTTCAGGCCAATACAGCAAGCTTTGGACCAATAATTAGGCAAATAGAGAAATAATCACTAATATTATCACTGGTTATTCTTCTGATGTGATCGATTTTTAGATCGATCTAGGGCAATAACAACACACAAAGCGGATATGTCTCTATGAAATATCTTAATCAGACACTTTAAACGGCATGAAACACAGATAACAAACAGTTTCTGCAGTTTCTATTTGAATTTATTTAACTTTTCAGATGTTTCCCCAGAATTAGTTACACACTTTCTGAATGAAAATCCAGAATTTCTCGATCGCTATGTAACAACGCATGTTCCGGAAGATAAAGTTCGTCAATGGTCACTACGCAAAGGTAGTAAAAACTTGTACTCAAGACAACACAACGGTGAGTGTCTGGTAGTTATGTTGTCCGGATATTTGTAGTTATCCGTTAGCATTTAACATTTACTATTGTGACTTCCGGCCTCTATTACTTTATACATCTGTATCTTCTATTTCACTGAAAGAAAACTTGATTCATTAGATCCTGATTTAGATTACTTGTCAAAAATGGAGGGTACATTTTCAGAAAAAAACATTTTACTACCAATTTATTTAAAATTGTTGACCATAAACGGTGCAAAATAATAAATAAATGCTGTATTAAAAGATCTTTTTGTGAGTTGTCCATGACTACTAGTATTTTAAATCTTGCATGATCTCCATGTAAAGTCCAGAAAGAACCTGTATGAAGATTGCTATAGGTTTTTCCATATAATTTGTGAAAATCTAGTTTGTGAACTTTCTGGTCATAAGGAATCAAGTGTTTACATCACTCAAGAGAACCTTAGAAAATATTGATGTCTACTTTTAGAGGGACATTTTAGATGCATAACAGTGGAGATGCAATATGTTTTGTATAACATTATTCTCTCTGAAGCATTCAAATGCTAGTCATTAAAATCTGTATTAAATTTATAAATTATTATATGATTTTATCACATACAAAGCTTTGTATAGCTTCAATTTTTAATCCAATATAACAAAGGCCTTGAATACAAATCAAATATGATTGGCACTGCTGTAACCACATCCAGTATAATCGAGTTGTGTTGTTTGTAGTAATAGTCCTGTTCAGGGTACAATGTCTTTGTCAAATCGGTATGTGTATTGTAGCAATGATTCATTTCTAGTACATGTACAAGACAGTCATTTATACTTGACAATAAAATATTTACAATTTAGTAATAGTCCACCTCACATTAAATAGGGATTGTTAAAATGTGTGCGTCAATCCAAACAGATTGTCGATCTGTGAAATAGGTTGAAACCCATAAAACCTTTTACCAGGTCAGACACGGGTGTATAAAATATGAATATTTGTACTTTTAAAAACCATTAACAAGGTTGATTACTGAAACACATTGATTTATGTTAAGATTTTTCATCATTATTTTCAGGAGATGTTTTAAGGGACAAGAAAGGTAGCAAATGGAAGGTAGGTCATAAATTCATATAGTTTTCACAGAATTAGTATATATTGTTCTAAAAATTATTAATGTTAATTGTATTCTTCTGAGCTTTTGTGTACAAAAAAGTTGTGAACTGATTAAACAGTTCAGTGGTTCCAAGTAAAAAAACTAACACTGCAAATACATTATTGTCAATAAATGCATTGAAATGTGGCAACAATTACTACACCTTAATAAGCCTTTATTAAGTTTAAATTCATTTTTGTTGGATGTTTAAAGAATTTTTTACCTTGAAAGTTGTTTGACTGAATTGGTAAAGGTCAAAGGAGTCAAGCAATTACAGTAAATTACAGTTCTTTAAGGATTATTCAGAGGAGGTGAAAAATTAATAGATGCTATACTGTTTGAACTTTAAAATTGAAATTTAAAAAGTATACATTAAATACCAAGTTTTAAAATTATAATCTGTCCTTTTAAAATGTGATTCACTTTTTGAAGCAACATTAAGCTTTGCATATATTTAAGAGTTTAGGAACAATCTGATCTCATACTTAGTAACAATGACCTACATGTGCTGAATTTAACATAAACAGGTGGACACATTATTGGTAAATATCTGTGCATTTGTTCTTACTTCCTGCCTTCAAAAGGGTAAATAGGCACTATTAGGCTGACTGCTTTAGAGAAATAGATTCATTCTGTTTGTTGAAATCTGCATACATGTTTAGCTCACCTGACTAAATATCCATTGTCATTTTTGTTTTTACTCTCTTTATTTAATATTTCCTTTCAAACTACTGGAAAGAACTTCTCATTTATGTATCACATAATAAAGATGGCCACCATTACATTTCTTGAAACAAAAATCATGTCTGCTATAATATTTAGTTTACAATACATTTGAAGAAAAATTATATACTTTGCTTTCGACAGTTTATGGAAATTAAGCAAAAAAGCTTTTATTTGATTAAATTTTTGATCAGTTGGAACCAGTCATGAAATGATTAATCATTAATGTTAAAATTATCATAAGTATGCGTATCAGACAACGTCAAAATGGCAGCCATTAACCAAATATGGAAGATTTTGGCTCATGTATTATTTATTGAATTACAGTTGTCCAAAATAATTGTATATATTGTTGCCATTTTTCACAAGTAAATTATATCTGACGTGCTGAAAAATGGGCTTTTAAATGGGAATTTACAGTAAAACGCATCCTTCTAACAAGCTCTAAAAGGACATAAAAATAACGGTTATTAAGGTGTGTTTCTTTGTGTTATTGGGTGAGCAATACTGATTCAGATTCTATGTTTGATCTACACTTCTTCTGTATTAATTTAACAACTGACTACATATACTCTACTCATACCTTGGATAAGAAAACGTGGGAAAATATGAACTTTATAAGGACTTTTAATAACCACGAAAATATTTTTATCAGTAAAAAGATTGTTTGATCAAATTCAGACATCAAGCTGCATAATAATTAGTTCATTTCTAAAAGAAACAATACCATAAATGATACCTTTTTTGTGGTGAAACAATATGCAGTTTATTACATGTATTTCCGTAATGTATGTGTACAAGTCTCCAGATTTGTATAATCTGGTTTCTTTCATGTTTCTGTTATAGATTTATTGGTTTCAATCATTTATTTTTAATATTTAAAAACAAGAATTTCAATGTATACATAATGGTAAAAAACCCAATACTCGGATGTTTGCAATTGCCGATATATATATCTAATGACACTTTGAAGTTTCCTGTTGAAATTTCATATGTTCAATAAACTCTCTGTAATAGCCAAGCCATCAATTTCATGTTTTTGATCTTCCAATAACACTAATTGGGTCTATTGCCTAAGTGACAAAGGACTAGTTTAACATACAGGTTAATGTAACTTCCTGAGTTATATAGACATGACAGGAGACAATTGTGATGTCTTCCTTACTGCTCCTTAATGACCTATATTATCTGTTTGAATGAGTAAATATTAGACAGATTATTGACTAGTAACAGGCTTTTATTTATCTAAATCATAAATGTTTTTAACAACCATTATAAGCAACATCAAAATACATAATTTTGAGTGGCTAGAACAGTGGAACTCTGCAATATTATTTTTAGGAATTGACGTGTGGAACTCAAACATTTCCAAGAAAAATGTTTTTAAGCAACATAAAATGCATCTGTAATACTGCTATCAATAGATGGACTTATTCAGCAGACGCTAATAGTTAACATGCATTCTGTATCAAGGATGTCACAAAATTCCTTGTATTTCTTGATGTGTAAATTCTCTTGATATTTGAGTAAACATTGAAAAATATAAAATGATGAAAGGGAACATGTAAATTGTGTGCCATTGAAATGTATTTTGTTAAAATGTACTTTAAAAAATGATACAGAAAATCTTGAAAGAAAGCAGACAATTTATTGAAGTAAAAGGTACTTTAATGATCCTGAACAAAGAAAATGAATTTTGTTTCTGGTGACAGTTGGGGGATCTTTGACCTCTTAAGAACACGAATACATAGTAAATTGTAGATATTTCAAAAATGTGTCTTGTTAAACTAATGAATACACATTACTGGGATTCATTATATTCCTTAACATGTTCTTCCTAGATTGATTGCCTTCATATCTAGATATATACTCTTATAGATAAAACTCAGATCAGGGTACCAGTCTAGTTCTGGCTTTAGTACTGTACTGGAAAGTGTGAATATTTAAAAAAATTAAAAAATGTGTAGGAGGGAAAGGTGGATGACCGATGTGAGGGGGGTGGAGAGAAACATTTGCTGATGGCTTCTAAACTTGTGATTATTTTTTTTCACCAAACAAAAGTGATTTATATTATGGCTTTATACTGTTGTAGAGATATATGCCCTTGGAACAATATGACCTGCCAGAACTTTCTAATACAAACATTTTATTGGTTCTACTTTTCTGCTAACTTTTAAACTAAGTATTAATAGTCGTTGACAAATCTTCTGTTTAAACTTGCACACTATAGCTGTTGCTATATTCAGAGATATTATTGATTGATTTTTAACTTCCAACAAGCAATATTTCAGCTATATTCAGGATGTGAAGGATATTTTTGGAAAATATAGCATAATTTAACATACATTTAATGTTAAATTTTGCAAAAAAAGGTATTAAAATCTTATTTAAATTGCTTGGACAAGTTCATGTCAATTGTGTATTTTAGACTTGTAAAAATATATTGCCTTTAACTTCAAATGCAAACATATAAAATCTTCTGGGAGGCAAATTGCTCCAAGTCGGTGTATATCAACCACTTATGTTGTATGGTAAAAATATTTTTTAAAGAGACCTTGAAATTTTGTTTGTAGTAGACACTTTATTATCACTTGTAATTATTTTTTTAGTGACAAGAAGATTTAAAATTTCATGGTGTTAGAATTTTTCACTGTAGGAGTTTATAAATCCTTAAGAAAATATATTTCTATTTGATATTTTGTATATGGTAATATTACAGCATTCAGACTGATTAGGGTTGAACAGAGACATATAAATTGTATGGAGCACTGTTAAGTTTTTTGTTGACAAGATATTAAGTTGGGATTATGTTTAAAAGGTCTTATTTTGATGAGTTAAGGTTTATTTACGTATCCCTTGGTAACTAGTAATCTTCAGGAATTGGCAAATGAGAGAAAGTAAGTGGTTAGTATATGTAAGGGATTTATTTCAAAGGTGTTACTCGTTAGCTCTCACACTTAAATTAAATCTCTTTTTGATCGGAAAATGCAATGAATCGAAATTCCATTATAATATTTTAATACAGTTCTGACGGAATGACGTACATTTTGACACAGTTTTGACAAAAGCCTTGTACCACAGTTATAATAAAATATTGATTTTAACAATATATGTATACATAGTAAATGTAATTGATAAATGAAATTATTTATTATTCATGAGTTAACTTATGAAGTTTACTTACCATTCAAAAAATTAATTATGTTTGTTTAAATGTGTCATGGCCTATTGTGTAAGGAGTTGAAATGAAAAAGAAACATTTGTGATTTTGTTATTATTTGGGGAATCATAATAGAAATTTATTTTCTATTAATATTTAAATATGATAAGCTAGACACAGAGGTTCTTATCCCTCATTATATTCATGGTCAACATACGCCAGTATCTTGATTTATTTAAGGTAATTAATTTGGTAACTTGCAGTTTTAATTTTGAAAACTTATTTTTGGCCATGTACATGTATTTGTCTGTTTCAGTTCAAAGGTTACCCCAGTTTTGTGTATTTAACAGTGGAAGATGGAACACAATTTTTTAAATGCAAGGCTCATGGAAAATTCTGCTTCATAAGCACTGTTTTAAGAATTTTGTAATTTAACATATAAATAGTAGTTCTGATGTTTTATTTCATACTTACATAATTTCTTACATAATTATAAGATAATATAATATTTCTGCATGACTGTCAACAATGATATCATGGGTTCTAGCCTTATTGCAGGAAGGGTGTGCTAGATTCCAACCTTATTTGACAAGTATTGCCAGTTATCCTGCCAAAGGTCAGAGTTTTCACGTGTTTCTCTGGCTCCCTCCATCCAACCCCCCCCCCCCCCCCCACTAAAAACTGAATGCCATGATATAGATGAAAGAAAAAAAGTGTTGTTAAACCCCAATCAGGCAAACAAGAAACTCTTTCTGCAAATTTAATTCCCTGTAATAAATGTTTTATTATGCTTAAAGTTGATTCTGATAACAAGCAAGCTTAGGATATTTTAAACAGTCAAGAAACATGCTGGTTGCAACTTCATGTGACTTACTTGGTTTCAGACATGTGTACAGTCCAGCAAGTGGAAGGTGTTACATGAGATGACAAGGGATATTAGTTATCAAACAGATAGATTACAGATTCTGGCTGAATTAGCTCAGTGTGCAGTTGATTGTAAGTACTAATTCTGGCTGAATTAGCTCAGTGTGCAGTTGATTGTAAGTACAAATTCTGGCTGAATTAGCTCAGTGTGCAGTTGATTGTAACTACAGATTCTGGCTGAATTAGCTCAGTGTGCAGTTGATTGTAAGTACAGATTCTGGCTGAATTAGCTCAGTGTGCAATTGATTGTAAGTACAAATTCTGGCTGAATTAGCTCAGTGTGCAGTTGATTGTAAGTACAAATTCTGGCTGAATTAACTCAGTGTGCAGTTGATTGTAAGTACAAATTCTGGCTTAATCAGCTCAGTGTGCAGTTGATTGTAAGTACAAATTCTGGCTGAATTAGCTAAGTGTGCAGTTGACTGTAACTACAGATTCTGGATGAATTAGCTCAGTGTGCAGTTGATTGTAAGTACAGATTCTGGCTGAATTAGCTCAGTGTGCAGTTGATTGTAAGTACAAATTCTGGCTGAATTATCTCAGTGTGCAGTTGATTGTAAGTACAAATTCTGGCTGAATTAGCTCAGTGTGCAGTTGACTGTAAGTACAGATTCTGGCTGAATTAGCTCAGTGTGCAGTTGACTGTAACTACAGATTCTGGCTGAATTAGCTCAGTGTGCAGTTGATTGTAAGTACAAATTCTGGCTGAATTAGCTAAGTGTGCAGTTGACTGTAACTACAGATTCTGGCTGAATTAGCTCAGTGTGCAGTTGATTGTAAGTACAAATTCTGGCTGAATTAGCTAAGTGTGCAGTTGACTGTAACTACAGATTCTGGCTGAATTAGCTCAGTGTGCAGTTGATTGTAAGTACAAATTCTGGCTGAATTAGCTAAGTGTGCAGTTGACTGTAAGTACAGATTCTGGCTGAATTAGCTCAGTGTGCAGTTGATTGTAAGTACAAATTCTGGCTGAATTAGCTAAGTGTGCAGTTGACTGTAACTACAGATTCTGGCTGAATTAGCTCAGTGTGCAGTTGATTGTAAGTTTACCATAGAGAGAGGAAGTTCTTGTAATTCAGTGATTTCAGAAATTCATTAATGAACAATGCATATGCTTGTGTGATATGGAACTTTAAATATTGTAGTTTTAATAAAAGAGTGGAAAATAGGGGATCCACCACATATGCATATATTCTCTACTTACCTTAACCCTAACCCCTACCTAACCCTACCTCTAACAACCCTAACCCTTCCCCTACCTATCCCCTAACCCTACCCCTAACAACCCTAACCCTACCCCTAACAACCCTAACCCTACAACCATACCCCTGTGATGCTTCGGATCCTCTAAATGATTTGCATCTCCTAAAGTAAAATTGGGCCAATACAAATTGTTAATCTAAACAGTTTTGTTTGCAGTAATAGGCAAAATGATTTAACTGCAAAAAAAAAAGAAAAGGCATAAAAACTACCTGTTTATTTATATCTCTTGTGGACAAATATATCCTATTGTACCGTATATAATATTAATATTAATATTTGTTTATGTAGTTCTGTCCATATGATGTTACAGATATGACACATTTCTGTGTCATTTTTGTCCAGATATAAATTTTATTACTAGTAGCTGTTGTTAGCATTTTATATTTTTACAATTTTAGCAACCAATGCAGATGGGTTCAATTTGTACCTGGCAGACACCAATCAACAGGTAAGTTTTACCTGTAAAAATTGTGGGAATTTATTTCTCTTGGGTGGAAAATATTTTATATATGAATTGAAATTGAAAATAAATTGGTTTATAGATTAAGGTTTTATTCAGCTGTAACAAATAAGAGAGATATTGTAATTTCAAATCTTACAATGCAGAATCCCTTATAATAAAGTCTCTTTTGGATGGCAGTCTAGGTACATTCAGGACAAATTGTATATCATTTGTCCAGTGACCTTTATATGTACTGGATAGTCACTAATAGGGCAATATTCTGAACTTTCTGAAGAAATGTGGGTTGATATACAGTTTGAATAATATGTTTGACTTGGAGTCATAATAATAACAAAACACTAGTTGTTTCCTCACATCTATGCATGAGAGGGTGCTAGCATGGTAAAAACTTTAGCAGACATTAGATTTCCAGGATACATATAAATGGGCAATATTTAGATTTCCAGGATACATATAAATCGGTACTATTTAGATTTCCAGGATACATATATATAAATGGGCAATATTTAGATTTCCAGGATACATATAAATGGGCAACATTTAGATTTCCAGGATACATATAAATGGGCAATATTTAGATTTCCAGGATACATATAAATGGGCAATATTTAGATTTCCAGGATACATATAAATGGGCAATATTTAGATTTCCAGGATACATATAAATGGGCAATATTTAGATTTCCAGGATACATATAAATGGGTAATAATTAGATTTCCAGTATACATATAAATGGGCAATATTTAGATTTCCAGGATACATATAAATGGGCAATATTAAGATTTCCAGGATACATATAAATGGGTAATATTTAGATTTCCAGGATAAATATATTGGGCAATATTAAGATTTCCAGGGTATAGATTTCTCATTTTATTTAGTTGTTTATGTGATTGACAGAACAAGTAAAGTTGGTTGTCAAGTGACATATGTACTGGTACATTATGAATATTGATTATTATTTTATACAACACAAAATGGATAATATATTACTGTTTATGAAATATAATGTACATAACACACATTTTAATGTGAAAAATGGATAGTTATCATGCAACATTTATTTGAGTAATGCGTTGATAAAATTAGTTCTATACTTAAATATTTTGAATTATGTTACAAATCATAGTTACCTACAATTTGGTGTTTAAATAGAATTATATTTGACAAGAGATTAAATTCTTCCATCAAAAACATATCTATATTTATATTGCACAGTAATTAAGAAGTACTTAGAATCCATATAAAGTGGTCTGCACTATGCAGTTCATTGCCTTTGGCTACCTGCTTGTTACCTCTAGCTCCCAGGCATGGGTTAACAGCACCACTACCTGCTTGTTACCTCTAGCTCCCAGGCATGGGTTAACAGCACCACTACCTGCTTGTTACCTCTAGCTCCCAGGCATGGGTTAACAGCACCACTACCTGCTTGTTACCTCTAGCTCCCAGGCATGGGTTAGCAGCACCACTACCTGCTTGTTACCTCTAGCTCCCAGGAATGGGTTAACAGCACCACTACCTGCTTGTTACCTCTAGCTCCCAGGCATGGGTTAACAGCACCACTTCCTGCTTGTTACCTCTAGCTCCCAGGCATGGGTTAACAGCACCACTACCTGCTTGTTACCTCTAGCTCCCAGGCATGGGTTAACAGCACCACTTCCTGCTTGTTACCTCTAGCTTCTAGGCATGGGTTAACAGCACCACTACCTGTTTGTTACCTCTAGCTCCCAGGCATGGGTTAACAGCACCACTACCTGCTTGTTACCTCTAGCTCCCAGGCATGGGTTAACAGCACCACTACCTGCTTGTTACCTCTAGCTCCCAGACTTGGGTTAACAGCACCACTACCTGCTTGTTACCTCTAGCTCCCAGGCATGGGTTAACAGCACCACTTTGTACAGAAACAAAATGAGTCACATGACTTGTAACATCATATGTTTTGGCAAATCAGAATTTCAGAATTTGGACATTTCAAAAACTCAAAATTTAAGTCTGAGGTTTGACTTACAAATTTCCTTAGAGATCCAGTCTAATTCAAGACTCAAAATGTTCCAGCTGGTATTAAATTTGTTCCATTTATTAAAAAATGTTTAATGGACAACACAGCTTGAACTTTTATACTTAATTGTAGAGCTCAGTTATACAAAAGTTACAATACAATTCACTAAAATTATCTTTATAACTTATTAATATAGAATATTAATATAGAATTGTTATTTTTCATGTTTTTTTAAGAAAAGATTTTTGTATTTTTGTATTCCTGAAAAGAGATGTACAAGTTTTTCAACAATTATATTAAAAAAGGGCAATTATATCCAAACAAATTTTTTTTCTCTGGCCAAGAAATAAAAATATATGGGATTGTCAAAAAATAATATTCAAAAGCAGAATTTTTTTGAGAAAATGATATGAATGTTAGTTTCTGCATATGTCAACATACTAGCAATAAAGGGAGACAAGGATTAGACAAAATATTACAATACTTGTAGGGCAGCTAATTTTATAGAATCTTGTTATGAGCATTGCTAATGACTTGCAGATCACAATGGAAAAATATTGGTCAGATGATAGCTGTCTATATTGTGTTACACAGATTTATTTGAATGGTATAAATCCCTGAACATAATGTCACAAATTGTAAAATTATGGAAGTCGGACTGATTAGCACCATTATGATGGAATTATCTCACCTGTTATAAATTACCTGTGTTTGGAACTGAACAGGAGAAGGAATTACAGATAATTCCATTTGTCGTCTTTGAATATGGACACACTATACAACATGATCATATTTCTTGAAATGGTGGTGAATATTGAAGCAGATATATAGCAGATATTGAACATAAAAAATATTAGACTGAATTTAGCTCTTTACGTCAATCAATGACGTATGAGGAATAAATTGACTATTTCTATTTACAGAAGTTTCTCTTTTAATGGGGACATTATCTCTAAAATAATGGACAGAAAAAAAAACAATCTGTCTTTGTGAAACATGAAAAGTTGTGTATCATGTTTTATAATGTACTTCAAATTACAATACATATAATGTATTCTACAATCACAAACAAAAATACCAACCGATTTTTTACATCAAATTAAAAAAAGTAACTATTATTATGAATGCAACAGCATACTTCATTGTTAATTATTTTTGTTTTGTATTTGTAGTTATATCACCATAAAGTTACACCACCTTCATCAAGCAGGTAGGTACAATACTTTCAGACAAAGTCAATTTAGGCATATAGTTAACAAGGACTGATGGGGAGCTATTTAGGTCTATAGTTAACATAGACTTAGGGGTCGTCCAAAATTGTCAACCATTTTCATAAGTGTGCAAACTGCACACTAAAAATTTCGACATTTTTGCATACACTTTTTTTTATCTTCAGAAATTTTTCGTTTCCGTCGAGTTTGTTTTTTATATTAGTTTAATGGTTGATGTACACTTTTTGATGGGGGGTGGGGGTCTCAAAAAGTGTGCTTTTTGCACACTTGTGAAAATAGTTTACAATTATGGACGACCCCTTAGAGAGAGCTATTTAGGCCTATAGTTAACATTGATGTACAGAGAGGTATTTAGGCCTATAGTTAACATAGACTGACAGAGAGCTATTTAGGCCTACTGTTAACATAGGCTGACAGATTGCTATTTAGGCCTATAGTTAACATAGACTTACAGAGAGCTATTTAGGCCTATAGTTAGCATGGACTAACAGAGAGCTATTTAGGCCTATAGTTAACATAGACTTACATAGAGCTATTTAGGCTATAGTTAACATAGACTTACAGAGAGCTATTTAGGCCTGTAGTTAACAGACTTACAGAGAGCTATTTAGGCCTATAGTTAACATAGACTTACAGAGAGCTATTTAGGCTGACATATTTAGGCTAACATCGGCTGACAGATTGCTATTTAAGCCTATTGTTAACATAGACTTACAGAGAGCTATTTAGGCCTATAGTTAACATAGACTTACAAAAAGCAATTTAGGCCTATAGTTAACATGGACTGACAAAGCTGTTTAGGCCTATTGTTAACATAGACTAAGAGAGAGCTATTTAGGCCTAAAGTTAACATAGAGAGCTATTTAGGCCTATAGTTACAGAGAGCTTTTTAGGCCTATAGTTAACATAGACTTGCAAAGAGCTATTTAGGCCTATAGTTAACATAGACTTACAGAGAGCTATTTAAGCTTATAGTTAACATAGACTTAGAGAGAGCGATTTAGGCCTATAGTTAACATAGACTTACAGAGAGCTATTTAAGCCTATAGTTAACATAGACTTAGAGAGAGCGATTTAGGCCTATAGTTAACATAGACTTACAGAGAGCTATTTAGGCCTATAGTTAACATGGACTTAAAGAGAGCTATTTAGGCCTATAGTTAACATAGGCTTAGAGAGAGAGATTTAGGCCTATAGTTAACATAGACTTACAGAGAGCTATTTAGGCCTATAGTTAATATAGTTAACATAGACTTTCAGAGGGCTATTTAGTCCTATAGTTAACATAGACTTACAGAGCGCTATTTCGGCCTTTAGTTTACATAGACTTGTAAGGGGCCAATTAGACTGAAATTTTACTGTAAGAAAGCTATATCGCAAATTAAATTTTAAATGTGGTGCAATCATTATGTCAATAAAACTAGTGATTAACTAAACATACCTTTAAATAAGTTATGTAATTCAATTTAAAGTCTTGTACCTATCACCATGTATTTATAGTATTAGGCTGATATTAAACAATCTTGTCCTTTCTGTGTACTTTTACCTGGAATTAAAATCAAAGTGAAGTATGCATTTGTACAAAAATGGTTAATGTGAACCTTTTTAACTTGAAAATTACAAAACAGAAGCAACAGTCTGTTTTGTTCTGGACATTTTACTTGAACCATAGTTGATAAATATGGTCAGTAAACAATTTAGTGGTACCATAACAAGCCAAAAGGTGTTCTTTCATGCAGTGATTTCTCCTAAGCCAATAAAACTGTTTGCAGCCATACCTGTAGCTACAAGTTGCTTAGTGCCCAATCTACTGATCTATTAGAATGAATTACTATGTTTCTTTGAATTGTTTCTCTGTTTTGCTTTTATTGTAGAAAAAAAATTGTGAACCTCTCATTGTGTATGAAGTTATTAGTTTGGTGTTTAAAATTAAAATTAACATATTCAGACCTCATGTAAAAACAACTGTGTAATTGTCTTTTTTTTCTCAGTAAATACCTTATATACATACATTTGTTGTTTCAGAACAAATCGAACAACAGATAAAAACTCACAATCAACAGGGTCTTATATTGGTAACATAGAAACAGGAACATCATTACCGTCATACGTCGCCAAAACTAAAGATACAATTAGAACTAATCATGTTCAGGGGGTGAGTACAAAATAACTAATAATGCACAGCTGATAAGTCCAACAAACTAAAGATACAATTAGAACTAATTACAGAAATATTGTATAACTTTGGTATATTTGGTGACATTTTATTTTTAAGGATGTTCGCTGTGCATTTTTCTTGGCATCTGTTCCTGTTCTTTCTTTGCACTTGTAAGCATTCTGAAGCCTACATTTATTGTCAGATTTGTATTCAAATCTTATAATATCAACACTATCTTGAAAAGCGGTACAGACCAATCTTTTTTGTTTGAGTAATGTCCCTTGGAAATGTAAATTATATGGAAAATTGTCTTGAAAGCACTCTCAGGCCTGCATTTCTTATCATATTTTTGTGAAATTAAAATCAAATGTTTGTTTCTACAATATCTTGGATGTTAAAAAGTCAGCACTTGCCTACATTTCTTGTACAGTTTGTCAGCAACAATAATTCATTTCTACGGTAGTTATTCCCCTTGGCAGTCAAAACTATATGGAAAATGACAGGAATTTTAATTGAAGATTTACAGCAATGTTATGGAAGAAATAACTTAAATGAACAGCTCAGACTGAGTTTTCAAGCATGAACTGTCAATCTTTGAACAGTTACAAAACGGCTTGATTATCCCTGCAAAGATCAAATATGTGCTTCAGTTGTAGACAATGGAACACTGTTTTTGCACTCTTATTTATCTTAGATTGTTCTATGATGTTTGAACAGGTTTACATATGTTTCTTCAAATGGAAAATTTGAACAAATTTATCTTTATATTATACTGTACAAGAGTAATGTTTTGCTTAGTTCAAAGTGAATTTTTTTCTTTTACTGTGATAGTATAAGTTAAATTAAATGAATGCGTTTGTTGTAACATAAATCAAGTAGAAATTAATGTAATGAAATAAAAATATTATGAATATTGAATTATTATGTCTTTCATATAAGATATGTTGGTAGAATTTCATGAATAACAAGTTTAAAAAATGAACATACAAATTTCTACAAATTTTTATTTATTGTAATTATTGCTCAAATTAAGCAAAATTGCTGACACAGAGATAATGAGAAAATTATGTCAAAATCTCTATTAAAAACTCTTTGTTTTAGGATATGAGATTTCCTGCAGGATTGGGTGTTCAGATGGACCATGTACAGGCCGTTTTGGCTGTTCCAATACTACAGGAAGATTCAGGGGTGCTGGGTAAAACATATATTTTTAATTTCCACTGAATTAATTTGTTTTAGGCCAACTTTAACATAATTGAAATTTAAAGTTAATCAATTGTTTATAACATTTTAATTTTAATTACAATTTTCTTGTAATAATTCATGTAAAAAATACATGATTATATTAATCTGAACTTTACTTTAGTGATTTTGATATAAATTGCAAAAATACCTCATATTGAATGGTAATTTGTTTAGAAAAAGAAATTTAGCTGACAAAGATTAACTGTTGGAAACTGAGCATCAGCTAACAAGTCGTGGGACATAATAAGACATTTTATGGAACTCTTTGTCATCTACTATTTATTAAATGCCTGTCAAATTTTTTTTTAACATCATGGCATGCACTTTTTTATTTGTGGAGTAAACCTGCATATCCAAGGAAAACTGGATTGGAGTTTGTTTGTTTGTTTGAATGGTGTTTTAACGCCACTTTCAGCATTTTTCAGCTATTTCATGGGGTCCAGTTTTTATTGGGGGAGGAAGCCGGAGTACCTGGAGAGCACCCCCGACCTGCGGTAGGAAAACTGGCAATCCTTGTCAATTAAGATTGGGATTGGAGTTTGGCACACCATGCCCACAGAAGGGCTCAAGCCTGCAACCTTGACAGTACATGATCAATAGTGTTGTCAACATTCTTAAGTTTTCTAAGCTTTTAGTCTATTACAAATATATAGAAACACATAATACATGACTTCCACTATATTTGTAGGTGTAATAGAACTCTATAGACAATTTAGTGTTGAACCATTTACTCAGGAAGATGAAGAGGTAAGAGTTGTCTGCCTTTAATAGGGTTTTTATTGACTAGAGGTATAAGGACTTTATTTAACCTTTTTATTGCACCTGACCCAAAAAGTCATTTGAACTGGTGCTGTAATTTTGGGTCCGTTGTCTGCATAGTCATCCTGAATGGCATCATTGTCAATAATGTTGTACATTTTAGCATTATCTGAAACCAATATGCCAGCTGATAGAAACTTGTTCACAATGGGTGGTCTTCTACAGTTTTATGTTGTTATTCTGGTTGGAAAATTAAGGTAATAATAAAATGCCAAACACCAAGGAAACTCATAAAAGACAACCCACAAATCAAATTCCAAGATTCAAAATGCCACCACCACAGGACTCAGCTGAATGAAGAACAGTTTTGGGAAAATGTTCAAATGTCTTCTTTTCAGAAACTACACAGCTAAATGAAGCCATAATGGATATAAATAATAATTGGATAGTTCTCTCTTAGTTTTTTGTTTTTTATTCCATTCACAAATTTGAAATGGCCTAATCCACAGGACTTATTTTAACATAGGATCCTATGTGCATTGCATATATAAATCATGGGAGTGATACAGCCTTTTGTTGGTGTACCACAGATAACAGTAATATTTAGTGTGAATTGTCTGGTGCTAGTGACTATCGGATTGGTTGTATTTGTTTGTTTGTTTGAATGATGTTTAATGCCATTTTCAGCAATTTTTCAGCTTTATCATGGTGTCCAGTTTTTATTGGGGGAGAACACGGAGAAAACCCCTGACCTGTGGTAGGAAAAAAATCGAAGAAGATTGGAGGCGAATATACCCTGCTTGAGTGAGATTCGAACCCGCAGTCTCAGTGTTGACTGACCACGTGATCAATAGTAGAGGAACTACCTTAACCACTTGGCCACCGGGCTTCCGGATTGGTCGTAAAGTATAGTCACTCTACCAGTGCAGTTGGGTCTATTGAAAGTCTGATTTCTTTTTAGATCTTACCATATTGGTCTGTACCAGTATTGTTATCAACCCTTTAATGAGTCCATACATATTTATCTTACCAGTCATTAGGGTTTCAGTATGAGGTGACCTGCCATTAGTGATAGCTAATTTGTCATATTTTAGTTTAAAACAGAAAATAAGGGTATTGTTTTTTTGCAGGATTTCACTGTATCAAACCTTTAAAAGAACCATCAAATTTAATGGCATTAGTATCATTATCTAAATGTACATTTCTGTTGTGTAAAGCATACTATATGGTAGAATTATTATAACACATACAGATATGTTATGTGTGTGTGTCACCTGCATATTATCGTTGACACTTGTCAAATATTGATACAATAATTGCTTTCCTGTATAAATCTTGCATACTATTGAACTTTTGATGGATTTTAGGTTTTCAACATCTTCTTTATCATACATATATTTTTGAAAATTTAATGATATTACCCAGTTCTTTTAACCTTTGACCTTGATCTCTTCAAGTCAATGACTAAGTTACACCGTCAACAATATGACTTTGATCTGACAAGATTGTCAGCATATGGACCTGGATTTCTTCAAGTCAAAGACATATTAAGGTCTATCATTATATTAGCATATATCATCATATAAGGTCACAACTGTCAAGGTCATGACATGATTTGTTATGGTTAAGTGCACATAAGACAAACCTATCAATCTAAGGACTTCAGTTCATGTTAAAAACAATTAAGATGTAAGTGGAAAACCCTCATCCTGTGAAATTAAGTCTTGGGCACATTTGGGTCAAAATAATCATCAATTATGTCCCCTTATCTTGTCAAGGCTGCAGTAAGGTCAAAAATGGACCCTGATCTGCCTTATACACATTAAGGTAACCAGTATAAAACATGATCTGTTTAGCTTAGGGCCTGTTACATGCTCTAGATGTAACAGTAATATGAAAAAAATAGATTTTGTTATAACAATGTAAAACTGATAGTTATTGTGTGTAGATTGTGTGCATGATTTACTGTTGTGTTATAGGTGACTGCTACACTATTAGTGTGGGCCGATGTTTGTGTGGAATATGTCCAGGTAAACCCATGCTTTGTGTGCTATATGTGTGTAACCTTTAGATCTGTGTCAAGTTCTGCATATGACCTGATGTAACCAGCATTACTCACAACATTGTAGCAACGTAAATAGTCTGTAATGCCTGCCTCTCTGATGAGGCCCCTCTTCAAAATGGGCCAGCCCTTACCAAAGGCCACTTGTTCAATACTCCCACTTTTATTAGTCACCTCTTCACCAGATGCCAGCCCATCACGAAAGACCACATAACATAACATTGGTATTTATCTTGTTAACTAAAATATCCTCCTTATTAGAGAGCACATTTTTAGCACAGAGGGTGTGCTGTTATAAAACAGTGATCAATTATTGTACTAGACTCAGACTTCTTGAAAATGATTCAACTTATAATTTTCTCCAAAAATGGTTTGAGTACCTAAATTGAATTTTTTTACCAAATTGAACATTTTGATGTAAACCATTCATTGTAAATTTGCCTTTTCACATTTATAAAGGATTGTCAATAGAAATTAGCTGTGTTGTACAAGCCAGGACATACGCAGTACATGATTATGATTACGTTAGCCCATTGATCTGTGTATAACAGTTTACTTATTTCTGGCAGATTAATTGTAGCATTCTTTAGTGTGTTTATTTATTATGGGTGTTTAGATTATGTGTCGTGTATGTAGTTTATTTGTACTAACACATTATAGCTTTAACCAATGTTTTGTTTATTCACAAAGTGTGATACTAATATAAAGGTTTTGCTTTAGATTGCAGCTAACATGATTTTCTGGGGAAGCTTTGCTGTGAACTGCATAGAGGTAGTATGACATGTTGTAACATGCATGCTTCTCATTTTATAGTTTGCATGTAATGTTGGCACAGTTGCTTCCTGCCAGTTGACTGCTTTGGCTGTTTGATATGTTTATTACAGATATCTTCAACATGCAGTATGCAATGAAACCTGTTTAAAGCCCTAAAATAATTGAAATCCTTCATGGGGAAAACTAACAAAAAATTCAGACATAACATTTAAATCTTTAAAAGTTTTAACATGTCCAAACCAATACTTTTCTATTCAATGCCAAACATTCAAATATTAGTCACAAAAGGATTTGTTTAGACAGGTTTCACTGTATAGCTACAGTAGGGCCTCTTGTTTACTTCATGTGGGATGTTGTCTGCCCACTCAGTCTAAAGTGTTTTGGGGGAATTTAGAGGTCATAGTGTACCTGAAATTCTGTTCTAGCTAAAATCAATGATATATGTACAAAAAGTTAAATTAAAGGTTATTTTAAGAGAATTTGTGTAAATAATTGCAATTATGTATATCTAAATCCTGAGATTGTTAAACTTAAATTGAGTTTAATACATATTTATGAGGATACTTAAAAGTTTATAAAAATCCATAATTTTCTGTATATAGACTTTAATAAATAGCAGAAAGTTTCAAATAATGGTTTCCAATAAGTAACCTGTGGTTACCATTATGTAGTACATGTATAAAGGATGTTTAGTTCTATACTGATTTTCTCAAGAAACTGAACAATAATGTCTGGATATTCTTATTTAAATAAAGAAAATAATGACAGAAAAGGAAAAATATTCTGCTTTAAATTTTATTTCAAAATATAGGAAGACATTTTAGAGAGAATCCTTTGTATGACTTATTGATTTAGAGTTTCAATTTTTTCTCTTGTTATTTTTAGATGTATAATAGTATGATGAGGCAGAGAAAGTTGAATGATTTCTTATTGGCTGTTACAAAGTAAGCATACACAATATCTACATTTATGGCTATTTTGTTCAATTTTTCTTTAGTTTGTGCTTGCTGAGAAAATCCCATATCAATCTATTATTATCAGTTTCTAAGGACAATGCATCAGAATATAATAAAACAGCAACACACAGATTATTGTTTGTTTTATTTCCTCTCAAGTGGCTCAATGGGCAATTTCCATCTTGGAAACAAAACTAACAATAATCCTTTTTTGTTACAAGTTGTAGAAAATGCATTCAAAACATAAAGAAAAAATGAACAACAACAGACAAATTAAACCTTCACATGATTATAAACATGTACATCATAAAACAATATAGTCATTTATAAAACATGTTATGATAATTCCTCTGTCCTCAGTTCTAATGACTGTATCAAATAAAGCAAATAATTTTAACATGTCTTGTAGAAATAAGATAAATTAATAAAAAAAATTTTGTTCATCTGTTAGGTCAGAGAATATATATCAGTCCAGTTTTATATGTCATCTTTTAATAATGTATAATCAGAATTTGTGGCATCACAGATTTCAAGTGGATAAATAACAAATAAAAATACTTTAACATTTCCCCCCCCCCCCCAAAAAAAAAAATATAATTTTGAGAGACAGATATTTTAAGTATCTCAAATAGGAAAACTACTAAAGTATATATTCCCTCTTTTCTTATTTGCTCCTTGTGATTCAATTATAAAAGTACATGTACATTTAAGGCATTAGCATGTGGAGGCAAACACTTTTGAAAGTAAAATCAAATGTCTGATAGATGTGATTGTTCTACTTGTATTAAATTTTAAATTAAAATATATACCATTATATTTAAACATTATTAAATATATCTATAATATATCTATATCTATTAAATTATATCTATAATATCTAGTGTATCTACATATGTAGTAATTAGGACTAATAATTACCAAAGCCAAAAAATTGTTTTGATTTATTTTATAGGTCAATATTTCAAGACATTGTTAGCATGGATACAGTTATCATGAAAATAATGGTAAGGAATCTTTTATCATATTTTATTAGAATCTGTTATATTGTCAGTCTTATTTAACATTTTAAAAATATTTATTCAATGGCATAACTATTCAGAACTTTTGGGTTTTTTTAATTGTCCTGGTAACTTACAACAAGTAATAAAAATCGATCAAAGACAGAAATGGCTGGATTTTGTTAAACAGGAAGTAGGTGGGCGACAGACCTGAAATCGAAGCTCATATTATGAGAGGCGATGCCGCATACCAAATCTCAAGAGAATGTGATTAGTAGTTGCTGAGAAAACTGTTACGAAAATTTTTTCCCTTCCAGCCCACCGCCCGCCGGCCCAACATTCACCATTTTAATACCCGGATTTTTACTCTGTGAAATCTAACCAAAAATGGCTTTTGTTATCAGTTATGTATACTACTCAACCTTTTGCTTCATTAGCTTAGTTGTGTATTATAGACGGGCAGTCAAGTATTTTGAAGTAAAATGAAATGAATACTTTCTTGACATCCATGCCCTTCGAGTTTAAGTAAAAGAGATGTTTAAGGTGAAAGATATTATTTGAAACACCTAGAATATATAAATTATCTAAATCTTAATAGAATGTTATTGTTTAAGTTGTAGCTCAATGTTTTTTTCATTTAATACAATTTTAGCTTCATATTTTTTTTCAGAATTATGCCAAAAAATTGGTAAATGCAGACAGAGCATCGTTGTTTCTTCTAGACACAAAAACTAGTGAATTATATGCCAGAATTTTTGATACGGGTAAAGAGCATGTACCACAGAAAGAAATTAGGTAAGTAAAAATTAGTTATTTATATTTTATAATTTTTCATTTCATTAATTTCTTACTTATCAAAAATTATCCTTATTTTAATTAAATACTATATTATTTTTTGTTGATTTTTTTCATAGCTGTCTTGTCTGAAATTCTCTTTGTTTTCCAAGGCCTGTCAAGCTAAGTTTTTTTTCAGAACTTGCTTACTCTAGTTTAAATTTTAATAGGGTGCCAAGTCTGACTGCAGCCAATTGAGAATGTAATTATAGTTCAACATGAAAAACATGTAATGGTTTTGTTGAAGCAGGCATTTGAAAATATGCATGTGACATTCATCATTCTTGCCTTGATGTGGCTAACACATTTTCTTGAAATCCAGTTAATTTATATGCTTTATTGCTCTTTTTAGCATTCTTTTTTGTGAACAATAGAATACACATGATCAAGTTAAATAAGAATACTGTTAATTTGCTACATATTTAACAGATTTCCTATGGATAAAGGTGTAGCTGGTCATGTTGCCTCCACTGGGCAGGTGCTAAATATTACTGATGCCTATAATGATGGGAGGTTTAACAGGTAAGGATAAGGGAGATAATTTATTGAAAACAACTCGTAGCAGTTTTATGTTGTTGAGTTAGAAAAAAAACAAATATGTACATATTAAAAAAAATTATATGTTGCTTTCTTTTTTTTATAGTTGCATTCTTCTTTATGAAATGTTTGCAACAGTTCTGTATAAATTTTTATCAGACAAGAGATTTTTTATATTAATTTCTAATTTCTAGGGAAGTTGATATGCAAACAGGGTATAGAACGAAGTCAATATTATGCATGCCAATTTACATCAGAGGAAGGTAAGTAAAAACAATTTAATGATAAAAAACTATCAATAAATTGAATGATAGGTGATCAGGTTGTCTCCTTTATTGAATGTTATAACATGGCATGCCCCATTAGTCTTGCAAGATAAATGGTAATTATACCCCCCAAAAACTTCTTGTGTGTCCGTCTGTCCAAATCCCTTGTAAGCGCAACTCCTCCTAAACAGCTTGATGAAATTTAATGAAACTTAGCATAAAGGAAGTACATTATATGTAGATGTGCATGAGGGATTTTTATTGACCTCAGATATCATTAAGGGGAGATAATTGGACTTGAAAGCGAAGCGGGGGTATCCCTATATGAGCTGCTCACAGTCCACACTTGTTGATTGGGGCATGGGATATCCCATTTGTCCCCCAATATAAATTCAGGCTGCCAAACTATTTATATATCAATTTTTCAATAGATTTGAAATGTTTTGAATGCTTTGTACATTGTTGAAAATTTAAACTTCTTTCAATCTGACTGTACAGAAACACAAAACTTTATTTATATAGGTCGAAACTATATAGTCACTGACAACCTACCCTCTATATCTAGGATATTACTATGTTTCTTTTTTATCTGCAGACAATCTGTTTGATTATGTGTGTTTACCAAAAGAATTGACACCAACAATTGGTTTCATGGAATATAATTTTTTTTAAATAAATAACATATAAATTAGAACACATTGAATAAAACAAAAAATCTGTTATTAAACACTATTTTGCATAGAACAGAAAAATTTAATGCTAGTTTTTCATTTCTTTTTGAAGTATTATTGGTGTTGTGCAGATGGTCAACAAACGAGAAGGCACATTTACTGTGGCAGATGAGGAATCATTTGAAACCTTTGCTATATACTGTGGACTTGCCTTACATCATGCAAAGGTATGCTATAAACTGTAGACATGTCAACTTATTGTACCCCCGCAAACTTGTTTTGGGGGGGGGGGGGGTATATAGGAATCACCCTGTCGGTCTGTCCATCTGTCCACATCCCTTATAAGTGCAACTCCTCCTAAACTGCTTGATGAAATTTAATGAAACTTAGCATAAAGGAAGTACATTATATGTAGATGTGCTTGAAGGATTTTTATTTACCTCGGATATCATTAAGGGGAGATAATTGGACTTGAAAGGGAAGTGGGGGATATCCCTTTGTGAGCGTGTCCACTTGTTAGGTATGTTATGGTCTATGATATCAGTGTAGTCAATGTCCTGTGTTGTACTGGGAACTATGATATGTAGATGTGTTATGTACTAAAATACTTGTAAGATTTCTTCATTATAGATGCCTTAGTGTTGCTCCGTGCAAGAAACAAGAAAGGTCTCAATAATTTTAAAGGTTTCCTAAATGCCAATAATTGTTTACCAATTATAATTTGTAGTTGTATGACAAGATTAGGAGGTCAGAGCAGAAATATCGAGTGGCATTAGAAGTGCTGTCATACCATGCTCAGTGCACTGACGACGAGTACAAGATGATTAAAGCTAAACCCATGCCAGATATTATTCCTGGTATTATTGAGTAAGTTCTATTTTTGAACAGATAAAAAAATACACAACACACAAACTTCAAGTAATTTTGAAGACAAGTTTTTAAATGATAAGAATCCTTTAAAGGAATAAAATGATAATTAATTATATAGTAATTTGATTTTACTGAACATGATGTTCCATGGATGCATTGGTAACAGTCTATTTGAAAATAGGAATTTCTTTTTTTTAAATTGTTTATCTATATTGTGCTTGATTTTACCATTGAATTACCTAATTTGTCTTTATATTGTGCTTTACGAACTTTGATGTTGTACTGCAGATTTCTAGATTGTGAGAATTTGTCCTAATGAACACTATTTGACCAATGATTTACCGATTTTGAAATTTTGTCTTTATATTGTGCTTTACATACACTGACATTTGACCTAGGGGGTTTTATTCATGTCCATGTTACATTAAGATTATTATGGATACCAGACAATATTTATACCCCCTGCAAACCTGTTTGGGAGGGTATATAGGAATCACCCTGTCTGTCCGTCTGTCCTTCTGTCTATCTACATCCATTGTAAGCGCAACGTCTCCTAAACCGCTTGATGAAACTAAATGAAACTTAGAATAAAGGAAGTACATTATATGTAGATGTGCATGAAGAATTTTTATTGACCTCGATTATCATTAAGGGTGATAATTGGACTTGAAAGCGAAGCAGGGGTATTGCTTTGTGAGCGTGCTCACAGTCCACACTTGTTGTAATAGGAAGGCTGAATGTTAAGCACAAAATATGATGCTTATATTGTGGTATTATTTTATTAGCATTATTAAGCAAAGAAATATAATAAAAATCATTTTGTATATATCCTTTTCAGCTATGAGTTTTCACCTTGGGCAGTAGAAGAAAATGAGAAATGTCTGTATGTGTTGTATATGATGAAGGATATCTTCTGCTTAGCAACCAAGTAAGTGTCATAGACATCTCTACATCAATGTTTGCTAATCTATGTGAAACAAGAACAGTCTTGTTGCTTGTTAAAATGCTTAAAATAAAAAATTAATTGGAAATCATACCTAAATTTTTAAAAGTTAATTTACATTAAAAATATCTTTTCACAATGTTTTTTTTTGCTAAGGAGAATACAGTTTGGCAATTTTCTTGTAAAGTTATGTAAATAGGTTTAAAAACCTTCTGTTTTTTTTATATTTTTGTTTTTGCTTTTAATGGGCAGTCCTTTATTCTGTTTACCAACATAATGTGTCATGACTACACCACAAGCCTCGTTTTTAATGAACCTATTTGTCCTTAGTACACATTATATTATATGATATATGCTGTCCACATTTCATTCTTCAGTTATAGAACCAATAGTATTCAACATTGAGATATTTATCACATTTTTTTTCAAATGAAAGGGGAACTTCATAAAAGTGACTATTTGCAAGCCCTAACACAGTGACAAACAAATGTTTAAATTTACAATGGTATAATGTGTTAACATATATATTGCTTAAAACAAAGTCATACTTAAGTGTTTATATATATTTGTATACAGTGCTTCTAGATCTTCTTGTCAAATTGGCGAATATTAAATAGTTATACATCATAGGTTTTGTTTTTTAAATGAAAGCATGCTGATGGAGCATTACTTAATTACTACATTTAAAAAAATGTTTAACTTATAGGAGAATAACAAAAAATTCTTATATTTTGTTTATGTTAACTCCTTTTATATATTAAATAAAATCTATATCCTGCATTGCAATATTTTTACACATTTGTGCCCACAGATTATTTTTATTGTTATGCAACACGGATGTAACAATGTATCTGATTGGATGTCCAGTTTCACAAAATTTGCTGTGTTAGCAATTTTCAGACTTCATTATTTTATCCCATATTTTCAGCAATCTTATTGGGTGAGATAGCTTTCTTTTGAGTGTTTTGAGATTTTGTTTTTCATTATATTTTGGAGTGCTAACAAATGAGATAAACTTTTTCTCTGATTTTCAAGAACATAAAGGAAATTTTGGTTTTGACCTTTCACAGTAGAATACTCCACAAGCTTGAGCTTATTATGCAGCTATGCCTTATAAAGCCTTACAGGAACCATGTTTGTTTAGAGGAAGAAGATGATTCTGTGGACCACTGTTTAGTTGCTTTTAAAACTTTTTAAAAGAAATATCAAGAGAGCTACATAGTGCTACACAAGGCTGTAGACATTGATACTTTTATACTTTGTGTTTTGCAGAAAGAATGAAAATGAGAAAAGGTATATCCATTAAATCTCACTGTTAGAAGTTTGCAGTGGATCACTCACTTTTATAAAATTCCATTTCTCATTTTCTCTCTCACAAGAAAAGCTTATGGTGCTGTTTATGCTACAGGTAGTTTGTGTGCAGTGTAGTTAGCCAAATTTTGCTTTATTGCACACTTGTATATTTTATATATTTCACTTCTGTGGAACTCACTTAAATTATATGCAACCAATCGTTTACATCAGGTGCCCTATGTGTTTAAGATTTAATCGTAGTCTGCTCTATATAGCAGTTTCTTTTAGGTAAGGATGCAAATGTCATTTTGTTTGATGAATAAGGACCAGTGTTCAAGCAAACATCCAGTCAATCAATCAATGCAAGTAAATCCTGTATTTGTTTACAGGCTTTATTAGCTGGGCCCTTTATGTTTCTGATTCTGAACTTCATTGAAAGATTGATACTTGGTTGGTAGTTGTCTGATACCTCAGGTCATCATATGAATTAATTTATCTTGCAGTTGTACTGTTTGTTAAATGGGTGTCAAATTAAAGCTATGTGGTGATTGGAATCATATTATCTCCTGGTGTCCATGATATTATCTGACAAGAGCTACCAAGAAATATTAAATGAAAACTTATATGGAATAAATACTAGTAATTTAGAACAAACAGTTTCCTGTAAACTATGCATGTCCCTTGTTTTAACCACATGTTTTAAGATACAGCAATAATTTTGTCTGGAAATAAATCTCCTCTTATACATAGAGGTTATAGTTACAGTGGCCCTAGCCATAGTAAAAGTTGTCCTAGCCAAGTGTAAAAGGTGGTCCTAGCCATTGTAAAATGTGGTCCTAACGATTGTAAAAGGTGGTCCTAACCATTGTAAAAGGTGGTCCTAACCATTATAAAAGGTGGTCCTAGCCATGGTAAAAGGTGGTCCTAACCATTGTAAAAGCTACCTAACCATTGTAAAAGCTACCTAACCATTGTAAAAGGTGGTCCTAGCAATTGTAAAAGGTGGTCCTAACCATTATAAAAGGTGGTCCTAGCCATTGTAAAAGGTGGTCCTAGCCATAGTAAAAGGTGGTCCTAACCATTATAAAAGGTGGTACTAGCCATTGTAAAAGGTGGTCCTAGCCATAGTAAAAGGTGGTCCTAACCATTGTAAAAGGTGGTCCTAGCCATAGTAAAAGGTGGTCCTAACCATTATAAAATGGGGTCCTAGCCATAGTAAAAGGTGGTCATAACCATTGTAAAATGTGGTCCTAACCATTGTAAAAGGTGGTCCTAACCATTGTAAAAGCTACCTAACCATTGTAAAAGGTGGTCCTAGCCATTGTAAAAGTTGGTCCTAACCATTGTAAAAGGTGGTCCTAACCATTGTAAAAGGTGGTCCTAACCATTGTAAAAGGTGGTCCTAACCATTGTTAAAGGTGGTCCTAACCATTGTAAAAGGTGGTCCTAACCATTGTAAAAGGTGGTCCTAGCCATTGTAAAAGGTGGTCCTAACCATTGTAAAAGGTGGTCCTAGCCAAAGTAAAAGGTGGTCATAACCATTGTAAAATGTGGTCCTAACCATTGTAAAAGGTGGTCATAACCATTGTAAAATGTGGACCTAACCATTGTAAAAGGTGGTCCTAACCATTGTAAAAGGTGGTCCTAACCATTGTAAAAGGTGGTCATAACCATTGTAAAAGGTGGTCATAACCATTGTAAAATGTGGTCCTAACCATTGTAAAAGTTGGTCCTAGCCATTGTATAAGCCATTGTAAAAGTTGTATAAGGTGGTGCTAGCCATTGTAAAATGTTGTCTTAACCATTGTTAAAGGTGCCTTAAGCCATTGTAAAAGGTGGACCTATAGCCATTGTGAATGGTGCTCTTAGCCATTGTAAAAGGTGGTCCTGCCATTGTAAAAGTTGGTCTTTGCCATTGTTAAAGGTTGTCCTAGCTATCATAAAAGGTGGACTCTTAGCCATTGTAAGAGGAGGTTGAAACTATCATTAAAGATGGGTCCTTGCTATCCTGAAAGCTAGTACTAGCTATTGTAAAATCTGGTTCTAACACTGAAGTATAATGTGGTTCTTGCTATTTGTATTATGTGGTCATAACACTGTAGTATTAGCTGGTTCTAGCTATTGTATTATGTGGTCCTAACATTGTAGTATAAGCTGGTCCAAGCTATTTTTGTCTCGCCTGCGACGAAAGTCGCTGGAGGCGAGACATATGTATGGGAATCCGGCGGCGGCGGCGGCGGCGGCGTAAACACTTGACATCTTGCTTCATATCTTTGTAAGCTCAAGCCCCAGGTCCATCAAATTTGGTCCAGAGGTAGCTTATGATGAGTACTTGCCAGTCAGTCACCTGTCACCTGACCTTGACCTCAATTTCACGGTCCAGCGACTACGTTAAAGTTTTTGGGTTACGACAATTCCTCTGTAACTACGCATGGTAGGATGACAATATTTGGTGTATAGGTTGCTGATGACTAGTACATGACTGTCTGGTAGGTGTCACCTGACCTTGACCTCAATTTCACGGTCCAGCGACTACGTTAAAGTTTTTGGGTTACGACAGTTCCTCTGTAACTACGCATGGTAGGATGACAATATTTGGTGTATAGGTTGCTGATGACTAGTACATGACTGTCTGGTAGGTGTCACCTGACCTTGACCTCAATTTCACGGTCCAGCGACTACGTTAAAGTTTTTGGGTTACGACAGTTCCTCTGTAACTACGCATGGTAGGATGACAATATTTGGTGTATAGGTTGCTGATGACTAGTACATGACTGTCTGGTAGGTGTCACCTGACCTTGACCTCAATTTCACGGTCCAGCGACTACGTTAAAGTTTTTGGGTTACGACAGTTCCTCTGTAACTACGCATGGTAGGATGACAATATTTGGTGTATAGGTTGCTGATGACTAGTACATGACTGTCTGGTGGGTGTCACCTGACCTTGACCTCAATTTCACGGTCCAGCGACTACGTTAAAGTTTTTGGGTTTCGACAGTTCCTCTGTAACTACGCATGGTAGGATGACAATATTTGGTGTATAGGTTGCTGATGACTAGTACATGACTGTCTGGTAGGTGTCACCTGACCTTGACCTCAATTTCACGGTCCAGCGACTACGTTAAAGTTTTTGGGTTACGACAGTTCCTCTGTAACTACGCATGGTAGGATGACAATATTTGGTGTATAGGTTGCTGATGACTAGTACATGACTGTCTGGTAGGTGTCACCTGACCTTGACCTCAATTTCACGGTCCAGCGACTACGTTAAAGTTTTTGGGTTACGACAGTTCCTCTGTAACTACGCATGGTAGGATGACAATATTTGGTGTATAGGTTGCTGATGACTAGTACATGACTGTCTGGTAGGTGTCACCTGACCTTGACCTCAATTTCACGGTCCATCGACTACGTTAAAGTTTTTGGGTTACGGCTGTTCCCCTGCAACTATGCAGGGTATGGTGACAATATTTTGTATACAGGCCGCTGCTGATATTTAATGCTATTTACGTAATGCTTATGACGAAATTTATTTTCGTTACTGATGCGGAACACAGGCGAGACGTTTTTCTGTGTCCACACTTGTTATTATGTGGTCATAACACTGTAGTATAAGGTGGTCCTTGCTATTGTATTCAGTTGTCCTAACACTGTAGTATTAGCTGGTCCTAGCTATTGTATTATGTGGTCCTAACACTGTAGTATTAGCTGGTCCTAGCTGTTGTATTATGTGGTCCTAACACTGTAGTATTAGCTGGTCCTAGCTATTGTATTATGTGGTCATAACACTGTAGTATAGGCTGGTCCTAGCTATCATAAAAGGTGGTCCAAGCTATTTTTATTATGTGGTCATAACACTGTAGTATAAGGTGGTCCTTGCTATTGTATTCCGTTGTCCTAACACTGTAGTATTAGCTGGTCCTAGCTATTGTATTATGTGGTTGTAACACTGTAGTATAAGCTGGTCCTTGCTATTTTTATACCCCCTGCAAACTTGTTTGGGGGGGGTATATAGGAATCACCCTGTCTGTCTGTCCGTCTGTCTGTTCGTCTGTCTGTCCGTCTGTCCACATCACTTGAAAGTGCAACTCCTCCTAAACCGCTTGATGAAATTTAATGAAACTTGGCATAAAGAAATTACATTATACATGTATGTAGATTTGAAGGATTTTTATTGACCTCGGATATCTTTAAGGGGAGATAATTGGACTTGAAAGCAAAGCAGGGGTATCCCTTTGTGAGGGTGCTCACAGTCCACACTTGTTTTAAGTGGTTCTAACACTGTAGTATAAGCTGGTCCTAGCTATTGTATTAGGTGGTCCCAACATTGTAGTATATGGTAGTCTTAGCCATCATAAAATGTGATCCAAGCTATTTTTATTATGTGGTCCTAACATTGTAGTATAAGGTGGTCCTTGCTACTGTATTATGTGGTTCTAACACTAGTATAAGCTGGTACTAGCTATTGTATTAGTTGGTCCTAGCTATAGTATAAGGTGGTCCTAGCTGTTGTATTAGGTGGTCATAACATTATAGTATAAGGTGGTCCTAGCTGTTGTAAAAGATGGTTCTTTTATTTGTGTTCCTAGCTATCATAAAAGGTGATCCTAGCTATCATTAACATCTGTTTATTTATTTTCAGTTTTCCTTTGGAATACACATTTAGTATCTGCATTTAATAAGATTTGATTAAAGCAAATTTCAAGATAAAAGATCATGTGGACCTTTTTTTTTCCATTAAACTCCATAAAATATAGACTCGGTTGAATGTTCTTTGCATTAAATGGAAGGTATGTTTAAAAGGAAAATGAAAAATGATGAAAATGGACGTGAATTTTTTTATGGTTACTTGGAAATCAGAAAACATGAGCACATTTGAATATCTTACTACATGTACTATGAAAAACAAAAACCAACAGAAGAAAAGATGGATGATAGGTGGCAGCACTACCACTTCATGATAACTGATAATCAGACATTATAACAGTCAAAGATCCTTGTTTTGGTTACAAAATTAATTCTTTAAACAATTATATAACTTCTGAGTGATTTTAAGGTTCATCATAATCTTTCACATAATATGACCATTACTGGGATAAGTTTATTTATCAAGCGGGATTATACAAAATACAAATTGGGACCTCTGTGGCCGAGGGGTTAAGGTAGTTCATCTACTATTGATGACATGGTCTGTAAACAATGAGATTACCGGTTCGATTCTCACTGCAGGCAGGGTGTACTTGATTCCAAAATCTAAATTGACAAGGATTGCCAGTTTTCCCACCGCAGGTTGGGGGTTTTCTCTGGGTACTCCGGCTTCCTCCCCAATAAAAACTGGAGGCCATGATATAGCTGAAAAAATTGCTGAAAGTGGCATTAAACACCATATAAAATACAAATTTAAAGGATATAGCTATACCAGGGCTGTCAAGTTTTGATGAGCTGCTCGTGTGAGATTTGCCTAAAAATTGAAAGATCAAAGGAAAAAATAAAAACAGCAAAGAAATTTGCTGCCAAATTGTGGACTAGATGCGTGAGTCTCACGCGAGTTGCGTGACACTTGACAGGTCTGCTATACAGAGAAATGCACTTCATGGTATTTTATTTTTTTCTTTCATGCAATATGTGAAGTAACTCAAATGTAGCTGTCATGCTATTTAAAATCCCCTGTGTATAATAAATAATTGGTACAAATGAAAGGACCTATAAAAAATATAGGTATATAGATACTGTCATCCCTTATTATTCTGAACTTTGCATGGTTAGTGCCATTTTTTAATGGGATTTTAGGCAATATGTTAAAACAAACCATATGAACATCACATTGGAAATGTAACACGCCATGTATAGTTATCATAACAATGACTTGTATACAGAAATGTACTAGCAGACGGTCAACTTCAGTTGTACCCCCTGTAAACCATATTCTGCATATCAAATGACTAGCATCTCTGAGTATGTGGGACTTTGGATGCAAAAGATCAAAATTATTTCAAAATGTGGTTCCAGAACAGACATTTGTTTATGTGATTACTGGTATAGACTTCTGCCTCCTATTTATATATCCAATTTTTAAAACAGAAAAATAGATTTCATTGTTTTTGGTTTTCTTTTTCTCATTATGCCACCATCACAGAAAGTTAGGGGCATATTAATTGGCCGTCAATGGGTTTCTTTCTTCCCTCTCTTCATCCATATTGGCTTGTCCAGCTATCTATAGTTTTGGGGCTACAGCATTTATATTTTGTATGATGTTTGGACACATGATGATGGTTATTATACTCCCAGCAAACTGCTTTGGGTGGGGTTTATAGGAATCATCCTGTCTGTCTGTCTGTCTGTCCGTCTGTCCACATCCCTTGTAAGCACAACTCCTCCTAAACCGCTTGATGAAATTTAATGAAACTTAGCATAAAGGAAGTACATTATATGTGCATGAAGGATTTTTATTGACCTCAGATATCATTAAGGGGAGATAATTGGAAGGGGTAGTTGGGGGGTGGGGGTTTCCCTTTGTGAGCATGCTTACAGTCCACACTTGTTTTTTTTAACCTACATATAGTTGGACTTTCAGTTTGCATGCCATGTAGGGGTTCATGTTTTGTCAGGCTATGTTCTTGTACAGCTTTGAATCTGCAGCATTTGGTAATATATTTGAACACATAATGATGGCATGTAGGGCCAAAGAATTTTGCTTATCATTAAATTTTCTTATAATTAGAGACTGGGGTACATGCCTTTTATCTTCTCCTTCAATTTTTTGAGCTACAGCATTTAGATTTAGTATCATGTTTGTTAACATTATGAAAGTGTGCAGGACCAAGGGATTTTGATTTTTTTTCAATTAGAGATAGTTGGACTCAGTTTGCATGTTGCAGGTTGTATTGGGGTACATGGCTTGTCTGGCTATCTTCTTTCCATCTTTTCAGAGCTACAGCATTTATATTTAGTAGCATGTTTGTACACTTAATGGATGCATGCAGGGCAAAGGATTTTAATTTTTGTGAAATATTGTTAAAACTGGAGATAGTTAGCAAGCCAGATTACTGATATAAAGGGGTCCTTGTCTTATATGCTATCTTCTCCCTCGTTTTAATAGCTACAGCATTCATATTTAGTTAGCTGTTTTTGCACATAATGCAGGTGTGCAAGACTAAAGAATTAAGATTTTCATCAAATTTTCTTTAAAATTCCTGCCTGTTACAACATACCCATCATGTCACTGTCAGGTGGGGGGGGGGGCATCATTTATGTCTTAAGATACACTTTACATTCTAAAAAAATCAATTTCAAATTCTTGGCTGAGGGGACATTCCTCTTATCTAGTTTCAATGAAAAATACACTGTTTGTTTAAATTTCAATGTAATTAAAAATTGATGAATCACAAATAAAAATTTTAGTTTTTTTATATGAATTTTTAATTTCTCACTTAAACAAAATATTTAACTACTGTTTCATACCTGGAGCATGAACAACAACTGTTTCATACCTGGAGCATGAACAAACTACTGTGTTTTGTTCAAAATATTTCAAAATTTAGAAATTTTTGTTTGTAAGATTTGTATTCTTGTAGAAAATTTTTTATGTCTGTTCTCCACTAATTCTCCTTTCTTATGTTACTGGACTTTTGTATCAAACTTCTTAAATAATATAAGAATCTTCTTTAGACGTTTTCTTTATATTTTCTGTTTAATCTTGTTCTGTCATTCTGCTTAAGTACATAGATTTAGAAATAGCGACTGGATATTTTAATTACTGTTTGTAAAAAAAAAAGTGCAGCCTTATAAATCCTGCAGTTAAATTTGTAATATATTTTAGAAACTTTTTTTGAGGCAACTATATTGCATGTAAGATTTAAGGCATGTAAGAAGTGAGATGATTCAGTGCTTGTTGTGTTGTAAACAATGTCTGTTGACAATGCTAGATTAGTAAAGGGTTAGTTATAAGTTTGGGGTGAATGTTTGGTCCTGGTTAGCTATTGGCATTGCATGGTCTTTTGCCATCAGTATCTTCCATCATTAATTTCTTTTAAAAAAATCTCCTCTGTAACTGCTAAGCCAATTAAACACAGTTAGCATAAATCATTGTTAGAATATCTGTTATAATTTAAAAAATTTTTGTAACCTCTGACCAACCAACATGTCTACCATGGCAAAAATAGTACATATGGGTAAAATACAGCTGTCTTTTATCCTTAAAATTATTATCAAAGGGCTCATAGGAGTTATTGCCCTTACATGACTATTTCTTACATCATATGTAACTTAAAACTAAAAAATCTCTGAAAATGCTAAGCCAATAATTTAACTGAATCATTCTTATGTATGTCATTATACAGTGATTTTTGTTGCCACAGATTGACAAATATGGCCAAGATTATATCAACATGTTTTTGACTTTCTAAAATTAAAACTGAGAACCAATGACACTTCAACATAATCTATCATTAATTTAATTAGTCGAAAATTGTCAACCTAATCCTTATAGGAATTATTGCCCTAAAATTACTGTTTTACCAATTTTCAATGTTTTGGCTATTATCTATTGTTTGATGAAAGATAGCGACTGTAAACAGTCTAAATGATTTGCAAGATAGGAAGTCAGTTATAATCAACAAATAAATCACCAGCTTTTTTTAGTTACTGACCTTTATTTACAAATTTTTCTTCTTACTTTTTTTGCATTTTGCTATTTTTTTAAACTATCAGACAGAGAGATCTGTAAATAGATTGAAAGACCAGCTAGTCAAGATTGCAAATGCATCAACACTTCATTGACTCCTCAATGTGTATTTTTTCAATTTTTCTTCTTTCGTCTATTTGTTTAAAAACTAACATATCTAGAAAAACTCTAAACAGAAAAATGATCAGCATAACAAACACACAGTGGACAGTTTGTTCTATAATTCAATAAATGTGCTTCAGATCTGTACTGTTTATCTTATTGCAAACCAATGCATGGCTGATAAGGGGTTCTGTCAGACAGTAATTGCCAGCTTATGTTCTGTTTGCATGAGTGAGATGTATATATTGTCCTTTTGTCATGTTTAACAAGTTGTTTGCTTGATGTTACTTTTTGCCTAATAATATTTATTATTTTGTCCCAAAAATCTAAGCAAGCTAAATTGGTAAAAAATAGATAAATATGTAGATCTTTAATTACTGCAATATTACATTGTTAGATAATTTAACTAACAGTTACATTTTTCCGGCATTTTATGGAACTGAATTTTTAAAATGCGATTGATGTTTTAAATGCTAGTGAAAAACTTTAATAAATTATGTTGTTTTGTTATAAGGATTTAAAGTGTGACATTTCTTGCAAGTTTACAATCAATAAGGTTATGCAATAATCTAAATCCATTGTATTTTTTATATTACTGTACAGAAACATAATATTTTCTATAGAATGTAACCTTAAGTTATAGTGAAATAAATTTCCATATTGCTGTAGTGCAAATATACTTCACAATTCATGACGGTATTGATACATGTATCAGAATTGTATTTTCACCGAAATCAATGCTTTGCTATACAATAAAAAGGTTATTGCATGAATGTTGGGTAATATCATTCCTAATAGAATATGTATTGCATTTACAAACTTGTGCAATATAAAATTATACTGGATATATAATACAATTACTGACTTTAATGTAGGTTGCTATCTGTATCTCAAACCTCAAAAATGTATATTCACCTTGCAAAATGTAATATTCACCAAACAGCTAGGCGAGATCAATATACATTTTTCATGGTTGAGAAACTGATAGCGAAGTCAAAGTGAGTAACTGTTTTATTACATGAATAAAACCAACATATCCCTGTCTATCAAATCAAATCAATTAGCAGCAGGTGCATCCATAGTTTGTGATAAGATTTTTGTGTTATAAATGTATGCATGAATCAGATAAAAAAAACAAGTTAATATTGTATTCCTCTTGATCGCTTGTGTAATGGAAGTGTGCAGCATTAAAACAATTACCATATTTTGATGCAATTTTAGTGCTGTATATGATTTAACACGAGGCAAAAGTATTTAGACTAATAAAAACATGGGAATTACTATTCATTTAATAATCCTCAATATTCATGCTTTAACCCAATAATATAATTATACATTTATTATATAATTTTAAACTAATACTATATTGAATAATCCTGATAGATATCTCTGTAATGGTCTTGGTTGTTAGGACCAGTGCCTTTAATATCAATTTTTGCCCATTTTGTTTATGTAATGCCTTTTTAAACATGAATGAATTTCTTGTCCATAATATTCAGCATAGTGTAATACAAAATAAAATAAACACACATACTGTGTTAAAAGTGGCACAAAGTATGTTTGTAAAATTATTAATAGGTCAAAGATCAGTAAATTCAGTTTTGGTAAAATATTATGTAACTGAATTGTAGTGTGTTTTGGTTACTTAACATTCATCTGATCAAGCATACTTCAAAGAGTTGTTTTTAAGAAAATTTTATATAAAGTATAGCCATCTTCAATTAAAAAAAAGATTTTTTTTTAAATGGCCCAAAACCTCTTGTTTAGCAAAACTTCTACAGTAACTGTGTAATTTCACAAAACATGGTATATTGATGTTCCTTTTATCATTTCATCCATTAAATTTGATATTATGTGACAATGGTTTAAATTAGAAATGGAATTTTAAAGCTTTAATTGTAAGCAACTAGACTAGGTAGCACTTATTAATAACAATAACATCACATTTTTCATATGAATTGTAGTCCTTTACATTGTATTATGTGTAGAATGAATGATTTAAGACTCTGTATACATCTTAAACAGTAGTATTTAATGTGAGTAGGGATTTGATGTGTTTCAGTTTTGACATAGACGACATGATACGATTCACACTCACAGTGAAAAAGAACTACCGCAACGTTCCGTACCACAACTGGGCACATGCTTTTTCAGTGGCACATGCAGTTTACACAGTCATCAAGACAGCTAAGCACAAGTTTTCACCAGTGGAAGTAAGTATCAAGTAACTCGACAACAATTTAAATAATAAAGAGTTACTTGTATTGTAATCACTACATAGTTTGAAGTTATATTAAAAAAATATTCATAAGTGATGATGTAGATTTCTGCACAAACATGTCACGTTTTTGATCCAGTCCAGAGACAGAAAATTTTCTTAAGCTATTAGGTAACAGAAATTTAGTCTTGAGACTGGAATTTTGGCAAATAATCTTCATAGATATAATACATGTGTATAGGTTTAAATATGCAGAAATATCAATCAGATGTTCAAGTAAGTTGCCTTGGTTTACTCTCAAACTGAATTTATTGTAACCCAATCTAAGTCATGATCTACTGAACACACAAAAGTTTCATGAAATCTGTTTTGTTTGAATGGTGTTTAAAACCATTTTTAGCAATTTTTAGACTAAATCATGGTGTCCAGTTCCTTATTGGAGAAGGAAACTGGAGTACCCGGAGAAAACTGGCAATCCTTGTGAATTAACAAAAAAAGTAGAATAGAGTTAGAGCTTTTAATATTATACCATCTATATCTATTGATGTTGTATTTATCTATCACTCTTTAGTGCTTAGCCCTATATGTGGCTTGTTTATGCCACGACTTAGATCATCGTGGAAAAACTAATGCTTTTATGGTGAAGAGTGCATCTCCTTTGGCAGCTATATACTCTACCTCTACTATGGAGCACCACCACTTCAATCACACAGTTACAATTCTTCAGGTAAGTTATCTCCCTTTTGTATTTTTTAAATGATGTGATATCATTCTTTTTACCAACCCAGTCACATTAAAATTACTTCAGAATATACCTCCAATAATAATAACTCACTACAGTAACATTTAATTACTATGTAAGAACAGTTCTTAAAAATTCTCTACACCTTATTGACTAGTCAGTCTCTACAAACACCTCGGAGTGTTGCAGTACAATTATTAATATAACTGGGACTGAATATAATATTTAACATCCGTCCGACCAAGGGCATTAAGTTGTCGGTGTAGGATGTAAAAAAACTCCCCAAGTCAAGTCAAGTCAATATTTAACAGGTTATTTAAGAAATAAATTATTGTAAGTGGGCTCTACATGGTCAGACCTTATTTTGTCAATACTTTCACACGATAGTGAGGTATAAAATGACAACAAATATAAGTTCTAATTCGCAAAGATCCCAATTGCAATTATCTATTTTGATTTAAATATGTCTGATGAATGTTTTAAAATTTTGAAGTGGCTCTAAAAGGACACTAAAATGGTAACATTATGTTTTGAAACAAATAAAATTGACATAAAATATATGCTCGTCATATAATTAAATATATGTACCTTTTAAGCAAAAAATAGCAAGAAATCTTAACAAAATTGCATTGTTTCAGTTTGAAAATTTTCAGTTGAGCATATATGACGTCACAGCAGGCTCTATGCTTACTAGAATCCTAATGTGTTTTCAAAGGGTATGGAGGACACATTAGAATAAAGAATATAATCTGTTCAGAAATTTGAAATATTTCCTTATCATTTAATTTTAATGATAATACTTACAAAATAGATTATTGAGACCGGGCTCTATGTAAATTAAAACATGGTCAGACTTTATATTTTTCAGTATTTTATAAACAACGATAGCATGATAGCGAAAGAAAGGCAAGATATATTGTATTACCTGGGTTATTCCATTTGAATTGGCCAATCACATTGCAGCTTACAAAGCAAATTATATATTCATGTTTGTAAAGACTTTATATCAATAAAATTTTATGCAAGAAATATATTGATTGGATATTTTCTGTTTACAGAATGAAGGACATAACATATTCAAATACCTAACATCAGACCAGTATAAACAGGTAAATATAAATATTTATTAAACTTCCGTTTTTAGAAAACATTCTGATTGGCCAGCTGTCAATCACAAGATGTGAACTATCATGAATGTTCTGCAACTTCATTAACAACCCTATAAACTTCAGGTTGCAAGGCTTTTTTGACTACCTCTGATTTTTTCCACCAGATGGGACCAACCCAATAAGGCATTTACTTATCTTGGGCATATCCAGGATTTTTCAAGGGAGTGTTTGGGAAAAAGTTTTTCTGATTGGGTTTTTTCAGAAAAAAACTGGAACTCCAACCATCAATGGATCAATCAGTGGTTGCAGTTTGAAGCCTGGTATCGAGTTAAGTAACAACCTCAATGTTTAAGTTGTATAGTTGTCTGTTATCGGCAGCCTGGTATCGAGTTAAGTAACAACCTCAATGTTCAAGTTGTATAGTTGTCTGTTATCTGAAGGCTGTTGCTGCTGTTTGGACATCAACAATTGCTAACTTTTGAGCGTTTTCCAATGTGATAGAGAATTCTGGGAAAAACTTGAAAATGATGGATGTTGTTACTGAAAATCTTTTGTTTATTGTAACTGTTTGATTGGATCTTAAAAAATCATGCATGCATGTGTAATTTTGTCATCACTTCATAAGTTGTCCATCATCCTTCCATCTGTAACTTTAAAAAAATCTTCTCCTCTTAAACCACTTGGCCAATGTTTTTAAACCTGTATCAGGGGTGGTGATCTATGGACAAACATGGCTGCTATTACTTACAATAGAACAAAGTGGTCAACACACATTTCGTTCAATATCTCAAAAATTATAATAGCTTAAGAAAAGAACTACCTCAAATTTATCATAACATTAAGCTTTACAAATTTTTCAATTAGTCTGGAGTTGGGTAATGACTTGGAATTATTGCCCTAAAGGTATAGCTTTTGACAAATTATCAGTTTTTACAATATAACTCAATATAACTTAAAAATTTCTCATGACAGTTTTTGCCCTTAAAAAAACTATAACAGCTAGAGTAAAATGAGTAAAATGCAAAAATGATTAGTAAGGCATGGCCTACATATGACTGTGACAGGTGACTCTTTATAGGAATTGTGTCATTGAATAACGATTTCGGACGAAAATGTCAGTTTTTATTATCAATCAAAACAGCAAAAGTAAAAGTGTGAATTACAAAAGTAATCAATAGGACAAGGATTACAAAGTGTTTAGTTGTTCAAAAATTGTCAGTTGACTCCTTAGTAGGAGTTTTTGCCCTTTAATGACAAATTGAAGAACTTTTTAGTTTTTTGCACAGAAACTTAAAAGCTTTAACAGCTATAGGGAAACTGTATATTGCAAAAATGTCATTCATATAGTTTTGCAGCTGAGCGATTACAAGCTCCTAGAAGCCTCTAGTTAATGAATATTTGTTTTCTAATTATTATTTGTTTGGTATTTTACAGATTCTAGGTGATATCCGGCAGTGTATCTTAGCAACAGATTTAGCTTTATTCTTTGGAAACAGAGCACGATTACAAGAAGTTGCTGATAAAAAGGAGTTTTCTTGGGACAATGATGAACACAGGTAAATAACATTAAGATTATAAACAATAAGAACAATTTGTAATGAAACAATATTTTTGCTTAATGAGTTTTCTTTTTATTTGTACTGAATATATAATTTTCTCTATTTCCAAACTTCTAGCATTTGTAGCACAGCTGACTTAAGTCAGACCAACATGACCATTCTAGTATCTATTTCTATTGGCTGATTGAACTTCTAACATGTCTTCTATTTAGAATTCTTATTTCTGTTTGGGTAAAGTTATATAAATCTTCTGATCTAAAACTAATACATGTAGTGGAAAATTAATTGTAACTATAAGACTTGTTATTAATATCATTTTCAAAGATTTGTTAATTTAATTTTTTAAAAGAGTAATTTAAAAAAGGCACCATATAAAATTTATTTATTTTTAGTTCACGTGTCCCAAAGGGTCAGTGTGAGCTATTCTCATCACTTGGCTTCTGTCGTTGTCAGCAGCAAACTTCATGTTTCAATCTTCTCCAAAACCACTTGGCCAGTTAGAACCAAACTTGGCAGGAATGTGTATTGGATGGTTCTTAACAAAGTTTGAGTTTTCAGTGCTGATCAATTATTCAACATGGCTTTCAGGACCAATAATGCATTTTGATTGTCTGAATTTAAAAAATTTTTCTTCCATTTGAAATATTGCAGAAATGTACCTTATATGGTCCTCTACAAACTTTTGAGTTTTTTGTGCCAATCCAAATCCAAGATGGCACCATTGCAGGACTTAGTTTAACATAGGTACCTATGGGATAAACATAGAATAGCTTCTTCTCCAAAATAGTTTCACACAATCAAGCCAAATTATGCAGAAATGAAGCTTGGATAATAATCCTATAACGGTATTTGAGTTTTTCAAGCCAATTGGAAATTCAACAGGCAGCAAGGACCATTAATGCGTTCTGATTGGCTCAATTTAAAAAATCTTCTTCTTACAGACTGCTTGGGAGATTGATATGTTATATGGCAGAAATATTACCTAGATGGTCCTCTACAGAGTTTGAATTTTTTGTGCTGATCCAAACTCCAAGATGGCCACCATTCCAGGACTAAGTTTAACATAGAACCCTATCGAAAAACATACAAACAGTTTCTTCTTTGGAACTGTTCCACACAATAAAACCAAAATATGCAGAAATGAAGCTTTGATAGTTATCTTATTAGTTTGAGCTTTTCAAGCCAATAAGAATTCAACCTGGCTGCCAGGGCTATTAATGTGTTCTAATTGGCTTAATTACAAAATCTTCTTCTCACAAACTGTTTGGCAGATTGATTTGTAATGTTGCATAAATGTACCTTAGATGGTCTACAAGTTGGTGTTTTGTGCCGATCCAAAATACAAGATAGCTGACATCACAGATTTTAGTTAACATAGGACCCTAATGAAAAAAAAATACTATAGCTTCTTTTCTGAATTTATACAACACATTGAACCTAAATTATGCAGGATTTAAGCAAGGATAGTACTTTTATTATTTTGAGTTTTCAATCTGATTGGAAATTCAACATGGCTGCCAGGGCTGCTAATGTGTTCATATTGGCTAAAATTTCAAAATTTGTTTTCTGGCAAACCACTTAGCCAAAAGAATTGTGATATTGTAAACATGTGTCTTATATGGTCTTTTACAAAGTTTGAGTGTTTTGTGCAGATCCTAAATCCAAGATGGCCGACACAGTGGCACATAGTTTAAAATATGACCATATGGAAAAAACATAAGAATTGCTTGTTCTCAGAAACTGTCCTGCACATTAAAACAAATCATGCAGAATAAAGCTGAGATAGTTCAATTATAATTTTGAGTTTTTGCACCAGATTGGAAGTTCAACATGGCCACATTCATAAACAAGCACCTTTAAGACATTATCTTAATTAAGCATTTAATATTAAATTTTAAGAAAATTTTTTTTTTGTAAGTCATGTGAGTGTTATAGGCTCTTATATAAGAGTCTCTAGTTAATTAGGTCAGATTTAGATTTTCTACTCCAACAATGCAAGGTCTAATCCACTGTAACATTCCAGGATTGAAGTAAAGGGGCCCTTTACAGGGATTCATTATTTTTTTACGATCTGACTTACAAGTATTTTTTTACCCTGAATATTAGAATATAAGAAACTTTAAGAAATTGTTTCAATTAATATTTTTATAACCTGACTAAGTCCTAGATTTATGAAAATTTTTAATTTTGTTGAAGAAGGTTGAAATTCTATACATAAGTGACCATCCGAAATAACACTGAAATAGGGTGACATCTTGGTAACTAAATACAGGTTGTTTACAGTCTAATCTATATGTGACCCTCAAAGAGAACACTGAAATAGGGTGACATTCAGGTTGTTTACAGTCAAACCTGTTATATGTATCTCTCCAAGGGAACACTGAAATAGGGTGACATCTTGGTAACTTAATACATGTTAATTACTGCATCTGAAACTGTATTTTAAATTGACAGTTTGTGATGTCACCAATACATTAGAGAAAGACGTCAAGATGCATCAGTTAAATACAGAGGCACTGTTAGGATGCTGAGAAATAATATAAACAATACAATGTGCGACGTTCGCCTGTTTTCATATTACCATCTTATCAAAGTTACGTTTAAATGATCCTTATTGTGATGGTCTCTGGGGTTAGACTGTAATTCATAAAACATACAACTAAAGATAACTAAATGCGGCTTTTTGTTTTTATTACCTTCACGAAAAGATACATATTTGCTCTGTTATTTTTCAAATACAATGCACTTAATGCTATTTTTTTAAATAACAGAAAGTTATTACGTGCAGTAACAATTACTGCGTGTGATCTGTGTGCCAGTGCTAAGCCATGGGAAATACAGCTACAAACAGTTCATACAATATTTGATGAGTTTTATCTGCAGGTACACATGGCATGTTTTATTTCTGCATGTGGCAGCATATCAGTCAGTTGTATTCCTACTCCTTTTGTTTAGCAGGAAAATATTTTCTTTAAGGCATTACCATAATGTTTGCATTGTATATTATATTGCATTGTCACCCAATAACCTCAAAACCTCAAAACTGTGGTTGGGAAATTGATTTTATAATAGTTTGAAAGTCATTTATGCAATACAAGTTACTACATGAATATTGGTGAGCAGTGTCCTAAAGCACAACATTATATTGCATGTGCTACAGGTAATTAGCTTATGAAATTGATACTCAGCTGAGGGCAATATTTCACCTTTATTTATACAGTAACCCAATATTGCTACATATAAAAAAAGCTAATATATATTGCATCTAAATCCATCGTGTAATATTTTACAACTTTTTATTCTCATTTCTTTTTAAGACAGGATTTCTTCTGCTTGATTAGAGCAGTCTGTTTTCCTTGCAAGTAAACCTCTGTTAGACATTACTAATATTTGTCATTTCTACAAAATTTGTCATTTGAATGAAAAATTCACTAAGATACATGTACCTTTCTTTAAATAAGTTGAACTACTTTTGAATAACTGTTCTTTTATCATATATGATTAAGGATATTTTAAGCATGTTTGGAATCTCCAAGATATTTTTTAAAGAAAATAAATCCACTCAAATACTGTTACCTCACATTTCAAATGAGGTTAAAAAATGTTACATGTATGGAGATTTCTTACGTTGCTATACATCATTTATTATTGCAACAGGCTTTATATTTATTTTTCAATGTCATTGGTGTATGTTGCTTATGATATTTGATACAATTTCTGCTCTTTTATGAACAATATGATATTAATTTTCATAGTCCGCTGTCTTCGGAACACACTTGAAGGAATTCTTTTCAGACGTTTGGACTATGAAGAATAAGTCATATTGTTTAATTACTTAAAATCCAAATTATTCATTCCTTCAGCTTTACGAACTTGTCTTGTATTTTGCGAGATAGTTGTTATATTAACATTTTAAAGTCTATAAAAATGCATTTTAAAAAGCTGAATGGTGAATAATAAGAGGCCTTTTATTTTATTGATTGTTCCTATGAAATTATTTTTATCTGCAAATACATGTAATTGTACAAGTTTCAACAGTGTTACTCCCCACTGTAAGACAGATTTTGAAATATGATTTATTGCACCTATGCATTCTTCCATATTGTAATCCAGAATTAAGTAAATTGTGCATATAGGCTTCTGTTAAATGATATTTCAATTGGTTTTGATGTCCTATTAATACATTTTCATGGCTGTGACTCTTAATAACTTAGAAAAAAGCAAATGGCTTTACATTTCTTAAATGATTGCCTTCCTATCTGAAACATAATCATATTCTCAAACGCAAGCGCAAGCAAGTTAGAATATGAGTCTTGCTCATGATTTTTATACATTTTTTGTAACGGGTGTGTCCTTAAAAACTGGAAAAAAAGTCTAAGTGAGAACTCTACTATAAAACATAAAAATGACTTCAGCTCTTTGTTCCCATTTTATGTAAATGAAATTTATATAAATAAACAATAAGTCATTAATATGAATATTTGTATAAGTTATTTCCCTTTAACTGAGTGGGACACACATTGTAGTGACACTGTTCAAATTTTTATTCTTGTAGCCAGCTAAAAATATGCACATTCAAAAAAGAAATTCCAAACTTTTGACACCCTACATATTGATTTCCCTATGGTTTTACAATACATGTACTTACAAATTTTATTTGGATCAGATTAAACAATTATCAAGAATGAAAGGCCTAACTGTACCTATATTATAGGTGTGCTTTACATGTTATACTATATGTTCTGTGAACCTGTTGTTATTTCCAGGCATGTGCTGATGGCTATAAGCATGACAGCATGTGATTTATGCTCTATGTATAAACCTTGGAATATCCAACTCAAAGTAGTTAATGTTATCATGGAAGAGTTTTGGCTTCAGGTTTGTTATCATATACAGCTGTTTTACTGTCAATATTTTCATGTGTATTTTTTTCATTTCAGTCTTAAGTTTTATGACAAATTCATTATTTTTCATAAATAAAAGATTGCTGTTATTGACATGAATTTCACTTTATTATTTTAAATTAATTGGCTCATTTTAGGTGAATTCACATTTCTTCTTTTGAATTTATGAATTCGGATAAGCGTAACTTGGCTATGTATTCTCATACTTTCAGAAGATTTGTATTTGCCAAATAGGGTCAAAGTTCAAGACTTTTAGCTACCAGTATTCTATTTTGACTCATCTTATTGCTTAGCACAATAATAACTCTTCATCATTTTCGTTTTTTAAGTTTTGTTAACTAGACTAGATAAATAAGATTTCTTGCATTATTGAAGATCTCATCATGAAACTGCAGAACATCAATCAATGAGGAGTAAAATTTAATGCCAAGTAGGGTCAATGTTCAAGATTTTAGGCTATTCTTATATTGACAATTTACAACATCCTAAATATAGCTGAAATATTGCTTGCTGGATGTAAGCAAAAAATAATCAGTCAACTGATAATTTACATACATGTCTAATTAAAGACATGTTCTCTTGTGATAATTCTTGCAGGTTTCACACCTAACAGTGTTTAATCTAAGTATTCCAGGATTATACTTGTAGTGAACACCATGCTGTATACTGCTTAAACTCTATTCCTACTTTCTCTGTATTTTTTATTTATTGCCTTGTTACAAGTACATGTACATGTACAATAATTTTTAAGTGAACAGTTATGATATACCAAATAAATTATAGTAAAGCTTAAATGGTCCGTGTCGTATGGGGTACTACAAAAATGTACCTCGGGTACATAATTGTATACAAAAATGTACCTCCGGTACATACTTGGATACAAAATTGTACCTCGCCATTTGTTTTGGCGAGAAATTGTAAGAATGAGACCATTTCAGCGTAAATGATCTCCATTTAGAACTATTTTATATAAAAAACATGTTCACTGCCAATGAGATCTGGGATACCCTAAATTTACACACAGGGTACAATTTCTCGCCAAAACAAATGGCAAGGTACATTTTTGTATACAAGTAGTACCCGAGGTACAGTTTTGTATACAAGTAGTACCCAAGGTACATTTTTGTATACAAGTAGTATCCGAGGTACAGTTTTGTATACAAGTAGTACCCGAGGAACATTTTTGTATACAAGTAATACACAAGGTACATTTTTGTATACAAGTAGTACCCGAGGTACAGTTTTGTATACAAGTAGTACCCAAGGTACATTTTTGTATACAAGTAGTACCTGAGGTACAGTTTTGTATACAGGTAGTAACCAAGGTACAGTTTTGTATACAAGTAGTACCCGAGGTACAGTTTTGTATACAAGTAGTACCCGAGGTACAGTTTTGCAGTACCCCATACGAAAAAAACCAATGCAGCTATAGTAAACTGATTCCAAGTTTATGTTTCAGCATTTGCAGCATGCCTCATTTCGTAAAACATAATTGGGGATTAAAAAACAAAATGTGTTAAAAGTATCATTCTTAGTATGCCCCATTCATAGATTTTTGCTAATATTTTGTAAAATAACTCGGATTAATTGAAAGTTTGTATACATTCTTGAGTTGGCTACCTTTTTATGCCCCCGTGACGACATGTTGGGGGGGGGGGGATTAGGTTTTACTCATATCCGTCAGTCTGTACGAATTTCCATCAAGTCTTTCTCAGAAACTGTACATGAGAACAATTTGAAATTTAGCAGGGTGGTAAGTATCACAAGTTGGACGTCCTAAGTGCCTTTTAGACCTGTCGGACAACTACTACCTGTTTGGGACTTCATTTAGCGGGGACATCTGTGTCCCATGGACACATTCTTTGATTTTTTTGTTATGTTACTTTTATGGAAAAGTCAAGTCTCTATTAGTTTCATTTGATACACAAGTCCATTACTCTGCTTCAAAGACCATAATAATCCTAAATGTCTTTGAATTAGTAAGAATTTCTATCTCCTGTTTAGTTTATATGTGACATTTTAGGGTGATGAAGAAAAACGAATAACTGGTCAAACAAAACCTTGTTTGGATCGCACTTTATCGCATAACTTACCTGAGGATGAGGTATACACACAAACTACCCAAGAAATAGCTTAACAGACACCAATGGTGGATGCAGAAATAATGAACACTTAAAAATACCTCAAATTTTGGCAAAAATAAATTGTGAGATTACAAATAGATATTTTTAGTCAAGTTTCAAAATGTAGTATTTAATAATGTGGTTATTTTTCTGTATCCATAGATAACTCTTGTTTTAATCAGACTCTTTATGACAAAGACCGTGTGTCAAGAATTTAGTATTTTATTATTTTTGGAAACATAATGCACTTTTTTTAATTGGTACCATTTTAATTGCACAAACTAATTCACTGTTCGTTATTCAGGGAGATGAAGAAAAATCACAAGGCTTAACGCCTATGCCAATGATGGATAGAGACAAAAAAGATGAACTACCGCACTTGGAGGTATAAAACCACATTATCATTTTGGATTTCTAAATTCGGTTTTGGCATTTTGACCATATGCGTACACTGGTATATTCTAAAACTTAGAAAAACAAATTTGATCAATTTATAATGGTAATGGGTGGAAAAATAATTGTGTACTGGTGTTGATAATATCTCTTTTATTTAATTTGTTATTCAGTTCCATAAATAAATTTCAAGATATATCATAATTGTGCTTTCAAAGTTTCACTGAATAATTAAATGCTAACATCACAGTCTGTAACAAACCTTCACGACAGCAAAAATTGTACATAATCTTTCCCGGAATCGTTTTGTTTGTTATTTCACAATTAAATACACATGTGATCTTTTATGATGCCTCAGCACTCCTTTTTAATTATGAGATGCATTACTTATAAATTGCCAAAACTTGACAAATATTTAGTCTTTTACCAAACTTGTACATGATTTGGAACCAAGAACCATATTTTACATTATGATAAGGAAAATAACAAGGAAATCGACCAAACAACAAGATCCAAAAGTCAAGGGACAATTACAGATCTGGATATATACAAACATAAACAAAGCAAAACAAAAACAAAAAACACTAAAAGAGAATGTGAGCAACTTGAACTCAATAGAAACCAGGGGTTCACTCAGGGGCTTGTGCAGGACGAGTAAGCAGTGACTGCCTCTAATAAGACACCCGTGGAGTTACTCATTGGTTACTCATTGTCATGCCAAGGGAAAAGGAAAAACTGAAATCCAGGAATAGGAAAGACTACCTAAAATGTCTGATTGTATTTGAGAGATTGATTGCCCAAAATGATCAATTAAGTAATGGCAACGACCATAGAACTTCTGAAGGGATAACATCAACCAGGTTACAACATAAAATGCTTTTTAGTGTCATATAAACACACAATGTCCACAGGAAGGCTCAGACTTGCAACTCAGTGTTCACAGACAGGAGATTAATACAAGATTCCTTGATTGATAAGTGGTTACTATTGTTAGTCAACATCTAGGTTGCCAGTTTGATTCTCACTGGGGACAGGGTGTGCCCTACTCCAATCTTAATTGACAAGTACGGCCAGTTTTCCTACCATAGTTTTCACCCTTCCTGCCCCAATAAAAACTATATTTGGATGCCTTGATTGATATAGCTGAAAAATTACTGAAAAAGGTGTTAAACACCAAAGAAACAAACGAACAAAATCCTAAACTACTCTGCAATGGTTTCTTGAAAAAAATTTTTTAAAAGGTAACTAAACAGGAGACCTGATGTTTTGTTACTAAATAATCTGTATTGAGCTTGACACTGATTAAATAAACTATCCTTTTGTTGAATTCATGTTCAGTATATACTACAATTTAGTTACATTGTATTTAGTGTGTACTAAGAATTATTATTCTCATTATGTTGTCTTTGCAGGTTGGCTTTCTAGTTGGAATATGTTTACCTTGTTATGAACTAATGGCACAGGTATTACCAAATACCAAACCAATGGTCGAGGGAGCAATGTAAGTTTGACTTATTATAGTACTGTAGTTGTGTAGTACTGTAAATGTGAACTTAATTTTAATGTTTTGTTAGTGTGCACCTATGTTAAAATATAAAATAAAACATTTCATCTGAGCATCGATGTAATATTAACAAGCTACAGGAGACATGTGTAGCTGGTAAAATTGGCAGCTTTATATATACTGACAACACCTGTACATGTATGTGTAGAATATGTGTACACTGTCAAGAAGTAAATAATTTATTTGTACAAGCCTTACAAACAGGTTGTCAAGCGAGGCTCTGTCGAGCATTTCTCAGCTGTTTTGTGGTGAGTACAAATACACTTTATATTTTATGATAATGTACGAATATTGTTTTTGTCTTGCAACCCTAAAATACATTTTAGACTAATGGAAAATGTGTACATCCAATCGATAACTGACTTGAAATGTTCTGCATGTATTCAAGTGATATCCTGGCATCACATACAAATTTTTGTATCCAACAGCATGTTGTTATGCAGAACAGAATACATGTACTAGAAACCAGCACACTTTATTTGACACTGCCTCATAAAGCAAAAATTTATTCTGCTACCTTTTTTGTACAGCAATTGATTGCAGGATAAATTTGGCAATACATATGTTATCTTAGAGCATGTAAACCAGCCAATTTTATCAGCTACATGGAACCCTTCTACATTTGGCAATATACATGTGTTGCCATAGAGTATATAAATCATACAGTTTTACCAGCTACAGGGAACCTGTCTACATAGCCATTATGTACTTGTGTTGTCAGGGTATATAAACCAGTTACATGGAACCTGTCTACCTTTGGAAATATACTGGTGTTTTCAGTGCATATAGACCAGACTATTTAACCAGCTACAGGGAACCTGTCTACATTTGGCAATTTACAGGTGTTTTCTTCAAGCCCTACCAGGCTCACCTGACATGAACCATGATAAAGTCTGCCTCAAAACCAAAAAAGCAATTTATTACCAATATATATTATACAAATATTAATACCTTATTTTTTACATGGTTTTTAAGGTTTTCAGTTTATACTAGTTTATTATTTTTTCAGGTCAAATTTAAAGAAATGGAAATATTTGGCTGAAAATAAACTGACAGTAGACGAACTTCCTCCAGAACAATTAGAAAATAATAAAAACAGTGACAACAAATCTGACGAGAAAAATAAACTGGAAACAATTGACGAGAAAAATAAATCGGATACAATTGACGAGAGAAAATCTGAATCTTCAGTTATTGTACATAGTGATAATGATAATGAATTTACTGAAAACATCACATGATCACTCTCAAGCCAATCAGATCGTATGTATTAGAAGTGCTTTATAACAATATATATGTTGAACTGTGCCATTATGGACAAAGACTGAAGATTACGTATTATGTGATATTATTTATTTTGATTGAAATAGAACTGGCATTATTTATATTAAGGAAGTATATGTCTAACAATTAGAAATACTGACAAAACTGGCCTACAGTCCACAATGTTCATTGAAACATGTTTACATTACACAAGAATGAGTTTCTTCTAAAATGTACCATATATGCACAAAACTTTCTTCAATTTCTATTAACATACATGAAGCCATGTGAGACAAAGTTATGCAAATAACAGTTTTTCATAAATGTATTATCAGTCAAATGATACATTTAACATTTTTCTGAAACCTCTTTACAGACACATTGATGCATACAAATTACATGTATTTCTAAAGCATGTTATAAAACATGTTAAGAGGCAAAATGATGCATTATACGGCTTAACTGTGTTAACAAGCATTTTTCTTGAATCATGTTAACATAACTATGCATAAAGCTTTTTACTTAAATGTTTTAACAAAGTTATGCATTGAACTTTTTTCTAAAATGTGCATACGCAGTTATGCATTCAACACTTTTCTGAAACATATTTTTGAGTATAAAATTAATTATTGAACTATTTTTATCAGTTTTTAAGGGCATCAAGTCCACCATGAATTTTAACATGCATTAGGGAAACAGTTATCCTTATCAAAACATTCTATATACATTTAAAACTGAATTGTGAATAATCTATTAGACCTAAAAGATCAAAATAACAATCACCGAGTCTGATAGGATGTTTACATAGGGTAGTGAATTGTATGACCAAGATATCTTTTATGTCATTTTATTTATAATTAACGGGTATGTCTTAAATAAGTAAAGCTATATATGATCACGATGAACAATAGGAAAAAATTATGAAATTTGTGAAATTATAGTTAAATTTTTATTGTTATACATTTCTTGTTGTTTATTATTGCGGATGTTTTGTAGCTTTTTACAGAGAGATAATATTGTTTATATCATTGTATTATATTTCCATAGTAAATAATTCCATATATGCCAAAAAATGTTACTGTGTGTTAGTATTTACATAAATGGAGATATATTAGGAAGTATTTTATCTTTAGTGATATAAGTTGATAATAAATATAAATTAGAAACGTGTTTTGACCTAGCTTCATATTACCAGTAATGTGTTATTGTCTATCAGGTTGTTGTGGCCGTTTATAACATTTTAATTTTCTGTTGAGAATGCCTGTATAAATGAAGGAATAAATGTATTTTTATTTACATGTTTTCATTGGTTAACAAGACTGATATATGGTATTATTTAATATTAGCCATACAGTGATATTGTGTGCTCGGGTCGCTTTATCCATACAATGTCTTTAAGGTCTTAGTTCTTTTAAATGTTTCAGTGAACATAATCAGTGTTCAGATGCATTTTTTCGGTTACTTTTTACAAATATTGATACCTCTTATTTAAATGTAAATTAAAAAGAAAAAGTACAAAAAAATCTTGACTATTTTGTGTTTTTTTTTATTTTATTAAATCCGAAGTTGTCTCCCCTTTTCATTCTAAGCTATGTTGTGTCTATGACACTATAAAACAGATTGTATATGTATTGACATTGTAAATTTGTTATTTTTCATTAAATAATTTTACATTTATTTTGTTGTTGTGCATTCCTTAGTATATATACCCTGAAGTATAATGGTGGCTGTATAGGAGTATACAATTATCACCATCGTTGGAACCCATAGGCTTGCTTGAATGTGGCTTAACTTTTCAATGGGCAACACTCTTACAACTGTGATAATTATTATATTACAAAAAAAATTATCCATTTTTGAGAGAGATGACAGAAAATGTATTTCTGATATTTTAAAGACACCTCATGGGATGACAGTAAAGCTGAATTACTTCCCCTTTTAGGACACCTTTAATTAAAGCATTTTTAATGCTTAAATTATAAATTAAAACAAATAAATCCTAGTAAAAATTCACAATGTATGTTAACGAGACAGTCTGTGACAGTTTGTTTACAATAGAAACAACTGAGTTATGTCTATTGGAAACACAGGAGGTCCACAAGGGAATGGGAGTTCTATTCCCTTTGTAGACTCTCGGCAGCATAGGTTCTTCACATAATGGAAGCTGACACAAAATAGATTTGTCCAATGACCTTACATTCAGTTTCATTAGTAGCATGTTTTTGTGTGCATGTGCTGGAAATTATTACATATAGTAAACTGGTTCTAAAACCCATAAGGATCCATGGTAAAGACCGGTTCTCGTGAATATTGTTAAATTTTCTAGTAGGGTGTGATTAACCAGGGTAAACAGAATTTATCAACAAGACTTCATGAAATTATATACTATGAACACCATTTCAAATGAAGCATACAATATTGTAACACATTTACCTAGAGGCAGAATCCTCATACAATGGTAGGTCAACTTTCTGAGTCATTTCATTAAAGAGATGTGAAAAATTATATAAGGGCTTACTTGTACAGAATACTAGTAGACTGTCTTGTTAAGAAAGAACTTAAAACTTTGTCTAAACAAAAAGAAGTCTTTTGTCTACATGTTTGGCTTAAAAAGCTTATCTGTATTAGTTTAATATACCAGTAAATTAATGTTAATTTAATCATTAAAACAAGACCTTAAATTATGTTTTGTTCAAGATCTTCAAGGTTATAATAGGTATTCAGTTACAGGAAAATATAATGTACTACCTCTGTCTTGGCCACTGATGCATTTATATTGACTGTTGGCTTTAATTTTGTCCTTTGTTTCTTTTTAATGAACATAAATTGATCCTAAAAACACTTTATTATTAACGATGTATTTCCTACTGTTCTTTGTTCTAAAACCATTTTCTGTTATTTTCCAAATTGTTGTATAATCTGTGTAATTTGTGACTGCAATTTAACGCAACATTATACAAAATCCTGTATGCCCTTAAATACTTAGGCGGTTATTTCATTTCTTACAGAATAATAATTAGTTTAAAATATTCTCATGTTCGACCAAGTTTTGTGTATGGGGGAATTAGCCGACCAATGTAATTTTGTGGCTTAAGTCATTAATAAGAAATATATTACCGGTTTATAATAATCTATAGATTATACGACTGGCAAAGACTCTTTGTTCAATACACAGACGAAATTTCTTAGTGAATACACTATTTATACCAGTTTATACACTTAGATGACCCATTTCAAGTAAAAACATGTTTCTATACTTTCAACTATATACATCTACCAAAGCTGTTTTGTATAGTCTTACTTACGTATTACCTATATATCTTACCACACTTATTCCACTTACTCAATTAAATGAAAGTCCTTTATAATCCTTCATATTCTGACTAGTAAGCAAAAACAGTTTATTTTTCTATATTTTGCCACTAACAGTGTCTACTTAATATAACCATTATTTTTTGGTTTCACATTATGTTGTTGTATCAGCTGCTTTACTTTAGTAAATAAGCAAAATTCTCCTTTAGAAAATTATTATTTTTAGACAAGTATTTGTTTTTTCTGTGTTTACCGAGATATTGAAGTTACTAACAATATTTAGGTTTTTACACGTGGGTTTTTACCGTTATATTTAAAAGTTTATATCCGTTGCATTAAGTCTAGATATTGAAAATAACTACAATATTGTGGTCTTAGAGTTGTATACATGTTGTTCCATGTTTGACAATACAAATACAAGTTAATGAGCAGTAGCTACTGTTGACTCTGCTAAAATTACAGTATCACCGTAATTGATATTGATTGATTGAACGTTTGCTTTACGTACAGGTAGCAGTATTTCTGCTATATTCAGGACAAGAACAAGTTAACAAGCAATAAATAAAATAAAAAGGTGGTCGGATGGGAAATAAACAATAAAACCTTGACAGCCACTGGAAAAGTATGGAATAGGATAATGACTGAGACTTTAGCCTTTTGTAGCGGCTACAATGAGCCTACTGTACAAAGGAGTCTTTATCGTGGAAGGCACGTGGCACTCTCCAAACACGTCACCCACTACGGTCCGAGACTAGGCTTTCCGTATTATGACCTGACAACCCCCAACGATAGGGTCTCCCCGTATCCGCCACCCGGGGACACACTGGGCTGCTCTGTGGGTCGAACACTGGGAACCCTTCCAGTATGGTCCAGGAGTTACTGATATAAACAAAAACAGTAGCTGCATGACATCAACAAAATCAAACAGGTTAGCTGAAGTGTATTTTTGTTTGGTTTATATCTGTTTTATACTAGTTTTTTTGCTTCTGTTAACAAAGCCGGATTTAATGAAACAAGTTTTTGCGCGACTCTTTGATGAAAAGTTAGCTACATTTTATTTGATTCTTGTCATTACAATGTATCAACTGAACAACTGTAATTTTTTTTAAGTATTAACAAAAGTCAAAAGGACACATTTAGGTATATAAAGCTGAACAAACGTTTTTGTTAAGATAAACAATGATAAAAATAAAACCTTGGTAGTAATAGAAATTACAAGATTGAGTTTCACTTCTGGTAAGCAACAAAAATTCAGTCGGTAAACTAGATGCTGATATTGACTATGTACATGAGCAAACTCTGTAGATGAAGTAAAAGGTCTGAAATTAAGCTAAAGCATGTATATACATTTATACAAGGTACAAACTGTCTTCAGAGGCTTATATGGCTCCTGCTACCTTGACTGAAGCAGTGGCGGCGTCTGGTGTTAGCTGATTCTCTAGCAAGATGAATCGAGGGAAGAAATAGTGGTGATAAGACAATATTATTCCTCTGATGTTCTTTAGTTTTCGTAGATGAGCACGTCTAATAGTTGTTATTAATGCAGGTGTAGGGTGGCATGTTATTGGTATTACAATCAGTTGGTTCACAGTCTTGTTGTACAGGGGCGGATACAGGATTTTCGAAAGGGGGGGGCGTAAAAAAGGTATATCGGAAAAGGAGGGCCACGAAGTGGTCCTCCCGCGCCTCGCAGAGGCGCATTTATGGCAGGGGTAGTACCGTTAATGCATTAATTTATGTCGAGGACGAGCGGGGATTACATTTTTGACTTTGCGTTGGTTGTTACCCTCCCTTTTCTCTTTTTGTTTCCTTCGCCACTGTTGTACATAAGGAAAGTTAGACTTGGATACATACACTGTATTTTATTGAATGTAAGTTTCTTGTTTTCAGTTGTAGATATAGGTATACATGTAGTAACATTTATTTTATGACTAGGTTTTTTATGTTCTTGAGTTAACATTTTTTATACAGAAACTTACAAAGCTAGACTTGGATAAAAGTTGTGTTAATGGAGTACAATGTATTTTAAAGAACGTTTAATTATAATTTACTTCTATATCACAGTTTTTTTTATTACTGTTAATGAAATAGAATAATTAGGTCCTTGTCAGCAAAATTCTTTAATTGTAAAACAACCAAAATTCATTCTTAAATCAAATCAATCAATGGTTTGCTATGATTGCATTACTTTCTTATCTGTTTTTTTCTTAATTGTGTTTTAGATTTAATGCATTTGAAATAGTGTTATTTAATGAGTATTACATAAATATATTTTCTTATTATGATATATGTTTGACATTTTTTCTGTGACTTTTTTCTATCAAAACTGTGACTTTCTTTCCGTTTACCCAAGGAATTGTTTGATATGCAGTGGTTCATAGTTCAGCTGTTTTAACGTGTTATCACAGTCGCAATTTGTAGTCAATTAGTCTGGTAATCACAAATCAGGCAAGGTGTATTTGACTTCAACCTCATTTGACAAGGGATGTCCTTTTTCCAGAAGGTCTAGAGAGCTCACCGGGTTCTCTGGTTTCCTTTACCAATAAAAAATGAACGCCATGATATAGCTGGAAAAACGCTTCGTAACATAACTTCAATACAGTATACAATAGTACGTATAGCGAACTCACATGAAGTGAATTGCCAAATAACAGTTTAACGTATTTTATTTTACATGTAGATGTATCAAAGCGTTCTCAGGAGCAGTTGGCATTACAATAAGAATGTTATTGTGTAAATCTTTCACTATTATCATATTTGAACACGTATGCGTGTTTCTCAAATCAGTCTTGACATCTAAATAAGATATTGTATACTTCTTCAATATTCTTTCTTTACCACATGACGATGTTCTCTTAATTGTCTTAAATGTTTTTAGTTGAATTTGGTTATAAGCCACTTTTAGGAAATTTTCAGCTATATCTTGGCGTCCGCTTTTATATAGAAAGCCGCAATACTTGATGAAAACCCCCGACCTTCGGCAGGACTAATGTGTCGAATAACTTAAATAAAAGAAATTATTTCCCCATACGAAGCGGAAAAGTTTACAAACCGGGTTAATATACCAACCGCATTTTATTCAGGGCCGTAAATTGTGTTTGGATTAAGGGAAGGCAGTAACGGTGGGGGACTGGGGCCGCTTAGCTGATCACATTTTTGTGCAAAATCCTGCTATCTGGCAAATCCTGGGGTGCTTTCCATTGGTTCTCTTTTTTATTTTTATTTCACTTTTTTTTTGGTCAATTTTTTTTTGCCAGTTTGCAATAGTAGGCAGTTGCCTACATGCCTACATATAATTTACGGCCCAGCCCCTGTTATTAGTAGAATAAGAATTCTAACCAAAGACAATAACACAGTCCGAATAGAAGAAACATAATCGGGTTTGATATTTCCCGTCAGTATTTTACCTGATATTATATCAGAATGATACTTTATTATCATAATCCTTTTAACTTTGTATAATTTTACAATAAGCATATTACAGGGGTTATTCTACCTAGAAATTATTGACGACCACGTAAAACCTATGTAGAAGGAAGTACGCAGTGTATATATTTCAATTTGTCATATACAATACGTAGTTCTCAAGGTTACGTTACGCCAGTATTTTTACGTATACTATACAAAACTTTAATACCAAAATTTTTGCTGTGTGAGGAGTGCGCTATTTTATCCGTTATTATTTGAAAGTTTAAAAACATTAAAACTACTTATAAGTACTCAAATTTAGGGGCGAACACATCAAACTTAAATACGATCACATCAACTTCTAATATGTTTATATTTGTTGAAAGTTAACAAAATTATTAAAGAATTTTATTTGAAAAGTAAAGTTAAACATATTGGCCATTGACTTCAGTGTCAACAACTTTCCGAACAGTTTAACCTGGGTATAAGGCCCAGCGGACATTCACTTGTTTGGTTAATTTTCTGAAATGGATGGTTGACAGAACATTTACAGTATGATATTTTCATGGATCTGCCAGTCGGCTACAAACAAACACACACACACACGGAAAACAAATCCCCAACACGATTTTGACGCAAAAGTTTACATTATTCGGTAAGGAACAAGCCGGTCAACTTGGAGTCCGTCACAATAGCTCAATTACAACCAGCTACAGTGTCAAAGGTATAAAAATGTCATTGCATTATTTCTGGCGACGTTTAGTACCAAGTCGCGAAATAATGGTCGACTCAGTTGTTTTTGAATTGTTCATGTTGCTTGTTGTTTTATGTTAGTGTGCTATTTCCGCACGATTGTATGGTTATTGTATAACAGTGAAAATAACAATGAAAATGTCTGTAACTCCGGAGCACAATTTTGTGTGCCTGTTCCAGACCACGATACCAGTGCGTTGTTGTTGTGTTGTTTTTTTTTTGTAGATGTCTGAATGATCATGGTTTTTTCCTATATTAATCCTACCACAGTGCCGGTAACAAGTTCAACTGCGCCACATTTTATGACACTGTTCGAAGCCACTTATTCTTTGTTGATTTGTCGTCCAGTGTTTTAGTGATTTCATGAATTGAGATGCTTGTGTTTGGCTTAATTCTACTGATAAATAAAGTAGAAATACACATATTGTGTCAGAAGAAAGACTAAACATACAACAAAATAGTCACTAGTTGCTTGAAATTTGTTTACTTTTTAGCAATATAATAAAACGAATGATATGAAAACACTATATGGGTAAATATAACACTAATGAACAAGTAAAACCCTCACTTAAATGACTAGTTCTCCCACTTAATTACATTACGGATACTCCAAATATCACGACTCGTGGTTGATTGGCACCATGTTTATAAGATTTCATTATAATAAATAGTTTAAGGTGAATACCAATTGAATTATAAGTACAAAGTGTTCAGAGAATGCCTTCTGTTCCCCGAAGATCCAGTCCTCGAACTTCTAGCATCATCTTGTACAAGCTGCTTTGGCTTGTATTTATCTCTGTGCTTGCTATGTTTATTCCGTTTCTGCAGCGTTGCATCACTTACTACACGGTGCATTTCTTTCGAACTAGAACCACTAGAAGAGTCCGCCGGACGAGGATTTGTTATATTAGGGGCCGAATCGGCACGTTTAAATTGCCGAGGAGGAGGTACGGGTGGTGGCGAGTCGTCTTTGACACGAGTATTCGGAGTAGACTGTTCTATTCTAACGTATGTTGGTGACTCGTTATTTTGTCGGTCAAACATAGCTGTAGGTTTGTATTTACTATTATCATAACCAGGTTTACCTTTGTCAATCATCGCAAGTCGAGACCGGAAGTCATCTAGAGGTTCGTAAGCAGGCTCCTCATAGTAGCTCTCTTCGTCCGATTCATAGGTAAATTTACTTGTAGGTGGTAGTTTACCTTCTTGTAAGTACTGATAGAGTTCATCGACTTGTTCATTTAGAATGTCCTCTCGGCTATTTGCGCGTTTCATTCGACTTCCTGATTCTGGCTGTTTTGGTTTTGCATCGGCAGCAAAAATATTTGCAAAGGAATGAGTTCGATTTTTCATGACAGATTCAGGAACTGAGATTATCAGATGAATAGTATTGTTGTAATTGGAAACCATTTTTGTACATTTTGTCATCATATCCTGACAAGGAACAGTTGAAACTATGACAGGCATGTTTTTGGCAGTGAATAATTTGAAAGGAATTTCAGTTGGCACTGGAGTTATTTTTATGCTTCCTTTGTCGGTAGGACACATGAAAGCCGTCTCGTCCGTATATGCCCAGTCAAATCGAATCAAACCAGTAAAGCGAGACTTTTCGACTTTTGGCCAAACACCCTGAACAAGTTTGACTGTTAATGGAAGCCGAAATCGAGAGAGAATGTCCTTGATGGTGAAAACACCGGCTACATCTGTTGGACCGGCAATTGGTGTAAATAAGCCTCTCTGATCAAAACCTAAAAATAAAGTGTTATTTCTGGAATCTGTGCACTTCAAAAACTTTAAAGGTTCCCCTGCAGGACCTTGAATGCTTATTTCTCCAGATAATATTAACTGTTCACCTGCTGGTATGACGTTAGAATTGTCGTAAGTCAATTTGCCTTCGCTGTTTGCAACAAATCCTTTAACATTTTGTCGGACTAGGCATTTATTTGGCAACTCTTTGGCAAGTTTTTGCACACTGTCAATTGGTCGGGAAGACCTACCGTCCTCCGAAAGAATTTCAAACCACCCTTGGTACGTTATGGGTATTGAAAGACGTTGTTCGAGAGGAACAATTCTACATAGTCCATCTTTGGTTTCATATCTCTGCACACTGTGCGCTAACACTTTTACACCAGTTTTAATTGAATGAATAAACACTTCTTGGTGCACTTTCCTCAAAGGAATTTTCGATACTCCCAAGTTATGAAATTGTCCCTTCACTATTTTAGCAACAGTCGGTAAATCAGATTTCAATAACAAGTCCTTTAAAACAATCTGTTCACAGTTCCACTCTGGAATAACGGAACCAATTTTTTCCCTCCCGTTCGCCATGTTAAGTATAGTATTTATGTAGCAATTGTCGACATGTCAATTCTAATGTTATGTTTACCTGTGCTGGCTCATTAACATACCTGTTTGGCGAGTTTAAAACCGATCAACGTTGACTCAGAAATAAATCAAGCAGAAAACAGGAAGTTTGGTCTAGATTAAATCAAAACGTTTAAAGGTGTTCGGAAGAGGCTTGATTTTTGTACAAGCAACAAAATGTTACTTTTTGTATTCTTTTATGCTTGAGTAACATTAAAACTATTTTCATGTTTTTTTTTCTGGTAAACATTAAATTGAAAGAAGTCACCTTTAATATTTGACGTTATTTATTCTTAACTGTTAACGTGACAATTTGCAGAAACAATATTTTATTTATATACTTATATACATGTTTATTGTATATTTAAATACGGTAAAACAACAAGGATTTGTCTTGCCGATTTTTTATTTAGAATATTTTAATATTTTAAAGATTACTATAAAATTAACAGAACAGGAGAAACGATTTTAAGGGACCGGTCAATATTTAATGGGGGGGGGGGGGGGTGGAGTGGGACCGGTGCATTTAAAATTATCATTAAACAAAAGCGATGTCCCATCTCTCCCCAAAATAAAAAAAATTCTGTCATACATCAGATGTGTTATAAATCGGTTATCCTAGCCAGTAAATAATATAGTTACAATAAGGTATTTTTGTCTGTTAAACAAAATGTTTTGGGTTGCAGTAAGTTGGCTTTAATTACAATTTAAGAAAAAAACGTTTCGTTGATGATTTTGTTATGAAAAAAAAGTGTCCTATCAGCGCTGAAAATAATAATACTAGAAGTCCCATAAATATGCAAAAAAGTATGCATCATATTGCTTTTTTGCATCGGTCCCCACCCCCCATAAATATTGACTGATCACCAAACAGATGGAATGTTACTTGGTGAAAAGGGGGAGTGGAGATATGTGTGTTATATACTAGTAAAATGTCAATACACATCAACGATTTGTCTTTGCACCCAGGGTTTATTTGCTGTAAATTGTGACAGATGTTTCATAAATTATTTACAAGTTTATTCCTAGACGTCAGCGGTCATGGAATGGACAAAAATCGGTTGGTGTATCCGGAGACATATAAAACTGTTGTCTATCAACGAACAATTAATCGACTAACTAAATTATTATGTATATGGGAAAAAAGAATGATTTCGAAATAATTACAAATCAATCACCAAGTCAATACCTGATATGTGATTATAACGAAAACGTCAGATGTACGCAAACTGACAATCAATACAGACAGGTGACTCTATGTTAATGATTTAAGGTGTTATGAACCACTTAAAAGTCAAACTGACCAACAAAAAAAACCCCCAAAAGTCACCAAAAAATCAATTGTTACCATTTATCTCCTGAACGAAGCCTTAGTTGAGTTTAAAAATTTGAAGTTTATTGCGCAATTTCAGGTCAGCCCAACATACTCAAAGTTTCGTGTCGATCATAAAGCTCATCTCTGAGAAAAGAGTAAAGAAAAAAATTGAAAAAAGGAATAAAAATACGCAATATGTCTGTCAAATGAAGTTCATAAATTAGATATCTATTTGTAAAATAAAACGCAAACGCTAAGCTCTTCTTCGAAATACCTCAAGATTCATTTAGTTTATAAAAAAGGGTAATTAAGTCATATATTACGGTTCATTAGAGGACATTAGTGGTGTGCAGCCATTAAAATTCTGAAATGCTTGCGCGTACTGTTATTTTTCTATCAGTATTTTTGTTCTTAACATTTAAGCGTTTACTGTGTAAAATTTATTAACTGAGATTGTGAAATAAAATAAAATAAGACTACTTTATCATGGACATTTACTTACATTCATATTTTATGAATAAGACATGAAATAAAAAGACTTGTCGTATATAAAAACAAACATGCAACGTATCACCTGTTTGTTTGTCTGTATGTTTCAGGATTGTCCATAAAATAACAATTCTTTTAGATGTGTTGGTGTAAGAAAATACATTGATCTTTAAATACTAATTTAAATCTTAATTCTTTTTTTAAAAATAAATGAGTAGGTTTACTACAATCAAACAAAGAAATTCCTCCCACACATGTTTAACAATGTATTTTAAAATATATAAATTAACAGGTCATTTTTTTTTTATTTTGACAAATACTTATAGGTGTCTATACTGTGCCAAATATTGAGTCATCATAATTCTTCATTGAACAGGATAATGGATTTGTAATAAAGATTAAAGATCTAGTCACCTAGTAGGAGGCAGTGTACTGCATGGGTACACACTGTGACCTATTGCCACCAAAATCCATAAAACTCTTAAAAGTAGATGTCAATTTTAACACTTATTAATTTTTTTCTACATAAGTTCATGTATGGGATTTTTGTTATGGCAGCAATAATAGTAAAAGTGATTGAGAATGTTTTTTGAACATTAAAAGCCCAGAAATATAACGAAAAATAGAAGATCAATATTAAACCACATAATGTTGTCTGAACCATGGTATGGCGGACCGTAAAGACTACTACATGTATATCAAGATCCGTCCGTAAGTAAAGCTATACGGACTCAATTTTGTTCAACTTTGTTGTTATTATATTTGTCAGGCGTTCCGCCCAGATAGACCATCCTTTATTATGTATATTTAATGAGTGGCTGAGTGGCTAAAATATATTATACGAATCTCTTGTGTATTTTACTAACCTGAATGATTAAAACAAACAAAAAACCCCCAAAACCACATTTTTCAGAGGTCACAATTTGCTAGCTGAGTATAACATGAAAATATCTTGTTAATTATTTCTGTCCTACTACATGTATTTAAATTAATACAAATGTAAAACTTAGTACAGAGAGAACATTAAGACGTTGGAATTTCATTGAAGCAGATCACTGATCACACTGGTGTAATGCTCCATTTAAAAATCGTGTAACAAAATTGTACCAGTACTTTATGCTAAAATTATAACAAAAGAAAAAGCAATAAAATCAATCAGAATTGATTGTCTACAGAACAGATATCACGAACACGTGAAGACGTTTTTCCTAGGGGAAATGTACATCCATTATATGAAAGAAAAAATTAAATATCACCGACTAGACATTTAATGTTTTTACCCTGGTTGATGACACCAGGAAGGTAACACGACTCCGCAGAGAATATTGTATTGTTCTTAAAAGAGGATAAAAGTGTCTATTGAAAATTGAAAAAGAAAAACCACCAAATTTGCTGTTTTTACAAACAAAACAGAGTCTCACTTGGTGGCCAAGGTTGCACGTATAGAGGTCAACTAAAATAATTTACAATGTAGTTGTAATTTTAAAATTGTATTTGTTTTTAAAATAAGCTATTTTGCACATTCATAACTAATGTAAAGAGACAAGTTCATGTAATTTGACTACTCATTGTTTCTTACTTGTAGAATATAATTTCTGCTGTTATAGTTTCTCTATATATCCTTTATTTTTCAGATGCCACCTAAAACAAACAGACTTGATCAAGGAAAGTACCTCGGTCAGGAGACTCTGTGGTCATTCTCTCGTCGATCTTGTCTTGCTGATACTATTTGCTGTTTGTTTCCTCTCTATCTTGTAATAATAGACCTAAACACGTGTTGACCCACAGTGATATATTTTTGTCACAACGGACATGTTGGTTGCAGTTTTAGTCCTGAATATAGATGATGACTGATTACAGGAAGTTAGGTAGTATTTCTCCGGTAGTTACATCTCTTTTTAAAGTAGACAAGGGTGCCGTTTCATAAAGTGGTGCACGTCATTTCATTTAAATTGCGTGGGATAACGAGTACGTTAATTTAATAGAGATCGCTTTACACCAACCTTGGTTCCGATTAGCCCAATGATTTCATAGGAGAATAAATTTTTAAAAAATTTACAACGTTGGACGGGCGACGGAACAATGACAGCGGACGCAGCGCAATTGCTTTAGTTTATATTGACTTTTTGTTCCAGGTAAGATAATAAAGCATGATGGGGTTGTGATGGTTTGATTACATTCGGAATAACGTATCGGTAGACCTGACAATATAAATGTTACGTTTGTGAAAAAGAAGACATCTTAGATCATGACTTACTTTTGCTATGATATTGAAAAACCTAACTTCTTCCATGTAATGGGAGACTACCCTTTTTGTCTCATCCTACTGCAAGAATACCATTCTGCCCCCTCCCTGTACTGGCATACCACCCTTTTTGTCTTCTTTGAATGGTAGACCATGGCAGATGAATTCTATGAACATTGGTCTATCTTATTTCCTTGTTAATTTCTTGATTGTGAATTTGTTTCTTCCTAGATAAAGCTGAATACCACTCACTGGACATTAGGCTTAATACCCCTTCCTGGACATTAGGCTGAATACCCCTCACTGGACATTAGGCTGAAAACCTCTCACTGGACATTAGGATGAATACCCATCACTGGACATTAGGCTGAATACCTCTCACTGGACATTAGGATGAATACCCATCACTGGACATTAGGCTGAATACCTCTCACTGGACATTAGAATGAATACCCCTCACTGGACATTAGGCTTAATACCCCTCACTGGACATTAGGCTTAATACCCCTTCCTGGACATAAGGCTGCATACCTCTCACTGGACATTAGGATGAATACCCATCACTGGACATTAGGCTTAATACCCCTTCCTGGACATAAGACTGAATATCCCTCACTAGACATTGGCTGAATACCTCTCACTGGACATTAGGATGAATACCCATCGCTGGACATTAGGCTGAATACCACTCACTGGACATTAGGCTGAATACCCATCACTGGACAATAGGCTGAATACCTCTCACTGGACATTAGGATGAATACCCCTTACTGGACATTAGGATGAATACCTCTCACTGGACATTAGGCTGAATACCCCTCAATGGACATTAGGCTGAATACTCCTCACTGGACATTAGGATGAATACCCCTTACTGGACATTAGGATGAATACCCCTTACTGGACATTAGGATGAATACCTCTCACTGGACATTAGGCTGAATACCCCTTGTTGGACATTAGGCTGAATACCCCTTATTGGACATTAGGCTGAATACCCCTTACTGGACATTAGGATGAATACCTCTCACTGGACATTAGGATGAATACCTCTCACTGGACATTAGGCTAAATACCCCTCACTGGACATTAGGCTAAATACCCCTCACTGGACATTAGGCTGAATACTCCTCAATGGACATTAGGATGAATATCCCTTACTGGAATACCTCTCACTGGACATTAATTATAAGCTGAATACCTCTCACTGGACATTAGGCTAAATACCCCTCACCGGACATTAGGCTGAATACCCCTTACTGGACATTAAGCTGAATACCTCTCACTGGACATTAGGCTGAATACTCCTCACTGGACATTAGGATGAATACCCCTTACTGGAATACCTCTCACTGGAGATTAATTATAAGCTGAATACCCCTCACTGAACATTAGGATGAATACCTCTCACTGGCTATTACGCTGGATACCTCTCACCTGACATTAGGCTGAATACCCCTCAATGGACATTATGCTAAATACCCTTAAATGAAAATTAGGCTGAATACCCCTTACGGGACGTTAGGATGAATACCTCTCATTGGAAATTAGGCTGAATACCCTTTACTAGACATAAGGCTTAATTCCTTTTACTGGACATTAGGCTGGATATTTCTCATTTGGCATTAGGATAAATACCTCTCACTGTTAATTTCTTGATTGTAAATTTGTTTCTTCCTAGATATAGCTGAATACCACTCACTAGACATAAGGCTGAATACACCTCATTGGACATTAGGCTGAATACCCTTCACTGGACATTAGGCTGAATACCTCTCACTGGACATTAGTCTGGATACCTCTCACTGGACATTAGGCTGAATACCCCTCACTGGGCATTAGGCTGAATACCTCTCACTGGACATTAGGCTGAATACACTTACATGGATATTAGGCTGTATACCTCTCGCTGGATATTAGGCTGAATACCTCTCACAGGACATACTCTTAATACCCTCAATGGACATTAGGATGAATATCTCTCACTGGATTTAAGGTTTAATACCCCTTATTAGACATTAGGATGACTACCCCTTACTGGATATTAGGCTGAATACCCCTCAATGGACATTAGGCTGAATACCCCTCAATGGACATTAGGCTGAATACCCCTCAATGGACATTAGGCTAAATACCCCTCAATGGACATTAGGCTGAATACCCCTCAATGGACATTAGGCTGAATACCCCTCAATGGACATTAGGCTAAATACCCCTCAATGGACATTAGGCTGAATACCCCTCAATGGACATTAGGATGAATACCCCTTACTGGATATTAGGCTGAATACCCCTCAATGGACATTAGGCTAAATACCCCTCAATGGACATTAGGATGAATACCCCTCAATGGATATTAGGCTAAATACCCCTCACTGGACATTAGGATGAATACCTCTCACTGGACATTAGGATGAATACCCCTTACTGGATATTAGGCTGAATACCCCTCAATGGACATTAGGCTAAATACCCCTCAATGGACATTAGGCCGAATACCCCTCAATGGACATTAGGCTAAATACCCCTCAATGGACATTAGGCTGAATACCCCTCAATGGACATAAGGCTGAATACCCCTCAATGGATATTAGGCTGAATACCCCTCAATGGACATTAGGCTAAATACCCCTCAATGGACATTAGGCTGAATACCCCTCAATGGACATTAGGCTGAATACCCCTCAATGGACATTAGGCTAAATACCCCTCAATGGACATTAGGCTGAATACCCCTCAATGGACATTAGGATGAATACCCCTTACTGGATATTAGGCTGAATACCCCTCAATGGACATTAGGCTAAATACCCCTCAATGGACATTAGGCTGAATACCCCTCAATGGACATTAGGCTAAATACCCCTCAATGGACATTAGGCTGAATACCCCTCAATGGACATTAGGCTGAATACCCCTCAATGGATATTAGGCTGAATACCCCTCAATGGACATTAGGCTAAATACCCCTCAATGGACATTAGGCTGAATACCCCTCAATGGACATTAGGCTGAATACCCCTCAATGGACATTAGGCTAAATACCCCTCAATGTACATTAGGCTGAATACCCCTCAATGGACATTAGGCTGAATACCCCTCAATGGACATTAGGCTTAATACCCCTCAATGGATATTAGGCTAAATACCCCTCACTGGACATTAGGATGAATACCTCTCACTGGACATTAGGATGAATACCCCTTACTGGATATTAGGCTGAATACCCCTCAATGGACATTAGGCTAAATACCCCTCAATGGACATTAGGCTGAATACCCCTCAATGGATATTAGGCTAAATACCCCTCACTGGACATTAGGATGAATACCTCTCACTGGACATTAGGATGAATACCCCTCAATGGACATTAGGCTGAATACCTCTCACTGGTAATTAGGCTGAATGCCTCTCACTGGACATTAGGCTGAATACCTCTCACTGGACATTACTTCAATGTATCATTAAGACACCAATTATGTTAGTGATCTGTTATAAAAGGGACTAATAAAACAGACATCAATCAAGCATTTTGGAACATCAACTATATTAATATGATGATATTAGTCTTGAAAAACAACAATTAAATTACAATAAATAAATAAATACCAGTTATGTATCTATTTTCCTTTTTATTGTACTTTGGAATAAATAAATACAAGAAAAACTAAATGAAGATAAATGAGTAATAAAATGGTGTTAATGGCTAACAAAATTGCTTAAAACAGCATAATTGTTCCTTAATGTATGGCTATTTCTAGCACCATAAATATCTAAAACAAAAATATCAAAACAAGGGCAAGAATTAAAATGATAAATTAAGGAATGTCTTTGGGATTTGAACATAGGTTGTAAATTTCTTGCATAATGAGTTACAAAAAATAGTGAATGTCATCTACTCAGATAATTTGAGAAGGTAAATTTATTATGTCAAAGAAGAGTTCGAAATAAAGTTAACAATAGATGCAAGACAGACAATAGAGAAAAAAGTGATGAGAAAAGCTCACATGAACATGTGGCTTAGTGAGCTAACAATATATTAATGCAATGTACGAAGAATTCTCATAATAGCAAAATTATACAAATCTGTATCTGAGCAAGAAATATTAATAAAATGTACATTATGATAAATAAAAACAGGATTTCATATTTGTGTGTTAAAATATTGTACATAAAATAAATTATAATCCTTAAAAAGGTTATTAGTATGTGTATATAAAAAATATCTTAAAAAAATTTAAACAGTCTGTAAAAAGACATCAATACTGCCACAACCAACATTATAATTACTGTACTTATCTGTGGACCATTTTATAACAAGCTATAAGGAGGCTTTGTACACTAAAATAAATCTGTAAATAAATTTTCTTAAAACTTGCCATAGACTTAGTTTGTTTTTATAATTAGAGGGTCATAGGCATCTGAACCTGAAAGAAACTAAACAACTATACAATTCTTTATCCAGCTTTGTTCAACAATTCTGCAAGAGTTGGCCAACACATATGCATAAAAAATAATCATTCTGCAGATCTTGATGAGCTGAATAATTTTGTATTGAAAAGATTTTTTCTAGCTCTTATGTTTTCAAGATATTGAGGGAAAAAAATACAAAATCGAAAATTTTGACAATTTAGGGGCAATAACTCCTATAAGACATCGTCACTTAACTTGAACTCAGTTGAAAGTCATGTTGAGCTGTTGATGCTGAGGAAGGAGGTTCACTTCATATTTTCTGTATCTTTTATATTGATAGCTCTTTCCATGAAAAAAAATAAATAACTAGAGGCTCCCAGGAGCCTGTATCGCTCACCTGAACCTGAAACCAAACAACCCTTTTTTATCCAGCTTTTCTTTGCTATAAGGAATTGCCCAACACTTCTGCAAAAATCATTAATTTTAATGATTACCTTTTAAGGGAAATAACTCCTATAAGGAGGATCTTTTGATGGTTAGAGGGAGAAGGGAGGTTCACTTCAAATTTGCTGTACCTGTTATACTTTTTTAACTATCAGTTGAAAACTCTCTCAACCCCCCCCCACCCCCCTTTTTTTCATTTTTTCTATTTTAATCCAATGTAGCTATGTAGGTAGTCAGGTGTCATGATTTGCACAATTTTGGTAGAGGACATCCTAAAGATGATGTGTGCAATGTTTCAAAGCAGTCCTTTCATTGGTTTAAGAGGAGAAGATTTTTTAAAATCAGGTAAAATTGATTAAAAAAATGTTCAAGGAGAATAATTCCTAAACGGTTCATCAGACAATCTTGACCCTTAAGTCATTTTTGTAGCCCTCATAGAGCAGAACAATTAAGCAATGCTAACTTTTTCTCTAGTTCTAATAATTTTCAAGATTTTGAGGCCAAAATGTAAAAAATAATCAATTTCGACAATTAAAGGGCAATAACTCCTATAAGGAGTCATCATACAACTTCAACCCAATGGAGTGTTTCGTAGAGCTTTTGATGCAGATGAAGGCATGTCTCTTCGGTTTTCCTGTATCTGTTACACTTTTTTAAATATAAGCCAAAAACTGTATTTTACCGCCCCCACCCCCCATCCTATTTTTAGCCATGGTGGCCATGTTGGTTAATCTGCAGCCATGGTAGGTGCAAACTTGGTTGACGACATTTGACAGATGATGTGTACAAAGTTTCAAAGCAGTACTTTCAGTTGTTTCAGAGGAGAAGATTTTAAAAAATCAATTAAAACCGATTAAAAAAAACAGTTCAATGGGAATAACTCTTAAACGGTTAATCAGACAATCTTGACCCTTAAGTCATTTTTGTAGTCCTCATAGAGCAGAACAATTAAGCAACGCTAACTTTTCCTCTAGTTCTAATAATTTTCAAGATTTTGAGGCTAAAATGTCAAAAATAATCAATTTCGACAATTAAAGGGCAATAACTCCTATAAGGAGTCATCATACAACTTTGTTTCGTAGAGCTTTTGATGCAGATGAAGGCATGTCTCTTCGGTTTTCCTGTATCTGTTACACTTTTTTAAATATAAGCCAAAAACTGTATTTTACCGCCACCCCCCATCCTATTTTTAGCCATGGTGGCCATGTTGGTTAATCTGCAGCCATGGTAGGTGCAAACTTGGTTGAGGACATTTGACAGATGATGTGTACAAAGTTTCAAAGCAGTACTTTCAGTTGTTTCAGAGGAGAAGATTTTAAAAAATCAATTAAAACCGATTAAAAAAAACAGTTCAAGGAGAATAACTCTTAAACGGTTAATCAGACAATCTTGACCCTTAAGTCATTTTTGTAGCCCTCATAGAGCAGAACAATTAAGCAATGCTAACTTTTCCTCTAGTTCTAATAATTTTCAAGATTTTGAGGCTAAAATGTCAAAAATAATCAATTTCGACAATTAAAGGGCAATAACTCCTATAAGGAGTCATCATACAACTTCAACCCAATGGAGTGTTTCGTAGAGCTTTTGATGCAGATGAAGGCATGTCTCTTCGGTTTTCCTGTATCTGTTACACTTTTTTAAATATAAGCCAAAAACTGTATTTTACCGCCCCCCCCCAATCCTATTTTTAGCCATGGTGGCCATGTTGGTTAATCTGCAGCCATGGTAGGTGCAAACTTGGTTGAGGACATTTGACAGATGATGTGTACAAAGTTTCAAAGCAGTACTTTCAGTTGTTTCAGAGGAGAAGATTTTAAAAAATCAATTAAAACCGATTAAAAAAAACAGTTAAAGGAAAATAACTCTTAAACGGTTAATCAGACAATCTTGACCCTTAAGTCATTTTTGTAGCCCTCATAGAGCAGAACAATTAAGCAATGCTAACTCTTTCTCTAGTTCTAATAATTTTCAAGATTTTGCGGCAAAAATGGCAAAAATCATCAATTTTGACAATTAAAGGGCAATAACTCCTACAAGGAGTCATCATACAACTTTGACCCAATGGAGTGTTTTGTAGAGCTTTAGATGCTGAAGAAGGAAGGTCTCTTCGGTTTTCCTGTATCTGTTATACTTTTTGAACTATAAGCAAAAAACTGTATTTTGACCCCTCTGTTCTATTTTTAGCCATGGCGGCCATGTTGGTTGGTCTGAGACCATGATTTGGGCAAACTTGGTAGAGGGCATTTTACTGATGATGTATGCAAAGTTTCAAAGCAATCCCTTCAGTGGTTTTGGAGGAGAAGATTTCTGAAGGAAAGTTAACGACGACGACGACGACGATGACGGACGACGACGACGGACGACGACGGACGCCAAGTGATGGCAATAGCTCACATGACCCTTTGGGTCAGGTGAGCTAAAAAGGAGCTACATTATTGTAGCTAATACTGATTTAGCACAGGTTCACCTTTAATACCAAATATTTTACCAGTATGAGCATTAGAAAAGGATCAATAAAAATCAGATAATAGAAACAACTAAAATTATATCTTTAAAAGGTCTTACGCCTTCACCCAATGCATCCTCCCAATTCATGGTTTATGACTCAACATTTGCTTCAGACGGACATGGAGTCTGAACCATTGACTTGGCAGGATGTCCCAAATGGTTGAAAATATATTTTTGAAAGATTTTCACAGTAATTTTTTCTATTTTTCTTGCAGATCATGTTTCACTATAAAGGTACCACAGATCATTAGAATATTCCAGTAAAAAAAGGAAAATATAATATAAAAAGACCTGATCATAATATCACATTGTATAATTGTAAATACTTTTCTACAGTTTTTATACAACTGATAATACCCTGTAGATGAAGATAAGAGTAATTACAGTCCAAATGAACTTTCCATACTGAAGGGATATATATATATAATATGTATGCATTTCGTTTTTGTACTATAAAACACTTATTTTTGTGTATTGTATCTATATTATAAGTTATATACGTTCATATCTGTAGATATGGAGATTTAAACACCTGAAGTGCCCCAAGTATGCCCTGAGGCAAAGCCAAAGGGTGAACAGGGGTGCTGTTATTAGTCTGAAATAATGGATTTTCAGGTACTTTGTCAATGCAATAGCAGAAGTAAAAGTAACATTTTCATCATTATCAAAGAAGTTTGATTGAAATTTGATAAAAAGAGGCTTTTTTACAAGGTGTAGAGGCACTACCTTTGGTAAAACTCTACAGTTTGTTGGATTCAAACACATTTGGACCTTTTGTTAAAGATTACATTATCCTATATATGACACAAACGGATTACCATTTAAAATATAAACACATCTAAGTACTTTTGTGCAACTTACGGTTAGCAACACCCAAGGGTATGACTTAGCAACAACCCGGATATATTTGTTCTGTTAAGACGTGTAACTGACCAATCAAATTCCAGGAATTAGGATTTAGTCAATATTCAGATAGAAAATAATAAATTTCCTTTTTTTTCAAATGTAAGGTGAATATTTAGTTAATCAGAAATTAAAATACAAATATATGTATAAATTGGTAAATTATTGACCTTGTTTCATATTATTTCTTATTAGTTATTATATTCTCCATTTAGACCAGATATCCTTGAATTTCCCTATTTTTGTTACACAGAGCTCCAGATAAAATTTTCTTCATTGGGTTTTTCACCCATCTGATGATTTATTTCATTGAGTATTTTTTTATATATCACTTTTATCATTTTTTTAGCCCACTCAAAAATAAGATAATTGGGTTTTTCACACAAATTTATAAAGTTTTTTATGCTGACAAAAATATATTTCACTATGGTTTTATACATGTAGATTACATCTATTCATGGTGCCACAACAAAATACTAGACTGGTTCTAACCATAAATAAAATTTTGGAAGAAAAGTATATTCAACAGGGAACATGCATCTCTTCTTGTGAAATAAGTCTCCATACCTGGAGCACCGTATGCTGCATGAAATATACTTACATTTGGAATACCAAGGTTTCAAAATAATGGGAATCGTAATTTCGCAACTTTGTGTATTTATTTGAATGAATTAACACAATCACTGAACAATTTTATGCACTCAGTGAGTGAATTAAGCATGTTTCTAAAACTTGATTGGGTTTTAGGCCTTTGATATTGCGTTTTGCAAAGCAAAGCTATACAAATAATTGGGTTTTATGAAAATTTAATTGCATAATAACGCAAATACGCAGCTTATCTGGAGGACAGGTAAAATTAATGTTTAACCTTCAGATTATATTTAATGTCCATACACAAGTTTTTCCCAAGTTCAGAACATAAAGGTCATTTTATGAGTAGTTTATCTAATAAAAATAAACATCAAGTTATAAGTTCACCTGGTACACATGTGCAGCATTATTTCAATGATATGTTTATTTGTTTATCTGTTTATTCTTCAATCATCGTGTCTTCTTTGTTGGTTCAGGCATGTATATAGGTTTAACATCTGCCGGCTTGTGATCTCTGAAAACACACAAAAACTTGCCATAAAGCCAAAATTTGTACATGGTATGAGTGGTTTTTATTAACCTCTAAAATTTTCTTTTGATTAATTTTTACATCATCTCCTATGCAGTAAAAGTGTGTACTTTCACAGATGTTGCTCGCCAAGTAATGGGTGTACTATGTAGGAAGCACTACAGGGTATGCAAAGTAATGGGTGTACTATGTAGGAAGCACTACAGGGTATGCAAAGTAATGGGTGTACTATGTAGGAAGCACTACAAGGTATGCAAAGTAATGGGTGTACTATGTAGGAAGCACTACAGGGTATGCAAAGTAATGGGTGTACTATGTAGGAAGCACTACAAGGTATGCAAAGTAATGGGTGTACTATGTAGGAAGCACTACAGGGTATGCAAAGTAATGGCTGTACTATGTAGGAAGCACTACAGGGTATGCAAAGTAATGGGTGTACTATGTAGGAAGCACTACAGGGTATGCAAAGTAATGGGTGTACTATGTAGGAAGCACTACAGGGTATGCAAAGTAATGGGTGTACTATGTAGGAAGCACTACAGGGTATGCAAAGTAATGGGTGTACTATGTAGGAAGCACTACAGGGTATGCAAAGTAATGGGTGTACTATGTAGGAAGCACTACAGGGTATGCAAAGTAATGGGTGTACTATGTAGGAAGCACTACAAGGTATGCAAAGTAATGGGTGTACTATGTAGGAAGCACTACAGGGTATGCAAAGTAATGGGTGTACTATGTAGGAAGCACTACAGGGTATGCAAAGTAATGGGTGTACTATGTAGGAAGCACTACAGGGTATGCAAAGTAATGGGTGTACTATGTAGGAAGCACTACAGGGTATGCAAAGTAATGGGTGTACTATGTAGGAAGCACTACAAGGTATGCAAAGTAATGGGTGTACTATGTAGGAAGCACTACAGGGTATGCAAAGTAATGGGTGTACTATGTAGGAAGCACTACAGGTTATGCAAAGTAATGGGTGTACTATGTAGGAAGCACTACAGGGTATGCAAAGTAATGGGTGTACTATGTAGGAAGCACTACAGGTTATGCAAAGTAATGGGTGTACTATGTAGGAAGCACTACAGGGTATGCAAAGTAATGGGTGTACTATGTAGGAAGCACTACAGGTTATGCAAAGTAATGGGTGTACTATGTAGGAAGCACTACAGGTTATGCAAAGTAATGGGTGTACTATGTAGGAAGCACTACAGGGTATGCAAAGTAATGGGTGTACTATGTAGGAAGCACTACAAGGTATGCAAAGTAATGGGTGTACTATGTAGGAAGCACTACAGGTTATGCAAAGTAATGGGTGTACTATGTAGGAAGCACTACAGGGTATGCAAAGTAATGGGTGTACTATGTAGGAAGCACTACAGGTTATGCAAAGTAATGGGTGTACTATGTAGGAAGCACTACAGGTTATGCAAAGTAATGGGTGTACTATGTAGGAAGCACTACAGGTTATGCAAAGTAATGGGTGTACTATGTAGGAAGCACTACAGGTTATGCAAAGTAATGGGTGTACTATGTAGGAAGCACTACAGGTTATGCAAAGTAATGGGTGTACTATGTAGGAAGCACTACAGGGTATGCAAAGTAATGGGTGTACTATGTAGGAAGCACTACAGGGTATGCAAAGTAATGGGTGTACTATGTAGGAAGCACTACAGGGTATGCAAAGTAATGGGTGTACTATGTAGGAAGCACTACAGGTTATGCAAAGTAATGGGTGTACTATGTAGGAAGCACTACAAGGTATGCAAAGTAATGGGTGTACTATGTAGGAAGCACTACAAGGTATGCAAAGTAATGGGTGTACTATGTAGGAAGCACTACAGGGTATGCAAAGTAATGGGTGTACTATGTAGGAAGCACTACAAGGGTATGCAAAGTAATGGGTGTACTATGTAGGAAGCACTACAGGTATGCAAAGTAATGGGTGTACTATGTAGGAAGCACTACAGGTTATGCAAAGTAATGGGTGTACTATGTAGGAAGCACTACAGGGTATGCAAAGTAATGGGTGTACTATGTAGGAAGCACTACAGGGTATGCAAAGTAATGGGTGTACTATGTAGGAAGCACTACAGGGTATGCAAAGTAATGGGTGTACTATGTAGGAAGCACTACAGGTATGCAAAGTAATGGGTGTACTATGTAGGAAGCACTACAGGGTATGCAAAGTAATGGGTGTACTATGTAGGAAGCACTACAGGGTATGCAAAGTAATGGGTGTACTATGTAGGAAGCACTACAGGTATGCAAAGTAATGGGTGTACTATGTAGGAAGCACTACAGGGTATGCAAAGTAATGGGTGTACTATGTAGGAAGCACTACAGGGTATGCAAAGTAATGGGTGTACTATGTAGGAAGCACTACAGGGTATGCAAAGTAATGGGTGTACTATGTAGGAAGCACTACAGGGTATGCAAAGTAATGGGTGTACTATGTAGGAAGCACTACAGGGTATGCAAAGTAATGGGTGTACTATGTAGGAAGCACTACAGGTTATGCAAAGTAATGGGTGTACTATGTAGGAAGCACTACAGGGTATGCAAAGTAATGGGTGTACTATGTAGGAAGCACTACAGGGTATGCAAAGTAATGGGTGTACTATGTAGGAAGCACTACAGGGTATGCAAAGTAATGGGTGTACTATGTAGGAAGCACTACAGGGTATGCAAAGTAATGGGTGTACTATGTAGGAAGCACTACAGGGTATGCAAAGTAATGGGTGTACTATGTAGGAAGCACTACAAGGTATGCAAAGTAATGGGTGTACTATGTAGGAAGCACTACAGGGTATGCAAAGTAATGGGTGTACTATGTAGGAAGCACTACAGGGTATGCAAAGTAATGGGTGTACTATGTAGGAAGCACTACAGGGTATGCAAAGTAATGGGTGTACTATGTAGGAAGCACTACAGGGTATGCAAAGTAATGGGTGTACTATGTAGGAAGCACTACAGGGTATGCAAAGTAATGGGTGTACTATGTAGGAAGCACTACAGGTTATGCAAAAATTAAGGAACATTTTAAGTTTTTAAACAAATTCTACAAATTTGTTTACACCTATAAACCGTGAATTGGTTGTAAACAGATCCAAAGTAGGGTATGTGGGTATAATTTAATTTTAAATATAAATCTTGACAATTTTAATGGTAAAAACATAGATGATGTCATGTGACTATTTGAATTTTTTAACGTGTAAGAATTTTTGTTTTTTCTTAATTAATTCTGATCTAGATTTAAAGCACTATGAAATAAATTATGTTTAAGGGGAGGAATTATCTTCATATAAAAATACTTTAATAAAAAATGTTTAAAAATGCTGAATAATTCTTTAACTTGTAAGACATACTTCTGTCCTGGTCATACCTGTACAAACAACTGACCTTAAAATACTAATTAAAACTAATTTTTATTTTAGAAAGGAACAATGTAGAGGACCTGCCATGGAAACACTTTTCATGATTACTACATGTACTTGTGTATTTTTATAAAACATTAACATTAAGATAATTGTCACACAAGAGTTTGACATTTAAAATATTGGTAGCTTTTTTTGCTTTAGCTTAATTTTTGCACTTTTTACTGATCATAAATGACTTTACATCTACAATCAAAATAATCCAACTAACAATAACAGACAAAAGTTTTGATAAAGGTATCTGTAAAAACAAGCAGGGACAGCAACCACTATTAAATGAAAAAAAGAATCAAAGATACAGAGAAGTATTCAGGAAATGATAAGTTAAACCATGGTTTAATAATAAATCGAGTAAAGCGAACTCCACCAAAAACTGGGGGCTAGTCCAGGTGCTCCAGAAAGGCAAACAATTCCTTATCCATGTGTCACACCTGTCATATCACTGTGGTTAAAATCCAGTAAGTAGTCTTATCCAGGGGAGTCATAATCCAGTATGAAGAAGGGAAAGAGGTTACAACAAACAGAATAAACCAATGTGACACAGATATTCCATAATGGTCAACTAAGCACGACAGTGACCGTAACATTTTCTAAGTGATGACTTTGATCTTGCAACTGTGAAACCTGATTAAGGAGCTTTTCTTTCATCAGACACCCTCTTTCAAGGAAATCTAGATAGGAAATAAAGGATGTTGAGTACCTGATCTGTTGAGAGATGTATACTCCATATGCAAGTGCTGCTGAAATGTTGCCACACAATAGGAAAATTATAGAGTCACCCCTTAAGTTTAAATTTTGGTTCCTAACTGACATTCATTGTCAATTTCTAGCTTAAGGTCAAGGTATAAGGCAGAACTATACTAAACTTTACCGTGTCAATCTGACAGGATTTTGCCTGTCAAAATGGAAAACTGCTATCGCGTTTGGTCGAGTTTATGGTCCCTTTGTAAATCTTTTATTACACTTTTTGAAATCAACAATTATTTTCCACAGCTAAACGGCGTTGTGAAATGCGGCTGAATTTTCATTTTGAGACATCGATTTTCCATACTAAATTTTGACCTTGTTTTGAATGGAAGTGTACGTTAGGAAAATTCCAATGTTGTCTATTCAAATCCTTCGAGTGATGTCGTCTGCAGTTAAGGCGGGAAAAATCTCGCCGTTTGTCCGAATACCATTGTATGTTACGAAAGCAGATGAACGTTTGTAAACAACATTGGACCCCTTTACAAACAAAAATGGCTGACTTCCTATGGAAAATCACTTCATCAAAATGATAATTCAGCCGCATTTCAAAACGACGTTTAACTGTGGAAAATAATTGTTGATTTCAAAAACTGTAATATGAGATCGACGAAAGGACCATAAACTCGACCAAATGCAGTAGCAGTTTTTAATATTGACAGGCAAAATCCCGTCGGATTGACACGGGAAAGTTTAGTATAGTTGTCTCTGTCAGGCCATTAATTTCAAATATAGTTGGGTAGATGCTATTAACATAGACACCGAATATCAACTTATTCAATTAAAGATAGGGCTAAAATTTTGTCCTTGTTTTAAGAAGTCCTTGTATAAAATCAGACTTGTACATACAGATGTACAAGTCAACAAGAAGAGAAGCACTGTTGATACCTATAAGACTGTCTGTTGAAAAACCCTCCCAGTAAAAGAAATAAAATGTAACATACCTGTATGGAGATGCCGGAACCCCGACCATTATCACAGGAGTACCATTTATAAACAATCTCCACATGCTCTGTAATACATCAGACATGCAGCATTAGACAAAATCATATCTGACATCATTTGTGTTTACAAACTACCATCAACAACAAAGTAGTTTGAATTTAATTGAAATATCTCAGTATCTTTTTAGCAATATCTGCAACATATTTAACTTGAGATTGGCAACATAAATGACCTTACGGAACTTGGTCAAGTTGCTAACCGTTCATTCAAAATTGTAAATTAATGAGTCTTAATCCATATTTCACTGGTAAAAATCACATTTGTCATTTGTTGAAATCCTGTCATTTATGAGATTGTTCACAAAAGATTTCATACTGACTACTTTCTATTTTGATTTCCTGATAAATTTGATATTGACTCACTTTTACTTTTGATTTCCAAATTAAAATCTATATTGACTCACTTGAACTTTACATTATATTAGAATAATGCAATAAAAACATTATAGTTTTTGTTGATAGGAGGGTGAATTACCAAGAAGGCAATACATATTACACAAGACTTTAATTGTATAATAAAACTTTTATCAAAATAAAACCTTTATTATTCCTCTAACAAATTATCTGCATTTTCAAAACAATACTAGTGCATTACTGAGAATTAAATTGAAGTATAAAAAGAAAACACATGAGCTTCGGTTTAAGACATTGCTGAATTGTGAACATAAGTTTTTTTTCAAAATGCAGTTAAAACCTGTCAAATCATACAATTTAAATATATAGAAATAAAATATAATTAACTGCTAATCAATGAGGCAATACTGGTAGAATAAACAGTAATGTACTCAGTAGGGTCAAATTTCACAGATAAATTTGGTCATTAGGAGTGACAACATATCATCTTGTGAAAGACAACATATAACCTTGTGACAGACAACATATAACCTTGTGACAGACAACATATAATCTTGTGACAGACAACATATAACCTTGTGACAGACAACATATAATCTTGTGACAGACAACATATAACCATGTGACAGACAACATATAATCTTGTGACAGACAACATATAACCTTGTGACAGACAACATATAACCTTGTGACAGACAACATATAACCTTGTGACAGACAACATATAACCATGTAATAGACAACATATAACCATGTGATAGTCAACATATAACCTTGTGACAGACAACATATAACCTTGTGACAGACAACATATAACCTTGTGACAGACAACATATAACCTTGTGACAGACAACATATAACCATGTAATAGACAACATATAACCATGTGATAGTCAACATATAACCTTGTGACAGACAACAAAATTCATTGTGACAGTCAACATATAACCTTGTGACAGACAACATATAACCTTGTGACAGACAACAAAATTCATTGTGACAGTCAACATATAACCTTGTGACAGACAACATATAACCTTGTGACAGACAACATATAACCTTGTGACAGACAACATATAATCTTGTGACAGACAACATATAACCTTGTGACAGACAACATATAACCATGTAATAGACAACATATAACCATGTGATAGTCAACATATAACCTTGTGACAGACAACAAAATTCATTGTGACAGTCAACATATAACCTTGTGACAGACAACATATAACCTTGTGACAGACAACAAAATTCATTGTGACAGTCAACATATAACCTTGTGACAGACAACATATAACCTTGTGACAGACAACATATAGCCTTGTGACAGACAACATATAACCTTGTGACAGACAACATATAGCCTTGTGACAGACAACATATAACCTTGTGACAGACAACATATAACCTTGTGACAGACAACATATAGCCTTGTGACAGATAGAAAACAAAGAACATTGTGACAGAAAACATATAACCCTATAAACTTGTTAAAGACAACATATAACCTTGTGATAACAAATCTTACTGTTGCTATGCAAAACTTACCTTATGGAAACCTCGCACATCTAAATCCCATAAATGGTAACACTGAAAGGAATAATAATAATGTCAAATTAAATAAGAAAAAAGAGAAAAAGATACCTAGGAGTAATAATAAAAGGATATGTCAAGGACAGACAAAAACCATTGTTAAACAATAGAGAAGACAACATCAAAACAGACACATAACACAAAAACCTAAAAATGAGTAACACAGGTGCTCCAGAAGGGTAAGCATCTCCTGCTCCACACATAGCACCCGTCGTATGACTGTAGTAAAAATCCGATAACTAGTCATATCAGGAGGTAGTCATACTTCAATATGAAGGCTGGTAAGTGGTAAAGACAAACAAAACAAATCATTGGTCATTTTTGATACAGATATTCCGTAACGGTCAACTAAGTCATGATAACAACCATAAAATTATTTAAGTGATGACTTAAGTCTTGCAACTGTGAAATCCTTGTTAAGTCGCAAAAAAAATATATATTAAATAATATTTGTATTCAATTGTGTTATGAAACTTCAGCCCAATGCTACAAATAAATTTTTGCGAAAATACATACATGTATATAAGAATAAATACACTTCTAACTACTAAATACTTTAATGCAGAGATGCCAACCCCACACAATGGAAAAACTGAGTACAGAAAAATTTTAACTATGAGGGCTGAGATGCGGCCCGAATATACGCCACGCAGCGTTGTTTTTACGGCCGGGGGTCTGGGGGGCCGATTAAGGCCCCCAGAAGCTCTGGGGTAAATGAAGCAAAATCTTACATTCTGGGGCTCTCCTGGCAGTAAATAAGGGCTTTCAGAAAAACATTTTTAACTTAGTGGCAACAAATACGGGACCGGCACCGAAAAAAATTCGGATTTTTCTAAATCGAAAACAATGACGGGAAAAAATCCGGATTTAAAAAAAAAATGGGAGAAACAAGATAACAAATTTGGAGCGCGGATTTTAGGTCGAAAAATAGGCATACTCGGACTAAATCGGAGGGGTTGGCATCTCTGTTAATGTTTTGTTTGACACATGATTGTATCCCAGTGATCTTACTTTAGTTTGACACATGATTGTATCCCAGTGATTTTACTTTAGTTTGACACATGATTGTATCCCAGTGATCTTACTTAGTTTGACACATGATTGTATCCCAGTGATCTTACTTTAGTTTGACACATGATTGTATCCCAGTGATTTTACTTTAGTTTGACACATGATTGTATCCAAGTTATCTTACTTTAGTTTGACACATGATTGTATCCCAATGGTCTTACTTTTGTTTGACAGATTGTATCCCAGTGATTTGACTTTAGTTTGACACATGATTGTATCCCAGTGATCTTACTTTAGTTTGACACAAGATTGTATCCCAGTGATCTGACTTTAGTTTGACACATGATTGTATCCCAATGGTCTTACTTTTGTTTGACAGATTGTATCCCAGTGATCTTACTTTAGTTTGACACATGATTGTATCCTAGTGATCTTACTTTAGTATAACACATGATTGTATCCCAGTGATCTTACTTTGGTTTGACACATGATTGTATCCCAGTGATCTTACTTTAGTTTGACCCATTGTATCCCAGTGATCTGACTTTAGTTTGACACATGATTGTATCCCAGTGATCTTACTTTAGTTTGACACATGATTATATCCCATTGATCTTACTTTAGTTTGACCCATGATTGTATCCCAGTGATCTTACTTTAGTTTGACACATGATTGTATCCCAGTGATCTAACTTTAGTTTGACACATTGTTTCCCAGTGATCTGACTTTAGCTTGACACATGATTGTATCCCAGTGATCTTACTTTAGTTTGACACATGATTATATCCCATTATCTTACTTTAGTTTGACACATTGTATCCCAGTGATCTGACTTTAGTTTGACACAATTTATCCCAGTGATCTTACTTTAGTTTGACACATGATTATATCCCATTGATCTTACTTTAGTTTGACACATTGTATCCCAGTGATCTGACTTTAGTTTGACACATTGTATCCCAGTGATTTCACTTTAGTTTGACCCATTGTATCCCAGTGATCTGACTTTAGTTTGACACATGATTGTATCCCATTGATCTTACTTTAGTTTGACACATGATTGTATCCCATTGATCTTACTTTAGTTTGACACATTGTATCACAGTGATCTGACTTTAGTTTGACACATGATTGTATCCCAATGGTCTTACTTTTGTTTGACAGATTGTATCCCAGTGATCTGACTTTAGTTGACACATTGTATCCCAGTGATCTTACTTTAGTTTGACCCATTGTATCCCAGTGATCTGACTTTAGTTTGACACATGATTGTATCCCATTGATCTTACTTTAGTTTGACACATTGTATCCCAGTGATCTGACTTGAGTTTGACACATGATTGTATCCCAGTGATCTGACTTTAGTTTGACACATGAATTTATACCAGTGATCTTACTTTAGTTTGACACATGATTGTATCCCAGTGGTCTTACTTTAGTTTGACACATGATTGTATCCGAGTGGTCTTACTTTAGTTTGACACATGATTGTGTCACAGTGATCTTACTTTAGTTTGACACATGATTGTATCGCAGTGGTCTTACTTTAGTTTGACACATGATTGTATCCCAGTGGTCTTACTTTAGTTTGACACATGATTGTGTCACAGTGATCTTACTTTAGTTTGACACATGATTGTATCGCAGTGGTCTTACTTTAGTTTGACACATGATTGTATCCCAGTGGTCTCACTTTAGTTTGACACATGATTGTGTCACAGTGATCTTACTTTAGTTTGACACATGATTGTATCGCAGTGGTCTTACTTTAGTTTGACACATGATTGTATTCCAGTGATCTTACTTTAGTTTGACACATAATTGTATCCCAGTGGTCTTACTTTAGTTTGACACATGATTGTATCCGAGTGGTCTTACTTTAGTTTGACACATGATTGTGTCACAGTGATCTTACTTTAGTTTGACACATGATTGTATCGCAGTGGTCTTACTTTAGTTTGACACATGATTGTATCCCAGTGGTCTTACTTTAGTTTGACACATGATTGTGTCACAGTGATCTTACTTTAGTTTGACACATGATTGTGTCACAGTGATCTTACTTTATTTTGACACATGATTGTATCCCGGTGATCTTACTTTAGTTTGACACATGATTGTATCCCAGTGGTCTTACTTTAGTTTGACACATGATTGTGTCACAGTGATCTTACTTTAGCTTGACACATGATTGTATCCCAGTGATCTTACTTTAGTTTGACACATGATTGTATCCCAGTGGTCTTACTTTAGTTTGACACATGATTGTGTCACAGTGATCTTACTTTAGTTTGACACATGATTGTATCACAGTGGTCTTACTTTAGTTTGACACATGATTGTATCCCAGTGATCTTACTTTAGTTTGACACATGATTATATCCCAGTGATCTTACTTTAGTTTGACACATGATTGTATCTTATTGATCTTACTTTAGTTTGACACATTGTATCACAGTGATCTGACTTTAGTTTGACACATGATTGTATCCCAATGGTCTTACTTTTGTTTGACACATTGTATCCCAGTGATCTGACTTTAGTTTGACACATTGTATCCCAGTGATTTCACTTAAGTTTGACCCATTGTATCCCAGTGATCTGACTTTAGTTTGACACATGATTGTATCCCATTGATCTTACTTTAGTTTGACACATTGTATCCCAGTGATCTGACTTTAGTTTGACACATGATTGTATCCCAGTGATCTGACTTTAGTTTGACACATGAATTTATACCAGTGATCTTACTTTAGTTTGACACATGATTGTATCCCAGTGGTCTTACTTTTGACACATGATTGTATCCCAGTGGTCTTACTTTAGTTTGACACATGATTGTGTCACAGTGATCTTACTTTAGTTTGACACATGATTGTATCGCAGTGGTCTTACTTTAGTTTGACACATGATTATATCCCAGTGGTCTCACTTTAGTTTGACACATGATTGTGTCACAGTGATCTTACTTTAGTTTGACACATGATTGTATCGCAGTGGTCTTACTTTAGTTTGACACATGATTGTATCCCAGTGGTCTCACTTTAGTTTGACACATGATTGTGTCACAGTGATCTTACTTTAGTTTGACACATGATTGTATCGCAGTGGTCTTACTTTAGTTTGACACATGATTGTATTCCAGTGATCTTACTTTAGTTTGACACATGATTGTATCCCAGTGATCTTACTTTAGTTTGACCCATTGTATCCCAGTGATCTTACTTTAGTTTGACACATGATTGTGTCACAGTGATCTTACTTTAGTTTGACACATGATTGTATTCCAGTGATCTTACTTGAGTTTTTTACACATGATTGTTCCCCAGTGATCTTACTTTAGTTTGACACATGATTGTGCCCCAGTGATCTTACTTAAGTTTGACACACTGTATCCCAGTGATTTTACTTTAGTTTGACACATGATTGTATCCCAGTGATCTTACTTTAGTTTGACACATGATTGTATCGCAGTGGTCTTACTTTAGATTGACACATGATTGTATCCCAGTGATCTTACTTTATTTTGACACATGATTGTATCCCGGTGATCTTACTTTAGTTTGACACATGATTGTATCCCAGTGATCTTACTTTAGTTTGACACATGATTGTATCCCAGTGATCTTACTTTAGTTTGACCCATTGTATCCCAGTGATCTGACTTAGTTTGACACATGATTGTATCCCAGTTATCTTACTTTAGCTTGACACATGATTGTATCCCAGTGATCTTACTTTAGTTTGACCCATTGTATCCCAGTGATCTGACTTAGTTTGACACATGATTGTATCCCAGTTATCTTACTTTAGTTTGACACATGATTGTGTCCCAGTGATCTTACTTTAGTTTGACCCATTGTATCCCGGTGATCTTACTTTAGTTTGACACGATTGTATCCCGGTGATCTTACTTTAGTTTGACACATGATTGTATCCCGGTGATCTTACTTTAGTTTGACACATGATTGTATCCCAGTGATCTTACTTCAGTTTGACACACGATTGTGTCACAATTGATCTTACTTTTGCTAACTGCTTCCAAGTAACATAATCTGTGGTTGTATTCATGGAGATAAACAGCAAATGAGATTCTGCCTAAAATATATATACATCAACATTATGTTTTTGGAATAAGTGTAATATTTTCACTAAAATCACTTGAAAAATTGTAGCTTGACTGCAATTACAACCTTATCCTAAAGCCAAAATGAACAATTGATTGTAATTCAAATTATAGTTGTTTAAACAATCCATAAGTTTATATAAATGATTTTGCAATAACTTATATAATGTGTATCATAGTTGTGTGTAATAATGTCAAATTCTAAAATGGCATCCTCTTTATGCTTTGAGAACACATTAGGTTTCTAATAAGTAAAGAGCCTGTTGTGATGGTACAGTAAGAATTATGACATCTTTACAAGCTCATCTGGAAAAATTTCAAACTGGGACATCATATTTTTGTTAAGATTCTACAGATTTTTATGCTCAAGAGGAACGTATACTCAATCAAATGACGATCATAAATTATCTAAAGGCTGCTTCAAAATTTTAAAACATTTATTAGGCATATTAGAATCAGAACAGATTATTGCAGTTAGCTCTATGCTAATTAGAACATTGTGAGACCTTATATTTGTCTTCATTTTATACCTAGCTAATGATCGGTATCAAATATAAGGTCTGGCCATATTCTTATTTGCACACAGACCACCTGCAACAATCAATTCTTAAGAATATCTAAATATGTCAGCACTACAGCTATATGTTAATTATTAAAAAATCAATCAATATAAAGGTCATAGTGACTGAGAGGTCATTAACAAGGTCACCAATGGAGTTGTGAGTTACAAGTCTTACTGTGGTCAATTTAAGTTTCTCAGTGTGCTAAATTCAACCTTTTCTGTCAATGATTTTCAGTTTTCCTGTAAAACTTTGGGGTTTTCATCAGGAACCTGACTTCCTCCCCCAATAAAAACTGGATGCATGACATAGCTAAAAGTTGTTGATAGTGGCATAAAATCTCAAAATTAATCAACTGATCCTTAGTATGCTAACAAAATATGTTACGGTAATATATACATGTATATCATCTTATGTAAACAGCCAACAAAGCTTACTTTATTTAGAGGAATGAAGTTTTCTTTACATGGATCCTGTGTATGGTCTACCAGAACGGCTGACTTTATTAATTCTACAATGAGTTCTTCATAGGAGTTCCTCTTCATTCTTTAAAAAAAAAGAATATTTTAGAAAAACATGGAATTCCTTCACATTAAACATTTTTGTGTTCTGATCAAAAGTCAAAATGTCAATAGATTTGTTAATGGAATTATTGAGAGTACAACATAAAAAGTCAACTAACTACATATCATTTAAATAAAAAATGGTTGGTCATTTAGGGGATGATATAAAAACCAGAGGCTCTTAAGAGCCTGTATTGCTCACCTGATTTTATAGGCAATAAAGGTGGCATTTCCCTGATGTTAAACTAAGTCCTGTAATTTTCAATAATCTTTAAAAAGGACCATCCAAACAATATTGATAGAAAGTTTTGTTTCCATTGTTTAACTGGTTTTATAGAGAAGAAGATTTTTTTTTAATTTGCCCATAGGGTCCTATATTAAACTAAGTTCTGTGGTGGTGGCTATTTTGAATTTCGAATTGACAATAAAAAAAAAACTATAGAAGACCATCCAAACAATATTGTCAGTAAGTTTTATTTCCATTGGTTAATCAGTTTCAAAAAAGAAACCTTTTAAAACTTATTTCACTGTCTATGTAATGCTGTGGTGGCCATTTAGATTTTCCAATTGGCATAAAAAAACAAAACTTCAAAGAGGACCATCCAACCAATATTGCTAGTAAGTTTTGTTTCCATTGGTTAACCGGTTTTAGAGAAGAAGCCTTTTAAACATTTTTTCCCAAAGGGTCCTATGTTAAACAAAGTCCTGCAGTGGTGGCCATTTTGATTTTCCAATTGGCATAAAAAACACAAACTCCTACAAAGGACCATCCAAAATAATATTGGTAGTAAGTTCTGTTTCCATTGGTTAATCGGTTTCAGAGAAGAAGCCTTTTTAAACTTTTTACCATAGGGTCCAATGTTAAACCAAGTCCTGCAGTGGAGGTCATTTTGAATTTCCGATTGGGATAAAAAACATGAACTTTATAGAGGACCATCCAAACAATATTGCTAGTAAGTTTTGTTTTTCGACTGGTTAATTGGTTTCAGAGAAGAAGTGTTTTTAACTTTTTTCTCATAGGGTCCTATGTTAAACTATGTCCTGCTTTGGTGGCCATTTTTAATTTCCAATTGTCATAAAAAAACATAAACTTTATTAAGGACCATCCAAACAATATTGCTAGTAAGTTTTATTTACATTGGTAAACTTTTTAACTTTTCGGTGGCGTCTATTTTGATTTTCCAGTTGGCATAAAAAACATTATCTTTATAAAGGACCATCCAAACAATATTGGTAGTAAGTTTTTATTGGATTGGTTAACCGGTTTCAGAGGAGAAGCCATTTTAACTTTTTTTCCATAGGATCCAATGTTTAACAGTCATGCGGTGGTGGCCATTTTGAATTTCCTATTGGGATAAAAAAAAATCCCTTTTTGAACTTTTTTCTCATAGGGTTCTATGTTAAACTAAGTCTTGCGGTGGCAGCCATATTGGTTTTCCAATCCAAATAAAAAACACAAACTTTGTAAAGGTCCATCCAATGAACATTATGGCCAAGTTTGGTTTCAATTGGCTAAGTGATTTCAGAGAAGAAGTTTAAAATGTAAAACATTTACAGACGCCGACAACGACAACGACGTCGACGGGCGCAAAGTGATAACAATAGCTCACATGACCTTTTGGATCAGGTGAGCTAAAAACAAAAACAGACCACGATTGGTTATGTTAGAAGACAATATTTAACAAGTGTTCAAATTGAAAATTATTGTTACATACTTGCACTTAAATAAAAAAAGCTTTAAAAATGTTAATATAAATAAACTACTATATACTTACCTATCTACATCTTTTAACTTCACATTAGTCTTTGTTAAAAATGAATGTTTTTTAAAATAAACTTCTTGAAAATATGGATTCATATTAAGTCCTTTAGAACCAAAGTGGTATGTCCTAGATATATCTGGTATTATACATTCTCTGTCTTTACGTATCATGTTGGTCCTCATCCACATATCCCAATCCCATTGCTGCAAAGGACAAAGACACATGTTTTGGGTTATTCCATTACAACATTGAAGGAGGATAATAAGGTTTATTTTCATAACCATGGTTATTGGGCGGAGGTGGGGGTATTTTAATGTATTTATTGTCAACAAATTATCATAATATTTCCATTATTAATCACAAAAATATTCATAAAGGGGGGGGGAGGGTTGATATTTTTGCGATCGGCTGAGGTAGCAAAAAATGTAATGACCATGAGTTATTACTCAGTAATTGTCAGTTTTTCGTAAAATGTTTGTCATCTGTAAATAATCTCCAAAAAGAATACACATCATTTCTAACATTATTTGCCTCTTTTGAAGATCAGAAACACTTGTCATGTGTCTTTTATAATGAGATGATTTGTTTGTATTTTGAGGTTCAGCCTGGGTACTAAAACGGTTATTTGTTTACATCAAAGAAAAATCTATTTTGTTGTGTAAAATTAATTATCGTATTTTAATTAAATGTCTATGGTAGGGCTTTACAGATGGTTTATGTATGCACACTAGGTTGAGTAATTTTGGTCAATGGTTAAACAAAAGTATAATTGCAAGGTTTAATTATTGCTATTACAGAACAATTGCATTATTCGCAATAATAAAAACATTGCAAAAATTTCTGAATTTACAGTATTTATACTATTTATATCAGACAAGAAGATTTTTGGGGTATAAACTAGAACAAAAAATGTATCAACTTAAAAATTTAGTTTGTCAGACTTACAATAGAGAACAAAATGGAAGAAAGATGAAACACCTTTCGTTTTTAAACCTGGCAGAAAAGACATTAACGAACCTTTTCTGGTGTAGGCCACTGTGGTTCTAACTCATCTTTATATAATGTCCTCTTTAGCAACCATCCTAGTCCTGGCATAGTCTCAATTCTATACAGCAATGTCTCATCTTTACAAGAATGGTTATAACCCTGTAATCATTGAAGTCCAGCACAACAGTCACTATTTATACAATAGTTGCCTATATAGAGGGCATTGTTATGATATCTTGACTGCACAAGGGAGAGTGGTATTGCCTGAAACATTGATAATGCCCGAGCCAAAGGCGAGGGCACTATCAATGTTAAAGGCAATACCACTGTACGGAGTGCTGTCAAGTATCATGACAGTGCCAGCTATATAAGCAACTATTATATTTATTTTATTGAAGAATAAAGAAACCTTGTGTTTAAGACTGTATTATGTATTTGTAGCTGCTTGCTGTATGATTTGAATGTGGGCCTCATGATATATCATTGTTTGGCATTTTTAGGCTATACACAGTTAGCTTTCTAAACTTCATGACATTTTTTCCTCATTTGGGTTGCACCTGTACATATATTTTTTTTTTATAAATTTAAAATAAACAGTTTCATGCTGCTTGTTACTGGAGAGGGCATTACCACGATGTGATAACGCCCGTTTACTGCAAATTAATTAATACCAGCTGATCTTGGTTTATCCAATTGAAACAAACATAATTTTACTGATATGAAATAAACAAAATTACTATTCTATAAGATATGCTTTCCTGTTTATGTATTATTAAGTGAATCTTAATTAAAAGATTAGCAACAAATAAAATCTTAATAGAAAGTATCGCGAATATCATTGGTCCAATCAGTCCTAAAAAATAGCTGTCATTGGTTCATTGTATTTTTATTTTTCCTTAGGTTACCAGAAGTATCTAAGAATGATTCTATTACCGGTTTCCAGTTTTAATTTCTAAACAAGAAAATGTGTCATGGCAATACATGTCCTACTTGGCACATATTGGTTAACACCCGACGTTTTCTAGTTCATTAAAGCATAAAGTATTCTCTGTAGCCCTACAAAAATTGCCAGTGAGGAGATCTCATCATGTTGCAACTTTGAACCAAATTTCATGAAGATCTGAACTTATCTTCATAAAACAAAGCTTCAGGGCAAAGGTCAACATAAGGTGTTACTCAGGGCAAAGGTCAACATAAGGTGTTACTCAGGGCAAAGGTCAACATAAGGTGTTACTCAGGGCAAAGGTAAACATAAGGTGTTACTCAAGGCAAAGGTCAACATAAGGTGTTACTCAGGGCAAATGTAAACATAAGGTGTTACTCAGAGCAAAGGTCAACATAAGGTGTTACTCAGGGCAAAGGTAAACATAAGGTGTTACTCAGGGCAAAGGTAAACATAAGGTGTTACTCAAGGCAAAGGTCAACATTAGGTGTTACTCAGGGCAAATGTAAACATAAGGTGTTACTCAGAGCAAAGGTCAACATAAGGTGTTACTCAGGGCAAAGGTAAACATAAGGTGTTACTCAAGGCAAAGGTCAACATAAGGTGTTACTCAGGGCAAATGTAAACATAAGGTGTTACTCAGAGCAAAGGTCAACATAAGGTGTTACTCAGGGCAAAGGTAAACATAAGGTGTTACTCGGGGCAAAGGTAAACATAGTCTTTCATCTTTAGTTTGCTAATTATTCAAAAATAAAACTGTTTTTATGTTTGAACATGCACAATTTTGTTTTCATGATTTAAGAGTAAATTTAAGAATTTTTGTAGGTCCAACTAAAATTGTGTAGGACTGGCAGACATGAAACCAATGCCTATCCTATGGTGTTTCATTTGTGCAGCATTTAGGATATACAAAATTTCAACTTACTTGATCATTCCAAGCAGATATACAATAAAGTGTGTCGTCCTCATCTAAAAGGTGTATTGTCTGACTAAAATAGCTGTAAAATTGAAAATGGGTTTATAAAGTGTAGTGACCATGAAAACAAGTAAGGGCTCCTATGTGTCTGTAATCATGAAAAGACAATCAATCTATCTTCACAAGATGGGGATGTCATCATGTCAGACAAAAAATTACTGGATACATTTGTACAACTTATGACAAGTTGGTCATTAGAATTTTTTTATAGAAATTGCCTTGCTGATAATTTTTCCTGTTTCCATATAAAATAAATACTACAAAGTCCAGAAAGTGACCTCAGAAGTAAATGATCTCAATCTTGAAACTATTTTTTTGTCATTATCAATAAAACAATATATTGTATCATGACTTCATTTTATTAGTTTGTTAGTGACACAGTTACTGGTGAAAAATTGTAAACAAATACTACTCCATCAAAAGTTGTCTGTTTAAAAATTCTTAGATTTAGCAAATTTTTGTTTAAAAACAAATAAAAATTATGCATTGGTATTTTATTTGTATGAAGATATTATCCGTTTAGTTTAGGTATAATATACCTAAATGAGTCAAGCAATATTGACATAAAAAATCATTGTTATTTATATTGAACTACAGATTCTATACACAATTAATACAACTTACTTCAAGAAGTCAGGAGAAACATCAAGATCCTCTTCTATAATTATTGCATATTTTGCATCCTGTAAAATAATAATAAAAGATAAAGCTGATAACTTCCTTAGTATGTAGCTTTGTTTATGTCTAAAATGGCATAATATCATGTATGCAGGGTTCACCACAGAAAAAAAACCAAGGGTGGAGAAGGCAAACTTGCCATGTCATTGCATAAACCAGTCGAATGGGGCTAATTGAAATCGAAGTGTGGCTGTAAAGGTTTTATTAATATATCAATAGAACAGCACTACAAAATAATTTAACAGCACTAATGCATTTCAATACATATGTAACGTTCCCAAACATGTCCTTCCCCCCAGACGTGTCCAATCCGTCCAAACGTGTCTACCTTTACCTGAAATGTATCTAGAGCGTGTCCCATTTTAACAACACCAAAACGTCTTCTATTATTGTGACGTCAATGGCATCTTACAAACTCTATGACATCAACAACGTCCCTTTTTTAAAACAGACAGAGATTGATGGAACGGTTGAAGACGAAGGTTTTATCCTGACTAAAGAAAGTACGAGTCCAAAGCTATTATCTAAGGATGTTAATGCTGAGGTATTGTGGTCGAAAATGCCGGACATCAAACAAGCTAAAAGCTTAAAGAATCAAATTGTGGGCATTTAGGAAAATAGCATTTAAAAGAATGTTTCTGAGAGAATGATAACAAAATATCTTCTGCTGTATTTCTTCAACAAAGAAACCCAAAAAAGTTTTCCAAAAAAGTGCAAACTTGCACATAAGGCACAGGAGATGCGTGGACACGGAAGATCTTTTGCAGTTGATAAAGACAAACTACACCATGGACCATAGAAAATGACACAATAAATGAGAGCATACAGCATGCAGTGTTTCCAGTTGGAAGAAAACATATAAAAATACTTTTTAAGAAAGAAGTCCAAGAAGTCGAAATTTAAAGTACATTTAATCTTGAAAATTTATTTAGAGCACATAATTTAAGAAATTGGTTTAATGCAGTCCTTTAGAGATGCTTGGAGAAAAACACGGAGAGCCAGAGATGACTAACTATCCCAGAGATGAGGAAATTGCAATGGGCAAAGAGACAGCTGTATTTTCCAATGATTTCTGAAGAATAGTACTTTTAATAAGAACAGAACAATGCTAAACAAACGAGAAACATGGTACATAATTAAAGATAATGTTAGATTACTGTTTCCAAATTAATAGGAATGTATTCACACGAATACGACTTACCCGCCTGCCCAATTTGTTTTCGAGCACAAATGTTGAACAATATAGTACCCAATGCACAGTCAAGATCATGGGTGTACACGCACGATTCAAGCGCTTTTTTTTTCAATCTGTCAATATTTTGCCACTTGCAGCAAAAGACTTCAACATCTTGTTATTATTTCTGACTGAAAATTTTCACCATTCAGTTTGCCATTTGTTCCCAATGACACTAAATTAATATGTTGAAAAGTACACCCGACATTGTTACAATCCTGATTCGGCACGGAAACTATCAACACACGGTGTAGAATGGTAAAGGACTTGTCGCGTTTTTTCTGTTTAAGCAAATGACTGTTGGTGCCAATAAACATGAAGTAACTCAGAAAAATGAGTTCAAATGATAACAAGAAGAGGTAAGTTTTATTAAAAACCATACTCATGAAATACTTAGTTGATCTATGATAACTCCTAAAAAAATGTTACGTTGATGTACCTCGTGGTTATTTCACAAAGTAAAAAACAAATCGAAAAATCGAGAAAAGCAAACATGAATTTCTATCATTCATCGTCAAATTGATATAAACAATAACTTTTTATGTTTAGAGATGTCCCGTTTTGAGTTAAAAATAAATTCAATAAAGCTCTAGCAATTAAAATTGAAAAATAATCATTTGCTTAAGTTAATTTGCATTAGTTCGTTAAACAGAAAAAAACTCGATAAGTCCGTTACCATTCTACACCGTGCAACGATAAGAAAAACAATTAGATTAAAAAAATTAAATACATGAAATAGATAGATAAAATCTGAGATTTTTTTTATTAAATACCCCCTCCCCCTTTCCTCAATATAATGAATTGGCATTCAAAACCACATGGGTATATTTAAATCCATTGTGTTATCATCTGCTGTGTAGGCTATTTATAGAACAGTGTGCACAGCAGTGAACAAAGAACATTAATTAGGGAATATCTCACTAATAATTTATAAATAAAAAAGTGGAGATTTATATTAATTTTAAAAAAGTAATACAATCGATAATTTATAATCTACACAATTCACTATCTTTTAAAATTATTCCACGTGACTATGTTTCTAAATTATGTCACGTGACTTTTTTCACACAAATGCACAACCACGTGATATATTTAAATACCTCTGTTATCGATCGACAACGTTGGTTATTTATAGAACAGTGCACACAGCCTTGAACAAAGAAACCTTAATTAGTGAATATCTCATTAATAATTTAATTAATCAAAAAAAGAGCGCCGTTCGTCTATTGTACTAAATGAGTCCGATAATCCCTGCAAGTTTGAGCTCTTAATATTGTGTAGTTTTCTGATAAAAACGGTTTCACACAAAATCTGTGACGGACAAAATTTTGCCAAAGTGAATACATTACTTACCCGCCTCCTACAGGAGGGCGGGTAAGTAATAAGAAAATTGAATGTATAGGTTATTTAATAAAAATGATTAATTTTCAGTGCATTGTTTAATCAGATGTATCTGTTGGGTTCATTATAGTATGCAAAATAAAATAGTTTCTTGACATTTATTAAACATAAACCCATGCACAAAAGAGAAGGTTCATACAGAAAACAATCCAGTATAGAATTTCTTATGTATAGTTTTTAACTTAAAAACTTAAAACTTAAGTAGGAACCTATACAGAAACCAGTTGACCTCTACAAATATTACAGCATAGGGAAATAAATATTTTTTTAATGGTGTTTAACAATGTTTCAGCTATATCCTGGCATCTAGTTTTAAGTAAGGCAGGAAACTGGAGTACCAGAATAAAACCTCCACCTTATGGCAGGAAAGCTGTTAATCCTTGTGAATTAAGATTGGAGTAGAGTTCAGCCTGACTGCAGTTAGACTAAACTCGCACCCTCACTGAAATAAATGAGAATGTAACGAGTAAGAATGAAACAGCAAACTTTTATACACAAATCAAACCAATACAAGTTTTTTCAAGTTGCCAGGTTCTAACAGCACCGTTGGCAGTTAAGGGTGAACCAAGCTGGACATGTTTGGGCAAACAAGAGAGAATAGACCCATCTAGACGATATGAATTGGGCCCTGTTTGACATAAAGGAGTCGAAGGGACATGATTGGGTACAACAGAGAATGTACACTGCTTTATACGCAATATGAATAATCCAATCCAGCTTGGAAAACTCACTTAATTGAGTTCAACTCAACATGTCAAATCGATGACACCTTTTTGATCAAGAGAGAATGTTTAAACACCTTTTGATTACTTTTCAAAATTAAGCTAAAATCTATAATAATTTTAATAAAAATAATAAGTATAAATGATAAAATATAATTTAGAAGTTCAGATATCGTAATTCTTGTTTACTTCCAGTGCCATCGCAATGTCCAACATAAAAACATTTCAAAATTAAAATTGATAATAAAATAATATTTTTGTCTTTAATGTATACAATATAACAAACAATAGAAAACCCCATCAAATGAAATATATTTTTTATATACAAAACATAAAAATTCATGACTTGATGAAATTTGCATTAAGCATATGTAAACGTAAATATACCTATGTATCTGCGAAAATTATCACTATGAGTGTTTAATGAGGAGTGACGGATGTGAAAGAAGTAGTAAAACCCTCCACAATAAAACAGCCTGTGGTGAACCCTAGTATGTAAACATGTATATATGTATCCTTCATTATTTTCTATGCTGTATTAATAGTCAACTATCCTTTACAGGAATTAAATTTGTATTTTAGTTACATGAAAACAGTCACTGTATTAACAATAAATAATTATAAAAATTTTAAAGGTGATGACTGGATTAAAAGACTGATTGATTGATCTTCAGCAAGCAATATTTAAATCATGTTCAGGATGATAACAAGTAAAAAACACAAATACTTGGTAACTGGACTCCATATTAACTGTTGTGACTTACAGGATATCAATTACCAATACTTGGTAACTGGACTCCATATTAACAGTTGTGACTTACAGGATATAAATTAAATGTCGCTGTCAGACTAGCTTTATAATGTTGTGATACTCTAGCATTCTTCACTCCTAGTGGTGTGTGTTGTATACCTCGTAAACCAAACAGTTTCGTCACTTGTAAAGGTTCCTATTAAATAAATATTACACAGAAATTTAGTTCTGAATGGTTTCCAAGTTTGCTTATAAGTATTTATGTATTAACTTTTCTGTATTTGTGTCTTAACACCACTTAAAATTAAGGGCCAAATAGTTTAAATATTTAGTCATCTACTATTGATCACATGGCCTCAGTGGCCGAGTGGTTTAGGTAGTTAGTTATGAACTACTTATCTGACTTTGGGGATGCAGGTTCGAGTCTAATTGCAGGCAGAGTTTACTTGAAACTGATTGCCAATTTTCCTACTGATTGTCAGGGTTTTCTCTGTTTACTCAGGTTTCCTTCCCAAATTAAAACTGGATGCCACAATAAAGCTGACAAATTTCTGAAAGTGGCATTCATGCAAACTAAAAACTATTAATCACATGCCTAAAAACACTGATGCTGCATGTTCAAGCATTACTGCAGACATAGTGTGCCGAACCTTAATTGACATGGTTTTGATAATAATCTTGATAATAGTAAAATCAATAACGATAAAAAAGTGTGGACTGTGAGCACGCTCACAAAGGGATACCCCCCGCTTTGCTTCAAGTCCAATTATCACCCCTGAGTAATATCCGACAGCGACGAAAATTCTTCATGCACATCTACATATGATGTAAAGTTTCATCAAAATCTGTCAAACGGTTTAGGAGGAGTTGCGCTTACGAGGTCCCGCACTGAATACTATATTTTAAAAGTCCCCGCACTGAATACTATATTTTAAAAGTCCAAGTCAAATTATCTCCCCTGAATAATATCCGACAGCGACGAAAATTCTTCATGCACATCTACATATGATGTACTTCCTTCAGGTCAAAATCTGTCAAGTGGTTTAGGAGGAGAAGTGCTTACAAGGGATATGGACAGACGGACAGACAGAAAGACAGACAGGGTGATTCCTATATACCCCACCCCCAAACTAGTTTGCGGGGGTATGATAAAAGTGTTCTTGTTTTCATGCACATGTATGTCATATACATTATTTTACATTAATGGTCAATTAAATTATCTTACATCAAAATATCCATCTATAAAAACTGTAACCATAGCTGGATCAGCTCCTGATATCGACAATAAATTTTTTAACATTCTGTAAAAGAAAATAATGGTAATAATAATCATTATCACTAATTTATGAGATTTTCCTTTGATTATACAGCAACAGGAATTCTTTTATTGACACCAGTACCACACTGCTTGTTTTGGTAAACATTATCATGGTTTTAAATAAATCAGTCTTAATATACAATACAATTACTACACTTGAATAGGATCAATATAAGGTTTATGAAGAAGGGGAGAATAATATTAAAAAAAGGAAAGCCCAGTTTAATATTGTTATACCTTGCTCCATAAACCTCATAGTGATCAAGTAATTGTTTTATAACATAATATTGAGTCATGAAATAGGAACAGACATTAATTTTTCTACTATAACTAAAGTTTTGTTGCAATTTGAAACAACACTTTATCAAATCAATAATTGTAAAATAACAAGAATTCTACAAATTTCGGTAATTTAAGATTTAATTCTGATGAATGTGATAAGCAAAACACTAATTCTGCTCAATAAAACAACATACTGAACTCTTATGATTTGAATGGCTATTGAATCTAAAAAATGAAAAAAAGATAGCAGGGCTCGAAATAAGCGGTAGCCCGGCAGCCTGTGACTCCCTAAAACTTGGAAGGACTCCCTGGGTGTTTACTGTAAAAGCCCATCGGGCTCCTTTAAAATTTAACAGGGCTCACCACACTGGGCGAAGTGGGCGACAAAATCTCCCTGCGGCTACGGCACCTCGAAGTTGCTCTGTTGGCTTTTATTTTCCTAAAGTCGCCCGATGGTTCACAGTAGATACTTGCATATGATTTGGTCCATATAATTCACACAGATATATATATATAAATATGCGTATTTAACATTTTTTTCAAAGGATTTATGTCTTTCAACTGGATTATGCGCCATTTGTTTATTTACCGGATGTAGCTAATTACCAGAAGTGAACAACAAAGAAAAGTAAAGTACAACTGCCCATAATGAAAAATCGTAATTTTTTTCATAAACAAACACTTTCAATTTGTTTCAAACTTCAGTGCTTTCAAAGTGTATTGTATTTTAACAATTTTCTTCAATAAATATATGAGCTGCACTTGAAATAATAAAGATAAAGAATAATTATTAACATTGTGATAAGTTCTGTAGATGGGTGTCCCATGAAGCAATTTTGATCAGCACAACTTTGTCTAAGTGGAAGTGTGCTGAATAGTAGAATTATTTCTGGGTTTAGTGTAATGTTATTCTATCTATCTTCTTCAGAAATTTTGCTCAGATAAACATGGCATGTTCATAACAAACTGTTAAGAATATTATGATGTATACAACTTCATGAATGATCAGTGCGAGACCAAAACTGCAAAAAATTCAGACAAAAAAATAGTGTTTTTCAGAATGAAAATGTACCCTCAGAATACTGCCAGAATGCATATTTTTGCACCAAAACCCTCAGCTTCTGGGGGACTTGAGCAGTCCCCCTACCCCCGGCCGTAAGGACCACTGCGCAACCGCGGTGGGTCAACCAGCTATGGGTTGAATGGGACTCCCTGCAATTTTTCAGGACTCCTTGACTGGATTATTAGGGAGTCCTTTTGACTCCCATAGTTACTTCTCCTATTTCTACCCCTGGATAGCCAATCAAAAAATGTGAGTGCAATTTTTTAATGAGCAGAATGGATGTTCAACTAACTAATATGATAAGAAATGGAATGTCACATGTATTGGTTATGACCAGAAGGAAAAAGGCAAAAATAGCTAGTATGTAATAATATTTATTGCTTGAATGCAATTCTCTGATTTGTTACTGCATCTCATGCAAAGCACTTGATATAATACCAAAGCTGAAAATGGAATTCTCACATAACAAATTACTACTAAACAAATATTTACTGACCAAGTATAATACAAATAAACATTTACTTAAATATAGCATCAAGAAGAGGTAACTTACTTATAATATTATAGCATTGGCGTCAACAGAGCAAATTAAACCATTATTATTTCCATCTGTAGAGATGAGATAGTTTAAGATCTGATTGACAAATATTTTATTAGGACTGGTACCATGTCTTGGAATATATAACATATACTAGTTACCATGGTAACAGTGACTGATTTTTACATACCTAAATAAATAATGTGGTCTGTCGCTAGCTATTATAACTATTGGTACATCTTTTATGTTGTTGGGTTCTAACTGTAATAAAATAACATATTTCTGTTAATGTATAAGAAAGTGAAGACATTGGACATTTCAATGTATGACACAGTTAAATTAAAATTTGATGTGATAATAATGCTCTGTTTTGACTACAACATATCAGTACAATTGAGTGATAAGAGCTCAAGATTTAATTTTGTTTGTTTGTTTGAATGTTGTTGAACACCACTTTCAGCTATATCATGGAGTCCATTTTTTGGGGGTTTTTTTTGGAGGGGGGGGGGGGGGTTAAGAAAACTGGCAATCCTTGTCAATTAAGATTGGAGTTGAGTACACCCTGCCTGCAGTGAGAATCGAACCTGCAATCTCAGTGTTGACCACGTGATCAATAGTAGACGAACTACCTTAACCACTCGGCCAGGGAGGCCCCTGATCAAGATTTAATTAGATTGACAATTATGTGTACTATCTGGAAATTATTGCATGCATTTATTATTGTGATTAAGGTACCCCTCTAAACATGGGAGTTGGGAATTTTTTTTATCAGCTGACATAGCAAAAAAGTATACAGCAAAGTATTCATTATAACAATTTCAGAGTTAAGTTTTTCAAAAATATTTTCAGTCTTATATAAATCGAATACACATTCCCATTTCGTTTACCGTTGTTTTTGATCTAGAAATAAAATTTTTGTTGTTGTCGTATTACATGCTTCAAATACTATTGGACACATTTGTCACATGACATGTAGTGATTTGTGTAGAATGGAGTTCATCATGGGTAATACAGAACCATTTTTTACATTTAGAATCCGACAAATATACAATGGTAATGATTTACACAAGTTTTTATTTATGCAAGCAGAAAAAGGAAATATGTTTATAAAAGATTGGCATGTTGTTTGTTTCAAACATCAAATAAATTAGTTCCAATTAGCAAACACAAATTCTGACATAAGAAAGGTAAAAATTTCTGTCAAAATCATTCATGTATTAATAAGTTAAATATGAAATTTGTAAAAACAGTACTTAAAAACCCCAAGGGAATGTAATGATATTAAAGTGCACACTTTGTAATATGGAGTAACGAATGTAGAATTTAGAGGTTTAATTATTGCAAATGTAGGTTGGTTGCAATATTCGCAATAATAAAAACATTGCAAAATTTTTGAATTTACAGTTTTATGTCAATCTACACTAGTTTTATTTGATAAATTCTGTGTATTTGATTAAATTTGTTTTAAGCTAATTTTAAGTACTTTAAGTACAATATTTAGAAAAGAAGAATGAAATGTTCTTTTATCATTTAATAATTAATTATCCCTATGTTATATGACTATGTCATTAAGTCATTTTCATCACGTCTGTATAGACCATTGTTATTGGTGAAGTAGGCCAGAGTAACACTGATCATTATGATCATACCCTAACTGTAAGTAAAGTGCATCTTGTCATCTGTATGGCTAACATATGTTTTCAATTTGATAATGCATAATCTTTTTTACATTCTTGATCTGTCTCTCTTGTTGAAAGGCTTTTCTGCCACTCAGAGAACATTTATAACTTACTTTAGGTGTAGAGAAAGTAAATGGTTCTGGATTCTTACAGCTGCATATATCCCCATAACCTTCTACTTTGCTACAGAATGCCTTCCTTCTATTATTCGATACTGTCTTTTCCCACTGACATTCACTATCTGCAAAGGGTTTTCCATGTTTTCATAAGTCAATTAACATTTTCACATACAGTTAAATTTATTTGCTTGATGTAAGAGCTACTTATTTTGTTTTCAATAACGATTCAACAATTTATTTCCAGCTTTTTTCTTATTTAACAAGGAAGATTAGTAATCTTACAAATATTGTCATCCTACCATGCATGGTTACAGAGGAAAAGCGGCAACTCAAAAACTGTAACCTAGTCACTGGACCGTGAAATTGAGGTCAAGGTCAGATGGTACCTACCAGACAGTCATTTACTATTCATCAGCAACCTATATACCAAATATTGTCATCCTACCATGCACAGTTACAGAGAAACTGCCGTAACCCAAAAACTTTAACATAGTCGCTGGACCGTGAAATTGAGGTCAAGGTCAGGTGACACCTACCAGACAGTCATGTACTAGTCATCAGCAACCTATATACCAAATATTGTCATCCTACCATGCGTAGTTACAGAGGAACTGCCGTAACCCAAAAACTTTAACCTATTCACTAGACCGTGAAATTGAGGTCAAGGTCAGGTGACTGACTGGCAAGTACTCATCATAAGCTACCTCTGGAGCAAATTTGATGGACCTAGGGCTTGGGCTTACAAATATATGAAGCAAGATGTCCATGTGTTTACGCCGCCACCACCACTGGATTCTCAAAAATATGTCTCGCGTCAAGCGACTTTTGTCGCAGCCGAGATAAAAACTACCATAGATTTAATTACTGCATTTGTTCATTACACCACAAAGACAAATTGTTCAAAAAACATTTCATGTAATAACTATACAGTGGGCCAGTGTTTATCTAATGCACTACTGTACCTTTTATGTTGACAAGATCAATGCTAGCTTGGATTGTCACTTTTTCTCCCCAGCTATCTAAAGCTGGGGATTTTCCATGAGTTTCTGCTATTTTTCTTTCTGCATGGAAATAAAAATTTCTAATGGAAAATCATTACTCCTAACAATCTTGATAGTATTGATAATTTTGAGAATGTAATGATATCACGGTCATTTCTGGTGGATCAGTCTGTCTTGAAGAGGAGGACTTGAATGGAAGGTTCACAATTTTGTATTCATAAAATTAAAATTTTTACTATCCCTGATATTATAGATAAGTTACTTGTATTAGTTTAACTTACACAGAAAAATATTAAATATTTATAATAATACTTGTTACAATTTTTAATAACATATCTATGTGGCTTCCCCTTACTGTACCTCCTTTCTTTGTAATAAAAGCCCATGTATCTCTAAATGCCAGATTTTCTATCTTTTCACTTCCCATCTCCTTTAGATATTGTCTAGCCTCTGATTTCAGATGAAAGGAACCTTCATCCTGGTCAGAAATAAAATAATTTAAGATGCTTTTCAATGGTACCAATACCTATAGTTTACATAATCTTCTTGTGTATAATTTATTGTACACAGGGGCATCGGTGGTCGAGTGATAAGGTAGTTAGTCATCTACTATTGATCACTAGTGTGTCAACACTGAGGTTGCAAGTTTGAGCTTTACTGTGGGCAGAGTGCTCGACTCCGACTTTTTTAACAAGGATTGCCAGGTTTCTTGCTATAGGTGGGTACTCCTGCTTCCTACCCTAATAATAATTTGACGCAGTGATACCGCTTAAAAATTTCTGAAAGTGATGAAAAACCCCATTGAAGCAAGATCTTATCTCTATTACAAGGTTTGGCTTCAGATGCTTCTTGTGTATAATTATTATAATGCTTATTATGTATACATTTAATATGAACAGTATTATTTATCACATACGCCCAATACACCACTGATCTGCATTTTGTTTTTAGAATGCAAATTAGGGCTTTTACAGAAGATTTGTTGTAAACAAACTTTATTAACTGAATTTATTGTTATTATCTTAAAGTAAAGCATATTTAACAAGTTGAGAAATTTTGTTTATCACAGTGTCCTTGCAGATTGTTGAAACACCTTATTTTATTATTAAAAAACAGACATAACAAAGTGGAAAACTGTCAATAAAAAACAATGCCCTATATTATTTATTTACAAATTCATTACAACACACACACAAGAAGTTTTGAGAAAATCTACCTTGATAGCAAACACAATAATCCTTCCATCTGAGATCTTTTTCAGGTATGTCAACATAGCTTCATCTTCATGCTGGCTGTATGTATCAAATATGTTCTTTGACATCACACTACCCTGCAAAAGGTTTCTTTAAAATGTCCACTATACATACATTTATCACACATTGCTGTTTGAAATTTGAAACCATTTTCATAATACATGTACAGGGGTCACCACACTCTAAAAAAGTAGGGAGAAGTGACTTCTCCCTGGCAGACAAACAGGGAGAAGTCAGGCCCTGATAGGGAGACTTCAGGAGACCCTAGGGAGAAGTCAGGGGGACCGTACAAATAATTAACTTCGCAGTAGTTACGTACAATTTTCATTATTTTCATCAATTTCCAGGATTATTTCTTTTGTGTTTAAAAACAATAACAGATTAAGTTTTTTTTCTTTCTTTTTCATTATTATTCATGGTATGCAATATCAAACAGCACATAACCTTTATCATATTAATCAAAGTTGTACTGATCCAAATTTCTTCATGGGACACCCATCTACAGAACTTATCATGATGTCAATAATAACTATACATCTTTATTCTTTCAAGTGAAGCTCAAATACTTATCAAAGAAAACTGTTAAAGTACAATACTCTTTGAAAGAACTGAAGTTTTAAACCAAGTAAAAGTATTTGTTTATCAAAAATATTACGATTTTTCATTATGGGCCGTTGTACATTACTTTTCTTCGTTGTTCACTTCCGGTAATTAGTCACATCCGGTAAATAAACAAATGGCGCGTAATACATTTGAAAGACGTAAATCGTTTGAAAATATGTTAAATACGCATATTGTTTGCCGTTTTTTATTGGAATTACACATTTACTGATAAATTGGTAGTCAGGGTGAAGTATTTGGACCAGATTTACAAGTATCTTATGTGAACCATCGGGCGACTTGAGGGAAATGACAGGGCGACTTCGACTTCGCTTTTGAGGCGCCTAAGGGCGACTTCAGGTCCTAGTAGGGCGACTTTGTCGCCCACTTCGCCCAGTGTGGTGAGCCCTGCATGTAGCTCTAACTTCATTGGTTAAATAGTGTGTTTTGCAGTTTCTGTAGCAGTGTATTTATACAGATACATACACATCACATACATTTTATGTGCTGGTACAACTACCTGTATCACGTCGAGACAGTTTTGTACATTGGTATCACTACGAGACGCTTAGCATCAAGTTGTAATGCGGAATATATGCAACTGTCGAGACGTGATACAGGTAGTTGTACTTGCACTTAAAAGTATGTAATAAGTTTATCTAAAATTAAGAAGTATACAATATGTAAAACAAACCTAAATGTTTAAAATTTAAAATTTTTAACAAAGCATTTTAACTTAAAATTAAGTCGCTAACATTGCATGCATTATGATGTTGCATTTCATTCATAGAATGAGAGTCACCATCACGAATCATTGGTTATAACATTCATTATGTCATCCAAAAGTAGGTCCGACAAAAGTACATCTTGTATCACATTTATAGATGATACAAGGTTTTGTATCAACCAGGTTGTATCAATCGCTAAATTTTCAGATTTTGACCAAATACATACTTAATTTTACATAAAACAATTGACTTGATGATATGGAATACACTGATGTACAACAGGCTTCTAGGGTTTACACAGTGTAACACAGAATTGATTTCTTCAGGAACCAAAAATAATAACAATTTCATAATAAGTTATAATATTATAATATAACAAATTTGCTGCTGCTTTTTTTGTGTTTTAAGGTGAAATATATTAACCATCCATTGATAGAACTAATAACACAACTCACAACAGCTGTTACTATAGTTACATGTACGACATTTAATGGATTTCTCTATCTGTTTCTTTATAAAAGCTTTTTTTAAGACCAATACACACATTTGTGATTTATTCTATTTTTATATACTGCAACTTCATTTAACAGAGAATTTATTATAATAGCTTGAAATAATTTTTTTAATTATTTAGTTTACCTTAAATTGAGATTAAGACAATAGATTTAAACCACCCCCCTCCCCTATGTGTTCTTTTACTTACAGTGGCCTGATTTAAGACTGCTATATGAATTCCTCTGTTCTTTTCAAATTCTTCATCTTGAATAAGCTATAAAAACAAAAACTTAATAATTAATATCAATGAAAACCAACGGTTTTTACAACAACATAAACACTAAAAAACAACATAACACATTACATAAAACTTTCCCTAAAATAATATTTAAGAACTGAATGCAAGAATTTGTAGATTTTCAGATAACAACATGATAGTCGTGTACAATGCATTTTTGTTGATTTAAAATATGGCAAAATGATCACCTGAGTTCTGACTTGTTCTAACTTCAGACAATATATTCTATTTTCAGTTCGCTATTGTTCGTTAGTTATCAGAGTTTTTCATCTAAAGACACAGAATGGAACAGAATGAAAACTGATAACTTCTGAACAATAGCGAACTGAAAATGAAATAGATTGTCTGAAGCTAGGTACAAGACTGAACCCTAGTCATTTAGCCATACCAAGGTTTGTTTGAATAGTGTAGCTATCATCAAGGTTGTATGTGCTGCTATCATCAATGTTGTATGTGCTGCTATCATCAATGTTGTATGTACTGCTATCATCAATGTTGTATGTGCTGCTATCATCAATGTTGTATGTGCTGCTATTATCAATGTTGTATGTGCTGCTATTATCAATGTTGTATGTACTGCTATCATCGATGTTGTATGTGCTGCTATCATCAATGTTGTATGTGCTGCTATCATCAATGTTGTATGTGCTGCTATCATCAATGTTGTATGTGCTGCTATTATCAGGGTTGTATGTGCTGCTATTATCAAGGTTGTATGTGCTGCTATCATCAATGTTGTATGTGCTGCTATCATCAATGTTGTATGTACTGCTATCATCAATGTTGTATGTGCAGCTATCATCAAGGTTGTATGTGCTGCTATCATCAATGTTGTATGTGCAGCTATCATCAATGTTGTATGTGCTGCTATCATCAATGTTGTATGTGCAGCTATCATCAATGTTGTATGTGCTGCTATCATCAAAGTTGTATGTGCTGCTATCATCAAAGTTGTATGCGCAGCTATCATCAATGTTGTATGTGCAGCTATCATCAATGTTGTATGTGCAGCTATCATCAATGTTGTATGTGCTGCTATCATCAATGTTGTATGTGCAGCTATCATCAATGTTGTATGTGCTGCTATCATCAAAGTTGTATGTGCAGCTATCATCAATGTTGTATGTGCAGCTATCATCAATGTTGTATGTGCTGCTATCATCAATGTTGTATGTGCAGCTATCATCAATGTTGTATGTGCAGCAATCATCAATGTTGTATGTGCAGCTATCATCAATGTTGTATGTGCAGCTATCATCAATGTTGTATGTGCAGCTATCATCAATGTTGTATGTGCAGCTATCATCAATGTTGTATGTGCAGCTATCATCAATGTTGTATGTGCAGCTATCATCAATGTTGTATGTGCAGCTATCATCAATGTTGTATGTGCAGCTATCATCAAAGTTGTATGTGCAGCTATCATCAATGTTGTATGTGCAGCTATCATCAATGTTGTATGTGCTGCTATCATCAATGTTGTATGTGCAGCTATCATCAATGTTGTATGTGCTGCTATCATCAATGTTGTATGTGCAGCTATCATCAATGTTGTATGTGCAGCTATCATCAATGTTGTATGTGCAGCTATCATCAAAGTTGTATGTGCAGCTATCATCAATGTTGTATGTGCAGCTATCATCAATGCTGTATGTGCTGCTATCATCAATGTTGTATGTGCAGCTATCATCAATGTTGTATGTGCTGCTATCATCAAAGTTGTATGTGCAGCTATCATCAAGGTTGTATGTGCTGCTATCATCAATGTTGTATGTGCTGCTATCATCAAGGTTGTATGTGCAGCTATCATCGATATTGTATGTGCAGCTATCATCAATGTTGTATGTGCAGCTATCATCAATGTTGTATGTGCTGCTATCATCAATGTTGTATGTGCAGCTATCATCAATGTTGTATGTGCTGCTATCATCAAGGTTGTATGTGCAGCTATCATCGATATTGTATGTGCTGCTATCATCGATGTTGTATGTGCAGCTATCATCGATGTTGTATGTACAGCTATCATCAATGTTGTATGTGCAGCTATCATCAATGTTGTATGTGCTGCTATCATCAAAGATGTATGTGCTGCTATCATCAAAGTTGTATGCGCAGCTATCATCAATGTTGTATGTGCAGCTATCATCAACGTTGTATGTGCAGCTATCATCAATGTTGTATGTGCTGCTATCATCAATGTTGTATGTGCAGCTATCATCAATGTTGTATGTGCTGCTATCATCAAGGTTGTATGTGCAGCTATCATCAATGTTGTATGTGCTGCTATCATCAATGTTGTATGTGCAGCTATCATCAAGGTTGTATGTACTGCTATCATCAATGTTGTATGTACTGCTATCATCGATGTTGTATGTGCAGCTATCATCAATGTTGTATGTGCTGCTATCATCAATGTTGTATGTACTGCTATCATCGATGTTGTATGTACTGCTATCATCAATGTTGTATGCGCTGCTATCATCAATGTTGTATGTACTGCTATCATCGATGTTGTATGTACTGCTATCATCAATGTTGTATGTGCAGCTATCATCAATGTTGTATGTGCTGCTATCATCAATGTTGTATGTACTGCTATCATCGATGTTGTATGTAATGCTATCATCAATGTTGTATGTGCTGCTATCATCAATGTTGTATGTACTGCTATCATCGATGTTGTATGTACTGCTATCATCAATGTTGTATGTGCTGCTATCATCAATGTTGTATGTACTGCTATCATCGATGTTGTATGTACTGCTATCATCAATGTTGTATGTGCTGCTATCATCAATGTTGTATGCGCATCTATTATCAAGGTTGTATGTGCAGCTATCATCAATGTTGTATGTGCTGCTATCATCAATGTTGTATGTGCTGCTATCATCAATGTTGTATGTGCAGCTATCATCAATGTTGTATGTACTGCTATCATCGATGTTGTATGTGCTGCTATCATCGATGTTGTATGTGCAGCTATCATCCATGTTGTATGTGCTGCTATCGTCAATGTTGTATGTGCTGCAATCATCAATGTTGTATGTGCTGCAATCATCAATGTTGTATGTGCTGCTATTATCAATGTTGTATGTGCTGCTATTATCAATGTTGTATGTACTGCTATCATGGATGTTGTATGTGCAGCTATCATCAATGTTGTATGTGCTGCTATCATCAATGTTGTATGTGCTGCTATTATCAATGTTGTATGTGCTGCTATCATCAATGTTGTATGTGCAGCTATTATCAATGTTGTATGTGCTGCTATCGTCAATGTTGTATGTGCAGCTATTATGAATGTTGTATGTGCAGTTATCATCAATGTTGTATGTGCAGCTATTATCAATGTTGTATGTACTGCTATCATCAATGTTGTATGTGCAGCAATTATCAATGTTGTATGTACTGCTATCATCAATGTTGTATGTGCAGCAATTATCAATGTTGTATGTACAGCTGTCATCAATGTTGTATGTGCTGCTATCATCAATGTTGTATGTGCAGCAATTATCAATGTTGTATGTACTGCTATCATCAATGTTGTATGTGCAGCAATTATCAATGTTGTATGTACAGCTGTCATCAATGTTGTATGTGCAGCTACCATCAATGTTGTATGTGCAGCTACCATCAATGTTGTATGTACAGCTATTATCAATGTTGTATGTGCAGCTATCATCAATGTTGTATGTGCAGCTATCATCAATGTTGTATGTGCAGCTATCATCAATGTTGTATGTGCAGCTATCATCAATGTTGTATGTGCAGCTATCATCAATGTTGTATGTGCAGCTATCATCAATGTTGTATGTGCAGCTATCATCAATGTTGTATGTGCAGCTATCATCAAAGTTGTATGTGCAGCTATCATCAATGTTGTATGTGCAGCTATCATCAATGTTGTATGTGCTGCTATCATCAATGTTGTATGTGCAGCTATCATCAATGTTGTATGTGCTGCTATCATCAATGTTGTATGTGCAGCTATCATCAATGTTGTATGTGCAGCTATCATCAATGTTGTATGTGCAGCTATCATCAAAGTTGTATGTGCAGCTATCATCAATGTTGTATGTGCAGCTATCATCAATGCTGTATGTGCTGCTATCATCAATGTTGTATGTGCAGCTATCATCAATGTTGTATGTGCTGCTATCATCAAAGTTGTATGTGCAGCTATCATCAAGGTTGTATGTGCTGCTATCATCAATGTTGTATGTGCTGCTATCATCAAGGTTGTATGTGCAGCTATCATCGATATTGTATGTGCAGCTATCATCAATGTTGTATGTGCAGCTATCATCAATGTTGTATGTGCTGCTATCATCAATGTTGTATGTGCAGCTATCATCAATGTTGTATGTGCTGCTATCATCAAGGTTGTATGTGCAGCTATCATCGATATTGTATGTGCTGCTATCATCGATGTTGTATGTGCAGCTATCATCGATGTTGTATGTACAGCTATCATCAATGTTGTATGTGCAGCTATCATCAATGTTGTATGTGCTGCTATCATCAAAGATGTATGTGCTGCTATCATCAAAGTTGTATGCGCAGCTATCATCAATGTTGTATGTGCAGCTATCATCAACGTTGTATGTGCAGCTATCATCAATGTTGTATGTGCTGCTATCATCAATGTTGTATGTGCAGCTATCATCAATGTTGTATGTGCTGCTATCATCAAGGTTGTATGTGCAGCTATCATCAATGTTGTATGTGCTGCTATCATCAATGTTGTATGTGCAGCTATCATCAAGGTTGTATGTACTGCTATCATCAATGTTGTATGTACTGCTATCATCGATGTTGTATGTGCAGCTATCATCAATGTTGTATGTGCTGCTATCATCAATGTTGTATGTACTGCTATCATCGATGTTGTATGTACTGCTATCATCAATGTTGTATGCGCTGCTATCATCAATGTTGTATGTACTGCTATCATCGATGTTGTATGTACTGCTATCATCAATGTTGTATGTGCAGCTATCATCAATGTTGTATGTGCTGCTATCATCAATGTTGTATGTACTGCTATCATCGATGTTGTATGTAATGCTATCATCAATGTTGTATGTGCTGCTATCATCAATGTTGTATGTACTGCTATCATCGATGTTGTATGTACTGCTATCATCAATGTTGTATGTGCTGCTATCATCAATGTTGTATGTACTGCTATCATCGATGTTGTATGTACTGCTATCATCAATGTTGTATGTGCTGCTATCATCAATGTTGTATGCGCATCTATTATCAAGGTTGTATGTGCAGCTATCATCAATGTTGTATGTGCTGCTATCATCAATGTTGTATGTGCTGCTATCATCAATGTTGTATGTGCAGCTATCATCAATGTTGTATGTACTGCTATCATCGATGTTGTATGTGCTGCTATCATCGATGTTGTATGTGCAGCTATCATCCATGTTGTATGTGCTGCTATCGTCAATGTTGTATGTGCTGCAATCATCAATGTTGTATGTGCTGCAATCATCAATGTTGTATGTGCTGCTATTATCAATGTTGTATGTGCTGCTATTATCAATGTTGTATGTACTGCTATCATGGATGTTGTATGTGCAGCTATCATCAATGTTGTATGTGCTGCTATCATCAATGTTGTATGTGCTGCTATTATCAATGTTGTATGTGCTGCTATCATCAATGTTGTATGTGCAGCTATTATCAATGTTGTATGTGCTGCTATCGTCAATGTTGTATGTGCAGCTATTATGAATGTTGTATGTGCAGTTATCATCAATGTTGTATGTGCAGCTATTATCAATGTTGTATGTACTGCTATCATCAATGTTGTATGTGCAGCAATTATCAATGTTGTATGTACTGCTATCATCAATGTTGTATGTGCAGCAATTATCAATGTTGTATGTACAGCTGTCATCAATGTTGTATGTGCTGCTATCATCAATGTTGTATGTGCAGCAATTATCAATGTTGTATGTACTGCTATCATCAATGTTGTATGTGCAGCAATTATCAATGTTGTATGTACAGCTGTCATCAATGTTGTATGTGCAGCTACCATCAATGTTGTATGTGCAGCTATTATCAATGTTGTATGTACAGCTATTATCAATGTTGTATGTGCAGCTATCATCAATGTTGTATGTACTGCTATCATCAATGTTGTATGTGCAGCAATTATCAATGTTGTATGTACAGCTGTCATCAATGTTGTATGTGCTGCTATCATCAATGTTGTATGTGCAGCAATTATCAATGTTGTATGTACAGCTATCATCAATGTTGTATGTGCTGCTATTATCAATGTTGTATGTAAAGCTATTATCAATGTTGTATGTGCAGCTATCATCGATGTTGTATGTGCAGCTATCATCAATGTTTTATGTGCAGCTATCATCAATGTTGTATGTGCAGCTATCATCAAGGTTGTATGTGCAGCTATCATCAATGTTGTATGTACAGCTATCATCAATGTTGTATGTGCTGCTATCTTCAATGTTGTATGTGCAGCTATCATCAAGGTTGTATGTGCTGCTATCATCAATGTTGTATGTGCTGCTATCATCAAGGTTGTATGTACAGCTATCATCGATGTTGTATGTGCAGCTATCATCGATGTTGTATGTGCTGCTATCATCAATGTTGTATGTACTGCTATCATCGATGTTGTATGTGCAGCTATCATCAATGTTGTATGTGCAGCTATCATCAAGGCTGTATGTACAGCTATCATCGATGTTGTATGTACTGCTATCATCAATGTTGTATGTGCAGCTATCATCAATGTTGTATGTGCAGCTATCATCAAGGCTGTATGTACAGCTATCATCGATGTTGTATGTACTGCTATCATCAATGTTGTATGTGCAGCTATCATCAAGGTTGTATGTGCAGCTATCATCAATGTTGTATGTGCTGCTATCATCAATGTTGTATGTGCTGCTATCATCAAGGTTGTATGTGCAGCTATCATCAATGTTGTATGTGCTGCTATCATCAATGTTGTATGTGCTGCTATCATCAATGTTGCATGTGCTGCTATCATCAATGTTGTCTGTACTGCTATCATCAATGTTGTATGTGCTGCTATCATCGATGTTGTATGTGCAGCTATCATCGATATTGTATGTGCTGCTATCATCGATGTTGTATGTGCAGCTATCATCCATGTTGTATGTGCTGCTATCATCAATGTTGTATGTGCTGCTATCATCAATGTTGTATGTGCTGCTATTATCAATGTTGTATGTACTGCTATCATGGATGTTGTATGTGCAGCTATCATCAATGTTGTATGTGCTGCTATCATCAAAGTTGTATGTGCTGCTATCATCAAAGTTGTATGTGCAGCTATCATCAATGTTGTATGTACTGCTATCATCAATGTTGTATGTGCTGCTATTATCAATGTTGTATGTGCTGCTATCATCAATGTTGTATGTGCTGCTATCGTCAATGTTGTATGTGCAGCTATTATGAATGTTGTATGTGCAGCTATCATCAATGTTGTATGTGCAGCTATTATCAATGTTGTATGTGCAGCTATCATCAATGTTGTATGTGCAGCTATTATCAATGTTGTATGTACTGCTATCATCAATGTTGTATGTGCAGCAATTATCAATGTTGTATCTACTGCTATCATCAATGTTGTATGTGCAGCAATTATCAATGTTGTATGTACAGCTGTCATCAATGTTGTATGTGCTGCTATCATCAATGTTGTGTGTGCAGCAATTATCAATGTTGTATGTACTGCTATCATCAATGTTGTATGTGCAGCAATTATCAATGTTGTATGTACAGCTGTCATCAATGTTGTATGTGCAGCTATCATCAATGTTGTATGTGCAGCTATTATCAATGTTGTATGTACAGCTATTATCAATGTTGTATGTGCAGCTATCATCAATGTTGTATGTACTGCTATCATCAATGTTGTATGTGCAGCAATTATCAATGTTGTATGTACAGCTGTCATCAATGTTGTATGTGCTGCTATCATCAATGTTGTATGTGCAGCAATTATCAATGTTGTATGTACAGCTATCATCAATGTTGTATGTGCTGCTATTATCAATGTTGTATGTACAGCTATTATCAATGTTGTATGTGCAGCTATCATCGATGTTGTATGTGCAGCTATCATCAATGTTGTATGTGCAGCTATCATCAATGTTGTATGTGCTGCTATCATCAAGATTGCATGTACAGCTATCATCGATGTTTTATGTGCAGCTATCATCAATGTTGTATGTGCAGCTATTATCAAGGTTGTATGTGCAGCTATCATCAATGTTGTATGTACAGCTATCATCAATGTTGTATGTGCTGCTATCATCAATGTTGTATGTGCAGCTATCATCAAGGTTGTATGTGCTGCTATCATCAATGTTGTATGTGCTGCTATCATCAAGGTTGTATGTACAGCTATCATCGATGTTGTATGTGCAGCTATCATCGATGTTGTATGTGCTGCTATCATCAATGTTGTATGTACTGCTATCATCGATGTTGTATGTGCAGCTATCATCAATGTTGTATGTGCAGCTATCATCAAGGCTGTATGTACAGCTATCATCGATGTTGTATGTACTGCTATCATCAATGTTGTATGTGCAGCTATCATCAATGTTGTATGTGCAGCTATCATCAATGTTGTATGTGCTGCTATCATCAAGGTTGTATGTGCAGCTATCATCAATGTTGTATGTGCTGCTATCATCAATGTTGTATGTGCTGCTATCATCAATGTTGTATGTGCAGCTATCATCAATGTTGTATGTGCTGCTATCATCAAGGTTGTATGTGCAGCTATCATCAATGTTGTATGTGCAGCTATCATCAAGGTTGTATGTGCAGCTATCATCAATGTTGTATGTGCTGCTATCATCAATGTTGTATGTGCTGCTATCATCAATGTTGTATGTGCTGCAATCATCAATGTTGTATGTGCTGCTATCATCGATGTTGTATGTGCAGCTATCATCAATGTTGTATGTGCTGCTATCATCAATGTTGTATGTGCTGCTATCATCAATGTTGTATGTGCTGCTATTATCAATGTTGTATGTACTGCTATCATGGATGTTGCATGTGCAGCTATCATCAATGTTGTATGTGCTGCTATCATCAATGTTGTATGTGCTGCTATTATCAATGTTGTATGTGCTGCTATCATCAATGTTGTATGTGCTGCTATCGTCAATGTTGTATGTGCAGCTATTATGAATGTTGTATGTGCAGCTATCATCAATGTTGTATGTGCTGCTATCATCGATGTTGTATGTGCAGCTATCATCAATGTTGTATGTGCAGCTATTATCAATGTTGTATGTGCAGCTATTATCAATGTTGTATGTACTGCTATCATCAATGTTGTATGTGCAGCAATTATCAATGTTGTATGTACAGCTGTCATCAATGTTGTATGTGCTGCTATCATCAATGTTGTATGTACAGCTATCATCAATGTTGTATGTACTGCTATCATCAATGTTGTATGTGCAGCTATTATCAATGTTGTATGTACAGCTATTATCAATGTTGTATGTGCAGCTATCATCGATGTTGTATGTGCAGCTATCATCAATGTTGTATGTGCAGCTATTATCAATGTTGTATGTGCAGCTATCATCAATGTTGTATGTACTGCTATCATCAATGTTGTATGTGCAGCAATTATCAATGTTGTATGTGCAGCTATCATCAATGTTGTATGTGCTGCTATCATCAATGTTGTATGTGATGCTATTATCAATGTTGTATGTACTGCTATCATCAAAGTTGTATGTGCTGCTATCATCAAGGTTGTATGTACAGCTATCATCGATGTTGTATGTGCAGCTATCATCAATGTTGTATGTGCAGCTATCATCAAGGTTGTATGTGCAGCTATCATCAATGTTGTATGTACAGCTATCATCAATGTTGTATGTGCTGCTATCATCAATGTTGTATGTGCTGTTTGTGCAGCTATCATCAAGGTTGTATGTGCTGCTATCATCAATGTTGTATGTGCTGCTATCATCAAGGTTGTATGTACAGCTATCATCGATGTTGTATGTGCAGCTATCATCGATGTTGTATGTGCTGCTATCATCAATGTTGTATGTACTGCTATCATCGATGTTGTATGTGCAGCTATCATCAATGTTGTATGTGCAGCTATCATCAAGGTTGTATGTACAGCTATCATCGATGTTGTATGTACTGCTATCATCAATGTTGTATGTGCAGCTATCATCAATGTTGTATGTGCAGCTATCATCAATGTTGTATGTGCAGCTATCATCAATGCTGTATGTGCTGCTATCATCAATGTTTTATGTGCAGCTATTATCAAGGTTGTATGTGCAGCTATCATCGATGTTGTATGTACTGCTATCATCAATGTTGTATGTGCAGCTATCATCAATGTTGTATGTACTGCTATCATCAATGCTGTATGTGCAGCTATCATCAATGTTGTATGTACTGCTATCATCAATGTTGTATGTGCAGCTATCATCAATGTTGTATGTACTGCTATCATCAATGTTGTATGTGCAGCTATCATCAATGTTGTATGTGCTGCTATCATCAATGTTTTATGTGCAGCTATTATCAAGGTTGTATGTGCAGCTATCATCGATGTTGTATGTACTGCTATCATCAATGTTGTATGTGCAGCTATCATCAATGTTGTATATGCAGCTATCATCAATGTTGTATGTGCTGCTATCATCAAGGTTGTATGTGCAGCTATCATCAATGTTGTATGTGCTGCTATCATCAATGTTGTATGTGCTGCTATCATCAATGTTGTATGTGCAGCTATCATCAAGGTTGTATGTACAGCTATCATCGATGTTGTATGTACTGCTATCATCAATGTTGTATGTGCAGCTATCATCAATGTTGTATGTGCAGCTATCATCAATGTTGTATGTGCTGCTATCATCAAGGTTGTATGTGCAGCTATCATCAATGTTGTATGTGCTGCTATCATCAATGTTGTATGTGCTGCTATCATGAATGTTGTATGTGCAGCTATCATCAATGTTGTATGTGCTGCTATCATCAAGGTTGTATGTGCAGCTATCATCAATGTTGTATGTGCTGCTATCATCAATGTTGTATGTGCTGCTATCATCAATGTTGTATGTGCTGCTATCATCAATGTTGTATGTACTGCTTTCATCGATGTTGTATGTGCAGCTATCATCAATGTTGTATGTGCTGCTATCATCAAGGTTGTATGTGCAGCTATCATCAATGTTGTATGTGCTGCTATCATCAATGTTGTATGTGCTGCTATCATGAATGTTGTATGTGCAGCTATCATCAATGTTGTATGTACTGCTATCATCAATGTTGTATGTGCAGCTATCATCAATGTTGTATGTGCAGCTATCATCAATGTTGTATGTGCTGCTATCATCAAGATTGTATGTGCAGCTATCATCAATGTTGTATGTGCTGCTATCATCAATGTTGTATGTGCTGCTATCATCAATGTTGTATGTGCAGCTATTATCAAGGTTGTATGTGCAGCTATCATCGATGTTGTATGTGCTGCTATCATCAATGTTGTATGTACTGCTATCATCAATGTTGTATGTGCTGCTATCATCAATGTTGTATGTGCAGCTATCATCAATGTTGTATGTGCAGCTATTATCAAGGTTGTATGTGCAGCTATCATCGATGTTGTATGTGCTGCTATCATCAATGTTGTATGTACTGCTATCATCAATGTTGTATGTACTGCTATCATCGATGTTGTATGTGCTGCTATCATCAATGTTGTATGTGCTGCTATCATCAATGTTGTATGTACTGCTATCATCAATGTTGTATGTGCAGCTATCATCAAGGTTGTATGTGCTGCTATCATCAATGTTGTATGTACTGCTATCATCAATGTTGTACGTGCTGCTATCATCAATGTTGTATGTGCAGCTATTATCAATGTTGTATGTGCAGCTATCATCAATGTTGTATGTGCTGCTATCATCAATGTTGTATGTGCTGCAATCATCAATGTTGTATGTGCAGCTATTATCAAGGTTGTATGTGCAGCTATCATCGATGTTGTATGTACTGCTATCATCAATGTTGTATGTGCAGCTATCATCAATGTTGTATATGCAGCTATCATCAATGTTGTATGTGCTGCTATCATCAAGGTTGTATGTGCAGCTATCATCAATGTTGTATGTGCTGCTATCATCAATGTTGTATGTGCTGCTATCATCAATGTTGTATGTGCAGCTATCATCAAGGTTGTATGTACAGCTATCATCAATGTTGTATGTGCAGCTATCATCAATGTTGTATGTGCTGCTATCATCAATGTTGTATGTGCTGCAATCATCAATGTTGTATGTGCTGCTATCATCAATGTTGTATGTGCAGCTATCATCAAGGTTGTATGTGCAGCTATCATCAATGTTGTATGTGCTGCTATCATCAATGTTGTATGTGCTGCTATCATCAATATTGTATGTGCTGCAATCATCAATGTTGTATGTGCTGCTATCATCAATGTTGTATGTGCAGCTATCATCAATGTTGTATGTGCTGCTATCATCAATGTTGTATGTGCTGCTATCATCAATGTTGTATGTGCTGCTATCATCAATGTTGTATGTGCTGCTATCATCAATGTTGTATGTGCAGCTATCATCAATGTTGTATGTGCAGCTATCATCAATGTTGTATGTACAGCTATCATCCATGTTGTATGTGCTGCTATCATCAATGTTGTATGTGCTGCTATCATCAATGTTGTATGTGCTGCTATCATCAATGTTGTATGTGCTGCTATCATCAATGTTGTATGTGCAGCTATCATCGATGTTGTATGTGCAGCTATTATCAATGTTGTATGTGCTGCTATCATCAATGTTGTATGTGCTGCTATCATCAATGTTGTATGTACTGCTATCATCAATGTTGTATGTGCTTTTTACTTTTATCAAATGATACAACTTAAGGTATTCATTTCTGTATTATTAACCAATCAAAAGTATGGACTCCATACAAAACAACAGGAATGTAATTATATTTACACGTTTCTAAGAGGGTAACAACTTGTATTTAATCATCAGAAAAAATAGTTGTAGTTTTCTATGTTAAATTAAAATTTATTTTACAATTTAATCAAAATAGGCTTTTAAAAATTTATCAGTTTCATACAAAATGGCTCATGATAAGTGTTACATTTGTATAAAAATGGTAAAAATCGTTATTTCTAAAGCTAATTTTTTTTTACAAAGTTGAAAATTTTCTATACCAATAATTAAAGAGTAAAAAAACACATAAATCTGTTAAGTATTTGCACATATAAACAAGTTACTAGTAGTACAAAGCCTGAATGTATTTCATTACAAATGATAAGTATATATGTATAAACATTAAAACCTACCACAGTATCACCCACATTAACTCCAAATGAGGATTTACTAGAGTGAACTTCCACTGACAAGTATACCTACCACTGTATCACCCACATTAACTCCAATGAAGGATTTACTAGAGTGAACTTCCACTGACAAGTATACCTACCACTGTATCACCCACATTCACTCCCACTGAGGATTTACTAGAATGAACTTCAACTGACAAGGCCTTAGACTGGGTCATTTCTATCACATTGGGCTTATCTGCCTTCTCCTTATATCCACCATTCACTTCATCTAAAAGGAAAAGTCGGTTTCTTAAACAAAGCTTGTTTTTTTAGGATTATTTATACAGCCAAAAAATTACAACAGTAAGCAACTAAAGATGATGTCCCCGAAAACTAGGGCTTCCTAAAAAATAGTTCCCATACAACGATGTAGTAAGTGATTATCCTATATTAGTTATTCTTCTATAGTTATAAAATATACAACATACAAAACTACAATGTAGTAAGAAATTAAAGTTTGTTTTTTCGCATACAAAAACAATGTCTCCTCCATGTTCCAAGATTTGACTCAGAGGATAAAAATTTCCTTGTAATATGTACAATTAAATATGGTGCACTTGCTACACAGTTTCGTAAAATTTGATGCAGTAATTTCAGAGGAGTTGAGCGGAAACCATGATTTATAAGGAATTGTTGGAAAATTCTAAGTTCAAAGGGCCATAACTCCCACAAAATTTTGATGATACAAATTTCCTAGTAATATGCACATCCACATATGGTGTACTTGCTATGTACGAAGTTTCGTAAAATTTTGTTCAGTAGTTTCAGAGGAGTTGAGCGGAAACCATGATTTATGAGGAATTTTGTTAAAAACCTCTACCTGAAGTAATCTCGACCAATCAAATAAATGTATTTCTAAATATGCAAATCATATTAGAATTATAAGAAGATACCAGAAACCTAATAACTCTATATTTAAAATTCATTGAAGAAAAATAAATAATAATCCACTAAGTATTAATGGTCAACACTTGAATTATCTCATTTTGGAAATTCCTTATCATAAGGAATCAATTTCATAACAAGCAGTTACAGTTGTTCTCCATCTGCTAGTTAACACTGGCATGTCAACACTGACACAAATCGTTTCAGTGGCCAAATGGTTACTATAGTTCATCTACTAGTAATCACTGCCACCAAGTGGCCTCAGTGGCAAATGGTTCATACAGTTCTTCATTGAACAGTGATCACTGACATGTCATCACTACCACCCAGTTACCTCAGTGGCCAAAAGATTAATGTAATTCTTCATGAACTATTGATCACTGGTATGTCAAGGCTGAAACAAACTGGCCTCAGTGGCAAAGTGATTAATGAAGTTCTTCATCTACAAGTGATCACTGCCACCAAGTCACTCAGTGGCCATGTTGTTACTGTAGTTTTTCATCTACTAATGATCATTGGCATGTCAACACTGCCACCAAGTGGCCTCAGTGGTCAAGTAGTTTTTTATCTACTAGTGATCACTGGCATGGCAACCCTGCCACCAAGTGGCCTTGGTAGTCAAATGGTTACTGTCATTCTTCATTTACTAGTGATCACTGTCATGTAACACTGGGGCTGCAATGTAACTGCCCCTTCAGACATTGATGCATGTTGTTAGTTTTTCAATCCACGCAGAACAAAGGCGGCCATGATGATTTGTTTTCCCAGGGGCCCCATACAGCATAACAATATGCTTTATGTATAAGTCTGTAGACGTATACATAGCCTGATGGCTTGCTTACCAATCATAATGCATGGTTTTTATGTGAGCTATAATATATGTGTTTCACAGTTCTGTAACAAACATTAACTTGAATGGCATGGTATATCTGTGTTTTACAGTTCTGTAACAAACTTTAACTTGAATGGTATATCTGTGCTTTACAGTTATGTAACAATTATTTGATGATTAATAAACTTGTATGTATAATATCAATCGTTCACAGGTTAAAGATAAGGATGACAGATAATAGATAAGTCCATAGAAAACACCCATATGGCATTATGCAGTTATATACAATAGAAATAATTTTCTTCATTACTTTCATAATATAACATTCAGTAGCTCATGGGATGTTATTAATAATAACAAATTTTATTATAACCAGATAAATAACGTGTAAATAATATCCTAATTACTGGTTTTGCATGTTATGTCCCCATAATTATGACTTGGACTGTTTCATCCCTTTCATTCCTTTGATAACGTGTGCTCATATGTCTGATATACAGATTAGTTTATAAGTATTTTGGTTGCAATTAGACATATATTATATGTTATAATTATGAGAGAGATAGAGAGTTATAATAACATTGATATAACTTGTACCCAATACCTATTGTTATTTACTTTAAACAATAAAATTCCTTCGTCTGTATCATTACCTATTGTACTATAGGGATAAATTATAAATACAACTTCATCAGTATATCATGCCTACATATATTTTACTAGTACATGTATAATGGCCCATATACTATTTTATATATATTTTTATATACACATTTTTGTAATCCAATTATATAACTGTAATTACATACAAGATACAGATATCCCACAGGTCTGAATGTTGGAACAGTAAATCTCTACTGTAGAACCTAAACTCCAAACACATGTTATAATAAGAAACAAATTCCACATTATAAATCATTTTTATCCATTTTTTAAAATTCACTGATATGTACAACAGTGCTTATAAAAATTGACAGATGTACGACTTCAATCTGTGTAGTTAAATCTCAATAACTAACAACAGCACTGAAATAAACCTTTGTGCCACATCCACAACTTATATCACTTAGTTTATTCATTATCTTTGTTTACCTATCCACGTAAACAAATCTGCATATCATAAAGTTATTTATAGTTAAACCTGAAATCATGACCTTAATGTCCTCAGAAACAGATAAGAATGAAACACACTTAATTGAATTACAATAAAAATTTTCAAGTACATATACACATATTATTATTTATATGTTGGTAAATTTACCATCTAAATATTAGGAAATAGCTCCAAGGATGACAATGGATCAGATAACAGAGGTTTTACTGTCAATGGTATGGGAATTTCCCTTGGCTACAGATGTTGTTTTTTATTCAGAAAACTTATCTAATAAGTTTTCATACTATTGAACATATGGGTGTGTGACATATTTTGTTAGGTTAATAAATCTCTCAATGATAAAAGTAACTAATAATATGCACAAAAAAGATCACTTCATAAAAAGCTCAAACAGTTTACCAAAACATCTGTTTCTGACAAAATGTAATACAACTTTTTATGTGCAAAAGTCCAGTGGAAATCTTTGTTTATTTTTTAATTTGTTGAATGGTGTTTACTGCCACTGTCTGCAATTTTTCAGCTATATCATGACGTCCAGTTTTTAAAGGGGAGAAAGATGGAGTGCCCTGAATAAACAACCAACCTGCGGTAGGGAAACTGGCTATCCTTTTTAATTACGATTGGAGTCAAGTACACCCTGTCTGCAGTGAGACTCTAACCTGCAACCTCAGTGTTGACAGACCACATGATAAATTGTAGATAAACTACCCTAACCACTTGGCCACTAATAATGATCCCTAACTCCCGGAAATCAACTGTATATCTGAAGGTAGTAATGTATGTAAAAGCAATCTTCTTTTAGATTAAAGAAAACAAGTGTGGACACAGAAAAATGTCTCGCCTGCATTCAGCATCAGTAACGAAAATAAATTTTGTCATAAGCATTACGTAAATAGCATTAAATATCAGCAGCTGCCTGTATACCAAATATTGTCACCATACCATGCATAGTTACAGAGGAACTGTCCTAACCCAAAAACTTTAACGTAGTCGCTGGACCGTGAAATTGAGGTCAAGGTCAGGTGACACCTACCAGACAGTCATGTACTAGTCATCAGCAACCTATACACCAAATATTGTCATCCTACCATCAGGGCCTAATCTAGGATTTTTGCCAGAGAGAAGTGACTTCTCCTTCCAGATGGGAATAGGGAGAAGTGATTTTTTGTGCGGAGAAGTGGGTTTTGTTTCGGTTTCTTTAACGTAGTCGCTGGACCGTGAAATTGAGGTCAAGGTCAGGTGACACCTACCAGACAGTCATGTACTAGTCATCAGCAACCTATACACCAAATATTGTCATCCTACCATGCGTAGTTACAGAAGAACTGTCTTAACCCAAAAACTTTAACGTAGTCGCTGGACCGTGAAATTGAGGTCAAGGTCAGGTGACACCTACCAGACAGTCATGTACTAGTCATCAGCAACCTATACACCAAATATTGTCATCCTACCATGCGTAGTTACAGAGGAACAGTCGTAACCCAAAAACTTTAACGTAGTCGCTGGACCGTGAAATTGAGGTCAAGGTCAGGTGACAGGTGACTGACTGGCAAGTACTCATCATAAGCTACCTCTGGACCAAATTTGATGGACCTAGGGCTTCAGCTTACAAATATATGAAGCAAGATGTCAAGTGTTTACGCAGCCGCCGCCGCCGGATTCCCATACATATGTCTCGCCTCCAGCGACGAAAGGCGAGACAAAAATGATGTACTGAAAGTTGATACATGTAGATTTTGGAAAGCAAACTGATTACTTTGTTTATACTGTAAATAATCACCCTAAGGACTCGACAATCATATTTTTTTCCATTCAGTTGTTTAGTAAGTTTAGATAAACACCAGATTTATATAATTCATGGACCAGTTCCTATGAGTATGACACAGACACATGTTCAAAGCTTAAAGGTTTAGTGTAGATTTTTATGTTAAATTACACTTTAAGGAGGATCAGAAAATTAAATCAAAATCCTTCAAAGACAGAAATGGCCGGATTTCATTAAACAGGAAGTAGGTGAGAGACAGACCTGAAATCAAATCCCACGTTATGGGAGGCCATGCTGATGCTGCATACCAAATTTCAAGAGAATGTGATTTGTAGTTGCTGAGAAAGCTGTTACGGAAATTTTTCCCCCGCCCGCCTGCCTGTCTGACATTCACCATATTATAACCCGGATTTCACTTCGTGAAATCCGGCCAAAAATGAGATAAAAACTACTACAGCACTTCATGTAGATAATAATTCTTAAATAAACAAGTGTGGACACAGAAAAACGTCTCGCCTGAATTCCGCATCAGTAACGAAAATAAATTTCGTCATAAGCATTACGTAAATAGCATTAATTATGAGCAGCGGCCTGTATACCAATTATTGTCACCATACTATGCATAGTTACAGAGGAACTGTCCTAATACAAAAACTTTAACGAAGTCGCTGAACCGTTAAATTGAGGTCAAGGTCAGGTGACACCTACCAGTCAATCATTTACTATTCATCAGCAACCTATATACCAAATATTGTCATCCTACCATGCTTGGTTACAGGGGAACAGCAGTAACCTAAAAACTTTAACGTAGTCACTGGACAGTGAAATTGAGGTCAAGGTCAAATGGCACCTACCAGACAGTCATGTACTATTTATCAGCAACCTATATACCAAATATTGTCATCCTACCATGTGTAGTTACAGAGGAACTGTCATAACCCAAAAACTTTAACGTAGTCGCTGGACCGTGAAATTGAGGTCAAGGTCAGGTGACACCTACCAGACAGTCATGTACTAGTCATCAGCAACCTATACACCAAATATTGTCATCCTACCATGTGTAGTTACAGAGGAACTGTCATAACCCAAAAACTTTAACGTAGTCGCTGGACCGTGAAATTGAGGTCAAGGTCAGGTGACACCTACCAGACAGTCATGTACTAGTCATCAGCAACCTATACACCAAATATTGTCATCCTACCATGCGTAGTTACAGAGGAACTGTCGTAACCCAAAAACTTTAACGTAGTCGCTGGACCGTGAAATTGAGGTCAAGGTCAGGTGACACCTACCAGACAGTCATGTACTAGTCATCAGCAACCTATACACCAAATATTGTCATCCTACCATGCGTAGTTACAGAGGAACTGTCGTAACCCAAAAACTTTAACGTAGTCGCTGGACCGTGAAATTATGGTCAAGGTCAGGTGACACCTACCAGACAGTCATGTACTAGTCATCAGCAACCTATACACCAAATATTGTCATCCTACCATGCGCAGTTACAGAGGAACTGTCGTAACCCAAAAACTTTAACGTAGTCGCTGGACCGTGAAATTGAGGTCAAGGTCAGGTGACAGGTGACTGACTGGCAAGTACTCATCATAAGCTACCTCTGGACCAAATTTGATGGACCTAGGGCTTGGGCTTACAAAGATATGAAGCAAGATGTCAAGTGTTTACGCCGCCGCCGCCGCCGCCGCCGCCGCCGCCGCCGCCGCCGGATTCCCATACATATGTCTCGCCTCCAGCGACTTTCGTCGCAGGCGAGACAAAAATTGAATTCTTAAACAATATCAATATTTGAAATATTGTTCTTGCTAAATTGCAAACAAAATTGACAAGTTTGTAGAATCAGATTAATAAACTGACTTACCCACTTTATGAGGATCACTCATCTTTTTGCTTGTTTCCAAGATAAATGTTACATTGATCACTATGGTAACAATCAGCACAACAACAATACCTCCCTGAAATATCCAGCTCAAGTTAGTCAGTCTTATTTACATATAATAAATTTGACTATATCTTTAAAATTTTTTGTCTCTAAAAGAAATGTCTGTCTTTGTTAATATAAGCTGTCATAGATACAGTTATACTGTATTAACTAACCATCAAACAACATTTCTCATTTTACAGTCGAATTTTGTTCAAATTAATGTACCCATTGTACAACTGATATATAAATTAAAAGTCAACTAATTATAACATGGCCATCAAAGTGAATGCATTGTGACATCTGCACTTACTTAGGATTTTATACATTGAACTTTTTGTTAAACCCACTCCAGAATGCCAACTTTATGTGTGCTTGACTGCTTTTTTTTAATGTAGTAATTACTTTCAGAACATTATAGCTACATCATGGACCAAGTTTATTGGGGGAGGAAGATGGAGCAACCAGTAAAAACCCTGTACCTGAGAGAGCTGAGGGTTTCCAGGAGCCAGTAATCGCTTACCAGGAACACAAATGACTTCAAGCTATCTACAAATTTTTACAATTTACAGTTACAGTCTAGGTTTTATTGCTTGTTTAAGTTACTGGGCAGAAACTTAACATTTATTTTGATTAAGTACCATAACTCCTATAAGGTGCCATCAGACAATTTCTGAAACAATAAATGATTTGTAGGCCTTGTCCTTGTAGGTTAATTTAGTAATTTAGTTTCACTCTAGGTGTTATAGACTTTTATTTACAACATAAAACTTATTTTGTGAGAATTCAACATTATAGGGGAATAACTACTCCTATAAAAAAAGTCATCGGACTATTTTGGACTAATGATTTGAAGTAACGATTTGTAGGCCTTGCCTTGTTTGATGAAAAGTAAAATTTACAGTTCCACTCTAGTTGTTTGGGAATAAAGGTACAGCGTAAAAACTACAAATTTCACCAAAAATTGTTATTAAAGGGCAATAACTTCTATAATGTGTCCTGTCACAATTTTCAGACATTATAATAATTTGTTGGAGTTGTCCTTTAATTTTTTTAAAATTTAGTTTTACTCTAGGTATTAAAGTTTTTAATTTCTAAGCAAAAAATTTGTAATTCTGTCTAAAAGCATCATTAAAGGGCAATAATTCCTATAAAAAATCCTCTGACAATTTCAGACAAATTAAGTGAATTGTAGAACTTGTAGTGTTGATCATTTAACAGTTTCACTCTAGCTATTCTAGTTTTTAGGTAACAGGACAAAAACAGAAAATTTAATTTTAAAAAGTCATTTAATGGCAATAATTCCCAATGGTTCAACAATTTTTCCATTTCTATGGCTTATAGATATAAGTTTTGTGTATTTCTAAGGTTTATAGGTATAAGTATTGTGTATTTCTAAAGTGTATAGATATGTGTTGTGTATTTTTGTAGGCATTGTTTTGCTTAACCCCTAAGCAATTTACAATGTCAATCAAGCTCTTCTAGTTTTCAAGTTATTTTGTAAACACTTAAAATTTGTCAAAAATCGTAATTTAAGGGCAATTACTCCTACAGGAAGTCATTAAACAACTTGGCATAATAGGAACATTTGTAGAGCTTATTGTGCTGTTCAATTTGAGGTCACGTTTTTTCATATGCTATTATAAGTATTAAGACATTAACCAAAAATGTGTATCTGAATGAGATGTAACACTACCTGAAAAACTTTGGAAATACATTTCCTTTTAGGGAACTCTACAGAGGATTTGTTTGAATCTCTAAGTCTTTTAGGTATAAATGGTTTGGCATTGGTGTTGGGTATCCAATTATCCATTCAGATTCCTGAAATAACAAGATAAAATATATAAACAATGTTGGTTACCATACATAATTGAAATGATGAGGCAGAAGTGGGATGTAGCAAGAATATAGTGGAAATAAACTTGAATGACAATATGACCGATAAATAACAATATTTCCTCAGGTTTAACTCTTAACATCTTTCAAACCCATTTTGATAGAAGGTAATAAAAATAAAAAATAAATAAACATGCAATTCATTCCAGTGTCCTCTCCATGGAAGCTACCATGCTACATTTACTCTGTTGGCACTGTATACATTTGTCGTAATTGCACTATATGCATTGGTCATGGTAGCACTGTAAAAATGATCATGGTGGCACTGTATAAATTAATTATGGTGGCACTGTATGCATTGGTCATGGTGGCACTGTATAAATTGATTGTTGTGGCACTATATAAATTGATTGTGGTGGCACTGTATAAATTTAATATGGTGGCACTGTATAAATTGATTATGGTGGCACTATATGCACTGGTCATGGTGGCAATGTATAAATTGATTGTTGTGGCACTGTATAAATTGATCAGGGTGGCACTGTATGCATTGATTGAGGTGGCACTGTATAAACTGATTGAGGTGGAATTGTATATACATTGGTCTGGTGGCACTGTATACATTTTTCATGGGTTAAATCACTAATTTAGATCTACCCAATATATCAAAATTGGATTAAAAAAACTTTCCGCTCTTCTCTTTATGTTATAAAAAATATGTTATACTTCGAGCGCTTTAGCGCGAGGTGTATTTGTCTAACGAGGAAGTCGGTGCTATAAATGATTTGTAACATGAATAAGCCCCTAGATCTCGCCCATTAATAATTGGTTATAAATAAAGAGGGCGGTGTTTATTATGGTGCGACCGATATTCGACTAATCAAATGAAAAGCTAATATTGGAAGCTCGTGCTATCCTTTTGCAGTGAAATCAATAAAATTTGACATAATTAAGGCGGAGTTTTACTGTGCACTATCGGATCTAATTGTAGTTGGTTATTGCATGGCTATTTTCCCTTGAGTTTAACAGGCACACGTGACCTTTCATGCAATATTATACAAGTGTTTTAATTTAGAGCATACCTACTCGTCGTCTCTTGTTTATTCGTAAAAAAGAACAAAGGATTCATGTTACAAGTTTAGATATATGTTTAAAGAACATATTTCAATAACACAACCAAATGAGCATTGTTTTATTTATTGAACTACTCAGAATGATTATCATAAAACAGCCTGAAGTAAATGTGCAGGCCGCAGATGTATGGTGTACAACAAACTGTAAATTATATCAGTTTAAGGCATTACTACAAGTGAATGAATGAAAAAATATCCACAAAAGTTATCAAATTTTATACTTTTATTATTCTTATTATACAACATTTAGAGTACAGATACAGTAACTAAAAGACCTATCAAAATGTTTACTAAACAAGAATTAATTAAGATTTTTAAATTAACATCTACACTATTAAAATAATAAATTTCTTTACACATATTCAAATACAGTACTTTACATAATTACATTTTAAAATTTAAATGTTACAGCATCCAGATGGTTTATTAAAATTTCACTTATTTCATATGCTGAAATAAGATAAAAGTTCATTTACTATATAGGTTGTTTTTAATAAATGTCAAGCATACCTTTAATATGAACCTTTGTAAATATACATACAATGTATATTTAAAGATAGAAAAAAATACATCATCTGATACCAGTTTGCCTGAGGGGCACTTAAGGGTTGACAATGGTGTTTATGATTTTGTAATAAACATTGACAGATTAGCAATTATACCTGTTTTCAATTAATTCCTCAAAACATATTTATATATCTACAATATGTCATTAAAAAATCCATAGTGGCCTAATTTTGTTCTCTTTTTTTAATCCAACATATTTTTTTCAGTATAATTGAAAATCAATTTTCAGCTATTTCCGAAACTCTTAATTTTCAATAATGATTTTGTCCATTATTTTTTAATGATATCTTGATAAATTTATTTTTGTTGTCAAGTTTTTAGTGTAAACTATATTTTATTGAATAAATGTACAAGTACGTCACACAATTTTACAATTTAAGTAAGTGGAACATTTAAACAAAAGGATTCGGAAAAAGCAACATGCTTATTAAAATCCGTTTCCTTATAACTATAAATTGCATATATTGTCTGGAATAAAAGGCGCATGACAAAATCGATTATGTTACACTAAAGTGACAATTGGGAATGTTAAATCTAATATAATATATAAGTGAAAAAAGAGAAAAAAAGAACATAGCTAAGCAGTGAATCTCTTAGTTTTTATGATATAGTTTTGAACATGTTGAAATATTTTAGTATTAGTGTCCAGGGATAACTCTTGTGAACCAAAAAGGCAGATTTCTATGGTTAGTGGAGTAGGTATATTAATGGAAAGCAAGTGTTGTTCTCTGAGTGTATTGTATTTTTGGCAATATAAAATAAAATGAGCAGTAGATTCGATGGAGCCACAGGTACAGTTGGGAGTATCCACTAGATTTCTCAAAAACAGGTGTTCGTTAAGGCTGCTACAACTCATGCGGAGACGTGAATGTAAAACTTGTCCTATTCGTGTGCCTGAATAAAAGTTTTTGATGTTTATAATGTCAAATGTTGCAGAGTTTTTGATCCCAATATAATAAATCATTATTATTCACTAACTTTATTAAATAAATGGAATATTTGTGACCTAAACTGACGTTATAAAATATTTGCTAATTAATTTATCTTTCTGATCCTTTCATATTACATTCATTTAATAGCAAATAAAAGAAAACATTTGTTACCTCAAATTCTGCGTTTGTTTGTTTGAATGGGGTTTAACACAACATTCAGTAAGTTTTCAGCTGTATCATGGCATCCAGTTTGTATTGGAGAGGATGCCAGCTGAGAACTAGAAGAAATCCTGAACTTTGCAGTAAAACTGGCAATCTCCCTGTCAATGAATGTTAGAGTCTAAAACAACCTACCAGCAATAAGACTCAAACCCTCAGCCTCAGTTCTGACAGGCATGTTATAAACGTAATTATATGACAAAACATTCTTAACCATTCATTGACCTACTCATTGACCTACTCAGTAGGTCACCCCACAAAAAAGTGTCTGTTAATGTCAACATGTATGTATGTGATAAAGTAATGCTATAAATTTGTTTTATACATGTACATTGTATGTAGCACATTTTTGTTCATATGTAAATTTTCAGCTTTATGTGATAAAGTAATGCTATAAATTTGTTTTATACATGTACATAGTATGTAGCACAAATTTGTTCATATGTAAATTTACCATATATAAGTTAATTATACCATTATAGAATATATAATATTTTACATGTGAAAAATGTAATTGTCAAAATGTTTCTGCATGGATCATAATGTACATCAATGTACATAACCAGAGTACGGTCATGATGCTTCATAAATGACAATATTTCTTTCCAACTTCGAGCCATTATGACCATTTTGGAATACTAATCAGGCTATAGCTAATATGCATAAACCTAAATGTGTATATCAGATGATGGTACTAGGTTTTGTTAACTTGTAAAAATACAAATTTCCTGAAGTACAATAGTAGAAATTATATTTCAAGTTTCAATAGGAAGTGCAAAATGTGGGTAAAGCTATGAAACTTTTTTAGACAAAAGTATGTAAAGCTATGAGCCTTCCCAAGTCAAAAGTTGGTACTACTGGTAGTACATATATTATTACTATAAACTTGCTATTACTATGCTGTCAATGTATACTAGAATATAGTCCCACAACCAAAAAAGTGCATGAATTAATTAAATCATTATGCATCCACCTTGCAACTGAAACAGATTCAATTTACCATTGATTCATATGATCAGCTTTAATACACAATATGGTGCCATTAATTGAAAAACTGAAAACGATTGCTTAAAATTAATTTTTGTACACTAGTAGTGAACATGTAAATAGTACAAGTACTTTGCAAACCATATTCATAACAATACCGCTAGTCTTACACTATAGCCAGTATTGGCTTTATTGGCAGTTTTCATTGTTAATAAATATACAACCAGAGGTTCTAAAGGACCTGTAACGCTCACCTAAATTACAAAAAATAAAAGACATGAGTTTTCCAGCTAAGTTTGATTTCACATATACCAGTAAGTGATGAAGTGAGACAATTTCTAAGATCAAGCCGTTTGTATACACTAGTATTTCCTATAAATTCTATGTTCCATATGGTGACATCCATCTTGAATTTTAGATAGACATCAAAGAGGACCATAATATGAAGCACATTTGCATAATATCGTAATTTAATCTTCCAGAAAATACTTCAAATTTCAGCCCACCAAAATGCATTAACAACCCTGGCAGTCATTATGAAATATTTAATTAACAGTTCAAGCTGCACTAGCCACTCAAAATTACAAGAGAACTATCCTGGCTTCATTTCTGCATAATTTAGTTCTAATGAGTGGGATGGTACATGTATCTTAGAAAAAGCTGTTCATTTGTTTTCTAATATGGTTCTATGTCAAGCTACCAGTACTGTACTGTATGTTCCAGGATAATGGGCATCTAGGATTTTAAATCTGCCCCAAAACTAAAAAAAAGGCATTAACATGGCATTCAGTTTTTATTGGGGGATCCGGAAGAAGCCGGAGAACAGGTAGAAAACCCCCAACCTTACATGTAAGTAGGAAACCTGTCAAGATTGGAGTCTGAAACATGCTGAATTCCTATCTGCTCAAAAATCTCAAAATAATAAGATTTCTATATCCAAGATACACTTCTGCTTTACTTGGATAAATTGTGTAGAACAGTTTCGGAGAAGAAGCTGTTTATATGATTTTCCCATTGGGTTATAAATGTTATTTAAGCTGTGTTCCACGGTGGTGACCATCTTGGATTTTGGATTGGCACAAAAAAGCTCAAATTTGTAACTGACTGTCTCAGGTACAGGGAATTTATTATTGACAAAACCAATTGTCGATAGATTCCTAAATCCATTTGGTCACTTAAATTTCCAGCAGTATAAAAATTTTGTCGATACAAATTCATTCAAGCAAGTAGTACTAGTGTAAAACGACCTTATTATATCCCCAAGCAAATTAACCGGAAATGTAATGATTTCACCTTTGTTCTCGATAACAGCAGGTGTCAATGTTTTTACAGGTAATCCAATGAGGTCATGTTGTGATTAAAGCATAATGAGGGGACAAAAGGATCTTATGATTGTAAATAATCTGCTTGGGTATAGCAGTGGCGTAGCTGTTTATTAGCACTGTAAGCATGTGCTTACAAATAATTTTGGCAATTTTTTTTTCGTATTTGCATTTTTCTGGGTTTATGAATATATGAAGTTCAAGATCAAATCAATGGACGCACAAAGTTAAACATTTAACATAATTATAGTTATTACTACATTATTTGTGTATACTGTTCAACATCTCGTTTGATCTTGAATTACGATTAATCAAAAATCGACCTACATTGTATGCCAAAAACGACTTGCGACCTCCCCGAAAATATAGCTTTTAAAATGCGACATGAGGAGTTACCCTGTTGGTGCCCCAAAAGTAACTGCGTTTAATTTACTTCTTGACTCATGACGTCACGATTTTAACCTGCGTCCTTTATAAATCTTGAACAGTTTGATTAAGCAATCCGGCTATCATTCACATTGAGTGAATTATTCACGATTTATTCGTGCTACCGTAGCATTTCATAAAATAATAATAAGTTTACATAAATCAGTAGCAAGCAGATCAATTAAAATGAAGAGGAGTAAGTCTTCCGAAATAGACAAGGGACAAAGTAAAGTGACGAAATATTTTTCGAAACCGCAAAATGTCTCATCTGCGGCTCCCTCTACAAGTATTGATGAACATCCCGTAGAAAAACAAAAATCACCAGAGTCCGTCAGTCTTGCTCAAGGTGATGCTCAGTGCAGCGATGTTGTACCTATTAATCCGCCCACATTTGAATCAGGGTCTGCCCATCTTGAACAGAGCATCGCTGATCCAGATAGCAATGCTGCTTCTGTTAGCCCACCCATATTGGAACCATAGTCCAAATCTACCCAGCCTACAACATTTGATATTGCATTGCATAAAACAACTGTTGATGACAAACAAAAGCTTTTCTTATTAAAGAATAATTGGCTCGTTCCGACATCGTTTGTTTTTCCCCTTAGAAAGATTCGAGGGGTAAATAGGGCATTTACCAGATCATGGCTAGAGAAATTCCCTTGGCTCAGATATTCACAATCTGAAGATGGTCTTTATTGTTTATATTGTGTGCTGTTCAACAGTGATGAACATGCATTTGTTCGTGACCCTGTGAATGACTGGGCAAACTTGGGGACTTTAATCAAACGTCACTTGAAGCAATCTGGGCATGGAAATTGTGTGGAAAAAAGCGAAAATTTTGTGGCCGTCGCTGAGGGCAAAAAGGAAGATGTCATTTCTATGCTGAGTACCTCTTTCCAGCATAAAATTTCGAGAAATGGGATATTCTAAAGAGCATCTTGAAGACTATCTACCTGTGTGGAAAACAGAATATTCCCCTCCGTGGTCATACGGAAGACAAGAGTAATTTTATCGCTTTGATCAAATTTAGAGCTGAAACTGATAAGATTTTAGCTGATCATCTACAGAATAGTCCCCCAAATGCCAGATATTTATCACCCCAAATCCAAAATGAGCTGATCAGTATTTGTGGCGATCAAATACAGCGACGTATTGTCCAGGAGTGCAATGCTGCTAACTGTTTCAGTATCATTGCTGACGAAACCACAGACGTGTCAACCATTGAGCAGGTCGCGTTATGCCTTCGTTATGTCGATACTGATACAGATGGGGTATTGAAAGTAAAAGAGGGATTTGTCGGATTTGCTGAAGCCAGTTCTACAACCGGAGAAGCTCTTGCGGCAACCATTATGGGAAAACTCAACGAGTATGGAATAGTCACACAGGCTATGAGGGGACAGGGGTATGACGGGGCTGCTAATATGGCGGGTAAACTTTCTGGGGTTAGAACCCGTATTCAAGCAGAAATCCCAGAAGCCCATTATGTACATTGCTATGCACACTGCTTGAATTTGGCTGTGGTCAAATCGTGTCAACTCCCAATCATCCGAAATGCCGTTGATATAGTAAAGGATGTTTCGTTTGCTTTTAGTTATTTTTCAAAGCGAACAGGAAGGTTTAAAACAATGCTGGAACAGGCTGATGCAGAACAAAGAGAGGTGCTTGATGGTCGCCGAAAAATCAAGGGTATGTGCGAGACTAGATGGTCTAGTAGGGCCGACGCTTTAAACACATTCAAGTCAGCACATTCCATCATTGTTAACACCTTAGATGACCTAGCGACAGATGGTGATAAAAATGCAAAACAATTGAAACTTGCTATTCAAGATTTTGGGTTCATGGTTGCTCTTATTGTAGCAGAGCATGTTTTGCAGTACAGTTTAGCTCTTTCAAACTTGCTACAGCGACCCACTCTTGACCTCGTTGAGGCTGCATCGGAGGCAAAAACTGTCGTCGAAAGCTTCAGAAGAATCAGGCAGGACGACAATATTTGGCAACAACTTTATACAGAAATCCTAACGCTTGCCAGGAAACAAGATGTACAACCTTCTAAACCTAGAACGGCAGGTAGACAACAACATAGAACCAATACCCCAGCGGACACACCTGAACAGTACTGGAGAAGGTCCCTATTCTACCCCTTGCTCGATCATATGGCCAATGAAATCGAAGAGAGGATCATAGTTCCTAAAGACAGGTTCCTTGCCCAGTACCTGATTCCATCCAGACTTAATTTGCTAACTCCTGATATGGAAGCCAGTGTTTTTGCTCCATTTGCTGCGGACTTGTCAGAAGGTAAATTAGCAACATCTCGAACGGAGTTGGTCAGATGGAGGTGCAAGTGGGATAATATCAATGAGAAGCCTAGATCTTTGATTGAAACCCTCCAACATGCTAATCCTGAGCTGTATCCAAACATTCACACAGCTGTTAAGATTCTCCTGTCCATGCCAGTCACTTCTGCAACAGCGGAGCGGTCCTTCAGTGCACTGAAACGTGTTAAGACCTATCTTCGGTCGACGATGGTAGAGGACAGGTTGAATGGCTTGTCACTGATGCATGTGCATCCAGAAATCCAAATAGATTTTGATGAAGCCATCAATACTTTTGCATCAGATGGTAACCACAAAATCCATCTTCTGTTCCCTTATTAAGCTGGTCGATTATTACAGTTTGAAGTAGATTGAATGGTTGTGTTTTAAGTCAGTGATCAAGATTTGGGGTTGTTCTGACTTTCTCGTCGATCTTCTTTGTGTTATCACTAGTGGAGTTTTTTTATATACTCAGACTCAGACTTCTTGAGTATACCCAGTTGTATTTTCGCCAGGGGACCCTATATGAATGGTCCCTGTTTGCACCAATGTCTTGAAGATAACTCTCAGATAACTGTTTAAAAAGTTTAAAAAAAAAAATAAAAAAATAAAAAAAAATGAAAAAATGAAAAAAAAGAAAAAAAGAGAGAAAAAAGAAAAAAAAGAAAAAAACCTAAAAAAATCAAAGCTGGCTGTGATAACTTAATATCTGATATTCATGTTTTTTTGCATTTTTAATCATTACTTCAATAGCGAAATGTGTGGGTAAAAGTGCCTGGAGAAGGCCAAAGTCATCCTTCGACTTCCAAATTCTGTTCAGCTTCTGGGGGGCTGCCGCCCCCCAGAACCCCCTGCTTACAGCTTTAAAAATCGTGGCTACGCCACTGCGGTATAGCATTCTGAGTTGATCAATCTCAAAATGTCATGATAGCAACATAAATAGATCTAAAAGCTAAACAGCGGAAACCAGTGGTATCTCAAGGATAACAGATAAACAATGCCGTGTCTTGATTGGCTGCTAAATCGGGAGATAGTTGCCGATTGGAAAACAAATAAGCAGAGCTAAGTTAGGGATGAAAACCCGGCACAATTACGGGGCGGAAGCAATCATAATAGGCTAAATCGGCAGACAGCTGCAGCTGCCGATTGGCCAACTGTCTTGTCTTGTTCAGGTAACTACCGCCGTTAGTCGGTGCACTCTATCCTCTGGATAGATATATGTGGTGCACATCAATGCATGTGTATAGTGAATATAGTCACAGTGAGAATACGAATAGTTGACGGATCAGGTGAACATTTATGTACAGTGTATGGGTTATAATACAGTTAGGCATCCACATATAAGTTATTTAAATGTAGTTATTAAACTCAGTCTACAATTACTACTTTATCGTAAAAGCACTAAAAGCACTAAAAGGCAAGAAGCAGCATTAAACTATAAAAGCTGCTAAAACACGATGCTTGAGTTAAAACGATAAGATGCACTTGGTCAAGCGTGGAGTCAAAATAGGTATCATCACTATTGCATTTTTTTCTATTAAAAACACTAAAAGCATCGGATTATACATAGTTTATATATTTATAGAATCCTGCCCCCCTCCTATAACTGTCTCATCCTTTCCATATTTAAGGTTATAGCACATGTTCCTGGTTAGTTCATCCAGCTCTATATAACCTTGTTTTTTCAGCTTACTGATATACGGCATCTGTTGGTTTGTACAGTCCAGTATGAGTTGAAGTAGGTTGTTTTGGGTGACAAACTCTTGGTAAACATCGTTTCTGAGTTTATCTAGGTAGCTTTTGATATGTCAGAGATGCCTTCTCCGAACGTTTTCCAGCTTTGGACACTTGAGAATAAAATGTTGTAGATCATCTGGCTCATCTCCGCATAGGCAGCATATAGTTTTGATATAACTATCTCCATACTTTTTTCTTGTTGTATTAAACAGGTATGTTTGACTTACAAGCTGATCTTGTGGCGAAATCCAAACTAACACGGAATCAGGTTTCTAACTTTTATTAACTGCAAACTTCTATTTACAATATGTACAGCTACTTTCACTTTCAACAATACCACATTGGATAACTGCTATTGTCACTGTCTAATCTTACAACTATTACTTGAACTTAAACTTAAACTTGAACTCCTATAAATGTTACAACCATGTCTTTTATACTATTTTATAAAGAATATTGTAGAAAGTTCTTTTTCAAGTAGTTTCTATAATTATCTTATCTTTCTTATCTAATAATAGTAACATGTAAATTCCAGAAGCTTCCCGATAAACAATAGTACAATCAACTAATTTCTAGAATAAACCATAACATCCTTTTTCTAAACAAATTATATAACAATAATAATATGGCATAATTAAAAAATAATCACAAGTAAAAATAATTACAATTGTTCATGTAATATCGTGAATACAGTTCGCGACAGATCTTGACTTCTGCCGCTCTTATTTTTCTATGTACATTTTCTGCGCGTTCCCAAATATTATGTGGTTGTGACATCGGGTTTTTCTGTAATTGGAGGTAAAAGGGTTGACTTCTTAGCTATATCTTCCTCACATTGTTGTGACCAGTATAATTTTTGTGCCTTCCTTACTTCTTTTTTCCACGCCTTTTTTGATCTAGGGTTTTTCATTAGTTCATGTATTGTCTCCATTCCATATTTCTCTAAAACTAGTTCAGCCCTTTCTGTACAAAGTTCGTTGCTACTTCTGTTGAAGCAATGTTATCTAATTAAGATATTATACTCTGCTGATGATGGGCATCTGATTATATTCTTAAGGAGTGACAGTATTTTATTAAGATATCTATATACATCTGTATTGGAATTGCACCAACGAATAGGTAAACTGCAGTATCTGAGGTTTTGTTTGGAAAGCCTCAAGATTTTCCTCTGCATCTTTTCTAGTTGTTCTATTTCATATTGCCTACATTTCATTATCTCAAGCCCATATATCATTCCTGCTAGTTCAAACCAAACTTAAAATACTCAACAAATAAGCAGAACTAAGTTAGTGATGAAAACCCCGCATAACATTGCGGTAGCAATAATAATAGGCCGACCGCCGTTCGTTGCCACTCGAGAAAAGCCGAGCGATCACGAATCGGTTACGATAAAAAAAAGAAAAAAATATGCAAGATAATGGGAATTTAACTGTTTTAAAAGGAAAGTCGCATTGATTTGTGTATGTTTATCATAAAATGTGTATCATAAAACTTAAACGGAGAAAAACGGAAAAACAAGTGAGAAAAGGAGAACAATTTTAATCTTTTCCTGCTTGCTGACAAGGTTCACATCAACTATCTTACCGCGTAGAATGATGCATCTATAGATGCTTAGCATAGTGCATGCTTCCTATGCTGACTCTGACCTATATTTTGCGGTTGCCTGATTTGGCTATCTAAACATTGTATACTTATAATGAAGTGATGTTAATAATAACAATACATAATAACATTAAAGAACAGTACGTATTTTTGTCCACGAAAAATAAAGCTTAGAGACGGCTAGCTTTTTAGGAAAGCTAATACTTGTGAATCAATTTTCGTCATTCTTGTAAATCGCTATGATTACGAATTTCTCCACGTCTACACGTGACCCAGGGTCACAGGTCACAAATTTAAAAAGTTATTCCAACTACCACAAAGACCACCAAGACAAAACAACTCAAAAATTCCAAATTTTAATCGGAATGGTCCAAGATATTTCTGTTTTGCAAAGACTAAAGATGCCGGCATAATCAATTCATTTACTGTGGGATGCCACACGTTAATGAAAGATAATATTCAAAAACATGTCTGCAGCACTGACCATAAGAAGGCTGTTGAAATTAAAACAAGGAAAGGTTACTGGGACCAAGGCGTAGCCACAGTGCATAAAAAACACGAAAAAGACGTCATCAGTGCCATGACAAATATAGTGTGGATGGCGAAAAACAACCAGCCTTCGTCATTGTTCACAAAACTCAACAATCTTCTTGATCATCATGTATGTGGGGATCTATGATTTTTAAAGCATCTATGATTAAATAAAAATTAAATCGGCACTGCTATCAAAAATAAAAAAAATCAGCTTGTATTACCTTGTCAACTTTCCATGTATTATTTCCAGGTTTTAGAATTTTTATTTAAATTATCCAACAATCTTAAAAAATAGCCTAACTACTATTTTTAGCGACAACTTTAATGTATGTCTTATTCTATTTTAGGGAGTTTAATCTGTCACCAAACTCCAGAAAGCAAAGAATGCTAGATATGACAGCAAAGATACAGTCTGTGACATGCAGACTGCTATTGTGAAAGTTGTCTTATTTAGACCTGTACATTGCTGCAATATTTCAAATCAATTGGCTGAGCGGTTTATGAAAAGAAGCCAATCAGAACGCTTAATGACCCTGGCAGCCATGTTTAATAATTGATCAGCACCAAAAACTCAAACTTTGTTCAGAACCATTCAATAAACATTCCTGCCAAGTTTATTGCCAATTGGCCCGTGGTTTTGGAAAAGATTGTGAAAAGTTTACAGCCAACAACAGACACCAAGTGATGAGAATAGCTCACACTGACCCCGTGGGTCAGTTGAGCTCATAAACAAACTCAAAATTATTAGAAAACTATCCTGGTTTCATTTCTGCATACTACTAGTAGTAATTGGGTTTAAATTTCAGGGATAGTTTCTGAGAAGCAGTTTTTATAGTCCTATGGCTATGCATTTTTCCATGGTGGTGTTCATCGGGGATAATTAAAACACCTTTCCTTATGATGCCCCGAGTCTCGTTTTTTCCAGGACTTTGTGGAATCCATGTATTTCAAAATGATTTCTAAGCTCATTTCCAGCGATACCCTTAAATTCGGACATTTCAATTTCATTTTGAACAAAAAGTCATGTGACAACAATGTGACCTAAATACAGTGCTTACATTAGCTTGATTGAAGGTATAATGATAATATTCATAGAGAAAAATATCTAAAGAAGCAAATTATATATAGTTTGATTGAAGACTTTCCGATTTAAAAAAGCCACCTTGGGTCCACTTCCGGTACTAAAAACTGCTGCTACAGCCGCAGTTTGTTTTGTTGAAAACTTATGAAATGGACAATAACCTTTGATAGATTTTAATGCCTTATATGTTAATTACAGGTGTCAAAATCTGATTGAAGATGTTATTAAAACCCCATGCTGTGTAAACATGATTGTTAATTAACCATAATGTTTATTACCCCATTTACTTGATGCTAATCAAAGGTAGAACCCCAGCTGTTTTATAGTTTAATTAAACAAGCTTACCAGTGACATACATGTTCCAATATTCAAACTCACCTGTTGCCTATGGCTATAGTAACATCTACTTATGAGGTTAATTAGATAATTTTATTGGCATAGACGAATAATACAAAAAAACCAATGCAAAATCTTTATTTCAATATCATAGTCTTTTAGTGATGATAGCCGTAGTTTTTTTTAACTGGAAGTAAAAAGGAGATGTAAAACTGGAAATGGGTCAATTTGGATGAGGATGTTTGTTGACACCTGGAAACGATGAAATTTGCGACTCAGACCCGTTTCGCAAAATCTGCTTATGGAGAGCTCTCTGACGTCCCACGCAAAAAAGGCGTTGGACGGCAGAGGATTGTCGGACTAGCTCTGAATAAAGTCATGAACCGGGTTACACTAATGTCCTGAAACTTACCTGGAATGTCCTGAAAAATGTCCTCAAAACGGAGATAAATGATCATAACTTTTTTTATTTCTTGATGGATTTAAACCAAATTTGGGTCAGTTTGAGATATAAACATATATTATAAGAATATGAAAAAAAAATTAAAAAAATTTTTTTTTGTGTGAGATAAGTTGACCTGAAGGATTACCTGTCGTGACCTGAAAAATGTCCTGAAAACGTATATAATGATCATTACTTTTTTATTTCTTCATGGATTTTCACCAAATTTGGGTCAGTTTGAGATATAAGCATAAATTATAAGAATATGAAAAAAAAAAATTTTAAATTTTTTTTGTGGGAGATAAGTTGACCTGAAGGCATGTTTGTCGTGACCTGAAAATGTCCTGAAAACATATAAATGGTCATAACTTTTTTATTTCTTCATTGATTGTCTTCAAATATTGGTTGGCTGGAAAAACAAACATATATCACTGGTGTTAAACTGATGATAGTAACGTACTACTACCATCCCAAGATGGCAGATGAAAAAACTGATAAGATCGTTTTTTGTTATTATTTTCATTTCTTTCGCATTTGAACCATCATTTTATTGGTAAGATTGAACCTACACTTCTGAAGAATATGAGAATTTAGTATTTTGTGTTTTACAATGCTCGTATAGACAGATATTCGACCATGAAAATTTGGCAACGATGATAGTAACGGCATTATAAAAATTACCAAGAACAGTAGAAACGGGAAAGAAAGATGGTAGTAACGACAATTTTTGTCCTAATTGAAAGCTGTTTTGTCTTTTTTGTTTTTTTTTTTGTTTTGTTTTGTTTTTGTTTTTGTTTTTTGTGTGTGATAGCAATTGAACATTCAGCAGGCCCGGGATACAATGAAAGCTATGAAGCTATGTTGTTGTCAGTATATGTCTATAGTATAAATATTCTTTAAATTGACTGTGAAAGGTTATAAAGTGTAATATGTAACTAAAAAAATGACATTTTAGACTAAGGACCTTATTCACGAAGCCTCCATAAATTCCGCATGTGTGGAAGTCTTTACGGACCATTTCTACATCTTTTACAGAACGTTTATGGAAACTACGTCGTATTCACAAAACTTCTGTAAAGTTTAGGATGGGTTCGGACTTTTATCAGAAAATTTACAGAATTAAAAATTTAATTACGAATGTCAATAAACAATACTTTAATATCTAATTAATAAAAAATTGTATGTTTGTATAAGAGTTACAGATCTCGTTGAATGACAACATGCTCTAATTGAGTTAAAATTTTGTTGATGTTCACTGAATTAACACAGTATCCTTCTTAATAAAACAAAAAAAAAAGCAAAAGTGGCCACAACAAGGAATGTACTGCTTTAACTTATCTATAGCAGAACAATGCAGAATTGAATTGATAGATTTAAACACAACGTTTCAGCGTTTTTGCTGATTTCAAGAAGCTTGCTTTTGTGCAGCAATGACGTCATTTTCTGACGTTATTTATTCTATTAATGCAAGATGGACGAAAAAAAAGTACAGCAAAATAAATTGAAATAAACATATAAGACTCTAATGAGACAAAAGCAATACCGAATACATAACGGTCAGGTTCTATTCGGTTCTATTAGTCTTTGTCTTTAACTAGAAAATGGAGGATAAAAAAGTCTTTATATTGTATGTTGTTTTTCTTTCTCTGTTCTGAGTGTTTTCCTTTGTTTTTTAAATGTCATTTGCTAGTGTTTTGTTTTACTTGATTACAAAGGGTATATACAATGTAAATGGTTTAAACGAGCTCCAGCTAAAAAACAGAATGTCCAAATGAAAGTTGCAGTATTGCAGAAATAATTCTGTTCAAAGTTTCTCTCATGATAATTTATAATCCTGCATGATTGGGTACACTATTTTGACCTCGTTTAAATGGTGTGAAATTTAATACAATGAAAAATAATTAAGACTTTTATGTAGCGATGTAATAAAATTGGTTCAGCTTCCTTCTGCAAATCAATTTTTTTTGGTTTAATAATGGTGTTTTAACGCCACTTTCAGCAATTTTTCAGCTATATCATGGCATCGAGTTGTTATTGGGGGAGGAAGCCGGAGTACCCGGAGAGAACCCCCGACCTGCGGAAGCAGCAAATCGATGGTGAAAGGCAAATAAAATTAGGCAATTAGGCATTTCCAGTGGGCAGTATCTCAGCTATGTTCAGACTGTGACGAGAACAAATAATCAACACAAAAAGGGACATAGGAATTTGACTTGGGCAATAAATAAATTCATAGATTTTTTTTTTAATTTGAAGCAACCGGGCGCAAAAAATTGTACTAAACATATATGAAAATAAAGAATTTATAACTACAAAATAGCGGGCAAACAGAGTTCTAGGAATTTGTTTTATTATGGCATGAAGGTAATACGTTGTTATTGTTTGTTTTTATGTTCGTTTGTTATTATTATTATTATTAACATGGTACTCCATAATGAAACCAATTAAATGAGAATCTTCTTTATTAAAATAAATTAATTTACCAGCTTATCTTATAATGGTCTAAAATTAGGCATTTATTTCTGGATTTTCTGTCATTCTCAGTTGGGTGGTTCTTGCAATAATCTTTGTTTGAATTCAAAAAGCAGTAATTTCTGTAAAACCCACCTTAAAAGGATTGTTTAAAGTAAATATTAGTTACGAGAAAATTCCCGTTTTTTATGATTAAATTCAGGACCAAATTAAGTGCAGAAAATGCTAGTTGTTTTCAGCACATTGGTTTGGCGCGCCAAAAACAAGATTTAACGTTAGGTTATTTCTGAAATGATGTAATAGTGCATGTGACAATATGTTATCAGCAGAAGATTCTACAGGACATTTAACCATCTTCAAAAAAATTATCAATATTTAAGAATTTGGGGAAATATTGTGATAGGGTGTATTTTTATTGTTTTATATAAGTATAGTTATTTATTATTATTCATAGTGTGGATAATACGTTACATGCATTTATTTAATTATTTGTAATATGTTCATCTGTTTATTTGCCTGATTCTTGGATGTGATGAGTATTTGTTGGTTAGGCGTCATTGGACTTGGTTGTAACTGTTTCTACCTGTACAATTCATAAAAGGTTAATTGTCACACCTGGGTTAATTCTCTATTGTTAATTGCACAACCCAAGTAGTAAGATTTGAAATTTACATGGCGGTAATAACTGAAAATTCAGAGGATATAATTTGTGATATTTTGAGTGATTTATAAGACTTTATTTATTGAAAATCATCTACAGACATTTTCTATACATTATATTAAATAGTTAGTTTACTCGTGAGCCTAGGATCACTTTACTAGCTTGTGATCGACGATTAATTGTATCAGAGTTATCATTTATACTAGTTATACTGAATAAAGATAGAAACTTAACTTGTGTTATACCACACTCTGCTTTAATATTTTTTTCTGTCTATAAATAAATCACGAGCACCTGGTGCACATTGAATAACCGCGAAAATTCATGGTATTGGTTGTTTTACAGTGAACATCACGCCAGAGGATATTATTTTGATATTTCCATACACAGATAGAATATTACAGATATTCCTTTAAGTAAAATATCCATTGCCGTTCGGTTCATTGTTATCAATTAACGCGTTATTTGTATAAACTTGCGCGTAAATCTCCGATAATAACGTGTGATTTTTCAAAATTAACGCGTAATTCATACTTACGCATTAATAAAGTAATATATCAGGTAATTTTTTATTTGTTTCCTGTAATTTTTTATTTATGATGCGTAATTTATGGGCCAATAAAACAGCCTGTTACAAACAACGAAATCTACAAAAATGACTGCATGTATTTGTTAATTTTGTTTGAATGATGTTTAATGCAACTTTCAGCAATTTTTCAGCTATATCATGGCGTCCAGTTTTTATTAGGGGAGGAAGCCGGAGTACCCGGAGATAACCCCGACGCTCGGGTAGGAAAACTGGATATCCTTGTCAATTAAGATTGGAGTCGAGTACACCCTACCCGCAGTGAGACTCGAACCCGCAACCTCAGCGTTGACAGACAACGTGATCAATAGTAGAGGCCCCTGACTGCATATAGGCATTTACATGGATACTAGTTTTCTGCAGCGGATTCATGAAAAAGTTGATTATTGTTTCAGAATTAGCGAATCAGATACACAAGACGACGGCTTAAGGACTTTTAAAGGAAAGGAAACAAAATCATAAGGCTACCACTTGAATTTCGGCGATTTTTACTTTATTTAGTTATGTAAACGGAGTGAACTTGTTAATATATACACATCGCCATAAGTTAAGCAACACCTACAATTTTTTTTATAATTTCAAAAATCTGAATGAATATTAACTTTGAGTTATTTATGTACTAAAGCCATCCATTCAAGCACGGGAAAGTTATTTTAATTAACTCCTCAGGTAAATCTTCAAATAGTAAAACCTATTTGTCATACGGTAGTCGAGCACGCCTAAAAGCCTTGTTTTCCTTAACGATTTAGTGTTCATCTCCTGGTCTTTTTCGACTTCATCTTTACAATTTTACAATGCATAGACGTAAATTAAGTGAAGCTGAGAAGTGGCAGATCGTCGGAATGCGTAATAGTGGACAGAGCTTGCGTCAGATAGCACAAAACTTTGGCTTTCACTTTCTTTAATATTGTATCCCGGCAACTGAAACGTCATCGAGATGATGGAACTATCCAGGAACGTCCTAGGTCAGGTCGAACACTAATAGGTTATTTCATACGTTTTTGGAAAAGACCGGTTGATCTTTCACGAGTGATAGAAATTTTATGTCTTTTCGCGAGTGGAGGGCAGCGCAACGAGCCAAAAGACATAACAATTTCTATCACGAGTGAAAGTTCACACTGGCATTCCCAAAAACGCATGAAAGTACCTATTTCTTCCGTAAACCAACAACTTTCACATTGCTATATCCTATAGACTCTCCATTGTTTTATACTCCATTGTCTCTGACATCCAATCAGAATGCCGGAAACAAGAACGTCATAGAAGAACGTTGTTATGCTTCCATAACAACGTTCTTGTTTCTGGCGTTTTGATTGGATGACGCAGCATGTACAGATGTGTGCGCGTGAGTTCATCTGTACCAGAAATCCATTTTCGGAAGAATAAAAACATCTGATAGGGAGGATAGAGCACTCGTTCGTGTAACCAAACGCCAACCGTTTGCCACTGCAAGATATTTTCGTGACGATTGGAATATTGCAACCAGAGTCGTCGTTTGAACAGTTAACAGGCGCCTAAACAATGCAAGGGGTGGTCGGTATTTCGGGTAGCCCGAACCCGAACCCGAGACAAAATCCCCGAGACAGAAATCGACTTTAATGGTTTTGGTGATTATCAGACAGAATTTTTACAAAATATTTGGAAGATATAACAAGATTATGATATTGAATTATTACGTTTCAGTCAAAGTGTAACAAAACGTATATTTATGAAAATATTGCAATTTTTTGTCCCGAAGGTCGGTATTTCGGGTATGCCGAGATGTGAAGGGAGGTAACTCAGGTCCGGTAACCTAACTAATTGAACAGTAATAATAATAATAATAATAATAATAATAATAATAATATTATTATTATTATTATTATTATTATTATTATTATTATTATTATTATTATTATTATTATTATTATTATTATTATTATTATTATTATATTAAATAATATAATAAAAATAATTATTATGTAAAAATAAATAAATAAAAAGTAAGTAAATAAATAAATAAATAAATAATTTAAAGTAATTTCTCGTGGAAGGTTCGACTGCTGAGAAATATGCTGTCTAACTGTACCTCAAGAAAAATGTCAATGTCCGTCCATAGGTACATGTTTCCACATAATTGCTGCCAAGATGAGCACCGGGCTCGCGATTCTGACGTAAAACGCATTTTGAACTTGTCGCAACTTCGGAAAAATTACAGAAAACAAACAAGAGAGAGGGTAGAACGTAACCTATACCATGTGTTCCAGCTCCAGACTATCAAGAATTAATTTATATTTTCGACCCCAACCTGTATAAAAGCGGATGAAATAATTCCAACTTCAATCATGAACTAGAGTAAAAAAACCTGTGAGCAATGCTCACCATTGTTACCCCCCGCTTCACAATTACTTTGAAAATTCAGGTGTTCTTAATTATGAAATTGAAACTTTATCTAGTTAAACGTGAAGGCGAAGTTGCAGATAAAACATGTAACCCTCCCCAACCCCCCAAAGAATGGCATCCCCTATGTCAATGACAAAGTCCATGTTTTTCTAAGGGAAACCTCCAATAATATTCTGATCAAAATGTTTAATATCCAGTGCACAATGGCAATATGTGACCAAGATTCTGTGTAAGTTTCAACAAATTCCATTCAGTGGTGTAGGAGGAGTTGCAAATAAAAGATGGGTATCCCCTTATGTCCATGACAAAGTCCATGCTTTTCTATGGGAAACCCTAAATATCGTTCCGATCAAAATGTTAAATATCTCCTGCACAATGGCACTATGTGACATGGATTCTGTGTAAGTTTCATCAAATTCCATTCAGTGGTGTAGGAGGAGTTGCACATAAGAGATGGGTATCCCCTTACGGTATGTCAATGACAGTCCATGTTTTTCTATGGGAAACCCCAAATATCATTCCGATCAAAATGTTAAATATCTCCTGCACAATGGCACCATGTGACATGGATTCTGTGTAAGTTTCAACAAATTCCATTCAGTGGTGTAGGAATGAGTTGCACATAAGAGATGGGTATCCCTTATGTCCATGACAAAGTCCATGTTTTTCTATGGGAAACCCCAAATATCATTCCAATCGAAATGTTTAATATCTAGTGCACAATGGCAATATGTGACAACATTCTGTGTAAGTTTCATCAAATTCCATTTAGTGGTGTTGGAGGAGTCGCACAAAAGAAATGGGTATCCCCTTATGTCAATGACAGTCCATGTTTTTCTATGGGAAACCCCAAATATCATTCCGATCAAAATAATAAATATCTCCTGCACAATGGCACTATGTGACAAAGATTCTGTGTAAGTTTCATCAAATTCCATTCAGTGGTGTAGGAGGAGTTGCAAATAAGAGAAAGTGTAACGGACGGACGGACGGACGGACGGACACCATGGACACTATATACCACCCGCTTTTCAAGCGGGGGGTATAAAAAGCGAAATACCAGCAAAACATCACCAGTCTCCAAGAAAAAAAAATTAGATTTGACACACCAAAAATAGAACTTTCAGTAATTGCAGAAGAAAGATTTTGCATTGACTTCTCGTATCTTTTGATTTCAGATAGCCCTGTAAGATCTGGTGTTCCTGAAACCAGTCAATCAATATATGTACCGCCTGAAACCAGCCCCGACAAACTTTAGCCACAAATTAAGAATTTCGATCCATTGAAAATCACCGAAAACTCAAAAAGTCGCAAACTCTATTAAAATTCATGTTTCACGTGTTAATGGACAGTGGAAAAATATTATTAATATAAAAAACAGAAAGTACAACAAAAAGACAATGTCCTGGATTGCAGTGTATTTGCGCTAGTTTTCGCTATTGAGTTTTGCTTCTTTGGCTATAATGGACGGAGTGGGGTCGTCCTTGACACTCACAGCATGCGTGTACATTTGTGTTCGAACTCTTAGTATATAATAAGTTTGTAATCACCATTTCCAAAAAGAAAAGTTCGTTTAACATCAAAATTATAGTTAGCAGTTATCAACAATACCCATAGAGCTAGACTGCAAAGGTAATTGTCGACTACCGAATTTGTACGATGATATGGCAAGTGCGACACAAGTGGAGATTTTATTTCCATTTGCGCTGTGACAGCCTGCTTGAATTTTCCTTCAACAACAGTAACCCGTTTCTTTGCCCGTCATGCATCAACAAGTGTTAAAAATATTAACATTAATTTACTAATTACACAGATCTGTTAAGAATGTATTTGTTTTAATTGTTAAGATTTAATTTTTGCAATAGTTATGAAACCTAAACGTTGCGGTTTTTTTCTTAGATTTACACAAGACAAAAGACAAAAAGCTTTGATCATCGTCAGTAGCAATGTTTAAATAAGGAACACAAGCTCTGCCAACGTATGAAATAAAAACAGATATGTAAAACTCCAAACAAAGTATAACAATAGAATGAATTTTAAGGTAATAATCATAAATGTATTATTATTATTATTATTGTTATTATTATTATTATTATTATTAATCTGTTCGTTTAGCAAATGCTTATCTCCATATTTTACCGGACATGAGTTACCTCCCTTCACATCTCGGCATACCCGAAATACCGACCTACGGGACAAAAAATTGCAATATTTTCATAAATATACGTTTTATTACATTTTTACTTAAACATAATATTAATTCAATATCAGAAGCTTATTATATCTTTCAAATATTTTGTGAAAATGTTGTCAAATAACTAAGTAATTAATTAAAATCGATTTCTGTCTCGGGGATTTCGTCTCGGGTTCGGGCTACCCGAAATACCGACCACCAATGCAAGGTTGAGAGCTCGTCTTCCCTTGAAACGTCCACTGTTGACATAGACATCGCCAAGCACGTTTAGAGTGGGCACGATATCTCCGCCATTGGAATATTCGAAGCTGGCGACGAGTACACTGGACCGACGAAAGCAGATTCCTTCTTCGTCATATTGATGCGCGTTTGGAGACAACGACGGAACGAGGCACTGCTTACAACCAGAACAACATCCTAGGCACTACAGCGTGTGGCGGTGGTGGTGTTTTATTGTGGGGATCGGGCTTTTCGTAGGACTGTAAACTGAATCTGTATGTGGTTGATGGGACAATGACAGGGCGGAAATATGGAAATGACGTCATTAAAGCTATTATTGGGCCACATTTTGACAATCATGCACTTGGTAACAGACCCATCTTTATGGATGACAACGCAAGACCTCACCGAGCTGCAATTGTACGTGATGCTATCGAAAGGGAAGCTATTGAGCATCTTCCATGGTCATCCATGTCACCCGATATGAATCCAATAGAACATTTGTGGGATATCATTGGCCGTAAAATCAATAACAGAACACCTGCTTGTCAAAATGTCCAAGAACTACGTGTTGCCATTCAAAATGAATGGCAGAATTTACCACATGCTACACTTCGTCGTTTAGTCAACAGCATGAGGAGGATAGTTAATGAACTGTATCGGAAGCATGGTGGTTACACGACTTACTGAGTATTTTTGCATTTAACACATTTCAAAGTGACTTTTCTTACACTGAACGTTGACCTGTGATGATGTGTTTACTTTAAGTTCATGAAATTGAAGTATGCAATCAAACTTATTTTTAGACTAATGAAAGTTATATTTGCTCTGTTTTTTATATCTTTGCTTTGAACATTTTTTCATCAAACAATAAGTAAAGCGACTGTAAACATGTTGTTTGTATGTTTCATTTGTCATTAATGTTCAATCAATAAATTTTTAAATATTAAAATATATAAAATATTAAATGAATCCCTGGAAAATAATAGGGTGTTGCTTAACTTATGGTGAGGTGTAAATCTTTAATTTACTTCTTTAAAGAAATGTTTCTTCAATAATATCTTACATTATATATTAATATACATATTAAAATTTGCAAGAACGGACCTATAGGGCTGACCTAGATTCATATTATTATATATTAAAGATCATTTGTTTAGAGAAGTAAAATCGCCGAAATTCGTGGTCATATGTTATCGCAATGTTTTACGATTTTGTGACATTTTGTAATTTACCATTTTGCTACCTTTGAATGATACTAGTCCTTAAGCCGTCACATTGTGTGTCTGCAACAATAATCAAAGGTTTCTTAAACATGTTGAATCCGTTGCAGAAATCTATCTCTGTCTCCATGAAAACGCCTATACTTTGAAGATTTCATGGTTTTTAACACCCTGTTTCATTGGACCATAAAATTACGCGTAATACATAAAAAATCAAATAAAAAATAACGCATATATTACTGTATTAACGCATAAGTATTATTCAGGCGTTAATTTTGAAAACTCACGCGTTATTATCGGCGATTTACGCGTAAGTTTATACAAATAACGCGTTAATTGACGATGACGTGTGACTTTTTAGTTTTTACGCGTAATTATATCGCGCCAATGACATGAACGACCATTGATAGTAAAACGTTAATAGTTATTGTGTGAGAAAATGTTAAGAAATACTGACATTATATGATGATTATATAAGAAAGCCAGTTATTTTACTTCTCCTTACTATCATCACATAAGGTGCAAAGTCTGACGTTACTATCATTAATCATTGGCGTTACTATCATCATTGCCAATATTTCCTGGTCGAATATCGGTCTATAGGAGCATTGTACAACACAAAATACTTAATACTAATATTCTTCAGAAGTGTAGGTTCAATCTTACAAATAAAATGGTGGTTAAAACGAGAAAGAATCGAACATAAAGACAAAGTTTTTTCATCTGCCATCTTGGGATGGTAGTAACGTATGTTACTATCACCAGTTTAACACCAGTGATATATTATATGAATATGAAAAAAATATAATATATTTTTATTTTTTTGTAGGAGAAATGTTGACCTGTCGTTTGTGTATGTCCTGAGAATGTCCTGAAAACATACAGAAATTATCATTTTTTCTTGACAGATTGACTTCATATATTACTCAAATGTTGCTGAAAATTATAAAATAACATTTGTTTTGTGAGAATTTCTTACAATTTTTTCTGCATATTAATGTTTAAAAAAATCCATTAATAGTAGTACAAATGTAAGCTGTTTACTCTTAATTGCATTAAAAACATTAGAGTATTTAGTTGGATCAATAATACATCAGGTAGTAATTAACATTATTGACACTTCAAGGTAATTACATACTTAATTGGGACAGGCGTTGGGCAGACAAGTTTATTACTTTATTTATAAAATACAAAGAAAAAAATTGCAATAAAACTTACATAAACAAATATGGAATGAAAACCTATTACTGAGAATGTCTATGATCATCACAAAACAAATCTGAAGACACTCCTGAACAACTCAAATGAGACCACTTGTTGCACGCGACTCTTCCTCTTTTCCCTTCACACCCTATCATATTTTGGAACACGTCTGACTTTCCGCAGGTACAGCTTGCTTCTATTTTTCTTGTGTGTATTTTCAAGTTTGTCCCGTTTTGAGGAAACGGAGTGAAGTAGCCCTTTTCTAGACATGCAATTAGATGTTCCCTCGTGTACCATAAAATATGCGATGCTCGCATTTAGGCTGTGCCTATATACATATTAAGTCCTTCCCGTCCAGTGTAAACAATCGATAACACGTACCTTTAAACTGCAGCCGGGAATACCTTGAATATGTCATCAACAATCTATTTGATCAATTTGATCTGAAATGCAGGTGACAGGTAAGAAAAAATTGAAACAGGAAACGTCTGTTGCTGCATTAATATCGTACACAACATCGGTCAATTCTTCAAATCCGGGTCCCACTATTTGCCAACGATAACTAGTTGTATGTTTGTCAAGAACTGACAAGAAGTAAGTAGTAAGTAAGCTTTATTTAAAGTCGACAAGACAAGTAACAGAAAAACATAAGCTCTGCAGAGCTTTTAAACCGACATTTACATAATTACATATTGTCACACAAATAACATTAATCACGAACATAATAAAAAGCAAAGCATGTAAGACATTATTATTTGACAATATACGACTCTAAGAATAAGCACATTAACTTAAAAAAGCAAGACATAAAAACGAAACATTAAACAAGCACATATGGAAGCATAACAATAAAAGGATTGACATTTAAAACAAGACATCAAATCAAACATCAGACAAGCACATTTGGAAGCACAAGCATAAAGGCTAAAAAATTAAAAACTAGACATAATTTAAATCAAAACATCAGACAAGCACATTGGATGCAGTAGTAAAAGCACGAAGAAGCATAAAATGTGAAAAACGAGACATAAGATTAAGCACATGCATTCCCAGGCCTGTGGATAAGTTTTAATGACATGCCAAGCAGTTGCAAATTTTGCCACTCCATAAGGAGATCTGGTTCCGAAATAAGTTAAAACATTTAATTTTTCGAAATTCTTCCGGTAGAGAGTTCCACAGTACAGTGGCTGCATACCTAAGGGATTTTTTGCCATACCTTGTAATATTTACACGTGTTACCTGTAATAAATTAGAATATCTAAAGCTATATGTACATCGTTTCCGTTGAATCAGATCTGATAATACAATAGGAGATAACCCATTTAATATTTTAAAAGTTTGTATTGCTATATATCTAACCCTTCTAATATGCATACTTGGAATTTTTGCTTTTTCAAGTAAATCATCATACCAGGAATCATAATCAAGACTCACTTTATAGGTGTGAAACAATCCGAGCGAATCGACTATATAAGGGCGAACAAGTAGTCGGGGCGAAACGACCCGACACAATAAAACTCTAAATACTGCAAAATATCTCGATCAAATCTCAATCACTTTTACAGATATGCATTTTAAAATTTATTCTTCATTACCTTAATTTCGTCATCCTAATTCCTCGATCCATAACGATAAGATGGTGCTGAAGGATTATAATATTTTCATTTAAACTGTATGGAATAAGACCAAAATATTTTAAAATTTCAAATTTAATATGTATTCGACACTTATTAAATTATGAAAACCTTTAGCTATGATGTGAAGAGCCTGATTAACGAGTATATTATATGTGTTTTGTTAGCAAGGAATTTTTAAAGACGTAAAATATACATACATAAACCATGCAATGTCTTTACAAGACAAATAAAAGAACACAACACAAAAGTTATATTTTTTGTCAACTCTGTTATTAATTTAAATTGGTTACAAGTATATCATATGCATAATAAAACCAAATTTACTGACGAAATATTAGAAAAGATATCAATCCCATCGTTACGGAGGAAAAAAAATTGTTTGGCTGTGAAAATATAAGAAAAACTTTATGATTTTAATAAACATTATCAAAAATTTAACATGGTAAGTTAAAACAGCAATTTTATGTTTATATTTGTAAATGTTTTTTAACAATTTTTGTAAACTGTTTATATAAAGAACGTTTTAAGTTTTAATGTCAGTACTCAAGCAGAAATAGTTTTTAAAAGTTCAACAAACAAACAAAACAAAACACCAAAATCAAACAAACTTTGTAGATTGAACATTTAATCTAATCAGTTACGGAGGAATCAAACAAACAAAACAAAACACCAAAATCAAACAAACTTTGTAGATTGAACATTTAATCTAATCAGTTACGAAGGAATTTCCTGCAGAAAGCCGTTCCATTTTCTGTATGGTGTCCTTTGGAAGAGAATATGATATTTTATAAACAAACTTTTTATTCATTATATAGATTATCACTGCAGGCAGGGTGTACTCGACTCCAATCTTAATTGACAAGGATTGCCAGTTTTCCTAACGCAGGTCGCAGGTTTTCTCCGGGTACTCAGGCTTCTTCCACAATAAAAACTGGACGCCATGATATAGCTGAAAAATTGCCGAAAGTGGCGTTAAACACCATCAAACAAACAATATTCATTATATATGAAGATATCTACTTACAACATGTAAAGCTAAAACATATTTAGTGGCATATTTTCAGCGATATATCAGAAAAACAAGTAGCATATAAATATGGCGTAGCTTAACCACAAACTCCTTTTACATATAGTTAGCATTTTACTCAGCATCACCATTAAAATTGATTGATTGATTGATTAATGGTGTTTAACGCCCGAGCAGCAATATTTCAGCTATATATTAAAATTGAAAGGAAATGTTCAATTGTTTGCTTATGTAACATTGTTTACTTATATAAAGTTTGATGTTCTAAAAATACCTCATTTTTGTAACAATGATTTTGTTACGGGGAATCCACTTTCCTTTCGTTGTAAGCTTTTTTTTAATGTTTGGTTTCTCATTCTTCACCAGTATGGCTTAGGCTATTTATGAAGAAGTAAGCTTTTGCCGTAGCGTCTGAAAATTTGTCAGTGATATTGAGTCTTAATATTAAAATATTTAAGAAATAATTCATTGGCGCAAGAATATATACTGATTTTACCACCGGTCGATAATCCTTTTATGTCCAATATGTGGGCATAAAGGGCAAACCGGTGGTAAAATCAGTAGATATTCTTGCACCAATGAATTATTTCGATTCTCATAGGACATATACTAACTTTTTAACAACGTATACTTTCGAGCTGCAGGACATTTCATTCATTAAGGACACACATTTGATTGTGACGTCGTTTAAATGTGTCAAAAATCTTACGATGAAGTCGCCATAAAAAGCATTGATCGTTTATGACGCTGATTATAGAAATATATACTCGTTGTACACTCCAGGCGTTTTATGCACGTCATATTAGAGCATAAAACAAATTCTTAGCAAATATCTATAATGCTGCTTCCTGCAAGTGTTGTGTATATACAGGATGAATCTATTTGATGCCGTTTTTGTGAAAACAGATTATTATACTATGCAGGTTTTACTCCTGAGAAACTGTGCAATACTGTATAGAAATTATTGTGCTGATCTTTTATGTGTCGATTACTTTTTGATCTGCTTATATCTGTTTTTAAGCTCGATAGCCATTGATATGTATTAGAATTAGAAGCTGATATAAGTAGTTGTTTTTACTTACACCGTCTCTGCATGCATTATATATTGTTTTACAAAACAACACATAATGCAAAGACCTTCTCAATTCGCCACCTGGTAACATGTTGAGCAGCGCTGTTGTTCTAGAGCATTTGGTCACTCTTCCCAGTACCAAAGTTATAGATGATATTTTCAATGACTATACCTTCAATGATTTGAGATAACTCGAGCAATTTGATCTTCACTTTCACTCCCCACATTTAAACATGTAAATTTGACATACACAACACTGTTGAAATGGATATTCAACTTTTGTACAATACTTCTAACAGCAAAAGCCATTAATTTTAAAATTATGGTTTCCTTTCTAATAGACATACACCCTCTAGTAGTGTAGTACTACTCTGTGGTTTACTGCATGAAATCAATATCTTCCACTTCGGTCATTCTCCTCTTGAGCAAATTTGAATTCTTTTTACCACTAGTAAACATTTTCCAATTTTGACACCATATCTTTTTTCAGCCAATCATAAACAAGGAAAACCCATGGTGTCGTGCTTTAGTCAGATCAAGACAAAATAAGAAATCTTGTTAAAAGAACTACTATAATTCTTTTGTACAAAGTTATAACACATTTGATATGTTCTTTCAGGCATGCAGATTTTTAAAAGGTCAGCCAGTCAGAAACAAGGATTGTGCATGGTAGTTCTGTTTTATGACTGCTGAAGATGAAATGGGGGTGACCTTACAAACACGAGTTTACATACTTTTTTTCAGCAAATCATAAACAAGGACAACTCATGGTGGACATGATATTAAAGTAACAGTATACAAAAAAGGATGGCAAGTTTGCAATAGGCAAGCTAAAACATTCTAAAATTCCCTTTTTCTTGATAGGTAGCTTGGGACCGAGAATAAACTTGATTTAAGTTTAATCCCTGATAACACAATTCTAAAATATAAAGGCCATCCGGTGACTTGTAGAAACAAGGTAATACCTTCCACTTATTCTACTGCAGTGTTGAAACAATGACATTAGTTGTACATGGTAAATGAAGTGAAATATGCATTGTAAGTATATGAATTTAGATTGAAAAAGAATTAAAACTTTCCATACGTTTATTTTGGACAGGAATGGACATTCAAAATCAACACTGAGCTACAGTGAATAACAAACTGAATACAAGTTAAAAGTACTGCATAATTACTATAAACCAATTCAAAGTAAATAAAGCAATCCAAGAAGAAAAATTCTAAACAAATCTAAAATTCAGGTCAAAATATTGTAAACTGATATGGTACAGCTGATAACTATTGCATTTACACAAGACAAGACTAAATTTTCATAAATAATTCAGATAAAGCAAAGAATACAAAAAGGAACACAGCAGAGTCTAATTCTTGCGTATCAAAGTATAATCAACAATATTTGGTTGCTATGGTTACATTATAGCATGCCACAGTGTAAATAACAACAAAATAAAACAGTAATCAATGATAAAGATGTTAAGAATGATCCAAGTAATGATGCTATATTCTAATAAATATGACAACATTATAAGTTAAAACATCATCAAAAAATAAAAACATGTAAACTGGTACATGTGAGAGTACAACCTTCATGATCGGTACAGCAAGAAAAAAATATAAGAATTACAACATGACTTACAAGTAAATAAATGAACAAGCTTGTGACTTACTAACAGATTAATATTTTAAATAGTTGTTTCTGAACACATTTAAAGTCAAAAGTTACAGTTTTTTCTACTTACTTCAAATTTAAGCACAGATTATGCCAAGAATCATGCAATAGGTGATCAGTCCATGCTTACCTATTAACATATGACACGCTGTTAAAACAAAAAAATTGAATGTGATTTTTGCATTTGCTTGATTGCTGTTGCCATGGAAACCATAAGATTAGTGACACATAATCCTTCCAGAAAGAAAGTAAAAATGATAGCGTGAAGACATAAGGTTTTCATGAGACAGAATTAAAAGGGATTAAATGAACATGGTAAGAGTAATATTAGACAACCAGTATTTATTGTGTACACTCTGTAGTGACATACCTGCTAGCAGAACTGAACACCCACAAACATTAGTTAACATGATAAGTACTTTACAGTACCACAGTTCACAACTGAATAATTATTAAGTAATAAGGAAAAATAATAGGCATTGATTGTGACAAGTGACAACAGAAATACTTTAGTATAAAAAAATTTTCTTTGAAAATATGACCAGCATAACTTCTACAGCAATACATTTCTTGAAGCAATGAGACCACAAATGTGTCAATAATATCATCTTAAAACTAGTATTGATTGATTGGTGTTTTTCAAAAATGGCAAATTTGACTTAAACATATGCTAGTATGGTTGATTGAAAAATGTAAAGACAACAACATTTATAAAATGAAACTGCTTGTGAAGATTAATAAATCATTCCAACATTTCATACAAAATTAGGGTAATTCTAAACACTTCAACAAAGGCTGCCTAATGCAAATATAATGTAATTTATGCACAGTAAATCAATCACATCTGTGTAAAAAATTTCTATTAAAAGTAGTAATGCTGACTTTATATTGGACACAAATAAACAGCTCAACACTTATTTCACATTTATACTAAATTATTCACAAATGGAGTATGTTTTTAATAGTCAATAAGTTTTGCACCTAAAATCATGTTCATTATTAAAGCCAATTCTCTACAAAATACATTTATTGTAAATCAAACACATATTACAAGTTCTCACAAAACAATCGCCCATAATTATCATGCTTACAGAAAAGTAAGGGAAATAACTTTCTAAATTTACTGGCAAAATATAAGGCCTCCAAAAAATTTGAGTATTTTTCTATTAATTTCTTATGGCTGTATGTAATGAACAATACTTTACTTGTCATGTTTTTATTTTTTCTTCATAAAGTACAAACAAATTGGAGAGAAAAAATTTCAGAAATGTTGACAACTTTCATTTCCTATTTTCAAACAACACCTAATACTACCTACCAAATACACACTTACAAAACATACAGTATACACATGTAATCAAACAGCTATACATCTACCAATAATCAGTAAAAATACATATGACTAGATTCTTGTAAATAAATAATGAGGAAATTCTTTCAATTCATGCAATATAAAATATGTGTTTCAACTATTAAATGATGTCTCCCCCTTTTTGTGTTTTATTAAAACTGCTGTTAGTCATCATACTGATATAGTGTTGCAGCAGTTTAAAAGATCAAAAATTTATAAACAAACAGCCTACACTGAATCTCATAAAGATTATAAGCTTGTCTATATAATACCAAGATGTCATGAGTACAACATGGAAATTATTGATTAAATATATATGTAACGGGCTATTTGAAGGGACTTTTTTCTTCATTTATCCACAAAGAGGTCTCTAGTAGAGACATAGAATTTTTTTCATATTTTACTTCGATCCTGTCATGCAAGTGTTTTTAATACCTTATGTTCAACCAAAGACTTGCACTAAATAATTGGGAATAACTTTTTTTAAAACATTTGTCAGATTGCAACACATTTCACTTCCACTGATATTAAACCTCTATTTTAAATGATCAAATGTTAGGAATTCAAATACCTATTTTATGCTATTTTTAAACCATTTTCAATATTTTAAAGTTTACTACATTTTGTTTTAAATAAAGAAAATGTAATGTTTTTCTGTGCTTTTTTCTCCTACAAATGCTTAAATTTCAGTTAAAAGATATGTAAATCACTAGTAAAACACTGGTCTTATTTTTTGGTATTTTCTTCACTTTTTGTGGGGCAAACATTAAACTATCAAAAGAAAAATTGTGTTAAAATAATTTACAATTCCACATGTATATTAAGCTTTGCCCTTAATTATTCAATACACATAAGGAGAAATTAAAACTAGGCACCACACTAAATGAAAAAAAAAGTTTTTCCCAGATTTGCATTATAGTATTTATTTCACAAATATTTGTATTGCCTTAAAATGTGTAATATTTGTAAAACTCAACTGTAGATGGTTTTTCTGAAGTTAAAAAAAAATACAAAATTTTGGATGGTGTTTTTATTTTTTACTGTGTACAGTTTAAATAGTTTTAAATAAATTACTTTAATCATGTATCTAAAGTGGAACTAAGCAACATAATCTAAAATAACTAATCATTCTTTTTCTCTTCCTTGCTCTTGACTGTACCATCAGCTTCCTCTTTTGTTTCTTTTGTAACAGCTCTTCTCATGGCATCCCACATACCTCCCATAAATATTGCACAGAAAAGATTCTCAAATGGAGCAAATGGGTCATGGATACCCAACAGTAATGCTGAAAGTTTGAAGTAGACAAAGAAAATAACCACTCCAAAATAAACCAGTGGATGAGGAGCAGTAATGTAGTTCAGTTTCTCTAACAGGAACACAATCGATGCCACAATGACAGATTTGGTTGTGCTGCAAAATAAATTATTATGTCAGCAAGTTAATAACACAATGTAAAAATTGAATATTGCACAAGCCAGATGTACTGCTATATGTAGCTATTACGGATAATAACAAAGGAATCTAAGGCACAGACGATAAAAGTAATTATACCAGTAATGATGAACATGTTTTCTTATTTACCAAGATGTTATGCCACGAGGTCATTTATTTAATAATGAAATGAAAAGTAAAAAAAGAATTATTGTACTCTCTAGGTCTGTTATCTAGTTCTTTTGTTGTTTTTGCCATTGTTTTCTCCATTCTGATAGCCTCCAACTTTAACTGAAAAGTTTCAGGTCATACAGAGCCTTTAATTAAGAAAGATAAACAGATTGTACATCTGTTTACTAAACATATACTGAAAAATCTTTATCACAACTTACAAGGAAGGCTGAAGTAATTCATTGGACCCAGGAATCCACAAACCCCGGACCAAACGTTCGAAATTCTTCATAAATGAGCTACCAGCACCTAAAAAAAATACATTTCAGGTACATCAGAATTTATTAGTAATAAACAGCTGCGCCTGCCTGAAAATATGTGTATGACAAGGGCTATACACTTCATGGATGCACAATTCTATCTGCACTGCCAAGACATAATCACATCTATACATTAATATTAACAATGCCCAGAAATTTAAAGAAAATTAATAAAAGCTTTCTTAAGATTTAAAGAGTCTAAAACAGGAGTCACCTCACTGTAAACAATAGGTAGAAACATTACTTCTCCCTGGTAACCAAAAGGGAGAAGTTTGGCCCTGATGGGGAGACTTCAGAGAGACCATAAAAGAACTTATACATGTATATGCAGTCATTACATACTTTTTTCTTTTATTTACATAAATTTTTTTTAATTATTATTCTGAGCAAAAAATGTCCAAAGAATATAAACAGAATAAAATTACATTAAACCTAGAAATAATTCTTCTGTTTAACACATTACCACAAATCTGTGCTGAAAACAAATGAATTACACGAAAACCACCAACCTTTGGTAGGAAAACTTGCAAACCTTGCCAATTAAAATTGGAATTGAGCACACACATCCCTCAGTGAGACACAAACCCACAACTTCAGTGTTGACAAACTAAGTGAACAATAGTAGACAAACTGTCGCCTCCAATGTGTCAGACAACAGCTACCTTTAATTCTCCCTATGAGAACAATAAAGCCTCCAATGTGTCAAACAACAGCTTACCTTTAACTGTACCAATGAGGACAATAACGCCTCCAATGTGTCAGACAACAGCTTACCTTTAAATGTTCCTATGAGAACAGTAACGCCTCCAATGTGTCAGACAACAGCTTACCTTTACCTGTTCCTATAAGAACACTAATGCCTCCAATGTGTCAGACAACAGCTTACCTTTAACTGTTCCTATAAGAACAATAATGCCTCCAATGTGTCAGACAACAGCTTACCTTTAACTGTTCATATGAGAACAATAACGCCTCCAATGTGTCAGACAACAGCTTACCTTTAACTGTTCCTATGAGAACAATAACAAGATATGAGTGTGGATAAATCTTCATTGTGTGTATGACAGCATGGTACACTTTGTGTGATCTCTGTACTTCCTTCAATGCACAAATCACCAATTTGACTGGTAGAAATTTTCCTATTTTGTATACTATATCAAATGGAGAGTAGAAAACTAAATACCTACAAAAAATGACATTTATACAGTGTAGAAATTTTTTTAATGCAGTTCTAATATTGCAGATACATGTATCTAGTTTCATAAAAGGTAAACCTGAGGTGTGACAAACAGATGTATGAATGAACAGACCAAACATCTACAAGTCACAAAATCTGTTGGCTGAACATATAAAAATGTATTGTAGAATATTTTCTTGGATATAAGAGCAAATGGTATAACAATATCCTCCCTTTTTTAAAACAGCTGTTTCTGTAATGCATTTTGTAAATAAGTATCTCTCATAACCCAGTTAGCAGCAAAAATTGTAGTTGAAAACATGTAAAAAAATTTATAAAAGATTTATTACAGAACTTTTCAATGTGTTGGACTGTGTCTTAAATTGAGTATAACTGAACTTATATTTTTTGCTTGTTGAATTATACACTTAACTACCACCAAGTGTTGAATAACACACTTAACTAAATAAAAAATGTTATTAAGTGAAAATAATAAGTTGTAAAAAAAGGAAATGAGACAGGTGTCAAGATAATGCACAATGTTTGTACATGGCACATTGCTGGTGTAGCTTTAGTGTTATTTATAAGTGCCAATGTTAATAGTAGCTTTGTATTTATATCTGTTATGTATGCCAATAATTTAACACAAACAAATTAAGAAAAATATTATTACTATCTCATTTATTGCATGTATTAAATTCAACAAAGTCACCCCCCCCCCTTTTTAGAGATAATACACAAATATGCATCTGATGCACTAAAATGTACAATGTGACATGCAAGATTGGACCCTTTTTAAAACACGACACCACAGTGCTTTCCAAATTTCCTGGGGAAAACCCTGGATCCTCCTAAAATAATGGCAAAATCAGTTTTAATTTTATCATTGTTAGATTACAATCATAACAAAAAACACCTTTGCAATATTACTGAAATATATACATGTACTTATGTCCCACCTGGGATGAAGAGGATTAGTTATATACTTACCACACAGCAGTTGCTGTCAGAATAGCTCTGTGGTCTTTAAAAGAAACTATTAAAGGTTCTCCCAGTAACAAATTTGCAATAATACTTCCACCAAAGCACAGTAACATACTTGATATCCACAAGGATAATGGATGTTTCCGGGAAAATATAGGACTGCCTGTCAATAACAATAATAATGTAAATAGGAAAATTGTTTATGCTAAATGGCTTTTTACAATTAAAAAACAACATGTACATGCAATTAAATGAAAATTTACACAGAAAATAATATAATTAAAATTCCATAATCACTTCTTTTAAATATAATATGTTATATTTATAGCACGGACTTCTGAGTTAGACAGATACACCTTCGAGCGCTTTAGCGCGAGAAGGTGTATTTGTCTAACGAGGAAGGCGGTGCTATAAATGATTTGTAACATGAATAAGCCCCTATATCCCGCCCATTAATAATTGGTTATAAATAAAGAGGGCGGTGTTAATTATGGTGCGACCGATATTCGACTAATCAAATGAAAAGCTAATATTGGAAGCTCGTGCTATCCTTTTGCAGTGAAAATCAATAAAATTTGACATAAATAAGGCGGAGTTTTACTGTGCATTATCCGATAATTGTAGTTGGTTATTGCATGGCTATTTTCCCTTGAGTTTAACAGGCGCACGTGACCTCTCATGCAATATTATACTAGTGTTTTAATTTAGAGCATACCTACTCGTCGTCTCTCGTTTATTCGTAAAAAAGAACAAAGGATTCATGTTACAATTACTATTATTTCATATGAGTAAATTATATATGTTTTGGTATTAATTAATCAGCAGTAATTTGACACAAAGGCCTTATCATATCATGGATTGGTAATGCGCTCTCCAGTAACAATTACAACAAACACAAACTGTTTATTTTTAATTTGTATATATATATATATATATGTTTCTTGTCAAAAATTTAGACAAAGACTGACCAACGAATGGCCTTAGTCATTGAATGTCAATATAAATAAATGACGTAAACAAGTCGTAACATATTGATCTTGAAATTTCTCATTTCCAACTTAACCCAAAATAGTTGCTTCCCAAGTCCGCCAGCCGGGGACGTGCCGTGCTGTTACTTTGCTTTGCTCAAATATTCCAACAAGATGTAATTAAAATTACCAAGTTGACAAATTCTTTACGCCAGACGCGCGTTTTGTCTACTTAAGACTCATCAAATAGCACATAACCTTTATTATTATAAAATCAATGAAAAAAAGCACCATATAGCAACTATTTTTATAAATAAAAATAAATCAACTAAAAATATTTGTATATGTGTAGACATAAACATCATATATGAAGTTCTTGTATACATCATAATATTTCTAACAGTTTGTTATGAACATGTCATGTTTATCTGAGCAAAATTTTCAAAGAAGAAGATAGATAAACTAACATGACATTAAACCCAGAAATAATTCTTCTGTTCAGCACACTTCCACTTGGACAAAGTTAAGTTGATCAAAATTGCTTCATGGGACACCCATCAACAGAACTTTTCATGATGTCAATAATTACTATACATCTTTATTATTTCAAGTACAGCCCATATGTTTATCGAAGTAAATTGTTACAATACAATAGGCTTTGAAAGAACTGCAGTTTGAAACCAATTGAAAGAGTTTGTTAATCAAACAAACTACGATTTTTCAGTATGGGCCGTTGTACTTTACTTTTATTTGTTGTTCACTTCCGGTAATTAGTCACATCTGGTAAATAAACAAATGGCCCGAAATCCAGTTGAAAGACGTAAATCCTTTAAAAAAATGTTAAATACGCATATTGTTTGTCGTTTTTATTGGAATTACACATTTACTGATAAATTGGTAGTCTGGGTGAATTATTTGGACAAGATCATATGCAAGTATCTACTATGAACCATCATGCGACTTTAGGGAAATAACAGGGCGACTTGGATGTAGCTTTTGAGGCGCCGTAGGGCGACTTCAGGTTTCAGTTGCCCACTTCGCCCAGTGTGGTGAGCCCTGTATATATATACATGTACAACCTAAATGAAGACAAAAATGGATATGGAATATTTTACCCACACGTTTGAGGATAAGCATTTTCCAAATTGCAGTCGTAGGTTTAATGAAAAATATCAGAAGTAAAATAAATTAAAAATTATTTCCTTTCTAATTTTGTTTAAGGAAATTATTGCAACCCAGTGCATAGTTTTATTGCAGTTATGTAGAGATATATTAACACATGATTTCAAGTCTTTGAAGGAATGCTCCTCCCATCATTAAGTTTTTCCTGCCACACCTATTGATTGGATTGTAATAGACTTTTTGCTTTTGATACATGGGCCACTCACCTGTCAATTTAGTCAATCACATAAGATATTCAAAGGAATGACAATTGACACTGAATACTTGCATTGTGCACCCCCGAATATTGTTGAATTTCCAGAAAATAATATTATCTGTTAAATGAACAATTGTGTAAACCAAAATTAAACTGGAATGTCACAATAACAAAGTCAAAATGTGTTGCAACACATTTTTTTTATGGTTTCTTATGCATTGGAAATAAGTATTTTCTCACTGAGCATTAGTGGTTAGCATATTCTGCATGTGCGAGTCATATATGTACATTGCGGTTATCTGCCCCTTTGAGGGAGGTAACACCAATTAATTTGCAATCGGTGAATTAATTCACCCATTTCCAGTTTTACATGATTTATCTCCCCTTTTACTTCCTGTTAAAAAAACTACAGCTGTCATTACAAAAAGACTATGATATCGAAATAAAATTTGGGATTGTTTGCATATTGTTTGTCTATGCCAATTAAATGTTTCATCTAATTAACCTTATTAGTAGATGTTACTATAGCCATAGGCAACAGGTGATTTTGAATACAACATGGATGTCACTGGTTAATATGTTTTTTGAAGCTATAAAACAGCTGGGGTTCTACCTCCAATTAGCATCAGGTAAATAGGGAAATGAAAATTGGTTAATTGATAAAAGATCACATTTACACAGCAGGCGGTTTTAATAACCTTCCTCACTCAGATATTGACACCTGTCATTCACCTAATATGTGAAAATTTATCAAAGACAATCGTCCATTTCAAAAGATTTCAACAGGACAAACTGTGGCTACAAAATGTGGCTGTATCCACAGTTTTTAGGGGTACCACGAATAACAGAAAACAACCAAAAACAAGAGGAATAACCGAAAACAATAAAAAAATGACCGAAAAACGCATTAAAGTTAATGTTTTTTGTTCAAAACTGTATGTTTACCGTAATAGAAACGCTATTCAAAAAGTTTTATGAAAAAATATTAATGTATGACAAAGTTATATCACTTTTCTCTTCATGCCATATAATGTTTGATAATATACATATAATCAATATATGCGACTGAATATCACGTGATTCGATCAAAGTACTGGAAATGCTGTGATCCGCTTTATGATTAGGCCGCAGGGTGATAATTGATAATTATTTTCTCTGTACCAGTGTACCTTTGGCTTGATGAGAGTAACGACATAATAATAAAAGAATAAAACAAATTATCGGGAACATCATGGGCGATGTATCCAGTGGTCTGCATTAGAGTGTCTCGGAATAATTTGCATTGCTGGAATTTAATCTTAAGGATCTCAGACATAAGAAGGGCTTTATTCTCGTCCCAATGGCTAGATGTTCTTCTTATACTGTTGGAAAGCTGTTTAGCTCTTTTTGCATTATGGGCTCTCCTAATATGACGTTCTAGCGCATAAAATTCATGGTGAATTGCCTTTTTACACTGGTAGAGGTATTCTGCGCTGTGGTAGTTTTGTCCTTCATATTCTAACTGGCACGGGTAAAAGTTGGAAAGGACATCGTGTTCTCCTTTTACGTAAGTTATCATGTTGGTATCGTATTTGAGAAGTGATAAAATTCTGTAGGTATAGCTAATGTGTTTATGAGACTTTTATTTAATAATTCTCTACTTATATACAAATAGGTGAACACAGGATGCTCATTAAATCAAACCTCGTTAAACTAATCAACATTCTTGTTTTCTTTTATTAATTATTACCTAATTATTGCATGGAATTAAAACGTTTTAATTAATTATAATTGGTATGACAAGCGTTGATATCGCACCTTTACACCTTTTCAATTAATGATCAAAGGGCACGTGCCACTTTAATCACCTTGATTAAATCTCTAATTACATAATTAAAGGGAAACTTCGCTAAAAAATGACAATTTGATATGTTATTCTTCAACTTAAAAGAAACACATTTGCCTCTTGATGTTTTATTATATTTTCAGTGGTTAAGTTTCTGCATGGAATTTAGCGTGTAAAAAATGCACCTATGGAGGTCCGCCATCTTGTAACCATCTTGTCACTAGATGGCGATACTAGACATCCAAGTACCTTAAAAGTCGTCGAATGATAATAACGCGAAACGGTCAATAACAGAAGGTTGTACTAAAAGACCAGGTTGTGGACAGATTACGTTTCGTATTCCTTATCTATATATAAGCAAAAAAACCGACTTGTGTAACAAGTAGTTAACCAATTTAAAGACTTCTACTTAAGACTATTTCCACAGCAGCAACAACGGTAAACGGAAAGAAAGTCACAGTTTTGATAGGAAAAAAGTCCATAAATATTAATTTAAATTGAAAATTATTCGTATTGTTATTTTCAATTTAATCAGATTAAGCAACTTATTGAATGAAACTTTTTAATACAAAATATTTGCGAAGTTGACTATTTAAGAAATAACGGTCATTAAATATCAAAATTTCACTTCACGTTCAATACACTTATAAGTATTATTATTATTATTGTCATTATTATAATTATTATTACTGGTAACATTTATTGTGCGTGTGAGTATCAAGTTTCCAAAATTTAACATGTTGTGTATATTTGAGTTAACGTGTAATTTTTACGTTTCCTCTGACATCTAAAGGTATTTGAAATCTTATATACATCCTGTGTTCTGACACTTGGGTGTATTCAATCATACCTGTCCTTGGCAGGAGGGGGTGTGCCTTTCTAATTTCCAATTACATGATCAACTTTTAATCTGGTTAGCTTTTGAAAAAGTTCGAATATTCATACTTCAAAGTCGGCGTCAAATGATCTATAGTAATTGCAATAAACATCCTGTTTGTTTACCTGCTTATTCTGTTAATTAGCCTTCATAAACGAGTAATGAATTACCTGTAACATTTTCACGTCCAGGTACAACTGCCGTTTCAAGACGTGCAAAATTAGTAACGGAATATTATTTAATATAAAAATAGATATATAAATATATCTTTGTTACATTATTATTATTATTTAGGTAAATTATATCTGAGTTAAATAAAGACAGGTTAAAATTTGTGTCTAAAAATACTTGTATTAAAACAAAGATCATTAAAACATTAAGACGTATTTGGTAATCTTGTGTTGTCAGCCGGTCATTAGTTATTGCCACAGTTTATATATTCTTCAAAGAGCTAAGGCAGAAAAACATTTTTCGCGAAGTTTCCCTTTAAGTATGATCAAATCCTGTATGAACAGTGTTCAGCTTGTACATAAAGAGAAGATTAAAACATCAATGGTAAAATAATGATACAGTCAATTGCTGTTAATTTTTAGAGCTTTTTACCAATTTTGATATGAGTACTGTTCACGGCGGAAGAAATAATATTTATAGCGAGTGGAAATTTATTGGAGCATTCATTCATTGAATATCAACAAATATGAACGTTTTAGTGCTCGGTGACAGCTTCATCGAACATCTTCGTAAACTACTGCAAGATCCAGAACAACCACACAAATGGGAAGATCCAACTAACTGTCATGGCAAAGTCAACGTCTTTTTCCATGGGTTCAGCGGGGCACATGTTCCCACTCTTACTCGTAACATCGAATCTGGACTCCTTATCTATTACAAACCGAGAATCATCATCATGCAGATCGGAGGCAACGACTGTAGCGACAAAATATTCAGAAAAGAACAGTTTAAAAAAGATGTTGAAGAACTTGTTGCTGCATGCCATACCTGTGGGGCAGCAGTACTATTTATGGCTGTACTACATGTTGTGTACTAAGACGATCAAAACCAAGGCATTGCACAGAAGACCAATACAATGAAAGAAGAGCTGCTGCAAATGACGTATTTAGAGACCTTTCGAGACAACACCCAGCAGTCGGTTACGTCAGGCCTGTCAACATTTACCACGGCAGATGCGAAGGCGACGACAAAGTCCACTTCAGTGATGCCGGCTACATCACTATGTTGCGAGCGATCGGCAAAGGTCTCAGTTGGTTTGTCAACTATTTGAACAGACTTTAAATAATGACACTTCTTCTCTAAAATGCATGTATTGTTATGCTGTCCATCTGTAATGCCATCCTGATTTATATACGTTGTATGAATGTACCTTAACATGTATGTTTAATTAAGGAACAAAAGTAAATGGACAAAATAAAACAAAATATATGTTTGATACATAATTTATTCTATTCTTGTATTATTATATCTTTATTTTCATAAAGCCAAAGTTACATTGGTACAGAGTAAATACTGATATCTGCAATCAAGTCAATAGTCATAATGTAAAATTTAAAGCCATAATTATCAATTATCACCATGCAGTCAATATTTCACGCCTAATTACAGCATTTGCAGTACTTTGATCGAATCACGTGATATTCAGTCGCCATATTGATGTTTGTTTGTTCGTTTGTTTGATGGTGTTTAACGCCACTTTCAGCAATTTTTCAGCTATATCATGGCGTCCAGTTTTTATTGGGGGAGGAAGCCGGAGTACCCGGAGAAAACCCCCCACCTGCGGTAGGAAAACTGGCAATCCTTGTCAATTAAGATTGGAGTCGAGTACACCCTGCCTGCAGTGAGAATCGAACCCGCAATCTCAGTGTTGACAGGCCACGTGATCAATAGTAAACGAACTACCTTGACCACTCGGCCACCGAGGCCCCCGCCATATTGAATAAACGTATATTATCGTATTTGTATGACATGAAGGAAAAAGTGCTATAACTTTGTCATACATTAATATTTTTGCATAAATTTCTATTACGTTAAACATACAGTTTTGAACAAAACACATTAATTTTAATGCGTTTTTGGGTCATTTTTTTATTGTTTTCCGTTATTCCTCTTGTTTTCTGTTGTTTTCTGTTATTTGAGCCACCGAGTTTTTAGTACCGGAAGTGGACGCTAGGTGAAGTTTTTTAAATTGGAAAGTCTACAATATTTGGTGTCTTCCCGATAAGGCAATTTTCTTTTAAAATCTTTTTTCTTGTTTAACAAGTAATCTCTGCCTTGCTTATATGCAATACATTTGGCAACTGACTGTATTAGAACTTAGTGAGAACTTCTTGTTTACTAGTAAAAAATTTTGTCTTTGTCAAGACACAATCACCCTTGGCCCTCCCAAGACAACTACATAACCTTCTGGTACGCTCCATTGTTAAAACTTACACGATATCATTAAGTACACATATATAACAATGATTCCCGGAAAAAAAATCTCATGCAAAGTTTAAATACAACCGTAAGATTAACAGAATGAAATGACAGACTTTTTGTAGACGCATTTGACATTGATACCTGGAGCTCCTTGCGGAATATCGTCCCTCACAGCCATACACATTAATATAAAATGAGCTATATCGAAATATGGATACATTTTCAGTTTTGTTACTGTTGTAGCAATGTCTAAAAATGTCTGCGGATCCATTTTAAGTTCTTCTTATTTCTACTCTCCTTTTCGGGACAAGTGCTCGGGTAGCCGGCGGAAACTGCTACTGCCACCTATGATGAATTTATAAATAATGAAGGGAGATAAACAAACAAAGATCAATTATTCAAGAAATGAAAACGAATAATCACTAGAAACAATATTTTTTTTATGTCGTTCAGCCCAAAATTACTAGTTTATACATAAGGTCGAATTGCGTTTCACCATATTATCTCCTATAAGATAATGTGTAAATTATTTAATATGGCTAGACGCCTTTTTTATTAAAACATGCATCACCTATTAGTGAAACCAATCACTGATTTAATTAATAGATCTTTGTCTAGCTCTGTTTTTCCAGATGATCTTAAGATAGCCAAAGTCTGCCCTATCTACAAGAAAAATAGTAGTCTGGACAAAGGTAATTACAGACCTGTAAGTGTCTTACCCACCATTTCAAACTATTTGAACGTGCAATACATGAGCAACTTACAGAACATTTTGAAAACATCTTTAATCCATATTTAACAGCGTTTAGGGCAGGCTTTGGCTGTCAGTCAACCTTACTCCGTCTTGTGGAAGATTGGAAATCAGCACTTGATTGTAATAAGTACGTAGGAGCAATATTAATGGACCTGTCAAAGGCATTTGATTGTTTACCACATGACTTACTGCTATTGAAGTTGAAACATTATGGTGTATCTAATAGTGCATTAGATCTTTTGACTAGCTACATCTAAAATAGAAAACAATGTGTACAAATAGGACAGTGTACTAGCTCGTATCAGAATATTTTAAAAGGTGTGCCACAAGGGTCAATACTTTGGCCTGTATTATTTAACATATTTTTAAATGATATTTTTAGTTTTGTTAAATACTCTACTGTGTATAATTATGCAGATGAACACTGTGGTTCGTGCTGACGAAAATTTATCTGTCTTGAAAAGTACACTTGAGTTCGATAGCATAGCACTCATCAAATGGTTTAGTCTAAATAAAATGAAAGCAAATCCAGATAAGTTTCAAGCAATTGCTATAGGTAAAAAATCTAACAATTGTAATCTTACGTTTGATTTAAATGGTACAATTATAGAAGCTGAAAAAGAAGTTAAATTGCTTGGTGTCACAATTGATTTCATGTTAGATTTTAACTCTCACATTACAAATATATGCAAGAAGGCAGCTCGACAATTAAATGTTCTTAGGCGAATAGGTCACCACTTAAATCGACTAAGCAAAATGACAATCTATTACTCCTTTATAATGTCCAACTTCAGCTATTGCCCTCTTACTTGGCATTTCTGTTCTGAAACCAATACTACAAAAATTGAAAAACAATGATAAATCTAGCTCATATGAAAAGTTACTTGAAAAATCTCTTCTACCATCTTTAAAAATTAGACGCTTAAGAACTATAGCTATTGAAACCTTTAATATTATTAAAAAAGAAAGCCCGGTATTTTTACAAGATCTCATTGTTATTAAAAATAATTCTTATAACTTCAGATATACAAACACAGCAGACATTCCTAATGTGAAAACCACCAGGTACGGCCTAAAATCTTTCAGGTACGCAGCCCCTAAGATCTGGAATAGCCTCCCTCAAGAATTAAGAGATATTACAAATCTTAATCAGTTCAAAATCCATATTAATACCTGGACTGGACCTTCATGTACATGTATTATTTGCATATCTTAGGGACCTAGTGCCAGAGATACACTGCTAAAGATTTATATTTTAAGCCTTGCTTTTTACTTGCTTTTATTTTAGAGTCTATTGCTTTTTACCCTACTAGTGCTTTGAACTGGTGCTATGCTCATGAACTTTTACTTATTGTTGTATTTAAATGCATGATCATTTTAAATATTTTGTCTGTAATATGCATTGCTCTTGCTTATGCTTGCTGTGCTTTTAGCTCTAACATTTGCTTTAGCTTTATGTATAAACATGTATGTGCCTGTCTTATATTAGATTATATAATCCTGTCTTAACATGCTTTGTATGTCTTACTATTAATATGCGTCTTGATGTTTTTGTTTATTTATTTTATTGTATTGTCGGTATAAAAGCTCCTGAGAGCTTATGTTTATTGTTATGTATGTTTATCCGACTTTAAATAAATATTACTTACTTACTTACTATCCACAACACGTTACCCATATTTTCACAGATGATAGTTTATTTATGGTTACACACTCAAATTTCGTCCATATATACTTGAATTTCGGCGATTTCCCTCCATTCAGCAATTTAAACAATGAACCCAAGGCTAAATTACTTTCAAAATATCGTGCATTTATTGCTCTAACCAACTTACTCCTAAATAATAAAATACAGTGCGTTTCAACGTAATCACGGAATCACCCCTGGGTATCCGAGGATGAGTATATATTGTTACATAATTTAACATATACTGATAATCAAGATTAATCTATATATCAGTATGGTTTCTATTCCTGGGAATATTATAACTTGTAAAAATTGTTGACAGTACTCTCACTATCTTACAAGAATCATGGACAGTCTACACTAAATAGATCTAACTAGAGTTAGTTTAAACTATAAACTGTCCCTGCAAGAATAAACAAATTAACAAATATGACATATGGAGATATTTTCTGCCGGAACAAACTTGCTACCGGGATCATTATAATTACACTGGTCCAATTAAAGATGTTAAAACAAAAAGATACAATTAGTCACATGTACACAAAGAACAATTAGATGGTCTTAGGAAGCTTTGTATCATCTTGTCTAGTCAAGGGTTACCATCAGGCCCCCATCTCTTAGGGTGAAGATAATAATACTAACTCAATATATCAAACCAATGACACGAACGGCCATTGGTAGCTTTGCGCAAGATAAACTGTGATGCAGATCACATTTTATGTCTTTAAAAATGGCTTATTTTGCATACTTAATTGTTGAAATTTAAAATACATTTTGTTTTGTTTTGTTTTTCTTTTGGTCGTTTTTAACTTGATATAATATACTACAGAATACACTATATTAGAGACTATTTGCCATATCAAGGTTGTCGCTATTTAAAGGTAAATAAATATAGTATTAACATAGATTCACATTTCATTCCATTTTTTTATTTACTTCGGAAGACTGTCCATGCTGTCAGTAAATACTCGCGACACATTTGTTCCAGTGTTCTATGCAATAAGAAGGAATATGTGATTTCAGACTGATATGTTTGCAAGAGGAAATTTAAAATTGATTCTATTCTATGAAATGACGGTTTCAGTTTCGGTTGTCCTATTATTTCTGTTTCCGCCTGAGAACAAAATCTTCCGGGACCATGTACGTGTAAGATTTGATCTACAAGTAGGTACGACTGTGAATTATATATTCCTGATGTAAGTATTTGTTCTGTGCGGTTACTTAATTTGGCAGGAAACAACTTGTAATTTATGATACCAGTTCTTTCGACAAAGACTGTTTCAAATTGTATAGGAATTAAACATATATTAAGGGATAAGCTAGTGACTTAACGTCTAGTTTTTCCTAGGTTAGAATAGGGAAATTTTACTTTACTAGGCAAAACATTTATTCATTTACATTAACTCTGCAACTAGAAAAACGTTTACAAGAAACGACAACGACACGAATCGAATGTTTGTTTGAACGATGTTTAACGCCACTTCCAGCAATTTTTCAGCTATTTCATAGCGGCCAGTTTTTATTGGGGGGGGGGGGAGGAAGGTAGAAAACCTCACACCTTCGGTAGGAAAACTGTCAATCCTTGTTAATTAAGGTTGGAGTCGAGTGCGCTCTGCAGGAAATGAGACTCGAACCCGCAACCTCAGTGTTGACAGAGTACGCGGTCAATATTAGACATGCTACATTATCCACTTGGCCAAATCGTTAAAGATTACAAATTTTAGTCTTTTCCAGTGAGTGCTTTACATAAACATGCTATTCAGTCTAATGCTGTGCCAAGTTTTGTTCGATGTCAGAAAATATGGCATCTAATGGGACATTAAAAGATACCTCGCCACGTTGCATTGTTTTTGCTTAATATCTATGAGCATATTTTACTGAATAACAAATCATTTATGACCATAGTCCCCCCGAAAATGATTTTAAAATGGGCCTAACCACAAATTGGGTTTGTGCTAAAAATTCAATTTGATCTTTTTTATAGTACTTAACAGCTGTGCAATTAATGTTTTAACAAAATCTGTTGACGTTTCTCTTAAGTTACCAGTTATCATCTGGAAAACACCCGCAGCACGGATAAACAGACGGCAATCGATCATATCCAGTGCTAGCTACAAAAATATAGCTCCTTAAAAAAGAAGCTACATTATTGTAGGTAATCCAGGGCATCACATAATTCCCCGTCAAAATGTGTGGCGCGGTTTAAAAAGTTATTCGGTATTGGCGAATAAAGCAAAAATGTGACATCATTTTACCGGCAATGTAATGAATTCAGGGTAAATGCAATAATTTCTAAGAAAGACGATGTAATAATATACGGATTTAATGATATTATAGCTTCATTAACCCATAGAGACCTAGAAAACTATATTGGTTTTGTTTTCGAACCAGACACATACAAATCTTCAGTTTAACACGTCTTTTTTCAAGCAAATTCATCGCACTAGTTGAAAGTATATCTAAAATTATTACAAAGAGTACCTCGCTAAAAGGGATTTGCCATTAATAAACTTCTTAAACTATTTACCCAATATACAACATTGTCGTTAAACCACGATCGATTGTAAAACGTTTGTCATTCCGTAGCTACAATAATATAGCTCCTTTTTTATGCACGGACATAAAAAAGGGAGCTACATTATTGTAACTAGTCATTCCGGTGATTGAGCGAGAATTTAAATGGAATTAAAATCATCTTTACCGAAGCCATTCCGTACAAAATCTTGTAAGATTATTATTCTGACCAACTGTAGTAATATGTAAATAATAATAGTTACAATTTTTTTTCACTTTGCAACAGACGAGAGAACAACAGTGGAGGTCAAGATGGCAATATTTAAACAAGTCTATCGAGCAATATTTGTACTACCTCTGACCGCTGGTAACCTTAAATTAACGAATCGTCGACAGGTCTCTCATGATGGAAGTATTTCCGGATTAATTATACTAACTACTCTAGGTGCCATAGTAGCCGAAATGATGTACATTTTCAAATCTGACCAATATAATAAGGAACATCTCGCAAAACCTTTTTTAATAGCACTAAACGTGCTTGGAATACTGACATATATGGCTGTTGGTGTGCTGGAAAGGTCGAGAAGTTTATTGTTACCGAGTACCGAAACAATTAATCTAGCTTTAAAGCTGAAATTTTTATATCTGTTTTGTTTCGGATGTTTAATGTACCGTGTTTTGAAATTAGTACTTCACATCAAATGTGAAGAATTCGTGCATGAAAGCAGAAGTTATGTTATAGAAATTTTACGGGATAGCTTTTCAGCACTCTTCTATTTGGTCCAAGCTGTGTTTGTCTGTTATTTTGCACGACGTCAGTTTCGGAGTTCTTTGTACATATTTTACAGCCTTGTCATTATTTCAGTTGTAAATATTTCAGACTGGACTCATCATGAAGCGGTCGAACATGAAGAAACTAGAACTAGTTATAATATATGTTTTTATAACAACTCAAATAACTCTAAAAAAGTGTTTGAAATTATCAAACCATTTATAGAACCAACACTGTTAGAATACCCTTTGCTTTGCATGATCTTTTTATCCCAAATGTGGCCAAACCAGGAGAATCAGTTGCTAGATAGACCAGTTTTACTGAAACAAGATATCCGGAGCAATGAGATTGAAGATAAACTATATGAAACATCGCTAGATAATATGCGGAACATTGGAGACTGTACAGATTTTGATAGAATTTCCGAAAATATGCCATTAGATCCCCAGTTACATGGAAATTCGAATGGACAGGTTCGTCACTTAAAAACATTTTGCGTTCTCACTTGTAGTGCTTTATTTTCATCTCCACGAATAATTATAGAACTATTACAGATTTTTGGAACCTTGAATAAGTACTTCGTTCTAGTCAGTGTTGTCAATATTACGGAGCACATTGTTATGGTGATTGCGATAATGATATGTTTCTACGCACTGGAGAGTCAATGCAGGCCATGTCGAGGACATAATTCTTATGATATAGGAAATTTTTTCTTAATTATCAGCTTTCTGGTGTCCACCTGCGTATATACTCTACATTTGATGGTGTATATTTTTTCTGATAACCACCCAAGTTACAACACAAGCATACACATCGCAAAAGAATCAGCCACGATAATTGAATTGTATTTTCAAACTGTCTACATTTTACAAATGAGAAAGTACAGAATTCTTTTTCAGAGAAATTGTCTATTTTCAGTTCGTAGCACATGTCTGTTTTTGGCTTTTACAAATGTTGGTTTCTGGTTTTCCGAATCATTCCTTATTGATCAATTTATTTACAAATTTCAGAATCCGGATTATGTAAGGATTACAACATTCGATAGATTTGCATTTCCATTTGTAACGTTCTACAGATTTGAATGTTTTGTGTCTTTCTTTTCCTTGTATAAGGCATGAACGCATTTCTTTATACGCAATTTTAAGAAAAATATCAAAGAAAATTTATATGATCTATAGATACCAGATATTTTTTAATACAAAAAATTAGTGGACTTCTTTTTCCGCTGCGAAGTGTATACCAAATGATTAACACAATTTGCATTGGAACGAATTTTGAAAATCAACTGTAATTAGTTTTTTTGTAACAGTTCAACCTTGGAAATTTTGGTACCCAACTCATACAAAGTTTCAAGACTATGCCCTAATAGATTATTATAGGTTATTACCTACTTTATTAAATATTTTTGTACAGCACTTGTCTTATACATGGTTATACACTTGGTACGTTCCGTACCAAGTGTATAACCATCTATAATAATCATCTATGTATAACCATCTATAATAATCATCGATCCTTAGGAAATATTATCACTTCAATTTATCAAATGGCTTTTATGACTTTTGTTCTATGGTTCTATGCATTATCCATAGCATATCTGATCAGCATCAATAATGCAAAAAGTAATAAGGTACTTTAATTTGATTATATAGTATTAGGATCAATAAAAGATTTATAGGTTTACGAGAAGCTGTGTTTCGTTTGTTTTTTCGTAGGGTTTCAATTTTGCAGTACTTTGGTAGTGACCATCTTAAACTTCCCATCAGTTCCTTAATTAGAAAAATATCTGAATTCATTTGTTTGAATGAGTCTGGAATAATTTTTTTTAAAACAGATATGGAAAAAATACATATGATACATAAAGATGTTTAATAATCAATATGTGCAGCACTATTGCAATTTCTGAAAACATGTAAGGAAGAGAAGCCAAAAAATCTTGACAATTTTCAATAAAAATAACAAAAATGTTCCAACAGATATCATGTTATTATAATACCTCGCATGGATCTTTAACAAAGGAGACCCGTGAGCTGGCATTGCTTACCCGATTTATACTTGTGAAGAGGCATTACTTATATATATTTGGCAGTGGCAGCCATATTAAATTTCTGATTGGCATAAAAATATATATTTATAGAGGACCATCCCATCAATAATGCCAGCAAGTTTTGTTTCAAATGTTTGAGCAATTTAAGAGAAAAGTTTTTGGGAAGGTTGCGTAGCAAACTTTCCCCTTGCTAACGCCCAAATACATAGAAACTACTGCGGACCGGCGTGTAATAACCTTACGCTCGTAAAATATAGGTCACATTGGAGGAATCTATCAATAACATGGATAGGTGAACCGCATTTATCTTGAACAACTTTACTATACATGTCCTATCGTATTATGTCTCGTTTATTGTATAACTGATAACTAATATTACGATTTAATCTAATAGTCCATGTTCATCCGCGAGAGATTGAGTCGACAAACTCGTTACGTTTTTTGGTTTTTTGGAAAACAACGCGATATTTGGCAATTCTCGCGATAGCTGTTCACTGAAATTGAGCACTCTGACCAATGTAATAATGACAGTGGCACCGGTGTATAATATTTGACGAAGTTATTACGAAGTGATTAAATGATTTTTTTTTATTCCATGTCAGATTGCCGAATCCCAAATTGATCCAAATTGCCGACTCCCAATTTGCCGAGTCCAATTTGCCTAGAACGAATAATCGTACCCTTGCTTTTTTGGGGGGAGGGTACGAATTTAGTCCCATTACTCGTAAAGTAGCATAGCGGGAGTGAATCACTCCCGGCACTTTGATTCCCAAAAGAAGTTGCATATACAATCAGATGTGGTCGATCTTGATATCTTTCGACTGTGTCACCATTTTTTTTAACGGTTTCGGGTTTAAAATCGATCATTATTACGATACTTGATGATAGTTTATTGTCGTTTTTAATAACCCGCTGTGTGTTGTGTATTAATTGACATTCGTGTCTCTTTTTTATTACGTTTACTACATGAAAAACGTTGAGAAACCCGAAATCGAATGACGTGTTGCATCTTGGGTAATACATATGCAAATTTCTGGATTCTTACTACGGATTGGTTGTTACTTGTATGCAAATTAGCACGTTTATAATAAAAATCAGGTCACATTATCCATATAAGGAAAAATGATCAACATAGCATTTTCACGAGCACCTTCAAAGACGAAAAAAGATATTTCTTCAATAAAGATCGTTTCCCGTTAGTTTCGCAATGTCTTAAGCTTTAATAACGTAAAGAAGATGAATATTATGTTTGAATTTTGTATAAATAGACCGAAGTTAGAATTTTTGTATTTGCTACATTACGAGCAATATGGCTGAATTCTGCCGTTAATCCGACAAATCACAAAACTAACTTCGGATTATAACGACAGTAAAATTCGGCCTAAGTTTGCCGAGTCCATTTTTCCGATTCCCAAATTGCCGAAAAAAACAAAGTTATGCTAAAATATTTTTTATTTGAGGAATTATTTACAACTTATACGAAAAAAGTTTTAATTGTTCGCCAACATAACAATTAAAATTGGTTACCGATAGTTAAGACAAAAATTTATTAATTTTGTGTACCTGAAAACACAACCTTTTCGCAACACAAGCTGATGTTCTGAATACATAAATAAAAATTATAATATTTCTGTGTTTTAATATATTGTAAATATTAATATTATTATTGGTAGTCCGAATTGGCAATGGTCCGAATTTGTCATGTTCCGAATTTGTGTAGGCCGAATTGGTTATGGTCCTAGTTGGCAATAGTCCCAATTTGTTTTGGTCTGAGTTGTCATGTAACCAATTCAACGAATAACTGGACATGCTGGAGTAAAATGCTTTTTCAAAGAGCTGCCAATAATCCGACGATTCCAATGATTCCGGACATCAGCTCTTATTTGACGCTGGCAACGCACCAACTTAAGATGATGATATATTAGTTGCTTTGTTATAAATCTAGTGCTTAATGGCAACTTAATGAAAAAAGATATCTATCTATTTTTTTGTATTATTTAAATAAATACGTCTATACGAAACAATACAACGATCTTCATGCAACTTATTCCATGAAATCGATATACATGTATTAACAAACAACTCCTCCGACAAAACAATGTTTTCCAAAATCATTTTATAACACATAATTTAACTTTTTTCATTGTCGGCAATTTGGGAATCGGCTAAATGGAGTCGGCAATATGGGATTCGGTAATTTGGGAATCGGCAATCTGGGATGCTACCGATTTTTTTATTGTGCGATCGTGTGGTCGTCGTTTCAGGCGGTTTTGCATTCTAATTCTTTACGTGTTTATTTAAATGAAAATCAACACAAAAGTGGGTGGTGTGTCAATGCACATATTTGGAAAAACCGGCACAGTGGTGCCATCTATAAAAATTCAATATAGTAATATACTTATAATTATTTACTGGGGACGGATCAACCAAGAGATAGGGGACGGATCTCCCGGGGACTGAACGACCTGCTACCATAAAAATTGTTAAGGTTGAAAGAACGGCAATAAAAAAACAAGTAGTTAAATTAAATATACAACTTTCTATCAAATAAAAATATTGAAAAAGATATTTTGGCGTATTTGACACAAGAATAATAAACTGAGTATTTGACATCGGTATTCAAAAATGCACCACAGTAGTTATCTATGGCACTCGCAATGTCGCTACATTATTCCACGGTAAACACTGACACAATTTTATTTCGGTCCCTTTTGATTTATTTTATAGCTGGTAATTCGTGCTGAACCATTAATTTTGCTTGTTACACGAGTCGAAATAAGTCACTTTCCATCGTAACAAGCCACGAGGTGCCAATTTTCAATGTATGTTTACTGTATGTTTCAGACGATGTTGCATTTTTATGCTTTAAGTATTTAATTAAACGAAACTTAAAACGAATTATTTTTTTTCTTTTTATGTGTTCCTTAAAACAAGGGAAAGGTGTGATCAAATCAGCGTGTTTTGGCAGAAGTTTTTTTGAGTGCGATTAAAACTGCTTAGCGCGTATGGTTGAGCGCATGTTCCTTTGTAGATCCAAAGGTGCAAATTGAAATCAGCAGTTAATTTTTTACTTTTGTTCAGCGTTTTGAAATGCTGTTTTTTTAATTTGATATGGGGATTTTTCAAGGTAAATTTTGACCTAAATTAGAACGGAAGTGTAACTAGAAGCAGCGACAAGTCTCTTTGAATCTCTTTGCTATTAGAGAGATACATCTTTATTATCAACATTTCTTACACTATCCACTTATGCAAAAAAATTCAAAGGGACTTGTGGCATCTTTTTGAAACCCTTCTGGTAATGTGGCGTGAATACATGTATACCATAGAACGTCCCGGAAACTGGCAATCTTTTGTAAACAGCGTAAGACCCTTGTTGAAAACAAAAAGTGTCAGACTCCGTTGCAAAAGTCAAGTACATGCAAACAACAAAGGCATAGTCGTTATATGAACAGTGGATTTTTTTTATTGGATTTTCGTAATAAAAAGTTACAATAGCGCAATATTGAAAATAAGTTTTTTAAAATGCAAGCAGGAAAAGCTCTCCACGTGATTGTGTCTTTTAGTATAGCTAATATAAGCTATTAACTTTGTTTAAATTTAAAACTGAAACTAGTTTACATGCATAGATTAACATAACATAACATTAACATAACCCTAACCCTAACCCTAACATAGATTATAGAGATATATGTTGCATCATGCATTCCAAAAATATTTTTCTGTTTGTTTGAATCACAGGACCTATACAAATCGATTTGTAGACATATGCTTTGAATGATACTGAGTTGATTTTGTGCTATAGTGTATGTGGAACTCACTGAAACAAAATCGACCCAGTATCAGTCGAAAGCGCATTTAAATAGATTTGTACAGATCCCTGTTTGAGTGGAGTTTATGATGCCACTTTCAACAATTTTTCAACTATATTGTGGAGATTGTAGGAAGCTTTAAATAATTGTCAATCAAGATTGAAGTTGAGCACACCCTGGCAGTTGTAAAATTTATCAAGTGCTTACAGGCATGCTATCAATAGTAGATGAATACTACCTTAACCACTCGGCCACTGAAGCCATTGAGTATTACAGAAAGGAAATTTTTTTAGAATTGAATCGTTTAGAAGCTTATGTCATCACTTATATTTATAAGGAGACATTTCTATATAGAACAGAACAGAACAGATTTTTATTTACCAATTAAAGGTGCCCGTTAGAGGCAGAATCAATTACAATTTAATCAAAGAAAGAAACAAAATCACAAATCCTAATAAATAAACAAAAGTTTCATTTTAACATAATTGTATTCATTATAAGAACATAGATATATAAATGTAATAAGGTTATCCAGTAAGAACTGAGCAAGGGGAGACAACTCTATCATCTTGGCTGATTAATACATTACGCTTTTCTTTCAATTCAACAACTAATTTCAATAAAAGTTTTATAACAAATGTATCTTCATTACTCATTAACCACAAGAATTTATTATCAATACAAAGGTTTTTAAAATTACAATATTTATCATTTATTTCTTCAATAAAAGGTTTTCTAATTTCTTCTAGATTTGGGCAATTTAATAAAAAATGTTTCTCATCCTCCACTTCATTTTTACACATGTAACATATTCTTTGGTGTATTTCTAAGTTGGTATATCTACCTCTTTCTATATTTAAATCATGGTCACTGAGTCTTAATTTTGTTAGATATTTTCTTTGATTTTCAGAACCTATATTTAGATATGGTTCAAGTTGATATATATATTTAAATTTTCTGTAAGTTCTCAACTTATTTCCTACTTTAGCTTTACTTTTAATATCATTATTTATATCTTTAAACCAAATATCAATAAGCTTCATCTTTAGTTTATGTCTAATTTTATTAATAATATATGTATGTTTATAACTGGTTGCATTTAAATATAAATGTTCAATGTTTAAAAATTTGAATATTGTTTGAATACAATTTAACCAAGATTCTTGGTTATTATTTGCCATCTTTTCTGATTCTTTAAAGGCTGCATTTAATATTGTATGATTTTCCCTTTTCTTATTATAAGTGTTGTCATAACTTATCTCATGGAGTCTTAACCAATATTTAACCATGTTTATGTACACATCAAAAATTAGTGGTAGGCATCCAAGCTCTCCTCTCATGCCATTTTTTGAAGTTTTAGAGCTTACTCCTAAAGCATATTGACAAAATTTCAAATTAATATTCTCCTGTTTGAGTTTTTCTATATTTTTTGCAAAAAAATTATCATTTTCTTTTTGGGTAGCTTTTACTGAGAACTCTCCCCATATTTCTGAACCATAAAGTAATACTGGTTTTACTGTATGATTAAAAATATGAATTAAAGTAGATATTCTTGGTTTCCCTGAAGAAAATGTTTTCTTCAGCTTATAAAATGCTTTTAAACCTTTATTATGAATGTCTAATTTTGCATATGAAAATGTGCCAGAGGCAGCAAAATTTATTCCTAAATAAGTGTATCTTTGTACTTGCTCAATTACCACATTATTGTATGTAAAGAAAATATTTTTTCTATATCTGCCAGCCTTATTAAATATCAAGACTTTAGTTTTAGAGGTATTAATTTCTAATTGCCACTCTTTAGAAAATGTTGATAGTTTATTAATAGCATTTTGTAAACCAGTTTTACTAGATGATAATAGAACTAAATCATCCGCATATAGTAGGCAACTTAGGTTTGTATTATTTAATACAACGGGATCACAAGATGAATCAAAATGTGATGGTAAATCACTGAGATACAAGTTAAACAAATTTGGGCTTAGATTGTCACCTTGTCTTACGCCTATGGAGGATTGAAAGAAATCTGTTCTTCTATTTCCAATTTTAACACATACTTTTATATTACTGTAAAGGGACTTTACAATGTTATAAAATTTTGTACCAACTCCTGCTTGTTTAAGCTTATAAAATAGGCCTGTATGTGGCACTGAATCGAAGGCCTTGCTAAAATCAACAAAACAGGTATATAGGGCCTTAGAATTGTTGCAGGTATATTTGTTTATCAAAGTTTTTAATACAAACATGTGATCTGAAGTTCGTTTACCAGTAGAAAAACCTATCTGTTCGTCACAAATTGTTTTTTGTTTATCAAAATATTTTGTTAATCTTGTATCTAAAATCTTATTAAACAATTTACTAACATTATCACTTATGGTGATACCACGGTAGTTAGATGGGTCATCTATTGGCCCCTTTTTATGAATAGGTGCGATATAACTTTATGTCCATGTATTTGATGCAAGTTATATATCTAAAATGGGCAAACTTAGAAAAACTGTCTTTTTATTAATATTTATTGATTTATGATAGAAAAATCTTCATATACTACTGTGTCTTAGTAGGTCATTAAGCATTTATTAGACGTAGGATTGTATTTTATGCCACAATTGAAAATGGGAGATACTGTATAGAGTGATGGTGATGTCTGTCTTTTTATTCGTTACACTTGGGTGGTGTCCATCTCTTATTCTCGTCTCCACCATCAGCACTGAATGGATTTTGATGCAATTTTAATGGAATCTTTGCCACATAGTGCCATTGTACACCTGATATTCTTTATTGATTGGAATAATATTAAGGATTACCAATAGCGAAACAAGGACTTGCCATGCATTGATGTAGGGGGTACACATCTCTTATCGACAACTACTTGCACCACTGAATAGAATTTGATGAAACTTTTGCAGAACCCTTTGTCACGTAGTGGAATTGTGCACCTATTATTTTACATTTTGACCACAATGATTTTTGGAGTTTCAAGCAGCAAAGCACTAGACATTGCCATTCAAGACATAGGGGAGAAGGGGTTATCAATTTTGAGGCAGGGAAAGATTTATTTAACATTGGTTTGTTTTATTTCCCATCAAACATGAGACAGGATTCTCATTTAATAATTGCAAAGCAACCTTTCCCTCAGTGCAGTCTTCATTTTGATATTAAACATTTTGACTCATTACTTTCTTGGTTAAGTTCTGCATTGATACCCATCTTGGATTTCCTATCGGAATAAACAATATAATATTGAAGAGTACCAGTTAATGAAGATATGCATACATAATGGGTTTAATAAGCTTTGTAGTTTCTTTGAAGAATGCAGCTGAACATTTATGAGTCCGAAACTGTCATGCGATGGCTACCATTTTTAATTTCTGATATACACACAATATAAGCTTTTTGGGGATAACTTTTCTTTTAATATTGTTTTACCAATTTCAGAGTATAACTTTAAAATCATTTTTAGCATAGGTTTTTGTGTTAATTGTGGATAATGAATAGACTAAGTTTTTTTAATTGGGTGGGTGATTTTAGAGAAGAACATTTAAATGAAACAGATTATAGACGACAATAGACGGTAAATCCTCAAAACTAACCTTGAAAATTCATTCAGTTTTTCGTCACTTAAATTAAATGCAATTTCAATAAATTTCAATACATATAAAAATTAATAGCTATTTTTGTAGCAATTACATATAAATAAAACAGTTATTTTGAGACAGAAATCATGTTTTGTCAAAAAGTTTTATTCTAAAATTGATATGTTGGTTTATTAAACAGGTTATTGAAGCTGTACAGATGTCACGTTATAAAACTTTAAATACAGAAATATGGTACATACTATGGCCCCCAAGACATACAAAAAGTCTGTGCATTGAACTGTAATTGTGTGAGGTGTCTGAATAAGTGATCTGCAGAAAGAGTATCCAATCATATACAAATGTTTATTTTCTGTCACATACTTCACATAATTGGCAAGAACTACCGCATACCACAAGTAAAATTAACATATATACTAATTGTAGCGTATACCATGACGGAATTGTTAGTAATTACAGCTATCTTGGCTTAATTATAATATTGTTTTTTGAACGGTAATTATATTAAGACCATATGTAAAAATATGTGTTCAAATTAGTTTCAAATAAAAAGTTGAAATTGCCTTCTCATATTTGCCTATACCAAAAAATCAATATTACTTTTAAAAAAGAAAATAAACAAAAACAAATTCATATTTAAGTGGTTTTGTTCAGAGCAATAACCATTGTTTCTCATTTTAGATTATTAATCAAAGGGACAGTTTTGGATAGCAAGATCACAAAGTCTATTAAGGATTAAACATGCCTAATTTCATTAGTATTTGCCCAATGTGTTTCCAGGGAAAGAAATGCGGAGGCACGTTTGTGGGCGCAACAAAAGTGCTTATGACTGCCTGATTGCATACTGAATTAATAAATGTCACAAGGATCTGTCATACACAGAAGTAGCATTAAAGAACTATGCAACAGTTCTTTTCTTTAAAATGTTTACTTGCAGGAGATATGAGGTAGCGTTTCCTGATGCCGCTGAGTAGAGCACAAGCACAGTTAAAATATATTAGATGTGTCATGCAGACAAAAGGATTGACCAAAGACAGAATACGTTTGTAATTCTATGCAACCACTGTGGCTTAATGTTTGAATGTAAATTATCATATGTTCGATCTCTTCTTATTATCTCTTAATGATATATAATTGTTTTCGGGTAAATTGAGCAAAAGGTAAAAACCATACTCTACAATATAGTTCATGTTGTAAGTGATAAAATGGCAAATTTAATATTAAAGAAAATAATTCAATTACAGTTTTTCGTATTTGTTAAATCCTTCAAGCTTTAAAATACGGTTTTTTTTGTCCTGATCTAATAAGAAGAAGTAAAGATGTACATAATTGCATATTAATGCGCGCTTTAACAGTATCTCGGTAGTATGAATAGATCCGCTTCAATTTTTATTTTTGGATTATTTTACTATCTATAGGGTAAGCCTAGTATTTTTATTAATGCATTCTATTCTTCACATAATAAAATGCATATACTTGAGTTTCTTTTTTTAATTAGTTATTTAATTTGATAAGAAAAAGGCATTTAAAAATTTTGTTATGTTATATTACGTAATGTATTTCATCGCTGCAATTGTATTTCTTGGATTATTTCGTGATTTATATGTCAAGATTCGTAATTTTTTATGCATTCTTATTTTAACATGATAAAGTGTAAATTTTTCGGTTTCTTTTATTAGTTACTTAGATAATTTGACGATAAAAGTGTATTTTTAGATTTTGTTTAACGCGCTTGTGACCACTCATCCAGAAAACTTATTTCTGGATTATTTCATAATTTATAAGGTAGAAAATGGAACCTTTACGCAGAAAATTAGTCATCTTGAACATTAAATTTAATTTCCCTGGGTTTTGTTTATTGACGGTTTCGAAATCCCAAACTCTCGTGAACGATTCGTGTGTGGTAGTGGTGGTTTTAGGGAGGGGGCAGAGACATTTCTGTGATGTAATTGTATATTAGATGTTGCTTGTTTATTTGCTAATTGATTATTTATTACCTGACACTGAACTTTGATGAAAGGTAAAAATGAAAGACCAATCAGACTCGCATAAGAAGCCGCTAAAATGGCTAAATTAGATTATGATTTTGATATATATTGTATATAGCCTGTTGTTTTGTTTGTTTATTTGTTACTTTCTCTGTACCAATTGTATTATTGGCTGTGTGAGAATAAACTATATATACACAATTTATATTTTCAAACAGGCATGTTATTTAAAAAAAATGATGTCTGAATCAGTGAAAAATGTGGTAGAAATTAGTAGAGAAAAGAAATTTCTCAATAATAAAAAAGCACAAAAGATATAGATTTTTATTTAATTCAAGATTTAAAAATTTTGATGTTAAGATATTTTAACGAAGCAAGTTATATATATAATAATACAACAAAAAAAAATTCAGTTACGTTCGAATAAATGTCATCAACAGTTTATATTGTTGAAAATAATTGTAGAAGTTAATAATCTCATCAATTGTTTTGCAAAATAAGACTCTTCTTCTAATTGTTTTTTTATATTTTAAATTCTGAAAATTTTATAAAAGTTCTTAGCAATGTTAATGCACATGAATGGTAGTTGGACGTTTGAAATACATTTAATTGCAAATCTTTTGAAACAATTTTAATTACAGTAAAATTAAATCAATAAAAATTGTAACTTGTCGGTATGTTTTCTTTGATTTTCCGAGGACGCGATAACTGCCGATCTTACATTCACATTTTCCCCTACAGAACCACTTGACTATGGTCAATGTATTTTTATTGGTAAACATATATTTGTCCTTCCAAAACTTTGCTTTTTTATTACAGCACTCTTCTCAAAGTTGAGATATTATAATCAAGATGATTATTTCTTGCCTTTAACAATCGTCTATATTTACATCCCTTTACAGCATATGATGAAATTTTAAATAAAAACAAATTGAAAAAAAAACTATTAAACCAAATGGGATACACCTATAACATATAAATCGAACATCTCTGGATATGGGTTTAACTCATATCTTTTCTTGTATATTATGGCTAATATGATCAAGATTACATATCTAGAGTCAGAAAATGTGACACAATTTGCCAAGACTGTATAAAAGTTGTACCAACAAAAGGAAAGCTACAATGCAGATTAAACTTAATCAGTGGTAGTATGCATATGACGTGTGATATAAATTCTTAGAATGGGTCATTTGTAGGTGACCTTTCCCGTTAAAATTATGCAATCACGATAACACACATATAATAAAACGACAACCAGATCAAGGATTCTTATGCAAAGCAGATCACAGATGTCGACAAATCAATAAAATAACCAGTGTACCATGCTTACATCCTTAATTAAATTTTAACCAAATTTAAATCAATTTGGATTTCAAGTGTTTTCCTTCTTTTTTTTTGTTTTATGTGACGAAAAACGAGAAAAGATAGTTTAGCAGGCATGTTTTGGAACCTGTTACATTACCATGGCTTTTACTATCCAAATTATTAAGGGTAAAAGTTAAAAAGAAAATTCCAGGATAAATGTCAGAAACAAAACATGCCAATCTATGACGAATTTAACTTTACAAAGACATTTTATATGATATCAAGGCGGAACTCTGGATAGTCCTTAAAAAGTTTGGATACACTGAAAAGATTGTGAGCCTGATCAGATCCCTGCATCATGGATTCCAGGCACAGTTAGTTCAAGGACAGTCTATTTAGATCAAGTTTCCAGTAACGAATGGTGTAAAGCAGGAATGTGTGATGGCTCCTACAATGTTCTCGTTGTACCTTAGTGCTCTGCTAGAAGTTGCATTTAGATATGTTCAATAAGGAGTCCATAAGACACGATGCAAATCTCTCCGAAGTCTCCTAGCTCAACTTCCAAGACACGCACAACCAAAAAAAAACCTTGTTAGAAAGCTGCTGTTTGCAAATTATAGTGTTGTGATGGTTCACTCAGCAAAAGATATGCAGTTACTGTTTGATCGGTTTGCCAAGCTGCTGCGCAATTCAGTCTAAAGATCAACAACGAGCCTCTGGTTCAGTGTACAAATTTTAGGTACATTAGCATTTAGCAGCATAGTATCAATCAATGTACAGAGCTGAGACACAGAAAGGGAAATGCCAAATGTACAAAACAATGGTATTGACAGCGTTACTATATGGAGCAGAGACATGAACTGTTTATCGAATATAAGTTAAGATAATTCACACTGGAACACCTCAGATCAATTATGAACAATGGCAGTCAACTTACTCGAAAAAGGCCTCAGATTGCTTGGTCATGGGCACGTGATGAAAATTGAACGTCTACCTAGGCAGTGTTGTCCTCTCAACTTTGCAACGGAAACGGGACCATTTCACTTCAACTTTTATATTACATTTAACAGGAAGCATGTGGTGCATGTATGTATCGAGGAAAAGTTGATTCTATTTCGAAAACAATTTAAGTTTATTTGGTTTATTTCCTTATGACCATTTCATGAAAGAAGGTTTCGGGAGAGCCATGTATGATATGATCAGTATAGCTTAATCTGATGTAAGTATTGCAAATAATCTATTAAAAAAATCACAACAGGGTTAGTTGATTAGGGAGAACTTAAAGTTTAGTGTATCCTCACAACGACTGTATTTAATTTATCATTAATAAACGTGAATTAAGACAGTCTCTTTATTTATATTTATTTAAAATCCATGAGGTTGTAAGAATATTAAAAAACTTGGAAAAATTGACTTTGAGAGTAAATAATTTTTACTTCAGCAAAAATACAAAAAATCAATTTAAATATTCAAATGTTCATCAGATTAATCAATTTATAATTATTAATCTTTGAACAATAATTAGTAGTAACACGAGAATCAAGAAATAATTTTCTTGTTCCTCTTTATGGCACAGCAAATTTTATGATCTAAATGTTAAGGATATTGTGTATACAGGATACAGATGTCATAGATAGTCTACTGTTGATCCCATAGTCTCCCAGCACTGCGGTTCACTTCGGGCAAGATGCACTGCATTTAGAATTGCCATTTTCCCTACCAAATGTCGGGAATATGTCTGGGTACTCTTGCTTCCTCCACATATAAAAACTGTACGCCATGATATAGTTGAAAAATTGATGACAGTACCATTAGGTATCATTTAAACATACAAACATCTGCATTGTGTATTTGCATGTGGCCCAGTTCTATAATAATTAGAAGTTTAATGCAGTTTTTAAGAAAGACAATATACTATTTACCGATTCAATTATATTGGTATTTTTAAACCAGAGACAAAAAAAAACAACATAAGTATTTCCAGTTTATGTTCAAACATTCCCGCAGTTTTAATGATTTCATAGTCTTAAAATTTGGAGATACGGAGGAGTAATAAGAAACGATAAGTCAAGGACAGTCAAAACCATGATTAAACAATAGAACAAGCGTACAAACAATATTTAGAATTATGAATAGAAAAACTTCAACAAAGTGAAATTGCTATCAATAAAATTCTTAATTGCATAACGCTCAGTACTTCAGTAGAGGGGCGAAAATTATAATAGAATCAGTTTCTACTTTATCAACGACGAATCAACAGTTGCCCTAATAAGCATTTTTTAAAAACAAAATCAGTAACTAAGATTCTTAAACAATTTACTGTTCTACAAATATAGACTATAAGTCACGCAATCATATTATTCTTTATATGTAACAGGCAAGACGAAACAAGTGGAGGTTAATATGGCAATTTTTAAACGTTTTTGTTGAGCAATATTTGTACTACCACTGACCGCTGGTAACATAAATTGGACGAATCATCGACAGTTCTCTCCTGATGGAAGTATTTCTGGATTAATTATACTAACTACTCTAGTTACCACAGTACCTGAAATAATGTACATTTTCACATCGGTGCAATATAAGAAGGAACATCTGGCAAAACCGTTTTTAATCGCACTAAATGTGTTAGGAATACTGACGTGTATGGCTGTTGGTGTGCGCGAAAGATCAAGAGGTAGATTGATAGTAAGTCCCCACACAATTAACTCTGCTTTAAAGCTGAAATGTTTGTATCTGTTTTGTTTGGGGTGTTTAATATACCGTATTTTTGAAGTGGTAATACACATCAGATGTAAAGAATACAAGCATGAAAACCATTATGTTCAAGATATTTTACATTATAGCTTTTCAGCACTGTTCTACTTGGTCCAAGCTGGATTCGTTCATTATTTTGCAGGACGTCAGTTTTGGAGTTCTTGGAGCACCTTTTACTGTCTTGTCATTATTTCAGTTGCAAATATTTCAGACTGGACTCATCATGAAGCAGTTGAACATGGAGAAACTAGAGAAAGAAATGACAGATGTTTTTATAACCGGTCAGATTACGCTGAAAAAGTTTTGTTTCAAAACATCAAACCGTTTATTGAACCAACACTTTTAGAGTACCCTTTGCTCTGCGTGATTTTTGTATCCGAAATGTGGCCAAACCGAGAACAAAGTAATACTACTAAAGATCAGTTGCCTGATGGACCTGTTTTATCAAAACAAGTTAGTCGAAGAAATAAGAACGAAACTGAGTTACATGAAATATCTCCACATAATATGCAGATCACCGAGAACGCCGATTTCGATACAATTTCTGAAAATATCCCATTAGATCCACAGTTACATAGAAATTTGAAATGTCAGGCTCGTAACTTAAGAACATTTTGCGTTCTCACATGTAGTTCTTTATTTTCCTCTCCACGTCTAATACTAGAACTATTACAGATTTTTGGAAACAATTACTTCGTTCTGTCCAGTGTTGTCACAATGATTGAACACACTGTTATGGTGATTGCAATAATTATATGCTTCTACGCACTGAAGAGTCAATGCCAGCCATGTCGGGGACACAGTTTTTATGATACAGGAAGTATCCTCCTACTTATCAGCTTTCTGGTATCAAACTGCTTATATACTCTACATTTGATTATACATATTTTGTCAGATAACAACCGAAACATACAGATTGCAAGAAAACTCGCCACTATACTTGAATTTTTTTACCAAACTGTTTACATTTTACAAATGAAAAGGTACAAAATTCTATTCAGGACAAATAGTCTATTTTCAGTTCGTCACATATGTCTGTTTTTGGCTTTTACAAACTTTAGTTTATGGTTTTCCGATACATTTCTCATCGCTCAATTTATTTACAAATTTCAGGACCCTGATTATGTCAGGATTAGAACACATAATGGATTTGCATATCCATTCGTAATGTTTTACCGATTTGAAAGTTTTATGTCTTTCTATTCCTTATACAAGGCCTAATATGTTTGTTTATAAAATATTAAGCTGGCTTTTTGGGAGCACCATTTTCCGGAAATTCTCAGAATAAATATCTAATTGATATATCTTTTCTGTAACCTTCAATTCTGCATATAGATACGTTTAAACAGAGTTTTATCAATAGTTTAGTAGAGCGTATTTATATTTTAGATATACATTTGGTATTGGACTACCAAAAACTATTTCGACTTATTATCTGTTCTGTTTATCCCATTGCATCAAAGAGTTTTGTTGCATGAATTACACATAGAATCCTGCGGTGAAATTAATGTTGTATATTTCATGAAGAGTACTGTTAATCTTTTTCTGCAATATCTCAGCTTTTACACAGCCGTTTAAAATTCAACAGCGGGAGCACTGAAATTTTGCGTTCGGATATTCTCCAGACTAACCATTTTGTAATTTAGATAAGTTCAAGTATACCAGAAGTATTATGTCATCCTCTTTTATGACGTTCAATGTTTACATTTTTCAGCTGAGTTTATTTATAGATTGCATAATTTATTTAAATTATTTAAGTGGCGTTAAACATCATTCAAACAAACATTTTCTTCTTTATAGACTTGTAGTTTTTTTTATAGTTTTCATAGTCTCCATGATAATATAAATTTTTATTATGTAGAATTCTGTATTATATGTTTAGTTGAACATTATTTTATGTTCATTAATAATTAATTGTGTAAAATTGATAATCTTTAGAATAAAGTTGAAATATGTTTTTGTACTCGACGTTCACTTCTAAGCTCGGAAGTCTGTACACTTTGTATATTTTATAGAATATATCTAGCAAACTATACTAAATGTTGACTTATTTTGGTAAGGGTTTTTCGTGGCAAATGAATAATGATTACCGCGTATGGTCCAGCTTACGCTCATTTTGTAGATCCAAAAATGTGTAAATTGAATTCAACAACTATTTTCCATAGTTATTTAGCGTTTTGAAATGCGGCGGAGTTTTTCGTTGTGATAGAGCAATTTTCTATAGTAAAGTTTGACCGAAACTTCAATGAAGTGTATGATTGGAAGATCAATGTAACCTAGTCCCCTGGTGCAATATTTTTCATTTACGCAAGCTTCACTTTCAAATATAACCCCAGGTCACCACCAGTTTACTACCCGGTTTGATTGGTTGTTTAAAACGCCTTGTTTGACATGTTTTAGCTAACTTTTCGCGCGTTTTGTTCCGTAGGAAATTTCTGTTAGAATACAACCTGTTTCTTGTTTTCCGGCTTTCTAATTAAACTGACGTTTTCCGTAGAGGTATTTCCACAAACGAGATATAAATCTATAAAAGCATTCTTTTGATAAACAGTATTTTTATTTGAATTTGATTACCGGACGCCGGACGTTACGTCATAATGCTTTGTATCGGTATTACGTCAGTTACAGTTAATACTGACGTAAATTTTGAGGCATTCCGAAAATTTTAAACCGGTCAAAATTTTGACCGGATTCATTGCTGGTGACCTGACTGTATGTTCGAACCGGAATTGAGAATATTAAGTCAGGATCCCAGACTAAAGATCAATGTTGTCTGTTCGAATTCTTCGGGAAATATCGTTTGCACTTCAGGCGGAAAAGTCTTCCCTTTTGTCCGAATACCATTGAACGTTACAAAAGCAGACGATCATTTTGAAAACAACGCTAGGTTCATTTACAAACCCAAATGCCTGACCTATTATGTAAAATTACCGTAGCAAGTGCCAAGGATGATTTTGAACAGGTCAACAACAAAGGCATAAATATGGACGTGTTATTGGATTTTAACACCACAAAGATACAATAAGGGATAATTAAAAATACAAGCAAAACACAGAGCGAAAATGATGTAATAAAGAACCTAATTACCTATAGTTTTATTTGTGTATTAAAATAGCATAACGATTACAACAGTACATTAGTGTTGATTGTTCTGTTAAAAAACAAATAAGTTATTTATGTGTATTACAATTATAAGTTTCATTGGAGCTCTGTAACTAATAGTAAGCTTCGGCGTGATATTTATAGCAATATATTTCAATCTGTTTGCTGAGATTACTGCGTTAAAATCTTTATTTAGGATTGGAAGTTGTCATCAGTATATTGGTCATTACTGGAACATCACTGTTGCTCCTCCCTCTCAAAGCAGTATACATTACTATATGATCAAATCTTTAAAAATTACAGCCTTATGTATGTTTGTTTTATGTATGCACAAAATAGTTTATCTATATATGTGCATTGATTTCTTTATATGCACGAACATTTTCTTTATATGAGCAAATATTTTGCTATATATGCACGTATTTAACCAGGGGTTCACAGTGGCAAGGAATTAAGTCATCACATCAAAAATTTTGCGGCCGACAATTTTAGTTGAATGTTTAGAAGTATCTTTGTCTCCAATACCATTGATTTGTTCCGTTTGTCAATACCACTTCACTCCTTTCTAATTAATTATGACTGCACAGGGGTATGACTAATTACTGAATTTAACATAGGTAATACGACGGGTGTTAAGTATGGAACATTGCTTACTCTTCTGACGCCTCCGGTTTTTTGTGAGGTTCGAGTTAATTTTTAGTTTTTGTGTTTTGTGTCTGTTCGTTTTGTTTGTTATTCTCCCTTTTGTTTTATCATGTTTTTTCTTCAATTGACTTCACATAGGCGTAGCAAGCGGTACACTTTAAATTACTGGTACATAAAACCGTACCAGTGTTTTTGTAAATTGAAACTAAAAATGATAGAATTTCATTACATGTACACTATAAATTGTAAAATATATATATATTTTTTTAAAATAACTTTCAAAATTAAACAGCAACCGTTACGATCTCGAGTGCAATTTGGTAAGTGACAAATAATAGCACATGGAAAACATTTAAATATTCACGGTCGACCCTTAACCGACCTTACACATATTTTTACCGACCGCACTACTATTTTTCTTCATATACACTTCGTTTTTCTATATATGCACATGCTTAAATATATTTGCACATTCTTTCTTATATTGTACATGCTTTCCCATATTTGTACATTCTTTCCTATATTTGCACATACTTTATAATATTTGCACACGCTTTTCTATGTTTGAAAATGTTTTCCTATATTTGCACATTCTTTACTATATTTGCACATACTTTGTCTTTATATGCACATACTTTGTCTGTATATGCACATACTTTTCTGTATAGAAATTATAATTCGAATGATAGGTTACTGTTTATGGAAATATGTAGATTTCGAATTCAGCAGACATGATAAATTTCGAATCAAAAACGTATTAAATATGGACTTTAAACCCCTCAAAATCGGAAGAAACTGTAGGACTTAAACATTCACACGTAAACAAATATAAAGTTAATAGACAGAGGTTTGTAAGTACCATTTTTCGGTAGTCAATAAACGGGGTTTTGGTATTGATCTTGTTCCTATAACGAAGGGTCTCAAATGTTCCGCTATATTAGATATGCTGATTGAACAAATCGCCAAACGTTGAGGAAGTATGACCTACAAGATCAAGCTAGGCATCAATTGTCATGAATCTCGAATGAAGAATAATTTTCTGTGATTTCCTTGTGAATTATACTTCAATAAATGCTTAGGCAAATTATTTGAAAGGATCTACTGAGGGGTCTCGGTGTTAAAGAAGTTGTAAATGTACAATTGATCCCCTGCTTTCAACACTGTTGCGGTGTTTTATCGATTTTTACAGCCGGCATGGTATGCTCGACTTTAATATTAAATAAGTATTTCTACAGAAGTTCAAGGTTTTCACGGGCCCAATCTTAAATGGACACTACGATATATCTTAAACATTCTCAAATTGGGGTTACAAAGTATTAGAAATTTGGCTTTCATCTACCAATGATGCAAATTAGGAATGGATTATACCTGTGCAAATATCTAATTAATTTGAATCTGATTGACATACGTCAAGTTAAACTGAACACTACAAGTAGCGCAAGTCTTCTTTTAAACATGAGATTACGGGAATTGTGTCTTATGAGCAGCCAATCAAATCATATTTTAATTCTATCAGTAACTTAACACAAACCTTTCCGATTCTGTTATCAGAAAATCCTATAACATTTATAATAACAAAAACCCCAAATTTGAATAACAAAATGAATAACAAAGAACAAAATTTGTTTATTCGACATACAGTGTAGTGTTTGATTGAGCAAACTTTGAATATCGAAAATCAAAAGCGAAAAAAAACTTTATCTGGATCTTCGTACAGTATACTTATAAACTGTTCAGTCTGGCATTTGCTGTTGTTGTTCTTACCTCATTGTTGAAAGCATGCATCCTATTTTTCCGCTTACATTGTTATATATACATAGTTAAACTGGTATTATTTCTTTTGTTGTGCAAAATTAAAAAAAAATGTCGTCCGCATTTAAAATTTGATTTGAAAGTAGTTTTAAAATCATTTGTTAAGTCTACAATAAACGTCATAATAGAATTCTGCAATGGCTAGTGTGACCATATAAAGCAAGTTAAAATTCAAAGACACTCAAGTGTTCATTCATGCAAATGTAAAAAAAAATAATTGTTTAATGTTGTTTGAAGTTCTGTTTTGGCAAAACAAAAAGAAAGATGACTCACAATACATAAATTCTTATGTATTACAGTGTACATCATTTCTTGATTTAATTTGTACTTCAGCTGTCAAACATGCAACGCATTGTTTATAGTTTAAAAAAGAATGTAATGACTGATGTGTTTGTTCGAGTAAGTGATGATTTCAGTTTTTATTTCCTTCAAAAAATTTCTTCCGTTAAGCCTTTACATGTAAGATAGGAAATGATGACTGATATGTTTGTTCGAGGAAATGACAATTTTAGTTTTTATTTCCTCCATAAAAATATCTTCCGTTGAGCCTCTTCTTGTAAGATTGGATGTGTAACTTAGATTTATATGTTCCTGATGTAAGTTAATTATTTGTTCTTTACAAATTACTTTGATTTAGGAATGCAATTTTTCGATAAGAATGTTTCCAATATAATAAAATAGTAATAAAATAAATATACAAGATTACCATTTTAGGTTATTTACATAAATTTTGAAAGAAACATTTTCAAAAAACGAACATGGCTCGAATCGTTAAAGATAATATCAAATCAATATTTTCCAGTGTTTTTCTCTGTTTGAGAACGTTATTCAGTATTGGCGTATAAAGCAAAATTGTGACCGTACATCTTTATGGTGCAGAAAAAGTAATGAATCCAGGATACATGCACGAAGTTTCTAAGAACATTATAAGGTTTTACCTATTTAATGATATTGGTATTTTTTCAAACAAGAGACATACAGACATTAAATTTAACACGTCTCTGTTCAACGAATTCTCCACATTATTTGATAGCATATTAAAATTTTTTAAAAGAGTACCTCGCCAAAGTGGATTTGCCATTAATAAACTTCTTAAAGTCTTTCCGCAAACTACAACTTTGTAGTTCGAACACGAAACCTGACCAATATACAGTAATAATATGTAAATAATATTCGTAACACATTTTTTACTTTTGTAACAGGCAAAAAGACAACAGTGAAGGTCAAGATGGCTATTGTTAAACATATCTGTCGGGCAATATTTGTACTACTACTAACCGCAGGTAAACTCAAATGGAATACTAGACAACAGTTCTCCCATGATGGAAGTATTTCTGGATTAATTATGCTTACAACTCTAGTTACCATAGTAGCTGAAATGATGTACATTTTCAAATCTGACGAATATAAGAAGGAAAATCTTTCAAAACCTTTTTTAATTGCAGTTAACTTGCGTGGAATACTGACTTGTATAACTGTTGGTGTGCGAGAAAAGTCTAGAAGTAAATTGTCACCGAGGACGAAGACTATTAATCTAGCTTTAAAATTGAAATTTTTGTATCTGTTTTGTATTGGATGTTTAATGTGCCATATTTTTAAATTAGTTACACAAATTAAATGTAAAAACCTTATGCAAGAACGCACCGGTTTTGTGGTTAAAGAAATTGTGCGGGATAGCTTGCCAGCACTGTTCTATTTGGTGCAAGCTCGGTTTGTCCGTTATTTTGCACGACGTCAGTTTCAGAGTTCTTTGTACATATTTTTCAGCCTTATCATTATTTCAGTTGCAAATATTTCAGACTGGACTCATCATGAAGCAGTCGAACACGACGAAACCAGAACAAGTTATGGCATGTGTTTTTATAACATCTCAAATTACGCTAAAAAAATCTTGCTGGAAAATATCAAACCGGAACATTGACGACTATCCAGATTTAAATAGAATTTCCGGAAATATGCCTTTAGATCCCCAGTAACATAGAAATTTGAATGAACATGCTCGTCACTTACGACCATTTTGCGTTCTCATTGGAAGTGCTTTATTTTCTTCTCCTATCATAATTATAGAACAATTACAGATAGTTGGAATTTTGAACACGTACTTAATTTTATCTAGTGTTGTCACAGCTATAGAATACATTGTTATGGTGATTGCAATCATAATATGCTTTTACGCCATGGAGAGTCAAAGTCAGCTATGCAAGAGGCACAATTCCTATGATATAGAAAGTATTCTCTTAGTTATCAGCTTTCTGGTATCCACCTGTGTTTATGCTCAACATTTGTTGATGTATATTTTGCCAGATTATCACCGAAGTAACGACTTAATCATACCTATCATAAAGGGACTAGCCATGATATTTGAATTGTATTTTCAAAAATGTCTACATTTTACAAATGAAAAGGTACAGAATTCTTTTTCAGAGACATTGTCCATTTACAGTTCGCTACATATGTCTGGTTTTGGCTTGTACTAATTTTAGTTGGCTTTCCGAAACACTAGTCGCTCATTTTATTTACAAATTTCAGGACCCTTATTTTGTCAGGATTAAAACATTCAATAGAATTGCATTTCCATTTGTAATATTTTATAGATTCGAACGTTTTATGTATTTCTATTCTTTATACAAGGAATAATATATATTTTTTTATTAAATATTAAGCTTGAAAAGAAATCACTTTTCTGTCAATCTTAAATAGATATCATTTTTGACAGTTTGGTGCTCAATGCGTCAAAAATATGCTTTGAGAATATTTTATTTCAGTTATTAAAACGTAGATAATAAAACGACAGATGTAACAAAGTTTTTATTGAATTTGTATTTTCTTAATCACACGACCATTCTCTCCATGCAATAAATCACCAGACCAATAATTTATAAAATGCTTTTCAAAAACCTAATCAAACTTTATATGAAATAAGCTGAACCTATATTAAACAGTACATGATGTGTCCATTGCGTAAAATCTGTACACATAATCTAGTACTATACATTACAGATACGTTTATCTAGTGCTTTTGATATTTCAGCAGAGCTTTTTTAAATTGTAGATATACAATTACTTTCATAAGCCATTAAACATACATGTATTATCATTTCAATCTTTAACATAGCTTTCAAGAATGTTGTCGCATGCATATCCAATATAATCCTGCAGTGATTGCCTTTCTTATTTCCGTTTAGCAACAGGTCATTACATATATCTGTTTTTGGCTTTTTCTCATTTTAGTTTCTTTTTTTTCTTAATATTTCTCATTGTGCAATATATTTGCAAATTTCCATACCAGTTTTATCGGAGCAAACACATTCAATAGATCTGGATATCCTTTTGAAATGTTTTATAAATTTGAATGTTTTATATCTTTTGTATATTATTTAATGCATGACATCAATCCATTTTAAACATTAATGCAAACGCCATTATTCTGAACATCTTAGAACAGATATCACATTGGTGGTAAAAATATTTATTCTGTAACTCCATAAACTTTACAAAATTGACTATAGAGTAATATATTGAGACTGTTATATCAATTTATTAAGTGTTTAAATAAATGGCTGCAAATAATTTTAAAAAAAGCAATTATAACCCCCCCCCCCAAAAAAAAAACCCCACAAAAAACCAAAACACACCCCCCCCCCCAGATATTTACTCGTTTGGACCAGTTATAGTTCAATTGACAGAACTGAAGACTTCTATTTCCGCACTGTTTTATACTAATTAACATTATATTCAGTTTCTTTGGGACAGAATTTTGTAATCAATTTTTATTGTTGTCTCTTTTTCGTTTAAGCTATGATAATATTAAAAATGTCGGTAATTAACACCTCCGAAAAAGGTTTAAAATTATTACGTTTTATTAGAATTATGGATTCTTATAATAATCTACGATATGGCAATGTTGTTTTTAGTGAGGTATCAGCAGCTAACTTAATTTTACACGCATTTCTTTCTAAACAATTTAAAATTACCAGTTATAAACCGTAAACCAACTTCTATATAACAATCTATGACTATGCACTGATAAATTATAATACGTTCAACACTTTTGTCCGTGTAAATTTCAAAATTGTCAAAACCCTAAGGTTCTTCCTACTCCAGGTATAGGTTGATCTTAGTCATAATTTGGTTTCCAGTTTGGTATATTCTGGTTTTATTGTTCTATGCTCTTCATATTCATATAGTGCATGACATTTTCAATATTTTTGGGTAGAGCAGTTCTGGTGAGTCTTGAATAGACGAAACGCGCATCAGGCGATGCAAAATTTATTGCTTGGAACTCAGTTGTATTTTTGATTTTCCGTCGAATTTCGTTAACATTTTTGCAGAACTCAGTTTGTGGACATATATTTTTCTTTTATATATACAATCTGTACTGTACTACTATCAACTATATAGACATTATATCACTTAGATTTGTAAGAAAAATAGCAAAGAAACTGACCAAACAAAAAGAACCAATTACAAAAAAGGTTCAAGTCTCATGTTATAGTAAGTGTAACTGAAACACAAAATCAGGGAGTGATTAACGGAACCCCAAAGACCCATGGGTGCATTCAGGTGCTCCGGACTAGTAAGCAGTGCCTGAGTTGTAATCTCTAGGAAAAGTCAAATGCAGTAGTAGGAAAGATTACCTATGACTCAGCAGAAATGTTCGAGCGCACTTCCAAAATTTATTTCCAATAACGATCCATTAAGTAATTGTCATCAACCTAGGTATTAGAGTAGCTTCGAAGTTAACAGTAGTGAGCGGTCTAGAAAATCAGAATCCCGATCTCAGGATCTACAATAACGCATAAGTTATAAAATGTACACACATTACGCTGGAGCTGCTGGAATGTTGCTATCGATGAACGGTAAGTTGAAAGTTGGAAAAGTGAAGTCATCACGTTTGTCGCAGAGTCTAGTTGGTTTTTTACCCGAGTCTATTTCTAGAAGTAGGTCTTAGTAAGATGCCGACCTAATTGTATTATGTTAAGAATTTTGTTATAAATCTCACTTATAGGCCCCGTTGTGATAGCCGTGTTGTATCTCTAATCAGCATCAACGTTACAAATATTTCATGGCACTTTAGTATGATTCGTAATAGTATTAATAAATATATTATTAGACTTGATAGCTATGCACAGTATTTTTCCGCAAGTTCTCAAATTTGCTGTAATGTGGCAGTGACAATCTTTAACTGTCTATAAATTTGACTTTTAGATAGAATGCCATCTAACCACCCACCCCCTTTTCAAAATGCAAACAAACAAACAGAAACAAAAAAGAAGTTATGAAGAAGTCTCTGGGTACCACTCCGGCTTACTCCCCAATAAAACTGAACGCCGTGATATAGCTGAAATTGCTCAAAGTGGCGTTAAACAACATTCAAACAAACAAATCCAATCAATACTTTTAAAAAGGCAGTACTGGCAGAATTGGAAAGTAGTTCTAAAGACGTGTGCATATCTATCTCAAATAAAGCAAAATAATATTATGAAAAAGCAACAAAAAAAAAACTATAGTTTAAGCGAGTTGAACAAAACAATAAACTTTGTTACACATTTGCTACTAATAATCAAAGGTACAATGTTGGAAGTCCCCTAATGCAAGTTGAAGCGCTGATTATCGGTATCATAAGAAGTTTTATACTTATTTTATTTTATATCCTCATTTGACATACCTATAATAATAAATATGTAAATGTAAAACTATTCGAAACCATTACATTCTTTATAGAAATTATAAACGATTTTATTTTCAGTTAATTTCTAAGTTTATTATATTGAGATATTAGTTCTGTCTTGAGCAAAAGGCAAGGAAATCTTTGCAAAACTACCTATGACTCGGCGAAAATGTCAGATCGTATTTGGGACACTGATTTCCCATAACGATCAATTACGGCATGGTGACGACCATAGAACTTATGGAGAGATAACATCAACCTAGGTACAACAAACCCTTGTTTAATAGTTTAGCAGTCAACATCAGTGATCGGTCTAGAATAACGTATAAGTTGTGAAATGTACAAACCACACCATACGCTGGAGTTGCTCTAATGTTGCTGTCGATGAATGGGAAGTTGACAATTGAGGTTTGTAGTTTTTCTTAGTCTGTTTCTAGAAGTTTTGTATATGGGGCCATATTGACAGTATTTACAACGAGATTGCAGGATAGGACGTAATAACCTGCCACTGTCTAGTAAAAATGATAAATAATCCAGTTTAAAAATATATTTTTCTGCCTTTGCTCTTTGAAGAACATAAAAACTGGGCGACAACTAATGACCAGCTGACAACATAAGATTACCACATACGTCTTTATGTTGTTATAATCTATGTATTAATAAAGCTACTTTTAGACACAATATTTTATCTGTCTTTGTTTATTAACTCGAAAGTATGAATATTCTGATATTTCCAAGGCTAACCAGATTAAAGTTTAATCATGTAATTAGAAATAAAAAAGGCACGCTCTTCCCTTTCCAAGAACAGGTATAATTTGAATACACCGAAGTGTCAGAGCACAGGATGTATAAGATTTCGAGATGCCAGGTCACAGGAAATGTAAATCTGGCAAAGTGAAACAAATATACACACGTTCAATTTTGGAAACTGTGTTATGAATACGCACAACGAATTTTTACAAGTAAAAAAATAATAAAAATAAATGTACTAAAAATGATGTGACATTTTGATGCGCGAAAACGGAATATTTAAGAATATTGCATCTATAATGACTGTTATTTCTTAAATAGTCAACTGTAAAAAGTTTTGATCAGTAACTTGCATAAGCTGATTTTACACGATACAAATTGAAAGTAATAATACGAATAATTTTCAATTTAAATCATATTTATGGGCAAAATTCACCAGCTATTGTCCGAGGAAAAATGGAAAATGAGGCCACCTAAATGAAGATCACCTGATAATTTAACTACCCCCAAGCAACATTGTGCTAAATGACCTTTGCATACGAAGTTGTTGCTATTCTGGAAATAGTCTAAAGAAGAAGTCGTATTTTTTGCTTAAATCAGGAATGCAAATTGTAATCTTGCCAGAACCTCGTTTTATAGTACAACCTTCTGTTATTGACCGTTTCGCGTTATTATCATACGACGCTGTTAGGTACGTGACTGGCAAGTGATCCATAGTATCGCCACCTAGTGACGAGATAGTGACAAGATGGCGGACTTCCATGAGTGCATTTTGTACACGGTAAATTCAATGTAGAAACTTAACCGTTGAAAATATAATAAAACATCATGATGTAAAAGTGTTTCTTTGTATTTGAAGTAGAACACATCAAATTTTTTTCGCGCAGTTTTCCTTTAAATTACATGAAAAGAAATATATTTAATGATTAACAATGCCAAATTATATTACAAATTAACCAAATGTGTTTTAAGGAAAGGATTATAAAGAATGTTATTTGCAAGCCTCAAAATACATCACTTACCGAAATAGTACGTAAAAACATATGACCTCTGTAAAGTCTACGAAAATGTAATATGGCAACATGAGTCAAAATAATATACAATATGTCATTATATTGATGTAGACATAGCCAAGTGATTGTAATTGACTGATTGCACTATAAATGAATACATTCCAAGATATTTTATAATTAAAAATACTAGGAGACCGTGGTTGTCTTTAAGATAAATAAATTTGACAGAGAATATTTAGTCACGTTTGAAATAGCGTACTATAGCTGATCAAGCAGGTAAAAATCAAAATATGTATATGTCATTCTGCCGAAAGGATTGAACGAAATCAAAATCATCGTGCAAGTCAGCTCATTGTTTGCATGCTAAACGACCACAGTGGCATTTTGTTTGCTTGTAAATTTAATAGTACTGCTAATGTAATGTGCTTTATTTGGATCCACTACAGTTTAGCTCAATTTTTTCCAGATGATATAATTATAGCTTTCAAAAGGAAAATAAGCTTTAACGAAGAAATTAGTATACTCTAATTTACATCAAATAACAATAAGATTCATTTTTTTATTCTTTGTATGGATTTAAGGTTACCATTGTTATCGTGGATCAGGAATCCATAAATCGACTTAGTTATACCAATTCCTGCGTGGGTCATTCGAAATTTAACGTAAATATGTACTAAGACTTTAGAAAAGTATAACTAACTTGATTTAAATGTTTCTGACGGCAGAACAAAAAAATAATAAACATACAAAAGAAAAATATAACAAGGATGCTTATACCTTACTTATTTAATTTTTGACGAACGTTAAATAATTTTGTTTTCAATTTTTGTTTTTATCTTTTTTTATACAATAATTTTTTTCTTTCATTTTTGCGAAGAAGTCAGCGAACAATTGCGTTTAACTTTCTGAATTTATTTTAGTTACCCTTTTTATCGTTCCAGAAATTATTCCAAACAAAAATAAAGATGAATGACATCAAGATTCATACAGTAAATTTATTTTCGGTAATTAATGAAAATGTTTTCAGATTTAGTAGATATTTTATAATCGTCACATTTAGATTTCTTAACCAATACTAAATCAGGGATTTCTTTTTAAACCTAGGAGGGTTATATGTGTGTTTCGTGTCTGAAGTGGTGTGGATGGGTATAATTCACATTTTACTTTACTTTACATGATTCCTCACTTCAACCTTGTACCATGGTTTTCATTCTGAAGGAAGTCATGTGATGATTAATAATGTATTAACAATCATTGATTTCATTTTAGGAAACAATTAATGGTATATTATTTATTTCCCGTTGACTATTTAGGGAAAAACTCTTCCGGGAGAGCCATGTAAGATAGGATCAGTATAACATAAAATAATGTAAGTTTTTTTAATAGTATGAACAAATCACTATACGTTTAGTTAAGTAACATTTGTTACTTAATACCAGTTATTTCGACAAATATAGTTTTACATTTAACAGAAAAAAAATTAAATGTTGTCGAATTATGGAAGAATAATGGTTGGCGACAAGAATAATTGACTTTGTACTAAAATAATTTATTCTTCTACAAAACTTCAGCAATAAGAAAATTAATTCACAAGAAAACTTCAAGGACCCGAAGTGTAAGCGATAACAAACAATTAATTTGTGTTAAATATTCATAAATTTGTCGGATAAATAAATTGTCGATCGTTGTACAATTATGCATGCACCTTACTAAAGTGTATTGTTTATTTTAAACTTCGCTGTCTTGTTCCATACAACAATATCGTCAGTAATTGGCAGTTTTTTTTATGGAAATCCGTTACTGCGTAATGTGTGACAGGTTTTTTCAAAACTGTTTTCTGAACTTATCAGATGCATCACATATAAGTTGATAGAAAGGCATAGAAAGAACCTTTCACACAAAAGGCAGACTTGGCATTTCATACAATTGAAGCCTAATGCCTTTTTCTTGAACAAAATCACACTTGAACAATATATTTAAAACTTATCAATTTACTGTGATAATACATGTAAATATCATAAGCCACACAATCATACATATTATTTTGATTTGTAACAGACAAGCAAGAAGACATATGTAGAGCTCAAGATGGCAACCTTTAAACAAGTCTGCCGAGCAATATGTGTACTACCACTGACTGCTGGTAACATTAAAAGGACGAATCGTCAACCGTTCTCGCATGATGGAAGTATTTCTGGGTTAATTATGCTAACTACTCTAGTTACCATGATAGCCGAAATGATATATGTTTTCGAATCTGTGAAATATGAGAGAGACCACCTTACAAAACCGTTATTAATCATACTGAACGGACTTGGAATACTGACTTGTTTGGCAGTTGGTGTGCGGGAAAGATCTAGAAGTAGATTGCTACCAAGCTCCCACACAATTAACCTCTGTCTAAAACTGAAATTTTTGTATCTGTTTTGTTTTGGATGTTTAATATACCGTATATTTCAAGTGGCAATACACACAAGCTGTAAAGAATTCCTGCACCAAAATAACTTTCTTGTTCTGGATAGCTTTGCAATACTGTTTCACTTGGTCCAAACTTGGTTTGTTCGTTCTTTTGCAGGACGTCAGTTTGCGAGTTCTTTGTACATATTTTACAGCCTTGTAATTATTTCAGTTGCAAATATTTCTGATTGGACTCATCATGAGGCAGTTGAACACAAAAACACCAGCAAAAGAATTAACAGATGTGTTTATAACAATTCAGATTACATTGAAAAACTTTTGTTTGAAAATATCAAACCCTTTATAGAACCGACACTTTTAGAATATCCTTTGCTCTGTATGATTTTTTTATCTGAAATGTGGCCGAACAGCGAACAAAGTAACACTAGTGTGAATAATCAGTTGCTAGATGGGATGGCTTTATCAAAACATGAAATTCGGAACAATGACATTGACAATGAGCTATCTGAAATATCTTCGCATAATATACGAGACGATGACGACCATTCCAATTTCGATAGGATGTCCGAAAATATGCCATTAGATCCACAGTTACATAGAATTTCGAATGGACAGTCCCGTAACTTAAGAACATTTTGCGTTCTCACTGGTAGTGCTTTGTTTTCTTCTCCACGCATAATTATTGACCTATTACAGACGATTGGAGTCGTGAACAAGTACTTCGTTCTATCCAATGTTATCACAACCATCGAACTCATTGTTTTAGTGATTGCAATAATAATATGTTTCTACTTACTAGAGAGTCAATGCCAGCCACGTCGAGGACACAATTCCTATGATACAGGAAGTATTCTCCTAATAATCAGCTTTCTGGTATCAAACTTCATATATACGTTACATTTGATGACACTTATTTTGTCAGATAACCACAAAAATTACAATACAGGCATACACATCGCAAAGGAAATAGCCACGATATTGCAATTGTATTTTCAAACTGTTTACATTTTACAAATGAGAAGGTACAGAATTCTATTTCGGAGAAAATGTCCATTTTCAGTTCGCTATATATGTCTGTTTTTGGCTTTTACAAATTTTAGTTTCTGGTTTTCAGAAACTTTTCTTATTGCTCAATTTATTTACAAATTTCAGGACCCCGATTTGGTAATGATTAAATCCTTCGAAAGATTTACTTTTCCATTTGTAATATTTTATAGATTTGAAAGTTTCATGTCTTTCTATTCTTTATACAAGGCATAAGTTAATTGTTTTCAAACATTAGGTTAGCTGAGGACATCATTTTAATGGAAGAAAATCTATGCTCACTGCCTCAAATAGGCTTTGAGACTATTATGTTCATACATTTTAGTTATCAATACGTATATAATAAAACTTACGATATAGCAAGGTGTGTGTTGATAAGTACCAGAACTCCTTAATCACACGCGAATTTTTTTCCATGGATTAATGTTTGTTTGTTTATTTGAATGTTGTTTAACGTCACTTTCAGCAATCTTTTAGCTATATTATGGCGTCTAGTTTATATTAGGAGAGGTAGCCGGTGTACCTGGAGAAAACCCTGACTTAGACAATCCTAGTCAATTAAGATTGAAGTCGAGTGAACCCTGAGCAATGAGGAACTCAGTGTTGACAGACCACGTGATCAATTGTAGATTAGCTGCCTAAAACATTTGGCACTGCGTTTCGAAGAAACAAATCAAACTTTATTTAAAATTTGTCTGTAATTTATAAATCAACAATGGCCTCCATTGTAATAGGAATTATCATATTGTAATCCTGAATATTTTTGTAACCTGGTGCTCATGATCACTCTAACAGTACAAATGAAAATTGAGACCCTGTGCAAAAAACACAACGTTTATTCCCATTATATAATGTATTTTTATGGAACTGCTTTAGGGACCGGTCAATATTAACGCGGGCGGGAAGGGAGGTATATTTCAAATTATCATGTTTTTAAAGACTATGTTTCTATCTCCTAAAAATACAAAAAAAGTTGCTGTCCTACATCAGATGTGTTTGAAAAAGTGAGTTTTCTATCTATTGAATAATTATATGGTTACAATGTAGTATTTATGTCTGTTAAGGACATTGTTCGATTAAAGTATGTTGGTTTGAATTAAAACGTCACATGATATTGTTATGAAAAAAAATGTGCTATCAGTGCTGAAAATAACAAAACTTGGAGTCCCACGTAAATGCAGGCATAATAAGTATGTGTCCTGCTGCATTTTACACCGGCCACAACCCCGCAATAAATATATATAACGCCGTAAAACGAAAACGAAAAAAATGCAAATTTTTTAAATAAAATGTCGTTAAAGATACTAAGGTTAACAAAAAATTGTCTTCGCCAGACGCGCGTTTCGTCTAATCAAGACTCATCAGTGGCGCTCAAACCGAAACAATGTGTAAAAATCCAAATGATTAAGATGTTGTAGAGCTTTTATCACCAAAATTCCAAAACGTTATATATCAAATCCGGGTAAGGCTATCTACACCTTGAAATAGAAAAAACCTTAGAAGTAAAATATTTTGTAAAATTTCTAGTCAGGAAATTTAGACAATGACTTTATCACTGGTAGAATCAATGATTTTCATGTCAGCACCGAAGTGTGACTACTGGGCTGGTGATACCCTCGGGGACTAACAGTCCACCAGCAGAGGCATCGACCCAGTGGTTGCAAATAAAATGTCGTCAAAGATACCAAGGTTAACAAATTTTTTTTTAAATGTGCGTAATTATATAAAAACAAGTTCCCATATACCACATACTGCATTCTATACAATAAGCAGTAACAGCGTTCCATAAAATCTATTATAACGTTTGTGCAACTCATATTTGTAGTTCTTGTTGGTTTTCTTCTTATTGTCATATGTCTTTGTCTCAATCCGGATAATCATTACTAGTAATTAAAATTCTGGCAAGAAAATTTCCAATCAATAGTCTCCATAAATTGCTATGTTATTTACTAGAAAATACAAAGACAATATTCTAATTTTTGTTAAAATGATATTGCCTGGGAGAAAACATATTATTACAAACATCTTTGTCTAAGCTTTAGTCAACACGGATCTTGGACCATATATGGACCATAGTATGGAAATGTTTTTTTTTGAAAACTGTACTCAGGAGGAGTCTTACATATTATAGTCCGTTCAATATGACGATGCATGCGTCGATGCGGTCCAAAATTAAAATTATATAAAAAAAACTTGGGTGTTATTCTCTGCGAAAATAGGCGAAAGAACTAAAACTGAGTTTAATCTTTAAGACTTTATATGAATATCTCCCATCCTACATTTCTGATCTCGTATTTTTCCGTATCAATAGAAAGGAGAATTATACCATCAGAAAGCCTAGATATTTTGATATTCCACATGCCCGTACATCTCTGATCAAAAACGTTTCGTTTTTTTCTCACATACCATAGATATGTGGATTAAACTAGATACAAGTACACATTATCACTTCTATCTCTGAGTTCAAGAACAAATTGATTAATGAGACAGAGAAGCCCAATGTCATTATTCCAATGGCTCACGCAAACCTAATACACTATTGTCAAATACGCAATAAAGTTAGCGATTTTAACAACTTTTCCAATCATACTTCGACATCGGCATAATTTCTACTATTTATGTCATTTATATGTATTTATATGAATGTCCCCTATATGTCCTATATCACACTCCACGAAAACTATTATTGAACCGTCTTAGAAATTTTGCACAAATTCTAAATGTTATGTACTACTGCATGGTTCATTGGATCTGTTTCCTGATGAAATTACTGCAATTGAATATATCAACGTTACACAGATTTAAATAGAATATTATAAATTTTTCTTACATTGCTTTCTTGTATATTTCATATTAATGTAGAACATGATTATTTAAATAACAATTAAAGATTATAAATATGTATAGCTTGCATCATTTGCAATTATCATGAATTCATGACAACTTTTCACCCACCCATTGCTCATATTTTATATATGTTATTTCCTTAATTGTGATGGTGTGTCTGTCTATTCGTCCGTTTCTCTTTCTTTTATGTGCAACTCCTATTACACTTCTGAATGGAATTTGATGAAACTGATATATAACATTTTGATCGGAATGATATTTGGGGTATACTATAGCAAAACATGGACTTCGTCATTCACATAAGTGGGTACGCATCTCTGAGGGGGGGGGGGCGTCTAGAGGGTCTCCATTAACAGGTTAACAATTTTTTTATTTTTCCCAAAACAGATAAAAATAAATTTAAAATAATGATAACAGATTACAGCCAGCAATTTACATCAGAAAACAGATACCAGTGAGGTCAAAAATCGAAAAAAACAGATTACAGCAGAATCTCATTGAAGGAAAATACGTCGAGAAATTTCATAAATTAATCAGATATTCCATGGTATCTAGTATGGTATATTATGTATATTCCTCCCTTCATAAAAAGGCTCAACTACATTTTAAAAAGTGGTAAATAAAATGAATTAACAGAGAAAACATCTGTAAAACAGTTAACAGCGTTCTGGCTATTCACAGGAAACAGTTTTTATTTTCATTAACAGTTAACAACAATGTAAATTTTTCAGAAAACAGATAACAGCTAAAGGTTGAAAAACAGTAAACAGTTGCTTATTTAAAAACGTGTAAAAATACCCAAAACACGTTAACAGGAAAGATCTTGCCCCCCCCCCTAAAACTGTCCGCAATTCTACCTACACCACTGAATGGAATTTGATGAAACTTTCACAACTTCTTTGATACATAGTTCCATTGTGCACCTGATATTTTACATTTTGAGGGGACTGATTATTGGAGTTTCCAATATATAAACATTTTTATAATTTATTATAATGAAACTGTTTGATATATATATATGAACAAATGGTGCAGTTTACTTTTATCTATGTATTATGTATACTTATTGCAATTGTACCAACTGTATCATGTTCCACTCCCTCACATAATACTGAGTATCGTAATGATTTACTTTGCTTACAATTAACTTACATCTGACTGTACGAAAGTTACATATTGCCACTTCAACAATGGTATAGATGAGTGCTCTGTTTGTGAATTGAAACTTGGATACTGTTATTATTGCCAGTAGAATATTAGCTATCTGCTATTTGACTCATTCTATCTTGTAATTGTTGGGGTAAGATTGATTAAGGATATGACTTTTATCAAATACTATTTGATTTATATCAATGTTATGTCTAAAATTGAGAATATGCACAAAGAAGATAACCTGTCTATACAGTTTGTTTACAATATAATGTAAACGGTACTATCTCCATGTGTTAACTACAACCTACAGTACATATAAATACAAGTATGGATCTCATATAAATTACAATTCTGTTCTCTATACTGCATAACTTACCAGTATAGAAAACAAACTAAAAAGAGAAAGAAATTTGTTATCATATCAGTTGTACAAACTACAAAACAACCAGAAAGGTTGCTCATGTAGTACAATATAAACATAAAAAATCAACATATTTTAATTACTTAAACTTATTTAGTTTTGTCTTTATTTCTTCCATGCTTTTTACAGACGTTAGCTGGTATTATTGCATTTGGTCTACAAAATATGCAAAAAGCTTTAATGTTCCACTCATTCGAAATTTGAAAGTAGTTGTCAATTTTAGACATTTTAACTAACATCTATAATAAAAATGTTCGCAAGTATTAATTTATGCAAATGTAGGAAAAAATAACATGTCCTATATGTAGCAAATTTTGTCTCAAAATAATGACAGTACAACATTACCAGAACACAAACCACACAATCTTATCATGATTAGATAGCTTATTAAAGTTGATGAGGCACTCTGTCACATGATCAAATTTGAAATAAAAAATACGGCACATACCATGCTTAGAATATATGTGTGTTGAACTGTACATTTGGTAATATGTGTGAATAATTTTATGAACAGGTATATTTATTTTTTATATTTTACTTAACTTTTAGGTTATATACATGCAAAAGTCGAGTCAACTTCGTTCAAATATATGTGAATTTAATGTATTCAGCATTAAATTCCTTTATCGAAGGAAGACTGACTAGTATAGTTGTTGGCTGTTGTTGCTTTCGCTCAACATGATTGGTGATTGGTTAAACCTGTCTTAAAATAGAAAAACCAAATCGAGGTTCGGTCTTTTTGAAAATCGTCTGCAAGGAGGTGACAGGAAAAATGTCGGTTTGGCAATCTAAATTTTTTAATCCTTATTAATCTTCCATTCAACAACACTTCTTTGGAAGAAAAATTTGTTTAATGATCTTCCAAACCCAGAAATCTCGAAAAATGTTATTTGGTTTCAGGATGGTTTAACAATTTCTTAAATTTTATCACATCTGGGATCCGAAGCATCCACGGGAAGCATCATGGAGCTCCCGACATTTTATCAATATCTTGTAATTCTAGTTTCATATTTCCTCTAAACAATAATAATAATAATGTTATGTTATGGACATATTAATACGAGTAAAGCATTTATATTTAAATAAAAATAGGAATAAAGCCCTGCTTCCCTCCTATCACGGTCACAGCTTTTTTTTTACAGTAAACCAATTGATAAAAGTGGTAAACTTCTTGAATACGTGTCAAGAATCTGGATTAAAAATACTAAATGGTAGAACAATTCACGTCTTTCCATATGCGCGCCACCTACCGGTAACATGTTCAGTAACTCTAGTTTACATGTAAGACTGTAGTTGGTATACAAGCCATAACATAAATCTGTCACACTATACCTTCAATAAACAATTAATTGGCACCTACGTAGGTGAAAACCCCATTAAATAAAAAGGGATATTAAAATGTGTATCAAATATACAGACTTTGCAAACTTTTGTCAAATAAAAGTGTGTATTTAAAAACTCCTAATTTATAAGTATACACAAAAAGTGTTAACATATGAACTGTAGTTAATAAGCTGCTAATAAATTGTTAGTATAAATTACTTTCACACTTTGTGCCCCAAGGAAATTAATTACCTGTTCATCGGATGCAAGATACCATACCTGGCTGCCGGTTAGATAAAGGTGATTTTTATTGTGTCAACGAATATACGTGGAATGTAAATGACATAAATGTATTACTTGTACATGTAATTACAAGCCTCTGATGTATGTGAGCACAGATTTCAATAGGTTGACAGTTATCAGTTACGGATAATTTAATGATTACATATACCTATAATAAAAAAATATCCCACTGAGAAGCTTCCTGTACAGGTGAATTGGAAAAGGTACACGTGCAATTTAGTAATAATTACCATGGGAAAATGTATTGTTTGTTTTGGATACGACCTTCAAAGGTATTTTTTACCCACAAGATTTGGGATAAGCATTTTCCAAATTGCAGTCGTATAGGTTTAGTGGAATATGTCGAAAATAAAATAGCTTAAGATTATTTCCTTTTTCCTGTTTTTAATTGGAATGTTTAAGAAAATTATTGCAACCCTTACTTACTTAAGGGGGTTTTTAACGTCCTTGACTACCGTAAAACGGTCTCGCACGGACTTATTGCCTAATGGCTTTTATTAAAAAATTTTACCTATTTATTTGTATTTTTTGGGATTTGTAGGCCATAAATACTATAAGTGAAATGATAAAAGTAGTCAGAGATGCCGCAACCAAAAAGACTTAGCGGAAGTAGATTTATCTATCAAGCTGCATCCAGCTAGAGAACTAAGACGCTAGCAGCAAGTACTGGACGTGCCATGGCAGCGGCGCGTGCGCCTACTCTTATCGAATACTGCCAATGGGGTCTTTAACGTGCCAGTTGATGGAATACTGTACACGAGGCACCAGTTTTACGTCTCATCTGACAGACGAAAGAAAAAAAAATAAAATAAAAAATAAAAAATAAAAATAATTTACATGTATATATACATTACTATGGCCTTACATGATTAATTTAAATTTGAAAATAATGAAGTAACTCAGTTATATACATTTCAATGTGGAATTGTATTATATTTGTTGTTAGTTTATGTACAATATTTTTGTAAATTATAAGATAAGAATGATATACATGTTCTGATGGTTTTTTTTTATTTTTAAGAAATCTATTAGAGTATTCTATTGTTGGTTTTTTTTTTTTGGTTTTTTTTTTTGGTTTTTTTTCCTTAAATATATACAAGATTGCTATAAACATTATGTACAGGGATTATTGTTCTTATTGTTCAGAAGTAGGTACCCGCCCGAGACGTAGCTCTTGGCATGCCCTACTTTGTATTATTATTATTATTATTATTATTATTATTATTATTATTATTATTATTATTGTCGTTATTACGCGTAATCATCAGTAGGTGCCCGAGACGAGGCTCTTGGCTTACTCTACCGATGACTTTTATTTGTATTCCGAAGTAGGGAACCGCCCGAGACGATGCTCTTGGCATACCCTCCTTCGGTTTGTTTATTTTATTTTATTTTTTTTTTTAATATTTATTTTTGCCGTTATTGCGCGTGTACCTGATAGGGTGCCCGAGACGAAGCTCTTGGCTTACCTTACTGAGGAGTAGGTTTGTTACATGTTATAGGGATTGGAGTATTTATGATTTATTTTCTATGTCCCTCAGTAGCTACCCGAGACGAAGCTCTTGGCTTACTCTACCGAGGTTTGACTTTAATTTGTAGTCGGATCTAGGCACCTGCCCGAGACGATGCTCTTGGCTTACCCTCCTTAGGTGTATTTTTAATATTTTCATTATTATTGTTGCCGTTATTACGCGTGTTCCTCGTAAGGTGCCCGAGACGAGCTCTTGGCTTACCTTACTGAGGAGTTGGGTTGTTACATGTTATAGGGATTGGGTTTTTATGAGTTTCCCTCAGTAACAGCCCGAGACGAGGCTCTTGGCTTACTCGACCGAGGATTTGACTTTAATTTGCAATCGGATGTAGGCACCTGCCCGAGACGATGCTCTTGGCATATCCTACTTAGGTTTAATTTTAACTTTTTCATGATTATTATTGCCGTTATTACGCGTGTTCCTCGTAGGGTGCCCGAGACGAGGCTCTTGGCTTACCTAACTGAGGAGTAGTTTGTTAACAAGTTAAAGGGGTTGATTATTTTGGAATTCCCTATGTCCCTCGGGGCCGCCTGGGCAAAGCTCTTGGCTTACTGTACCGAGGATTTTACTTTTTATTTATTAGTTGTAGGGCGCGACCGTCGCGCAGACACCTAGGTAAGTGGTGTATACAAGAATTGAAAGGAAACGAAAGAGATAGTTATATACATTTGTGATAATCAATTTCCGTAATAAAATCGACGAGCTCTTTATATATTTGGTTTTTAAATTCTTTAGGAGGGTCTAACAAGATCTTGATATCGATGGTATTGATGTTAAATTTAGTAAGCGCTGTGTTAAGTTTTATTCTGGCGTTGTTATGGGCTACGCAGTGCAGGATGACATGTTCGATGTCTTCTTTGGTGTTGCATACACTGCAGAGCGGCGATATATTTTTGATGTGTTGCCCCATTTGACCAGGTAGAAGGGTGGTGCCAAGTCTGAGCCTAGTTAAAGTTTTTGAATGGTTTCGATTTCCTAGATAGAAAAATGGCTTTGAATTAACTGATGGATTAAGCCGGTAGTACCATGAATTTCGATGTGTGTCCCAAATATCTTGCCATTTCTTTTTAAATATATTTTTCACGATCGCGTAGAATTCAGATGTACTATAGGCTATGTTTATATTTATGTTTTCTTGTTTTAAAGCTGCTTTAGCAAGTTTATCTGCTAGTTCATTTCCTAAGATACCTACGTGGGCTGGTATCCATTCTATTATTAATTCAATTTGTTTATTTCTTATTTTAAATGCTAGCATTTGAATAGCCTCTAAAATATCCGGTCTACTCGATTGGTTATTATCAATTGATTGGATGGCACTCAGTGAATCTGTATGTATAACTACCTTTTGATATGGATAGTCATAGTCCACTATCCATTTTAATGCTTTGAAAATTGCTATCATTTCGGTGGTGTATACCGAGATATTATCGGTGCAACGTTCATGGAATACATATTTTGCTTTTGGTACGGTAAACGCGCAAGCAGTTTTACCGGTGATTGGGTCCTTTGAACCATCGGTATAAATTTTTTCAAAGTTTTTATATTTACTATCTAGGTGTTCTAGGGTTATTGTTTTTATTATATTAGGGTCATCTCCTTTATCTATTTTATTTTTTAATTCACATGAGGTATTTACGGTTTTTATAATCCATGGTGGAAGAGTAGGAGGATTGTGTTTCACTATTTGAATTTTATCTAATTTATTTAGTTTTAATTCTTTCCCTACTCTGTAGCCAAAAGGGATTGTGTCATTTTTCCATTTTTGTGATTTTGCTCTATATTCGACACAATCCTCGAGGGTTTCTTTTGCTGGATTTTTTTGATTTTGTGAGCATCTAGCGTAATATTTTAATGAAAATTCGTCGCGCCTAAGTTGCAGCGGTTTTTCGCCTGCTTCAACTAATAGATTTTCCACTGGCGTGGACGTTAAAGCGCCTAAAGCTATTCGGAGACCTTTATACTGTATTTTATCTAGTTTAAGTTTAAGACTATTAGAGGCGGAGTTGAAAACCTGGCATCCGTAGTCTAGTATGGACCTGAGTAGAGATTTATACAACATTATCAGAGTTTCAGTGCCCATTCCAAAATTATTAGCCTGAACATATCTCATAAGGTTGAGTATAGGTTTAGATCTCTCCTCTAGGTAGTCAAAATGTTTTTTCCATGTTAATTTACGGTCAAATATCAATCCTAAAAATTTAACATGATTTTCAAATTTTATGGGTTGGTTGCCTACTGTGAGGTTGGTTGATGTTACTTTTCTCCAAACGAGATCGAAGGCTTTTTCAATGTCTAAAAATACCGCCAAAAGATACTGGTTTCTTGCTTTAGCTTTTTGAATTTCTGTTTCTAATCTGATTAAATGGTCAATCGTTGACCGACCTTTACGGAAACCACTCTGGTTGTCCTTGATAATATTATTTTTTTCTATGATGTATTTAAGTCTTTCATTTACCATGCTTTCCATTAGTTTACAAAAGTTTGAGGTCAGTGAGATTGGGCGATATGATTTAGGGTCTGATTTATTTTTATTGGGTTTAAGGATTGGGATTACATTTGCATTTTTCCAAGAAGATGGTAATTGTCCAGAGTCCCAAACTTGGTTTATTAGATCTAACACGATGTTTATCATGTTATCCGGCATGTGTTTAAACATTTCATATGAGATCCGGTCATCTCCCGGTGCGGTAGTTTTTTTGGTTTTAAGTACCTTTATTAGTTCCTCTTTCGTGAAGGGTTTATTAATAGATTTTTTATTATTATCGGGGTTTAGATCTTTTTCTATTGGGTTTTCCTTTTCAAATTTTTCCTTATGCAATTTAAATTCGGGTTCTAGATTTTGGTCGCTACTATCTTCCGCGAAGGACATTGCCAACAAGTTAGCTTTCTGTTTATTAGTTACCGCTTGCTTTTGGTTTTGGACAAGCGTAGGTAGACTAGTGACCTTAGTTCCTTTCATATTTTTGATTGTTTGCCAAACCTGCTTAACATTTGACCTGTGATTTAATTTTGAACAAAAGTCTTGAAAATATTCTTTTCGCGCTTTGTCTGTAATATTTTTGAAAGTTTTTAAAGCTTGTTTATATTCATCTAGATCATGGCTATTTTTTGTTTTATCGAATCTGCGTAATTTATTTCTTTTAACTTTTTTAGCTTCCGTGCATTGCGTATTCCACCAAGGACAATTTTTCCTTATATGGACTTTGCCTTTTGTTTTTGGTATGGCAGCATCTGCGATGGATGTAATTTGTTGGCATATGTTGGAGTTATAAATATTAATATCTTGGTGTTTTACGTCTTGAATCTTTACGTTCTGGCATATTTTGGAGAAAAGGTGCCAGTTGGCTTTATCATATATCCACCTTTGGGCCGTGCATACTTCATTTTTAATTGGTTTTGATTTTAATACAGTTAGAATTGGAAAATGGTCAGAACCGAGTGGATCTTCCAGAACTGCCCATTGACTATCTTTAGTGAGTGAAGGGGAAACAAAGGTTAGATCGATTTCGGAGGTGTTACCGTTGTTATCTAGACGGGTGCCTGACCCGTCGTTTAGTACTATGAGGTCCATATGTTGTATTAGGTCCTCTAAGACTTGTCCATTTTTATCAGTTTTAATAGACCCCCATAATGAAGACCTTGCATTATAGTCGCCTAGCAGGACTAAATTTTGATTTATATTATTAAAAAGTTTAGTATAATCCTGAAAGTTTAGTCTTTGGTCAGGGGGTCTATACATATTGACAATATTAATTTTATCGTTTTGACAATTTATGGTAACACCTGTTATTTCTATGTTTTCGGCTTGGAAGTCGATTTCCGTGTATGTTAATAAGTTTGAAACATAGACGGCTACGCCACCTCCCTTACTTTTTATTTTACCTTTATTGTTTTTTATTCCGTTTCTATTTTTAATTACAGGTGGTTGATATCCATTAAGTTTTATGTATCGGTTACCTTGAAAGTGTGTTTCCTGAATACATATAACGTCGGGTTTTTCGTTTTCGTCTAAGTAATTTTTTAAGGAATTCACGTTAGCGTAGAGCGAGCGCGCATTCCATTGAAGGATGTATAGACCCATTATATATACTTATTACTGGATGTTTTGTTTAATAACTATGGTTATGGCTACTTAATTAAATTCCGATGCTTTGAGATTAAGGTTGAGTTGACCGTTAAGGAATCCTAATAGTTGTTCTAAGATTTTTTCTTGATTTTTCTTTATGGATTTACCTTTATGGCCGTGCTGGGATAGGTCCAGGATGGCCTTTACAAACTGTATCGAATTTTTTGTTTTATTTTCTACTCTAGTGATTTTATCCTGCTGGGGAATTTTAGGAGTTTCTTTTATAGGTGAATTGTTTTTGTAACCAGTTTCCTCCTGGGGTGAGGATTCGTCAATTACCAATCGCGGCGGGGTTTTTAACATGTCGGCGTATGATAGGGCGTTATCTGAACTGTTGTTAATTGTCACGGATGTTTTTTCAGCAATATTTACCGGTGTTTTATCTTTAATTAAGTTGACCGCGTTTTTATTGTTTATTAAGTTGACAGGTGTTTCCTGCTTATCCGAGCAGTTGACAGTTTTATTTGTTTTTACTGCGTTTGAATTTAGACAAGTAGAAGCTTTGTTGTTTTGTGTAGCCATTTGCTTGGCTTCTTCAAATGTCATAAATTTTGCATACATATTTTCTAAAACAGTTTTTTGGTATATATATTGGGGGCATTTTTTATCGTTAGCCTGATGGTTAACCTTGCAGTTATTGCATTTAATAATTTGTGATTTACACATTTTGGTATCATGTTGTTCTGAGCATTTAATACAAGTTTGCTTTTGATTTTTGCAAGTCTTGGCATAGTGTCCTAATTTGGCACAGACCGTGCAGAACTTTGGATTAGGTTTATATTCTGCCAATTTATAATTTAAAGTATGATCCATTTTTAGCTCTTTTACATCTTTTAATTGGGAATCTAGTCTCACAATTAAAAAGCCAGGTTTTTGGACCTCTTTAAGGGAGACGTCGATTTTGTTATTCTGCTTAATAATTTGTTCCTGCTCTTTAAGGGATAATACATCCGTTTGTATGTATCGCCATATTGTCTTAAATATGTAGTATCGTAACGACTCGCCCCACTCTCGAGTCGCCCCATCACGAGTCGCCCCATATTAATAACGAGTCGCCCCACATTTAATAACGAGTCGCCCCACTCAATAACGACTCGCCCCACAAATGTAAAATATATAATATAAGTTTATAAATTTAATATTTTAAAATATATTTAATTAAATTTATAGTATAAATTTTTATATTTGCATATATTTTATTGCTAGAACTTTTTTTTTTAATTGGCGGTGGATCACTTGAGATTAAAGTGAACTCGTGTTCACTTCTTTAATTAATTGTGATAATTATAATTGAATATTTGCTTGTTTACAATCGCGATTAACTTTGATGGGATTAACAGTTTTAAAGGATGAAAAGTTAACCGACGTAGTTAATATTATAATGAAGTAATTAATTGTCTTAAATGTCAAATTGTCTGAGATTGGCATATGCTGTACAGATACTGGTTTTTGAACAAGATTATCGTAGCATGTACCTTCACTTTCAAAACGGTGTAAAACCTAATTATTTATTACGAAAATGTTACCATAATAAAGTTTTTAACAATAACAAAAACGTAGTTTTGTAGAAGTCTTGTATGAGAGGGCGGACAGGGTAGTGGGAGACAGGGAGAGAAGGGGAGGGAGAAAGGAGCAACGGGGAGGGAGAAAGGAGAAAGGATGAGAAAGAAAGGAAAAAATAAAAACGAGGGAGGCAGTACTAGTACAAATTATTCTTTAATTCGTACCTGAAAATCATTTAATAAGTGTCAATTCATTGATTTAATGAAAAAAGACTAAAATTATGTACATAAAAATCCAGTAAAAAGATATTTTGCATCCAAAATGATCAGAATTTTTACTGCTAGTATGCAGTAAGGTGTTTTCCTAAAGCGTATGTCTGTCCCCTTTACATATCAACTACAATGGTTGTTTTATGGTCTCTTGTTAACGGTCTCGGTGTAGTTTGAATAAGCAAGCACGTTAGAAATTTTTTAACAATAAGACAACCTAATTGTATTTTTTAACTTTTAGAAACCTGTTTTCGATAGTATGTAAGATTAACAGTATTCTACACAGTTTACAAGCAGCATTTAATAGTTTTACATTTAGAGTACAATTTCGATTAATTAAAACACCGAACAGTACAATATACCCAAATTTAAAAATTTATATTATCAATGCATTTATTTATATTATAAAGTATTAAATATATAAATTTCTATTATAAATTTTTTATTTTACATATGTGGGGCGAGTCGTTATTGAGTGGGGCGACTCGTTATTAAATGTGGGGCGACTCGTTATTAATATGGGGCGACTCGTGATGGGGCGACTCGAGAGTGGGGCGAGTCGTTATATATTCGCTGTCCTGACTTTTTTTATTGATTTTTTGGTGACTATTTTTACTTTTAAAGTTGGGGTCGTATAATGAAGCCGTTACATCGTACGGCCCTAGCTTTGTTGCGTCCAGTAGTTTGGAGCGCAACCTAGCTAGTGGCACATGTACCATGTAGCAACTTTTGAGCCTCCTAAATTTGAAGGACTCCTTGCTTTTGTCCCCTAGGAAGCTCAGTATCATGTATTGAAAACTGAGCGCCATGATATTGAGGAAGGCCCTGTTACTAGACTTTATTACCACAGTTTCTTCAACCGGATAATCATTTTTGTTTATCTGATTTTGAGAGACCTTTTGTTAGCTCACCTGACCCGAAGGGTCATGTGAGCTATTGCCATCACTTGGCGTCCGTCGTCGTCCGTCGTCGTCGTCGTCGTCGTCCGTCGTCGTCGTCGTCGTCGTTAACTTTTCTTCAAAAATCTTCTCCTCCAAAACCACTGAAGGGATTGCTTTGAAACTTTGCATACATCATCAGTAAAATGCCCTCTACCAAGTTTGCCCAAATCATGGCCTCAGACCAACCAACATGGCCGCCATGGCTAAAAATAGAACAGAGGGGTAAAAATACAGTTTTTTGCTTATAGTTCAAAAAGTATAACAGATACAGGAAAACCGAAGAGACCTTCCTTCTTCAGCATCTAAAGCTCTACAAAACACTCCATTGGGTCAAAGTTGTATGATGACTCCTTGTAGGAGTTATTGCCCTTTAAATGTCAAAATTGATGATTTTTGCCATTTTTGCCTCAAAATCTTGAAAATTATTAGAACTAGAGAAAAAGTTAGCATTGCTTAATTGTTCAGCTCTATGAGGGCTACAAAAATGACTTAAAGGTCAAGATTGTCTGATTAACCGTTTAAGAGTTATTCCCCTTGAACTGTTTTTTTTAATCAGTTTTAATTGATTTTTTAAAATCTTCTCCTCTGAAACAACTGAAAGTACTGCTTTGAAACTTTGTACACATCATCTGTCAAATGTCGTCAACCAAGTTTGCACCAACCATGGCTGCAGATTAACCAACATGGCCACCATGGCTAAAAATAGGATGGGGGGGGGGTGGTAAAATACAGTTTTTGGCTTATATTTAAAAAAGTGTAACAGATACTGGAAAACTGAAGAGACATGCCTTCATCTGCATCAAAAGCTCTACGAAACACTCCATTGGGTTGAAGTTGTATGATGACTCCTTATAGGAGTTATTGCCCTTTAATTGTCGAAATTGATTATTTTTGACATTTTTGCCTCAAAATCTTGAAAATTATTAGAACTAGAGAAAAAGTTAACATTGCTTAATTTTTCTTCTCTATGAGGGCTACAAAAATGACTTAAGGGTCAAGATTGTCTGATGAACCATTTAGGAATTATTCTCCTTGAACATTTTTTTAATCAAATTTACTTGATTTTAAAAAATCTTCTCCTCTTAAACCAATGAAAGGACTGCTTTGAAACATTGCATACATCATCTTTAGGATGTCCTCTACCAAAATTGTCTAAATCATGACACCTGACTACCTACATAGCTACGTTGGATTAAAATAGAAAAAATGAAAAAAGGGGGGGGGGTCGAGAGAGTTTTCGACTGATAGTTAAAAAAATATAACAGGTACAGAAAATTTGAAGTGAACCTCCCTTCTCCCTCTAACCATCAAAAGATCCTCCTTATAGGAGTTATTTCACTTAAAAGGTCAAAATTAATGATTTTTGCAGAAGTGTTGGGCAATTCCTTATAGCAAAGAAAAGCTGGATAAAAAAGGGTTGTTTGGTTTCAGGTTCAGGTGAGCGATACAGGCTCCTGGGAGCCTCTAGTTGTTTGGAGGTCTGATGAGGGGAGTCGGGGCTGGAAAGTTTTCTTTTTTGGTTAGGCATGATTGAGCGGTTTAAAAATTTTAACTAATAAAATGAAGCAACTTTTTTTTTTAGGAAGGGAGAAAAACTTATTTATTGACCTAATTTGTATTGGGAGTAAACTGAGATTTTAACTTAAATAACTGCTATTTGCAGACAGATATAATTTAAGTCAAATAGAAACTATTTAAAAGGGAACAGAAATATGTAAAAAAAAATTAATAAAAATACTTATCGTCGCTATGTATGCTGGCAACCACGAAGATACTGAAAAACTGCTACGCAAGTAGAGAGTAGAGAGTTATTCCAGACACTGGAGACGGTCCTATTCGTTCGAATGCTACGACACGAATGAAAAGAAAAAAGGTATTGCAACCCAGAAAGGAGCATCGTTTTATTGCAGTCATGTAGAGATGTATTAACACGTGATTACAAGCCTATGAAGGAATGCTCCTCCCATCGTTAAGTTTTTCCCGCCACACCTATTGATTGGATTGTAATAGGTGTGTTGCTTTTGATACACGGGGCCACCCACCTGTCAATTAAGTCACATCAGGCGTTCAAAGGAATGACAATAGACACTGAATACTCGCATTGTGCAAGTCCGATTGTTGTTGAATTTCTAGACAATTATATTATCTGTCAAATGAACAATTGTGTGAACCCAAAAAAATAAAACTGGAACGTCACAATAACGATGTCAATATATGTTGCAAGACATTGTTTTTATGGTTTTTAATGCATTGGAAATAAGTATTTTCTCACTAAAAGTTAGTGGTAAGCATATACTGCATGTGCGAGTCATACATGTAAATCGCGGTTACCCGCCCCTTTAAGGGAGGTAACACCACTTAATTCGCAATCGGCGAATTGGAGATTTATTAGGAAAATACACTTTTGTGTTACATATAATGGATGTAGTGTTGTGGATTACATTATTGTTTCTAATGATAAAATTTTGCTTATTTTACTGTACATGATTTCACTTCTTTATGAAACCATTGTATGTTATTTGTTCATTGTTAACAAATTTTCATGTAAAGAGCAGCTTTCAAAATTCATTGGAACCACTTCCATGTAAATTTATATCGACAAAAGAATCAGTCTAACTGTATTCCCAGAATATAAATAGCATTGAAAGTAAACAAAAACTTGATAAATTTATGACAACTAAATTTAATGACATTTCCTGATTCCTTAACCACAATTTTACAAGAAAATGCCAAAAAATCAGCTTAAATTGTTAAACCCCCTAGCAACATTACAAAAAAATATAAAAAAAAAATAAATAAAATAAAACTAGACACTGGTTCTCAGATTCATGTAAAGATCTCAGGAACACAAAAAAAAAAAAAAAAAAAAAGTAAAAATAATGAAAAACTTGTAAATAAATTTCCCGGAAAAGATTAATATAGGAAAAATTCTATTCATTTAGATCAAAATATAGACATCTTTGCAAATTTGAAGAAAAGTCATATAAAAACTAAATTTGTTCTGAATTAAGAAACAACTGTGCTAAGATCCAAATGTATTTTGGCACATGATAAATAAACTTGAAAGGGAATCAGCTGGTCAAATTGAAGACACTGATATTCTAAAGGAAGAATTCATATCATTTTACAAAAAACTAAATAAAGCTGACACTGCATATAGTAATAAACAACAAAATATCACTCGGGAATTTGAGACCCTAAAATCAAATATTAACTTCTCAGTCTCAGGTGAGTCTAACAATGAAATCACCTGTGAGGAGATGATAAAAGCAATTAAATTACTTAAAAATGGTAAAAGTGCATCATCAGACCTCATCTCTAATGAAATGCTGAAGAATAGTACCACAGCATTAATTAAACCACTCTGTAAACTTTTTAATTTTGCACATGGTATCTTCCCTAAATCTTGGAATGAAAACTATTTAGTTTTATTACATAAAAAAAAAAAAGGTAATAGATTTGACCCTAATAATTATAGGGGAATATCTATCAGCTCAAACTTAGGAAAATTATTTAATAAGATTATATACAATCGACTTTTGGAATTTGAATAATCACTTTCTAATAAGTAAGAACCAAATAGGATTTAAAGAGAAGTGCAGGCTTTCTGATCACATTTTTACTCTAAAAACTATCACAGATAACTATAAAATGAAAAATCAAAGTGTTTGCAGCCTTCACTGACGTAAGAAAAGTCTTTGACACAGTGTGGAGAATTGGTTTTTATTTATAAACTGCTAAAACATAACACTCCTAATGAAATACTTAAAATTATATACTCCACGTATACTGATACTATGAAAAATTAAATTTTCAAATGATCTAAGTGAGCCATTAATATCTGAAAGAGGTGTTAAACAAGGTGATGTTTGGAGTCCTCTTCTCCTTAACTTTTTTATAGATGATATAACAAAAAGCTGGAAAACAACATATATTACCCAGTGGTCTTGGGTGGTATTAGAGTAAGCATTCTTCTTTATGCTGATGATATTGTACTAATATCTCGGAGTAAGGAAGGGTTGCAAAACTGTCTCATTGCCATGCAGGAATACTGTTCAATATGGCATTTACATGTAAATACTGATAAATCCAAAGTAGTAGTATTTAATTTGAATGGTAAAACCTTTTTAAACCAATTAAAAAGTAATAATTTATATATCTAGAAACAGTATCTCAGTACTGTTTATCTAGGCATTTTAATAAAATGTAATAGCAACTTTATTCTAGCTATTAACACGTTGATAGAAAAAGCCAAAGAGCATATTTTGAAAATTAAAAAGCTAATTGGATTAAATAACCCTTGCAAATTATTAGTAAAACTCTTTGATACACTAATTTTACCCATTATCACATACTGCAGTTAAATATGGAGTATTTTCTCCAACTTTAAAGATACTGAACCATTTGAAAAATTACATCTTAATTTATAAAAGAAATTATAGGTGTACATTGCTAATGATGCATGTCGAACTGAACTATGTCGACTTCCCTTAAAAAGTAAAATTCTGTACTCAAGCATCAAATATCTAGAATATATTATAGACTCAGACAATTCTTTAGTAAAAACTATTTTTGAAAATTCTGTTCACTCAACCAATTGGTTTATCAAACTGAAAACAGTATTAAATAATTTAGGTTTTTCCTTTCTAAATCATGATTTAAGCTCACTTAAACAATACTTAAATCAAATAAAATTAGATTAAATGATCAAAATCTCCAAAATCAAAATACACTTATAGACACATCTCCAAAACTAGAATTTTTTCAAAATTTTTGTTTTTAAATAGGATGCAGACCTCGCTATTTAGATATCTTAAAGAAAGCTAAAAACAGGGCTGCTCTTTGTAAAATTCGTTTCAGTGCTCAAAATCTAATGATAGGAAAGTGAAGATACCAAAAACTAAATAGAAAAGATGGAAACTGTCTGGTTTACAGTGCGGGAGAAATTGAAAATGAAGAACACTTTCTGTTGCATTGCAAACATTATAAGCTGATAAGAAGTACATTTCTTAAGAAAATCAAAAGTTTAATCCCAAATCTTTTAACAAATCCCTATTGTGTTTTTTGTTGAATAGCAAATCTGAATTTTGTCTAAAACTTACTGCTACATTTATTTTAGAATGCTTTGAATTAGGAGGGGGTTGTATCATGTAAAACGTAATTTTAATTGGTTATATCATCTGTATACTATATAATATAATATAATAATAAATACAATTAATGTAAAGAATTGTATTACATTTGTATAACACACTTTGTATTGATCCTTTAAATTGTTGTGCCTTAACATGTACTGTACCATGAGTTTGTGCTAGTAAATATTTGTATTCGTATTTGTATTTTGTCCACATTTTCTTTTAAAATATATTATTGTTCTGTATTCACAGGAATGAATACACCTTAATTTTCTGCAACCATTTATGTTAATAAAGGTACCAGTCATACCGGACCCACCTTAACTAAGACTGGTTACAAAATTTATTGAACTACCGGCATCAGTTTCATTTTACATTTCTTTTATGGTAACCATTGTTTTTGCAACAATATGATATGGCCAGTTAAAATAAATGAATTGCATGCATCTCTGGCAATTTTTATTATCAAAATAATTTAACATCTTATTTCTTGGCACACGCCAGCTGGGCGTCCATAGTTCTGCGTTTTAGAGGCCCAGACGATCCAACACGCAGCGGGCACCGGACTACCTGTTTAATTCAGAGACTAATTTCACATTGGTATGGCAACACATTCCGCCATGGAAATAATTGTCAATTGAAGATATAAAATCTCTTGGAATGCAGAAATCTAATGTTTTTTCAAAATTAATATTAGAATCCCTTCATGTAACTAAATTTTAACTGTTTACACATAATTTACACTTTATATCTTTATAAATGTTTGTTGCTTTTAATTCTAGTATATACATGCATATTAGCAAAACACTACAGATTCCGAATGCTATACAAGTATGGCAGGTCAAACATCTTGTAATATATTTTGCTAAATCGTTAATGAAATTGGTACTTCGCTTCCTTTTCTCGAATATTTTCAGGTATTGGGTCAGCTTGGAGCTTGTGAATTGAGGAGCCTTGCAAGGAAACACAAGTTCTGCCTTGTTTGCTTATACATCATAAGGAATGCATTAACTCAATGGTTATATTGGAACCTTTATTAAATTGGAAGACCCTCCAAAAATTTATTATGATAAATATTGGGCGGAAAGATCTTGGTAATGTATTGGTTAGAATGCAGTTATTATTCTCTGGTCGCTGGAAATTTTTAAATAATTTGACAAATTGTGTTCGTGTTATTGACCAAAAAATGTTACATAAACAAATATTTAGACAAATCTACATGCTGCAATTATTTAGTTTACTATGACATATACATACTAAAAATTCGTATTAAATTGGAAGACCCTCCAAAAATTTATTATGATAAATATTGGGCGGAATGATCTTGGTAATGTATTGGTTAGAATGCAATTCTGTATGTTATTATGCTCTGGTCGCTGGAAATTTTTACATAAACAAATATTTAGACAAATCTACATGCTGCAATTATTTAGTTTACTATGACATATGCATACTAAAAATTCGTAATTGTATATCTGTTCTGCAAATATTTAGTTAAATTTATATACTAGAGCAAGTTTTCCCACCGTAGGTCAGGATGTTCTCCGGCTTTCTCCCCCAATAAAAAACTGAACGCCATTATATAGTTGAAAAATTGCTGTAAGTGGCGTTCAACAACATACAAACCAACAACATAAGTATACTATAAGTTCTGAATTTGTATATACATTCAAGCACAGACATTCATGTGCTATTTCAATTTGTTATTCATTTATATTGACGTAGATATGCCATATATAAACTAGAAATATATTATATTGAATATAACAGTGCTATTTCAATTTGTTATTCATATATATAAATATGCCATATATATACTAGAAATAAATTATATTATATATTAGTTATATATCAGTTATATATTAGTTATAGATATATATTTAACAGTATTGGCACAGCTGTGCAGTTCAAACCCCCCCATTCTGTGGCGGTTGACTGAAACGACACATGACGAGCATCTGTCATTTCAGTCAATTTGGCAGATTTTTCACTGCACTGGCCCCCCTTTTTATTAACTGTCAACTAGCAAATATCTAAATTCTGGAGTAACCACTGTTTCCCAGGGTTGCTCATCCCCCATATATATCAGTTGCTAATTCATTTATGGTCTGCCATCAAGTTGCGGCGACCAATATATAGACTTGAACTTTAATCTTATCTTATATTTCAAATATATATATTTATTTATTTATCTATTTATTTATCTATTTATTTATTTATATATATATTTATTATTGTACTTGTATAATAAAGCTGTGGCCAAATACTGCCAATCTAGATCTTTGTTTTTATTCAGCATTCTCTGAGATAAGTGAATTTAATGTATTCAGCATTAAATTCCTTTATCGAAGGAAGACTGACTAGTATAGTTGTTGGCTGTTGTTGCTTTCGCTCAACATGATTGGTGATTGGTTAAACCTGTCTTAAAATAGAAAAACCAAATCGAGGTTCGGTCTTTTTGAAAATCGTCTGCAAGGAGGTGACAGGAAAAATGTCGGTTTGGCAATCTAAATTTTTTAGACCCTCCCACCCACCTCCATTACATAACACGCACAACGTTAATACATTTTGTAATATATTTTGCTAATCATCTTGTTAATGAAATTGGTACTTCGCTTCCTTTTCTTGAATATTTTCAGGTATTGGGACAGCTTGGAGCTTGAGGATTGAGGAACCTTGCAAGGAAAAAGCACAGTCTTGTTATCGCCGTGGAGTGTGAGAAGCGTGCAAATGGTGGTTTCGGACAATAAGGCAGATTTTTCACTGCACTGGCCCCCCTTTTTATTAACTGTCAACTAGCAAATATCTAAATTCTGGAGTAACCACTGTTTCCCAGGGTTGCTCATCCCCCATATATATCAGTTGCTAATTCATTTATGGTCTGCCATCAAGTTGCGGCGACCAATATATAGACTTGAACTTTAATCTTATCTTATATTTCAAATATATATATTTATTTATTTATCTATTTATTTATCTATTTATTTATTTATATATATATTTATTATTATACTTGTATAATAAAGCTGTGGCCAAATACTGCCAATCTAGATCTTTGTTTTTATTCAGCATTCTCTGAGATAAGTAAAGAGATACCATGTACACGATTGTATTAGTGTGTATTTATTAAGGTTCAACGAACACATGTTTTTGCTTACACGTATGTGTTATTGTTTTGGGATGCGGTGTGTTCGAATGTTTATCCGGGTATTGGCTAGTTTATAGTGAGCATATTGTGATAGCACGGACAGATTATGACGGGTATAGGCGGGAGAAGTTTTCGTGTTAAGGTAGAGACCATAGCTGGTCATTCGAAGCTCGGATTTTAGTGCAGCAAACTAGAAAAATAAATTAATAATTCATAAAATGTGTTTGTATGTTTTTAATTCTTATTCTTTTTTTCTTGTAAACTGTTATGTACGACATTATGTATTTGTAGTGTTATGATCTTGCAATTTTTGTAATGTTTAAAAAATAAATGTGTTGCACGCATAGGCGAGCTGTTCCTATACATGTGTTTGTTGCTAATTAATAAATACTTTATGTTCGGTTGAGTTTGACGAAATAGAACATAAAGCTGTTTTCCCTTCTGGAGCAGATAACTATGGAACGCCAAATTAACATATATTCAATTAATTGTACCTATTTTCAAATAATTGAAGATATCTTCAATCATTTGAAGATATCTTCAATTCAATTGTACCTATCTTCAAATAATTAAAGATATCTTCATATCAATTGAACCTATCTTCAAATGAATTATACCTAGGTGCAATTTAATTGATTCATTTGAAGATATCTTCAATTCATTTGAAGATATCTTCAATTCAATTACACCTATCTTCAATTGAATTGAAGATATCTTTAATTCACTTGAAGATAGGTCTAATTCCAACATCTCAATAATTCATTTGGAGATATCTCCAATTCATTTGAAGATATCTTCAATTCAATTACACCTATCTTCAATTGAATTACACCTATCTTCAATTGAATTATATTATAATACAAATTTGATTAAGTGCAATTGAAGATACCTAGGCACAATTGAATTGAAGATAGGTTTAATTCAATTGAAGATAGGTTCAATTCGATTGAAGATAGGTTCAATTCAATTGAAGATATCTATAATTGAATTGAAGATATCTTCAATTGTGCTGAATTGTACCTAGGTACAATTGAATTGAAGATAGGTATAATTGAATTGAAGATAGGTATAATTGAATTGAAGATATCTATAATTGAATTGAAGATAGGTATAATTCAATTGAAGATATCTTCAATATTTGAAGATAGGTACAATTAATTGAATATATGTTAATTTGGCGTTCCATAGATAACCACTTCCCTGTTTTACGCGGGGCTTGTTTTACTCGGTTTTCGGTTTTTGTGTTGTGTGTGTTTGCTTTGTTGTTGTCCCATTTTTTATTAAGCATGGTTTTTTGTTTGTAATTGACTTATCGTTTTATGATCACTTCCAAGTATTTTCGATTATTTTTTTCCTATAGATATCTTGGTATAAAAAAACATATTTTTAAAGCGATTTCATAAAACCATAAATGCAAATATTGGTTCATATTTATACATGAGTTGAAGAATTTTTTTTTATTCGCCTTGATTGCCAAATTAAATAAAATCAAATTATACAAAAACAAAAGAAAACCAGAATGCGATTTGAAGGAATTTGAACAAAACAGTAAACATAATATTGTAATTTTTCATTCATAACAAAGGCCAATGTTGGATGGCAAAGCCACTGGTACAGATCATTCGACATACCGATAAGTGTAAATATAAAACTACTCGCAATCATATGGTTTCATTCAGAACTCGAATTTGATAAGGAATTGACCCTATGAAATTCCAGGGAAATGATGAAGTAATTGGCAATGCAGCATAACAATGCACAACATACAATACTGAATAGAAATAGCACTTTATAACTTGGGGAACTTGATAAGATCTGGCATGTCGAAAACAGAAATGTTATATATCACTTAAAGTCACAATAAGTGCAACTAAAAAATTGTATAATATGGATACTGTAATATTTTTTTTACGAATTCAGGAAGGATGTGAAGAATTATTGTTGTATCAAGGAAACGTATATTCGTTTCATATAGTTTATATTGTTGATTTCCTCGTAACCATTTAAGCAAAAATTATTCCGGGAGTTCCTATCCTTAGAATATAGGATCAGTATATCAAACAACGAATGTAAGTATAAAAATAGTCTAAACAAACCACAATACAGCTAGTTAATATAGGTTGATTTAGGAATCAAGCTTGATAAGTTTACAGCCATTTATTAAAAAATTTCGGGTGGTCAAAATATCGAACAAAATTGGTTAGCGACAATAATAATTGACAATGTAGGCAAATGATATTTTCTATATAAATTCTGCAAAATAATAAAAATTCTACAAGAAACCGACAAAAATTAATATGTGTTACAGCTGTTTGTAAATGCATATATTCGCGTCAGATTGATTCATTAGCGAACGTTGAACACTTATAAGTAGTACTTTTCAAATAAAGCAAAGTTTTAATTGTATACCTTTATACTTCTACAAGTGTAATGATTTGATGACAAATGTATGGGTATATGGTACAGTCATCCTCTTCATTATACATTGTGCTTACGGTCATTTGTCTTACAAGCAAGTAAAATGGTCAATGAAGATTTTTATAAAGGCAATATATGATATACTAATTAAATTATAAATATTTCACCAGAGATATACTCAACTTCAGTGTTACATGACAGTTCAATGAATGCACTGTATTTGCGAACATTTGATAGTTTAATTTATAGGAAAAATTCATCATTTTCCAAACAAAAACATCGTCGATATTGTATTACATTCCGCCATCCTACTTTGACAAAGGAATCGGCACCATCCACAACGAAACAACAAAAGCCTAATACGTATTTTACACACAAAATAAGCAACAAAGATTTTTTTACCAATTAATTAAAAACTTACAGTCACACAATCATATTTATTTTTATTTATAACAGACAGAAGGACGGGATTGTTGTCAAGATGGCAACCTTTAAACAAGTCTGTCGAGCAATATTTGTACTACCACTGACCGCTGGTAACCTTTTATGGAAGAATCGTCAACAGTTCTCACATGATGGAAGTATTTCTGGCTTACTTATGTTAACTACTTTAGTAACCTTGGTAGCCGAAATGACATATATTTTCAAATCTGCCAGATATGAAAAGGAACATCTCACAAAACCGTTTTTAATCATACTGAACGGACTTGGAATTATGACTTGTACGGCGGTTGTAGCGATTGAAAGATCTAGAAGCAGATTGTTACCAAGCCCACATACAATTAACTTAGCTCTAAAACTGAAATTTTTGTACCTGTTTTGTTTTGGATGTTTAATATACCGTATTTTTCAAGTCATAACACAAATCAGATGTAAAGAATTTATGTATGAATACGTCCGTTTTGTTCAAAAAATAATTTTGGAAAGTGTTGCAATACTGTTTAACTTAGTCCAAGCTGCGTTTGTCAGTTATTTTGCAGGACGTCAATTAAAAAGCTCTTTGTACATCTTTTACAGCTTTGTCATTATTTCAGTTGCAAATATTTCCGATTGGACTCATCATGAAGCAGCTGAACACGGAAACACAAGCAAACAATATGACGTATGTGTTTATAACAATTCAGATTACGTTGAAAGAGACTTGTTTGAAACAATTAAACCTTTTATAGAACCAACACTTTTAGAATACCCTTTGCTCTGCATGATCTTTTTATCTGAAATGTGGCCAAACCGTGAACAAAGTAATGATAACACTGCCACGAATCAGTTGCTATATGGACCGGATTTATCAAAACAAGTTATCTGGAGCATTCAGACTGAAGATGAGCTATCTGGAATATCTTCACATAATATGCGGAATATGGAGGACTGTTCCGATTTTGATAGAAATTACGAAAATATGCCATTACATCCACAATTACATAGAAATTCAAGTGGTCAGGCTTGTAACTTAAGAGCATTTTGCGTTCTAACTTTTAGTGTTTTATTTTCTTCTCCACGCATAATTATAGAACTACTACAGATTTTTGGAATCTTAAACGAGTACTTCATTCTATCCAGTGTTGTAACTATTATAGAACACATTGTTATGGTGATTGCAATAATAATGTGCTTTTACGCACTGGAGAGTCAATGCAGGCCAAGTAAGGGACACAATTCGTATGATATAACAAGTGTTCTCCTAATTATCAGCTTTCTGGTATCAAATTGTGTGTATACTCTCCATTTGATGATGCATATTTTTCCAGAAAAGTACTTAAGTTACAAAACAGGCATACACATCGCAAAGGAATTAGCCACGATATTAGAATTGTATTTTCAAACTGTCTACATTTTACAAATGAGAAAGTACAGAATTCTAAATAGTAGTAATGGTCTTTTTTCAGTTCGTAACGTATGTCTGTTTTTGGCTTTTACAAATTTGAGCCTTTGGTTTTCCGACACATTTCTTCTTGCTCAATTTATCTACACATTTAATGACCCCGATTTGGTCGAAATTAAGACATTCAACAGATTTTCATTTCCATTCGTTATGTTTTATAGATTTGAATGCTTTATGTCTTTATATTCTTTATATAAGGCATAGTATGTTTTGTTAGATATTAGCTGAATTGTGACTTTAATTTCTTTAAAAAAACCCCTAAAATATCATATTAAGCCAACATTATTTGTTTATTTTAAATTCTGAAAATATTAAGTTCTTAACAATGTTTATGCACATAAATGAATGTTAGTTTTTCGTTTGGAATACGGTAATTGCAAATCTTTTGAAATAATTTTTCATTACTGTAAAAATAATTCAATTGACATTGTAATTTATCTGTATGTTGATTATCCTTTACAAGACTGTACCACCTTGTAGATTTATATTTATCACAGGTAGAAGAAATTGCTTAAAGCTACTCAAAAACAGAACATACAACAGTAGGGTATCACCAGCCCAGTAGTCACACTTCGGTGCTGACAGGAATATCATTGATTCTTTCATTGATATAGTCAATGTCTAAATTTACTGCCCTGAAATTTCGAAAATTATTTTAATTCTAAGGTTTTTCTATTTTCAAGGTGTAGATAGCCTTAGCCGGATTTTGGTATAACGTTTTGGAATTTTGGTGATAAAAGCTCTACAACGTCTTATTCATTTGGATTTTAAATATTGTTTGGGTTCGAGCGCCACTGATGAGTCTTGATTAGACGAAACGAGCGTCTGGCGTAGTAAATTTTATTAACCTTGGTATCTTTGATGACATTTTATTTAAAATAAGCCTAAGTTTAGGTCTAGTTCTTCATTACAATATTTCAGTTATTAATTGTAATTTTGTATGACATCACTGCCTCGATAGTGGACTAGCCCACCTAGGCATGCTGGCGATCATGGGTTTGATGACCTTCCCAATGAAACTTGCTAGTACTATGTGTACATTGCAACAAAAGTCATGTATTTGCAATGTAAATAGTAAAACCTGTTGATTGGCACACTCAATGCAGAGCGAAAAAAGGGTCTCGGACGATAGGTGGTTGGTTCATGTAATATTCATTTAAGGGATCCCAGAATTATGGTCTTATAACGTATGTTTTAAAAGAGCACTGGGTACTCCTGCTCATTCCAGAAAAGAAAAAGGGAAACCATGATATAGCTGAAAAATTGCTACGATCTGGATTAAATTTCATTTAAACAAACACTGAAACATAACATAAAGCCCTGTTTTTGCACTGATATAGCTGAAAAATTAAAGTCTGTTAAACGTCAAATTAAATGTTACAAAGTTACCATATTTACAGTCTTCAAAGTACAAGACTTGGTAAACCATCTGAACTCTTAAAAACAGATTTAAAATCTGTCACAAGTGATAGAAATAACTTACACGACCTAGTTGGTCTTAAATGAAAAGTTTCATAATGTGGACAAAAACTTGATATTCTTCACAAAATTCTTGATAAAAAAAATCCAAACTTCTTGAACACTCTTCAATTAATAACTTCATGTTTTAGGCAGATCTTCAATTTGTCTATAAATACCCAGCAAATTTATTTGTATAAAATGAGACAAGTTTATTGCACAAAACAGGAACACTCCACAAACAATGTGTAAAAATCCACATATATCTTCAAGCATTTCAATAATTCTATATCTCCTCACTAAGAACTTCATGAACTTCTTTCATCTGAAAATATTCTGCAAACTATAAATTTAACATCTGCTGTCTACTATTTACATGACCTTAAAGGAACCACCATATTAAAAAAACTATTATATATTTATAATTTTAATTGTGACATCATACAATGATCATGCTTAAAATTCTAATTACTAAATTAGAATAAATGACAATTTACTAGAACTACAAGCCAATTATTATTCTCTAATTCCATAACATTGATACAAAAACTTGTTTTATTTACTTACATAACAACATGAATAAACGTATAGCAACTATAGGTTGTTTGTTTGAATGGTATTTAAAGCCACTTTCAACAATGTTCACTATACCGTTGCATTCAGTTTTTGGGGTGGAAGCTGGAGTTCTCTGAGAAAACTCCAACCTTATGTTGGAAACTGGCAATCCATGTCAGTTGAGATTGGAGTAGAGAACACTCTGCCTACATTTCGACTCGAACCTGTAGCATATGTGTTAACAGGCGTGTGATCAATAGAAGATCACTAACTACCTGTACCTATGCCCATGCAATTATAGGTTTTGTTTGTTTGTTAGAATGTTGTTTAACACCACTTTCAGCAGTTTTTCAGCTATAACATGGCGTCCAGTTTTCATTGGGGGAGAAAGCTGTAGTACCCAGAGAAAACCCCTGACCTTTGGTAGGAAAACTGGCAATCCTTGTCAATTAAGATTGGAGTTGAACGCACCCTGCCTGCAGTAAGGCTTGAACCCACAATCTCAGTGTTGAAAGACCACGTGATCAATATTAGAAGAACTACCCTTAACCACTCAGCCAACAAGGCCCTTCGCAAAGGTTAAACTACATATAAATTATAGGTAACCTATGATAACAACTGTCTGTGACATGACATGAAATATTGAAATTCTATTTATATCATGAAAATATTCAGTAAATTTGCTTTTGATATGTACATCATAAATAAATTCTTGAACTGAAAATAAAACACAGTATTTTTATACTAACTATGTAATATCATGTATCTCTCATATAAACATAGTTTTGAGGTAAATGTTTTATTTCCTTTTTACTGTGTATGTTTTTGTCATCTGATGTTTTCATTGCAGAATTACTTATTATTTGTTTATCCTCATAAGTTTCTGTCACTTTTACTTCACCCTCATCACATAATTCAGTCACTTTCACTTTTGAATTTTCTAAGCCTTGTCTCAGTATTGTTTCTTGATCAGCTTTCTGCTTTAAAAGGGAGTAAGCCCACAACAGATCTTCTTTCCAAAGTTCTTCATCAACAGGATTAATGTGAACAGCTCTGGAAAAACTTTTCAGTGCCTTAAATGAGAGTTTGTACTCGCATTAAAATGTGTTTTTAATCTGGAAAGCTTAAAACATATATAATGTATATTAAATATGATTTATGGTTCAACTGGTTTACAGTAAATGTACTGTCTAAATTAGTTAATGTAAGGTACACATGATAAATTTAATCAATTAATTTAACAAGTGTGGACACAGAAAAACGTCTCGCCTGCATTCCGCATCAGTAACGAAAATAAATTTCGTCATAAGCTTTACGTAAATAGCATTAAATATCAGCAGCGGCCTGTATACAAAATATTGTCACCATACCCTGCATAGTTACAGGGGAACAGCCGTAACCCAAAAACTTTAACATAGTCGCTGGACCGTGAAATTGAGGTCAAGGTCAGGTGGAACCTACCAGACAGTCATGTACTATTCATCAGCAACCTATATACCAAATATTGTCATCCTACCATGCGTAGTTACAGAGGAACTATCATAACCCAAAAACTTTAACGTAGTCGCTGGACCATGAAATTGAGGTCAAGGTCAGGTGACACCTATCAGACAGTCATGTACTAGTCATCAGCAACCTACACACCAAATATTGTCATCCTACCATGCGTAGTTACAGAGGAACTGTCGTAACCCAAAAACTTTAACGTAGTCGCTGGACCGTGAAATTGAGGTCAAGGTCAGGTGACACCTACCAGACAGTCGTGTACTAGTCATCAGCAACCTATACACCAAATATTGTCATCCTACCATGCGTAGTTACAGAGGAACTGTCGTAACCCAAAAACTTTAACGTAGTCACTGGACCGTGAAATTGAGGTCAAGGTCAGGTGACACCTACCAGACAGTCATGTACTAGTCATCAGCAACCTACACACCAAATATTGTCATCCTACCATGCGTAGTTACAGAGGAACTGTGGTAACCCAAAAACTTTAACGTAGTCGCTGGACCGTGAAATTGAGGTCAAGGTCAGGTGACACGTACCAGACAGTCATGTACTAGTCATCAGCAACCTATACACCAAATATTGTCATCCTACCATGCGTAGTTACAGAGGAACTGTCGTAACCCAAAAACTTTAACGTAGTCACTGGACCGTGAAATTGAGGTCAAGGTCAGGTGACACCTACCAGACAGTCATGTACTAGTCATCAGCAACCTACACACCAAATATTGTCATCCTACCATGCGTAGTTACAGAGGAACTGTGGTAACCCAAAAACTTTAACGTAGTCGCTGGACCGTGAAATTGAGGTCAAGGTCAGGTGACACGTACCAGACAGTCATGTACTAGTCATCAGCAACCTATACACCAAATATTGTCATCCTATCATGCGTAGTTACAGAGGAACTGTCGTAACCCAAAAACTTTAACGTAGTCGCTGGACCGTGAAATTGAGGTCAAGGTCAGGTGACACCTACCAGACTTTCATGTTCTAGTCATCAGCAACCTATACACCAAATATTGTCATCCTACCATGCGTAGTTACAGAGGAACTGTCGTAACCCAAAAACTTTAACATAGTCGCTGGACCGTGAAATTGAGGTCAAGGTCAGGTGACAGGTGACTGACTGGCAAGTACTCATCATAAGCTACCTCTGGACCAAATTTGATGGACCTAGGGCTTGGGCTTACAAAGATATGAAGCAAGATGTCAAGTGTTTACGCCGCCGCCGGATTCCCATACATATGTCTCGCCTCCAGCGACTTTCGTCGCAGGCGAGACAAAAATTGCTCTTAGTGTAGTTTCTATAAATTTCAAAGGAACAGTAAAAATATGAATATTAATATTAAATTTCCCAAAAACTTACAGTTTACTATACTACTTTAAACATAATGTTATAGATGCTTTTAAATTTTATAAGTGCTATGTGCTTTGTCCAAAAAAAATCTTATGCAACCCAGTTATCTGACATCTTACTACCTCCCCTGCTCTTACCTTGGATTACTTTCTGATTACCTCCGCACCACATTGTTTATTTTTGTTTGAATGGTGTTTAGCACCAATTTAAACAATTGTTCAGCTATATTATTGGGTCCAGTTTTTATTGGGTGACGAAGCCGGGTACCCAGGGAAACACCCGGACCTTTGGTAGGAAAACTGGCAAATCCTGGTTTCACTTTTTAATGTCAAACTGCCCTTAACTGGACTCTTTTTAATGTCAAATTACCTGCCCACCATGTTGGTTATATGACATACATGTACATGTTTAACTTCATGGAGCCCTAGCTGGCCCAATATTTAATGTGGGATGGCATGTCCACTATGTAGATTTTTTTAAATACTTGTCTAAACTAACCAAGCCCTAGCTGGGTTCTTTCCTACATCTGATGGTCTGTCCACCATATAGATTATACAATATACCTGTATATCCTCCAAAAGCCCTAGCTGGGTTCTTTCCTACATCTGATGGTCTGTCCACCATATAGATTATACAATATACCTGTATATCCTCCAAAAGCCCTAGCTGGGTTCTTTCCTACATCTGATGGTCTGTCCACCATATAGATTATACAATATACCTGTATATCCTCCAAAAGCCCTAGCTGGGTTCTTTCCTACATCCTATGAGATGTCCACCATATAGATTATACAATATACCTTTATATCCTCCAAAAGCCCTAGCTGGGTTCTTTCCTACATCCGATGACCTGTCCACCATATAGATTATACAATATACCTGTATATCCTCCAAAAGCCCTAGCTGGGTTCTTTCCTACATCTGATGGTCTGTCCACCATTTAGATTATACAATATACCTGTATATCCTCCAAAAGCCCTAGCTGGGTTCTTTCCTACATCTGATGACCTGTCCACCATATAGATTAAACAAATATACCTGTATATCCTCCAAAAGCCCTAGCTGGGTTCTTTCCTACATCTGATGACCTGTCCACCCCATAGATTATACAATAGACCTGTATATCCTCCAAAAGCCCTAGCTGGGTTCTTTCCTACATCTGATGACCTGTCCACCATATAGATTATACAATATACCTGTATATCCCCCAAAAGCCCTAGCTGGGTTCTTTACTACATCTGATCCACCATGTTGATTATATGACATACCTATTCATCCTCCCCAAAACCTAGATGGACTCTTACAGACATCTGATGACCTGTCTACCAGTTGTATTATATAATACCTATCTAACCTTACCAAGCCCTATCTGGGCTCTTCACAACATCTGTTGATCTTTTTTTGGTTTGAATGGTGTTTAATGCCACTTTCAGCAATTTTTCAGCTATATCATGGTGTCCAGTTTTTATTGGGGGAGGAAGCCAGAGTCCTAGGAAAATCTAATGGCCTGTCCACTATGCAGCTTATATGACATACCTGTCTAACCTCACCAAGACCTAGCTGGGCTCTTCCCAACATCTGATAGCCTGTCCACCATGTTGGTTTTAATTTCACAGCTTTTTCTGCCATAGCTACTGCAGGAAATACTTCACACAGGGCTAATAATGCCTATAGGATAATCACAATACCATTTTTGTGTGACGATGTATGTAAATTTATATAGAAACATTTTTTTAAATGTTAGAGTGGAAGCTAGATGTGATTATTTTTTAAATGCATGAAAATCCAAAATGATTATGTATAAATGTAAATTATACATTAAACATTTAAAAACGAAAGTTTTTAAATGTTTAATTATCAAATTAGTCTGTTCATATTGAAACTTGTTTGTTAAATACATGTTCAGGTAGTGATCTGTTTCTTAATATATAAAGTCTACTTGAATAAGAGAAATGTCAAGAAATAGTTTACCTGAGCCTTCATTTCATACAAAGTTTCATCTAATGGTGTCAGCAGCAGGGCCTCATCCCATTTCTTAATGGCTTCCCAATACCTGCACACAATATAAGTTTTAATAAAAGACGTGCTGTAGCTGTTGAAGTTTTTTTTGTATAGTAGACATATTGTTGTTACAGAGTTAACAACTGTGGATTGCTTTCATTTATTAATGTTATACTATTGTCTTACATTAAATTTTCTCCAGTACAGGATGCCATGATACAGCTGACAAATAGCTAAAAGTGGCATTAAACAACATTCAAACAATGCAGTAGCAATAATTTTCAGAAATAAAAAAAAATGTTCATATTTTTTAATTTTTATTGGTGTCTTTGACTCTCCTCTCATCTCAAATACCTAGGCATAGCACCTGGTACGGCAGATTGCGCTTCCGCCGTACAATATCAAATGTGATGCTACGCCGGTGAATATGGCTCTCGCTCATCTTAGGAATTGATATGGAATGAAGTTCACTTTCCTCACCTTTCATGTTTTAGGAATCTGTAAGGTTTAAACACTTTCTAGTATAAAGAGGTTAAATGTGAAAAACTAAAATTTCATATATTTATAGGTTATTTACGTTTTTTGAAACGAGATGCATTTTCTCGTTAATATCTCATCGAAGGGCGACAGCCCTGAGATGAGATGACGAGAAAATGCATCGATTTCATAAAACGTAAATAATCTGTTTATCGCTGTTTTGTAACATTGTGACGTCACAGTGTTACTTAACGACATCTTGACAGCGAGCTGAGATGGGCCCATATCAAGCTAGTAGAGTGAGATGGAATAATATCGCACACAAAGATCAAAGGAAAATACTGCAAAATAGCGATAATGACATTTCACAAGAACCTTTTTTAGCTAGCACAATTTGAGTTGATTTAGTTTTTTAATTGTCAATGTGTCAATACAATGTTTTCACTTTTTTGGAAAAAAACATCATCATATTTCATTTTGTGTTTGTGAATAATCTGAACTTAAATTAGAGGATTGATAGGTTACATTGACATGGTTTAATTTAAATGAAGTTCACAAATTAATCAGTATATAATGGGAGTCAGACATTGAAAAACATCCTTACTGTATATATAATTTTTTTTTTTCAAATATGAATAATTTTACTTTCCATGACATTCTCATTTTTCACGCACACACCCAGTTTGATTTCAGTATTTCCTTGCCTTACATGGTAAAAGAGAAAATGATAACACAAAAATTGACAGAAACAGTCACTTATAAAGTATAAATGTTTTAAAGCTGGTTTTAAGGAAAAGGGCCTATATAAGGTTTGTTTTGTTTGTCTGAATGTTGTTTGAGGCTACTTCAGCAATTTTTCATTTATATCATGTCATCCAGTTTTTATTGGAGGAAGAAGCGGGAGTACCAGGATAAAACCCTCGCCCTTCCATAGGAAAACTAAGATTGCAGTCAAGCACACACTGCCCACAGTGAGACTTAAACATATCAATAAAAAAGAAAATCTACATGGAAATTCATCTTTTTATCAAAGGGTAGAAACATGTAAATATTGTTTCTGTAAAGTTAGAATTAAAATAAACTTCAGATTCTGTCAGTTACAATACACAAACCTTTCTGATTCTGCCAGTACTGATCCTTCATCTTTAAGTCTTGAACTCTTAGAAATAGCATCTTCAAGACAAACAAGTTTCCTATGAGGAACTAACGTTAGCCAATCAACTCCTTCTAACTGATCATTTTCATCCTTGGTGTCTTCTGCAAAAGCTGCTGATACAGAACGTTTCACATTAAATCCTGTTTTCTTCTTCCATGCAAAAGATGTCATTTAGATATCTGTAAAATAAATATTATATATATCATTAAGTTTGTAAAACTACTTATATTTTGATATAAATTTACTAACAAAAAACAACTTATATTTTACAAGTACAGAATAACAAAGCAATATGTATACATACAGTGGAAACAGTGGCAGAGATGATAGTTAATTAATTGTTTGATTAATACATAGTCTAAGTACATTCATATTCAATATGGCTTCAATAAGCTTAGCAGTTTCTAAGACAACAGCTTTTAAAAATCTTTACATCAATGGGTCCTATGTTAAACTGTCCTAAAGTGGAGGCCATTTTGTATTTCTTATTAATTTTAAACAAGTGTGGACTGTGAGCACGCTCACAAAGGGATACCCCCGCTTCGCTTCAAGTCCAATTATCTCCCCTGAATAATATCCGACAGTGACAAAAAATTTTCATGCACATCTACATTGTACATATGATGTACTTTCTTCATGTAAAGTTTCATCAAAATCTGTCAAACGGTTTAGGAGGAGTTGCGCTTACGAGGTCCCGCACTGAATACTGTATTTGTAAAGTCTAAGTCCAATTATCTACCCTGAATAATATACAACAGCGACGAAAACTCTTCATGCACATCTACATATGATGTATTTCCTTCATGTAAAGTTTCATCAAAATCTGTTAAGTGGTTTATGAGAAGCGCTTACACGGGATGTGAACAGATGGACAGACAAACAGGGTGATTCCTATATACCCCCCCAAACTAGTTTGCAGGTATAAAAAATAAACTTTTAGAGGATCCTCTAACAAATGTTGATGTAAAGTTTTGCATTTATTGGTTAAGGGTAATAAGAGAAGAATTCAAAAACATTTTCTCATAGGTTTCTTTATTTAATAAATTCATTCAATGGCATCCATCATGAATTTCCTATTAGACCAAAATACATCAACTTGGTAGAGGACCATTCAATTCATGTACAATATACCTAATCAACTTTTTCAATTTTTTTATGTCCTATGTTAAAATATTACTGTTGTGGAAGCAATTCTGAATTTCTGATTAAAATAAAAACATAAACTTTGTAGATGATTCCTATTAATATTTCAATAATCTAAGTTTGCAGAATGATATTGTTTTGTTTGAATTTAAGAACTGTACACGTCACTACAATTACATAGGCATGTAAAGCTTTGACAGAAGCACAGCAATGGTGTGTCATGAATATAATGTACATTCAGTCAAGAATTTTACAATCCTACAAAAATTACAAAATCTGCATTTAATTTCTTATAATTACATACTATAAGTAATATGAAAATTTAAGTGTCATGGTAACTATAAATCAGTGAGATGAGATCCATCTCTGTGAACCCTGCTGACCTTCAGGTCAAAGTTCATCAAGCATGGTATGCAACATGTACACATGGCCTTAAAAAAGAGGAAGGTTATTAAACCACTTATTAAACGCTGTGTAAACGTGATCGTTAATTAATTAACCTATATTTATTGCACCATTTACCTGATGCTAATTAGAGGTAGAACCCCAGCTGTTTTAAATTTTCTATATCATAGTCTTTCAGTGATGACAGCTGTAGTTTTTTTAACAGTATGTAAAAGGGGAGATAAATCAGGTAAATCCTAAAATGTGTCTATTTGAACCAATAACAATTATCTTCTGTGAACCATCTGGCGACTTGTCGAAGATTGTCCTAAATAACAGGGGGACATGAACTTTGCTTTTTGAGGCGCCTTAAGGCAACTTCAGGTCTTATTATGGCATTTGGAAATTATTTTATACCTTTTTGTTATGAAAATACAATAGAAATTTTTTTCCACGCTAATAGCAAGCACAGCTTGCAGTGGGCAGCAAAGCAGCTGCACGCAAAGAGCTGTGAGCTCTACGGCAATTACGTGTCATGTAATCAAAATTAAATCACGTGATCAAAATCTGCGTAATGCTGATATTGATTTTTTTTTCGTGCAGAAGTTGATACCATAAAAAAACTGTAACAGGGTGATTGAAGAAGAGCATTAAAATTAAATTTGAAAGAAAGACTTAAAAATAAATGTTATATTTAAAGATAACAACAAAAATGTCATACTATTTTTTTGCAATCTCTAAATGGATCTTTAAAAACTGAAAATCATACTAGTATTACATTTCATGTGACGTCACCATAAAGGAAAGACCTCATGTGACCACTAGAATTGAGATGCACTTTTAGGGTGTACGGAAGAAAAGTATATTATGAAATGCACATTATATATAAATAATAAAGGACTAAATTGTCTGTGCTCGCATTTTGTCAATGCCTACTCCATATTATGCCTATAGTATACTACATGTATGTTGTTAATTACCATCTCCCATGGGAGACGGTATACATAGTCAAATGACGATTAGTCTTTAGAGTAAATAACTCTCTGTTACTTGATTGGGTGGTTTACTAAATCTAAAAATATTTTTGTCATTTCATTGGTTTACGTCAGGATTGCACTAGTATGTGTACTAAAATTTCGATATATTCTTAGGTTGAATCAGGGTTGTAATCAGTATTTTTGTGTAGTAATGTTACGTTCCACATATTGACTTCTATTTCATTCAATGCATTGGTCAGTGAACAATTAAAAGGTAAACATTGTACCAAAATCTCCCTACTGTTTGGGTTAGGAAAAAATTATATGTTCTGTAACTTTATTTTCGTTCTGATATTGATGCAAATTTAACATTTAACATATTTTACCGCTCATTTTGAACATTTGTTTTTACAGAGTAACTTTTGTTTAACTATTTTTTAAAAAGTTCGTATGAAGTGACGACAGGCATTTAAAGGGAAACTTTGCGAAAAAATGAAAATTTGATATGTTATTCTTCAAATAAAAAGAAATATAATTGCCTTTTGATGTTTTATTGTATTCTTTAGCGTTACACGTCTAGAGTGGTTTAAAGGTGGTAAAATTTTGTGTATGGGGGCCGCCATATTGACAGTATTTTATCATGTGACTGCGTTTGTGACGTGATAAATGTAATTATCCAGTAAATATGATAAATAATCCAGTTTAAAAATATGTTTTTCTGCCTTAGCTCTTTGAAGAATATATAAACTGTGGCGATGACAAATGACCGGCTGACAACATAAGATTACCAAATAGGTCTTAATGTTTTAATGCTCTTTGTTTTAATAAAAGTATTTTTGGACAAAATTTTAACCTGTCTTTATTTAACTCAGATATAATTTACCTAAATAATAATTGTAATAAAAGATATATTTATATGATTATTTTTATATATAAAATAAAATTCCGTGGATAATTTTGCAAGTCCTGAAATGGCAGTTGTAAATGGACGTGAAAATGTTACAGGTAAATCATTACTCGTTTATGAAGGTTAATTAACAGAATTAGCAGGTAAACAAACAGGATGTTTATTGCAATTATTAGATCATTTGATGCCGACTTTGAAGTATGAATATTCGGACTTTTTCAAACGCTAACCAGATTAAAGGTTAATCATGTAATTCGAAATTAGAAAGGCACACCCCTCCTGCCAAGACAAGTATGATTTGAATACACTGAAGTGTCAGAACACAGGATGTATATAAGATTTCGAATACCTTATAAAGATGCAAAGGCTGAGAAAACGTAAAACTTACACGTTAACTCAAATATAAACAACATGTAAAAGTTTGGAAACTGTGTTACGCACACGCACAATAAATGTTACCAGTAATAATAATAATAATAATAATAATAATAATAATAATAATAATTATAAATGTACTAAACGTGAAGTGAAATTTTGATGCGCGAAAACCGGAGTATTTAAAAAATATTTCATTTAACGATCGTTATTTCTTAAATAGTCAACTTATTTTGTATAAAAAAGTTAGATTCAATAAGTTGCTTAATCTGATTAAGTTGAAAATATAATACGAATAATTTTGAATTTAATTAATATTTATGGACCTGTTTTCCTATCAAAACTGTGACTTTCTTTCCGTTTACCATTATTGCTGCTGTGGAAATAGTCTTAGGTCGAAGTCTTTAAATTAGTTAACTACTTGTTACACATGCAAGTCGGTTTTCTTGCTTATATATAGATCACGATATGAAACGTAATCTTTCCACAACCTTGTCTTATAATACAACCTTCTGTTATTGACCGTTTCGCGTTACTATCATACGACGACTTTTAAGGTACTTGGATGTCTAGTATCGCCATCTAGTGATGAGATGGTGACAAGATGGCGGACCTCCATAAGTGCATTTTTTACACGGTAAATTCCATGCAGAAACTTAACCACTGAAATTATAATAAAACATCAAGAGGCAAATGTGTTTCTTTTTAGTTGAAGAATAACATATCAAATTTTCATTTTTTCGCGAAGTTTCCCTTTAAATCTCTCAAGCACAATTGGTAATAGTTTTGCGTAAACAATGTCCTTACAACTACAAGGTACATTTTAACCTATCGTACATATAAATTACAAAAAAAAAACAGATACTTTAATAAATCCATAAAATTTGTAATGCAACTAAGAGACGGTTAGCTTTTTAGAAAAGCTAAACTTGTATTTCACAAATCCTCCGTGACATTTGCTATAGGTAGAGACGTAAAGACAAAGTGCAGATAACTCCGGATAAGTTTGTTCGCGCAAGACTGAACTTTTTCACTGCTTCGGTGGTGTTGCTTTACGGCGTTCAGTTGGAAGGAAAACAATAGGAGAGTATCAAATGTAGTTTATGAATATTCATGAGGGATTACATCACATTTACCGTATATCTGCTACAGTTTGTGGCCGTGATTAGGTTGGGAAAACCAGATTTCAAAATTGTGTTGCTAGTTTAAAGTTAGTTATTTGCACAGTAAATTAATGAAACTTCTACAGAACAATATTTTATATATCATTTAAAAGATTTGCTAATAAAAATAAATTAAAACCACCGTTTTCATATTTTTTAAAAGTTATAAACGTCCTACCCCATTTTGTTTTGACGCAGTTACCTCCCATGTAATACATGATCAAACATGGTAAATCACTCTTCAATGTGAAAACACAAAAAGACTGCTTTTGTACTTGACAATCTTGCAGACAGTTTAAGACAATTTTTGTCAAACTACTTGCTATTAAAGCATTTTGAGTTGATATTTATGTAGGTTAAGTTCATTTTAATCAAGCCAAATAATATGGAGTAGGCATTGCCAAAATGCGAGCACAGACAATATAGTATTTATTATCAATATATAATGTGCATTTCATAATTGACATTATTTCCTATCCCCCTAAAAGTGCCTCTTAATTCCAGTAGTAACTGTATAACTGTGACGTCACATGAAGTGTAATTTGATTGTCAGGATCGATTTAGAGATTGCAAAAAAAATAGTATGAATAGTTTGTTGATAATTTTAAATATAACATTTATTTTTTATCGATGTCAACTGTATTTTCAAGTCTTTCTTAAAATTATTTTTAGTACTTTTCTTCATTCACTTTGTTCCAGTTTTTTGACGATATCAACTTCCGGACGAAAAAAAATCAATATCAGCATTAAGCAGATTTTGATCATGTGATTTCAATTTTGATCACGTGACACGTAATTGCCGTAGAGCTGCCCGCTGCGAGCTGTGCTAGCTATTAATTTCAATTTATATTACAATTTTACATTTTTTTTATATATAATTGTTTTTCGTTGAAAGATAGTCCGAGAATCCTCTGCCATCCAACGTCAGAGAGCTCTCCATATGCCAAACAGCGGATTTTGTGACACGGGTCTGAGTCGGCAAATTTCATCTGTCCAGATGTCAAGATGATTTAAGTCCATTCCTAAGCTCATTTTCATCAATACCCTTACATTCGGACATTTCGCTTTCATTTTGAACAAAAAGTCATGTGACAACAATGTGACTTAAATCCAGTGCTTAAATTAGCTTGATTGAAGGTATGATGATTATATTCATAGAGAAAAATATCTTAAGAAGCGAATTATATATAGTTTAACTGGACAAAAATGTTTTTTAACATCTGGACACGAAGAAATTTGCAGACTCAGACCCATGTCGCAAAATCGGCAGTTTTGCTTATGGAGAACTCTCTGACGTCCCACGCAAAAAAAAAAGGTGTTGGACGGCAGAGGATTCTCAGACTAGTGGAAACAGTTTTGTGTCAAGATCGAATATTTTGAAGAGAATAAAATGTTAATTTCTTTTACATACAAAGAGATATTTAAAAAATTAAACTGTTTTTCAAAATGTCACGAATTCCACTTTAAAATGAGGTGTAACTGTTATATTTAAATTTTGCAAGACTTTTAAAATTTCATTTTGCGTCTCTACAATAGGAATTTTACATTGTTAGTCTGCAATTTTTGTTTCTATGTCCATAAGTCGATTTAATTAAGAGCTCATGTTATATGTTTGTTAAAAGAAATTAACAATACCAGAAATTGCTTACTAAAAGGACAACAAATAAATCGGATTAAACATACATATAGCACTAATGATCGAAGTCACTCTCAGTTTTCAGTTTTGTTGTTCCAATTGCTACTTTCAATTTCGATAAAAACCTAGAATAAAATAAAATTTGATTGGTTAACTATTACAATTTTTCTGATTGGTTTTTATTATTTTTGCTTTTTACGTTTTCATTTGCCTAAATTCACGAAACCTTCCGATGTGGCCTCGTTATGAAACTCGCACTTGTTTTGAAATTTAGACGCGATCGTGGTCAGTCAGCTGGTAATGACGCCACACATAAACGTATGTACCTACACCATTACACAGCCTAAAATTATTTTGCTCTTTTACGTCTAAAAAATATGTCTATGAAGTATAGACCAATTCTCTATTTTGACTTTTTTTTTTGGGGGGGGGGGGGGGTTGGAGCAATGTAAGTAAGTAAATTTTATTTATAGTAGATACATATTGAGTTATGGTCATTTCGTACCCTTACAAATATGGTCATTTCGTACCCATCGCTGAGTCAATTCGTACCCGACGGATGGTCAATTCGTACCCGACTAAAATCGTAATGAAATTGTATGTATTAAAAATTAAAAATGATTTATAAAATGTTTTATTGGTTATTTTACTCAAATATATTTGTAATTAGTCGGCATATTGTGATCAGGTTCGGTTTCTTTGATAGTTATTTTGGATGTAGTATGGTGATAATTAATTTTGTGTGATCTCATTAAAATTATGATTGTAAGCATGAACATAAAGGTAAGTGTATATATTATAAATCATTATTATTACATACTTATTGTTCACTTCCTGGCACTTGTCTGTATATGTGAAGATACTTGTTGTTGAAAAAACAAACTAATTGGACAAGATACCTTTATGGTTTGATAAAATTAAATTTATAATTGTTATATTGCATTTATCTATTCGTGGATCGACAGCAGCATATGGGAACCAAAAGACTGATCGGTCTACGGGATGCCTGTCCGCACCAATAACGACTTTGAGAGCTGGCATCGTCACTTGAACGTTCGAGTATAGTGTTCTCAGCCCTTCTATGTGCTCATTAGCTAGTTGTACAAAGAAGCGGAGTTTGTCCGTACGCAAGTGAAGCTAGTCTCGGCCAACAAACTTAATAAAAATATGAAAAAAAAGATCCGCCGAGATGTGCGCGAAAGTAATGAAGACGTGGGAGGAATACGGACGTGGGTACATGTCTGCTGACAAAATTACTAAGACTCCCATCCAGAGTGTACGGACATTAAATTTCATAACTGTGCTGTGTTGCTATGTTTTTGTCTTTAATATATATTTTTATTTAGTGCTCCAGTTACTTATTTTTGTGTTCTTCTTTGTTACCATTATTATGTCATTTATCGTAATGAAATTTGAAAAATACTAGTTTTTATATTTCACATATTTCATTTCAAGTCCGTTTTCTTGACGCATTGTCGAACAAATCCTAGATGTATAAAGTCAACAGATGTTTAGTTCACTTAAAAGAATAAAAGATTTAATGTGCACACTTAGAATCTAATTATAACCTTGAATCATACAATGGAAATTATCACCACACTCCATTCAATACAAAGAACCTGAACACAATATGCCGACTAATTAAAAAGAAATTTGAGTAAAATAATTTAAAAAAAAACATTTAATTGATCACTTTTTACCTTTAATACATACAATTCCTTACAATATCACAAAATTTTAGTCGGGTACGAATTGACTATCCGTCGGGTACGAATTGACTCAGCGATGGGTACGAATTGACCATATTTGTAAGGGTACGAAATGGTCAGGGTACGAAATGACCAGTTCCCGGTACATATTATATACAAAGACAACAAGACAAACATGAGCTCTAAGGAGCTCTTACAAACGACTGACATATAACTATACACACAACAACAATAGAAACATGCATGCACATTTCATTACATTACATATAAAAACAAGCACATTTTACTTTAATAAAAAATACTGGTTTCAAACAGCACGAACAGATTAAGCAGTACTAAGATAAGCAGCACATATATAAAAACAGTTAAAAACATAAATTTATAAGTTTATATATAGCATAGAAGCATATGCAGGCAGTAATTATGAGTAGCCTAGTAGAGTTCAAAAGTTATAAGTTATATAAAGCAGTTGTACAGAAAACACTAAAATTACATTACATATAAAACAAAGCACATTTTACTTTAATAAAAAATAGTGGTTTTAAACAGCACTAACAAATTAAGCAAAACTAAGATAAGCAGCACATATCTAAAAACATTTAAAAACATAAATTTATAAGTTTATATATAGTATAGAAGCATATGCAGGCAGTAATTATGAGTAGCCTAGTAGAGTTCTAAAGTTATAAGTTATGTAAAGCAGTTGTACAGAAAGCACTAAAATTTAAAGCAACAACAGTTAAATTAAATAAAGCAAAACAGCTATAAGCAGCATAAAAATTTCTAATTTTCAGCTATGAGGCAGCATAGGTATGCGACATGCAAAGCATTTACATTTCTGGTCCCCACACCAATTTCCTAGATAGCTTTTAAATTGTGCAAATGATGCCATGTTCCTGACATCATTTGGTAGTGAATTCCAATTTTGTGCTGCCTCATACCTGAAGGATTTTTTACCATAGGTAGTAGTTCTTGGTCTTATTACCTCAGCTGTATTTATATATCTGAAAGTATATGAATTGTTTTTTATTTTAACTAAATCTTGTATCATTAATGGACTTTTCTTATTTAATATCTTAAAGGTTTCCAAAGCTATGGTGCGCATTCGTCGAGTTTTTAGTGATGGTAATTTAGACTTTTCTAATAGGGTTTCATATGAATTTTGATAGTCTTCATATATAAATCGAAGTGCATGTTCTTTAATTTTTTCTATTTTTTTAGTATTTTGTTCACCACAAAAATGCCAAGTCAAAGGGCAGTAACTAAAATTTGACATTATAAAAGAATAGTAAATGGTTAATTTTCCTAGCCTACTTAAATGTTTCCCTATTCTTTTTAAAACGTTTAATTGCCTAGCAGCCTTTTTACAAATATTTGATATATGTGTGTAGAAATTTAATTTGAAATCGATCGTTACTCCGAACAGTTTTATTTCGTCTTCGCAAGATAATGAGATGCCATTAATATCAAAAACAATATTTTTAAATGAGTTTTTCTGCCAAAAGCAATTGCTTGAAATTTATCTGGGTTTGCCTGCATTTTATTTTCAGAAAAAAAATTAATAATAATAATAATAATAATAATAATAATAAATGCTTTATTTAAAGAGGGTAACTCAGTTAGTTAAAAACTAATCTTCCCTGAGGCCCTCATAAAGTTCATCGTACAAAGTTACATGAATACAAGAGATAACATAATCCATGTACTGTATTACACAATTACAAAAAAGAAAAGGAAAAAAATATAAAATGAAAGTTCACAATACATTTAAAATAATGAAGCATACAAAGTGAAACACATATCATCAAAACTGATGAACAAGAAACATTAAACATGTAAATGTTAAGGTCCATATTGTATAACATTATAAATTGTCTAAATTATCTCTTGATTTTGTGTATTCAATAAAAATGATTTTAATTTAATCTTTAAAGTATCTAGAGATTTAGAGGAACGTACAGTGATTGGAAGTCTATTCCAGAGAAAAGGTCCAGAATAGAAAAAGGATTGTTTAAAAAGTTCTGTTTTTGGTTTTGGAATACACAAATTTGTTGCATTTGGTAATTGATAAGGATTTTCATTAGAGATGTAATTTATCTTTCTTGTAAGGTATTGTGGGCTTCATTATTAATGCATTCATGAACTAAAATACATTTATGGTACAGAATTCTATTTTCAACTGTCAAAAATTCTAATTTTTTGAAAAGAGGAGCAGATGGGGCTAAAAAGTCAGCATCTAAAATAAGTCTGACAACTCTTTTTTGGAGTTTTGCAATACGATTCAAGTTTACTGCACTACAATTTCCCCAAATAGTGATACAATAGTCAATTATAGGTAAAATATAACCATTATAAAACAGTTTCATTGAATCAAGAGTTAGATACCTTTTAATCTTTGACAACAAATAGATTCGACTTGAAATTTTTGGAACATACACTGTCAACTTGTTCAGTCCAGTGTAGATTAGAGTCAATTTTAATTCCTAAAATTTTTTCACAATTTGAAATCTCCAATGGTATTGATTTTAGACAGAGATTGAAATTTTTATTTTGTGTAACAAGCTTTTGCTTAGTTCCAATAACCATACACTTTGTTTTACTACAATTTATAAACATTTTATTTTCTTGACACCATTTTTCAATTTCAAGTATGTCTTCTTGAATTTTGGGTTGCAGAACATCTACATTTTTACCAGATAAATGAATTGTTGAGTCATCTGCATATAGATCAGTAAGGGAATGTTTAACATGAAGGGGAAAATCATTAATATATAATATAAAGAGAAGAGGTCCAAGTATTGAACCTTGGGGGACACCATACTTGATTTTCATTGGATCAGATTTAATATTTCCTATTTGGACTTGTTGTGTTCGATTGTTCAAATATGACCTGAAAAATTCAACTGTTTTTGTATTACATCCATATACTAGTATATTTAATTTGTTGCATAATATATCATGGTCAACTACATCAAAAGCTTTTCTTAGGTCCAGAATGATTGCAATGTTTATGTTCCCTTCATTCATTTGTTCAAGAAAATGATCAATAATATTAGTTAGAGCGGTTTGGCATGAATGATATGGTCTAAATCCTGATTGTGCTGGATGAAGTAAATTTAAATTTGACAAATAACTAGAAATTTTTTTTAACATGGTGTTCAATAAGTTTTGTTAAAGTGGGGAGAACTGAAATTGGCCTATAGTTTGAAGTTAAATCTTTATCTCCTGATTTAAATATTGGTGATACTTTTGCATTTTTTAAAATATCAGGAAAAATACCCTTTTCAATCATTTTTTTGAATATATAAGTTAAAGAAGACATAATAAATGGTGCACTTAGTTTGAGTAGCTTTGGACCAATACAATCAGATCCTGCTGATTTATTTACATTAAGTTTATTTATACTCAGTAGTAAATCAGGTACCTGTACGTAGGGAATTGAAAATGGTTGTGCTAATTTATCCATTACAAATTCTCTTAGCTTGATAAAATAAGTGCATGAGGAATCAGAGTCAGTTTCTCTCAATTTGTCTACACATGTAGTAAAAAACTTATTAAATATGGTAACAATTTCTTTTGTGTCAGTAACATGTTTGTCATCTTCATGTTTGTCATCTTCAATTTTTAAGATGAAATTACATTTTGTAAACATTTATCAAAGTATTGTCGTCTGCATAATTATAAAGGGAACATTTTTTAACAAATAAAAAAAAACATCATTTATAAAGATATTAAAAAGAATGGGTCCTAATATTGACCCCTGAGGTACACCTTTAAAGATATCCAGCATACTGCTTATATTCTGGTTTAGTTTTACACACTGTTTCCTTTTTGTTAAATAATTATTCATAAGATCTAAAGAAGTTTTAGCTTTTAATTTTAGTAAGAGAAGATCGTGGGGGAGGCAATCGAATGCATTAGATAGTTCCATAAGTATCGCTGCCAAGTATTCATTGTTATCTAAGGCTTTTTTCCAGTCTTCAAGTACACGCAGCAAAGAAATCTGACATCCAAAACCAGGTCTAAAAGCAGCTAAAAAAGGATTGAAAATGTTTTCAAAATATTCTGATAATTGTGTTTCAATAGCTTTTTCGAAAATTTTTGATATTACGGGTAAGACACTAACTGGTCTATAATTACTTTTCTCTAAGACACTGTTTTTTTTGTCTCGCCTGCGACGAAAGTCGCTGGAGGCGAGACATATGTATGGGAATCCGGCGGCGGCGGCGGCGGCGGCGTAAACACTTGACATCTTGCTTCATATCTTTGTAAGCCCAAGCCCTAGGTCCATCAAATTTGGTCCAGAGGTAGCTTATGATGAGTACTTGCCAGTCAGTCACCTGTCACCTGACCTTGACCTCAATTTCACGGTCCAGCGACTACGTTAAAGTTTTTGGGTTACGACAGTTCCTCTGTAACTACGCATGGTAGGATGACAATATTTGGTGTATAAGTTGCTGATGACTAGTACATGACTGTCTGGTAGGTGTCACTTGACCTTGACCTCAATTTCACGGTCCAGCGACTACGTTAAAGTTTTTGGGTTACGACAGTTCCTCTGTAACTACGCATGGTAGGATGACAATATTTGGTGTATAGGTTGCTGATGACTAGTACATGACTGTCTGGTAGGTGTCACCTGACCTTGACCTCAATTTCACGGTCCAGCGACTACGTTAAAGTTTTTGGGTTACGACAGTTCCTCTGTAACTACGCATGGTAGGATGACAATATTTGGTGTATAGGTTGCTGATGACTAGTACATGACTGTCTGGTAGGTGTCACCTGACCTTGACCTCAATTTCACGGTCCAGCGACTACGTTAAAGTTTTTGGGTTATGACAATTCCTCTGTAACTACACATGGTAGGATGACAATATTTGGTGTATAGGTTGCTGATGACTAGTACATGACTGTCTGGTAGGTGTCACCTGACCTTGACCTCAATTTCACGGTCCAGCGACTACGTTAAAGTTTTTGGGTTATGACAGTTCCTCTGTAACTACACATGGTAGGATGACAATATTTGGTATATAGGTTGCTGATGAATAGTACATGACTGTCTGGTAGGTGCCATTTGACCTTGACCTCAATTTCACTGTCCAGTGACTACGTTAAAGTTTTTAGGTTACTGCTGTTCCCCTGTAACCAAGCATGGTAGGATGACAATATTTGGTATATAGGTTGCTGATGAATAGTAAATGATTGTCTGGTAGGTGTCACCTGACCTTGACCTCAATTTAACGGTTCAGCGGCTTCGTTAAAGTTTTTGTATTAGGACAGTTCCTCTGTAACTATGCATAGTATGGTGACAATAATTGGTATACAGGCCGCTGCTCATAATTAATGCTATTGACGTAATGCTTATGACGAAATTTATTTTCGTTACTGATGCGGAATTCAGGCGAGACGTTTTTCTGTGTCCACACTTGTTGTGAATAGGGGCAACTTGAGCTTCTTTAAGTTTATCAGGGAAAGTTGAGGATGAGATAGCTAAATTCACATTTTCAGTCAAGGATTTTACAACAACAGGCTTTGCTAGATGTAATAGTTTTGGGGATATTCCATCAATTCCTGTGGCCTTTTTTACGTTTATTTTATTTATGCATTTAATGACAAAGTTTTGGTCTACCTCAGAAAAATCGAACTTAATTATTTATTAAATTTGGATAATTTTCTATTATTGCTTTTATGCTAGAGTGATTTTCATCAATGCTATTTTGATTGTCTCCTATATTTTTAGCAGCGTTTACAAAAAAACTGTTAAAAGTATTGCAGACCTCATCCTGTTTTGTGATTAAAATTTCATTTTCAGAAAGAATTGTTTCCTTTTTGTCTCGCCTGCGACGAAAGTCGCTGGAGGCGAGACATATGTATGGGAATCCGGCGGCGGCGGCGGCGTAAACACTTGACATCTTGCTTCATATCTTTGTAAGCCCAAGCCCTAGGTCCATCAAATTTGGTACAGAGGTAGCTTATGATGAGTACTTGCCAGTCAGTCACCTGTCACCTGACCTTGACCTCAATTTCACGGTCCAGTGACTACGTTAAAGTTTTTGGGTTACGACAGTTCCTCTGTAACTATGCATGGTAGGATGACAATATTTGGTGTATAGGTTGCTGATAACTAGTACATGACTGTCTGGTAGGTGTCACCTGACCTTGACCTCAATTTCACGGTCCAGCGACTACGTTAAAGTTTTTGGGTTACGACAGTTCCTCTGTAACTACGCATGGTAGGATGACAATATTTGGTGTATAGGTTGCTGATGACTAGTACATGACTGTCTGGTAGGTGTCACCTGACCTTGACCTCAATTTCACGGTCCAGCGACTACGTTAAAGTTTTTGGGTTACGACAGTTCCTCTGTAACTACGCATGGTAGGATGACAATATTTGGTGTATAGGTTGCTGATGACTAGTACATGACTGTCTGGTAGGTGTCACCTGACCTTGACCTCAATTTCACAGTCCAGCGACTGCGTTAAAGTTTTTGGGTTACGATAGTTCCTCTGTAACTACGCATGGATGGATGACAATATTTGGTATATAGGTTGCTGATTAATAGTACATGACTGTCTGGTAGGTTCCACCTGACCTTGACCTCAATTTCATGGTCCAGTGACTACGTTAAAGTTTTTGGGTTACGGCTGTTCCCCTGTAACTATGCAGGGTATGGTGACAATATTTTGTATACAGGCCGCTGCTGATATTTAATGCTATTTAAGTAATGCTTATGACGAAATTTATTTTCGTTACTGATGCGGAATGCAGGCGAGACGTTTTTCTGTGTCCACACTTGTTATTTATATTGCCTTTATTTGTTAAAAAGGGCTTGACTGTTGGCCAGAAGTCTTTAGATTTAGGCCCCCCTGCACATCTTTCCATAAAATATTGATTAATGGATTTAGATTTTAGCTTAGTAACATAATTTCTTTTACGCCTGTATTTTTCCCAATTTTTACTACTATTTATTTTTTGAAATTTATTGTATAACATTTTCTTACGATAAATGGCTGACTTCAATTCTCCATTCATATATGGTACCTGTCTTTGTAAAATTTTACGTTCTTTAAAAGGCGCATGGTTATCTGCAAGGTCTAGGAAACCTCTGCTAAAATCATCGTAATCTTAGTTAACATCATTATAATGTGATATATTAAAATGTTTGTTTTCTAGATCATGTAAAAAATCTTCATAATAAAAATGTTTAAAACTTCGACACATTTTTGTTTTTGTAGACATATTTGTTAAATCACATTTTAGTTGCACAGCAATAAAATTATGTACATCACTGATACCAGTACCAAAATTACAAACTCTGTTAAACTCACATTCCTGTTTAGTTAATATTAAATCCAGTAAGGTTGCTTTGGATATTTTAGTAAAACAAGTGGCTTCTTTAACAATATTTTTGTCTCGCCTGCGACGAAAGTCGCTGGAGGCGAGACATATGTATGGGAATCCGGCGGCTGCGGTGTAAACACTTGACATCTTGCTTTATATCTTTGTAAGCCCAAGCCCTAGGTCCATCAAATTTGGTCCAGAGGTAGCTTATGATGAGTACTTGCCAGTCAGTCACCTGTTACCTGACCTTGACCTCAATTTCACGGTCCAGCGACTACGTTAAAGTTTTTGGGTTACGACAGTTCATGGTAGGATGACAATATTTGGTGTATAGGTTGCTGATGACTAGTACATGACTGTCTGGTAGGTGTCACCTGACCTTGACCTCAATTTCACGGTCCAGCGACTACGTTAAAGTTTTTGGGTTACGACAGTTCCTCTGTAACTATGCATGGTAGGATGACAATATTTGGTGTATAGGTTGCTGATGACTAGTACATGACTGTCTGGTAGGTGTCACCTGACCTTGACCTCAATTTCACGGTCCAGCGACTACATTAAAGTTTTTGGGTTACGACAGTTCCTCTGTAACTACCCATGGTAGGATGACAATATTTGGTGTATAGGTTGCTGATGACTAGTACATGACTGTCTGGTAGGTGTCACCTGACCTTGACCTCAATTTCACGGTCCAGCGACTACGTTAAAGTTTTTGGGTTACGACAGTTCCTCTGTAACCACGCATGGTAGGATGACAATATTTGGTATATAGGTTTCTAATGACTAGTACATGACTGTCTGATAGGTGTCACTTGACCTCAATTTCACGGTCAACGACTACATTAAAGTTTTTGGGTTGTAAACGGCAGTTTCTCTGTAACTATGCATGGTAGGATGACAATATTTGGTATATAGGTTGCTGATGAATAGTGCATGACTATCTATTAGTTTCCACCTGACCTTGACCTCAATTTCACGGTCCAGCGACTACGTTAAAGTTTTTGGGTTATGGCTGTTCCTCTGTAACTATGCATGGTAGGGTGACAATATTTCGTATACAGGCCGCTGCTGATATTTAATGCTATTTACGTAATGCTTATGACGAAATTTATTTTCGTTACTGATGCGGAATGCAGGCGAGACATTTTTCTGTGTCCACACTTGTTTAAATTAAAAATATCACAAGTATCTCTTAGCATTGCACTTTTATCTCTATTTAGCATATCATAGTTAAAATCACCAATAAAAATATAATGGTCATAATTAGATATAATTTTATCAACAGTCTGACTAAAGTCTGTACAGAATAGATCATCAGGTGTGTTGGGAGGTCTATAAACTCCTCCAAAAAACCATTTCTTGTCATCGATTGTTACCTCAACACCAATGGATTCAATAGTTTTAAATTCATACTGACCCTTTCTATCTACTGCAAGATCTGATCGAACATAGGATATTATCCCACCTCCATACTGATGTTCTTGATTCAATTTTATTTTTAGATGTATACTTGCATTCAAGACCTAATATTTGCAATATTTTTTTATCAATACGATGTAGTATTGTGAGTATTAAGTGAGCCAAAATGCTTTAATGTTAGGGGGGGGGAGGGGGTAAGATAGACAGTTATCATGTCTCCATCGAGGATTGCAATTTATTATTAAACTTTCTTCTCGTAGGTAAATACTACACTACATGTCAACAATACAAAAACAATAAAATTACACAGTTAAATAAATAACACAAATCTTTTTAAAAATTTCTTTTAATAATAATTACAACAAATAATCTTTTTTTCTTTCTTGTCTTTAATAAAAATGCCTCTTGTCTGTAATTATACCTTCTTGTCAGTAAATAGTGGGACCAGAATAAGATAAAGCAATAATTTCTAGTATTAACAGATTTGTTTTAGCCATATGTAACATTAATTTAATTGATATTGAAGCTGTAAGTGTGTCCATTATTCTTAAGGCTGTGCATTCCTTGCAAAACCGTTAAAAAAAATACACAAAACGAGTGAAACCAAGACAAGGATGTACAAAAATATAGCAAATTCAACTTGATATGTATTACAGTTGTATAAATTACAGAATAGAGTTTTACCCTGCTTAACATAACTTCATTGTAACATTAATAAAGAAAAAGCACATGTATATTGTATTTACATTGTATGTAATATTTAACATATACTATATATTTTTTCTCTCTTTTACAGGCTACTAGGTAATCATGGAGGTAATTACACTGACTTGCTCCGTTTTTGTAGAAGATTTAACCAAAACTGGAGATGTTCATAAGCGTACACAGTACAAAAATCTGTCATTTACGCTTGGCAGAAATGAATTCAATGATGTGACATTAAAGGTTGATTATGGTAAAAAAGATATTAAATATGCTCTGAGAGAAATAAAACTTTTTAAAAATTTCGTGAAAGATGGAAAGGCCACAATTAGAATACCAGATAGAAATATTCAGTTTATGTTATCAAATTGTCCTCCAGATAAACTAATGATGTTCTTACGAACTATGCATACAAAATTGGAAATTGGAAAGCAAAAAGGACTTATTACTGAGAGAAAAAAGCTGCTCTCAGATCTCCCTAGAACTTTTGATGAGATTAGCCCCTTAACAATAAAAGATGTGCAGACGTTACATGAAGTCAGGGCAAAAGCACTGGAAAAGGGATCTGACCTGTTTACACCAAAGGGAAAACGAAAAAGGGAAGATGATAGCAACAAAGAAAATCAACCCCCAAAAGGAGTGAAAATAGCAAGAAAGCTGGTTACAGCAGTACCAAGAACAGTAATACAAGTTAAGCTCAGTAAGGAGCAATCTCATGTATTAGAAGCAGTGGCCAGAGGAAGGAGTGTGTTTTTTACGGGAAGTGCTGGAACTGGAAAGTCATTCTTAATGAAAAGAATAATAGGTGTTGTATTAAATCTACATAATAGTGACATAATAGTATCGAAAAGATAAAAGTTTGTATGCAAGCATCTTTAGCATGGCTATATATATGTAAATGAATGTAAACACAAGGGTACATGTAGATCCAGGTTTAATGCATGTTTAGTTAAATATTTGCATCTAATTTAGAGTATGTTTCATTTTTGAATTTAATGTTTTGTTTTTTATTGTTGTTAGTAAGTACATACATATATGATCATTGTCATTCTTACAACTATAGACAGGAGAGAAAAATTATTGCCCGTTTTAGGAACAAATTAGAAAAATGCTTATGATTTCAATCTCCTAGACATTTAAAAACTTCAATGCTATTTAATATAATAGATTTTTTTAAGGCTTTAATAAATATTAAGCAATGCATATTTGAGTGTTTATAAACATTATTTTAAGCATAATTCTTACAGGAACCTTGCCACCACAACATACCTTTGCCACTGCCAGTACTGGTGTAGCTGCCTGTCACATAGGGGGGACAACTCTTCATGCTTTTGCAGGTAATTTGTGATAAATGAGTATTTAAACAATGGTCAATGTTTTTATCCTTCTTGCAGTTGGTAATAATGTCTGGCAAACAGTGAAATTGTGTTTAATGTATTGGGTACAATATTATTTACGCAAATTACACAGTGAATAATTAGAAATATATTATTTTTCTATTTATCTGTTTTTTAACACATGAGTTTTGGACCATTTAAAAAACAGAGCAGCCAAGAACAAAAAAAATCTGTTTCGGAAATAATGCTTTAAATACTGGTCCTCTCAACAAATCTCTACATTCTAGTTACCTAATAAATGATCTTCTCCCTTGTCCACTCATCAAATCCTAACACTGGAGCACTAAATAATTATCTACATCCTGGTCCTCCCAACAAAAATGGAACATTCTAGTAAACTAAATAATGGTCATAATAAATATGTGATAATAAATTTTACTGAAAAAGTGACTTGTGCATTACAACAGTTTATTAATTATTTAATTGAAGGTATTGGCTCAGGCAGAGGTACTATTGAACATTGTGTAGAGTTAGCATCTAGGTCACAGGTGGCGATACAGTGGAGAAAATGTAAACATTTGGTTATTGATGAGATTTCCATGGTGGATGGGGATTTCTTTGAGAAGTTAGAAGCTGTTGCAAGGTAACTGTATTAGAAGACCAAATATAACAAAAGACACTTTCAGGCATTGCCAGATATATTCTACAATTTTCAACAATTATTTGTAAATCTAATATCCATTTTATTGATAAAAATGTTTGAAATAAATTGGACACAAGACAAAATGTTCTTCATCTTGAAATTAATTGTCGGAAACTGGTGTTTTTTCACGTTGTAGCTTTGCCCACCATGAGCAGACTCATAGATATTTTGTTGTTTTCATGAATATTCATTAAGTTTTATCAACCAATGGGAATTCCTCTTTTTGTATACTATTTTTCAAATTTGAAGGTGCGAAAACTATATGTAAACATCACTATCACAACCTTGAAGTATTTATGTTTTGCACAAATAAAAACAGATAATATTTACCTCAACAAGTTTTTACAGAAAGATGTAAAACTTTCCCTTAGATAAAGGTGTGCGGGTGTTGTCAACTATTCAATTGACAAATCATTGTTAATTATTGATTATGGGAACACCCATGGAGGGTGGCATCCACTGTAATGCCCGCTCTCTTACTCAAAGGGTTGTTGTTCGATCTTCATGTGGGTATATTATCTTTACCAAGTTTGATAACCAGCCAAATACATGTAGCTTCAACCACTTCAGAGTAATGGCCCTTTATTTATAAAACAATGGAAAATTGGATTGTCTGCTCTTAACCATATGTTATTATTTTAGTGATTGAATATTTGTTAATTTTATAATACAACTTCAAGTTGTATTCTTGATCAACACATTTTTATAACAAACTTGCATATTTTTCTAAAAAAGTTGTACAGGTTTCAAGCTTTTAGAGGCTTATAGAGCACTTTCAATACAATTTGCAGATATAACAAGAAAGAATAAAAAGAATGTTCTCACCATTAAACTTCGATAGATCTCAGATAATGTTGTTTTTTTTAAATCTTGATATAGTTCTATTCTCTGCTTTGTGTACATATTACAGTCAGTCAAAAAGTGTTTCTCATCTTCAACCTTGCTGCTTTGTCATACACTGGATTCTTGCAAGCATATATCTAAAACATATATACATGTACATAATAGAAAAACATTCCAGCTTTAAATTTCATATATAATCATAAATGGTTTCAACATGTGTTTTTATGTACTGGTATTTATTTCTGTTATTTTAGAGTAGTACGAAAAAGTGACCAGCCTTTTGGTGGTATACAGCTGATAGTATGTGGAGACTTTCTACAGTTACCTCCTGTAGCTAAAGGCAGTGAAAAAGTCAAGTTTTGTTTCCAAGTAAGCCATTCCAGTAAATTTCATTTACATGTATAATTAAGGTGCTACTTTATTTACTTTATACTTGTATGCAGTAAATAATTAAGCATCTTACAGGTATTGCTCTTAGACCAACTTTTACATTTAATTTAGATATAAAATTTTGTTTGTATCTGAAATTACAATGCTTGTACATTCTATGAAACTGTTGACATTACTGATACATGTACATTCCACACTGGTTTTTTTTAACAAATTGTATAGGTTACCACTGTATAAGTAAAGTGACTACGTGTACATGTTCATTCTATGAAAAAGGATGTTATATTTTGGATTGCCTGTAGTGCGTGAAAGCAGAAAGAGATGAAACAGCTCAAGCCCCATCATTATTTTTATTAGTCACCTGATGTTGGCTGTTTCATTTTATTGTAGCTGTGGTGTTTTGTTGGAATCTGGTTAAATACTACTTTCAGCAATTTTTTAGCAATTAAATGGAAACCAGTGTTGAGTGGTGAGCACCAAGTAAAGTGTAATCCCCTGATCTATGACAGGAAATCTAGCAATCCTTTTCACTTAGTCATGCACAGTCTGCCAGCAGTAAGGCTTTAACCCACAACCTCTGTGCTGATCAATGGTAGATGACAAACTACATTAACCATATGGCCAGGTGGCCATCATCTAATTTGCATCAACAAATATCTTGAAATATAGTTAAATAATTACTATGATAAAAAAAATTTAATATTTAGACCAAGGCATGGCAGAAATGTATACAAGTAAACATAGAGTTAACAGAAGTACGAAGGCAGTCTGATAAATCATTTATAGATATATTACAACAGATCAGACTTGGAAGGTAAGATCACTAGACATAGAAGGTAAGATCTCTAATTATACATAACACCAGATCACACTTGAAAGGTAAGGTCACTGACAAATTACAACAGATCACTAGACTTGGAAGGTAAGATCACTAATTATATATTGCAACACTATTAAGGAATTGACAACAACACTTCGTAGGATGCGATATTCTGTATTTATTCTTGTCTACTAGTTTCGGCAGGGTTACCTGCCGTCTTCAGGACAATTATTACATAAAATTAACAGGCTTATATGCTTTTTCTGGTTCGCAAAAGTGACGTAACAATGAACAATCGTAGTTATGACGACATATAAATATAGATTACAAAGTTAAAAATAGAACGTAAACACTACAACGTTAAAACGGGAGTGCACATATTGTCATGTAAAATATATTATTTTTATAAAGAGGATTTATTAAATATATTGTAAATAGTGTTTATTTTTAATTCCCTGTGATATATATATTGCAACAGTTCAGACTTGGAAGGTAAGATCACTAGTTATATATTACACCAGATCATGCTTGGAAAGTAAGATCAATAGACTTAGAAGGTAAGATCACAAGACTTGGAAGGTAAGATCAATAGACTTAGAAGGTAAGATCACTAGACTTGGAAGGTAAGATCTCTAGACTTGGAAGGTAAGGTCACTAGACTTGGAAGGTAAGGTCACTAATTATATATTACAACAGTTCAGACTTTGAAGGTAAGATCACTAACTACATGTATATATTACAACAGTTTACTCTTGAAAGGTAAGATCACTAGACTTAGAAGGTAAGATCACTAATTATATATTACAACATTTCACACTTGAAAGGTAAGAGCACTAATTATATATTACAACAGATCATACTTGGAAGGTAAGAGCACTATTTATATGCCGTAAAACGGTGTGTATAGTCCGCATTTACGTATTGTCTGCACCCCTTTCGTGGACCAGAAAATTGCGGAAAAATTCTTATATGCATGTACGGTCCGCAAGTACAAGTTTTCACAAAACATCTCAAGATGAAGACATCCAAGTCCGACTTGGACGCGCTTCTTAACAAGTTTTTACTTTAATATGTAATTTATTCTCTTTTTAAATATCATTTATGTTTATACTTTCTACTTAATTTCTAGTGATTGTAGTAAATTAAAGATTTAATATCAGGGCTCACCACACTGGGCGAAGTGGGCGACAAAGTCGCCCTACTGACCTGAAGTCGCCCTAAGGCGCCTCAAAAGCGAAGTCGAAGTCGCCCTGTCATTTCCCTCAAGTCGCCCGATGGTTCACATAAGATACTTGTAAATCTGGTCCAAATACTTCACTCTGACTACCAATTTATCAGTAAATGTGTAATTCCAATAAAAAACGGCAAACAATATGCGTATTTAACATATTTTCAAATGATTTACGACCCTAATTACGGTAATATGAATGTAGGTGCAACCTGAATGCGAGCATCGCACATTGTACTTCAGAGGCCCAAACAGTGCCTCTACATTCCATTATTGACATGATTTCTTATCTAATGTGTTGGTGATGTCACAAAACTCAATTTCAAATACAGCGTTTCATTTCAAACTGTCTGGCATTTTTGTCTCGCCTGCGACGAAAGTCGCTGGAGGCGAGACATATGTATGGGAATCCGGCGGCGGCGGCGGCGTAAACACTTGACATCTTGCTTCATATCTTTGTAAGCCCAAGCCCTAGGTCCATCAAATTTGGTCCAGAGGTAGCTTATGATGAGTACTTGCCAGTCAGTCACCTGTCACCCGACCTTGACCTCAATTTCACGGTCCAGCGACTACGTTAAAGTTTTTGGGTTACGACAGTTCCTCTGTAACTACGCATGGTAGGATGACAATATTTGGTGTATAGGTTGCTGATGACTAGTACATGACTGTCTGGTAGGTGTCACCTGACCTTGACCTCAATTTCACGGTCCAGCGACTACGTTAAAGTTTTTGGGTTACGACAGTTCCTCTGTAACTACGCATGGTAGGATGACAATATTTGGTGTATAGGTTGCTGATGACTAGTACATGACTGTCTGGTAGGTGTCACCTGACCTTGACCTCAATTTCACGGTCCAGCGACTACGTTAAAGTTTTTGGGTTACGACAGTTCCTCTGTAACTACGCATGGTAGGATGACAATATTTGGCGTATAGGTTGCTGATGACTAGTACATGACTGTCTGGTAGGTGTCACCTGACCTTGACCTCAATTTCACGGTCCAGCGACTAAGTTAAAGTTTTTGGGTTACGACAGTTCCTCTGTAACTACGCATGGTAGGATGACAATATTTGGTGTATAGGTTGCTGATGACTAGTACATGACTGTCTGGTAGATGTCACCTGACCTTGACCTCAATTTCATGGTCCAGCGACTACGTTAAAGTTTTTTGGGTAAAGATAATTCCTCTGTAACTACACATGGTAGGATGACAATATTTGGTATATAGGTTGCTGATGAATAGTACATGACTGTCTGGTAGGTTCCACCTGACCTTGACCTCAATTTCACGGTCCAATGACTACGTTAAAGTTTTTGGGTTACGGCTGTTCCCCTGTAACTATGCAGGGTATGGTGACAATATTTTGTATACAGGCCGCACCTGATATTTAATGCTATTTACGTAATGCTTATGACGAAATTTATTTTCGTTACTGATGTGGAATGCAGGCGAGACGTTTTTCTGTGTCCACACTTGTTGTAACTTAATTTAAAAATTTCGTTCGTCTACAATATTTCCTCCTGATAGCTCAGCTACCATCTGAAATGGATTTGTTCATTATGGATCACATGACCTTTTTTTACACACACACACATGTAACCATATAGCTCGCATCTGCTATGTTCGCTATTACAACAGATCATGCTTGGATGGTAAGATAACTAGACTTGGAAGGTAAGAGTACTATCTATATATTACAACAGATCACACTTGGAAGGTAAGAGCACTATTTCTATATTACAACAGATCATGCTTGGAAGGTAAGATCACTAGACTTAGAAGGTGAGATCACTGGACTTAAAAGGTAAGATCATTAATTATATATTACAACAGATCACACTTGGAAGGTAAGATCACTAGACTTGGAAGGTAAAATCACTTGACATAGAAGGTAAGACCACTAACATATTACAACAGGTCACTAGACTTGGAAGGTAAGATCACTAATTATGTAAGAAATGCACATACATGCCATTCAAAAGAGCTTGATGACTTAACAGCATTAATATTGAATATGAATAATTAAATAGGTCTGTAGATATATTATTATCATATTATTATTTCCAGTTGTAAAAAGTAAGTTATGACATACAAGAGTTTTCATAACTTAGTGTATTTTAAAGTTGTTACGAATATTCCTCATTCAATGTCATCAATGCTAAGAAGTCTCGTGGTACAGGAAGTAATTTAAGAAAAATAGATTGGACAAAGTTTGGTTTTAACATATAGTGAACTCAAGAAACCAATGGAGACAGAGTTACATTTTACTTAACAAAGAAAATTATAACACAAAATTGTTTTGTGCCGATTACCGTATTATTCATCTACATCTGCCTCTTTGAGATGATACACTCTCTGATTATCACTTATTCTTGTTGTTAAGCTCAGCATGAACAGTAATTTGTTTCGTAACATGCTACAGAAACATGACTTACATAAAATGACATATGTTTGTTTATTTCTGATGCTGTTTTTGAATCAGTGATTTAACTAATTCAAGGGGCTTGCCATGAGTATGGTGTTAGTTACTTATACCCCCTTCAAAAAAGATGCAGGTATACTGGTTCACATCTGTCTGTCGGTCCTTCCGTCCTCAACTTAACTTTCGTAACAGTTTTCTTAGCAACTTCTTATTGCAACCACTTGAAATTTGATATGTGACCTTACCATCCTATATTGCGAGTACTGATTTCATGTCTGTTGCCTATCTATTTCCTGTTTACAGGCTTGGTCAATTTTGAACATTAGTGGTCAATAGATGAAATTTTCATGACAGTTTTCTCAGCAACTTAGTCATTAGAGATGTGAATAGCAAGGGTATAATGAGTGAGCTCACAGTTTCCTTCTTATATTTATTTAAAATAATCTGTTCTTGTATTGTAAAACTGATTGTGAAAATTGCTTTAAAGTTATGAGGCACAAATCAATTTTTGTCTCGCCTGCGACGAAAGTCGCTGGAGGCGAGACATATGTATGGGAATCCGGCGGCGGCGGCGGCGGCGTAAACACTTGACATCTTGCTTCATATCTTTGTAAGCCCAAGCCCTAGGTCCATCAAATTTGGTCCAGAGGTAGCTTATGATGAGTACTTGCCAGTCAGTCACCTGTCACCTGACCTTGACCTCAATTTCACGGTCCAGCGACTACGTTAAAGTTTTTGGGTTACGACAGTTCCTCTGTAACTACGCATGGTAGGATGACAATATTTGGTGTATAGGTTGCTGATGACTAGTACATGACTGTCTGGTAGGTGTCACCTGACCTTGACCTCAATTTCATGGTCCAGCGACTACGTTAAAGTTTTTGGGTTACGACAGTTCCTCTGTAACTACGCATAGTAGGATGACAATATTTGGTGTATAGGTTGCTGATGACTAGTACATGACTGTCTGGTAGGTGTCACCTGACCTTGACCTCAATTTCATGGTCCAGCGACTACGTTAAAGTTTTTTGGGTAAAGATAATTCCTCTGTAACTACACATGGTAGGATGACAATATTTGGTATATAGGTTGCTGATGAATAGTACATGACTGTCTGGTAGGTTCCACCTGACCTTGACCTCAATTTCACGGTCCAATGACTACGTTAAAGTTTTTGGGTTACGGCTGTTCCCCTGTAACTATGCAGGGTATGGTGACAATATTTTGTATACAGGCCGCACCTGATATTTAATGCTATTTACGTAATGCTTATGACGAAATTTATTTTCGTTACTGATGTGGAATGCAGGCGAGACGTTTTTCTGTGTCCACACTTGTTGTAACTTAATTTAAAAATTTCGTTCGTCTACAATATTTCCTCCTGATAGCTCAGCTACCATCTGAAATGGATTTGTTCATTATGGATCACATGACCTTTTTTTACACACACACACATGAAACCATATAGCTCGCATCTGCTATGTTCGCTATTACAACAGATCATGCTTGGATGGTAAGATAACTAGACTTGGAAGGTAAGAGTACTATCTATATATTACAACAGATCACACTTGGAAGGTAAGAGCACTATTTCTATATTACAACAGATCATGCTTGGAAGGTAAGATCACTAGACTTAGAAGGTGAGATCACTGGACTTCATTAATTATATATTACAACAGATCACACTTGGAAGGTAAGATCACTAGACTTGGAAGGTAAAATCACTTGACATAGAAGGTAAGACCACTAACATATTACAACAGGTCACTAGACTTGGAAGGTAAGATCACTAATTATGTAAGAAATGCACATACATGCCATTCAAAAGAGCTTGATGACTTAACAGCATTAATATTGAATATGAATAATTAAATAGGTCTGTAGATATATTATTATCATATTATTATTTCCAGTTGTAAAAAGTAAGTTATGACATACAAGAGTTTTCATAACTTAGTGTATTTTAAAGTTGTTACGAATATTCCTCATTCAATGTCATCAATGCTAAGAAGTCTCGTGGTACAGGAAGTAATTTAAGAAAAATAGATTGGACAAAGTTTGGTTTTAACATATAGTGAACTCAAGAAACCAATGGAGACAGAGTTACATTTTACTTAACAAAGAAAATTATAACACAAAATTGTTTTGTGCCGATTACCGTATTATTCATCTACATCTGCCTCTTTGAGATGATACACTCTCTGATTATCACTTATTCTTGTTGTTAAGCTCAGCATGAACAGTAATTTGTTTCGTAACATGCTACAGAAACATGACTTACATAAAATGACATATGTTTGTTTATTTCTGATGCTGTTTTTGAATCAGTGATTTAACTAATTCAAGGGGCTTGCCATGAGTATGGTGTTAGTTACTTATACCCCCTTCAAAAAAGATGCAGGTATACTGGTTCACATCTGTCTGTCGGTCCTTCCGTCCTCAACTTAACTTTCGTAACAGTTTTCTTAGCAACTTCTTATTGCAACCACTTGAAATTTGATATGTGACCTTACCATCCTATATTGCGAGTACTGATTTCATGTCTGTTGCCTATCTATTTCCTGTTTACAGGCTTGGTCAATTTTGAACATTAGTGGTCAATAGATGAAATTTTCATGACAGTTTTCTCAGCAACTTAGTCATTAGAGATGTGAATAGCAAGGGTATAATGAGTGAGCTCACAGTTTCCTTCTTATATTTATTTAAAATAATCTGTTCTTGTATTGTAAAACTGATTGTGAAAATTGCTTTAAAGTTATGAGGCACAAATCAATTTTTGTCTCGCCTGCGACGAAAGTCGCTGGAGGCGAGACATATGTATGGGAATCCGGCGGCGGCGGCGTAAACACTTGACATCTTGCTTCATATCTTTGTAAGCCCAAGCCCTAGGTCCATCAAATTTGGTCCAGAGGTAGCTTATGATGAGTACTTGCCAGTCAGTCACCTGTCACCTGACCTTGACCTCAATTTCACGGTCCAGCGACTACGTTAAAGTTTTTGGGTTACGACAGTTCCTCTGTAACTACGCATGGTAGGATGACAATATTTGGTGTATAGGTTGCTGATGACTAGTACATGACTGTCTGGTAGGTGTCACCTGACCTTGACCTCAATTTCATGGTCCAGCGACTACGTTAAAGTTTTTGGGTTACGACAGTTCCTCTGTAACTACGCATGGTAGGATGACAATATTTGGTATATAGGTTGCTGATGACTAGTACATGACTGTCTGGTAGGTGTCACCTGACCTTGACCTCAATTTCACGGTCCAGCGACTACATTAAAGTTTTGGGGTTACGACAGTTCCTCTGTAACTACGCATGGTAGGATGACAATATTTGGTGTATAGGTTGCTGATGACTAGTACATGACTGTCTGGTAGGTGTCACCTGACCTTGACCTCAATTTCACGGTCCAGCGACTACGTTAAAGTTTTTGGGTTACGACAGTTCCTCTGTAACTACGCATGGTAGGATGACAATATTTGGTATATAGGTTGCTGATGACTAGTACATGACTGTCTGGTAGGTGTCACCTGACCTTGACCTCAATTTCACGGTCCAGCGACTAAGTTAAAGTTTTTGGGTTACGACAGTTCCTCTGTAACTACGCATGGTAGGATGACAATATTTGGTATATAGGTTGCTGATGACTAGTACATGACTGTCTGGTAGGTGTCACCTGACCTTGACCTCAATTTCACGGTCCAGCGACTACGTTAAAGTTTTTGGGTTACGGCTGTTCCCCTGTTACTATGCAGGGTATGGTGACAATATTTTGTATACAGGCCGCTGCTGATATTTAATGCTATTTACGTAATGCTTATGACGAAATTTGTTTTCGTTACTGATGCGGAATGCAGGCGAGACATTTTTCTGTGTCCACACTTGTTGTATTATCATGTACATTATGAGTATTCGGTTTGCTAGTCCCACTAGATATCAATGAGAGTGATCCCCACTGACTTAGAGGTCAAAGTTTAAGTTCAAAAGTAATTTACTATGGTATGAGACACATTACCTTGATTTGTATACCCACATACAAAATATCAAAAGCCTAATCAAAAGATAAAAAAAGTTATAGCCCAGACAGACAGACAAGACACACTGACGGATGGACAGACTGATCATTATAGGCCATCCTCCACTAAGTGGCGGGAGCCTAATAAAGATGTTAAATCATTGACATGAGTCTACTTGTGTTGTAATGACTATTGGTAACATAGTGGGAAACTTATCTTTCCTTACTTTTGATTCTATCTTTTAGTGTTTTGTGTGTAACCATAAACTGTGGGATACTTATCTTTCCTTACTTTTGATTCTATCTTTTAGTGTTTTGTGTGTAGACCATAAACTGTGGGATACTTATCTTTCCTTACTTTTGATTCTATCTTTTAGTGTTTTGTGTGTAACCATAAACTGTGGGATACTTATCTTTCCTTACTTTTGATTCTATCTTTTAGTGTTTTGTGTGTAGACCATAAACTGTGGGATACTTATCTTTCCTTACTTTTGATTCTATCTTTTAGTGTTTTGTGTGTAACCATAAACTGTGGGATACTTATCTTTCCTTACTTTTGATTCTATCTTTTAATGTTTTGTGTGTAGACCATAAACTGTGGGAAACTTATCTTTCCTTACTTTTGATTCTATCTTTTAGTGTTTTGTGTGTAGACCATAAACTGTGGGAAACTTATCTTTCCTTACTTTTGATTCTATCTTTTAGTGTTTTGTGTGTAACCATAAACTGTGGGATACTTATCTTTCCTTACTTTTGATTCTATCTTTTAGTGTTTTGTGTGTAACCATAAACTGTGGGATACTTATCTTTCCTTACTTTTGATTCTATCTTTTAGTGTTTTGTGTGTAGACCATACACTTCAGTAGTACTTAATGTTAAATCTTGATATACAAGTCAGTTGTCAGAAATGAAGTAAAAAACATTAGTCAATGATCTCATAAATTAATTACAAGACCTTTAAATAAATTATGATTTAAATTTGCTCTAATAAATAAATAAATACATTGCACATTATTTAAGTATATTTTGTTTATTGTGTGATTGGAATGTGCATTTTTTGGCCATTCACCTCTAAAATCCCCTTACCCAAGACTTCTGATATGTGCAAAAATACTTTCCATTTTAACAGAATTTTGACCTTTATGCTACATGGATGCTGAATCAATTTGTTGCATTTTATACAAAAATTTTTAACATTCTTATTAGTTTTTATTGATCAACTGCAAGAACAAGAGAATTACTAGTTTTGTCAAGATTTGTTTATCTTATGCACTAATCTGTGTGTATTGATTTCTTCTAGGAAAGATGATATATATACTCTTATAATTAACTTCCTTGTTTGTAGATGTCCAGATTATGTTTACACCTCCCTTAGAGCTACAGCTAAACAGAATATACAGAAAGATGGAATCCTTGCCACCAGACTGTGTACACATAAAGAAGATGTTGACCAGATTAATGAGTTCCACTTACAGAAATTAAATGGTACAAAACTTCAACTATATAAAGTTCACAATTGAAATTTTTTTAATGAAAATTTGACATTAAGTTCCAAATGTTGGGATTTTTGTTGTATTGTAAATTTCTCATGAATGCTGTTAAGGACAATAACAAATTTTGTCTATAAGAATTCTTTATTTCTAATTATATGATTGTATAAAACAGGCAGCCATAACCTTTGCATAATTATCTGATATATACCTTTGTCTGGATCAAGTTTTTCTTTTTGTGTCCCACCAATGAAAGTTGGGTGACAACAACATGACTTAAATCCAGTGATTTTTTTGTATGTTTGTGAAGCTGTAAAACAAAGTTAATTTTTTTACAGGAAATACAGTTTTTATATTCCATGTGTTTAATGAATTTTTAAGTCATTATATTGTGATCTCCATAGTAAACTAATTAAAAACATGTAATAAAGCTTTATAAATAGCATACATATTTAATTTTAGGAGAATCTAAAACCTACATAGCTACAGATAGTGAATCTGCGTATACACAACAAATGAATGGAATGTGTCCTGTCCCAGATAAACTAAACCTTAAAATTGGAGCACAGGTATAAGAATGATAATGCTTCTGCACATCATACAAGTGTTTTAAATTAGAAATAAATCAACCATGTCTGTCTGCTTAAACCCACAATATGAAATTCACATATTTTTTTCATATATGTAAAATGGACAAACACAAATTCTGTTTCTAATCAGATCATATCAAATATGTATATTCTGTTGTATACCTGTACTTTATTTTTTAAGGCAGATATTCTCTAGTGAAAACTAAAAAATTATAAGGGCTGTTCCAGAAAAAAATCAATGTTCCAACTCAAGGGGGCACTTTTACTTACACAAATAAAATAGTCCATATTACATATACTACATACAAACTTGTGCATTTTACCTACTACCCATGTGTTGGAGGGACACATTGTTCTTTGGAACAGCCCAAAATGTGCCTACCTCAAGTTTGGACACTTTGTATATAATTATACCCCCGCCTCTAATACATCAATTTCATGGTACAGCGACTACGTTAAAGTTTTTAAATTACGGCAGTTAGTTTATAGGCTGCTAATGAATAGTACATGACTGTCTAGTAGGTGTCGCCTTACCTTGACTTCAATTTCTTGGTCCAGCGACTGTGGTAATGTTTTGGTCTTAGGGAAGTTCCTCTGTAACCATGCATGGTAGGATGACAGTATTTGGTATATAGGTTGCTGATGAATAGTACATGACTGTCTGGTAGGTTCATCTGATCCTGACCTCAATTTCACTGTCCAGTAATTAGGTTTTTAAATTATAGCAGATCTCTAACTAAGCATGTCAGGATGACAATATTTGGCATACATGTTGGTGATGAATAGTATATGACTGTCTGGTAGGTTTTACCTGACCTTTACCTCAATTTTACTATCCAGTGGCTGCATTAAAGTTTTTGGAGTAGGTCAGTTTCTCTGTAACCACGCATTTTATATTTTAATTGATGACAATTTAATGCTAATTACGTGATGCTCATGACAAAATTTTTTTTCGTTACTGATGTGGAATGCAGGGGAGACGTTTTTTCTGTGTCCACACTTTTTGAGTGTCTTGCATGCACTCTTTTAAACTACCATATATATAATGCATTTTATTTTATCTGGGCTAGCAAGCAAAAATTAATACGTAAATCGTGGGGTGTTTGCATCAGGATATTTTGGCGTTTTTCCCACAAAAACCATGTGTTTTATTTTGGGGTGTTTTTTAGGGGTTTCGTCGATCTGATGTGTTAAATTTTAGCACCTTCAATGGCATGGACAAGACAAAAATCACAAAAGAGACAAAGTTGATCTCTTAAAATCACATTCTTGAGCAAGGTTATTATATGCTATTATGGGGAGCTATTATGATATTTATATATCGGTATATATAACTTGCATGGGAGGTGTTTATCTACTTTAAGCTCCAGCTATGTAGCTACAGAATTTTAGCTCTTTATTAATCTTTGAAATTTTTTTTTGTCAAAGGACCAAAATAGCTATGGTATCGCAGCTATTTCCATGTATATCATTTTTAAAAAGTTTCCTTTATTGTAAATAACAATCATGGATTTAAATTTGAATCCTTTTTGTCTTCCAGCAAATTATCTTGGTGTTATTTTTATAACCAATAATGGCATATAATTAGTAAATGATAATCCAGCCATAATTATGTGTAAATAGATATTCATTAATTGTATTTTTAACAATTTAGTAAGAAATTAATGAAATAAAAGGAATAATAATATATACAAATATATACCTGTGATTTCCCTTGATGTAACTTGTGTATTATCATTATTTTAAGCCATAAACTTTACGACTTTTTGTACCCGTCTGGTATTTGGTGTGTAAAATGTTGGTACATGCTTTATTTTGGTGTGTTTAATTTTTGCCCTTTCACCGAAAGCACTAAATAAACCAAAATAACCAACTTACGGTACCCAACAATGACATTAATAAACCTGTGTTTAAGTCCCGAGTGTTATCTTAATATATAATCTTCTTGACATTTATAGTTCTGGGGGCCTCTGTGGCTGAGTGGTTAAGGTACTTCATCTACTATTGATTAAGTGGTCTGCAGGTTCAAGTCTCACTGTGGGCTGGGTGTACTGGACTACAATCTTAATTGACAAAGATTTCCAGTTTTCCTACCAAAGGTCGGGGTTTTTCTCCAGGTAATCCAGCTTCCTCCCCCAATAAAAAAATGAACACCATGATATAGCTGAAAAATTGCTGAAAGTGGTGTTAAACAACATTCAAACAAACACAAATTCTTGTTTTGAATGTATCTGCAATGTTAAACAATCAATAGGTAATGATACCTGTTGTAATGAATTGTGGAAACGGGCAAAAACAGAACACTTTTATAGCTACCTTAACTCTGGTTATAATGGACATAATTTCATTCTCCCTCCAGGTTATGTTGACAAAAAACTTGGATGTACAAAGAGGACTTGTCAATGGAGCCAGAGGAATAGTTGTAGGTTTTCAGAAAGACAATGATGGTAATATTGTATTCCTTATATTGTGACAGATTTATAGTTATAAGAGCTGGTGATATTTCACTTAAGAGGCAAAATTGTTGACCTTTAAAAATTGGGGCTTTTGCTCACATTTCTTTATCAATTAGTTCTTTTTTTCATCAAAACTGAGGGGCCTCGGTGGCCGAGTGGTCAAGGTAGTTCGTCTTCTATTGATCACGTGGTCTGTCAACACTGAGATTGCGGGTTCGATTCTCACTGCAGGCAGGGTGTACTCGACTCCAATCTTAATTGACAAGGATTGCCAGTTTTCCTACCGCAGGATGGGGGTTTTCTCCGGGTACTCCGGCTTCCTCCCCCAATAAAAACTGGACGCCATGATATAGCTGAAAAATTGCTGAAAGTGGCGTTAAACACCATCAAACAAACAAACAAACATCAAAACTGACATTTCAATCAAATTTATACTGAAACTTTCATCTTGGTTCAAAGATGGATTTAATTCCAATAAATTTTTGTTTCCCTTGAATTGAATTCAAATAAATTTTAATAGATTTATTTCCCTTAAAAATGAAATATATCAACTGGCATTTTTTGTCTCGCCTGCGACGAAAGTCGCTGGAGGCGAGACATATGTATGGGAATCCGGCGGCGACGGCGGCGTAAACACTTGACATCTTGCTTCATATCTTTGTAAGCTCAAGCCCTAGGTCCATCAAATTTGGTCCAGAGGTAGCTTATGATGAGTACTTGCCAGTCAGTCACCTGTCACCTGACCTTGACCTCAATTTCACGGTCCAGCGACTACGTTAAAGTTTTTGGGTTACGACAGTTCCTCTGTAACTACGCATGGTAGGATGACAATATTTGGTGTATAGGTTGCTGATGACTAGTACATGACTGTCTGGTAGGTTTCACCTGACCTTGACCTCAATTTCACGGTCCAGCAACTACGTTAAAGTTTTTGGGTTACGACAGTTCCTCTGTAACTACGCATGGTAGGATGACAATATTTGGTGTATAGGTTGCTGATGACTAGTACATGACTGTCTGGTAGGTGTCACCTGACCTTGACCTCAATTTCACGGTCCAGCGACTACATTTAAGTTTTTGGGTTACGACAGTTCCAATGTAACTCCGCATGGTAGGATGAGAATATTTGGTGTATAGGTTGCTGATGACTAGTACATGACTGTCTGGTAGGTGTCACCTGACCTTGACCTCAATTTCACGGTCCAGCGACTACGTTAAAGTTTTTGGGTTACGACAGTTCCTCTGTAACTACACATGGTAGGATGACAATATTTGGTGTATAGGTTGCTGATGACTAGTACATGACTGTCTGGTAGGTGTCACCTGACCTTGACCTCAATTTCACGGTCCATCGACTACGTTAAAGTTTTTGGGTTACGGCTGTTCCCCTGCAACTATGCAGGGTATGGTGACAATATTTTGTATACAGGCCGCTGCTGATATTTAATGCTATTTACGTAATGCTTATGACGAAATTTATTTTTGTTACTGATGCGGAATACAGGCGAGACATTTTTCTGTGTCCACACTTGTGTTTTGTATTAAGGCCACACCAATTAAATTTCTTGTTCTTCGGATTTTTGTCATTTTAAAACGGGGCGAGCGAGCAAAATAATAATTTTAATATTGTTATTTGGATTTTCAAAAAATCATAGGCGAACAAAAAAATTTTAGGCGAGCGATAACTTTTTTTATTTTTATTTTTTTTCAAAATAAGAAAATGTACTTTCATCAATGTATATATTCACAAAATTCAGTTTCATTGTGATTTTCTTTCAGAATTGGGCATACTATGCTTACCTGAAGTTTACCAAAGCATGTAAATGAATAAATGAATTATATTTTGTAATTATGGGTTCATCATTCAAATTATGTACAGTCAATTGCACTTATTAAACAATTCAGTATTGTAGGTCATATACAACATACTACATATATGACTTTCAAAGCATTAGAGACAGCTGGAAGCAAAAGAATGCCTGTCACATCTTCATTTGCAAAAATATATATTTTTAGACCTTATTTAAAATGCACAACTGGCTACACTGTACATCATTTATTGATGAAGATTTCTAAAGGAATGAATTTAAAAATGTCATAAAATAAGTTATATCCCATTCATTGTGTTTGCTGTAATATTCCCATTAAGTGAGACTTTCCCTTTTGATCGAACAACCAAAAACAATCCAAAATTATAGATACATGGTGTCCAATGCAAGCCATTAGAAAACAGCGATATATATGAAAAATGACAATAAGACAACAACCAGATCAAACAGTTATATGCTGACTTTAAATAAAAATTAATATAACTTTTCCACAAATAACACTGAACAACCATTACCAGTCATTTCATTTTCTTATTTTGGACATATCACAACCCTTGCAACAATGTCAACAAATTAAATAAGCATTGTAGTTTCTGTGGTCATTTTCTTTTATCTTGGTGGAGATGAACAGAAATCGAATGTACTTCATTACGTATACTGAGGCTAAACGTTCACCATGCTGTTGCAACCAAAAGTTTCAAAGTGTCAGTCAAATTAAGTTTTTTGGTCATCCATCTGGCAATCCTGCTCCAACATCCTATCTATTATAAATACAAATAATACTCATGAACTTTTATTTCACGTTTTTATACCCCCGCTCGACAGAGTCGGGGGTATATAGTGGTCCTCATGTCCGTCCGTCCGTCCGTTCGTTCGTCCGTCCACATTTGGTTTCCGGATGATAATTCAAAAAGTTTACATCCGATTTGAATGAAACTTTGGGATATTGTTATATATCAGGTTGGTAAGAAGCCTATTGATTTTGGGGGAAATCCGTCAAATTTCAAGGTCACAGTCCACGAAAAACGTTAGAAATTTTTACAAAAAAGTTGTTTCCGGACAATAACTCAAAAAGTTTGCATTCAATTTGAATGAAACTTTGGGATATTGTTATATATCAGGTTTGTAAAAAGCCTTTTGATTTGGGGGGAAATGGGTTAAATTTCAAGGTCACAGTCCACGAAAAACGTTAGAAATTTTTACAAAAAAGTTGTTTCCGGACGATAACTCAAAAAGTTTGCATGTGATTTGAATGAAACTTTGGGATATTGTTATATATCAGGTTGGTAAGAAGCCTATTGATTTTGGGGGAAATCCGTCAAATTTCAAGGTCACAGTCCACGAAAAACGTTAGAAATTTTTACAAAAAAGTTGTTTCCGGACAATAACTCAAAAAATTTGCATCCGATTTTAATGAAACTGTAAAATATTGTTATTTATTTTGTTGGTAAGAAGCCTATTGATTTTGGTGGAAATCTATCAAATTTCAAGGTCACAGTCCACGAAAAACGTTAGAAATTTTTACAAAATGCGGGGTTTTTAGTGATCGCTAGATCGACTTTGTCTAGTTTATTTAAATGTTCCTGTATCCTCGTTTTACGTTTATTATGTCTGCGCTAAGGTCGAAATGTTTGATTTTGACACATCTTTGAAAAAGCTGTGCCAACACACCACCACTTACTAAATCACCGTGTTTTGGACAACCATGACTTCCTATTATGACAAATATCCACACTACTAAAACGGTATGATTGTTTCTTTTCCTTTTTCAAAATACATCAATATTTTTGTTTGTGATGCAATAAAACGGCAGTTACATTAAGCGTTCACAAGGTTATGATTTCAAAGAGTAAAATTTTAAAAAATTGTGGATGACTTTCTGGGAGCGGGGAGCTGACATTTTTTTTTATTATTATTTTTTCGATTTCGATCAAATATGTGCGGTCGGGTCCGTAGAACAAGAAGTTTATTTGGTGTGGCCTAAACATATTTTATTCAGAAATAAAATCTGAAATGGATTGTATAGCAGGCACCGGATATATATATATCCTCTCAGTTTAGGCAACATTCTACAAGTGGAATAATATAAACAATGTATATATATGATTAATATAATAGTATAGTGAAGTAAGAAAGAACTCTATTATTAGCAAGGGTGCAAAAGTAAAAGAAAACATGAACTATTGAGTTATCATATGGAAAATTAAATTATAACTATAACACTAGTTGCCTGTTTTGTAGTTTTGATGGTAGACATTTTACTTTAAACAATTTTAAGGTGATTATGAATGTGAGGAAATAAATTAGAGCTGAGTGATCTTATTCTGATATAAAATTTATAAAAGGAAATATTTACTGTAACATAGTCTGTATGTCAATTAATTTTCGTACTAATTTCACTGTGCATGTAAGTATTAAAAAAATATTGGGTTACAAGAATCTTTTACACTCTTTAATGTATTTCTTTACTGACATTTGTTGTACATTATTGACATACAAAAGATAGGTTAGGAAGAAGTGAAAGTTGTTTTCATTACAGTTCCTGCAGTGTTAGCAGTTAGGGTCATCAGTCAAGTAATGAAGTTACAAATGAGTATTTACCTGTTTACTTCAACCCTCATAATTGTGTTTGTAATCGTGATCTGACTTTCAGATATTTCATCTTCTGGCCACATTTTTAATTCACCTGACCCGAAGAGTCATGTGGGCTATTGTCATCACTTTGCGTCTATTCTCTTTGGTGGCATCTGTAAACTTTTTACATTTCAAACTTCTTCTCTAAAACCACTTGGTCAAATGAAACCAAACTTGATCAGAATGTTCATGGGATGGACCTTTACAAAGTGTGTGGTTTTTTTCTGATTGAAAAACCAATATGGCTGTCAGAGCAGAATCCTATGGGAAAAAGTTTGAAAATGCTTCTTCTCAGAAATCTGTAAACCAATCAAAACAATGTTAGCAATATTGTTTAGATGGTCCTCTATATCTAAAGAGTTTAATGTTTTTTATGCCAGTTGGAAAGTCACAATGTTTTCCACCAGAACTTAGTTTAACATAAGACCTTATAAAAAAAGGTTTAACATAGGACCCTATGTGAAAATTTTTACAAAGGCTTCTTCTCTGAAACCACTTAACCAATGGAAACAAAACTTACTAGCAATATTGTATGGATGGTCTTCTTTAAAGTTTAAGTTTTTTAGGCCAATTGGAAATTCAAAATGGCCACCACACAGGACATAGTTTGACATAGGAGCCTATGGGAAAAAGTTCAAAAAGGCTTCTTCTCTGAAATTGATTTACCAATAAAAACAAAAATGATAATGGATGGTCCTGTATAAAGTTTATGTTTATGTCCAATAGTCTGACCGTCCGTGTCTCATGCTGTTGTCGCCTGGATAGCACTTTCATTTCTTCATGGATTTTCATCAAACTTTGGGAAATTGTTACTTTTAGTAGGTGCGTGGTTGGTATTGTTAGGTTGCTCACTAAGGTTCTTTAATTTCTTATTAAGAGAAATTTTGAAAATCTGCTATTCTGAAAATCCAAGGAAAAACTTAAGTTTTATAATGTATAAATAACATATGAGAGGTTCTCAATTTTATTTTTGTCAAATAGCCAAGATTGTTAACAATTAACATGAACAATTCTTGTTTTTTAGATTGAGCAAGCTCTCAGTGAGTGATGCATTTTTTTCAGAGCATGGCTAGCTCAAATATGAACTGTAGTCTAGTACAGAGAACGTTTTTGGAAAATATAATAAAGGGTTTTTTTAATATACTTAATATGCAGATTTTCTTAAATCTACAGCTTACATGATGTTGAAAAAAAAACTCAAATACAAATCATCTCTAGCTCTTCTTGGTAATTAGAGCAAGGAATAGCTGCCTGTGCATTGAGTGACTCCTTCACTGAAGATTGCAATTTTACTACAGATAGAAATTTGAAAAAATGGCCAAACTGCAAACTGTCAGTATTAAATTATGAAACATTGGCTGGTTATAAAAGGGTTTAAAAACTAAAAGTGTTGTTGTGATTCATTTGGATGTATTTTGGCTCCTGACAATTTTAATCACTTTTAACTTGTGTAACACGCTGGAGTGCCAGGTGAGTGATTGCAGGCTTCCGAGTCGGTAGTTCCAGAATCCTCTGCTGTCCCATCAAAGTCTATAAAAAAAGTGTTGGACAGCAGAGGATTCTCTGAGTAATGAATCTTTAGTACAAAGAATTCTCAGACTACTGAGTCTGTAGTACAAAGGATTCTCAGACTACTGAGTCTGTAGTACAATCACAACATGGAATAGAAGACAGTTTATTTTAATACACTCTGACCAAGGTGAGATACATGACCAATAAAGGGAAGTCACTTGTAATTGCATCTTGTCATGTTATCTGGTTAATAATTGTAGTGTCTACATACATAATTACATGTCACAAAGTCTGTTGTGATGATGGTATAAGTGGTAATAGTATGTTACATATTTACATGTTACAATAACAAATGGACTGCGCTCTACACCAATCTTAATTGACAAGGATAGCCAGTTTAAACAACATTCAAACAAACAAACAAATGGACAGTCTCCAATGACAATATATGTAGGAACTTTCACTATGGAAATATTGTAAAAATGTCCATTCAAACTGTAAATTTTTGCTGAGGTGATTTCTTTTTGGAAATAAATAGTATTAAATCATATTATAGCTAATTGCTTATGTATTCTTGCCTTCCACATGATTGTACATTTAATGATTGCTATTTTAAATATTTAGCATTTTGATTCCCTTTAGAAAAAACAAATAATTAAACACTTTTAAACATGCAAGATAAATAATGCCCTGTAGAATTAGGCCTTCTTGACCTAATTTGAACACCTGTAAATATGACTCAATTGTTACATCATGTCGGTAATTTGCAGGTGAGTAATAATGTTTTCATTTGCTGTGTTTTCCTTACGGGTACAAATATTTAGTGAAACATTAATGTTGTGCACGTTTTTGTTTTGGGAAGTTTGCAGATGTATAGATGGTGTTATTATACAATCTTAAGTTCTGGGCTTAGATCTGTTATTGTTATCTTAAGCTATTAATATCTTTAAAGCATGACAAGTTGGAGTAAAAATAGGTTCTCTGAAAAGATACATTCTTTATGTTAAAGATGTGTTCCAATTACATAAACAATTGGTGGAAAAACAGCTTGAACTTGCATGTTTATATTGTGTACAAATTGCACGAGCTATGTTTTATCATAATGTTGTTTACCCCGAAAAAAGAGTTAATTTTTTTCATATAAAACATGAATGAACAAATGAACCAACATTTCATAATTAATGGAGTTTAAAATCACTTACTAAATTATGCCAATTTAATAATTTATTACATAATTTTTATAATACAAATGAAGTTTCCTAACTTTTGGAGCAAGTTAAACCTAACATCATGATGAATGGTAGCCCATTTTTATGTAACCTTTTTTTGTATGCATTTGAACTTAACAGCTGTTAAAAAAATTTTAATGTGAAATAAAGAGAAATAAAGGTTTTCTTGATTATTGCTGAAGTATTTTTAATATTTATTATTTTAATATTTTATATAGAGATCAGTAGAGTAGCTAGTGTAATATTGAAATGTAGGCAAGCATATGATGAGGAAATGGGGACTGCTTAAGGCCCAGAGCTATTCCAGGCTCTAGTAAGGGTCCAGCATATTTTCATTTTATTGTCTCGCCTGCGACGAAAGTCGCTGGAGGCGAGACATATGTATGGGAATCCGGCGGCGGCGGCGGCGTAAACACTTGACATCTTGCTTCATATCTTTGTAAGTTCAAGCCCTAGGTCCATCAAATTTGGTCCAGAGGTAGCTTATGATGAGTACTTGCCAGTCAGTCACCTGTCACCTGACCTTGACCTCAATTTCACGGTCCAGCGACTACGTTAAAGTTTTTGGGTTACGACAGTTCCTCTGTAACTACGCATGGTAGGATGACAATATTTGGTGTATAGGTTGCTGATGACTAGTGCATGACTGTCTGGTAGGTGTCACCTGACCTTGACCTCAATTTCACGGTCCAGCGACTACGTTAAAGTTTTTGGGTTACAACAGTTCCTCTGTAACTACGCATGGTAGGATGACAGTATTTGGTGTATAGGTTGCTGATGACTAGTACATGACTGTCTGGTAGGTGTCACCTGACCTTGACCTCAATTTCACGGTCCAGCGACTACGTTAAAGTTTTTGGGTTACGACAGTTCCTCTGTAACTACGCATGGTAGGATGACAATATTTGGTGTATAGGTTGCTGATGACTAGTACATGACTGTCTGGTAGGTGTCACCTGACCTTGACCTAAATTTCACGGTCCAGCGACTACGTTAAAGTTTTTGGGTTACGACAGTTCCTCTGTAACTACGCATGGTAGGATGACAATATTTGGTGTATAGGTTGCTGATGACTAGTACATGACTGTCTGGTAGGTGTCACCTGACCTTGACCTAAATTTCACGGTCCAGCGACTACGTTAAAGTTTTTGGGTTACGACAGTTCCTCTGTAACTACACATGGTAGGATGAAAATATTTGGTGTATAGGTTGCTGATGACTTGTACATGACTGTCTGGTAGGTGTCACCTGACCTTGACCTCAATTTCACGGTCCAGCGACTACGTTAAAGTTTTTTGGTTACGACAGTTCCTCTGTAACTACGCATGGTAGGATGACAATATTTGGTGTATAGGTTGCTGATGACTAGTACATGACTGTCTGGTAGGTGTCACCTGACCTTGACCTCAATTTCACGGTCCAGCGACTACGTTAAAGTTTTTGGGTTACGGCTGTTCCCCTGCAACTATGCAGGGTATGGTGACAATATTTTGTATACAGGCCGCTGCTGATATTTAATGCTATTTACGTAATGCTTATGACGAAATTTATTTTCGTTACTGATGCGGAATACAGGCGAGACGTTTTTCTGTGTCCACACTTGTTTGTTCCATTATGTGTCCAATTTATGAAAAAAGAATGCACATCAATAAAACCTAAACAGAGGGGGAAAATAACATATTTATAGTTGAGTTATAATTCTTAAATACTGAAATATTTTGGGAATATTTTTTATTGTGTAAAATATTGATTTTATGGGGGGAAGTAGAGCAATTTTTGGTTTGGTATCATTTAAAACAAATAAATGGTATTTTAAGAGCTTGTAGCCAAAAAAAAAGCACACATTCGGATTTTGAAATATTTGGGTATTGTGGACAATTTGAGGGTGAGCCAGTACCAGAGGAACCCATCACTGTGACACTTGAGGACAGTGTGACGCTGTGACTTATTTTGTAGTATGAATCCAGCGAATGCTTCATTTTTTTAGCTCACCTGGACCAAAGGTCCACGTGAGCTTTTGCCATCACTTGCCGTCTGTCGTCTGTCTTAAACTTTTAAAAAATCTGAAACCACTGAGCCAATTTTTTTCAAACTTGGCCACAATCATCCTTAGGGTTACTAGTTTTAAGTTTATACCCAGGGTGTTGATCAGACAAAGATGGCCACTGTTACTATAAATAGAACATGGGTGTAAACATCTCAAAAATTATAATAGCTATAGAGAAAACCGTTACTTCAAATTGATCAGCACATTAAGGTCTACAAAAGTTGCTATTAGTGTGAAGTTGTGTATTGGCTTCTTGTAGGAGTTATTGCCCTTTATTGATGATTTTTGACAAAATTTTTGGTATTAACAATATAACTTGAAAACTATAAGGAGGTAGAGTGAAACTATAAATGGCAAAAATGATCAGCAAGAAAAGCCCTAAAATTCACTTGATTGGTCTGAAATTGTCAGATGACTCCTTGTAGGAGTTATTGCCCTTAAATGACAAATTTTTATGAAACTTTCCCTATTTGTCCCGTAACTTTAAAGTATAAGAGCTAGATTAAAACTGTGAATAGCAAAAATGATCAGCAATACAAGCCCTACAATTCACTGTATTAGTCTGAAATAGTCAGATGACTCCTTATAGGGTTTATTGCCCTTAAATGACAACTGTTTTATGAGATTTTCCATTTTTGTCCTGTAACTTGAAAACTATAGCAGCTAGATTGAAACTGTAAATTGCACAAATGATCAGCAATAGAAGCCCTACTTAGTCCAAAATTGCAAGATGACTCTTTATAGGAGTTATTGCCCTTTAATTATGAACTTGGACAAATAAACAGTTTTTGTATTACAAATTAGTCTATAAGACACCTAGAGTAAAACTGTAAATTTCAAAATTACCCTAAAGGGCAAGGCCTACAAACCATTTAATTTTCAGAAATTGTCTGATGGCACCTTATAGGAGTTATTGTACTAAACTAAAATTTTTGAAGAAATGTTTAGTTTTTGCACAGTAACTTAAAAGCTATAACAACTAGACTGAAACAGTTGGGTTCCAGGTGAGCAATAACAGGCTCCTGGGAGCTCTAGTTTAATATATATGTACTGTATCATGTTGCGAAAGCTGCATATTGTATTAAACTAATATTATTAGTTACACATGCAGTTGCTGACCTAATACAAAATACACACAGTATAGCAAGGGCATAAAACTAGTCCCCATATAAAATTACTAACCCTGTTTATTTTGTGTTAGATTAGCAACTTTCTGTGTAACGAATATATCCTACATGCTGTCTATAACATCGGATTTCAAGCAAAATCATTTTGATTCTGCTTGTTTTAATGTCGGCAAGGATGCCACTAGTATCTTTCACTGTGTATAAAATCTACCAACCGTGTATCGAATATATCATGTAGTCACCAAATGACTTTTGAATACATACAGGAGGTAGGATATCTGTACCATTCACAGAGGAAATTCTCATTTCGGAAGTTAATGCTATAAAGTAATGGAATTTTGCAGTCATGATTTCCGTGTCATGTAGAACAAGTACTTGTAGTACTCATAGAGAAGTAGTGTAGACATATTAAGGAAGAGGTGTGCTGTCAAAAAAAATGTGTAGAACCTACATTGTATATAGATAGATATGCAACCTATTGTACCAGTTTGAGTTGGACTATTTTTTTTAGTTATTTGGAACACTGTTTTATATACAATAAATAGAGTTATATAAATGAAAACAAGTAACAAGATAGAAAATTTATTTCAAGGTTATCCACTGGTGAAATTCAAATGTGGAATGGAGGAAGAAATCCAGCCAGCTCGCTGGACATTCAAGTTTAGTGGAGGAAACTCTGCATCAAGAAGACAAATTCCTCTTAAGTTAGCATGGGCAATTTCCATACATAAAAGTCAGGTTAGTACAAAGATTTCATGTTCTGTACAGTTAAAGGGATCAAATTGGTTCAATGGTAGTGTATATTGAGTATTTGCCAGTCAGTCACTTGTCACCAGACTTGACCTCAATTTCATGGTCCAGTGACTACCGTATGTTAAAGTTTTTAATGTAGTCAGTTTCTCTGTAATCATGCATGGTAGAATGACTATATTTAGTATACAGGTTGCTGATGAATAGTACATAGGTTTAGGTCAGTTGCTCATGAAGTAATTTTGAAAGCAGGCGAGACATTTTTTTTGCATCCAAACTTGTTTTATTTTTCATGGTTCTAACAGTTTTTTTTTTTTTTTCAGGGAATGACATTAGACTGTGTTGAAATTTCCTTGTCTCGAGTGTTTGAATGTGGCCAGTCATATGTGGCTCTATCCAGAGCAAAGTCCCTTGAAGGTTTACGAGTTCTAGACTTTGAAAAGACCTGTGTTAAAGCTAACTCTGATGTGCTTAAGTTCTACCACAAACTGGACTTGCACAAACGCATGATTCAAACCAATATAGGAGAATACGATAATTAGCCTGCCTAAGGGTTGTTTAGTTGTGTTTGCTATGATGAGTGGTTGCTGAATGTGAGTGGGTCAGATGTGGATGTTTTGATTGGTTTTTACTGGTTTATATGTAAATTATTGTTTGTAAGTAATTAACATGTTGATGTTATTTTAGATAGTGTGTATGTATATTTGATCATTTAAAAGTTTTATTTAGCAGTAGATACTAAACTTTTGGATTTAGAGTAATTTGACCATATCTTTATGACCAGCCAAACAAAAATTGTTAGACCCACAGTTTTTCTGTCTGTCATCTGTCCCACCTCAGGTTGCCTTACCATTGAAGTTTTTTTATGAAGATGACGTCTCCTATTCATGAAACTTAATACACAGTGACAACATGAGGAGTCTTCAATTGCAAAATTTCGAAATGTGTGCCAAATATTTCACGCTTGAGTTAACTTAGCAAAAAGGTGTTTACTAAAATTGGGACATCGATGTTGCAGAGACACATTTCTTGTTAACAATGTTTTAAAATTTTATGATGAACATAAAATGTTCTTGTTAGTTTGAAACAGAATTTGCTCAATTTATGTATAAAATATACAATGAATGCAGATATATGATTTACTATTAAGAGTAATTTGAGATGTCATGCATGTACTTGCAGTAAATGGCATTCCTTTTTTTTTATTAGCACAAAAAGATGGTATAATTCATGTATGGTCTTTATGATTAAATGTATGGAATATTAAATGTAATAAATCTGAATTTTATTTATTGGCATTTTTATCCTACCATATGTGTTTTATAGATTCCTAGACTTTCTATTTATCCAGTCAACAAAGTAATTATAGTTTTCTTTTTATCATTTGCTGATCATTTCATTTTGTCATTACATAAAATGGTTTGACCATGATTTTGGTTTCGTATTTTGTTTTTCTTCCATTTTTATTTCATGCTTCAGCTTTCTTTCAATTTCTAAGAAAAAGCAAAGCAAAATTTAAAAACAAGGTTTTATTGATACAACAACTTATTGGTTAACTGTACAGTGATATTGTTTTTAACTTTCATCTCCACATGTTATGGTCATTATATATTTTTGTACTTGGTTTTTATTAATATTGAACTTTTGTTTACATATTTTTTAATAAAATATTGATATCTAAGTGGTGTTGTTTTCTAGAGCATATCAAAATTAAGTGAAGATTGCATAGAAGATTGTGATATCATAGGTTCTTTGTTTTGTTTTAAATACACATTATTATTTTGCATACATTACCACCTTTATTAACCATTTAGTGTGTTATATAGATTATCAGTGTTATGTCTGTACACATAAAATATGAAAACAGTTTTTGTCTCGATGCAACTTCCTTGTGACGAAGTCCTTGAAGGCGAGACATATATATATGGGTATTTTACTGCATTAACACATGACATTCATAGGTTCATAAAATATGGTCCAATGGTAGCGTTATGATGAGTTAGAAAAATAATTTTTTCTTTAAGTGGAAAACATTACTTTGGGAGTCAAAATATAAAAATAGAACATGGACATCAGAAGCCAAATAAAGGAGTTCTCCAAGTTGAAAGAATGACTGAATAACCATCAAAAGAACAGTAATGGAAGTTCTCTCATGTTATTCTGGTTAAAGTAGTCCATTAATTTGGTTGTGCAGGGAACAAGATTTGAAGACTACAATTTGTCATAAAAGTACTGTCACCTTACCTTGACCTACATTCACTGCATTAGAGTTATTTGATTTGGTCAGTTCCTCAGTAACAATGCATGGTTGGATAATATTTTGTATTTAAGATTGCTGATGAAAGGTACTTGACTGTCCGGTAGGTCTCACAGTTTCACCAGTTTCAGTCCAATGGCTATGTTAAAGTTTTTTTTCTTTGGTCAGTTCTTCTGTAACCTTGCAAGTTAGGACAACAATACTTGGTATATAGATTGCTGAAAAAGGTACATGTGTAACAGGAGGCCTATCTGCATTGCAGCAGATAGTAGATATATAGCCAGTCAAAATCCACTGAGCTAACGGAGTACTTCTCTAGCTCACTTGGTTATAGGGCTGGCTGGCAATACTGAGATCACAGGTTTGATCCCCGGTAGTGACAATGTCGTTATTTCATGCTCTTCCATTACACATGACAGTCAAATAGTTGTCATCTGACCTTGACCTCAATTTTATAGTTCAGTGGCCATGTTAAAGTTTTTTTTAAATTGGGTCAGTTTCTCTGTAACAATGAATTGTATATTTTATACAATGACATTATAATGTTGCTTATGAAGTTTTTATCCCTACGGAAACAGAATGCAGATGCAACATATTTTAACACACTTGTTTAATTAAAATGATCAAAAAATGTTCACATCAATCCATTTAAAATTAAATCTCAAGCTTTCTCAATTTGTCATAACTAGATTTTAAAAGTGCAAACCTACTAAAGAAATATTTGGAGTTCCTGTTCAATGTAACTTGTAAGCAATAATGGACTGAAGATTTTTCCTACAATTTGGTTTGACTTTTAGAATGTACTTTAACAAGTTTGTGGGTCATGATGCAATTATTTTGATTTGTACATCTGCATGTTGAAATACTTGCAATAATGGTATTGTGCAACACCTATTTGAAATGTGATTTTCCTTTAAATTAATCATCCTGAATCAACATTTAAAAAAATGGACATGAGTAAAATGTTAATCTGGAAAGTTATTACCCCTTTACATGGTCTGCACAATTACTGAAGGATTTCTTGTTTATATGTAGACTAGGGTGATTGTATCCTCAATTAAATTATATTTAATTAATATTTGTGTTCTGTATGCCTTTTCCAGTTTATCCATAGTGAAGTCACATCTTCAGAAGAGTATAGAAATTGATTTTCAACAGCAGCAAAACTTTTACTACCATGTGTTTCAAAACAAAGACAATAATAACTTTAATTTGATTGGTTTGTTCACATGTCTCAACATTCATTTGCACAACATTATTGGTATAATCAAAGATCCTCCGAATATGATCTGAATGTGATTACATGTGATCTTCAATAGAAAAATGGGGAAAGATTTAAACTTAATTAGGTTTTAACAACATATATTTTTAGTGTAAAACTTGCAGATATTCCCTTCAAGATCAAATGACGTTTGTTGAAAGAATTTAGTTCAAATAACAAAAAAAACGAATCATGTGTTAATCATAATTTGTACTTATATTAAAAAAAACAGCAAGGTCGGCTATTTTCCCCTGGAACTCTTGGTTTCTTCTACCAATTCTTCTTCATGCTGTGTTAAAGGTGAAAAATTGCTGCAAGTGACGTAAAAACTAAAACACAATAAACAAAAGGGTACCAGTCTATTATACACCTATCACCTATAGCATTACAAGCATTACTTGATAATAATCCTTAACCTAAACAAACTAGGGATTTAAATATATGTAAACTTTGGTTCAATTAAGAGGTTAAAATAACGTAGAAAATGAGAAATGTGGTGGACTAAAAGCATGATATTGTTTGTTTTCAGCATTTGTTTTCGTATACATGGGTTTGGTAAAGTTGAGTTTCACAATACATGTACATGTAAGATCTAAGAAAGATAGCAATACAATTATAGTCATCATACAATGTCAATAAAACTTCTACTAACAGGATGTTTGTCAGACTGTATTGGCCATAAAGACACATAATATATGTTTAAGTCCCAGCTCCCTTGTCAACCTTGTACTTGATTGTTGTCATTAATGTCCATGTTAGCCATTAACTGGCTGTCATCCCTGCTTAGATGCACTAACTCCATAGGAATTGGACCTGATGGTCGTCCAGCCAGGAAGTGACGGATGCTTTGGCATTTAATATAAAGTTTTGAACGAACGTCTTTTGTTAGGAAAAAAAGCAATATCGCATTGACAAATCCTTGAGAATGGTCGCCAAACACCTGCAAGAGAACGTTTCTTCTGTTAAAATATTTATATTATTCAGGTATGTTTAAATGACATGACAAATTCGAAACAAATAGCAGAATAACAGCAGATATGTATATTTTGTGATTCAATAAATAAAGGTGTGTTGTCTTCTTAACATTTACAGTTCTGTTTTCGTGCATTCGGGTTACAAAAAAATTGTCGTGTGCAATGTAATTGGGATGATTTTAAAGAAATCCCGTTAGCAGACGATAAAGCATCCTCACAAGTCAGGGTTTATGTGGACACAGAAAGCTTGAATTGTGAGGATGACGATAAAGTATACTCTAAGATAAAACTTTAACATGTCAAACATTTTTTACGCATAATATTTTTTAGTTTTTTTTTCTAACTCATGGTAACTCGGTCGCAAAAGAGCTTGAAAACAGTAAGAACAATTACCATGTGCAACTTCCTTTGAATTGGAAGCCAGAATATCTGCTACAATCGGATATTATTTCGTAAATATTTCATGTTTAAAGTCCTCCGTTAGTTCAGGGCCAATCTTTTTTCTAACCTTTATTGACTTGTAGCAACCAAATTGCTATCTATCATTGTTGCCTAACAATGCTCGTGAGTTAATACCTGCATTATCACAAGCCAGCTTGGAGTAGAAGACACGGCTGATGCCATTTCCTGCCAAGCTCCCCATGCATTCAGTACCACAAATATCAATGGTACATGTCGAAGTTTGCGATTAGCTATCTGTAGTCTATCTAGGAGGTCTTCTGGATCAGTATTGGGTTCAGTTTGTTCATTTTCTTCGGTTTTCGCCTGCTTGAAAAGAATTTTGATTACACCCAGCTCACCATACGGGTAAGGATTATACTGTTTCGGTCTCTGTGAATTTCCTTAACTATTTTTGTGTTACATTTTTCTCAGCAATGACTAATGATACCATAGGGATTTTTTTTTCAATAGCTCTGTATAATCATATCATATTGTGTGATTTATTTGCAGGCATCTTTGAAGTTATAAAGCGGAGCAGTTGTTAATAATAGCTTGTTTTAAATTAAAAATATTATAGTGGTATTCAGTATTTTCCATTTTCTTAATTTAGTTTAATTCAATTATTGAATACATGGTTTCTATAACTAACGACTTCTAATAAGGTTTGTTCGGCCAGATGGTGACTCAGAATAGCCGCTCATATGATTTGTTTTTTACAATTGATTTACTTATAGCATTTAATGTACATGCATCTATTCTATAGTATGTTTATCAGACATAAAACGGTTTCAGTGAATAAACTAGCTTTTGGCTATTAAAATTCCGAATGATGAATCGTTTAGTTAGCGATGCCTGCTACCGCCCTTCATACCACTATGCAGTGTACTTACAACAATACCTGGAGGAACCTTATTATTACATAATGTATTTTTGTTAGTTTCTAGAATTCAAATACAGAATAAAATACACTGTAAGAGACTGTCTATGGTACAATATCCACAATAATAATAATAAGCACGGAATTAAGTTGACTTTTAAAGGATTAATGTTTCCTACTTCTCGCTAAGCCGTTTCTCTGTCAAGCACTTAAATACCTGAACTGATAGAGAAAACTGCACGAGGCTGTAAAGGGCAGTGCATATTACAATGGTAGCCATTTTCCATCCCAGTCCTGTCACTAGCTCCCACATTATAAATTGGTCCGAATCTCGGTCAATTGAGCACCACGGTGGTCTACGTTCTACTTGGGCCTTCCCAAAGTCGAATCCAACCACGTCTGAAACGGTAGCCACTACCATCACGGCAACTGAAAGATAAATAAAAAAAGTTTCCTTAAAATCAATGACGGTCTTTCTTGTTCAACCACGCCATTTCCAAAAAAAATGCCAATCTTCTCAGAAAAGCAACCACTTCAAACCTTTCGAAGATTAATTATGCTGGTACCATTGACTGTTATTACTGTTATGCCTTAAATATTACATTGAACAACATTTAATGCACTATCTGTAGTTATAGTCAGTTAGACAAAATGTTGAACCCGATATCATGGATATCCAATATTTAATGTTAGTGTGTAAAGTAAAGTAAAGTCAATCAAACCAGATCTGTGACTGCGCTACAAAGGCACATCACAAACTGCAATTAAATACACAGTTTGAACAATAAAAGTCAAACCAATCACATTAGCTGTCTATATTCAAACATACGCTGTATATCATAAAATTCGACAACAGTTCATTTGACTGCTTTATAAATTAACATACACAAGTCAAACATTCTTTATTAGGACACAGAATTATTTTCTCCGCTGTTTAAATTAATAAAGTTAATGTTAGAATATTACACTTATTTAATTGAACAGAATGTCTCGTATTTATTTATTGGTTGGACAATCCAAAAGGAAGTGTTGCTCATCTTCTAGGGATATTATGATACATATTTATACATGTGCATTGATTAAGTTGTCTAAAATATATAACACAGCACCTCGTCAATGACATTTTAAAAGGGGTGTTTGTAAAGCAAAATAAATAGTGTCATCAAAGCATGATGGGTTATTTCTTTAACTATAAATATTAATAAGACTTTAACTCTAACTCTAACACGAAGTCTAACTTGAAGATGATCAACTCAAAGAAGTGTAGATCGAATTCCAAATCGAACTCGAAACTTAGTTCGAAATCCTACTCGAATTTTAACTCGATGTTTTACTCGAACTCGGAGTTTAACTTGAACTCTAACTCGATGATCAATCAAACCCAATTGGTTAACACATAACAAAAAAGAATGCAATTATAACAATGTGGCAATCATCTAAATTGGATATAATATTTTAAAAATAACATGAAAAGGAACAACCAGAGACGTGCCTAACACGAAACCAAATCCAAAACAAAACAAAACATAAAAAACAACACAAAAACAAAAAGAGGCTACACTGAACCGAATAAAAAACGTATCATCATTTATTATAAGTGATAAATTAACATGTTGTGTTACCTGGAAATCCCCAGCACACAATATGGAATGGTCCTCTGAATTTATCAGCCAGTTCTATTCTCTTCCAAGAAATACACACATAAACATAAACACTGATTGCACAAGTCCAAAGATAGGCACAGATATTAGAAATAATGGAGATGTAACTGGCTGCAGCACAAACTGGGAAACTACTCCAGCTGACGTCAGGAATCAACACGGATACCCCTGCGGCAATGATACTAGCAACACATGAGATAATATTAGCAATACTAAGACATACTAATAATGTACGACCATTAGTTCTAAGAGAGCGGCATGCAGTAAGCAATGCAATAATTAACAAACACGACACAATTGATAGCAATGACATAAATATGGTGATCCCGGCATACGCCCGGTCTATTGTGCGAAGATATGTAAAATTCATTGTCGATTTTCTGTTGAATGGTAAAAGATTTCACGATTGTACTCTTTTTTATGTATGTTGATGTTATGTGTCATTTAGCGTCTCATCCATGGCATGTAAAAGGGTTGTTGATGCTTCTGAAACGAGAAAGAACATTTAATTTACGGCATAAATTTTGAGTTTTTTTTTCTTAACAAAACATTATTAGAGTATTTACTACCTTTATACCAGTTATAAATTGTTTGTTTGGTTGAATGTTGTTTTACACGACTTTCAGCATTTTTCAGCTATATCACAGCGTCCAGTTTTTATTGGGGGGGAGGGGGGGCAACTGGCAATCCTTGTCAATTAAGATTGGAGTTGAGCGAACCCTGGCCGCAGTGAGATTTTAACCCGCAACCCAAGTGTTGGCACACCACGTGACCAATCGGAGACAAACTTCATTTACTACTCGGCCACCGAGGCCCCTGCCAGTTCTTGAATGCAAGTGTTTTCCGGTGTGTGGAGAGTAACGCTACTTTCATCACTCACTCAACTACATAATGGCACCCAGTTTTATTGCGGGAGGAAGTCGGGGGACTCGGAGAGAACCTCTGACCTTCAGACATTGAAAAAGATACACTGACTTGTGAATCTTGTTTTTTTTACAGTTTATTTAACCAGCGCCCAGCTTGGGCCTATGTTCTCACGCCGAACTGCAAGCTAAAATTACACGACGTTTATTATAATATAGTCTTGGTTTCCCATTAAACATTGACACTGACGCTAGTTGACCATATTTTGCCTGATCGTGTGAACAGCAATTAAATATATCGTAGTTGCGCAGGAATCCATAGAGAGAGTGTTTTGTACGCAGTTAACTTGTGCGATAATTCCGCATAAGATGTAAATAACCATAAAAATCATTTTAGTAGAAAAGTAATTTTAAATGATAAATCAAAAAACAACTTGTCAATAAATGTCAAAAAAGATAGTTTATATTGTTTATTAGTTTTCATTAAAATTCAGAACATATTTTATAAGACCTTAATGATCAATCCGTTAATTTACAATATAAAACTCTTCCATGTAATTGACAAATTAGTCGAAAATATATACGACCCTGAAACGCAAATTTGGAACGGGGTTCACCTAGAACAAGTGTAAAAAATTAGTTTTCGCTTTTAGTCGTATTTAATAAAACTGATTACTTATTCTATGTAGTGTAGAAATAAACATTTGCCTCTCCGGAGTCTGTCTCTGATCTGTGTTGTACTGTGTCAATAAAACTCGTCCTAAAATTCCCCTATTGAACGCCTTTATATTGATATATCTATTAAGTATATATTTCAGTTTTTATACATAATTCATTTTCATGGATTAATCATGTTTCAATAACGAACATTTGTATGGGAGAATGTACGCTTAGGACAGTAATGGGAGCGCATCATGCGTCATATACATAGGTTGTTAAAGCAGATAATCTGAACTGTTTAACTTAATCTTAAAAGCTCGATCTTTTCAACGACGATGACAAACAAATTAATAGCATAGCAGAATATTGAACTGCTGCTGTTGCCATAATGAAATTGTGCTATATGCATTGACTTTGAACAAGCTGAATCGAGGCTAAACTAACCAAATAGTTAGAAAAACAGAACTTCAAATAATTATGTTGTCAAAGTGATGAATTGATTGTGTTCCTTAATTTAGATGTGTATAAAATGTTACAAACCCCGAGGAAGTTTATACATCAAACAAAATGCCGGTGTTTCAAAGTCCTTTGCAGTATCACCTAGTATATTACACAAAATTTATATCAATTAGAGATAAAACTAAAGCTGTGAAACAGTAATCTGATAGCCCTGTGTAAAATAAAATGATCTCAGCACTGAAATGTGTACTTAGCACGTGATGTGAATTATAAAATATGGGGATGTTTTTTCTGTTTAGACATAACCATCGTCTTAAATTGAGATTTCCCCTGATAAAAAGGCAGGCATGGATTTTGTACTTTGAACTCGACTTCTTTCTGTTGTTCTTTTTTCTCGACGCGTTTTTTATCTCTTTCCAAACATAATATTTGAAATATATGTGTATAGTTGTCACGGTACTATGGCAGATCCTACAATTCAGATGTTCAAATGATTAATGCTTCAGCATTTAATTCAGTTTTTTTTACATAGGTGGGGTCTCGGTGGCCGTGAGGTTAAGGTAAATAGCCATCATCAACTGCTGATCACGTGCATGTCAAAATTGGGGTTGCGGGTTCAAGCATTACTGCGCTCGAGTCCAACCTTAATTGAGGATTTGCCAATGTTCCAGCTGAAGCTCGCGGTTTTCACCGCCGGGAACTCCGTTTTGTTTCCTTTTGAGAATTCCCGCTAACATGTTCCAGTGATTTTCGATTATTTCTAAATTGGTAGAATTCCTTACCAATAACTGGATTGTTTATAGTCTTGTAATAATGGGTCTGTTTCGTTACATTACGAATATATTGTGATCATCAGAACAAATTCTTACTGATCTTCAAATTCATATACCGATTTTACCGCTAACATCGAATCGGTTTATTAGCCGCTACATGAGTATATTTTCTATATTTAAATTGCATTTCATGCTACTATTATCTGTATTGTTAAAACCTGACGACATAAATATTTTCTGAAAATGATACTTTTTACGATTTGAAAAGTATGAAAATTAGGCTTTTGTTTACAATATTGAAATTTTTTTTATTTCTGATGGTTAGCTTTTTTTAATCGTGTTTAAACGTCAATTTCAGCAATTTTCCAGCTATACCTTGGCGTTCAATTTCTATTGAGGGGTAGGCGGCAGAGCAGAGTACCCTGAGAAAACCCCAACCTTCGATGGGAAAATTGAAATCCTTGTCGGTTATGATTGGAGTCGAGAACACTCTGCTGAGACTCGAACCCAAAACCCCGGTGTTGATATGCATGACTAATTACCTAAACTGTTCTGCCACCGAAGCCAGTTTCTTCTGAAACCACTGAGCTAACTTGAAGGAGTAAAAATCCGTTTGAATGCTTGCATGTGTTCACGTTTCTCCAACTTTTGATAATTAACTATAACAACATCCAATTAGGGGTGGGGATTAGGGGGCCATCAAAAGGATTGCTAAGATTTTTACCTGTAAAGTATGTAGGAAAAAATACGTTTTTAAGTAGCATAAGAGAATGTGAATATAATTTAAGAATATATTAATGTTAATAAAACTAGTATTCTTATATGTTAAATAAGCAGATATTTTTATTTTATAATTTAATATTTTCTTCATCATTTAGTTTCATTCTGCATAAATGTAAGAGATGAATAAAATATTTGAAAATTATTAAATAAAAAATATTTAAAATTCAATAACTTTCTTAAATGGAGGTCAGTTAACTTAGTACACACAATGGCGAACGCAATGCTTGCAGTGAACTTTGTGCCAAACAAGTTCGGCAGAGTCAGGTTAGAATTGAATGGTTACCAGTTCATGGTTAAGACTACTAAAGGTGACAGAAGATACTGGAAATGTGTTGTTCCACTTTGTACTGCAACAGCAACATCACTCAAGAGCTGCTTCTTCCACTACACACAATGCATCTGGCGGAAAGTACAGAAACTCGGGCTGGCCACCAACTACAAAGAGAATCATGACCTAAAACTCCTAGTAAGACGCGCAGCCGTACTCCCACTGATACCGACAGCACTAGTAGAAGATGTATGGTTCAACGCCTTAGAAGACGCAGAAGTTATACCCATGGACACCACCGACTTCGCATCTTCTTAAGGTCAGGTGAGAGATGACCGGTTCCCCAGAGCCTTTGTTTTGGAAAATCTACCTTTACTCTTTATGAAAATTATATATAAAAAATATGATATAATGTATTGGGATTTACATTTTATTTTCTAGTGTAGCATTAGTTAACATTTAATCTCTGTTTTGCTCGAAACTCGAAATAAAAGCTTCGTTAGAAAAATACTGTTTCCACAGCTGTGCGACTAAACGGGTGTGAGCGTGTTTGATGAAAACTCAGTTCTGGGTTCATCAGTTGCATACGAACATCGCAAGGCTTCTATACAGATATAGATGAGTTTGAGTATCACTATTGACAGCTAATATTTCGTGTATTGTCCATGAACCTTATTCAAATACGAATTCGAAAACTTTATTTTAATTTGGCCCATTTACACATAACCGCTATTGAACTTTTAACCAAAACGTTATCAGCGGTGCATAATAAAAAGTAAGTATTTCAAGAATGATCAAGTGTCATGGTGTAAATTTTAGAGAAAAACTTCAAGATCTATCATTTGTGTTTACATTTGTATTTATTTTGTGGGTTAATTGGAGGACTGGCGGTTCAACGTTAATCCTGTTTTTTTATTATTACTCGACGTAAACCCGTTAATTGAAGAATTGTCTGCATACATATATCAAAAAGAACATTCCCAATTATCGTGACATTAATCCGTGTAACGATTTTAATTGTAACACTGTATTGTGCTATTTGGTTTTTATTGTATTTACTTATTTTTTTATGTATAAATATATCTTTGCAAAAATTATACGGGTAGTCTCGGAGATAACACTTCCGACAGAAAATAAAAATTCAAAAACAAAGTATTTCTTATATTTTTTGAAGCTATTATCTAAGCTGGTAATTGGAGCAAAAATTCCGTTACGACACAAGACCAGTCCATAATACTTCAGTATTTTTAAACAAGGCTTAAAATTCTCTTACTGGTCGCATTTACAAAAATAGACATTCTTTTTTTTCGTCCCATTTATTAAAACTGAAGCAAATGAATGATTATGTGTATTCAATCACAAATCGGTTATAAACAGAAACTTGTTATCCATGACGGTATGTTAAGTGCGGTATTCTAAGTCAGTTGTTTATGTCTGATAATACTAACAACATAATACTTAGACTTCCAAACAAAATATCGAGCGGAATTTCCTCAAATAATTCTGTTACTATGATTAATAGTCTATCTGTGATTTCTTTTGTTGAATATATGGTAATTTGTTTGTTTAAAAAAAAAGTTACTAATTATTCTGCATTTCATTTTAAAAAGATTTTGTAACGTGCTATATACAGTGTCGAATGATCAAGTTCTGTTCATAATAGGTTAAAAATAATAATAGGCATAAATGGAGTACAGAAAAATATATAGATTTATATTAATAACAGTCTAAACATAGGTTTGAAAGGTGTGTATTGAAATATACAAGTGTATTTAATTGAGAGTAAACAAATTTTTACGGTAAATAAAATCCAATACATATTTTTTGTTTATCTTTGTTGTGTATCGACCGTGTTGGCGTCACGGTTTGATGACATCCTACCTGTAACATACCTTGAATGGAACAATCCAGGTATAGTCATTGAAACAAGTCATGGATCTCGTGTAAGGGTGGTGGATAGATACTGTTTTGTTACATTTTGTGAGAAACTCACAAAGATATTTGCATGATGTAAAACAACAAATTTAATATTTTGTTTTCAATCTCCATAAGAGTGCAATTAGTTATTTTTAATACCCGAAACGATAGCTGGGTATCGGATTACATTTTCTAATACAAGGGATTTACATTCTCATTTACGGTGCTAAGGTAGATAGGAAATGGGAACGACTTCAGAGGAACGAGGATATCGTCGACTTTCCTCGATTTTTCAAGCACCGATTCTTCTGGATTCCAAAACATGCTACAGGTGCAAGGCACAGGTGTTTCAAGCAGAGAAAATGGGACCTGTTCACGAGGTGTTGTTTCACAAGACGTGTTTCAGATGTGTTGTTTGTGGAACTTTCCTGAATATTAAAAATTACTATTCTAACCAACTCGAGGCAACAGACAGGGAAATTTACTGTCATGCTCATGCTCCTCGAATCGGTGCTGCTAATTATGACAACACTGCTCTAGGAATTAAACAAGCAGTGGATACACAAAGTAACTACAGAAAGATTTCAAAAAAGCTGAATCCACAATTACGGAAACCTGGAACAATGAGAGTTCCTAACTTTGACTACCAAGCAATGGCTATTAAAACAGCAGTCTCAGTACCAAAACTGCAAAACTCGAAAATAGACCCAACTACAGCTAATATTGACGCCAATGCTGTACACATCAAGGGTGCTTTAGATGCTCAGCTGTTGATGAAAGGAAGTCAATTTCCACATGACAAACACCACTTTCCTCCTAATATAGTAAGTATTTTTAAAAAGATTTTAAACATTTAATTTTTTTTGACATTTTATGTAAAAACTTAAACTAGAAAGTACCATAATGTATCAGTATGCGTCATGTTTAAGGTGTTTTATTCTGTGCTTTTATTGAGTCGAATTTAACGTCATCTGTCAAATTTGTAGATTTTGTGTTAAGTAATACACCTTAATAAATATGACAAGTTTCGTGTGAAAAGTTTTCATTTTGAATTTTGTTTTTTGACATGATCCAATAAAAACATGCTAGATGACTTTCAGCTTTATCGTTGCACAAAATTTAATACAAATTTATCCGAATATTTTCTTTAACCAAATCTAAGAATATTGGGGTAACTGAACTTTCGTGGCAATTAGTTTTCTTTAATTTTGAAGACTACCAGATTCCTTTGGTTCGTTTCTGCCGTTTGATATTGTAGCTTTTTAACTTGCTTACATGGCTGGACGTACTTATTTGGTGGAAGAATCTGTAAAATTTCAATGTGTATTCAGCAGTAGAAGGTACAATGCATGTCTAAAATGTCATGTTTCATCAGACCACGAACCCTTGGTCAACATAACAAACATTAGTTACTCGTTCGTTATAAAGTGGATAGTAGTTTGCCTGTCATGTATACTCGTATACTCTCATGTGTTTATATTTATTCTAGCTATACAGCACCTATTTAAACAATGAGGACTGTTACATTGAGTAGTCGATTGTACAAAAAGAATTTTTCTGAATTTAACTAATTATCGGAGAGCCTTGTATTGGAAAAATATCGTTTCCAATGTAATGTTCTTTTCTTTAACTTTCAGCATAAATATACCGTTTCTAAGTTATTATGTCGTAAAAATGTTATTTTTGTAGATCAATAACTATTGATTTTTAGACAAGGAATGCTACTTGTAATTCCACTTAGCATTAATTTTTGCCCCCAGTCTGGATTGTCATCGATACGTTTAATCGGTGACGTCCATTGTCCTGTATAACTTAATTAAACAATTACATTGTTATATTTGCCACCTACTTTTAACACTTACAGAATTTCGTTCAAACACACAATTACATGTCAACAAAGTTTTGTAGTACTTTTTGTTCATATTTTCTGATTAGATTATTATATTTGGATATGAATGTTAAATTATGTTTGTGAACAATAGTCTTAGTAGTCTACATTCCATGAACTTGATATTGCCATTTAATCGATTTCATGCGTTACGGCATGGTGTTTTAGTTCAATTACGTCAGAACATTTTAAACTCTCATTTAATACTACTGTCTATATAAACTAGTTTTTCAGCTTTTTAAACTGACAAACGTTGGGACAAACGATATTAAATATTAAATCTAATTTATAAATAGAAGCCCGGTGATACCTTATTGCTATTGAAAGTCGTCCAGGTAGAAATGTTTTAGAACTTAAAAAGCTATGTTGAACATGTCTAGATTACCGGTATGTCCTACGACCTTACTTATGGACAGATTTGCTACAGCAGATTGAATACAACACACTATTCATTAAAGATAGCTGAGAATACCTAACATAGGTTCGAATAATGACGCCTGTATTGCGTATATGACATTTACTATGTCAGGAATAGGACAAATAATCATTTTTAATAACAGATACTGATGCCAAATCGATTTCAGTTTCAGAGATAAAATTCATATTACCATCTGAATATTCACTATTTCTTTGTGAGTACATGAATAGAAATATACGTACAAAAAGTCCTATTAATTTAACATCAACAATCCATTAAAAGATTGAGAATAGATGAAAGTATCACATAGAAATCGCATAAAAGTTAGTTAAACTGGAGACATTATTATCGAATTGTATTTTTCTCTAACTGGTGCAACAATATAAGTAAACACTTTAAACGCGAAGTTGTTATGCAAAACTAAAGTGAATTACGCTAGATTACATCAATGGCCTAAGGTCACGCAAAAACTAATAAATACTTGATGTTTCAATTAGTGACTGGAGGTCGAGAGCATATTTCATGACGGTGCTTGTGTCTTAGGAGAATTAATACTAAGACACAAGTTTATGATCAGCACAAAGTTGCTATTTATAAATTTTAACCTCAACCAGAGTTATCCTTGTAAATTTAGTGGGCGTTTAAATGAATTTCACATTTCATGAATAAGCACTTACTATTGAGTTTATGATTAATTATTTAGTAAATCAAACACAATATTTGAATGTGCCAATTTTCCACCCTTTACACAACATTCACAAGGGGCTCCTAAACCAGAAAATCTGAATAGATAAATAAGCTCACTATTAACAAATATTTAGTGATCTTGATCTTGCACAAATAAACTATTTTATCTTTACACATGTAATGGGTGGAGTTTCAAAAATGCATGATGAAACTATCGAATTTCCCCCTTCGAAGAATTAAATTGTACTAGCTAAGTCATGTGCATACTCGTATCAAAGGTGATAATATGACAAACCAGTCCATTTTTATTAATTTCACAGTAGGACTAAATTTACGTACACTATCATCATCTTTGGTCTTTCTATCTCAAATGCTGGACGTAAAACTACAATCAATCAATCAATCAATCAATCAATCAATCAATCAATCAATCAATCAATCAATATATCTGAAACGCTGGAACGATTTCCATTGTTCATCCAACAGAATTGCCCAGCGCGTCCCGGGTGGGCGGATCATGACAGTGGAGGTGTCAGGGTATAATACTGAACACCTGAACGGTATTAAATGTCGTCTGAACAAGTGCATTAGGTTGTCGGCGTAAAAACTGCCCAAGTCGAGCTACGAACTGTAGTGGTTACATAAAAGATTGTCTTTCTTCCTGCACGACAGAGACATTGTTATCGAAACAAAGCAGGCACAATGTATAGATCTTTAGGTTGGTGCGTCCTATCGAGTAATTGTTTGCTAACTTTTCGTTCTATTCCTGTATATATGTGAAATACAGCTCGCGGGACGTGAGTCAACAGTTTAATCAATCAAACTAATAACAAACGTGTGAATATATATATATATATATATATATATATATATATATATATATATATATATATATATATATATATATATATATAATTATCACAAAAAGAAGAAAAAATAAAGCAAAAGCACTAAATAACTAAGTGAAAGAACAAGAATGTGGGGTTGGGCAAATCATGAAACAATTTATAGTTGACCGAAAACCTTAAAAATTAACGCACCTTATTTAAACGGTTAATAAAAATTATCTATCTAAATCGTTCCTGTTTGTCGATATGTAATCTTGTGAAAAACGAGTGCATGTTAGATGGTTTTATATGACCTCTTTTTAAATTTTATACTACATTAGCTGTAAGGAATTCTTGTTATGGTTTTGAGTCCACCCCTGTTTGCTGTACCATCTTTAGGACGTTGCAATTAATCTATATACCTCCTAAACATGGCGGACTTGTAAACCAATAACACACAGCTAGTGTCCAAAATATGTATGGAGATGAATTAATCAAGATCTTAGATCATTCCATGGATTTAAATTTCGTAGTGATATGTATAATAAGGATTTTGTCTTTTTTTACTTGATATTATATAAAACACTACTAGACAGCTTGACTGACTTCATATAAAAGAATATTTTTTAAACATTATACTGCTATTTTAATATTTAGCCTAGATTACGTATGTATGAGTGGGTGTTATTTAAGGTGATTTTTAAGTTTATGATTAATTCTTTTCTTTCTGTGACGTCCTTGGATAGATGTCATTGTTTCAAACAGTTTGAAGATTTTACGCACTAGTTCCTCAGAATATATTTTATCCCACATTAATACCTCATGCCTACACCCTTACATGGAATGTCATTGTTAAATATCAGCAACAAGTTGTTAAAAAACCTTTATTAAGACAAATTGATCAAAGTGTTACTGGTATTTAGAGATGTCTTTTTCGTATATAAAATATAGAAGTGGGTAAAAGAAATCAGTTAAACATGTTCCAACACAACGAACCAACATCCAATTCTCATAATTCTTAATGTCACAGTGATAGAATCAAAGTATCTTTTGCTTTTGCTTTTGTTCTTTTCCATTGATCTATGTGTGTTATTATTTCTATTTCCATAACCCGGAGTCTTCAGAATGATTTGTCTGACAATGAGTAATCCTCTTAGATCAGGTTTATTCTTACATCTTTACAATAAGTGTATCATAGTCAGTTTGTGAAATATGTTCAAGTAATTGGCTTTTATCTTATCAGAAAAATCAGTTGTATACAATTGGTTAAAACGATCTACAATACCTCTTATGAGCTAATTGTACTTGTTTGACAATGATATACCGGTCGCGCATATCATCATAGATTCTGCCCGACCACTGTGATCTTAATTTGTTCAACTGCGTCCTGAAAGTTGTTTTTTCCATGAGCTTAGACGCACTGAATTGGTGCATACAAAGATTTCTGTATGTAGCTATGTATTGTAGTTTTAATTAGTATTCATTACAATAATCATAAGTCCAGTATTAGGCCGAAGTTTACTGCCGTTATAATCTGAAGTTAATTTTGTGATTTGTCGGATTAACTCGCCAAAAAAAAAAAAAAAAAACGCGAGGGTACGATTATTCGTTCTAGTCCGGTATCTGTATTCATTAGAATTTTGTAACTTAATATTTTCCAAGCGGCTGTTTGTTTATAAACTGCCAACATCGCCAGTGTTTCTTCAAGATCCCTACAAGTATACTATCTGTGAATATAGTCATTAAAAGTAATTTAATAATTGTGTTTTTCATTCTAACTAAAATTAAATATTTAACTTGCCCCCTTTTTGTTATTGCTTGCTGTGTTGTACACGCACCGACAGAACAAAAAGGGGGGAGCCAGTGAAAGATTTAATTATAATTAAATGGTGTTTTTTTTTATATCATACATTTTTTACCAGATTGTTACTGTTTGTATTCCAAACAATTAATACAGCCATGGATAGATTAATTCTATTCGTGTATTTTCTTTATATAAAAAGTCAAGTTGCACAATATCGATTATAAGCGAAGTTAATGTAGGGAACAATAAAAAGTGAATAAAATATTTAAATATTGTAGGTAGAGATAATGGCAGAAAAAGTTAACGCAATTTGTACAATTAAACATCAATAACTCCAGACATTGGCGCCATAAAAACACTTCACATATCTATGATTGTTTTTAATTTCACCCTATTATCATCCTATTGTTGTCATTGTCATAAAAAATATTCTTAGAATAATTTTACTTTTATGTCACCATTGCCATATGTTTACTTATGGAATTATGCAGTCGTTAATTATCTCATTCTTTGTTTAGTCCTTTTCAATCGTCATTTTGAAATGACTAGACATATTAGTTTAAATTAAGATTGTTGTCATATTCCTGTAGTTTAATCCTGATGCTACTTTTGGCACATATGGAGTCTGTAAAATAAGTTTTTCCTTCAAATAAAATTTCATGATATTTAATAGTTAAATTTTCTCAATTTTTACGTTGATTATTCCCATATTGAAATTTATTGTTCAATCAATAATTTACATACTGTTGCCATGTACAGGCATCAAATTTATTTGTTACAAAGATATGTTTTTGTCTAGATTTACACAGGGGTCTCAACTGGGGTAGTTTAGTTAACTTCATGTTACTTACTGACTAAATCCAATCGGTTGCATTTTGACGGCCTTTGAAACATCTATTTGACTCGTACGTCAGACATGTTTATACGAAATCATTTAAACTTACTAGTATTTTCCTATTTGAAAACTTGTTAAACTTACAAAAAATTCCAAGTTTAATAAGTTATCTTATTTTAAAAACACTTGTTTGTATAAAACTTACTAAAAATCATTTGTTGAACATAGTACAAGAAACGTCAGCGACTATTAGATGCACAGAAGAAACTTGAAGAACAATTAAGGAAAGAAGAAGATGCAGTAATTAATGACATGCTGAAGCAAAGGTCTGAAGAAAATAAGAAGATTTCAGAGGAAATGCAGAAAGAATGGGAAGTCAAACTCAAAGAACTTACAGAAAGGTTCGATAAGGAGATGGGCAAAAAGAATAAAAAGTTGAGAGATTCAGAGAAAATGGTTGGTTTGTATTTCTGAATAGAATGAAATGGAATGATGACACAAATTTGTTGCTAATTACGGGACCACAGTGGTCCTTTGTCGACAACATTTAGTTACATTCTGTACTTGTGTTAATCATTGTCATTAATTCAATATGAGGAAGTAGAAAACAACGCACATAGTTAAAGACTACACATTCTCTGCCTCTATTACAAGGAAGTTTAATGCAGACATATCATATTTTTAACAAATAAATTGTTCATATCTTGTAACCGACTCCCATCAATACAACTGTATACATGGCCGGAGGTTCTTACAGGGTATTCTGTCTACTTATACAAAAAAACTAAAAATGTGATATTGCTGAAAGATTGCTAAAAGTGCACAAAACCTGAATAAACATAAAATTATTAATCGTTTCATAATGTTTGGAGTCGCATACTGCCTGTACTATAAGAACACCAAACAACGAGGAATTAAAGCTTTAGTGGTTCAAGTATATATGTAGGGTCACATGTAATATAATTAAAACAATGTCTGTTTATATTTTTCAAGGACCATACAACAATTATTTATTTTTAAATTCTATATAGTTTCATAGTATAACATAAACAGCACATTCACTTGTCAAGTTTACAATTCCTTAGTTTTTATCATCACTGAGAGCAGCGTGAGAATTTATTTATTCATTTTCACCTTTCCTAGTTTGATGTCAAAGGAACTCCTTTAACCAATATAGGCAATGTATTGTACACAAAATGTATCTTAGGGATGTCGGAATTCAATTAACAACGATTCAAGATAAAATCCCAGATAAACTGTCTTTAAAATAAAATAAAATTCACTTAGATCACACTCTGTAAATAAAACCACTTTCATTAAGACATTTATTATAATAGATATATATATAATAGAATTTGTGTGTCAGTCACGAACCCCAGGCGTAAATCCATGTTTTCTGATAGATCATTTTTGCAGTACATCTGAATATGTGCTAGAGCCTACTTAGTATAAAATGTGTCCACATTGTCGATCTAATAAAAAATAATAATTTCTTGTTTCGTCTTTAGCTGTTCTGTACGGCACGTCATACTTACCAATGTCTAAGACGTTTTATAAAATTTATAAGATGTATTGTATAATTTAAAACATTTAAAATATATAAAAAGATATCATAAAGTGTATAAAATATATAATTTATAAGATGGTTCATAATACTTTAAAAGATCCTCCTTATTATATATTTTACAGTATATATGATTTGTATATGCCTAATTAGATATTTGGTCTAATTGATAAAATGTCTTATTATTTTATCAGATACATTTTAATAACATAAGATTTCTTATAGGGTTCATAACATAGCTTAAAAAGAAAATACTCTATAAACTAAATGAAGCAGCTTAAAAGGTAATATAACAAATATTTCTGCAAAACAACATTTTTAGATTTAAAACACGATATTCATCGAGAAAATGAGGGTTGTAAACAAAACACAAAGGGAAACCGTGTAGTAGAGCTTGAAATTAAATAGGGTTTAACGTCACTTACGGAAAATCTAGGCGCCTACAGAGCCTTAATAAGTAATAATAAGTAAACAACATCACATTACAATACTTTGAAAAAATATGTGTGTTTACTGCTAACCTATATTGTAAATATTGCTTATTTTGTAGCAAATGACAATTCACTTCGAAAACCAGAAAAAGGAATTAGGAAACATAATAGAAAAGAAAAAGGCTCAGAAAAAAGCAAATATGACATTGCGGATACGGGAAAAAGAACAAAGAAAAATGGCAACGTTAGTGGCCAAACAAAGTCAGCAAATGTTGGAGCTTCTAGCCGCCAAACAAGAGGAACTTAAGCAAGAAGTTGTAAAAGAACTGGTAAGCAGAGTTCAGTAAATATAATTGCAAGATAACCAATGAGCAAAATAGTAGACCTATGTCATGTACTGCAACTCTTGCAAATAAACAAACGATAAAGTATAAAAGTCTACAGCGAATTTTTGTTGACAAGTTCACCTATATTATAAAGTGATACAGTTGTGAACGTTGCATTTTAATAATTACTATTTCAGCCAACAAATGGTGATATTGCGGAACCTGAAGCAATAGAAAATGCGTTGGAAGCGCTGGAAATTACTACAACAGAGTTACCACCGCCTCATCCACCAAGTTGTAGGAAAAAAGAACTGTTTGCTGATGCCAGTGTGTTTAAACAGATTGATGAACATGTCATACAGGTATATGTATAGCCGCTTTGAAACATTTGCTTCGTCAAGTCAGTTGTCAGTGTCTTTAAAATGTACCTAAAAGATTATTAGAATCAAGTCTTTCCAATTGTACATGTAACAAGTAATTTGACTTAAGTACTATGATACGCCTTGATTAGACGAAACTTGCATTTGGCGTAGTCAATTTTATAACCTTATAGGAAAATAGCAAAGAAACCCGACCGAACAACATTAGCCAAAAGCCAAGGGACAGTTACATATACGGATATAGACAAACATAACACAAAAACCAAAAACATAAAACACAGAAAGAGAGTAACCCAAACCCAATAAAAAACCATGGGTGCACTCAGATAATATATCGGATAATATTTCAATTTTTCTGCACGTGCTCCTTACCATCAATTCTATCACTAGATCTACCTCCAAATCCCCATTCAGATAGGCTACTGTTACTAAATTGCTTATTTCATGTTTAAGTGTGTTTTCCTGTTTTCTTTTAGACAGTCTTTGTAACTTGTACTTAAATTTTATTCTTTTTATTAGCCTCGTTGGTATCTTCTGGTTCACTTCTAGAGTTTAAGAAGTTATTTCATGTTAGGTTGATGCTGGACTTGCATTTTGTTAAATTTCTATTTTTCCATTGTAACAGGTCGCCAAAGATGACCATTTAACTTACACAGACATGATGCAACAATTAACAGGAAATATTCCGAATGATATTGACAAAGCTAGGTTTGTATTTCGTACTTCGTATTAGTTTTTCAATAAAGCTTCTTTACTTGTTGTAAGAAGCATGAAGTTCACCTAACAATATTATGTGAATAAAGCATTTCAAACATGTTGAAAGAAAATTTCGAAATTATCAATTCAATGCACACACAGTAGTAATAAAGTAAAACTATAATTATTTCGTGCTCCCTCTGAACGCTTCGATTTTTTCTTCTAATAAAAACTGAAACTGTTGTTAACAACTAGAATTTTTTCCTATTTAAAAGTAGATACATATCTAATTCGTTCCGTTTTATATGTCGTAGAAAAAATTAAAAATGGCATTATATCACTCTTTTTTCAGAGCCATATATAGATGGATTACAGTGAAGGACTTGAACATGATGGAGTTTGAGGAAAGCCTAGATTCAAATACACCTATGGGGTTATTGAAAGGAATAAAATACGGGACCGAAACTTACCACGTCTTGTTCATGAGGTTATGCAGGTAATAATATTGTTAACACTGATTGTTAGAAATAACAGAAAGTAACATGAGAATAAATGGAGTAGGATCATAAGGTTCTATGAATACTTCCAATTTCTTCTAACCAACCTCCAGTATTTCCAAATTCTTTATCACATATTTGTTGGTCATCTATATTTTTAAGACCGTGGTATTTTTATTTCAGTTATGCTGGTTTGCACTGTAAGGAAATCAAAGGACACTCAAAAAGTGTTGGTTATGAACCTGGTATGAAGATAGAAGCGGAGACTTTTCAGAACACTTGGAATGCTGTCTTAATTGATGGAGACTGGCGATTAGTTCAGTGTAATTGGGGTGCTAGGTGAGTTTATTTCGTATTAGAAGGCTAAGTCGTATGATAGAACATTCAAATAAATGATAGTCTGCTGTAAAGTGAAAGTTATTGAATCTTTTATGAAATTTGATCATAATCTTTCGGTAAAAGATAAACCAATCAACTATCTTAGAATACCAAACAACATTTGTACAAAAGACAAATACGTGCGAAACCTTAAAAATAGCGTTGTCTACTAATTAAATATTATGATCTTTGGGCTCCAGCAATTTTCCATGGAATTTGTCTTGAACATTTATCTGCACATGTTGTTTTACATTTAAATCAGTATTAATAAAGGTTTCATTTGCTACACAATTATAAATATTCAGTTTGAGGTTAAATGCAAGAAAGCATCATTTAGTATCATATTTGTTAAAACCAAGTGTAAAAATGTAAAATTGTGATTAAATACTCCCTTGTTGTTTTAGACATTTAGTTCTTAATAAGGACAAGAAAAAGCCCGACTCTCCAAGAGATAAAGAAAAAGCTGAAAGGGAAAGAAAAGAAGCGGAAAGAATAGAACAAGAAAGAAAGGAAGCAGAGAAAAAAGAGAAAGAAAAGAAAGAAACAGAAATGGATAGCGGAGAGGGCGACGAATCAAATGGAAAAGATGAAGATACAAAAATAAAAGATACAATACGATATCAATACGACGAACATTATTTTTTAACGGATCCAGATGAATTTATTCAAGAATTTTGGCCGTATGAATCTGAATGGCAATTGTTGGAAAAGCCGATTACTAAAGAGGAATTTGAAAATTTGCCTTTTGTCCGGTCAGTATTCTTTCACTTCGGTATGCACTTCGATCGTGGAATGAAAGCTGTAGTTGAAACATCGGAGAGAGGAGGATGTGATATAAGGATAAAAGTTAACGAAGAACTAGAAAATGATATAGTTTTCTTCTATCAGCTGAGATTCGCAGATAAGGAACGCAGACACGAAGCGGGGTTCCGTGGTGCCTATCTTGAACGATTTGTATATATGACCATGATTGATAATACCGTTATGTTTAGTGTTCATGTCCCGACGCCTGGTGAATACTTCTTTGAAGTCTTTGCCAATCGTTTGGATGACGCTGATCGATCAAAAGAAGAAGGATCTGATGGGGTTGTGTCTTCTTTTCGCCTAAAATGCGCTTGCAAATTAAAAATTGTTTGCAAGTCTTTAATAGGCAAAATGCATCCTTTGCCTGAATGTGCTGCTGGTGAATGGGGTCCAAAAAAAGGAAAGCGCCAGTTTGGAATTAGAGCAGTTTCAGTGAAGCATCCCGACAAAGATGAGACGGTATCGGAAGATTCTGGTGAAACCACCTCTCAAAAATCTTCCGAAGATGATGTGGTAGATACTCATTTAAAGGATTCGCCGGATAATCCACGTGGTGGCATTGTGAATGTAAATGATACTGTTGATCTTGTATTTAGGTTGGCAAAGCCATTACAGTTTGTTATTAAGTTGAGAATGAATTCCGTTGACAGCAAGTCATTGGATCCTTATGTGAGTCATTCAGTGGAGTCTGGAAAAACTTTAAGAATAACTATAACTCCTCCACAACCTGGGCAGTATGGATTAGATGTATATGCTAGACCACTGAATTCAGAAGATACAAAACTTTCACATGCATTTAAATATCTCCTGAATTGCTTAAAGGTTGCTGAAGCAGTAGACGTACCTAAGATTCGACAAAAGACTTCAAGTAAACGAGAGCAATGGGGGCCATCATCAACTTTTGAACAGCTTGGACTTAAAACAGTTTCTCACAACGAATCTAAAATAGAATGTTCCGAATCAAACCAAATAACTATAGAAATGTTTGTTCCAAAGTCTGTTTCAGTTTCCCATCAGTTTATACGCGAACCGGGCGAGGATATCCGAGATAAAGTGACAATATTACGAGAAGATTCAAAACCAGAAAAAGTACTATTCGTAGCTAATCTCCCAGAAACTGGAAATTATATGTTGGCTGTATATGCTCGTTTAAAAGACGGTGAAACGAGGGCGTTTTCAAATGTGTATAATTACCTCATTGTTTACAAAAAACCAGCCATCGAAAATGTTTCAGCTGGAAAGAATGGTGAAAAAAGATCCTCCATTTTTAAAAAGGGTTTGTTCAAAAAAAGTGAAAAGGACAAAGGTAAATAAGTGTTCAGATATGAACACAGATAGTATATTATATTTATGGTAAAACACCGATGATATTAACGAATATTATATTTTTTATATTTTTTATTTGATTTTTTTTTCAATGCATGCTGACATAAGTAAACATTTACATAATTTTTAAAGATACAGTGCAAAATATTTTAGGATATTATTCCATGGGATAACTTGTTGTTAGATTTGTATGGTATTTTATTCCAGAAAATCTACTATATTATAGTTCTTTTACTCATCATTTTGATAAATATCTTTTAATACATGACTTCACTTGGTTTTCATTTTACAATAAATTTGTGCAAAATCAAATTCTTTCCAGTTAAGTGCAATTTGCTTTTGTATTGGTTGATATTAGATTCATTCGAATTTTTATATACAGTGTTTACAATGTTTTGCAATAATATTCACCAAAAAAGCTTCACTGATACCTGAACTTTTTTACTTGGCAATATAACCTGATTATTACAAGAAACATTTATACTAGAATTAATTTATATAATCTGTCTATATAAACTGTATTCATCCAATTTATGTGGTTACAATTATTCGATGTAAAACACTAAAGAAAGTACATGTAGTTTAGAAATTATCAAGTAGTATATGTAATGTGTTAGTGGTGCTTACCAAAACATACTGTGATACTAGAGTATATAAACACAGAAGTTGTTGCATTTAAGATTTGTACTTGATCAATTGTTTCGAGTACAAAAAGTATATAGAAAAGTTAAAGTTGTACGAATTTGCATGAAGCAAGAACTTGACACTTGCAGAAAAGCAAGAAACTTACCAAAAGTTAATGCTTGCAAGACGTAAAATAACAATAAATCAACCAAAAGTTGAATGTTATATGTTTTCTATGTTTTACATTGCATTTAGGATTCCTTTGTGTATGTTATGATTTTACTGCATAGAATTTTGTTTGTTATGTATATTTACCTTTCATTTTCCTAATTCCTTAATTGTTTTTAAATGCTTAATTAAATACTTTATTGGGTTCTCTTCTCAATTTACATGTAACACGCAATGATACCATGTATCTGGTGCATTTCTTAAGGATATATGTTTTTTTTCAAATCTGATATTAAACTGAAATCATTAAAGCATTACATGTACAATACATAAAATGTGTGTTTCATTAATTGTATCGTTTACTTATTTCATGTTTCGTTATATATGTTGGCGAGCTTAGTAGTTCTTAGACGAAATCGCACTTCTTTACGCTGTTGCTATTTTTCTAAAGCACATCTAATGTGTGAACTGAGATACAAATCAAACTATTGAAAAAGGTAATATTAAAAGTGTATTCAATATATTTTTGCCACAAGAGCCAGAGAATCATACAGGTTATATTTATATATTGAGAATGAGAACAAGTTTATAATTGAATTAGTAGGTATAAGTAATAGAGGAAAAATAAAGTGACCATTATCAGGTCGTTTTTCAGTTGTAGTAAAGCAACGTAGTCTAAAAAGGGGCTTATTTTAGTAGGTCCGTCTACTTTGACAAAATTAAATAATTATTCGAATAAAATAACATTGACAAAAATACATTACAAAAATATAAGTTCATTGGTTCTACCGAACAAATGAGAGGCTTTCCACTTATCGCAAAAATGACCTTGACATTGACTTTGGTTGATGGAAATTGACTATTCTTTTCAAAATAAACAATCGAAAGAAAAAACCATTCGGCTATCTTTCGAAATAAAAAAGGTATAAAAAATAGGACGTTAATTGACATAAATGCCCTTGACCAGCAAGTTTTTGATATTTGCATACTTAATGCTTTAAAAACAAAGCATTTATGAAGATTTACCATTTTATTTACACGAAAAAGCTGAATTTCCGAAAAATATGTTTTGACCTTGACTTTTGTCAATATGACCTTGATCATGCTGAGGGTCAATAAAGGACAAACAAACAGTGAAGATTCTATGTTAATATGTCGTATAATTATGAAGAAATGACTATTTATCATCAATACCAAAATTTATAAGATGACCTTGACCTTTGACCTTGTTTCTATTTTCAAGGTCAAGGGTCATACTGGTCTATAGTGAAGACCCCATGCCTCTACTATCAATAGTTGATGAGTAATTAATGAAAACCTAATTATCAATGGTTGTTATGGGGGATAACTCCTATAAGATGAAGTCGGATCCTTTCCCTTTAAATGTAAAAAAGTTGCGCCTTGATGAGACCAACATTTTATCCATTACAACTTATAGCCTATCTTTTACCGTTTCAATGTAATAGCGATGACAAGATAATGTCAAAATTTCAAACGTGACCTTGACCTTTGACCTTGTCAATGATGACAAATGATATAAGGTTTCATATAAATATCTGTTATAGTAACTGAGATATAGTGATATAATGTATTTCACAATATATTTTATTGGTCTAGGGGAGATAACTCTTATAAAAATGTCAAATAAAAAAAGTGACGATTCAAGATTTTAATATGATACACATTTTGGTAAAGGTTTCTATTCTCTATCTGTTATAGTAAAGGAGGAGATCTGCACACAACAAAGGGTCAAAAATTAGAACATGACCTTGACCTTTGACCTTGTGACCTTTTTCAAGGTCAAGGTCAATGATGACTAACTGTGAAATATCTAGTCTTTATCACCTCTGGTTCATGAGTTACAATGGTACAAAATGTACTTCCAATAAATAAGGGGAAATAACTCCTACAAGGAGTCGTCAAAATACTTTGCGCGATATGTAACAAATTGTCGCAATCAATAGCTGACCATTTTGCAAAAAGTTTTATTGCGAAATCTTTTACGGTTTCATAGTTTATCTGCACACAAGCTTTTCTGTAACAGGGGAGATAACTCCGTAAAGAACAAGTTTTCGGTGAGCCAGGGTTAACTGCGAATGCGTAATGTCTCATACATTAATAGTACAAAATGTCTTTACGACATGTCGCGAAACAAAATTTATAATGGGATAACAAAACTTGGCGGAAGAATAATAAGAATAAATATAGGTTCAATCGTTCTAAAGAACGATTAATAGGTTTTCCACTTCAAAAGAAGACCTTAAATAAATGACCTTGAAACCAAAAAGCTAAGAAACATACGTAATTTGTCTATAGCAATTAATAAGAACAAAAATTATTAAAGAACTATTTAGATATCTTTAAAAATAAGAAAGGTCATTAAAGAGGACGTAAGAAAACTTGAATGACCTTGACAACTGATCTTTTAATCTACGTAAATATTACTTATAGGCAATAGCATTAAAAGAATAAGCCATTCAAAATACATAGTACCATGAAAAACATTTATAAAGGACTTTGACCTTGACTTTTACAGCATGACCTTGACCATGCTGAAGGTCAACAGTGATCAACATTGAAGATTTTATGCCAATATCTCTTAAAGTCATCGAGATATGACTACTTATAATATATACAAAAAATTAGAAAATGACCTTAACCTTTGACCTTCTATTTGTGTTCAAGGTCAAGTGTCCCAATGGTCTATAGTGAAGACCCCATGCCTCTACTATCAATAGTTGATAAGCAATTAATGAAAAACTATTTATCAATGGTTGTAATGGGGGATAACTCCTATAAGATGAAGCCGGATCCTTTCCTTCTAAATAGAAAAAAGTTGCGCCTTTATGAGGCCAACATTTTTTCCATTTGAACTTATTGCCTATATTTTACCGTTTTAAAGGAATAGCGATGACAAGACAATGCAAAAATTTCAAACGTGACCTTGACCTTTGACCTTGAGTCCATTTTCAAGGTCAAGGTAAATGATGACTAATGATATAAGGTTTCATATAAATATCTGTTATAGTTACTGAGATAAAGTGATATAATGCAATTCACAATATATTTCAGTGGTCTAGGGGAGATAACTCTTATAAAAATGTCAAATAAAAAAAGTGACGATTCAAGATCTTAATATGATACACATTTTGGTACAGGCTTCAGTTCTCTATCTATTATAGTAAAGGAGGAGATCTGTACACAACGCAATATCAAAAATTAGAATGTAACCTTGACCTTTGACCTTGTGACCTTTTTCAAGGTCAAGGTCAATGATGACCAACTGTGAAATATCTAGTCTCTATCATCTCTGGTTCATGAGTTACTATGGTAAAAAATGTACTTGCAATAAATAAGGGGAAATAACTCCTATAAGAAGGTGAAAATTTCTTTAATGCGATATGTTATAAAGTGTCGCAATACTTCGCTGAACATTTTGGAACAACTTTTATTGCGATATCTTTTACAGTTTCAAAGTTAATCTGCACACAAGCTTTTTTATGACAGGGGAAATAACTCCGTAAAGAATAAGTGTTCGGTCTGCCAGGGTCAACTGCAAAAGCGTAATGTTTCATACATCCATAGTACAAAATATCTTTACGACATGTCGCGAAACAAAATTTATAATGGGAAAAGAAAACTTGGCGGAAAAAAAAGAATAATAATAAACAGACGAATTACAAGAAGGTTTTCCACTGGAAAGTGGAAAACCTTAATAAGAAACAGACTAATAACAGTAAGTCTTTCCACTGGAAAGTGGAAAGCCTTAATAATTAAAGTTCCTTTCTTCCTTCGGAAGAAAAAATCATGTTTTCCACATCAAGCGACATTTTTTACACCGCAGCGTAAAAAAAAAATGTTTTTTTTCTATATAAAAGTACATAACTGCACAAAATATACGTGAAACGTAGCAGAAAACCATGCAAAAATGACTTGTCACATCCTAGTATCGAACTCAGGATGTCAGTATTGCCAGCTCAGCGCTCTATCCACTGCGCCACGGAAGCTTGTTGATGACATATCAAATTTTGACGTATATATACCTTCTATGTGTTTTCTACATTTAAAATACAAAGACATTTTATATTGTTTTCGTGTATTTACAAATGAAATAAATAAGAAAGACAGAAAATTCTTTGATTTTTATTTATGAAATACATATAGAACGCTTTGATCTGAGTGGGCAGCGTCTGATGTCACGTGACCAGGCTATTATATTATCGTGGACTTAGTTTTAATCAAGTCACTTGGGGGGCTGACATTGGACAGTTAACATGGATATATTACATATGATCGCGATATACATATAAGTATCATCAAAATTACGTTTCGCGACGTCAACAGTGATGCTATTTTGACAGTTTAATTCAAAGGAATGTTACTTTCAATTCATTGTAATAGGGAAACCGTTTCTTTGTTCGGTAAAATACAGCAGTCGTGCATACCGGACGACACTCGATGTCATTTCAAAATAAATGCTCAAGTAGAAAAAATGTTTGTTTCAGCTAGAACAACTCATGAAGACATAATTCAGATGTATATTTTAAGGATTTATCAATGCACAAACATTCAACCGCTGAAATCTAGGGGGTACCGATTGGGTCTCGACATTTGATTTTTTTTGCCGATTTTCGATTTTGTTGACATTTATGCACATCCGAGATACTTGGTTGGGGTAAAATCGACATTCTAAATCGATTGGCGCCATTTTCGAAAGGCTAGGATTTATGGTTTTTCTGAAAATCGCGATTTTTGCATAAAAAACCTATCTTTAACTTTCATGACCTGGAAATTTTTTTATCGTTCGTCAGAATGATTTCTACTGTAGCGACAAATCAAGGACATCGATCCCCGAACTATTTGGCGTCCATTTTGTTTCACCATTCTCTGTGGTCTAGGATGAAATCTGCACACTACATTCTGATGGGGTACCTTAGAAACACCCCCCCCCCCCTTTATTTTTGCAGGCTGGCGGAATACCCTAAAATTCCCCATGTTTTTGCCCATGCCTGGCACCAAATTGTATTGCGACATGTAGCAAGCTAAAAAAACAAAGCGAATCCAAAGGTACAAAAATTCACATGTCGCTGTACTGAAACCCAGGTGACCTTGACCTTTGACCTTGTGACCTTGGGCAAGGTCAAGGTGAAAGTTGACATTTTACCTATTACAAGTTATTGCCTATCTTTTACCGTTTCAAGGGAATAGCGATGGCGAGACAATGTCAAAATTTCAAACGTGACCTTGACCTTTGACCTTGTGTCCATTTTCAAGGTCAAGGTCAATGATGACAAATGATATAAGGTTTCATGTATATATCTGTTATAGTTACTGAGATATAGTGATCTAATGTAACTCACAATGCATATTATTGGTCTAAGGGGAGACAACTCTTATAAAATGTCAAATAAAAAAAGTGACGATTCAAGATCTTAATATGATACACATTTTGGTAAAGGTTTCAGTTCTCTATCTATAATAGTAAAGGAGGAGATCTGCACACAACAAAGGGTCAAAAATTAGAACATGACCTTGACCTTTGACCTTGTGACCTTTTTCAAGGTCAAGGTCAATGATGACCAACTGTGAAATATCTAGTCTTTATCACCTCTGGTTCATGAGTTACTCTGGTCAAAAATGTACTTGCAATAAATAAGGGGAAATAACTCCTATAAGAAGGTGAAAATTTCTTTAATGCGATATGTTATAAAGTGTCGCAATCCTTCGCTGAACATTTTGGAACAACTTTTATTGCGATATCTTTTACAGTTTCAAAGTTAATCTGCACACAAGCTTTTTTATGACAGGGGAAATAACTCCGTAAAGAAAAAGTGTTCAGTGTGACAGGGTCAACTGCGAAAGCGTAATGTCTCATACATTCATAGTACAAAATGTCTTTACGACATGTCGCGAAACAAAATTTATAATAAGGAAAAAAAGTTGGCGGAAAAAAAATAAGAATAATAATAATAATAATAAGAAACAGACTAATAACAGTAAGTCTTTCCACTGGAAAGTGGAAAGCCTTAATAATAATAATTAAATGTCAATACATTTGTTCAAAGAACAAATGTGAGGTCTTTCCCGGCATTTTGGTAGTGTTATGTCTAGGTATATGGTTGATAATGACTTTTAATTGAAGGGCTTGACATATCGGTCACAAAAAACTTATATGTTTACTATATAATCTGTAACGATTTAAAAGTTATTGACAAATAACGCAGTTTACGATATGTTTTTGGCCACCATTTTGAAACCACTCAACCGAATATGTACTTCTTGGGATCAAATTGTAGGAATTTTAATTCTCTTTCAAATGAACCATATGTTTCATTCATCATCTGTAACGTTTAAAATGTTATAAAGCAAAAACCATTTTCAAAATATGAATCAAGGGCAATAACGCAAAAAACAACAAGTTTTACGCTTTCATATATGAAACATTTTTTGTACATTTCGATGTGACGAACATTTTTCCCTTGTATTGTCTGCTTCAATTTTGTACGGTTCAAGTGTCATTTTATAAAAACTGTTTACGGTGTCGGCCATTTTGAAAATGGCTGTCCGTAATCATTTGACTTTGGTCTTAAACTGAAGGGCTTGTTATGACGGTCATAAAACACCATATGTTCACTATATTATCTCTGAAGGTTTAAAAGTTATTAGCCAAAAACTGATTAGCCGAAACGTGTCAAGGGCCATAACTCAAAAACGGTTTGTCGCACAGTTTTCAATCCTTTAAATCAAATGTAGATCTCAATGAGAGGAACATTTTTCTGATATATTGTCTGCTTCAATTTTTTTTGGTTTTTGAGTTATATTGAAAACAAAATTTAGCCGAAACGTGTCAAGGGCCATAACCTCGAAAACAGTTTGTCGCACAGTTTTTGACACTATATATCAAATGTAGATCTCAATGAGAGAAACATTTTTCTGATATATTGTCTGCTTCAATTTTTTATGGTTTTTGAGTTATATTGAAAACAAAATTTAGCCGAAACGTGTCAAGGGCCATAACCTCGAAAACGGTTTGTCGCACAGTTTTCGACACTGTATACCAAATGTAGATCTCAATGAGAGGAACATTTTTCTGATATATTGTCTACTTCAATTTTTTATGGTTTTTGAGTTATATTGAAAACAAAATTTAGCCGAAACGTGTCAAGGGCCATAACCTCGAAAACGGTTTGTTGCACAGTTTTCGACACTATATATCAAATATAGATCTCGATGAGAGGAACATTTTTCTGATATATTGTCTGCTTCAATTTTTTATGGCTTTTCAGTTATATTGAAAACAAAATTTCAATGGCGGCCATTTTGAAAATGGTGGACCGAAAAAAAATTTTGATCCGATATATGTAATAAGGACCCTCATATCTACTTGGAAACCAAGTTTTGTGTAAATCCGACAACTTTGACGTTTTCGACAAATTTCGCGTCAAAATCGCGTAAACAGGAAGTGGATTGAAGAAATTTTTTTTGCATGACAAATCATGGCCATAAGTCAGACAACATTTTCCCCACTTTAGATTTTGGATATCTGTCATGGTTTGTGAGTTTATCTGAACACAAGGGTTTTGGGTTTGGGGCAGATAACTCCGTTACTAAAAATAGATCGGTTTCGCAGGGTGACTCAGATCGAGCCCAAGTAGTGTCGGTTAATTGTGCCAAGTTTCAAAGCGATACGTCAAGACACTTTTTTCCTTTTGGCGTTGGAAGATTAAAAGAATAATAATAATAATCAGACGAAATACAATAAGGTCTTTCCACTGTAGTGGGAAAGACCTTAATAATAATAATAAGAAACAGACAAAATGCAATAAGTCTTTCCACTGGAAAGTGGAAAGCCTTAATAAGAGGATTTACGTCTAAAGGATTATTTACTACAAAATATTATCATGTTATAAGATCAACAAATATATCTAACAGAATTATCACAATTATTCAAAGAATGCAATTATATGTAAATCAGATTTATGGACAAAGTTTTACCTAATTAAATATTAATCGCAAGTTGTCCATCTCCAATCTCAAATTCTTACAACTACAGAGGACAACGATATGAACATTTTGATTGCAAATGTAACTATGGATGCGAAAATAGCACTCGGTCATCTACTATTTCAAGCGATGCACCATTAAATTTTAAATCGAAAGTGTTCCTGGTCTTTCTTTATTGAATATCACAACTTTTGTTTTATTCGTATTTACAGAGATTCTCCACGTATAACAATACATCTAAAAAATGTCGGGGCCTCGGTGGCCGAATGGTTAAGGTAGTTCGTCTAAAAATGATCACCTGGTCTGTCAACACTGAGATTGCGGGTTCGATTCTGACTGCAGGCAGGGTTTACTCGACTCTAATCTTAATTGACAAGGATTGCCAGTTTCCTACAGCAGGTCGGGGGTTTTCTCCGTGTACTCGCTTCCTTTCCAAATAAAAACTGGACGCCATGATATAGCTGAAAAATTGCTGAAAGTGGTGTTAAACACCATCAAACAAACTGAAAAATGTCCAATGCCTTTTATAGATGTTCACTTGATTCAGCAAAGATTTGTAATATATCGTGGCTTTTTTTGGATGACCCGATGCAGACGTTCACAGTGTAATTTTTTGAAAGAAATTATCCAAGTCATTCCAAAATATAGAAAACAACAAATTTCTCTTTGACGTACCAATTTTTGTATAGCTGGCATGATTTTATATTGTTATACATATTATATATTACCCGCAAACGCTTCAATTTAATATTGACCAGATTAGATATTTGGCACAGAAACAGTGGCGAATCCAGGGGGCGTAGGGGCGTACGCACCCCCTTAAAAAAAGGAATGGAAAACAAGAGAACAGGGAGGTTAAGAACCAGCGTCAAAGGCAAAAATGTAATCCCCGGTCGTCCTCGCCATAATTAATTCATTAACGGTACTAATTTGTATTTCTGTTGTATATACTGTACTAAATAAAGGTTAGTGAACACTATAAAAACCTTGTTCGTGGCCTTCCTTTTCCGATATCCCCCTTTTACGCCCCCCCCCCCTTTCAAAAATCCTGAGAAACCTGACTATCCAACAAGATTGACAACAAAGAATTGTTTTCCAGATGACTCGGCTGATGTCTTTCGGCGAGACAGAGAAGGGAACGCACATGGAGAAATGCTCATCGCATCTAGAAGTGTCATAGGCTTTACCAGAGTTTTTCCAGCGAAACAGTATAGAATTGATCACAGATAGCACTAACATCAGCCCTAAGAAGAAAATGGTAATTTGGTGTCTTTACAGACCACCAGGAAGATAAGACCAAAATTACATTGACACTATTGTTTCCGAGATAGAAAACGAAAGGAACAAGAATAAAAGTAGTATATTTTTTTACTGGGAGGAGACATGAATCTACCAGACATTAGACTGGGCCACCTACAACATCGGTGTATAAACATCTAAGATCACAACTTCAGAGAGAATCTAGAATGGCCCACTCAAACTTTATAGAAGATGTAGTCAGCAAAGAATACACAGAGAGCTCCCGCAGATTTTGGTCATTCATCAAGAATCTTTAGGAATTGTCAGATTAAAAGACACAAAAAGGTTATAACACAGTGACACACCAACCAAAGCCAGCAAATTCCAGTCAGTATAAACCAGGGAAGAAAAAACATCTCTTCGTGATATGGGGCAAAGCTCTACTCCATCCATGGGAAACATCAAGGTAAGTGAAACCGGGGTATTAAAGTTACTTCAAGGATTAAGGCCCTTTAAAGCAACATCACCAGATGAGATACCAGCATTCATCTTGAAAGAAACAGCCAAAGCACTATAACCATACTTGACCATCATTTTCCAGAAATCACTAGACACAGGAATTATACCAGACGAATGGCGGGTAGCAAATATTGTACCTATCTTCAAGAAAGGAGAGAAGCATAAGGCAGTTAACTAAAGGCCTGTCTCACTCACTTCTATATCTTGCAAACTGCTTGAACACATAGTCCATTGTACTATAATGGATCACTTCGATCGTCATAATATCCTGTGTAACCATGAACAGCATGATTTCAGGGCCAAGAGATTGTGTGAGACTTAACTTCTCATTAACCTCGATGCGATAGGTAAAAACATGGACAATGGAGAACAAACCGAAATCATATTGCTTTTTGAAATCATTTTTTAATTCATGACTAAATGGCCATTACCAGAATGTCATATGTGTTAGAATATCTCAAAATTATCCTTCAAGGAAGACTTTCTGCTAAAGTATACGACATAAAATTACTTCAGCTTTCCAATCATTAACTTTCCTTTCTTATGCAACATTCCATCCGCTCCAACGAGTACGTTTCTCAGATGAAATGTCATTAAAAGATAACAAGTTATAAAATTGCCAACAGCTGTGTTTCGTCTAACCCAAGACTCGTTATGATTACGAGGGCAACCCCTACAAATATTTAAGATCCGAATAATTAAGAGCTTTTATCATCAAACGTCCAAAATGTTATGTCAAATCCTGCTAAGAACATCTATATATGTTGCGAAAAGAAAAATCATTTGGGAAACAAAATTTCAGGACAGTCACTTTAATAATGACTATTACTTAGATAATAAACGATATTTTTATCGGCACCGAAGTGTGACTTATGGGCTGTTAATATCATCAGGTACTTACAATCTATCAGCAGGGGCATCGACCCATTGTTTGCAAAAAATGTCATCAAAGGTGCCAAGGTGATAAATTGATTTATGATAGATAGAAACAGTTGTCTAGAAGTCCGTATTTTAATTGCTTTTAGATGTCGTCATTTCCTATATATGTATACATCTATAAATTTACCCATTCCTTTTGTAGTCTTTTTTTAACATTTTGATATATGTGACTCCATTCATTTTTAACTATATACGACTATATTTCTCTCTGCACTTGTTTAAAACAAACAAAAAAAATGAAGTTTCAATATATTTTTTATTAAGTTGGTTACAAAAATTTCATACAGAAGCACCATCCAGATCATTATAACATTACAACAGAGTAGGTCTGCAGATGTACACTTAATACATTTAGTTTCCAACATTAACATCTTAATTATTCATTTTGCACATAGGCTTTCTTACTCTTTAAAAGGACGTAATTTTTTACCAGTTTATTTCTTCGTATTAATGGAGGTCGATTCATAAAAAATGTGTATCACAATTACCGGTCAATACCAATTGATACCATACAATTAACTCTTTCATACAACAGCTTTTTCTTACAATAACATATTTTTCAAATGTCTGAAAACAATTGTACCTATATCCATTGACACCCAGTATTCAGCTTGTACAAACTGTACTGGTCATTTTTATTATGTCAGAATTTATGAACATGCATGTGTTGTATATTATATATTTCAGTCATTCATATTACTAAATTGGTTATAACAAAATTAACCTTATTTAGAGAAAATAATAGCAAATTTTAACCCAATTATTCAAACTGAATTTTAAAATATATTGTTAAATTATGGCAAGACCAAACAAGTTTTCTGTTAACTAAAGCTGAAAGATTTGTATAAATATTTACATATATGGTACAAATAAGTAGCATTATATGTTTTACGTTCTAATAAATATGAAACAAAATATTTTACAACTAATATTTTAGAAAAAAATGTATGATAGTACATTTCATCTACCAGTATAATTCCTTCACTCTGTGTATAAATCTTGATTTTGAAAGTAATTCAAAATTATTTGACATAATAACCCAGTTATTTCCAGAAAGACACATAGTACAAGAGAGTAAATGAACTAAAAAATACAGTATCAGATATTAGCATAATGGTTATGATTAAACCATAGTGAACACTTGAAAAATGCTGCTGGATAATACTATAAATTTCCATTTGTTACAACAAGAAAAGCAAGGGGAGGCAAGTACTTTATATTATATTATACTTTATTCTTCTCTGCTATAAAGTCAGACATTTTAGAGTCGACAGACATGCAAAGGTGTTTGGCAGTTATGACATGAATAAATTTATCTCCAATCCACTATACATGTATATCAGTGTTTGAATAGTATACAGTCTCGTACCTTAATTTATTCTGTTGACTTGGCAATATTGTTAGTAGTTTTCTCCTACTTACAAAATCCTCTTGTATGATGGTTATAATTACATGTATTTGCATTGACTAAAAACAGCGACATTTTATAATTAATTTTCAGGCAAGTAAATTTTAGATGTATGTTATTTCTGTGGATTGATAAAACATACATGTATGAACTAAATTCTGGCATGATAATATACCCCATTACCGATGATTATAAATATGTACAAACTGACTTTCTGTTTTAAACCCCTTTGAATTTAAACATAAAGTACATCAATAAGCATTACAAAAGATGACGAGCATCAAATCTGGAAATGTTGTATACTACCAGTAAATAAATTTCACGTTGGGAGGGGAAGGGGTAAAAAGTCAAAATTTAAAGGCTGAAATAATAAAGAATGCACTTCCCATTCAGTTGTTTCTAGAACAGGCCTGATTATATGACTGCATTGTTTCAATGTGAAACAACAAAAATATCAGTAAAAAATGTAAAATTTAGTAACATCTTTTTGTAAAGTTTAATATTTGTGAATGACTGGACTGTGGTTGAAACTGAATGTGTTCGTGTTCAGTATCTGTACATTTGTTTATTTTAAACAAACCTCTTTCAATAAAAAAAAAATCAGTAAGCAACATCATTTATAAAATAAGTTTATCATTTACAACCAATATTTCTATTCCCTTAAAAGCTATTTTAATGATAAACTGGAAATACAAATATGTATAAGGAGGAAATTGTATATGTAGAAATATCATATTTCACAGTGCGGACAAAAATGGTATTAAAGTGAAAAAAATGAATTCAAAAACAAGGAGGAATCTTTAAAATGTTAAGAAAATCTATAAATTAGGCACAAAGCAGAATAACAGCAGGTGATAGATTGAGAATTATAAGCTATTTGGAATTGGTATTTTTCTGTTTGATAGAAATGTACATAAAAACATTACACAGAAATTTACAACACAATCATGATAAAACATTAGCGCTATCTGTCAGAGCATTTGCCCCATTATCACAGTCTTGAACACGATGCTGACTAGACTCTGCATTATCTAAGCAGTTTGATGAGTCTACAGTAGAATTACTACTGTCTGTTGTACTATTATTGCAGTGTCTATGTCTAAGAGAAGTCTCATCACTAATAGTTCTTATGTTATTGCTGCTTTCATTTATATCTTGAATTTCATCGTCTGAGTTTCTAGGAACAGTACCATTTTGAATTACTGTAGCTCTTGTAACTAATGCACCATCCACAGATGTGTGGAGGTTATTTTCTAAAACTGTGCTTATCATTGTTGCTATACCTTCTTCTATAGTACTAGATTCATTTGAAGAAGAATCTAACTGCTGACTATTCTGAGCATCTATATTTGCTGATGACTGTGCAGCAGCAGCCTCATTACCCGGGGGCTGATTGTCTGATGGTGTAGTTTCAGTCGGGTTGTTCAACTGATTATCTCGATCCTGGTTATTCTGATTATTCATTTGATTATTAACAATTTGTTGTATTCTGGCTTGCTGGAGAATGGCTGGCAATTCATAATGATGAAAAAAATACACCATGGAATGCTGAAAATAAGTTTTTAGAAATTAAAGTCAATACCAAATGTCCTCTCATTTGTTTTTTTACCTTTAATTTACCTGAACAATTTACCAATTCTGTATAGTTCGAGAACTGAACCAGTAAGACAGTGAATGTTTTTTTTATGTGCATGTCAAGGCCCTGGAAATTTTCCTGAGTCATGTCGGACATTTTACCGGTCATCATATAAAAAATATTGTGTTTGCTTAAGCTGGGATGTGTATGTGCTTTTCCTTAAAGTCCAGAATAAAGGTCTTTGAAATTGACCCATTTCTAGTTTTACATGATTTATCTCCCTTTTTACTTCCAGTTAAAAAAACTACGACTATCATCACTAAAAGAGTATGTTATTGAAATACAGATTTTGCATTGTTTTGTATTGTTTGTCTATGCCAATTAAATTTTCATCTAATTAACCACATTAGTAGATGTTACTATAGCCATAGGCAACAGGTGAGTTTGAATATCGGAACACGGATGTCACTGGTAAGCTTGTTTAATCAAGCTATAAAACAGCTGGGGTTCTACCTTAAATTAGAATCAGGTAAATGGGGTAATAAACATTGGTTAATTAATTAACAATCATGTTTACACAGCAGGGAGTTTTAATAACATCCTCACTCAGATTTCGACACCTGTCATCAACATGAAGCGTTAAAATTTTTCAAAGACAAGTGTCCATTTTTAAAGTTTTCAACAGGAAAAACTGCGGCTGTAGCCGCAGTTTTTAGTACCGGAAGTGGACACTTGGTGGCGTTTTTTAAATTGGAAAGTCGTCAATTTTTTTCAAGACCGTGGTAGATATTAGTTGTTGTTTTGTATGGGTTCCTATGATATATGCACCGTGCAAGAAAGGAAATATACGTAGGAAAACATTCTACTTCCTAAAAATTCTTTATTATAAGATGACACGTTGTCTATTTAACAAAGTAATAGCAAACAACGTTTTTTATGAACATTCGAGAGACATTTTCATTAACCGGAAGTAGGAAGTTGTTTCAAAATTACAACAAGTTTGGAACAGAATTGAATTTTATACGATACTCTGCGATGGACCACGTTTTTTTACAAGTTATTATTTATTGAATTAAATATTTATTTTTGTTTTCATCATTTCAATAGAATTTAATTTGAATTGATTTTCCCAAGATTTATGTACGGCAGGTACATTGGCGCATGCGTGATGTACAATTTTGACCACACATGTTTTTCCATCAATAACTCATATTTTCTAAGCAATATAACATACAACCACTTCGTTCCTATTGTTTAAAAATACTGTTGCAATCACATATTCTACGAAATGGATGAAACAGATCTGTACTCATAATTAGGTTATGCCCTGTTGTGTTAACTATATTACGGAATTAACACTTGACTGGAGTGAATGATTACTCAATAAACACATGTGTCAGTGACGGGAAATAGCCTTAGGGTTGATTTTTTAATAAAATATTTATATCTAGCGGAAATTAAAGGTATTGAAAACAACTAAAAGATATTTATATTATTGACCAAGTGGATGTCCGATTTGACTAAACCTTAGTCGGACATTTTAATGTAAATGTTGGACATTTCCGGCAAATATGACCGTTTCCAGACCCTTGGCTACTGCATGTTGATTAATTTAATTGCATATCCACTTGTAAAATGCTAATTCCAACTAGAGTAAAAACACCTGTGAGCAATGCTCACCATTGATACCCCCCGCTTCACAATTACTTTGAAATTTCAGGTGTTCTTAATTATGAAATTGAAACTTTATCTAGTTAAACGTGAATGCGAAATTGCAGATAATACATGTAACCCTCCCCAATCCCCCAAAGAATGGCATCCCCTATGTCAATGACAAAGTCCATGTTTTTCTATGGCAAACCTCCAATAATATTCTGATCAAAATGTTTAATATCCAATGCACAATGGCAATATGTGACCAAGATTCTGTATAAGTTTCAACAAATTCCATTCAGTGGTGTAGGAGGAATTGTAAATAAAAGATGGGTACCCCATTATGTCCATTACAAACTCCATGTTTTTCTATGGGAAACCCCAAATATCATTCCGATCAAAATGTTAAATATCTCCTGCACAATGGCACTATGTGACATGGATTCTGTGTAAGTTTCAACAAATTCCATTCAGTGGTGTAGGAATGAGTTGCACATAAGAGATGGGTATCCCTTATGTCCATGACAAAGTCCATGTTTTTCTATGGGAAACCCCAAATATCATTCCAATCGAAATGTTATATATCTAGTGCACAGTGGCAATATGTGACAACATTCTGTGTAAGTTTCATCAAATTCCATTTAGTGGTGTAGGAGGAGTCGCACATAAGAAATGGGTATCCCCTTTTGTCAATGACAGTCCATGTTGTTCTATGGGAAACCCCAAATATCATTCCGATCAAAATAATAAATATCTCCTGCACAATGGCACTATGTGACAAGGATTCTGTGTAAGTTTCAACAAATTCCATTCAGTGGTGTAGGAGGAGTTGCACATAAGACAAGAGGACCCCCTTAGGTCAATGACAATGTCCATGTTTTTCTATGGGAAACCCCAAATATCGATCCGATCAAAATGTTTAATAACTCCTGCACAATGGCACTATGTGACAAGGATGCTGTGTAAGTTTCTTTAAATTCCATTCAGTGGTGTAGGAGGAGTTGCACATAAGAGATGAGGCCCCCCTTAGGTCAATGACAATGTCCATGTTTTTCTATGGGAAACCCCAAATATCGATCCGATCAAAATGTTTAATATCTCCTGCACAATGGCACTATGTGACAAGCATTCTGTGTAAGTTTCATTAAATTCCATTCAGTGGTGTAGGAGGAGTTGCACATATGAGATAGGGACCCCCTTAGGTCAATGACAAAGTCCATGTTTTTCTATGGGAAACCCCAAATATCATTCCGATCAAAATGTTAAATATCTCCTGCACAATGGCACTATGAGACAAAGATTCTGTGTAAGTTTCATCAAATTCCTTTCAGTGGTGTAGGAGGAGTTGCAAATAATAGAAAGTGTAACGGAAGGACGGACGGACGGAAGGACGGACGGACGGACGGAAGGACGGACGGACACCATGAACACTATATACCCCCCGCTTTTCAAGCGGGGGGTATAAATATCTAGTGCACACATCCTATCGAATAAGATGTCACTATATTGTGTTATCCATGTATATCTACATCATGGAACTAAAACTAATATTAATAACAGTTATTTCTTTACCCAATTAATTTTATGCAATTTTTTTGTCATACTGTATTTAAAGTTATATGACAAATATATGAATTGGCAGTGTACCAGTTATCTCCATTTTTCATAGGTTTTTGTTCACTGTTCTTCTTACAAAGGTTTTAAGTACCCAGAAGGGTACCAGAAACCAGAATATTAATTATTACACCAAGACACGTCAATTATCATGTCTGTTAACAACTCTAGTGTGCCTGTGTAAAAAAAACTCTGCATATTTAAAGTGCAGATTTTTGCTGGGCTTTTTATGATGATGTATACCAGTTACCGCTACTGTCGTATCACATTTTTTATCAACACAAAACTAGTCACAAAGACATTATCAACAGTTTCTTCATAAGTATCGAAAAGTGTTTCCTCTTGTAGGTAGATAAAAGATGTTACAGCTATTTTTCAGTATTTTCCTTTGATCTTTATGTGCAGTATTATCTCATCTCACTCTACTAGCATGAGATGGCCCATCACATCTTGCTGTCAAGACGTTGTTAAGTAAACACTGTGACGTCACAATGTTACAAAACCATGATAAACAGATTATTTACGTTTTATGAATCTATTTGCATTTCTTGTCATCATGATCAACTGTATATGAAATTGAGTGTATCGTTTATAAGTCAAAATGCAATGTTTTATATAGGCTGAATTTTACTGACGTAATCTGAAGTTAATTTTGTGATATGTTGGATTAACGGCAGAATTTAGTTCTATTGCTCGTAATATAGCAAATAAAAAATTCTACCTTTGGTCTATTTATACAAAACTTAAACATAATATCAATCTTCTTTACGTTATAAAAGCTTCAGACATAGCGAAAATAATGGGAAACAATCTTTATTAAAGAAACTTTCTTTTTCATCTTTGAAGATGCATGTGGAAAATGCTCTGTTGATCATTTTTCCTTATATGGATAATGTGACCAAATTTTAGTGTAATCGGGCTAATTTGCATAATTAACAACCAGTCCGTAATAAGAATCCAATAATTTACATATACTTTCCCCAAGATGCAACACACCATTCAGTTTCAGGTTTCTTAATGTTTTTTCAAGTAGTAAACGTAATTAAACAGAGACATGAATGTCAATTAATACACAACGCAAAGTTGGTTATTAAAAATTTCAATAATTATCATCACGTATCAATAATGATCAATCTTTAACACGAAACTGATAAAAAAAATGCAGACACTGTTGAAAGATATTAAGATCGACCACGCGGATTATACATGCAACTTCTTTTTGACATCAAAGTGCCAGGAGTGATTCACTCTTGCTCTGCTCTATTATGAGTAATGACACTAAATGCATACCCTCGCCAAAAAAAACCAAAAAAAAACCGCGAGGGTACGATTATTGTTCTATGTTTTATAAAGTTACATTTAAAAATATAAAGGTCCACTCCCCACTTTACGGTACATATTCTATATTAAGCATTCTTGTCTATATGTTTTGAATATATCGTCTTTACTCATACAGATTACTGAATAATGCCTACACTCAAACATGCTACATGAATATTGGTGATAATAGTACACAGCCATTACTATTTACCATCTTATTTATACTAGTATATCTTACAAACCTGAATAAATAACCAAGATGTAAACAGTGCCAATCCACTGTACTGACCATTAAATCTGTAGTGGTATGCATAAAATGCCAAATGATATAAATAGAAAAATCTGAAAAAAGACAGAAATCAAATCACAAATTATAAAGTCACTGCTATAAAAGTCAGGGTCAAGTGAAACATACCAGAAAGTCATGTACTGATGATGAGCAACCTAAATACCAACTACTGTCATCCTAACATGCACGGTTACTGAGGAACTGACCTAATTTAAACAATTGATCATAAATTATATGATTAGGCCAGTTGACCGACTTAACTTATCATAAGCTACAATTGGACCAGGTGACACATACAAAGACTGAACAATTCATCAACAACCTATACACCGAATATTCAACATATCATGCATGGTTACTGAGGAACTGACCAAATCTCATAATTTAAAGTAGTTATCAGCAACTTGTACAGTATTATGGACATTCTACAAAGTATGATTACTGAGAAAATGTCTTAATCCAAAAAATGTACATATTCATTAATCATTAATTAAATGTCAATGTTAGGTGACAGGTTACTAACTGGCATTGCAAGTTCTTAATATAAGCTACCATTGGACCTATGGCTTAAGATATAAAGAAAATTGTTAAGCCTTTTTGCCACAGCTGCAAAGCTTAAATACATCAGTCTTTTCAAGTTAGAATCAAAAAGTAATACATGGGTCTTTTAGAAAGGGGACAGGTGAAAACATCATAAAACCATAGCCGACTAAATGAAAAAAAAACTCTAAATCTTGGTTTAAAGACCTGCACCTAGATATTTCTAAGGAATTTTCTATCTGTTTACATGGATAAAACTTTGTCATAATTATAGGGAGAAGTCACTTCTCCTTCTCTGACAGAGAGAAGTAAAATTGTTTGGGGGGGAAGGGGGGGGGGGCCCAGGTTGAAGTTGCACAGCATAATTTTTTTAAAGTTATACATGCATGTACAGGTTTCATTGTAATTTTATTTTTATATGGATTCAATTTATAGTAGTTTAAACACTTTTCATATCATATCTTATCTTCTTTTTATAAAAAATATACTGTATAATACAATTTTTCTTTTTATATTTGACAGAATTAAAACTTAAGTAGAATTAGAAAATGACATATTATAGATCCAATGTACACTCACGGGTCAAAAAGTTTTTCCGCAAAATGGCCGACGTCATTTGCGTTCAATTTTCAAAAGTTTTTCCAAATAAACCATGGATATTTCAGGACGATATTGCTACACCCCACCGTTCTCGTCATACTGTTCGTTGGAAACAAGACATCTATATTCCCCGAATAACCTGGCCTGCTCAAAGCCCTGATATTAACATTATAGAAAATATCTGGAGATTCATGAAAATTCGCTTACAGAAGGTGGTACACAGAATCAAAACCAAGGATAACTTGGTAAGTGAGGCCGAACGTATTTGGATGTCTATCGATTCAACATTCATAAAATCTTTAAACCAGCCTATTCCAACTAGAATTCGTTGTGTTTTGAGAGCAAATGAGGCAATAACAAAATACTAAGGTAAGTTGTTTTTATTAAATCAAAACAATACTTGTTTATTAGCTTTTGTCCAACAGGTTATACTCGTGTATAATGACATCGGCCATTTTGAGGAAAAACTTTTGACCCGTGAGTGTAGAATTCACTAATATCAATCTTGAAACAGGTTTAACATATACATTTTACAAATTTAATCTCTTTAAATAATTACAATAGAGAAAATAAACCCACAACACTAATTGGATTTTTTGTCAATATGCTGTTTTATATTTAACCAGGTCAACTTTTTTTAGTTTTCTTTTCTGTTGCACCAGTTTTCACATAGTATTTTACGATATGCCTTATCAAAAAATTTTGGTCAACCAGGAACCAGATAAATGTTTGAATCAATTATTACCCTTAGTTCACAAAATGGGAGAAAAAATGATACACGTTACACTGTTCCAATGCTAGCCATGCTCGAGAATAAAATATGACAGTCTCGAGGTAATGACTCCATTGTCAAACTAACATGTAGTTATTATTAGAATATTACCTTAGCCAGTGACGTTTGCTTATATTTGTATGACAGCATATAGCATCGTACTGGTCTGCAATCCATACAATCAATATTATATAAAAAGCTGTTGTTGTATCATTGAAAAATTCTGACATAATTGCCTCCATACCTGTAAAAAAAAAATCAAAATGCTTATTTTTCTGTTCTTTATACAAGATAAACAATCATTGATTATTTTGTAAATTTATTACCTTTGTACTCAATAACTAAATGACATAATTTAAACATAAAATTTTGGAATTTTAAACCAAAATCATTGTATAAAGTTTTTTTATTTGTCAATTAACTCATTAAAGTTATTATTGTTTGACTTAGCATGGAAGAATGCATTTAAACTTCTTAATAAACTTGACTGAAATCAATCATTAATGTACTAGAGAGATTGCAAAGATAAATTCATTACTTTCTGTATTTTCAAGGACAACATGCTCTAAAAAAACCCATATTAATGCGGCACAAATGTCAAGCTTCTGTTGAAATTCTTCTTAAAATAAATGGCTAAATTACTAATACAATTAGCCTATATATTTATATAAACATATAAATTGTCTATTACCAACTAAAGCTAAGATAACAGTCAACAAAGGAGCAGCAGGAAATGCAATAGTGATATTCATCTCCAGCATCTGTAGGAAATCAACTGAAATAAAGCATAGGTGATACAAATATATGTTACAAGGCATCAATACAGTTAATACACACAAATACACATGTTTGTTTGTTTGAATGATGTTTAATGCCACTTTCAGCAATTTTTCAGCTATTTCATAGCGTCCAGTTTTTATTGGGGCAAATACATATGACATATATTACAAAGTATTATGATCTGAGAACTTAATAATCAATGGTTTTTAACATTGTTTAGTTTTGATAACTGCAAAAACAATTTCTAAGGCGATCAACAACCAAGTGTTTACTTAATCTTGTAAATATGCAGTTCTTTAAACATTTGGTTATGTCCTAAATATAGCTTAAATACTGCATGCTATAGGTTAAGCAAAAATCCACCAATACACATGGATTTCATTTATTTGGATATTTCAATCAATGAAGCAATGTATATTTATAACAAGCTAATTCCTTCAGGAAAAACCATTTTAATTATGCATGACCCACTCAAGTAAATTGTAAACATGAATGATGTCATATATAAATGCTTTACTCAAACAGAAAAATTAACTAGAATATTATAACTTTATTAAAAGAGCTTCATTCTTATGAAAAAAAACCCACATTTTTTGTTTTCCCTATTTGAACAAATAAGCTGTTCAAAGGAAAACAACTCTTGAAAATGAAAGATAACTCATGTCAATTGCAAAACTGGCAACAGGTTACAATAAACCAAATATTTGTTTACATTACACCCGCAAATTTTTGAACCCAAGACAGTAATCAGAAGAAAATACACGGATGCATCTGATTGGATGTTGGGGTTCTGAAAATAGAAAAATTTAAAAATAGAAACATAATTGATTGAAAATCTTCTACATTTGGGGGAAATTTAATAAGAGCCGGGAAAATAGAGCTCTTTTTAAAAAAACGGGGGAGGTTAGACAGTTTGTTAGTTTCATTCAGTGCTGATTTTTCACCCAAAATTTTCGGTCATTTTTGCCGCACGACCTATATTTTTTTATTTGCTAATAATGTAGTCTAACATTTCAACTTCTACAAGCAACTGCTTTCAGGGGTTTAATTTGAGAGGATTTTCACACATAAAATCTTAATTGCAGGTACCCCATATGGGAGACGCAAGTTAAATATTTGGTTTATTGTAACCTATAGGGAGACTGGATTTTTTTCATTATACTTGATTCATAAATCCATTGTTAATTTTCACACGTGTTGTCGTCACAGAATGACAAGTTATATGTATAGATTGTGCATTTTAAACGACATGTTAAAAAAATATAGTCTATTTCTGAAAATATGCATTTTTCAATAGGAAATCTAGGGTGGGCTACAAAGAGGAGTTTGTAAGGCCTGTTAAGTAACGATTGCTACTGCTTTTTAGCAAGAAAATTGTACTACACATTTAAATGCTGCTTTTGACACCAAAAGGAATTATTTTACGCTATGATTAAGTTTGCAAGCCAGCTTTTGGGCCTTAAGCAATTTTCGGCCGAATGTAATTTTCTAGGTTTCAAACATTGTTGTATGCTGTGTTTACAATTGACATCAACTTTCTAAAATTATAATGTAGTTATCTGCAGCAGGAGTACTCAGGACAAACAAACATATAATTACACCGATCAAATAGTAACAAAGTTTGTTATAGTCTGTTTCAAAAATGTAGTTTTTCACAAATTCCATGAATTTTCGTTTTCGGCCTCTAAATATTTTTCTGCGGAAAGATGTTAAAAAAGAATACTATCCCAGGCGTGATCCGTGTATCAAATAGACAAATAACAACTGAAAACACGAACGATAACTCGCATGTTACTAAACAGCAACACATTATTGCAGAAAAACACCTTGAAAAAAGCGTGCAATTTTGAGAGAGGGTGACCTCCTGAAAATTCAAATAAACTAACAACCCTTGAAGATAACTCTATTTTATTTTGGTAAACACGTGGATATTGTGTCAGGATGATACCTCAAGGTTTTGGACTGATTCGGACTTTTTTAGTGCTTTCTATAGGTTACAATAAACCAAATATTTGTTTACATTACACCGGCAAATTTTTGAACCCAAGATAGTAATCAGAAGAAAATACACGGATGCATCTGATTGGATGTTGGGGTTCTGAAAATAGAAAAATTTAAAAATAGAAACATAATTGATTGAAAATCTTCTACATTTGGGGGAAATTTAATAAGAGCCGGGAAAATAGAGCTCTTTTTAAAAAAACAGGGGAGGTTAGACAGTTTGATAGTTTCATTCAGTGCTGATTTTTCACCCAAAATTTTCGGTCATTTTTGCCGCACGACCTATATTTTTTTATTTGCTAATAATGTAGTCTAACATTTCAACTTCCACAAGCAACTGCTTTCGGGGGTTTAATTTGAGAGGATTTTCACACATAAAATCTTAATTGCAGGTACCCCATATGGGAGACGCAATGTTAAATATTTGGTTTATTGTAACCAACAAGGCCATCTGAGTACACAGTTCAGCAGTACTTTGATCTACTCTTCAACTTCATTGGAATATCTGTATATCATTGCTACTTACCAATAAAGATGAAGATCTGGTGGTGAGAATACCTTAACAAAGTGGATACTGATACAGTCTACAAAATAAAAACACTGATCAAAATCAAATTTACTTTGTATTAAATCAATAAATCATGTATACAACTTTCTCAACTTGAGCTAATTAATAGCATTATGGATATTTCGATTCAACTTTTTCACTGAAAGTTCTGTACAAGGCAGTAATTTGATAATACACTCCCTTGGTGTATGCAACTAGTTAACTTGTTTTAAGTATGGCATTGTTTTTATTTACAAAGCACAGATTGATTGATTGATTAATTGATTGATTGATTGATTGATTGATTTATTTATTTATTGATTGATTGATAATGCACAGAATTAAAAGGTAACAATTAACAGAGATCTATAAATAAGATGCACTGACCAGAGGTTCCTATAGAGACACACTGAACAAGTATTTACAGTGTAAAAGACATTCTACTTACAAATATCAACATGATAAATGCTGCTGCAAGATATGAACTTCTGGCCATCCACATACTAACAAATCTGTAATGTTCCCCGGAAACAACGTTTCTAAGGTAGCCTACAGAAATTTAAAACTGGTTTACTACGCATATTTGTTCCAGACTACACATGTGTTTCAATACAGCAAAGAGTTCAACTTTAATCAAATTAACAGTTCATGTATGCATTAAACCTACTAATAAATGTATTGTCAGAGATTTTTCTCATTTATTTTCATTTGAGAAGGAAGGATGCTGATAAAACATAACCACAGGCTAAACTGAGTCTTTTTTCAACTAGTTAACTATTGTCCCTGGTAATTGACATTTTGATGATAATATGATTTCTCTACAAACTTCTATCAGCATACATGAACCTTGTTTGTTTAACAATTTAAATCAGTTTTTACTAAAAGGATATTATTTATATTGGGCGATAAAAAACTTTAAACAAGAAAATATTCTATGTTTACCTATGTATGTAAAAACACAAATGATGTCATTAATAGCCAGTGCTGGTAAAGGCATTGATTATCACTATTTAGTTTACAATGGAAAAACATTTCACGAAAACACTTATCAACTTACAGTTCGAAAGAACTAATTCAACAATGCAGATGGATTTTTTGATGTAATTGAACACAACACACAGCTCAACAAAAATAACAGAATGTCTTTAAAGAAACGAAACTTAACCACATATACCATTGATCAGATAAAAAGAAAATGTCAATAATTATCATTTTTAGTTAAACATAACAAAATAATTCAGACAGTAATGAGAGGATCATCAATGAACCTTAGAAATGCATGTACATGTACTGCCCTTGGATTATCAATTCGTTTTATTAAATTGCCAATTCAAATTGTATTATTCAATCAATAATCGTGTTTTCTGTTTGACAGGTGTGAAAATAAACAGATTCGAATTAAGTAACAATAAAAATGAAATTGTTAGTTTTGACAAATGATATCGAGAGCAAAATAATTAACTTTGAGATGAGGTTAAAATTACACTAATTAATATTGTACAAACTTAACAATCCATAGAGTTAGGCGAAATATGGAAACATTCAACACATCCGAGGAAGAAATTCATTGTTGATAAGAGAAAAATGCCAAGACTTAAAAATTATATAGACATAACCGAACTATCGAGTCAACCAAGTTGACGAGGTTCGACTGTATGTGTGTATATTTATTGAAATGTATAAAAATTTATGCATGGTCGATACTTTATAAAAAATAAAATAAATAACAATAAATATCTTATATCATCTAGCATCATTTTGTAACGTATATTATATATTCAATGTAACATTGCCATATTACAAATATTTCAACAGATTTAAATTAAATAATTTTAAAGTGACAACTAAAATATTCATTTTTATTATTTCTAAATTTTGCAGATAGATTTAAGTGAGAGCATTTTAACCCACTCAAATCACTAACATATGGTGCATGTACATGACAAACACGAGGCTATAACAAAATTATGAGGATTTCAAATGCAAATGGCAATAAAAATTAAAAAGAGATGTAAGTCGACTTCAACTTTGCTTTTAAAGGTGAACAAAGTGGGACCATGATAAGGTTGCATAAGTCTCCATAAAAAACCTTAGTACCTATGGCTTGCTTGAACCTGTGTGATAGTGTGTCAAGGAGTGTACACAGTAATTAACTTATTAATTATCAAATCATATCGGGTGACATGTCTATTTGATGGGTTTGGATCATAAACCTGTACCTAAGGCAAGATTTGTGGATTTACCTGTGCTGATTTTAATGATATAAAATTTTCACTTTCTAAATTTTAAGTGACAATTTTTCTTTAAAATATATCTGTCATTTCTGAACAGGATTTGCCAATTGCATAAGTGGCAAGCAATAGTTAAATTGCTGCAAGAAATCCTATTTATTATTTTTTTTTTTTCAATTTTCTGGTGCAAGAAAGACGTGATAACAACGGAACAAACGTCAATGTTACCCAACATTTTACTGTACTTGATTGATTGATTAGATGTCTGCTTTATGTCCAGCGAGCAGTATTTCAGCTATATTCAGGACAGGATTTTTTAACATTTATACATACTTGTCAAGTACTGTCCCATACTGAATGAAGCAAATAAGTTAAAAGGTACATGTAATATTAAGAACCATATTTATCCTTATTCTGTCCTATTTTTTCCAAGCTGATAAAATCCCTTATTACTCTACTATCATGATATGGATATACAGTATTGTCAGTTTACAGATTACAGTGTTTTATTTCCTCATTGTCCACCAGAAATAAAACCAACATTAATCTATATTCAGATACAGTGTAGTAATAAGATCTTAAAAGACTTCAGATTACTATGCCAACCTTTATTGTCTTCATGTTCAGCCAGCTGTTTTATGCTAGACATTAAGATATCATCATATCCTAGAAATTCTGCTAACAAAAATCTACTTATACTGTCACCAAAGCAAACATCTGCATCAGGATCTGCAAAATTATGAAGTTTTTATATCAGACAACTTGTTAAATTTCTTGTTTCACATTTAGCTTGAATTTTGTAAAAACTAAATTTTATGTAATTGAAAAAAAAATAATAACATAAAAAAAATGACTATAACATCTCAGATCTATACATAGCAACTTTTCAAAAACAATTTAAATGCAATGACTGTAAAAGACTTTTATGATGTTAAAAATGTGACATGACAGCTGCTTAACTAGTGCAATGAAAATTTTTGTAACATGCATTGATGTCCAGTCAAATTCATTGTATCATCAATGTTGTCCATCAATGAGAATTTTCAGAGCAATATTATACATTTATTGACTTTGATATAGGTTAATACCTGGTTTTATCAACCCTGAAAAAATTATATCCACCGAGCCAACGGCGAGTGTGGATATTATTTTTTGTGAGTTGATAAAACCAGGTATTAATCTATATAAAAGTCGATGAATGTTTTATTATATGACTATTTTTACTTTTACACTGGAAGTCTTTAATAAAAAAGGATAACAATAAAAATTTATTTCAACAATAACAACAGTAAGCTATCACATTTTAGATTGAAATATTCACATTTTCAAATTAAAATTTATAGTAATTATTAGAGCAATTATGAAAAATTGGCAAAAACAGTTCCTGATCATTGACAGTTGCAAAACTTGTCTACTGCTCGTAAGCCTTTTTGAACCAATGCCAACAAATAGAATGTTTTAAAAGAATGATTTTGTTTGGCTGATGCTTTTAATTCAACCAATCAAATTACTGCTTGTTTCCCATTGTTGAATTTTATTTTTAACTACTGAAAAGTGATAAATATTCTATTTTTAGCTACTCAAAAGTCAAAACTTTTATATCAGTCTATTTTTATCTACTTTGAGGTTAACACACTGTCTGCATAATACTTTTCATGATACCCAGGGCCAATCAAAATAAAGATAAATGTTAGTCATATATTAATATTATATATTAACAGAACAGTCTAAATACAAGTAAAATTATTATTTTCAATTAGATCTGACTTCAGCATTAAATCTGATGTTTTATAAATTAATTCAGCCTTTTCTTACACACTCATACTGCTTGAAAGATGTTAAGTGTAACATATTTTGTTTAAAGATACAGTTTAATTTTTCACCTATCATTTGTAATGGCTATGACAGGATTTTATCATGATTTAGCTGAACATTTACTGTACTGAATATAGCTGAAATATTGGATTTAAATCTACAATAAATAAATCAGCTCAACATTAAAAATTCAGATACAAACCTAAAGTCACCAGCATGACTGTGATGTTTAATTTCTGTCTGGTTTTAGGTGACAAGCGTAGAAATCCATATTCAAGAGCATACTCAACTATGTACTTTTCTTCAGGCCATACTGAATATATAAGAAATAGCTATACTTTAAACCAATGTTGCCTTATCTAAAAAACTTATGTAAAGTTTCATTTCAAAATGCTGTTTTTTATTACCATACAGTTAGTTAGCATTTCACACAAGAAGGAGCTCTGCACTGTTAATAAATGTGTATGTCCTTTTTCATATACTCCAAAAAATCACTGGTCTCGCACATACATGTATATTATAAGCAGATTATCAATCTAGTCACATCGCCGGAAACTTAAATAGTTCTATGAAGACATTATTTGTTTATTACAAGTGAAATGTTTTAACTCTTATTAATTGTCAAAATCTACATGTATTTATAAATGTACCTGAATTCAGCATAATAAGACATGTACATGTAACCTGAATGTTCATGTATGTTTATTAGTGAAATCCTGTATTTATATTTGTTTAGCTGTGAAGTATAATTTTTATGTTAAGTGATCATAACAGCCACTATACATGTTCTTCAAGTTTTGCTTGGATAATACAGTACATTCTCAAACAAGAACTATTTCATAACATTGGCTTTAAAGATTTTTGCTGAATGGCTACATGCATGTATAACTACAACTTACCCACTTTAGCCAACATTTCTATCTCTGAAGGTGTAAAACCATAAATTGAGGTTGTTTCTGATTCTTCAGCTGAATTTTCCCTAACAGCTGATGAACTATGTTCAGTAAATGTCCAGTTTTCTTTACTGCCATCCTCAGTAATCTCATTGCTATTGGTGTCATCTGTGAAGTCCTTTTTAACATCTGTTGGAGTCTCTATGACCTCACTTGTATTTTTCGAAGTGTCAGGGATATTATCAGTGACACCTTCATTGTGAAATTTGTCAGTAAGCTTCTTATTTCCTTTAAGCTCACCTTCCTGTTTCTGAGATTCTATGCCATTTTGTTTTTTCAACTCGTCAACATAGCTATCCTCATCTGTTTTTAATGAAGTCTCGTCTTCATGTTCATCTACTACGTCTTCCTCATCTGCACTTAATACACCATTATTGTTAAAGAAATGTAATGTAAAGTCTGTGTATTCTTTCTCATATGAGTTAATTAAGGTATAATTTTCACTAGCATTGTGAACGATTTCTACTCTAAGAATTCCATCTCTAGGCCATGAATCTTTGACATGTGACAGGCAATTGATTGGTGTTCGAGCAAACACAACATGAATATATACCAATATACTTAAAACTATCAAAGCCTGAAAAATAAAACCACATACAATAAAAATGAAAATATATAACTATCCTACACAGAATTAGTTACCATGGTAACTAAATTCATCAATAGTCAACAACAGCAGTTGTTGTTTAAACTATTTCTAATCTTGTAGAAGAGTGACAACAACACTTCGTAATACGCTTAAGTTTACAATTTTTATTGGTCGACTTGTTTCGGCAGTTGCCTGCTGTCATCAGGACAATTTTTCATCAATTTACAGAGCTTAAGTACTATTTTTCAGGTACGGCTTATGACGCCACAATAAACAATGGTAACCATTGACGAATAAAAATAGAATATAAACATAAAACATTAAAGCGTCAATATTGTTATGTAAAAAGTAGTGTTTTTACAAAGAGGTTTATTACATATATTGTAAATGTTGTGTCTTTTTCTTCTTCTTTAATTTATGTTGAAACATATTTTTTTCTTCTATATATATTAACTATGACAAACATACATGTCTATGTATATCAGTTACATGTATCTGAATCTCAAAATAATGCCAAATGTTTCATTGTTGGTATAAAATTTCATTTAAAACCAAATAAGACTTGCATACAATACATGTTACATGATTATAGATTGGCAAAGACTGATTAACTCATCAAAATTGTTTAATGCCACACATGTAAAAATTCTGAAATTTACCAGTAAAATAGTGTGCAAAAGGAGTAAATGTAAATTTAAATTCTTTATCTGAGAATCAACTGGTGTAGTTTCAAGTCAATGTGATTTGACTTAAGCTTAATGTATAAATTAATCTTTAAAATGACATACAATGTACCTTTAACAAAATTGCAAACTCTAAAACTCTTCTGATAGGTTTTGGAAATGCTCTTGCATATGTTAATGCTACTCTGTAAAATAATGCATGGAACAGTCTATCTCTAACATTAAGTAGAGGATTTTGACCAGTTCTTCCTCTATTTCGTGGTTCATTGTTGTTGTTCTCTTGATCTGTGTTGTTCATTTTTTCTTATTTACTAATCTTGTTGTGTTTTATCTGCAAGGTTAAATTAACATGCTACAATAACAAAATCTTGTCAATCTATTAGTGTTCAAATGATACATGTACATGTATATTTTATTATTATGGTAGCACATGTACATGTACAAGCATTGTCCAACAATTCTCTGCCTTTTTGCTTTCAATATGCATGGGAAGCAGTCTCAAATATACATATAAAGTAGTATTTGCTTACGACCTTTTTTCATGGTTTTACCAGTTGTTTATATTCCAACCAAATTCAAGGTATCAGGTCGTTTCACCCTGATTACCTGTTAGCCTTGGGTCGATTGGCCTTGGGTCGTTTCACACCTATAAAGTGAGTCATTTTGCCATGGGTCGTTTCCCTCCTCTAAAAAAAGGGTGTTGAAGCCAATTATCTTAAATAGGGTGACAAAATCCCCCTTGTAAAATTTACAAGACCGACAAAACCCCTCTGTAAACTTTTCAAGGCGGACAAAATCCCTCCTGAGTCTAATTATAATAATACAGATAAATATTGTACATCATGTTCGATAGTTTTTTACGTGATACTTGAAATGATGAATAAGACGAAGATTGAAACATAATTATTTTATTTTTATTGAACCAAAATAAGTAGTCATTTAACTTATTAATAACTTATTATTAATAAAAACCATACCCGTTTCAATTTTCTACAAATGTACGTATACAAACTTTTATGCTCAAGCAGGGGTGGAAAAATGTGTTAATCTGACGCCCGGGGCAGTGCAGTTGTATCTACGGGCACGCTTTTTTCCATAGAAAAAAGTCAGTCTGGCCTTTCTTTTCAAATAAAAAACGTTTCTTTAATTTCATTTTACATCTTGATTGATAGTTCGTCTTTAATTTTGTATTAATTTTAGCATAACAACATCGAGAGATTACTTCCTGGTTTAGTCTATTTACGATATCAGAAATAAATAAAGGTGTCAAGACACTAAAGGGGACCAATCAAATTTGGAACATATAAGAAAATAGTACTTAACAACAAAATAGTCCTGTTTATCTTAGTGTATATTAAAAACTACTAACTGGATTTTAATGAATGAAAGTTTTTCTGAAAGTTGAATATATTAGAAAAATTTGGAGTCCTAACTTGCTCTGTTCTAATGGTGTTTAGTATGTTTTATGTCACATGCACTACATGACCTATAAACCAAGATTTTCTGAAAAGAAAGAGCTATTTTTAGAGTGGGGTTTACCCCGGAAGCTGGTTTTCTCTTGGAAGGTTTTAAAGAGGTCATGAAATTTTGAGAGAACATAGGCCTGTCACGTACGATTCAGGATATATATGATGTCGGTCAAGTTGCGCTTAAGGTAAAAGAGCTGCTCTAATTAAATAAAAAACAAATTTAGTAGAAAATCTTAAAGAATTGGATTAGTGTTTACACACCTAAATGAATATTCTAATTAGAATCCGAATCATTTCGGCGTTTGAAAGTAACCGGTTTGGGGGTTTCGATTCAAGCGCTTACTTGTTGTTGCTTTATTAAATGTAGTTGATAGTGTCGCGAATGATAAATGTCGCTGTTCAATTTCAATTTTACTTCAAGTAAACAGAAGGTAACCACAGGATCGGAACAGAATAAAAGAAAGGCCATTGATGACGATGATGATTATCGTGAATCTAAAGATAAAGATTTTGAAAAATGAGTCTGAACTTTCAAACCATCTTAAAGACTAAAATCTACTAACTCTGAACCAATACTTTATTACATGCAATAAATAAAACATCTTGATAACATAAACTGTTTTTATTACAGACGAAATTGCTAATCGACAATGTCAATAATATTTTAAATTAATAGAATTAGTCCATTGGCATTCCACATACCTAAAAATAATATGCATACATTTTATTGTTATATACCAGCTACAAAATATCTTGGTATGAATTGGGCTTTGAATGAAAACAGCTGGGCTTGGGCATTTAAAATCTTTAAAAGCCCTGGGCTTGACCTTAAGGAGAAAATTTTTCCACCACTGCTCAAGATATTTGTTTGATCAATGCGGTCTACAAACACATTAATTAAAGGTCACGAATTAAGCACTGCAAATAAGACAAACAAGTATTATTAATAATTAACTGTGTTTTTTGTCAAATATATGGTAATTGTTTATGGTTTTTCTCTGTATGTTCAAGACTGTACAGTGTGAACATGTCAAAATCTTTGCTATTCTATCGTCAAAATTTCCCCGTCAGCGCCTCTGATTAATGTTCCAACCGTTTGAACTTTCACGGATGTAAATTGTGTCACACCTTAAATCGATCGATTATCTAAGTATTGTCCAGTCATCATTTTATCAAGCACGTGCTCTCAAACATTTCAATAAACTTGTGTATTGTATAATTTTATAATTAACAGGTGAACACGTGGCTTCACATTTTTAACGGTAAAGAAAATAGCACATTACACAATAAATACGAGACTTGTAAAGAAATACACAATAAATGCGAGACTTGTAAAGAAATTCTTTTTAAAAACGTCAAAATCAATATACGACTTAATATGCTACATTTTGATTTTTTCAAATTTTCTGAATTATTACTTAATATAAATGTCGCAGAATATATCGTTTTACGAATGATTTTATACTCGATTCGTATTCGGTGTTGAACCATGTGTGTTAAAAAAAATACAATCCTGATATAGAATCAACCATAATAGTCGTTTCAGTGTTAAAAGCCTGACACATCATCAACTTTTGTTGTAGAAAAGACTTTAGTAGCATCCTTATAATTTCTATTATGTTACGACAAGACCCTATGTCCGCAAACAGACGTTCGTATCGGCGCGCAAAAAAAAACCAACAACAACAAAAAACAAAAAAGAACAAAACAAAACAAACTAACATACTGTTGAGTAAATTCGGGCAATTATTTTATATTTATATGAGTGTGGACAAATCAGTTCTTTCGTCTTCAAAAATAATTTTATTCCGATTTGTTTTGTTAATGTTATAACAGATGTAAGTAACTATGCATATTTTATTGTTTGATCAATGTACCACAATACAACAAAATATTAAGAATAAGTATTTGTATTTAGAGAACTAAGGCAAGTCTAAAAGGGGTCTGATCTCGAGAATATTTATCCCAATAAATACTATGTCATGCAAAAACACAGAAACTGCGAGTTAATTTTAACGGGAACTTTATACAAATAACACGTCTGCCTCCATTTGAAAAATTGTCAGTTTTGTATATTTAGCTCAGAAGCACATCACTACTTTTTTTATATAAACCTGTTATATTAATTGTTATAGTTTAAAACGCCATTGTCAAAAGTAAATGTGTATTTAGAATTGTGCGTACGTAAGACTTCATTCAACCTTGTGCCATATCATAGTTAAACTATATTTTATGTGGCGTTTCTCGTTTATAAACTTTTCACATATTTATTATTCTTGCTGCATGTTGGCTTCATTTTAGTAATTTATTTGTTGTATCCCATCCTGTTAACGAATTTTATATAACGATATGTGATGTAAACTTTTGTCCACGTTTGTTAAAACAACTCTGGTTTTAAATACCAAATAAAGAAAAAGATCGCTGCTCAACTGCCCGTTTTCTGTAGAAAAGGATTTATAATTGATTACTAGTAAAGAGAGTTCGCGTACAACTTCAGGACAATTCGTTATACGTTGTAATACACTAAAAACGTAATGTTACAATTCAAATCCAGATAATTTACCGAACTTGTTCAGGGTGATATTTAATGCATAACACATGCATCCAGTTGAACAAATATTCGATCTTGAAGTCTACCGGCACATTAAATCATTATTGATTATCAACAAATAAAATGGATGTACAAATTATTCTTAAGCACTGTTTTAAAATGTTCTCTTTTCATTTGGGTAACGATGTTTAAACCCGCAATCAATTAAATGACAACATTTATGTTGTCATGTACCACCGCGGAGATATCGTGGCCGGACCCCTGTAGCGACATGCCATGGTAGACTGAACTCCCTCATCAGGGGTTGAAAATTCCTAAAGCCCGACGCCCGGGGCTTAAAAAACTGAAACCTCGGGCTTGCCGATTTTCTATGAAAAAAGCCCGTCGGGCTCGATCTTTCTTCAAAAAATAAAATGTTGTTTTTATTTTCAATGTTTCTTAGAGTGTATACCGTCAAAATTGTCCTATAAATACTCATAAATCTATTTTAAATTCTAAAACAAATCAATTTAAGATAGATCTTAATCTTCATGGCGCTTTAGCAACGTTGATCAATATAACAATTCAAGTTTGTTTCCTTTCCCTGTACAAAATAACCCCCAATTAATTTTGGTTACGAATTCGAGAAATGTCGTTGTTAAACTTTAATTTTCAGGGCTCAACACTGGGCGAAGTGGAAGACTGTCATCCTACTGTACTGGGACCTGAAGTTGCCCTACGGCGCCTCAAAAGCGAAGTCGACGTTGCCCGGTTATTTCCCTCAAGTTCACCGTTCTAAGATACTTGTATATGATCTAGTCCAAATAAATAATCCAGACTACAAATTTAGCAGTAAATGTGTAATTCCAATAAAAACGGAAAACAATATGCGTATTTAACATTTTTAATGGATTTACGTCTTTCAACTGGATTACACGCCATTTGTTTATTTACGGGATATGACTAATTACCGGAAGTGAACAACGAAGAAAAGTAAAGTACAACGGCCCGTACTGAAAAATCGAATTTTTTTCATAAACACACACTTTCAATTGGTTTCAAACTCAGTTCTTTCAAAGTGTATTGTATTTTAACAATTTTCTTTGATAAATATGTGAGCTGCACTTGAAAGAATAAAGATGTATAGTAATTATTGACATTGTCCAAGTGGATGTTTGCTGAACAGAAGAATTATTTCTGGGTTTAATGTTAGGTTATTTTATTTATCTTCTTTAAAAATTTTGCTCAGATAAACATGGCATGTTCATAACAAACTGTTAGAAATATATGTATACAAGAACTTAATGAATGATGTTTATGTCTCAACCTATACAAATATTTTTAGTTGACCTATTTGTATTTGTGAATACCTTGTATGACTACAAGTACTGAAGAAGATAGAAAATGGGCACTATAACTGTTGCTTTTTTTCATTGATTTTATAATGATAAAGGTTAAGTGCTATTTGATATTGCATACCATGAATAATAATGAAAAAGAAAGAAGAAAAAACAATCTAAGTGTATTATGGTTTAAAAACACAAGAGAAATAATCCTGGAAATCCACAATTATAAAAAAAGATGTAAATAATGGAAAATGTAGGTAAATACTGCGAAAATTAATTATTTGTACGGTCCTCTTAACTTCTCCCTAATGTCTCCTTGAAGTCTCTCTATCAGGGCCTCACTTCTCCCTACTTTTTTAGAGCGTGGTGACCCCTGAACTTTACGGTTAAGAAAAAGGAAAAAATTAAAGTGGATGATGAGTCAGAAGCATCGGAAGACCAAACGGGGTCAAATAATGTTCTAATCCCCCACAAAATAAAGACCTCACATATAGACAAACGGAAAAGAACATTACTCCCATAATTTTTAGGGCTTGGTTAATTAATGTTGGGGCTTAGGGTTTCAAAGTTAAAAAAGCCCAGGGCTTAGGCTTGCCCAAAAAAATTTTCAACCCCTGCTCATATGCATCCACCGTGGTAAGATTACCTGAGAAGATTCTTAACCACGATAGTAGGCGTGGATATACCATGGTGGGTAATAGAGAAAAGGATTAACTTCCATGGTGGGTTAGTGTTTTTTATAAAAAACATGTTGTTCCCTCTGTAGATGTAGTATAACCAAGATAAAGTTGCTTACGTTGAAAGCAATGTCTTTACCAGTGCAATTATTGAATATTGTATAAATGGCTTTAAAATTACAAGATTTCATAATTATTCTCATGTATAGAATTCAATTGTATTCTGTGCAATATGTGAATTAGTCAACATTAGGTTAGGATAGATGTGTTAAGTACAGCAGCTCATACGTTTATGCTAATATCGAAATTCGACCAAACAAAAAGGACTTGTACAGGAGTTAAAAAATAATGTTAGGACACGATATGTTAAATAATCGCTACCAAATAATCATCTGAAATATCACAATTATTTGATAATACAACAAATTTTTATACATGCATGGAGACACCATATAATATACTGATTTTGTACTTAATAATTAGTGAGTCATTATGGAATTCATTTCCATTTTACTGAATATATTTTTAAATGCCATTACTAAAAAACATTCAACAGTAGACGTTTCACAGTAAAACAAACCTGATGATTATACGATCATTTTCTGTTACGTTATGTTTTGTTCGACATGTCAAATTTAATTTCGAATAAAAGAAAGATCGTGAGTATTTGCAACACAGATATTAGGATTTTGTGAAATGATTATAGAATTTTTAGCAAATATCTTTAACTTATTTAAAAAAAATTAAAGAATTTAACTATAACACAAAGTTTACTTTGAAAACAATAATTGAAATTATTATACATTTCTTTTATTCAAAACGGATATATCAAATTACCAAACAAAATGTTTCCTATGTGAGAAGTACCTTACATGCAAAAGGTTGTACAATGAATGATACATGGCTTTCAAGTAATAAGACAAAGGAGTGTACATCAAAAGAAAAAAATAACGATAAACTGTCAAAAATTGTGTCTGCTGTGATAAACGAATATGATGTTATAGACGATCCTCCGGTTGTAGGAAAAAACAGCAGAAATGCAGGAGTGGAAAGTAAACTGACCAATGATGACCAGTCAAAAGCAACAGAGATAATGATTGATCAAATTTCATACCCAAGAATAAACTGTAAAGAGAAAATAGTATGATTCATTTCATCTTTAACTCCGTTCAAATTAACGAACAAAGTCATATTATACAGTACACACAATTTAATGCTGAACAACAAAATTAATTTAAGTGATATTGTGTGCTTATGACAGCTGCATAATTGACGACTTTCCAGTCAAAAAATGCAACCTATGTCCAGTTCTGGCACTTAAAACTGTGGTCCTGTTGAAAACTTTTTAAATGGACAATTGTCTTCCATAAAAATTTTCACACTTCAGGTGAATGACAGGAGTCATCATCTGAGTGAGGATGTTATAAAAAATCCCCTGCTGTGTAAACATGATCATTTATTAATTAACTGATGTTTATTCCCCCATTTACCTGATGCTAATCTGAGGTAAAACCCCAGCTGTTTTATAGCTTGATTAAACAAGCTTACCAGTGACATCTGTGTTCTAATATTCAAACTCACCTGCTGTCTATGGCTATAGTAACAACATCTACTAATGATATTAATTACACAAAAATTTAATAAGCATAGACAAACAATACAAAAACAATGCAAAATCTTTATTTCAATATCATAGTCTTTTAGTGATGACAGCCATAGTTTTTTAATCAGAAGTAAAATGGGAGATAAATCATCTAAAACTGGAAATAGGTCTATTAGTTTAATAAATCATAACTCATAATTCTCTGTCTATATTAGGACACTATATTTTTAGGCGAATAATCAAATATATAACAAGTACTTGTATAGGCAGCTTAAATGTGAGCATCGTCCATTTAATGTATCATGACATTACTTCAGAGCACCTTAACAGTGCCTCTGCATTCCACAAAGGTCTTATGACTTCTTTTTTTCTAATATATTGAATGTATTGATGACTTTCAAATGAATGTCATATGTTTGTCAATTTTTTAATAGGGCAGTGCAGAGATTGCAAAAAATTTTTCTGATATTTTTCAAAACACTTTATTTTTATTGATGTCAAATTTATTTTTAAGTCTACTTTTAAATAATATTAGTGGACACCATCAATATTTTTTCCGGATAGCTCGGCTACATGTACCATCTGAAATGAGTTTGTTCATATGTATGACATTCTCACTACTAAATGTACGGTATATATCAACACATTTTTGTATTACTTGGAATGGTGACTTCCTGTCTTTGCAGTGGTTTAATTTCATAAAACAAATGCTTCGTAAAATGACATGTTTCACGAAACATTTAAACACTGTGAGTGGTTTCAAATAAAGAAGTAAAGTGGTGAAACAATTCAAATGTTGTTAAATCCACATAGGTTTTTAAGGGGGATTTACTTTGATGACATTACATTTGTTTTAAAGGGGACCTATACAATAACATTAACTTAAAGTTAACAATTCTTTAAGTTATCTAGTATAAAAGCAAACATCCAATCAATCAAGCAAATAACAAAGAAAGTATGGTAGGATTAAGCTCTTTCCCAGGATACTATGATTATAATAATAAGACTTGTTTCCAATAACTTTTTTTGTTGTCCATCAGATGAATAATAATAATCCATATTGTATATAACAAGCCCTACATGTTAAAAACAGTGATTGGAATCAATCAAAATTTTCATTATTGATAATTGGAAAGCCAACATATGATAGATTGATACTGTATATCAACGATCAGTTAATCCAAGATTTTAAAACTATTTTGCTTTGGAACTGTGTATGTTGAGCAACTGTTGGACTAATCAGCATCATAAGGAGGAGGATTTTTTTGTAATTTAGATTTGTCATAATCAACTTAACAGCACAAATGATCATAAACCCTTTTATTAATTAACTACTATAATATTCACTTAGAATCTAAAAATAGCTAACAGTACTAGTAAAACTGCTGATATGATATTATTTGCTGAACCAGTCCAATACGGAATTAACTAATGGCCTGATCGACCTGTATTAGACTGATTCCAACCTGTATTGACCTAATTGGTCAATACATCATTATGTGATGATTTCTGTATTTAGTTATTGGTCCTTGGCCAGCTGCATTGTCTTTCAGCTGTGCCTCAAGCCAATACAGCAAGCCATGGACGAATAACTAAGCCAATACAGAAATCATTACGCAATAATATCATAACTGATTAATCAAATTTATCTTATAATGTTGACTTTTACCAGATACATATAATAGCCTACACTAGATCTATTTTATTATAATAAACAACAAAAAATGAACATTTTTTTTTTACTTTTATAGATTCTTCATGTTTTGTACTGTGTTAGTTCCTTTTTATACAGATTCTCCTGCTTTTTATTTCAGATTCTCTGTGTTGATTTGAGTTCTGAAATGGACAAGGTTACATTTAGATCTAGGGCAGGGTAAGTCCAAGTACATGTGCCACATTGTTTAATAAAACATGTACATTTATTGGTAGAAACTATTGCAGGTCATCACATTTTAATGAAACTTTTTGTTCTTGGGGACTATTTGGAAGTTACTAATCAAGCTACTAGTACATACATGTACAGCCTTTCTTAAACTGTTTATAGGCTATACAAACATAATCCTTATACAATACAATGAATATTAACAAATCAAGGCATTGACAAAATACTAATGTTAAAATGCATGTGTTCTGTCACATGTGTAGCATTGTAAGCCTTTTAAACTTAGAAAAATACACTGAAAATAATGTGCTTTCCTTTCAAGTGCATTGTTTAAGTTTATTTTGCATGTGAATGTACATTTTGTAATGCTTGATGTAAATTTCAGTGACAAGTGGACGCCATTGAAACTGGTAAAAAGGTCATTAGGCTTCTTCCTACACAGTAAATCAAGAATAAATAAGTCACACGAATATGCTCTGGTTATTTTACATAACTCTGCAAAGTGGGTAAGTAGAAAATCTTGTTCCTTTTTCATTTATATGCATTGAGACTTAGTTTCACATGGATTACAATATTTTTACCCTCAATATAGTGTAGAAATACTGTAATCTTGCAAGAAAATGAAGGAGAATCTGTTTCTGCCAATTTTAATAAGTTTTCTATTTTTTTCATGATTTTACCAGTTGAGCACCCCATTCAATCTTTTGTTTACATCATATCTGAAGATTTTTGTTTGCAAATTCTTTGAAACATATTCCTTGCATATCTGAATGCATTTCGGCAGAAGGGATCATATTTTTAATATTCATAATGCCCAATTGATCATCATTTTTTTAAAATATTTATGTATATTTTTATAAATTAATATGTCATTAAAAACTAAAAGGAACTTTGTTTTGAATGTTCTTTCTGTTTATGTTTAATTATCTTGAAGATATTTCTTATTAATAAAAAATTTGCCAAAAAATGTTTTTACAGAGTTTATCGCCATAGCTCCATAGAATTTATGACTGAACATTTTTTTTATGTTCATGTTTTATGTTCATGAGGTCTACCTTTTGATCTAGTTGACCATATTTTATATCTAGTCATATTTTACCAATATGGTAACTATACACCTGAAAAAAAAGTTAAGCACCCTCTAGTTTCTTTAAATTCATACATATTCGAACACCTTTGGACTAATATTGGACTGCCATTCATTTTTAATTTCTATAGCAAACAAAAGTATGCATTGTTGGACACAATGAAACATTATTTCAACCAAAAAAACTCATTATTTTATTTAAAAATCATTTCATCAAAATATGGACGGTCTTTGGTCTTTCACATAGTTTTTAAAAAGTATTGTCACTGAAAGCTCCAAACTTAATTGTTCAATCACACTTGAAAACGTCAATTATAAAAACCAAATTTATAATTAGCTGTCGTAGGGTCAATATCAGGTATATCCATCGTTAGCATGAATTAAAGCTGCAACCCTGCGTCAAATACTGCCAGTAAGGCGTCTAATTTGTTGAAGCGTTATCTGTGGCCATTCCGGTTTAATTGAGCTTCAAAATGTTGCAAGTTCTGTGGAGGAGGTTCCAGAGCCTACCTAATTGATTCCATAGATGCTCTACTGGGTTGAGATCTGGAGTTCTTGTAAGCCACGGAAGAGTGGTCACAGCTTCGTTTTCCAGATATGCCCTTACTGCCCTGGAACATTGAGGTTTAGCCTTGTCATCCATGGAGTAAAAATTGGCTCTCATCTGACCAGTGTATTCATCGTCAGGTTCTAAGGTTCCAATATTGTCTTGCTCTGCACCAGGCCAACTTGTCCTTTCGATCAAGCAATGGGTGTTTAATGACTCTCCTTGACCTCAATCCGTCAGCTTTAAGATGATTTTAGTACTGTTCTGGCTGGCAGATGAAGACCAGGTAGCCATTGTTGCTTGAGACAGGTGCTTGCTGCAAACATATTTCTCCTAACCAATCTACCAAGGCTTCTATCTTCACGTTGGGTTGTCACAGATGGTCGACCAGATTGGGAACGGTCTTTAACATGTTTTCTGGCCAAACAACTAATGACTGTATAATGATAGCCAAGCTGACGTCCTATTGCCTTGTAAGACTTACAGGGGGATGCATGCCGATGATTTGCCATCTCTGTGCCTCTGATAACGGCCTCCTTGCCAGGCTAACTTTAAATGATTTGGCAATTAGAAATTCAGGATTTAAATACGGATATGTTGCACGAAAAAAAGTGCACTTCAGATGTGATGAAAGGAGCAAGCTTCATGTGGACAGAAAATTGTGCTTGATTAAAATTTCACACCTGAACGCTCACATCTTTTTAATTATACATTAAAGAAATAATACTGACCAAAATCATCAAAATTAAACTTTATTTACAATAAACAAAAAACAAAAAATATTCGGGGGTGCCAAACTTTTTTCCAGGTGTATAGAAGAAATTAAAAGATGATTATGTGGGCTTTCTGACCTCAACTGCTGTGGAAAAGAGTTACCTTTGTTTTTTTTTAAACATGAATTGCAGATTTTTCCTTTTTTATTTATAGGTGTGACCATGGGACAAATCCTAAATTTATTAACTTTTCTATTTCTATCTATATGCAGCTTTTCTCAGACATCTGGATGCATCAACAATTTTCATCATTAGGTTTCGGTTACTCACTTTCTGTTTTTATTTTGTGTTTTTGGTTTTTGTTTTATGCTGTTTGTCTGAATCCTAAATTTTAGCCATCCGTTGACTTTCTGCTTCTATGGTTTGGTCAGTTTCCTTGCTTTTTTCTTTCAATTGATCAATTTTTGCAATTATATAAATCGTGTATGGTAATATTTTTTATCTTAAAGAGACAATTGTTTATTAGTTCTCTTGTGAATGTTTCCTATCTTTTTCTAGATACAAGAAGTAAACAAATGACAGGATTTTTATTTTTCCTATTTTGTTAAATATTTTATTATTTTATCAGATTTTGGTATGATTTTTTTTCATGTGATTCCTGGTTTTATGAGCTGTCAGGAGTTTGGTAACAGATCTAAAGATGGTTATTGAGATATAAGGAGTTAAAGAGGGACAGGTCTTTGTTTTAGCAAATTATGTCATTCCTCAATTTCTATCTGGATTTTTCTTCATTAGATTTCCCCTAAATGAGCTTTTGGTAGTCGGTCAAAAAATGTTTCTTTACTGTTGGGATTTATATGATTTAAGGGGTTGAAGGACTAAATTTGTGTTTTTGCCATTGTTGTAAATATTATATATTTTATTAAGTTTTTCATAAATAAGCTCCTGATATTTCTTGTATCTGATTTTGATGAATATTTTTTGTGGAATTTCTCATTTAATGAGTTTTCAGTCTGGACTTTAAAATGATGTATATTTTAAAGTAACAGTATGATGTGAACAAAAAAGCCAAATTGACTTACAGTCTTCCTGCATTTGTAATAAAATACTTGTATATGTAACATCAAATATCCCTAAAAAACTGTACACTATGAGATACCTTGAATACTTATTTTGTCTATATTTATAAAATTATAATTATCATTCAGGTTAGAGACTTTACTTCAAACCCTAAAGAAATTTTGTCCTTTTTTGATGACCAGATATTATTAGAAACAACTGCTTGTGAAACATTTGATGCCTCAACCTTATTTGACATTTTGTAAGTACACTTATATATTTGACCCATTCATCACATTTTTTAACACAAATTTAAATCGTGCAGTGCACTTGTCAAAAATGAATAAATTCTTTTCTTATCAATTAAAAAAAACATCCCAAGAAATAAATACTTTTTTCTTATTCAGCTTGTGCAGTTCTTATTGGGCTACAAGCTATACACAATATGCTTTGCACTATTCTCCTAAACTTGTCATGTTTGACATGTCTGTGTCTCCTTTCATGTAAAACAGTTTGTTCAGTGAATAACTATTTAACTTGCAGTTCAGACACACACAGTTGTGTAATTCCATCACTTTGGTTCACACTTGCATCGTCCCATTACACTACAAAAACTAGTAATCACAGTATATTGTATATATATATATATATACAACATCTGATAACAAAACATGTTTATTATAATATCATGTAAAAAAAAGATTGTTTTGCATATAAGAGATTTTCTGGTAATGCTGCAAATAAAATAGTTAACCAGTACAGGTATTAAATGGTTTAAAGTCAACTTTGGACTTTGTGAAAAGAAATGTGCTGAATGTTAGTGTCTGGTGGCATATACAATTGTTAAAGGTTAGAAAAAAGTTACTTAGTAGCTTTCTTGGTAATGAATTTGTGCTTATTTTCAGATTGACCAGAATTGATTTGCCTGTAGTAGATGGGGATGTATCAGTGCTGCCACCACCATATATTGTTCGTGTATTAATGGTCTACGGAAGGTCATACTGTCCAATAGAATTTAAAAATAAAGAGGTAAATAGATATGTATATGTTCACACACTTTATGAATAATTAAATTGAATCTAGTTAGTCAAACATTAAATATAATGATAACCCACTAAGGGTTTGGTAAGTTTCACCTTAGATGTTTGGGCCTCTGTGACTGAGTGGTTGAGGTAGTCATCTACTATTGACCACATGGGCTGTTAACCATGAGGTTGTGGGTTTAATTTTCACTGCGGGTAAGGTGTACTCGACTCCAATCTTAATTGCCAAAGATTGCTGGATAGCTGAAAAATTGCTGAAAGTGGCGTTAAACACCATTAAAATAAAGCAAGGATGTTTATTTTACTACACTTTGTATTTCCATAATATTTCTGTTGTAATATTTCAAAACTAAAAACTTTCAAAACAATATACTCATGTGGAGTAATGATATATTTTAATAATGAACCTTCAAAACGGTTGTTATTTTGATTGTATACCCTCAAAATTAATGTATCTTTTTGGAGTTGTAAACCTTTTGAATTTCAAGTGTTTCTTTAACTGTATGATATTTTTCCAGATTGCATGTCAAGAGCACTCCTTGTACAAGGTCAAAAATGATAACACATAGATAGGATACATTGAAGATTAAATCTTTATAATACCAACTGGTACCTTATCCAACAGTATACCAGTACCCCTCTAATAAAGAACTATGATTTCAGACTAATTCTATTAACTTCCATTATTTATTACTATGAAATTTCATTTAGAGTGTTAATTGTTTACAATGCTATTGAGTGAGTAAATGATCAAAGTTTTGCACTTAATGTTTAGTGACTTGACATAGAAGTTATATAAATACAAGGCTTTAGAAACAGGGAAAAATACAAGGTAATCCAACCCCTGTATTGGGCCTCCACACATTCAGCATAGTAATTTTAATAAGTTGGAAATATATTAATATTGAGTGTGTCGGTATCAATTTAATGAGTTGATGAGTTTATTATTGCATGACAAGATTTTAAACTTGAATCTAAATCTAAATTGACAAGTCTTGGAAGCATTAACCATTTTTGAATCAAATAGAATTAATTGTGCCATCAGATTGAAGATTTCATGGATCCAGTTTACAAAGCTTTTGTCAATGTCAATAAGGTTTAGGTTACCAGGAGACCATTGTAATTGACTGTACATGACAAAAATTGTACTGTCAGTGCATTTTAGCTACATTAATAGGTTGATTGCAAGATAAAAAAAAAGAATATTCATGTACACCATGTACCATTTGAAATGATAATCAGATTGTCAGATTCTTCAGATTAATGTATAGAATAAAAGACTTAGTGGACACAATTAGTACAAAGCTATCAACTTGTTTCTGTTTGAGACAAAAATACACTGATTATTTTAATGTCAAATCTCACATAGGCATTGCATGCAGCAATTTTTATGTTAAAACAGTATTTGAGAAAAGTGAAATAAATGTATATATATATAAACTCACTCTGTATGTTTATGTTAGAAAGAAAAAAACTTATTGAGAAGTGTTAGATTTGATTACTGGCATATTCACCAAAAAGTGAAATTCTGTTTTCAGTCATTCAAACAGCTTAGTGCTTCCCCTTACTTCTTTGTTGATGTTATGTATGTGCATGAGGCTCCATCAGAGGAAAATAAATGTGAGGTAAGCAATATAATATTGGCCATGATTGTCATTTATATAGTATACCGGTACATATAATTATGTTTAAACTGAAAATTGTTGCCATTTAGTTTTGATGAATGGCTATTGTTCTGGAGGTTTCCTCTGATTTGTATTTGTGAAGAGAAACATCTTTAGAATGTTGTACAAAAACTTTGACCATTCTTTATGTACTAGTAGCTTTAAGTAACTCTTGCAAGTAGTTTCCTGGCATTTACTTAAATTTATTGATTCCAATTTTGTAATTTTAGTCAGTAGTGCCATCATTAATTAAAGTAGACATTTACATTGTGTGCTACTTGTAATTTGGTGACAGAGTACATCTGTTGAAGATAAATTGTAATTTCCTTGAGAAGGGGCGGATAGTCCTAAAAATGTTTGTTTTTATACAGTTTTATTCAGTAAACTCATGTTACTTTGGGGGTTCTCATCAGTTTCTGATTGGTTAAGGTATTCATTACTATCAGCAGTGTGTCAACACTGAGGTTGTCAGGTCGAGTCCAATTTAGGGCAATATTTACTATGCTTATTTTTATTTGAACTTTTCTGTTTAAGGTCAGGGGTTTCCTTAGGGTACTTCTGGTTTCTCCGTCAATAAACTCAATTGTTGTTATCATGAAATAGCATCTATTATTAGTTAATTTAAAAAAAAAGAGAATAACATGTTCATTTCAGAAAATTTTTGACAGTTTATGTGACTTTGATGAAAAGGGAATGTCCTATGTATTCGAAGCAGCCAGGAATCCAACAAGGTTGTATGATCAGATGTCACAGTTACTGGCACACCCCTTACAGAGACCACTTCAAAGGGATATTGCTTGTAGACTTCATAATGTTGCAGAATTAGTAGAAAATGTTCAATCATCATAATATTAACTCATTTTTGTTATCATTCATTTTGTACATATAATTTAAAAAATAAAGTTCTACTTAAAATATCAGATAAATCTCATAGCACCATGATTGTCTGCAGTTTTTGTCCATTTTCAGAGAAAGAAGAAAGAGTCTTATTTAAAATGGACATAATTTGATTGGCAAAGTTTGTTCTTAATATACCACACACAGCAAAGTTGTTGAGGGTATAATGTTTTTGACAGGTCCTTCAGTAAGTCTGTCTGTTAGTCCTTTTCTTGTAAGCACAACTCTTCTAACCAATTATCAGAATTTTATGAAACTGTGAAGGAATTAAGGGCACCATATTTAGTTGTGCATAGCGACAGGAAATTATGGTAGGATATTTTTTGAAGGAATTTTTCCCTTTTAAAACTTAAAAATTCTTGTAAGCGCAACAACTCTGTGACTACAGATCAGAATTTTATGAAACTTTGTAGGAATGTTTTGTCCATTTTAACTTAGAAATTTCTCAAAATATATGTATATAACAACGTGTGAGCACTTCACCTCTGAGCCTACTGGTCAGAATTTCATGACACTTGGTAGAACACCATGGTTGTGCTTATCAGCAGAAAATTATGACCATATATTTTTTCTTAGATTTATGAGACCTTTGAACTTTTTTCGAAATACATGTATGTGTATGAAGCAACTCGTATGTGCTTATACTCAGAAACTACAGATCCCAATTTTTGTAACTTGATAGGTATGTGAGAGCATGGGATATGTGAACGTGGCACCACTCAAACAAAACAAACTTAATTTTAGGATTGTCAACAAAGAACTAAAAATTATAACTGTAGAAGTGAAAACAAAATGATACTGTCTTCTGTGCAATTTGCTGTAATATGACCAACTTCCCATATCTTGCAAAGGGGGGGGGGGGAATTCTTTGAACAAGTCCATCATACCAGTGGCACAACATCAATGTGGGTGCAATATTTTTGTAAAGTTAAGGGTCTGGATTGAAACATGTAGGAAATTGAAGTTAACCATGCTATAACCAGAATTTACACAAAAGGCAACTGAGAGAAAAATGTCACAGTTTTCAATAGTTTCAAGTATAACATAAATGATAAACTTGGTATTAATATTTATTTCTCCTATTAACATAGATTACTCACACATTACAATAAATAAAGATGAAACAAAAAAATAACAATCTGCAAATAAACAACAATTCACATGTATTTGTTATGGATCGGTGGTACCAGTACCATGAATGTTCATCATAAAGCAAAACTTGGTTGAGCTACTATCTGGCCTTGCTAATAAATGGTAGTTAATCATGAACCAATCTACACTGTAGTAATCTGATTAATCTAAACAGTTGACAAACTCCTGTTTCATACTATACTTTTGACAACCTGTATATTGACTTTTTTTTACATTTTACTGTAAATTCAGAAATTATTCTAAGCATTTATTACCATGGTAGAGCCTGGAGCGAACTTTGATATTTTTATGATTTCAGAAAATTCTGCATATTAATAATGATATTTAGATTAAAGTCACAATTATAAAAAAAAATTGCAATAATTTCTGAATTTTATAGTAAATAACATATTAACTACCACTCAATTTATTTCAGCATAAAAAGTTTATTTATGCATATGGAAGAAATTAGTAAAAACTGGTATGAACTGGTTTGTCACTTAGTGATATCTACCACTGCTTGGTAGAAGCAGAGGCCTACTAATATAAAATATATGTCAGAAAATATATAATTTATTTGTATGAGCCTTAAAACATGCAGAAATGCAAGGCTCTGACAATGTAGGAATATCGTTTTTTATCCTGCAATCTTAAGTATATTTTATTCCAATAAAAAACACGAAACTCACTTCTAGCTGATTTTTGACTGGAAATTTTTAGTTTGTATTTTAGTGATAGCCTGACATTACAAAAAAAATATAATATTCAACAACATGTTGTAAACCAGACCAGAATACTAAATATTGTAAGAAGTAAGGACATGGGTACTGGAGACTATTCTGCACTGCCGAATTAAGGAAAAATTTATTTGTCTACCTTTATTCTCCAGCAAATGTAATGATTTTAGGATAAAAATAAAAACATTAACTACAAGTATGAATATGATAAAATGTAAATATACAATGTCAATTGAAATACACAATACTGGACTCCTTACTTTTACTTTGAATGCATATTTTCCTAATTATTATAAGCGTATGGTAAAGCTACTAATCAGACCTGAAGTCCAGATATTTATAATAAGAAAAAATGGTGAATGTCTTCAGAAAAGAGATTATATTTACTGGACGAAAACATAACGATTAAAAAGAAAATGATTTGATATTTACAATGAAATGTGTGAACACCATTAACATCTATATCTGTTTTTACTTGGTGGAATATAAAGATTAAATTAGTCCAACTTTTATTAAGGACACCTCTAACTGTCAATGAAGAAATTTCAAATACGTTCAGTAAACATACCAAATATTTCAACCTAAAGTCTTTGTTAGGACATTCTATAGTAAGTGCACTTGCCTTGAAAGGTTTTTTGTGCCTGTGTGCAGGTTGATTATGTCATGTTACACATTATCAAAACAATGGCTACAACATATTCATTACTATGTGAAGAATTAAATTTTGATCACTGTGCATGTATTTTTAAACAGAAACATTTTAAGACAAAAATTACTATTGTGTTACTAGTGTTTTGTGTACAAGAGCTGTATTGGCCAGAGTTTACACAGAGGGCTAGTACAGCTATCAGAAGCTAATTACAGCTTCAGAAAAACAACACATGTTCAATATGAAAAACCCATTTAATAACACTTTCTTTAACCAGTTGAATGTATTACATATTTTGTTTTTGGCCAAAACAGCTATACTATTTCCAATATGGTTTCTCTTTGTTTATGTATTTTACTCATCTGGTTAATAAACTTGTTTAAAATAGTGATTTTGATAATTTTTCCAAGATTGTTTAAGATGTCAAACCATGAAAATGCAAATGGTATTACAATAACTTTGTTGTAAAATATAAAATGTAAGTTGATCAAAAATGACTAACTACAGCTATACATAAAGCTTTAAAAATAATATCACACACTGAAAAAAATATATTATATGATTACTGACTTTGATATCAACCAAGAAAAATATGATATTAACCAAGCCAATATTCAAGGTGAATATACATTTTTGAGGGTTAGGAAAAAGATAGCAATGCATATCAAAGTCAGATACTGTTTTATTACATGTATAAAACCACCACATCCTCAGCTATCATAGCAAATCGATTAGCAACAGACCTGTCATTTGTTGTTGTTGAAATTTTTCTGATGCAGATTGCTTTTCAATAAAAATTGACATTACAATAATTATAGTTTTATAATTATAAATTATAATTTACTCATTTTTTATCTACCACATATATTGAGATGTTCGTAGGTCATGCCACTGATATTTTGTTTCTTTATATCAAACATAAATAACATTAGAAAACCTTGCTGGTTCCTCTTAATTGCATCATCAATTTGACCAATTAAACATAAATATGTCATAAAAAGAAATGCCCCTTTTCCAACAAAAAATATAGTGAATTTTCACTAGGAAAATGTCACTTTTCATCCAGTTTGAAGTCCATTTCTGGAAAATTTATGCAATTAACAGGAATATTTGATTTCATCAAAATTTTTCATGCAAATAACAGAAACTTTTCACAAGGAGAGAATAGAAAATGATTTGGTATTTTAAGTCATGCATTTAAGAGAAATATGCAATTAACAGATATACAAATTAAGTGGAATTTACTGTATTTTGAAATTGACAAGTGTGTGTAGAGGTAATTGGATAAGTCAGCTATCTTTTTGATTACATTACAATTCAATGTTTACATCAATTATAAAGGTTTCATACATACAGTGCATAGATGTAACAAAAACAATGAATTTAGAAATTATGAACAAATATCTACGAAACACAACATACACATGTCCCTTAAAAACAAGTTTGTCAACAAAAGAAGTTTTGACACAAGAAATCAATTTAACTGAGTCAGTACTACATAAATATACAAATTATTTAAGCAGAAATATTGTTAAATTCTTGTTCGCCATTGTTCGTTCAAGTTTTTACATGCTATAAAACTATACCAGTAAATACAGTGTCACACAAGAAGTGATTGTTTAGAATGAGTGTATTTAGAGCACAAGACAGAATTATTATTTTTAAATAGTTTCTACACAATATAACTGTTTACTTCAAAATAAATGTGAACTATAAGTAAGTTGTCTCCAATTGCAAAGATGTTCAAGGGAGATAATTTAAAGGTTTTTTTTTTTTATCAATTGTTTTAACAAAATTTAAACAATAAATTATAAAGTTATATTTCATTGTCAAATATGTCTTCAATTTGATAAATATCAATAACATTTTGCTGGAGTCATGTCATTACCAAGACGAGTAGTCCAGGTCTTCATTTCCAAAAACAAAGAAGTAACCCAGGATAGTCAGAAAAACAACCAAATTTCCTGCTAAAACAAGACCACAGGCTCCCCAGTCAATCTGAAATATAAAATTATGTATTTTAAAAATATCTAAAATTATATCACTGACCCAATTAATCTGAATACAACATTAATCCTGACATAAACTGTGTTATATGGGTGTGTTCACCTTTCTCCAACATTTGATAATTAATTAAAACGTCCAATTAAGTGTGGGGATTAAGGGGCATCTGAAGGATTATCATGTTGATATTTACCTGTAATATTTACCAGTTTAATAAACTTTAATTAGTTATGAATTTTGTGTCTTAACTCATAATTTAGCATTTCATTTTACATAAAAGGAAATATCATATACAGTAATACAAAAATCTATAATTACGCTAGTATTAACAATATCTTACATTCAAATCATAATTAAACAGTGTCTGGCACGCTTAATAAATTTTTCAAGCTCATAGAAGTTCGAAAAAGTCATAAAATGTTATGAAAAAAGGCAAACCAGATGCAGGTGGAATCAAACCAAAGCCAAAAAAATTTAGAAACATTGACAACCAACTCAATGTACAAGCAGGAATATCACAGTCCTGTAATGCGGAGACAAACTGCATGGAAATTCGATGTTAAATCTGTTAATGTATCGAAATGTATTCGCAAAGGCTAGCCATACTTTAGTATTGCTATGCTTAAAATTTTATAATTTTTTTTTTTAAATCACAATAATAATAATGAAGAAATTAATAAACAACAATAAAAAAACAGCAAAAGTTCAATTGCCCATCATTTTATCTAAATACTGTATTAAATATTATTTGTTGGATAATCCTTAACCTCTCCCTTTGAATGCCTCTTAATCCACTGTCTTAATTGGTTGTTGTTTTAGTCTAAGTGACAATGTTGGAGAAACGTGAATAAACCGTTATATGTTTGGTATAAAGTCTAAGTTACTGTATTTAATTACAATCAAACTTGGATGGCTCAAATTAGAAGGGCTGATGAAAAGTGTTCAAGTAAATTGGAGTTCGAGAAGCTGAGTCTTGTGATTTCCAGAAATGGTTCATGAACAGGTATCAATATTGGTTTATATATTTCAGTTAATTTCCGGTCACACTAAATAAAAAAAAAAATTGGGGGTTTGTTCAATAGAATGTTGTAAAATAAGAATGTTTACTGTTATTTTTTCATGTTTAACTTTGTGTATAAGTGTTAATAAGATGAACAGGTGAATAGGTATTATTGCAACTTTTGGCATATAATGTAATTAATTAAAACCAATTTCAACAAATTTACCAACAAAGAAGTAAATAATTACTAATTGATGACAGTATTGTAGTAAATACAAAATTTGTAGTGGTGATTATATCATTAAAGATCAACTTTCATAGTTACGGCTTCGATCTTCACACCTTTTATGACCAATTAATCATCCAAGCTGTCAATAATTTCAGTTAGTCATGATTTTTACAATGGATTTTAATAATTGGGACTAATAATTCAGTTTAAGTTTTCAACTGTTCGACAAATCAAACCATTTTATCATTGATTATACAAATAGTGGACAGTTCTCTAATTTTATATGTGTTCGAGGAATCACCGGTATTCAAGCAATCTGAGTTTGAGCTACTGAATCGTGACTGTATATCCAAATTTTTTGTTACAAAGAAAGTCTTCTGACTCTATAAAATGGTTACCCAAGGTTTTCAAAAAAAATTATCACCTAGTACATGTATTTTATAGACATGTATATGCTAGGAAAACAAGGTATCATAGTATGGTTTTATGGCACATTGTAAAAAAAATAAAAACACAGGCGGTCTCCCTATTTACCGACAAGAACCGTCAAGAACCGACAAGAAGTGAATTACCGACAAGAAGCATTTTTTACCGACAAGAAGCATTTTTTCACCGACAAAAAAGAAAAACAAGATCATTTGATGTAATTATTATGAAAAGAAATTAAAAAAAAAAAGATATTGAAATTTTTTGTGTAATTTTGTTGTCGTTGTTTTGTTGTACATCTAATGTAGTATTTACCCACGACAAGAAAGTTTAATAATAAATTGTATTCATAACTAAGTCATAATAAATTAGTAAATTCTTTAAAAAATATGCTTAAATATATAATCATTTCAAACAATAATATGCACTATATAATAATTGATAATCCGGATGATTAATTGAAGGCACGTGTCGGTAATATCATTTATGGTTGTGTAATCCTTTGATTGTTTTACAATTAGCAATCACTGCCATAATTGACACACGCCTCGTGATAATTGTTTCTTTTGAAGAACCGTTAAATGCTTATCGTAAAACAACAAACTGTAATAAAAGCCAGTTGAAAACGAAATTATAACCTTTTGAAGATTTTTTATGGTGTTGTGAAAAAAGTTGAAGATTTTGTTTTTATTACATTTTTTATTATTTATTTTGTTGTTATTATTAGCGGAATCTGATAAGGAATTACAGAAAACTTTAACAAAACAACGTCATCAAAATTACACAGTAAATCACAAAAATCTATTTGTTTTAAATTTCTTTTCATAAAAATCAAAACAAAAAATCTTTTTTTCTTTCTTGTCGGTGAAAAATTGTTTCTTGTCGGTAAAAAAAGGCTTCTTGTCGGTAATTATACCTTCTTGTCGGTTCTTGTCGGTAAATAGTGGGACCCAACACAGGGTATATGCATGCTTTTGGTAATCACATCATGCATCGGGTGCATTCCAGTTTGCCGAATCCCAAATTGCTGATTCCCAGATTGCCGCGTCCAATTTGGCGATTCCCAGTTTGCCGATTACATATTATTAAACCAATTAAGAACAATCCGATTGGTGTTAAAAGAATTGTATCGAGAGCAAATTAAATAATTTAAGTGACATAGAAGGAATTATCGGCTTATACAATTATAAAGTATCAGCTTGGGACATTTTTTGCTTTAAACAAATATGATTAGCTGAGAAAAATTAAGTTACTGAACTTTACCGACAATTATGGGTGCTTAATTTAGGCAATCTTTCACAATTAAAAATTATCAGCTTGGGTCGTTATTGTTATGAATTAATATAAAAAGCTAATAATTAGTGATTGAGAAAATTTAAATTGATGAAAAAAAAATTTCAAAAAGAATTGCATTTAAGTTATTGAACTTAAGCAAAATATTATCTTTAATGGTAAAACATCAATGAATCGGCAAACTTGGAATCGGCTAATTGGATGCTGCAATCTGGGAATCGGCAATTTGGGATTCGGCTAATTGGCACTAAACCCATGCATCAAACACAGTCTGAAGCGGTTTTTGATCAACATTTTAAATTATATCTCTGCTGATTAACTTACAGTTGATACATGTGCCAACACAACAGGAAGTCCAACAGCTGATATAACAATGCCTGTGGTGAGGAAAATGGAGAGCTCTACACAGGCACTACTGGCTGTGTCCAAACTGTCAGACATACGTCGAGAAATTAATGTAGGGACTGGAGACAGGAAATAAAATATTAACACAAACATAGGCCACCAATTACTGGAAAATAAAAAAATACAATGGTATTAAATATTTATGGTAATAATTGAATTAAAAACTCAACATGAATTATAGTTATCAAGTATCTATGCATTTATATAGGATTGATTATGAAAAGTAAGTAAAGAAAAGAGTTTGAAAAATAAATAAATAAAGGAAAAGAAATAAACTGATCATCAGTTTGGACTTATTTTGAGTTTTTAATCTAACTGAATAATAAGCACCAAGTTCTGGAGCCATAGAAAATTAGGCATTTTGTTATTCTATACTTTGTCAAAAAAATCTAGATAGCCTTTGTTGTCACAATAAATAAATACTCCTTACAAGTTAATTTTATGGAAATCAAAAGACAATTATAACTGTAAAATCACTGATGACATTATGAACTATTTTAATTTTAACGACAAAAGAAGAAGTAATGTGGCTAAAGCAAGTTATTTGGTATAATTTCAAAATGCCAATCAGATTTCAGCTTACAAAGCACATTTAATTATATTGAGAATATTCCTAGACTACAGAATACTAGTATTTTTGTTTTATTGTGCCAGACTCTAGCCTTGTTCTCAATGTGTGTACTGGTCTTATTTAACAGATATTTGATTTGATTCAATTGTGACTCGGATTGACAGACACCCCCATCACTATATTACCCCGATAGGGGGTATAATTAACAAGGTACAATAAAATGCATGTATACACAAAGAAGTAATCAGAAACAAGCTACAACTGTATGTATACCTGGCTTACATGTACTTATAATTTTGTTAATCTTAATGTACATTTATAAAACAATTACTATAATGGAATAAATCAACTTGATTACCATACTTAAAACATATTACATTTGGAGTTTGTTTCAATAGATCATTTATTACTTTGTAGCTAACAATGTAACTTAATTAATTGCCAGTCTATATTTATACATACTCATACAGTGCACACCCAAGTACTAAGAATGTAACTCCAACTGCAGCAGCAAAAGCCATTGCAATTAATCTGTAAAGAAACCAGTCATTTCATTAATTTTTAATTATTTGTCCTGTCGAAGTCGTACAATGCAAGTCTGTACATCATGCCACTTCTTGTTTTACTTCTGTGTGTCATTAATAAAAACAAACTTTCATCATATGTTATGCTTTTATTTTTTAAAACATGCCAATTATATGGGGACAATTGTCCAATGGGGAAGTTGTCCTAGGGGGGCAATTGTTCGGGGGGGGGGGGGGGGGGGAAGTTGTCCTAGGGGGGCAATTGTTCGGGGGGGGGGGGGGGGGTTCAAACTTAATAATTCCCAATTCATTACTCATCATGACGATGAATTCTACATGTATATTGTTAATTCAAATTTTTTATCCATATTCTTTATTGTAAATTACTTATCCAATATAATAAATTCATTATTAGTACCCTACAGCTTTTTAAAACAGTTTTCTGGACTTTTTTTCTCAATGCTTGCAGATATTAAGCTGATATTTTGGAGAGTCAACCACCATGAGTTACAAATCAAGTTTGAATATCAATCCTGTCCAATGATTTTTGCCAAAACTATAACATTTGGACTAAGAAAATTTCTTTAAAAAATAACCTAATTTGTTTAAACACTTGCAGATATTTAATACATGTCTCATAAGTTACATATCAGGTTTAAATATCTTTCTGGTACAATGGTTTTTGACAAAATTATGGCTGATGTAGTCTTCCTGACTTTATTCTAAATGCTTGCAGATAAAGTATTGAGCAGATACTTGGTATGTGAGTCAACCATCGGTTACAGATAAAATGTGAATATCATTCCAGTCTGATGATTTTTTACCAAATTATGGCCCTTTGATGACTTGGAAAATTTCTTTAAAAATAACAGTTTCCTTACGTTTTTTCTGAACGCTTGCAATATTGTAGGGGTACCAGGTTCACCAAAGGGGACAATACATGTAGTTTTGCACTCTGTATGTCACATTTTTTGCTTGCAGTATTGATATACATGTAATAAGTTGGTGAGTTAACTATCATAGTTACAGATCAAGTTTAAATATTATTTCCGTCTGATGATTTTTTCTATGGCCCTTAAATGTTGGATGAGGTCATAGGACACTTGTTTTTTATTTGAAATTCTTCTTTATCATAATTTTTAGTCCTCTAAACTAATGCACTTAACTCCAATCTTATTAATTTAAATGGATTGCTAGTTTTCCTAATATACGTCAGTGGTTTTCTCCTTGTACTTCAGCTTCCTACCAAATAAAACTGGATGCCATGATATAGCAGACAAACTGCTGAAAGTGGGGTTAAACACCATTCAAACAACAATACTTCATTCTACATCGTTAGACATTAATCTTAATAATAATTTCTGTTCTTACTTAATAATTTTTCCTTCTAAATACTAATTCCTAAAGTATATTTGAACAATTCATAACTAGTCTCTAAACACAACTATCCAAATAATTAAGAATTTTGACACTCTCATCATTTTATTAATGTGGTTAAACACATGGCTGTCATGGTTATTTACACAAACTTGGATTTTCTACATATTAATATTCAGGTAATTAGTTAATTAAGGTATCCGACCCATAATTGAAGTCATCGTTTAATTTTATTTTCCGAGCAAGAAATACAGCTTTATTAAATCAAGGTATTGCTAATTAATGATACAAATTAAATATAGTATTTTAATTCAAGTCAATGTTAACAGTTTTGAGCAAAAAAGTTAGTTAATCAAATAGTATTTCCGTTGTTAGCTGAACAGGTGTCTTCCACCTATTCCCACTTTTTATAAAATACTATTCGTCCTATTCCCACATGCAAATAACAATAGGTGTTTTGATTGCTAAATTGATATCATAACAGTTAGGATTTATTACGTTTTACCTGAGATTTACCTGTATTTTGGATTATTTTTTATCAATTAAGATGTAATAAATTATATCTATGCTAGATGAGTACTGTAAGCTTCTAAATATGACTGAAAACTGTTCACTTTGCCAAATCAGTTTAATTAATTTTAATTGTAAAAAAATGATTGGCAAGCTAATAAGTCAGTTGGCATGAATAGTAGTCAACAGAAGCCATCAATGACCTGACCATGATACAGTATGCAGCCGGTGGTAAGCGACCAGTCCAAAAGAGAAAGTATGTCGATATCAACAACAGATTAGAAAACTTAAAGATGAGACACCGTAACCAGGAGATAACAACAGTACAGTTTGGTGATGCTGCATCCCACCTTTTACACATCGACTAAATTCATAGACTTTTCTAAAGTAAATTTTATTTTATGTTTTTATGTTTACACTAAATGTGCTCTTTTATTGTGTATATTTGATTGATTCTATTGTTCCAATAAAATAACAAAAATATTTACTGATATTTGTCGTATTTTTTTTAATCATAAAGCACTTATACATAAAAATCCGAATTCATACATATTTTTATTTACTTGTACATAAACACCAACATTTAATTAAAAGTTAATGAGCTGATGTTTTCACAGTATATCCCTTTGTTTTCACAAGTTTTCCACCTACTCCCACTTGAAATTTTACCTTTTCTTACCAGAATTTTAAAAAGTGGGAATATGAGGAATGAACCGCTGAACATTACCAAGGTCTTCTCCATTGAAAAACAATGGACATCTGGGACACCAAATATTATCACGTGGTCAATTGTGGTCGGGATACCTTAAAGGGTAACTTAGCTTCATTATGGTTTTAAAAAAAGTATTTTTGAGTCAAAATGTATTACAAACCATGGGACAATTTATGATAGCCATGTTTACATCAAACTGCATAATGTTTAGGGGTCAAATTGTACACCAACTGTAATTACCAGTAGCTATACTTTAAATTTGCTTATAATCCTAAATCTTGTTTATTATTTAAAAAAATTTCTTTTTTATTGACCTTATTTTCAATGGTCATATTAAATCAAACTGCAAGTTTAAAGAAAAGCATTCATGTCAAAGTTTACCCAGTTCTACATATGTATTGTAACTACACAATTTTGTACTTACGCTATAAATAGAAATCACACAAACACCAGGAAGGAACATGAAAATAAAAAAAAAACCAAAAGTTATGAAATGTTGAAATGACAGACTGTTGACAGTTTTTTATAAAACATTTGAAACTGTAAATACAAAACGTATCAACTAAAATAAAAACTGTTGCACAACTTTTCTCCAAGTATCTGTTTTCTTTTACTTGCTGAGTGGTTTCCATTAAGATATCTTTAAGAACTGGAAATTAAAGAAACCACAGAAACAGCTTTAAATACATGATCATTTCTAGGCATACTAGTACACCTCCAAAATGACACCAAGGTCATTTTTAATTTCAGAATTATTTATTTTCCTTACCTGTGAAGCAATATTCTCCTGCATACATGGTATATAAATTTCTCAATTGATCACATATGCAAGAGCATGCAATAAGTATACTGATTTTAGAATGTCACCAATTTCTTTGGGACAGACCTGATTTAACTCACCATTTTTTTTAATGTGTGCACCAAGTCAGGACCAATGCTGTAGTTGCTATATTTTTGGTTGTTGGTTATTAAGCTTTTTTTTGGTTTCTTTGACTTTGATCTCTAGAATCTAGATTTGTCTTTTTTGACAGTTTCCTTCCAGTTTAACATTGGTGTTCGGTACTTTGTTATTACCTTCATTCATCCATTTGTCTTTTTTGACAGTTTCCTTCCAGTTTAACATTGGTGTTCGGTACTTTGTTATTACCTTCATTCATACATTTGTCTTTTTTGACAGTTTCCTTCCAGTTTAACATTGGTGTTCGGTACTTTGTTATTACCTTCATTCATACATTTGTCTTATTTGACAGTTTCCTTCAAGTTTAACATTGGTGTTCGGTACTTTGTTATTACCTTCATTCATCCATTTGTCTTTTTTGACAGTTTCCTTCCAGTTTAACATTGGTGTTCGGTACTTTGTTATTACCTTCATTCATACATTTGTCTTTTTTGACAGTTTCCTTCAAGTTTAACATTGGTATTCGGTACTTTGTTATTACCTTCATTCATCCATTTGTCTTTTTTGACAGTTTCCTTCCAGTTTAACATTGGTGTTCGGTACTTTGTTATTACCTTCATTCATCCATTTGTCTTTTTTGACAGTTTCCTTCAAGTTTAACATTGGTGTTCGGTACTTTGTTATTACCTTCATTCATACATTTGTCTTATTTGACAGTTTCCTTCCAGTTTAACATTGGTGTTCGGTACTTTGTTATTACCTTCATTCATCCATTTGTCTTTTTTGACAGTTTCCTTCAAGTTTAACATTGGTGTTCGGTACTTTGTTATTACCTTCATTCATACATTTGTCTTTTTTGACAGTTTCCTTCAAGTTTAACATTGGTGTTCGGTACTTTGTTATTACCTTCATTCATACATTTGTCTTTTTTGACAGTTTCCTTCAAGTTTAACATTGGTATTCGGTACTTTGTTATTACCTTCATTCATCCATTTGTCTTTTTTGACAGTTTCCTTCAAGTTTAACATTGGTATTCGGTACTTTGTTATTACCTTCATTCATCCATTTGTCTTTTTTGACAGTTTCCTTCCAGTTTAACATTGGTGTTCGGTACTTTGTTATTACCTTCATTCATCCATTTGTCTTTTTTGACAGTTTCCTTCTAGTTTAACATTGGTATTCGGTACTTTGTTATTACCTTCATTCATCCATAATTCAAATGATGTTATATATGTAGCAAACCACTAATTTTTATGCCTTATTTTCTTATAGCTTACAATTACTTGCAGTTTCATTTCTTCTTTTTTTTTGGTACTACTTTTCATACCATTACCTATTTTCTTAAAAAACCAATTTATTCTAGTACACATATTGTGGTTTTAACCTATTATGTGTTTTACAGTTTATTTAATTTATAAACAACATCCAATAATATAATGTGAAATACATGCATGTAAACATACATGTAGTCCATTAAACTGGTTGTTCTTCAAAAAGTTTACCAATACATATGTATCACTTACAAAAAAGATATTGTGAATCCATTCATTTGTGTAGTTAATTTTTAAATGCCTCATCAATTTTTGTGTGTGTTAAAAACATGTATTGTAACAGCTAATAACATAATATTCATCTGGACACAATGAAATATGCAGACTCAGACCTGTGTCGCAATATCCGCTGTTTTGCTTATGGAGAGCTCTCTGACGTCCCACGCACACAAAAAAAAAAAAAACGTTGGAAGGCAGAGGATTCTTGGACTATATTTTTGCCAGGTGTTTGAATAATCCCCTTTGTAAAAAAAATATGACACACACAAGGTAAACATCATTTCCCACCAATGTGAGCTCTTATACATTCACTAGTATTAAACATGAGTACAGGCGCAGCATAAATGCGTTCAGACATTTTTGTTGTTACTCAAATTATAAAAACTTTCAATTTTATCAATGTCACAATTATTTTTGTCTACTTCTAAATTAATTTAAGTGCTCTTCTACAATATTTTTTTTTGATAGCTCAACTACCATCTGAAATGAGTTTGTTAATATGGATCACATGACTTTTTTCACATGTAACCATATACTAGTAGCTTGCATCTGAGACTGTTCTTGAGATGCTCGATATCAAGTTGCTGGAGAACCCTAGCTCTTTATGTCCTGTGATTATTTTTGATATGGCGGACTCTAGTCCGCCAAATAAAAAATGTCAAAGCTCCTAAATCACTACAGTTCCACAACTAGATTATGTACTGGTCAGACAGTAGTTCTCGCTATTAAAAAGACAGAAGCAATTTTTGCCATTTTTGTGACTGTGCCGTTATTTTTCCATGTAAATCAATGGAAAAGGCTTCATTTAATAGATTTCACCATCTTCCATCCAAAAAAAAAATTACGCTGGTCACTTTTAAGATGCCAATTTTGTACAAAAACTGTCAGAAGATAGGGTGGCGAGAATTACTTGCTGGCGACAAATGGTAAAATTGTATTATTTATTCTCATATTAAGAAACGTTCTTTATTTTGTGTTTATACACTTTACTTTACGAGAAGGATGACAATGGCATGTGATGAGTAAATGTACAGGCAACAAAGTGCAAAAATATTCTTTTTTAACGTTTCTTAATATGAGAATAAATAATACAATTTTACCATTTGTCTTTGACTGGCATCCTATTAGGGTGCAGGACAACTCGGCCCGTCTACTTTTGAGACAACTCGGCCCGTCTGTTTTATAAGAAAATAAAAATATAACTGATTAAAAATATTTTATTTTTAATAAAGTTTTTAATAATTTTATCAGACTACACAATAAATAAAATTTATCAATAATGAAAAATAACATTAAACTCATAAAGCACTAAGTATTTGTTCAAATATTCAAAGCAAAACATTACACTGCATTTCTCTTGGTCGCCATTGTAAACAAAGGATTACAATGTATTACAAATTATTATTCGTACAAATAACAGGAGTCTGGTACTTTCTGCTACTGGAGGCCGCTTACAAATAGAGCAGGAAAATTGCAATGCAATTCCGTCTTTAATTGACTGTCGGTATTGTTCACGGGTGAAACAAGTCTTGCATATTCTGTCGTTGGAGACGGTCACACTGTGTGCAACATATAGTCTCCTGACGAGGTCTAACGGGTAAACAACACTCTATGCACACTGAGGACATTGTAGGCACTGATAAGCACTGACTAACATGGACAAAATCGAGGTATATATGGCTACTTAAAGCTTGCACAAGCTAATTAATAGATGTTAATAACTTTGATGTGTTAATTATGTTTCTGACACCTTCTGAAGAACCGCAGTCGGATTGTGCTCATTAAGTGTCATTTAATTTAATAAATTATGAACAACTTCTCAGTTCATTTAATTGGCTTGTAATCATTACTTTTAACATTTTTAATTACGATTTTGATTACTATTAATCACTTTAAATAGATATTTCATATTTTATTTTAATGGCACATTAAATGCACCATAAACATATTTCAATATGACATATGTATCTCACATTTATTTACAAAATATAACAAAAAAATATACGGTCCGACTTGTCTTATTGTACGGTCCGAGTTGTCTTCATATACGGTCCGAGTTGACTCGGGCCGAGTTGTCTTCGAGCCGAGTTGACTTATAACCTCCTATTACTGGCATTTCTGCTACACCAAGTCCAAAAAGGCAACAAATGAGTCATTGACATTTGTCTAACAAAAATGTTCTAGTCTTACTTAACTTCAGTGTCACATATTTCAAAAGTATTTTTAACAACATTTAAAAATTAGAAAATGGTTATCTGATATTTCTGAAAGGCATAGTACAATAGATGTTTATAGTTATTACCTCGTATTCCTGCCATTTTACTTTTTTCCGCTTTTTGGTAGTCTATGTCACGTCGAAAGGTGTTCCGAATAAAACAACTTAACATAAATGCCTTACCAGATGTCGGGAAAATGAAAACTTCCGGACGATGTATAAAAATTGTACGAAATGATCCTCTCTTAAGTAATTTCTTAAATAACTTTATTAAAAACAATTGTCTACCTATTGCAATAGGTATTCTAAGATGGGTTAGGCATTTGCCTTTAAATACCCTACATTTTATTAAATTTTTTAATCCTGTAATGGACCCGGTGGGGGTGGGGTTTGTAAAATGTGCAATGACGCCACAATTGAAGACGAAAAACATTTATTTTGGCAATGTTCAAAATACTCAAATGAAAGAAAAGTATTTCTCAACAAATTGTCCTATCTCTGGAATATAAATTGTGATAACCTTCGTGAAGAGAATTTCTTTAAATCAATAATGAACACAAAAAACCAAAATGTGTTAAATTTGCTGTCTTCATTTCTTCAAAAACTATTTGAAATAAGAAATTCAAGTGTATCTGGGGTATGATTTATTATACACTTATTTAACAAAGACTGTTTTCTGTGTACAAACTATTTGCCTTTTGATTATGTATAAACACAATAGTTCTACCATGTAGTTTCAAAATATAAAGTATTCTAGTATAATTTCTATTTTACTCTGAACATTTCTACACTTGTAATTTGTAAACATAATTCATATGTATTATAATTATTGTACTACAGGTCTTAACCAATTATTGTAATTGTGTTTGAACCAATAAATAAATAAATAAATAAATAAATAAATAAATAAATAAATAAATAAATAAATAAATAAATAAATAAATAAATAAATAAATAAATAAATAAATAAATAAATAAATAAATAATAAATAAATAAATAAATAAATAAATAAATAAATAAATAAATAAATAAATAAATAAATAAATAAATAAATAAATAAATAAATAAATAAATAAATAAATAAATAAATAAATAAATAAATAAATAAATAAATAATAAATAAATAAATAAATAAATAAATAAATAAATAAATAAATAAATAAATAAATAAATAAATAAATAAATAAATAAATAAATAAATAAATAAATAAATAATATAAGAGTGATAAAATGTACAAAATATATTCTCTTAAACAACCACTAACAACAATATACTTTGTTTGTATCATCATAAGCAAGGATTATATAGGAATAACTTTTTTTCAATTAAATACATATAATGAAATACACATACATATAAAACATAACATAAATCATAAATGTCTGACATGAAGTAAACTAACAAACAAATATTTACTAAATGTCTTAATTGTCAGTGAGCTTAGACCATGGGATAAAGTCTTGTTGTAAATGTCTGGGCTTTATAAATTTCACACAGGCTGACTCATACAGCTCTACAGGGATTATCGGCTCCTTGTCAATAAGAAAGACTATACGTTTTCTACAAATCTTGAAATACACTGCCTTGTAGAAGTAATATTACTGAAAGATACGTATTTCCGCCAGTCCTTCATGACTTTTTTAATATTCACTGCAACAAAGAATCCGTAGACTTACCATACTTGTACTGGATTCGAATATTACGTAAAAATCCTTAAAAGAAAAGGTTCATCTACGTGCTCTACCAAAGAGTTGTTAATACGGTTGCCTGAGATATGATCCTTTATACCACTTTGCCTAACGATTAAATAAAATCCCGTCTTAAAGAAATCATGAATAAAACCTTCGCTTACACCTATTCGTACAAATATATAGTTTAAGGTTACAACAACAAATATTTTGCTACTAAAAAACTAATAGGCAAATTATGCGACGAGGAACAGGTTTATAGTATAGTATGCTAGATTTTCTTATCGACAATATATATGTAACCTTGAAAGATGTGTTTTCAGCAAGTAATCGGAATTGCAAATGTGTAGAAACTGCGCCCAACTCCTTGACTATTTGTTACTGTATTTTTATGAAACTGTTTTTTCTTCGTCGTCTTATTAAAGACGAAATATAGCAAAGTCACGTATAGATAAATTGATGATGTCCTATCAATTAAACACCATCCATTTGTGGCTTCCGACAATATATCATTCATAGCGGGACTTACAGAAACAGCTTCATATATACATCATTTTAGGCTTACACCTCGAATATGACTAAATAATGGTAATCTCTGCATAATAAATTTAAAATTGTCCTCACTTATGCAGCAACATTCCAACTTCTCTCAATTCATGAGGTACGCAAGAGCTTGCAGTGCTTATACTAATTTTTGCAAACGTCCCTAATTCCGTCGGGATATACTTATAAACCAAAAATACAAGAAAAAAAGGATCTTCCACGCCTTTAATAAGTTTAAGTATAGATATCATTTCCTTGTTGATAAATATTCTGGCTTAATAATATGATTTCAGATAATTTCCCCAATTATATTTTGTATAAAAAAGACAATTTTTCAAGCAATTAACATACAAAGACGCTAAGTAACCCTTGGCTTCCGAGCTTTCGCCTGGCTACGTCACTTCAGACTGTTGGTATTCCAATGGGTACTAATTGCTGCGGTCCTTTTCTCGCCGACCGTTTTTTGCTACTATTTTGAAGGTTAATTTCTATATATAAGGCCTGCCGAAGAAAAAAGAAAAGGCAGTGGTCTGCATCTTTATTTTTTCGTTCCGCTATATTGATGATACATTGTCCCTGAACAATGCTTAATTTGTTTGTTATCTGAATGTAATCTACCATAGCGAGATTGAAATTAAGACCCCAGAAATACACCGAGGTCAGTCGTTTACTTAGCTAGATTTTTTTTCTAGAAATAGATTCGTGAAAATTTCAGTCTAGACTCTTCGACAAACGTTAAAATATCAACTTTCCAATTGTCAACTTCCCTCTCTTAGATAGCAGCTCCGCGCCATATCGGCATTTATATTTCACAACTTTATTCAGCTAGACATCTTTAAAATCTAGCGATCAGTGTTCCGATTTTGTTGACCGGTTATACTGTTGACTTTCATCTACTCAAATGAAGGTTTGTTGTACCTTGATTGATGTTATCCCTTCAGGTGTTATATGGCTGTCAAAACAACTTAACTGATCGTTATGGGGAAACCCATCTCTTAAATACGATCAGGCATTTTCGTAGACTTGCCACAAGTCCCTTTGAATTTTTTGCTATGAGAGAGATACACCTTTATATCAACATTTCCTATACTATCAGCTGGCCTTTGTACACAAGCTGATAGTATAGGAAATGTTGATATAAAGGTGTATCTCTCTCATAGCAAAAAATTCAAAGGGACTTGGGGCAAGTCTAGCATTTTCGCTGAGCCATAAAGGTAGTCTTTCCTGCTATTCTTGGATTTGACTTTTTCTTAAACGTGAAAACGAGTAACTCGACGGGTATCTAATGACAGACATCATTGCTTACTCGTTCTAAGAACTTGAGTGGGCATCTTGTTTTTAATGGATTAGAATTACCAACTTTTTGTTTTTTGTGTTTTTTGCTTTTGTATCGTGTTGCATACGTTTGTCTATATCCAGTTTTATAATCGTCCCTTGATTTTGGCTCTTATCGATCAATTTGTTTCATTTCTATTTTTCTCAGAATATTTAATGTTGGATGAATCTTGGTCTTCTTTCTCTAAATATACAATATACAAACGAGGATCGATGATTACATACTTTTAAATCTGGATTACATATGTTGCTGTTTGAATTATATGGGTTGATATTTTTTTGAAAACAAATATTAAACAAATAGGTGACACTGGTCGCTATTGGGATTATCAACCAGAGGAAATTTAAATATTTACCGAGCCTCTAGGCGAGGTGAATATATATTTTTGAGGGTTGAGAAATTCCGATAGCTACCGCTTAATAAAACCAACAAATCATCGTTAATATCGTAGCAAATTTATTTGCAGAAAACGCAAATATTGTTTGGGTTACAAACGCGTACATCAGACCAACAATCATTGCTATGCTAATCTGGGACTAGTATAACTAATTTATAGGTTCCTGTTGCAAATATTAACACCAAACTCGTCGGTTGTGGTTGACAAGATTTTAACCAGTTAATATTGGATTCTGCTTGACCGGATCTTCCAGGAAACTGAGCAGCGGAATAAAACAAAATAACAATATTTTAATCCACTTTGAGTACTGTTGCGATTTAACTATATACCATAAGAAGAAGACCAAAAAGAAGTTTGACCAATGAAAAACACTCAAAATTCTATTCATGTAATAAATAAAATTAAAAGCAAACAAAAATATGTTATGACACTGATCTGATCAGAAATCTATAAATCATCTAGTAGTCCCAGCACTGATGAAATATTCTTGTCATTCTTGTTTAAGTTTTACTTCGACCACTTGAATCGGAAATTTATTGATCCGTCGTGAACCGGAGTTTATAATAATTTTCAATACGTCGCCATTTTCACGCAGAAGATATTTTGCACGCACGCACTTGAAAAAAAAAATTAAAATATTTAGAATATAAGACTCACCATGGCTGACGGTGCCAAGTAAGTTAACCGATTGTATTATGAAAATAGAGAATTTCGTTTAAATACATATCTTTCCAGATTTGTTAAAAAAAATTGGGTTTCGGCTTTCAGAGAACTCGTTAGATCAATTTCACTTTGTCATGATCACTCCAGTAGCTTTTTTTTGTAAAATAACCGTATAAATCTTAAATGTGTGAAACTAAAATATCTCGAATAAGTAATTAAAAGAACTAAATAAGATATTTATAAAATGTCAATGTAGCCATTGAAATTTCTTTGTTCTTTTGTTTGCTTCAAGACGAATTCCCGGAAATTGAAACCAAAAATAACGGACATTTGACCTTTTTCACCGGTGTAAAATTGAAAATAAATTTAATAATTTTATTTGTAAATTTATTTTTGTATATAATTTGATAAAAAGAAAGCAGTCTATATCTGGAAATGATGTCACTAATTGTTGGCCTCTTTAAAGGTAACGTGTCATTCACTGAGCTCATTGATATTTTCATGCATGATATAAGCTGTTTGTTTTCTCAATTGTGCTACATCACTTTATAGTATTTAATATAACCCTATCTTAAGCTGATCAGACATAGTAACTGAAGCTTTTAAAGAATGGAAAGGTAGTATTTTGTAAATTTGTTCACTTGTTAATGTCACAAAAAATGCTAGATTTTCATCCAACTTTTCTTAAAATATGGCTCTGGGAGTGAAGGGGGCACATTTTATTTTTTTAGTGTTTTGCTATTTGTAAAAGATAAGATCATGTCTTTTTTTTAATGAACAAATCGACTGAAACATGAAAATGAAGTTTCATGAAAATATAATATCACAGAACAAAAATCAAGACAAGACAAGTTGGATATTTACAACTTCAATATTTTTCAAAATGGGATTTTAGAAATATCAAATCAGACACGTTGGGATGAGAAGTTAAAGATTTTTGTTTACATTAGTTCCCTCTTGCATAAGTATAGACCAGCCAACATAATCATGCAAGTAGTATTATAATGTGGTGGTCTTTCTTGAGGAGATACAGTTTAGACAGCTTTGTTGGTTAATTTTTTCAAAATTTCCAGAATTATTTTGCTTCTATCTAAACTTCGTTAGCCGAGTGATCAAGGTACTTCGTCTACTATTGATCATGTGGTGTGTCAATACAGATTGTGGGTTTGATTCTCACTGCGGACTACTCAACTCTTAATTGACAAGGATTGCCAGTTTTCCAAAAGCTGGTTGGGGGTTTTCTCCAGGTACTCTGGCTTCCGCCCCTAATTAAAAGTGAAGGCCGTTATATAGCTGAAAAATTGGCAAAACTGTTGTTAAACTGTTGTTGAATAATTTGTCTTTTTTTTTTTTTTTATAATAAACTAGATTTCTGTCATGTTGACATGAAATTTGCAATATCTTGGCTGTCCCCATTTATTTAATCTTGTGAACTTAGGATTTCATTCTGGCATAAATATTTTTTTTTTACAATTTGTTTGCTAGTTGTAAAACTAGTTTACGATTGAAAATAAACATTTTTGCTATTTGAGACTGCCTAACACCCAGTCAGTGAAAATGGTCATTTGTGGAGGGAATTTTATTTTTGTGTCAAAAATATTTGCTCACGGGTCACGTTTCAGGCATCCTCACAACTCACCTAGATGTGTATTGTATGCATGTTTTTAGTTATGGATGCGCCTTTTCAACATTAAACGCATCCCTGTATGCAGTGTTTCAGTGATCGAATAAGTATGACTCCGCCTTGTCTATTCTGTCTCCGATGCACAATTACATATTCTTCCAATAGGCAATCAATATTTTACCAGTTTCATCCCATTCTACACAGGTCTCGATCACTCGGGGGTAAAAAATATGTTTATTAGGATGTTTATTAAACAATAAACCTGTCGGTGTTGATGATCAATCTTTATAGTTGAGTATTTTAGACGTCTAGGTCCCATTTATTAATGTATCTGTAATGAAACTGGGTTTTGTCAAATTTTGAATTTCACACCCATCGAGAAAATGCAAAACATAAGTAGTACTAAAGAAAACCATAGCTTGACAAGATCTTAAGTGAAGTTATAAATTTCATGGAAAACTGACTCGGGGGTGGGGGGGGGAATATATAAATTGGCTAAAATATGATTCAGGGAAGCAAAAAATGATTTGTTCAATTTATACATTATACAAATAAATTTTTTTTTATATTTCTGGATCTTTATCGTATTTTGCTAATTGATTATCTTCCATCTTTTACACCTGTTGTCTCTGATACTGAATACAACTTTATAACAAGCTCTTTAACAAAGATATTGTAGTGATATTCCTGATTCGCCAACTGGCACAAAAAATATAGACACAGATAATTAATTTTTTGGTCTTGTGTTGTTGTGACACCTTCTGAATGTCTTGGAATCCATCATCGTTTAACATTGACTCCCTTTATCCAAATTTGCTCTGTCTTTATGGGTAAATTACCCCCTGTTACCAGTTTCTTCATTGAACAATCCTAATGTATTACAATTATGGATCAACAGTACATTTATTTGACTTGCAGTTTTACAAATATCTTTTGTCAGCTTGTGGCAGATATATTTAATCTGTCAGTTATTCCATGTTCCTTTATTGTCAAACACAGTTTTTTCTGTTTATAGTGAAGATCTGCAGACAGCTATCCTAAAGCGAAAAGATAGACCAAACAGACTTCTTGTGGAAGAAGCAATAAATGAAGACAATTCAGTTGTATCCCTCTCACAGGTATTTATAAATGATTTGTTTCTAAACATTTCACATCAATGTGTGCATTAATGGTACCCAGCTGAAAAAAATCGATAGGGCCAAAATAAATAGTGTGTTTCCTATTTCCCTCTTGAAAAAAGTAGGTTGGGTAGGTAGGACAAAAATTTATTTTGTTAAAACATTTTATTTTGTTTTCGAAATGTTGTGGTGTTGAAACATTCAAATTCAAAGTTTAATATTATTACGGGAAGGGACCAATCACAGATATTAAAAAATGTCAAAAAAGTTTTGTATTTGTATGGGTTTTTCATAAAATATGATTTTTTGTGCTTTATATTAGAAGGAGGGACCAGTCACAGACACATGAAAGAATTTAAAAGATGACATGGTGCTGGGGCAGATTCATTTATAAATATTAAATATGAACATGAATCATACACCAAGTTTAATTTTGAGAAAAACATGTTGCAACATTCACAGATATTACATAATGTAAAATGTCTTGTATGGGGGGCTTTAATATAACAATTTTAATATTTAGTGGGGGGGGGGGGGGGGTGCAGTCACAGAAACATTAAAGAATGTAAAAGAAGACATGGTACTGGGGCTGATTCATTTATAATGTGAACATGAATCATACACCAAGTCATCCTAAACTGGGAAAGAGCGTTATCTTCATTTATTTTCAAACAAACACCTTTTTTCTTTTTTTCTACAAACTGTCGCCCTCCGGCCATCATCAACTCAAAGGCGTTGATTGACGTTTTTGTGGCGTTGTCACCCACGGGCACCTGTTTCAAAAAAAAAATTTACCCCCTATACTCTAATATAACGTTATTTTAGAATATAGGGGTAAATTTGTTTTCTGAAATGGGTGTCTGTGTTGTCACCATATTTTTGTACGGTTTTTGTCAAAGCCCGTTGCTCCTCAAACTCTGGTTTTCCTTTACAGTGAAAGTCAATACATTTTTCATGAAATGTGTTGCAAGTTCTCCTACTGTTAATGTTCTGTCAACTTCAAACGACTCAGTTTTTTTGGTGTATTGTCAACTTCATACTGCTTTTCATAAAACCCGTCGGCGGAAGAGGTGTCATGATGTTCTTAAAAACGCTCGTCATGTCTGAGTGATTGAGAGGCGATGTCATGAATACTCTTAGGTTCCTGTACGTGGTCGCATTTTGCAATCCGAATTGCAATAACACTACATGGCTGTCGGCACGCCATGCATTAAAATCTGTGTTTTAAAGACACTTGAATCACTTCCGTTTTCCGTTGGTAACTTACAAACATTTTTTAGACGCAAGATAAAAAATTAAAATTGTACACAGAAATGAACCGGAAGAAAAAAATCCGGATTTTTTAAAAGTTGATAAAATATTTTAGGGTCGGCAACCAAACGGGAGGTAGGGTCTGGAAACCGGAAACGCACAATTAATTTATTTTGGCCTAGATCAAGAATTTTTTTGAAGTTGTGAAACGTGTTAAAAATGTGAAGAAATGTCACTGAGCAGAGCTATAGCACTTTTCTTTACAGTGCTTACATTCATTGTGGTTAAAGAACTCTTTACTGGCCAGGAGGTCATCCTGTTTATTTATGCTTGAAATAGTTCAAATTGGTTGTCAACCAAGACAAATGTCAGGATTTTGTATTTTTACAGACTTTGTTGGGGGAAAAAGTACATAGTCGGCAGCTTAAAAAAAGGGTCAATCAGGGTACCATTATAACACATCTTTATTTTGCCTTACACCCTGCCTCGAAGAAGGGGGTATGCTTGTTTACCCTTGACTGTCCGTTTGTCCATGTGTTATGAAAATTTCTGTTACAGTTTTCTAAACAACTATAATATGCAGAAGCTTGAAATTGGGCATATCGCCTTATACTATAGTACCAAATTGTGTATAGCAATAGCTCCTTTGTCATCTACTTCCTGTTTACAGAATACTTTGTGAAATTGGGGTATCACTAGTGAGCATTAGCTCACAGATTTATCTTGTTTTGAAGTATTGCCAGTACCACTAGAGAACTCTAAGAACACCAGAGGTACAGGTAAATTAAGAAATAGGTCAAAATGCCTTAATAAATTTGACATTGGCACAAGCTTGGAATTTTGGACTCGCTTATTTATCTGTCATGATGGTCAGTCAGATCATTATTTTCATTTCAAAATGTCTAAGGGAAAATGGCTTATATACTATAGTTTATTAAAGATTATTTTAGACTTGACTTGACTTGGGGATTTTTTTACGTCCTACACCGACAACTTAATGCCCTTGGTCGGACGGAAGATTATTTTAGAAATTATTAGAAATTATTTTACGTTTATATTCGAATACTTAATTTTGCTAATTAACAATACATTTGAAAATGAAATTTTGTCAGTTTGTCAACTAATAATAGAAACCATTAAGTGCCTTCAAAAGTGCTTTTCAGGCCCACCATGAACATTTTCTTCAAATATGTAATTTATTATCTATATAGTTTTTAAGTCATTCTCTTCCATTGAAATAGTTTTTAAAATGAAATGTTGAAATTGCAGGGAAAGATGGACGAGTTGCAATTGTTTCGAGGTGACACAGTCTTGCTGAAAGGAAAAAGAAGGAGAGAAACAGTTTGCATTGTTCTGTCCGATGACACATGTTCAGATGACAAAATAAGAATTAACAGATGTGTTAGAAACAACTTGCGTGTTAGATTAGGAGATGTTGTAAGGTTTGTGTCAAATAGTACTTGGATTGTAGGGAAAAAAGATACTTTAACATTAGGCAACCTTTTGTCCATATTACGAAACTATGTCCATAGGAGGAAGCATGTGGATTGCATATCTAGTGCAGATAACAAGCAAACTGACCCGTCTTTTTGGAAGTTAAGTAAACCCTTTTGTAGCTCACTGTTCATTTATCACATTTTAATTTTCTTCCCTAAAACAACTTGTTGGTGTTTCCAATTGGCAGAAAATTAAAAAATATACTAATATCTTAAAAAAAAATATTCCAACTTGGCTCCATTGATTTATTTGAGGTCTTTTACAAAGATACCTTATTATACCGCCCGCAAACTTGTTTTGGGGGGATTATATAGGAATCACCCTGTCTGTCTGTGCGTCTGTCCAAATCCCTTCTACACTGCGGCCAAGATGGATTCCGCAAAGTCCTCGAAAAAACCACGGCCTAACGGCAATCAATTTTTTTAGTGATTATTGTCCGCGAAAGTTCTGTGACCAAAATGACTGCAGAATCATCTATTCATGGACTTCGCGGTATTGCCACAATAAACACGACACTTGTACCAGGCATATGTTGCAGCTGCAGAAATTTGTAATTGAAGTATTTGTTGCAGAAAAGCAGTAACATTTTTAAACCTCGTTACTCAGACGTCTTTATTTTATGTTCGTTTTACATAATTGTTCATTCAACAGATTCTATTGTTGTGTAAATTCTATAACAATCGGACATGCACGGAGTGAGAAATAATTTGTCAATGATTGGTCTCTTTGAAGACCCAATGAGATAGGATTAATGGAGAGATAGGTGTGCCAAAACTAACACGCCTATAGGTGTCTCCGACTGAAGACATCAAAAGGACAAGGTAGGGTAAGGACCATTTTTGGCCCCCTCTTGAAAATAACTCATCTTTGCAGTAATTTGAGCATACAGACATAGCATAAAAATATGGTCTTATTTTGGTGCTATCATGCGCATGCGCGATTCACTTCACGTGCTTCCATGCTTGCCAAATCTATAGGCTATTTTCAATTCAGCTTTAATTTGAAGATGGTTTCAGTAAATTAACTTCTGTTCTGCTCATCAAATATTCACCAAATGTTAACACAAGATGTCTAGATACCTATTACAGGCAGGTTCTGGTTTAAGTAAATATAGAAAACTTTTTCTCGTAAAAAAGAATGCTTTTCTCTTGCAAAAATCTTTGCTTTTGAGAAATACAAGCTTTTTAAACAAAAACTTGGTAATAACTATTTCTTCGTCAAATTTTATCACAATATTAATTAATAGAAGATACAGACAGAAGCTTATTTTAAATAATGGCTGTCTAGATTAAAACTTTTTTTCTGTTGGTAAAAAACTGTTAACTAAGTAATAAAAATACAGATTTTTTTAGAATTACCTCCCTTGTTCAAGATTTAATTTTCATTGTTTGCCTATACCGAACTCGTTATATCGAAAACTTTGCGTTTAAACGATTAAATAGATTTGATATTTAGGTTATAAGTCTGTCATAGTATTTAATAATTTAACGGAAATTATGAGTTAATAATGAAAGATATTAATGTTAATTTTACCATCAGTGCAATATCTATTCTGAGATTTTCAGTAAAGAACGGAGGATGGTGTCCTGTTTCGCATCAACTCAAACAAATTGTTTTTGTGTGACTTTATTGGTAAGAAAAACTGTTACACAATTATATAATAGCAAACGCAATATCTATTTTTGCAAAAAACAATATTTAAATCTAATTTGTATTAAGTTTATGCCAAATATAATTACTTTTAAGAAGAGATATAGATCCATTTCAAAGGTGCACTTTAAATTCTGTTTAGATGTCCTACCATGCATATTTACAGCGGAACTGACATAATCCAAAAACGTAAACATAGTCACTGGGCCGAGGTCAATGTCAGTAGACACCCTTCATATATTATTCAAAAGGAACCTAAATTCTAAATATTGTCTTTACACTATGCATATAGTTACACTGACCTAATCCAAAAAACTTTAACGTCTTCACTGGACCATGAAATTGAAGGTCAAGGTCAGGTAAAATTTGTACTATTCAACAGGAACCTATATGTCATGCCACAAACATTAGTGATTATGAAAGGTCAGGTGACACCTACCAGACTTTTATGTACTATTTGTCAGCAAACTATATAACAAATATTGTCATGTTACAATGCGTGGTTACTGAGAAACTGACAGAACTCAAATAAATTTAACGTAGTCCCCTAACTGTGAAATTGATATTTAAACTTCACATTTGTATATTACTGTTCCTGAAGCGGGAGACTGGGCATGCCATAAAACCTGGTTTAACCCATCATCTTTTGAAATGCCTGTACCAAGTCAGGACCATTGCTATAATTACTACATTTTTGGTTGTTGGTTTTGAATGTTTGCCGGTTTCTTGGACTTCGATTTGTGACAGTTTCTATGATACTATGATACCCACTTCTCTGGCGGGATAACGTACCACTTGCCTGCTGAAGCTCGAAAATCTAAATCGGATTGCACTATGTTCAAGGAAACCTTGTGTCCAAATCAGCGAAAGATCGGTCAACATTCAAAACATAATTAGCTTGAAATACGACCCCCACAGTAGCAGTAAAAAGTACTGAAACTATTGTATCTTTTTTGCATGGTTAGGAGAAAATTATATAGATCCAAAGCGTAGGGTTTAATTAAAAAGTATTAAATATTCACATACATATTACGATAGTTTCTGCTATCCATAAAAGATTATCTCACGTGGTTTCATTCATGTTAACTGACAAAAAAAAAACACAAAAACAAGCTCCAGTAAAAAAATGCTAACGTGCAAATAATTTTACAATATAAAGTGGAAAATAAAAAATAAATTTGTTTTCATTTTTGACACAAATATCCCTCGTTATCATGTCAATCATTATTTTATCACAAGTAATGATATATATTTAGGGACCGGTCAATATTTTTGTGGGTGGACACATACTTTTTTATGCTGGTATATATATGGGACCCAAAATTTTGTTATTTTCAGCATTGGTAGGACAGCTAGTTTTTTTCATAACAATATAATCAATGAAAAAACTAACTTTTTTCTGACCATTTAATTCAAAACCAATATACTGTAATCGCAAAACTTGTTTAACAAACATAAATACTGATTTGTAACCATAAAGTTATTCACTAGATAGGACACACATTTTTTATAACACATCTGATGTAGGACGGCAACTTTTTTGTAATTTAGGGAGATAGGACATAGCCCTTTTTAAACCTGATCATTTGAAATGCACCGGTCCCAACCCCCTAATTAATACTGACCGGTCCCTTAGATAATCTACTTTTACACATCGTTGGAAAACCTAGTCCGGTCGCGTTCTCGCTTTGCTACCACCACCGCGAGAACGTGATCGGGCGTGGGTTTCCGACGATGACTTATACAAGGTTAAAGAATATGCTCGCGCTTGCATTCGATGCTGTTACATCAATATATGTTTAAAACGTTTCCTGTAAATAAAAGCAAGCGAAATAGAAAATAAACATAGACCATCTGGATTCGAACCATCGATTCTCTGTGTATAATATTCAAAAGTTACGAGTGAAGCAAAAAACGCCACATACACACAGACATTTTCCTTCAAAAAGGCGACTTATTTATGCGTTATACAAGGTCGTAAACAAAAGGGGTGCACTGATTGCATGTGTACTCCTAGTCCGAGAATCCTCTGCTGATACGCCACTGTCATTTTGCAGACGTTATATATTTGTTAATAGATTAGTAGTTTTTATAACATAATTATTTGCGTATAAAAAATAATGGTGTAAATTAACATTTATTGAGATATATCAAGATGTGATCGATGAAGATTTTTTACTTCAATAAAAATGATTTCTAGAACAGTCTTATCGTTTTGTTGTTCGATTGTATACAAACGAAACAAAATTAAATTCTTTTAAATTCTTAACATTTACTTCGTCGGAACGTGTGTTCCGCGCATGTCATATGTATCGTCCACTTTCGGTTTTAGTTTAGACACATAATTTTTTCAACCTTTACGTACTAATTGTGCTCTTTAAAATATTCTATTTCTTAAATATGTGACAAATGAAAGAAGACTAAAGAAAAACAACAAAAAAAATTTAAAGAAAAAAAAAGGAAAAACGTCGGGACTCGAACCAGCGTTTCGCGATATATAATGCTTATAATCTGCTATCTAACCAATTACGCCATATACGCACAAACGTTTACTTACGAAAAAAAGACCTATTTATGCGTCAAATTGCTGACGTGATATATTTGATGATGGATTACACCAGTTTTTATACCATTTATAACTATTACGTGCAAAATAAAATTAAAAAGGTGTAACTTTAACATCTATTTAGACATAAGATGTTATCTCTGAAGATTTTTTTCGTGAATAACAATGTCTGGAAAAGTCTTTTCATTTTGTTTTTACGCGTGTGTATTCAAACCAGTTAAACAAACCAAAAATTCTTTACATTACTTCTAACTATTTCTGATGTTTGCCCATCCGGTGATTCCGCGCATGTTATACGTATCTTCCACTTTCGCTAAATATTATTATTTATTTATTTCAACCTGTGGACTAATTGCGTTCTTTAAATATTCCATTTACGGACGATTAAGTATTCAACTTAATTTTTTCACAGTTTTGCCTCTTTAAATATTATAAAAAAGCTACGCTTTGAAAGACACGATCTTTCAAGACTTTAATCAATCTGGAATAGAAATTATATCAATGCCTGATAGGTGTATTTTATTATCAAAATTTAGCTGTTTCATCACTGTTAAACGTTTAAAATGTTACACATTAAAATATTTACTTAATTTATCCCTATATTGAATTTTTTACACATTTCTATCTAAGTTTGTCAATGATGTTTAACTATTCGGAAATGAAAGTCCGGTCCGGTTTTAGGCTTACATACTATGCTGAACAGTACAAAAATCACTCGAATTTCGGGACAAAATATTAATTTTTTAACACGAGCGGACGCGTGTACCACAAATATATTTTAAATATTAAAACCTGTTTTTGCAACAAATAATACAGTCAAATATCTTCGTGGTACACGCGTCCGCTCATATTTAAAATAGTGTGCGAAATCACGAAAACGTACCGATTTTCACAGTACACTACAATTGGCCTATTTTAGTAAGGAGCATATAATAATTTTACTTGATAAGAAAAGAAAGTTATATTGATTTTCTGTAAGAAGGGATAATGTACCTTTGAAAAAATATTATGATCTACGGATTGTAGTCATTTAATTTTTAGTGAAAATAGGGGGCCAGTGACAATAAGTTATCCTACCTTGTCCTTTGAGGTTGCAAATAATTGTACAAAATTCCCTTAAAAAATTTAAGTAAATATGTGTTTTTAATATTATTCCACTAAAACCTGCCAAAGTTTTGAAAATGTTTGGAAAAAATATTTTGCTCCAATGCGCTTGAGAATAAAACTTTCCGGTTGGTGTAGTCAGTTTTACTTGAAGGATTTTTTTATGGTGAGTCCTGGACTCATCACTTTTAAAAGTGGTGAGTCCCACATATCGCAGATGAGTCCAGCTAAGGGATTGCATACAACCATTTTCTTTGATGACCGACCCATTAAATGTCTTTTCATAAAAAGATATAATATGGCTTGTAGAATGTTTATCCCATGCTATTTTATATCATTAATAGCCGAGTTTATAAGTCCTTTGGAGTATGATTGAACTGCACTCATTACTTGAAACATGCTGATGTTTGTCCATTAAAGAAAGACTTAAATTATGTCTTACCTGGATATAATATTTCTTCCAAACAACTATTTCCCACCCACCCCCCCCCATTTTTCAGATCCTAGTCTATAGCAGATCTTATTGATATATACAAAAAATAAAGTTTATTAGATAACTAATTAATGTTCATATTGAAGATATCTTTGTACCGGTCAAGAATTCTTACTTTTAAAAAAAATCGTAAGGAGTGCAACTGGAAGTGCAAGGTTCCGACCGTGTATTACAATTTGAAACGAGTGTATTGTCAACGCTTAATTTTAACCATAAAAAGTGTCCATCAACACTGTACGTTTATTGTTTAATAAACATCTTAATTAAAGCATATTTTCTTGCCCGAGTGATTGCTACCTGCTGAGAATCGGATGAAACAGGTAAAAATCGATCGCCATTTGTAAGAATATGTAATCAAGCATCGGAGACGGAACTGACATGACGGAAATTCGTACGCGTCTGACAACGACACGGACGCGTACTGGGACGCGTTAGATGTTTAAAAGGTGCGTCCAGAACTGAAAAGACGCGTACAATACGCATCTAGACGCGTTGCAAGGATCCCTGCGTAGTATTTTAATTACACGGAAAGACCACATGTTGGTTACCTTCATCAATTAACGCCAGTCACCTGAACAGGAAGCCAGCTGGACATTGTTTTATTATATTTTAAGTATGAAATTTACCATAATTCATACCTTTCAACTCTTACGCACATTTATATTATTTCACCCCACAATAAAATCGCAGGTGTTCCTTGATCAATGGGCTGTTCTATTTTGCATCTGGTGGACGACAGGTATCCTTATTCTGTGGGGCCCCATAAGGAAAGATGTTTTACGCCAGCGTTTTATTAACACCTACTGTTTATATTATAAGAGTTTAAACACACCTTTATTGTATAAAAGTTTTCTATATGATATCTGTTTTTGTTACACCTTTTTTACAAATTACTATGAAAATATTTATTATGTAAAATATTAATTAAGTACCCTTCTTGAACATGTTTTTACTGACGATCTGAAAAGAATTTATACATAATTGAATGGTTTAATGACAGGAACAATACACTATCTTCAAATAAAGTATTAAATTCAGTCCACGACAATTACATTTACGTTTGCGGACATGTGGAAGAATTCGCGGATCCATTGGGGACATCATATCTGAAGTGTCGCGAATGATGAACTTCTGTCCATCAGGAATGTCTGCGTACTACAATCGGTTTCCATCATGGACTCAGGGACTTGGCGTAATCAGTTTTGGCTGCAGTGGAAGCGCAACTCCTAAACCGCTTGATGAAATTTAAGGCCATGTAAAAAAAATCATTAGCTTCTCAGGCCACTTTTCAAATTTTTTGATGAGGCAGGGAGGAGTCTTTTTTTTTTTTTTCCTTGTTTTTTCTTAAAAAAATTGTTGCTTCTCAGGCCATTTTTCATATTTTTTAATGAGGCAGGGCGGCTCTTTTTTTTTTTTTCTGGCAGGTACTTGTGGAAACTTTCATCATGTCTGAATTATTATAGCAGACCACATGATACCTTTCCTGAGTATAAGCTGGTGTTGGTCAGGGTATTTAAACTTTTGGAAGATGAACTGTCCCATTGTTTGAATACAATACCTATTGTTCTCTCTGCAGTTTATTCAGTGGGTACTTTAAATCTGACAAGGAAAAGTCAATCACTCATTGATTAATTTTCCTATGCCAAAAAGTAAACTCCCCAATGGTGAAAATACATGAAACTTCACTGATTGTAGGGACAAAATTGTCTATTGCTGAACTTTTTCAAAATTTTGCAAATAATTTTGCCATGTTTTCAAATACTTTCAACATGTTTTAATGTCAAAAAAAAATTATGTTGTTGAATTCCAATTTATTTCTATTTCTACATGTATTTTAAACAGACATATTTTTTATTCAAACCAATTATGTTGTTGAAATTTGTATTTAACATTTTGGTTTGACCAACTAGTACATGTACTTAATAATGACCATGTTTATATTTGGGGAGATCATGGGTTTGTTGATTGGTTAGTATTACCCAGTTTATATCTATATTTATCATATTTCAATAATATTGTCTTTCCTTGTACCAAAATAGACTTAACCATTAAGTATACATACAGAAAGAAAACATGGGGGTCGTTGGTAATGCTTGTAATGCTCACAATTTTGGAGCACTTGGTTTCACCCCAGAATTTATGTCTCTCTTGTTTGACCTACAGAGTGTTATCCCTTACCCAATAGTAGGGTTAGATGTAATGTTTCTTTTTTTAATTCTGTGTTTGATGTAATTAATTTTATGTGTCATTATGTGAGGAACTGCCCCGTAGATTTGTGAAAAAATCTCAAAATGACAATAACTTTTTTTATTCTTGTTTTTCATACATTAAATCGTAAATTGTAAAATTAGTAGCACCTTTAAATAAAATAAATACACCATTTTTATACAATAACTGAAAATTGACACTCAACAAGGGAGATAATTTTAATGAATATATCCACTGTGTTTTAAAAAATGTTCTATGATTTTTTATGAGTTATTACATCTAACACAGCATCACAAATTGCAGTTCTTGTGTAATCAAAAGTGAAATCACTGTTTGATCTCAATATCTGTTTTATTATATAAAAGCAGTATTCATATGTACTAAGTCATCATGATAACAAGTCACCAGATAAAAACGCATTAGGGAAATGGTAATAAACCAGTGAAAAGAACATTCTGACTGAAAACAAAATAGAGAAATAGGATGGATTAAATAGTGTTGCTTTTCTAATTGTTACAATTAGCTTAGTCCACTCTTTTAACATCTACACATTAGGTTGGTTTCTTTTGCATGCAACTAAATTATACCTTGTGCACTAGCTACCCATTTAATTGTCTGTGGTTAGGCTTTCTGTATTATGTCTGGAAACCCATATTCATTTGTAAATGCTTGTTTTTAATGAAAACCCCATTTTGTTATTTTTTTAAATGAAGAATTATGGGGAATTTGACTGGCAGCAAGATGTATTAGTGAAAAAAAGATGCATATACTGCATATACTGTTCAAATAAAATATGGTTTTCTTCAGAATTCATTGACATTATATTGTTACAATAATTATTTGGTCACAATTAGTAATAATACAATTAAGTATAAGCATATATATTTTCCTAAGGGTGTTTCATTTTTTCCATATGAAAATTAATCAATCAATGATTGACTTCTCCTTGTCAGATTTAAAGTACCCACTGAATAAACTGCTCAGAGAACAATAGGTATTGTATTCAAACAATGGGACAGTTCATCTTCCAAAAGTTTAAATACCCTGACCAACACCAGCTTATACTCAGGAAAGGTTTCATGTGGTCCGCTATAAAATATAGCATCTGTTCTTATACACTGGTATATAAAACAAGAAATTGAAGAATTCTGTTTTAATGGGAAATTAAAACCAACTTTTTGTATACATATTTGTTGTCTTCTTTTTGATATATGTACTATAATTGGTAACCGAACAACTTGGAACGCAGACAACTCGGACTGTAGCAAGGACAGCTAGGCCCATAGAAAATAGGACAACTCTGACCGCATTTATTTCTCATAATGTCATTAAAATATTAAAATATGATAGTCCTGTTTACAATATTTATCCATATAACGTTATAAATTTTTTCTAGTAAATTGAAATAGTTCTACTCGAATGTAAATTATACCGATTTAATTATATAAAAGTTAAATGTTAAGATGAGAAATGCGACACAAATAACAACATTAAATTTTAAGAATTCAGAAAACACTGACAATTATCTATAATAATTGTGGCTTCAATTAATGTGATCGGTAATCATGTTGTTTCAATTTTAAGATCTGAAAGAATTTGAGCTTGTTTGTTTTCAAATAAGTGAATTTAGTGAAACTTAATTAGATAGAAACTTCCGCGATTCCAAATGAGTAGCTTGGTCAAGATGTGAAAAAATGGTGACGACATGATACCATACTCTGATATCACAATTCCCTTATTTTAAAACAAATATATGTTGAAGCTTTTTTTTGTTTTGTTTTGTTTTTTTCTGATACATAGTAAATTTCACGTTAAACAACAAATTTCGGTCTGGTCAACTGCTGTACAGTTAATAAAGCTGAAGGGGTCATTGTCGACCTGGGTACTATATCAGCGTACCCAGGGTACGTTTATAATTCTAAAAAGTACCATGATAATTTAGTTTTCATATAAACGTACCCAGGATATAAGAAGCGGCTGCAATCGTACCCTGTTCTCGTTCTACTATCACGTGATCAAAAGCCTTTCCGGATCTTCGCGATTTTTCGTACCAATATTAATGATGCCGATATCTTCTTTGCATCTATCAGGGTACGATTGCAGCCGCTTCTTATATCCTGGGTACGTTTATATGAAACTAATTTATCAGGGTACTTTCAAGAATTATAAACGTACCCTGGGGTACGCTGATATAGTACCCAGGTCGACAATGACCCCTTCAGCGTTAATAAAATAAACGTCTGCAGTTAACAATAACAAACAAAAACTTTATTTTTTTAAATGACATTATAGATTTCTTGGAACATAAATTATAGGACAACTCGGACGTATATGAATAACACGTTCCGACTTGTCCTATCGGTCCGAGTTGTCTCGCATTCCTGCAATGGTATAATGGACCTCGCAATGAAGACGGCATCTGCTGTGTAGCCTTCAAATTTGACAATGGCTACTGCAGCGTTGGCTTTAATTGATTCTAACAAGTCCCCATGCGTACTCCGTCATAAAATCGCAATGAATTGTCCACGGTATTATCGTTTTCCTCCCGAGAGGACTTGGCATGACACCAAAGACGATGCCATGCTGACGGAAGTTAAACAAACGATGTATATTTAAATCACCACACCACGTGATAAAGCGTGTTAAAGAAAACGTTTCGATGATTGTTAAAATCATAAATTTTACCGGTAACGGAAACAGACGCGATAAATTTCCGGGCGGGACGCGGAACTGCCGATTTTTAATTTTTTTTTGGTATGATAAAAAACGACGAATGCGGCGGGTAAATGGGACACGCGGCGGGGCCTGAGAAGCTAATAATTTTTTTTTTTTGGCCTAATGAAACTTAGCATAAAGGAAGTACATTATATGTAGATGTGCATGAAGGATTTTTATTGACCTCGGATATCATTAAGGGGAGATGATTGGACTTGAAAGCGAAGTGTGGTATCCCTTTGTGAGCGTTCTCACAGTCCACACTTGTTTTGTCTTGATCTGACCTAAATAATGGCCACCATAGACAATTCTCATTTCTGATTGACTGTAATCTTCAATCTCAACTGAAAGATACCTCATTTATTCCCAAATTACTATCTCAATGGAATTGGTATTTTTGCTGATAAGACTTTCTCAGAGTTCTTATTTTTGATGGTAATTTATTTCCTCAGAAACTGCAATGCCAAATGGACAGTATTTCTGCAGTATTGAAGTACAGTAGGTCATAAACATAACATTTTCAGTTTATGCTATTTTGGCTTCCAACATGGCCACCATGGGAAATACTCTTAACTGTATATTTGTGAATGAGTAATACATGGGGCAATGTCTTTTAAAATTATAGTTGTAATTGATCAAAGCAGAGAACTCACACCTGTGTGGTGACAATTAAACTACAACTGGTCTACCTATAAATCTGGAACTAAATTAAAGTTTAAAATTTTTTTTTACCTCTAGAATTCCATGTTTTGAACTTGTGCTGAAATGAACATCTGCAAAGCGATAGACATTCAACAAGTGATTATTTGAAATGCACTGAAGCACTGAAGATTTTCAGTTGAAAAGATTATATGTATAAATGTCAAAAGAGTTACTAACTAAATAATGTTGTTGTTATTATCACTCTAAAATTTTAGTAAAAGTACACATTTTGTTTTTGAATTTATCTCGGGATGAAACTTGTGTCAGTAAATAACAACATCTACTGTGTCTGGACCCTATGTAAACTATTAGAACATAATGTCAGTTTCAAATTCTGTATTATTTTTTTTTATGAACAGATTAGGGGGAGTTTTCCAAATAATTATATTGTTTACTAATAAATTGACATTTCGTACTTTGAAAGGATGTTTCAAGTCAAACAATTTTTAATTAGTAACCTTTGTCACCTTCGAATAGTACTCACATAAAGATATTTAATGGATGATTTCATCTTGTTTGTTTCAGTATTCAAGCCTGTCCAGATGTAAAATATGGAAAACGAATCCACGTTCTTCCCATTGATGATACTGTGGAGGGTCTGGCAGGGTAAGTAAAGAAATGTGTGTCTACCTCATAAGTACAATCTTATCGCTGCTCAAATTAACAGGTACGTGCAGCAATAAAAATATAATTGTGAAGTCATCACAATACTATACTACATTAGAACTTCAATAACTTGAACAAGTTGGGTGGTAAAAACAATTGGATCTATTGGTAGTTTGAGCCACCAAAGATGGAAAACTTCTCAAATTTTATCAGTTCCGTGACAGTTTTTGTTACTGTGTTACTCATTAATTTCTACACGCTGTATGGATGATTTGGGTACTAAATTTGTTTTGAATGTATTAAGATGTTTAATGCATGAGTTTTGACATGAATAATATTGTCTTAGCTGTAATAATTTGTGAATTTTGAAATTTTACGACAGTTATTATTTATTTTTGCTGATTGCATCAAAACCAGTTTTGTAAACAGTTTACTGCCACACAGGCATTTGTCTCATAATTGATTTTTTTACCAATGTTTCTATATAGAACACAAGGTAGTTAACTTACAAAATTTAAAAACTACAATTTGTTTATTCCCCCTTTCTTTTACATACTCATGCTTAACATTTCACTAAACAGCATAGATTTAAAATATTTGTCTGAGGGATATTCCCCCAGATTTCTCTCAACATAAATAATAAATATTAAAGTTCATTTTTATGCCCCCGCGACGACATGTCGGGGGGCATTAAGTTTTACTCATGTCCGTCCGTCCGTCCGTCCGTACGTACGTACGTCCGAACAAATTTCCGTCAAGCTTTTCTCAGAAACCATACATGAGAACAATTTTTAATTTGGCAGAGTGGTTCAGTATCACAAGTTGTACGTCCTAAGCGAATTTCAGACCTGTCGGACAACTACTTCCTGTTTGGGACTTCATTTGTACGTAAATACGTCCGTCTGTATGTACAAATTTCCGTCAAGCTTTTCTCAGAAACCGTACATTAGAACAATTTGAAATTTGGCAGTGTGGTTCAGTATCACAAGTTGTACGTCCTAAGCGACTTTCAGACCTGTCGCACAACTACTTCCTGTTTGCGACTGGGCCGATATGAAAATGTGTTAACATGAGTATGAAAATTTCCGTCAAGCTTTTCTCAGAAACCGTACATCAGCACAATTTGAAATTTGGCAGGGTGGTTCAGTATCACAAGTTGTACGTCCTAAGCGACTTTCAGACCTGTCGGACAACTACTTCCTGTTTGCGACTGGGCCGATATGAAAATATGTTAACATGAGTATGAAAATTTCCGTCAAGCTTTTCTCAGAAACCGTACATCAGAACAATTTGAAATTTGGCAGGGTGGTTCAATATCACAAGTTGTACGTCCTAAGCGACTTTCAGACCTGTCGGACAACTACTTCCTGTTTGCGACTGGGCCGATATGAAAATGTGTTAACATGAGTATGAAAATTTCCGTCAAGCTTTTCTCAGAAACCGTACATCAGAACAATTTGAAATTTGGCAGGGTGGTTCAGTATCACAAGTTGTACGTCCTAAGCGACTTTCAGACCTGTCGGACAACTACTTCCTGTTTGGGACTGGGCCGATATGAAAATGTGTTAACATGAGTATGAAAATTTCCGTCAAGCTTTTCTCAGAAACTGTACATCAGAACAATTTAAAATTTGGCAGGGTGGTTCAGTATCACAAGTTGTACGTCCTAAGCGACTTTCAGACCTGTCGGACAACTACTTCCTGTTTGCGACTGGGCCGATATGAAAATGTGTTAACATGAGTATGAAAATTTCCGTCAAGCTTTTCTCAGAAACCGTACATCAGAACAATTTGAAATTTGGCAGGGTGGTTCAGTATCACAAGTTGTACATCCTAAGCGACTTTCAGACCTGTCGGACAACTACTTCCTGTTTGCGACTGGGCCGATATGAAAATGTGTTAACATGAGTATGAAAATTTCCGTCAAGCTTTTCTCAGAAACCGTACATCAGCACAATTTGAAATTTGGCAGGGTGGTTCAGTATCACAAGTTGTACGTCCTAAGCGACTTTCAGACCTGTCGGACAACTACTTCCTGTTTGCGACTGGGCCGATATGAAAATGTGTTAACATGAGTATGAAAATTTCCGTCAAGCTTTTCTCAGAAACCGTACATCAGCACAATTTGAAATTTGGCAGGGTGGTTCAGTATCACAAGTTGTACGTCCTAAGAGACTTTCAGACCTGTCGGACAACTACTTCCTGTTTGGGACTTCATTTAGCGGGGGCATCCGTGTCCCATGGACACACTCTTCAATTTTTTTAAATTAATTAAGTCGCTCAAAACGAAGTTAAGTTTTGTCGACTTATTGTTTTGCACATATTTTGGTTTCCACTTTTTAGCTCACCTGGCCGAAGGCCATGTGAGCTTATGCCATCACTATGCGTCCTCCGTCTTCCGTCGTCGTCCGTTAACAATTTCAAAAATCTTCTTGTCTGAAACTACTGAACCAATTTGACTGAAACTTGATAGGAATGATAAATGACATGTTGGCTACAAACGATCCTCATTTTAAATTGATCCTATAAAAAACATGGCCGCCATTGCTAAAAATAGATCAGGGGGGTAAAACAGCAGTTATTTGCAAATAACTCAAAAACGGTGACAGATATCAAAATTCTGGCACGGGGTAAAAGTGATCAGCACGTGAAAATCTACCTACCCTGAAATTTTGAAGAAATTCCAACAAACCATGTGGGAGTTATTGCCCCTTTTCGTGATTTTTTCTGAGTTTTGCACTAATTTTGTCATATCTCAAGAACTATATAAGATATTGAAGTTATTTCAATTGCATATTGTTCAGCTAAGTAAGCTCTACAAAATTGTCATTGGGTTGAAAATGTCAGATGACCCCTTATAGGGGCTATGGCCTCTTAAATGCCAGAAATAGTGGTTTTACCCTTATAGATTGCGAACCGTCCGTTAACAATTTCAAAAATCTTCTTGTCTGAAACTACTGAACCAATTTGACTGAAACTTGATAGGAATTATAAATGACATGTTGGCTACAAACGATCCTCATTTTAAATTGATCCGATAAAAAACATGGCCGCTGTTGCTAAAAATAGAACAGGGGGGTAAAACAGCAGTTTTTTGCAAATAACTCAAAAACGTTGACAGATATCAAAATTCTGGCACAGTGTAAAAGTGATCAGCACGTCAAGATCTACCTACCCTGAAATTTTGAAGAATGTCAGATGACCCCTTATAGGGGCTATGGCCCCTTAAATTGCAGAAATAGTTTTTTTACCCTTATAGATTGTGAACGATAGAAGATAGGGAAAAGGTTTTGCTTGCTTAAATGTTCAGCTAATTGAGCTCTACAAAATTGTCCATTAGGTCGAAATTGTAAGATGACCCCTTATAGGGGTTATGGCCCTTTAATAAATGTAAACAATAGTCTAAATTGGATTGATGTAGTCGGGTGATTAATTAAATTGGTTATAGCCCCTTAAAGGTCAACAAACTGTTTTAGCTAACACGAGTAAAGGTGGTCTACTTGTGTTTACCATTACAATTACAGACAAAGTTTTAACAGTGGACTCTATAGGAATATTTTTCAAATGCCAACTTTTCTGAACTGCAAAGCTGATTCAAGCCATATTATTGTATGTGAATACGTATTGGATGGTTCCCTTAAAAGTTTATGCTTGCTCATTTGATCTAAAATCAACAATGGCTGCAATTGTAGGAATCAATTTTACATGCAAACCTATATATAGGAAAAATGTCTGAAGCTATTGAATCAATTGAAACCAAACAGCAGGATTCATTGGATGGTCTCAAAGATCATGTTATTTAGAACAGTAAAAAATTTAAAGTTACAGGACTTAGTTTGACAATGTGGATATGCCATCTTCTTTGCCTATATAAATCAGGTGAGCGATACAGGCTCTAGAGAGCCTCTTGTTCTCAAACTAATTAAAATTATATCTTCAGTTGGCTCCCCCATTTTTGCTATTGTCGCCGTGAAGATCTAACAACATTCCATTACAGGTCATCTCAGATTGAACTTCTGTATTGACCAATCAAAAACTGTCTTCACCAACCTTTAATGTTGGGGAATCCTCTGTCTTTGTTCGGAATCTCTCTGGCATCATTGTACCTTTTCCATAACTAAACCCCAACATAAGATAAAAGCTTACGTTTGATTGGTTAATTTTTGGGGAATACCCAAATTTTTCATTGGATAATATTTATATCAAAGTTCAATCTGAGATGACCTGTAATGGGATGTTGTTAGATCTTCAGAGCGACAATAACAAAAAGGGGGAGCTAGTGAAAGATTTAATTTTAATTAGATTGCACTTGTCCGACACATTTTCTTAGAGAAGCCTCAATATAATAAAATGAAACTTGGCACAGTTGTAGATTGACATATTGAGGGGTGCAGTCAATGTTCAGTTTTGATAATGGCAGCCATTTCAAAATGGCCACCACTAGACGACACCCACCCAAAAATAGCAAAATTTTTCCTGTGGTCAGATTTAAACGAAATTTGGTATGGAGGTAGATTTTAATATTTCGAGTGAAACGCTACCTTTGAAATTTTTTTTCAGACTTTGCGCTTCAAATGGTTTCGAAAAACGTGTTATCTTATCTCAATGAAATTTAACATGCTCTGATCGCAAACAAATTAGGTGTGAAGGTAGATTTAAGTGTCCAGAGTGGAACTCCACCTTTTGAAATTTTTGTACCTGTGGTTTCAAAATGGCCACCAAAAACACATCAAATATTCAACAAAATTTGATGTGTAGGCATATTTTAATGTCCTGAGTGGAATGCAATACTATCCATGGTGATTTTGGGTGCTTTCTGTGTTGGCATCCCAACACATTATTGGTTGGATTTCGCAGAGTGAAATATTAAAATGGTGAATGTCAGGCAGGCTGGGAAAATATTTTCTTAACAGTTTTCTCGGCAATTACTAATCACAGCCTCTTAAAATTTTGGTAAGCAGCATCAGCATGGCCTCCCATAACGTGGGATTCGATTTCAGGTCTGTCACTTACCTACTTCATGTTTAACGCAATCTGGCCATTTCTGTCTTTGATCGATGTTTTTAAATTAAATGTTGTATTTTCCTGTTATGTGTTGTTGTTGTGAGAGTGACTATGGCAATAATCAGATGTTGTAAGTCATTCATATAAAAAAAAAAAAAATAACATAAAGGAACAACTTCAGAGCTATACGTTTTATCTGGATTTCCGATGTAAAAAAAGAGTTACTCTGACATAACAAAATGTAATCCTGCTTGAAATTTAATTTTACTTAGATTGATTTTATGTTGTTTGCTTTATAAAAGCAGGTTATGTCTGTTTAGCTAAGGCATATAAAATTCTTCTTTTTCAGCAATATTTTTGATGTGTTTCTTAAACCATACTTTCTGGAGGCATACAGACCAATTAAGAAAGGAGATATCTTCATTGTTAGAGGTGGCATGCGTGCAGTTGAGTTCAAAGTTATAGAAACAGATCCAAGCCCATACTGTATAGTAGCTCCAGACACTGTAATACATTGTGAAGGAGAACCAGTCAAAAGAGAGGTATTATATAAAGTAACATATCTTTTAAGAAATATGAAAATATAAATAACATCTACAGATTTCAAAAAAAGTCTTAAACCACAAAATTGAATATAAATCATTACCTCAAACTGCAAATTGACATTTGAAAATTGACAGTTACTCTTTGTAACTGATTTAGTTGTTTGTTTTCCGACTGGCACTGTGACAGAATATAAGTTCCATCATAATACTTGTTCTAGAGATCTTTTATTATATAACAAAAGTTCCAGTTGGAACATTCATTATGTAATATTTTATCCAATGTCATAAGGAAAATTCCACGAGAAAGGATAATATATCATATAACAAAAGTTCTTTTATGGAACTTATCTTACAGGATAAATGTTCCTCCAACTAACTAAATAAACGTTACAAGGAACTTTTATCCTATAACAAAAGTTCTTTGTTACTACAGCAGAAATTTCATTTTATGATAATCTTTTCATTTAGGTTTTTCCTTATGTCATTGAATAGAATATACATGTCATGTAATTAAAGTTCTAATTCATGGCTTAGTTCAAGGTATTTTTGCTAAATTTGTGGAACTGGAGATACAATTAATATATGCAAATCACATAATATGAATTTTTAACATATACAAACCACATAATATGAACTTTTAAGATACTAAATCAATAAAGTCAAAACATTACAAGAATGGTTTATTTTGCATTTGTCATTTATTCAATAGTGAAATTACTCTTAAGGTCATTTAAACCATATTATCAATAACTTTACAGTTTTTTTGTTGCATATTATCATGAATGTACATCTTTATAAACTACTGTATTTATATAACAAAGTTTCCTAGAACTTTAATTATATAATAAATTTTCCGGGAACTTTAGTTACATAACAAAATATCCAGGAACTTTTAATAACATAACAAAGTTTCCAGGAACTGTAATTATATAACAAAGTTTCCTGGAACTTTAATTATATAATAAATTTTCCGGGAACTTTAGTTACATAACAAAATATCCAGGAACTTTTAATAACATAACAAAGTTTCCATTAACTTTAATTACATAACAAAGTTATAATTACATAACATAAAAAATATTTCAAAGTAAGAAAACAGTTATTATTAACATAATTTGTAGTATACTGTAAAATGATAAATGCAAAATAGTATGAATTCTAATCTTACCTTCTCTAGAATAACTCCCATCATTAACATAATTAAAAATTTTACTATATTCTTCACACTCCATTGTCCTGCACTTGTATTGTGAACTTATATTCTGTCACAGTATGTGTATACAGGTAAATGCTTCAAACAGGTGAGATGACCAGTAATTTTGAAATCATTCAGGTGTAAAAAATCACATGACATATTTTTAAAGGTAATTATGTTATGACACAATGTAATAAAAGTTCCAGGTAAAAATCTTATAATGGTGGAAAGATCATTATATAAGTAATTTTCCGTGGAACTTTTATTATATTCAAAAATGTTCCAGGCGGAACAATTATTATCCGGAATAAATATATGTTCACAGCACTACTGAAACTGCTCTTGTAAGTAGAGCAATCCTTTTAACATTTATAATTTATACCAGGAAGAAGAAGAGGCTCTCAATGAGGTTGGATATGATGATATAGGTGGTTGCAGAAAGCAGTTGGCACAGATAAAGGAAATGGTTGAGTTACCTCTCAGACATCCTCAGCTGTTCAAAGCGATCGGTGTGAAGGTAAGCTTCAGAAGCCCATTAAAGTATATAATACCAAATTGGTTCTTTAAATTTAAAAAAATTACTTTTCATCATTTCTAATGCAATTAATAATTAATTTTAATTTATATGTAGTTTGTTAATTTTAAAGGAAAACTCTCTAAACATCCAGATCATGGACACTACTTTTAATAAAGAAAAACAATGATTTATATTAAGTAAAATATTTTGTGGAATATATTTACAGCCTCCTAGAGGTATTTTGCTGTATGGTCCTCCAGGTACTGGTAAAACACTGATTGCTAGAGCAGTTGCAAATGAAACAGGAGCTTTCTTCTTCTTGATAAATGGTAAGAATGATTGTGATATTGTATTATCATTTAACACTAGGAAAGAATTATTAACCAGGTTTTCAACAAAAAACATGGTTATTAGATTGGGGTATGGCAGGCAGGTGGGCAGCGTCAAACATAGGGTTTCCAATCAATAACTTTAGTTTGGATAAACCAATCTTGCTAAAACTTTGGATATATCAAGCTTGCATGAAGACCTCGCATGGGATAGGATTTGGGGACATACGGGTCAAAGTCACAGTAATTAAAAATAGAAAAACAGTTTCCGGTCTATAGTTTCAGTTCGGAATAACCATTCTTGTGGAAATTTTGAATATACTGGCATGAAGACATAGCTTGAGATTTGATTTTGGGGCCAGTCGAATCAAGGTCAAGGTCACTGTTTCTAAAAATGAAAAAAATGTTTCCTGTCAATAAATTCAGTTTGGATAAACCATACTTGTTTAAACTTTATATATAGCAAGCGTACATAAAGACCTAGCTTGGGATTGGATTTGGGGCAAGTCAGCTAAAAATAGAAAAACAGATTTCTCTTAGTCTACTTCTGAAATTAATTGTTAAATCATTGAAAACCTGGTTTCATGGCATGGCTAGGTTTCTTGTTTTATATAATATTCTTATGCTAAATTTTAGATTTCATTTTTAATAAAGTTAACTTAAATTGGATATGATTGTAGAAACATTTATCTTAAAGTTCTTTCATAATAAATATTTGACACCTTAATACTGCTTGCTGGACATATATTTGTTTGAATGGTGTTTTAACGCCACTTTCAGCAATTTTTCAGCTATTTCATGGCGTCCAGTTTTTATTGGGGGAGGAAGCCGGAGTACCCGGAGAGAACCCCCGACCTGCGGTAGGAAAACTGGCAATCCTTGTCAATTAAGATTGGAGTCGAGTACACCCTGCCTGCAGTGAGAATCGAACCCGCAATCTCAGTGTTGACAGACCACGTGATCATTGGTAGACGAACTACCTAGACCACTCGGCCACCGAGGCCCCTGCTGGACATATAGCAAACATTCCAATCAATCAATCAAAGCAATGTACATGACAAACATTACATTTGAATTCATTTGTCTTACAATTTAATTGAAAAGTATATTTCAAAAGGAATTGTCTGTAATACACAGTAATCTTTTATTAAATGGCCCTTTGATGTTTTTATGTTAGGTCCAGAAATTATGAGTAAACTAGCTGGTGAGTCGGAGAGTAACTTGAGGAAAGCCTTTGAGGAAGCAGAGAAGAATTCTCCAGCAATAATATTTATTGATGAATTAGATGCTATTGCACCAAAAAGAGAAAAGGCAGGTTTTGTTGAATATTGATAAGGTGTAACATCTTAAATACAGGTTTAATATGTCAAACTGTAATGAAAATATGTTCAGCTCATGAAATAATGCATTGAATTTGATTTAAATGTTTTTAGTTCCTGTAGCTATTATTGGCTTTATAATGTTTTCCATAGTAAACGGATGTATTACTACCTAAGTCATTCTTCTTTAGACACATGGAGAAGTGGAAAGAAGAATTGTGTCCCAGTTATTAACTTTGATGGATGGCTTGAAACAACGAGCTCATGTTATTGTTATGGCTGCCACAAACAGACCGAACAGTATTGATGCTGCTCTTCGAAGATTTGGTAAGTTTAGATGCATGAAAGATTGTGTAATTTGCAATGGTTCCCAGTACTCGGTTCCATTAAGGTATCCAACCCACAATTGAAGTCGCCGTTTAATTTTGTTTTTCGACCACGAAATGAAGCTTTATTAAATCAATGTATTGCTAATTAATGATATACAAATTTAAAAAAATGTTTTACTTTCAGTCAATGTTTACAGTTTTGAGCTAAAAAAGTTAGTTACTCTAATAGTATTTCCGATGTTTGTGGAGCATAACCAAGGTCTGCTCCATTGAAAAACAATAGACATCCGGGACACCAAATATGATCATGTGGTCAGTTATGGTCCGTATACCTTAATAAGAAAATTTTCCAATCAAAATTTGTCAGTTGTCTTTTGCTGTTACATTTTCATCTTCCCCAAAACCAAATAAAATTTGGCACAAAGTATCCTTAGGTGAAGGTATTAAGTTTTAAAATGAAGGGCCACACACCCTTTGAAGGGGAATCATAAGATATTGTTAAAATTTAATGTCAAAATTTAATAATGTTATCAGGTACTTGTGTGCTAATTTGATAAGACTTTGCACAAAGTGTCCTTGGGTGAAGAAAATTTGCCCACTTCAAAAGGGGAGATAATTTAAGATGTCAAAATTGTAAAATTTCCTTTTGTTTGCTGTATAACAAGTGGTAAAATAAATTCAGATTTGTTCAATTCAATGGCAGTTCCTTCATTGAATTCATGAAATATACCAGTCTGAGATGTGGTACAATGATTGTTTGTTTGCAGCTGACCATTAGCTAACCTTTTAGTTGTCATAATATAATTAACCTAATCAAAAATGTCCCCCCCCCCCCTTTTCCAAAATTAGTGTTAATTAAATTCCTGCTGAGAAGAAGGGGATAGCTTTGTGGCCCATTGGCCTCTTGTTTAAATGTTATGCTATTTATTTGTTTAGGTCGTTTCGACAGAGAAGTGGATATTGGAATACCAGATGCTACAGGAAGATTAGAAATTCTCAGAATTCACACAAAGAACATGAAGTTAGCTGATGATGTTGATTTAGAACAGGTTGCCTCAGAAACACATGGACATGTTGGAGCTGATTTAGCAGCTTTGTGTTCAGAGGCAGCCCTTCAACAAATCAGAGAGAAAATGGATTTAATTGATTTGGAAGATGAAACCATTGATGCTGAAGTGTTAGATGCTTTAGCTGTTACAATGGATGACTTCAGGGTAGGTTTATCATAAATCTTTTGAAATGTTTTGTGTTGTAATCAAGGTTAAAGGCCAAATTCTTTATTTAAATGTTTAGTGAACACAAGTGTGAGATTTATGAAGATATTGTACATATAAGTCTCTATTTTCAGGATGAATTAGTTTTTAGTGTTCATACAGTTAGTTGAATAATGTTAATGTTATTTTTTCTTTTATTAGTGGGCTCTCAGTAAGAGTAATCCAAGTGCACTAAGGGAAACATCTGTTGAAGTACCTAATGTCACATGGGAAGATGTTGGAGGTTTAGAGAATGTCAAAAAAGAGTTACAAGAACTTGTACAGGTAAGAAATTTATATATAAAAATAGCCGGTTTAGTTAGTGCTAAGTCAACTGGAAAGTAAATTTTGAGAAATCTTGTTGCACAAATAAATTCATGTATTTTTGCCAGTATAAATTTCTTCCTTGATCCTAAAATAATTTTTGGCATTGCCATAATGTTGAACATTCTAATTTGGAATGTTTTAGATCATTAATTAGATTAAATCAATTATTAGGTGAAACCAGAGGTATTTAATATTGGTGTTAATTGCTGCTTATCTGTTTAGCTTACAGATTTTAGTAAATATAGTATGACTCAAATAGAGTGTTTCTTATCTAGAAATACGTTCCTTATAAACACAGTCATAATTAAAGAAAGCAAGACCGTAAGAAAAATATGTAAAAATTTTTAACATAATTTCAGTATCCAGTTGAGCATCCAGAAAAGTTTTTGAAATTTGGGATGACACCATCAAAAGGAGTATTGTTTTATGGACCACCAGGTTGTGGTAAAACATTGCTGGCCAAAGCTATTGCAAATGAATGTCAGGCTAACTTCATTTCTATAAAAGGTCCAGAATTACTTACTATGTGGTTTGGTGAATCAGAAGCTAATGTCAGAGAAATATTTGACAAGGTAGGTTTCACTGTAGTGTTTGATGTTCAAAGAAAACTTTGCAAAAAAAAAGAAAAGAAAATTTGGTATGTTGTTAATTAAAAAGAAAAAATATTTGCCTTTTGATGTATTATTGTATAACTGTCTATACATTTCTAAGGTGAATTAAAGGTGGTAAAAATTTTTGTATGGGGCCACCAAATTGACAGTATTTGCCACGAGATGTGCACCTTTTGATGTAAGAAAATACAGTATGCATGGGCTTTCCAGTAAAAAATGATTAAAAAAAAATCCAATTTAAAAGATTTTATTTCTGCCTTGGTTCTTTAAAGAATATAAAAACTGTCTGTTTTATTACGAGCTAACAACATAAATACCCAAATACACCTTAATTTTTCTAACAGTCTTTGTATTAATAAAAGTTTTTTTCAGAAAAAACTTGAACATTTCTATTTTTATTAACTGATATCAAGTAGATTTTGTTTTGAAGAACAGAAATTTAAATAAAGAGATATATTTATACATACTTAATTATTTTTTTTAAATGAATACCTTAAGCAGTTATGCACATAGTGAAAAAGCAGTTTTACCTGAACATGGTACCTTTACAAGTAAATCATTTATCATTCATGAAGGGTAATTAACAGGATGATCAAGAAAAACACAAAATGTATATTGCTTTTACGAGATCACACAGAAAATTCAGTTTAGAAACTTTATTGAAAATAAAATATAACATTAAAATTTGTTTCTTTTATTTTTTTGGAAGAATGTATCAAAATGGCATTTTTTGTTGTTGCTATGTTTCCCTGTATGCTAAACATTTACAGAATTAAAAATGTTTTTAAATAATCTATAAATGATGGACAATACAGTTACATAACCGATATTGGTCATTGGAGACCATCTGTTTATATTTGTAATTGAGGGAATTAAGAATATCTAGCTGAAAGCTGGCAAGACATGTAATGATTGTGAATGCCAGGAAAATGCAAAATCATTTAATATAAAAAAACTTGTTAAACATTCTGTGTCTTCAGTAAAAATGTCAAAAACGAAATGTAAACAAAGTTGGAAGTACATCATATATAGATGTGCATGAGGAATTTTCGTCACTATCGGATATTATTCAGGGGAGATAATTGGGCTTAGACTCTTTAAATATAGTATTCAATGTGGGACCTCGTAAGCGCAACTCCTCCTAAATCGTTTGACATATTTTGATGAAACTTTACATGAAGGAAGTACATCATATGTGGATGTGCATGAAGAATTTTTGTTGCTGTCCGGTATTATTCAGGGGAGATAATTGGACTTGAAGCGAAAAGGGGGGGTACCCTTTGTGAGTGTGCTCACAGTCCACTCTTGTTTTTTATTTGAATGTATTTCAACGAGGAAATGTCAGTTGTACACAAAAAAATATTTTAGTTGTACCAATTTTTATTGAATTCTATATTATGATAAATCTTTTGTCTATGTCATATTTTATTACTACTTGTCAGGCGAGACAGGCTGCACCTTGTGTCCTCTTCTTTGACGAGTTAGACTCCATAGCTAAGTCTAGAGGAGGCAATGTGGGTGATGGAGGTACGTTACATGGAGCTTGGCTGTGCTAGCCCTGCTGACAAAAATGTCCTCATAGCTTGCCAAAAGACAATGTGTTATTTATTGCTTGCTTTGACCCTAAGCCTGCCTTATAAATGATAATGACTGTTTTAATGGTAATTTACAATCAGAATCCATCATTTTTGGATAGTGCAGATTTTCTCCTCAAAATTGCATAAACTGTAATGATGCTTAATGCAGTGTTTTTATGCCCCCGCGACGACATGTCGGGGGGCATTAAGTTTTACTCATGTCCGTCCGTCTGTCTGTCCGTACGTCCGAACAAATTTCGGTCAAGCTTTTCTCAGAAACCGTCCATGAGAACAATTTTAAATTTGGCAGAGTGGTTCAGTATCACAAGTTGCATGTCCTAAGCGAATTTCAGACCTGTCGGACAACTACTTCCTGTTTGGGACTTCATTTGTACGTAAATACCTCCGTCTGTATGTACAAATTTCCGTCAAGCTTTTCTCAGAAACCGTACATGAGAACAATTTGAAATTTGGCAGGGTTGTTCAGTATCACAAGTATGTTCTAAGCGACTTTCAGACCTGTCGGACAACTACTTCTGTTTGGGACTGGGCCGATATGAAAATGTGTTAACACAAGTATGAAAATTTCCGTCAAGCTTTTCTCAGTAACCGTACATGAGAACAATTTGAAATTTGGCAGGGTGGTTCAGTATCACAAGTTGTATGTCCTAAGCGACTTTCAGACCTGTCGGACAACTACTTCCTGTTTGCGACTGGGCCGATATGAAAATGTGTTAACATGAGAATGAAAATTTCCGTCAAGCTTTTCTCAGAAACCGTACATCAGAACAATTTGAAATTTGGCAGGGTAGTTCAGTATCACAAGTTGTACGTCCTAGGCAACTTTCAGACCTGTCGGACAACTACTTCCTGTTTGCGACTGGGCCGAAATGAAAATGTGTTAACATGAGTATGAAAATTTCCGTCAAGCTTTTCTCAGAAACCGTACACAAGAACAATTTGAAATTTGGCAGGGTGGTTCAGTATCACAAGTTGTACGTCCTAAGTGACTTTCAGACCTGTCGGACAACTACTTCCTGTTTGCGACTGGGCCGATATGAAAATGTGTTAACATGAGTATGAACATTTCCGTCAAGCTTTTCTCAGAAACCGTACACAAGAACAATTTGAAATTTGGCAGGGTGGTTCAGTATCACAAGTTGTACGTCCTAAGCGACTTTCAGACCTGTCGGACAACTACTTCCTGTTTGCGACTGGGCCGATATGAAAATGTGTTAACATGAGTATGAAAATTTCCGTCAAGCTTTACTCAGAAACCGTACATTAGAACAATTTGAAATTTGGCAGTGGTACGTCCTAAGCGACTTTCAGACCTGTTGGACAACTACTTCCTGTTTGGGACTTACTTTAGCGGGGGCATCCGTGTCCCATGGACACATTCTTCAATTTTTTATCATCCATCTGTTGGTATTGTTACTTGTTTTTCTTTTACCTAGGATAAAATACTAAATATATATTTCAGTATCTATTTCTTAAATATTAAAAAAAACAACATGAATTAAACAGTCATTATCATTAATTTGAACGTTACATTAAATTGAATTGAGAACAGTACCAATGATAGGGACATAAATATTTAATTGCGTATTCAGGCTAGGTCTGCTGCCCCATGTGTTTTGTTCTTTGACGAGTTAGATTCCATAGCTAAAGCCAGAGGAGGAAACAGTGGTGATGGAGGTAAGGTGATCCCTGCACACAAGTTTATCCCTTTATTTTCACTGATGGTTTGTCAAGAGTTAAATTAAGTCTTTTTTGTTTCACATTTTAATACTTTGCGCACCCTTTGTCTTCTCTGTTTCTTGATAGATTTATTAACTGTCAGTTCATCTATATCACAAAACGGCGAAATAACATAACATACCCATAATTCTTGAACTTGTCTTAATTTCTTGTGATTGACAGAGATTATTTATAACATAATCACTCGATCTGAGTATATATATTAATGTAGTGAAACTTGTTGACTTCAGCTCAAAGGAACCCCAAAAAAGTTTGGGAGAATTCGGAAGTTACTATTTTTGATAATGTTATAACAGCTCACATTTTCATTCCAAGTAGTGTGGACCTTTCCAATACATAAATTTGTAGATGAGATGTATATATCAGATAAAATGTTTTTTAAAAAATATTAGAAAAGTGTACAGATTCAGGCGCAAATACAAATTTTGGTCATCTTGAGATGTCTGTCTTAAATATATGCCCTTATCCAGTAAAAGATCAATTGTTTTAGTGTTTGGTATGAAGTGATTAATACCTTGTAAATAAATAATCTATAAGGTACTGATTTTCAAACAATTTATTGCATGAAAAGTAAAAAATTTGTATGAATGTCACTAAACTTAAATTGTTATTGATAAATGGACAAATTTATAATTATTCGGTCTTAAAAATTAGTAGAATTTGAAAACCATGGTCTGTTAAAGATCTATTATGAAAATGCTTGGACTGCTTGTTGATAAATCAATTTTGTTTGAGCAATAGAAGTTTTGAGTGCCGACACTTTTGCTTAACATACCATTTCTTCTAAAGTTGTGTACAATTGATCAATGTAATATTTACTGCTGTGTTCTGCATTTTTAAATGTTTTTATGAAACAATATATATAATGTTTTGGTTAACATGTTAATTTCATCATTCACATTGATCATTTAACTACCTTGGAGAATCATGATTGTTGAAGTTGTTAATATTTACACATCTTCATTAAATATTTGAAAATGCATCTTTATTCAAAGCAATTTTTGAGATAGTATGACCAGACAATGTCAAGAGTAATTTTTATACAGCAGATATTAAAAACATTTAAAAAAGTTACTCCTTGTTTTAAAATTGGAATGCCATTAGATGCAAATGTTCAGACTTGAACACTTTTATTAATAGGTGGAGCAGCTGACAGAGTTATTAATCAGTTACTTACAGAAATGGATGGTATGAGTGCAAAGAAAAATGTATTCATTATTGGTGCAACTAACAGGTAAACAAATGGACTTGTTTGGGGGGGGGGGGGGGGGGTGGTATATGGGAATCGCTCTGTCTGTCTGTCCATTTGTCCACATCCCTTGTAAGAACAACTCCTCCTAAACTGCTTGATGAAAATTAATGAAACTTAGCATAAAGGAAGTACATTATATATAGATGTGCATGAAGTATTTTTATTGACCTCGGATATCATTAAGGGGAGATAATTGTAATTGAAAGCAAAGCAAGGGGTATCGCTTTTTGAGCATGCTCACAGTCAACACTTTTTAGCTCACCTGGCCGAAGGCCATGTGAGCTTATGCCATCACTATGCGTCCTTCGTCGTCCGTTAACAATTTCAAAAATCTTCTTGTCTGAAACTACTGAACCAATTTGACTGAAACTTGATAGGAATGATAAATGACATGTTGGCTACAAACGGTCCTCATTTTAAATTGATCCTATAAAAAACATGGCCGCCATTGCTAAAAATAGAACAGGGGGGTAAAACAGCAGTTATTTGCAAATAACTCAAAAACGGTGACAGATATCAAAATTCTGGCACAGGGTAAAAGTGATCAGCACGTGAAAATCTACCTACCCTGAAATTTTGAAGAAATTCCAACAAACCATGTGGGAGTTATTGCCCCTTTTCTTGATTTTTTCTGAGTTTTGCACTAATTTTGTCTTATATCTCAAGAACTATATAAGATATTGAAGTTATTTCAATTGCATATTGTTCAGCTAAGTAAGCTCTACAAAATTGTCATTGGGTTGAAAATGTCAGATGACCCCTTATAGGGGCTATGGCCTCTTAAATGCCAGAAATAGTGGTTTTACCCTTATAGATTGCGAACCGTCCGTTAACAATTTCAAAAATCTTCTTGTCTGAAACTACTGAACCAATTTGACTGAAACTTGATAGGAATTATAAATGACATGTTGGCTACAAACGATCCTCATTTTAAATTGATCCGATAAAAAACATGGCCGCCGTTGCTAAAAATAGAACAGGGGGTAAAACAGCAGTTTTTTGCAAATAACTCAAAAACGTTGACAGATATCAAAATTCTGGCACAGTGTAAAAGTGATCAGCACGTCAAGATCTACCTACCCTGAAATTTTGAAGAATGTCAGATAACCCCTTATAGGGGCTATGGCCCCTTAAATTGCAGAAATAGTTTTTTTACCCTTATAGATTGTGAACGATAGAAGATAGGGAAAAGGTTTTGCTTGCTTAAATGTTCAGCTAATTGAGCTCTACAAAATTGTCCATTAGGTCGAAATTGTAAGATGACCCCTTATAGGGGTTATGGCCCTTTAATAAATGTAAACAATAGTCTAAATTGGATTGATGTAGTCGGGTGATTAATTAAATTGGTTATAGCCCCTTAAAGGTCAACAAACTGTTTTAGCTAACACGAGTAAAGGTGGTCTACTTGTGTTTACCATTACCATTACAGACAAAGTTTTAACAGTGGACTCTATAGGAATATTTTTCAAATGCCAACTTTTCTGAACTGCAAAGCTGATTCAAGCCATATTATTGTATGTGAATACTTATTGGATGGTTCCCTTAAAAGTTTATGCTTGCTCATTTGATCTAAAATCAACAATGGCTGCAATTGTAGGAATCAATTTTACATGCAAACCTATACATAGGAAAAATGTCTGAAGCTATTGAATCAATTGAAACCAAACAGCAGGATTCATTGGATGGTCTCAAAGATCATGTTATTTATAACAGTAAAAAATTTAAAGTTACAGGACTTAGTTTGACAATGTGGATATGCCATCTTCTTTGCCTATATAAATCAGGTGAGCGATACAGGCTCTAGAGAGCCTCTTGTTTGTTTTGTTACTGAAGGTTGATTCAGTAGACTCTATCTTTGCACTTTAGAGTGACATGTTGTTATTTATAGTGAACTCTATGTCTCATTTAAGTGCCACAGTAACTTCTTGCTTCCATATGTTACTGTTTATTATTTTACAGTTACACTAAAGAAAGAAGACAAATTTATTTGGTTTTAAATTCTGTCTTGTTAGACACGATATAATTTGCTGCATTGCCATATGATTCTTTCTTCACTTGGCTTATCACCACTGTAGTTCCTTTCTTTTAAGAGCTTAAGAATTCAGATGAAAAACAAATATATTTGGAAGTTGTTGACATTTTCAGGGGACTTGTTTACGGGGGTATATAGGAATCACCCTGTCTGTCTGTCCCTCTGTCCACATCCATTGTCAGCAACCGCTTGATGAAATTTAATGAAACTTAGCATAAAGGAAGTACATTATATGTAGATGTGCATGAAGGGTTTTTATTGACCTTGGATATCATTAAGGGGAGATAATTGGACTTGAAGGCGAAGCAAGGGGTAATCCCTTTGTGAGCTTTCTCACAGTCCACACTTGTTTTTTGTTCTGTTTCATTTTGTAAATTTGCATGACAAAAAGATGTTTAATATTTATCTACAATACTTTTAAGGAAGTGGGAAACCCATTTTTAATGCCACATATCATTTTTTTCTTAAACAATTAAATGCAGTTATCATTGTTAAGATTTAAAGAAGGGATGTAAATTTACTCTCAAAATTCCTGTATGTTGATGTTGAATTGCATTGACTTGATATGCAATAATTCTGATTATCACGAACCATAATGCACTCTAGAGTGACATATTGTTATTGACAATAAACTTGGTGTCTCATTGAAGTGCTACAATAAAATTCTCTACTTTTATGTTGCATGTACCAAACGGATGTACTGTGACCAAGTTTGTAGAAAAACAGGTTTAAATACAACTTCCAGAATTGGTTCTCTTGATGTTATGTTATTTAACGAGTATTTGCCCGTAATGGTTTCTTTATTGGAGTATAAGACTATATTGAAAGTTCACTGAAGTACATGCAATAAGAATATAATCTGAGTTTTTAACTTAAGTAAATGTATTTGTATGTTAGTAGAGTAAATGTATTTGTATGTTAGTAGATTTATAACTTTTATGTTAATAGCAATCTCACTTTCCATAAAAATATTATGCAAAATTATTTTGTTTCCTGGGTGATGATTACTTGTCACTATCGGTTTACCATACTTGCAAACTATTCTGGTTTTGGCAGAATTGTTCTGATTTTTACCTTCTTGTACTGTTAGAATCTGTTAATGCTAAGTGTAGACAAGATCGTGGTTACAGCATGTTTAAATGGTAAATCCATGTTCACCAATGCGAGTTTTTACCCCAAACAACATAATTTTGAAATGAAACCAACACATGGCTTGTATGTTTCATCCAGGAGAATATGTTGTTGTTAACACAGTTACAGTGTTTTATAGACCACTTTTCATTGTGAGTTCACTAAATGCCAGAAAAATCATTTTTGGTTGCAGTGGGGCTATGTCCCATGACCCCTTGCTGTTCTGCCTGTACACTCAGTATGGTTTACTGGTAAAACCAGTGCTCATTCCACTTTATTAAGACTTGTACCTTGGCATACAGAAAAACAAACTGCCGTTTTAATGTTATCAATTTTAGATATTAGTGTATATCTTTCTCACTAGTGTATATCTTTCTCATTAACGTTCAAAAATTAAATCGTTATTATGTTCACTTATGAATTGTTTTCATATTATAGAATAATTTCTGGGATTTTTGTAGGCCTGATATCATTGATCCTGCCATTTTAAGACCTGGACGTCTTGATCAGTTGATCTACATTCCTCTGCCAGATCTCAAGTCACGTGTACAGATTCTGAAAGCCAATCTTAGGAAATCACCTATATCTAGGGTAAATTTTTGAAAAATTTCTATGATAGGTACAATGGAAAAGTTTTACAAAGTAGCTGCAGTGTGGTTAAGCAAATCTTGAAAAAATGCAAAATTTCGATTGTTTTTTTTTTTAGCCACCTCATATGTAAAGTAGCTGTTTTTCTGCAGTTTTTCCATACAAACAAGGTTCTTAGTGCTAGACACACAGAACCTGCCCAGATTGTGGCTAGTGGAGGCCCTTTGGTGGGGTTGTGAAGTCTAATGTGGAAAGCCAGCTGCAACAAAAGCAAATGACAAAAATTATCACTCTTATTTTCTTTAATCTTTATGTACGGTATTATCCCATCTCACTATGCTAGCATAAGATTGACCATTTTCACCTCACTGTCGAAGGGCGGCAGCCCTGAAATGAGATGATGAGAAAATGCATCCAGTGTAATATTTTCTTTAAAATAATCATTTTCTATGATTGATAAATTAATTGTTTGCTTAATATTAAGCAAGCAATATTTTATCTATATTCAGCATAAGAACAAGTCCACAAATAATAAATCAAAAATATAAGTTCAATCTTTCTCTCAAACGATTCATAGGCTTTCCACATAAGGGAATTAAAAAGAACCCACATGTACCAGAGGTAAAAGACCTTTAACTTTTACCCATAAACATTATTTGTCTTTGATGAAAGTAACAAATTTAAAGGAAAAACTATTTGAATAACGGTTAAAAGAGAAAAGGTCAAATTCTAGGACACTATGACCTTGATCTCAACCTCTTTTGTGTTTCAATTAAATCCATTTCGCAAAATAAGTACATCAAAAAAGAAAAAACCATTCAGATATATTTTGAAATAAAAAAGGTCATATATTTGGACATTCAGGGACTAAGTTGATCTCTGACCTTTTGATTTTTGCATATATTATTAATCCAAAGTAAACACTTATCATAAATTACCACTTCACATACATAGAAAATGCTAAATTAAAAAAAATAATAACTTGACCTTGACCTTGCTGAAGGTCAACAATCAAGCTATCAAGCTATTTACACTATATTTAAATTTAAATTGGTCCAGGTGAGATAACTCTTTCAAAAGTCAGATCATTTATAGTGACCTTTCAAGACCTTAATATGGTCTACTTTTTTGTAAAATATTTATTTCTGTAGATCTTATGGTTCAGGAGGAGAATCGCACACACCACAATGTCAATTTAGAATGTGACCTTGACCTTTGACCTTGTGACCTTTTCAAGGTCAAGGTCAACGATGACCAACTGTGAAATCCCAAGTCCCTATCACTTCTGGTCCATGAGTTACAATGGTACAAAATGTACTTACAATAAATAAGGGGAAATAACTCTTATAAGGAGTCGTCGAAATCCTTTGCGAACAAATTGTGGCAATCAATAGTGGACATTTGCAACAATTTTTATTGCAAAATCTTTAACTGTTTCATAATTAATCTGCACACAAGGTTTTTTGTGATGGGGGAAATTACTTCGTTATGAAAAAGTGTTCGTTGTGCCAGGGTTTACTGCGAAAACATAATGTCTAATACACCCATACTGCAAAAGGTCTTTATGACATGCAGCGAAACAAAATTTATAATGGGATAACAAAACTTGGCGGAAAAAATAAAAAGGGCTATACCAACCTGAATACAGTGGAAAGCCACTGGAAAAGTGTGGAGTATTGGGAAAGGGCATTAGGCCTCCCATAGCCACCACCTGGGAAAAGGCTTAGCAGGTCTGTGGGTCTAGTCTGATGAACCCTCCCCAGTTCACCTTGTACCTTATTATGGTTTTTGGATGTCGGTGACAAATTCAGAATGTCATATTTCACACTTCACTTTAGTGAAAGAAGCCATTTAAATTTTGTAAACAATTTTACACCTTAAGGAATAAAGTAATTTAAGAAATAAAACAGGATTGAAAAGGAATCGGTTAAGACTTCCAATTGAACCCCCCAATAAACAATAAGCAATGTATTAGACTATCACAAGATACATGTAGTTCACACGGCTCGCATTTGCCCAATTGGCAATGCATGACTGTGTCCACTGTGGAGTTCACCAATGTCTGCCACCCAGTGCCAATTTCTGTTATTTTCTTTCTTAATAATGCATTTTTAGTTGGAGGTTCAAATGGAAGTCTTTCCAGGAATTCAAGGGAGGCTGAGGTAAATGTAACCAAAATAGATTAAACATCTACGAGGACCTAATTTGTGTTGTAATGCATAATGCTGTTGTTAAAATTTTTGTTTGTTTGTTTTAATGGTGTTTAACGGCACTTCCGTCAATTGTTCAGCTATATCATGGTATCTAGTTTTTATGGAGGGAGGAAGCTGGGGTATGTTGTTAAAAAAAATATTTTTTAATGCATTTTATTTATACCCAATGGCTGACATTATTCAGACCTTAAAATGTTGACTCGAGAATAATTGAATGAGTTTACATCAGCGTCTCCCGAATCAGGCATCTTGATTTAATTCCAACACTTAGTAGCATTACAAAGTTTAAAGTTATTCCCCTTTGACTGTGTGAAATTTTTATATTTTTTCATTCATTCAGGATATAGACCTGGATTACTTAGCCAAGGTTACAGAAGGTTTTAGTGGTGCAGATTTAACAGAAATTTGTCAACGAGCATGTAAATTAGCAATCAGACAAGCTATAGAAGCAGAAATCAGGAATGAAAGAGAAAGACAGGCAAATCCAGATGCTGATATGGTAGGAATCATTCTAAATCTATTAAATAGATGATTAGTATTTAATTCTTTTCTCACTAGGATGTGGCAAAACCTCCAGTTGTAGCAAGTTGCTCATCAATCGTACAAGTATTTTATATTCTATGATATATTTTTAAACATTTGCTTGATCACTAATGAACATCATTTGCTTTCAAAATAACTCGGGTGATTTGTTTCAGGAGACAGAGGATTATGATCCAGTACCAGAAATTACAAGAGCTCATTTTGAAGAAGCTATGAAATTTGCCCGTAGATCTGTTAGTGACAATGACATCAGAAAGTATGAAATGTTTGCTCAGACATTACAGCAGAGTAGAGGTTTTGGAGGAAACTTCAGGTAACTTTAAAAAAAAATAGTTCATATATGATCTCTCAAAATATTGAATTTGGCTATACACAAGGCTTTGTGGTTTTTTAAATTGTCTTATAATGTAACTACTTTTCCTCTGAAGTTCCCATTTCATGAACAAAAAAATCTGTAACAGAAATATGACTTATTATAACAAAACTGAAACAGCTAGATTTTCATCCTTACATAGTTTTATTTTCAAGCTATTTATATCATAACGAATATTTATAATGATGAGAAGTGCAAAGAATGTCCCGTTATACAGAATCTTTTATTATAAAATATTACTTAATTGAGCTGAATTTTATGATTAATATTGTAGTTTTCCTGGAGGTGGTGGATCAAACCAGCCTAACCAAGGTGGCTCAGGTGGTGGAAATTTTGATGATGGAGATGATGATTTGTACAGTTAAATGAAACTATGTAATTGTTAGACATTCTGTGTTATACATAATTTATTCTGCAAGTTGTTAAAAAGATTTTGATGCAAAATCGTAGAAACTATCATTCATTTATGGATCGGTCAAACAGTGAAGGAATACATTATCATATAATGTAAATCATTTCATGACGCTAAGAATGCACAAGTTTCATACCTTAGTTACATTTTTGTTTTTCTGTTTATTTAATATAACTGTAAATTAAAGTCTAATATATTTATATATTTTTTGGCTGTAACGATATAATTTTTAATTGAAGAAACTTTGTCTTATTGGTGCACGCACGACACAAAATGTTGTACTGTCCAGTTATATTGATGATGAACAAAATACTTGGAAGACACATGTTTAGTTGTTGTTATTTGGACATGTTTTGCTTAAAATGAATGGTCAAGATCAATGTAAAATGTGTTGTCTCGTTTGTTTTTATAAATAATGTGAAAATTGTTGAAACAAGACTGGTAACTTTTGAATAAAAATATGAAACATTTAAACAAAATTGGACATAATACTGTCCGTGTATGTTTTCTGATAAAATATTTATTCTGGTAGTTGAATTTCAAACTGACAAAGTGCACTTTATTTGTGTCACAAGGCAGCAGTAGTAAACATTTTTATCATCAGAGAGGAGCAAAGAAATTAACTGAGGGAAAGGTTTTTAAAGAATTAAAGATAATACAATTGTTTATATGAATAAATAGTTGGCTTTAAATACATGACAAATGGTTTTCAGATATTATTAAGTTACTTTCAGAGTATACTAGAGCGTTGTTGATATCCAACATTTGTAACCTATGATGGACATATCAGTTGTGTTTTAGGGTTATGTAGCAATAATATTACCAATTTTGGAAAGAAAGCTATATTATGCCACCCATGGATATACAACTGTCCATCATTGTGAACTTTTATTGTTCAATTATTCTAGGTAACAATAATTGTCAACCAATGTTTGATGGATTGGGCTTCTGGTAGTTTTTGTTTAATTTCGATATCTTTCAGTACTTGCTCATATATGTTTCAATGTTAGAAAAAGTCGGACATTCTTTTGTTACAAATATTTTAAAAATATTTAGAGGTATGAAAATTGGACCCATTTTTATCAAAGAAATTGAATTGTTTTAATACCAGTTTAGCACCCTTTTGAATTGAACTTTGCATTTACCATAATTATTTGTACAATTACTAGGTAGAAAAATTGCTTAATTGTTAAAAATGTGCTTAAAAAGCCTTAAATGCAAGTGCAGATGAGAAAATAATGAGTAATTTTCGTTAACTTTGCATCCTTTCGGAACCTAATTAAAAGCATTACAGATACTACAGAATGAAATAAATCCTAAATATTTAAAGAATGTATTGGTAAATTCCTAGTGCACAAAGGTAAGCATCTGCATGACATTCTTGTTCATTGTTATCTTGTGTTCAGTTCAATAGTTAACAAGAGGTTTCAATTTAAAAAGACCAGCAATATGTAGCTTTTTTGCAGTGATGTTAATCATGGGCTTCAGAAAAGGTTATATATTCTACAAATTTAGAAAATACTTAGTAGAATAGAGCTTTTCATTGGTCAGAAGTGCATAAAACTTTTAATTTGGAAATCTTTTTGCTATGGCAGAAGTTTTATTTTCAGAATCTGTTAAAACTTAAATAATCTGATAAAAAAATTAGCTGCTGCTCCCAGGAACACTCATTTTGATACAAACGATGCATGATGGTTTGTAGTTCCTTTTATATTTTGCAGAGTTCCTGTATAAAGTCGCCAGAAGTATACGACCGATATTTTTTCTATTTACTGCTGCATCCCATCACCACAATATCAAATACAGTATCTTGTTATTATTTTAGAATCGAGTTTAAATGATTTTCCATTTAAATTGAGGGGAATCCTGGTTTTAATAGATTACAATTTAAAATCTTTTCCTCAGACTGAACTACAAGTATTATGGGGATTGTTAGTGTTGGAAGTGTAGTTTATCCATGATATAATGATTACATTCCCCATGTCAGTCCTGAATTTTTTATGAATAATGCATTGAACGGTACTCTAAAATGAAATGTCTTCGAGTCCTGTCGTTTAAGATTAGCATCAAGGTTTATTCTTTTTTTTAGCCACCGGTTAACCAGGTGGGCGATACCTGCTTTCATGATGCACTGATTTACGTCTACATACTAGTTTCTTCACGGAGAATTCCACTTATTTAATAATACATACGAATGTCTTCACTACTTCTATTGATTTAATTGTTCCTGCATATCACATGCATTTTTTCAAATCTACCGAGGAGTATATTAAACAAGAAAAGATATATTTATATCCTATGTATTTAAAAAATTTCAAGAAATGTTAAACACACAAATAGATACTGATCTAGAAATTTTCACTGTATTTGAACATTCGTATATTAGCAATAACAAAAATAAAGTCAAAGAAACAAAAACCAAATGAAAATGTTACTTGAAGAAAAAAGAAAGCCCCAGCGATTTTTCGATGACCTGGTAATTGGAGGTATAACGAAATGCAAAAGAATGAAGCAGCACAAATGAGGCTGTTGACCGGAATGGAAACGTGTTTAACCATAATTTCATGCCAAGGTATTATCATTCTACAGGTTAAAAAATGTTTTGTTAAACATGAAACAGGTAGGTGGGGATGGCGGTGTTCAATCTATATTGTCTCGTATTGTATTTACCAATGGATGATTTAGAATGCATATACATATCACTAAAATTTGTTCATTCACGAAACTTGAACTTGCTGGAAATTTCTTCGAAAATGACAAAACAGTTAAGATTTGTAGACATAACCTAAATACTACCAAAATAATTTAAATTTTGGACAGAATTGGATCTTTCATACATGCTTTTATAACAGTGAATGGTATAAGGATAACCTATAAGGGTTGGAAGAGGATACTATTTATTTGTAATATCCAAAAAATCTGCTTAGAGATCTATAAAAGACCAATACAAATACCAAGTTATTGTAGTTATGACTACAGGCACAATTCTAGATCCTCGCTATACTGCTCTACCTTTATTTACATTTTAGAATCTTGCATGTTCATGAGAAGCTTTCTGTGTCGAGTGGATAATTGACCAAACTTATATTCTAGGCATTCATTGAAAAAAGACCGTCCGTCTGTTCGTTTGTCCGTAACAGTAATTCTGTCTCGGTGTTTTAAGCAACTATGCAGAAGCCTGATATTTTGCATACTGCTTTAGTCTATAGTAACATGGTGTACATTAATTTTATGCTCCGTGGTCATATGCTTTTGTGAAAGCGGAGTATCGCCAACACATCACATACAGCTGGGTTTTTATGCAATGCTTGTACAACGTTCTAATAAACCGTACGATATATTCTTCGAACGTTGATTGCGACAGCGATATCAACCTTGTAACCGACGCTCCTTATCATTCAATGAAATGTTGTGTCATTTAGGCCACGCCGAATTAATTACTTGTTCGTCGGACCGACCGCACGTAAAATTATTTCAGAAAGAAAAAAAAAAAATTTCTTGCGCCCGCATAAACCGGTAACCCGCCCGCGTCCAGAACCGGAAGTTGTCTTAAAAAAAAATTGTAGGACCACCAAATGCCGGGAACCAGTCCTGAGGTTGTACGAAAAAGTAGTGCTATTTAAAAATAGCTGCTCACTGTTATAATTATAACTTTTGAACCATAATAGATATTGGAACAAATTTGGTATTTTTGGAAAGCTGAATAATTCAGAAAACAAGAGGATAAAATTGAACTAATGTGTACTAAAGATAAAAATTATGTGAGTCATTGGATGACATGCACTATTTTGGGACTGAACTTGAAAGTAAAAGTAGATCTTTTGAGTGAGTTGACTTCCGGTTGGTCGTTCTTTCTTATATGCAATGAAAGTGGTGCTGAAATTTTGAGAGAATACTTGGGGGTTACATGTTGTCATGTGACAGGAATATTTCTTTATTCGAAACAAAGGTAAAATGTTCAGAATTTTCAAAATCAACTAATTTTATACAGCCGAATAGGAGATAAACAATGGTAGTCCTACCCCAAAATAATCTCTGCGTTTTACGATTTTTATCCAAGTGCTCCGATAGCTGGAGATTCATTCAGAACTTAGAAGGTAAAAATACCGTTTCAGTCCCCTATAAAATCAAAACCGAAAGTAAAATGTATTCAATAGGTACAGACGGACAAACAGACAAGCCAAGGCAGCATCTTTTCAGAAGAGAAAAAAACAATTCAAGACAAATATTTTCTGCTATATAATGTATTAATCAATTGGTTAAGTCATAAAACACTGAGAACAAGCACTTGTTTAATATCAAATATTTTTTTTTTTAATTTCAGTTATTTTCTTCAAAATTAAAAAAAATCGCTCGCACGCATCTTTTAAAAAAATTAAAAACATGTCGCTCGCCTTAAAAAAATCATTTGCTCCACAAAATCAAAATTCAAAAAAAAAAAATTAAAAAAATTTCGCTCGTTCGCTCCTTATTTTCAAAGTTTAAGTCCGAAGAACAAGAAATTAATTCTGTGTGGCCTTAGCATTATAATTAGTTAACTTCCTAGCATTTCCAGTTTTAATTTGTCATCGCTACGTTGCTGCTTAAGTATGAAAAAAGAGTATAATTTCATTTAATATAAATTCATTTCAACATCTGTAAGGATTTGGTTTTGATCCCCCTATCTTCCAACACCTTCAATTTGGCCTTTCTCCGCCATTGTTCTAGTATATTTCAACAAAGACATTGAAACATGTAAAAATTTCTGGATAGGATGCAATGTCGATCGGCTCAGATTCATGTTTTGGAGATATTAAATATTTTAAAGTCCCAGCCTTCAGTACATACCAGACATGAACGTATTCTTGGCACACCTTTTTTTCGCCGCTTGCTGAAAAATCATTTTACGATACATATTAACAGTTATCTCCCTTGGCTAATAGTAAAATAAATTCGTATTTTAGTTTAGATAAGTTTATTTGAAACCAGAGGTCATCAACTTAAGTTTTTGTTTAGTGTTAATATTTTAAAGCGTCAAGGGTTATCAAGGCAAATGGACTAATGATTACAAACACCTGAACATAAAATTCAACATAAAATTTTTACAAGAGGAAATGTCAGATAAAAATTTGATTATCTATTTGTTTATGAGACTAAAGATATGCAGGACAATTTACAACCACTGGCCTAGAGATTTTTGTTTCAGTTTCACACCTGTACCGCAAAGGGACGCACTAATGTTTTTTTTTAGAAACTTGTATGGAAATTCATTAATTTTGGCAGTTCTTAGTTCCCTTCAGCCCACAACAAACTGCAACACTAGCCGCAATTCCTAAATGTTGCATGATACAAACAGGAAAATACAAAGCAATTACTACAGACCTGTGGTTTTTATCAACAAATACGACGGGACACTTATGTCTCATTCTTCGGATGAGATTGTAATAACTTTTTTGTCAAAATATTCTGTAGTGATATGGAAATAAAGTACAATTTTATTGACACCGCGTCCTACAACATTATCAGGGTTGCTTTATATAACTTTTTAACATTGCATATAAATGACGTACAAAAATGTACCTAGTAGAGATCTCGTTCAGATTGGTGGGTGTTATTAAACTGTTTTGGTGATTCTCAATGTAGATATAGATCGTGGTCGGTACCTGGCTGCTTGGAAGTACTGTGATAAATCAATTCCTTTAACAGAACTAATCCTCCAAAATACAATGCACAGATGGTTTTACAGAGAATTTGTAACAGACTTGCACTTTTACATTTTGCCGACAAGTATCGCGCGCTTACTATTGTTTCATAATGAATACGACGCTGTTCAGGAATCACCTTTTTATGGAGCTGTTGTCATAGCATGAAGGTTATTAATTTACTTCATTTATGTTGCAAAGACGGCTTCAAGAAAAACTTATTTTTTTTTGCAGTGACCATGTTGAAACAGTTGAAATTGATATCACCAATGGGGATTGCTGTAGATTGTAACCTTTTGTCCTTATGCTTCTTGTGCTCTTGTGGGGTCCACATTGCTTGTTTGTTTACTTTAGACTATAATTTGGCTTCGGAAGCAAATTTGATACCGCAGCTTCAACATTAATTATTAATCATTAATCTAAACCCAAGAGGAAATATACTTCTTGTCACCATAGAGTTGTATTGGGAGTTGGTTGTCTTTACTTCCTGAACCTCATTCGTCAAAAGGCAAATTGTTCTAGTTTATGATTCTTCTCGTCGTTGATTGTAGATGCAGCTGGAATTAGAATGTATTTCCTTTCTGAACGGTCAATGTTTGAATCAAAACTTTAAATCTGTAGGTCAACTCGACAACATTGGTTCATCGTTAATTTCCATGGTGAACATACTGTAAAGGCATTTTGAGTTCCTTTTAATTAAAGAATTTTTAAATGAGGTGTGGGCAGCCAAATGTACGTGGCGAGAGAAGAAATATTCAAAAATATACATGTAAAAGTCTGTAACAGTAACTCGACAAAATTTCACATAATTGCATAAAGATGTTCAGCTTATCCTTTAAGGAATAGTGTTGGAAAATGTATACAATTGGCAACTAAATGTTGAGGAAAAAATTCAGTCTTGTTAAGATATGAAAGAGAAAGCTGTGATTTTGCGGACATTCGTGCCTACAGGACCCCTGAAGACGACAGGTATATAAGTAAACTTTGTCGGGGTTCCGAGTCTTTGCGGGTAATCAGGTATGCAGTTTGCATTAGTTTCGACAACATTAAACCAGAGAATTCAGTGTTACATAGAAAGCATTCTGTCCCGTCCTAACCGAAATACAGTTCAGAAGTATTGAAACTTTATTTGGTCAAACAACCTTCGAATCTGTCCTCTAGTTATCTGTGCTTAATACTCGTAACAGAAATGAAAAGGGAAAGTCGTCATCAAACATTCAATAACTATCCGTTTTACTTGTACTTCGTCGTTTTTTCAAATTCATACAGCGAAATACATCTTTCATATATTTGTATTCGCAGATTTTACTTAAAGTAAATAATAAAATTTGTTTACATTGGGAGATTTTTGCTTTCTAGTCCACTTCAATTTTATACCGTCTTGTATAATCAATCTCTACAAAAAATAAGGGATTGTTGTTTTCACGAGGCATTTAAAGATACGTCAGTGTGACAGCCCGCCCAAGTAGACTGGGAGTGCGACGTATAATTTATTAGCATCTGTCATTTTAATTACATTAGTTTTAATGTAATATAGAAGTCCTTTGAATTAATTCGTAATATTGAATCAGACGATCTACTGTAACAAATTAAATGACTACACAATGGGTGATGTGATTTGTCAAATCGAAAAATAGCGCTTTTTAATGCAAAATCTATTTGCCTTATAAATCCGCTTTTCTTGATAATCGTGATAATACAGTAAGCAAAGATTTAGTTCATTAAACTACAAGTTTCTCTTTGTGTGACAAACTCACTGGCTTGTGACATTTGTAGTCGGTCTAACACAGCAATTAAGTGCTGGATTCCTTCAGCAAATATGCCGTTTATTTAACGCTGTGGTAGTTCTCTCTTCTTGTGTGGTCCTCGCACTGTGGTGAACTGTTGCTTAGCAACTAATGTAAGCTGCTGTTACTTGAGCAATCCTATTTAAATCTAGCCAATCGGATAACGGACAATACGATATCATCTTGTCAGTCATTACGAGGAGGCGGAGCTTAAGGTAATATCTGGAGTCTTGAAGTTTTGCAAAGAATGATATCGGATGTATGGAGCTCACAGTGTTTTGTTTGGATTGTAACTTCTATGAAGACTTCGGAACTATGAGGAACTTTTTACATATTATGATGTTCATACGTACAATTCAAACTGTGTGATAAAATATCAGTGTTTATCAAAAGTTTATAAACCGAACAACATTCCACGTGGGTTCGAATAGCATTCAAATGACATAGTTTATTTTGTGAATTCCCCCTTCAGAAACGGGAAATCATGAGTGTTCGACGAAGGGGCACTAATTCACTAATTGATGAGGATCTATTAACAAGGACTAGTTTTGTAGATGCCAGAACAGCTTATAAACAAGTAAAAAAGGTATGTGAAGTGAAGCATCTCCGTGACCTCATTTCTTTCATTGCTCTCTGTGAGGTTCTCTTTTGTACCATACCTTGTTTATGTAATTTTTGAAGACTGAACACAAATATATTTAGAGAATTTTCTTATATACAAAATATGTGTTGTAAAACGATGTGTGTTTTTACCCCGAGGCAACTTCATATATTATAATATTATAGAAATGACGTTTATTTGTCTATTTATATTCGACATAACATGTATATTCTTAAAAAAAAAGAAAGAAAAAGAAATACAAGTCTAGTTTGTTCTTCCGATATTTCAGTTACTTCTTCATCCACTATGTGTACAATGCAATATTGGTGCTTTGTTTATAAGTTTCAAACGAGTCCAGTAAAGAATATCCTCCCAAAAATATATTTGTTTACTTTTGTTGCAGGGTAAAGTTGACGGAAACAAATGTGCGTTGTGGGTACGATGGCATCTACAGAAGTATATGTTCAGTATTGGTTGTTTTGTACAGTTACATTGTGGGAAAGTTTTGTTCATGGGATTATTATTGTTATCATTGTGCTGCATTGGATTCAAACTGTCCAAATTTGAGACTGATGTTGAAAATCTGTGGGTAGAAGGTAAGTCTTGGTGTTAAATTTCTACTTTCAACCTCATTTGATAATCTGAAATCAGTTTGTTCATTCACAAACATCGCTTGAAAAGTTAAAGCGAGTGAGCCGCCATCTTGTTTTGTGACCTAGAAATTTGATCTTGACTGTGTGTGGTCCCGTCTGTTCTATTAGGAACACTGAATTCATCAAAGATTGTTGATGGTTATTGTCGGACAATCGTACGATGGCCGTTAGTTTGATTATTCCCGCTCATTAAAGTCATTAGATTGGTCGAGATAAAAATCGATAAACAAAAGCAATGTGCATAATAATGCTTACTTTAGTGCATTTTTGTAAAATCAGATTGGCACTCCTTTTTTCAACAAGATGGTAACAAAAAGCCTGATATTAATTACAGAAATAACAATAGGGCAATATCAGTTCATCTTAATCAGATATATTGGTGACGAGATTACCGTTGCTTGGGAGGTCTTTGCATACGGGTTCTTCTTCGGGTAAACCTCTAACCTACTGCACATTCCTAAAGAATAAATTATAAAGATTGACGGCTTTGTAACTTGTAACAGATAGAATGCTATTTTTTATTTTTTAATGAAAGCATTTATAAATTACAAGAAATAGAGAAAAATGTTAATGTTTGCATGAAACTAGAAGTAATCAAAGTGGGAATATTCATTATGGACAATTAATTGATAGAGGGACGAACATTTTTGCATTTTGCTTAGTGTAAAAATCTTTGTAATTGTCCAATTGTGCCTCTTTTTACTCATGAATGCTTTGCTTTTTTGCTCAAGGGTATAGAAACACTGTCATTTCCTTTCTGTATCAAACTAGTTTTTGTTGTAAAGCATTTAACAGCATGTGAACTAAGATTTTTTTGCTGATAGTAATATTTTACAACTGTTTTATGTTGAACACATCTTTTCAGTTAATAATAAAATCATAAAGGCAAAACACATATAATAGTTATATAGTACTATATACTTTGTAAACAACACATTCAGTGCAGTATTTATTGTAATACACAAAGTCTGTTCATGCAATCTTTTGATTAAGTTTTGATGGCTTGGGCATGTGTGAGATATAAATTCTGCTTCAGTTGGAATACAAATATTTTATGTTATAATTTATAAATAAAATCTTCACTGAAAACCAGGGCAAAGTTACATTAAAAATGTCTTTGTATACTATAAGTTAAACACACATTTTAATTTATGTACTTTGAATTTAATGGTTTAAAACATTTTTATTTAAAACTGAAAGGCTAATGTCTTGAAATAATATTGTTTTAAATAATTTCTTTTGATCTTGTATTGTTCAACTTCTAATTAAAATATATGCTGCTACTATCTATAGTTTAAGTTTTCTTTAGTTGCTGTTAGTATTATTTGTTTCCTGTAGTGCTTGAGATTACCAAAAATATAGCCTTTCCAAAAACACATTATTTGTTTAAACAGTATATCAAACATTCTGTGTATGATGTTAATGTTTTAAGGTTTTTACTCTATGATAATTGACAATGATGTGTTTATTATATGACCTGAATTCTTCTCCTCTAAATTTGTATAGTAGTATTACTGTTGATGGAGACCTTTATGGGTGAATGAACTAAATATTTCTCTTTTTTACCTGGGTCATTCATAGTGTGACCAAGTTTTATAATAATGAATACCAGCTTTCCCTCGGAAGGAAGGAAAATTTTAACTTTAAATGAAAAGGATCCATTGTTTGCAAGTTCAATAGGCTTGTACAATCATAGAGGGAAAATGGGTTTCAGTAATTACATATTGTAGAGAATTGCCATTACTTAATCACATAATTAACTCTTTTCATGGAAATTCCACAGCAGCTAGCCACCCTTAGTGTTTTCATTTTTTTTCTCGGAGTATGTTTGGGGTAACTTTTATTCATCTTGCAAGTACATTTACTTTATACAGAAAATACTGGTAATTTATCACAAATCAAACTAAATGATATCTTGTTTTTGTTTATTTATTTCAGTCTGTACAGTGTAGTTGTATGAGTTCAGAAAAATTATTTGGAATAATGTACTTTGAAAATATCTTGTATTTGTTATTATCATTAACTGTAACCTGGGCTTCTCATTAGAAGCTACACACACTAAATTACAAGGTAGCTATTGTGTGTATGACCTGTTACTACTTTTACCAATCGATAATAATACAGAGCCAAATCAGTATCAGGATTGTAGTGCCTTTATGTTTATATCATTTTCATATTGCCAGATAGATTGTTTTCATAATTAAATAAATTTTTGCCGAAAATTCAAATGTGTATTAATCCAAAAGAGTAAATACTGTAGAACCAATTAAAAAACCCACCATAATGTAAATGCACTGCAGATATATTATGTATACTTCCTGAAAAACAGGTTTACTCTTTTTTTTTTTTAATATCTATAAAGGGAGATAATCTCACTATTTTATCAATATCTTCAGTGATTACATCACTGATAATAGTAATATGTTTGTTAATGTGAATTTTTGTTAATTGATATAAAAAAGAGAAAAAATTGGAGTTTGAAGTCAATGACAACATTTTCCTTTAATGTAGCCCCATCATAAACAACAAGTTAGAACATCTATTACTAGTACTTTCAAGTTTACAGAACAGAAACCCACAAGCTTGTTTATGGTGAACTGTCCACTGAAAGTGATCTACAAATTTCTCTTTTGTGACATGTGTCACCTATTAAAAGAAGTTTCATCCATTTTAACTGTAAATTTCCACATAAATACATTTTTGTAATATTCTTTTTTTCTGAAGACATTAACATAAAATATAAGTTGCTCAAGCCAAGGTGAGTAAAATGTAGATTTAAAAAATTAAATACAAATAATAAGAAATCATTAAGGACATTACATAACTAAAATTTAACTTGATAAAATTTTTTTAGTTTTCCCCCAATTTTAGTTGCATTGGCATAGAATACCAAGTGACGTGTACATAATTGTCCACAACCTTTGGCCTGCCCATGTTGGATGACATACAATTTAATTTAACCAAATCGACAACACCATTTATATTCTGTAATGTCTTCCCAAAGGGTAAAATACCAACAGTTATTTTTTGTACAAGACCACCCTAATAGAACAAAGATTGTCTCTTAATTAAGTCACTACATTTAACAAGCATGCTCTAATAATAGTTGGTAATTGTATCTGTAAAATTGCTTATATTATGTTCACTGTTTTGTTAAGATTTCTGCAGATTAATCAAAGACCTTTAAATATGTGGAATGCATTTAATTGCGCAAAAGAGGTGGCCAGGCTTGGTGGAGAAATATCTTCTGTTTTTATTTTTGGCCATAGGCCATGATCTTATTTTATACTTTCCACTATGCTGATCTTGTGTCTGACTTGTGTTTCAACTAAGATGTTGAAGAAAATAACTAATGGGTAATAAATAATATTTACTGTTTATTAAAATGATTTGAGGTATAATTAGAGAAACATGCAAAACCAATGTTGGTGATATTTTTTACTACTAGTATTTAGATGCCATCTACTATGTATGAATGATGTAACATTTGGTACTATATGGATATTTGAATATATTTATTCATATATTAAAAGCTATTGTGGTGTTTAATTTAATGATATGGGGCCTCGGTGGCCGAGTGGTCAAGGTAGTTCATCTACTATTGATCACGTGGCCTGTCAACACTGAGATTGCGGGTTCGATTCTCACTGCAGGCAGGGTGTACTCAACTCCAATCTTAATTGACAAGGATTGCCAGTTTTCCTACCAAAGGTCGGGGGTTTTCTCCGGGTACTCCGGCTTCCTCCCACAATAAAAACTGGACGCCATGATATAGCTGAAAAATTGCTGAAAGTGGCGTTAAACACCATCAAACAAACAAACAAACAAACAATTTAATGATATTTAGTCATCTTGATTGCTTCGAAGTTATCTTAAGACAAAATGTATATGAAGTATAAGAAGAATAAGATGTTGCTTCAAATAACTGTCCTTCCTTTTGAGGTTATAGGTCAGTATCAAGTTGGTTCATATTGGTAGGCTCTTCAAAATGAGGTGTTAATAAAATCAGCCAATCCTGAAACTGTAAAGTTTAAGCCAGGACCAAATAGTTTACATTTAACCAGATTGTCCCTTGAATTGGAAAATCTTGGGAAGTTGGTTCCATATACCCAATTGTAATGAAAAAAAAAGATCTGGGGGGGGGGGGGGACTAATTAGCAGCAGGAAAAAAAAATGCTTTTAATATCATTTATCAATTCTTCTAAACTGTACATTGTGTAGCAATTTGGATTACAATAAAAATCAAAATATTGTTGTTTCCATAATATAAAAACAAACTGATTACATGTATTTGAAAACAAAAAAATCACCACATATCTTTAAAAAGTGAAAACTGATGATAACATGCGGGAAAGATAAACATCTTATTCTGTCGACAATGAACACTTAAGTGGGCTAACAATCTAAAAAAATTAAGAGAAAGTTATGAAAGGTTGAAATATACCACCCTTTGGTACCATGCAGTAGGTGACATTTACTTACACTGAAATACAAAGTTTGACACAAAAACAAGATGTGAGATCTACCTGGCTCACTGAGCAGTATGAATGTGTTGCATGCCAAATCCTCAATTACTGCCACCATTAAATAAAGTCTGTCAGCTTTCTTTGTTGGAACTTTAAAAGTTTGATTTGAATAAAATGGAGTTTGCATGTGGATTGATCTATCAATTAGTCATACTATAAGTTGTACTTCAGCAAGGTGAATGAATGAAATTCTCCTTGAGAAATGAGAGTTTTGAATACATTTTTTCTGTCTTGCATGACAATTTCTATTTAACTTTGTTGTTAACTATTTAATTAAATTTTGTGAAGGTTTTCATACATCACTACATCTAAAACACACAAACGATATTGTTTGTAGTGAGTTGAAAGAGGGCATATTGTGGACAGAAAAAATTAGAAATTACATTATTCAAAAATACTGACAGATATTAGTGATCTCAATTCTCTGACACCAAATAATCTGTGTATATATATCTGGAAAAAAAATTTAGTGACTGAACAATACCATATGAGCTTAAGTAAATTGTATGCATGTTTTTGGAGTTGTATTTGTTCATTTTAATTTCAGAATTTGGTATTGGTGCAAATGTATCACCTGTAGTGATGACATTAGCTGTTGATTTACAGAGTGCAAAATAATGTAGTTATTTCACTGTTCTTAGTTTTGGGGTCTCAGTGTCCAAGTGGTACATGTATATTAGGCTGGTCATGTCTGGTTGACATCGAGATTGCAAGTTCCAGCCCTACTTACTGAAAGTTTTCCTTGATTTCAACCTTTAGTGGTTGTCTTTTATTGCAGAAAATTATTCTCCACATGCCTTGCTCTTGATCTCCAAAAAAAAAACTCCATGGTATACATTTAGCTCAAAAATTGCTGAAAGTGGTATTAAAACTCATACAACAAATGAACATTTTTTTTACTGATAAAGCAATTACTAACATTAATGCCCTGTCATCAGTGTAATAGTGATATTTATTTCATATCAAATAATATTCAAATATCTTAGTTTACAGTAAACTAATATAAACTGATTGTGACAAACCTACATTTATGTATAAAATTGAACCAAATTTTAACCAATTAAACTTTTAATTCAGTAAATTAAACAAATGGAACAGAGTTTATGCTAAAAAATCCAAGGCTAGTTAATTCGGTGTAACTCAATCATATTTGACATTTCAGGGTTTATCTATATTTGTTAAAACCAAACAACCAATTGCCAAAGACATTTGTTTAAAATGCACTGTACAATATACAATCACACATGACAATTTAGTCTACATCAAACATAGGGCCACACACAGCTTATTTTCTCAACCAATCAGACTGAAAAGCAGTCATCCAAAACTTACTGAGGTCACTGTCATAATATTTCCTCTATTATATTCCTTCCTAACTAAATATTGGTTCTGTGCTGTGCGAATTAAGTAAATATTTCTAGATTTATTGTAGATATCACAAAACCTTTTTAATAATGTTGAATGTACCTTGAATTTAAAGAAAAAACTATATGTACTTTAGTGTTGAGCATAAATACAGATCTATTAAATAAAATAAAACATAGATTTGTTTACATGATCAAGTTTTTTTGCATGTCATTTAAAAAGTATGGTGATTACCTGCCTTCACATGGACTAAGATATTTGAGTGTCTTGTGAGAAAGCTACAACCAATTTAATTTTTTTCAAACTTAATGTTTATTGTTCAATTGTAAATCACAAAGATCAGCCTAGTTTTTACTTGTAATACATGTTTCTTCAATTACATTCTTACCAGTTGTCTCCATCTCCCTCCTGACATGTTGGTAAAGGTTAATTGGTAAGAATAGTCTATTGTGAAAGAAAGCATTTTTCAGTTTTTGAGTAAAATTAACATAGCTTCAAAATTCTATAAGTTACAGAGTCTGTAATTAATTGAAGAAATTAAAAATTACTTTAAGACAGAAAACTGTTCAGTTCAGTAAATTGGGATTGTTAACATTTTGAATGGTTTAAAGCTAAAAGCATGATTTTCAGCATTGAAAAATTGTTAACAATTGAAAATATTTCTGTTCTTATATCTTGGATTTCTTATATTTTCCAGAGGGTGGCAGATTAGAAAATGAGTTAGCATACACAAAATCAACAATAGGTGTAGGGAGTGGAACAACAAATGAACTCATTATACAAACTCCTAAAGAAGGAGCAAATATATTAACACAGAATTCTTTACTGTTACATTTGGAGACCTTGTTAAAAGTAACAGAAATAGAAGTAGAGTTATTTGAAACGTAAGTAATTCATGTAAGACTATGTATTGTGTATGCAAGTACAGTACATGTATAAAAAAAATGCATTGTGTATGAGAAAGCTTCATAAATATTAAAAAAAATCTTTCACAAAGAACCTTATTATCTCTCTTTATAATGTAAAAAAATACAAGTAAAATTTCCCCTATTTATTTTAATTATTTTCATTTATTTAAAGCTTAAAATCATTGTTATTAAAAACTATTCTTCACTTGATCATATGTATTTTTTTATTGTTGCTAACAGTTAAGTGAAAGATTTTAGAGCTTTCCAACTTTATTGCAGAACATGGAAATTCTCCGACATATGTTATTTAGCAGAATTCCCTCAGTTTGATGACACCTATATAGATGATGTGAGTACACATTTTAGTGTTTCTAATTATCTCCCTTTGCTAAATACTGGAAAGTGGTAAATATATAGTTAGAAGCGAAAATTTGGATACAAATAGTGTTTAAAGAAAAATTGTAAGGTACTTGTTTGTATATTAATAGTATAAAAAATATGAAATAATTTCAAATATGTAAACAGTTAACCCATGATCTACATGTACTGCTCATTGATGCAAATGTCCTAATGTTTTTAGATGATACAAAAATTGACACCCTGTGTAATAATAACACCTCTGGATTGTTTTTGGGATGGAGCTAAAGTTTTAGGACCAAGTAATGCAGTATGGACTGATCTGTAAGTATTATAACATACAGCATTTTACATGGGTCATTAAAATTAAGTTGTCTTTATATTTTGTGAGGCAGTTTTGCTGGGATTAATATATAATGGTACCTTTTCATGTCGGTAATTGTGTTTATACTGGTTGTAAATTATATTTGGCCCTGATTTGAGAACAAATTCTCATACTAAACCAGAGTAAATTTGAGTGTAACCTTCAGTTTAGAAATCCATGTATTTATTCAGAGAGATTTATTATTTTTTGTTTTATGTCCAGCAAGCAATATTTCAGCTATATCAAGGATATTCAGGGAAAGAGTTAGCCAAATTTTGTTCTCGATAACTGTTATATCTGGGTTTTTTATGACAAGACAGAAATGCAAAAATGAACACTGTTGATTCTAAGGGAATTTTAATTTATGGTTTGAAAGGTTGATGATTTTGTAGAATGTTCATTGAGAATCACAGTATATATTACAGAAATGTAATTTCATTGGTATTGTAAATAATTTTGGTAAACACATTCGATACTACTACACTGTAGTACACTGTCTGATGAGTTTACAAAGCACTGACTGCTGAAAACTGTGTTACATATGCAAGAAGCTTGTTAACCTTATGTAACACTGAGGAAACTATCTGGCTTGGTTAATTATACCTCCTCATTTCTGGCATCTTTTAAGATAACAGTTGAATGATTAAATCTGACATTGGTAGCTCTCTGTCCAAAATTCCTGGCAACTTATTTATCAAACTGGGTGGTCAGGAGTGGAGAAAGTCATGTAGAATTGTGTGATCAACAATTTGCTGCTCAATAAAGATTAATTTAGAAGATAGAAATAAAATGTTTGTGGAATTTTTAATTGAATTGGGGGTAGAAATAGTAGGGCAATTTTCCAAAGAGATGATTAAAGTAGCAGTATATTTAGTGTATTATTGCTGTAGAGTAGTTTTCCATTATATTCTAGTAGTTACAGAAATACACTCAGAATGTTTCAGCAAAATATCTATATAACAGCATTTTCTGAAGGAATGTCTTCTGATTTATGTTCAGTCTTATAAACATTCACTTTTAAAATTTGGTAGGGTTAGACTTTTTGTTGAGGCACTTGGGAGACAAAAATGATTTTCCTCCTACTGGTTTTACATGCACATCTATCACAAGGATCAAAACTGACTAGAGTCATTTATCAAAAAATTGGATTTACATTTGTTCAGTACAATATGTGAAACGATATCTAGTGTTTGTAGAATGCTAAAATGCTGAGTTGTGTAAGGCAGACATAGACCATTATTTGGGGGTTTTGTACATTATAAGAAACTATTTTTGTTATTAAATATAAATATTTGAAACATTTGGAAGCTTCAGATGAGCTTACTGTATCAACAACAATGTTAACAACTAACTACACACAAAAAACATGTCTGCAAAATCTTTCCAATTTAAAAGAAACCTCATTATTTATATTCATTTACTGTAAAGTTCTGATGAAATCTGGATATTCAAGAAAAAAGAGAAAGTCTTTGATTCTGAAAGAAAATTAAATTGTTTACTTTTGTTATCAGAAGATGTTCTGTGATTATCTTCCACCATTAATCTGTAAGTTTGGTAAAATTAGATTTAACTGTAAATATGCTATAATGAATGAAACATGGTTAACTTGGAAAACTTGGAAGAAAATATCTTGTATAAATGCTGTAGGCATAATGATAACAAGTAAACTAAAGTGTGGGTGGTCGTTACACCTGTAGATTTCAGTTGGTCAGACTTGAAACATTTGTTGTTGTTTTTCAAATGAAGTTGATTTATTATTTATTCCAGTACAAAATGGTGATTATGACATATTATTCATTGACATTTATCAATAAAGATGTTCTCTTTTATCATATTTTAATAGGAAACATATTTAAATTTTTTTTTTACTTTGCCTTGATTTAGGCCACACAAAACTGCTAATTTGGTTAAAGAGGACTTGAATTTTGTTGACATTATTCTACAGGTCAAAATTTGTGTAGTTTAACAATATGTGTTCAGTAAAGAATATTTTATCAACATGTGTGGGTAGTATCAATTCTTGATTAATTTTTTAAATTTTTTAAAGCTACACCTTTAAATATGATGACAAACATGGGTATATGGCTCTGTTATTTTCTTTGGTCTTCATTTTACTTTAGTTTTGACTTCCCATATATTTAAACCCATGGGAGGGCTTATTATCCGTTTTTAAATCATATTATCATTTTCAAAAGAAGACAAAAATCAAATTATAGCTTATCTTATTACCAAATATTCTCAGTCTTTGTTTATAACAATAATATTTCAAATGTCATATATCTTATTCTTAGAGCATCATGTTGTAAAGAGGTGGATGCTATAAAAAATATGTTAGTATTATGTTGAGCAGTATATGTAAACGATCTGTATGCATGTTAAATTTAATATTTCATCTTTCAACTGTTAGGCATTTACCTCCCAACAATCAACAAGGGAGAGGGCATCATCTTTATATCATGTTTGACATGCAGGAGATCATTTTGTTTTCTATTTGTGGTTGTCTCCAGTGTTCTGATTACAGTTGTTTTTTGTAGGCCTTTGTCATTCCATTCATCGTTCTTTAAGTGATAAACTTCAACCTTTGTTAGAAACTTCTTTTGTTTTGTTGCAAAAATCTTTTAGGGATTTATTCCATTTTTTTTTATAAAAAGTAACTTTGAAGGATATCAACAGTATTGATTAAATTCTATTGATTATTCTATTAAATGAAAACAATTAATTCTTTCATTTTCAATTTTGGGTGTTTGGGATACTTGTTGCCTTGTAAGCTAAGATCAGTTCTTTCATCTGCCCTTCCTTTAAAATTACCAAAAAAATGAAAACAGTAATTTATGTAAAATTTAAACATAAAGTTGTTGTCTTTCTTCAAAGCTGTATAAAGAATTTTTCTAAAGATTTTCTTTGCTATAATTTACTTCAAGAAACAAGAAATTATTAAGATGATAAAGCATTAAGTAGACAAGAAAGCAATTAAAAAACCTCTTAACTCTAAATACTTTTGGAAAACACACTTGTATTAATTTTTGGCCTGCTGTTGAAATTATTCTTATTTTTCTTTTTTTTAAACTTTGACTATGATATCAACAACTAGAATTCATTTCTGTAAAGCAAGTTTATGGCATTTTGATTCTGCAGTTTAAAACTTGCCAAATGAAAGGCTCACATAAAGATTACTTTACAGTGAATATTTCATTCTCCATCACCAGAGATGAGGTTATTACAAAATCTATATTAAGAAGGTATTTTTTATTTTTGCAGACAAATGCCACCTTTAAGTTGGATAAGCCTAAATCCACAGACTTTATTACAGTATATTCAAGACAACTATAAAGAGAGAATCCCCAAAGTGGACTTGATGAGAGAAATCCTGAAACAGGTATATTTTAATACTGGATATATTTGTTGCCACAGACAGTTGTTCACTTTTGCAATCTGGTCCCTTTGACTCAATAAAACTTGCATGTAAAGGTAAATTAAAATTACTGTGCCCTTAATTTTATTGAAGAGTCACTAATCAGAATGTAAATGATGGATCCCTTCAAGTTTGATATTAGAGTTATCAGATAGAAGAGTTACCAGTCAACAGAAATAAACAGTATATCAATAAGTCCTTCCTGATTGGTAATTAACACCAGCATGTTTTACTAGATAAACAATATAAAATGAGAAGTTGTTTACATAGATAGTTGTAAGTTGTACTGGGAAAACTTTGGTATACTCATTCAAGGTGGTAAAAGCTTGCCATACCTGCATTAATTATGAATTAAAATGCAGATGGATTTTGTTCTACACTACTGTGTGGTATTTATACTGTCAGAAAGTTACATAACACGGAAACATGACAAATTATTTGTGAAAATGTTATCAATCAACCTCACACATAGAAAACATTAAATTTAAATTTCGTTAGGGTTGTACGGTTTTGTCTCATTATGTATTCAAGTAAATAGAAGATTTTTTTGTAAAGATTTTGTTTACAAATAAATAGAAGTTGGTTTTTTTTCAACTTTTAGGCTGGTGTTACGACTGGTTATCAGGAAAAGCCATGCTTAGATCCAACAGAAACAAAATGTCCTAATACAGCACCCAACAAGCACTCTGGAGAGGTATACATTTTTTTGTAAATTGTATATAATTCATGTTTAATAAGTGGAATGAAACAGTTCTGAACTTACATTAGGTTCACATATTTTTTCTCATTTAAATGTTTATTTAAACCAGTGAAACAGGTACATAAATCAAAGTACATGGGTTGGATTTGGAGAAAGTAGTATTAGCCCTTCATTTTTTATAGTTTTGTAATTTAGTTGTAATTTTGATCATTTTAATGGACAATAATGATTGAGATGACAAACCAATGAATGCCATAAAAAGTCTATTAAATAACATATAAGAACTTCAATTGTACATCATGTTTATTCAATGTTAATATCAAAAATGAATGGCTGCTGAATGGTTTATAGGGAAAGATTCCAACTATTGTTAAGGACCTGTAGTAAATTTAGCAAAGACAAAGATTATTCTTAAATTGAGTAAAATGTAGCTGCCGGGCAACATTAAATCAAACCATTCATTTCTAAAGTATCTTTAGATGTGTAGTGAAATCTGTGTCAACCTGTTGACCCCTTTTACATCTTTAGCATGAAAATAGGTAAACTATCACAGAACACGGACTCATATCTTGATTTTGATAACATGAACAATCAGTGCAGACTTAAAACATTTGTCAAAAAGGTTCGATAATGAAGACAGTATTCATTCTGAGTCCCCCATGCCTGTAATTATGATCTCTTCATTGAATCAGTCCACACTTAATTGGATAAACTCATTGAGACTACGACACAATAAGGCTTTAATTTCCACTTTTTTATGGTTAAACTCTTTGAACATTGAACCGACCCTTGGTTTATGGATGATCATTGTGACTTTTTATGTACATTCAACACCCAAAATGTTTTTTAAAAGTTTCAACAATTCTATAAGCAAGGAATGTTCAAAAGTTATTGACTTGCCGATCAAATTACATTGGGTGTAATTAAGACGGTCAAACCTACAGCTACGTTTTATCTCCATTTTGATCATGAAACATACACCCAAAAAAATTTGACTGATCAAAATTACAACACAATAGATATCAGAACAAAGATTGAACAAATTGTGGATGAATAGGGTCTGTTTAATGACTGACAATTTCACATTTTTTTTTTAAAGAAAACTTTACTTGGCTGTTGATATTAAAGTTCCATGTATGATATTTAAATTCAAATATGCTTTTTAATATTTCTTTTAAATAGCAAGTCATTGTAGAATTATTTTATGAATGAACATTTCATTTGATTTATTAATAAATGTAAATAATACAGTTAGAAAAAAGCATGACTTTGAAATACTATCAGTAAAGAGACTTGTACTGGAGGTCTATGTGTCATATCAAATTAAAGTACTAGTATATTTTGTATATTGATTTGGTGAAATATGTGAACATTACCATTTTGAAATAAAGTGTTTTCAAATTTGAAGGGAAAGGTTGGTACAAACATTAATAGACAATATTTTTTCCAAATCACAGGTAGTTGAAAATATTTGTCTTATTTTTTATTTAGTATATAGTCAAAAGTAAGAGTTCAACATGAAGAGATTTGCTTGTTTGCTAAAGTTGTGAAAATATATTATAAATTTTAAAATGCCAAAAAATATGTAAATTTGATTACAGATCCCTGATATTGGAGCAGAGTTAACAAATGGTTGTAATGGGTTTGCAGCAAATTTAATGCATTGGCATGAAGATCTTATAGTTGGTGGGGCCAAGAAAAATAAGACTGGCCATATTGTTAGGTAGGTCAAGAGAGAATGATGATATAATTGATGTTGGCATAAAGTGTGGGTTGCAGTTACAAATATTTACCATTCTTGCCAAATTACAAGTGTTTTAAAAAGTTAAGCTTGTAATGAAAGTATCAGTTTGATTTTTGTGTTTACTATTTACCTTGCAAGATTTAGATTTATGTTTTTTCTTTACTGAAAAAATATGTAAATATTTTTAACAGATTTTTAAGTTTAAAAGGGTCTTTAAAAAAATAAATGTAATGCGGGTCAGGAAGTTAAAAATAATTTAAGTGTAACTGATTATCCTAGTAAGAATGTTGATCAGATTCATGAAGTATTAAGACTCTATTGTTAGTGTGACAGTAGCTGTAAATGATGAGTTCTTACTATTGAATAATCAGTACACAGATCTCTTCACATGAAGTGCAAACCATTGAATTTACTATTAAAATCTCCTTTATAGTGTACCTCAACTGAATTTTAGATTGACCCAATCTTTAATCATATTTTAATGGAAAACATTCTATTAATAAAGAAAAATGAATAAATATTATAAATTGTGTAAGATTTATTCAGAAAATAATATTTTAAAAAATGGACCAGATAATCCAATGATTATGATGTGCATATGAAAAAAAAATGTGTGGAATAGTTTAGGTTATTTTTTTTTAAATAAATGTAAATAGTATAAATCATTTCTTTCTAGATGTGTTTTAATGTCATAAAATATTCATGCATCATGTCAAATTTGAAAGGAGTCAGCAAGTTCAATTATGACAATGTTTAAAAATTTAATATGTTGTCTTGCAAAAACATTTTATTTATTTATACTTATGTGTTTTTACAGAGCTGAAGCTTTACAATCAGTGGTAAAGCTGATGGCAGAGAAATCAATGTATGAATATTGGCAAGACACATATAAAACACATAGTTTGGAATGGAGTCAAGACAAAGCTAAGAAAGTCTTAGAAGCATGGCATAGAAAGTTCATAAATGTAAGTTAACTCCCATTTTTAAGTCTCACAGAAGGTCTTTCTGCATTTAAGCAGATAATAGTTATATAGCCAGTCAAAATTGACTGAGTTAATAGAGTACATGTACTAAATTAAGCTCACTTGGTAATAGGGCTGGCTAGCAATACTGAGATCCAGGGTTCAATCCCCAATTCGTTATTTCATGCTCTACCCTTACATAAGAATAAAAATAGTTGCAAGTCATTCAAAAATTTAAAAAAGTTGTTATTCTACAGAATTTAAAATAAAATAACCTGACAGATTTTGTTATAATTATAGGTTGTGTATGGGATGTCTGGAACACAGAACAGTTCAGATTCTGTGTATGGTTTTACTACTACCTCATTAATGGACATTATGAAAGAGTTTTCTAATGTTAGTGTTGTCAGGATTGCCTTTGGTTACATTCTGATGGTGAGTTATTACTGTTTTCATAAAAAACAGCATTTAACAATTAACAATTATTAAACAACCACGTAATGTATAATATTTTAGGACTATTTTCTGGTCCATTTCTTTTAATAAATCTCTCCAAGAGACATTTTTATCAGTTTTATTCCATTCTATAGATCCTTGTAAGATGAAGCTTTCTTTAAATTTTCCTATTGTTTTCTTTGCAGATTGTATATGCATGTGTCTCCCTCTTGAAGTGGAACAATGCTGTGCAGTCACAGAGTGGTATCGGTATTGCAGGAGTGCTGTTGGTAGCATTATCAGTGGCGGCAGGTTTAGGTATTTGTTGTGTTCTAGGTATACCTTTTAATGCTGCCACCACACAAATTTTACCGTTCCTGGCATTAGGATTAGGAGTCGATGATATGTTCCTTATTGCTCATACTTACTCAGAAAATGCAGATAGAAAAAATATTCCTTTACATGTAAGTATAACATTAGACAACCACTTTGTGACTCATCCAAGCAAAGATATTATAGAATTTTATTCATTATTTTATAAAATACTTAATTGAAAAAACCCATGTGAAATGAATACAAGATTTATGAATTTAGTATTTAGTTTTATTTTTTCTTTATTTTACATTACTGTTTTAAATTACTAACGAGTTTTTATTTTATGTTATAGGAGCAGACAGGTGAATGTCTGAAGAGAACAGGAGTGACAGTGTTTTTGACATCTTTCAATAACATGATGGCCTTCTTCACAGCAGCAATAATCCCAATACCAGCACTTAGGGCATTCTCTTTACAGGTATGCTAATACATGGTAAATAGATCTCTAAAAATAACATCAGCTATGCATGAACTTCCTGCACTCAGTTTAATTACAAGTTTAAAATTTACCTCTCGGTTTTGTTTGACATTTATCTTCTTGATGCATTTTAAATTGAATGTAGGTCATGCCATTATTATATAAGTGACGGTTGCCTCTTTTCTATTGCAGGCAGCTATTTTGATCCTGTTTAATTTAGCAACTATAGTTCTAGTCTACCCAGCTATATGTAGTATGGATTTACAGAGAAAAGATGATAAGCGCATTGATATTTTTTGTTGTTTTCAAAGGTAAGCTCTATTCTTATATCCCTGTGTTTATATTAGTCTAATTAATATAGTTTTGAAGTAATACACTTGCCTTGTGAAAGTACATGTGTTAAAATGTTATTTATTGGAACGTCAAAGCAGTTGATATCATGTTTCTTATATTTTTTTCCAGTTTTGCAGACACGAAAAACTTGGTTATGGAGCTGCAACCACGACATGATTACCAGCTACACGAACAGAGTCCACCCCCTAGTTACAGTCCCCCACAGTACAGTCATAGTCCTCCACCAAGCTATGCCTCTACTGTACTTCATAATACAGTGGCCCAGACAGCACCAGATGGTATACATACTGTCACAAGTCTAGCTCCAAACGAGGGTGTCTTTTGTCCTAGAGGACAGCTTGCTTCAGGTAAATATTTATTGTGAATTTTACCACTTGGTGTTTTAAAGAATACTGGAAATTATATTTTTCAGTGTATTACATTTAGTATGAATATTAGTCTAGTTTATTATTTGTAACATCAGCACTAAGAACCTAAATTGATACTGTGTTAAAAATATCATCTGCTTCATTTCCACAATAAATTTACAAATTATTTTGTATGTAGAAACATTAAATATGTTTTCAGCTTTAACCAAGTACACATTTATATTTATCCTTGTAGACTTGTCTACATCATCATCAAGGCAATGTTTGACACAAGATGAGAGTATATCATGTAGACAAACCTTTGCCATGGCTCAGAAGAAATGTCTCACAACAACTTTTACTTCACTTGCAACACAGCATTATGTACCTTTCTTACAGAAAAAGTGGGTCAAGGTAAGAATATGTGAGGATGTAGTAGGTATATACAAAAATAAAATTTTCAGAATTAAGAACAAGACTTTTTTATGAACTTTCTAGTACATTTGTTACCATACATTTTAATTGGGTATTGCTAAAATTTTGTGAGACAAAGGCCATTATTATACCTTACTTATACATACTTTAATACAACAGTTGGGTTGTTTTTCAAAAATTTTCTATGAAAGCAGACAACTTCGAGTTACGGGTAGGACAATACAATTGTCAACTGGTCGACAAACTATTGTTTATGTCGTAATGACAATCTGACAAATGATTTGTATATTTTAAACCAGAAATTAAGTTGTTTTCTGCCAGCCATTTAGAAAAAAAAGGCAAGAGAAAACAGATATCATCGCCTTTCAGATACACAAAAAAATATGTTTTAGTAGTATTCATATAGTAAAACAATTGTTGCCTCCTTACAAAGTAAATATTCAAATTGTTCAACCTTTATAGTTGTCTTCCCTTGGGTAGAGCTGTCGGTAAGACAATCCACCTCAGGTAAAGAATTTTAATGTTCACCTTGTATGGAGGTAACAATTCCAAATGGCTTACCTGTGCAAAAATTATGGCTACCAAAGTCATGACTTCAAGAAGTAAATAAAGACACCGTTTATTGCTTCAACTTGAAGATAATTTATCATGTTGTATCTACATTTTTTCAAATACAACAAAGTTTTCACCAAACACAATTCTGATATATGAGCATTTGTTTTACTGCACTTTAGGAAATCTATGAGTATTACCATTGAACAAAGAAGTATTTTGTTTTTAAATAATAATAATTTTTATTTAAAATGACTGTTTCTTGGCACCTGAACCTGTTGCAATGAAACAAATACAAAGTACAAGCATATGCCTAGGTAAACTGACACCTGGCTTTATAAAAGGAACAGTGATGCATATAATTTTCTCAAAGTAACCAAGTATCATTTTGGTAAACAATCAAGATGACTTACACTCTACAGTAGGGCTACTGTACTGTTGTCAGAATGCATGGTCTATTTCTTAATGTGGACTCATCCAAGCATGCATTATTCTATAAATTATGACCATATTAATTTATGAATATACTTGCAAATCAGAACTGAGAAACTTGCATTAAAACATTGGTTTCCTAGGGTTAGACTTTGAACAGTTGATTTACTTGTTTTACTTAATTAAGTCATAAAAAGAAAGCTATTTAAAAAATGTGTTTTATAAAGATAATATTTGAATAATTTTCAGGTTTTTTCCATCCTTGGATCTTTAGTTCTTTTGTTTATTGGTATATATGGCACTGTCCAAGTGAAGGATGGTTTAGACTTAACCGATGTTGTACCAAAGAATACTAAAGAACACAAATTCTTGCAAGCACAGTCCAAGTACTTCGGTTATTACAATGTGTTTATGGTTACAAAGGTGAGTAATTGGTAATAGGTTCAGATATTAAAATAGAGTTTTTATGAAAGTCTTCTGAAATCTATTGATCTATAATGCATAGAGACACATTTATAATAATTGTATATATCCAGTAGTTAATTGAGATCATGCATATAATAATCTTCTTGTTTTCAATTCAATCAAAATGTTAATGTTTGTTGATACCTGTAGCACATATTATATTACAATGTAACACATTTTTAGGACGGATTTGATTATCCTAATAACCAGAAATTATTAAGAGACTACCACAGAGCTTTCCAAACTGTTGACAACATTGTCAGGAGACAAGATGGATCTATGCCAGAGTTCTGGTTAGATATGTTCAGAGACTGGCTAAAAGGTATGTTATAATCAAACACAAGTATTTTTCAGTTTGAGAGACTGGGCAGTAATCTTCTAATTTGCATAAATTTACATTTTGAAATAGTGACAATTGTAAAGTTTCAATATTAATTTTTGTTCAAAGTCTGGAACTGTTCATTATAAACATAGCTTGTTTGCAAGTCTATCAATTGATTCTTTATTTTAAAGAGATTTTTGGTATATTTATTATAGATATCCAGCAAGTCTTTGAGACAGAGTTGTCAGAGAACAGGGTATATGTTGATGGCTGGTATTATAATGCTTCAGACAAAGCTATTCTTGGCTACAAATTGTTGTTACAGACTGGCAACTTGGACAATCCTATAGATAAAACTAAGGTAAAAAACTGAAAATAATGTTTTTTGAAATAAATCATTTTTATGGTCATTACAAATGGCCAAGTGTGCTCAGATTTTTAAGATATTTTACTTTAAATACCCAATAGATAAAGGAAAAGAGATTTGGTGACATTTTAAAAAACTGAGTGATGTATTCAGTCACCTAAATTAAAGTTTTTATTCCTTAACTTTCAAAATATCAATATTTGTGTAATTTCAGGTTTTGAAGAATAAATTGGTGAATGATGATGGAGTTATAAACAAACAGGCTTTCTATAACTACCTAACAGCCTGGGTATCAAATGATGCCATGACATATGCTGCTTCTATGGCCGATTTCCATCCTGTGCCAACAAAGTGGATTCTTGATTCATATGATGTTTATGATCATAAAAGTGAGTTGTTCTTTCCTTTCTTTTCTTTCTTTATTTTTTGAGTGGTGGAGGGGGAATATTTAAAATGTAAACAATCTGGCATTCTGAAGCAAATACAAACATCATTTTACTTAAAATGAAATTGAAATATAACATATTTACCAAATGTATTGTAATTATTTAGTTTCTTTTGTTTTTTCCAGTACCAAAAGCTCAGCCTCTAGTATATGCACAGATTCCATTTTACCTAACTAACCTGTCAACAACAGAAGCTATCCTGGAAACAATAAAGGTTGGTATTCATCTAAGGCACACATCTGTACAATCTTTGTAACAGTTGTTGTTGCAAGCTTTAGCAGTAAAATTCATTTAAAAACCTTGGTTTTTTTTTAAGAAAAATTTCTGTAATCATTTTGAATCATATTACTTTATGTATTTCAGGCAATGCGGTCTATCTGTGATGCCTACTCTGATCGTGGATTACCTAATTATCCCAATGGAATCCCATTCACCTTTTGGGAGCAGTATATAAAGCTACGTCTATACCTTTCTCTGTCAATCTTGTGTATTCTGATTGTTACCTTCATTGTCGTGACAATAGTACTGATGAACCCTTGGCTAGCCAGTGTAATTGTAAGTATAGGCAAGAAAAAGATCTGGCCATGTTTTAGTTAACTTGTACTAAATACCTAACAGAGCTGCATATAGAAGATATCCTTTTTACTAATTGGGTCTATAATTTTTAAGATTTAGTAATAGATAAGTACAATTTGTAAGAAAAAATTGTGACAGACCTGGAAATTTTGAATATCAACAACTTTGTTTAATTTAATTACATCATGTACATGTATTTAACTTGGACATTTTTCAAAAGAAATCAAATAAAGTAATACTGTATTGTGTTTACAGGTTGTTGTTTTGACAGTAATTATTGTAGAACTGTTTGGATTAATGGGATTATGTGATATCAAACTAAGTGCTGTCCCAGCAGTTATTCTGATCATTACGGCTGGTATTGGAGTTGAGTTTACCGTCCATATTTCTGTGGTAAGTTTACGTTTGTAAAAGAAAAAGTAAAAATTTAAAGATCAGAGAAATGTTATGTTAAATTTTTTGCAGTTATTTATTTGCTGTTTAATGTTAAACAACAATTATGATATTGATACAAGTTATTTAATTTATAAATTTTGAAACATACTATGACTATCTTTATTATAAAATAACATAAATGTCTGATGTTGGAAGAGAATCGGAATTTATTGGACAATAGTTAAAAATAAATACTTTCTGTTTATTTATCCACTTAAATAAAGAAAATTGTTGTATTTCAGGGATTTTTAACTGCTATAGGATCTAGGAACAAAAGAATGGCTTTGTCTTTACAACATACCTTTGCTCCAGTGGTTCATGGAGCCATATCTACATTACTGGGAATTATAATGCTGGCTGGTGCAGAGTTTGACTTCATTGTAAAGTAAGTTTCTATTTTCTCTCGTCTAACATTATATTTAGAAAAGAGGGTGAAGTACATAATCCGTTCTGTAACTTGGTCAACATTCTTTCATAGAAACAGGTCAGTCACATATATCTAACTAAAATCTGTGTAAATATTTTTTTTTTAATGTTTCATCTTTGATTACATCTACCACCATTAGGCATTTACATCTTGCAGTGTTAAATGCAGCATATGGTTGGATTAAGATTCTTTCAATATGGAGATACATGACTTTAATGCACTGAAGATGAACAAAATTTAGTCAAAACGAGCAATCAAAAAGCTATTATCTACTTGAATGTGTTATGATAAAAAGCAAAAACACTGAAAATTGTCAGACATCCGTCTTTTCTTATGGATGTGGAACAATCTCAAATTGAAGATTTTGTGCTGGAAAGCATAACCTATAACTAACTAGTTTAAACAACCACATGTTTTATGTGACTTTTCCAAACCAGTGGTTTATGTCCTTGTATTGGTCAATTCTAGTTTTTGTTTTTCATAATTTTTTGTAGATTTTTTTTCTGTCATGTAGTGATTTATTGAAGTTTGTGTGTGTTATATCTCCTCTTTATACCTATATATTATCATTACTGTCGTCTGCAGAATCAAAGATGCTTGATTTTTAAATCAGTAGTCTGATGATCTTATGTTTTTACATTATGAAAATTAACCATGATATAGATTCAATGGCTTCCATTTATCTAAACTTATTGGCACCATAATTTCTACTGCTATTAATTATACCCCCACTCCTCATAAGGGACAAGAGGTGTACTGTTTTCAGTCTATGTGTGAGTCTGTCTATAACCATTTTTGTCACATTTTGATATTACTAGACCCTATTTATGTTCAGAAATATTTTAATTCTTAATCTTTTTTGGTATTTCTAATGTTAAATACATTGTTCTTGTTTTTTTTTCGTTTCAACTTACATAACTGTCCTACATTATCAGACATTTATAAGGTCGTCAACAATGAAGTTGAATAACACAACAGGCGTTAACGGCAAACACAGAAATAGAGTCCAAGAAGAATAGAGTTTTATTGACTTACTTCAAACTAAGCATACAAAAAACCTTTCATTTTTTTGTCGCATGTATTCAAAAGACTGGTGACACCTAATTTTAATATCTGTGAGGTCTTCTAACACTCAATAAAATATACAAATGAAAGAGATTACTAATTTTACATGTGTATATTACCTGTTTTTTTTTTTTTTGACAGTTTATTTTTGAATCAAATAATTTTCAATTGAGAAGTTTTTCGGCAATAAGAATGTAATAAAATTTTGATGATGGGATAAATTTTACCATTTCTTTGTTGATTGATCACAGGTAATTTGACGGATCAAAGACACCTTTCATATATACTTGTTATTTCAATTCAGTTTTAAACCCTGTCTCTGAGAAAAAGGAAAAACTAATGCACCCTGTATTAGAATATCTCATATTAGGAAATCACACAAGCTTTATTAAGATGTTTGAAGCCTTATGTGATTAATTAAATTTTACTCTATTGCTCTAATCATTTGTGAAGGCAATACAGTAGGACAAAGGGACAATTGTGACAAAATCAGTCAACCGTGTAACATCAAACTTGTCCTTGGTTATTTCGCTCAGTGGTAATTACTTACAGACCACCCAAAATCTCTTACAAAGTTTCTCAACCATATACAGGTTATTCTGTAGCCATAAAACTTTAAACCATTTAACCTCATAACTTCCCCAAATATTTCTTAATCCGTCTGTTACATCTTTTGATATTATACTTTTTTGTCACTTTATTAAATGAAGTTGAAATTAGATTGAAATATCCATAAGAATGAATACTAAATATGTGTAGACGCAAAAAGAAGCCGAGTGGCGCTAGCATTTGATAAGGACACCTGATTGGGTGAACTAATATGAATGGTGTACAAATACAGACATTTTTTCACTAGTATATGAAATAGCTTATCTTTTGGCTGTCATGACTCAGCTTGTCACATTTGATTGGATTAAAAAATCCCAAAAGTGAATGAAAGGATAGTGATCTTATATAATTACTGACAATCAACAGTTTATATTTGTGGACTACTTTTCTATACAATACACTTTTACACCAAAAATATTCAGTTAAATAAAGAAAAATAAAGTCTTCAAATTTCTTTTCACCTATACTTGTTTATGTCCTGTTGGATGCTAAACATCATAACATCATTTTATCCATAAATTTATTTTAATACAAGTACAAGTATTATGACTTTTCATCAAAGGTTATATTTCTAATTTTAATTTAAGTCTTTATTGGGAAATTTAACTTTATTTTACATATTTATAGAGTGATTCTTTCTATCTGAAAGTCGTGATTGTGAGGTGCATGTATTTACAGATTTTTTTTAGAGAGAAACTTTAAAATTCCCGATTTTGAATGACTTTCACATATAGAAAACCTTTAAAATATTTTATTGCCTACAAATTTTATGAATCTGTCAAGACTTAAATTCGTGATAAATGTACTTGGTCCACCTGATAAGACACTTTAAAATTTTTGAATTGAAAGGAATATGTTCCTATTGAACACTTACATGCGATAGATTTTTTTATTGTGCACATATTAAACATAGACAATTTTCCATCACCAGACAAGCCTAACAAACTGTATAAGATATGTGTGGCCATATGTGCTTGTTCCCTTTGAAGTATTTTATGTGTACCCCTGTTTTATTTGTGGAGGAATCTGGCTATAACATAAATATGTTTTATACTGCCTGGTGGTGAAGTAGTCCTGTTTCGTTATTTTATGTGGTAAAATCAAGTGGTTTTATGGATATAAAGTTTTTTATATCTTAGTTGGACTGTGTTAAAGTTATGGACGGTCTGTCTTTATTGGACCACACAGGAACAAATTGTATTCATGAAAGGTTAAGATGGAAATGAAATTACCATGAATTTACATTGCATTTAAACAGATGGGATTTTCTCCATCAAATCAAAAAAGTAATTTGTTTATTCAACATCTGCAGAAGTTGCACATTACATTTTGATGATAAACTTAATGCTGGTTTCTTCTGTTTCTACCTTCTGAACACAGACTTTCAACTTTACCTGGAGGTCTTTGTTTTTATTGAATTAATGTTTAATCAATTATTACTAACTTAACTTAATTGATCGAATTAGATCAATTACAGGTATATTTTATGTTTCTGGTTTATGGGAATCTTCAGTGCATTTAATAAATGTTTAAATTATATTTTTGTATGCTTGTTTTCAACAAAATTGACAGAAAACTTAATAATAAATTCATAATGATGTACAACACTGAATATCTAAGTGCATCTCAAGTAACATATGTTAATCTGGCATCCAAGTAATGCTGAGTCTGATTGGACATCAAATATTGCAAATATTGAATTTTTTTGCAATTGCATACAAGTTTCTTGTGTTTAAAAACAATAACTTCAGGTCTCGTTTGCCGGAGAATAAGATAACTTGTATCTTGTATATATTGGTCAAGTTACCAACAACAATCCTAACTTTTACTGGCAAGAAAAAACATTTACTGCTAATGCAATCTAATCAAAAATGGTAATTTGCGGGGACACTTTTATAATTAAAATGCATGAAAGACTAACTACTGACACAAGTGACAATAATTTATATTTGTAATTAAGTCTTTAGTTATGATTTTGGGGGAATTTTTAGATTTTTGTTAGAATTTACCTGAATTATAAATGATGTATTAGATTAAGTAATTAAAATAACTGTATTCTATAATGATTTATAATTGGTTTGTGACCATAGAAAGAATTTTGTAGCTTTAAAATTTTTTATTAAGTGTGAAAAAAAAATTCTGTAGCTGCTTTTTATATATAATTTGAAAATTAAAGGTTATGACTCATAAATGTGTTTTCACCTTATTTTGTTAACACAATAAATATAATCATACAGGTCGTGGTTGAAGAATAATGAAATACATTATCTTTATTTTATTTCCACCTGTGTGGAAGGGTCATAAAATCAGAGGTGGTCACTAACTTTGACATTGTGTTAATGTTGACTGGCTAGCACAGGTGACTGATGCCCTGAGGATCAGGCCGGATATACATACTTCACATTAATTACCAAGAACACATAGTTTACAATGGACATGTTAAAAGCCAATTAGTTTACCTTTCTGGTATCATGTCAGATAGAAATGTATGAGATCACCACGGAGAACAATTTTTTAAATAAGCCTGAATTAACAAAGTTGACCTACCATATCTGTATGCTATTTTGACAAATTTTAATGGATGAGATGTGGTACACAAATTTTTGTCTAACAATGAAAATAATTTTAAACAATTAACACCTAAAAAATTTAAATTGCAATCTTATCAAAAAACTATGTGACAAAATGCTACAATCTATATGTTGTCATCATCCATACCAAACCCTTAAATTTCCTTTGTTCAAAAAAAATAAAAATAAAAATTATGAATCAAATTTTGTAAACGGTTTCCAGTGGTTGTCTCTAAATTATTAAAAATGTGCATTACACATAGATGATAATGTTTATAAGATGTAATTTGCAATGATTTAGATCCAGTAGCATATTGACTAGGGTGGTCCACAGATCATAAGTATTTTCATAATCTGTAGTTGAATTATTCATTTTAATCAACAATCTGATAGAGGGCGTTTGGCAGTGTGCCAGCATATGATGCGATTTGGATGGCATTTAATATTGTACTGTGTAAAGTAATGTGTGGTCTGTTTATACTAGAATCCTTCATGGTCTATATCAATGTCAGAACTAGCTCTTAACACACTTTTTAATGTCTTAAAAATGTTGCCTTCAAATTCTGATGGAATAGAGGTTCTCTGAAGGGAAAATTCTATTCAATATGTATTATAAGATATGTAATGCTTGATTTAGATGAGGGATAATAAAGTTTTCTTTCACCTACAGTATTTATTGTTACCATTTGTATGTAGATTTGATGTGTTTTTCGCTACATTAACCCTTACTACATAGATGTTACATTTAAATGGTGACCTTGGTGTATTAATGGAAACATAAAAATATATTATACAGTTCTCTTTCAACCTACAAGAATGTGTTTTTTAAGTACAGTGTACAAAATCTTATTATACAAGTAGGAATTTCTTAGTTTTAATTAACAGTACTTCTCTAATTATTTCTTTTCTAATTCCATTTGAACTGTTTACCATTAGAACACATAACTAATCTGCACAGGTATTTTATTTTAAACCTTCTTTTAAACTGTTGTTATTTTATCTGGCTTAGATTGTTTGTTTTAGATTTATGAGTGATTTATTTGTTCTTTGTGGTAAGGAAGACAGAGGTCCATATTTAGTAAAAATTATAAAACGCATTTATAGACTTCTCTCATGTGCATGTTATTTAAAATTTAAAAAATTCAAAACAACATAATTAATCAAATTTTTATGTTTTTTTCTTTTCAGATATTTTTTCAATGTTCTTGCTGGACTGGTAGTAATTGGTCTATTAAATGGTTTGGTGGTACTTCCAGTACTTTTGTCTATCCTGGGACCAAGAGGAGAGGTAATTATTTTTTCCACTACTGTTAATTCATGACAGATTTCCAGTAAGTAATTATTGTTCGATTTTCAGTAATCTCATTGTAGTTTGTATTGATCTAAATGATCTAGGCACAGTCGATTGATCTACATGATCTAGCTATATTAGCTTGTATTGTTTTAAATGATCTAGGCACAGTTGTTTGTATTTACATATTTGCATTTTGTAATTTTATTGAACATTATGTATTGCAAATTGCTATCTTTTAATAATAGGTAAGACCTAAGGACAATGGAGACAGACTACCAACACCTTCTCCAGAACCTTCACCAAAACCAAAGAAGAAGCCTGTTAAGGCAACCAGAAGCAGCAGACGTTTGTATCCACGTATACCATCTGAAATTTCCCTGACAACCATATCAGAGGAGCCTACACAGTATTCATCACATGAAATAGTAGTAGAACCAGAAGTCATTGTAGAAACCACTACTGTTCCCATGACTGGAGCTCAATATAGTTCTAACAGCAGTAGAAATGTAAGAATTTCTTTAACTTTCTTTCAAGGATGTAAAATGTAATGTACCAGTGATTATTTCACTGTTTATATGTGAATATAACAGCTAATTATGAAATGATGAAAGTCAAACCTATTGCTATTAATATATTATTACTTTGTTTTTGCTGAAACATTGTCTTCTGAAATATTTAACATATTTCACATTTTTGTGTTCTAAAAACATTTTGCCCACATGAAAATAAAACTGGCCAAATTTCTATGTTTTTTATAATTTATTTTTGTTTTAATCTTCAGAGTACACCACCAGCTTCTTTAACATCAACACCACCTTCAAGACATGTTACCAGGGTAACTGCTCATGCTACAGTCAAAGTAGAAGTTCATACACCTATTCCAGGTAAGGGAGCTAATTTTATCCAAAAACCAATTATGTATAAGGGAGATAATTTGAGGATTATTCATTTTAGAAATATCTTGATTACTTAAATTACATTTGTTTCATTTTCTGCTTCATTAACTATAAAAACAGTAAAACTCAAAATTGTTTGTATTTTGCATGTTCTATAAATAACAACATGTGTTTAAAAATAGATTCTAGGTGAATTGGAAAAACAGCATCATAGAAATTAATGATCTTTTTTTTAAATTTTGTATACAAATAATTAATAAACAGCTAAAATGAAATCATACGATTTATTTGAATGTTGTTTTTTACTTTTTATCAGGTGCAGTTCACAGTGTAGACCATGATCATGTATATAAAAGTAAACGGTGGAAAGAATTGGACAATTCAGACTCAGACTCTTGTTCAAATTCCTAGCAGGTAAAATATTAACATGGCATTCATCTTTTATTTTAGGTTTTGATTTTTTTATTCATTATAAATAAAGTTTTGATTCTGTCTGAAATCAGAGGTTCATTTTTAATTAATTTAAAAAATTAGTTTTGACTTTTCTGTATAGTTGTCAGTTTTCTGCTTTTTTCATTTTGACAATTATTGTAATAATTCTCTGCTTATACTTACAAATAAATCATTTTTTTTCCAGACTTAAGTGCTACTAGACAGTGATGGTGCTATTTATTATTTATACAGTATTTTATGGTTGTGTGTTTGGCTGCCTGTGTGTATGTGTGATCATCCATGACACAAAACATTTCTATATGGCGGCTTAAGGCCAGTTTTCACTCAGGAACAATGTTTGTATCAATCAGTAGATGGGACGGCTGACTACGGGTATTCTTTCACGGGATCTATTCTTCATCGTTTTCAGGGCTGAGTTGTGATTTAGTATTTATTTGTATTGAACAAGGGGAAGCAACTCTTGTTTATGTTAAGCATTGTTTTATGTTACTGGTGTACAAATTTTTTGTTTTGTAAGATATTGTAATTAGATAATTATTATGAACTGTAAATATGTTATTGATGTAAAAAATAATTGTTAAATTCTGTTGACTGTTAAATCATTACCATCATTTACATTTTTGGAGATGAAATCTCGTAACATTTTACCTAATCCCTCATATGGTATGATCATTGTTCTCAAGTATAGTATTAGAGTTTCCCAGCATTATATTCTGTATTCATACCTCTTGTTGGTCTTCAGATAAGCTCAGGGTATCTGAACTCTATTTTATGCCATTTTGTATTTCATTTCAATAGAAATCTGAAAACATAGGTTGTATAATTTATTATATAGCAATCTTGCTAAATAAAGAACAGTGTATATAGCTACCCTTCGAATCATGCCCTCCTGTAAAACCACCTGATAATTTATAACATATTACATTGTATATATCATTAAGTGTTGTTCTCATGTAGATGATGGTAAGACAAATTTCCAAAGTTTTCCAAATCAAATTAATGTTGGTATCCAAACACAAATCTGTTTAATGAACATAAATATTATGTAGTTTAATTTTCCAGCTTGGCTTAATTACACACCATTGTAGGTAACTAAGACAAAGTTGTCTTCTCTTTGAAGTAAGATTAATTGTTATAACAGTTATTTTAATTTATCTGACATTCCATTTCCGTTTCATCCGTATTTTTATAGAAATTTTCCTCATCCTTAATTTAGTTTTTATATAATTGTAACAAAATTTAGAAGACATTGTGACCTACATTTCTGATACCAATATTTGTTTTGATGAGGATATGTTGTAAGAATGCCAAAGATTTTAATGAAGTATTTGTGTAGTTCTCAGGCCAATAGTAGAGTTTGTTAGTCCCTTGTCTATCTCTTTGTGAGAAATCCTTCCTTTCTCCTCTCATTTAACTTTTTAAATGTCATTTGTTTGGTAGCCTACATTTTTCAAGAATTTGTTTATTTTTAAGTTAAGATAATTAACACTTGTTAATGTGCTGAATCATCATGTTAAAAGTGAAATCTTTAAAAAAATTTATTTAATATTCAGATTATTTATTGTATGTATAATTCTTGAAAGCAGCAATTTGCATTTACTATCAGTGCCTTTGGAAGTTTTATATATTAAACAGTACAGATTCTTGTAAATGCTAAATATCATGGTCATTATTTACAAAAAGTGCTTTTATATATAGTTGAACTTCATAAAATTCCAATCATTCTAATGATAATTGAGACCTGTATATCAGGTGTCAAAAACTCGGCTAGAGTATTTAGTAATGGTGCGAAAGCTTTAAAGTATTTATTTGTAATGACATTTTGTTGTTAGTATTGAGTGTGAGAGAGGTGCTGACTAAATATAGCTTTATTGATATTCAAACTACTAAGTTTAACAAATCTGTTTACTAATTAAACAGCTCAGATTCTGTTTTGATTTTCACTGTATAGCAGGAAATGTACATTGTAAACTGTAAGACACATCAATTTACTATCAAATAAGTCACACAAATTTTGAAATTTCGTTGGATTTTGGTGCTTTACATTTTTTGTCTAATATCAATATAATGTTAGTATGGAAAATAATTTGGGAGTGTGTGAGTACGCTAGAACGAATGTTTGTTTGTATTATTTGTTTTGGTTTAAGTGAAGTTTTATTTTCAATACATGGTACTATAATATCCAAAACAAATTGTGCAGGTATTTTACATTAATTGTTCTGGTTTTTGTTCATATCTTTTTGTAATACTGTTGCATTTTAAAAAAAACCCCACTTTTTTGTTGTCTAAAATTTTGTTACAAATAAACTACTAAAATAACTTTTGGAAACGTGAAATAAAGAAGAATAAGGCATATTTCTTTGTCTTGACCCATCAAATCAAAATTCACATTTAATCAAACTTTTGACAGCTATGGGTTACAAATAAATAATCCAATATGGTAATACCTGGTGACCTCATTTTACCTGTAAAATCATGACAAAAAGTTTGGTGCAACAGGTGACACTGCCAGTATCAATCAGTTTATTATTTTTGTATGACAACCCCTCCAGATCTCTCTAGTTTGTCTGTAACACGACAACATTACACCCAAATCCTTACCAAATCATAATCATTGTTACCTCATAGGGTGTAGTGGTGAGAATCAGGAGGGGTGATTTGTCTGTGATAGGCCGGTATCGGCTTATATAAATATTATATATATTATGATATATATATATGTGGTAGTAATTGTGTTCAGATCTTCACATGAAGATTGAATCGTTATCACATAAAATGATAAAAATAAAGTTACATAAATCTTATTTTTGTCTTGTCTTTTGTCATTCCTTACATATGTTACTGTAAATATGAGAGTTGTAAAATAAAAGGAAACAGTATCCAAGGTTTACAAAGACAATATTCATTTTAAACAAAAGACAACTGAAAAATGTTAAAACAGAATAGTAGGAGGTATGAAATGTGACAAAAAAAGGAATCGGATAATTACAGTTATCTTCTATTGTCTTGTTTTTCAGCCATTTTAGCCGATGTCTTTTGACATAATGGAGTTTTCAGCTGATGCATAAATAAACCGGTGTATGTTGCTAAAACTTTATTCTGTACTTGAAATTAAAGACACCACCAATAAACTAAGCTCAGCCTCTTACTTAGACCTACTTCTAGAAATAGACTCAGGAAAACTACAAACTAGACTACGACAAGCGTGATGACTTCAACTTTCCAATTGTCAACTTCCCGTTCATCGACAGCAACATTCCAGCAGCTCCAGCGTATGGTGTGTACATTTCACAACTTATACGTTATTCTAGATCGTGTGATCGGTATTCTGATTTTCTAGACCGATCCCTGCTGTTGACTGCTAAACTACTCAAACAAGGGTTTGTTGCACCTAGGTTGATCTTATCTCTCCAGAAGTTCTATGGTTGTCACCATGACTTAATTGATCGTTATGGGAAATCAGTGTCTCAGATACGATCTGACATGTTTGCTGAGTCATAGGTAGTGATTCCTATTCCTGGATTTGATTTTTCCCTAGACATGACAATGAGTAACTTGACGGGTGTCTAATTAGAGGCAGGCACTGCTTACTCGTCCGGAGCGCCTGAGTGCACCCATGGTTTTTATTGGGTTCGGGTTACTCTCTTTGTTTTTTGGGTTTTTTGGTTTTTGTGTTGTGTTTTGTCTATATCCGGATTTGTAACTGTCCCTTGACTTTTGGCTCTTGTTGTTCGGTCGGTTTTCTTTGCTATTTTGCTTTTCATTTACTATACAAAATATTCCCATTAAAATTAATTAAATCACGACTGTTATTCTATGATAGTATTAAACATGGTTTTTGGCTAACACTTCTTTATAGGGTTTGTGTTATATACAGTAAACAAATATTTTATTTAAAAAAATACCATGTATTCATGTCAAACATCATTCACTGAAGATTTGGGTCAATGGGAGATAACCTCAACTAGAATACATAATCGGGCACTTTTACACATAAAAATGATGCCTAGTTAGTTAGATGAGATGTGAACGCACAAAAGAGATGGCTCAACTTTGAACCTCGTGTTTAAACAGGGACTTTCAAATAAATAAGTTATAAAAGTCCCAGCTTAAAAGAAACAAATATAAGACCAAAGTTAGTGAAAATGTATAAAATGATGGTAGACAATCTGTTACGAGATCAATTTAAACATCGGTGCTTTTAAGATCAGAGACATGAAGATGACCTGTATGGAGTGAATTTAAGCTCGCGTGCAAAAAAAGATTCGATTTCGTAAGCAGACAAAAGACAACTTTAAAGTTAAAATTATATTCAAATATGAAATACGAACACAACAAGCATTACATACAACAAACAAGGCGAATCTCTGCAAACAAAGTGGTGTATAATGAGGTATACCGGGTGTAATGAGTATTCCGGAAGGGTGATATTAATGCTGCTTTGATGAAGAGACCAAAGCATATCGGTCAACATCCTTGTTAACGATCAACCATCAAATGAAGCAATATAAATAGAAACGGCCTAAACTTAACTGTCAGAAATCCCTGCGTCATCAGCATATAAGCAAGTGAACAAAATAAGTCAAGGATATAACTAGCACTTGCAGGCTGGAAAATATATTTGTAAGCGGGTGCTGCGGCAATATTATTACACATAAAGCGGAAATTGAAGTTAAGTCTCGTCGAATAAGCAGCCTTCGTTTTTTTTATTTAAGAAAAGTTTTAAATAGTAAACAGATTTAAGCTGTTTCCTTAATGGCAAGGAAAAAATGGGGAAAATGGGATCTAAAAACAAACATAAACGTGAAGTTAAGCAATAAGATATATAGCAAAATATAAAATTAACCGAATTATGACAGTTTTTTCTGTAATTTGTATGTTGCAACAGACCTCGAATAAAACCCATCTCGTCTGAAGAAAGAAACAAGTATGATGAGTAGGGTAGCACAATGTTGTACCCATTGGTATGCCAGCTGTTTGTTGGAGACCACCACCACCATACAAGACAAAGATCTAGCATCGCGATAATATCTTCGTCGATGTACTTGTCGTTAGATCGAGATTTAGTGTATATGATTTATCTTAAAGTGCTGTGTTTTGTGCTTTCAGTGTTTTATACAGAAAATACAATAGTTTTCTTTGGTAAGTAGCACCGTTTAATGTGCCAAAGTGCGAGGTTTTGTGCTGTTGCAAAATTGTAAACGAGCTTTTAAAAGTTCTAACAAATCTTTTAAATTTGTTCAACATCTACATATAATTAACACCACTTTTAGCGTACCGTAGTACAACATTATGTGTACAGCATTATTTTTCAAGCCCCTGGTTAAATTACATATTAAATTTATGGGAAACAGGTTTTGTAGAACCCTTTCTTACATCAATGCAGTATTGGTATTCAACATAGGGATTTTTCAGTTAAAATGCCAAAGATGGCTTGAAAGAAGAATTTCCTTTTGTGAGAGCTCGTCAATCTAATTAAAATTATATCTTCACTTATCTCCCCCTTTTTTCTATTAAGCGACAATAACAGAAAGGGGGAGCTAGTGAAAGATTTAATTTTAATTAGATTGGAGAGCTCGTTAGTCGTAAGTGATATCTACTATACACGTAGTTCCGTCATCAAAGGTAAGTGTATTGAAATTTGAATAGAAATACAATGCTTACTAGAGGTTTTGTCAGCTGGATCAACAACAAACCTATCGTGCGCTATATCAGTATGAGAAATGCTGATTTTGTGCTCATAACCCATTTAGTTTTTAGTTGCAACGACATGATAGCTTGTAACAATTCTTCGCTGGATTGAAAACAAAATATCTATATTCAAGACGGGAAAAGGGATGGGCGAACGGGAACACAATTTAGTTGCCAATAGAAAATTATGGAGCACTCGGAAAGGAACGGATAATTTACAAAATGGTCTTTTTCGAGCAAAGAGCGTGACATTCTCCAAGCCCGTTACCCACTACAGTCCGCTGCAGACTTGAGATATTATATGACCTGACAATATTCCTATCGCGATACTTGCTACAAGCATGGCAATACTTTTGAAAAGCATAACGCTGAAAAAACATCATGCATGAAATAAAAAGTATAGCGATAGAACAAAAAAACAAATTCTATAGAAACATCACAATTGTAAAATTAATAGCCACTGATATCGTTCTGGTAGATGAAAAAAGCAAGCCTATGCTTTGAGTCATAGGTAGTGTATCGTATTCCTGGATTTGACTTTTCCCTAGACATGACAATGAGTAACTCGACGGATTTCTAATTAGAGGCAGGCACTGCTTACTCGTCCGGAGCACCTGAGTGCAATAATGGTTTTTATTGGGTTCGGGTTACTCTCTTTCTGTTTTTGTGTTTTTGGTGTTGCGCTGTGTATATTTATATCCGGATTTGTAACTGTCCCTTGACTTTTGGCTCTTGTTGTTCGGTCGAATTTCTTTGCTATTTTTCATTTTACACTATGCAGTTATTTCCATCGCGATGCTTTTAACAAGTATCACGATAGAAACAAGTATCAGTGGCCGTTATCAGTGGCCATTCATGTCACAACTGTGATGTTTCTATCAGCTTGTTTGTTTTAATCTCGAAAGCATCGCGTTACTTGTTAAAAGCATCTCGATACTTGTTAAATGTAAAATGCTTTTAAAAAGTAACGCGATGCTTTTTATTTCATGCATGATGTTTTTTCATCGCGATGCTTTTAATAAGTATCACGTTGCTTTTAACAAGTATCGCGATAGAAAAATCAAGTCGATAGAAACATCACAATTGTGACACGATCGGTCAGGTAGTGAAAAAATAAGCCGATACTTTTATATTATGCATAAAGTTTTTCCATCGCGATGCTTTTAACAGGTATCGCGATGCTCTTTTAACAAAAATTTTTTTTTTTGGGGGGGGGGGGGCAGGTTCGGGTCGATTCGCGACCCTCAACCAGTGTCGGAATAGTGAAAAATTTTGAGGACTAGTAAATTTACTAGTCCAATGGACTAGTACCCTCAAAAGTTTTTGGTGCAGACTGGATTCATTGTGGTCAAGTTTATAGTGAAACATTTCGGACACAACTGGCGTTGAATTCGTCCTAAGATACTGTGCAAACTGTGATTTGATATTATGGTCAACGAGCACTATAATTGTATTTTGCTAAAATATTGCTTAAAATCTTACAGAAGATGTTAGTGGACAAAAATTATTTTCTGCGAATATTTGCACGATCCCATCAGAGTGGAACGAAACACAAAATTACAAATAGTGAAAGTTAAACATTTATTACGATAGACTGAAAAAAAACATCCTTCTGCAAAATGCTTTTTACACTGTATGAATTTAAAGACAACATTTAAATACTGCAATGATTTGATATTAAATTGTAGAAAAGGGTTATTATTATTGTTTAATTCCTTAACTAATGTAAACTCATACCTGGTTTGAAGATTTGCTGCACGAATTTGTAAAACGGGAGGTTTCAATCGAACATTTGCAGATATTAATAGTCGTCAGTGACATGTAGACTTTACTTCTGGGTGGTATTATTTACTTCTGATATTTATCGTCTAGAATCACGAACAAAAATAAATAGTTCAAAGGAAATATATGAATTAATTAATAGAAAACTCTTTAATTCTGTCATCTGTAAAATAGCTGTAATCTGGATTATTACAACACATTACTTGAATAAATACTTTTTCTAACGCGTTTAACTAGACATGTCAGTTTTCATGCTTCTGCCTTGGCAAATAAACTACACAGAAAACGTCTTATTTTATTAGAAAACAATTAAGGTAAATCGACTAAAGTCTAGCGACACGATTGTTCCCTATCTGATAAACGTGTGTGGTCTTATTCGTTAACGTCAATTTACATTCATTGATGAAGCAATAAAAGGTTATTTTGTGTTTGTTTTATGACAACACCGATGAAGCTGATTGACCAGTAAGAAAACACACACGAAGATTTTTCAATTAAACCGTTATGTTTAGAATATATATGTCCGGTGTATAAAACACACACGTAGTTGACAAATGGTGATCCTAAGAATATATCTTAACTAACAAAAGTACCGAAAGTAATGTCAAGGATTTTATTGTCTCTACATGCAACTATATGCAGATATATTACGTACAAGATTATCGTGGTACCATTATAATACGGTTCACGTAGAATTTATTTTGTAAATCGCCATTCTACTTGTTTGTTTGTTTTGTTTTGTTTTGTTTTGTTTATTGTTGTTTTCGTTGTTTTTTTTAAATAGATATCATTTATGTTATTTTAATTTACAATGCAGATAGTTCTATCTCTCTTACACTCAAAGAACTATTTGAAAAATTCATACAATTTAGTAAATTAATTCCATTCGGAACAGATCTCTCTAATCTGAGACATATTTATTGTTTTGTATGTCTCTGTTTTTCGTTTGTATAAACAATGAATTAGTCTAAAGTAACCAGTTACTATGAATATTCGAGTATTATTTTGCGCAGCCATGTTTTCTTCTAGGACAACTTTGCAATCGCGAAAACGAATTTATAAATCATTTGTTTTATGTGTCATTTTTATTGAATTTAACTGTTCTATTCAAGTGCTACAACACGCAGATGTGAAGACAAACATTATAGTATATGTTTTATTATAGTATATGTTTTATTATAGTATATGTTTTATTATAGTATATGTTTTATTAAGATATTTGTTCATATTTGTGTCTCTGTACAGAAATAATTAAAATTGAACATCCATATTAACCTAGCTATTGCCAGTATAACTCATAATAGATTAAAAACCAGTTATAATCGAAAAAAAACCAAGACAAAGCTGTTATTGCGAACAAGCATTATTTTCCGTACAAGACTTATTTAAGACAGATGACACAACTGTAGAAATAGCACCCCAGATGATAATCTAGATACTTGTGTAGAAATTAAAGATACAAGCTACACGATCACACAAGACTTCAGTACCGTTAGTATGACGTCTGATGATCTCGTATTCATGTTATGGCAAACCACAAATAACAATTAGATCACATTTTAATATAACTATCACCATTTACATGTTGTTCTGTTTTTGTCAACGGTCTACAATACCAGGCATGGTGATAATTCAACATTATAGCGATGGTGATCATGAATGTCAATAATAAATTTTACATTAAATTGTAAATTAATACCAGAGACTATTAAGATGATGTATCGCTCATCTGATCTGTATACGCAATGAAGATGTTCAACTGTAATTTTCAATTTACTAGTGGCATTAATAACGTTATCTTTGTTGAGACCATCAATGAATCTTACCAACTGGTTTCAACTAGTTCAATAGTTTCAGGTAAAAAGCCATTTCCTATAGGTTTCAATGTTAAATTAATTCCTACAATTGTAGCCATCATGGATTTTCGGTAAAACAAACAAGCATACACTTTTTAGGGGACCATCCAAGAAACATTCACAATATTGCTTGAATCAGCTTTGAAGTTTCAGAAAAGATGGCATTTAAAATTATTCCTCTGTTACACTTAGTCTGTTCATTTACACTGTCTTATTGGCATAAAACAATAATTTGAAGGAGACCATCTGATAAATATTCTTTATAACTATTGTTTCCATATGTTTACATGTTTAATAGAAGCCTTCATAACAAATTTTCCTTTGTGTCCTGTTTAAAACTAAGTCCGTCGGTGGCGGCCATTTCGAATTTCCGATTGACATTAAAACCATAATAAGTGATAGATTTTGTTTATGATTGGTTGAAGAGTTTCAGAGAACCCTTTAACAACTTTTTTCTTAAGTTCCTATGTTAAAATAGGTCCTGAGGTGTCGACCATTTTGAATTGTCGATTGGCATAAAAAAACAAAAACTTTTTTAAGTCTTTTTTAGAAGAATCAGATTTACGTATGGTTATTATTTTATAGAAATAGTCTTTTCAGCAGCACGTCATATGTTGCTGGAATTATACTACACATGATACTAGGGTGATTTCATATTATCATTTGTATTAAATATACAGTCCCAATATACTAAGGCTATATATTTTGTCTTAACTCATTACAGTTACATTTATATAACCATACATTACCATTCAAGGATTTACAAACTGGATTTGAGGTGTTTAAGAAGCCTAAAAGGGTGCAGTGGTACCTTACTGGAAAGCTAGAGGCCCTGACCTTATTATGTCACGTCTTTAATTGAGTTAAAATCTCCACTGTGTAGGCTTTTTAATTTATCATTGAATAGAGCTTATTTTCCAAAAGAGTTGATAAAGCTAATGTTACTCTGGTTTTTAAAAGTAATAATCCCAGTGAAATTAAAAACTACAGACCAATATCCCTTTTGAGTATAATGCTCGGAAAGATGTGTTAACGAACACATGTATACATAATTACTTAATACAATATACAAATTATTACTACTTCTTAAAGAGACTGCGATAAACCAATTTGTTGATTTTTCAAATGTTTTCGGTGGGAGGGGGGGGGGGGGCTTTAGGCGATGGTAAAGAAATAAGGGTGGTATTCTGTGATATAAGGAAAGCTTTTGATAAGAGGGTTATAAACCTTATAAGTTATATACGTTCATATCCGTAGATATGGAGTATTTACCACCTGAAGTGCCCCAAGTACGCCCTGAGGCGAAGACGAAGTGTGTACAGGGTGATGAAGATGTTCAAATCTCCATATCTACGGATATGAACGTGTATAACGAATTTATTCCCGGTATTAGTTTGAAATAATGCATTTGTAGGTACTTTGTCAACGCAATGTCATTATCAAAGGAAGTTTGATTGAAATTTGATAAAAATGAGGCTTTTTTACAAGGTGTAGGGTTCTACCTTTGGTAGAACCCTACAGTTCCTAAAAAAGAGCAGTTTTTTGTTGGATTCAAACAGATGTTTAAGAAATAAATTTTGGCGCCGAATGTCTTGCAGAGACGTCATAATAGTGTGACGTCGTTGTTTGTCAAACTGCATATCTTTTGTTTCTTTTTCTGATAAAAAATAAAGCACATTTGGACCTTTTGTTAAAGATTTGATCATCCTATATATGACACAAACCCATTACCATTTATAATATCAACGCATCTTAAGTACTTTTGTGCAACTAACGCTTAGCAACACCCAGGTATATAACTTAGCAACGAGCCGGTGTCGTATTAAATTTTGCTACCATGACAATCAAGCTGCTTTTTGATGTTCGGAATACTTATTCGGTAAAACATCGATGTGTTCCGAAAGATCGTTATAAAAATCTGCTACCCAATAATAACGTGTATGGATTATCGCCCTTCCACCAAGTTACAATAACAAAACCAATGCAAAAATATGAAATTTTCACGAGAGGGTTGGAGTTGGGGTACGGTAATATGGATGTGCAGCCCAAAAGGGTCTCTTTTTTTCCCTTCCAAATTATATGAAAAGGTTGTTCTTTTCATTGAATAACATATATATTTGAGTAGTTGTAAATTATCTAAATATATCCGATTCCCCTTATTTCATCTAAAGCTGAGGTTAACCGCGGTGACTAAGCAAATACAAGTGCTCTATTAACATCACTTGATTACATTTAATGTCTTTGTGTCGTTACATAAACCAATAAAACATGTTTCATGCAATGATAACAAATGGTTGTTAATGTGTATAGGAATGCCCACAGATGTTATAATTAGTTGCAATTCTGTGCCATTGTGAAGACATTTGAGGAAATAAACACTAGGAGAACAAGTTCTAACAGACAGGAAACATAAATACATATTATTCTTTATATGTCATTTTAATTTTTATTGCTTTTGTTTTATAAACATTTTGATAGTAAATGGATTTTTTTCAAAGTGGAGGTACAGTAAAATATAATTAAATATAAGAATATTTTTTGTTTAAAAATTCTATATACGATGTAAGTCACCATTGTATAAATAACGCAACCTTTTGTTAAATGTGTTATTACAAAACCTTTTCTTTTTTTAAACCTTCAATAACTCATAAAACTTTAACATTATTGCCGCTGTGGCGTAACCAACTCTCATATTTCGTTACAGATGTGTATGTTAATTAAATACTAATGGCCACAAAGTGATGGCACTGTAACAAATATGGTTGTTAATAGTTTCCAAAACTATGGATTATTTATTATCTCCTTTTTGTGCCTGTAATCACTTAGGAATTGACAAGGAGTGCCAGTTTTACTACCGCAGGTCGGGGGTTTTCTCTACTCCGGCTTTATCCCGATAAAAACTGGACGCCATGATAAAGCGTTAAACACCATTGAAACAAACAAACAAACATGAACACGTAGGTTCGCGTTCTGGCCTAAAGTATTATGAGATGGTATGGCCGAACCATATAATTGACAAGGATTTGCCTCTTTATTGTGGATTTTTTAACTCGGAACTATGACATAGCTGTACAATTTCTGCAAGCAGCGTTAAACTCCATTACACCAACCAAAACCTTATTAACAAAAAAGTCTTTGCTATTATATAAATCAAGCGCGTAAATATATTGATGTTTGTTTATGTTTAACGCCAATTTCAGCAATTTTTCAGCTATATCGTGGCGTCCAGTTTTTATTGTCCAGTTACACTGTAATAGTACCCCCCTCCCCATATCTTGCCAGATGTTAAGATTGTCATATATCAACTGGAAGAAATGAAAATTAACGTATATAAACATGCGATGTACATCGGACGTTTGCAATCCAGATTATTATTTTAATCATCCAAATCCATTTTTACAAGTTAAATGTTGCCATTAAAATGATCTTAAAGAGAAAAGGACCAAAATACCTTTAATTTTGAATTTGTATCCTGGGGTCAAAACTTGAGCTTTGAAATGCCCCATAAATATTTTTTTCATTATTATTTATCCGATATTGGTAAAACTGTTCTCCCTGGGGCTATACTGTGATGGTTCCCAGTGTCCGAGCTACAGCGCATCTCCGGTAGAGGAAAGAAGTTGTGAGGTATATAATGCGACAAGTATTATCTCTCATAAAAAGCTAGCCATCTTAAAGCTTTATTTTTCTTTGTGGTCAAAAATACGTTTTTGTTATTTTAATTTTAATGTTTTAATATCTAATGTTATTATTTACATCACTTCAGTATAAGTACACGATGTTTAGATATTCAAATCAGACAACCGTAAAATATAGGTGAGAGACAGCACTATACTAAGCATCTCTAGATGCATCATACGTGGAAAGATGGTTGATGTAAACATTGTCAGTAAGCAGGAAAAGAATTAAAATGTGTCTTGTAACCGGAATCATTTGTCCATAAAATACAAATCAAAAGCAGTATTCCAGAAATCATTGTTAGTATCCTAGATCCATTATATTCACACAAATATTTGATATAGACCTGTTCGCGAAAATGTTACGCTTCGGAAATTTCCGTTTAAGTTTTATACACATTTTATGATAAACATACACAAATCAATGCTCCTTTCCTTTAAAAAAAGTTTGATTCCAATCTAATTAAAATCATATTTTCACTTGACCCCCTTTTGCTGTTGTCGTCGTGAAAATAGCAAAAGGGGGAGCCAAGTAAAGTTATAGTTTTAATTAGATTGGTTTGTTTCCCATTATCTTGCATATTTTTCCCCTTTTTCATTCATCGTAAGCGATTCGTGATTTCTCGGCTTTTCTCGAGTGGCATGAACGGCGGTCTGCCCATTATGATTGCTACCGCCCCGTACAAATGAAGGGTTTTCATCCCTAACTTAGCTCTGCTTACTAGTATTTGTTGGCCAATCGGGTAGCTGAAATACAACTGCAGTTTAGAATTTGATCATTTATCCTGTCTCATGCGAAACGGAAAAAACCTGACCGCGAACCGTAGTGGATAAAGTGTTTGCGGAGTACTGCGTTTCTTGCGCGATGAAGACCCCTTCCTTCTGTAGGCACTTTGCACCCGCTATATTATGCTTAAAACTACGCGCCTCATAACTATTTCAGTGGAAATCAAAATTCTGTTTCCGGTGGTATATCACTTTTCTCATTATGTATTGATCATAAAAACAAACAATAAATCAGTTAATCAATCAATAAAGTAGTGTTTAAGCTTGTCATGTTATATATCATATTATAAACTATCTATATTAAACCATTGCCGTGACAGTCTTAAAAAAAACATTATAACATTTCCCTTTTGTCCAACACTTAGAATTCCCATGTCGTCCATCATTGTTAATCACTTTTTCTATCTTTCTTTACCTATAATTATCAAAAGTGGGACAATCTGGAAGACACCCTAATGAAATGTATAGTCTGAACAAAGATTGTTTGTTTGTTTGATTGGGGTTTAACGCCACTTTCAGCAATTATCATGGCGTCCAGTTTTTATTGGGAGAGAAAGCCGGAGTACCCGGAGAAAACTCCCGACCTGCAGTAGGAAAACTGGCAATCCTTGTCAATTAAGATTGGAGTCGAGTACACCCTGCCAGCAGTGTGACTCGAACCCGCAACCTCAGTGTTGACAGACCACATGATCAATAGTAGACGAACTACCTTAACCACTCGGCCAACGAGGCCCCCTGAACAAAGACAAAAAATCTCAGTACATTCGGAACGTACGTATGTACGGTTGTCCTACGAAAACCATGCTTTATAGTTGTTAAAGAAATCGAACAAAACACTAGTATTGTTAAACAAAGAAATTCAATCTTCTTATGGTTTTGTCCAATCTAATTAGAATTCGTCCTCTCATGGCTTCTGTACTTATTTTCGACGCGATGTATCAGCAAAACTTGAGAGATGAGAGATCGAATTTTAATTAAACAGATTGGTTTGCTCATAGAGTGGTTTGGGTCATAACCTTGACTCTGTTTTGACTAAAATGTAGCAATGTATGTAATGTTAACAATGTTCAGTTGTTTAAGTATTTTAGTTGTAAAAAAGGGTGTTAACAGACCCGGTGATCAATAGTAGACGAACTAATTAACCACTCGTCTAACGAGGCCATATCCGATCTGTATTGGATAAATTTATTTGCTAAAAGTTTGATCTGCGCTAAGTACACCATCATGTATAAGAAAATGTACAGTGCGTTTGGTGTTTGACATTTTCGCTATGTTATAGAAATAAAATATATTTGGATATCAATATTTTGGAGATTTGGAATACTGCTTCGATCTCATTGGCCGATTCTGAAGAATCTTTTCAGATAACAATTTATCGCGAAACTTTAAAAATGAAATATTTCTTACTTTTTCCACTGCCTTTTGGGAAAAATGAGAAGCAAAAAGAGCAAAAATAACAGAAGTGAGAAGGAATTTGGAAAGCAAGCGTCATATTGGAAAAAGTAAACCTTAATAATAATAATAATAATAATAATAATAATAATAATAATAATAATAATAATAATAATAATAATAATAATAATAATAATAATAATAATAATAATAATAATAATGTTATTATTATTGTTATTATTGTTATTATTGTTATTATTATTATTATTATTCACATCAATATTCTTGATCTAGTTCTAAAAATGCATGTCGTAAAATATAGCAAGAATACACATCTTCTTAGTAGGTGAACATATTTATATGAAACCCCTTCATGAAATGTCTCCCTTTAAGAATGGCATTAAAAATGTAGTTTATATCCACTTAAAATTTATCCTTAACAATAATTGTTCCTAAGTACATGTATATATGAATAAAATGAATTATTTCATTTATGATTACTTTAATGTGACAATTTTACTGTTATATCAATTGTTGCTCTATTCAAATTAAGACGGTAGGTAGACAGATTAACTTGCACATATATTAGGATGATTATATATTGAACACTAAAACAAATGTAACTTAATTAAATCGATTAATGAAAGCAAAGTATCCTCTAGAGGTAGCTTCACTAGATGTGTAAGAATTTATCTACATGTTTATAGCAGTAAACAAATAAAATTGACATTATTAGTTTCAGTGTGCAACAGCATAAAAGTAATTAATGCAGAAAACATTCAGATAAAATCTTGACCATCTTCAAGATATTGTATCAATCTAATTAAAATTAAATCTTTCACTTGCTCCCCCCTTTTTGTTATTGGTCGCTGCGTTGTAAACGAAACAGGGGCCACATATCTACCTAAGTCAGAATTCATCTCTGCCACACAAGAAATTGAGACATGCCCATATTAATTGATTTATTAACCTCTATAAAATATGATTAAACAAAACAAACTGATAGACCAATTCACATGCTATTAGTCTCTCATTCTTATTTAATACACGTATAAAGTTAACTAAACTGATTTAAATTATAAACATAGATAATCGTTTTCATGGCTGCCGAAAAATTTTCTATCAACGTTTAAATGTTAAAAATTAATGGTTTGACAACAAACCTTTACGAAAGACAAAAAAACTACTCAGATGAAGAAGAGCAATATAACTTTCTTCGATAAAATTCCACATTCTCGCCAATTCAAAATTGAAAGCCACCCGTCAAATTTAAGGATAACCACACGACAAGATATAATCATTTTAAAAGCGTCAAATCAAGCAACATTTTCGCTAAACCCCCACAGTATAACAAGATAGAGAAGAGTATTATTGAGGAGATACTTTGTAAACCTGGGCAATGACCCATTTTATTGCGAAATGGTCTGATTTTAAGGGCAAAACGGTTATAGTCAACGATGAAAAGTCGCCGTTTCAATGGAAGACCCCCCCCCCCCGAAGAATTAGACAAATAATTTTGAATTTTTTCCGTTGCAAATAAAAATCCTCACAAGAGGACCACCAGTTTAACAAACTGTTTAAATCAATATCCCAATAAAATGGAATTTCTTTATAACGTTGCCCAAAACGACGTATTGTTTTTGCAACGTTTCTTCTGATATTATTCCGCTTTCCACTTTTTTACCTTTCCAAAAAAATTTCTCAGAGACGCCTTAATAGAACCAATCGCCCCTTTGAAAAATTTGAATATAAAATGTTGTGTACTTCAACACTTTTTGAATCATTTTTTTCATTTTTGTAGTGTGTAACACGTAATAGTTTCATACATCTTTAATATAATCTAGAGGGTAAAGTTGCTTTTTTCAAGGAGAATAGTTCTTGTTCCCCCGTAATACAAGACATAGATATGAGGTATCTTATTTTCATGGGTCATCTTTCTAATTTCTCTTTTGTACAATGTATAGATGTAAGGCATCCTCACAAATCAAGGTTTCTTTGTCCACACGTGTCCACGAAACCCTGACAAAGTTAGCGAGGAAATTCCTGGGCTATAAGTTACTATTTTGATTGGCTACATCATACCTTGATGTAGCCAATCAAAAGCCCGCTTTCATTCACGACTTGGTTAGGGGATATCCCGATGTCGATTGTAAATAAACCAAACAGATGTGTTGCATAGACCATGTGTTAATCAGTGTATTTTGTACAGTAATGTTAATAGTTTGTTATTACCGCATTATTTATTAGTTGCGTTACGTTTTCTCCCAACTCAAGAATGAGTAAGAATGACTACTGCCAAACACTTTCTTCTTTCAAGCAATTTCATTGGTTGCTATTTTGAAGGATTGGCGTCATACGAAAATCTTCGTCAGCGTTTCGTGGACACATGTGAACACAGAAACCCTGACTTGTGAGGATGAGAAGTAAGGTAGCTGATTGTTCATGGGTAATAGTTTTATTCATGTTTAATATAATCTACAGGGTAAAGTTGCTTTTTTCAAGGAGTATAGTTCTTGTTCCCCCATAATACAGTACAGAGATATAAGGTATCTTATTGTCATGGATCATCTTTCTGATTCCTCTTTTGTACATGTATAGATGTAAGGTAGCTGATTTTCATGAGTAATAGTTTTATACATGTTTATTTAATATAATCTAAGGGGTAAAGTTGCTTTTTTCAAGGAGTATAGTTCTTGTTCTCCCATAATACAATACAGAGATATAAGGTATCTTATTTTCATGGATCATCTTTCTTATTCCTCTTTTGTACAATGTATACTAGATGCAAGGTAGCTGATTTTTCATGGGTAGTAGTTTTATGTTTAATAAAAAATACAAAACAGCAATTTCAGGTATCTTATTTTCATGGGACATACTGCTGATTCCTCTGTTATTCAATGCAAAGATGTAAGGTAGCTGATTTTTCATGGGTAATAATTTTAATTATCTAATATAATCTACAGGATAGCTTGCCTTTTCAAATATTATATTTCTTATTCCTCTATCATACAGTACAGAAATTTCAGGTATCTTATTTTCATGGGTCATATTTCTGATTGCTATGTTGCACAATGTATAGATGTAAGGTAGCTGGTATTTCATTGGTAATAGTTTTATTTAGCTTTAATATAATCTACCGGGTAGCTTGCTTTTTCAAGGATTATATTTCGTATTCCTCTATCATACAATACAGAAATTTCAGGTATCTTATTTTCATGGATCATCTTTCTGATGCCTCTTTTGTACAATGTATAGATGTAAGGTAGCTGATTTTTCATGGGTAATAGTTTTATACATGTTTAATATAATATACAGTGTAAGGTTGCGTTTTTTTTAAAGGAGTATAGTTCTTGGTCCCCCTTAATACAATATAGAGATACAAGGTATCTTATTTTCATGGTTCATCTTTCTAATTCCTCTTTTGTACAATATATAGATGTAAGGTAGCTGATTGTTCATGGGTAATAGTTTTATGTTTAATATAATCTAGAGTGGAAGGTTGCTTTTTTAAGGATAATAGTTTTATACTTCTGTCATACAATACATTGATATAAGGTATCTTATTTTCATGGGTCATCTTTCTGATTCCTCTTTTGTACAACGTATAGATTTAAGGCAGCTGATATTTCATGGGTATCTTATTTTCATGGGTCATCTTTCTGATTCCTCTTTTGTACAATGTATAGATTTAAGGCAGCTGATATTTCATGGGTATCTTATTTTCATGGGTAATCTTTCTGATTCCTCTTTTGTACAATGTATAGATTTAAGGCAGCTGATATTTCATGGGTAATAGTTTTATACATCTTAATTATATAATCTACAGGGTAAGCTTGCTTTTTTTTCAACGATTTTAATTTTTATTCCTCTATCATACAATACAAAAATTTCAGGTATCTTATTTTCATGGGACATACTGCTGATTCCTCTGTTATACAATGTAAAGATGTAAGGTAGCTGATTTTTGATGTGTAATAATTTTATTTATATTTAATATATAATCTACAGGGTAGCTTGCTTCTTCATTCCTCTTTTTGTAAGGTAGCTGATTTTTCATGAAATGAGTAATAGTTTTAAACATGTTTAATATAATCTACAGAGTAAGGTCGCTTTTTTCAAGGAGTATAGTTCTTGGTCCCTTTAATACAATACAGAGATGCTTTTTTAAGGATAATAGTTTTATACCTCTATCATACAATACATAGATATAAGGTATCTTATATCATGGGTCATCTTTCTGATTACTCACTTTGTTGTAATGCACAGATGAAATGTTGCCGATTTTTCATAGGTAATAGTTTTATAGATGCTTACAAAAATCTACAGGGTAAGGCTACTTTTTTTCGAGGATTATAATTCTTATTTACCCATCATGCAATACATATCTGTAAGGTATCCTATTTTAATGGGTCATATTTCTGATATTTTTCATGCATCAATATACCGGTATATTGTTAGGTAAATAATAACAATAAAGGTGACAGTGACGTCATAGGAGAAAGTGAATGGTAGCAAAAGTAAGGAAAGAGAATGTAGAGCAGAACTATGGAATAAATAATTAAACTAATGAAATACTCAATCTAGTACTTTCACCTTGACTTCACCTTCTTGAGGGCAACAATCAAATTTCTTAACCCGAACCCGAGGCAAACAACTTCAACGAGGGTTAGTTTACAAATATGAATGTCTCCCTCAATAAGAGAGGGTATTACTTGTTTTATTATATTGTACGCCAACACTAAACATGCACATGTACATTTTAATTTACCGAAATTTGTGTTGTTCTCATCTAAACTTCTGCATTGTTGACCTTTTTATTTGTTTTTTTACCTTAAAGGTTATTTACCGGTGACCAATAGAGTTGTTTCCCTTTTGTCTTATTTCCCCGGGAACAATAGGGTTGTTTCCTTTTCTTTCATTCCATTAACAGGTTAACACTTTTTTATTTTTCTCAAAACAGATAACAGTAGATTTAAAATAATGATAACAGATAACAGCAATTTACACGAGAAAACAGAAAACAGCGACTTCAAAAATCGAAAAAAAACAGATAACACTGCAATTTACATAAGAAAACAGAAACAAGCGAGTTTCTCTTAGGACTCTTATTCAAACTTCAGAATTATGGTATTGATCGAAATTTATTACACTGGTTTAAAACTATCTTTCAGGGAGGGAACAAAGAGTGGTTTTAAGCGGTGGTAGTTCTGACTGGACACCTATTGATGCAGGTTTTCCTCAGGGTTCCATTTTGGGGCCTTTATTGTTTCTTTTATTTATTAATGATATTGTAGAAGATATTAATGCTTGTGTTAAGCTATTTGCAGACGACACTAGCATTTATATAATAGTAGATAGTCCCAAAGTCGCTGCTGACATATAAAATAGGGATCTAGCTAAAATTAATAGCTGGTCAGAAAAGTGGTTAGTACAATTTAACCCACATAAAACTGAAATGATAACTATATCTCGTAAATCAATCAAGCCAATTCATCCACCTATTGTTATGGATGGGCTCAATATTCAAGAAGTCGCTCCACACAAACACTTAGGCATTTATTTTTCAAGTAATGGTTCTTGGCATGACCACATTTATTACATTGTTAAAAAAGCTGATAATAGAGTTAATTTCCTGCGTAGGGTACGATTTGTCCTTGCCAGGTGTGTCCTGGAGAGAATGTACTTTTCTTATATTAGACCAATTCTGGAATATGACGATGTGGTATGGCATAACTATACACAATACTTAGTTAACAAGTTAGAGAGTGTCCAGATAGACGCTATGCGCATTGTTGCGGGAGGAACAAAAATGACGTCGTTAGGAAAACTTTATCAAAAAACGTGTTGGGAAAAACTTTCGGCTAGGAGAGAAAAAACATCGACTTATTCAATTATATAAGATTATAAACAAGGAATCCCCAAATTGTTTATGGGAACTTGTTCCTAGTTCAATTGGTGATCGACATAGTCATTTTACTCGCCAAGTCGAAAATATTGTTAATCTTCGTACAAGAACGAACTTCTACTCTGACCATTAACATGTGGAATAATTTGTCATTGGATGTAAGAAGGTCTACCTCGTTAAGTATATTTAAAAATAAATTGGTGACTCGTAGCAAAGAAACCCCAAAATACTATTACGTCGGAACTCGAAAAGGGCAGATTCTACATGCAAGGCTTCGTATGAACAGTAGTTCACTAAATGAACACCTGTTTCTGCGAAACCTTGTGGATTCTCCAAAATGTACATGTGGTCATGTCGAATCAACCTATCATTTTATTTTTGAATGTTATAAGTACGATCAGCTTCGTTATAGTACCATACATATTCTTAATTTAAACCAACCTGTCGATGTTAACTTATTATTGTATGGGTCAGATCTTCTAACATTAGATGAAAATATTAATGTCTTTAATCTTGTTCAAAAATATATTGTTCAAAGCAAACGCTTTTTTAGCTGCATTTCACTATTCCATCAATTCCATTGTCACATTGACTGTTTCTTTTATTGATTACACTTCCTGACAATATTTACATGTCCTTTTTCTTTTTCTATTTCTATTAATTCTCTAGGCATGCTTATAGTTTTGATATTACATTTTGTCGGAACTGTAAGGAGACGGATTAACACAAGCTTACATGCTTATTTCCGAATCCTGTATGTTATTCTTTGTATGATGTATTTTGTACATATTATTGAAATTTATATTAATAAATATGTTTTAACTAACAAGCGTGTTAAAAAATCGAAAAAACCAGACAACAACAGTATCTCATCGAAGGGCAATAGTGTTCTGATTATTAACAGTAAACAGTGTTTTCATTTTCGTTATAACAGTTTACAACAATTTCAATTTTTAAGAAAACAGATAACAGCTAATGGTTGAAAAACAGGTACCAGTTACTTTATTTACAGACGTGTAAAATGACCAAAACACGTTAACAGAAAAGATCTTCCCCCATAATATCGACACTGATCATTAATCAATATCAACACTGTCTCAATATTTTAAGAAAATTTATGAAAGCTTTCCACAAACAATTTCCATTAACTACCATTAAAAATCCGAATTTTACCACGGAAAAGGAAGCGCATATCTATCAAATTAAAAATTCCCCAAAGATTCAAGAAAATTTGATGAAAACCGAAAGTTTTTGAGCAAGATTATGAAAACAACCCCACCCCCTTTTCATGCACCAAGTCCAATAAATCAGAGATTACCAACAAGTATACAGACTATGACACTAATACAATAAACAAACATGTGCAGTTTGTAAAAAAAAATCTGTGAATCTTATTTGCAAGATACGAAGGATGGACATTTGTATACCATAATACGCACGCAATGAAAAATGTTTAATTCCATTTTAAAGTACATTTACGTAAAATTTAGGTGAAGGTAGCATTTAAAATTTGGGTTTTTTATTTCTTTGATCAATTAAAATTAATTAGTTGCTAAATTTATCATTGTAATTATGCCATAATTGGGAGATAGTCAAAAACATACCTGAAGACACAATTCCAACAATCATTTCGCTCACAAATGTTTTCAGAGCAAATCTACGGACTGTAGAACAAACGTTTGGTAAATTATTTAGTAACAGAACCCAGTTTATGCCGTAATGGCATTGTAGATAGTATATAACATTATAAAAATAGCAGTTTGTTTATTAAAATAAGTATTTTAATCGCTCACGCCTATCTAACTCCACCTTACGGTATAAGGGAGATAAATCTAATTAATTTATGTCATACGGTAGCTTGTTTACATGGGTAGTCAATTTTTAATAGCTCCGCGGTATTAAAATTTACTACCGTAGCTAATTTTCATAGGCAGCTCGATATTAATACGACACCGGGTATATTGGTTTTGTAAAGACGTGTAACTGACCAATCAAATTTCAGGAATAATACCGATACGGGGATAATGACTTATACATTGTTCAATTAACATAAGCGTAGTCATTTGTCCTTAATATGCTTATGTTCAACAGATTGACCGTGGTCATTGTTTATCATAATAAAGACATATATAGTTAATGGACCTTCTTATTTCTTATTTATGACCACGGCCAGAGATTCAAGATAACAGTATATTTGTGAAAGACGTTATTTCCTAAGAACTGATCAAAATGTCAGCAGTAGGATGTCCAATATCATGCCGTAATTACGTCACGGACGACCTTGAGGCCGCCATCGTTGTCGCACTCATAACCGCTCATTGCACCACACACGCTCCTAGACAGGCTGTCAAAGTATTAAAAGTAAAAGAGACCAACAATATCGACACCAGGAACACGTGAAGAATGGGCATATCTCAGTCTCAATGGTCTGACTATGTAGACGCCACTAAAATCAATTGCCTTGATCGCGTGGTACAGCCTTTTAGAATGCTGCGAAGAAGAACTTCGAAAAGACTTAACTCGATCAGCTGGTGGCAGTCTTGTCTTATTATAGCTAACAAGTCTGAAGTAGAATTGATGGCAGCAATAAAAAAACTGACAGTTCGAGAGGAAAACACAAAGGTAGCTCAACTGACCATGCAATACATGCATCAAGATCGTGATGAGTGTGTACGCCGTTTCTGTGCAAGACATAAAACAGGCTAGTATTTGCAAATTATTCCTAATAAAAAGTGCCCAGCTTGCAGCCCTGATGTAAATTACACTGACACAATTGACGTATTAGCAAGCGGCATCTGTGACCCTCAAATACAATTGGAACTCCTTAGTGATAAGAATCAGGACATATCATTAGAAGAAGTAGCACAATTTGTCGAAGATAAAGAGTGTGGAAAAGGATCCGCCTCCGGACTATTAGGCTCTCATGAGGTCCAAGCAACAGTCAGTAGTTCATACAGAAAGGCAAAACAAACCGCTGTCAAAGATAAAACCGAAGCTTGCTCATACTGTGGCTAGAAAGGACACGGTAAAAACACCTGTCCGTGCAAGAAAATCAGAATGCCCAGCTACCGGTCATAGATGTGAACACTATAATCGGAGGAAACCACTTCTAAAGTGTTTACCGGAGTAAGGACAAACCGAAAGCGAAACCCAGTGCACACAATGTCAATGACTACGAGAATGCGGCGTATCATCAATGTCTACACACTGACAATACCTTGGCTTTGGACCACCACCTATATGACAACTTATCTGATATTGGATAAAAAGACATTCAAAATCTCAACTGTTCATAAATCTTACAATCAAAGCATCACCCGAGGAATAAAGAAGCTTTTGGTTTCCACCTTAAAGCTGGTACACACGCTGTTCGTATTTCCGCGATGGCAGACACTGGATGCCAAAGCTGTCTCGCGGGTATCAAAGTCATCCACAAACTTGGTCTCAACCAAAGTGACCTCATTCATGTACCTATGAAAATGCACGCTGCAAATAACAGGGGCATTAAAATCCACGGTGCCACATTCCTTCTGATCTCAGGAACAGAAGAGCAAAGGAACTTTGTAGCGACTAGGCAAATGACATATGTTACTGACAATTCCAATAAGTTCTTCATCAGTAGGGAAGCCTGCTTCGCCCTGGCATGATATCTGGAAGTTTTCCGACTATTAGTGAAATATACGACACACAATCCGAAGCATTGAATCAAACTCGGATACCACCAACAATGAGGTGGGAAGCATAAACGAACTAGCGAATCAATGTGACAGCCCTAAACGTCAACTACCACCTCCGCCGCCTAAGGATTACCGTACAGTGCAACGGAGTCCAACCGTCTTAAACTAAAGGACTACCACTTGAAGTGCTACAAACCGAGTACATTCAACGTCTGTGAACACCAACTGTTACCACTAATGGATGGACCGCCAATGAAGTTGATGATCGATCCAAATGCTGAACCTGTCGCTCATCACACACCAATGCCAGTGCCGTTACATTGGCTTGAAGAAGTTAAAGTTGGTGTTTTTGAACCTGGGGAACCAGTTACTTGGTGGCATAGGATGGTTATATGTGCTTAGAAAAATGGCACACCTCGCCGTCGCCATTTCACCAAGCAAGGTCAGTACCGCAAGGAAAAAAGAAAACCGTCTTTGATGCCTGGAACGGAACGGTAACTTTTATCTCTCCTTTGGGACGCTATCGTTATAAAACAGCCCTTCAAGGATATTTTGCTTATATTTCCGAGATATCCACCAAAACTAAATATGTCGATGATGTTCTTCTCGTGTCTGATTCAATAGAGGAGAGTTTCTTCCTAACTGTACAATGGCTTGACATATATGGAAGACACGGCATCACGCTCAACTCTGACAAGCTTTGTTTCGAAGAAGACACGATTGAATTCGATGGATTCGAAATAAACCCTGACACAGTTCGCTTATGTGCAGATATCTAATTATGGACTTTCCTACCCCGAGAAATATCAGCGATGTCAGATCTTGGTTCGGACTAGTAAATCAAGTAGCGTTCATGCATGCTTTCATCATGACAGACAAAATGCTACCATTTAAAGAGTTATTGAAACCAGGAACACCGTTCATCTGTGATGACAATATTAATGCACTCTTTCATGAGTCAAAAACTGCCGTTATCAATGAGATTGAAGAAGACGTGCGAATCTTTGACAAGAAAAAGCCTACCAGTCTCGTCACCGATTGGTCAAAGTCTGGAATCGGATTCTGGCTGTTCCAGAAACATTGTAACTGTCCGGACAACCAACCATTTAGTTGTCGCACTGGTTGGAAGATAACACTTGTCGGAAGTAGGTTCACACATGCAGCTGAGTCTCGATATGCACCATTTGGAAGGGAGCTTTGGCAGTTGTCGATGCTATTGATAAAGCAAGATACTTTGTTCTTGGGTGTGAAGATCTTGTGATCGCAGTTGACCATAAACCCCTGTTGAAAATATTTGGTAACAGATCATTGGAGGACATGCACGTCTCAGAAACTTGAAGGAAAAGCCCCTTCGCTGTCGATTTCGCATGATTCATATTCCATGGGTCAAGCATCTCGCTGCATATGGAGTATTACGCCATCCAACCGGCAAATCTGAAAAGCTGTCGCTTTAAGATGACGTTGCATCAGTTGACAGTGTACCTTCTGTGAGACATGTTCTCCTGACCTCATTGCCATCATCATTCTGTTCTTAATAACAATGATGTTAATACTTGTATCACCGATTCAGCAGTATGTTCACTTGACTCATTTGTCGTGAGGGCAGTCACCTGGGATAGAGTTCGCACTGCCACAAGTAGTGATTAACATGCATGAACTCCTCATCCTTATATAACGGATCGGAATGTGGAGTACCAGAGTATCTCCAAGAATTTCCTGCACATCTTCGAGAGTATTTTTAATTTCGTGAGCATCTCTATACCGTAGATGGCGTGATACAATACAAGATCGTGTAGTAATTCCTCCAAATCTCCGACAAGAAGTTCTCGTAGCTCTTCATTCAGCACATCAGGAAATTACCTCTGTGGTATCGCGAGCAGAGTCCTCCGTGTTTTGGTTAGGGATAACACCTGCTATAACAGCAATTCGAGCTGAATGCAACCACTGCAATCGTACCTTCGAATCCCAGTGCTCCGCCTATACCCCTAATATCTCCAGACTACCCATACCAATGTGTATATGTGCATATTATTTTCACCATCAAGTAGTTAGATATTTAGTTATAGTAGATCGTTACACAAATTGGCCCATAGTACAACCACGACAACCATGCAATTCTTTAAGGACTGGGGAGTCCATCACCGCCTTTCCTTTGTGGCTTCCCACACAGTAATTGAAGAGCCGAAATAGGCGCTAAAACCGTCAAGCGTCTTATAGCCGACAACACAGGTAATAATGGGGATCTTAACAATGATGAATTTCAACCTGCGATGCTCAAATACAGGAACATACCTGACAGAGAAACCAAGTTATCTCCTGCAATATGTGTATTTGGTCCTCCCATCATACCTGTTCCGCCCTGTAGGTACCGTCCCCACAACACATGGAAGAAAACACTCGATGCAAGAGAGGAGGCTTGAAGACATCGACACCTTAAGCACGGAGAGCGCTTATCAGAGACCACTAAAATATTGCACCCATTCTCCGTAGGCGACCGGGTTTGCATCCAAAATCAAACAGGAAATCACCCCCCCCCCCTGAAATGGGACAAAACCGGCGTCATCAAAAAAGTCCACCAATTCGACCAATACGTCGTTAGAGTTGATGGTTCTGGCCTAGGGTCACACTAAGAAACCGAAAGGCTTTGAGGCAATACGTGCCTGTCAAGAGTATTCCAGAAGTCCGTACCATTGGGGGTGGTGAACCTTGGAATCAGTTTGTACCTTTTTCTAATCCTCCGACCACTAAAGCTTCTTAGACCATTGCGAAGGACACCATTCCGACAACGCAAAATAGGGATACAGATACATCGACCACTTTACCAAGTGGTAATACCCCTAACACTCGTTTTGATGTTGCTGCCCCGGAATACCATCCAACTGATCTCGGCAACACCGAGAATCATCAAGCTGAGACTCCGCCTCCAAATGATAGCACAAATTCTCGATCGCCTGTCACCTCCATACCAAATCTAGAGTAACGCAAATCTGGAGTATCCGTCAGCCGTCAACATGGCACCTTGATTTCGAGAGGAATGTTATCATGTTCTACACATGACGATAATTGTTTTCCAAGTTTCCGTTTATTCAAATGCTAACAGGAGTTTAGTGTTCATGAAGCTATAACTTTGGATGTTTATTTGTTACCCAATGTTTAGACATCAGTTTTAAACTCACTTACGAATGAAAGGCATTTTAGAAGGCCGTTTAAAAACTTGGGGGGGGGGGGGGATAGAGGGTAATAAACATTTACTTATACATTGTTCAATTAACATTAGCTTATAGTCATTTATCCTTAATATGTTTTATGTTCATTTCAGGTTGACCGTGGTCATTGTTCATCATAATAAAGACATATATGAATGAATGGACCTAGTTCTTATTTATTTATACGAGTTTAGCATATAGGATTGCTTTTTAAATTGCAACATTATGAATTTCGTTCAACTTACTGAACTGCTTCACTAATACTAATAAATGCAGTAAATTCAACGCGTAATGAGAGAGTGCGGACAGATATTCGACCCCAACAACGATTAACTGAACTTTTCATATTGTTGCTAATTAATTAACTGAGATGAGATATATATGAAATATGTTTACTTAAAAATAATGATGCAGTTATTATTATTTTTATTAAACTTATATATTGTTTTTTGTTGTTGATATTCATGTAATAAAAACTAAGAAACCATATTTATTAGTATTTTATTTAAAAAAACGTACATTGTTAGAACATAAAAATATATACATTTTCCAGAATTGTTTACTTCAAATAATATATTGTGGGCCGATTTTGACATGGGCCGATTTTGTTATGGGCCGAAATGTCAGGCATTCTTTAAATGGCAGTTGCTCTGCATTGAAGCCGTTCAAGGTATGGATTCACCAAGGGTCTATATTATGTTCCCTCTTGCTTCTTTTATTTATCAACGACACAGTTACTGAGATCGGTGCCAGTAAGATTACGAAACAGTTATCGTGACAAAATAAACTAATGGCATTTGGTATCGGTGTTGTGAAGTTATTTAAGTAGACAGCTTTACAGAGAGCAATATTAAAAGGCTTAAACATATATGTATATAGGAGAAGAATAAACCAAACATCGCAGTTTAGTTGTGTTAACAGACTGAACACTAATTAACATTGGGGAACAAGTGAAAGATTTAATTTTAATTAGATTTGTAAGATAATGATGTCAACGAAAAATCTCAGATTTTTATACAATAAACTTTAAGCGGGTTATGGGAAACTGTAAAAACTAATTTAAGATGAAACATATAATAAAAGTTCATGTTAAACATTATTTTTTTTAAATTATATACATCGATATCTTTGGACTTCTCGTCAGAAGTTCACCAAGAACATGCGGATGAGTAAATAGAATTTATGGATGGCATTGAACCTCTGATCGTAATTAAATTAAAAACTGTTATATATATAAATGCTTAAATTGATCCCCAAAAAGCTGATCCGAAAAGTTGTTCACCTGTTGAATTGCCTTCAGAAAGCCCTTTGACTGCGTGAGTCACCCTACAACTTATATTTATAAATATTGGTATCGGATTTATTAAAAATCGCATAGAAGTAAATATTCAAAGTTAAAAACTAAAGTATCACCCCTGCCTTGCATTCGCATGAGTGTTTTCTAACGAGACAAACTCAGTCCCAACATTTTTAGTATTTTTATTGATGAAATTACCAAAATATTTGATACAGTGCTACACACCAGTCAATATCCGTTACACTGAAAATGTAAAATGCCACGTGTAAAATCCCCCAAAATTGTACAAATCTAATTCCTACATTTAAATAACATTTTCATTAGCCCCTTGCAGTAACTGTCGGCAGAGTAACTTTTTGGTTTTTAGAAATATCTAGAGTAACTGGTTCCCTGTTATGTTGTTAATATCAGTTGAACCGGCTTTGTCCACATGAATAATATCGTATTTAAAGGAGTTTCGATTTTACCAAGAGTTTCTTCAATACTGAAAAGAACCGTTAGGTTAAACACACTCCATAAAAGGTTAACATTTGAACCAAATCGTCTGTTTTCATTGACATCCGTTTCCAGACTTAACTTTCAGGTAAAGAATCGGGACATTTGACTGGGACATATCAGTCGGAAAGCATTTCCCTGATTTGACCGTTAAAACCGCGATTTTCTTGACAGAGAAACAAGTGGAGATAATAAAAAATTTAACGGCCGCTAGATGGCGCAAAACAAATGTTTTTTCCATCGTTTTCATGACCTTGCGGAAAATGCATGAAATTATAATAAATATTGAAAAGAAAAATATAGAAACATGTGAAATATAATTTTAAAACTATTTTAGCTGTATTTGTTATGTTATGATATGCTTTTATGCAAATTAAATACATAAAAATCGAGGTTAACTTTAGTTGTGCGTAGTGACCGGAAGATGGCGGCGACTACTGTTTACAATTTTAAAGCTCGGAATAATCTGACACAATTGCGTATTAGGTACTGAATATTCATTAAGACTGGTTACTTTTAAACTAGATGATATGAAGAACCGACGATAAAGGTAAGAAACAGCTTCTTATTGTCGTTACTGCGCAGTCGTCATTCATTTCGGGGGTCCCCAAAAGCACATGGTAGCTTGAAAAATTCTCGTTATTTGTATTATTTTTGCCGATTAGTAGTCAAAATAGCCACCTATTCTATGATAAAGGGATCTGATTTTGTTAAATTATTTAATTTTCTTACAAAATATTATTATTCTATTCATGAAAAAAGTAAAATTTGACCCAAACCAGTTGTAAATTTGACGGACTGCAAAGCCGTTGTTATATACAACTTACAAGGAGATCAGAGCTGTCCAAGGTTTGTGATAATTGCTAATTTTACGCCGGAAACTTTGGTATTATAACTCTTAAGATAAAATTATGAATTATAGTGACATAAAATTCTAGACTGTAGTATTTATAGTACAGTACTGCCTTATAAAGGAACATCTATACCCATCAACTATACATACATTACATATCACTGTAAGTTATAACATGAGGAAAATTTCAGAATTTTGTGCAATATAAAATTATTTGAAGATTTGTCAACTTACACACTGATCTGATATGATGTTAACAGAGACAATTGTAATTATGTGTCTGATGTTAATAACAATTTTGAAGTAGGTGCATATTTGCAATATATTTTCTGTTGCTTGCAGCTGAAATGAAATTCTTATAAACAAAAATTTTCTAAAAAGAACAACATAATGTTCTGAAAAACTGTTGTCTAGTTAGAAACATATGTAATTAAAAACTTTAGAAGTGCAATGCAAATTTGTGTTTCAGTTCTAATTGAAATACAAGATTTTTATAACACCCAATAAATATTACACATCTTAAGTATTGTATTCTTGTAAGTAATGAACTTTTAAATTTTACTACATTTTGTTAAATTAGTTATCTATAATTTCTGTTTTATTTTAAAATTAATATTTGATTAAACTTTTCTTTAACAAAGTGTTACATGATTTATTTCTACATTTTGTGCACTTGTTTATAAATAAAAACAACCTTTTTACATTCTGCCAATTGCTTTTGGTTCTAACTGGGACTAGTATAGCTAATTGATTTATATGTTCCTGGTTCTAGTTGACCTGTATGATGAAATATATTTTTATTGAGGTATTAAAAAAAACTAAAATATAAGAATTAGTTAGTTCATCAACAAATATATATTGACCTATAGACTTGCCACAAGTCCCTTTGATTTTTTTATAGTAAAAAGATAATTTATTATCAACAATTTCTATGCTATCCACTTGTGTACAAACCTTGATAATAAAAATGTAATTCTCCAACAGCAAAAAAAAAAAGTTAAAAAATCAAAGGGACATGTGGAAAGTCTAACTGATACATGATGAATCATAATAATTTTGTTGTTAACAAGCCTATCCATTTCTTGTCTATTTATATTACAAACAGGGAATTGAAGGAATCTATGATCACTTTTAAGTATAGACATTTTTTTTTCTATTATGAAAACTAACCCACCTTATTAGAATTTAGCCATGCATGTATAGCTAACCTTTTTATATAAGCCAGTTTAGTGTGAGATAAATTTACTAACTATTCCAAATTTTTCTAAATTTAAAAATAATTCCAACCAAAGCCTCATACATTCAATTTTAAAGGTGTCAGTAAACAGTTATAAATAATTTTTATTTCAAAATTTAATTAAGTTACTTAAAATTTCTGTAAATAAAGCTAAATGGAGAGTAAAACATGACAGAATGAAATTTTTTTTATATATTTCCGATTAAAAAATCGTTTCCAATCCGTCATTTCGAATTATCTCCCTTTAAAAACGCCAACTTTTGAGCGAACAATCTGACACAATTGCGTATTAGAACTGCTAAAAATCAAATGATGGGTGCAAAATGTAGCGTATGTTTAATTTTATTATTCTTTTCATTATCTAGGCGCTTCCACATCGTTTCGATTTGTGGTGCAATATTTTAAATCGACGAATTTCACTTCCGCCATTTCTTCGTCGTCATTTTTCATTGAAATTCTTCAAAATTTTACACAGTATGTCATATTTGATTTAAAAAATATGAAAATCAGATATCCGAGGATCAAAATATTATCAGAATATGCCAATACCACAATTTTTATATGCGTACGAGACCGTTTTGCAAGCTAACCTATCGTGAAATAAAAACGTCAAATTTTCAAATCGAAAATCACGTGACCTTGTCAAGAAATTGGAAGCCATTATGAGAAATGCTTTCCGACTGTATGTTTTCTACCTTTGACTTTGTACCTTTCTCTTCGAAGGACTTAAAATTGCATAATTAAATAATCGAGATGAGAGAAATCAGATAATCCAATAATACTAATGTAAGATTCTGTTTCTCTAATTTTAAAAAGCCAAAAATGTGATTCTTCCAACCCAATATTTATGGTCATGTTTTGAATGCGCAGTAAATGGAAGTTTTTTTGTTTATGACTCATTATTTTTGTTTATGACAGTATTATTTTAAGCCAATGAACACATGAGTACCACAATTCACTAGTGACGAGAACTATATTTCCTCACCAGTGAAGCGGTTTAAATATTACATCAAAATTAATAGAGAATAGAGATTCTAATATGACGGGTTTAAAATGCTTTGAGTCCAGGCCTGGTGTAAAATGAGTATATACTGCTAATTAACTTATTAAATGATCAACACTCTTCATGGTGACGAATTTTTCATATGCGAAGTCACAATCAACTTTGTGTACAAAATAGCCTACAAGTCCTGCAACTTAAAGGTTATGTTGCTGATAAAAATTATAAATATACTAGTGTAGTAGTTGACGTTTTTAATTCATTTGTATTTCCTTTAACAATATTAATTAATTGTATAACGTTTTCACGAAATTATTAGGTCCTCCGTAATATATTTTGTTATACACGTATCGGGACATTTCCGGTGTCCCGAGCCCGTCGGGTCACTTATGGGGTATAAATACAGAGGTCCCGTTGTCCCGAGGGGGGCCCGGATGAATACGTCATTTTGAGACGCAGAAGTCACGTAAATTTGAGCTAGAAGATAATATTTGGTAAGGAACGTCAACTACAATCAAACTGCACAATTTTATAGCTGGAATTAATGTAATAAAACATTTGCTGTTGAAACGTATATCTCTTAAGTCTTTTACCGAACCTGGAGGAATATTCGTACATTTATAGTACGTAAACAGTCACAACGGGATTACTAGCTGCCTATACCAAAGACAAATAAGACTCCCGTTACATTGGGGGCTCGTCCGGGATTTTTAAAGATATACGAAGGACAAATATTGATTTATTTCAATAAATTTCATACCTTTTACATAATTTTGGAAAAATGTCCGCAATTATTAGCGGAATAAAGAGAATGATTTCTCCGAGTTTCGTAACGGAGATCACAAGTCAAAATACAAGTAAACATGAGCAAAATAAAGATCTCACAAACAAAGACTTACCTTTTAAAATGTCTGGGTCCACTGTTCAAAATATCCAGAAGGAAAATGACACAAAATACGACACGGAAAACACACCAATAGGTCGTCCTATACTATTTACAAGTGACAAGTCTGTGGAAATGTTAGGAAACGAGGACATATTTATATGTCCACCAGAAAATAAGAGCTCCGTAACAAATAAAGACTCAATGGTGCAGGATTATTCTGATGATGTATTTTATGATACATACAATCAATTGAATCAACGTCAATGTTTACAAAACTCACATTTTAACTTCGACATCAGAGAAGGTCAAAGAGTCACACATTCTCCTCAACGTGTACACACGTTTGAACCAGCATATCAAGGCATATCTGGTCAATCATTTGACAAGTCACACATATACAATTCTCCCGAGTATCAAAAAGGGTACCGTGTGCCCATGAATACTAGTAAATCCTTCAGAAATACGGACAAAGTGTCGTCTTCAATGGACGTAAATGACACACAAAATCAATACACAACGTATATGACGTCAGGTCATGTGATGTCGGGGTGTACAAGGGGCACAGAAAGGGAACAGGGGGCACCTTCATGTATCCAAAACTCAGTTTTGCAAAATGAAAGTTTTAATGGTTTCTACGACCCTCATGTAAATTGTACAAAACAAGAGAGTAATTCAAACAATATAAACAAACCAAATAGTTATAATTATTGTGTACAACCAAGGTTCGAATCTGGGTTTGGTGCGTCACCGCGCGAAGCTAATAAATCAAATAGGAAATTGAAAAATCCGGATTTGTTTGACGGTAGGGAAACAGAGTGGCCAGATTATATCTGCCACTTTGAACAGGTTGCACTCTGGAACCATTGGACAGACTCGGAGAAGGCAGCGCAGCTAGCAATGAGCTTGAGAGGGTTGGCTCAACGCGTATTAAGCGAGCTGTCGCCAGACGCGCTTTCGCATTATGAAACCCTAAAAACTGTACTCACCCAAAGATTTTGCCCTCCAGAAAGAGAAACGGCTTATCGTTGCGAGTTCAGAAACAGAAAACGTAACAGGGACGAGACCGCTGCAGATTACGGGTACGCGCTGAAAAGATTGGGTAGTCGTGCTTTTCCTTCTATCCCCATTTCCATGCGCGAAAGTCTTATTGTAGAGCAGTATATTTCTGGATTGGGAAACGCTGAGTTAAAGCGACACGTGCAGTTTGCACATCCATCAACGCTGGATCGCGCTATTTCACTTGCTGTTGAATTCGAGGCATTTGAAGGCGCACAAATTTTATCTCGAAAACCAAAAGACGGTGACGAGAGGCAGGTTATGGCACTTACTAAACAACAAGATGCCCGTTGTACGAGTTCGGATCAAAAGAAAATTTCCGATATTGAGGAGTCAATAAGGGATGTTAAGCAATCCCTGCAACAAGTCATGGAGAAAATAGACAAACCGTTCAATCGCAACTATACGCGTAACCCTAAAAAATCCTTCAGACAAAAAAATACATATAAGTTAATGTCTTCAATCACAATGGAAATGTCAGTTCACAATTGCTGGTTTGAATCCACGGAATACAGTACATCTCACAGCTCAATATCCCGGAAAACTTGCTCTCTCCATTTTATTTCTGCCAGCTGCCTCTGTAACTCTCGGTTCTCGCTTTCTAGTTTTCTCCTCATCTCCCTTTCCTTCTGTAAACTTGGCTCCTCCCTCCTTAGAGTCTCAAGTTTCATCTTGGCCACCTCCCTCAGTCGGCCAATCCTATCCATATTGTCGCATAAAATGCGAATGTAATCCTGAAGATCCGAAATGGTGTCAGGCACAGGAGGTAAGTAAACATCCTTAACATCCATCTGGCTAGTTTGGGTTGAAGCATCAATAGAACATGTAGAAGGCACACGGTAAGCTGTGGCGGAAACAGAGGTTTTTGGTCTAGTCTTATAATCGGCAAGAGTTATCTTCGAAGTTGCAGTTGTGTTTAGTGTAGAAGCAGTGGTGGCTTGAGGTGGAGTTGAAGTGACGGAAGGTGAAGGTGAAGAGGTGAGGAGTCCTAATGGTGGAGACGACGGAATATGCACGTGAATCATTACGTCATCTTCAAGATCCTGCGAAGACGGCTTAGCTAATACAGACGACACAATGGCTGTTGAAGGAATAACTGTGGAAGCAGCACTAATTGACGAGCATGAAGGAATGTTTACAGTAGACCTAATAGCTGGTAGCTGGGCGGAAGAGTCTGGGCTCTTTTTGCTCCTACCTTTGAATAGAAAAAACCCAGGGTCAATGAACCCTTTATTCCTTACAATTGTGCTCTTACATTTCAATACAATTTCTTCGACTCTTTTGTGGTCTCTCTCCCCGTGAATGTACCTGACGTGAGTTTAACGCATAATGTAACAAGCATTGTTCAACCTTCTATCATTTCAGAACCATGTCACTGGAAGAGCCTCTTGACATAATGGCCGAGGACGACAGTTTGGGGTTAAATGATGGACTAGAGTTCTTTTACTCTCCCAGTATGTCCTGTCCTGTAGGAGACTGTAACTTCGAGGGAAGTTTTAAGACAAAGGCTAAATTTTGGAGGCACTGGGAAGAAAGACATGTTTTAAATGTAACTAAATTAGAGTGTGCATATGCAGGATGCAGGAGTCTTCTCCGACGTAAGTCGGACATGCGATCTCACGTCAGGTACATTCACGGGGAGAGAGACCACAAAAGAGTCGAAGAAATTGTATTGAAATGTAAGAGCACAATTGTAAGGAATAAAGGGTTCATTGACCCTGGGTTTTTTCTATTCAAAGGTAGGAGCAAAAAGAGCCCAGACTCTTCTGCCCAGCTACCAGCTATTAGGTCTACTGTAAACATTCCTTCATGCTCGTCAATTAGTGCTGCTTCCACAGTTATTCCTTCAACAGCCATTGTGTCGTCTGTATTAGCTAAGCCGTCTTCGCAGGATCTTGAAGATGACGTAATGATTCACGTGCATATTCCGTCGTCTCCACCATTAGGACTCCTCACCTCTTCACCTTCACCTTCCGTCACTTCAACTCCACCTCAAGCCACCACTGCTTCTACACTAAACACAACTGCAACTTCGAAGATAACTCTTGCCGATTATAAGACTAGACCAAAAACCTCTGTTTCCGCCACAGCTTACCGTGTGCCTTCTACATGTTCTATTGATGCTTCAACCCAAACTAGCCAGATGGATGTTAAGGATGTTTACTTACCTCCTGTGCCTGACACCATTTCGGATCTTCAGGATTACATTCGCATTTTATGCGACAATATGGATAGGATTGGCCGACTGAGGGAGGTGGCCAAGATGAAACTTGAGACTCTAAGGAGGGAGGAGCCAAGTTTACAGAAGGAAAGGGAGATGAGGAGAAAACTAGAAAGCGAGAACCGAGAGTTACAGAGGCAGCTGGCAGAAATAAAATGGAGAGAGCAAGTTTTCCGGGATATTGAGCTGTGAGATGTACTGTATTCCGTGGATTCAAACCAGCAATTGTGAACTGACATTTCCATTGTGATTGAAGACATTAACTTATATGTATTTTTTTTATAATAACAATTTAACGTTTCTTGTTTTTATTTTTCATACAGAGACGAACAGTAATGGTTGTAAATTTACTCATTATCAATTTGTTTGTTATATTATGTAAATTGCACATTGTGTACTATAGTTTCTCTTTTGGGGACTAATGTGCACTCGCTGGTGCACATTAGGTCTTAAGAGAGGGGGAGTGTAGTAGTTGACGTTTTTAATTCATTTGTATTTCCTTTAACAATATTTATTAATTGTATAACGTTTTCACGAAATTATTAGGTCCTCCGTAATATATTTTGTTATACACGTATCGGGACATTTCCGGTGTCCCGAGCCCGTCGGGTCACTTATGGGGTATAAATACAGAGGTCCCGTTGTCCCGAGGGGGGGCCCGGATGAATACGTCATTTTGAGACGCAGAAGTCACGTAAATTTGAGCTAGAAGATAATATTTGGTAAGGAACGTCAACTACAATCAAACTGCACAATTTTATAGCTGGAATTAATGTAATAAAACATTTGCTGTTGAAACGTATATCTCTTAAGTCTTTTACCGAACCTGGAGGAATATTCGTACATTTATAGTACGTAAACAGTCACAACGGGATTACTAGCTGCCTATACCAAAGACAAATAAGACTCCCGTTACACTAGTATGTCCTTTTAGAATCGAAATAAGTCATTGGGGCAAGAATATATACTGATTTTACCAAGGTTTTGCACTTTATGACTACATTTTACCCCTTGCTAACACTCGGGGTAAAATATTTGGCATAAAGGGTCAACCCATGGTAAATCAGTATATATTCATGCTCCAATGAAATATTTCTTAATTTACATCAATGACTCACACATGCAGTATATGGTTATCAGTAATTGCAATGAGAAAATACCAATCTGATTTAAAATTAAAACTATCACCAGGGTTTGCTCAAAAGTAGGTGCCAAAAAAATCCCCAACTGTAATTTTCTGTTGCAAATTTTCAAAATCTGGTGCCATAGTAAACAGCAAATTTTATTCAAATATGTTCAGCTTGGTCAATATACCTTACATGTGCGTAGGTACTTCTATTGACATTTACAATCACTTACTCATGCCTTATCAGATTTCTTTACAGCAGAGCAGATTTTTCTATTGGGTATGATGGTATTAATATTAGACACGTACACGTCACCACAATACTTTTTGTTAAAACTTCCTACTTCTAACTCGTGAAGGATCTACTAGTATGATGATAATTAATTGCTTATGATTTAGGAAGAGTTTGAAAAAGGAGAATGGTGGACAGTTTTGCTTGATATAGAACACTATTTTTATGCAATATAATAAGAAGTTAAATATTTTGCATGTGGGACAGGGTGTTCTTCTTTTGGAAATTTTTAACATCCTATAATGACATTAATAATGTCCTCTGTTAGTCGGTTGTTATATGTTAGTAATCAATGGACTCCACCATGGTGGAGCCCTGACTTCGGGATACCTAGTAGAAGAACTCGGCAGCATATGCCCTACTAGCGACCAGGCTGCTTTGAATATCAAATTAATTTACAGGTGGGTGGTTTGGGTGTCGAAATCAAAAACACCTATTGCCAACCAATAATTTGGAGTGGCCGCTGGAAAAAGTTAAAGGAAAGGAGGAGCATTCCTTCTTAGCCTTCTACATGTTCATAAGCCATCTATATAGCTACATGACACTGGCTTTCATTTTTGCAACAAATCACAACAATTTTGTCAAAAAGGATTAATATATTAGTCTTTTTATGTGTTTTCTATGTCTTTCAATAAACCTACGACTGCCCCAAGGATAGGAGAAATGCTTAAGCAAGCATTTTATTTTTCTTGCTTGGCTTAAGTTTTAATTACATGGTAGATGTTACATTTATAAATTGTCACCAGTACAGAAAGTGATCCTTTATTATTTTATTAGTATGCAATACCTAAATTATTCATAATTTATGTTAACATATCAACATCTTTGCTCACACACATTTATATACATGTAGGTACACATATATTTTCCTTGATTCCTCAATGAAATGAATTCATCTTACTGCCAGGTGTTCAATGGACTCTAGTATCTTGCAACTAATGAACAAAATTGACAGATATCAAACTTTAAAGATTAATTTTCTTGGGTGCCAGTGGAAAAGACATCTACACCTAAAATAACTAGCACTTACTGTTAACATTAAGGGGTTAAGCACACTTTTAAAAGAGTATTGTTTACTAACTTGTAAGTCTGAATGTTTTACTACCTTTTTTTTTAACCTTATTGGGAATTTTCACCTACATACTAGCAGGTGGAAATTAAATTGTTTGTTCAAAAGATAAAATGTGATACATTTATGTTATCACTTGTATAACAACTCCAGTCTAACATGTATGTGTAAACTAGAGGTACGGAACATGTTATGGGTAAGCCATTGGTGGCTCACATATGCTACTTAGGTATATTGTAGCCTATCAGGGAGGATTATGCCTCAAAAGAGTTTTTTTTAGGGCATTGACATTTTTTTAAAGCTTATTTTGTAAATAGTATGTATTCATTATAACCAACAACTTGTGGTTAAGCAAAAATCAAATTTTTACAATATAGGAAAGCTTGATATCTAACTAATTTAAGCATGTAGGCTTCATCTTATTATACCTCCTTATTATGTTGTTTTCTAATTTGAAGTCAGTGGAAATCTGCGCTATACAAAGTAAATGTGTAATAGCATGCATGGTCAAAATAGCATCTGAGATTGTTATGTATAAGAATTATTGGAACTTTCAAAAATCTGCACTAAGCATATCATTTTATCATTTTTACTACTTGGTTTTTTTTAATAACCCAGAATTAAGTTCTACTAGTACATATTAAAATGAATTAAAAAAATTAAAAATAATTTCTGCAAGTTAGTGAGAGCTGTCTTACTCTTCTGTGATTTCTTTATCATGAGTATTCTTAATAATGTGTTTACAGTTAACCTTTTATCCCACAACTACAAATAATTTTGAAACCAATATGTACAAATTAATAATGGTCACACTTGAATTTGTCCCATCATGACGCCACAGCCCACACCTGGTTGACTCAAACTTTGGATTTTCCAACTGAAGGTCTGGGTTTCCTCCTCCAATAAAACTATTACCAGGAGTAAATGCCATGATATAGCCGAAAAATTGCTAAAAGTGGCAATAAACACCATATAAACAAACGGATGTACTAGTATGCACCCAACTTGACAGGAATTATTCTTAACATGTATTTCTTTTTCAATATCTTGATATCATAACTTTTAAAAAAGAAGACAGCTATGCTAATATGCATTAAGGTTTCTTATTCTGTACACTTTCTATTACTTTGTATGGAACTATTGATTAATTTTGTTTAAATCTTGGGAAATATTATTTAATTATCTACATGATTATGCTCTAAATTTTTAAATTTAGCTACTAGACACGATGGCTACAACACCAGGAAACAAATTGACATGGAAGATAGATCAAGCCATGATAACAAAGACTGTGGAGGAATTGAAGGCAACATCATTGCAGGTTTATGATGCAGTTGGCAAACTTACCCCAGACCAGATTGGATATGATAGTGTGATAAAGGTACAACACAGGCTCTGATATGATTGGATATTGTTAGATCTGCCACCCAGCATGATAATGGGGTCCCAGTCCAATAACCATTGGAAAATGTTTTGCACAGCTTGAGAATTTTCTCAATTACCATGACAGCATAATAAATTGAAAGTTTTTTATTGGATAAAATTGAGAAGATAAAAATTTGTATGGTCCCATGGCCCTCATTGGAGGCATTTCTTTTTAAAAATGATTGGTGTGAAAAATTATTCCTTCCAGTCTGTGCTCTATGATAAAGTTGTCTTCATTAGAGAGCATTGTCTTGTTTACAAATACATGTTTGTGCTAATTTAAGGAGAAAATGCATGTGGACAGTTTTTGCTTTGTAGGCCCTTGCTGATAATGATTGTGTTTATGCAGTAAACAGAAACAATGTAGATTTCATACAACATGTCTCAACAGATAAAGAACTTAGAGATGCCAGTGTGAAGGCTGACAAAGAGCTGTCTGAATTTGATGTGGAGATGAGGTTATTATTTATATATAATATATGGGTATGGTAAAGTTGCTTAGAAATGGGTTTTAGTGTTCTTTTTCATCCTGAAAACTGTCATATTGGTTTATAAGGCATATTGTCTAACAGTTTGACAGGAAACAATTCTGTTGATTTTTAGCTCACCTAGACCTTTTTGGTCCAGGTTTGCTTTTGTCATCACTTGCATCAGTTTTCTGTCGTTCACTTGTAAACTTTAAAAGGAATCTGATCTAAAACTACTTGGCCAACTTTTTCAAACTTGGCCACAATCATTGTCCTTTAATCAGTTTTTGCCCTGTAACTGAAAAGCCATAACAGATATACTGTAAATTAAAAAAAATGATCAGGAATACAACCCTACAATTTATTTTCTAATTTCTTTATTGGTTTGAAATTGTCAGATAACTCCTTGTAGACGTGAATGCCCTTTAATGATGATTTATTACAAAATAACAAGTTTTTATTTTAGAAATTAAAACCTACAAACCTACAAATTTTTGCTGCCCAGTAACTTTGAGGCTATATCAGCTAGACTAAAACTGTAAACAGATAGCTTGAAGTCATTTTTCTTCAGGTGAGCACTTACAGCCTCATGAGAGCCTCTAGTTTTAACCTGAAAAATGTATACCAATATAGAAGTCGCTTTCTTGAACAGAAATTTAAAAAAAAAATTTTAACATGTTATTTTATTTCAAAATTTTTCATCAGCTGACCCTCATAACAAAAGTGGGGAGAAAGTGCATGATTTAATTATAATTCAAGTGAAAATTGAAAACAGTTATGGTGTACATACATGTAAGGGAATATATAATTAATTGTTTAAAAACAAATTAAGTCCATTCATGCATAAAATTTGTCATCATGGTGGCATAACACTTACATATAATTACCACAGTCCACAGGTTCAAAGGCATTGATAGTTAAGCTAAGATTTAATTTTTTTTTATTAAATTCTGCTAAACAAATAATGATACAATTTTGAGTTACTGTCATTTGACAGCATGAGACAGGATGTGTTTGATGCCTTAGTTGCCACAGAAGAGAAATTATTAGGTCAACTCAAACCAGAGGCCAAAAGATATCTGGAAAGAATGATTAAACTGGGAAGAAGAAATGGTATGTCCATATTTCTTAGGAGGATATTGAAATGTAGATACATCCTAGTGTATATCAATGGCATTAAACACCATGCAAACAATAAAAAATTGCGATGGACTAGACTTTCAACAGGTTCGACCATGGAATGTTTTTGTTTTCTAATAAGATGTTACTCCAAAATCTTTAACTATTTAATTGAAATTTCATAACCAGTACATTTATCATGTATGTAAGTAACTTGTTGTCATATGAAATTTGTCTTGTCTCCATGAACATGTATTCAAATCAGCATTAGGATAAAGGTAAAACAAAATAGAGAACACCAAGGAAAATGTCAAAAAAGAATCAACGAGTCCAAGAAACCAGCAAACTCGAGAACCAACAACCAAAAAATACAGCAACTGCAGCAATTGTCCCGACTTAAACCAGGTTTCATGGCATATGGATGAACATTTCAGATTGCTCACAAACATAAGGCTCATGGTCCACCAATAAGGCAAACTGTATTGTGTATGGTCCACCTAATTGATGAAGAGACTTGCTTTTGTTCAACCAATAGGACAAATATAAAAGTTTATGGCCCACTGGTAGAAAAAATAGAAAATCTTATGGTTAACAAGTTGGATAAATAGAAAGGTTCATGGTCGACCTTTTGGACAAATAGTAAAAAAAATGGGTCGACCAGTGTGACATACTGAAAAGATTTTGGCACACCAATAAAAAACAACAGCTTATGGTCCTTTGATAGGACAAATATAAAAAACTATAGTCCACCAATTAGATAAGGAAAGTAGCTTGTGGTCCAACAGTGGGACAAAAGGAAAGTTTATGACCCACGAGTAGGACAAACAGAAAAGATTGTTATACGAAAACCAAAAGTTTATGGTCCACTTAAAGATCAAACAAAAGCTTATGGTCCACCAATTAAGAATACCATAAAGAATATAGTGCACTAGTAATAGAAAAAGAAAAGATCATAGCCCACCAATATTGCTTCAGAAAGTATGTGGTCCACCAATTGCACAAATGGTAAAGAATATACTTCACACTATGAGACAAACTAAATATCTTACATGTAAATGTATTATGGTATTGTATTGATTTATTGATAGGTCTTCATCTTCCAAAAGACAAACAGGATAAAATCAAAGAAATAAAGAAAAGAATGAGTGATCTAAGTATAGACTTCAGTAAAAATCTAAATGAAGAAAACACTATATTGGAATTTACTGAAAAGGAGTTGGGTAAGTAACACTCAGTTCTATTTGAACCGGTGACGTTGAAAAACATCAAAATATTTTCAGAAAACTGTCAATGCAATATTAGAGTTAGGACAATTCATTGCTGTTTTATAAAGACAGCAAATAGACAGTATATGTAGCATGGAGACTAAAAGTAAGCACTAGTTGTTTTAGCAGTTAATGAATAATGCACAGCATATTTCTGTCAATTCAGTTCTTTTTTACCAAAAGAATTTGTGAAGATTCACTATTTGCTGTATTTGCAAAATGCTGTATTTATTTTAACATATACTAGTACATGTATATACTTTTACTGTATCAAGCTTACCAGGTGATTTGGGTAAAGAAAGGTCACCCTGATGTCTTGGAAGTCACACTGACAATGCTTTATAGGCAAAAATCAATTTGCTTTATCTGTTTTAGTAATTGTCCATTAAATGGTTCCATCAATTAATGATAATAACACTTTTATATCAAAACCCAGTAGGGTTGTATTTTAAATGTCAGTTATATTTAATAATAATTATTAAAAATAACTATTTCAGATGGCCTGCCTGAAGATTTTATAACTTCTCTTGATAAAGTAAGTTATTATTTACTTTTTTGTCTGTTTTTATCAAATCTTTTTTTATTTGGAATTACATGTAAATTATGGCATCTTATTAAGGATTCTTGAAAAATATGAAGTAATAAAGCAACTTTTTGATATTTTTCTTTTGATTTCATCAATGTAAGGCTACTATTTGTTGTTTGTTTATTGACAGTTGCTGTTACAAGTTCATGTCCCACAAGTAACGGTAATACAGGTAGATGGCAGACACGCTAATGACCAATAATAGATGGCTAACTAGCTTGACCACTTAGCCAACCATTTGTTTATCTGCCAGGACTTCTTCATTTCACCTTACCCTTTTGTTAGTATTTCATGGAATTTCATGTAATTTTAATGCAGGTTTCAACATTGCTCCTTCGATAGCCATTAATTCCACTTTTGCATATACAGTACGCCCAGAGTGTATGGTCACTCAAACACTCTACACAGTGTAGAGTGTTTCACGGTGTTACACCGAAAATTTTCAGTGTAGACACTCAAAATCACCCACAGCTTATCTCTACCCCAAATTGCAAAAAATAATTGTTTATTCAATTTGTTGTTAGTCACTCTTGCATTACCAACAGATATAGAATGGTAAAGCCATGTCAATACGAAGAATTTAGAACTTAATTTTTTTTAAAATAATTTTCGTAAATATCGGAACTTGCACTAGAACTGATTTTTTAAAGAACAACTTGATATACGGTAATTAAAGAAAAAGTCAAATATATACAGTCCTTAGTAACAACAAACGGTATACCAGTGATGATGTGTTTTGTCCTTATTATTTCATATGCATAATATCAATTCAGTTTTTTTTGCCGGCAATACACTAGCTAATGTTAACGTTTCTTATAGACAAGGTGCACGTTACAAAAATAAATACACAACTGTTTAACCACGCGGTCAGCAGAAAGTAATTGAGGTCAAATATACATTTACATCTTTAATGTACCAAACCATGAAATAAAAATAGAAATTTCATTTAAAAAACATTATCCGTATACACATTAAAAACGTCAATTTTTTTTACACCGAATTTGACCCATATTAGAGATAAAAATAGATTGATTGATTTATGTGCCAAGTAACTGTTGCCGGTATAACGATGATTGTTGTTTTAATCGTTCTGGTTTCATTATGTGTTCACTGAAATAATATGCGAATTTAGTTTCGTTTGTCCAACAAATTGACAATAGGCATACACTTAAAATATTTTTCTCCCTACTCTAGACTAAAGCCACGTGTAACATGTACATAAATACACAACTGACCTGTTTAACGGCGTGCTTTGCATAAAGTATAATTCGGGATAAAAGCTTTACATTTAACTTCAGTATTGCCGAAATTAAAAAAAAAAGTAAGTTCTGTTTGAAAAAAATCTTATTCACGTAAAATAGTTTACAATTCTGACCGAAATAGAATAAATAAAAATAGGTTTCCAGGCATGCGCACGATTTGCATAAATTCGCGTGAAAGAAGCTGAACTGTGAGTGTGAATTGTACTAGCACAGCTCACTCTCCTCAGACTTCCAGGATTGCAATAAATAAAATTGTTAACGTTGTTGAAACCGCGAAAGACGCTAATTATTTATAATTAATTTTTAAATATAGATAGACATATAGATAAAGACCGATAAGTTATTTCTACGTGCGCAAAACTAAAGTTGAAAAGAAAAAATCGTGAAGTTCGATGATTGAATACATTTTAATTTTGTACATGTAGTAATGAGAAATGCAAGACATTATTTGGTTCTTTGCTTGCAATAAACAATCGATACAATATATTTTCTAGTTCTACACCCTGAAAATCCGAAAAACACAGTTTTACACAGTGTTACACCCGAAAGTCGGTACATCAAGGGAATTAATTTTAAGGTGGTGATAGATAACAACACTCTGAAACACTGTGATTCTCCGAAAAAATTTCGGTGATACACCGTGTAACACCGAGAAATTTCTCTAATTTGAGTGTTTGAGTGACCACACACTCTGGGCGTACTGTATCTCATATTAGCTAAAAATGTGAGGTGGAGTTCAGTAGAGCATTTTGAAATTTTAGAATGTTCCTAAAACATGTGCATCTGCCTTTTCAACTGTTTTTTTTTTAACTAAATGTAATTGCATGTAACTGTTTCACTTATTCATATTGCAAAAAGGTATTTAGAACTCCATTTTAATTATTTATATAAACAAGAGTATGGGTAGGGTAAACTGCAACTTACGAACCTTTGATATTTATTTTGTGTTATTTTATTAGACAGAAGAAGGAAAATTTAAAGTGTCCCTAAAGTATCCACACTACTTTCCTTGTATGAAGAAAGCCAGAAACCCAGATACCAGAAAGAGGCTAGAAATAGCATTCAATTCAAGGTAATTTTAAAAACAATAACATGACAATCATCAAAAGTGTGGTTATTACTTTTGTTTTCACTAACATATTTGATATAGGTCACAGTAAACTTAATTATTTCATATCAGTGATGTAACAACCCATTCCATTGGATAATTAACATTCTGTATTTTTAGATTCAGTTAATGTGTTTAAGAATTAAAAATTCAGCCAAGCTGTATCAACAAAAGCGCTATATCCAATCTACTGTTACAGCTCGAAGTTTGATACAGCCTGGGCTGTAACAGTGGTACAGTCAGATAAAAAAAGATTATTTGAATTTCAATTCAATTTATGCATGAACATAGATAGAAAATTACAAGCCATATTGTAAAACCTGTAAAAATATCAACAGAACAAAAAAAACCCATTTACATTATTGAACACACATGCTAAAAAATTACAGGTAAACAAAGTTTATTTTGTTTTATATACTATTGAACTTGTTTCTGACATTTTATCATATCTAATATTTCAAACTTTGGGCTGTAACAGTAGATTGGATACAGCCATTTTAGCTAACCTGACCCAAAGGGTAATGTGGGCTATTGCCATCACTTGGCATCTGTCATCCTCTGTTGTTGTTGTCTTTTACATTTCTTTAAAAATCCTTCAAAACCAATGAAAGGAATGCTTTGCACACATCATCAGTAAAATGTCCCCTACCACGTTTGCACAAATCATTGCCTCAGACCAACCAACTTGGCTGCCATGGCTAAAAATAGAACAGGGTCAAAATACAGCTTTTTCCATATAGTTCAAAAAGTATAACACATAAAAGCTGTACAAAACTCTCTTTTGAGTTTTAGGATGACCCCCTTGTAGGAGTTATTACCCCTTAACTATGAAAAATGAAGATTTTTAGCATTTTTCCCTCAAAATCTTGACAATTAATGGAACTGAGAAAATTTAACACTGCTAAATTGTTCAGCTCTATGAGAGCAGCTACAAAATGAGTTCAGGGCCAAGATTGTGTGATCAACCGTTAAGGAGTTATTCCCCTTGGACGGTTTTTCAATAAATTTTAATTGATTTTTTAAAAATCTTCTCCTCTGAAACCTCATAAAGGACTGCTTTGAAACACTGCACACATCATATTTAGAATGTCTTTAACCAAAATTGCACAAATCATGACAGCTGACCAACCAACATGGCTGCCTTGACTAAAAAATAGAACGGGTGGGGGATAAGGGGGTCAAGATGTACTTTTTGCTTATAGTTCAAAAAGTATAACAGATACAGAATATTTGAAGTGAACCTCCTTCCTCAGCATTAAAAGTCTTAAAATTGAGTTTAATTTATGTGGCAATGCCTTATAGGAGTTATAGTTCATAAATGGTCAAAATTGTCGAATTGTGTCACTTTTCCTAAATACCTTGAAAAACGTAAGGACTAGAGAAAATCTTTTCCATTCCATTCCAAATTATTCAGCACATCAAGATCCTCAAAATGTTTATTGATGTATATGTGTTGGACAACTTCTTATAGGAGTTATTCATCTTAAAAGGGCAAAATTACCAGAAATGATTTTTGCAGAAGTGTTGGGCAATTCCTTAAAGAAATGAAGAGCTGGATAAAAAAAGAAAACAATTACATTGTTCATTTGGTTTCAGGTTCAGGTGATCGATCTATGCATCCTAGCACTACAAACACCAAAACCTTAATTCCCGCAGAAAACCTTAATCTCCGTGGGAAAACCTTAATTTTTTAAGGAATCCCTATAAAATTAAGTGTTGGTTTTTTAAATTAAGGTTGTCCCAGGGAAATTAAGGTTTTCCCTCGGAGATTAAGGTTTTCCCGCGGAGATTAGGTTTTTTGTTGATTGGACCCCTGGGTCGGTTTTAAGCCCTCTGGCATTGTTGTTGATAACGATCATCAGTTACTCTGCAGATTTATGACAATAGTTATAAAGCTATATATTTATGTATAAAATTTATTCTTGTCCAAAATAAATATGTATACGAATATCCCAAAATAAAAATGCATGAACGTGAATGCATTTTCTATCAACTTTATTTCAGAAAAGACGTATATTTAAAAATTATTATTATACAAATTATTAAAATATAATTTTTAAGTAACCGTTAAGTTATTATTTTTCCATTTAAAGATCGGTAGGTAAGAAATATAGAACAATCAATACACGGACCGAACTTGTAATACACATCCGCCATACTGTTTGTTTACCTGTACAAAATGAAAGGAATAAAGGACGGATCAAATTATTTATATATATATATTTGTTTTTTTATTCACAGGTTTCTGGTAAGTTTTTGATATTCATATTGTTGTTGAACAAAATCTAACATGTTGTTTGTTTTGCATTTTTAACCTTTCTTCGTTTTAACTTTATATTTTTATTTTGACTTTTTATTATTACGTTGGGTTTCTAATGATTTGATTTTTTTTATTGTCGATTTTATTTGTTTATTAATTCAAATTATGTTAATTGTTAATAAAATTAAACGTGTTATTTGTTTTGCATTCATAACAAATTCTTAGTTTTTACTTTATAAATATTTATTTGTTGTTATATTGAAATTTGCTCAGAAATTTATTTTCAATACAAAGCACGTTTTCGCCGTTTTCTGTTATTTTCTATTCAGCTTCAAATTGTTTCAATTTACAATTTATAAGCAGTAATACACAAAATTTAAATCATCTTAAAAACACATTTATGCTGTTTTATTTTACATCGTTAGTTAAGAAGCTCCGGTTTGATATAATTAGATAGCTAATGCTGTAAGTATCGATCGTAATATAATATTGTTATATCTGTATAAAGTATAAAGAGATTAAGTATATATATTTATATTTTCTATTGTATTATCTGTTAGTGATTTAGACATTTTTATATAGGAGCCTCTAGTTGTTGATGTATTCCTGATGAATTTTTATTCTTAAACACATAACTGTACCTAAAATACAGACTGAATTATCCAATTAAATAGGTTGGGATTAGGTGTATAGGGTTTTCAAGCTCTGCATGCATGTGTGCATTGCGCATGCATGTCATACAACAGGGGTATGCTCAAGGGTGATGTAGCTTACAGAAATACTTGTTACATTTTAACAATAATACTGGACAGTTTAATGGTAACAACAGGAATATCACCTGGTTAATATTTGACCTAAGAATTAGTCATGTATTATTGTATAACCTGCTTTGGTACAGTTGAATTGGTCAATCGAATTTCAGTTTACACAGCAGATTAAATTATTATTTTTTTGCCTATAGTTTCAGTTACGAGACCATTAGTTGCATTGGTGACTAAGAAAATGAGCTGAATGTTTATGACCCCTCAGTGTACTTCATTTTTGTTTTGTGTATATGATAAAACCAATTAAATGTTAATTCAAATTTTTTTTTTCGATATAAATAATCCTGTATACAACAGATAAGTCTTTAAGTTTTGAAGTTCATTTCATTAAATTTGTGCATTTGATTTATGTTTGATATAATTTTAGATGTGTAAAAGAAAATACAGCAATATTGGAAGAACTGGTAAAACTCAGAAATGAGGTAATTTATGAGATGTTAGACCTTTGTTGATAGCAAAAGAGTTGTACACTACAGCCAAAACAAAAGGATTAGGCAGTGAGTCCATGATGGGCACCAATTGTAGAACGCAGACATTCTTGAAGGAACAGAAGTTTATCATTCGCAGACACTTCAGATATTATGTCCCCAATGGATCTGCAAATTCCTCTACATGTCTGTTTGTTTGTTTGATGGTGTTTTAACGCCACTTTCAGCAGTTTTTCAGCCTATATCATGGCGTTCAGTTTTTATTGGGGGAGGAAGCTGGAGTACCCAGAAAAAACCCCCAACCTGCGGTATGAAGACTGGCAATCCTTGTCAATTAAGATTGGAGTCGAGTACACCCTGCCTGCAGTGAGAATCGAACCCGCAATCTCAGTGTTGACAGACCACGTGATCAATAGTAGACGAACTACCTCTCGGCCACCAAGGCCACCCACTAAATGTCTGAGAGCGTAACATAATTGTCATGGACTGAATGTGATAAATACTTTATTTGAAGACAGTCATTAAATCATTCAGTATAATTCTTTCCAGATCGGCAGAAACATGCTCACGAAGGGTACTTCATTAATTACTTTTACATATTTTCATATTAATTTGTAAAAAAAGGGGTAACAAAAATTTATTAAGGAAACTTTTATACGATAAAGGTGTGTTTAAACTCGCATAATATAAACACTAGGTGTTCATAAAAAACCTTTCCTTATGGTGTCCTGAGGAGTTACACTACCTGTCTGTCGTCCATTGGATGCAAAATAGAACGGTCCATGAACACCTGCGATTTTATTGTGGGGTCAACTAATATATGTGTGTAAGAGTTAAAAGTTATGAATAACTGTAAATTTCATACTTGTAATAAAAAATGTCCCGCTGGCACCCTTCCTGTTCAGGCGACTGGTGTTAATTGACGAAGGTAACCAACATGTGGAGTTTTTAAAATTTACAGTGTTATTTAAAATACTACACCAACCAGAAAACTTAATTGTCTCAAACACATTGGAGAAATATTTTTTCCCACATGTTTTCCAATCTTTAGCAGTCTTAGGTTTAGTGGAATAATAATAAAAACAAATATTTTTTTGGTTTTTTTTCATTTTTTAAGGAATTCTGCAATCTCAAATTTTGCTGGCATATATGCTCCTCACATTCATTGGGTGATTCCCGCCTCACCTATTGATTTTTTGGTAATAGGTGTGTTATTTTTGGCACACCTACCTGTATTTTAATTTAATCTCATCAGGTCTTCATAGAGACCAATAATTGACACATTAATTTTTACTTTGTGCTTGTCCGATTGTTATAGAATTTACACAACAATATTAGAATCTGTTGAATGAACCATTATTTAAAACGAACATACATGTGTAAAATTAATTAAACAAAAAACAAATCTTACAGTCAGTTGATTGCAAAAAGTATTTTATAAGTTTATTGAATATATATATTTATATATTAACTAAATTATAAACTTTGTTTTAATGTTACTTTTGAGATTATAAAACCTAATTTACTTTTCAAATTAAAATTTTAATTTAGCTTTACTTTAGTATAAGATAAATGTACAGAGTACAAGACTGAAGGGGGCCTCGGTGGCCGAGTGGTCAAGGTGGTTAGTCTACTATTGATCACGTGGTCTGTCAACACTGAGATTGCGGGTTTGATTCTCACTGCAGGCAGGGTGTACTTGACTCCAATCTTAATTGACAAGGATTGCCAGTTTTCCTACAGCAGGTCGGGGGTTCTCATCGGGTACTCGGGCTTCCTCCCCCAATAAAAACTGAACGTCATGAAATAGCTGAAAAATTGCTGAAAGTGGCGTTAAAACACCATTCAAACAAAAAAACAAGACTGAATACTCTTGTAATTTCATAATTTGGGCAGATTAGTGGACGGAGCTAATGTGGCAGAAGTGATATCATTAGCATAGTGTTATGGAGTATAAAACAGAGCGGATATGACCTTGGCTCTGTAGATTGCTGTTTTCACTGACTCTATTCACGATGGCTGTCACTACAGGACATAACTTTATCATAAGACCTGTGTGGAATAGTGAAAAAAATGTGTGTAACACATAGGGGAACATTATGCCCCCAATACTTTTACCGTTTTTTTGTGCATTTGTTTTTTTAATTTCAGAAAGCTAAAATTTTAGAATTTCCAAGCCACTCTGCATTTGTGTTGGACATGAGAATGGCTAAATCACCAGAGGCTGTTACCACATTCTTGATGGATCTGTCCAAGAAATTGCAGGCCCTGAAACAAGCAGAAATGAAACTATTTTTAGAATATAAAAAGGAAGAGGTAATTGCTGCTTATTACTGGTAAATTACTAGATGAAAATTGTTGATTTATGATTCCTTCAAAAATTCTATAAAGAGGTTAAAAGGGAATGTTTGTTAGGTTGGGGGTCATCCATTTGAATGAAAAGATGTCATGGTTGGAGGTCTAATTGTTTTGGGTAAAGGCAAATATTAGATTAAAAACAAAAATTTGTGTGTTTAAAGTAACAAGTCTTATGAAAGAATATTTACTGCATGTACAGCAAACTTTTATCTTCCACCAATAAGTTGGAGGACATATAGATTTTCGTGCTGTTCATCCATCCATCCCACCTAAAGTTTTCCTTTGCATTGAAGCTTTTTTTTCTTACAATCTTCCTGATATTGGTATGTATGATGAGATCCCTTCTCTACCCTGGGCAAAATTCTGTAGGGCTGTGCCAAACATTTCACACTTGAGTGAACTTAGAAAACAGGGTGGGTGTTTGCTAATATGTACCAAGCCTGATATCAAAATCGCACACAAACATCTTCTATTGTTTACTTACATATTAAATTATTGCTTTAATTATTCCCTATTTTATTATTTTGTCAGTGTGAGAAATATGGTTATGAATTTGATGGAAAAATACACTTTTGGGATTTCCGATATTACATGAATATGGCAGAAGAAAAGAAATATGCTGTCGATCATGAAAAACTTAAAGAATACTTCCCTATGCATGTTGTCACCAAAGGATTACTAGATATATATCAGGTATAAAACCATATATTTTAGACTTGATTGCTACTAACAGATGGAATGTAAACAATTGGTTTATACTGGTGTTGATAGTCCCAGGGCACTGAGGATTTAATTTTATTTGCAGGATAGTAATTTTCTTGCTACCTGTCAAAAAGGAAAAACTGACTGTTGTAAATCTGTATTCTTTTCAATACTTGTTATTCTCTGTTTTTATTTCTATGTGTTTTACTATTTTTTAATTTTACAACATCAACAGCATTACAAGTATATACTTTCCTTTAAATATACACAAATTACTGTTTATTATTTTATTAATGTATACATTAAAAAATGTGGTGATTTTTAGGAACTGTTGAGTCTGGAATTCAAGCTAATAGAAGGTGCAGAAGTGTGGCATCCTGATGTTACTATGGTAACTATTTGTTTTAATTAAAATATTTTTTAAAGGAGTAAAGGAATAAAAGGAATAATCATTAGTTTATTTATAATTACAACAATAATGATTCCATAAATTTAAAAAGTGATAGAGAGTTAAATAGGATACCAGTAGAGAAAAGTGTCAGATACATATGAATGAGACTTCTTTACAATGAACTGGGACCATACTGGGAGGGTTCCCAGTGCTCGACCCACAGAGCAGCCCAGCACGTCCCCGGGTGGCGGATAGTGGAGACCCTCTCGTTGGGGGGTTGCCAGGTCATAATACAGAAGCCCTGACTGTGTGGGTAACGTGTTTGGAGAGTGCCACGCTCCTTGCATGATAAAGACCCCTTTTGAAGATTTCGAAAAAGAGTGACTCATTGTAGCTGCTACAAAAGGCTAAATTTTCCGCCCCTACCCAAAACTTCATACTTTTCCAGTGGCAGTCAAAATTGTATTCCCTGTGACTCATCCCACCCCTTTTTTCCGTTGATTTATTGTTTGTTAACTTGTTCCCGTCCTGAATATAGCTGAAATACTGCTCGCTGGATGTAAAGCAGACATCCAATCAATCAATTATTACAATGAATGTTTATGTTTGAGATAATTAAAATGTTATCTGATAGTGTCCACACATTTTAAGAACAAAATTAGCACATATCATTGCAAGAGAAAGATTTGGTGGATAGTGATTTCACATTGTTTTATTGTCCCAGCATAGAACAACAATAGCTAAGCTCTCACCAATAAAAACGTAAACTGCTTGTTTTCAAAAAATAAAAATACACATGTACTTATTTAACCAACAAGAACCAACTGCAATGGAATTACATTATACTAACCAGGCAGACATTTATACTAATGTCAGTCAAAATTTTAATAAATTTCCTATTTGTCTTTTGTACAGTATAGTGTGACAGATACAGAATCTGGTCAGCTGCTGGGTTATTTTTATTTAGATTTACATCCTAGAGAAGGAAAATATGGTCATGCTGCATGTTTTGGTTTACAGGTAAGCTTAAATAAATAAATAAATTTGTACAACCAATTTGATAAAAACTTGTTTTAGACAGAATTATATCGCTTAGAAATGAAAATCGTTACCGTTGAAATGCACATTTTTATGGAATTATCCTTGTTAAGAGTAGACATGACTTTGGATATTTGTCATATAAATTAACATTACTTGAGTTTTCAGGAGTTAATAATTTTTGTAAATGAGATGGCTTTTTTTACTTTCTCAAACCCTTAAACTTTTGTACAAAAATGCTTACTGATCATAAAATAAAGCTGAAGCTTGTTATTGACAATTGTTGTTTTGTATTGCAGGAGTTATTGCTCTTAAAAATTTACCCTGTCAGCTTCCATTTGATAACTTGACTTTCTTGCAGTTGATGCCTTTATGTAATTTTTATAATCCAGGCATACATGGCCTATAAGTACAGTGGCTTCATTGGCTGAGGAATTAAAATAATTGTCTACTTTTGATCACATGGTCTGTCAACAATGAGGCTTCGGGTTCAAGTCTCACTACTGGCAGGGTGTACTCAACTCCAATCTTAATTGACAAAGATTGCCAGTTTTCCTACCCCAGGTCACGGGTTTTCTCCGGGTACTCCTGCTTCCTCCCCTAATAAAAGCTGGACACCATGATTTAGCTGAAAAAATTGCTATACCATGCATTAAACACCATTCAAACAAACAAACATACAGAACACATAATTCCATTTTTTAAGCACTTATCTGGTATATTATAATCATTCAAATTAGCTTTGTAAGTTTCGTTAATAATCGTGCTTCTTACAGTCTTCCAAATCAGGTCAGACAGTACATGACCAGTAAAACATACTGTCATGCTGGTACTTTAGTCAGATTGATCAGCCTGACTAACCTGTTAAAATTGTGAATATGTTCTTGAAATTTTTTGTTCCACTAGACTATTAAGTGTCAAAGGTATTTTGTGTTTACAAAAACTGCAAAGATTTGGCATATTTAACTAGTTTTTCATTTCAAAATGGTTTACATGCCATTTGTTTACTGCATTGATATGTCTAATTACTAGCAGTGACAAATGAAAAAAAAGTCAAGTACAACAGACAAACTGCAGTAACCGATTAATAAAAAAAAGTGTTTAAAAAATATTGTATCACTGTTTTGGATAAATATTTAAGCTGCTGATAATTTCTGAAGAATGTTTATTTCGTTTAATATATGTGAACTTAAATATAAATATTTCAGACTTGTAAAATATTGTTTGGTCCTGTTTAAACATCCTGTGGATTCATTTACTTAATTTCTTTATCTAAGTCTACATAAATTTCAAATGGCTTATCCTTACTGTGTTGTTTTATGATATCAGCCAGGTTGTATTGGTCCAGATGGTAAAAGACAGGTATCAGTAGCTGCTATGGAGGCCAACTTTACCAAACCAACAGGAGATAAACCATCACTGCTAACACATGATGAGGTAATGCTAAATACAGTAAAACCATATAATTATGTTGCCATGGAAACCAGAAAAACATATAATTATATATATGGCTGTTTATATTGTAAATGCCTTTGTTCTCATTTAAGAATATCTAAATAATAGCTTTCTGTATTTTGTTTTTAGAAAAATGTAATTCTGGACAGATAACTGATATATAATGTTTACTTAGGGCTTTTCCAGAAAAAATGTACATGGGGTTGGAACTCGGCTAAAAAAATGTGGTACCACCACTAAAATTTTTATTAGTTTAGAGACACAACCTAGAAAATGTTTTTATGGAAAGTACCCCCACCTATAAAATAAAATTGATATGATTATTTGATTTAAATCCTAGAACCAAAGATAGGATTAAATATGCAATAATAAAGTTATCCTTAACTTTATCTGAATATTGTCATTGTCGTAAACTACCGCAGGTTCGGGGTTCTCTCCGGGTACTCCGGCTTCCTCCCCCAATAAAAACTGGACGCCATAAAATAGCTGAAAAATTGCTGAAAGTGGCGTTAAAACACCATTCAAACAAACAAACAAAAAATCATTGTTGTAAACATCGTCAACACTTAATTCTTCAATGTTCATTTTTGCTTCGTCTGCCATGTGGGTGCATTTTTGGTATTCTCGGGCTTTTACAACATCTGGTTAATGAGAGAGCAGAGCAATATAGAAAATCAGCAACCAGTCCCATTCCGAACTTTCGGGCGTAAACCATTCAAAAGTTTATGATCATCAGTTATTCCCCTTACATTCATTCTGACAAAATCGTCAGTCAAAAATCACACAGACATCGCAAAATGCAACGCGTTTGGCGAAATAGAAACACAAAAACACCAACAACTGTGATTATTTTAATAAGAACGTACCTACACCCACCAAAATAGAAATACCCTCAACCCCGCCACCAAGGAAAAAGAAGATAACCTGCATTCCCACCCTCTGTACTTATTTTCCTGGAAAAGCCCTTATAGTAAAGACCTGTTTTTTTGTTCTATTTAGATAATTATTTGGTCAATAATGTCATTTTCAGTGACAGCAAATTTAACACTGGAACAAAAGTAACTTGTACAGTTGTGTAATTTCAGGAAATAAATTTTCTCAACTGCCAGGTTTTTAAGCACCATTATATTTTTATGGTATCATCCCAGATTGCCAAATCCCAAATTGCCAAATCCCATATTGCCAAGTCAAGTTAGCCGATTCCTAAGTTGCCGACAATCATAAGTTAAACTATATGTTACTAATGATTTTAGGAGAAAATGTTTTGTTGGAGAAGTTGTTAATATATTGATTCATAAAATTTGTAGGGTAAAAATCGTAATTTTGCAGAATTTGTGAATGTGTGTTTACAATTCAAATTAAAGTTGAACATTTTATTGTATTTTAAATTTGTTTAAACATATCTCTTAAAATTATCAGTTAAATTTAATATTTGACATTTTTGTTATAAATGAATGTTTTTCATGAAATCGAAACTTTTGGACAATCAAATCGATTATTCAATAGTTTCTGTGTCCATTAAAAACTTTTTTGTATAAGTTGTAAGTAATTCCTCAAATAAACAATATTTTAGCATAAATTTGTTTTTTATTTGGCAATTTGGGAATTGTTAAAATGGACTCGGCAATCTGGCATGGTTTCATTTTTATGTTTTGAATTTATACACACTGAGAAGTGAACTATAGTCAGTGTTGTTATGGGCCTAAAAACGATCATATTTGCTGGACATGACATGACTGAAACTTACCCAAAATGACAGACTAAGATTTGCTCAAATCGGACATCTAAAAAGTCATATTGTACATGGTCAAGAAATCATTTATTGGTTTTAATACCTTTAATTTCCAATAGGATTAAAAAATCAACCTTAAGGCCATTTCCTGTCACTGAGTGTTTATTGACCACCGACTGGTACGTAACACGTAATAACAAAAAAAGATAAGGTCAGCAGGTAACAATCTGATTATGAGACAGATCTGTTTCATCCATTTCGTAAAACAAACTGTTGCAACATCATTTTGAAGCAACAGAGATTAAATATAATAGATTGTTTCTATGTCATATTGCAAAGAAAATAAGATGACTTTAATGAAAAACACATGCAGTCAACATTGTACACTACGCAAGCCCCAATGAACATACATAAATTAAGAGAAAATTCATTTTAAATAAAAATTCAATTAAATGACGATAACAAAAATAATTATTTCATTGTATGATAAAAATGTTAAAAAGCGTGGTCCATGGCAGAATAAGTATAAATTCAATTCTAGTCAGAACTTGTGGTAATTATATAACAGCTTCCTATTCCTAATTCAAAACCCTCCTGAAAATGATGAATATTCATCAAAATAATTTCCCATTATTTTGTTCCATAGACAACATGTCATCCTATAATGAAGAACTTTGAGGCAGGAGAATGTATCTTTACATATATTTTCTTTCAATATGATGCATATATCTGAGGAACCCATCATACATCAACTAATATTCACTACCCTGGAATTTGTTAATTTCTTAGGGGAAAAATGACCGAATTGGGCAAGGAAAACTTCCAGATCCCTGGGCCTGCTGTATGTAATTGGGAATCATAATGCATGTCCAATCTACTTTTTGTGTGTTACTGTAATATACATATTTTGATGTTTGTATTGCCCATTTATTTATTTTACTGTTACAGATGTACATATTTATGGAAACACCCATATGATATTATATATAGAATTTCCTATTTTTCAGGTAGAAACATATTTCCACGAGTTTGGCCATGTGATGCATCAAATTTGTGCTCAGGCTGAATTCCCATTGTTCAGGTATTGTTAATCTGTGCTCAGGCTGAGTTTCCATTGTTCAGGTGTTTATCAAATCTGTGCTCAGGCTGAGTTCTCATATCATTGTTCAGGTGTTTATCAAATCTGTGCTCATATCATTGTTCAGATATTGTTATAATTTATTAAAGCAAAATAAATGGACAAAATTATTTATAAAAATTGAATGGACTGTGTTTGGGATGTTTTTTGTTGTTAATTAAAATTGCAAGGAAAAATCATATAGTACATGTAGTATGAATACTGAAAAATTGAATAGTACACCTCTCAATGTTTAAATAAAGCAAGGGATTTTAATACATTGTATTTTTTTATTTTCTTTTTAACAGTGGAACTAATGTCGAGAGAGATTTTGTGGAAGCTCCATCCCAAATGTTAGAAAATTGGTGCTGGGAGAAAGAACCTTTAAGTAGGATGTCAGCACATTATAAAGATAAAACACCGATTCCTGATGATTTACTGCGGAAACTGTTAGATAGTCGTAAAGCCAATGCTGGTGTGTTTAATCTACGACAGATATTACTGGGAACATTTGATCAAACCATTCACAAGATGGATAAGGTAGCACAACTGCTTTTATATATATTTTATCAGATAAATTTTATTGGATGGATGATTTTATTGGGTTTAAAATAAACGTAACAGGGGTAAAATGGTACTTTTTTGTTTTAAATTATTATGCATGTCTACACCCATAACTAAGAAATTGTCATTTTTGGATTTTATTTAATGTAATACATAAGAGTTACCTCCCCTTATTTATCTCTTGGATTTTTTTTTTTGTGTTCAGGTGATGTCTCTAATATATTTCTGTTTCATTTACTTTCAAAAGGCAGATACAGCAACTATATTTTCAAACTTATCTGAAGAAATCTTAGGATTCCCTGCAACACCTGGAACAAATATGCCAGCCTCATTCGGCCATCTAGCAGGAGGATATGATGCTCAGTACTATGGATATTTGGTTAGTGAAAACGTCTATAAAAAGTATAAATTTAATTAAATCTTGAAAGATCTTGAATTTATATGAGAATAAATATAACTTTTATGGACTTTAGATGAGATAAGAGCAATTCTGAAATATACTTGATGCATAATTGTGTTGTATGGTAATATTTAAAATACAAAAACATGCTGTTTAAAATCTTGTTGGATCGACAAGAGCACATGTTTTAGATTTGTGATCCATCTGGAAAAGTTTACATTGTCCTTTTTATAGGACAATTTTTCTTATAAATTTAAATATGATGGTAATACAATGAAATTCTATTGAATATTGTACAAAGTCTATTTATAAACATTCATTTTATATTATTTCAGTGGAGTGAAGTGTTTTGTATGGATATGTTCTATTCACGTTTTAAAAAAGAGGGTATAATGAGTCCTAAGGTTGGTGCTGATTACAGAAAATATATACTACAACCTGGAGGATCATTGGTATGTAGTTGTCCCTGTTGTCTACATTTTATTTTATCTTTGCAGTTGTATACTTGTTTGTAAATAAGACTCTAAACTCTTCACAAATTTTTATCAAATGTTTATGGAAACTTCCTGTTCTTTTAATCAAACTTAGATTGTTTCTCTCATCAGATTTAATTTTAGGGAAATCTTTCGAAAAAATGGCTACATTATCTACTTATACACCAGAATCCGATTCTGATCAACTCTATGTTCAGATTCTCATTAACAAATATTTGATGTTTTAAATACAAGATTTTTTAAGAATTTTATGAAATCTTTTACATAACAGTAAAATAATATGTGAACACATTGAATTCAAACCACTATGTTCTTCCTTACTAGTGAAACAAACATGTCATTAACATCACTTAAAGCCGTTCAATTTTCACTCAAAACAACTAGACCAAATCCAAAAATATATATTTCAGAAATCCTTGTCATGGAGATTTTGACATTGTCCAAATATAGGCCCAAATTAAAGATGCTTGACCAGAAATAACAGATGATTTGGAATTTAGCTCTAAAGAATTAGGCTATAGTATGTTCTGAAATTACTATGCTAATCTGAAACCAGTGAAATGACTTTAATACATTTTTATGTGAAATATGTTAATATTTGATTACCATTTAGTTGATTTAAAAAATACATTTTCTGCTTTTTCAGGATGCCAGTGAGATGCTTAGAAATTTTCTTGGTCGTGATCCACAACAAGAAGCTTTTCTGATCAGTAAAGGACTCCTGACACAAAAATTATGATACTTTAATAGTGCCTTATACCATTGAAGCTATACTCAAGAAAAATTATTCCAGGTTTATAATTTGGAAGTTATAGTGTAGTTCAAATAAATCATGAGTTTATATCTGTTGTATATTCATTGAGGTCTGATTTCATGTCGATTTTCATGGATACCTACAAAACAAGGTTTGGAACAATCAATTGATTATAACTTGACGTACACTTTATATATACATGTACGTGTATATTAAGGTAAACAATATGTAATACACATCTATAGACATAATTAATAAATTATTAAAAATCTACAAGTACAAATATCTTGATTTTCTAACAACTGTTGGAATAAATAATTAACATCTCTCCACAACTTTAAAATAATATGTTAATGTAATAGAATAAGTTATTAAGCTTACACATTAAAACTTCAAAAACATCAAAAAAGTCAACATTTTCCAATTTGTTAGCTAGTTTGCCATCTTCCATTAATCACTAAGTGTAAGCCTGACTTCAGACAGGACATGCTCAGATCCAACTTCATTGATGTTTTCCTGACAATTGTCAGGTTTTTTTAGCAGGTACTTTAGGATTCCTTCACATTTAAAACCTGATGCAATGATAAAGTAAAACAAATAGCATTAAGTGGCATAAAATCACATCCTAATAATAGAATTATTGTTGGAAAATATTAGTTTTACTATAACATTGTATTGTCATTCTTAAATTTTGTTTTTGATTTGAAAATCAGAACAGTCCTAATGTTTCTATTGTCATGCATGCAACTAAAATATGAAACAATAAAATACATCCAAACTGAACACATCTGTTACTATAGATAAGTATCTTAATGTGCTATAAATATCCAAATTTTAAACAATTCTTTTGTTTTAGTACAACACAGAAATATAACTAGCTTTACATCTTTTTCTGTCCTACCTTTCATTATGTTTTTATAATTAAATGTATTTCGTTTGGCTTCTGAACTTTTTTAACATTTCTTCTAAAAAACCAAAATGGTGGCTGTGTGGTGTTAAATTTACCTAGTGAGCTTTGTTTAGTGATATGGACATATAATTAGTTAAGGACATATTTTGAATAAATGATCAACAAAAATTTAGATTTAAAAACGTATGAATAGTTAGCTGTCCTCTTAAAGTATTTGACACAGTTACTTGGTGAACAATTCTAGACTCCTTTCAACATGGTTATAAACATGTGTCAAGTTTAAATTGACCAGATTTCGTTTGCCAAATTCTTTACTAAAAATAAAATGAAACAATTGTTTAACACCCCACCAAAAATGTTCATCAGAATTTTGTATGTTTATTGAATTAGTTTTTGGTCAATTTTGGACAATGTTCAACATCATTACATCATTGATTTAAAAATATTGTTTAATATCATTGGTAATTAAATCTGCATGCTTTTAATTGTAATATAAAATCTAATGGTTATGAAAGATGCTGTTAAAATATGAAATCAAAGATTGTCCACTCAACAAAACATAAAATGTTTTTATTTTAGTTCTGAGTTAACAGTTATCTCATGTGAACACCTTTATTTAAAGTAAAAAAAAATAAATAAAATACCCGTTTAACAAATCAAGTACATATGATAATAACTACTGAAAGTACCAGTTGTAAAGGCTTTTAGTTGGAAAGACCCATGAGAATGGAGGAGAAATTTCAATTCATTTAGTTTAAACATTATAAGTTATACTAAAAATATTTTCGGCCTTAATCAGTCCACAGCATGCATGAATCATGTTTTTATGCTGGAATGAATGCAGCAATATTAACCATATATATTAAATTCTTATTTTCAATTTTACAGCTATTATATTCACCGTATGTATTTAGTATTTTGTATTATAATTTAGATCCATATAGGCATTACGTGGCAACATTTATGTACAGACTTAAAATCATAAGACAACACAAAGTATATGTTTGAGTCAATTGTTGATTGTGTGTGAAATTTCTATTATGAATCTATAGATTATAAGAATTTGAGTCATCAATTGTGTTTTCTGATTTCATAATTTCTATTTGCTTAAAACTAGTCTTTTTCAAATTATGGTCACTATCAATGATAATGTATATATTTATCTGTGTGTTGGGTAGATGTCACACACTATTTTCATGCTTGACCAAATGTTATTAAAGGAAATATGGGAAATGAGATTAAATTATGGTAGTAAAAATGTCAAGGACTAAATTATATTTATGGAATTATTGAAGCATTCGTGACAAAAACTGTCAGTATGGTTATTTTTGATGGTATCTTTGATGTTTATTATTCTACACACGTATTCCCAGTTCTTCGAGTGGGCTAAAATGGAAACTTGATCTTTGACTTAAATTAATTTTTTCTGGTAGATTTAGGTCATACCGACCATCAAGTCATTGATTTCTACACAATATATTCTGAGATTAAATCTCTTGACATCTTCGCTAGCCAAGGGTTACGATCCGATACTCTTGTGAAGAGAGGGGGGCCTGATCATAACACTTGGCTAGCGAAGATGATCTCTTGACGAATGACCACTACTAATAACATATCTAAATTGTAAACAAGTCAATGCTGTTGTTTTATTAACAAGTACGAACAAGTAAATGTCCCCCGAGCTGCTCGGTTTTAAATATTATAATGAACATTTCAAATACTGGAGTCTTTCGCAGTTTTGTATATCGTTACACAATGGACAACAGCAGACAAAGAGCAGTATAAAAACGTTTTTTGTGTGTTAATTTTATGCCCCTCGAGAGGTCATATTAATTTGTCCTTTGTGGGTGCATGGCGTGTCCGGCTATCTTCTGGTACAGTTTTAGGACTACAGCATTTATATTTTGTATGAAGTATGTACACATAATGAAGGCGTGCAGCGCCAAAAGATTTTGCTTTTTGATGAAATATTCCTAAAACTAGAGATAGTTAGACTTTTGGTCAGTTTACTTGTTACATGCGAGGTATGTTTTGCCCTGCAAACTTTTCGTACCGATTTGAATCTACAGCGTTTATATTTGGTAGGATATTTGAAACGCACATTTTTTGTAGAAAATTTCAGAATTGAGAGAAACGGAAAATGGTTGCTTCGAAAGAGTAAGCAGTTCCTGCCCGTTGTAACCCACCAGTCATGACGCTCGCAGTCAAACAAGGATAATGCAAGTTATAACTTTTTATAGATATATAAAGATAAACTCATTATGAGTCTTTTTATAAAAAGTCGTGCATAGAAAAAAAATGAAAGAAGCTTTGACATGTTTTTTAATTTCAATGATCAGGTTGGGCATCATTTGTGTCTAGCAGTTGCAAACACACACTACTTTCTAAACAAAACGGACACTACTATATTAAACTTCCTTCTGAGCTGCAGTGGCATGCTTCTAGTATTTTTGTTTGATACAAATGTTTATTGTAACGTTCAAGGTCAACACCTTTTCAGTTAGCCCGTTATCATGACAAAATACAGATTTTTAGACAACCTTCTGGTTTGAAGCTCATACTATAATAATTATTTAAATACGCAGTCAAGTGTAATAGTTTTTTAACGACCAAAATGTCAACTGTATACCAATATTTGTAAAAATATTACCTACATTTTCGAACAAGCGAAACAAATCAGAAAAATATACGATTTTTTGTAATTTTAATATATGAAAGCTATCAACCGGTAAAAATTGCTGTTTACTTTCAAAATCATTGCAAGGTCAAATGCATGTCTTTCATATAGGTAAGAAGCCTCATAAATACGTGGTAACAACATTCTTTCTATGACAGAAGCAATGTGTTGTTGTCAAACTTTTTTCATACATATCAACGTTTGAACATTTCGTGTGCATACTAATTCCCATGAAACTGTAATTGGAAATATGACCACAAATGAGCATTAATTTCAACCGCATTTTAAGTTTTAAAGTGTGACAGACCTAACGCAAGCCATGTATACAGATGAATTGAAAATACTTAAAATATAAAACATTGCCACTATGTGACATCGTTTTGTCATTTTGATTTAATTCAAATATAACAAATGTATAATATATATGAAGTCCAAACTTAGTTTCCTTGTTGGTAAAAATGTGTGTCACACATATTTTAATTTATGTCGTTTTTACCGTGAGCATGAGCTTTTAAGAAGTGTGCTGTTTTACTATATAATAATTTATCTTGAGAAATAACATTTTTGTTTGTATTGACGTTTGAGTCATATATCTCAAATGAGTTGTTCCCATCATTTTTCATAGTAATTCGTCCACATTTCAGTTTTTTTTATCTTGGTTGAAATAACCGAGAAGAGCTACTATACAGTATGGGGTTGGATCTGTTTCTATGACTTTGAACTCAACTGCACGCATGTCACCTCTAACAATGAAGATATCTCCTTTATTAATTGGTCTGTATGCCTCCAGAAAGTATGATTTAAGAAACACATAAGAAATATTGCTAAAAAAGAAGAATTTTATAACTACACAGAAATAACTTGCTTTTATAAAGCAAACAATATAAAATCAATCTAAGTAAAATTAAATTTCAAGCAGGATTACATCAAGGTATTTTGTTTAAGAGTAACTTATTGTTTTACATAGGAAAACCGGATAAAGTTATAGTTGACTTTATCTCCAGACCCTTACCCGTTGTGATCCCAGGTCAGCCTTTCCGTTTTATGACCTGACAACGAGAGGATATTTAGAAATCTCAAATCTCATATGTATACATCATCTTATATAAACATGTATGAAAAAAGTACATTCGTGAGAAATGTCCGACATGTTTATTGTAAATTAGACCCGACATTCACAGCGTGATACTTCACTAAATGTTGACCGAATTGCATTGGTGTGTCTGCTTTATGTTTTTTATTAGTAGTCTACATGCGTAAATTTTCACACACCTGGGGACCTTTGGTCAAAAGAATTCTATATAAATTTCAACAACATAACGTTAACATAATGGTTTTGTTTCGATTCAAAACCCAAGGTAGGTCAACACGAATTGATGTAGTATAGAAATAAATTAAAAACATATTTAAAAGAGTGACCTGATATTATGCATTATTGTACTCAGTCAAATAAGTAAGACTTAGTTTTAGAAAACCTACATGCTTTAGTGCATATGTTCAGAAACGGATTAAATTAATTTTGTCGCAATAATCATATGATAGTTTTTAGTTGTTAACTGTATGTCGCGAGTGGAAATTTAATTAAAAAAAGATAAGTAATTTAAAAAGTAACTTTCTGGTTAGTAATATAAGCATAGTTTTTTGTTTTCGTTTTTTTTTAGCTAAATGGGAAACAATAAAAAGGAAAATGCTAGATATAAGTATGTAAAGGAAAACAAATCACTAAACTCCTTCTAAAACAATTCTTTTCCAGTGAATTAAATAGGTACGACAAAATCTTACATTTGTATTCAATGTGTGAGATAAAATGCTTGTTAGAGATTCTGAGAATATTTCTGTTGTTTTGGGTTTTTTGCAATAGTTTTCAATAAGGATACAACAGATAACTAAGAAATCTGTTTTTACCTTGTCGTCGACGACAATGGATTTTAATATATATATTACTGCTATATATTTTTACTGTTAAAATCCATATATATCAGCTGCCCGTCTTAGAGCATCTTATCGTTACATTGATTTTTGAGTTCGTGATGTGTTTGTTTATTTTGACATCTTGCTTCATATATTTGTAAGCCCTAGCCCTAGGTCCATCAAATTTGGTATAGAGGTAGCTTATGATGAGTACTTGCCAGTCAGTCACCTGACCTTGACCTCAATTTCACGGTCCAGCGACTACGTTAAAGTTTTTGGGTTACGGCAGTTCCTCTATAACAACGCATGGTAGGATGACAATATTTGGTATATAGGTTGCTGATGACTAGTGCATGACTGTCTGGTAGGTGTCACCTGACCTTGACCTCAATTTCACGGTCCAGCGACTACGTTAAAGTTTTTAGGTTACGACAATTCCTCTGTTACCACGCATGGTAGGATGACAATATTTGGTATATAGGTTGCTGATGACTAGTACATGACTGTCTGGTAGGTGTCACCTGACCTTGACCTCAATTTAACGGTCCAGCGACTACGTTAAAATTTTTGGGGTTACGACAGTTCCTCTGTAACCACGCATGGTAGGATGACAATATTAGGTATATAGGTTGCTGATGACTAGTACATGACTGTCTGGTAGGTGTCACTTGACCTTGACCTCAATTTCACGGTCCAGCAACTACGTTATAGTTCTTGGGTTACGGTTGTTTCTTTGTAACTATGCATGGTAGGATGACAATAGGTTGCTGATGAATATTACATGACTTTCGGATAGGTGTCACCTGACCTTGACCTCAATTTCACGGTCCAGCGACTACGTTAATGTTTTTGTATTAAGACAGTTCCTCTGTAACTATGCATGGTATTGTGATAATATTTGGTATACAGGCTGCTGCTGATAACTAAGGCTATTATAATACTTATGACGAAATTTATTTTTATTACTGATACGGAATGCAGGCGAGACGTTTTTCTGTGTCCACACTTGTTACATTAATATCATACTTTTAATATGTGGGTCTTTAAGAACTATTTTGTTACATTATTTTTTAAATCTTTAAATTTTAAATATATTTATGATTTGGTAATTTAAAGTATAATTTGTGATAATGTTAAACACTTTTAGTCTGACACAATGTTCATTAATTTGCCTAGACTGCATAAAATAGATTTTAAACTATATTATTGGTGCATAATTTTGTAAAGAATATGCATTCATCATAATAATATCCCGTGGCTGTTTTCCATACTTTATTGATATGCAGTGTTATTCAGTTTATCGTGAACATTACATTTCTATGCTACAACAAAAACAAAAGAATGAACATGTTAAATACATAAGGGTAATATAAAATTATTCATAATTAATACAATTATTAAGCGTCATATTATTCTTGTTTTTGTTTCCTCCATAGTTCATAATGTCGTGCACGGAATAAAAATTATAATTTTCTGTTTTAATACATTGTATGTGCTATAAAGAAGACAAATCTTATCATTAACATTCCTTTACTGTTTTGTGTGAATAATAATAGGCCTGGTATACATTTTTTTTCAAAACTCCCACTAAGTTTGACTAGTACATGTTCATAAAACTACATATAACCATCTACAGACATCGGTATTGTTCAAAACTGCGGTAAGAATAATCGTATAGGCAAATGCATATTTTTTTCCTTTTATACATGAATGCAGACATAGCCTTGCAAAAATACAACTTGGGTAACATTTTATAATCTAAATAAAATCAGCTTTCACCAACGATAAAGTCTTGCACTTTGCAAAAACCCCGTATTATAGTAAAAGTTTTCGGTTAAAAATTGTATCTTAGAAAACCTTGACAGGTGAACCAACAATACATTTCCTTCAGTATTAATCAACAATGTGTCAACTTTATTCCAGTTTACTATGCATGACCCACATAATATCCGTTTTATACTTTGAAATACTATAGTGTCTAACCATATACTATGTTATGGTCACATGTCTAACATTGTCACTTATTTTGACGTACAAATGTATTGTTATTACTATTATCCCAACATAATATGTTAAATGATAAATGATTGAAAAAGAAAAACTTCAAAATGGTAAGAAAGGGAATAAAATACTTTGAAATACTAATGAAATCAAACCACATAAACGGGAAATGTTTTGAGACCGTAACATACAGAAGTGGTTAGTGAAAGTATATTACACAAGACAAAATCAAAATTGTACAAAATTCGTGATTGATAAATGAAACACATTCACGAGTAAATATCGTAAAAGCAAAGTAAAATTTACAATAGAAATCAGTAACTCAAAATTTATTGTGTACTATATGCCTAGTATATGCATGTAGTTTAAATTAACCTTCATCCAAAATTTTTTTAAAGGCATGTTTCGATGACGTGTTTTTTCATATCAGACGTTCGGCCCCTTAATGGAAACTAATTATACTTGAGTACTTTTATTAATAAGGCGTACTGAAGAAAATAAATGAAAGACTCTGGCATAGAAGTTTAATTGCTTAGTGCAGTTAATATATGTCTTTATTCTGCTACATGTATATACGTAGGAGTTACCTAGACCTTCTTCTGAAATAGACTAAAAAACTACCAAATAAAGTCTGCAAGAAATTTGATCCCGTTCGTCGATAGCAACATTGATGGCTACATTCTAGCACATCGACATGAGGGGTTTACATTTCACAGCTTATACATTATGCTAGAACATTTCATCAGTATTCCGATTTATATTCTGTACACGGCTTTTATCATATATGCTACTCAAACAGGGTTTGTTGTACCTAAGTCGATGTCTTACCTTTAGAAGTTTATGGCCGCCACCATGAATAAATTGAACGTTATTGGAAACCCATCTATCAAATACGACTAAATATTTTCGCTTAGTCATAGGTGATTTTTATTTCTGGATTTGACGTTTTTTCCTGGAAATGACTTTTAGCAGACACTGCTGAGTCGTCTAGTGCACATAAATAATTCACCTATGGCGTTTTTGGCTTCGGTTTACTCATTTCTTGTTTGTTCTGGATTCTGTTTAGTGTCGTGTGTGTTTGTTCTGAATTATGATTTGTAATTGCGCCTAGATTTCAGCTCTTTTGGGGTCTATTTTCTTGCTATTTTTCTTAGACACAATCTTTCTCTGTACACGTGCACTGTTGCTAGATAGTCCGGAGGCAGACATTAATGAACATACATTTTTTCCAACAATATATTTATGCTTGCAGAGTACGTTCATTAATATTTTTCTCGCTCGATTAAGTTATTTACTTGTTCCTATAAAGTTGTTTTTGTATAAATTGCTTTTTAGAGAATGTACATACTATACATACTCATGTCCTATGTGTCCTACGTACAACACAAATGTTACTTATATGCGTTTCTTTAGAAAGTTATTAGAAAATCTAACCATTTTACGACCAAAGAAATGTTTGAATCCCAGAACTGTCAATAGTTGATGATTCATGTGAAAACTGGTGTATTGACAATTTAGAGTTTGGCAAGTAAATATTTGAACAAGAAAAGTTCAATGTTTTGTAATACAAACTTACGTGTATTTCGGTGACATTTTTAATTTTTACTTTGAAATATGATATATAATTTGTAATCATTATAGACTTCGTCGAATCCTCCAATAGAAAGAAACGTTTTCAGGAAACACAAATCCATCAATAATTTTGATATATAAGTCAAATAATAACGTTTAATTACCATATTACCTTTCTATGTTAGCTTACTACATAGTCGAGGGAAACATCTCATAGTGTGAATTTTAAGGTTTTCGACAATCATTTTTTTTAAGTCTTGCGTAACGTGAACCACATTTTGAAGATACATAGTATTAAATGTTCGCTTTTATGTTCCATGTGTACTGGGATTTGTAAGTAATTGTTCGTGCAAATTTAACAGGGACTGTCTTTGCTGTGGAAACAATATAACGTTAAGACATTATTAACTATTATTAACTCCAAATAATGCTTAGTAGTAGGTGTTCCTTTCTGAATATTGGGGAAAATATACAATAAAAAACCAGAGTAAATCACATTATGCAATGGAACTATCCTTATAAAATTAATTATAAGGTGTCCCAGGTTTGAATTTTCAACAGTGTCCTCAATCAATACTGACAAATATATTAGTTTTATATTATTTGTGTAAATTGTTTGTATATAGGATTAAATCTGCTTCAAAGGAGTTTTTTTTGTCTGTAGAGTCAAAGGAAAGTACGAGGAAGACCCATGTTTTTTTCCCAATTAAAGTCTTGGTTTCATGTTTAGAATTCAGAAGAAAACGCTGAGTGTGATAACAAGTTTGAGTTTAACTGACATAAACAATGGAGATAATGACACTTTAACTCAAATTTAGCAATCAAAGTATAGAATAAATTGATAATAAAATGTTAATTAAAGATACCATGGTTATAGTCCGAGAATCCTCTGCCGTCCAACGCATTTTTTTGCCTCCCACGCAAAAAAGCGTTGGACGGCAGAGGATTCTCGGACTACCATGGTTATAACATTTTCTACGCCAGACACACGTTTCGTTTAACCAAAGCGACAGTTACCAGTGGTGCTTATCCTGAGTTATAAATAATAACTTCATTCAAATGAAAAACAAACAGCTGGCTATTCAAATCCCAAAAGTTTAAAAATCGTAATTGAAATGTCGTAGAGGTTTTATAATCAAAATTGCAAAACGTTATTTCTAATCCGAGTAAGGTTTCCTACTACACCTTGCGAGTAGGGAGTAGAAACCCCTTGGAAATACAAATTAGTTTCGAAATTTAAGGTTATTAAATTTAGAAAATGACTATTTCACTTAAAGAATAAATGATATTTTTGGCAGAACCGAAGTGTGACTACTGATTTAGAACAAAACTGGGTATTCAAAATAATCAGCGTTTTACAAGTGGACTGGCCCCTCGGAAATATTTTGTTAGCTGTGATTTTGTTTATTTAGTATTGCAGGAATATAAATACAAAGAAATCATAAATTGAAATCAAAGTCGCCTCGCTGTTTTATAAAGTAAAATGTATCCGGCTTTCATTGCCAGCAAAAGCTGAAAGTAAACGATTGTGCCAGTTTTATGTCTTTTCTTCCGTTAGACTTTGAATATAATATGCAGAAGCAAGTATGCGAGTAGGGGAAAACACGACCACCAAACACAATATGTTGTCAATATTGAGACGTGGGAAAACAAATTTATTAAAACTGTAGTATAGTAGAGATCCCACTCTCTGACATTGTACAGCGAAATCAATATCAAGCGGATAAATTGCTATGTTGTCACCTTCTTGAACCATAATGCAAGCAGTTAGAGATAGCTACAAAATAACTGAATTTTAAGTGCATTTTAAGTATAAATCTTGATCGTATGTCAAGATAGTTCATACGCAGTCTAAGCACTCGGGACATACTAGGGCTCCACCCCCAAAGCTCCTCAAATTTATGTATAAATTGTTCATCATAATATAAACGAAATACGAATTTAATAATCACAGATCTAATTTGTCGTTGAGACCTCGGTAGCAAGTTGTCTAGTTAGTTTGTCTTTGCTACAAAACAATGCTGTCTTTAACTTTGAACCTAAATTTGCAAAGATTTCAAGTTTTCATGTCGAAGATTAGATGTTCTCACCTTTATTAGCTAAACAATTCTTGAAAATAGAAAACACAAAATAAACAAACAATCTTATAGGGTTTTGGGTATATGTGGGTTTTTGTTTTCCGTCTCATTGTTTTAGTTATTGTCACCATATGTTTAATATTTGGCGACATCATCAATTGGCAACAAATATTTACTCTCTATATGCCATATATACTCTCTATATGCCATATTCTTAATCAAGTTGTGAAATATTTTCAGATAATATAAATAAGTTCATAGTACTGGACAACTAAAGTACAGATGTTTTCGTTTTGTATTTTAGTCATGGTTTGACTAAGCTTTATAGGTATCGTAATCCAAACAAAATCGTGACACTGAGAACCAGTAAAATATTTTATGACCATTAAAGGTTATAAACCTTTACCGATGTGGTCAGAATTATAATTATTTATCTTACTACTTTCAATAAAATAATCGCTTCCTTGGTATTATTTTGACGTAGCCAACTTCCAGTTGTTGTGTAAAAAAATGCAGGATTATGATGCAGTTCCATTAATACTATTTCAAATGTAATAAACAAGAAATAAATAAAGTATCATGCCTTCTTTTATATAGTTATAACACACATGTCAAACATTAACCTCGCCCTTGTCAAAGGTGCTAAGACAAAAAATCATATGTAATACTTCATTGTGACATGCCTATTCTGACGAATGCGCCGTCGGCAAAATCGTACGTAAAAGTACTTCCTTGTATACAATAATATATAAATATGACCAAATAAAATTTTCTATAAATGTGAGAAAGTCGGGGTCTTTACGTTTATAGTATTTTTACAGTAAAGAGTACGGTTCAGCAATCAGTTCATAGAGCAGAAATGTATGTTTTCAAAATTTGTGCATGCATTTTTGTGTTGATTTTTTCAATTGTTCAAGTTCGTAGCATAACTTCGCTGAATCTTGGTAAATCTAAAAAACTTAGATCAAAGCGTCAAATTGAAGTAGATATCTGTAAATCTATACAATGCGATCACGGTACTTGTGATCAAGGTGCATCGGTTATGGCTACCTGCATATGCTATGATGGGTGGGCTGGACCTCTTTGTAATTATCGGTGCACGAAAAACTGTGGATCAAATGGAAAATGCTCTTTATTTGGAAATATTGAAAATTGCAAATGTAACGTTGGCTTCAGTGGCGAGTTTTGTGATAAAACAATAGATGTCAATGTATTGCCGCAGCAGGAATCTATTACCTTTAGACATATTGGTAGTTCAATATTTCGACAACATGCAGAAAATGAAACATTGTTTGACCAGAAAGTGTGTTTTCCAGGATTTGTGTGTTTTCACGGTGTCTGCCTCAAAGAAATTAACAATGAAGGATCACTTACAGTACGCTGTCAATGTGATAAAGATTGGATCGGAACTTTCTGCCACGTACAATGCAGCAGACAGTGTCAAAATGGAGGGCGTTGTTTTAAGGAAAGAGCCGATGGACATGAATTCTGTATCTGCCCCTTTAATTACTCAGGTCAATATTGTCAAAATCCAAAGTTAATGGCTTTCACGAGAATTTTAGGATAGCACATATACCATCACTGTTCGACAAATAGAGAAATCCGTCCTGAATTCCAAGATTGTGTTAGCAGAAATAACTGGTTTTACGGGTTATTTTTAAAGTCAGGTCTGTTACTGTTGTATTGTACAATTATAAAGTAGTTAAATTAAATCACTTGTGCAACAATAAATTTGCAATAGAAAATATTGTATATTTATCATAACTACGATGTCGTGTTTTAAACAAAAACAGAAGCAGATAAAATCGGCGTATTTTGAATTTTGTTATTTGTATTTAATATTGCAATCTTACATATTAACAATATTCAGAAAACGTTTTCTATAAAATGACTGATTAAATTTAATATAAAGCCTATTTATACGGTACAATTGATTTTTCAGCTTGTAATATTTTGTTTAAAATCAATTATATTTTAGTTCTAAGATAGCCGTAGACATAATTCCTAAGGTTGTGTTACATTTTTGCATAGGGTAACATTAACGATTGACATATTGTCTGGTAAGCAAGCTTCAATTCATGATAAAAAGTACAAATACAATTTTCTATTACAAAATGTGGATGCCCTTTCACATAATTTGAATTCAGAAATATTATTACAGATGAAAAAAAAGGTTGGAAATATTTACAGATGCATGTGTGTTGTTATATTATATTCTGGGGAAATTATAATGTCATCTCTACATCCAAAGTTTTTGTAGAGTTTCTAGGATCTTACGATTGTTTAGAACAACTACTTATTCAGCAACGAAATACAATGTGCCACCAAATTTTGCTGATATAATACTTCAAATATAATGGTATTCTGTATATTCTGACAACTATTTAATGCGCAATTTCCAGGAAAAAATTAGTCTTTCTATAAAATACATTGAATTACATGTAATATATCAGAAACATTTTACGGAATTTGTTTTATCCAATTAAAAGACAGTAGTTTTTTTTACATTTTAAAGACAATTTACGTAGATAAGAATACCGCAACTAATAAGGTGAATATCATTACTTTTATCAACAAACGGGCTATTTTTTTTCTTCTGTCGTCGTTAAAACGCAGTTATAACATTCTGGCTTCTGGCGGTTCATTGTCCGTTCATATTTATAAAAGGTAGTACGGTTTATGTAACTGTTATAAATTGGTTGATGTAATTCTTAATTTCTTGTTTATATATAAATCTCTGTTAACGTACAATTCTTTTCCCACGGAGACATGAAAGTGACAAAGAAAACAAAAAATACTGCAGGGTCTTGTTACTTAATTTTTTTTATCATTGCTATTAAAAAGAGTAAAAAATGTCACAATAGTTTTCACTTGTCCAATTAATGAGTACGTTTATAGTGACAAATAATTCATTTACGTAACTATTAGCATGTTGACTTTTAAGTTGATGGGGGACATAACTTATCGTATTAAATGCGTTAGTTTTCTAGTAGTTTACAATCATTGAATGAATTTCATAAGATGAAGGGATATCCTTATATACTAGACCACACACTCATATTTATTTATTTAATGTTAAAGGGCTGATGGTTACAGCAACATTGTGTTCTTCATCAATAAAACATTCAACTGTGGCGAAGAACGAAAACAACAAAAACATACAAAATTCCTGACTCCTATAATAAATTATTAGTTATTGATGAATTCCGATAGTCTTTCAAGTACTTTATTGTTTCTTGGCTTTTGGATACAAATATTCCAAGCGAGTTCAGTTTCCAGAATGACTCAAGGACAAATGCGGCTACTTTGTGCAAAGCAATTACGTTCCGGATGTTTGTTGTCGTATTTCAGCATTGCTTACATGTTTTGAAGGGTTCTTATAATAATTACACAAGCTTTAACTTAACCGCGATCTGTCCATCCTTTCACGTTGACGGCACTTCTCAGTAAATAAATCTTAAAAGAACCGCCTTTTAGTAGCTGAAGTAGCAAGTCTCAATCCTTCAATGTAATCTACATTTTTTGGTTCCGTAACAGATGTCTGTATAAATTAGCGAACTTGTACAGTGGAAAGTATAAAATGTCCACATGTTGTCTGTTTTATCCTCTACAGTAGATTTGCGTAGTACTTTCATGTTTGAGCTGTTGCTTCTAATAGCTAATAGGAACACAAATTGAGTATCTTTCTTTTTCGAACTCAAACTTTTGTGCCACGTTATCTGTTAAAAAAGGCATTTGTGTCTTTTCATTAATAAAAAAAATGTTATTTGAATAAATACCTTAGTCATGTGGGGCTAGCTACAGCAAGCAGTTAAAGTAGCACATTTGTACACATTTGTTTCCGTCTTCAGTGTCATTGACAGGATTGATAGATGTAGGTCCAGTCTTACATTGGTTATTTTGATTATCTGGTTTGTTTAAAATGAAAGCCAAATGTCATGTTTTACCATGAACACTTGACTAAAAACCTTTAATCAGTCAGAATCTCTTGTTACAGTGACGACCAGTGAATTTAATTTACACTCATCATTGTGATGATCTAAACAGATATAACATAAACTAGCATCTTTAAGACAGATGTACGCAGTTTGACAGTGGGCGTGTCTGTAAAAATATCCTCATGTAATGCTTAAAGTTAAGCGCTTCTTGGCATTGTTCGCTTTGTTTTTTGCAGTGATTTTGTACTAGAACTAGACACGAACTGACTATCTAATGTATATGTTCATTTACCTGTATGATTTAAATTTTGTGTAGTCATCGCTTTCTCAAATCTTTAAAACTTGGCAACATGGCAGTCCATGTTATCTTGCTAAGTGTTTATAATATGGTAAACAAGGTGAATGGGTGCAATCAAACCTTGTACTTATGCTTCACATTTGACATAATGCTAGGCTAGAATATCTAAAAGAGCTAGTAAACATACTTTGTTATTCTATGTGTTTGACAACATAACGGACAACATACACAGAAAAGAGGCCCGGGAATATCGCAAAACTAGGAAAAAGGTTGACGTCATTTTGTTGCCCTGCAATTTAAATGTAATAGTCATAAACGCCTTTTTCCTAGTGAGAGTAAATGTACAAAGCAAACGTAAGGGCGCATTTGACAGCCTTTATTTAAAGCTTTTGGAAAATTTCAAATGGGACGTCATCAGAAAATATCGCAAACTAAAATCGTAGGTTCTATCTAATTTTTCCCCCCTGACATAAAACTGTATGAATTCTGCCGAACAAGAATAATATAAGAAAACGTCCGAACAAAGGGTTGGATATTTGTATGCATTAGAATGGAATCTGGTTGTTCAAAACACCAGTCCACCAAACACATCGATTAAATGAATAATTGATGAATGAACCAATTTTGTAAACTTTGAGTGTTAAGATTAGTCAAGGGATATTGGTCTTAATATCAAATGATTTATCTATGTGGTAAAGGAAGAAGACCTGGATTTATTAAACTATGAAGAGCTGTTAGCATCTACATCTGACTACTTAAGGAGTGACTAGTGTCATAGGGCTTCTAAAATCCAGACGTGATTGCTGCGGCGAAATATTAGAAAGAATGTTTGTGAAACAGGTACCGTATCCGGGTTTTACTGCTTGTATGGACCTGGTAGTTCCTAGTTTATATTATTTTGACTACTACACTTCTTGTCTTGATATTTTTAGTCTAACACTTTTGGTACTATTTGACATGGTGCCCATATGCAAACAGGAGTTGTCTTTGAACAAAACAACAAACTTTTTTAATATGTCCTCAGCCATGTAGAACTGTCTTTGTTTATATGGCTTTAAAAATTCAACGTATATATCTTTAAATCTACTACAGAATTCATTTACTATCGTATCAACATAATGGCGACATTTTTGCAAAGACTCAAAAACATCTTCTGTATCTATTTCTTTGGCGCGCCATGACGAATGTGATTAAATTAACTTCAAAATAAATTCTGCAGAAATAATTTATTGATAAGGTTTCAGTTAAAATTAGTAAAGAATGTTATAGATACATTTTCTAGAGTAAAAAATTAAATGAGAAAAAAAAATATATAAAACATGGACAAAACAGAGTGGTGACTTTCCAGGATTTTTCATTCCTAGTACAATTTTGAAAACATCACATGTGATTTTTGTTTTGAAAATTGATCGACCAACAAAACCCAAAAGTTCAGCGACAACAACATTATCGATTATCGGATTAAGACAAAGATAAACTCCACCGGCCATAAGCAAAAAACCAGAAACTTAAATAAAAAAAACTATCAAATGTTATATGCGGAATAACTATCAGATGGTCAGGACAAGTAGACATTGTCTGTCTCTATATTAAAAACACATCAAATCCAGAAAGAAGAAAGACTACACTTGGTCTAGCGAAAACTGTCTGATTATATCTCTTAGATGGATTTCAGATGATATGTGTTGCGAAATGCTAATACTATACTCATTTGATGTCAGAATGTTGCTATCCATGAAAAGAAAGTTGACAACTGAGAAACTGAAGTCGTCACGTTTGTCTTATTGTTTTAGATTGCTGTTTTCATTCGAGTCTGTTTAAAGAAGAAGTTCTAGATCATAAGCTGACGAACGTAAGTGTATCAGTGATGTCTTCAATTTTAAGCTCCCTAGGGTAGTTACTTCACAATCACCGAACATCGCTTTGTTTAGTAACATGACATTTTGTGCATAGTGTAAGATTAAATTCTTATCTGGACTTTCTGAAGGTCTTTAATGAACTCAGTTTCACATAAGTACAAAAGACAGGTACGCGAGGCGAGGAGCATAGTACCCATTGTAATTCTGATATAAGGTGGAAAAAACGCGTCCTTCAACCTTACAAACATACAAATTATAATGTAATTAACTAAAATGTCTTAAATCTAACAGATTTCATCTTCAATCAATTAATTCTAGACCACTAGGACACAGCGTTGTATATTATAAAAGATAACGGTACCAGGGATTAACATGGTCATAATAACACATACTTCTGGATTATCGAACTTGGGAATTATACATAGAAGTAAATTATTATGTGAGACATCTTTAATCCGACAAAATACAATAGATTAATGAAAACATTACTTTTGACTACCTTTATATAAAATACACAGTTGTATCTCTTCTGCTGACAAAATGTGCTTTGTTTATAGACTAATTGAAATGCAATTAAAATATGCCAGCAGAAAATGAGAAAGGGTATATTGACTTTCATTGATTTCTGAAAACAATAATTCCGGACATATCGGCAATTTTTATTATTAAACGTTTGGTTTTTTAGCAATATAAGTGTAAAATATAGTATTATGTAGTATTGCTTTGTTTTACACATCTTTTTGTGTATTTTTTAAAACATGGAATTATTGGTTGATTCATTGAATATGTTGCTTAACCTGAAGCAAACGGCAAGGATGATTTGTGAAATGTAAACATACATGTTGTTACATTTAAGTGTTAACAAGACGTACACGAATAAGACTATGAATCAGATCAGAAAACAGGTCAATATTGGATTTCGCATGACTGCTTGTACAGCAAAAGTATTTTTAGACCTATCAAAAACACGCATAATGCTATTCATCTAATGAACATCTATGTTCTTGTGTACCCCCTCCCCCCAACTGCACGTTACCCACCGAGGACTCCAAATTCTAATATTATATAAACTTCTATACCCTATTGTATATATCAATTCAAAGGTACTAATAGACATTCACATCAGGCCAAAAAAATGTAATATAGTTACAATTAACGAATATACACATGTATGATATAGGAAAGCCATGTGACCGACAGAGTAAACGGCTGCTTCTAGTTGTATTATAAAACAAATGGGCTTGTTAACTGAAATATTAGTTACCAAATAAAAATATTTTGACATTTTTTTATTATTCTATGAAGGCCAACATCTATTAAGTTGGTTTGTGTGTTTGAAGGTGTTAAACCTAATTTTAAGCAATTTTTCAGCATTTAATGGGGAGATAAACCGCACTACCGGGTGAAAACTGACAATTCTTGTCAATTAAGTTTATTGCCGTGTACACCTTGAATGCCTGCAAAAAGACTCGATCCTAGACAGGCACCTGATCAATACGTCAGTTTCAAGATATAATCGCCTTCGTTAAAGGAGGTGAAAAATTTAGGGCACTTTTATCTGTATCTGTATATCATACAACAATTGTATAGAAGAATGTCATGCGGATGTATTTCCTTCTGTCAGAAAGATTTTCAAGTTTAAGATTTTTGAGCATATTAAACATCCTTATGAGTTAGAACGGTAGTTTCCTCTTACGACCATCTCAGCCCGTTCCTGCATTCATTAAAGATTGTGGATGTCAGTTTGGTAATAGTGGTCTCATATTACACAGCCAAGTTCTAAGATTGGTCGTATTAATAAGATATAGGGAGTGTGACGACTAGATCGTGAGCATGTTCTTAGACTTCCGCCTTAGAAATCAGACGTAGAATTTGCCTTCATATAAATGTTGTTGATATGCGTTCACCTCTTAAGTCAACAGGGATGATAATGTCCAAATAAGGGTTTGTTTTTACTTATCTAAGAGTAGTGTTGTCTAGATTATAGAAGTGGCTGCTTTTATTGGGAACACTAAGTATTTAAGATTTTGTGGCGTTGAATTTCCTTTCCTAATATTGGGCTATTGTTTCAAAACTGTTTAGGTCCTGCTTGGTATTTCTGGTTTTTGAGATTACTATACAAGAGTTCTTCATCATCAAATAACCGGGTTTTGGATCTGACGCAATCGGGGATATCATTTATAGGACAAAGAAAGACTAGTGGACCCTGAACGGAATTGTGGCACGCCGGAAGTTTCCTCACTTTTTATGGATGTTTCCCTCCATGCCAAAGGATTTGAGTTTGTATAGTAATTTACTGTGTCGCACAGTTTCGAATGTCTTGCGAAAGTCCTGAATGGCACAATCTTTTTGGATATGTTGATCATAGGCTTTGATCAGGTCGTCTATATTGACAGTTAATTGTGATTCACATGAGTAGCCGGGTGTGAATCCATGATTAAGTGATGTTATTTCGTTCAAGACGTTTAAGTAAATTCTGCAGATAAAGTTTTTCGATCTTTTGCATGATGCACAGGTTAATGTATTAGTGTTGAAGCCTAATGGGATGCCGTAAGAAAGACGATGCAAAATGAGACATGGGACGTTGTGCGGGGCTGCAAAGCCCACAATAAACATATATTTATGGATAGGGGTTTAGTTAAATGCCGTTCACACGATGTTAAAAGTAGAAAGTGTCCTTAATAAAAACACGTGATACAATAAAACAGATGATAAGATATATCTAACTACCTATCTTGAAAACTGCGTAAAGTCGAAGATTAACTACCATATCCATATCTCTTGGATATCAGCATCATTATATCCCCATATCCCCGTTTCCAGCATTCATTTACTTAGGATTTTATCATACGATCGGTTAGCTTCAAGTGTACATAAGGTTTATGCCATATATTTGGCAGGGTCGTTCTTTTGTCGGTTTGTTCAAAATATGGCTGGTACATTCGAAGTTGGTTGTAAACGAGGTTCTTCGTTTTGCCTGATGAATTGATATGATGCTGCAGAGAGGGCTGGTCGTTTGTTGGATAGCTTTTTGAACACAACCCGTTTTTACCCAGACCAGTAGAGTCCGATAGGGAAATAGAGGGGCAGGACATTCCTCAAGTGGCGTATAATCTGGTTCAGCTACGAGCCCTGTTTCTGCTGCAGAAATGTAATTGGAGAATTCGTGTATACGTTTCTTTTCCTGATCCTATGAACAGGAAGTGGATAACTTAGGTGGAGGTAGCGTCATCATGAATGCAATCTCCAATGACCGTTAAACAGAACTGGTACATGTCCCTGGCAATTTAACAGGTACTGATACGAAATTTTCCAACCTCACCTAATGCACGTAATATGTGGATTTATTTCAATATTACAATTTCACCTTAACAAGGGATTAACTTGAGCAGAATAACATTAATGTGGTACGAATGCCTTCCGATTCACTGGATTTGAATCCGATTGAACACTTGGGGGACCAGCTGGATAAATGTGTACGCCAGCGTAAAAATTGTAATCAAGGGTACCAAGATTAATAGAATTTAATTAAAAGCTTTTATCACCAAAATTCCAAAACGGGATATCAAATCCAGTTTACAGTTTCTCTATATTCATTAACGCATAATTTTTCGATATATCTTTGAAGAATTGTAATAATGCTTTAATATTAAAAATTCTCAAATCGTGTCAAACAAAGTTATTTAAAAAACACAAAAGGTTTTAAACATTTAGTGCATTGTTGTTTATTTATTTCTTTTAGATCGAAATATTTTGACGAAGCAGTGCACAGGTTATCTCTCTTCCAACAGTGATTTATAGTGGGATTTTGTTTGTTTGTTTGATGTTGTTTTAACGCCAATTTCAGCAATTTTCATCGATATCATTGCGTCAAAAATTTATTGGGGAGGAAACTGAGTGCCCGGAAAAAATCCTGGACTTTATGAAAACTGGCAATCCATTTCATATTTATAGTGGGAAGAAGAGTACAACTTGACTCTTGGTCGAAATTACCGAATTGATATTTGATAACAATACAGAAACAAAAAAGCTAATCACAAGCTACAGATATAGATATAATAAATTGTACAATAAAAAAATCATTATACATGCATGTAGCACAAGCGTAAATAAAAGCAACTACTAGTATGTTCTGCACTAAGAGGCAAGGTAAGATTAAAACTTAGAGATGAAAGTACAAATCTGATACAATTAAATCTTGATGCACTAGTAATAATCAGAATACGAAAACTGATTAAAACATACATAGACAAAAGTTTAAAAAGTAACTAATAAACTCTTGAAATGAACAGTAGAGGGAGAGGAGCACATAAAATAAGGTTTCATTGTAGTAAACAGTAAGGCCAACAAAATCTTATAAAGCTTTGTTCATCAAGACATGTTATTGTCTGCATAATTTACATGCAAAATTTTCAGAAGAACACCAGCAGAGCATTTGAACTGACAAAGTTAAAAGATTCCTTGCCTGCGTAGGTAAGAAGTTCTACAGTCTTCCATGACTTAAACTCTTCTTACAAAACCTCGTTGTTTAAATTGAGGTATACAAGCTGTGTTTGTCTAAAATTATAGGAGTGATGTCTAATAGTGAACATTTTGGTAAACTTTCGGAACCAGATTTATTAACATCTTAACAATTGTGTCTCTTATGACTTGAGATAGAAGCTAGAACTGTTAGCATAGAGTTATAAGAATTTGTATAGTCATCGAAGATAAATTTTGAAGATACACCATAGATATTGTTTCAGTATTTTTTGTTTAAATTTCTTTGATTTGCTGCAGAATAAAAGGACAATAACTAAGGTTTCAGATGATAAAAGAATGGGAGATTTTTTGCGAGTCTGTTTTGATTATGTTTAAGATATGTATGTAAGTGTGAAAGTTAGTTTTGAAATCTAATGTTAATCTTAAACTTAAAAGTCGTAGTAAACTTAAATATTGCTTTGGGTTAGGTAAATCAATGTATTTTATTTGTGTTTTACTGCCAAATAATACGTTCTGGGTATGAATGCATTTCAATTTATTTACTATCTTTCTTCACATGGAAACAAGATGTTGACATCTGAGATTATTATCGTAAGCATAGGTGTAAAATCATATTTTTATAAAATGAAAAATATTGTTCTCCATGAATTTAGAAGTACACAGCTAGCGTCCACTTGTTACACATACTTAACATATTACCAAATTAGCACTTAGTCTATTATTTCTGAAGATTCTTATTTTATCAGTATTAGCAAATTTTCTTGCACAATAATTTTTCAGTGTGAGTAAAATGTCATGAGGTAAAGAGCGTTACTAAAATTCATTAAAATAGCAGCCAAATATATGCAGTTGTTTAAAGCATTGATTTTTATATTTCTAGAATGCGCAACAAAACTAGCTGACAGACAAATCAAGATTTGAATGTCAGACATATTAATTACCGAGTATTTATATTTTTAAGTTTCTCTTAACAAAACAAACAACGTTTAATAGTTTTTAAAACCTGTTCATGCTGCATATAAAGGAGAGTCGTTATGAGTGTCGAAAAACAAAGATATTAATTCTGTTATTTTTGGAAACAGACCCCGACTTCAACATATCCAAATGTTTTAAACTGTTTAGTTATGCCACCGCTGTAATAGCTATTGTTACTGAATTTTGAATGCCCTAAATAGCAATCACGAGTTTTGATGGAGATTTGTTAGTACACTTAGACGATCCTGCAGCAAAACGCATGTAAGGACGTTTGTATAGTATTGGTATCCAGCACAAGCAGAGCAGTGACGATCATATTAATAATCGACTTAAATAGGAAGATTGATGGTTGCCAAAACCTAGTTGTGATTTACAAGAATCTTCTCTTTTGAAATGTTGTTTTGGATGTGTAGGTAGGATTGCAAAGTTATCTCCAAATGCTTAATTTATTGTTAAACAATCTATATTTTTGGATATACGCTGTTGATAAGGACTTAACTACTGAAAGAAAATCATATATTGTTGCTGATGGTTTTTTACTCCATTACCTTGTTAACCTACTGATTTATATTGGAATCAATTACATCAAGGCATTCCTAAATACAGATAATGTTACCTCCTAGTTTACTTCCTTGGCAAATTTTGTAGCAAAATGCTTTGAATTCTTATGTATTTGATGTTATTATTGCAGTTGATATATTTAGATGTACCGTATTTTGGTTCCTGGGGACACAATTTGAACACATGATTTGTTTTAATCTCTAGATCTCCAGGTCTTATGTGACCTGAAAGACTGTATATGAATGGGGACATTCAGGTTATTTAGCTTTGAAGTCACCAATAAAAAAAATCCAACAATACAGGTGCGTTATAGAGGTTTAATAAACAATCGAAATGATGTATTTTTAAAGTATGGTGGAGTTTCTAATATACCAGACTTTTGATGTAAGATATTTCCAAGTTTGATAGCATATATGTGTTTGTTGGCGTGAAGTGGACCTTTTCCATGTCAGCAACGTGATACCCTTATATATGGTTATACCTTGTTACTTTGTTGACTTTATAGGGAAGCAAGGTGTCTGAATGTTCGTAGGCATTGATGAATCTCTGTACTTGTCTGTATTGTTGGGCATAAATTAGGGGCTGGGTTGAAGATCACATTAACCTGCTAAACCCCCACATTAAGATTATGTGACTATTTATGTCATCGTAGTTCATTTAGTGATTAATTATTGATTAATTGTTGGATTTCCTGTCTTTTTTATATAAGATAGTTTTATAACGCGTTTATTCACAACCAATCAGAAACCTTGATTTGACTACATTCGATACTGAGACCTATATAATATTTTAGTTAATCAGAAACCAAATCAAATTAGGAATGCTGGTTATGGCGAAATGAGAAATTTTTGTACAGGACATTTCAGGCATTATGTGTACCACGTTACAATATAACCGGACATGGAGTTTTAGACGGAAAGATATCAAAAGAATAAGCCAATCGGAAACAATGAAAGATTATTATGATCATGTTCGAAACATTATTGTTTTGTTTTGGTTGGAATTATTTTAATAATAATCGAGATTTATGTTCGACTGGAGTGTAATGTCTAGTTCAAATACCTTGGCTTGTTTCTACATAGAAAAACACAGTATCTGCTGTCAATCTCATGGATTTTTTTTAGAAATTGTGATTTGAAGAGTCCAATACTGCTGGGAGTAAGTAACGGACGTTTTTCTAAACCTTGTCCTACAGAGGAAGAACTAAAATGTAACTCGCGAAAACTAAAAAATTGGAACCGTTGCAATACTCAAGGAATTACTTTATTATTTTTTAATAAGATTTTGAAATTAATTTTGGGTGTTCACAACTGTTTAATCAGCAAAATTTATTTTACAATATAATTAAAATCAAATCTTTCACTTGCCCCCCCCCCTTTTTTTTGCTATGATGGCTTCGTTGTACACACGCAGTGAATAGCAAAAGGGGGATCTGAAGAATTTTTAACAAGGATTTTTGTGACAAGACACTTTTATTGATTAACCTCTCACACATATTGTGTTCAAGTGGACAAATTACAGAAATTTACCAAAATACAGTACACATAAATATACATTTAAAAAAATATATAATACACCTTGCAGGTTTACAGCAACTTCTTTCTTAGATTTCTTGGGAATTATGCCAAGTTTCTGTTATGTTCAGTGTTAACAAGAACCTCTATTATCAGGGTTGTTAGTATAATAAAAAGGGAAGCATTCGCCCCGCATATCTAATATTGTTGCATTTTGACATATCAATGTAACTCATCGCTTATTCCTTGCATACAGAGATAACATGCTCTTTGATCTCTTGGAATCCCGGGAGATCTACCCGTTTCTACTGGTTATTTAAAGTTGGGCCCTCTTAGTTTTGTAATTTGAAAAATATAGCACTGGAAAAGCTTTACCAAATTTGGTTCCAACTTAAATTCCTTCAACGTTAAATTCACATTTTGCTGAATTGTTAGCATTGGAAAAACATGATTGTATAAACTGGTCCTCAAGTCGTTGGAGAACCAGATTTTTTAAGCACTGTTCTATTCATCGGGATTCGTTCATTCCGACCGACATAAGCTCAGGTCGACATCAATCAGAACAGATTTATTAAATGATACCCACTTGAACATATTTGGATGTCTAGAGTGCATTGTTTTATAAGTGATAGACAACAATTTAGTATCATCTTTCTGAAGACTGTTCCAGTACAAAATAACTATTCTCTTTACATATTTCCATAGGTAATCTACATAGTTTGCCATAAATCATGTAGTTTGGTCTACAACTTCTCAACTTTAGTATTTATTTACAGATTGTAAATGGATTTTCTCAATATTATAAACATATTCAAAGCCCCATACATCTGACCATCTATTAACACTGGAACAACTATTGTGTCAATTTGTTTTAGTTGTATATTAATAAGAATAATGATGTTTGTCATTTTGTGTAAAGGGCAAATAAGGCCTTTTGAGCGTGTTAGTCAGCTTTATTCTTGCTTGACTAAAAACTAACGTTAAAATTGAAAAGCACACATACATATGTATAGGAGTCTAAATTGTTCATAAAGTGTTTAAAACGGCATTTTTAACATTCATTTTTTTGTCTTTTTTATTTTATTAACAATTTTCCATCATAGTTTCTTTATAAAATATAAAGTTCGTCTGCAGATCTCTTTTGGAAGTCAATATAAGCTTCTTCAAAGTCTATTCTCAGATTTTATTTATAAATAACTATATCTCTTTCTTCCATTTTGAATTTTATTTTTCTTGACTCAGCTCTGTTATACCACGGTTCGGAGTCGTTATGTTTAAAAAAAGTAGTTTACGGTATCGAGTTTGACCCAAAAAATCGGTAGCTGCATTAACAAAATTTTCAAAATATCAGCAACAATGGCGTTTATTTCTTCCCATGATATATTGCCTTCAATAGTTCATCAAGTTGTAACATAATATTTGCAAGAGTTCGGGCGCAGTCTTCATGTACTATGCTTCTGAACTCGGTCTTCTTATCGCAATTTTATCTTTGGTAGCTACGATCAATATAAATATAATCAGTAAGTTTACTTGGGGGGATGTTTTCTAAATTTTTGTTTAAATCGTATCATACAATGACAATAATGGCAAGAACTCCAAAATTTCAAACTTTAGTATAAGTGGAAATAAACCGGAAGAGAAAATAAGATAATCAACTACACTAGATTCCCTGCATGTTTTTAAAGTCTGTTGCCGTAGTTCTTTGGAACATTGTTTAGCTCTTCCAAGGGTATGCATGCTATTTTAAGACATTTTTCAGAATTAGTATGTCATCATCGGCATCTAGATCTTGTACCATATTCATAATCACAGGGTAACTTCAAAACATCGAAATCTGTCACTTTTGTTGTCACAAAAATACCTAAATCATGTTTACACAACATTTCAGTAAAATAAGATGATAACAATCTTTGTTTCAGACCACATAGGTTAAAATAAACAACATTTCAAATCATTATTTTGATAGTTTACAGTTTAATTGTTAAGTAACTTTAACTTTGATAAATCATTTGCCTCGTGTCCCTAATTTGTCCCGTCTGCTAGGCCCAGGTTTAAACTGTTGCGGAGACGGCCCCTGCCTATGTCTCTTTCTCGGCGGAGGGGACATATTCTTCGGCGAATTCTGGTGGTTAACGTTATTGTTCGTTGCACTTTGTCCAACAGTTTCTCCTTGTGTATAATGTGGCTCATACATGACATTGTCAATATACAGTATATCTCGAACCATTTTTTTACATGTTTTTGTAGAGATTTGTCTATACCACTCTTCCAAATTTGAGTTCTATTTCTTGTGATATAAGTACGAGTCTTTGCTTGGATTCCCACAGTCCCTTCTGTTGTTTTACAACGATGGAATCAACCTTTTCAAATTAATCACCAGCATCAAAATGATTGCAACTGAAGTGGAATGCACTTTTAATATTGCACGCAATGAACTTAATCACACTGTCCACAAAATAATACTTCAGTAAATAATATAGTTTAATTATACCCGGTTAATGGTAATATTCGTGATTTTATATTGCTTAGTCATAACAGATATCGTATTCTGGTGTTCATTACAAATGTCAATATTCAATCCCATTTTGTTTTATTCTCATATTTATAGTAATATTATAAATTATTACTGTTTTTGAAATTTTTTATAAAATATTATTTAGCGAATGCTTAAAAAAGATGCCGTATCAAATATATTTCGAATGATAATAACTATAATTTGTTGATTTATTAAATTACACGTAATATTTGTTATCATATGAAGCTATTTTTTATTTAGTTTCAGTAAGGAATAACATAACAATCATTAAATGTTTAATTTCTTCCTGATTTTCGTTGACCTAACGTAGTAGAAGTAGAAAATGACTACTGGTGCTTATTTCGTGACATGAACTGTTCTGTCTCCATATGTGATTAAAGTATTGCATTGTCTTAGAAGACAATGTAAATATTCATCCAACACGATGTGATATATATTGTTAAACAAAGTGGTAGAATGACTCAGATTCGACATAGGTAAAAATTGTTACTTTTTATGAGTACTAAGTAATGATAAACAATGACAAGTGTATGACATGATAGGTTTCTGAGACATTCTTGGTGTCCTCACAATATTGCCTAGCATTGACTTTATTTCTGTGTAAGTTATCTACTATTGTTTACGGTCTTGTTGATTATCTTCTGCACGCAGTTTAAATTTTCCGGAGATAAATGAATTTCATATGAAAACTAAAATACACATTTCTGTCCTGATAGCAAAATTAACTTTAAATAAATTCAATGGATAGTGGGACTTTAATTAGTCAGAAGAAATACTTTATAAAGTATTAGATGAATTACTGTATAAAGCATCAGATGAATTACTTTATAAAGCATCAGATGAATTACTTTATAACAATTTTACTGATGATACATACCCCATATTATAAATTTATTTTCATAAAATTAACCAACAATATACAAACAAATTAAGTTTTACTTATATTTCTATGATATATAAATTTATGTTTATGAAAATCTATGGGCGGAGTATTCCTTGCATTGTGGAAACACCCATTTAAGCTTCGCCAAAAGATATGATCTTACGTTAAGTAATAAATCATGTATATTTGATTTATTATCAAACAACAATAAATGCAAATACCTTTTTTCATTAAACTTAATTTATTTCTGTCATGCAACTCTATTTATTTTGACATCTTTGCAATCTCAAATGAATACATGAAGTTTTAAAGTACATTTAAACCCATAACAGATATTTTCTATTGCTTTTAAATTATACATTTTGACATCGTGTTGACCTGCAGAATCACTCACGAATATTAGTTTATTTAAAGTTTTGAATGTAATTCCACCTGCAAAATTTGTAAGTTAAGTTTCTTTGATAGCAATTTTTCAGCTATAATATGGCGTTATGCGTTTTTGCTTTGGGTACACAGTAAGAAGCAAGGTCTTATGCAGACTAGCCAATGATGTTATTTAAGATTTAAGTCAAGCACGCCTTGCAGGATTCGTACCCCGTGTGAACAATAATTAATTGTTACCGAGCAAAACCACTCCATCTTAAATGAATTCCACTTCGATCGCTTTTTGATATATATACACCTAGAAAAAAGTTAGGCACCCCTAGGTTTTTTAAGTCATACATATTCGAACACCTTTGAACTAAATTGGACTGCCCCTTGTTTATAATTTTTATACCAAACAAAAATATGCAGTTTGGCACAATAAAACATTATTTTAACAAAAACCTCATTATTTTATTTACATATCATTTCATCAAATTATGAATGGTTTTGCTCATTCACGTAGTGTTTACAAAGTATTGTCACCAAAAGCTCCAAACTGTTATTTAATTGTCCAATCACACTTGAAAACGATCATCATAATTAGCCGACAAAAGGTCAATATCCACTGTTAGCATCAATGACTTCTGCAACCCAGCGTCGCATACTGCCAGTAAGGCGTATAATTTGTTGAAGCGTTATCTGTCGCCATTTCCGGTGTAATTGAGCTTCTAAATGTTGCAAGTTCTGTGGAGGAGGTTCCAGAGCCTGTAATCGCAATTGATCCCATAGATGCTCTGTTGGTTGAGATCTGGACTTCTTGTAGGCCACATACAAGTGGTCCTAGCTTCGTTCTCCAGATATGCCCTTACAGCCTGAAACTATGAGGTTTAGCGTTGTCATACATGAAAACAGGTCTTGACGATAACAGGTGGTTTTCAAAATGAGGCACAATTAGAGGTGAAAGCACGTCCCGGGTGTACTTTTCGCCATTAAGGTTGCAAATGCTAGTCACCAGATCCAGTTTGCAATCATGTGAGATAAACCCCCACACCATAACTAAGCCCCCACCAAAAGGAACTGTTGGAACAATATTTTTCCTTAGTTTAAACATATTTTATTGTTCAAGTAAAACAATTTGGATTAGACACAAGTTACCAGAACTTAGAATTGTCTTCTCCATTAATGCAACAATAATGACATAACTTGAAGAACATTATATATACACAAAGTTATTATATACACAAATTGTGCTCTTAGAAGTGCAATAAAGACAGACAAAAATATCAGTGAAAGAGACTAGCGTTCATGACCGTTAATTTGCATAACAAAAGAAGCGGTAGACACCACACTGATAATGATTAAGTCACTTAAATAGATACAATGTGATGCAATAATATTTAAACATACACAACATAACAGTGAATAGTTTATTGATTGATTGGGTGTAAAAAATAAAGGCAATTTATTCAGTGGTGAACGCTTAAGTGTGTGCAGGATTTGCAAGGATTATGCGACCACGATATTAGCAATTGAATGATACAATAAGACAAGCAATTTGGCTATTGAATTGTTGACATAACAAATACATACGTGAACAGCCGCTTCTTTGGTACTCTTTTAGTGTTACGAAAAACGGTGGGTAGCCTTAATATATTGTTGAACAAGTGAAAAAACAACAACATTTATATCGTGTGATAAATTTTCAGATCCTGATAATAAAAGTTGAACATTGACATTAACATCAAGATCATTCAATTCTAGTTCGACTAAATGTAAATTATTTAGCAATAGATCTCTGGGTACATTGTATTTAGTGCAGTGAAAAAAGTAGTGTTCTGCATTTTCATGTTGATATCCACATGAGCATGAGGGACTGGAAATTAGATTAGCCCTAAATAAATCCGCATTAAGAGAGCTTCAGTTATATCTTAGCCTAGCGTGATGGATGTTAACTAATCTGTCGCCATACAAAAAGTATGAAGGAATCTTTTTAGAATTGAAACATTTGTTTTGCAATTGAGATTTAAATGACGAGATGTCCGGATATAGACGTGAATTCGGATCAAGTGAATTCCACAGACGGGTTGTGGCCGGGAAATACGATCCAAAAAATGTAGCTGTTCTACATTTTTGCAGCGGTATATTTAGATTGCTACGTAGATTGTACAGATTAGCAGCTCCGGCTGAAGGTGGAACTAGCTCTAGGAGATACTCGGGAGCTCTTGAATTCATAATTTTATAAAAAAGATTAGCTTTTTTACCTCGCGTCTCGTCTTTAATTTTTCCCAACCTGTTTCTGCATATAAGTATTCTGTACGAACAAATACGGGTAGGCCGGTTACTATCCGAGCCGCCTCTAGTTGCACTTTTTCAAGACGATCCGAATTTACAATCCCGCAGTTGTCCCATACTTCAGAACCGTATTCCAAAAGCGGTCGTATAAAAGTGACATAACTTTTTTCAAGATATTCCCGTTTGAGTCTATATTTTAGCTTTCTTAGTACGTTAAGTTGTTTTGAGGCTGAATTGATGATTATATTTACGTGTTTCGTCCACCTGCAGTCGCTGCTTAAAGTTATACCTAAGTGTTTATGTTCAGTCACAGGGTAAATAATCGTATTGTTGAATGAAAAAGTGAGATTGTTCCTGTCACCCCTGAGATCAAAAACCATTATCTCAGTTTTGTCAGGATTCAGTCTCATTTGCCACTTATCAGACCTTCGGGCGAGTCAAATCTGAATTTACCATCACCTGAAGGGATTCTCTGTCATCAGCTGTATGTCCAATAGAGGTGTCGTCTGCAAATAACCGCCCTAGCCCGTCCATTCCATCGACAATATCATTAATAAATATTAGGAACAGTAAAGGACCTAAAACTGATCCCTGAGGTACGCCTGCTTTTATATCCCATACCGGCGAGAGACCGTCTCGAGTAAACACCCTTTGTTTGCGGGAAGCGAGATAGCTCTCAAACCAGGATAGGACATTACCAATTATTATTAATGTTTTTCCTGGCGTGTAAGTTGTGTTTGATGCCTTCAAATATGGGTTCGCCCATTAGGTACATGGAGTAAAATAGGCTCTGACCAGTGTATTCGTCGCCAGTTCTAAGGTTCCAGATTTGTCTTGCTCTGCACCAAGCTAACTTGTCCATGCGATGGCGATCATCAATCATTGGGCAATTAATGACTCTCCTTTACCTCAATCCAGCATCTTTAAGATGATTTCGTACTGTTGTGGCTGAGATTACAAAGAGGTAACCATTGTTGCTTGAGACAGATTCTTGCTGCAAACGCCTAACCAATCTACCAAGGTTCCTATCTTCACGTTGAGTTGTCACAGATGGTCGTCCAAATCAGGAACGATCTTTAACATCTTGCGTGGCAGCGTGTTTTCTGTCCGAACGACTAATGACTGTATAATGATAGCCAAGCTGACGTCCTATTGCCTTGTACAACATACCAGTGGAATAGATGCCGATGATTTGACATCTCTGCGCTTCTGATATCCACCTCCTTCAAAGTACTTTAAATCATTTGGCAATTCGGGATTTAAATAACGATGTGTTGCACGAAAAAATAATGCACTTTAAAAGTGATGATGGCAGCAAGCTTCAAGTAACAGAAAACCGCACTTGATTAAAATTTCACACCTAAACGCTCACATCCTTTTAGTTATACATTAAGTAATTTTTGGTACTCCCTGACCACAGCATGCACCCAAGTTCAGCGGTCAAACTTCAGTATCGTGTTGACAACAATACATTTTAAGGGCATCCCTAGATAAAGGCACAGCACACGTAAAGTTGGAATTTTTGTAACCAATACGTATTAATCTGACAAACTAGCATTTTTATTTTATACCATATGATAAAGTTAATCGTCATATAGTCACATTATGTAAACTATATACAGACTTCATAGTATTGCGACAATCATATAACTTATCAAGCTGATTTCTAATGCATCAGAAGTACACGGTTTATACTATATATATGAAAGACTCATAAGAGTGTCCGATTTCACAACTAGTTCTCAATAAACAAGTCCGATTATAAAATTCCACAAATTAGCTAGGTATATGGCGACAAAAAAGATGTGTAACATACATCTTAGCGCTGTCTGCGGTGTTAAACAACTTATTTGAGCACAACTTACGGCGCTAGATAGATGCATAACACACCTCAAGGCGCTATATAGGACGTATAATGCAGGCTAAGCCGGTACTAAGACAGGATGTTTAGCATAGCCTACAGTGTTAGATAAAAGTTTCATTAAACGTGAGGTGCTAGATGACGTTCGACACAGACTAAGACGTTAGACACAGTTTATGGTTCTATACAGGATATCTGCTTAGATTTAAAAACTATGTGCCTATTTAAAACACAGACACAGCCTACGGTGCTAAAAAGGGTGTATGACACAGTTTACGGCCTATAACATAGCCCACGGCAATAGACAGGACGTTAGACACTGCCTATGGCACTAGACAGGACGTTTTACACAATCAACGCAGCAAGACAGGATGTATGATAGAGCAGACGGTACTACTAAGAACGTTTGACATTGCTACGGCACTAGAGAAGACGTATGACATAATCAATGCTGAAAGACAAGATGTATGACCGTGCGTAGAATGAAAGTTTGACAGCCTACGGCGTTAGTCTACGTGCTATTATTAATTTTACGGCTCCCCACTTTTAGAATTTCATTCAACGTTACAAAATGTATACTGTGCCGTGACGTTATATAGTTTCGCGGAATGGAAATCGGACACATTTGCATTTTTGTTAATGACGTTTTGATCGGATCGGTCAACCCAAGAATCGGGGATGTTTGTTGAACCGGAAATGTTTCCTAGTGTCATACTGCTAAACTTTTGCTGATTATGTGGGGTTTGAAAACAAATAAAAGTTAAGCCATTAAATAGACATTAACTCTAATTCTAATGGACAAGGTTAGCTTAAAATAAGAAAAAGTAAGGAAAACACGAACCCTAAAAACCCCAATTGAAACAAGTTTTTGTGTTTCCTACAGCATTTACATGCTTTCTTTTAGTCAACGTTGTTAGTATATCAATTTCAAGCCAAGGAGAAACAGTATTCTAAGTAAGGCCAAAACATAACTTTTATTATCTTCGTAATGTCGTCAATAAACTTTGGACAAATAAAAAAACCCAGCAATAATATACGTTTATCAAAGAATATAGTCTCCTGCAACAAATAACGTGTATTTTCGGTGTAGTCATTATCTATTTAAACAGACAAATATATAAATGTTAGTGCGTAAACCTGTTATTTAAGCAATAAACATTCAAGTGTCATTACAATAGATTTGTGTTTGTTTGAATGGTGTTTTAACGCCATATTAAGCAATTTTTCAGCTATATCATAGCGTCCAGTTTTTATTGTGGGGGCAGGAATTGGAGTCGAGTACACCCTGCCTGTAGTGAGAATCGAACCCGCAATCTCAGTGTTGACAGACCACGTTGTCAATAGTAGACGAGCTACTTTAACCACTCTGCCACCAAGGCCAAAAGAATATTTATCAATAAAAAATATAGAGTCCCATACGAAAAAACACAACAAAATGATGTTGGTATGATGTGTATACTGAGTTGTTCAGTGGGCTGAGTTACGACATTACTACTTAAACATGTATTGTGTTCAGACTTATACTAACTGTCATATCTGGTCTAATCACCAAAAAATGTTTAAATATAACCAAGTTTATCAGACATTTTTGCTACCATTATAATCATACATGTAGTATTATTTCTACAAAGTAGTTGTAGAATTCTGAAACTGGACCCAAATTTTGCTTTGTCCACATGCTTCCGTAGACTTATTAAGGACACGTTTTAAATATAAGTTTAAAAGAAAGGATAAATATAAGTAAGTTGCAGATTATTATTTCTCAATTTCTGGTGTCCTATTAAGTTATCCCTAACTCACCTTCTATGCCTTATGGCGGACTCCGCGAAAACGAGGATTTTGGTATGAAGGAAGCAATGGTTGATGGAGTTAGAATCGAACATAATAAGATGTTGGTTACTGATTCATGTACATTGTATGGAACTTCCGTTTGGTGTTAGTCTTTTGTAGAAATGGTAGCATAATATCAGAAGTTATATTAATACTAATGTAATTACATAACAAGCAATAAAAGCTCGATCTAATTTGATTCTCCGTCGGCTGTTTTATCACGATTCGATTTAATTTGTAGAATTTTATTAATGTAAAACAAAGAAATAACTATTTTAAAACGAGTCAGAATGTCTGTCGTTCATAGTTGTTATTCTAAACATAAAGGATAATAGATGTCACTCAAGTGAATCTGAATATTTGCTTTAATTAACTACACTTTACAAAATTAACTTTTGTATAAATACGTTATCAAACTTCGATGACTAAGAGAAGATAAATTCTAAGAGACTGTAGGTAACTCCCATTTAATTCGCTACATGTTATGATACCATCAAGAAGTGGTCCATTTCAATGCAATTGGGTTAACCTCTTCTTTTCTGTTGGGACACTGATCTCCTCTGAGTCAGTAAATTTCATAACTAGTCCTGATATGCCAGTGTCATTTGCCTGTTTCTGTTGTGACACTGGTCTACTCCCGAGTCAGTGAATTTGGTAACTTGTCCTAATGTACAAGTTTCAAATTCCTGTTTCTGTTTGACACATCTTAGTTGTTGCCATGTCTATTTCAATTTATTTCTAAATATAATTGTAGCTATGTTGAAATCTATATGTATATGAATTTAGAATCAATAATATTGCCAGTTTTACAGCTATTACTACTTATCTGAAAATCACATATCTACATATACAAGGTCCGCTAGATACATTAATATCGCCTACAATGTAGAGTCTTCAGAATCATTAATGTTCAACATACACAAATTCTTTACAGCAAACAAGATTCCAACAAGTTTTTGCTGCAATAATTTATAACGCTGATTATTGTATTGATATCAGTAGCCATAATACTATAGAAACAAACATTTTAGTTTCCTTTTAATATATTTCTTAGTTCTCAATTAGTACATTTTACATTGATTAGTCTTAGTAAATTGACGTTTATTTCCTGATACGTGGTCAAAGTACGTCATGATAGTTTATAAGGTACAAGTGGCCTTTTTATTCTTATTCAAAAATTTAAAATAGTAAACTAACACAGAGGCATACATAGTTTTACACATGAATCAATCTGTAATAATTTGTTGCACTGTATGTAATTAGAAATAAGTGCTTGCTTTTAGGTAAATTGCGTAAGATAAATGTAAAAAGACTGAGCATGAATACATAATATGTAGAACTAGTACGTCCATTAAAAGTACTATGCTTAATATCCTTTGTGTCATTTTAACATACTGGCTTTTTTATTTGTTGCTGTCGTTACTACTAAATATACAAACATTAAAAACTTACTTGATATAGTCGTTAACGACAGTAAAAACTCAAATCAATAAATTTTATGTTTAAAAATAATTTAAATATATAAAATTTGCATTAAACCTAAGAGGTAATGGGTAACAACGCAAAAGATGAATAAATTGTATATATTTTTTATTTTTATAATTTCCATATTTTGCATTTACTTTGAAATATTTTAATACGATTTCTATTATTTAAACTAAAGCTTAGTTGACAAAAATTCTACGGATACTTTAATGCAACTGTACGGAGTGACCTTCTTTTATATGACCGAAGAACCTGCGCAAGCCAGTATTTGTTTACAGGAATGTTCTTGGTCCGATATTTATTTTTGTTACTGCTAAATTTTTTATCATTAGAATTCATCATGAAATGAATTAAACTGGTAGACATGTTAACTTAAACAATGTTATGTTAAATACTTTAAGTAGCTTTGTGACCATTTAGCGTGGTTGCAGACAAAACATTCGGAACTGTGGTTTATTTAATTATACATGTAGTACATAGCGACACGTAGACTTTAGCGGACATCCAACAAATATCTTCTGTTATTTTGATATTATACAGCCTTAAAACTTAAGAACTTCCTGCAGAGTTAGAGTGTATTGTTTACATAGCAGTATAATACCGATTAAATATTCAGAAGCTACCGACCGTTATGAAAAGCGGGGAAAAGGCAAAACGCATCACAAAAATGCATGAAAGTGCATCTAAAGGGTAAAAATTTGTTATGTAATCCATATATGACAGGATGCCCCGTTCGTATACGTTAATATATAGCCATTCGAATAAATAAGAGAACAGATCGTATTAATAAGATAAAGAAAACCCCTGCCAACTTAAACTCTTTCACATGTTTCTAGCATAAGTAAGAAAAAAGAATTGAAATAACCTAGGAGTGATCACAAAACGATAAGTCAAGGACAAATAGAACCATGTGACAGCAACAAAACACAAAAACCAAGAATTAAGTAACTCGAAACCCACAATAACCGTGGGTGATGCCAGGCACTACGGAACTATAAGCAACTCCTGCTTCACGCGTGGCATTATATTATTATAGTTACACTGACTATTTCAGATTTCTGAAAAATATCATTTATTTTGCAAAAAATGCGGAGATATACCAACAATATATTGTAGTTAAATGACAAGGTAGCACATTTTGTTACTTTTAATTATTTTTTTTTCTACCCGTAATTGATAAGTGACAAATATGACAGGAGATAAATTACATTCGAAATGAGGTTTTGATATTATGATAAAAAACCTCAAACAATCGACGGGTACCCGAGAGACGGTCATTCCCCCCAAAAAGCTACGGTACTTAGAGTTTCAGACTTTGCAATCAAAGAGTCATTGTAATGTCAATACAAGGTTAGTAACCTTTCTGCAAAGTTTGAAATACATGTACCCGCAATATCTGAGAATACATAATGAAATATTACACAAAACGCTTCACAATAAAACGAAAACTGCCATTTAAATCAATTAGCTATGCTGCCTTGGAATGATGTATGAAAAATGAGTCCCTGTATTACTTGTTTACAATGAATTGATGGACGGTTGCGTACATCAAATCGAGATCGTCTAAGGGTGAACACAGTTTCACGTATGTGAACAATTAAATGATTCATGATCTATTAAATCTAGGTATGTGTTGATATTGTGATCCAGATTTGATGGCTTGTTCCCGTTCTCTTTGACATCATAAGAATCGTTTGGTATTTTTAGGATAATTTCGCTGTTTTTGATTGAATCGGATGGCAGATAGCTGTTAGAATAGGAATCACTAGACATTATAGATACACCATTGCTGCTGGAATTATCAGACAAACCGACCAATGGTATTTCAGAAAATTGACTGGTTAAACTATAACTTGTTGAACCAGAACTTGACATTGCCTTACGACGTTCTTCCACATCCTTCTTCTTAGGCATGGACAAAACTAATTTCTTCCAAAATTTCTGTATTTGAGTGCTATCTTCATCTACGGGCCATTCAAGATACGTCACTGAGTTTATTATTTGTTCTAAATTAGGATCTAGCTCACTCCTACACGGAGATATGTCTTCTAAAACTAATGGAATGATCCGGTGTCTTCTTTTTAACATTTCTGTTTGAGCCATTTGGTATTCAAACTTGGTGAATTCGCTCTTTACGTATCGAGGCGTCAATAGAAGTATTGTTCGTCGGCTTCCTTGAACTGCTCGTATAATATTGTTTGCAATTGCTGAAATAATTTTTCACATTTATTAATACATTTAAAAGTACTTGGATTACTAGAAAGGGTAGAAAAATCAGTGCACGTTAATGTTCTTTAAAACACTTTAGACGATACTTTTGCATGCAACTTTTTAAAACTTTGCTTTTAAAATTTATATGTTAACATACAAGCGTTTTGATGAGTATGACTTGTAATTTAGTTATGTGTAATTTTGATTGTACATATAGGATAACGTTTAGATACCAGCTAATTTAATTGGTAGTTGTATGCAATAAATGAACTGCTGTTGATTATTTGGACTGTCACATCTATTAAGCTAGTTTTTGCTTGTCACACAATTGTTCAAATTTGTTCAAGTTGTTGAAATTAATATTATGGTGTTTGAATAAAGTCTAATAAATATACTAAATAATGTTTTGCTACACCTACTGTCTCCTGGTATAAAGTCCCTGAAGTGTAGACACAACCTGAAACCCATTTCGACTTCAAGTTTGGAGTACAACTGTCTCAAGACAAAAGATTCGTCTTTGTCATCACATTTATATGAAATAAACGCGTCCCATTCCCTGTCATCTGTTGGAATAAAAGAACAAACATAATGTAACAGAAAACAAATTTACGCTGTATACAATTTAAGTTGTTAATGAAATACCCTTTTCTCACTAGTTGTTGTGCCAAAAAGTAAGCAAATTGTTGGACGTCCCTTTTTTTTTACAGTATTTTAGTTTTTAAATACCAAAAAATGCCTATTTATCAAAGCGTATAGTGGCAGTAACTCGTCGTGACAACTAGTAGTATTAATTTAGTACTGATATTTGTATAAATAGTTTGATTGAGTATTCATGTAATTACATTTTTTGTGTTTCCTGCAATGAACATTTATTGTCTTTTTCTGACCTCATTAAGACATTATATAGTAATGTTTACAAGGAATCAACATAGTTCAGTACTTTATGTCCTACTTTATGACATAACTATGGTTGTGTTTCCGCATTACAATACAATCACATAATTCTAGTTAATTTTTTCTACAATCTTTTCAAAAGCAAGACATGTGGCTTTTCAAACAAAAACAACAAAACCAATAATAATAATAATAATAATAATAATAATAATAATAATAATAATAATAATAATAATAATAATACCATTGTCTTCATATCTCTGAAAGTAGTGGACGATTTTCATGATAAGTATTACTCTATTTCTCCACATCCAGTAAGGAAGGACAACAAGGAGGAGTATGAGGAGGACAATCAAACCCAGACATACTCCAACCACCCACCAATACCAAGTCTCTTTTTCTAAAAAGTAGATAGCATAAACACATATAACTTAAGAGCAGTATAAACAAAAATCATTACTTTTACAACGAGATTGAGAACTATAATCAATAATAGAAGAAAATTCAAATGGTAAAAAGTGATTGTATATTTAATCCGATTTATATATTTGCGATTGTGGGATTAAAGATAATAAAACAGAATTACATATATGAACGAAAATATATTTTTGTGGTATTTTGTCTGATGCATTTTTAGTATTCAATTACAGTTGGAAGGAAAATTTTATTGCCAGTAGTTTAATTTTATCGCCAGAGGTTAAACAACATCTGATCTAGATCATATGTCTTTATTTATTAAGTATAATAATGACTGTTTATTGTCAGATAGAGAAAATCTTCGTGAGTCATGTCCGTGCCCTCGGGATACACCTGAATATACGTTCATTTGTGTGTAAATGTGTAAAACGAATGTATAATAGTAAATCTTTTTAGTTTTAGTCCATAAATATATGCTTAATTTGTCAATAAATTACATTAAAATATAAATTTGGACATCTTTATTAATAAACTTTAAAAAAATATATGACATTTTCTCCTACCTTTAGGAACAATTTTTGTTTGACAGAATTCGCCTGCGTAGTCATATTGACAATTGCAATACTCAGTACCATTCTCGTCTTTTTTGCAGAGACCATCGTTGCTACACAATTTACAACACCTCTTTTCGCACATATCCCCGGTTGCTCCAGGGTCACATGCACATTTAAAGCTTCCATTAGGAAATATTTTGCACTGTCCATACTGGCAAGGAATGAAACAGAAACCAGGAGTCTTAGTGTAATTGGCAGAACACACATGTCCCGCTGGATATGTAAAGTTGTTAGGTATTAGTGTTGTTGTTGGACCTATTGTGGTCGTTATGAGTTGACTTATATTTTTTGTTGTTGTCGAACTGGGCGATACGCATTGAATAGAATTGTCTGTCAGAATACAACCACTAATGCAATTGGGACAGTTTAGCTTGTCACAAAATGGTCCAGTCCAATTCGGATCGCATTCACACTGAAAATATGTGGTAAACCTTTTACAGTAGCCATGTTTACATACAAACCCTGGCATACAGGTTTGATCTCTTATGGTTGTTGATGTACTGGCTTTTGTAGTGTGGTCAATGGTAAATGATGTCAACTGTGGCACGGAAATGGACGAAACAGGTGACTGATCAAAACACTTAACTGTACTATTTTCTATATAACAATTGTTTAAACATTCCAAAGGGCAATCCAAAATATCACAAAGTCCACCTTTCCAGTTTTTGTCACATTTACAAGCAATTAAATTGTTTTGAACATTGACGTCGCAGTATCCATGAGAGCAAACATACCCTGGAAAACACTGACGATCGTTTATATCTCTAAGAGTCGTGGTTTCCGAAAACGCAATGTCATTGCTTTGTTCGAGAGGCAGAGGAGTTGGTTGTATATTAGAGGTAATAGAGGTTGTATTTATAGAGTTAGTACACACAACGTTCCCGTCTTTTACTTCGCACATTTCGTTACAAACAGACGGACAGATTAAATCGTTACATTTAGGACCAGACCAATAGTTATCACAAACACATTTATATCCATTTTGACAATAACCCTGCATGCAGGTTAGCATTCCAAACATACACGTGCGTTCTGTTAACGGTCTTAGTGTAGTCACTGTTGATGGTTTTGTCGAATAACCTAGACTGAGTGAGGTAGTTGTTGTATAAGGAACGTTTGTCGATGCATTTGTATTATTTGTGTTAACAATTGAGGTGTTGTTTTCGCACTTTTGTCCAGTAGTATAGGAAGGACAGCTGCATGTTTTGGAACAGTCAGTGTCATTTACTATACAAGTACCTCCATATAAACAATAGTCTGTTTCACACGGAGTACATTTTCCTTCGGTATGAATTATACAAAACATATAAAAAATTATTACCTTATTCATGAATATCATTTCCAAAAAGTTAAAACAAATCTGAACTATATTCAACGCAAATCATTACTCTCACTAAAGTCGAATCCACATAAATATAAAATAAAGTATCTGATCAAATCGCTACACTGTATAGAACATTAACATCCGTCACGGACCACCGCGTGCAAACCAGTAGGTTTAAGGTGTAATATAACTGGAGTGACAGTTACAAATATTCAACAAGAAAACATATATTCCATGTTTATTACTTCAAATCACTGAATAATGACCTATTTACGTCCAAAATAATTTTATCGCCCGTTGATGTTGCTTAATTATGTTCTTCCTATGACTGGCACTTTTAAATGTATTTCAGTAAATACATTACTATTTCTTCATAACCTAGACGAACAATAGTTTAACCTGGTCACATCCGGACATTTTAACATTATTATACAAGGTGTGGGTTTTTATTGGTAAATTTGTTTTGTTATTTTGACGGTAAAGAAACATAATGGGGCAACAAAGTCATTTTAATCACACGAAAGCACCATCTGATTTTAATTAGGTCATAAAACTTATTAGTTCGTAAAACTTTACTATTTCTTCAAAACCTAGATGAACAATACTTTAACATGGTTACATCCGGACATTTTATCCTTATCATACAAGGTGCGTGTTTTTTGTTCAAAATTTGTTGTGTTATTTTAATGGTAAAGAAACATAAAGCGGCAACAAAGTCGTTTTAATCGCGTGAAAACACCATCTAATTTTAATTACTAGTAGTTCGTAAAACAATTTCTTGTTATTTGGTTTTGTTTGTTTGTTTGTTTGATGGTGTTTTACGCCACTTATGGCGTCAAGTTTTTATTGGGGGAGGAAGCCGAAGTACCCGGAGAAAACCCCCGACCTGCGGTAGGAAAACTGGCAATCCTTGTCAATTAAGATTTGAGTCGAGTACACCCTGCCTGCAGTGAGAATCGAACCCACAATCTTAGTGTTGACAGACCACGTGATCAATAGTAGACGAACTACCATGACCACTCGGCCACCGAGCCCCCTGTTATTTGGTAATGGATAGTACATTTAGTATTATAAAATAAAAGTACATATGCTATTTGTAAGGAATCAGTTTCTTTCGAAATTTAAAATCTACTCTATAAAATCAAACATGTGTATAAAGACGTTGCACCTTAAAGTATCATCGTACCTGTCATTTGATCATCATAAACCTGTTTTGTAAAGTTACTTTCTATCTTTTATAATGAAGAAATATCACTATAAGAAGATATGTTTGTATAATTATTTCTTAGTAAACTTGGGTTTTTACAATTTTAGATAAAATTAAGGTGAAGGTTATATTATAAACACAGTTATACATTGGTTATTTTCATTTGTGACCTAATTTATTTGGTTGTAAAGTATCTTACCTTTTTATGGTTATGTGTCAGCTACTTTTTGTTGATTTTTGTTTTATTGTTATCCGTTTTTTTATTGTTTTGTTTTAAAATTTCGTATTTGATTAGCGAGGTTAATCCATCCTTATGTACTGAACGCAATGACGTAAATTTAATTGATAATGCAATCAAACAAATGACCTCACGAATTTACTAATAAATGTTATTCAAATATTGCATGACTGCAGCATGCAATACAATTTCTAATATAGTTTCCAGTTATCTGATATAAAATTTGTAATTGTATAATGTAAACAAAGATAACATTCATTTAGATTCCTGTTTCAATTTGTTTAAATATAATTTTGAGCAAAAAACCTTTTTTTTCGCCTATTTTGGTGAACATTTTCAAATTGTTAAATGTTTCAATAGTTGAGTAGAGATACTGTATTAAAAACAGGATCAGCAACCCTAATATCGCTTGTTGGAATAAAACAGTCATCTGTCCAAAAGATCTGTACATCTACATTTTTGGCATATAAAGTAGTCGATCGAAAAGGAATGGCATCACCCATCTGTGTGCTAGAAAGGTCAGAAGATATGTAGTTATAGAATTTCTGGCATTTGAGCTCCTTGTTATATATAAATGACCGATATACAAAGCTATTTAGGGCGTCCCCATGTGGCGGATAGGCGATGCCCTCTAGTAGAGAGGCTGTTGGACCAATATACGGTAAGCTTACCCGCGGCGTACAATGGTAGCCTTTTTAGAGAGTGTGCCACATCATTCACTCTAAAAATCCGTTTATAGATTTCGACATGACAGGCTCGTTGTAGTCACCAAAAAAGGCTAAATTTTGCACCTACCTAATACTCCATACTTTAATATTGATATATTAAAAATTATTGGTCATTAGTCCCCATACGTCTTCGCTGAGCTAAGGTGTTGCTAACTTCTCGTTCTAAATATAGCTACAATATTGCTTGCTGGATGTAAAGCAAACATTCCAGTCAATCAATCAATACATACATAACACATTAAAATAAATTGTCCTAATATTGTTCCAAGATGAAATCATAATTATTATATTAGGTACGTATCTGTTTTTATAACTGCCGATAAAATATGTTAATTGAGATTTGTCACCAGAGATTTAATAAAAAAACCGAAGTAAACACAAGTATCTATAGTAGAAAAAATATCCCGTGCATGACACATCTCTGCCATAAAAAAACTTCTATTTAATTCAGAAAAAGCATAAATAAAATCTAAATTGATACATTTATACCTATCAATGCCTATTGCATGTTCGTCATAACAAAAGGTTTTCTTGTACTCATTGTTACTTAAATGTTATGACGTACTTGGACAAATTATTGAATAATAAATCAAACGTCGATATTTATCAAGAGAAGAATAAATATCATAACTACAGAAAACAAATTAACAACTAAAAACGTAGAATGTTAAATACCGTCAAGTACATGGAACTTTTGATTCATTCTCTCGGTTATTAGTGCGTCCGTTCGTATTTTATTTTCTTTTTATGATGTTAAAGTATGAATCCTCAGCTTTTCTTTTCTAAGGAGATGGGAAGAATATGTTTCATAACTTTTCAAGTACAATCACACATAATGCTGCAGTTGACTGGATATAGTCTCCATGGTATAGCTACGGAAACCTTGAAATTAACGCCTGAGCCTTCTTATTCGAAATAGATATATAGAAACCGAACATACAATTTATCAATAAAAAACTGTATTCCCAATAAATATTGAATGTTAGTACTAATAACATGTTTTTTTTAAAATTTATATTGAATATCTGATTTACAGTAGGAACATAAAAATACAAATGTTATATTAATATAGTAATACAATACAGCATTACCTTAGCATTACAATAAACAAAGGTCACTTAAACTTGGACAATTAGTACTAGCAATCAGCTTATTATTAGTTGTTATTAACTATGTCCGATATGGAATAAAGATAAATACAAAAGTAATTTCGATGCACGCAGGCATAATGTTACATTAAGCATCTTACCTATATTGAAAGCAGAACTACATAGAAAGTTTAATGCAAAAGCAAACCAAACCGTTATTCTAATCGAATGTGCGAGTTACCTTTATAGCCACATAAAGAAAACCTACTCAGATACTCCAGTTTATATGTACTTTAATTAACCATGAAACTAATAGTTAAGTTAAAACTGAGTATTTTAGTTATTACTCATAGATGACATATATATGTGTCAATTGCCTGCAACTAGCAGTCTACAAATACGGATCTGATATGTAAATATAATTTATGAATTGATTACATGAATGCTAAAATTCTCCTATTGTGGAACTGTTCATAGAAAGATATTGTTACATATAAATATAGTTATTGCTGTCAAATGACTGGTTCCTTTACAATGGAATTAAATTGAAACAAGAAATCATCTAATTTCAGATGAATAAGGGATATGCATTATTTTAAAACTTTTCAATCGTCAGAAGGTAGTTTGAATATTGAATACAACACGTCACTATCTACACTGGGTCTGATAACAAGTTGATTGAAAGAAAAAAACTGTAATAAATTATGATAATTGAGTGGGGGGAAACAAGCAGTGTCTATAGTTTCTGGTATTTGCAAAATAAAGGTTTTCAAATTGAAAATAACAAGGTTGGGTATACTAGGTGACTCACTCAAACATTGCCATAAGATCTCAAATGAACTTAGATGGTTTTATACTCCTTTCAGCTATATTATGTTGTCAAGTTTTATTGGGAAAGGAAGCTGAATATCAGAATAACTCCCCATCTTCGGCAGTTAACCTAGCAATCTTGTAAATGAAGGTTTTGGGCTCGAGCACAAATAATGTGACTAAAATTGTTTCCCATCGTGTAAATTGTACATTACTTATTCTGAACGTCAATAAATATTTTAATTGAAATAAAACATCTTGTATGCCATTAATTACTTTATTTTAATTGACATTGCATTGTCATTTGTAGGATGTTTGACGTTTGGTATAGTATCTCAAATATTACCTTATAAAAATGATTAAAATTGGCAGTGACAAGTGTTTCCTTGTTCTATTTCGTCCAGAGTCAGTTGTTAATATGCGATGGGGGATTTTATAAGTCGACTTTTAACAGTTGGGATTACGAAATTAGAAAAAAATTGTTGACTTCTGTTAACTATAAACTATAGTTGTTTGTTACTATAACCGTTGTTAGTCATTTTGTCGTGAGACGAATTAATTTCGCTTTTTCGTGCGTTATTTCGTGTTTATTATAAAAGGGTTTTTTTCTTTTTACTATTTTACAGAACAAACATATACTACACAAACAAAAGTATGGCTGCTCATTATTGTCATGAAATCAACAGTATACTTTAAATAGCTTAGACACTAAGTATTGACAGATAGAAGAATGTACTTTGTAAAATATAAGTGGTAAGTGATATTTCACGTGCACCAATAATACTATTTTTCTTCCGTAAGCAGAAGTCATTATATTTTAAAACTGCTTAATGTTAAAAGAACCTTATATTGTTACTGCATTTTTCGCTCTTTATCTCAATGTAAATTAACTTTATATGTAGGTAATGTGTCTTCAAAAAACGACAGCATTTGTAAAATAATTAAACAAAATTTATTAAAAGCTTCAAAAAACTAAAAAATATAATGCAAGTTTTTGTGAAAAGGCTTAAAATTCAAACGGTATCCTGTATTTGAGTGATTCATAGAGGCGTATTCATAAGAACAAAATTGTACCAAACACATAGCAACAAAACAAATAAAAAAATACTCAAAAACATGTCACAAACAAATAAACAAACAACAGAAACACTTCTATACAACGGGATGATATCAGGTCTTCCATACAAACGAATGACGAGAAAGACTATTATGTTCTCCTGATATACGCCGTTTTTGTATCGTAAACTATGTTTGGTTTTTCTATGTTGCTCTTGTGTATTTTCCAGTTATTAGTCAACATATTTTTAAAAAGCATTACTCTTAGAATTACTATAATATTTATCAATGCATTTTTTTTATTTTCAGAGTTTTGATCTGATCAATCCCACGTGGACACAACATAATTGTTTCTTTTTCTTTAATGCACATGCACCACATAAGTTGAATTATGAGCAATGTAACTATTTAACAAAGTAAATATTTAGAACTATCAAATCATTGCGTTTTATTTCCGTTTTCAAATAGAAATATTAAATTGTAATTATTCAAATACTTATTTAAATAATTCAAAGAAAAAAAAGCCTATGTCGGTCCAGAAACGCATTGATAACCAGTATGACTTCCTGATAATTAATGTAGATAAAGAGAGCGTCATAATATTAACTATTATATAATACATACAATTAGTTGGAAATCAGTGGGTATAGTATTGGACTAAATATGTTATGATTTTTAAAATTGTGTCCTTAAACATTTTCTGAGGTAAGTTAAAGTATATTCATACATAATATGGATGTATACACAAATTTATTAAATTACAATTTACGTGGATTTTAGGCTTGAAAAGTTTTTTGCAATATCAAGTTGTGAATCTTTGCTAACAGAATACAGATAATTATGGTATTGTTGCTATGGTATGATATAACCAAGCTTTGTTAGCATCGAGCATTGCTTTAAAACTGAATATACCTAAAAAAAATGTATCTGTAAATGTCTTATTACCGAAAGTAGTTGAAATCATTGATAATTACATTAACAAAAATTAATATATATTATTTCATTCTATAAATGCTTTGTTGTTTCTTCAGCATAGAAAGTACCAAACAAAATCATCATTATCTGCTAAAAGCACACACATTGTTAACATGAATAATGCTTGGGGAATTTACTTGACAACGCTACATACACCTCAAAACCTTTTTAAAAGAGATAATTCTTGAAAATCGCAAATCGGTTTTGAGATCCTTTGGTCTCCCTACAAAGTCGATGCTTGTGATCCCCGGACCAGTTATTGGATTCCCAAATTACACAAAAATTTTATACAATGCGTTTCATAGCAGTTATGTATGTGGTTCACCAAATATCTATTTTAACTCTTAACATCTACAATTGTAACAGCTCTAAAAACGGGCCTTTGCAAATATAGTGACAACGGATTGGAATTACACCAATGTGGATTCTTAAAACTTAAAAGACCATGTATACATTTTAAGTTAAAGGCCTGTTTTCTACGTGGTTTTTTTGCACGTTCTACGTCGTCTCCATATGCAGCCTCAAATTTAAGTTTTACGACTTTATAAACGCTGCTTTTGCAAGAAACACGACATAAAGACCACATCGGCTCCTGCTAGTTAGTCATTACAGATTTGCTGAACAACAAATATAATGCTTTTTAAATCATTTTTGTCATGTTTGGAGGACGTGTTGTTACAGACTATCGGCATTCCAATAAGCATTATTTAACTTTCCAATCTCAACGTTATCAAAATTTTAGCAGGTAGCTTTACACGTTTTGCTACATCTTACGATCGGTATTCCGGTTCTTTAGACCGGACACTGCTGTTGAATATTAGCTACTCACATCGGACTATATCCTTTCAGACGTTCTATTGCCGTCACCGTTACTTTATAGATCTTTGGGAAATTCATTTCTTATATACGATCAGACATTTACGCTGTATCATAGATAGACGTTTCTCCGTCCTGGATTTGACGTACAACTCTAATTAGCGACAGACACTGCGTACTCTATGCACCCATGGTTTTTCTTGGGTTCGAGTTACTCGCTTTATATTTCTGTGTTTTTTATTTCTGTTTAGGGTAGTTTGTTTGTCTGTATTTTGGATTTCTTATTGCGATAATTTTCAGAATTTGTTGGTTGGTAAGTTCCGATAATTGAGGAGATCTTTAATACATCTGCAGGATTATGACTCGACAATTACTCCTTACACAAATAAAACATTAAACATTCCTGAAAATGGTTTTAGATAAAATAGCATGTACAACACAATAGTCACTAAATTTGAGTAATAATGTATGACACTATGAACTGCTATTAAAACAGTAGACAAAGAAATCTTCTATTCTAACTCTTTTCTCAGAATAAATACAAGTGATATTCATATTGAAATATGGTTATTTGGAAACGACAATTAAACAGGCCATGGAAATACAGTATTATTTTCTTACGTGTTAAATATATAAAACAAAGATGCATATCAGATCCAACTCAACATTAATTACTTAGCTTGTTGTCTGTTTCCTTCTCTTATTTAATTCTTACGTAATACACTTAGTGTTGTTTTTTCTCTGTTCTCATTAACCAATAAGTAGTGGATGTATATGTTGTATTGTCATGATATGTATGTGTAAATGTTGTAAGGAGCGGACTTAAGTTGGTATAACTTGTTTCCAATCTTATTGCCTTTATGCTATGCAAACAAAAAATGTAATTTAACATTTTATGATATCTTAATCACATTTGTATACCAAAGTCAGGAACACTTTTGATGTTTACAAATAAACAGCCGAGAGAAAATCGTCAATCCAGTGTTCTAACTAAGCAAGTTAGAAAAAGCGAGATAAATCGTAGAGAAATTTTAACAATTCATTGTTTACACATTTGGTTTTCTAATAGGAATTGTTGCTGTTATTTTTAACTTTGTTGACGTAACATCAAATTTCTATCAATAATACATCGAAACAATAAATGGCAAAAATAGCTCGTATACTTCTCATGCAGCCAACCACCAGAAGTCGCCAATTCTTTAAGGCTGATATTTATCCGTTATATTATTCATTGTAAAACATTGTGTAAAGATAACTTTATTTTGATGACATTGTATTCACATTGGTATACTCAATTAAAAATGTAATAATCTTTATTATCACAACTGTAAATTATAACTGAAAGAACTTTTAATATATAAAAAGTAATTGGAACAATGAAATTACTACAAAAGCATGCATGGAATAGTGAAGTACAGAAGGTGATAACTGGAAATGTTAGCCATCATTTATTTAATGATTTTATTTTGCTGATGACTGTTATTTATGTCACATTGGTTATTGTGATATTGTCGGGTGGACTTTAATTATAAAATGATTACAATTTTATGACAGATCTACTACATGTATTATATTTCCAAAATTTGGCGGTTGCTAATCGGGACTGGGTGATAATTCTTTGCTTAGAATTTTTAATTCTTAATTTCATCCAATCAAAACTTTTGACATCTTCTCTTGTCATGGTAATTGAGAATATGCCCATGATGAAAAAAACATATGTATTCTAAAACTTCTGGGACCAGTTGTGTATTTTTATGAAGGAAAGACACAATGCGACGCTGGTGTGAATCTTACCGTGGCCATAGTCGGATGTGAAATTCCGGTAATCTTGATGTTAAGAGTTACTCTAAAACATTTTGGATAGAAAGAAATCACATATAACCACGCGTGGTTTGTTGCAAGGTGTTAAATGGTATTTTCTTTATTTACTTAAATGTCCTGAACAATTGGTGACGTTGATATCTGTTGAAAATTAAAGCTTCTTTATGTGATATTTGTTAAACATGTGTCTTGCTGTCTTTAACCTTAATTATGTTAGTTTTGCCAGACATTAGATTACAGTGTTAAAATTATTTAATTTCTAAATATCTCAACATCTAAACTTAGCTTATAAAAACTCTGACGTTTATGAAGCAATTCGACACTTAAAAGAAACAATGATATAAACACATAGCTAAACGAATATTTCGCAGTTGATTTTAATATTTCATTCTAATCACTGTCCATGTTAAAGGGTGATGTTTTGATAGTCATGACTCCTAAATGGAAATGTGTGACCAAATCAAACTGCAGTAATATAGAAGGATATGAAATGAAATAAAATATAGATATTTTCCAAGACAATATTTGTTCTTCAACCTTTTAGAATTAACATGTTAATTTCTTAGTCATCAATCAAGTTTTGAATACAGTCCATTGGAAAATTTTTTATAATAATGAAGTAATAATGCAGTCAATTTTACCAATTACCATGTAATAATTGTATGATTTTATTTACACAATAAACATCTCTGAGGCAAGTTATATATATGTTTTCACATTTATTGTGTATACACGATGCGGTTCACCTAAGTTGTTCTTTCCGAAATAAGATTCAGAAATCACTTCACCGTTCAAAGATTTTTTTTACCTTTAATTGCCATAATAAAAATATAATATATTGTTCAGCGAAAAATCATAGCCTTACTTATCACTACAAAGGACATAAATTCAATTTAGAAATATGATTTATCAAGAATCTTGTTTACAATGCTGGTGTTGTTAAACATTAAAAATACTATTTTAACATGAACCGGATTTTTGACCATTAGTGTCTTATAAACACATTATATATCCGTAATCACGTCACCCGTTTATAAATAAACCTCAAATCCGGGTACAACATTTAAAAACATTACACTATTTTTCGTGATATTTAATCAATACCCGTTTCCTTATTCTTTTTTTTTTGCATACATTTATTAGTATTTTATGTTACTCGTTACGAATGACACTTTATTGTGACCTAATATCATGCATTTTAATCATAATTGTTAACAATGTAACCATAAAAGATGATCAAATACTAATCTTAATACTATGTACTAAATTATTTAATGATAAATATGTTGGTGTTCTTACTGTAAAGGGAGACAATTTCTTATCCGGGTACTGTATTTATCTCTTTGCATATCTTATTTTAATATTTCAGGTCGTGTACACCTTGCTATTGTTATGCTATAAGATTTTTTTTCTTAATAATAATGTTTCTTGTTTAGTACAAACCTGTAACATTTAGCTCAACAGTTAAGCAATAATCATCATATTCCTTCAGTCGCTGTCTGTACACGTTTAAATTTAAATTCCTCTTTTGCAATCACTTAGTCAAATATAAAATGTGGTCCTGTTTTGGTTCTTATTGGAAATTAAAAAAAAGACGCCATCGCGGGACTTTCGTTCATTTAGGATCGACACTATAAGATAAATTTTTAAATGTTTTCTCCTAAGACACTTCTAACCTAATTAAAATCACATGATATATGAATGGTTAATGCAATTTGAGACTGAAAATGACTGCAATCACGGGACATAATTTCACATAAGATAAATGACCCTATTGTATTTATAAAGCAGGTGAGTGGTAAAAGCTCTTGAAAAGCCTCTGGGTATAATAATATTATTTTATCTTTATTACTGCCATATTGTCTTAATCATCTTTAGTTTGGAATTTAACCTTTCCATACAAATTAATTTTTAAAACGTTTTATTACAGTACAAATACAACAATTACAAAAATTGCACAGTAATGTTATGTCTAAAACCATGCATACATGTTCTATATACAAGACTGTATTGTATTGCTTATAATGTAGTTATTTGACAATAAGACAAAGTTGTAATCCCGTTAATGTCTTTCGGAATCTCCGACTTCACTATTATATTATGACCGCTTTTTCATGTGTAAGAATACTTTTCGTCCGTTATATTGGTTACATAGTTGCCACTAATATTAGATTTAACAGTGCTTATTTCTTTTCTACGTTCCTCTACAAGCTTTCTTTTTGGCATGGATAAAATAAGTCTGCTCCAGAATTTGTCATGTTTAGAAGTATTATCATATCCGGGCCACTTCAAGTACTTCACAGACTTTATTAAATGTTGCAGACTTTTATCGAAATTGTGTTTAACTTCGGAAATGTCTTCCAGTAATATCGGAATTATTCGGATTCTTTTATGCAGTAGTTCATATTGTGCTTGTTCGTATTCAAATTCAGTAAAGCCACTTTGTGCAAATCTAGGTGTAAGAATCAAAATCGTACGCCTACTGGATGTAACTGCCCTTGTAATATTATTAGATATTGCTAAAAATAAAACGTTAATTTAATAAAAACAATAATAATAATAATATTAACAGAAAAAAAAAATTTCTAGTTTGTTTTTGATTGGTACTCAGTTAATTTAGCACACGTATGATAATAAGACAATGACATATTTTTTCTACTTTTCCACCAGGTGTACTTACAGTCGCCAGGTACAAAGTCCCTGTCGTAAAGGCATAGCTTGAATCCCAGTTCTTCTTCTAGTTTTGGGCGGAGGTATTTCAGTACAAATTCTTCGTCTTCACAATTACATTTGTAAGATATGAAAGCATCCCATTCTCTGTCGTCTATAAGATAACAACATTTACCTGACTTCACAGCTCTTAGAGATTGCCACATCAATTTTTAAACATTGAATAAACAAACAGAAAATAAAAAAACCTCGTTACTCGTTTTTAAAAACAGTCTTCAGCAAACTGAAATTTATTGTTAATATGCCGCTTCCAGTGTGTCTTATTTGCCATCAAATATTTTTGCTCTATGTTGCAACGCTAAGACATCATAAAGAAGTATTTGATAAACTATATTACAGAATGAATCAAACGAAATAAATAAGAGTTGAAATGTACTTTATTGAAAACAACTTTGTTTTACAAAAGCGTACTCGCGTGATGACATCTGACAACGTTTCGCCCAATTCACGCAATTGTATGCCTGTTTATTCTGTAATATTGTACGTGTTTTTTAACTTACCGCCATCTTCATATCTCTGAAAGTAGTGGACGATTTTCATGATAAGTATGACTCTGTTTCTCCACATCCAGTAAGGAAGGACAACAAGGAGGAGTAGGATGAGGGCAATCAAACCCATACCAAATCCAACCACCCACCAATACCAGGTTTCTTTTGTCTGAATGAACGCTGAAAACAATTAATGACATAAGTCTGGAATGGAAATACGTAAACAACATTAGGTCGTATTTATAATTATTGTTTCTCTTTATGAAGACCTCTGTTTTCTTTGTTGTATGTGGTTTGTAGTTATCTTTGAAGCTTGATCTACACTACAATATACAATCACCAGACCCGTCTTGCTTGCGTCTGTATCAATGATATGTTTCTTTTTTATTTGTTCATTCGTTTGCGCTTTGTTTGATTAAATCAGTGGGTGTTTCCTCTAGATATTCACACAATGAAAGTAAACCTGCACTGTGTTAATGCGATGGTAGCTGTTATTTTGAACGTTTATCTACTTCTAAAGCTGTACACGTGGTTGTAAGTACTAGTCCAGCATTTTGTTAAAATATTATATATATAGTAAAACAAGATGGCATTAATATGAATAAAGAATAAAATCACATGAAAAAATCTGTATATTGTATTACATCGCTGGTACTTTCAATGCTTCCTGCAGCTCTTCAGGCGACAATATGTTTACAAATATTGTTTACATAAACGTAAGATACAAAGATGACGTGATAATGTGATTAAAAGTTCGGGAAAATAACGTTCATAACGTCACATAAACAAACAATGCGTTTATATTAATTAATTATAAGTTAATCAGTTGCTATTAATAACAGTTAATAAGCAATAAACATCTAGCCATTTAAGTGTGGCTTTAAACTACGTATAAAATGTATTTCCTTTTCATCACGCAGAGATTGTTTGTCTTCCAAAACTTTATATAATGGGAAAATGTTAAATTTTCCGTTTGAACATTCGTGGAAATGTTTGTTCACTTTCATGAAACGTAGTTCTTCTGTTGACGTTTGTTGACGATGCAAAGTCATTCTTTTCCGTTATTCATTTTTAGTTTGTCCAATATAGAATTTTTTACATTTTGCACAAATAATTGAATATATAACATTTTTAGTTTTGCAAGACATATTATGTTTTACGTTAAACGTTTTACCGTTAATAAAAGTTATGGAAGGTCCTTCTAATAAACTGTCACATGTTTTACAAGTTTTTACTCCGCATTTTGAAACCCGACAAGTGTTTTCAATATCAAAGCATGATTTGGTTAAAATTCTTTTCAAATTTTTAGGTTGTCTTCTGCTATATATAATCTTCTTTTGTTCCAATATAGATTTCATCGTCTTGCTTTGCTTTAAAATAGGTTCACATCCTTTAATTAGTGGAAAAATATTCATATTTCTAGGATTATGTGTACACACAAACGGTATAATTGTACTTGTGTCATTTTTAACTTTTCGCTTTTCGTAACTCCTCGGACCTTTCAGTTTGGCTTGTAATATACCATTTTGTATTAGATTATGTGGGTAGTGTTGATTCTTCAAATAACAATAGAGTTCATGCAATCTGTGTTCCAGTTGTAAAGGGTCTTTCACTAATGAAACTATCCTGGATGCGAGGTTATACGGAATATTAGTTTTATATATATATAACATATAATAAATATTGAAGTTTGAAAAGCTACTACCTACCGCAGGTCGGGGGTTCTCTCCGGGTACTCCGGCTTCCTCCCCCAATAAAAACTGGACGCCATGAAATAGCTGAAAAATTGCTGAAAGTGGCGTTAAAGCACCATTCAAACAAACAAGAAAAGCTACTATTTAATGTCAATATTTTATCTCCGTATCGTAAATGTTGATGGTACTATATAGTGTAAAATCCGTTATGGATAAGCATTCATTTCCTGTTATCTGAATACTTTATACACGATTAATAATTAAGCTTTGTCCCAATACATAATAATTTAAGCGTCAGAGTATTTAACTGCACTCGGTTACTCCTTATGACATTGTATACACTGTCTAAAGCCTGAATAGCTCACAGTGACTTCGGTTAATTGTGTTTATTTAAGAGATGTACAAACGTGTGTTTTACTGTAACCCATACTTACGTAAAGGATCGGTCATAGCTGGATTACAAAATTCGGTATTGTTCACTATACTACATTCTCCAATTTTGCATAATTTACAACATCGTTTTTCACAGAAAGCTCCCGTGGCCCTAGGTTTACACGCACATCTATAACTGGTCTCGGATAATTGTACACAATTACCATTATAACAGAAAAATCCATTGCAGTAAGTAACTGTTTGTACATATGTCTGTGAACAAACATCTCCTGGTGGCCATGTATCGTTTGTTGAGTGATTTGATGTGATATCTTCTGTGGCAGTTGTTTCAATGGTCGCATTTGTAATTGTATTTATGATTCTCTGTGTGGTAGTTGTCTCCACCGTTACATTGGTCATTTCCAACGACGGACTATCCTGGGTGGTTGTCTCTACAGGCGGACAAACTATTACATTTTGTGATATTTTACAGTTTTTCGGGCATTCTTCCGGACAAATCAAATCGGTACAATAAAAACCAGCCCAACAATCGTCACAAACACATAACTGTCGTGTTCGGTCGCAATACCCATGCACACAATTACCGAAGCCATACACACAGCCAGTTCTTTCAGATTCTTGTCTCAGAGTTGTAGAGCAGTTTATCTTTCCAGAAACGTATTGTATGGTTAATACCACAATGATACTTGCTGATATAATAGCACAAACAATATTCATTGTTAATTTTTCGTTTATAACCTGTTCTTTATCCGTGATTTACAAAATATTTTGATCAATTATTGCTACTTTTTAAGTCACCCAAGAAATCGTGACGCATCATCCGTATAAATAAATGTATGGTTAATTTTAACCTTTTAAAGTGTTACGCAGGGCAACAAGTTCAAACAAAAGTTGTTGTAAACGTATCGGATGGATATGTAGTCTCTCAAATGTATTGCACTAATAACCACAAAATATATGATTGATTGATTAGTTTATTGTTTGGTTGATTGACGTCTACCAAGCATTACACTAGCTATACTCAGGACCTTTACATTAGCTATACTCAGGACCTAGAATAATTTGAAACAATTGTAGAAATCGGATGAACCAATGGAGATGAAATTAATCGACTGCCACTGGAACAGCTTGGGGTGTTGAGTGGAGAAGTCTTTTGTAGGGCAAAAATTAGCTAACTGCGTTCGACATCTACAAAAGGTTTCTTTGAACGTGCAAAGAGCTCGACACTTTCGAAAACGCGCAGGCGAAGCACCCAGAAAAATAGTGGTACGGTCGGTTAAGGGTCTGAAACCCGTTTACTGTGATTGATGAAAAATATTGTTTGGGGTTTTCTATGTGCAAATATTTGTCACTTACAAATTGCATTCGAGATCGTAATGGTTGGTGTTTTATATTGAAAATTATCTAAAAAATAGATTTATGTTCAACGTTTCACAAATTAAAGAGTATATGTAATGAAATTCTATCATTTTTTATTTCAATGTACCAAAAACTGGTACTGTATTCCGTACCAGCATTTTAAAGTGATAAGGTCGTTAACCGTACCGGCCGTACGGCTTGCTACGTCTATTAACTAGGCACCTATTATGATCTGTGGTTTGAGCCCCCCACACCCCCCCCCCCCAAAAAAAAACACTCCAGAAGAGAAGGCATCCTTTATCTTCAATCTGTAGACACCGTGTGCGCAGCTCTGTGAGTCGAACCCTGCAAGCACATTTTACTACAAAATATTAACCTCACTCGTCTCTCGAATACAACTCTTGGCCATGATATACATGTATGTTCTGTTTTAATTGAATAGCTGCAGATAGGGAAAACATTTAAACTGGGGTCAGTTGGTACATTGCCTTTTTTATACAGATGTATTTTTACTTTCAATTGTATTTACTAAGTAGCCTTCAGCGTTATAAATTTATTTAATCAGAAATGTAGCTACATGAAGCCTTATCAATTTTCCAATCATTCACAATAATATATAAATAATTTTCTCTTGTTACAATAGATTTCATTTTAAAATTTCGTTCGAGCATTTGTACATTTAACCAATGCTGCGAGACATGAACGGTAAAAATAATATGTCAACAGATGTACAAAAAGATTTTCCACATACAAACCATCACGCATTTAACCGCTGTTTAAAAAATAAAAGTATGGAAACTAAGCATTCACATAGACGCGACCGGTTACTAGTGAGAACACCGCATCAGTATACTGCTTTTTATTTAAAAAAAAATGCATTTTGCATTTAATGATCTACATTTTATGTTCGTTGTTAAAAAAAATAGCCCACAGCATAATATATAAATGTTATAAAATTAAAACACGTACAGTTAATAATTTTGCGATCATTCATGATAACTTAAATATGCTTTTGATGTAGACTTTCTACTTTATAACTTGGGTTTCATTTTAGTATCACGTTATAGCTAGAAGGCTGTTGACCTGCAGTGAATTTCAAAAAGTCTTAAGTGCCAGTCTATGAGAAAACCAAAATAAAATCTATCGTAAGTGTTGGAAGATCAAAGGGAAATGCATTGTAACGTATGCATTGTATTTTACACTTAAGACTTTTTGTAAAAGCACTGAAGTGCTACAAGACATGGAAAGTGAAAAATTGACAATTGCATTTGCGACACACGAACATTTGTTTTAAACGGCTAGACAAAAAGCCATCGGAAAACAAAAGAAACGAAGTGTTCACATGGACACGATTTATAGAACAAGTGCTGAACATTCCGAGATGAGGTAACTACCTATCTGTATCATTTTATGCGATGGCAGACATCGTCATTACACTGCAATAAAGTATTCAAACGACAGTTAATGGTATTTAATGGTAGTTATAACATGCTAAAAGTACACGAAACAGCGTTAATCCATAGTTATTTACTTGTTTGCAAATAGAATTTTCTAATTCAAACAATATGTTTATATGCAACTTAAATGATGCAGTGTCTGTAAACAGTGTTAATGGTTTTCTGTGGATTTGATCAAATCACTAAAACGAAATACTACGCATTAACCGAAATCCTCGTGAAATAGTTTCCTTTTAAATGTAATACTTAACCTAGTAATTAGTACAGTAATGAGATTTCTTGGACAAAACAATTTTTTGTAGAATATTTTATTATTTGAAATGGCGATAACATGTGTTGCACCGTAGTTGCATATATAGATATATAAAACCTTTGATCGGATTCAATAAAAAAGACATTTTCTGTGTAAGGACTGATGGAAAAGCGGACTAAGCTGCGATTAACATTTTCCGATAGCATTAATACATCATAGACTGGCTGTATTGTAACTTAATTCTCAATGTGATACGTGTAATAAATAAATCTGTATCGAACTGATAAATTTCTGCCTCATTTAAAATAGAATTTATGAAGCGTAAAAAGGACTTCACCTTTCCGTTGTTAACTTACGCTAGTTTAACAAAATAAACACAACTTTAAATTTCTAATCGTCAACTGGAAAAGCTATGGATATGTTTCAGATGGATAGCAAATGTTTATGATATAGATTTTATTTATCGTTCTCAAAACATTCACCAAGTATGGTCCGCTTGAATATTTATTTAAATGTCAGCTAGTCTGTGGAATATTGCAATGTTCAAGGATGAATCATATTCATTTATTATTTATTTGGTAATATGTTTGTTTTGTAATGTAACTGCTAGTGAAACACTTAGGCCCATAAATGAGAGGACATGCCTACCGTCTTACATTTGTATAAATGGATATTGTAATAAACCAAAAATTGAATGTATATGTGATATTGGATGGAAAGGAATATTCTGTTCAGAATCTGAATGTTTGTATACTTGTGGTTCTGGAACAATTTGTGGATTTCTAAATGGAGTTTATGAATGTCTTCATCAGAACAGTGACTCAACAGGACCACTGTCGTCCTTGGAGAGAGATATACTTAATCGGACTTATGAATCTACAACAGAACTATCGGCCTCGGACAATAGCGTCGATAAACCTACAACAGAACTATCGGCATCGGCCCATAGTGTCGATAAATCTACAGCACCTATTTCTCTAATGTCAGATAACGTCGTTCGGCAAACTAACGATTTTAATACAAAATTTTCGCTCGGTTTTAAAACGTCAGACGCTCCTGCCAGTGGGTGCACTGATTCCTCGGTCTGTGTGAACGGTTACTGTCATATAGAGGAAGGTCGATGCATTTGTGACATGTCATTTACTGGAGATCGCTGTCAGATAAAATGTCCAATGGCTTGCTTTCCACCCAAATTTTGTGTGTTGAATAATGGTAAATTTTCTTGCGAGCAATTAGACATCCAAATAGAAAGTACAAGCAGAATAGAACGAAGTGTTAACGTCACGACACCACCTGATATTGGAAGTCAGACAAGAAATGTTTGCTCTGATAAATATCACATGAGATCCCAAAACGAACGTGTTTGTCCCCTTACAAAGTTTGAATGTACCTATGGTATTTGTACAGAGCTTATTTCTGACGATAAATTCGAGATGAAGTGTACATGTGACCCTGGTAGTTATGGTGGCAAGTGTGAAAAGGCTTGTTGTCTAAACTGCAGTGGAAATGGAGAGTGTCGTGTAAATAGTACAGGTTATGAGTACTGTGACTGCTACCTTGCGTACCTAGGAAGATATTGTGAGTTACAAAGACCGTCACCAGAACCTGGTAAGTTTAGATATATAATGGTGAGACAAACAAACAAAATAATAATACACTAAAGGACATAAAACCAAATCAGAAGAATATCAATAAAATGACGGAGATACCAAAACTTTTTATCGCAATACACAATCAACACATACCAAAATATACATGTGTCATACAGAATCAACAATGTTGAGCTTACATTTCTGATGTAACCTCCAATGAGACAATAATTACAGCGTTGAGTTATGCTATTATTTCATGTAAATCTAAGTTACGGAATTAATTAATCTTAATCAGGTGGTGCCATCATTTGCACAGACGACATAACATTTCATTAGCATAATCGGTGAACAACTAGCCCAATGTGATTTTTCATACCCAGGGATGGCACGTCACGAAATGTCATAAAAGGTGGCTTAAATTGTGTAGCATGAAATTCTATCAAATCACATGTAATATAATGTTTCAACTTTAACAATATATATGAAGTTTTTTTCCAGGAAATTTACTGGTTTTGACTTTCACTTGTAATATCTTAAGTAGATAAACGTGTTTGCCTGCCTGAATAGTTTCTCTTTGACCTGTGTAATAAAGGGAGTTAATTCATATAGAATCAGGAGCATAATTTATACGAGATTTAACTACTTATTAATACGATCATCAACCATTCAGTAAACAACCGGTGTTTTTAGAATTTAAAGCATGACAAACAAACAACCTATTAAATGTTTTTCACATTTAAGGGGTTTATCCGGGTACTTTATATTCCTCTCACGTAAAACTTGACGCCTTGATGCCAAAAGTATCTTAAAACTCATTTCAAAACACAGAAAAACAATTGTTTTTACTTTCATTTGGGCAAAAAAGCTCAAAAACTTCAGATGAATAATAATTATTATTCATTTGTATTATATATTGTTTTCAGTAAATAAATGTTTATTTTTCTTTGTCTAGCACCAATTTAGAATTTCATAGTTGAAATAACAGAAAATACAGCATTCCATGTCGTTTAATAATTTTAGCCTTATACCTCATCTCTTACAAAATTTTTTTAATCCTACTTATTACACAAATATCCCGATTTAGAGACCTTAAGTGATTATTAGTGATTGTTAGTTATTTAACAGTGTCTTTGAGACATTAGATAAAAGCAAATTAAAAAATAACGCAGAACCCAATATAATGATGGTTACAGCTGGATAGCAAATAAAACAATGATACTAAAAACTAAACTGATTATGCAGAACCCAATATAATAGTTTATTCTAGATAAAATTAAAAAATAACGCAAAACTCAATATAATAGATAAAAACTAAACAAAAAACCGCAGAACCCAGTATGATAGATAAAATTTAAACAATTTAAAACGCAGAACCCAATATGATTGATAAAAACTTTACAAAAAAAAAGGCAGAACCCAATATGATAGCTAAAAAATAAACAAAAAACGCAGAACCCAATATGATAGATCAAAAACCAAACAATTTAAAACGCAGAACCCAATATGATTGATAAAAACTATTAAAAAAACGTAGAACCAAATATGATTGATAAAATCTAAACAATTTAAAAAGCAGAACCCAATATGATTGGTAAAAACTAAACAAAAAACGCAGAACCCAATATTATTTATAAAAACTAAACCAAAAAATAAACGCTGAATCCAAAATGATAGATAAAATCTTAACCCAATATGATTGATAAAAACAACAACAAAAAACCTAATAACTGTCAGCGATATTTTCTAATTTGTCTGCTTTACTTTCACATCAGTACTTGACGTTTAAAAATAAGTGTGTTGTTGAAACACTCAATAGTGCATAAATAAGGCTACCAAACACACACACAAATCATATTTATTAAACTGAATACACATTCAATACATATAGCTAGATTTTTACACAAATGTGTGATATCTTAACATAAAACTAGTTTAAAACGAGTTCAATATTGTACGATTATTTAATGAAATTTTCGAGGCTGACGTATTTTAAACAAATGAAAAAGTAGCAAATAATTCACCGGATATAAGTTTGACCAATAGGCGAATAGATATTTCCTTCAGATTTTTGTCTTTTTTACATGGTTGAACAGTGACAGATAAACAGATATGACGTCGACACCCGGATTTATAGACTGTAAAATGATACTGTATTAAGGGTTTGTGCGTCACTTCTTCTTTCCTTGTTATTGTTACTTAAAATTATTGACTTAGTTATTAATTGTTCCCACCCTACTATTTATGAAATCTGAAATATTTTCCGGAAGAAAATAAAGGATCCACTCCTATGTTCAAGTTAAAAAATTTAGAGTGTTAATCATTTTGACGATCTTCAACACTTTTTGGATATGTATTAATAAATTGTATACTCTTACACAAAAACAATGCAAACATTGACTTCTTTAACACCTTAAATAATTAATGTTTATCAGTACATATTTTACTATATACTTGTATTTGCCTTCTGTTGGAGAAAATATTGGCATAAATAAGGTCAGGAGTTTGATGATAAATTTATGACAATAAATTAATAATAACTTTAAAGTTGCAAGGCTTATTTATATTTTCACATTTTCATTACTAAAGTCTTTTCAAAGATATCCAGATATGTTTTTGGTTTTGCTCGTTTTTGCGGATATATTTTAGATATTTACAAATAGGGTAGTTAGCATATTTTACTGAACATGAACGCTTAACAAATGTATCCTCGTCATAACTTGTTAAATGAAAAATAATGTTTTAACAAAATTTTACTATTTTTTTCTAAAAGGATCATAGCCGCTCTCCCATCATTTATTCCAAATTTTATTTTGTTAAATGGACCGTCCGACCGATATGACAATAATCGGTCTATTATATCAAAATGCCGAGTCAGAAAACAAAGTGGTCTACACAGACAGATGACGTCAACTATGATGATATAGACACACTTATACGAAGGCAACAATTTTACGGTTGTATAAACAATATGAATCGTTAAGCATCAATATTGGTACGTTGCCATTACTTATAGTACTTATGTGACACGTTGGTCCCGTAATTTACGTATGTCGTCATATTACTCAAAAGCATGTCAAAACTGAAATAGTGATTTTAATCTTGAATACCGGGAAGGTATGCTCGACTCAAACCTTAATGGAGAAGGATTGTCAGTTTTTCCTGCTTAGGGTTCTGGGGTTCTCAATGGTTTCCTCCCACAATAAAAACTGGACGCTATGATATAGCTGAACAACATTAAAGACTTCTGCATAAATAAAGCATATTTACATCATCACAGCTGTCTTTTCGTTCCTATATTACAGGCCTAGTACCCAAACTGGACAATTACAACAAACAAGGAAATGTGCAATATATGTCTTAGTCACAAATACTAATATTTATAACAGAATTATATTACATACTCATAATTCTAATATGATTTGCATATTTAGAAATACGTTTATTTGATTGGTCTAGATTACTTCCTGTTGAGGTTTTTAACGAAATATATTTTTTGATAAATGAAGTTGACTCCATTAGTCGCTGGAGTTTACACATTTATAATTTCCTAAAACCCAGTGTTTAATCCTTATAATTCTGTGAAATAATCGTTGCGGTTTTTAAAACAGCAAAAACAGTTACAGAAACCTATCTAGACCTCAAAACGTACCTAGACCGGAAAACGTAGGGATATGCAAAACATAGTACCTAAGGAATCGCGGTTCTTTAGATATTGATATGAAAAAAAACAAAATGAAACACTAAATTGTATTTGTATTATATATTTATTTGAAATCTCAATCGATTTCATTGAAAATCATTGTGGCAGAGAAAAAATTGTCCCCTCTTCCTGACGATACGCTAGGAGGACGCCATCTTGTTTAACTTGGATACTGAAAGTAGTACGCTCAGAGGAAATATCGATATATAAATTATCTGAGAAGACGCCATTTAAGTGTTTTTATCCAATCAAAGCACTTAATATAAATAAATTACAGCATGAATAGAATTATTTTAGGATAAACGACGTTGACCGAACTATTTTTAGCGTAACCAATGTAAACAAAGATGGCGGCTTTCAATATCGAAAGTAGCGATCAACTTACAAATTATTTGTTTGATTTGTTAAATTTAAAACTTTCCTTGTGTTCGATACAGAAAATAAGGTTACAGATTGATGTAAAACTAAAAATCGTGTTTAATAAAACCAGAAATAATCGTACGTTTAAAAATAAACAAAATATTCATACGTTCAGTCAATCCCGCTACCAAATACACAAGAAATATGAAGTTGGGAAACACGTTAGATAAATTAATTTCTTAATAGAGTTTTAAAGAATTATAAGGATTAAACACCGTTTTCAATGGATTTATCGGTATATCAACAAGACCAACTCACTCACAAACATATCATAAAAGTCCTTCGGTTTGTGAGTGAGTTGGTCTTGTTGATATACCGATAAATCCATTGAAAACGGTGTTTAATCCTATAATAGAAATTTAAATTATCATGTTAACCTTGCATCAAACGAGATGTACCTAAATAACCTCAACAATTGGGTGCTAGTTAGTACTGGGGGCTCTTGCTTACAATGCTGCTCTGTGAGTCTCATTGTGGCGTTTATTAATGCCCTCTTTAGTTACATGATGTAGCTACCCTATATACCGAGCATATCCACGGTCATAGTGGGAGATATGTTTGGAGTACAATTTGTAGATGTCGACAATGAGAGGGTGTATTGTAGCAGCTACAAAAGGCAAAATTCTTTCTCTAAACCCCTTTCAAGGTTTTCTATTGCGACACTAATCTGCCCCAAAATATTCTTTGGTTTTCTCATTGTTCCGATAGTTTCGACACTCAGTAAAATACTCCTCGATAATGGTTATGTCAGACCACATAAACATATATATATATATTTATTTCATATCAGTAAAATTATGTTTGTTTCAATTGGATAAAAGAAGGTCAGCTGGTATTAATTAATTTGCAGTAATTTGACATGTGGGCATTATCACGCCGTGATAACGCCCACGGGCGTTATCACGTCGTGGTAATGCCCTCTCCAGTAACAAGCAACATAAAACTGTTTATTTTTAATTTATAAAAAATATATCTACATGTACAATCCAAAAGGGGAAAAATATCATAAAGTTTAGAAAACTAACTGCGTATAGCCTAAAAATGGCCAAACAATGATATATCATGAGGCCAAACATTCAAATCATACAGCAAGCAGCTACAAATACATAATACAGTTTCAAACACATGGTTTCTTAATTCTTCAATAAAATAAATATAATAGTTGCTTATATAGCTGGCATTGTCATGATACATGACAGCACTCGGGACAGTGGTATTGCCTTTAACATTGATAATGCCCTCGCCTTTGGCTCGGGCATTATCAATGTTTCAGGCAATACCACTCTCCCTTGTGCAGTCAAGATATCATGACAATGCCCTCTATATAAGCAACTATTGTATATATATATATATATATATATATATATATATATATATATATATATATATATATATATATATATATATATACACAAGTCTAGAAGATTATGCAACGATACATATGACGGTGTTTCTTGTCATAAATTTAGACACAGACTGACCAACGAATGGCCTTAGTCATGACAAAACTAGCACAAAGCAGGCATCTGTTACATGACAAATGTGTTTATCCAACTTTTGTCAAGGTATGTTATTGAAACAATTTAAATAGTTTCAGAAATTGAGGTTCATGATATTACAAAACATGCTTAAACAGTAAGAAGTTGTTAACAATATATTTTTTCAGATTTTTTTTAATTTAATTGTTTGTATGCAAAAAACCAGATTGCTTCCGTGCTTAAACTCGTTTATTTGCGTGAGGAGAAGGGAGGTGATACGAGAATAAATCGCTTTAAATTCGATTGAAGTTCTGAACAAGTATTACGGATAATAGTTCCATTAACTTTCAGTGGATTTAGAAATATTTGTTCTTATTTCATGACGATTTTTTTGTTAATTAAGTATGGACAATGTACATTGATAGCGATATAGAAATTATTTTTGCAGCAAACTGCACCTTTTGACGAGAATATTACGTTTTGTTTTAAAATCAAATATCGTGTGTTACACCGCTGCTTTCGAAAAATTTTCCTCTTCCTAAAAAGTTCTAGATACAGTTATTTTAACTTACATTCCTGAGGAGCGGGCTGAGCGTTTTAAAAGAATTGAATAATATGATATTTTGGCTTCAGTTATTGCCATTAACAAACTTTATTAGTTGTTATTGAAGACTAATTTCATCTTTTTATTAACTTTTTTTCATTTGTTTACTTTATTTCTTTTGTATATATATAGAAATTCTTTTTTTACACTATGGACATACTGTTCCCAATAACATACCACTGATTTATTGTTTTAAAGTTGTATCGTGAAAAAAAAATGTTTCCGATAAATAATGTTAATTTTGTCAGGTATGAATAATAGCAAAAACTATTAATAACAACCCTAAGGGTGACACATCTCATTCATATTAAGGCATACTGGTGCCTTGGGTTTTTACAATTTTAGATAAAATTAAGGTGAAGGTTATATTATAAACACAGTTATACATTGGTTATTTTCATTTGTGACCTAATTTATTTGGTTGTAAAGTATCTTACCTTTTTATGGTTATGTGTCAGCTACTTTTTGTTGATTTTTGTTTTATTGTTATCCGTTTTTTTATTGTTTTGTTTTAAAATTTCGTATTTGATTAGCGAGGTTAATCCATCCTTATGTACTGAACGCAATGACGTAAATTTAATTGATAATGCAATCAAACAAATGACCTCACGAATTTACTAATAAATGTTATTCAAATATTGCATGACTGCAGCATGCAATACAATTTCTAATATAGTTTCCAGTTATCTGATATAAAATTTGTAATTGTATAATGTAAACAAAGATAACATTCATTTAGATTCCTGTTTCAATTTGTTTAAATATAATTTTGAGCAAAAAACCTTTTTTTTTCGCCTATTTTGGTGAACATTTTCAAATTGTTAAATGTTTCCATAGTTGAGTAGAGATACTGTATTAAAAACAGGATCAGCAACCCTAATATCGCTTGTTGGAATAAAACAGTCATCTGTCCAAAAGATCTGTACATCTACATTTTTGACATATAAAGTAGTCGATCGAAAAGGAATGGCATCACCCATCTGTGTGCTAGAAAGGTCAGAAGATATGTAGTTATAGAATTTCTGGCATTTGAGCTCCTTGTTATATATAAATGACCGATATACAAAGCTATCTAGGGCGTCCCCATGTGGCGGATAGGCGATGCCCTCTAGTAGAGAGGCTGTTGGACCAATATACGGTAAGCTTACCCGCGGCGTACAATGGTAGCCTTTTTAGAGAGTGTGCCACATCATTCACTCTAAAAATCCGTTTATAGATTTCGACATGACAGGCTCGTTGTAGTCACCAAAAAAGACTAAATTTTGCACCTACCTAATACTCCATACTTTAATATTGATATATTAAAAATTATTGGTCCCCATACGTCTTCGCTGAGCTAAGGTGTTGCTAACTTCTCGTTCTAAATATAGCTACAATATTGCTTGCTGGATGTAAAGCAAACATTCCAGTCAATCAATCAATACATACATAACACATTAAAAAAAATTGTCCTAATATTGTTCCAAGATGAAATCATAATTATTATATTAGGTACGTATCTGTTTTTATAACTGCCGATAAAATATGTTAATTGAGATTTGTCACCAAAGAGATTTAATAAAAAAAACCGAAGTAAACACAAATATCTATAGTAGAAAAAATATCCCGTGCATGACACATCTCTGCCATAAAAAAACTTCTATTTAATTCAGAAAAAGCATAAATAAAATCTAAATTGATACATTTATACCTATCAATGCCTATTGCATGTTCGTCATAACAAAAGGTTTTCTTGTACTCATTGTTACTTAAATGTTATGACGTACTTGGACAAATTATTGAATAATAAATCAAACGTCGATATTTATCAAGAGAAGAATAAATATCATAACTACAGAAAACAAATTAACAACTAAAAACGTAGAATGTTAAATACCGTCAAGTACATGGAACTTTTGATTCATCCTCTCGGTTATTAGTGCGTCCGTTCGTATTTTATTTTCTTTTTATGATGTTAAAGTATGAATCCTCAGCTTTTCTTTTCTAAGGAGATGGGAAGAATATGTTTCATAACTTTTCAAGTACAATCACACATAATGCTGCAGTTGACTGGATATAGTCTCCATGGTATAGCTACGGAAACCTTGAAATTAACGCCTGAGCCTTCTTATTCGAAATAGATATATAGAAACCGAACATACAATTTATCAATAAAAAACTGTATTCCCAATAAATATTGAATGTTAGTACTAATAACATGTTTTTTTTAAATTTATATTGAATATCTGATTTACAGTAGGAACATAAAAATACAAATGTTATATTAATATAGTAATACAAGACAGCATTACCTTAGCATTACAATAAACAAAGGTCACTTAAACTTGGACAATTAGTACTAGCAATCAGCTTATTATTAGTTGTTATTAACTATGTCCGATATGGAATAATGATAAATACAAAAGTAATTTCGATGCACGCAGGCATAATGTTACATTAAGCATCTTACCTATATTGAAAGCAGAACTACATAGAAAGTTTAATGCAAAAGCAAACCAAACCGTTATTCTAATCGAATGTGCGAGTTACCTTTATAGCCACATAAAGAAAACCTACTCAGATACTCCAGTTTATATGTACTTTAATTAACCATGAAACTAATAGTTAAGTTAAAACTGAGTATTTTAGTTATTACTCATAGATGACATATATATGTGTCAATTGCCTGCAACTAGCAGTCTACAAATACGGATCTGATATGTAAATATAATTTATGAATTGATGACATGAATGCTAAAATTCTCCTATTGTGGAACTGTTCATAGAAAGATATTGCTACATATAAATATAGTTATTGCTGTCAAATGACTGGTTCCTTTACAATGGAATTAAATTGAAACAAGAAATCATCTAATTTCAGATGAATAAGGGATATGCATTATTTTAAAACTTTACAATCGTCGTCAGAAGGTAGTTTGAATATTGAATACAACACGTCACTATCTACACTGGGTCTGATAACAAGTTGATTGAAAGAAAAAAACTGTAATAAATTATGATAATTGAGTGGGGGGAAACAAGCAGTGTCTATAGTTTCTGGTATTTGCAAAATAAAGGTTTTCAAATTGAAAATAACAAGGTTGGGTATACTAGGTGACTCACTCAAACATTGCCATAAGATCTCAAATGAACTTAGATGGTTTTATACTCCTTTCAGCTATATTATGTTGTCAAGTTTTATTGGGAAAGGAAGCTGAATATCAGAATAACTCCCCATCTTCGGCAGTTAACCTAGCAATCTTGTAAATGAAGGTTTTGGGCTCGAGCACAAATAATGTGACTAAAATTGTTTCCCATCGTGTAAATTGTACATTACTTATTCTGAACGTCAATAAATATTTTAATTGAAATAAAACATCTTGTATGCCATTAATTACTTTATTTTAATTGACATTGCATTGTCATTTGTAGGATGTTTGACGTTTGGTATAGTATCTCAAATATTACCTTATAAAAATGATTAAAATTGGCAGTGACAAGTGTTTCCTTGTTCTATTTCGTCCCAGAGTCAGTTGTTAATATGCGATGGGGGATTTTATAAGTCGACTTTTAACAGTTGGGATTACGAAATTAGAAAAAAATTGTTGACTTCTGTTAACTATAAACTATAGTTGTTTGTTACTATAACCGTTGTTAGTCATTTTGTCGTGAGACGAATTAATTTTCGTGCGTTATTTCGTGTTTATTATAAAAGGGTTTTTTTCTTTTTACTATTTTACAGAACAAACATATACTACACAAACAAAAGTATGGCTGCTCATTATTGTCATGAAATCAACAGTATACTTTAAATAGCTTAGACACTAAGTATTGACAGATAGAAGAATGTACTTTGTAAAATATAAGTGGTAAGTGATATTTCACGTGCACCAATAATACTATTTTTCTTCCGTAAGCAGAAGTCATTATATTTTAAAACTGCTTAATGTTAAAAGAACCTTATATTGTTACTGCATTTTTCGCTCTTTATCTCAATGTAAATTAACTTTATATGTAGGTAATGTGTCTTCAAAAAACGACAGCATTTGTAAAATAATTAAACAAAATTTATTAAAAGCTTCAAAAAACTAAAAAATATAATGCAAGTTTTTGTGAAAAGGCTTAAAATTCAAACGGTATCCTGTATTTGAGTGATTCATAGAGGCGTATTCATAAGAACAAAATTGTACCAAACACATAGCAACAAAACAAATAAAAAAATACTCAAAAACATGTCACAAACAAATAAACAAACAACAGAAACACTTCTATACAACGGGATGATATCAGGTCTTCCATACAAACGAATGACGAGAAAGACTATTATGTTCTCCTGATATACGCCGTTTTTGTATCGTAAACTATGTTTGGTTTTTCTATGTTGCTCTTGTGTATTTTCCAGTTATTAGTCAACATATTTTTAAAAAGCATTACTCTTAGAATTACTATAATATTTATCAATGCATTTTTTTTATTTTCAGAGTTTTGATCTGATCAATCCCACGTGGACACAACATAATTGTTTCTTTTTCTTTAATGCACATGCACCACATAAGTTGAATTATGAGCAATGTAACTATTTAACAAAGTAAATATTTAGAACTATCAAATCATTGCGTTTTATTTCCGTTTTCAAATAGAAATATTAAATTGTAATTATTCAAATACTTATTTAAATAATTCAAAGAAAAAAAAGCCTATGTCGGTCCAGAAACGCATTGATAACCAGTATGACTTCCTGATAATTAATGTAGATAAAGAGAGCGTCATAATATTAACTATTATATAATACATACAATTAGTTGGAAATCAGTGGGTATAGTATTGGACTAAATATGTTATGATTTTTAAAATTGTGTCCTTAAACATTTTCTGAGGTAAGTTAAAGTATATTCATACATAATATGGATGTATACACAAATTTATTAAATTACAATTTACGTGGATTTTAGGCTTGAAAAGTTTTTTGCAATATCAAGTTGTGAATCTTTGCTAACAGAATACAGATAATTATGGTATTGTTGCTATGGTATGATATAACCAAGCTTTGTTAGCATCGACCATTGCTTTAAAACTGAATATACCTAAAAAAAATGTATCTGTAAATGTCTTATTACCGAAAGTAGTTGAAATCATTGATAATTACATTAACAAAAATTAATATATATTATTTCATTCTATAAATGCTTTGTTGTTTCTTCAGCATAGAAAGTACCAAACAAAATCATCATTATCTGCTAAAAGCACACACATTGTTAACATGAATAATGCTTGGGGAATTTACTTGACAACGCTACATACACCTCAAAACCTTTTTAAAAGAGATAATTCTTGAAAATCGCAAATCGGTTTTGAGATCCTTTGGTCTCCCTACAAAGTCGATGCTTGTGATCCCCGGACCAGTTATTGGATTCCCAAATTACACAAAAATTTTATACAATGCGTTTCATAGCAGTTATGTATGTGGTTCACCAAATATCTATTTTAACTCTTAACATCTACAATTGTAACAGCTCTAAAAACGGGCCTTTGCAAATATAGTGACAACGGATTGGAATTACACCAATGTGGATTCTTAAAACTTAAAAGACCATGTATACATTTTAAGTTAAAGGCCTGTTTTCTACGTGGTTTTTTTGCACGTTCTACGTCGTCTCCATATGCAGCCTCAAATTTAAGTTTTACGACTTTATAAACGCTGCTTTTGCAAGAAACACGACATAAAGACCACATCGGCTCCTGCTAGTTAGTCATTACAGATTTGCTGAACAACAAATATAATGCTTTTTAAATCATTTTTGTCATGTTTGGAGGACGTGTTGTTACAGACTATCGGCATTCCAATAAGCATTATTTAACTTTCCAATCTCAACGTTATCAAAATTTTAGCAGGTAGCTTTACACGTTTTGCTACATCTTACGATCGGTATTCCGGTTCTTTAGACCGGACACTGCTGTTGAATATTAGCTACTCACATCGGACTATATCCTTTCAGACGTTCTATTGCCGTCACCGTTACTTTATAGATCTTTGGGAAATTCATTTCTTATATACGATCAGACATTTACGCTGTATCATAGATAGACGTTTCTCCGTCCTGGATTTGACGTACAACTCTAATTAGCGACAGACACTGCGTACTCTATGCACCCATGGTTTTTCTTGGGTTCGAGTTACTCGCTTTATATTTCTGTGTTTTTTATTTCTGTTTAGGGTAGTTTGTTTGTCTGTATTTTGGATTTCTTATTGCGATAATTTTCAGAATTTGTTGGTTGGTAAGTTCCGATAATTGAGGAGATCTTTAATACATCTGCAGGATTATGACTCGACAATTACTCCTTACACAAATAAAACATTAAACATTCCTGAAAATGGTTTTAGATAAAATAGCATGTACAACACAATAGTCACTAAATTTGAGTAATAATGTATGACACTATGAACTGCTATTAAAACAGTAGACAAAGAAATCTTCTATTCTAACTCTTTTCTCAGAATAAATACAAGTGATATTCATATTGAAATATGGTTATTTGGAAACGACAATTAAACAGGCCATGGAAATACAGTATTATTTTCTTACGTGTTAAATATATAAAACAAAGATGCATATCAGATCCAACTCAACATTAATTACTTAGCTTGTTGTCTGTTTCCTTCTCTTATTTAATTCTTACGTAATACACTTAGTGTTGTTTTTTCTCTGTTCTCATTAACCAATAAGTAGTGGATGTATATGTTGTATTGTCATGATATGTATGTGTAAATGTTGTAAGGAGCGGACTTAAGTTGGTATAACTTGTTTCCAATCTTATTGCCTTTATGCTATGCAAACAAAAAATGTAATTTAACATTTTATGATATCTTAATCACATTTGTATACCAAAGTCAGGAACACTTTTGATGTTTACAAATAAACAGCCGAGAGAAAATCGTCAATCCAGTGTTCTAACTAAGCAAGTTAGAAAAAGCGAGATAAATCGTAGAGAAATTTTAACAATTCATTGTTTACACATTTGGTTTTCTAATAGGAATTGTTGCTGTTATTTTTAACTTTGTTGACGTAACATCAAATTTCTATCAATAATACATCGAAACAATAAATGGCAAAAATAGCTCGTATACTTCTCATGCAGCCAACCACCAGAAGTCGCCAATTCTTTAAGGCTGATATTTATCCGTTATATTATTCATTGTAAAACATTGTGTAAAGATAACTTTATTTTGATGACATTGTATTCACATTGGTATACTCAATTAAAAATGTAATAATCTTTATTATCACAACTGTAAATTATAACTGAAAGAACTTTTAATATATAAAAAGTAATTGGAACAATGAAATTACTACAAAAGCATGCATGGAATAGTGAAGTACAGAAGGTGATAACTGGAAATGTTAGCCATCATTTATTTAATGATTTTATTTTGCTGATGACTGTTATTTATGTCACATTGGTTATTGTGATATTGTCGGGTGGACTTTAATTATAAAATGATTACAATTTTATGACAGATCTACTACATGTATTATATTTCCAAAATTTGGCGGTTGCTAATCGGGACTGGGTGATAATTCTTTGCTTAGAATTTTTAATTCTTAATTTCATCCAATCAAAACTTTTGACATCTTCTCTTGTCATGGTAATTGAGAATATGCCCATGATGAAAAAAACATATGTATTCTAAAACTTCTGGGACCAGTTGTGTATTTTTATGAAGGAAAGACACAATGCGACGCTGGTGTGAATCTTACCGTGGCCATAGTCGGATGTGAAATTCCGGTAATCTTGATGTTAAGAGTTACTCTAAAACATTTTGGATAGAAAGAAATCACATATAACCACGCGTGGTTTGTTGCAAGGTGTTAAATGGTATTTTCTTTATTTACTTAAATGTCCTGAACAATTGGTGACGTTGATATCTGTTGAAAATTAAAGCTTCTTTATGTGATATTTGTTAAACATGTGTCTTGCTGTCTTTAACCTTAATTATGTTAGTTTTGCCAGACATTAGATTACAGTGTTAAAATTATTTAATTTCTAAATATCTCAACATCTAAACTTAGCTTATAAAAACTCTGACGTTTATGAAGCAATTCGACACTTAAAAGAAACAATGATATAAACACATAGCTAAACGAATATTTCGCAGTTGATTTTAATATTTCATTCTAATCACTGTCCATGTTAAAGGGTGATGTTTTGATAGTCATGACTCCTAAATGGAAATGTGTGACCAAATCAAACTGCAGTAATATAGAAGGATATGAAATGAAATAAAATATAGATATTTTCCAAGACAATATTTGTTCTTCAACCTTTTAGAATTAACATGTTAATTTCTTAGTCATCAATCAAGTTTTGAATACAGTCCATTGGAAAATTTTTTATAATAATGAAGTAATAATGCAGTCAATTTTACCAATTACCATGTAATAATTGTATGATTTTATTTACACAATAAACATCTCTGAGGCAAGTTATATATATGTTTTCACATTTATTGTGTATACACGATGCGGTTCACCTAAGTTGTTCTTTCCGAAATAAGATTCAGAAATCACTTCACCGTTCAAAGATTTTTTTTACCTTTAATTGCCATAATAAAAATATAATATATTGTTCAGCGAAAAATCATAGCCTTACTTATCACTACAAAGGACATAAATTCAATTTAGAAATATGATTTATCAAGAATCTTGTTTACAATGCTGGTGTTGTTAAACATTAAAAATACTATTTTAACATGAACCGGATTTTTGACCATTAGTGTCTTATAAACACATTATATATCCGTAATCACGTCACCCGTTTATAAATAAACCTCAAATCCGGGTACAACATTTAAAAACATTACACTATTTTTCGTGATATTTAATCAATACCCGTTTCCTTATTCTTTTTTTTTTGCATACATTTATTAGTATTTTATGTTACTCGTTACGAATGACACTTTATTGTGACCTAATATCATGCATTTTAATCATAATTGTTAACAATGTAACCATAAAAGATGATCAAATACTAATCTTAATACTATGTACTAAATTATTTAATGATAAATATGTTGGTGTTCTTACTGTAAAGGGAGACAATTTCTTATCCGGGTACTGTATTTATCTCTTTGCATATCTTATTTTAATATTTCAGGTCGTGTACACCTTGCTATTGTTATGCTATAAGATTTTTTTTTCTTAATAATAATGTTTCTTGTTTAGTACAAACCTGTAACATTTAGCTCAACAGTTAAGCAATAATCATCATATTCCTTCAGTCGCTGTCTGTACACGTTTAAATTTAAATTCCTCTTTTGCAATCACTTAGTCAAATATAAAATGTGGTCCTGTTTTGGTTCTTATTGGAAATTAAAAAAAAGACGCCATCGCGGGACTTTCGTTCATTTAGGATCGACACTATAAGATAAATTTTTAAATGTTTTCTCCTAAGACACTTCTAACCTAATTAAAATCACATGATATATGAATGGTTAATGCAATTTGAGACTGAAAATGACTGCAATCACGGGACATAATTTCACATAAGATAAATGACCCTATTGTATTTATAAAGCAGGTGAGTGGTAAAAGCTCTTGAAAAGCCTCTGGGTATAATAATATTATTTTATCTTTATTACTGCCATATTGTCTTAATCATCTTTAGTTTGGAATTTAACCTTTCCATACAAATTAATTTTTAAAACGTTTTATTACAGTACAAATACAACAATTACAAAAATTGCACAGTAATGTTATGTCTAAAACCATGCATACATGTTCTATATACAAGACTGTATTGTATTGCTTATAATGTAGTTATTTGACAATAAGACAAAGTTGTAATCCCGTTAATGTCTTTCGGAATCTCCGACTTCACTATTATATTATGACCGCTTTTTGATGTGTAAGAATACTTTTCGTCCGTTATATTGGTTACATAGTTGCCACTAATATTAGATTTAACAGTGCTTATTTCTTTTCTACGTTCCTCTACAAGCTTTCTTTTTGGCATGGATAAAATAAGTCTGCTCCAGAATTTGTCATGTTTAGAAGTATTATCATATCCGGGCCACTTCAAGTACTTCACAGACTTTATTAAATGTTGCAGACTTTTATCGAAATTGTGTTTAACTTCGGAAATGTCTTCCAGTAATATCGGAATTATTCGGATTCTTTTATGCAGTAGTTCATATTGTGCTTGTTCGTATTCAAATTCAGTAAAGCCACTTTGTGCAAATCTAGGTGTAAGAATCAAAATCGTACGCCTACTGGATGTAACTGCCCTTGTAATATTATTAGATATTGCTAAAAATAAAACGTTAATTTAATAAAAACAATAATAATAATAATATTAACAGAAAAAAAAATTTTCTAGTTTGTTTTTGATTGGTACTCAGTTAATTTAGCACACGTATGATAATAAGACAATGACATATTTTTTCTACTTTTCCACCAGGTGTACTTACAGTCGCCAGGTACAAAGTCCCTGTCGTAAAGGCATAGCTTGAATCCCAGTTCTTCTTCTAGTTTTGGGCGGAGGTATTTCAGTACAAATTCTTCGTCTTCACAATTACATTTGTAAGATATGAAAGCATCCCATTCTCTGTCGTCTATAAGATAACAACATTTACCTGACTTCACAGCTCTTAGAGATTGCCACATCAATTTTTAAACATTGAATAAACAAACAGAAAATAAAAAAACCTCGTTACTCGTTTTTAAAAACAGTCTTCAGCAAACTGAAATTTATTGTTAATATGCCGCTTCCAGTGTGTCTTATTTGCCATCAAATATTTTTGCTCTATGTTGCAACGCTAAGACATCATAAAGAAGTATTTGATAAACTATATTACAGAATGAATCAAACGAAATAAATAAGAGTTGAAATGTACTTTATTGAAAACAACTTTGTTTTACAAAAGCGTACTCGCGTGATGACATCTGACAACGTTTCGCCCAATTCACGCAATTGTATGCCTGTTTATTCTGTAATATTGTACGTGTTTTTTAACTTACCGCCATCTTCATATCTCTGAAAGTAGTGGACGATTTTCATGATAAGTATGACTCTGTTTCTCCACATCCAGTAAGGAAGGACAACAAGGAGGAGTAGGATGAGGGCAATCAAACCCATACCAAATCCAACCACCCACCAATACCAGGTTTCTTTTGTCTGAATGAACGCTGAAAACAATTAATGACATAAGTCTGGAATGGAAATACGTAAACAACATTAGGTCGTATTTATAATTATTGTTTCTCTTTATGAAGACCTCTGTTTTCTTTGTTGTATGTGGTTTGTAGTTATCTTTGAAGCTTGATCTACACTACAATATACAATCACCAGACCCGTCTTGCTTGCGTCTGTATCAATGATATGTTTCTTTTTTATTTGTTCATTCGTTTGCGCTTTGTTTGATTAAATCAGTGGGTGTTTCCTCTAGATATTCACACAATGAAAGTAAACCTGCACTGTGTTAATGCGATGGTAGCTGTTATTTTGAACGTTTATCTACTTCTAAAGCTGTACACGTGGTTGTAAGTACTAGTCCAGCATTTTGTTAAAATATTATATATATAGTAAAACAAGATGGCATTAATATGAATAAAGAATAAAATCACATGAAAAAATCTGTATATTGTATTACATCGCTGGTACTTTCAATGCTTCCTGCAGCTCTTCAGGCGACAATATGTTTACAAATATTGTTTACATAAACGTAAGATACAAAGATGACGTGATAATGTGATTAAAAGTTCGGGAAAATAACGTTCATAACGTCGCATAAACAAACAATGCGTTTATATTAATTAATTATAAGTTAATCAGTTGCTATTAATAACAGTTAATTGGCAATAAACATCTAGCCATTTAAGTGTGGCTTTAAACTACGTATAAAATGTATTTCCTTTTCATCACGCAGAGATTGTTTGTCTTCCAAAACTTTATATAATGGGAAAATGTTAAATTTTCCGTTTGAACATTCGTGGAAATGTTTGTTCACTTTCATGAAACGTAGTTCTTCTGTTGACGTTTGTTGACGATGCAAAGTCATTCTTTTCCGTTATTCATTTTTAGTTTGTCCAATACAGAATTTTTTACATTTTGCACAAATAATTGAATATATAACATTTTTAGTTTTGCAAGACATATTATGTTTTACGTTAAACGTTTTACCGTTAATAAAAGTTATGGAAGGTCCTTCTAATAAACTGTCACATGTTTTACAAGTTTTTACTCCGCATTTTGAAACCCGACAAGTGTTTTCAATATCAAAGCATGATTTGGTTAAAATTCTTTTCAAATTTTTAGGTTGTCTTCTGCTATATATAATCTTCTTTTGTTCCAATATAGATTTCATCGTCTTGCTTTGCTTTAAAATAGGTTCACATCCTTTAATTAGTGGAAAAATATTCATATTTCTAGGATTATGTGTACACACAAACGGTATAATTGTACTTGTGTCATTTTTAACTTTTCGCTTTTCGTAACTCCTCGGACCTTTCAGTTTGGCTTGTAATATACCATTTTGTATTAGATTATGTGGGTAGTGTTGATTCTTCAAATAACAATAGAGTTCATGCAATCTGTGTTCCAGTTGTAAAGGGTCTTTCACTAATGAAACTATCCTGGATGCGAGGTTATACGGAATATTAGTTTTATATATATATAACATATAATAAATATTGAAGTTTGAAAAGCTACTACCTACCGCAGGTCGGGGGTTCTCTCCGGGTACTCCGGCTTCCTCCCCCAATAAAAACTGGACGCCATGAAATAGCTGAAAAATTGCTGAAAGTGGCGTTAAAGCACCATTCAAACAAACAAGAAAAGCTACTATTTAATGTCAATATTTTATCTCCGTATCGTAAATGTTGATGGTACTATATAGTGTAAAATCCGTTATGGATAAGCATTCATTTCCTGTTATCTGAATACTTTATACACGATTAATAATTAAGCTTTGTCCCAATACATAATAATTTAAGCGTCAGAGTATTTAACTGCACTCGGTTACTCCTTATGACATTGTATACACTGTCTAAAGCCTGAATAGCTCACAGTGACTTCGGTTAATTGTGTTTATTTAAGAGATGTACAAACGTGTGTTTTACTGTAACCCATACTTACGTAAAGGATCGGTCATAGCTGGATTACAAAATTCGGTATTGTTCACTATACTACATTCTCCAATTTTGCATAATTTACAACATCGTTTTTCACAGAAAGCTCCCGTGGCCCTAGGTTTACACGCACATCTATAACTGGTCTCGGATAATTGTACACAATTACCATTATAACAGAAAAATCCATTGCAGTAAGTAACTGTTTGTACATATGTCTGTGAACAAACATCTCCTGGTGGCCATGTATCGTTTGTTGAGTGATTTGATGTGATATCTTCTGTGGCAGTTGTTTCAATGGTCGCATTTGTAATTGTATTTATGATTCTCTGTGTGGTAGTTGTCTCCACCGTTACATTGGTCATTTCCAACGACGGACTATCCTGGGTGGTTGTCTCTACAGGCGGACAAACTATTACATTTTGTGATATTTTACAGTTTTTCGGGCATTCTTCCGGACAAATCAAATCGGTACAATAAAAACCAGCCCAACAATCGTCACAAACACATAACTGTCGTGTTCGGTCGCAATACCCATGCACACAATTACCGAAGCCATACACACAGCCAGTTCTTTCAGATTCTTGTCTCAGAGTTGTAGAGCAGTTTATCTTTCCAGAAACGTATTGTATGGTTAATACCACAATGATACTTGCTGATATAATAGCACAAACAATATTCATTGTTAATTTTTCGTTTATAACCTGTTCTTTATCCGTGATTTACAAAATATTTTGATCAATTATTGCTACTTTTTAAGTCACCCAAGAAATCGTGACGCATCATCCGTATAAATAAATGTATGGTTAATTTTAACCTTTTAAAGTGTTACGCAGGGCAACAAGTTCAAACAAAAGTTGTTGTAAACGTATCGGATGGATATGTAGTCTCTCAAATGTATTGCACTAATAACCACAAAATATATGATTGATTGATTAGTTTATTGTTTGGTTGATTGACGTCTACCAAGCATTACACTAGCTATACTCAGGACCTTTACATTAGCTATACTCAGGACCTAGAATAATTTGAAACAATTGTAGAAATCGGATGAACCAATGGAGATGAAATTAATCGACTGCCACTGGAACAGCTTGGGGTGTTGAGTGGAGAAGTCTTTTGTAGGGCAAAAATTAGCTAACTGCGTTCGACATCTACAAAAGGTTTCTTTGAACGTGCAAAGAGCTCGACACTTTCGAAAACGCGCAGGCGAAGCACCCAGAAAAATAGTGGTACGGTCGGTTAAGGGTCTGAAACCCGTTTACTGTGATTGATGAAAAATATTGTTTGGGGTTTTCTATGTGCAAATATTTGTCACTTACAAATTGCATTCGAGATCGTAATGGTTGGTGTTTTATATTGAAAATTATCTAAAAAATAGATTTATGTTCAACGTTTCACAAATTAAAGAGTATATGTAATGAAATTCTATCATTTTTTATTTCAATGTACCAAAAACTGGTACTGTATTCCGTACCAGCATTTTAAAGTGATAAGGTCGTTAACCGTACCGGCCGTACGGCTTGCTACGTCTATTAACTAGGCACCTATTATGATCTGTGGTTTGAGCCCCCCACACCCCCCCCCCAAAAAAAACACTCCAGAAGAGAAGGCATCCTTTATCTTCAATCTGTAGACACCGTGTGCGCAGCTCTGTGAGTCGAACCCTGCAAGCACATTTTACTACAAAATATTAACCTCACTCGTCTCTCGAATACAACTCTTGGCCATGATATACATGTATGTTCTGTTTTAATTGAATAGCTGCAGATAGGGAAAACATTTAAACTGGGGTCAGTTGGTACATTGCCTTTTTTATACAGATGTATTTTTACTTTCAATTGTATTTACTAAGTAGCCTTCAGCGTTATAAATTTATTTAATCAGAAATGTAACTACATGAAGCCTTATCAATTTTCCAATCATTCACAATAATATATAAATAATTTTCTCTTGTTACAATAGATTTCATTTTAAAATTTCGTTCGAGCATTTGTACATTTAACCAATGCTGCGAGACATGAACGGTAAAAATAATATGTCAACAGATGTACAAAAAGATTTTCCACATACAAACCATCACGCATTTAACCGCTGTTTAAAAAATAAAAGTATGGAAACTAAGCATTCACATAGACGCGACCGGTTACTAGTGAGAACACCGCATCAGTATACTGCTTTTTATTTAAAAAAAAATGCATTTTGCATTTAATGATCTACATTTTATGTTCGTTGTTAAAAAAAATAGCCCACAGCATAATATATAAATGTTATAAAATTAAAACACGTACAGTTAATAATTTTGCGATCATTCATGATAACTTAAATATGCTTTTGATGTAGACTTTCTACTTTATAACTTGGGTTTCATTTTAGTATCACGTTATAGCTAGAAGGCTGTTGACCTGCAGTGAATTTCAAAAAGTCTTAAGTGCCAGTCTATGAGAAAACCAAAATAAAATCTATCGTAAGTGTTGGAAGATCAAAGGGAAATGCATTGTAACGTATGCATTGTATTTTACACTTAAGACTTTTTGTAAAAGCACTGCAGTGCTACAAGACATGGAAAGTGAAAAATTGACAATTGCATTTGCGACACACGAACATTTGTTTTAAACGGCTAGACAAAAAGCCATCGGAAAACAAAAGAAACGAAGTGTTCACATGGACACGATTTATAGAACAAGTGCTGAACATTCCGAGATGAGGTAACTACCTATCTGTATCATTTTATGCGATGGCAGACATCGTCATTACACTGCAATAAAGTATTCAAACGACAGTTAATGGTATTTAATGGTAGTTATAACATGCTAAAAGTACACGAAACAGCGTTAATCCATAGTTATTTACTTGTTTGCAAATAGAATTTTCTAATTCAAACAATATGTTTATATGCAACTTAAATGATGCAGTGTCTGTAAACAGTGTTAATGGTTTTCTGTGGATTTGATCAAATCACTAAAACGAAATACTACGCATTAACCGAAATCCTCGTGAAATAGTTTCCTTTTAAATGTAATACTTAACCTAGTAATTAGTACAGTAATGAGATTTCTTGGACAAAACAATTTTTTGTAGAATATTTTATTATTTGAAATGGCGATAACATGTGTTGCACCGTAGTTGCATATATAGATATATAAAACCTTTGATCGGATTCAATAAAAAAGACATTTTCTGTGTAAGGACTGATGGAAAAGCGGACTAAGCTGCGATTAACATTTTCCGATAGCATTAATACATCATAGACTGGCTGTATTGTAACTTAATTCTCAATGTGATACGTGTAATAAATAAATCTGTATCGAACTGATAAATTTCTGCCTCATTTAAAATAGAATTTATGAAGCGTAAAAAGGACTTCACCTTTCCGTTGTTAACTTACGCTAGTTTAACAAAATAAACACAACTTTAAATTTCTAATCGTCAACTGGAAAAGCTATGGATATGTTTCAGATGGATAGCAAATGTTTATGATATAGATTTTATTTATCGTTCTCAAAACATTCACCAAGTATGGTCCGCTTGAATATTTATTTAAATGTCAGCTAGTCTGTGGAATATTGCAATGTTCAAGGATGAATCATATTCATTTATTATTTATTTGGTAATATGTTTGTTTTGTAATGTAACTGCTAGTGAAACACTTAGGCCCATAAATGAGAGGACATGCCTACCGTCTTACATTTGTATAAATGGATATTGTAATAAACCAAAAATTGAATGTATATGTGATATTGGATGGAAAGGAATATTCTGTTCAGAATCTGAATGTTTGTATACTTGTGGTTCTGGAACAATTTGTGGATTTCTAAATGGAGTTTATGAATGTCTTCATCAGAACAGTGACTCAACAGGACCACTGTCGTCCTTGGAGAGAGATATACTTAATCGGACTTATGAATCTACAACAGAACTATCGGCCTCGGACAATAGCGTCGATAAACCTACAACAGAACTATCGGCATCGGCCCATAGTGTCGATAAATCTACAGCACCTATTTCTCTAATGTCAGATAACGTCGTTCGGCAAACTAACGATTTTAATACAAAATTTTCGCTCGGTTTTAAAACGTCAGACGCTCCTGCCAGTGGGTGCACTGATTCCTCGGTCTGTGTGAACGGTTACTGTCATATAGAGGAAGGTCGATGCATTTGTGACATGTCATTTACTGGAGATCGCTGTCAGATAAAATGTCCAATGGCTTGCTTTCCACCCAAATTTTGTGTGTTGAATAATGGTAAATTTTCTTGCGAGCAATTAGACATCCAAATAGAAAGTACAAGCAGAATAGAACGAAGTGTTAACGTCACGACACCACCTGATATTGGAAGTCAGACAAGAAATGTTTGCTCTGATAAATATCACATGAGATCCCAAAACGAACGTGTTTGTCCCCTTACAAAGTTTGAATGTACCTATGGTATTTGTACAGAGCTTATTTCTGACGATAAATTCGAGATGAAGTGTACATGTGACCCTGGTAGTTATGGTGGCAAGTGTGAAAAGGCTTGTTGTCTAAACTGCAGTGGAAATGGAGAGTGTCGTGTAAATAGTACAGGTTATGAGTACTGTGACTGCTACCTTGCGTACCTAGGAAGATATTGTGAGTTACAAAGACCGTCACCAGAACCTGGTAAGTTTAGATATATAATGGTGAGACAAACAAACAAAATAATAATACACTAAAGGACATAAAACCAAATCAGAAGAATATCAATAAAATGACGGAGATACCAAAACTTTTTATCGCAATACACAATCAACACATACCAAAATATACATGTGTCATACAGAATCAACAATGTTGAGCTTACATTTCTGATGTAACCTCCAATGAGACAATAATTACAGCGTTGAGTTATGCTATTATTTCATGTAAATCTAAGTTACGGAATTAATTAATCTTAATCAGGTGGTGCCATCATTTGCACAGACGACATAACATTTCATTAGCATAATCGGTGAACAACTAGCCCAATGTGATTTTTCATACCCAGGGATGGCACGTCACGAAATGTCATAAAAGGTGGCTTAAATTGTGTAGCATGAAATTCTATCAAATCACATGTAATATAATGTTTCAACTTTAACAATATATATGAAGTTTTTTTCCAGGAAATTTACTGGTTTTGACTTTCACTTGTAATATCTTAAGTAGATAAACGTGTTTGCCTGCCTGAATAGTTTCTCTTTGACCTGTGTAATAAAGGGAGTTAATTCATATAGAATCAGGAGCATAATTTATACGAGATTTAACTACTTATTAATACGATCATCAACCATTCAGTAAACAACCGGTGTTTTTAGAATTTAAAGCATGACAAACAAACAACCTATTAAATGTTTTTCACATTTAAGGGGTTTATCCGGGTACTTTATATTCCTCTCACGTAAAACTTGACGCCTTGATGCCAAAAGTATCTTAAAACTCATTTCAAAACACAGAAAAACAATTGTTTTTACTTTCATTTGGGCAAAAAAGCTCAAAAACTTCAGATGAATAATAATTATTATTCATTTGTATTATATATTGTTTTCAGTAAATAAATGTTTATTTTTCTTTGTCTAGCACCAATTTAGAATTTCATAGTTGAAATAACAGAAAATACAGCATTCCATGTCGTTTAATAATTTTAGCCTTATACCTCATCTCTTACAAAATTTTTTTAATCCTACTTATTACACAAATATCCCGATTTAGAGACCTTAAGTGATTATTAGTGATTGTTAGTTATTTAACAGTGTCTTTGAGACATTAGATAAAAGCAAATTAAAAAATAACGCAGAACCCAATATAATGATGGTTACAGCTGGATAGCAAATAAAACAATGATACTAAAAACTAAACTGATTATGCAGAACCCAATATAATAGTTTATTCTAGATAAAATTAAAAAATAACGCAAAACTCAATATAATAGATAAAAACTAAACAAAAAACCGCAGAACCCAGTATGATAGATAAAATCTAAACAATTTAAAACGCAGAACCCAATATGATTGATAAAAACTTTACAAAAAAAAGGCAGAACCCAATATGATAGCTAAAAAATAAACAAAAAACGCAGAACCCAATATGATAGATCAAAAACCAAACAATTTAAAACGCAGAACCCAATATGATTGATAAAAACTATTAAAAAAACGTAGAACCAAATATGATTGATAAAATCTAAACAATTTAAAAAGCAGAACCCAATATGATTGGTAAAAACTAAACAAAAAACGCAGAACCCAATATTATTTATAAAAACTAAACCAAAAAATAAACGCTGAATCCAAAATGATAGATAAAATCTTAACCCAATATGATTGATAAAAACAACAACAAAAAACCTAATAACTGTCAGCGATATTTTCTAATTTGTCTGCTTTACTTTCACATCAGTACTTGACGTTTAAAAATAAGTGTGTTGTTGAAACACTCAATAGTGCATAAATAAGGCTACCAAACACACACACAAATCATATTTATTAAACTGAATACACATTCAATACATATAGCTAGATTTTTACACAAATGTGTGATATCTTAACATAAAACTAGTTTAAAACGAGTTCAATATTGTACGATTATTTAATGAAATTTTCGAGGCTGACGTATTTTAAACAAATGAAAAAGTAGCAAATAATTCACCGGATATAAGTTTGACCAATAGGCGAATAGATATTTCCTTCAGATTTTTGTCTTTTTTACATGGTTGAACAGTGACAGATAAACAGATATGACGTCGACACCCGGATTTATAGACTGTAAAATGATACTGTATTAAGGGTTTGTGCGTCACTTCTTCTTTCCTTGTTATTGTTACTTAAAATTATTGACTTAGTTATTAATTGTTCCCACCCTACTATTTATGAAATCTGAAATATTTTCCGGAAGAAAATAAAGGATCCACTCCTATGTTCAAGTTAAAAAATTTAGAGTGTTAATCATTTTGACGATCTTCAACACTTTTTGGATATGTATTAATAAATTGTATACTCTTACACAAAAACAATGCAAACATTGACTTCTTTAACACCTTAAATAATTAATGTTTATCAGTACATATTTTACTATATACTTGTATTTGCCTTCTGTTGGAGAAAATATTGGCATAAATAAGGTCAGGAGTTTGATGATAAATTTATGACAATAAATTAATAATAACTTTAAAGTTGCAAGGCTTATTTATATTTTCACATTTTCATTACTAAAGTCTTTTCAAAGATATCCAGATATGTTTTTGGTTTTGCTCGTTTTTGCGGATATATTTTAGATATTTACAAATAGGGTAGTTAGCATATTTTACTGAACATGAACGCTTAACAAATGTATCCTCGTCATAACTTGTTAAATGAAAAATAATGTTTTAACAAAATTTTACTATTTTTTTCTAAAAGGATCATAGCCGCTCTCCCATCATTTATTCCAAATTTTATTTTGTTAAATGGACCGTCCGACCGATATGACAATAATCGGTCTATTATATCAAAATGCCGAGTCAGAAAACAAAGTGGTCTACACAGACAGATGACGTCAACTATGATGATATAGACACACTTATACGAAGGCAACAATTTTACGGTTGTATAAACAATATGAATCGTTAAGCATCAATATTGGTACGTTGCCATTACTTATAGTACTTATGTGACACGTTGGTCCCGTAATTTACGTATGTCGTCATATTACTCAAAAGCATGTCAAAACTGAAATAGTGATTTTAATCTTGAATACCGGGAAGGTATGCTCGACTCAAACCTTAATGGAGAAGGATTGTCAGTTTTTCCTGCTTAGGATTCTGGGGTTCTCAATGGTTTCCTCCCACAATAAAAACTGGACGCTATGATATAGCTGAACAACATTAAAGACTTCTGCATAAATAAAGCATATTTACATCATCACAGCTGTCTTTTCGTTCCTATATTACAGGCCTAGTACCCAAACTGGACAATTACAACAAACAAGGAAATGTGCAATATATGTCTTAGTCACAAATACTAATATTTATAACAGAATTATATTACATACTCATAATTCTAATATGATTTGCATATTTAGAAATACGTTTATTTGATTGGTCTAGATTACTTCCTGTTGAGGTTTTTAACGAAATATATTTTTTGATAAATGAAGTTGACTCCATTAGTCGCTGGAGTTTACACATTTATAATTTCCTAAAACCCAGTGTTTAATCCTTATAATTCTGTGAAATAATCGTTGCGGTTTTTAAAACAGCAAAAACAGTTACAGAAACCTATCTAGACCTCAAAACGTACCTAGACCGGAAAACGTAGGGATATGCAAAACATAGTACCTAAGGAATCGCGGTTCTTTAGATATTGATATGAAAAAAAACAAAATGAAACACTAAATTGTATTTATATTATATATTTATTTGAAATCTCAATCGATTTCATTGAAAATCATTGTGGCAGAGAAAAAATTGTCCCCTCTTCCTGACGATACGCTAGGAGGACGCCATCTTGTTTAACTTGGATACTGAAAGTAGTCCGCTCAGAGGAAATATCGATATATAAATTATCTGAGAAGACGCCATTTAAGTGTTTTTATCCAATCAAAGCACTTAATATAAATAAATTACAGCATGAATAGAATTATTTTAGGATAAACGACGTTGACCGAACTATTTTTAGCGTAACCAATGTAAACAAAGATGGCGGCTTTCAATATCGAAAGTAGCGATCAACTTACAAATTATTTGTTTGATTTGTTAAATTTAAAACTTTCCTTGTGTTCGATACAGAAAATAAGGTTACAGATTGATGTAAAACTAAAAATCGTGTTTAATAAAACCAGAAATAATCGTACGTTTAAAAATAAACAAAATATTCATACGTTCAGTCAATCCCGCTACCAAATACACAAGAAATATGAAGTTGGGAAACACGTTAGATAAATTAATTTCTTAATAGAGTTTTAAAGAATTATAAGGATTAAACACCGTTTTCAATGGATTTATCGGTATATCAACAAGACCAACTCACTCACAAACATATCATAAAAGTCCTTCGGTTTGTGAGTGAGTTGGTCTTGTTGATATACCGATAAATCCATTGAAAACGGTGTTTAATCCTATAATAGAAATTTAAATTATCATGTTAACCTTGCATCAAACGAGATGTACCTAAATAACCTCAACAATTGGGTGCTAGTTAGTACTGGGGGCTCTTGCTTACAATGCTGCTCTGTGAGTCTCATTGTGGCGTTTATTAATGCCCTCTTTAGTTACATGATGTAGCTACCCTATATACCGAGCATATCCACGGTCATAGTGGGAGATATGTTTGGAGTACAATTTGTAGATGTCGACAATGAGAGGGTGTATTGTAGCAGCTACAAAAGGCAAAATTCTTTCTCTAAACCCCTTTCAAGGTTTTCTATTGCGACACTAATCTGCCCCAAAATATTCTTTGGTTTTCTCATTGTTCCGATAGTTTCGACACTCAGTAAAATACTCCTCGATAATGGTTATGTCAGACCACATAAACATATATATATATATTTATTTCATATCAGTAAAATTATGTTTGTTTCAATTGGATAAAAGAAGGTCAGCTGGTATTAATTAATTTGCAGTAATTTGACATGTGGGCATTATCACGCCGTGATAACGCCCACGGGCGTTATCACGTCGTGGTAATGCCCTCTCCAGTAACAAGCAACATAAAACTGTTTATTTTTAATTTATAAAAAATATATCTACATGTACAATCCAAAAGGGGAAAAATATCATAAAGTTTAGAAAACTAACTGCGTATAGCCTAAAAATGGCCAAACAATGATATATCATGAGGCCAAACATTCAAATCATACAGCAAGCAGCTACAAATACATAATACAGTTTCAAACACATGGTTTCTTAATTCTTCAATAAAATAAATATAATAGTTGCTTATATAGCTGGCATTGTCATGATACATGACAGCACTCGGGACAGTGGTATTGCCTTTAACATTGATAATGCCCTCGCCTTTGGCTCGGGCATTATCAATGTTTCAGGCAATACCACTCTCCCTTGTGCAGTCAAGATATCATGACAATGCCCTCTATATAAGCAACTATTGTATAAATATATATATATATATATATATATATATACAAACGTCTAAGTATTGTGACAACCATATAATATATCTATCCAGCGGATTTCTGAAACATCAGAAATACAGGGTTAATATCAAATATTTATATATACGTCTACAAATTAAGCCCAACACTGTTTGAATTAGATTTTTAACACTGTCAAATTTTTGCTTTCCCTCAGCGGGATTCGAACTCACACCGTTGTGACACTGTGGCACCAATTCGCCTGCACTATGTCCAGCGGTCTAGACCCCTCGGCCAAATCCGCTATATAAAAATATAGCTTCATTAACCGGGGTGAATCTTAGACATAGACATAGTACATGTGTACTAGCGTGTGACGATGGAATTTTTCGTAACCAATACGTATTAATCTGACAGTAATCTAATTCAGCATTTTTGTATATATTATATAGGATGACAAAGTTACTTGTCATGCAGTCACAGTAAGTAAATTATATACAAACGTCTAAGTATTGTGACAACCATATAATATATCTATCCAGCGGATTTCTGAAACATCAGAAATACAGGGTTAATATCAAATATTTATATATACGTCTACAAATTAAGCCCAACACTGTTTGAATTAGATTTTTAACACTGTCAAATTTTTGCTTTCCCTCAGCGGGATTCGAACTCACACCGTTGTGACACTGTGGCACCAATTCGCCTGCACTATGTCCAGCGGTCTAGACCCCTCGGCCAAATCCGCTATATAAAAATATAGCTTCATTAACCGGGGTGAATCTTAGACATAGACATAGTACATGTGTACTAGCGTGTGACGATGGAATTTTTCGTAACCAATACGTATTAATCTGACAGTAATCTAATTCAGCATTTTTGTATATATTATATAGGATGACAAAGTTACTTGTCATGCAGTCACAGTAAGTAAATTATATACAAACGTCTAAGTATTGTGACAACCATATAATATATCTATCCAGCGGATTTCTGAAACATCAGAAATACAGGGTTAATATCAAATATTTATATATACGTCTACAAATTAAGCCCAACACTGTTTGAATTAGATTTTTAACACTGTCAAATTTTTGCTTTCCCTCAGCGGGATTCGAACTCACACCGTTGTGACACTGTGGCACCAATTCGCCTGCACTATGTCCAGCGGTCTAGACCCCTCGGCCAAATCCGCTATATAAAAATATAGCTTCATTAACCGGGGTGAATCTTAGACATAGACATAGTACATGTGTACTAGCGTGTGACGATGGAATTTTTCGTAACCAATACGTATTAATCTGACAGTAATCTAATTCAGCATTTTTGTATATATTATATAGGATGACAAAGTTACTTGTCATGCAGTCACAGTAAGTAAATTATATACAAACGTCTAAGTATTGTGACAACCATATAATATATCTATCCAGCGGATTTCTGAAACATCAGAAATACAGGGTTAATATCAACGGTGTCACAACGGTGTGAGTTCGAATCCCGCTGAGGGAAAGCAAAAATTTGACAGTGTTAAAAATCTAATTCAAACAGTGTTGGGCTTAATTTGTAGACGTATATATAAATATTTGATATTAACCCTGTATTTCTGATGTTTCAGAAATCCGCTGGATAGATATATTATATGGTTGTCACAATACTTAGACGTTTGTATATAATTTACTTACTGTGACTGCATGACAAGTAACTTTGTCATCCTATATAATATATACAAAAATGCTGAATTAGATTACTGTCAGATTAATACGTATTGGTTACGAAAAATTCCATCGTCACACGCTAGTACACATGTACTATGTCTATGTCTAAGATTCACCCCGGTTAATGAAGCTATATTTTTATATAGCGGATTTGGCCGAGGGGTCTAGACCGCTGGACATAGTGCAGGCGAATTGGTGCCACAGTGTCACAACGGTGTGAGTTCGAATCCCGCTGAGGGAAAGCAAAAATTTGACAGTGTTAAAAATCTAATTCAAACAGTGTTGGGCTTAATTTGTAGACGTATATATAAATATTTGATATTAACCCTGTATTTCTGATGTTTCAGAAATCCGCTGGATAGATATATTATATGGTTGTCACAATACTTAGACGTTTGTATATAATTTACTTACTGTGACTGCATGACAAGTAACTTTGTCATCCTATATAATATATACAAAAATGCTGAATTAGATTACTGTCAGATTAATACGTATTGGTTACGAAAAATTCCATCGTCACACGCTAGTACACATGTACTATGTCTATGTCTAAGATTCACCCCGGTTAATGAAGCTATATTTTTATATAGCGGATTTGGCCGAGGGGTCTAGACCGCTGGACATAGTGCAGGCGAATTGGTGCCACAGTGTCACAACGGTGTGAGTTCGAATCCCGCTGAGGGAAAGCAAAAATTTGACAGTGTTAAAAATCTAATTCAAACAGTGTTGGGCTTAATTTGTAGACGTATATATAAATATTTGATATTAACCCTGTATTTCTGATGTTTCAGAAATCCGCTGGATAGATATATTATATGGTTGTCACAATACTTAGACGTTTGTATATAATTTACTTACTGTGACTGCATGACAAGTAACTTTGTCATCCTATATAATATATACAAAAATGCTGAATTAGATTACTGTCAGATTAATACGTATTGGTTACGAAAAATTCCATCGTCACACGCTAGTACACATGTACTATGTCTATGTCTAAGATTCACCCCGGTTAATGAAGCTATATTTTTATATAGCGGATTTGGCCGAGGGGTCTAGACCGCTGGACATAGTGCAGGCGAATTGGTGCCACAGTGTCACAACGGTGTGAGTTCGAATCCCGCTGAGGGAAAGCAAAAATTTGACAGTGTTAAAAATCTAATTCAAACAGTGTTGGGCTTAATTTGTAGACGTATATATATATATATATATATACACAAGTCTAGAAGATTATGCAACGATACATATGACGGTGTTTCTTGTCATAAATTTAGACACAGACTGACCAACGAATGGCCTTAGTCATTCGTTGGTCAGTCTGTGTCTAAATTTATGACAAGAAACACCGTCATATGTATCGTTGCATAATCTTCTAGACTTGTATATTATTATTTTTTGTTTATGCTGTATCGTCATGTTTGTCGATCCGATACTAAATAAGTGTACTGGTTCAGCAGCATTCTTTTAGACCCTTTATATAATATTTTGAACTGCCTGTATTGTGTATTTACACGATCCCAGTGGACTTATATTATTCCATCTCCCAATGAAAAAAATATTATTCCATCTCCCAATGAAGAATATCTTAAACATTTATAGTTAAACGCCACTGATGAGTCTTATGTAGACGAAACGCGCGTCTGGCGTAATGAATTTGTCACCTTGATAATTTTGATTACATCTTGTTGGAATATTTGAGCAAAGCCAAGTAACAGCACGGCACGTCCCCGGTTAGCGGACTGAGAAGCAACTATTAAAAAAGTTTTGGGTTCATTTAAAATGAGAAAGTTTAAGATGAATATGTTGTGATTGTTCACGTTATTTATTTATATTGACACTCCATGACTAAGGCCATTCGTTGGTCAGTCTGTGTCTAAATTTATGACAAGTAACACCGTCATATGTATCGTTGCATAATCTTCTAGACTTGTATATTATTATTTTTTGTTTATGCTGTATCGTCATGTTTGTCGATCCGATACTAAATAAGTGTACTGGTTCAGCAGCATTCTTTTAGACCCTTTATATATATATATATATATATATATATATATATATATATATATATATATATTAAATAACGTCCCCTGAGTAGTAACCATTACTATTTCCCAGTATTTATATGACGTTTAGGTTTTGTTCTCTCTGTGTCCCTTATTCGTCTCTAAGCTGCGGTTGGAATGTAAAATATTGTGTTTCCTTCCATCGAGAAAAACCAATATAAACAAACACTTCTTGACCGGTAGAAATATACATGTACGAGAGACTTGTATTTTATTGGTAAGTTTAATTAAACTTAAACGCATGTAAAAAGTGTAGTCTGTTAATAAATAATTCACTTGTATAAGAGATAGCCCTTTTTATGTTCTACCTTCTGAACTCAGCCAACTGAAGGTGGGGGTGCAATACATTTTTTAGTGCATAATTCTCTATTTTTTTTATCAGGAAACAGAAAATTTCAACTGTTTACACTATTTGAGATACTATTTATCTGGTTTTACTTTTTTGTTATTTTTGCAGATTTCATCTGAATTAAAAAATGTCTTGCCATGAGTGAATGTATGTGACGCAAAAATATTTTTATATAAACCTTAAACTAGGCTATGTTTTTCTGTGATCTGTTACTTATTTGATCCAGGGTCACTGCCACGTTCAATTTTAATCACTGCTTTTTGTGTCGATGCTTCGTAGCGAGATTAATGACGGATTATTACACCGGTTTTATAGTAGTTGATTACTAACTGTCGATATACGCCACCTAAATTTAAACTATTTTAATAATCAGCAAAGTCTTGAGATCCTGACTAATCAACTCAAAATAATGCTTTTATCAGCACGCGTCTGTTCACATGAGACTGGGGGCCTCGGTGGCCGAGTAGTTAAAGTAGTTTGTCTACTAATGATCACGTGGTCTGTCAACACTGAGATTGCGGGTTCGATTCTCACTGCAGGCAGGTTGCACTCGACTCCAATCTTAATTGACAAGGATTGCCAGTTTTCCTGCCGCAGGTCAGGGCTTCTCTCCGGGTACTCCGGCTTCCTCCCCCAATAAAAACTGGACGCCACGATATAGCTGAACAATTGCTGAAAGTGGCGTTAAAACAACATTCAAACAAACAAACAAACACATGAGACTGCTTTCAATATTTCATCTCTCTTTGTATTGGCATTCTAAATTGTTTATTTCACCAGAGCCCTCTTACTGATTCATAATAGTTTGTTATCTTGTTATTGGGGTGTCGAAATAGTGGGGTAAAACCATATTACTGTTCTCGATTCTTCATATATTTGGGCAATGAAAGAAATTAACGGTGTTTATTATACGGCATTACTATATGAGTAATAAAAAGTAATAAATTAATAAATGTAAATAAACATAAAGTAAAATAAACAGGAAGATATTTGCAACACTTTAATAATGTATTTGCCTATCGTGAACAGGGGTCTCGATGGCCGAGTGGTAAAGGTAGTTCGTCTACTATTGATCACGTGGTCTGTCAACACAGAGATTGCGGGTTCTATTCGCACTGCAGGCAGGGTGTACTCAATCTTAATTGACACGGATTGCCATGCAGTTTTCCTACCGCAGGTCGGTGGTTTTCTCCGGGCAGCTTCCGCCCCCAATATTAACTGAACGCCTTGATATAGCTGAAAAATCGATTAAAGTGGCGTTAAACACCATTTAAACAAACAAACCTATTGTAAACAAATTACTTGTAAGTAGTTTTAAAGTTATATATAGGCCACTACACAATTATTTAAATTATCCTGTTATAACATTAACTGATGTAACGTTTGTCCCTCTATTAAGATTTTAAAATTATAAAAATTAAAAAATCTTATCCAACGTGATCCTACACTTGTTAAATGTTTTGATTTCTATGGATTTGCAGTTTTAATGCAGGTGATCACATTATTTTTAATTCGATGTATATACCATGTATGGTCAACTGTACAAAAATGCCCGTGTCAAGAAAATAGTGTTACTTTAACCCTATATTGTTTCTGTGAATAAATAAATAAATAAATAAATAAATAAATAAATAAATAAATAAATAAATAAATAAATAAACAAACAAACAAAAAACAAATACCCAACCCCTGCCAAAAATATGTACAAACAAAACGTATCGCGATGCTTTTAACAGGTATGGCGATAGAAAAATGTAAGGCCGATAGAAACATCACAATTGTGACATGAACGGCTACTGATATACAAATTAGGACTTAGTTTCCTTCTTTGTAACCACATGAGATTTCACGTGTGACAGTGTGGGTGAGGCTAGAGTTGTTGGCTTCTAACGGGAGAGTACCTGTACGCCTACCCCAGGTTTGAGCCGATTTTTGGCCTTATTAAATTAAACTATATACGAAATTTCTAGATCTACCAATGTTGAAATCAAGGAAAAGGGAGGGGCGGCGTAGGTTCTGATATACCCTACTAATATTGTGAGACTGGGATACGGTTTCTGACTCCAAAATGTATAATTAAGAGTACATATAGATCTACCCCGGGTATACGCCGATAAGTGGTTTTGGGTAAAGTAATCTCTGGAAGAAATGTCAAAGTTGATCAAATTCGGTCTATGTTGTCATTATGTAACGGGATAGGTACTCTCTTGGAAGGTCATATGTCATAGTGTCGGACGGGTTAGAGTTTTGGCTCCTATGTATAAATTAAAAGTACGCGTAGGACTAACAGTGGATTGAGTCATTTGGTGACCTAAGTTAAATAAAAAATAATCGACCAAGGGGAATTAGGCTCTGATCAACCCTAATGGCATACAGTGAGGCGGGACTAGGGTTTCCGACCAGAAGTACAAATGAAAGGTACATATAGGCCAAAGGGGTGTAAGCCGATTGGTGGCCTGTGGTAAAGTAATTTTTTGAAGAAATTTACAGGCACTTCTATTCATTGATTTTATTTTATTTTTTTGCTTAAAAGATTGAATTTTTTAACTTCAATTATGTGTAAAAACAAAGTACAGAATTCTAACTTATAAAATTTAAATATATATTAATAAGTCAAATTTCGCAACAATGTTAGTCAAGGCCAGTTGTGTTAATATTTTATTTGATTTCAAAATCAAAACTTCATCTAGATAATTCAAATTAAACTATATCAATAAAGTTAGAAAGTATCACTCTTATGTTATACAATGTTATATGTTATACAAAATGAATTGTTATTATATTTAGAACAGCATTTTTGCGGATAGTCTCGATATTTTTGATTTGCGACTATCTGTAATTTTTTTATGTTATACCACAGAGCACGGTAAAGTTAAACAAGATTCATTATATTTACTATAGATTTAATAGAATCGTAACGATATAGACACAGACGTAATGCAATACACAGACGTAATGCAATACTGATATATTTGGAATATTTTCCGGAAGCAAAATTCTGATCTTTCTTTCGGTAAATATCTGAAATATTAAAGAATATCACATTTCCAATTAAAAATAAACTAAAAATTAAACAAATGATCAATTTATCATTTTTCTAAACTGGGACCTTACTGTGATGGTTTACAGAACTGCCCAGCGCGTCCCCAGATTGCGGATAGGGATGCCCTCTCGAAGGGGACTTTCAGTACAGAAGAATGACCGCGAATCAGTGTGAAATGTCTTTGGAAAGTGGCGCGCTCCTTGCACTATAAAGACTCCCTTTGTAGATGTCAATAAGAGTAAGCTGAATAAAGTTGCTACAAAAGGCTAAAATCAATCATTATATAAACAAAACCAACTTTGCGAGTTGTAGTTTTTAGACGAAGTAAATGAAGAAAAATTTATGTCTCTTTTGTTTGTATTTTATTTGTTCGTAATCGTTAAAGGATAATAATAAGGAGGTCTATGAAAAACCAAGTATTTCTTAATTCGACCACGGATCTTGTAAAAGAAATTTACACACGAACTCTTTAAATTTGATGGCTATCTCCTGTTTGTATTAGAACATTTATAACAAAGAACCACACCAAAAACATTACATTTTTGTCTAGACTGTGAAATGAAAACCCCAAATTCTTATTTATTTTGCAGTTAAACCCGAGGACACATCATGGACAAAGTGGGTGATTGGAGGTTCGATAGCTTTTGTGTTGTTTCTGTTTGTAATAATTTGTGCGGTGCTTTACTGTATGTGGCAACATAGAGTTCTCATGGTAATGAAACTAGTGCACAAATTCCAACCATTTGAAGACGGAGGTAAGTTTACTAAATTTATCCTTCTGTTGCAATTTTAAAGTTCAAAATATTTCTTTTCGTTTGATTATTGTACTAATCGAAGATTATGATACAAGGAAGATAACTTACATCAATATATATTTAAAATACATCATCAGAAAAGAAATCAATAAAGATAAAATATGAAAAAACTATAAATATATGATTATAGTCAAATATGAAAAATATAAGTATATTAATATAGTATATAAATACTGGTGTTTTTGACAGAAGGTTTAATATTATAATGCTTACGATGTTTCCGGATTTTTCCATTAGGTTAATGGTTCTAGGGCAAATAATTATTTTCTATCGTTTGTTTCAGTATAAAATTTAAGAATTGCTGAATTTTAATGTCTTGTTCTTCTTAGATGGGGATATATTTTATTTTTATTTTTTACCTGGCCATTTTCTGTTTTCCATAAACACGGTTAGTGTGGTGTCTTATCGTCACCTTCTATTTGTTGTATTGCGTTTCTTGTACCGTATCTGTTGGCATTGAATCACACAGCCATCATTTGTACTCTTTCAATGATACCTTTATAACATACTCTAGTGGTCTGACTAGTGCATTTTGTTTGTGTTTGTTGAATTCAATGTAAGATATTTGCTAGAAAATGACAGTCAGTTATTTATATTCTATTGAACTATTATGTATATTTTTAGATGATAAAGATTTCGATGCTTTCGTGTCATACAGATCCTCTCAAATTGATGAAGATTTTGTGTATACAAGACTGTATCCAAAACTAGAAAAAGAGATGGGCTTTAAATTGTGTTTACATTACAGAGATTTCATTCCAGGAGATAGTAAGTATAACTAGACCAGACCGATATCGATATATCAATCAATCGATAAGTGCATTATTTTTAGTTTGATAATGCAAGAGTTCGCATGAAAAGTTATCTCCACAAACACTACATCAGGTTATTTTATTTTAGGTACAACCTTTGTTGACTCATGAGAATGATAGGGAATATGTCTATAAAATGTACAAAGTATTAAAAGTTTGATAAAATGTTTTAATGCCTTATATATTTAAACGAGCTTAAGGAAATTGGTGTAAAATATGTGTTCTGGAAATGAATTCTTTTCTTTTCTCGAACATTACAAGCGATGAATAACGTAACCTTTGAAATGCTAGAGGTTGCGTGGAATACCACGATTTCTGTGATCGAGCTGTTCGATTAAGACACTAAAATCAAGGTTTTTGGAAGAATGTACTTGTGACAAATACGCGATATCTGCCTCTCTAATGAGTACTGATGTAGGTTTGTTGTAGAGTTTGTTTAGTATCTTTCTTTACCTAACTTGACTTAGCTTGGATTAACTGCCAGCGACACGACGACGGGTGGGTTGCAACAAAGGAATTACTTACTTTTCCGAAGCACACTAAATTTCTTGAGAGTTCTTGTCACAGATTTTTATGTGCTCAGTTTTTTCTGTGTTTGTTGATTTGTGTCCCATCGTTTTGTCTTAGTGTTTTTCGACATCGAGATTTATTGCTTTTGTAATTTCAATAACTTTATGTAATGTTCCCTTGTTTAAATAATTTTTTATATTACATCGTTTTTTGTTCAAAACCTAATACGGTAACAATGGTCGAGGCATCATCATACATATAATACAAATTTGATTATTCTTGTTTTGTTTCTATTACAGCCATAGCTAATAATATAATATGGGCCATAAACAACAGCAGACGTACGATCATTGTCCTCAGTCCTCAATACATACGAAGTGACTTCACAAGGTTTGAATATCAAGTAGCCCAAACTGAAATGTTGAAGAGAAAACATAAAATTATTCCAATTGTTCTAGAAGATGTAAAAAGTTTTGAAGACGAAATGGATGAGAACTTGAAAGTAATAATCCAGTCAGTAACATATATAAAATGGCCAGGAAGTAACAGCCTTAAGGCTTTAGACCAGTTTTGGAAACAGCTACAGTTATCTTTACCAAAGAAGAGAAAGACTTTCCAACAGTCCACACACAGCATATCTTCAAGTAGTATACATACTTTTCGTTTGCACAGCGACAAAGAAAACCTTAACAACGTTATTGAGTCTCCTTCTAATCAAAGCCATGAACAAAAGACAATTCATCTGGCAGTTAGCGAAGACTTTGATTCGCAAAAAAGCTGCCAATTGGATATGATAAATTATCTTGAAGCCAATGTGATTTCTAATCAAATCAACCAACGTGAAAAATATTCTCTTGTAGCTTGTGAAGACTTTTATCCTAATAAAGACACTGACTATGATGATAAGTCTTTACCAGTTGGGGAATATTCTAGAACATTAGGTAGTTGCAATGAGGATGATCATTGCACAGGATTACGTCTAAATGCGACGAACAATGACAATACAGATCAAGATGATATTGAAGTTATTTGTTAGTAAAAAATATATTGTAAGGGCTATTGCAATATGAATTTTAAATTCTTCTTGGACAAATAGCAAGATAGTTCGTATGATAAGTAATCCCAAATTGAATGTGATAATGCTCGTACAGAACCTTGTATTAAAATGTAAGGTGTTTACCTTTATGTATTGCTATTTATTCTTTTCTATCGGATTATTCAATCACTTACATGTGCTTTCTGATATGCTTTTCATCCACTGTCTGGTGTGTAGCTTTTAATTACTGCTTTAATATCCACGGCCGTAAAAAGAAATTTTTTTGATTTCATCAATAAAATTGATGTAATAATTATTACTATTTTTATTATTGCGACTCCAACTTATTTCGTTTTACAACTATAGATATCTGTAATTGAAAATATGTTCCTTATGCCGTTTTTTTCTCTCGTAATTTTATGTAATTTAAATGTTTTGACACTTAAATGATAAAGTTTATTTACCAGAAAATGACAGCAATTCGCAATATTTGATGAGAAGTCATATAATAACTGTATTACGATTTAATGTCGCATAACAACCGAATTGGGACAACAAATCTATAGTTTAATGAAATTTATTATACTTCATGCAAAAATGCTGCCTTTTTTGTTGGACAGTAAGCATGTGTTAATTTCTACTGATTCTCGTTTTAGCGCCGCCCATTATAGCAACGGGTGTTAATTCCTCGTGATTTCCTACCAACGGGTGATATAAAAAAAAATTAACACCCGCTTAGACCGGAGATTGCCGAACTGGAATATTATCACCCGCTCCAGCCGAAGTTTACGAGTGATATAAAAAAATTATCAGAAAGAAAATTGCCAATCTGGAAAATGATCAGCTAAAATTTACTTACAGGTCGCGTGTCTTTCCGTGTAGACATGTCAAAGACACAACAAATACAGGAAAATAGGCAATTATTATTTGGAAAAAGAATTAGCAGTCTAACAAGCATTTTCCATTAAAAATATGATTCTGTACAGTATCTATGTGGTAGTTTACATTTCTTCATTAGGTAATAGGTATTCAGTATAATAAAAATCATACTGCCTTTGAACTTAGGTTTTTGGGTAGATTATCACATGGAGAAAAAATTATCACCCTCGATTTCGCTTCGGGTGATAATTTTTTCTTCATGTGATAATATACCCTAACACCCTCGTTCAAAGGCAGTATGATTATATTAGCATATACCCACATATGTAAGCACATTTGTTCTCTTAAAAAGTAAGTAATTAACAGTGTTGATCAGTTTGTGATAGCTTTAAGTATTGCATCAGTCAAGAAAAAAGTTGTTTAGTTTTAACATAAAATCCGCAAATTATTCTTCCATTTGAATTTTATATAGAATAATTATTGTTTTGAACGTGCATTTTGTAAATTGTGCATATCTTACTGCTCAGCTCCTCATCTAAAAGAAAATATAGAAAAACCATTATTAAGAGTATGATTTGATTAGTTATATAGACATCTTTTTTCCTCTTTGAATGAGTGATAATTGTTTTTGGATGGTTCTCATTCAAAATGATATCCTATTGTTAGACGGCATTTATTAAATTAGTAAAAGGAATCTAAATTCGTCTAATAACAAAACATACATATACAAACGTATCACAATAAAAAATACACATGAACAATGCCGAATTATCAGAAGCTACCCTTAATTGTGTCAAAAACCAATGCATCACGTAAATACATGTACACATAAAGTAAAAAAAGAAAAATTATATAAAAGACAACAGCAAACAGCAGAAAAATATCAAGGTACAACACAAGGTATCTAAAAAAATTAAAAAGACAATAACAAATACAATGTCGGGCTATATGAGTTGTAGGAAAACATGTAAATTATTAAATTAAGGAGAACATATTGACTGACCTGTGGAAAAAATGTTTCTAATATATAAATATGAGGTTAAAATAAAATGCAGATAAAATATGTGTAGCATTATATATATCCTCCAAAATTGGTAAAACGTTTTATAATAACCAGAAATAACCAAAAGCAACTAGTTTAGTGGTACGTCAATGAACCATCTACATATGAAAATTTGGTAAAGAATCGTACTAAATAATTGCATGTGAAAAAAAAACCGCATAGATTTAGAATGTGTACGCTATGATGGAAGTTTTGCTGTGTTTGAATTTGTAACGGTGAATATAGTCGGCTCATTAATTCGTGTATTACATTTTGTACCTTTATAGTAATAAATTAAGTTAGTACATGTCCCTAACGTCAAATTTGAACAATCTTCAAAAGAGTATTTATACAATAAAGAAAATTTTGACAGTGTGCCATAAGTCTGGATATTTTATAACGATGTGGTACAATATTTTTATGATGGTCAAATATGTGACACTATAATAAAATCCACATTTATTAATTCTTATTATTATTTAATACAGCATAAACAATATTATAAAATAATAAGACGTTTTCATAGCTATTAAAAAAGACCGTAATGTTATTTTTAAGCAGTGCACGTAGGTGGAATATATTTAGCTTAAAACCAACCCATGTAATGGAATGTGTATTGCCATGGCCAATTGTTTGTTTATATTGGTAGATTTTTTTAACATTAATAGGTATTTACATTGGAAACTAACTATAGTAAAAATATAGCATAAAACGCATACAAAAACAGAACATAAATTGTGATATATAGCTTTGGTATATGATAATATAAACGTGGACATTATGGTAAAATTCTGAATTGTATAATTGCAAAGTTATTTTTATTAATTCTTAAATAGAAAAAGTTACTCGCAATAAAATGTATAAAAGTTGTCTTAAGTTAAAGACCTTGAACATTTGTACAAACTGATGTAAGTACCACCTAAACATTGTTCTATTTTATGGAAACATCAATGAAGGTGTCTAAAAAGAAATAATTACATCTAATCTTGCACACATACATGGAATTTTTTATTTGTTTGTTGACTGGTATGTTAATGGTGCACATGCATTAAAAAACAGAAATCTGTTTTATTGGGGGCAGACAAGAAATATCATTGTTTAAATATACTACACAAAATTGCGAAATATTTTTAATTATAAGTTAATGATAAAAGCTCTTCAGGAGCTGGCCTATTTGACATTCTAATATTTTTAGTTGCTGCGCCACTAGCGGTATTAAACAGATGAAACCCGCATTTGAAGCAGTATTATTACCAAAGTAAGGCAGGTGAGTTCGTTTGTATTGATTTTTATTTCAAAATACTAATTAAACTTAAACAATAAATGTGACCTTTATGTCATACACCTACGCCAATTATTAAGACCATAAAATTTGGAAGGGATCGTTAAATTAACACATTGTCTAATAAAACAATATAGGTGTTATAAGTTAATTCTATTAACCTTGTTATCTTTGATGACATTTTATTAATAAGTGCCAATATAGCTGCTATCTAAGGTTTGATTTATTGACAATCTACACATCTGTATATTTGGCCAGACAAATAAAATGTTTGTAAATGCACCTAAACGTTGCTCCACTTGCCCAATTTCAAGGCAACCCAATTTTAAGGAAATATAATCTGTCATTACTAAATCACCATTTTTTGAATTTAGACGTCCGACGTTAAAAAAATCACGTCAAAAACTATCCCATGTAGCGACACAATCAAACAGGAGCTTACAAATTTTCCTTCGACTCATTGACATAGCTTATTCTAATTAACAATTATTTTATCTTGTTGAAGTAAAAAATTTGTTTATAAACATTTATAACTGCAAGCGAATATTACATGAATGATCTTTACAAGAGTAACAATCACAAAGTTAGAAAGTCTCAATTTATAACGCATGAACAAGAACAGAGTCATTAGTGGATTACCTTTACGTATACCTTAACAGTATGTATATACGTGAACCCAATTGATTGTGTAACTGAATAATAATTATCAATCAATAGTCAATTGTCCAGTTGGGGGAAATTTTAGTTAGACTAAATGGACAAAAAGTTACCCTTTTTATTCAGATGTGTTAAACAAAGAGACTCTTGTAAGCTGACAACTTCCTGTCACCAGGACGAGGCTGTCTCTTGCTGACATACACAGTGGGCAGACCATCCCGGCTACCTGTAAACAACAAATCATTTGAATTTGATTAACCAATTGCTTACTTTGAAAAAAGAAATAATTTATTGTAATAATCAACGGAGTGGATATAAAATAAGAATCTGGACGACAATGTGTTATTCAATTTAGTATTATTGTAAGATACAGCATTAACTGTACTGTTTATGTAGTGAAATCGCTGAACTAAGATTATGTGACTATCTTTATAATTTATTTTTTAATTTTAAAAGGTAAGTGGCTTTTAACTATTCATTTTCATATCAGGAACTTTAGCAAAAACGAAAACAATAAGAAATTCTAAAGCATTTAAATATTAAATAAAAAAATATTGTTAATGGATGCCATACTAATTATCTTTCTATTTATTATTTATTTTAGTTTGTTCTCTATTATATGCATTTTTTTGTACACATAAAAATATTTTAATTTAGACTAAACATAGAAAGTTTTCAGAATTAGGATGACATATAAACATGACAGAAGACATGTTCATTTTGACGTGTATATTGTTACGTGTGATGTGACAAAGTTGTTACTAACATAGTCAATCATTTGTCAAATCATTAAATGGTTCTATTCTTTCAACATTTCATTTATTTAATTATATATTTGTTCAAGTTTTCATTAGTAAAAAACTAAGTATTTATATTGACAATAAAGTGATAATACTGAGTAAACCAAAAATACAACCATCAGATTTGGATTGCAACCTCTTAACAGTATAAAGAAATATTTCCATTTCCGGATTTTGTATATTTTGAAAGCACGATATATATTAACAAATTTACATATATAGTTCACATATATATTTTTTTTTATTGCTTTTGTGTGTGTTGTACATTTTATCTGTTTATTGTCTATTGACAAACACTGGTTGCTCAATGGACATCACTTGGTTTGGGTTTTTTTCTATCACTGCATTTAAATAGGTTCTAATAGTCTGGATTAAAGTACTACACTATCTAAAATACTAACAACAATACTTGTAAAAGTTTATATAAGAATTAATTTAATGACAAAGTTGTGGTCATATTAGCAACAATGTATTTAAACAAGGAACAAGAAGGTTATTTACAAGTAGCAGATAATTATTCGTCCTGACTCTCCCTGGATAACCCGTTTTTTCGTATCTAGTTCACTATACAATGACCGAAACATCTGATGGTTTATCATGCAAAAAGTAAAAGTTAGCAAGGGATTTTTTTAAAAGTTTTAGTTAAGTGAAGTATACATTTGTTTAAAAATTGTAAGAAAGCTGCATTAAAAATGACCTACAAACATGGTGGTATTGACTTTCCTTGTTACCATTTGGTACTTTGCATTAATTCAGTCTACTCATGTTCTAAATTTGGATGTGAAAGTATTTCTAATGAATCACGTGATACATTTCTGTCCATTAAAATGTCGGACTTGTTATAAAGCGTGGTTTACAAGGTTGAAATTTGGTGTTAAATGTCATCTGTAATGACTTCACATCTATCTTTCTGATACTTATCACATACCAAGTGATAAAGCCGACACCCACTAAATGCGAAGCAAACCTTGAAAACATCCACAAAAATATAAATTATTTGCATATTTAGTTTTCTATAAAATAGCAGTTTTCGTTTTAACCCAAGATAAGGGTATATCGATGTTTATCTTGCCTACTATATCCTCTGTGTTACAATTCAAAGTTTATTTAGTCTTGTGAAAACGATCAGGAAAAAGGATTAACAGCTCCAAATGGGTTGATTTGCTACTTGGGTTTAGTAAACAATATTGGTTGCAAGTCAACTTTAAATCAATTTCAGCAGTGTTAGAAATGTAAACTATGGTGTTTAATTTTTTTTCTATGCTAGAGTAAACTCTAAATAAAATACAAAAAATATAGACTATTGGCTGCTTTTTTTCAACAAGATAATTATTTTTTCGTAATCTTCATGCATTAATTACGTAAAGTAATGTAGCACAGGTTTATTCACGTTTCTCCAACTTTTGATAATTAACTATAACAACATCCAATTAGGGGTGGGGATTAGGGGGCCATCATAAGGATAGCTACCTGTTCAGTAGTATACATATATAAGATAATATTTTGTTTCCTTTGTTTTATTTCGAGTCTATTTTTTTCTGTGTAAAGTTCTTTTTATTTTATTTTCATAAATAGTATTTTTGTTTTTCTTGTATTAGCACTGAATACATTTCACTGCAAAGTTACTGGCGAAGCTCCATGCGAATACAAAAGGATGCTTGGTCTGCGTAGTCTTGGACTGTCATCTGTTGGTCAAGGAATCTGTGCTTGAGTGTGCTGAGTCTTGTGTCGATGTCTCTGTACTTCTTCTGTTTTGGTCTGGTTGTTGCTCCCGATGATACTTGAATGTCGTTTGCCTCTGTGTTCGCCTGCGTATTCTTCAGAATCTCTATCAGCTGGAATATGTTGGGGTGAGCGTGTCTTACAAGTTTCTTTAGTTTGCTGTGCCATCCTTCTAGGTGGTTGTTGGTGCGTGGTCCTTCGTTGGTGAAATGATTCCATTCGTCTCTGTCTTGGCCCTCTACCCATTGAGTGGTAACGTAGTCTGCGAAGTCGGTGGTGTCCATGGGTATAACTTCTGCGTCTTCTAAGGAGTTGAACCATACATCTTCTACTAGTGCTGTCGGTATCAGTGGGAGTACGGCTGCGCGTCTTACTAGGAGTTTTAGGTCATGATTCTCTTTGTAGTTGGTGGCCAGCCCGAGTTCCTGTACTTTCCGCCAGATGCATTGTGTGTAGTGGAAGAAGCAGCTCTTGAGTGATGTTGCTGGAAAGGCTCTGCGTGCGGCGTTACGGGTAGCGGTCTCAAAGTCAGTGAAGAAGACGGTTGGGGAGAGATGCATAAATTACTTAATCATTTGGAAATTCACAGCTTTTTTTTGGCCAAGCTAATATAAATACTTAGACAAGCTGACAAATCTGCATTTAAATTAGGAAATAATTAGAAAAAAAATTAAGAAAGTTATTGAATTTTAAATATTTTTTATTTAATAATTTTCAATGCAGAATGAAACTAAATGATGAAGAAAATATTCAATTATAAAATAAAAATATCTGCTTATTTAACATATAAGAATACTAGTTTTATTAACATTAATATATTCTTAAATTATATTCACATTCTCTTATGCTACTTAAAAACGTATTTTTTCCTACATACTTTACAGGTAAAAATCTTAGCAATCCTTTTGATGGCCCCCTAATCCCCACCCCTAATTGGATGTTGTTATAGTTAATTATCAAAAGTTGGAGAAACGTGAACACACCGTAGCACATATATTACATAAATAATCTACATCTATTGATTTAATTAAACATGACTTTACTGGTGTATTACACGAAACACAAAAATAAAGTTTTAAATCAATATGACTGACAGGTCGTAGACAACATTCATGTAGATATGTCAAAATCTGAATATTATTATACCACGTGATAAAAACTATACAATATTAATCTTATGTATCACTGTATTTCAGAAGATTCGACTACAAAGGAAGTGGTAATATTAATAAACAATGATACAAACACGATTAATAATAATATTTCTAATCATCTGTCCATTGGTGTTTATGTCACCTGTTCGAAAAGAGGAGGAGAACAGCGAGACCTGCCGAGGGGATTATTGTTCCATGTTTGAAGGGATATGTAAGAATGGCGGAACATGTATAAGTAAAGGGTGCAAAGGAGAATGCAAGTGCACATCAGAATTTACAGGACACAACTGTGAAGTTCCAAATACACCTTTGACAACCGAAGCCCCAAAACCGAAAAAGGAGAAAACAGAGGAGGAATCCAAAGCAAAGGATTTTAGCCTTATATTATCGTTGTTCCGTATACTGTCTGGTCCTCGAAGTAGACCGGAGGTTGATAATCATGTCAACAAACACACTGAAACTGTAACGGAAAGCGTTTCCAAAACCAATAAAAATACAGAAAATGATAAAGGTTCTAGTGCTGTCGAGAGCAAGCGAGGTGATAGTTATCCATCTCGATTGGAATCCACATTAGAAAAGAAGGAAGTTTCTGTCGAAGTAGAGAATAAAGAAAAACTTACCGACAAACAGAAAAATAATAATATGAAAGATGAGAACGTCGTAATAAAGCCGACAACGGTTCCAGATCACGTTTACAGCAGATCCAACATAACAGACTCTACAAACGAAAAAATGCCTATGCATCGCCCTTTAGTTAGTCATGATAGTTTAACTCAAGCTAAATCTTCCAATTCTGAAATATCCAGGCAGTCTGCAAATTTGCATAATTTTGAAATAACGCAGTCCACGAACGATAATTCTGAGAAGGAGGTTAATCAGCCTTCCTCTTCTACAACAGTGCAAACTTTAAACGATAGTATTACTGGTACAAGCAAACTGAAGTCAAACATAGATGCATCGTTTAAGAATGGTTCTGCCGTATTTAACGCGAAAACAGGGCATGCCCTTCAAAATGTATTTCATGCACCTCGTGCACAATGGGAATCAGCTGCAGTAAAAACAACGTCAACTGAAATGAAACCTATTATTACAACGATCGAAGACAAGACGACAGCGTCAAACACAACTGTCGGTTCAGCACAAATTGTTAATGCTGGACATAAAGTATTGAGCTCTACAACCTTATCAAACCTGTACCTTTCTCATACCCTATTAAGTAGATCTCGAATATTTGTTTCGACCGTACCAAACAAATTTGAAAAGAACAACGATACATCAGCAAAATCTCAAGTGACAACACTCAACACGCCAAGTGACTTTATTATTTCAGAACCAAGGACTGAAATTCAAAGTGTTAATACAAACAAGGAAATAGTCCAAAATTCAACTGACGAATTAATGGCCACTTTTAATAATACGATGGATATACTACATGACATGAATACAACTGCGGAGGGTACAGAAACCTCTGTGATTGAGACAACACCAAAGCCTATATCAACATCGTCTATACAACTGAATCTGACCAAAGTGGAGGAAATTTGGAGTGCACAAAACTCAACGCAGGAAAGTGCTTCACACACATCCATTACAGACACACCAGTTAAAATACATGCAAAAGAAAATACAGAAGTCACCACTGTTTCGGCAACAAAGGTTACTTCATTCAATATAGAGACAAATCACACTGCTTTAATGTTAAATAATGACGTCACTGCATCAACAGTTAACTCAAAGAAGACCGGGGGGAAAGCAAAAAATGGAATATTTCAAAAACGTAATTCAAATAAACCTGTTCAACCGCTTAGAAATGTAGACAGTATTTTGAGAGAAAAACAAAACGATTCACCGTGAATGTCTTAGACTAATTGGTTTGTTTCTTGGATCTATGAAATCGACGATATTGTGTAATAGACTGGTTAGCAAACACCAGCACACAATTTGTTTTGTAATCTGTGATATAATTTAATGACTTAATGACATATAACAGAAATAATTATTATACAAAAAGATCATAGACAATACTCGTTTATCTTGTGTATGTCTAGCGGGCCTAGACTACATTTGTAGATGAATTGCATGTTTTATTCATTACACATTTCATCTTTGGAATCTATTTTTTTTCAAATCTGTGCAATCACTGGTTAGTATTGTACAATTAATTATTATATAACAGTCTGTAAAAATATAGAATACATCGTCGGGCAGTTTATATGTATGTACTTGCGCTCTTACTTGTTAACGTAAGATTTTTTTGTAAATTTTTAAACCAAATACTATTTCCATTATTAAAATTGTATTTGAATTACGGTACGAAAGTACATGTACATAATGTGTCACTTGCAATAAATGTATAATTATCTACAGCTTTATGGTCATAACACTATGTATCAGTTATTTCGTAGTTAATTACATATTCGTGCAAAGATATTTCTTAGTTTTGACATTATTCATCAATAATTTAGCATTAAATCTTCTTACTTTTATACCGATAATTGAAAAATGCTAATGTAAAAGTCACCTTTTTCCCTGGATAATGTCATTGTACTTTTAATGAGGTAATGTGTATTTAAACAATTATGTTAGTTTTAAACATGTGCTCAAAATGCTATAGGTAACTGTATAGTAGGTGAATTTGTTATACGGTAGTTTATATTGTTGCGGGCAGCAATCATTAAAACATTGTTTCAAACCTTAACTGTTTTCTTTTTATTATTTAACAGAACCTTCAAGTTGTGTATTCACAAATTTGATAAACAATTAGGATATCAAATGCAGAATGGAACCAGAAACGATACTATTTAAAGCACGCCGTGCTGTATTTTTAAAATTAATTCATACATAGATATCTTAGCATCGGTCATCCTTGTTTAACACCTTTCTGTTGTATAATTGATCATTGACAGAAGAAATTGGTCTTTGTATATAAAAGGAAGTTTGTTAAACTTTTTAAAAGATTCAAATACAAAAGCAATAATTTCTCCCACATTTCCCCCACTGATTAGATTTATACTCGTAAGAATGCGTTATATCGAAGTTAAAGTTAAAGTAGATCTTTTTGAATAAGTATTTAACATTTTATATTAAACCATTATTGCTTTATGACATTAAACATTTAAAATACCAATACAAATGGAGGGATTCGTCGATGATTTTTACAGCGTACTCATGAACATGCAATAAAATATCATATAATTATGACTTAGTCGTGGTTCATTTTGATAATGTTGTGCATTAATATTGGTGTTAAATAGACAAAATGAGTATTTGGTGTTCTAATTAACTGTGTGCACTACCGATGAAACTCGGTCAAAGTATATACTCGTTTCTTAAATGGTGGAATATTTGATATCAGTGACATGTTTTTATTTTAATGTCACATAATAAAAATCTGTAAATTAATTGATTAAGACAAACACATAAGTAATTTGCATACAAGTAAAACAGTTGTATAGTTGTAGCCATCTACGTTTGGTATATCAAGAGAACTAATTATGTTTAAATGTTCGTAGTCCTTATTGTTTAATTGAAAATTACAATTTAAAAAGTTGCCGGAATTAAAGGGCTTTACCCGTCAGGCCATTTTATCAATTATAAAAAATGTAACAAAAATATAAAATCTTTTTTTTAAATTGTAAAATTGATAATTGAAGGTAATAATAAAATACCGAACACCGAGGAAACTGTCAACAAAGACAATCCACAAATCAAAGTCCGAGAAACCGGCAAACTCCAGAACAAACAACCAAAAATATAGTAACTCCAGCCGTTGTTTTTTTTTTTGCATATTTACAGTGGTGTATTTGTAAACAAGACACGGGAAGAGGTGTAATAGGTTAATTTATAGCTTTTACAGTATATGTAATTGTGTCTGTTGAAGTTGTCTGTGTCATTTACCTAGTTATAATTAGTATGCAAATTATTACTGGGCCCTGCCTTAGCATTTTTCTTTCACACGATCAAATAATGTCATAAATTTCGATGTTGTACTTTATTGGATATTTGCATTTCGTATAATACTCGGGAAACTAAAAATATCTAATATAAAATGGGAAAACATATTCCTTATTATTATGGAGTGTCGTGTATGCCATGATATATGCTCACGATCGTGACATGTTTATTTTCAGCCTATTGCCATATGAAAAATATACGGACGTTTTGTATCTTAAATACATATATTCCATAAAAGTAAGGATGATTTTTCAACCTTAATGTAATGAAAAAATAATACTTTCCGAATGTGCTGAGACTTGAGGAATTATTTGATGTAATTGATATAGTACAGAGTAAAAAAGAAAACATATATAAGTCTTATTCTCACCACGGTATGGCAAAAAAAGCCTCCAACAACTGATGCATACACAGGCTGTTACGACGGCTTATTCGTGCCAAACAACAAATAGAAAAAAATTCTTATTTCGTTTGAACGGGTTATTTAATCGTTACAAAGATCTAATTAATCGTTTGAACGGTTTCGTTACAACGATTTAATAAATCGTTACAACAATTTAGTAAATCGTTTGAACGGTTGATTAAATCGTTCGAACGGTTTATTTAATAAACCGTTCAAACGAATTAATAAATCGTTGAACCGATTTAATAAACCGTTCAAACGAAATCAGATTTTTTATATATTTTTTGTTTAGCACGAATAAGCGGTCGTAGGCTGTAGATGTCACAATCATATATTTTTTTTCAATGAAAAGGTTACTGTCATTATTTGGTATGTTACCTCGTACAATTTTAAAGCGTTTTATCGTTCGTTTCAAGTGATTTTCTTTGTTAAATTTAATTTGTGACTGTTCGTGGCTGTTTCAAAAGACAATATAGTATAAACATTGTTCAATTAACCATTTATTAAAATATCTTGACACCTAATTCCTATATTTATTTTCATTCACTTGGTCGCTCAAAATGTACCTAATTTTCAATGACGTTGCCAACGTCATTTGACAACGGCCTCTTAATTATTTGGGTATTGGGGAAACTATTAACATTTTTTGCTCTGACTCGGGCACCAAGTTTCGTTGAGTAATGGGAGACCCCTCAAAACGAGCGAAATCATTTCACTAATATCACATTAAATTTTCGGGGTGTCATGTCAGATAAAATTTTTCGCAAATTTAGAAACCCCGAAGGGTATTCAAGGAAACTCACAAACACCCATAAAATAGTCCAGAAATGGGCTTTGCACAATCAGCTGAAAAATATCCAATACATTTAACAAACTATATAAATAAATTTATTTATCAATTCTGTATGAAACTGCTTTTTGAAAGCAGCTCTAATATCTAAATTCCATTGAAAATAATAAATCCACTGTCCATGCTACAAATCGGTGCAGCCAAATATCAAAATAAGAACTAAATTCCTCTCCCTCAGTCAAAGGTCATTTACAGAGCCGTTGTCATTTATATCTTCAGATTGTCCTTGATAGTTATTGACAAGGTTACATAAATGGCCTAAGAAACTATGTCATCTATTAAAGGAGGTGAGACACTTCCGTCTGAAGCGGATTGGATGCAATTATTTGTTATACTGAACATGTAGATATTTTGTTTAACATTGTGAGATTGTTTCCCGAATGTCATTAATTACGATTTAGCCGTCGGTCAGTTATTTAAATAGTTTACTCCACCACAGTTCATCCTTAAAATCGTACAATAAATATTAAATACGAGAGGACAACGATGAACATGATTGATTGATTTGATATTTGCTTAACGTCAAGCGTAGGGGAACATGATATCGTACCAATGAGGTTCGACCCCATTTAAGCTTACCTTAACTTATTAATGTTATGAACTAATGCCATACGTTATTTTAGTGGGTTTTTTTTTGTTCATCGCAACCCCTTTGAAGGGTATAACAAAACATTACATTTTGAATAATTAAAAAACGCAACTGTGCCGTTGCAGTACAATTCGAAACACATTTATAAAAGAAATATATGTAACTGTTAACAAAAGCAAATTTAGATTTGTTCGCTCTATAAGCAAATACAGCATGTGATACGATTTTCGTATGTACAGTGTAATATTTATAAAATACAATAAGATTCACATAAGATGAGTATTTCGTTCGGAAAACTAGTGACTAGAGGAATGACGATTCTAAACTTCTGTAAATATATTTATCTCACTAGAATATTAATAATAATTTCATTTATAGAAATTTTTATATTAACCCGTGCTTTCTTTCAATGACTAAGATGTTTAACGTGCCGCTACATTTCATTATGTCACAGTGAACGTGCTTAAATTTGTTATAAATGAATTGTACGAGAATACTGACCTTTTATTTGCTAGAAATATATTTTCTAACAAATGGAAGAAAAAAACATCGTCATTGGGAAACGCCACCTTTGATGTAATAATATTACTACGCGGAACCCTTACGATTTGTTTGTTGATCTTTTTTTTTTTTCAAAATGCAAAATTACAAAACTATAATTGTTGAGTTTATTCCGTGTCTGAATTTATTTATAAGATTTACCTACAAAAATATTTTCTCCATCGATTGATAACAAAATGTCCGTTGTGCTTTGCGGATTATACAATTCGCAAAACGAAAACTGCCGTTGTGCACTCTAATACGCGGATTGTACAATGTGCAAAAAGAAAATTGTGTTATCCCTCGATCGATGCAGAAAATATTTGTTGTAGTTAATCAATCAAAAGCATCATGTCAGACGGGTGCCAAAATAAATTTCAGTTTTAAATCAGCTCGTATTATGGCTGAAACACAATCATAATATATAAATTCAGCCACCATTGAAGGAATGGGGAAGCGAAACTTAAAACCATTTTGGAAAAATATAAAGTCTTAAAGACAAGACAACATTGGAGTATCGCCACTTCAAAGAGATGGTCACTTAGTAACAGACAACACAGAGAAAGCAGAGACCTATGAGACACTATACCATCAAGATACATCAACATCGAGATACATTAAAAAATGAATCCCTGCACTACAAATAAGAGAGAAAGGAGTATCAGAATTGTTAAAGTCTCTGTCAACATCCAAAGGGTCAGGACCAGACAACCGATCGCCGACCGAGTACTCGAAGAATGTGCTGCAGCCATAACAAAACTATATCAAAGATCAATTGATGCTGGAGAACTACTATTCCACTGGAAAAATGCCAACATTTCCTGTATATATAAAAAGGGTGCTAAACATGCAGAGGAAAACTATCGACAGGTTTCTCTAACATCTGTTCCATGCAAACTATTAGAACACATCATCTGCAAACATATACTTAACAACTAGGGAAAAAATCTTGACTTAACTAAACCACGGATTCAGATCTGGATTCTCCTGCGAAACACAACTACTAGTTACCATGGACGATCTTATTTAATCCTATGACAAGGCCAAACAGGTCGACATAGCAATCTTGGATTTCACCAAAGCTTTTGACCCAGTCGCGTACAAGACGTCACGGCATATACTAGACCAAAATGGTGTAAGAGAAGGACACTTACTAAATTGGCTAGAAAACTTCATAACAAAGAGAATAATGAGGAGTCGCTCTTGAGGGAACATTCTCAAAAGAAGTCACCAAAGGAGCCCCTTTGTATTTCTCTGCCACGTCAATGATTTACCCGACAATGTATAATCCAAAGGCAGACTATGTGCGGACAACTGCCTGCTTTACAGGAAAATAAGCAACATAAATCACCACCCCATACTTCAACAAGAAAGACCTTAAACATCGTGAAAAATGGACAACAGACTGGGGATGATGTTTAAGATGTTTAAAGTTAAGAAGTGTTATATACATTGTACTGATAATAAAGCAAAACCTCCATAAATTCTACAAACTTAACAATCGCATCCTAGAGCAAGTCAACACTCATCCATATCTAGGACTAAAAAAATCCAAAGACCTCAAATGGAGTATCCATATCAACAACATTAGTAAAGAAGCCAGTTCAACACTAGGATTCCTGACAAGAAACAACACTGTCCAAAATTAAGTATGTCGTAAAAATGCTCTGTACTCGAATATAGCGGCATATTAGAAAAGAAAGAAAGAAATAAACCAACTAGAACGAATCTAGCGAAGAGGAGCTCGTTTCATCAACAAGGACTATAAATCAAGAGAGGAGGGCTTGTAGCTAAAATGGCACAGGAATTAGAGCTGTTGTCGCTTGAAGACCGGCGCAAACAACAGAGACTTTTTTTCTCGTATAAGGTGGTGGAGGGGCAAATGCCAGCTATACCAGCAAAAGAATATATTTGTTCACAAATGGAAATGCCAGATCCGGTCCAAACAATGCCCAAACTGTGATATAAAAACATTATCTTTAGACAATGACGTCAAACAACAAGATTGTCATCGTTACTACAGCAAGAACACATTTATACAAAAACTTGTATTTTCACAAGAACATCAATTGACTGGAACAACTTAAGTTATTAGTTTCAAAGGCGTTGCAATTTTCAAGACAGCCATCCACTCCTGCTGTCAAATCGACTAAATTAAACGCGTATTAGCACCGTTGTATTAAAGAACATCAGAGATCCTACGACGTATCCTTACAGATACAGACAGAATCAGGGTGGAAATTTGGGTGTCAAATTTGGCTACAAATAAACTTACATTTAACCAGGAAAAAATCTCCTCTTGCTAAACCTAACACTTTTCACACAGTGAATCATTATTTCATACAAATCCATCGAATAGGTTTGGAGAAATGTGGATTTATGTCTGGCTGATTAAGGGGCTATGAACTCTGCATAAGACAGGATTACACAAGTATAATTTTCTGATAAACATTAATGTCTGAACTGTAAACTTATACTATTTTGCAAACCTTACATTAAATCTATAAAATGTTACAATGAAATGTGAAAATACAAGGTTTGGTTAAAAAGTATTCATAGATTAATATTAATGTAAATTTTGTTTATCTTATTGCACGGTACTTCCAACTGAAAAAAAAACTCTTTAAATTTTGAGCAAATGTTTTTATTTGTCTTTTTTATTGACTTGAAAATATACCAGCTTGTTGTTTGTTGATGGTTGCAATAATTAGACGAATTATATTATTATCTAAATAAAGACCTACAGATTCTACTTAATTCACCTTAATCTATGAAAGGCTTATTAAAATTGTATGTTTTATCATCAGAAGAATACTTACCAACTTTAAAACCTTAAAAACTGTGACAATACCAAATAAAGTAAAAACTAAATAGTGATAATTGTCAGGAAAACAAGCCTCAAGAGCCATGTGAACAGGACGGGTTTGCTTCATCGTTAACCAATTACATGGATTGTTTGAATAGAAACTAAGGATAATATCTATGTAAAGATGATTCTTTAAGCTTTCTAAATGGTATATGATTTAAAATGTGACACTTACCACATGCTGAAAAAACCCATGTTTTTGCACTTTAATTAACTGTGTAGGTAACTAATGTAATATCATTTTTGTAAAGCTTTAAGTATTATCCTGACATAGATATTATCTTTAAATATCTATTAAAACAAGCCAGATAATTGGCTCTTTATGAATTACTAGTGAATTCTACCCTGACTATGAATTAGCCGTTTAGAGAAGAGAACTTTAAATGAACTCATTGAAGTGACTGATAACTGTATATTATAAAAGAGAATCCAATTGCAATGTTGCAGTTTGAGTTTGAATCAAATTTTTTAAATTTTTTATACCCAATTAAAAAAAACGATGGTAAAATTAAATAGCATCTTTGACAAATGTGAATCTTTTCGACAAAATCGATTTACAGTTGGTACTACCAAAATAAGTCCGGATTTGTTAGCGTATCTAGAATTTCGGCTCTTGTTGTTCAGTATGTTTCCGTGCTTTTTCCTAACAAAACAAACGATGTACGTCAGCACTGTTGACGTGCATACTAGACGTCCGACCATAGTGGTTAACTCTTTGGAGAGTGCCATGCCCTTTATATGATAATTATATTAACTTAAATACCTTGAACATCGTGGATGATGAAATGTTTGCTTTAAGTCCTCAATTATTTCCAGCCTAATTAAAAACTGGCCTTTACATTTTTACATTTTGCGTGTGCGCAAAAAGGAAATATCAAGATAAAATTAAATTTAAATTAGATTGGAAAACAAAAACGTACAGAGTAAAAATGCAAGGCTTAATTTTAATTCGATTGATTATTTTCTCTCCAATTGACTTTTGAAAAATGTTGTATTAATCAGTTACCACTATTAGCATTACCAAATTTTGTACATTCCGACATCGATGAAAACTAAAAATTGAGCCTTCGAATTAAATGTTTATTAAATAAAATGGCTCCTATATTAGTTTAGTCATCTGTAATTAAATTCTTTATAATCATTTTTTGATTGACGTATGATTTTATGGGCTGTTGAGCGTGCATTAGTAAAACAAAAATAATGTAAATTTGTCAGCAGACGACAATCGTACACATTCTTTAAAACTCCTACAATTTCCGTTGCTGGTGGTTCCACAATTTAACATTTATTTAATTATGCATACGTTTGGTAAATATCGACAGTTTTATATATACATGTACATGGGTGTTTCCATATCGCACCCCATATCCACCAGAGACAGAAATATCCTGAGGGCTTTGCCCGAGGTAAAGGGTTGATACATAAAGTTGATATTTGGGTGCGATATGGAAACACCCATATAATATTCTGTTAGATGTATTTAAACCCGCGATTAATGCGTTTCATTTTGTTGTTAGGAATAAAATTAATACATTTTTTAATTGATATTAAAATTCGTGGTGAATATCACAATTGATGTCACCTGTGTTTTCTGAGCTTATACTGTATCGTTGTATATTTGTTTTATTTATACGTCTTGCTCGTAGTTTAACTCGAACTTTTTGATATTTGGTACTTGATGAGTGTTATGCAGTTAATGTGCGTTTTAGTCGTCTTTTTACAGTGCTTTTGTATTTGGTACTTTTCGTATTCGGAACAGTGTTCGTGTGTACTTGTTCTACACACTCCTTTTTCTCAATTACCTTAATTATCATTAGATAAACGTGTTGTTTTCTACACATACAATAACAAGCATTATCTGCAGCAACCTTTATCAATATTGGTTCGTCATTATACATTTCAAGAGGCCTCGGTGGCCGAGTAGACATCGACTCTTGAACACGTGCCTGTTAATACCGAGGTTGCGGGTTCAAGCCTTACTACTCGACTTCTCAACCTTAAATGCCAAGTATTGCCAGTTTTCTTGTCGGAGATCGGGCATTGTTTTCAAAAGGAAAGTAATTGTCCCAAACACAATAAAAACCATGAACGCACATAGATTCTTAGGAAGAGTCAACAGTGTCTGTCTCTTATAATAATCCTATATTATACATAAACAAGTTGATATCATCGACAATTTACGGAATTTAAACATTTTTGATCAATAAATACCACACTTTTATAAATTAATAATTTATTATTAGAATACAACAGGACAAAACAAAACAGGAAAATTAGCAATACCATCTGCATGCTTTACGGCTCCGAGGACAAAACTAGCACAAAGCAGGCATCTGTTACATGACAAATGTGTTTATCCAACTTTTGTCAAGGTATGTTATTGAAACAATTTCAGAAATTGGAGTTCATGATATTACAAAACATGCTTAAACAGTAAGAAGTTGTTAACAATATATTTTTTCAGATTTTTTTAAATTTAATTGTTTGTATGCAAAAAACCAGATTGCTTCCGTGCTTAAACTCGTTTATTTGCGTGAGGAGAAGTGAGGTGATACGAGAATAAATCGCTTTAAATTCGATTGAAGTTCTGAACAAGTATTACGGATAATAGTTCCATTAACTTTCAGTGGATTTAGAAATATTTGTTCTTATTTCATGACGATTTTTTTGTTAATTAAGTATGGACAATGTACATTGATAGCGATATAGAAATTATTTTTGCAGCAAACTGCACCTTTTGACGAGAATATTACGTTTTGTTTTAAAATCAAATATCGTGTGTTACACCGCTTCCTTCGAAAATTTTCCTCTTCCTAAAAAGTTCTAGATACAGTTATTTTAACTTACATTCCTGAGGTGCGGGCTGAGCGTTTTAAAAGAATTGAATAATATGATATTTTGACTTCAGTTATTGCCATTAACAAACTTTATTAGTTGTTATTGAAGACTAATTTCATCTTTTTATTAACTTTTTTTCATTTGTTTACTTTATTTCTTTTGTATATATATAGAAATTCTTTTTTTTACACTATGGACATACTGTTCCCAATAACATACCACTGATTTATTGTTTTAAAGTTGTATCGTGAAAAAAAAAATGTTTCCGATAAATAATGTTAATTTTGTCAGGTATGAATAATAGCAAAAACTATTAATAACAAACCTAAGGGTGACACATCTCATTCATATTAAGGCATACTGGTGCGTATATAAATTTGAGGTCGACATTGGTTGTTACAGTTTACGTAATTCTCCAGTTGGTAGGACGTGTGATTGAATGAACAGTTCTATTTTCTTTCAATACACATCTTAACTTACGTCAATAGTAAACAAAACACTGTTTATATTTGTTTAGGAATACAGTGTGGATTAACGTGCTGTATCATGGAAGCTTTAATTTTATTTAGATATTTTATTATCGTGCTCACAGTATACTCTACACACTGTGTGCCTATAGAAACACTGCAGTCAACGAAACCTGTAACGTCATCATCGCTATCAACAGCGGCTTCGATTAAACAGCAAGAAGTTGGAACAACCATGTTACCGGATAAGCAATCTACTGACAGACCAGCTTTAGTGACTTCTACGACACAACCCACTACAACAGCGTGCAAAGCCGACGGATGCCAGTTTTTGCCGTGCCTTCATGACGGCGTTTGTAGAAAGACGGAGGGAGCTTTTTGTGAATGGCACTGTGAATGTCAACCTGGATGGACTGGGGTGCTTTGCAGTAAACGTTATATAGAACACGAAATGAATTATCCAGCGAAAGTTCTAATACAGTCTAAGTCACCGGAGAGTATTTGGAATATGTTACTTAAGACTGTCGCTTGAGCATTTAGAATCATCTTAAACCTATGAAATCCATAGCAAACATTCTACATTGTATTTGTAAAAGCACATCATCTTTATCTTATATCTATTTATAATTTATTAGTTCATGTAGATAATTTGTTATAATTCATTTAATTTATTTTACAATAGTTATTAATTAAAATTCTTTGAAAATTGATGTTTTGTGTTGGATAATTCTTGAACGATAATGACTTAATGGCGCATAAGGATAATGTCTTTCTACCCCAGTGCTCGCACTTGGGTGATAACAAGAAATATCAGTGACCGTGCTTGACTTATAGTCATTGCGTTAATTCACAGACTCGTAGTTGCAAAAACATATTCAAATTCTTATGATTTTCTGTTTCCATATGTTTGAATGCTATAGCCGGATTTGGCATGATGTTTCGGAATTTTCAATAAAAAAGGTTTTAACATGGCTTTCTATGTTCGATTAAGATCCACGGATGAGTCTTGAATAGAGGGATCGTGTGAACTTTTTATCTGTTCATTTATATTGAAAATAAAACTATTTACTGCAAGACAAATATCAAAGCAAACATACACCACTTCCCAATAACAAATATTAGCTCGAAAATACAGGGATTGATATTTAATGAAGACAAACATACATACGCAACTGCTTTCCTTCCCTGCTTACTGCTGTTCTTGTTGAATTTTAAGTGTTTTTAATAAAATTATGAATTCCCCTATACAGTTGTTTATTTCAATTTCGTGAACACCTACGTCACAATTAGGGATGACTGTGGGATTTGTAAATAACGATCAAAATCGCTCGTTTTTAGCATGAATTACCGTCTGCGTGATTCTTTAAATTTACTGTCTTCATTATTCACAGATCAGAAACTTTAAGTGAACACCTCTGACGTCAGTGGTTCATTGTTGTTTACTAAAAATTGTTCTTTGTTTTTGTAATGTGCAAATTTATGAAAGCTAAATATAATAAATTTCCCATAAAAATGTACAACAATTTGTCTTTAGTAAAGGATTGTAGATCGCTTTGTAGAAGCATTCCCTGTAGTAGATAAAATGAACTTTTACAATTCAAGCATAACCTAAGCAGCGTTTTGATTCGATAATCTGAAATTAGTTGACTACCAGTTAGTACAAAAATCTACCGGTATATACTGAATAAAACACAGCAACAGTAACATGCTCAAAACTGCAAGTAAATACAGCGTATTGATTAAAAAACAATGTCACTATGGAGAAAAGAGGTGCAACAACAAGTAAATACTGAGTAAAACAAAGCCAACTACCAGTAAATACTGAGTAAAACAAAGCCAACTGCCAGTAAATACTGAATAAAACAAAGCCAACTGCCAGTAAATACTGAGAAAAACAAAATCCACTGGCAGTAAATACTGAGTAAAACAACGCCAACTGCCAGTAAATACTGAGTAAAACAAAGCCAACTGTCAGTAAATACCGAGTAAAACGAAGCCAACCGCCAGTACATACAGAGAAAAACAAAGCCAACTGCCAGTAAATACTGAGTAAAACAAAGCCAACTGCCAGTAAATACTGAGTCAAACAAAGCCAACTGCCAGTAAATACTGAGTAAAACAAAGCCAACTGTCAGTAAATACCGAGTAAAACAAAGCCAACTGTCAGTAAATACTGAGTAAAACAAAGCCAACTGCCAGTATTTACAGAGTAAAACAAAACCAACTGCCAGTAAATACTGAGTAAAACAAAGCCAACTGCCAGTAAATACTGAGTAAAACAAAGCCAACTGTCAGTAATTACTGAGTAAAACAAAGCCAACTGCCAGTATTTACAGAGTAAAACAAAACCAACTGCCAGTAAATACTGAGTCAAACAAAGCCAACTGCCAGTAAATACTGAGTAAATCAAAGCCAACTGTCAGTAAATACCGAGTAAAACAAAGCCAACTGTCAGTAAATACTGAGTAAAACAAAGCCAACTGCCAGTATTTACAGAGTAAAACAAAACCAACTGCCAGTAAATACTGAGTAAAACAAAGCCAACTGCCAGTAAATACTGAGTAAAACAAAGCCAACTGTCAGTAAATACTGAGTAAAACAAAGCTAACTGCCAGTATTTACAGAGTAAAACAAAACCAACTGCCAGTAAATACTGAGTAAAACAAAGCCAACTGTCAGTAAATACTGAGTAAAACAAAGCCAACTGCCAGTAAATACCGAGTAAAACAAAGCCAACTGTCAGTTAATACTGAGTAAAACAAAGCCAACTGCCAGTAAATACTGAGTAAAACAAAGCCAACTGCCAGTAAATACCGAGTAAAACAAAGCCAACTGCCAGTAAATACTGAGTAAAACAAAGACAACTGCCAGTAAATACTGAGCTGAGTAAAACCAAGCCAACTGTCAGTAAATACTGAGTAAAACAAAGCCAACTGCCAGTAAATACTGAGTAAAACCAAGCCAACTGCCTGTAAATACTGAGTAAAACAAAGCCAACTGCCAGTAAATACTGTGTAAAACAAAGCCAACTGCCAGTAAATACTGAGTAAAATCAAGCCAACTGCCAGTAAATACTGAGTAAAACAAAACCAACTGCCAGTAAATACTGAGTAAAACAAAAAACAAAGCAAACTGCCAGTAAATACCGAGGAAAACAAAGCCAACTGCCAGTAAATGCCGAGTCAAACAAAGCCAACTGCCAGTAAATACCGAGTCAAACAAAGCCAACTGCCAGTAAATACTGAGTAAAACTAAGCCAACTGCCAGTAAATACCGAGTAAAACAATGCCAACTGTCAGTAAATACTGAGTAAAACAAAGCCAACTGCCTGTAAATACTAAGTAAAACAAAAAACAAAGCCAATAGCCAGTAAATACTGAGTAAAACAAAAAACAAAGCCAACTGTCAGTAAATACTGATTAAAACAAAGCCAACTGTCAGTAAATACTGATTAAAACAAAGCCAACTGTCAGTAAATACTGAGTAAAACAAAGCCAACTATCAGTAAATACTAAGTAAAACAAAAAACAAAGCTAATTGCCAGTAAATACTGAGTAAAACAAAAAACAAAGCCAACTGCCAGTAAATACTGAGTAAAACAAAAACAAAGCCAACTGCCAGTAAATAATGAGTAAAACAAAGCCAACTGCCAGTAAATACCGAGTAAAACAAAGCCAACTGCCAGTAAATACTGAGTAAAACAAAGCCAACTGCCAGTAAATACTGAGTAAAACTAAGCCAACTGTCAGTAAATACTGAGTAAAACCAAGCCAACTGCCAGTAAATACTGAGTAAAACAAAGCCAACTGCCAGTAAATACTGAGTACAACAAAGCCAACTGCCAGTAAATACTGAGTAAAACCAAGCCAACTGCCAGTAAATACTGAGTAAAACAAAACCAACTGCCAGTAAATACTGAGTAAAACAAAAAACAAAGCCAACTGCCAGTAAATACCGAGGAAAACAAAGCCAACTGCCAGTAAATGCCGAGTCAAACAAAGCCAACTGCCAGTAAATACCGAGTCAAACCAAACCAACTGCCAGTAAATACTGAGTAAAACAAAAAACAAAGCCAACTGCCAGTAAATACCGAGGAAAACAAAGCCAACTGCCAGTAAATGCCGAGTCAAAGCCAACTGCCAGTAAATACCGAGTCAAACAAAGCCAACTGCCAGTAAATACTGAGTAAAACCAAGCCAACTGCCAGTAAATACTGAGTAAAACTAAGCCAACTGCCAGTAAATACCGAGTAAAACAAAGCCAACTGTCAGTAAATACTGAGTAAAACAAAGCCAACTGCCAGTAAATACTAAGTAAAACAAAAAACAAAGCCAATTGCCAGTAAATACTGAGTAAAACAAAAAACAAAGCCAACTGCCAGTAAATACTGAGTAAAACAAAAAACAAAGCCAACTGCCAGTAAATACTGAGTAAAAGAAAGCCAACTGCCAGTAAATACCGAGTAAAACAAAGCCAACTGTCAGTAAATACTGAGTAAAACAAAGCCAACTGCCAGTAAATACTAAGTAAAACAAAAAACAAAGCCAATTGCCAGTAAATACTGAGTAAAACAAAAAACAAAGCCAACTGCCAGTAAATACTGAGTAAAAGAAAGCCAACTGCCAGTAAATACCGAGTAAAACAAAGCCAACTGTCAGTAAATACTGAGTAAAACAAAGCCAACTGCCAGTAAATACTAAGTAAAACAAAAAACAAAGCCAATTGCCAGTAAATACTGAGTAAAACAAAAAACAAAGCCAACTGCCAGTAAATACTGAGTAAAACAAAAAACAAAGCCAACTGCCAGTAAATACTGAGTAAAACAAAGCCAACTGCCAGTAAATACTGAGTAAAACAAAGCCAACTGCCAGTAAATACTGAGTAAAACAAAGCCAACTGCCAGTAAATACTAAGTAAAACAAAGCCAACTGTCAGTAAATACCGAGTAAAACAAAGCCAACTGTCAGTAAATACTGAGTAAAACAAAGCCAACTGCCAGTAAATGCCGAGTAAAACAAAGCCAACTGTCAGTTAATACTGAGTAAAACAAAGCCAACTGCCAGTAAATACTGAGTAAATCAAAGTCAACTGCCAGTAAATACCGAGTAAAACAAAACCAACTGCCAGTAAATACTGAGTAAAACAAAGCCAACTGCCAGTAAATACTGAGTAAAACCAAACCAACTGTAAGTAAATACTAAGTAAAACAAAGCCAACTGCCAGTAAATACTGAGTAAAACCAAGCCAACTGCCAGTAAATACTGAGTACAACAAAGCCAACTGCCAGTAAATACTGAGTAAAACCAAGCCAACTGCCAGTAAATACTGAGTAAAACAAAACCAACTGCCAGTAAATACTGAGTAAAACAAAAAACAAAGCCAACTGCCAGTAAATACCGAGGAAAACAAAGCCAACTGCCAGTAAATGCCGAGTCAAACAAAGCCAACTGCCAGTAAATACCGAGGAAAACAAAGCCAACTGCCAGTAAATGCCGAGTCAAACAAAGCCAACTGCCAGTAAATACCGAGTCAAACAAAGCCAACTGCCAGTAAATACTGAGTAAAACCAAACCAACTGCCAGTAAATACTGAGTAAAACCAAGCCAACTGCCAGTAAGTACTGAGTAAAACAAAAACCAAGCCAACTGCCAGTAAATACTGAGTAAAACTAAGCCAACTGCCAGTAAATACTGAGTAAAACCAAACCAACTGTAAGTAAATACTAAGTAAAACAAAGCCAACTGCCAGTAAATACTGAGTAAAACCAAGCCAACTGCCAGTAAATACTGAGTACAACAAAGCCAACTGCCAGTAAATACTGAGTAAAACCAAGCCAACTGCCAGTAAATACTGAGTAAAACAAAACCAACTGCCAGTAAATACTGAGTAAAACAAAAAACAAAGCCAACTGCCAGTAAATACCGAGGAAAACAAAGCTAACTGCCAGTAAATGCCGAGTCAAACAAAGCCAACTGCCAGTAAATACCGAGGAAAACAAAGCCAACTGCCAGTAAATGCCGAGTCAAACAAAGCCAACTGCCAGTAAATACCGAGTCAAACAAAGCCAACTGCCAGTAAATACTGAGTAAAACCAAACCAACTGCCAGTAAATACTGAGTAAAACCAAGCCAACTGCCAGTAAGTACTGAGTAAAACAAAAACCAAGCCAACTGCCAGTAAATACTGAGTAAAACTAAGCCAACTGCCAGTAAATACTGAGTAAAACTAAGCCAACTGCCAGTAAATACCGAGTAAAACAAAGCCAACTGTCAGTAAATACTGAGTAAAACAAAGCCAACTGCCAGTAAATACTGAGTAAAACAAAAAACAACGCCAACTGCCAGTAAATACAGAGTAAAACAAAAAACAAAGCCAACTGCCAGTAAATACTGAGTAAAACTAAAAACAAAGCCAACTGCCAGTAAATACTGAATAAAACCTCAACACCCCTACAGAAAATACTGATCAATAATAACAAACCACCAGTAAAAACAACATGCTACCAATAACAAATGAGCAAAACACACAACTACTATTTACTGAATAAAAAACAGCAAACTACCAGAAAATGCTGATATAAACAGTGAAATAACAATAAAAACTGTGTAAAACGCATCAAAATATTAATAAATACTGAATAAAAACCACAGCAAACTACCAATAAATACTGAATGAAAACACACAGCAAACTACCAATAAATACTGAATGAAAACACACACCAAACTACCAATAAATACTGAATGAAAACACACACCAAACTACCAATAAATACTGAATGAAAACACGCAGCAAACTACCAATAAATACTGAATGAAAACACGCAGCAAACTACCAGTAAATACTGAATGAAAACACACAGCAAACTACCAATAAATACCAAATGAAAACACACAGCAAACTACCAGTAAATACTGAATGAAAACACACACCAAACTACCAATAAATACCAAATGAAAACACACAGCAAACTACCAATAAATACTGAATGAAAACACGCAGCAAACTACCAGTAAATACTGAATGAAAACACGCAGCAAACTACCAATAAATACTGAATGAAAACACACAGCAAACTACCAATAAATACTGAATGAAAACACACACCAAACAACCAATAAATACTGAATGAAAACACGCAGCAAACTACCAATAATTACTGAATGAAAACACACACCAAACTACCAATAAATACTGAATGAAAACACACAGCAAACTACCAGTAAATACTGAATGAAAACACACAGCAAACTACCAATAAATACTGAATGAAAACACACAGCAAACTACCAATAAATACTGAATGAAAACACACACCAAACTACCAATTAATACTGAATGAAAACACACAGCAAACTACCAATAAATACTGAATAAAAACACACAGCAAACTACCAGTAAATACTGAATGAAAACACACAGCAAACTACCAATAAATACTGAATGAAAACACGCAGCAAACTACCAATAAATACTGAATGAAAACACACAGCAAACTACCAGTAAATACTGAATATAAACACATCAAAACACCAGTCAATCCTGATTAAAACCACATCAAACTACCAATAAATATTGAATAAAAACCACCTCAATCAACCAATTAATTTTAAATAAAAACTACATTAAACTACCTGTAAATACTGAATAACAACACATCAAACTACCAGTAAATACTGAAAAAAAAATCAAACTACCAATAAATACTAAATGAAGACACAGCAAACTACCAGTAAATACTGAAAAAAACCATCAAACTACCAAAATATACTGCATAAAAACACAGCAAACTACCAATAAATACTGACTGAAAACACATCAAACTACAAGTAAATACTGAATAAAATACATCAAACTAGCATGAAAATACTGCATAAAAATACATCAAACAACTAGTAAATACTAAATAAAAACATACCAAACTACCAGTTAATGCTGCATAAAACACACGAAACTATCAGTAAATACTACATAACAACACATAAATCTACCAATAAATACTAAATAAAAACACATCAAACTACCAGTAAATTCTTAATTAAAAAAACACATCAAACTACCAATAAATACAGCATACAAACACATCAAACTATCAGTAAATACAACATTAAAACCACATAAATCTACAAATAAATACTAAATAAAATACATCAAACTACCAGTAAATACTTAATAAAAGCACATCAAACTACCAGTAAATAATGAATAAAAGCACATCAAACTACCAGTAAATACTGAATTAAAAAAAAACACTTCAAACTACCAGTAATTACTGAATAAAAGACACATCAATCTACCTATAAATACTGCATAAAAAACTGCAATTTACCAATTTACCATCAAAGTAAATAATGAATGAAAACACAGCACACTACCAGTAAATACTCAATTAAAACATATCAAACTACTAATAAATACTAAATGAAAACACACCAAACTACCAGTAAATACTGAATGAAAACACACAGCAAACTACCAATAAATACTGAATGAAACAGCAAATTACCAGTAAATACTAAATAAATAAAAACACATCAAATTACCAGTAAATACTAACAAACAACATAACAAACTATCAGTAAATACTTCAATAATTCATGGTGGATCATCATAATTAATGACACTTGTACTTAACAGCAGTAATTTTATAATTAAACTGTTGTCTTGAATTTTTTTTTAATTTTTCGGTATTATTTTGTGAGGTATAGAATCGTTATGGTATATAATTTATGTAATATATTTCTTCTAAAGAAAGCTCGCATTAACCTTATCGTGACGATGGTAAAGATAAGATGCGTCATCATCAAGTTTAGGACTAGTACGAAAAAAATATACTCGATGTTTAGATAATAATCTTCCTTGCATAATAAAATTTCCAGTATATAGTATCAGTTCGTAATGAAGGCTTTTTATGATATCTGATAACATTTCTATAACATGTTAGTATGTGCATATTTTAACAAGTGCAAATTGTGACAGCTGGTTTCCTTATTGTGGTGAAGGTTGAAGAGGAAACCAGTGTCACGTAGATGACATAGACATAGACATAGAAACTTTATTTGAAGTCGGGTTATAAATACAAGCAACATAAGCTCTGTAGAGCTTTTAACCGACAAACAATAACAACATACATGATACAACAATACATATTAATCACACTTAGACACATAAAACATACTATTATATAAAACTATGTTAGCATGTAAGAAAGTACAGAACACAGTACATATAACACACAAAGAGACACATAAAACCTACTCGATATATATAAAACTAAGCTTGCATGTAATAAAGCACAATTAAAAGACCAGACATGCATAAGCAATAGGTACATGTAAGACATGCATTAGCACTAAGCACAACACTTACAAAGAAAACAGGAATAAAACATAAAATCCAGAACAGAGTTAGAATATAAAAAGCACAATTATTTGGAATTAAAATCTATATGTAAAGATATGCATAGGCACTAGGACATACACAAGCCTAAAAATTGAAGCACAGTACATAAAAAAACTCTGAAGTACAGCACATAAGCACAAAAAATACATGAATCATAAAAAACATAAAAGTAACGAGCCAAATATAAATAGGAAATACAGGATTAAGATCTGCAGGAGCCACATCTGCAAGAGTTGCCATTCCAGTTATTAATCAGGCTCTTGAACTGGTTAATGTTTGTCTGTAAACGTATTTCATTTGGCAACTCATTCCAGAGTGTGGCTCCAGCATACCTTACTGAGTGAAGTCCACATCCTGTAGTCCTTACCTGAGGTATCTCAACCAGATTGTCCTTTCTAAAAGAATAATGAGATTGTTTTAAAGTAATAACATCATGTAGGTATACAGGTGACTTTTTATGTATAATTTTAAAAACTTCTAATGCCATTGTTCGTAAACGTCTTATTTTAAGGGTAGGTAAGCCTGATTTTAATAAAAGTTCCTCATAATTACAGTCGCATTGTTCATAGATAAAGCGCAAGGCACGTTCTTGTATTTTTTCCATCTTTTTTGTATTATTTTCCCCACAGAAATGCCAAACAACCGGACAGTAATTAAAATTGGACATAATAATAAATTGTTAACCTTCCCAATTTTGATAAATATTTTCCAATGCGTTTTAATACGTTTAACTGCCTTGATGCCTTTTTACAAATATTTGAAATATGGGTATCAAACTTTAATTGATAGTCGATTGTCACACCCAGGAGAGTAACTTCATCCTCACATGAAATTTCATTCCCATCCAAATTGAATTTTAGACCCCTAGATTTAGTTTTTTCCCATGATGTTAATGGTGCTCTCGGTTCTATATCTATATACATTTATATAGAGTTTTATTTGATATACCAGTATCCAATTTATAATAATACAACACAATAAACATGAACATGTTATTAAAACGTTACTTTAATACGTTGGTTTAACAACTTACAAGAATTCAACAAGTACTTGTTTAGAATAACGCATATCGTAAGAATGCAATAATATGTACATAATCACATTATTTTCTTTCCATAAACTATTCTACTTGTTTTGGTTGCAATAATTTACAAGAAAACTGTTTTAGTAACCTGCTTAACCAGGATTTCTGGGTACTAAAAAGAGTTACCATAGTTCAACCCACAGATCCCAACGCGTTCCCAGGTGGCGGATAGGGGAGACTCTCTCGTTCTATGGGTTTTTCAGATTATTGTATGTCTGTGTAAATTGTTTAGATAGTGCCACGTCACACGCACGATAGAAACCCTGTTTTAGATTTCGCAAAAGATTAGGCACATTGTACAATGGGCCTTTATCTGTTCTTAAACAAAAAGAATTTTGTAGTGACACTCAACATTATCTTCCAATTCCGACTGGCACAACGAATTTCAAGTATTTATTTATTTGTTCTCGTCATAAATATCGCAGACTTTAAGTAACGGTTCAGTCAATCATGTGACCTAGTTGCCAACCATGTACTCCGGCTCCCCCTTACCCCAATAAAAACCTGGTGCCATGGCATAGCTAAAATTCTAAGATTAACGTAAAACAACGTTAAACAAACAAGAATTTAAAAGATCAAACATATAATGTACAATATTTATTCGTACTTAAGTGTATTAGTTGTGGTTTTGTTCACCTTAGTTCTCATAGGTCGTTACGTACAAAGCTATTGGCCTTGCTTGTTTGTTCCGTGTTGTATATTGTTCTTGCGTTTTTCAACTTTTTAACCAGAACTCAATTATTACTCTTGCGTGGGATTATTCTAAAATTGCGCAGTTAACAAAGCCCAGGAAGAATGTAAACAAAAGAAGTTCAATAAAAAAACTAAATCTGTTAAGAAGTATTTTTATATTAGAGAGTAGGGGCTGTGTTCGCTTTGTTTGTTTGTTTGTTTGATGGTGTTTAGCGCCACTTTCAGCTAAATTTTTCAGCTATATCATGGTGTCCAGTTTTTATTCGGGGAGGAAGCCGGAGTACCCAGAGAAAACCCCCGACCTGCGGTAGGAAAACCGGCAATTAGAGTCGAGTACACTCTGCTTGTAGTGAGAATCGAACCAGCAATCTCAGTGTTGACAGACCACGTGATTAATTGTAGACGAACTACCTTAACCACTCGGCCACCGCGGCCCCTGTTAGCTTTGAAAGGAATAACTCATTAACGAATGGAAAGTAGTACTTAACCATGATAATAAGTTGTGTAGTTTTATTGTGAACCAACAATATGTACCGAACGATCATTTTTAAAATTATTGACTTTTCATAATTTTTTTTATTACATTTTATAACAAAACTCGCGTATGTACATTTTAAGGAATAACCCGTTTCTTGTTTTCGCTAGTATGTTTGCAATGGGTTTGAGCTGCAGTAGTAGCCTGCTGCACGGACAATAAATAATTTATAAAGAGAATCATTTTTCTGTATCCACAGAATGTTAAATTTCATTTTGTTTCTGAACGTTTACATACCGGGTCTGAACTCGGTTTATGACCAGTACAAACATACGCGTTGGGGTGCTGTATTGTAACCACTCAGCTTTGAAAAAATAATTGTTCATTTTTCACTCTCAAAAATATGTACATGCATCTCAACTCTTTATAATATTTTGAATTCATGCAAAATGACAAAATTGGTCATCGTTGTTTGTTTGAAATAATATGGATAAAAAAATGAAATGCTTTATCAGTAGGATTTTGTGTATATTCTGATAATCTGATTCTTGCATGAAAATTGTTCACTGAAAGTTAACATTTTTTGATTGATCTAGGAAAGTGTTCTATATTCTAAATGAAATTTATGGTACTGTGGTGACAAAAGACTGGTACTTGACATATATATAAACCTGTTATTTATTTGTAGGTTATATATGAAAATCTAGCTTTGTGTTATCCTATTCCTATATAGACAATGCAATTACACAGTGCTGTAAGAGACCATTCAAGACCACGTGTTGGTGTCGGGAAGGTGTTGTTTTAGGAAAATGTCAATGTTTACTTATATTCGGTGATTGTCACCAATTAGGAATGTCTGGGATTAAATGAAAAGGTCAAAATCAACCAGTGTTATATATTTTGCTTGAACCGATATCTGTAATAACATTCCTTGTGAATTTTAAACAATACAGCGTCATTGGTAAGGCGTCGTTGTTGAGCAAAGTGGTCACTCCCGCTATATAAAGTAATACCGGTGATATTTACCTGTCCTATAAAATGACTTATGTCATGTTAAAGTAAATTGACTATGAAATATAGAAAAAAAATTGTTAACAGCAACAATATTTTAGTTTTTTTTTCCCCACATTTTAGTGATGCAGAAATTATTGCATTTTTGTTGGGTAATACCTGGAACGAAGGCAAAAATCGCCTACAACCTAAGAACTGTGTTGATAAAGAATTGACTTAGCACTGTACAATTGTTTAACATGTAGCATTTACATGAAGTGAAATCAAACTGATTAAATCTTAGTCAGAAAAAAAAGAAAAGGTTGCTCGTCCACAGACTTTGCGAAGTTTAAAATCATATCTCTGTGGGCCCCGCCGACCTTCAGGTCAAGATCAAAGGTCATCAACCATGGTATGCGACACATCGCCTTGATATTATCTACCCACATTCCAAATATCAAAAGCCTACCTCAAAAGATAAAAAAGTTACAACTCGGACATGAATTTGTTATTCAGAAAGCAATTATGTGACCTTAAGGTCAACAACCACGATGTGCTAAACATCGCCTTGATATTATCTAACCACATTCCAAATATCAAAAGCCTATCTCAAAGGATAAAAAAGTTACAGCCAGGACATGAATTTGTAATACAGAAAGCAATAATGTGACCTTAAGGTCAAAGTTCAATGTCAAAGGTCAACAACCAGGGTATGCGACACATCACCATGATATTATCTACCCACATTCCAAATATCAAAAGCCTATCTCAAAAGATAAAAAAGTTACAGCCCGGACATAAATTTGTAATACAGAAAGCAATAATGTGACCTTAAGGTCAAAGGTTATCAACCACAGTATGCGACACATCGCCTTGATATCATCTACCTACATTCCAAATATCAAAAGCCTACCTCAAAAGATAAAAAGTTACAGTTAGGACACGATAAGTTCGGACGGACGGGACAGACTGATCACTACAGGGCATCCACCACAAAGTGGCAGGGCCCTAATTAAGAAAATAGCAGCCAATTTAAACCAATTAAACAAAAAGAAACTGCCTAAATTAAAACTGTAAATTTACCTACATTAGGTATATTGTTACCGAATGATATGAAAATCCACTGCACTGACTGACTTTTTCATGGTTCATGAACCTATGGTGTTGTTCAATTTGAACAATTTTAATGAGTAAATTTCAGCAATGCAAGGGAAAAATCACGAAAACTACAAACAAGCTATAGTGTATTGTGTACCAAAGGCTTAATTTCATTGTAAACAGCAAATTTAAAGCCCCAATAATAGCTTTTATTTGAAGATTAAATATTATTGCATAAAGGGTAAAGAAACGTTTGACCTGGTTACTTACAATGAGTGGACTAAATCCTCAATTTTTTAAATCACACATTTCTTTTTTATTACTGGTATTTGTTTAAATGAACAGATCCATGGTTAAATTAATTTTTCCTTTCAATTTTATAAGATATTAAAGAAAAATTCTGTATGGCTAATAATTGTCAATACTTCAAATATCTTGGACAATGATATTGGTTTACCACAAGCAAAATACTGACCAATTACGTACAGTATTAATCTTTGTGGTTAATAAAAAAAATTTACAAATCATTTGACAATGGGTACGAACAACACCAACCACGAATATTTTTATTGAGACAACAGGAGACAAGCATGGGATGATTCACCAACAGAAGTTAATTGTAATATTACATTTATTGTAAAGAACATCATTATACAATAACAGCTTGACACTATAACCAGAACATACAAACGAAGTACAACGGAGGGCAATCCTTTACATGTTAAATACATACTGTCAAATAATATATAAAAGTTAACAATTACAGATTTCCAAGAAAATTGCTGTTTACATATAAATTGAAGAAATCGCTTCTAAAATGTCAACATGTATGTTCCATCCATTGGTTTGTGGGGAGTAACTGATAAACAAGATTCATATGAAATCCCAAAAATTTACTGTAATTTGGGAGATTCTTGGAACAAAAGTCTCCTTATCCTGATTTCCATGATTCTGGTAATTTAAGCTTAAATTTAATAATTAGAATTAGACTCTTTTCCAATAATTGGTAAATTGTTAAACACTTTTAATATGTGTCTTAAACTTTAGCTCAGTTGTTTTGATAATGAAATTATTTCCAACTTAGATGAATAATGGAAGAAACATTGAAATTAGCATAAAGCCACATACACTAAAAATAGAGACAATTTGCATACAGATGTTAAATTTCAATGAGTTAGCTATTCATAAAATAAAATTAAAAAAAATAATTTGAATGTCGAGAGAAATAATGATTAAATGAGTTGATATAAACATTCTGCAAGCAGTATTTCAGTTATATTAAAGATGGCATAGTAAGGTATGTTTCAACTGTACTAGACTGACTACGTTGTTTAAAATGCTACTACCTCTATAACATGTTATAACACATAGGACTACCTATCCACATATCCAAAACAATTTGTGTTTGACAAGTATGTGGCATCTAATTTAACAATTTTATCTGTTTCCTGATTATATAACTTGCACTTGTATTCAACACACATTCTAACTATTTATGGTTAACATGACAAATGTGTCTATTTCACTTAGTTTTCTGTTTTACCGACAGGCAACTTACAAAATGATTAATTGAAAAATGTACAATCTTGGTCAAATTAATTTATTTTTCAAAGTGTACCCTATTTAAATGACAAAAATCAAATACTTTTATATTAACATGACTTGTCAATGTGACATGCAACAGAGATGAGTAAAATAAAACAAACTTTATAGATACAAGGGTAGAATAAGTTGGGTAAAACTTAATTAAAAAAACAAAGAAAACAAAGAGGCATTAAAAACACAAAAGAACATTTGCATTCAATTACTTCCTGTTTAAATTTTTCCAGTTCAAATTTCTCTGAAAAGAAACACATCTTTATATAAAGTAACCTGAAATATGTAATAATAATTATCTGTCTGAATTATTAAACATAAACAGAAATACCACACCCTAAATATACAAAAAAAAGTAAGACCACAAATAGATACAAATATGTTAATTATTGTTATCCTAATGGACAGGTTCTCTCCATATTCTTTGAAAACCTTATCTTTCAAATATAATAAACCATATCCTTAAACAAGAAAACAACATTACAAGGTAATATTTAACATAAATAAAAAAAATAAAAAATCAATATGCACAGGGGTGCAAAAGCCGAGTTGCCGTATTTTATTAACCAAAACTGTCCTTGTCTTCATTTTAAGATTTAACATAATTGGTTATTACAGGCATTACATGTAAACTGGAGACAAAGTGAGGAAGGGTTTCAGCAGGAAAAATGTTAGCTTTATCAACAAATTTTCAAAGTTGCAAAAATTATGAATATGTGAATCCTCTAACAGTATTGAACCATTGTGCAAAATTTCAGATATGTACTTGATGTAGTTTTTGAGTTTTGTGGACCTACAGATGGAAGGACAAATAGCACAGACAGGCAAAGTGAAAACTATAAGGTGTCACATCTTCGATGCAGGGTCCTAACAAGAAAAACAATATAAGCAAACCATACAATATATCTAAAACCCACATCTATTTGATTCCTAGATAAATATCTACATTTGTGTAGTAAGAACAAACATGATAATTAAAAAAACTCACACTATTGTATTTTTCAAATCTATAATCTACAATTGCAAATCTGCCCAAACAATCTTGTGATCTGACCAATATGCTTCTTGAACTCCACAGTTGCGAATACCAAAATTTGAATAAATATAATCCAAAATTTGTGCAAATTCAACCGTTCATAAGTAGTAATCCCTTCCAATCGTTTCATTAAAATCGGTTGAGAACTTTTAGAGTTATGGTCTGGAAACCACTAATTCATGAAATTTTCTAATGTTTTTCTGTCGCTGTGACCTTGACCTTAAACGGATTTACCCCAAAATCAATAGGGTTCCTCCTCTTATGGTATGTAACAATATCCCAAAATTTCAATAAAATTGGTTGAGAACTTTTTGAGTTATGGTCCCGAAACCACTAATTCAAGAAATTTTCTAATGTTTTTCTGTCGCTGTGACCTTGACCTTGAACGGATTTACCCCAAAATCAATAGGGTTCCTCCTCTTATGATATATAACAATATCCTAAAGTTTCATTAAAATGGGTTCACAACTTTCTGAGTTATGGTCCGGAAACCAATTGTTGATGCCCGCCGCCCAACATCATCACAACAGTAGCCGAGTTCAACTTTGTTGCAACTCAGCTAAAAATAAATCGTACATATTATAGCATTAACTTGTCTCAACCATTTTTATCGCTATTTTGTTCAAATTTCATTTTTCCATGCAAGCAGAGAAAATCCCATATCACTTCTGTCATGATACAGATATATTATCGTCAGTTTTTAAGGATAATGTGATGTCACAATGTTACAAAACAGATTACATCTACTGCTTGTTAATTTCCTTGATCTCATTATCCATCTTGCCACAAATGGTTCAATGGATAACTTTGATCGTGGAAATAAAACCAATCTTTATTTATTGTTAGGGCCAGTATAAATTCTAGTTAAATGGTAATGTTTCGAGTTTTATCCTGCAATAATTACATTAGCCTACATTAAAGGTTTACAAATAAATTGTAGCCTTATCAGGACAAGAGGCCACATTGTTCACCCCGAGTCCGATTGACACACTGAGCCATTCAGAAGAATTATATTCAACCATAATTACATATTTGAAATTATTTAATTACCTTAAAATGATCACTTCACAAAAATACTGGTTGGGTCTTTAGAGCCACCAAAAGAGTGTATTTAATATAATATAATGTGCATTCTAAATCTGAATACATGTAGTTTACTTCATTAAATAAATATCTTACAATTTTTCTTTTATCTCTTTTTAAAGAATAAACATGTTGAAATAAACAAATCTGAGGACTTTGTAGCACTGGTTGAAATGCACAAAAAATTGAAATCAAAATTAGCAACAACAAAAAAATAGTTATGAAAAAAAATCAAATAATGAAAGTGTGCAAATAATACAATCCAGCCCATGGAAATGGGTAATAATGATAATATAAACTGGTTAATAATAATATTCAATTACACTTATGTAATTAAATTATAAAAGCAACAAAAGATATGAATCTATACTGTAGTCATTGTAGTTATATGTTACAGGGAGATCGTACTGCACTATACAGTAAACATGCATTAATTTCTGTTTGTAAATAAAAAACAAACCAAAAATATGATATTTTTGCATATCTAACTGCTTTGCTATGAACAGGCTGAATTTTAGTTGTTTTTATAGCAAATGGTTTGAGATTTTCTATTTGGTATTAACTGCTTTGCTATTAACTTGGCGATTTAACATTGATTGGATAGCAAATGGTTCAGCATTTGGAAATACTTTCAAAGAATTCTCTTAAAGCCATTGATAACAGCAGACCACATTGCATTGAGATGTTTGTCCTATCTTTTTCAGATTTTTTTTTTTTGGGGGGGGGGGGGGGGGTTTGAGTATGAAAGTCATCCTTGTTGAGTAAATTTTTGGATTGAAAGAAATATATAGCTAACAACATTCGTGAGGTGATACAATTCATGTTACATCTAGTGTAAACAACTGGAGCTCATTGATTACTTAAGGATTAGCTACAAAAAATATTTTCTTCATCGAATGATAACACAATTTCTGGTTTGCACATATCCGCTGCAGATTATATTAAATGTGCACAATGGAAATTGCGTTATTCATCGATGGAGTAAATATTGTCTCTAGCTAATACCTATAAATAAATTCAAACATTAAAATAAACTTAACAATTTCATTTGTATACAATTACATTTTGAAAAAAAGAACAACACACAAACTGTAAGTTTATATACATTATGTCATTGGTAAAAAAATATCTGATAGATAATATTACTTGCCAATAAAAAGTCAGTATCCTTATACAATTTATTTAACACTAAAAAAAATATTAAATCTGCGTTACCAATAAGACATGGGTAATTATCAAGCAATAACTATTACATCTGGATATAGTATCATAATGATAAATGAAAATAACTGGAGCAGGTCAATAATAACATGATTGCATGTTTTATAGAAACCCGTCAGTGTGCTGGGTAACAATACATTATTACATAATTATGTCATGGAAATTTATTTCTATGAAATACTTTAGGACTATCATAGAAAATGCATAATTATACATATTACAAACATAAAAAACATTTTTGTCTCCTCTTAATGAGTTCAAAAGTGCATTGTATGATAAAATTAATCACTGATTTGATGCTGGAAAAACAGATTGTTGCATAATCTACTAAAAGACATCTTCTCATGTATAAATCATGTGTTATTTTTCATTAAGAAAAAAAAACAACACTAAATTGCATAAGCGACTTCAATCACAATACATATGGCAAAAATGGATGACAACATCTTCATAACAACGTATAGTAAATAATATATTAACAATAGAATCATATTTAAATATCTTGATATGCAAATACATAAAATTGTGCAACAATACATAAACTTGATAACACAACAAAGATCAGGTATCCATTTCATGGATGTACTAATCAATATAAAATAATTATTACTTTGCAACAATTAATGCTCTTTGCACATGGCTAACACCTAACGAAAGCATTGGCACTGTCATCAAAAACAAGGAAATTAATCACTATCATGTCAACATAATGTATTTATATACCATCCAGTGTAAAATACATTTCTGTGTTAATTATTCACCAAGTAAAGTTATTATAAATCTGACAGGGAAAAGTTACTCCAAAAGTCTGCCTGTATTTGTATGAACATATTACATTTTATTCTGAATTAATATTGTAATGTTTTGAAAAAATCATTTCTTTTAAGTATATCAATCATGTCTAGTTTTCTGTGCAGCTACAAGTAATAATATGCAGCTTTTATAGCAAGTGAGCATAATAATTAAAACAATATGTTGTAAGCATTCACTGGTGGATGGGTATGTAATGTTATATATAGTGTAGTCAAATAACAATAAATAAAAGTATGAACAAAAGACATTTATTGAAAACTTTGTGTCAATTCTGAAATTGTTGAATTCTAGTGTCAAGGTTTTTGCACAAACCTTTATTAAGCAAATTAAGATTCATACAAATAAAAAATACCAATAGTATATAATTTGTCCATACATAACTATTCTAAAAAAAATTGTAATATAAACATTTAAAAATTTTATTTTTTACAGCAAAATTTACATCCTTTAATTTTTAAAATAAAGTCAAACGTGTTCGGAAAACAAGTCCTTGATTATTTTTCAACAAAAGTCCATGATGTTCTGTAATTTACTGGTAATGATAATATTCAATGAAGATTAACAAGTTAATCAAGTGGACTGTAACAAAATAAAAAGGTAAAATGCATTTTAAGAAATTATTTGATGGAAATCTTTTTGAAATTTTCTAAACATGTTGAGAAAGAATCAAGTCTGTAAGTCTGTGACTGACGAGAGTTTGAAACGACCATTAATTTGTTATCTTCTTAAGCACTAGTCAGCTACTTTTGTATTTGTAATATCAGAATAAAATTATTAAAAAAAATTGTATTGTCCGAACAACAATGGCAGTGTTAACATTCTAGGATAAATTGTCCCCATATGTATTACAATAGCACTAGCCAAACACATTAACTATATATTAAAACATAACACAAGGTTAAAATTGAGTTTTTAAAGTTGTTGTAAATTAACTAAACAGGAAACATCTTTTAATAATATTAAATGCTTAACCTGAGTTTATAATGCTTTGCTACTGAAACATGACAGTGGAGTAGTTCTCTTGATCATAATATATTGTCCCTGACTGGTATACCCCATATACTGGTTCTTCTAATACCAGTTGTGGGCCTGGCAATGCTGGAGAAAGGGAATTTGTTCACATCACAACTTATGGATTGTCTTAGTTGTTGTAAGGCAGTGTTTCTCAGCATACCAAACACATCTACAGCCATAAGAGACACAATTCTCTGTAGCTCTCTGAAAGAACATGTTTAATATACAAAATGCTTCTATCCACACCAACAGAATTACATATACCAGCAATATGTTGAAACAACACAAAAAAGAAGGTTTCTTACAATCTAAAACGTAGCCATGACTTCTGTTATACATACTTGACTGATATCAGTAAGTAATCTGGTTAATGTCATTCATATTCAATAATATAATACATTACAATTAAAATAACAGAGTCAATGTTGACTGCTGCTAGGCTTAAAATTAAACTATTATGACCGACTTTTTCACATTACAAAGATCCATGTATAAAAAATAGCAGCTTCTGTACTGATCAAAATTGAAAGTAAGAATAAGATATAGTAATTTTTTACAAGTCTATTTTATGAAATGTCATTATTTTCCGTAGTGTTTCAATGGTAAAATCTAAATGTGTCTATTCCTGTGTTATAAGGTACAAGCAAATGTATGTTGGTTTGCATGAAGTTTAACGGCATTTTCTGCAATTTTAGAATTTTAGAGCTATATCATGGAGTTCACTTTTTTTTTTTGGGGGGGGGGGGGGGGGGGGGGGGGGGGGGGTTAGTAGACTGGGAATCCTTGTGAATTTAAATTTGAGTTGAATACACCCTTTGTAACCTCATTGTTTGCAGACCATGTGATCAATAGTTTATTACTACCTTAACCGCTGGAAAAGGAAAATGTAATAAATATGGCAAATACTTACGGAACTGTGGTAGGAGATATACGGTAACATCTGCTAAGCGCTATGTATTCCAATCGTTTTAAATATTGTGAAATGTAGTGAATGCTGTTACAAGTTAAGACTGTGGAATCGCTAAGATCCAGTTCCCTTAGATTATGGCACCTCTTCACCAATTGTAAAATTTCTAGAATAAAATCATAAGAAATACAAAAAAATATTTCATTATCATGTTAATGTCACCAACTTAAAAAAAAAAAATATTTTCTTCTTTCGAGCCCATACTTTTCTACTAAGAAAATACAAGTATTTAAAAAAACACAAATGAAGACACATTCTAAATTGTTATCTTTCAAATTTTCTATTAAAATTTAACTACCATGAATACATAAGGTATAATTCCACAAGATTTTAATCAAATAGTTTCACATTTTTAAATAAGTTAGAGTTATTAGGAGTTATTTATAAGAATTTTCTATTTTATGAAAGAGTTCATGATTTCAAGAACTTGTTTTTAGAAATAGGATCAAATGATTGGACTGTATAAAAAGCGTGAAAAATAATTGGTGTTAGAGCAGAATATACACATTCAAAACAGTAACGTACTGTTATCAAACAACTAACTACTATATGGAAATCTTGCACATTAGATACTATAATGGAAAAATTCAAGAAGAAAATTAGCTTGCACACTAGTTGTTAAATCAATCTTCCTATAACTTAGATACATTATTGCCACCCATATTGAGCCCTGGTTACCAATTCGTCTAGGTTCTTACTAAAGGATTCCTATTAGGCAATGACTTCTTTCCCAAGTATACACTAGAACACAATTGAACAAGAAAATGTGTCTCTGCAACACTGATGTCCTGCCGAGCAGAGCACATATTTTTTCTAAATTCACTCATGCGTGAAATATTTCTCTCACCCTTACACAATTTTGCATGTGAAGAGTTTTCACCAAGTTGTAACTGTTTATTAAGTTTCATGAAAACGAGAAATTATCTTCAAAAAAGATTCAACGCAAGGGTAAACCTAAGGAGGGATGAACAAACGAACAACTTTTGTTAGCCAGACATAAAAATATAGGGACATGAAATTGCCATCCACAGTGGTGATATAATCCTATAATTTACCTTCATCTGTTATATTTTCTCGACAACCACTGATATTCAGTTTCTGTAATGATGGAGGTAGACAAAGTGACAGATAGACAACACTGTGCCTGTGTAAACCTGTCCAGGCAATATTTAAAGATTCTAAACTGTAAAGTAAAAAGAAATTCACATTTATCTTACACATTTTTTTCAAAGTTATCAAAGAAAGGATTGACTGATTGAAAGTTTGCTGTACATACAGCAACTATATTCAAGATTAGAAGAGGTTAAACCATAAATATAGAAAGGGATAGAAACAATGGTAACATATATTAAAGGATTAACTACAAACAATATTTTCTCCATCTAGAGAAAAATTTCTGGCCCAAGAGCAATAAAACCTTTTTGGAAAAAAAAATGTTTTGCTCAGCATGAGAATTTTCTCAATTACTATGACAACAAAGCAAAACAAAAGTTTTTATTTGATGAAATTGAGAACAAAAACATCTCGACAAAGAAAATTTTTATGGCGCTGGGGCCTGTTTGCACATGTTATAATCTGCATAGCAATTATATTAAATGTGCACAACTGAAAATTTGTAATCTCTCTGTGTAGATAGATAGTTAATATGTAATAATTAATAAAAAATGTATAATTCAGCAATTTTATTTGTGTAATTTGACATTTATGAAAAAAAAAATTAATAAAAAATGTATAATTCAGCAATTTTATTTGTGTAATTTGACATTTATGAAAAAAAAAAAGATCAACACACAAACTAAGTCTTCAGTGGAATAATATGATTTTTTTGGCATCTTCTGATAGAAAATATTTTCCAGATAATCAAAAGTCAACATTCTCGTACAATTTATGACTTGACTTGGGGAGTTTTTTACGTCCTACACCGACAACTTAATGCCCTTGGTCGGACGTATATGTATGTACACATATACATATTTTGTGGCATTTGGAGGTCAGCAGGTGCACACAGACCTCATTATTTTTTAAATCTATTAAAATATCAAAGCTAAGATTAACTATTGTTAGATGTGTAAATGAACAAATTATAAAAACTGTATAGAGTTTAATGGCACTGACATAAATTGTCTAACAGATAAAATAGAATCATATTTCTAAATATAGTACACATAATCAAAGGGAAACAACTCAAACCTAGTACAGTTGGTACACAGTGGCATCAGTCCATTGACTGTGATCCCTTGGCACATGCTTAGATTAAGAACTTCTAAATTATGGTTTTCAGCTATGTGGCTGTAAAAGAAGCAAGTTATGAAAGAAAAATTTAATTTTTTATTTTTGAAAAAAAAAAACTTTAAATAACTTATCTTTATATTGAACATGTTATGACATCTACTTCTCAAATTACATGCTGTGATGCTTAATTTTATTAACATTGTTTTATTCTTACAAGGCTTCTTAGTAGCTGTGTATGTACATTATTCTGCACAAATCTTTTGTAAGACCAGCTGCTACTTTTAATATAAATAATGTTCTTCTGTCCATGCTTTTACATGTATAAAAATTAAACCACAAAAATACATAAAAGGCATAAATAAATAAGAGCACAAGTGTATGTCAAGGACTAAATTGATAACATAGTAAGTTTGTTTGTTTGTTTGAATGGTGTTTTAACGCCACTTTCAGCAATTTTTCAGCTATTTCATGGTGTCCAGTTTTTATTGGGGGATTAAGCCGGAGTACCCGGAGAGAACCCCCGACCTGCGGTAGGAAAACTGGCAATCCTTGTCAATTAAGATTGGAGTCGAGTACACCCTGCCTGCAGTGAGAATCGAACCCGCAATCTCAGTGTTGACAGACCACGTGATCAATAGTAAACGAACTACCTTGACCACTCGGCCACCGAGACCCCCAACATAGTAAGTAAAATTCTGCCAAACCCACTCATCATTAAGTGTCATTCTTGCAAACAATACTTACTGAAGAACCTGATCACTTAAAGGACAATGTTCTAAACTCAGTTTCTTCAACTGATTACATGCAGATAACAATTCCTGCAACACATGACATGTAATAGAAGCCATACTCAAGTCTAAGTACTGAACTCTGGAAAATCTGAAATTCAAACCAAAAATAAATGGGTATCAATATAAACTACAATAAAATATATTCTACTTCATTTAGGACAGGGTTCCAGCTAGGATTTTTTAATGAAAAGTCATTTTTGTGTACAGCTGTTTTTAATATCTTATTTTTTGTACATTTATTTAAATGTATAAATGCATGTAAGATTATTAATGAATACGATAAATATTCAATATTTACCAGAATCATTTTGTAACAAATATGTATTCAATACAAATTGCCATGTTACAAATATTTAAACGGATTGAAATTAAATATTTTAAAGGGACTGCCAAAATATTTTTTTGAAATTTGTGCATTTGTCATTTAAATGCCAGCAGAATTGTATTTACAAAACAATTGATTTGGCCCTAAAGTTCATATGTGCTCCAGAGACTGTCGTATTTTTTATGTTTTTCGCTAGTATTTTAACCCAACACATTATGTACAATTTAAAATAATATTGGAACTAGCACTGTTCGAAATTAGAGGGCGACATCAACTTTTAAAGAGGAACAAGTGAGTTCATGATAAGGTAGCCCAAGTGGACATCCAACACAACCCTTCCTTGGTAAACAAGGAACCTGTGAGCTACTGCTCACTCAGTATACCCCTGCTATTCACATCTCTTTATAATGACTAAGTTGATAAGTCGGTAAACAGGAAGTAGATGCAACAGACCTAAAATCGGTACTCAAAATATAGGACCACTCGGTAAGGTCACAAGTAAAATTTCAAATGGTTGTTACGAAAGTTATGTTGTGGATGGAAGGTTGGAAGGACGGACAGACAGAGGTAAACCAGTATACCCCCTCTTCTTCGAAGGGGGTTATAATAAGCTATATCGTGTTTGACGGTGTGTACACAATAATCAAATGATTAATTCACGTCTTTCCATATGCGCGCCACCTACCGGTAACATGTTCGGTAACTCTAGTTTACATGTAAGACTGTAGTTGGTATAACATAACATAAATCTGTCACACTTACCTTCAATAAACAATTAATTGGCACCTACGTTGGTGAAACCCCCATTAAATAAAAAGGGATATTAAAATATATATCAGATATACAGACTTTGCAAACTTTTGTCAAATAAAAGTGTGTATTTAAAAACTCTTAAGTATACACAAAAAGTGTTAACTAATGAACTGTGGTTAATAAGCTGCTAATAAATTGTTAGTATAAATTACTTTCCCACTTTGTGCACCAAGGAAATTAATTACCTGTTCAGCGGATGCAAGATAATACACCTGGCTGCCGGTTAGATAAAGGTGATTTTTATTGTGGTGTCAACGAATATACGTGCAATGTAAATGACATAAATGTATTACATATACATGTAATTATATGTCTCTGATGTGTGTGATCACAGATTTCAATAGGTTGACAGTTATCAGTTACGGATAATTGAGTGATTACATATACCTATAATAAAAAAAAATGTCCTACTGAGAAGCTTACTGTACAGGTTAATGGTGTAAATTGGAAAAGGTACACATGCAATTTTGTAATAATTACCATGGGAAAATGTGTTGTTTGTTTCGGATACAACCTTCCAAGGAATATTTTACCCACATGTTTTAGGATAAGCATTTTCCAAATTGCAGTCGTAGGTTTAGTGGAATATGTCGAAAATAAAATAGCTTAAGATTATTTCCTTTTTTATTTTGTTTAAGAAAATTATTGCAACCCAGAAAGAGCATCGTTTTATTGCAGTCATGTAGAGATGTATTAACACGTGATTTCAAGTCTATGAAGGAATGCTCCTCCCATCATTTTTTCCCGCCACACCTATTGATTGGATTCTAATAGGTGTGTTGCTTTTGATACACGGGGCCACCCACCTGTCAATTAAGTCAATCACATCAGGCGTTCAAAGGAATGACAATTGACACTGAATACTTCCATTGTGCACGTCCGATTGTTGTTGAATGTCTATATTATCTGTCAAATGAACAATTGTGTGAACCCAAAAATAAAACTGGAACGTCACAATAACGAGGTCAAAATATGTTGCAAAACATTGTTTTTTTGGTTTTTAATGCATTGGAAATAAGTATTTTCTCACTGAAAGTTAGTGGTAAGCATATACTGCATGTGCGAGTCATACATGTAAATCGCAGTTACCCGCCCCTTTAAGGGAGGTAACACCACTTAATTCGCAATCAGCGAATTATTAAACCAATTCTGATGTCTGTTACATAATTATTTTGATTGGCTTGGGTCATAAACTTGTACCAAAGGTAAGCTTTGTGGATTTACCTGTGCCTATTCTGACAATAAAATTTTAAATTTAGAAATATATTAAATTCAAAATATATGTCATTTTTGAAAACCAGTTCTACTGCAGGCTGGGGCTTTTGTCCGGGTACTCCGCTTCCTCCCCCAATAAAAACTGGACGCCATGATACAGCTGAAAAATTGCTGAACGTGGGGTTTAACACCATCAAACAAACAAAACATTTCTGAAAAAGATTCGCCAATTAGGAAAGTGGTGATCACTAGCAAAATCACTGACTTAATTTTGCATCTAAATCAGTATCCAGTTATTAAGGTATTGGAGAAGACTTAACTATTATCCAAGGCCTTAATATGTTTATGTTAGGAACATGTATGATGCAAAACTTAGTGGAGAGCTACTTTTTATTGGATGAATCAATAACAGAGCATGTGCTGATTAATATTTCCAGACAATACTAACCTTGTGAAATTCAATATATTTGTTGAACAAATAAAAACTGGACCTTCAATCTGCAAAATAGAAAATTCAACATACTTGTTATTTAAATGTGGAATCCTTATGTGCACAATATGTTGAATGATTCTTAAAATCCAGTACAAACAATGAAGTTAAATGTTAGATAGGAGTTGCTGGAAGGTCACACTACTACCTTGACCCTAAATGTAGTAACTTGAATTTGTAATGCTAAATGTCCTCATGAAATGTGGCCTATTTGAGGAATCAATTGTAAAATCATATGTTTTGACATAATGCAGACCTACAAACTAACTATGAATCTGTATCAAAGCTGCACTGTGACTTAAATCCAAGTTAGCAACCAGAATTTTGAATGGACATGTCGTTGTGACTTGATGACCACATTATTTGTTTGTTTGAATACTGTTTAACATGCTGCCGCATTCAGTAATTTTCCAGCTATATCATGGCGTCCAGTTTTTATTGGGGAGGAAGCCAGAGTACCCGGAGCCATATTATTTGAAAATATGTCAATAAACAAAATAGTTATTAGCTGGACACCAATTTTCTTCAATTCTGCACTCTGACCTGAGATCTTCAATACTGCCAACCAAAATGTTGCAGGCAACAATTCATTGATTCTACATTGTATTATCATGTGCCAGGTAATTTGAAAATCCACCCTAGACCCAACACAAATGCAAGAAAAACACAATCAACTATATGCACCCTGGAATTTCGATCAGAGAGCATAACAATGGCTTTACATATTGAAACTCACATGAGCTGGTCCCATTCTACTAGCCTAATCTACAGAATAGTCTTTAAATTTTCACATCTTTAAACTTAATAAGAAAATGTACACCTAAAAAAAATTAAAATTAAAAGTCTGCTAGATTAAAATTTGCTTAACATAACAGGTTAGTTCTATGATACCTCTGTCTTCGCTAATCGTAAGATCTGTACACCTCTTCGAAGAACACAGCCTAAAACTCCTGATGGTAATGATTTATTTGACAGATCGATTCTTTTCCAAAGATGGTCATCACAGCTGAAAATTCAGATCAATAAAATCTTTTACTGAGCACAACTTGTGCTGATGTAAATACACAATGTACCTTATCTATTTATTAGTATTATAGTATAATATATATAATAAGAAATGGACTGGTGCAAATTGCAAAAACAATAATAAGACTGGTACAACTGATGAAGTCTGGATAAAAACACAAACACCTGCCACCCCCTTTCTAAGTTCACTCAAGGCCGGAAGTATGTGGATAGCCCCTTTAGAATTCTGCTAATGAGGAGATCCGATAATGTTATAACTGTGTTCCAAGTTTCATGAAGAGGTGAATTCACTTTCATAAGAAAAAGCCAGGGCTCACGCTGGGTCAAAATTATAGGGAGAAGTCACTTCTCTTTTGGGTGGCTGACAGGGAAAAGTGAGGATAGAACAAGGGAGAAGTGGGTGGACAACAGGGAGAAGTTGCATTAAATGTCGCGAAAGCGTCCTGTTTTCTTTGTTTTTTTTAAAAATAAGTGTTGGCATTTGCATTTTTATTGTTATATGGTTTTTTAGCAGTTTAATTTATTGAGGATAAAGTATTAAAGATTTTATTAACTATTCAGTGTACTTATTTAACACATTTTCATAAATGCATGTATTAAACATAACAATAAAAAAGAATAAACTGTCACAAAACTGTTCATTAAAATAAATGTTTCTTTGTCATTTGGTATGCAATTTGATTGAAAATGAAGTACTATCAGAAGTAGAAAATTAAATCATTGTGACACATAATATTTTATGTAAAATGGTAAAATTCACTATTAAAAGTACTTAAACATATTTAACTTAAATTTGTTTAAAGTAACTGCCAAAATACTTTTTTACTACGTTTCTGTCATTGCAACACTCATTTTATACCTATCAGCGTAGTACTGCAATCTCCAGTACCAAATTCATATCCGATCCGGAAAACATGTTTTTTTGCTCTGAACTGGTTTTCGGTCGGATTTTAAACCTATGCTTTATATACTTAATAAAAGTTATACGGATACCAGTTGACTTTTTGGCGCCTAAACATAATTAACATGACGCGATTTCAAAAATACGACGATTCTTACCAAAATGGGAATAAAATTTTAAAGCGACATTAGGTGATCCTCCAGAATGATAGGGCGACGTCACTTGGCTTTGGAAAATGATCGAGGGCGAAGTGGGACCACGACAAAGCGACTTCTTTGCCCGAGTTGCCCTCCAACACGAGCCCTGAAAGCTAAATGAAAATGTAAACCTATGTAGGGACAAATTAACTTTCGTTTGTGGGACATAAAATTAAAACCTCTTTCTTCTGTAGAACGAATACAAAAAAAGTGAGGGTACCAATTAAGTCCCATTACTCGTAATGTAGCAAAGAAGGAGTGAATCACTCCCCGCACCTTGATGTTAAAAAGAAGTTGCATATACAATCAGATGTGGTCGATCTTGATATCTTTCGACAGCATCACCATTTTTTTCATCCGTTTCGTGTTTTAAATTGATCATTATTGTTATGTGATGATAGTTATTGCCGTTTACTACATGAAAAACATTAAGAAACCCGAAACTGAATGCCATGTTGCATCTTGGGTAATACATGTGTAAATTACTAGATTCTATGGAATGGTTGTTATTGTATGCAATTTAGCAGGTTTATACAAGTAAAATTAATGTAATAAAATTAAGTCACATTATCCATATTCGATAAAATGATCAATATAGCATTTTCCATATGCATCTTTAAAAAGACATTTCTTCAATAAAGATAATTTCATGTTGGTTTTGCAATAGCTACAGCTTTAATAACGTAAAGAAGATGACTATTATGTTTGAATTTTGTATAAATAGACCGAAATTAGAATTTTTTATTTGCTACAGTATGAGCAATAAGACTGAATTCTGCCGTTAATACAAAAAATCTCAAAACTAACTTCTGATTATAACGGCAGTAAATTTCTGCCTATTTTTTCTGCTGAAAAATAAGGATTTTAAATTAATTTTTGTTGTCTTACAAACAAAAACAAAAATCAAGGATTTTACAGATGTAAAAAATGTAGTAGTCTTCTAAAATTTTTTTACTATACTTCCCACTGTACATGAACATTTTTGTATTTATTTTCAGAGAGAAGAATGAAATACAAACAGGTATCAATTCTTGGTTATCTGTATGTATTTGGAAATATGAAAAGAAAAAAACATTCTGCTGTTATAATATCAATGAAACATGAACTTACACAAGTCTACTCCACCGATGACAGACACGGGCACATTTGGCAAGAGTGAAACGTGGAAGCCATTTAAATATATTTAATATCACTTCATCTGATAATTCTGTGAAGTAATCTGAAAATTAAATCATAATTGATCAATCAATTAATATTACCTGATTGTTTCAATGGTAGAATTTTACACTACTACCTGGATCTTCTATAACTATAATAATTAATTATAATAATACAGTAGTCCCCTCTTATAAGACCACCCCATCTGAGTCATGAAAGTGGTCTTATAATGGGGGTGGTCTTTCTTGAGGGGATATACACACACTAACACAGGTTTATAGAGCTTGGTCGGTTGATTAGCAACAAGAACTGTGAAGTGATCAAGAATCACACATAATAAATATTTGTATTTTATTATTCAGTATAAATAAAAATAAAAAGAATTCATGCAGTTTTTATTTTAAAAATGTGTAATGATAATATAAGAATTCCAAGTCTTCTTATCAGTGAAAGTTTCTGTTCCTGTTTCATCTGCATTATCATTATTTTTATCACTTTTATTGTCTGCCCAGGTTCCACTTCGTAGTGTTAAGGTTCCGTTTAGTTTGGAAAAATCCAGGTTTCTCTCTGTTTCCAGTTTCCCAAGTTTTTGACATCGTTTGTTGTAAATTTTGATTTATGATTATGTTGGTACATTGTACTATTATCTCCTTGTTGAAAATTTCAGTCTTCTTGTAAGAAACCCGATTTCCGTAATGCCGAAATCAAACTGATCTACAATATCCTACTTGTTTTCCCCTTTATTCCAGCTTAAACATCTTTCTTTTACGCGATTTTGACATTTTGTTTACGGGTCGTTGAACTGTTACTGGACTGGTTTACGATAATAAAACCAAATCACGTTCCATTCGAGAATTCCAAAATAAACATCCGGTCAGTGAAAATGGTCGTTCGTGAGGGGAATCTACATTGTTGTGTCAAGAAAACATGGTCGCTGATCGCGTTTGAGGGGTGGTCGTTCGCGAGAGGTAATTTTACGTTAGAAACACTTAATGCATCAGGGTTTTGGCCGGATGAGGTGGGTGGTAGCTGGCGAGGGGATCGTATAAGAGGAGGACTACTGTATAACCATCTTAATAAAAAAAAACAACAGTCAAGGCTTTTCCTGTCTTTAGGGTTGAATTACTGCACCTTTCCTAATGAGGAAAATCATCCTATCTGTACCCATATTGGAAAGAAAATTCCCAATCAATGCGAGTCTTTTTAAAGATTGGTAAAATTCAGAATTATTTCACTTCTTTTCTAACCATGTGTTTCAGCCTCGAAAGAGCTTTATTGAACAAGGATTAGTTCTTTGAATTTATGTTTCAACTGAACAATTGCGTCCCACAACGGGACTTGTATTTACAGGGCAATTCAAAGCATTACAATAAAACTGATCATGATCATGAGAAAAAAATTTGCCTGGAAACACTTGAGTGTTCTCTCAAACAATAAGAACATTTGCCATTTGAATTTATATAACTTTAGCCCTGTGGGAAACTCAATTTATTCTGCTTCTTCTACCAGTCGTACTCCTACTTATAGTGCTACAGAAACCCAAGGCCAAGACCAAGCTTAGATGAAGATTCAATACAAGAGTTGTAAAACTGTACTATACTATGTTGCAGGGGCCTCGGTGGCCGAGTGGTCAAGGTAGTTCGTCTACTATTGATCACAAGGTCTGTCAACACTGAGATTGTGGGTTCGATTCTCACTGCAGGCAGGGTGTACTCGACTCCAATCTTAATTGACAAGGATTGCCAGTTTTCCTACCGCAGGTCGGAGGTTCTCTCCAGGTACTCTGGATTCCTCCCCCAATAAAAACTGGACGCCATGAAATAGCTGAAAAATTGCTGAAAGTGGCGTAAAAACACCATTCAAACAATTATACTATGTTGGCCATGAGACATTTGGACAAAATCTTGTTATACCAACTCATGCAATGTGTTCTTAGTGTCTCCAATTGATACCTGTTTTTATTAAATAATCATATCAATAAAAACAATAACTTTTTGGTCTTAAGTAGAGGTTCCAAAAAGGTTTGAGTAATTTTCATAGAAATAAAACATCAATAAAATTCAGCTGTAATGGCAATTCCCAAATGGGACAGGAAAAGCCATGACAGCTGTTAAATAATAAACACTTCACTCTAATCCAATTAAAAAAGAAATAACAAATGTAAAATGTTTAATTAATAATAAGGGTAGACAACTTACCAAACAAAAATTCACTGTTTACATCATCTGGTTGGCAGTATAGAGAATGTTTCTTGTTGTTTGGTGTTGACAATGGGGATATTAACTCGAGATCGTCTTGGGTCAAATCTGATGTGAAACTCTGATTCAGGTTTGGTTTCTGGCTAGGCAGTAAAACTCTTGGAGCCTAGAAATATTAGACTATGTCGCTTTAAGTTCAAACCATTTTGTAGATAACACAATGTTTACAAAGATTTACATTAAATCAATAAGCAAACAGTGATTTTTATATAATGCTTGTATATGGTAAATATAGTAGCATATGGCAGGTAGACATATCATTTACATCAAGAACTCATTCAACTCTAAACTGAACAACTTATCTTAAGCCATATTATCTTGAAAATATGAACTGAAAAAAAACTCAATAAATAAACGTAAAATTCTTTTACACATGTGTTTTTACTAAATCAGAGTTATATCTTCCATGGTGGGGCAGAGATCAAAAAGTGTGGATAGCAGTATCAGAACAGAGATGTTTGAAAAATGAATACATTTGGAGGTGTTAGTGAATCTTCTTTTTTTATCTACTTAGTTTGATTAAATTCATAACTACTTACTAAGGGAAGTACTATTTTATCCTTGTTGACTGTAACAGCTGGAGTCAACTCCAAAGCATAACAACTGTCACTACTTTCATCTGATAGATTCTCTACACCAAGTTCACTATAAAGTCGTTGTGTCTGATCCTGACTCACTGCCCATTTAATATTCACCCGTGCAAAGCTTTCATCCTCAGGTTTTCTTCTGCTAATGATAAAACAAATTGAAGTCTATACTCATGATCAGGGTCACTAAAAATTCTACCCAATATACATGTACAAATATAACACCTATTTCAATAGTCTACAGTTACATGTTGTGCAGAATATAAACATCTGGGGATAACATTAATAAATTGGTTTAAAGCAATACAGGACACCATCTACCTGTTTTCTTTCTGAAAATGTTGGTGATCACATTAATGATGAAATTTATATTAATATCTTTCATTATTTCTCTTCCAAAAAAATTACAAAAATTAAGGGAATTATAGGATAATAAATTGGGCGGAGTGAATATCCAAAATATGATCACGAGTGCTGCATAACGCATCTGATTAAACGAGTGCACAGAAATTGTTCCGCGCACAAGTTTAATCTTATGCTTTATGCGGCACGAGTGATCATATTTTGGATATTCACGATGCCCAATTGATTATCCTATTTATTATATAGATCAAAATTGTTTTCGTAAAATTTTAATGCTTAATGTTAAATTTTATGAACGGCGGATAAATATCTGTATAGTACAAAACCAACTGCAACTTTGGCGGGAAAAAACCCGAGAGTGAAAATAAACGATAATTTTACATGTGATTTACTGTGATTTCTGTCACTCATACAATTCGATATTTCATCTCTATCTATATAATAACATCTAATAAATAACAGCCACTGATGAACCCTGCTGAATGCTTTTTAACCTTCTTCAATACATGTATTAGCACAAGCAGGCAACAAGATCTGATGGATGATTTCATAGCAATATGCAAAGTTTTTTGAGGAAAAATAATGTTTATTTCTTGTTGCAGTCTGTATACTATAAATTATACAGGCAGAAAGTATGAAGATGTCACTTATCTTTATGAGGATAAAAGGGTAAAAACTACACCTGTTAAATTATTTGTTTTCTTGAATAAAATGGCTAAAAAGGCAAAATTTAATACATGAAATCTTTAAAGATTATTTTAAGATTAAAATATTTACTAATTTTTTGTGTTGATTCGGAATTTCAGATTTTTAATTGACAACTGTAATTATGTTTCATCATAAATATTACTGTTATATTACTGAGTAATACTTAGGCATTTTGAAATAAGCAACATATTAATTTTATATTTGTATAATTTTATTTTTTGTTGTTTTAGTAATGACTCGGACCCTGTTTTCTCTTGATCCAAGATAACAAAAAGCTGTTTAATAAGTGAGAAGTTGGAGAAAAATGGAAAGAGAAAATGATATGATTTAATATTGATTTTAGCATTTATTATATTATAATATTTATCAGAATGTTTGCCCGATGCTTCAATAATATGAAATAAATAGGTATCAGGTCACTACAGTACCTGGTCATTCGGTACTGAACCAATTGACCCATTTCCAGTTGTACATGATTTATCTCTCCTTTTACTTCCGGTTAAAAAAAACTATGGCTGTCATCACTAAAAGTTTGTGATATTGCAATAGATTTTGCATTGCATTTGTATTGTTTATCTATCCCAATCAAATTTTCATCTAATTAACCTCATTAGTAGATGTTACTATAGCCATAGGGAACAGGTGAGTTTAAAATACAACACAGATGTCACTGGTAAGCTTGTTTATTTAAGCTATAAAACAGCTGGGGTTCTACCTCCAATTAGCATCAAGTTAATAGGGTAATAAACATCGGCTAATTAATTTACGATCACTTTTACACAGCAGGCGGATTAAATAACCTTTCTTACTCATATATTAACACCTGTCATTCAACTGAAGCGTGATAATTTATCAAAGACAATTGTCCATTTCAAGTTTTGAAATGCGGCTGAATTTTCATTTTGATAGATTTATTTCCATAGGAAGTCAGCCATTTTCGTTTCTAAAGGGGTCTTATGTTGTATACAAATGTTGTCTTCTTTGGTGACGTTCAATGGTATTCAGATAAACAGCGAGACTTTTCCCACCTTAACTGCAGACGACATTACCCGAAGGATTTCAAATAGACAACAATGGAATTTTCCTAACGTACACTTCCGTTCAAAACAAGGTCAAAATTTAGTATGGAAAATCGCTGTATCAAAATGAAAATTCAGCCGCATTTCAGAACGTCGATTAACTGTGGAAAATAATTGTTGATTTCAAAAAGTGTAATATGAGATCTACAAAAGGACCATAAACAACAAACGCAGTAAGCAGTTTTTTATTTAGTCAGGCAAAACCCGTCGGAACGACACGGCAACGTCTACTATAATGTGATGATTTCAAGAAATTCAATTCTGTTATGATTAAATAAAATTTCAATAAATTAAGAAACACATTTGATCTAGAGCTTTACAGCTTGTGCCACCATATCAGACTTCAATAATAAAGGAAATATGCGCCACACCAGTAGCAGTAGCAATCATGTCACGTTCAACTTCAATCTTCATGAAGTCTCTTCTTTGCATTCATTGCAATCAAGAAACCAAAACACAAGCACACGTTATGAAAACAGACAATAATCAGACAAAATGATATGAGATACACATAAACAAACGATGGGGCAAAAAGCGGTAGCTCGAATAACAGAAAACAACCGAAAACAAGAGGAATAACCGAAAACAATACAAAAATGACCGAAAAACGCATTAACATTAATGTTTTTTGTTAAAAACTGTATGTTTAACGTAATAGAAACGCCATGCAAAAAGTTTTATGCAAAAATTTTAATGTATGACAAAGTTATAGCACTTTTTCCTTCATGCCATACAAATACGATAATGTACGTTTATTCAATATCACTACAAACACCAAAACCTTAATTCCCGCAGAAAACCTTAATCTCCGTGGGAAAACCTTAATTTTTTAAGGAATCCCTATAAAATTAAGTGTTGGTTTTTTAAATTAAGGTTGTCCCAGGGAAATTAAGGTTTTCCCTCGGAGATTAAGGTTTTCCCGCGGAGATTAAGGTTTTTTGTTGATTGGACCCCTGGGTCGGTTTTAAGCCCTCTGGCATTGTTGTTGATAACGATCATCAGTTACTCTGCAGATTTATGACAATAGTTATAAAGCTATATATTTATGTATAAAATTTATTCTTGTCCAAAATAAATATGTATACGAATATCCCAAAATAAAAATGCATGAACGTGAATGCATTTTCTATCAACTTTATTTCAGAAAAGACGTATATTTAAAAATTATTATTATACAAATTATTAAAATATAATTTTTAAGTAACCGTTAAGTTATTATTTTTCCATTTGAAGATCGGTAGGTAAGAAATATAGAACAATCAATACACGGACTGAACTTGTAATACACATCCGCCATACTGTTTGTTTACCTGTACAAAATGAAAGGAATAAAGGACGGATCAAATTATTTTTAATTATTTGTTTTTTTATTCACAGGTTTCTGGTAAGTTTTTGGTATTCATATTGTTGTTGAACAAAATCTAACATGTTGTTTGTTTTGCATTTTTAACCTTTCTTCGTTTTAGCTTTATATTTTTATTTTGACTTTTTATTATTACGTTGGGTTTCTAATGATTTGATTTTTTTTATTGTCGATTTTATTTGTTTAATTCAAATTATGTTAATTGTTAATAAAATTAAACGTGTTATTTGTTTTGCATTTATAACAAATTCTTAGTTTTTACTTTATAAATATTTATTTGTTGTTATATTGAAATTTGCTCAGAAATTTATTTTCAATACAAAGCATGTTTTCGCCGTTTTCTGTTATTTTCTATTCAGCTTCAAATTGTTTCAATTTACAATTTATAAGCAGTAATACACAAAATTTAAATCATCTTAAAAACACATTTATGCTGTTTTATTTTACATCGTTAGTTAAGAAGCTCCGGTTTGATATAATTAGATAGCTAATGCTGTAAGTATCGATCGTAATATAATATTGTTATATCTGTATAAAGTATAAAGAGATGTATATATATATTTATATTTTCTATTGTATTATCTGTTAGTGATTTAGACATTTTTATGGCTGCAGGTATTAAGAAATAACAAGGCAAAGTAATTTATATGTCCTCATAGAAAAGTAACTAATTTGGGCCTTATTCTCGATAAATCCTGTAGGCGAGAATGGGAATTATGAATTCATATTCTGTATCATTTGTACCCCTGCCCGCCAGTATGAAATTATACAAATTATTATCATGTTTTTTTTTCAGAAAAATGCAAGCCTAGGACTCCAACAGAGCACATCATTTTTTTGTGCAGTATTGTTCTGCGGAAGAAATATTGTGTACTTGGTCAATAATACAATATTGGACTATATGTCTTGTTAAATTGTGTATAAATTATTTATTTTGTAGTTATTTTTCCATTACATATATTATGTATTGTAGCACATCATTGGTGGATGGGGGCTGGAAAGGGGGAGGGGTGCGATTATGAATTGGCGTCCACAAGGCCCCGTGATAAAAAAGGGGTCTAGAATGCATCACCTCACCTTATAAGGTTATTAGATTTTTGTACCGATCGATCTATCATTCAATTCGGATTAGTCTCCGTTAACCGCGTATATATATACAAAAGGGTTTCAACAAAATCAGCTATATCGCTTACAAACAACGCAGCTAGCTTTACAATATGCAGTTTGAACAGCTTTACCGTAAATTTGATCCACGGTGCCATTTCAGCTATATGTTGAAAGATAATTTATATTGTACGTTTTACTACTAAGACATTATGTATTACGCCATCAGTTTCCGTGCATATATCTCTGGTTTTACGTATTCAAGAGCAATTCTAAATGTTGTTCTTTAAATCGTAAAATTAAGATGTATAAGATTTCTTTTTAAATGTTCGAATTCTTGCAACTGGAAAAACAAATTAACACATGTCGATCATATTACAATCTATCTATGGGTTGACAACCATTACAAACGATTTAGAGAGTGAACTCGATGTATACGTAAAATTATTTACGATCTTATTTGCAGAAATGTACTTTTGGCAGAGTCTGCCAACGATTTACAATTGGGTCTAAATTTCTTTCAAGAATACTGCGAAAAGTGGAAGCTAAAATTAAACATAGATAAGACTTAAGTTATGATATTCAGTAAAGGTGCAATCTCACGAAATTTTAAATTCACGTTCCAGGAAAGAGAATTAGAAATTGTAAGTGAATTTATATAACTCGGGGTTCAGTCTTTTCCAAAGAACGGGCTCTTTTAATAAAAATAAAAAATACCTCGTAGAGAAAGCCTTTATAGCAATGTATGAAATTCTAAATAAAGGCCGTCTGCATAATGTATCTATTAGTTGTCAATTAGATCTTTTCGACAAGATATGGAGCAGAAGTTTGGGGATTCCAAAACTGTGATATCTTAGAAATGTTGCGCTTGAAATATTGTAAGCTGCTATTAAATCTCGAGTCTAGCACTCCTAGTGTAAGGATATATGGAGAGTAAGGTAGATACCCACTTCACATACAAATTAAACTACCAGGTTCTTCTTATTGGTGTAAACTAATATGTGGTAAACAGTCAAAATTATCCAGCATGATATATAAGCTCTTAATATGTAAATCGAATGAAGTAAACGTATTTTCTTGGATTCAATTTGTAAAATAATATTCTCTGTAGATTTAGATTAGGTAATCATAAACTGCCAATAGAGCTTTGTCGTTGGAAAAATATAGAAAGAGAAAATAGACTTTGTCCGTTGTGTAATAAAAACGAAATCGGTGATGAATATCATTATATCTTACAATACCCGGTATTTTCTGAAATTTATTTCTAGAATGTATATTTATACACCGAACACAATTAAATTTCGTCAATTATTTAACAGTAAAACCCCGACCACATTACGAAAACTCAGCAGATCTGTAGATATTAACAACAAAAAGGTAAACTTACTTGACAAATCTGATACCGATAAGGTATTGAATTTTGTCTATTCTGTTTTTTTTTCTGTTTGTCGCTATTATTTGTAACAATAATTATTTGCGAGATATATATGGTATTGATTGTATAAGAAAGTAGATGGTGTTGCAATACCTATTAGTTTATTGTATAATGTACTTGTTTATTGTATATTGTATTTGTTTATTGTATTTGTATGACATTCAATCTCTCGCTCTGAAACCATTGTATTTATTGAATTTGGAGAATAAAGATAGAACTATCCATCTACATTGGACATATAATAAGCTTCTTTCTGACTGGTTGATTATTTTCTTTGCTCTATTGTATATGTAGTTATGTTCTCTAATTATAGGAAATGCTGACCACTAATTTTAGCAGAGGACTAAAATTAAATATCATAACTAATTATGACTATAAATATCTGTAGTGCGATTTTTACAATTAAGCCCTAGTACCAATTTTCAAATAAACATTTTTTATGCCCCCGCGACGACATGTCGGGGGGGGGGGGGGGAATTAAGTTTTACTCATGTCCGTCCGTCCGCACGAATTTCCGTCAAGCTTTTCTCAGAAACTGTACATGAGGACAATTTGAAATTTGGCAGGGTGGTTCAGTATCACAAGTTGTACGTCCTAAGCGACTTTCAGACCTGTCGGACAACTACTTCCTTTTTGGGACTTCATTTGTACGTAAATACGTCCGTCCGTATGTACGAATTTCCGTCAAGCCTTTCTCAGAAACTGTACATAAGAACAGTTTGAAATTTGGCAGGGTGGTTCAGTATCACAAGTTGTACGTCCTAATCAACTTTCAGATATGTCGGAAAACTACTTCCTGTTTGGGACTTCATTTAGCGGGGGCATCTGTGTCCCATGGACACATTCTTCGATTTTTATAGAGTTAACTTGTAAAAACGAACAATATTGAGAAAATACTACCGACAGTATATAAAACAGCTTTGTCAGAATTTAACTATGGATCGGTACATGTGTTATTGTTCCTCCTGTTATAATGGATTGATTGATTGATTGTTGTTTAACGTCCAGCAAGCAATATTTCATCTATATTCAGGACATGAACAATGGAAAATCTGTTACTAAGCGCACTTTGATGCAACATGCGTAACAGATGATTAAAGATGGCTGTAAGGCAGAAACTAACCCGTGGTTGTAGCTTTGTATAGAAGTAAAGAAGAGACCATCTCAGTAAGTTTATTGCATAATCTTAGAGTAAACATTTCAAATTATGAACATATAAAAATATAGATTTAGAAAAATAACAACAAAATTTAACAACAGTAATTGTTTCGTGAACTTAACGAACATAACAAGGATTACATTTTAAGCTAAAAAGACAAATCGTCCTCTCCTGTGATAGGATGGTGGATCTAACTTTGCATAATTTTTTCTGGATAAACTGTACTAATGTCTTCAACTAAAGGTCATAATAAAGCAATTAAAATACTTAAAAACACGAACATAATTATATATAAGAAATAAAAAATAAAATTGAAAAAATTGAAAAAAAAATGTAAAAGCAAAAAACGAAGAAATGTTAAATTAAAAATTTGGAAATTTTTGTCAAATTAATGTAAAGAATATTCTAATTAGTCGATTATTCTTTGATTTTCCGATGATATTCGACGGAAGGGCATAAGAGCTGCACCCGACTATAGGATTTCATTTAAGTTAATGGACGCATGTATTAATTTTTGTCTCAAGGGTTGAAATAATTATAAATAAACTAGTATCGATTAAAAAACACTGCTAATTTCAGTTCAAGAAAAACAAAAAAATTCATAAATTTACACAGCTGTAATACCAATTAAAATTATAAATTGAAACAATTTAAAGCTGAATAGAAAATAACAGAAAACGGCGAAAACGTGCTTTGTATTGAAAATAAATTTCTGAGCAAATTAAAATATAACAAAAAATAAATGTTTATAAAGTAAAAACTAAGAATTTGTTATGAAAGCAAAACAAATAACACGTTTAATTTTATTAACAATTAACATAATTTGAATTAAATAAAATCGACAATAAAAAAATCTAATCATTAGAAACCCAACGTAATAATAACAACCCAATAAAAATTTAAAGATAAAACGAAGAAAGGTTAAAAATGAAAAATAAACAACATGTTAGATTTTGTTCAACAACAATATGAATACCAAAAACTTACCAGAAACCTGCGAATAAAAAAACAAATATATATATAAATAATTTGATCCGTCCTTTATTCCTTTCATTTTGTACAGGTAAACAAACAGTATGGCGGATGTGTATTACAAGTTCGGACCGTGTATTGATTGTTCTATATTTCTTACCTACCGATCTTCAAATGGAAAAATAATAACTTAACGGTTACTTAAAAATTATATTTTAATAATTTGTATAATAATAATTTTTAAATATACGTCTTTTCTGAAATAAAGTTGATAGAAAATGCATTCACGTTCATGCATTTTAATTTTGGGATATTCGTATACATATTTATTTTGGACAAGAATAAATTTTATACATAAATATATAACTTTATAACTATTGTCATAAATCTGCAGAGTAACTGATGATCGTTATCAACAACAATGCCAGAGGGCTTAAAACCGACCCAGGGGTCCAATCAACAAAAAACCTTAATCTCCGCGGGAAAACCTTAATCTCCGAGGGAAAACCTTAATTTCCCTGGGACAACCTTAATTTAAAAAACCAACACTTAATTTTATAGGGATTCCTTAAAAAATTAAGGATTTCCCACGGAGATTAAGGTTTTCTGCGGGAATTAAGGTTTTGGTGTTTGTAGTGTATAGCGACTGAATATCACGTGATTCGATCAAAGTACTGCAAATGCTGTAATTAGGCGTGAAATATTGGCTGCATGGTGATAATTGATAATTATGACTTAAAACATGTTAAATTTTACATTATGACTATTGACTTGATTGCAGATATCAGTTAACAATTGTTGAATCATTCTGGTCTTTCTTGTAAAATAATTGAATAGTGTTTTAAATATTGCTGGAGTATTTTTTCTGTACCAATGTAACTTTGGCTTTATGAGAATAAAGATATAATAATAAAAGAATAGAATAAATAATGTATCAAACGTAATATTTTGTTTTATTTTGTCCATTTACTTTTGTTCCTTAATTAAACATACATGTTAAGGTACATTCATACAACATATATAAATCAGGATGGCATTACAGATGGACAGCATAACAATACATGCATTTTAGAGAAGAAGTGTCTTTATTTAAAGTCTGTTCAAATAGTTGACAAACCAACTGAGACCTTAATTGAAAAGGTGTGAAAGGTGCGATATCAACGCTTGTCATAATATATATAAATAATGTATTTCGCGGACTACGACAGATATGCCCGAGCCTCGTGCAGGATATCTTAGGAGTTATAAAGTTTTTTAATAATAATTTAAAAAATAACTCTGGGTTACCATTTTATTTTAAATGATTAATTAAAATCTTTCAATCAATAAATTTTATTTAAATGATTAAAAAAATTTTATTCATTGAAATTCTACTTTTCATTTCAGTCATCAATCATAAAGCGGATCACAGCATTTGCAGTACTTTGATCGAATCACGTGATATTCAGTCGCCATATTGAACAAACGTATATTATCATATTTGTATGGCATGAAGGAAAAAGTGCTATAACTTTGTCATACATTAATATTTTTGCATAGCGTTTATTTTTCGTTAAACATACAGTTTTGAACAAAAAACATTAATGTTAATGCGTTTTTCGGTCATTTTTTAATTGTTTTCGGTTATTCCTCTTGTTTTCGGTTGTTTTCTGTTATTCGTGGTACCCGTCAAAAAGACCCAGTCAGTGCGAACAGGATTCGGGCGAAACGACTCTGTGTGTTAATGTGTCACGAATTTTTGTGCTGTTTACATAAGATATTTATTGTCTTTTCATATTGTACCTATTTTTTGTCTTTTTGTTTTGTTTTGAGTTCTCATCTGAGAATTTTTTTGACTGTTTTGCCTTTCCCATCTTGAAGTTACCGCCAACCATTGACCGGGAAAACCTCCGAAGAGAAGTACTGAAATCCCGTATAGTTAGATTTTTTTTTTTAAAAGCTGTATGCAGTCCTCTGAAGTAACTATACTAGTTATTTGCTAGTGAGAACAAAACTTACATCGATTTATTGTATTATGATAAACCTTACAACAGAACTTAAAGTTTTGAACAAAAAATTGCAATATTAATGTAGTGTCCGAATAGAAATGGGGTTCGAAAAAGGAGAGTATGTTATAATTTAGTGAGACCGTTTTTCAAAGAAAGGGGAATAACAACTGAAAAACATTTAGCACGTTTTTAAAAATCTGATTGATAAACTATACCTATTAAGATCAAAATAACAACAAAGGTAAGTAAAACTGTTTCCACGAATATAAGTATTTTTTATGATATATTGAAAAAAACCCTGAAACTCGCATCAACAAAATCGGACTCATCTTTACCATATTTCTTTATTTTATTGATTTCAAGGTTATGCAGGTGACGAGAAAAGTTGCTTATTTCATACCTATTATAAAGTCTTATAACTCGGAACACCATATTTTTTGTCATTGTGTGCAGACTGAATAAGATTTCTTAATGATTAAAATTAAAAATGCACCTAGCAAGTAAAATGATGTAAACTTATATAATTTAACCTTGCATATATATGCTTGCATAGACATGTCACTTTATTTTCCACAGTTATTTAACATTTTGAAATGTGGCATAGTTTTCAATGTGATAGAGCAATTTTCTATAGTAAAGTTTGACCTAAATTACAACGGATGTGTATGTTTGGAAGATTCCATTGTCGTCTGTTCGAAATCCTTCGGGTAATATCGTCTGCAGTTAAGTTGGGAAAATCCTCGCGGTTTGTCAGAATACCACTAAACCTTACGAAAGCAGATGATCTTTTTGAAAACAACGCGAGGTCCCTGTAGAAACTCAAATGGCTGACTTCCTATGTAAAATTCCCGTAGCAAATGTCAAGGACGATTTTGAACTTGTCAACAACAAAGGCATAATATAAAATATGGACATGTTATCATGTAGAAATGTTTTAAATTAGATTTTAACAATACAAAGGTACAATATAGAATAATAAAAAAATGAAAGCAAAACACCTAGCGCAGCGGGGTGTAACATTTAGTTTAATTAAATTTGGGGCCTCGGTGGCCTAGTGGTTAAGCAGGGACTGCGCTGGGCTTCGCCAATGTAGCCAATTGCGATTTTGTTTTCTATTTGGCGACAAAATATTGCGTCTGGCGATTTTTTTGGCGCCAAGGTTTTATAATGTTAAACGATGCATGCATGTTTTAAATTTATCGGTAATCGGCGATTGCATCATTAAAGATCCTTTGTCAGCTTCTATGGTCGTAAATACACGTGTATTGTGTAGTATCCAGTGACATGTGTGTTATTTGGAGTTATTAAACGGAAATCGGCAATAAATGAATCAACAAAGTTGTCTGATGAAAAGCAGCTTTACCTGCATCACATTTGAGTAGACGTGTAATAAAACAATTGATGTTGTTAATTAATTTATAAAAATAACAAAACAAACATATTTTTGTAGTAATATTTTTTTTATAATGTAATTAATAAAATACAGGTATGAAAACTGACGTCGGTGTTGAGTGATTTCCGGACCGGATGTCCGTCTTAATTTCGTAATTAAAAAACTACATGCGTGTATTTCCGGTTTTATGTTCATTCACGGGAATAGATGTTTCTAATAAATTACTGTAAAATTTTGGTTTTCTGCCAACAAGTAATCACTCACACATCTTTTCATGATTAAAATACAATTAGTGTACGGGCTGCTTGAGACCAAACTTTTGAAAAATTGAATTAAGAGTCCAGCAAACTTGGATTTCGTCCGACGTTACAGAATAATGTGTCACACATGTTAAACAATTTCGCCATGTCATATAGTGATCTAGTGATTTGTAATATGGCGACACTTTTACAAAACTGGCGACGGAAAATTGCAGTTGGCGATTTTTTTGGCGCCAGCTTTTTAGAAGCCAGAGCAGCCCCTGGTTAAGGTAGTTCATCTACAGTCAACCCTCTTTACAACAACTACTAAGTATGTTAGTTTCCTGCCAAAATTGAGGTTAAACTGAATTTGCTGTTATAATGAATTTTTATTTTTGTACTTTTGTTATCTCCCTGTTTTAGTATTTTTCAGGGCAAGATGATTTTTAAGAAAAATAATAATAAAATGCTTGTTTTATTGGGCAATATTTTATTAAAAAACCATTATTTTTTAATCTTTTTTTTTGAAACAAAAAAGACAATTTTAAATTATGATTATTTACACTCCATTGCAGGGTTCACCACACTCTAAAAAAGTATGGAGAATCGACTTCTCCCTGGCAGCCAAACAGGGAGAAGTCAGGCCCTGATAGGGAGACACTAGGGAGAAGTCGGGGTAGTCCGAGAATCCTCTGCCGTCCAACGCTTTTTTTTTGCGTGGGACGTCAGAGAGCTCTCCGTTAGCAAAACAGCGGATTTTGTGACATCGGTCTGGGTCGGCACATTTCATCGTGTCAGATTTAATAAAACATTTTCATCCAGTTAATCTATATATAATACGCTTCTTGATGATTATATTCCTAGAGAAAAATATCTAAAGAAGCGAATTATATATAGATTAACTGGATGAAAATGTTTTATTAAATCTGACACAATGAAATGTGCCGACCCAGACCGATGTCGCAAAATCCGCTGTTTTGCTAATGGAGAGCTCTCCGACGTCCCACGCAAAAAAAAAAAGAAACAAAAAACGTTGGACGGCAGAGGATTCTCGGACTAAAGTCAGGGGTACCGTACAAATAATTAATTTCGCAGTATTTGCATACATTTTTTTATTATTTACATCAATGTCCAGGATTATTTGTCTTGTGTTTTTTAACCATAACACATTTAGATTCATTTTTTTTCTTTCTTTTTCACTATGATTCATGGTATGCAATATCAAACAGCACATAACCTTTATCATTAATCAACGAAAAAAACACCAGATATAGGGCTATTTTTTCTATCTACTTCAGTATTTGTAGCCATACAAGTTTTAACATCTTTATTCTTTAAAGTGCAGCTCATATATTTATCAAAGACTTCGACTTCGCTTTTGAGGCGCCTTAGGGCGACTGATGCCCACTTCGCCCAGTATGGTGAGCCCTGCATTATACAGATTATGCTATTTCTGATGTGCCATTTCAATATTAACACACTTAATAGGCCAATAATTTATGAAATATTTGAAGATTTAAATACATAGTACTAAAAAGCCTTGTAGGCCTTTATATATCCCTGGCATGGATTTGTTTTGTAACGGAAATGTCACGCAAGGTTAATTACACAATAGCAAATGGTGTTCACCTGTGCAATCAACCATTAGAAAAATCAATTCTCTATTTTAAAAGTTGGCCTGTTTTGGTGGAGTTTTTTTGCCTGAGAAATAAAAATTGCTTACCGCATGTGGTCGAGCTTATACTCCTTTTGTAGATCAGAAAAAATTTTATTTTGAAATCAACAATTATTTCCGTAAAATAGCATTATGAAATGCAATGGTTTTTTTTATTAAGATAGGGCAATTTCACAGTAAATCTCAGTGATACTTGTAGGATTTTTTTATTGTGAGTCCTGGACTCATCACTTTTGAAAGTGGCGAGTCCCAAAAAATTTCATGAGTCCCACATATTGCAGATGAGTCCGGCTAAGTGCTTGCATACAACCATTTTCTTTGGTGATGGACCCATTAAATGTCTTTTAATAAAAAAATATAATATGGCTTGCAGAATGTTTATCCCATGCTATTTTATATTAGTAGTAGCTGAGTTTGGAAGTCTTTTGGAGTATGATTAACTGCACTCATTACTTGAAACATGCTGATGTTTGCCCATTAAAGAGAGACTTTTGTCTTACCTGGATGCAGATGCTGACATTAATATTTCTTCCAAACAACTCATTACCCACCCACCCCCTGTTTTTTTCAGATCCTAGACTATAGAAGATTATCTTACAGATACAAAAATTAAAAGTTTATTTGATAACTAATTAATGTTCATATTGAAGATATATTTGTACCGGTCAAGAATTCTTACTTTAAAAAAAATGGTAAGGAGTGCAACTGCAATGCAAGGTTCCAGCGGTGTATTAAACTTTGAAACAAGTGTATTATCAACGCTTAATTTTAACCATAAAGAGTGTCCATCAACACTGCACATTTATTGTTTAATAAACATCTTAAAGCATATTTGCCCCCCTATTGATTGCTACCTGCTGAGAATCAGATGAAACGGGTAATTATCGATCACCATTTGTAAGCATATGTAATCATGCATCGGAGACGTAATTGACATGACGGAAATTCTTACACATCTGACAACTGACACGGACGCGTACTGGGACGTGTTAGATGTTGAAAAGGCGCGTTCAGAACTGAAAAGACATGTACAATATGCTTCTAGACATGTTGCGAGGATCCCTGAGTCTGTCATGTTTTGTTTTATAAAGGGATCTAATATTGTTTACAAATGTTTGTCTGCTTTCATGACGTACACAGGGCTCGCATTGGAGGGCGACTAGGGTGAAGAAGTTGCCTTATGGTGTTCCCACTTCATACTTGATCATCTTCAAAAGCGAAGTGAAGTCGCCCTTTCATTTTTTACAATTGCCTTATGTCGCCTTTCAAATAATTTTTATTCCCATTTTAGTAAGAAAATCTTTTTTGAAACAAGGTCATGTTTATTATGTTTTATGCACCACAGTGTAAGCTTGTACCCGTTTAACTTTAATTTGGCATACTAGTATAAAGTGTAGCTTGAAGAAAATATGACTGGCAACCAGTTAAGAGCAAAAGAACTTTTGAAAATTTGGATGCCGGAGATTGTAAATGCGATGTTGATAGTGTTGAAATGAGTATTGCAATGATAGAAACACAATTTAAAAAAATAGTATTTTGGCAGTAGCTTTAAAACAATTTAAGTGTTAAATAAGATTAAATACCTGTAATGTTAAATATTACATTAACTACATAAAACATTATGTCCTGTACATACTGGCACAAAAGTCGGTTGGTGAGTTTTGGTTTGTGAAGTGTCGGTTTTTTCATTGACCCTCATATAAGTCGGTCGTATTTTGTGGAAAATGTGTGCATGTCATTTTCTCTTAAGTAACCCACTTCAGAACTAGCTGGTAGCTTGGCTTTTTCATATTTCCACCGACTGTGTATTCTTTTTCACCGCTTACTAGTATCATCCACTGAGTCCACTGTTCCCTCATCTTTACTTTAAACGGTTTGTTAAGACTGACGTCCAGGGGTTGAAGAAGCCAAGTGCAGCCTCCTGGAAAAACAGCTTGGTGGGTGTGCTTGTGTCTTAAATTCTGCTTAACCGAGTCGACGAGGTGGCCACGAAACATGTCCCACACCAGCAGGCTCTTCATCTGTATAAGGGCTCCTGGTCTTTTCGCCCATATGTCATTGATCCAACAGTTGGTTAAACGCTTGTCCATCCAGCCTTTTTCGTGGACCTCTACTAGAACTCCACTAGGCATCGTTTCCTTGGGTAGTGTTTTTCGTTTAAAGATTAACATGGGTTTAAGTTTAGTCCCGTCAGCAAGGCAGGCCAACACAACTGTAAAATGTGATTTTTCTGCTCCGCATGTCTTCACAGTCACTGTCTTTTATCCAATGGCATTAACCGTTCTGTTTGAAGGCAGGTCGAACGACATCACAGTTTCGTCCATATTTCCAATTGCAGATAAGGGATATTTGTGGCGCTTTCGTTCAGTAAGAACAAACGAATGGAAACTGTCAACTTTAATATTAATGTCTTTTGGCAACTTCTGGGCTATGTGTGTTCTTTTTCTTAGCGCTAGCCCATATCTACTCATAAAACCGGTACACCATCCTGCCAAAGCTTTGAATTCTGGTGGTGCTTGGTACTCTGCTTGAGAAGCTAATGTAAAGGGTTGTAGCCTGATTGATGATCTGGTTACGACAAACCCTTGTGCACGCAGATCAAGTACCCAAGTATTTAATGCTACTTCGAGTTCAGCTAGGGGTGATACTATTTGCCGCATACGTTTATTACTTTTGTGTACAGTCTGGAGTTTTGATTTTTTACCCCTACAGTGTCGAATAAGTTTTTCGTTAATATCAAATTCTCTTTCGGCAGCAGCATTTGAATGGGATTCCGCAAATGATACAACTCTCAACTTAAAGTCGGCATCATAAGAGTTTCTGTTTCGTTTTGACATCTTTGTAAACAGAAAACAAGCGAATGATGATAATAAATTTTCACCCTCAATATATACAACAGTGTGACAACTGTTCATATATTTTTTTTTTAACTTTATTTTTTTGCTTTTCAACAATGCATACATGAATTCACATATTGATATCACAATTGTATCTACATGCAATTATACTAGAAAATGTTATACATGTGTAGTAGCTTTAAAAAAAAGAACTGTTGTTGAATTTTTTTAATAGGGTTTAAAATAAGAGTAAATTTAGAAGAAGTGAAACAACCGGAAGTAGTCTTATTCTTTGAAGTGAAGTTTTGCCATTCCTGCTTACATAAATATACAAAAATATAAAAAAGTTATCAATAATAAATACAATTTGTTCATTCATCATATATGTATACATAATGAAGTTTAATTGAGTATAATATGAAAAATATTCCATAGCCTGTTGAGTGATATTTTTGTTTTTGAACAAACATCATCTTTTCAATTACAGTTGTAAGTACATGTTTTTGATTTTTTCTTTTAATGATTGCAGACTTAATGTACCTTTACAACATCTAGTATTATATATGTACATGTACTGTTTTATATTGAGCAGTATAATATTTTCAGCATTTCCATAATAAATATTATTTATATTACCAAACAGAAAGTTTGGCAGCTGAATGATATACTTATACTATTCGAGAGAAACCAATTTTCAGTATCTGTAATAAATGATTGTACATTTTCACACTGCCAAAATAAGTGTTCAATAGTTTCAATATTAGTTTTGCAAAAAGTACAGCTTGAATCAATAGTTTTTTTTATTTTACAAATGAATTTATTTGTTGCAATTATTCTGTGATTGATTCTATACTGTAGCCACTGTAATTTTGTGTTCTTGGTGACCATAAAAGATAACTTGAAAAATTTATTCCAGTTTTGTTCATTCATATTTAAGATGTCACACCATTTAATTTTTCCATTTGGAATACTCAAATTTCTGTTGAGAACTAAGTACATATTTTTAGAACCTTTTTTGTTTTAAAAAAACACTTGAATATTTGACGGGATAAATGGAGTGTTCAATTTATGATTTCCTTTTGTAAACATTTTTGCTGCTTGTGTTAGAGCTGCAATTATACTATTATACTTCATCACATTTATAGCTATTTGAAACTTTTGTTGAATCTCTTCCAAAGAGTAAAAAGATCCATCTGTATTCATTAAATCATTTATATATCTGATTCCTGTGTTACACCAGTCTTTGTAAAAAACTGGCATGTTCCCTATTTGAACTTTCTCAGTCAACTGTTCATATTTGTTATTCTCAGCTTGGGCATTGAGTACATGTACAGCAGTGACACTTAATAAGATGACATGACTAGGGGTTAACTGTTACTATGACACTTAATCAAGTATAATAACGAGGCAATCAACATTTAATGCCCATTTGTAAATAATTATTGTTTTGATACCATTTATCTGTATACCTTTTAACTTTAATTTTAGCCAATGGCAAAATTGAATACCTTATTATGACCATTGATGTGTATGTTGTTATAGAAATGCGCTTTGGTAATTAGTCGTATCTACATGTAACAAATGACATAAATACACAAACACTGAAAGTTCAAAATGTATAAATGAATAAACAACACAAGTAAGTGAAAATCAGTACAAAATAGATCTTTCAAGTTATTTTATTTCTTTTATTAACAATATATATAACCTTCCTGTTATTGTCAATGGAAATTCAAAGTAGTTCATTGATTTCTGTCGATGTCCAATATGGAGACCTTACCTGACCGTACCAAATTTTTTTCCCAGCTGATCGATCTAGCATATAAGTCGGAACCCCTTTCAGGAAACATATTTTTACTCCCAATTTCCCGACTTATTTGCGAGTATATACGGTACATTAACCACATAAAATATTATGTGTCACTGATTTAATTTTCTACTTCTTGTTCTAATAGTACTTCATTTATAATACAATCAATTTGTGTACTAATGACAAAGAAATATTTATTTGATTCTTTTTTTATTAGCTCACCTGGACCGAAGGTCCATGTGAGCTATTGCTATCACTTGGCGTCCGTCGTCCGTCGTAAACTTTTTCAAAAATCTTCTCCTCTGAAACCACTGGGCCAATTTTTTTCAAACTTGGCCACAATCATCCTTAGGGTTCCTAGTTTCAAGTTTGTACCCAGGGTGTTGATCAACAGACAAATATGGCCGCTGTTACTAAAAATAGAACATGGGGGTCAACACAGGTTTTTGATCATTATCTAAAAAACTATAATAGCTATAGAGAAAACCGTTACTTCAAATTGATCAGCACATTAAGGTCTACAATAGTTGCTATTAGTGCGAAGTTGTGTATTGGCTTCTTGTAGGAGTTATTGCTCTTTTTTGACGATTTTTGACCAAATTTTTGGTATTTACAATATAACCTGAAAAATATACGAGGTAGAGTGAAACTGTAAATGGCAAAAATGATCAGCAATAAAAGCCCTACAATTCACTTGATTGGTCTGAAATTGTCAGATGACTCCTTATATGAGTTATTGCCCTTAAATGGTAATTTTTTATGAAATTTTCCGTTTTTGTCCTGTAACTTTAAAACTATAACAGCTAGAGTAAAACTGTAAATATCAAAAATGATCAACAATACAAGCCCTACAATTCACTGTATTAGTCTGAAATTGTCAGATGACTCCTTATAGGAGTTATTGCCCTTAAATGGCAATTTTTTATGAAATTTTCCGTTTTTGTCCTGTAACTTGAAAACTATAGCAGCTAGATTGAAACTGTAAATTGCACAAATGATCAGCAATAAAGACCCTACAATTCACTTGATTGGTCTGAAATTGTCAGATGACTCCTTATATGAGTTATTGCCCTTAAATGGTAATTTTTTATGAAATTTTCCGTTTTTGTCCTGTAACTTTAAAACTATAACAGCTAGAGTAAAACTGTAAATAGCAAAAATGATCAACAATACAAGCCCTACAATTCACTGTATTAGTCTGAAATTGTCAGATGACTCCTTATAGGAGTTATTGCCCTTAAATGGTAATTTTTTATGAAATTTTCCATTTTTGTCCTGTAACTTGAAAACTATAGCAGCTAGATTGAAACTGTAAATTGCACAAATGATCAGCAATAAAGACCCTACAATTCACTTGATTGGTCTGAAATTGTCAGACAACTCCTTAAATAAGTTATTGCCCATAAATGACAATTTTTTATGAAATTTTCCGTTTTTGTCCTGTAACTTAAAAACTGTAACAGCTAGAGTGAAACTGTTAATAGCAAAACTGATCAGCAATATAAGCCTTACAAATTACTTTTTAAGTCTGAAATTGCCAGATGACTCCTTATAGGAGTTATTGCCCTTAAATTGCAATTTTTTATGAAATTTTCCATTTTTGTCCTGTAACTTAAAAACTGTAACAGCTAGAGTGAAACTGTTAATAGCAAAAATGATCAGCAATACAAGCCCTACAAATTACTTTTAAGTCTGAAATTGTCAGATGACTCCTTATAGGAGTTATTGCCCTTAAATTGCAATTTTTTATGAAATTTTCCGTTTTTGTCCTGTAACTTAAAAACCATAACAGCTAGAGTGAAATAATAAATTGCAAAAATGATCAGCAAAAAAAGTCCTACAATTCATTTATTTGGTCTGAAATTGTCAGATGACTCCTTATAGGGGTTATTGCCCTTAAATGACAATTTTGTTATGAAATTTTCCATTTTTGTCCTGTAACTTGAAAACTATAGTAGCTAGATTAAAACTGTAAATTGCACAAATGATCAGCAATAGAAGCCCTACAAATGATTGCTTAGTCCAAAAATTGCAAGATGACTCTTTATAGGAGTTATTGCCCTTTCATTATGAATTTGGACATATGAACAGTTTTTTAATTATAAATTAGTCTATAACACACCTATTAGTAGAGTAAAACTGTAAATTTCTAAAGTACCCTAAAGGACAATGCCTAAAAACCATTTAATTTTCAGAAATTGTCGATGGCACCTTATAGGAGTTATTGTATTTAACAAATTTTTTGAAGAAATGTTTAGTTTTTGCACAGTAACTTAAAAGCTATAACAACTAGACTGAAACTGTTAATTTTAAAAATTTTAATATAGTTTAAGTCATTTGGATTCCAGGTGAGCGATTACAGGCTCCTGGGAGCCTCTAGTTGTTATATTTAATACATGTATTTAATAAAATGTTTTATATAAGTATACTAAATAGTTAATCAAACTCTTCACTGTCTTTTATACATTATCCTCAATAATTAAACTGCTTAAAAATTATAACAATAAAAATGCAAATGCCAACACTTTAAAAAAAGACAAAACAGGATGCTATCGCGACATTTGCAATTTCTCCATGTTGTCCACCCACTTTTCTCTGTTCTATCCTCACTTCTCCCTGTCAGCCCCCAAAAAGAGAAGTGACTTCACCCTAGAATTTTGACCTAGCGTGAGCCCTGGTACAATAGTATTTGGAAACACCATGAGACGTTTCCCGCGTCCACCGCAAATGTCAAAGTCTCCAAGGTTTTGTAAACATAAAATATACTGCACCTAAGTTACACTTCCGTTCTTATTTAGGTCAAAACTTACAATGGTGAATCACCCTATCAAATTTTTAAAAAAAGACTGCAATTTGTTGTTATAACGAATTATTTTATGCTTGCTTTGGTATGTTTGTTACAGACATACCCAGTCGGAATCCGAAACCAAATATTCTGAGATTGCAGGTTCGACGCCACACTGCGGGTAAGGTGCACTTGACTCCAATCTTAATTGACATGGATCACCAATTTTCCTACCAAAGGTTGAGGTTTTCTCCAGGTACTCTGTCTTCCTCCCGTAATAAAAACTGGATGCCATGATATACATGGAGCTGAAAAATTGCTAAAAATACTAAACTAATGTTCAATCCCTACAATTAAATTTAAATACTTACACCTGTTTCTTTTAAGCTCACCTGGCCAAAGGCCATGTGAGGTTATGCCATTATGTTGTCTGTCGTCCATTAAAAATGCATTCAACATTATCATAGGTGTAAGTAGGTAATTTTAAAATTTTTTTAAACAGATTCTCTTTCTTGTGTTTACATTGGATTCCTCATTTAATGAAAAAAAGGAACTTCTCAAAAATGTTTCCTATTTGTGATTTACCATTTAATAAAGAATTTTTCATTAGATTCATTGGCTTCCATAAAAGCCCATAACAAAATATTTAAAGTGCACATGTAATAGTAAATGTACCAACACTTACATGTAATTGTAAAAACAAAAAGCAAGTTGCTTTCGAGACACACTAGTATACTGCAACTTCTCCCTGTTGTCCACATGCACCCACTTCTCTCTTATCTATCCCACTGCTCATTGACAGCCTATAAGCTAAAGAAAGAAAAGTGACTTCTCCCTATATTTATGACATAATTTAAGCAGTCAGTGCTGTATTTCACTGAAAGTTAATTTGTGGTCATTTCAGCTGCTCTTTTGCCAGACCTCTATATTAAAAACTATTCACTTAATTGTAATATTATCACATGTTACTATCAGTACAATGTTATTTGTATTGGATTTTGTTGCACATGAGATAAATAATTGTTGAAGATTGATTTTGAATTAGAACTGAATTGTTTGCATGATAGATACACTATATGCAAATTACATGTTCTTTATAGGTTGAATGTGGAATGGGGACAGTTTATTCAGCCCATAAAACAACATCAAAAGATGGAGGTGTCATTCCAGCTGAATGTCCAATGCATCAGACACAACCTAAATCAAATGTAGACAGTCAGAGTTCAATGTCCTATCCCAGTGAATGTCCAATGCATCAGGAAAAAGCTAAAACAAATGTAGACAGTAGTAGTATAAAATCCAATCCCAGTCCGATGCATCAGGCCAAAATGAAATCAACAACAGATGTTAAGACTTATCCAAGTGAATGTCCAATGCACCAAGAAGGAAATGCTCAAACAGGGGCACCTGATGAAATAGATCCCAGGAATATGGTAACGTAAGATGCATATATTTAGTATCAATAAATCACATTGTATACAGTTATGTAAAATATTTAATTTTCATACTGTCTATCCATGTGTCCGGTCATCTGTTCACCCAAAAAGTAACATATCAGGCTATAATTTTATTATTTTTTTAGGAAGGCTTTTGATATTGATATGTGGTATGTGAGTAGATAATATGAAGCCAATGTGTCACATACTACAGATGATGAACTTTGACCTCACTGTCAGTGGGGCTCACATAGATGAATACCATCTCACTAATTAGTTTTTCTTAAAAGATAATCTGGTCAGCCTTGCTGAGTATTAAAGCCCATATAGAAATGAAACATTCTTGTGTACATTGTAACATGTACGATACATTTGTACATCGATCTTCACAGCTAATAATGGTTACATAATGAAACTTACATTTGTATCAACAAAAAATAACTTAGCACTTACAATGTGTTTGCAAGAGAATTAAACCAATATAGTCTTTACTGGCCAGTATGTAACTGGATATTTTAAATGTAGAAGTCAAGAATATTAAATCATTCTTAGCTTTGAAATAAAAAGATAACATTTAATTTTTTTTAATATGTCATCCTCACAAGTCAGGGTTTCTGTGTCTATATGTGTCTACAAAACCCTGACAAACTTACATAGGAAATTCCCGGGCTAGAAGTCACTAATTTGATTGGCTACATCATACCTTAATGTAGCCAATCAAAAGCTCGCTTTCATTCACGACTTGGTAAGGGGATATCCCGATGTCTGTTGTAAATAAACCAAACAGATGTGTTGCATAGACCATGTGAAAATCGGTGTATTTTGTACAGTATTGTTAATAGCTTGTTATTACCATGTTATTTATTACTTTTCGTTACGTTTTCTTCCCCCTCAAGAATGAGTAAGAATTACAACTGCCAAATACTTGCTTCTTTCTAGCAATTTCATTAGTTGATATTTTGAAGGTTTGGCGTCATATGAAATCATAGAAAGAACGCAGGAATTTCCCAGCAAAGTTTGTCTGGGTTTTGTGGACACATGTGGACACAGAAACCCTTACTTGTGAGGATGTTAATATGTATACAAGTTCAAATATACTGCTGGATCTTTGTTAAAAAATGGTTTGGAAAATGTAATGGGATGTTGTTAGATCTTTATGGAAACGATAACAAAATGGGGGAGCTAGTGAAAGATTCAATTTTAATTAGATTGAATCGGTCAGCCTATAATAAGAACTGCATTTGATAAAGCAGTTTTTCACCTGACATGTCAGACAGACCTTCAGAATCACAGGAGCAATAATATTGTTTTGTGCTATTCAAATAGAAATTGACTACTATAAAAATTCTTATTATAAAACCATGTATTAGGTACATGATTTCGCATTATAAATGTACTGTACTGATTTATTTGTAGATGCCTCCACCTAATCAACGACCTGCACCAGACCAGCCGTTTCCATTACCAACAGACAGAGTTATATCTAATATACCTAAAGCAGGAACAGATGAAAACTGGGTTTATCCTTCACAGCAAATGTTCTGGAATGCTATGTTAAGAAAAGGTGGGACTGATAAAACTATACATTTTCAACTTACTGTTTTTACTCACCAACCTATATTCAGTTTGACATAATCATGACTTTATCTTTGTTTTTTCACTTGGGTTTTCTCGGATTGTTTCTCCTTCATAATATTTGACTGTTAATCTGTCATAAATCTTTATGCCATAAATCTTCATGTATCCTGTTTTACTGGTACATGTATATTTGTTTGGAGTATGGTATCAACCAATTAAAGATGTGTAGATAATTTGCTGTTCCATGCACATGGTTAAAATTCATAACAAAAGATAACCCATTTTTAGCATGCTCATAGTAGTGTTTTGGCTGAAATTTCAAGAGACATTACAAGTTGTATTTCTTGCATTTTGTGTTTACGGATTCATTTCTTCAAGTGACACATTGGTGTGAGAAACAACCTTTTCTTATATGAGGAAAAATATCACTTGCTGCATCAGCCAGTTGCTTTGATTGATACTCGCCGTATCAAATCTAAGTCATATGTGGTGAGTTAGCAAGGGGACAATTCAATATACGCACTGATAAGGGAGAGTGAAAAAGGTGGTCCAATATTAGATTACTTATGTCTTGTCCCTCCACCTGGTTTTTCACCAATTAACTTTGTACAGTAGTAACAATATTTTGTTAACAAACATGATTGTTGTCATTAACTTCTCTGAAACTAATGGATCAATTAGAACCAAAGTTGAACTTAATTATTATTAGGGTGCCTATGTTCAAAATTTAAACTTTTAGCCCCATCCTCAAATCAAGATGACCACCATTACTATAAAAAAGAACAGGTAATAGAATGCATTACACTGTAATAGATATATGCCATAAACTTCTTTGTTATGTATTCAGTAAAAATAAAATTTGAGCTGACATCATCAAGATGTTAACACATACACATGACATGTACTAGTTTATGTAAAAAAAGTAAACTGATTTAAATATGCAAATTAAACTTATTTCGACAATCTGCTCTGAAACCACTGGCTGAAATGGAACCATGTTTGGAGTAGATATTTCTTTGACCTTCCAATGTAAAAATGTATCTGATGGTCACAATTATTGAAGTAGAACCAGTGGTTTTAGAAGTAGCCAGTGGAAATCAGCTGTTTATTGTTACTGTAGAGAAGGTACCTGCTACTTCAGTGAGAAAAAAATAATATACAGTGAAAAAATCTGAGTGATATTATTAAAACTCTTTTTTGTGGCAGTGCCACCTTGATGTAAAAAGCGTCTAATTAACTTAGCGTGTAAAATGTGTGCTTACTATAATCAACCAGGATGTAAAAAGTGTATCTACTTAATCTAAATTTATTTCAGTTCCTGATTTGTTGTTGTAAATAAATGAAGGAAAAACTGTCAACACTAATATGTTATTTATGCTTTCCTATCAGGATGCCTTATGCTGCTAAAATTACAACATAAATGACTATTTCCCATGATTTTTCAACATAGTCAGCTAAAATTTGAGATGTGGTCACAACGAAATATAGTTGAACACATAGAGTTTTTCTGAAAAGTTTATAATTTGCAGATTTTGCCAAATATACAACTTAGGTTCATATTAATATTGGACAAAATCAAATAGGTATTCTGTTATCTATATTGTACTATGCTATTTCAAACCAAGTTTGGCTTGCATAGCATTTGGATGGTCCCTTATCAAAATTGTATGTATCTTGTAGCCACTACTTAATGTAAGAAAATCGTGCAGCTTGATAGACAAGAACAAGAACAGTGTTCTTTATAAAAAATAAAACTCTTTGCCAGGTATGGAAATTAGTCTGGTTATTTATAAAAGGTTATTAGCAGAAAATGTGCCTAATTGGACATGGTTGACCTCATCAATTATAATCCCTTTCAACTGTAGTTGCAAAATTAGGCACCTGATGAGCAATCACACTAGCCTTGAGCCTTGTTCTAATGGGGATCCAATGTACTCATTGTGTATTTTTTTAAGGCATTAATTTTTGTTGGTTGCTCAAATGCAAATTGACCTAGATTCAATTTATATATTTAATTTATTTCTTTTAAGTTATATACAAGTTTGTTTAGAAAAGCAGTAATTTATTTTCAGGTTGGCGTTGGAAAGATGAAGAAATTGAAGCCAGGGACATGGATAATATTATAAAAATCCACAATGCAAACAATGAACAAGCTTGGAAGGAAGTGTTGAAGTGGGAAGCAATGCATGCACGGTATTTATATCCTAAACATAATATCACATTAAGGAAATGCATGTAAATCTTCATTTGCTCCTTGGCTGTTTTCACAAATCTGGAAGGGAAAACAATTTTGTTTTACCTGAAATTCAATCATCATCAGTGTGTACTTCCAAGTAATCCCTTAGAAGCAGTGTGGGCAGTATTCAAGTTGGAGTATATGGTGATGGGGGTGTCTGTCACAACAGGCAGTACCCATCTCTTATCCATAACCCCTCCACATCACTGCATGGAATTTTTAACTCATCTTTCATATAATTCTTGGCACATAGTGCCATTGTGCACTTAATATTGTTTATTTTAATTGGAGTGATATTCTTGGTTTCCTGTAGCAAAACATGGACTTTGATATACAGGTTCTGCCTATCTCTAATCCAGAACTCCACAATCACCTCTAGAACTCCACAATCACCTCTAAAACTCCACAATCACCTCTAAATGCCATTGAAACTTTAACAGAATCATTGTCACATAGTTGCATTGTGCACATATTGATAATACACACATATTTGATATTTTTATTGGAATTAGATTAATTAATATTTTTTTTGTAATACATGTACATGTGTTCTATAATTTATCCGGAATATTAATAGTTGTCAGTGTTGCCCACAATGCAAATATAATTTGTTTCTGATTAAAATTTCTGGGAACATACTGTGACGGTTCCCAGTGTTCAACCCACAGAGCAGCCCAGTGCGTCCCTGGGTGGCGGATAGCGGAGACCCTCTTGTTGGGGGGTTGTCAGGTCATAATACGGAAAGCCTGGCCGCGGACCATAGTGGGTAACGTGTTTGGAGAGTGCCATGCTTCTTGCACGATAAAGATCCCTTTTGTAGATTTTGAAAAAGAGTAGGCTCATTGTAGCCGCTACAAAACGCTAAATTCTCTGACCTTATCCAATACTCTATACTTTTCAAGTGGTAGTCAAAATTTTGTTCCCTGTGTCCCATCCCACCCCTTTTTCGATCGATGTTTTGTTTGTTAACTTGTTCCCGTCCTGAATATGGATGAAATACTGCTTGCTGGACGTAATCAATCAATCAATCAATGATTAAAACTTTTAAAAAATAGGATGACATATTGCTATTTATCCATTTATTAAGCATGATTTAAAACATATGCAAGCTTTAAGCAAGAATATCTTTAAACAATTTCGATAGACTTGTAAAATATTCATGGATGAATTTAAATAACAATATGGTCATTTTTGTTGCAGTGAATGTACTAATCCAAAACTGAAACGTTTTGGAGGAAAAGCTACAGAATACTCCCCCAGAGCAAAGATAAGGAACTGGATGGGGTAAGATGTTTAAAAAGTATCTGAACTAGTTTAGCTACAAATAAGTACATACATTATATAAGTGCAGGAAAATATATGTGGCTGGGATATTGAAAGGCGTAACTTTTTTTGCATCATCATCTTCTCATGCTTTTCACTTAAATGAAAAAATCAGTTTTCAAAGGCAAGGCAATTTTATTTGAAATATTTTTCAAAAGTCTTTCCCTCATTTTAAGTCCAATGTAACTGAAATAGTGCTCGCTCTTCATCCATCCCATCCCATCAAAAAATTCCAGACATACTTTACTGTAAAGTTTATAATGCTATAAGAAGAAGGAACGAGGACATGCATGTTCATATAAGTTTCAAATACTTGCATATACATTTTATAATTAAACTAAAGGGGGCAGTTAAAATTATGTACAAATTTTGTTAACTGACATTTAGAGCTATTTCATTATAACATACATGGTACCTATTGATGGCTCTTTGTACAATAATTGTTCATTGAACCTGCATAAAGAACCTAAAAAAATGCAATATTTGACATATTTCACTTAAATAAGGCAAAGAGAAGAAAATTATGATGAGAACATGATGGATAGATAGCCAGGCAAAAGGTGACTTACAGTTAGGTGATCTAAATGCAAATTGCTTCTTTTACCACTCTGGGGCCTCGGTGGACGAGTGGTCAAGGTAGTTCGTCTACTATTGATCACGTGGTCTGTCAACACGGAGATTGCGGGTTTGATTCTCACTGCAGGCAGGGTGTACTCGACTCCAATCTTAATTGACAAGGATTGCCAGTTTTCCTACCGCAGGTCGGGGGTTTTCTCCGGGTACTCCGGCTTCCTCCCCCAATAAAAACTGGACACCATGATATAGCTGAAAAATTGCTGAAAGTGGCGTTAAACACCATCAAACAAAAACAAACAAACATCTTTTACCACTCCATTTTTAAAGCACATTCCAGGATTCTAATTGGTAGGTGCTATGTATGGTTTGGTGGAACAGTCATAACTAAAAGAGCTTTATTACTTATAAATCATACTTTTAAAAAATTTAATAGACAGAACTTTCATGAATCTGATTACAGAATGTGTAAATACTTTAAAGAACATATGTAATAATTTTTAATTATGGAGTTGCTATGTCAGCACTTTAAAATAGGTATATGCTAATAGATATTCAATATATATGTACGTCTTTCTTATCCTAGTTGTAATTTATTTTAGGTATGAGTTACCCTTTGATCGTCATGACTGGATAGTTGATCGTTGTGGAAAAGATGTCAGATATATCATTGATTATTATGATGGGGGAAATGTTAACATGGAAAATTACGAGTTTTCACTGTTAGACGTGAGACCTGCCTTAGACTCTTTTGAAGCCTTTTGGGACAGAATGAAAGTAGCTGGACTTAGATGGCGCATTGACTTAAAAGAAAAATTAGGATTAGGCGCAAGTGAAACTGTTCAAATGCACCAGGAAGCAGAGAGTAAATAAACTCCAACTTCTGATTATTGAAATCTGTGATACCAAAGTTGGCGTTTTAAAACCATTAAATCAGTTAATACTCATGTGTTCATACAATTTGCTTGTTTTGACAATATTTTGTGTTGAATGAATATTCCTTATTTTACGAAATTCAACATCCTTATTTTATGAATTTCAGATCAAATTATTGGAGTTGTGGTTCAAGCTATATCAGTCATTTTCAATCATCTAATTTAACCCATATCGGCTTTTCAGTTTAAAACCTCTGTGTAGATGCTATATTATAGTGTTAGCAAAACTATAACGCAGATTCATATGCTATTTATTTGTATAGCATTCCATGTGTTATTCTTGGGGTTGTTACAGCTGACCAAATGAAACCTTTCCTCAGTATAAATTGGTTTTAGACAGGGTACATTGTATTAAATCCTTAATTGATTTTGATGTGGAAAAAATTAAACACTAAGATGAAAATATGTATGCTTATGCTTAATGGCGACGCTCATTGCAAGGGAAGGAATTTATACTACCGCTTCAAAGAAGAGAGGGTATACTTTACCCCTGTTCATCCCTCTTTCTGTCTGCAACATAATGTTTGTAACCATTTTCTCAGCAACTACTTATCACCACCACTTGAATATTATATGTGACCTGATATACTAAGTGGTTGTAGATCACAGGTTACTAGTTATTGTGACAATATGATGTCAATGACTTCAGAAAAAAAAAGTTATTTGACAGTATATGCATACAATAATTCACATATTCCTTTCTCACTAATACTATATATCTTCATGTCATTCATATTCCATATACTTCTCATATGAATTTTACGGGATACTATGACAGTTCTTATAGCCTTATCTTGCAGGCTGCCTAGTGCATCCCCATATGGCATGGGATACATGTACTGAAAGATATGGGAAGCCCTCTTCATAGGGGTGTCCAGATATAATACAGAAAGCCTAGCCCAGACCATAGTGGGTAGATTTTTTTCAGTGGCTGTCAACATGTTCTTCTCACTTGTTTATTCCTTTTTCCTTTAGTAGTTTGGTAACATGTTTTTTCCTGAATATAGCTAAAATATTGCATGCTACTTTGAAATATTAAGCAACTGTTCAGTCAGTTTATAAAAACATTTTTACATTTCATTATTAGCAAGGTTAGCCTCTATGGACTCAAATTTGTCCACAAATATAAACATGGTCATGAAAGACATGTATTTATACATGCATGTCAAACTTCCAATACATTTTCAAATACAAATTTCAATAAATATTCTGTAGAAATGTAGTGTAATTGGATTACAGAATATCTATTTTGTTGTCTGTCTCAATTATGTGACTGGTATTTGAAAACATTGAAAAATAGATTGCAAAATTTTGAAAGAGTTCTGCTATAAAAAAAATTCTTCTTCAAATGGTGCATATTTCATATAATATACAGGTACTAGTAGCTCAGCATTGCATAACAGCAGTGTAGCTCAATGTATTTTCACCAGCAGGAGTCAAGTTTTTTGGCATAGGAAAATTAATCAATGAATATTTTTTTCCTCATACAAATAATTAATGCTCCCATTGAATTAACAGCATAGCTATTGTATTAAAAAATGGGACCGGTCATCTTCTAAAAATTTAAATACCCTAACCAACACCAACTTATACTTGGGAAAGGTTTAATTTGGTCTGCTAAAACAGCTTTATCATCACTGGGTAATCAGTGCTTAAGAAAGACTGAATTCTTAACAGGAACCATACAATTGATATTAAACACAATAAAAATATGTAAACAATTCACCATTGTTGAACAGAACCCTTATTTAAGTCTTTAAAAAATCTCCAATAACGACTGAAACTGTTCTTGTTGTTTCTTTGAAAAGTTATGGAGTTTTGTGATTGTGCATGAGCATTTGTTCTGCTTGTGAAATGTGCATCTATTATTACCTGCAAAGCGCAAGATACAGGTAAGACAATTCTATATGGAAGGTGTGGTAAAACTCTTTTTATTTCAAGATGAAAGATGTACAATATTAAACAAAATGTGTTTTTATTAGATATTGATCTCTGGATTTTAGAAACTACTTACCAGGAATTTTGAACAAAAATAATAAACATACTTAAACATAATCACCCAATTTGTTTGTTGGTCTGAATGTGGTTAAACACTACTTTCAGCTATTTCTGGTGGAATCCCTCTTTTTTTGGAAGGAAAACTATTAATCCTGTCAATCCTTGAGCACACTTTGCCCTCATTAAGGCTCAAGAGTGAAACCTCGGTGCTGACCAGGGATCAACAGTAAATTGCTAACTGCCTTAAAAATGTTCCTCTTCTCCAACTTTGATTTTGAAACATACATGTATCCAACAAAACCTTTGAAAATAAGGGTTATTCTACTTGAATTTTTCTCAAAAGCCACATTAAGAAACAAGAAAAAGTTGTAAGCCAAAGTTATTACTAAATAATGTGTCTGTATTGGCCTTAAACATTGTTGTACAAATAATGTGTCTGTATTGGCCTTAAACATTGTTGTACAAATAATGTCTGTAATGGCCTTAAACATTGTTGTACAAATAATGTGTCTGTATTGGCCTTAAACATTGTTGTACAAATAATGTGTCTGTATTGGCCTTAAACATTGTTGTACAAATAATGTGTCTGTATTGGCCTTAAACATTGTTGTACAAATAAGGTGTCTGTATTGGCCTTGAACATTGTTGTACAAATAATGTGTCTGTATTGGCCTTAAATATTGTTGTACAAAATAATGTGTCTGTATTGGCCTTAAACATTGTTGTACAAATAAGGTGTCTGTATAGGCCTTAAACATTGTTGTACAAATAAGGTGTCTGTATTGGCCTTAAACATTGTTGTACAAATAATGTCTGTATAGGCCTTAAACATTGTTGTACAAATAAGGTGTCTGTATTGGCCTTAAACATTGTTGTACAAATAATGTCTGTATTGGCCTTAAACATTGTTGTACAAATAATGTGTCTGTATTGGCCTTAAACATTGTTGTACTAATAATGTGTCTGTATAGGCCTTAAACATTGCTGTACAAATAAGGTGTCTGTATTGGCCTTAAATATTGTTGTACAAATAAGGTGTCTGTATTGGCCTTAAACATTGCTGTACAAATAAGGTGTCTGTATTGGCCTTAAATATTGTTGTACAAATAAGGTGTGTGTATAGGCCTTAAACATTGTTGTACAAATAATGTGTCTGTATTGGCCTTAAACATTGTTGTACTAATAATGTGTCTGTATAGGCCTTAAACATTGTTGTACAAATAAGGTGTCTGTATAGGCCTTAAACATTGTTGTACAAATAAGGTGTCTGTATAGGCCTTAAACATTGTTGTACAAATAATGTGTCTGTATTGGCCTTAAACATTGTTGTACAAATAATGTGTCTGTATTGGCCTTAAACATTGTTGTACAAATAAGGTGTCTGTATTGGCCTTAAACATTGTTGTACAAATAAGGTGTCTGTATTGGCCTTAAACATTGTTGTACAAATAAGGTGTCTGTATTGGCCTTGAACATTGTTGTACAAATAATGTGTCTGTATTGGCCTTAAATATTGTTGTACAAATAAGGTGTCTGTATTGGCCTTAAACATTGTTGTACAAATAAGGTGTCTGTATAGGCCTTAAACATTGTTGTACAAATAAGGTGTCTGTATTGGCCTTAAACATTGTTGTACAAATAAGGTGTCTGTATTGGCCTTAAATATTGTTGTACAAATAAGGTGTGTGTATAGGCCTTAAACATTGTTGTACAAATAATGTCTGTATTGGCCTTAAACATTGTTGTACTAATAATGTGTCTGTATAGGCCTTAAACATTGTTGTACAAATAAGGTGTCTGTATAGGCCTTAAACATTGTTGTACAAATAAGGTGTCTGTATAGGCCTTAAACATTGTTGTACAAATAATGTGTCTGTATTGGCCTTAAACATTGTTGTACAAATAATGTGTCTGTATTGGCCTTAAACATTGTTGTACAAATAAGGTGTCTGTATTGGCCTTGAACATTGTTGTACAAATAATGTGTCTGTATTGGCCTTAAATATTGTTGTACAAAATAATGTCTCTGTATTGGCCTTAAACATTGTTGTACAAATAAGGTGTCTGTATTGGCCTTAAACATTGTTTTACAAATAAGGTGTCTGTATTGGCCTTAAACATTGTTGTACAAATAAGGTGTCTGTATAGGCCTTAAACATTGTTGTACAAATAAGGTGTCTGTATTGGCCTTAAATATTGTTGTACAAATAAGGTGTCTGTATTGGCCTTAAACATTGTTGTACAAATAATGTGTCTGTATTGGCCTTAAATATTGTTGTACAAAATAATGTGTCTGTATTGGCCTTAAACATTGTTGTACAAATAAGGTGTCTGTATTGGCCTTAAACATTGTTGTACAAATAAGGTGTCTGTATTGGCCTTAAACATTGTTGTACAAATAAGGTGTCTGTATAGGCCTTAAACATTGTTGTACAAATAAGGTGTCTGTATAGGCCTTAAACATTGTTGTACAAATAAGGTGTCTGTATTGGCCTTAAACATTGTTGTACAAATAAGGTGTCTGTATTGGCCTTAAACATTGTTGTACAAATAAGGTGTCTGTATTGGCCTTAAATATTGTTGTACAAATAAGGTGTCTGTATAGGCCTTAAACATTGTTGCACAAATAAGGTGTCTGTATAGGCCTTAAATATTGTTGTACAAATAAGGTGTCTGTATTGGCCTTAAATATTGTTGTACAAATAAGGTGTCTGTATTGGCCTTAAATATTGTTGTACAAATAAGGTGTCTGTATTGGCCTTAAACATTGTTGTACAAATAAGGTGTCTGTATTGGCCTTAAATATTGTTGTACAAAATAATAGATATATCAATAGTTATTGTAAACAATATATAAACAATGATGTGATCGTATTGTAAACAAGCCAATAGATAAACCATGGTTTGTATTGGGTTCCAGTTACTCACTTTCTGCTTTAGCGTTATTGGGTTTTTTTGGTCTGACTCTTTTTGTTTTGCATTGTACATATTTGTCTATATCCAGATTTGTAATTGTCACTTGACTTTCAGCACTTGTTGTTGGGTTGGTTTCCTTGCCAATTTTCATGATAAGCTAATGCATAAATAGGGTTGTGCTCATATCATAGTAAAAAGCAAAGGAATAAACACAGTTGTGTTGATATCAAAGTAAACAAATCCAATAAATAAACAAGGCAAGGTTGCTTTCATTATTGCTGCAGAACCATATCCGGTGTTTTATTTTGATAAGTTGAAATAAATTAAAATGTCTTGCTCTTTATTGTAAAACATACAAAATAAATAATTTTCAATATTACAAGTTATAAAAAATCTTATTACTGGTACAACTGTGAACAAAGTCTTGGTCTAGCCTGTATCGTGTCATTACTCCATCAGTTAAAGCTGAAAAATTGCTGAAAATGGCATTAAACACCATTAAAAAAATAACCCAATCAGATCATTTTAACACCAGATATGGTATTACTTTACCACGAAAATATTTTGTATTACAGATATTTTTAAGGAGAGTATATTCTTAAATTATAAAAACTGTACATAACTGGCTTTTGAATAACAAATATATAAATACCTGTGTCAAAATTTTAAAACTACAGAAAATACTGAATAAGAGCTGATATGCAAGATAGTAATAAAACAGTAAATACTATCTAAGGATAAATCCACACTGTAAGGAAACAAAAATCTTTTTACTAATGATTATCTTTGCATTTCTAGCAAACTCTAAAAATAGGGTATCTAATGGGACATTAAATGATACCCCGCCACGATATTCATCGATAGTTAAATATATTTGTAATACTAGTATACTATACTGTATATACTATACATCTACTATATGGTTACAGCAAACCAAATATTTGTTTACATTACACAGGGAAATTTTTGAACCCAAGATATTAATCAGAAGAAAATACACGGATGCATCCGATTAGATGTTGGGGTTCTAAAAAGAGCAAAATTTAAAAATAGAAACATAATTGATTGACAATCTTCTATATTTGCGGAACATTTATAAGAGCCGGGAAAATGGAGCTTTTTTTTAAAAATGGGGGAGGTCAGACAGTTTGTTAGTATTATTCAGTGCAGATTTTTTCACCCAAAATTTTCTGTCATTACTGCCGCACGACCTATATTTTTTTAATTGTTAATAATGTAGTCTAACATGTCAACTTACACAAGCAACTGCTTTCGGGGGTTTAATTTGAGAGGATTTTCACACATAAAATCTTAATTGCAGGTACCCCATATGGAAGATGCAATGTTAAATAGTTGGTTTATTGTAAACATATACTAGTATATAGAGACAGAAAGAAATGAGTTATCTTTCTTAGACCAGAAAATTTCATTATTGTCAAATTTGAAAATTTATAAAGTGGCAAAACTTCAATAATATTTTTCGGATCATCCTGAAAATTGAACTTGACCTGTATTTTATTGTACTGAACAGCTGTGCAAAATATCATTAAATTCCCTTGAGGCTTTTTCAAGTTATCATCTGGAAATCTTCAGCAGACGGACGGACAGACACTGAACAAATCTGAGGGTATAACATAATACCTCGCCACTTCATGTGGCGGGGTATAAAAATAGGTCATCTAATGGGACATAAAATGATACCGTACATACTCGCCCATGATGACCATAAAACAGTACCGTTAATAAAGTATGGAAAAATTACTGTATAAGTAATCAAAAGAAAACAATTTGTATGAAATAAACAATAAGAAGTGAATTTTAGCAACTATGTTTTTGGTTTGTTAGGAGACCACTGAATAGCAGGTTCTGTTGTATATCCATGTACACCTTAACTGAATTACAAATCAGCCTATAGGAACAACTAAGCATGACAACAGTCCATTTCACAAGATAATTTTTACCTTGATATTAGTCCTATCAAAATAATTTTAGAATTGGCTTAACTACAAATCAGATTGTGCTGAAAATTCACCTTGATCTTCATTTTACAGTACTTAAAAGATGTGTCCAATTTAAAAAAAAAATCTGTTTAATTTAAAGTTATCATTTGATAAAAAAAATATTTGACACTTATTTTTAAACTGCACTTACAGGAAAACTGCAAGTGAGATTGTTGTGAAAATTGAATCTTATATTCATTTTATAGTACTTAACAGCTGTGCAATGTTTTAACAAAATCTGTAGACATGTTTTCAAGTTTTTTAGAAACCACCAACTATCGACCAACGACAAAATTAGCCTAACTTGAAAACTATGAATTGGATTGTGCTGAAAATTGAACTTGATCTTCATTTAATAGTACTTTACAGCTGTGCAGAGTATAAACAAAATCTGTTGATGAGTTTTACGTCTGGAAACCATAGTGTTAGGGGTAAGGACACTCATATCCATAAAGAGGGTAGTACATAATACCTCACCAATTTGTTTAGTGGGGAAATTTTATAACAATTGGTATATTATGCAAATTATAATAAAACAATAATACTAACACATATATATCTTTGCATTATAAAGTTTGTCGTGAACAACAAGTATGATAACATTGCCTTTAAGTATATATACTATCACAAAACAATTGGTATATTAAGCATATGATTCTAATAAAACAACAATAATTACACATATATTTATATTTACAACTTTGCATAGTAAAGTTTGTTGGTTAACAACAAGTATAATAACACTGCATTTAAATATATATACTATCACAAAACAACAATTGGTATCTTATGAAAATGATTATTACAAAACTAATAATAACATATATTTGCATAGTAGTTTGTTGGTTAACAACACTACATTTAAGTTATTATCATAAAAATACAAACTATAAATACTATTAACAGTACACTTCAGGTTCTCTTCTGGATTGAAAACAATTATAATTCATCCTTGATATGATGCAACACTGTTTCATCAACCTCAGGTGCTTTTAGCTTTTCTACTTTTTTAAGTGGTACAGTTTGTTTTTTTCCCTTGATTAGAATATTAAATCTCTTTTGTTCAATTTCAATTATATCTTCCATGTTCATTATTGCTTTGTCACGAGATTTGTTATCTCCCTGTAACTGATGTCGGAACTGGTGATTGACAGTAAACAAAAACTGTAAAACATTAGGATAATTCATGGCTCCCATTAGGTTAGCTCGATACTCAATGGCACTAAAACTTATTTCTTCCATTGGACCAGAATCTGGTGTAACTAAAACATACAGTGATGGCATTTCTACAATTTCATCCTGTAGACCAATAGCTCTCATGTCTTCAACAGTTGGTATCACCATGCGGGCAAAGTTGAAGTATTTCTGGAAACGAATACCAAGAGCCTTCATAAAGGATGGGGACTCGTCTTCATCTGAAAAAAAAAGGATAAATAATGATTTAAGTGCCTTCACGTCCCAAAAGAATAAGTATCTTGCTTTTTTTCACCATAAGGAATGCATGTTTTTTTTTTTTTTTAACTAATAATATAGGTTCACCATCATACTTAAACAGATTTATTAGAAAAAGGTTGTCAAGGCTAATTTTTTAAATGACTTCGTCAGTTGCCAAAGTATAATTATATGCTGTGGTATTGGTCTATTGGTCATATAACATATGAACACATCAACTACCATATTCAACTAACAGAGAAATGTAATTTAAAATAAAAGACATTTGAATTTTTACAAAATTAAAATTTTATAGTTATCATTTTCAAAATATACACATTTAACAATGTGCTGTTACAGCAAAATTATAAGTGAAATAAAAAAGGGACGATTGAAGGACCTGAACAATTCTTTGCAGAATAGCTAAAGATATTCAAATTTAACATAGTTTAATCAATGTAGTTAAAACTTACTTGTGAAAAACACAAGGGGAAATTTGGATGGAACACTTGCAAAACTTTCAAAAAGAAAATCCTTCACATCCCTTCCCTTTATTTTGAGGGTGGTATCGGGTATACACTGTAATACAGCTAGTCTTGCCTCCTCTGCATTCTTCACATACTTCCATTCTTGTTTCTTTTTCGTTTGTGTACCATATGGATAAACACGAGCCAAGTTATCTGTACTATTTTCATATTTCTAAAAAATAAAAAATATATATGTATCTATCAAACTTATTTATCTCGCAAATACTTTAAAAATTAAATGAAATACATTCGTTATCAGTTATTTAAATTCACAGTTCTCAGTAAAAGATGGTAATAGCACACTTTAAAAACAATAACGAATTTGCCAATATTATCTTTAACAGTCAAACAGCTCTATAGACTTGAACAGATTACAAGAGTATATAGCTGAGTTAGTTGACCCATCTCAAAAGTAGTTTTCAAGTTACCAGTTAAAATAATTTATACCTCTTTTTACTGTAAAGTGTCAATACCTGTAAGTGTCAAGGGTTCACCACAATTTGAGGGCAAGGGTAATGATGATCAATGTCTACAGAGGTATATTACTAAAGTAAAGCTGTAAGTGTTGATGCTATATCATCTGCTTTAATTTTTCTAGTGTTTTTTCTACTCTAGAAATTTATCTTTGTGATATTTAGTAAGCCAGTTTGCATTGCTTTTCTCTTAGTTTTGTATTCTTTATATACATGTATGTAGTGACTGGAAGAAAAAATTTGGAGAACTAATGTACATAAATGTGTTTGGTTTTTCTTTTTGTCAGTTACAGTTACAGCTCTTGACAAAAGTTGATGTTTTGACAGATTTTTGCAGTTCTCTGGTTTGTGTGCTTTTGACTGCATTAAATATTGTTCCCCGGACACTCTCTAATTATTTTTCATAATTTTTTACATAGATCACTAAAAATTTAATATTATGAAATATTTGATATTTCTTCATAAGTTATCCATACAAAGCCTGGACGGCAGAGGATTCTCGGACTATACAAAGCCATTCACCTACTAGTATTTTTACTTATTTTGCTCCTATATCACTTTCCTTACAACACTAAAAAACTGAAAAATATGTATTAAAGTATCTAGAGACATTCATTTAACTACACAAAAATTGTTATAACATTGTGAATGAGTAAAATGTGCGACTCAGACAAGTGTCACACAGAGCTCTCTGAGGTTCAATGGTCCTAACACAGTCTATAAAAGGATTGTACAACAGAGGATTTTTGGGTACCAAGTCAAGTCGACCCCAAGACAAGTCGCCCCCTGTTCAAAACAAGTCGCCCACTTTCCGGGACGTCACCCACCGATCGAAACAAGACATTAATACAACAATTATGAGAATATTTCATTTTAACATAAGAAAATTAGTCTTAGATAAATGTTCGTTAGTGATATATTTTGTTTATTTGTTTGGAAATGGACTTCATTGTTATAGTATATGGGAATAAATAGACTGAGTATGAGTCTAAGCCTGAACTGTGTTGATAGGGAATGGTGTCATCAGCTTTTCATTCCTGGCAGTAAAATGGAACTTTACTAGTTGTTCTCAACATGAGGCGGTACTCATTTCTGCTTATATCTGAGCCACAACATCTGTGCTGCTTTTTGAGACATGTTAGACATGAAAGGACTTCTTGGCACGGTCTCAATGATTCTGTGCATACTATGCATAGAACATCCATGGTTAAACTGAATGCCATAAACGGTAAATGGACCATTTTATACAAAACCTATTGGCTTTTACAGTGATCATTCAATATGAACTAGAACTCACAAATGAACACCTTTAATTATTGAAAACAATACAAACTTGCACCATAACGATCTGTCCACGCTTATTATATGACAAGCTAATTAGAACTAATTTGGGGTTGATTAGTTATTATACTCATTAACGGTTGTTGGATCCCAAACTATAATTTAGTCATTTAAAACACTGAAGTTGTTCTAAACCTTAATTTATATTTTTGTTGTATTTTTCTAATTATATTCACAATTACGTACATATAGGAATTACATTGGTACGAGTGGATTATCAGATTTCTCCAATCGAGATAGTTAAATTATGGAATTTTAAGTCCGAGCCTTGGCCTTGGTTTCTCTAATTTTAAAAAGTAGTAATTTGCGAAACGAAGTACAAATTCTCCCAACCCCAATTTTACGTTCATGACTTGAATACGCGGTAAATGGAAGGTGTCTTTGTTTATGAAGTCATGAGTTCTTATTGTGTCGTTATTATTTTTAACCAATCAACTGCTGAGAACAACAACTTCACTAGTGACGAGAAATATTTTTTCCACACCGGTCAAGCGGTTGAAATGTTACGTCAAAATTAGAGAATATAGTATTTCATGTTCAAGAATAATTTATCTAATGGGCGACTTTTTATCAGGTAGGCGACTTGTCTTGACATGGAGGGCAACTTGTCTTGAAGTAGTGGGTGGTGAGTTGTCTTGGGGGCGACTTGACTTGCATTCAATTTTTGGACTAATGAACACATCACGTGACACTTTGGGTCAGGTGAACTACTGATGAAATAAAGCAGTTTCATACCAAATGAAGAAAACAGTTTGATAGTGACTGCAAAACAACGAGGTGATACAGAAAATCTATAGAGCTACAACAGAATTATACTTAAAGGCAATTGATAGTTTTAAATAACAAACATACAATTTTCTTTACAAGTTTGGTCTCGGTCAAAATGTCAACCATTCCAAACCATGCAGATCCTCTCAGTGAAACTGCCATTGTCTTCCAAGCTCTCGGAATCGATCCCTGGTGGAAAATTATAACCCATGGATCTTGCTGCTTCATTACATTTTCAGTAAAATTGTCGATTGTAAGCGGGAATATGTCATGGTATTTTTCATTTGGTGCCAACGGAGTTTGCTGTCCTGGTATCACAAATTTCTTTGTCTTTACAATATTTTCATATGCAAATGCATAAACAAAAACAAACAGGAGTCCACATAAATTCAGCATTGTTGCTTTGCGGTAAGGTTGACGTGTGATAGCGTGGTTGGAAACTGAAAACGGAAGTAGTATAATTACTTGATCTTTTCTTTCTTTCTTTTGGTAAGTCCCTCTAATATTAGGAGCACTCGCAATTCTTGGACTGCGATGTAGAGTTAATTCTAACAAGTTTAGCTTTTCTAAAAAGCTAACCGTCTCTTAGCTGCATTACAAATTTTATGGATTTATTAAAGTATCTGTTTTTTTTTGTTGTAATTTATATGTAGGATAGGTAAACACTGTACATGTACCTTGTAAGGACATTGTTTACGCTAAACTATTATCCAATGGTGCTTGAGAGATTTAAATGCCTGTCGTCACTTTACAAGTGCTTTTTAATAAATAATTAAACAAAAGTTGACTCCCTAAACAAATGTTTAACATGAGTGGTAAAAATATGTTTTGTTAAATTTGCATCAGTATCAGAACTAAAATAAAGATACAGAACATATAATATTTTCATAACCCAAGCAGCTTTAAAAAGTAGGGAGATTTTGGTACAATGTTTACCTTTTAATTGTTTACTGACCAATGCATTGAATGAAATAGAAGTCAATATGTGGAACGTAACATTAATACACTAAAACACTGATTAACGAAAATAAAGATATAGAACATATAATTTTTTCCAAAACAGCTTTATAAAGTAGGGAGATTTTGGTACAATGTTTACCTTTTAATTGTTTACTGACCAATGCATTGAATGAAATAGAAGTCAATATGTGGAACGTAACATTAATACACTAAAACACTGATTAACGAAAATAAAGATATAGAACATATCATTTTTTCCAAAACAGCTTTATAAAGTAGGGAGATTTTGGTACAATGTTTACCTTATAATTGTTCACTGACCAATGCATTGAATGAAATAGAAGTCAATATGTGGAACGTAACATTACTACACTAAAATACTGATTACAACCCCGATTCAACCTAAGAATATATCGAAATTTCAGTATACATACTAGTGCAATCCTGACGTAAACCAATGAAACGACAAAAATATTTATAGATTTAGTAAACCACCCAATCAAGTAACAGAGAGTTATTTACTCCGAAGACTGATCGTCATTTGACTATGTATACCGTCTCCCATGGGAGACGGTAACTACGGAGAAAAGTTACATTATCTTTGGAACTACAACATAGACAGAATTTGAAAGAAAAATAACAAGACAGTGAATATTCATTTTATATACAATGTTTAATCAAGAACCTAATATGAATGTAGGCGCAGCCTTAATGCGAGCATCGCACATTGTTCTTGTCGTTACTTCAGAGCCCTCCTAACAGTGCCTCTACATTCCATTGATGACGTGACGTCGTATCTAATATGTTGGTGACGTCACAAAACTCAATTTCAAATACAGCGTTTCAGATCGAAAAAAATTTGTCTGGCATTTTTGTAGTAATTTAAAAAATAAACACTTTAATTTTATCGATGTCGAAATTATTTTTGTCTACAATTAAATTATATATTTTTTCGTTCGTCTACAATATTTTCTTCGGATAGCTCAGCTACCATCTGAAAATGATTTGTTCATATGGATCACGTGACTTTTTTTACACACACGCATGTAACCGTATAGCTCGCATCTGCGATGCTCGCTATAAATCAATTATAGTTATTTATTTGAATCATCTCCTGTATGCAGATGACTTGGTACTAATTTCAGAGTCACCCTCAGGCTTGCAGCACTGTGTAGATGCCTTGCAAAGATTCTGTGAGGATTGGAACCATATTGTGAACACCCAAAAGACAAAAATAATGATTTTATCTAAATTTAAAAACAGATCTAGAATTGATAAATACAGGGACAGTCTATACTAAGTATAGTATAGACTGTCCCTGATAAATATAACTTTTATTTTGGCTCACATACTCTTGAATCGGTTCAAACTTATAAATATTTAGGCATCACCTTTGACAGCAGAGGAAAAACTAAAATAGCAGCCGAAGAATTGGCTATCAAAGCACGTAGAAAGTATACACTCTTACATTTTGATGTATAAATATTATTTAAGATTAGTTGCCTTGGAGTCAAAACATGAACAAAAATTTGATATTTTGAAAGCGGCCTTTGAAGTAGAGAAAGGTCTTCATGAAAACAAAACATTTAGTTGGGTGTCAACCTTACACAAAATTAAAGATATTACTATGAAATCAAATCTAGAGATTAGTTCCTTTGGTTTAAAACATCATTAGAAAAATATTATAAAGATAAACCTCTTAGACAACTTGATTTAATTAAGAGAAGATATGGTTGAACCATATCGGGGAAACTCAATTAAAGTAAATGGAGGATTAAAACAGGAACCCATTTTGTATTGTAATATGAGAGATTAATACAATACAAATACAAATATAAATAATTTTATTGGCTCAAACTCATCTACAATAAATAGTGTAATGGAAAATAATATATAACATCACATGTAATGTAACGTAAATTACCGTTACATACATTAACATGATGTACATTATATGTTACGTACAATAAAGGCACTGCATTTTAAATTATTTAGCCTTTAGGTGCTAAATATAAGTATATATTAATGATGTTCTGAAGTGCTTTTCAATGTATTTTAGCAGTTATGACACATTATTTATATGTCTTTAGTGTTTCAGCGCTCACAAACGGTGTTACGGACCTTAATTTCTTAAACGTGACACAATAAATTTCGCGGTTTTATTCGTTGCTGACAACAATTTAAATAAAACATAGATAAGCATTTGTTATGATAATTGGATTCAACTTGGTCTAAAACCAATAAAATAACGTCAATAAACGTGTATTGGTCATGCTTTATAGAGAAAAAAGATTGATTGTTTGGATGGATGTTTGCTTTATGTCCAGCGAGCAGTATTTCAGTTATGTTCAGGAGTTTTGTTACATACATAGGTTTTTGGCGACATGCAATCAAGGCCACATATTTGTCATATTTTGTAACAAATTACAACTTTTATCGAGACTATATTTCTGTCTTCATACAATACAACAATTTATTAATAAGAAAAATCATTAAAAGAATATTTTCCGGGTGTGTTTAATGATTATTTATAAACTCAAAAGTACTTGATGCAAGAAAGCGACATGGTAAATTTGAGCAGTACTGTACACAACTATTAAAAGTAATGTATGCAAGGTCAAAACTCAAATGTCAAGATTTGGTGAACCTTCCGTCTCCAAAACATCGACATTGATACATTTTCTGTACAAGAAATAATTTATTGAGACTTTCAGTGTTCACTGAATAAATATTCGACTTGAAAGTATGACGACATGTTTTTCTTTAAAATGCAACATTTACGATGGAATGAGACCTCATCAACGCCATCTTTGTCCCAAATTATTTACATTTGTACCGTTTGTTAAATCTGCAATCCGAATTGGGATAAAGGACTGGTTTTCGTTTGTTTTAAAAATATTCGAAATTCTGAATACATTGATTTATGTATTATTTAATTTTGCAAAGATGTACATGTGTAAATCGTGTTTACTGTTAGGACATCATGATGATCAGCTGCAGCAGCACAGGCAGCCATGGAATATTAACTGTTTACATCACGAAAATTGTTTAATACACCATTAAAACAGTAGCAAGAAGTTCATTATTGTTGGACATACTTACAATGCGTTAATTATACAATTAACAATTCAGATGAAAGCAGATTGAATGTGCATTTATGATATAAATATTGGACATAATTTACAATGCGTTAATTATATAATTAAATTCAGATGAGAGCAGATTAATTTAATGTGCATTTATGACAATAGTACGAATGTTTATTTGTTCAACACATTTACAATAAATGGGTATGACACATAATCACGTGCACATAATGTAATGAATACAACAATATGATCGTTCACCTAGCCAGCTTGATCGCGTAAGAATATATGAACAGAATTATATTTTTATTCAGGAACCTATAAATCAACAAGTTAGTTATACTAGTCCCAGTTTTATTCAAATGCAAAGAACAAAATTATTACATTTTGCAATACAAAACATACTGTTTTTCACCAGAAAAATAATCAAAATAATATTACAGATAGAAAGTACTTACTTCGGTAAATGCAAACATCGAACTATATTATCGCGCAATAGCTCAGTAAACCGTACCTGAAATTAGTTATAACCCCACGTGTGATACAGCTTGATCGCGTAAGAATATATGAACAGAATTATATTTTTATTCAAATGCAAAGAACAAAATTATTACATTTTGCAATACAAAACATACTGTTTTTCACCTGAAAAATAATCAAAATAATATTACAGATAGAAAGTACTTACTTCGGTAAATGCAAACATCGAACTATATTATCGCGCAATAGCTCAGTAAACCGTACCTGAAATTAGTTATAACCCCACGTGTGATACAGATTGATCGCGTAAGAATATATGAACAGAATTATATTTTTATTCAAATGCAAAGAACAAAATTATTACATTTTGCAATACAAAACATACTGTTTTTCACCTGAAAAATAATCAAAATAATATTACAGATAGAAAGTACTTACTTCGGTAAATGCAAACATCGAACTATATTATCGCGCAATAGCTCAGTAAACCGTACCTGAAATTAGTTATAACCCCACGTGTGATACAATGCAATGATTTGAGTTATGAAAATGAAGGCAAATTGTGTTTTTATAGTAAAGGACTACCTTAAGTATAATCTGAAAAAAATCAGATAGATTATGGCTAACCAAAATTGAATAAGTGCACATCCATTGGCAATAGAAACAGGAAGATATTCTAGACCAAAAATTCCGATTAATAATAGAACTTGTAAATTTTGCACAAACACTGTTGAAGATGAAGTTCATTTTATCATAAAATGTCCTTATTACAAATCTTTAAGAGAAAAATTTAAGATTTTTAACGACTCTGAAGTAAATACTGAAAAGTTGTTGAATCCTTCAACCAAGGCAAGTGTCAGGGAAATCTGTACTTACCCAGGGACAGTCTATACTATTTAGTATACTACAATTTGTAATTGTCTTGATTTATATACCATATATATATATATATATATATAAGAAAATAATTACACTTTATAATAATATAACTCAAAATATAGGGACTTAGTTCCTTAATGTTTCATTTTATGTTATGTATTCTTCTACCTATGTCTTACATGTCTTATGGATTATATTGCATTGTTACTTCATGTGCTTTTATCCAATAAACTGATATTGATATTGATATATTAGTCCCAGGTTTAATGCAATGTGCTATATTGAATTTAATAAAAAAAAGTTGACCGCTTTGATGTTTTATAATCAATTTTAGGTATTTATAACATAAAGAGTAGTCTGTTTCTTTCCCAGGCTATTGTGTCCGTCTAATTTTTAGCTCACCTGACCCGAAGGGTCATGTGAGCTATTGCCATCACTTGGCGTCCGTCGTCGTCCGTCGTCGTCGTCGTCGTCGTCGTCGTCGTCGTTAACTTTTCTTCAAAAATCTTCTCCTCCAAAACCACTGAAGGGATTGCTTTGAAACTTTGCATACATCATCAGTAAAATGCCCTCTACCAAGTTTGCCCAAATCATGGCCTCAGACCAACCAACATGGCCGCCATGGCTAAAAATAGAACAGAGGGGTCAAAATACAGTTTTTTGCTTATAGTTCAAAAAGTATAACAGATACAGGAAAACCGAATAGACCTTCCTTCTTCAGCATCTAAAGCTCTACAAAACACTCCATTGGGTCAAAGTAGTATGATGACTCCTTGTAGGAGTTATTGCCCTTTAATTGTCAAAATTGATGATTTTTGCCATTTTTGCCTCAAAATCTTGAAAATTATTAGAACTAGAGAAAAAGTTAGCATTGCTTAATTGTTCTGCTCTATGAGGGCTACAAAAATGACTTAAGGGTCAAGATTGTCTGATTAACCGTTTAAGAGTTATTCCCCTTGAACTGTTTTTTTTAATCGGTTTTAATTGATTTTTTAAAATCTTCTCCTCTGAAACAACTGAAAGTACTGCTTTGAAACTTTGTACACATCATCTGTCAAATGTCCTCAACCAAGTTTGCACCTACCATGGCTGCAGATTAACCAACATGGCCACCATGGCTAAAAATAGGATGGGGGGGGGGGCGGTAAAATACAGTTTTTGGCTTATATTTAAATAAGTGTAACAGATACAGGAAAACCGAAGAGACATGCCTTCATCTGCATCAAAAGCTCTACGAAACAGTCCATCGGGTTGACGTTGTATGATGACTCCTTATAGGAGTTATTGCCCTTTAATTGTCGAAATTGATTATTTTTGACATTTTTGCCTCAAAATCTTGAAAATTATTAGAACTAGAGAAAAAGTTAGCATTGTTTAATTGTTCTGCTCTATGAGGGCTACAAAAATGACTTAAGGCTCAAGATTGTCTGATTAACCGTTTAAGAGTTATTCCCCTTGAACTGTTTTTTTAATCGGTTTTAATTGATTTTTTAAAATCTTCTCCTCTGAAACAACTGAAAGTACTGCTTTGAAACTTTGTACACATCATCTGTCAAATGTCCTCAACCAAGTTTGCACCTACCATGGCTGCAGATTAACCAACATGGCCACCATGGCTAAAAATAGGAGGGGGGGCGGTAAAAATTCAGTTTTTGGCTTATATTTAAAAAAGTGTAACAGATACAGGAAAACCGAAGAGACATGCCTTCATCTGCATCAAAAGCTCTACGAAACACTCCATTGGGTTGAAGTTGTATGATGACTCCTTATAGGAGTTATTGCCCTTTAATTGTCGAAATTGATTATTTTTGACATTTTTGCCTCAAAATCTTGAAAATTATTAGAACTAGAGAAAAAGTTAGCATTGCTTAATTGTTTTGCTCTATGAGGGCTACAAAAATGACTTAAGGGTCAAGATTGTCTGATGAACCGTTTAGGAATTATTCTCCTTGAACATTTTTTTAATCAATTTTACTTGATTTTAAAAAATCTTCTCCTCTTAAACCAATGAAAGGACTGCTTTGAAACATTGCACACATCATCTTTAGGATGTCCTCTACCAAAATTGTGCAAATCATGACACCTGACTACCTACATAGCTACATTGGATTATAATAGAAAAAATGAAAAAAAGGGGGGGGGGGGAGTCGAGAGAGTTTTCGACTGATAGTTAAAAAAGTATAACAGGTACAGCAAATTTGAAGTGAACCTCCCTTCTCCCTCTAAGCATCAAAAGCTCCTCCTTATAGGAGTTATTTCCATTAAAAGGTCAAAATTAATGATTTTTGCAGAAGTGTTGGGCAATTCCTGATAGCAAAGAACAGCTGGATAAAAAAGGGTTGTTTGGTTTCAGGTTCAGGTGAGCGACACAGGCTCCTGGGAGCCTCTAGTTCCATTTCTTATGATTTTTTTTTAATTTCCATTGTAAAAATATTCATTTGCTTGAATACGAGTTAAGAATTATGATCAATTATAGTTTATAATATTATGTTAACTATTTAATTTCTTACCGAAACTAGTTTTAATGTCTAATAATTGGAGGTTAATTTCCTGTTCCTATGCAGTGTTTTATTTCAGTATGTACCTTAAATCTGCCTGTTAGATTTTATTTCTCCTTCGAGTACTGTATATTTCAGTATCTGTCTGAAATATTTTACATACTGATATATTAAATCATGTTTAAGAATGTGTGATAAAATACATTTATACCCCTATCAATAAAGGTTTAACTTGATTGTTGTTTGTTTGTTTGTTTGTTTGTTTGTTTGTTTGTTTGTTTGTTTGTTTGTTTGTTTGTTTGTTTGTTTGAATTATGTTTTATGTGGCTTTCAGCGAAATATCCGATGGCCCCAGTTGAACTTGAAGTATAATGTACTTTTCAACACTTGAAGTATCTACAACTCATCCTGAATTGTAAATGAAACTGCGCAGGAATGTTGACTTGACTTGGGGAATTTTTTACGTCCTACACCGACAACTTAATGCCCTTGGTCGGACGGTGGAATGTTAAGTAGGTTAATATGAGTTATCATGTTATGGGACTTTTTCCGCATAAATTGACAATGACCTCGTTTGATTCGGATAAAACTTTGCTGTTATGTTACATATGATAAGCATACATCAACTCAATTTCAACTCTTCAATTTGTCTAGGAGTAATTGGACTTGAGACCATTTAACTTTTTCTCAGTGGCAAAAGGAGAGCATATTGCTACGTTTCCTTTGTGTACTAATCTTGTCGATTTCAGTATTTAATAATATTTAATATACAGTTTTGAATTGAAAAAAAATAATTCTCCACTCCAAAGAAAAAGGGATATACTGCTTTACCTCTCTCTCTGTCTCTCTCTCTCTCTCTTTCTCTCTGTCTCTCTCTGTCTCCCTCTCTCTCTCTCTCTGTTCGTCTGTCAGTCCGTAACAATTTCAAGTCATATACTTTACATCAACTGTAAAAGCCAGCAATTATAGAATGGTTTGTGAAGGTGTCAAATAAATGCCTACCCTAAGCTGAAGAAAAGATGATTTTTACAGATTTGTTACATAAAAACAATTATATATTTTCATAAACAATTCCCACCACTGTCTGCATATCCCTAAACCTTCAGGATAAGCCCCTACCAACCAAGACAGCTGAGAAAAACAAGTCCGTATGTTGAATTTGTGATGGTTGAGGCTTTGGGGCAACTTTTGACATGTACAAGTATTATGCCATCACTAACAAATTTCTTAAAATAAAATGAACACATTGACTAATTCCAAAATATAACAACCAGACCACAGCGAAAAATTACAAGACCACTTTTGAGAAAATTAGGAACATAGCATGTAAACTATGAGGCAGAAGAACCCTGGCATAACAAAATTACTGCATTGACAATTAACATTATATTGTATACAAAGCATCATGAGAGAAGTACCATAATATTTGGACCCTTGATGACCCCACTGATTGCTTGCATATACTAGTATAAGAAAAACGTAACGTTTTCTCTGTACAAAAGGTGTTTATATACCAACACAGAAACATTTTATTTAAATTTGAAAATTCTCTGGATCTTAATAGAATATTTTAATTCTGCATGTTTGGGCAAAACACGAACAATTGACGGTGTTTGTCACACCAACTCCTTTGTCCCCGTGATTTCAGTTTAAAACATTGTCATATGTGTTACTATAGGATAACGGCCAGCGTGTTACGTATGATTTCTGAATACTTTTATTGAAGTTGGAAACGGTTACTATCCGATTCATCAGTATATAAGACATAAAACAAAAATTATCGAAAAGCAAATTATCGTACCTTGCGCTTTTTTCAGTTTTTTTTTTTGGGGGGGGGGGTGGGGGGGCCAAATTTAGTCCCCATTGCTGTAGCAGAGAAGAAGTGAATCACAGCCGGCACTTTTATCTTAAAAAGCTGTTGCATGTACGTTAATTACGTTTCGTATAGGCCAAATATGGACATTCTTTCTACATGGAATGTTGTAGTAAGCAAATTAGCACGATTTTACTACATTATTTTCACAATTATAATCAATTCTCCATATATGATGAGAATTGTGTATTATACTACTGTTTATGGTTGCAAAAAAAAAAAACCAAAAAAAAAAAAAAAACAAAAAACCAAGACAAATTTTAAGTAATTGATACAACCTGCTACTCCAAAACATCAGACCCCCATACTGTCGACCAAAAATATAACAGCTGGGTCGGGTGTCTGCACAACACCGTCGCCTCGTGTATTGATCTGCCACTAGTCTCAAGTGCAGTGAAGCAGGGTTACAATTACAGAATCATTGCAAGATCGTGCTCCTGGGACCTATAACTTATTGTAGAAAATAATACGAAAACGAGTAATGTGTGTTTTTTAATTGAACAAAACATATCTACAATTATTTACAACTTATATATAGGGCCTTGTTTACAATTACCACTCATTTGAAAAAACATTAATCTAATCAATGGCGGATCCAGAAGGGGGCGGAGGTCGTCCCCCCTAAAGAGGAGAAAAGAAAGAGTGAGTGAGCGAAAACATCTTTCAATTCGGAACAGACATAATTACAAACCCATGTAGATACGGGTAAAGTAATATTTTTAACATTTTTTGGAAAGTTAGCGGGTAAAGACTCTGTTTCTTCCGTTCTCTCCTACACTATAACAAAATCGACCCAGTAATAATTGGAAAGGTTGGTCGGTATTTCGGGTAGCCCGAACCCGAGACAAAATCCCCGAGGCAGAAATCGACTTTAATGTTTTTCCAGATTATTACATATACAACTATTAGCGACATCACGTGACTTCTGTGACGTATTTTTTGTCAGCCATATTGGATTTTTCACTCAATAGAAAATCAATGGGACGATTTAAAAAACGCCGATATCTTGTTAAATAAATAAAATATATGTTTTGCACATTGTTCCCAGTTCTACAGTTCCTTATCTTTCGAATGATATGAATTTTATCAGTTTAAATTACTTGCAAAATACTTCCCATTTTGTTTGAAAAAAGCCTTTATTTCTGCCTTCTGGTTACATTGTTTCAAAGGGAAATTGTCAAATGTGCTCCACTTCTGACGTAAATTGACGTAAATACAGTTCGTATAAACATAGTTTTGCACATATATACAAAAAGAAGACATATTGATGTATTTAATTTTCACATTTTTAACACTTTAATTTTTTATCTTCATACTTCCCATTTCATTTGAAATTAGCTCATTTTACAATTTTTAACATGGCGGAGTGCAGACCACGTGGTTCAGACAAGGGACAGGGATGTGTGGTATTTTTATGGTGTAATTATATCTCAGAAATTTGTAACATGTTTAATTTAGATTAAATATTTTAATAATTAAATAAAAAAACTTAAAGTGTATTTGACAAACAAAATACTGTCTTTAGAAAAACTAACTGCAATTGCATTGTCTTGAATTGAAAATGTGGTAATGAACTTTGTGAGAAACATTTGTAAAGTATTTATGTAAAATATAATTACAAAAATATCCCCATTTTCTCAGGCATAAAGGTAATCAAAATTCAAGTTTTAGGGAATAAGCTGTTCAATAAACATCCTGTGCAGATAAGTTTATGCAGGGACAGTCTATACTAACTTACTTAGTATAGACTGTCCCTGGTTTATGGCAGTACAAGCTTTATCAGGAAGACACAGCATGGGTTAAATTTCAATACATTGAAGGTGTTCTAAATAACACATCTGTCACAAATGTTTATTAGGTAACCATAATTCATTAATAATTTTATTAAATAATGAACTATAGTAGTAGTTTTTGAGTATAAAAAAAATAATGATGCCACGGAGAAACAACAATAAACGAGGAACTCCATAAATGATAAAAAATAAAAGGATATATAAAAAATAGAAAAAAATGGTTAAATATTAATAATATGTTTAAAACACACAAAATAATTTTATTAATAATAACAGCAATTTGATATATTATAAAAGTTTGGTGTTAATGATACACAACAGTCGTTCATTGATAAACAGAGTTATCGAACCTAATTATGACAGTTATAGTTGCATATGGAGAGAATTTTCACAAAATATTTGAAAGATATAACAAGATTATGATATTGAATTATTACGTTTCAGTCAAAGTGTAACAAAACGTATATTTATGAAAATATTGCTATTTTTTGTCGAGATGTGAAGGGAGGTATTTCATGGCCGGTAACTTAACTAATTGAACAGTAAATAATAATAATAATAATAATAATAATAATAATAATAATAATAATAATAATAATAATAATAATAATAATAATAATAATAATAATAATAATAATAATAATAATAATAATATTATTATTATTATTATTATTATTATTATTATTATTATTATTTCTTAGTAGTAGTAGTAGTAGTAGTAGTAGTTTTACCGGACATGAGTAACCTCCCTTCACATCTAGGCATACCCGAAATACCGACCTACTGTACAAAAAATTGCATTATTTTCATAAATATATGTTTTATTACATTTTTACTTAAATATAATAATTCAACATCAGTTCTAAGCTTATTATATCCTTCAAATATTGTGTGAAAATATGGTCAAATAACTAAGTAATTAATTAAAGTCGATTTCTGTCTCGGGGATTTTGTCTCGGGTTCGGGTTCGGGCTACCCGAAATACCGACCACCATTGGAAAGCGCAAGTAAATCGAATTTTACAAGCCCCTGTGAGCTATCCAATGGAAATATTGTAGAAGAGCACTTTAAACAAATTTAAAGTAAACAAACATAACTTTTACATCAATAAAATTGAAGTGTTAAAAATATGGTCAAATAACTAAGTAATTAATTAAAGTCGATTTCTGTCTCGAAATACCGACCTACTGTACAAAAAATTGCATTATTTTCATAAATATATGTTTTATTACATTTTTACTTAAATATAATAATTCAACATCAGTTCTAAGCTTATTATATCCTTCAAATATTTTGTGAAAATATGGTCAAATAACTAAGTAATTAATTAAAGTCGATTTCTGTCTCGGGGATTTTGTCTCGGGTTCGGGTTCGGGCTACCCGAAATACCGACCACCATTGGAAAGCGCAAGTAAATCGAATTTTACAAGCCCCTGTGAGCTATCCAATGGAAATATTGTAGAAGAGCACTTTAAACAAATTTAAAGTAAACAAACATAACTTTTACATCAATAAAATTGAAGTGTTAAAAATATGGTCAAATAACTAAGTAACGACCACCATTGGAAAGCGCAAGTAAATCGAATTTTACAAGCCCCTGTGAGCTATCCAATGGAAATATTGTAGAAGAGCACTTTAAACAAATTTAAAGTAAACAAACATAACTTTTACATCAATAAAATTGAAGTGTTAATATTTTTAATCACAACAAAAAATGTCAGAGAAAGTCATTTATGTACGCGACCACCGTCATCGTCACCAACACAACGTCACGTCAACGTCAACAATACATAAATTACATGTCTTGTTTTTGTTTTATGATATCAGTAAATAAACCTTTATTTAATCAAATAAACCATTTTTTAATTACTTCTCTTCACTTCTCTGCGTTTCTCTGCACTTCTCTGCGTTTAGTATGACCAACGTCAGAAAATTTGCGATGCTCGCATTTAGGCTGCGCCTGTATTAAGACTAAAATCGGGAATGATCAAGGGAGAAATACTATTTTTAATTAACTACTATAATATTCGCTTAAATAACAGTTAAACTGCCAATATGATATATTTTGCTGAACCAGTCTAATACGGAATTAACTATAGTCCAATATCGGTATTGGCCTGATTCGTCCTGTATTGGCCTAATTAAAACCAGTATTGACTTGTGAGATTTGGGCTAGTTAATTAATAAAGATATCATTACGTGATGATTCTGTATTGGCCTAGTTATTGGTCCTTAACCAGCTGTATTGTCCTTCGGCTGCGCCTCAGGCCAATACAGCAAGCCTTGGACCAATAACTAGGTCAATACAGAAATCATCACGTAATGTTTATACACATGTCCCAGGTTTTTGGTACGATGAGGTTTCCATAGATTTGATTCAAAGTGAAACTGAAAATCTATGAAATAAAATATTATCTTGCCAAACTCAAATTGGTACGCAATTTACATCATTCTTAAAGACTATTATATGTATTAAGAAACATTTGTAAAAGATAAATTGGGATATTTGTGAATACGAAAATAATTTAACAATTTTACCGCCATTTTGAACTGAATGAAATAAAGAAAGCGTGAAACATCAAAATTTTAACATGGATGGGTAGGTTCACGAGGCTGTATTATATTTTGATTGGTAACTTTTAGTAGTAATCTATTTGTACATTTGTATTACAAGACGGATTTGTTTTAAAATTTGGATGACACGACCCATGTGTGTTGAAAAAAGTAAACACATTCACCTTTTGGTCACATGTTTCTTGCTTCCTGTTTCATTTCGTACTCAAGGGAAATTGGATGAAATTTTCATAGTTGTCAGTATTAATATAAATACACATTTGAAATTAAAATTACATTTTCCCTGTATTGGTGACTGAAATCTGTATATTGGCTTGCATATCACCTGTAAATTTGATCCACTTACGTGCACTGCGGTTCTATAAAAGTTAAAGAAAAGTAAATACAAGGTTTCAAAGCATACAAAAGAAGTTTGGTAATAGTAGATGTAAATCTTGCAACATATTGTGACATGACAACAATTGAAAGATTCTCAAATGATAGTCAGGCCTGTCAACTTTTAAAAATCTCCATGGGGGTTTTTTATGCGCCAAAAAAAAATTGCGCGCGAAAGTCTTTTCTTTTACAGATACATGTTCATTATTGTACAGCCAGCTGTGAAGGAATAAATATTTAACATATACATGTAGTTTGTTTTGCAATAAACTGTTCAATTCCTGTTTAAATTTGCAACTGAAGCAAAAAGGCAAAGAAATAAGGCTTGAAGGTGTCACACTTTATTAACACAAAGTCCATGAAGTCAGCAATAGCAATAACATACATAGATGAATAACAAAACATGCATTAATTATTGAAAGCACTACATATAAACATCAAAGATGCACTAGATTCTAAGCACTAAATAATGGGATTTACTCAGCCACGTACTGTACTTAGAATCGTTCAACCATTTCTCTAGAAAACGAGGCACGAGGACCGTTTTTTCTTACTCGGAGGAGTGACAACCATGCTTAATTGAACTCGTCTAAAACTGATGATATTTTGTGAAATGCCCATATATATATATACGAAACAGAAAAAATGAATACATTTCAAGGTATCAAAACAGCATCCAAGCAGACATCTTTAAACCCGTTCCGCCCATTCAAGTTTTTTTCATTAACCCTTTTGATCTTTTTGATTGAGTAATTAAAAACCCGAATTAGGAATGTATAGTTAATAATGGTTAAAATTAATTATTTTTTACCAAAGACTAATAAAATTACCGTAATCCCATTACAACAACAACACCCAAGCTCCGAATTTCAATTTAACTAATCATCCTATTAGGAACAAATTACTCATAATTATGTATCACTCGACTTTTGTATACAACAAGAAAAACAATAAAAATGTCAAATTTATGGCTTTAATTAACTCTACGCCACCAGGTCAATTGGTCTTTAGATGAAGCGTAAAATTAGCCGACATCGTTATGAAACGAATAATTTGATTGGATGTTGTGGACAGTTGCTTCCCATGGTTGAAAATCGTGATTTTCCAAATTTTATCGGTAGGCATTGTTCAAAATCGGGTTTTTCATCCATTTTAGAAACCCGATATCGGGTTTCCGGTTTTCACAAAATCAGGACCCGAAAATCGGGAAAACCCGCGAAAATCGGGAAAGTTGACAGGCCTGGATAGTAAATCTGTCCTACATTAGTCATTACACTACAGATCACATAAATGTGCAGGCATCTGATCATTTCGCCCCAACTACCTATTCCCATTGAGTCTATTCGCATGGGTCATTTTGACCTATAAATTGAGTCGCTTTGCCCTGGGTCTTTTTGCTTCTCTAAACAAAAAAGCAAACAATAAAGCATATTTTGTGTGTTAAAGCTAATTATATCTTTAAATAGTAAAGCATATTTTTGCAAAATTAGCTTATAATTGAACTTTGAGTATAAAAGGGGCATAATTATTAAACTTGAAATATTTAATTGTCAATTGTTAAATTACTTCATCAAAATAATTAAATTTATTTGTTAATCACTGTCAAATATAGGATCTTACATTGGTACGAGTGGATTATCGGATTTCTCCAATCGAGATAGTTAAATTTCCATAATTTAACTATCGAGATTGGAGAAAGCCGATTATCCAAGAGTACTAATGTAAGATTCTGTTTCTCTAATTTTAAAAAGTAGTAAATTTGCGAAACGAAGTAAAAATTCTCCCAACCCCAATTTTACGTTCATGACGTGAATACACGGTAAATTGAATGTGTTTTGTTTATGACGTCATAAGTTCTTATTGTGACGTTATTATTTTTAACCAATCAAATGCTGAGAACAACAAATTCACTAGTGACAAGAAATATTTTTTCCACACCGGTCAAGTGGTTGAAATATTACGTCAAAATTAGAGAAATACCAATTATCACTTTTTAATGTGGTGATTAAAAGAAATTAAATCACGTTATGACTTCAGTCAAGTTAAGAAACACCTTTGATCAAGTGCTTTGCAGATTGTGCCACCACATCAGTAAATTAAAGTTCAAACTTTAAGTAATTTTTGAAATGTTCAATCTTCATGATGTCTGTTCTTTGCATTCATTGTAATGATCCTGTATATTATTGCAGGGGTCACCACACTCTAAAAAAGTAGGGAGAAGTGACTTTTCCCTGGCAGCCAAACAGGGAGAAGTCAGGCCCTGATAGGGAGACTTCAGGAGGCAATAGGGAGAAGTTAAGGGGACCGTACAAATAATTTATTTCGCAATAGTTAAATACATTTTTCATTATTTACATCAATTTCCAGGAATATTTATCTTGTGTTTAAAAACCATAACACACTTAGATTCAGTTTTTTCTTTCTTTTTCATTATTATTCATGGTATGCAATATCAAAAAGCACATAACCTTTATCATTATTCAAAGTTGTACTGATCAAAATTGCTTCATGGGACACCCTAGCTACAATAATGTAGCTCCTTTTTTTTTATTATGGACGGAGCTACAAAGAGGTCCCATTACTCGTAATGGAGCAAAAACACTTTTGGGATTTACACATATTTTCCGCTATTTAACCTTTGTCTTTATTAAATAAATATGTTTTCTTTCCTCCGCCGTTCATCTGATATGTCTACAATGTCTAATTAAATAATTTTAACACTTTTTCGTAATCGTGTCATTGTTGACATAATTAAAATTGTGGAGTGTAGAATTTCGGAATCGTATCGGTAAAATTTTGTAATAAGGGGACATAATCATAATGCAAATGAATGCAGCTGAAATCATCCGGAATTTCATTTTTTACCAAATCGATTCCGATATTATCGAAATTATGCACTTCCGGAATTCATATTTTTTTCAACAATGCCATGATTATGAATAAAGTGATAAAACTAACGAATACGGTGTTGTGGAAATATCAGTTAAACTGCAAATACATAAAAAAGTATGTAGCAAACCAGGGAATCAGTTAAATTGCTTATAAAATGCATAAAACCCCCGGGTGTGAATCACTCCCGGGCTGCTCCATTACGAGTAATGGGACCGCTTTGTAGCTCCGTCCATACAAAAAATAAAAAAAAGGAGCTACATTATTGTAGCTAGGGACACCCATCTACATAACTTTTCAGGATGTCAATAATTACTATACATCTTTATTCTTTCAAGTGAAGCTCAAATATTTATCAAAGAAAATTGTTATAGTACTATACTCTTTAAAAGAACTGAATTTTGAAACCAATTGAAAGTGTTTGTTTATCAAACAAATTACGATTTTTCAGTATGGGTCGTTGTACATTACTTATCTTTGTTGTTCACTTCCGGTAATTAGTCACATCCGGTAAATAAACAAATGGCGCGTAATACATTTGAAAGAGGTAAATCGTTTGAAAATATATTAAATACGCATATTGTTTGCCGTTTTTTATTGGAATTACACATTTGCTGATACATTGGTAGTCAGAGTGAAGTATTTGGACCAGATTTACAAGTATCTTATGTGACCATCGGGCGACTTGAGGGAAATGACAGGGCGAATTCGACTTCGCTTTTGAGGCGCCTTAGGGCGACTTCAGGTCCTAGTAGGGCGACTTTGTCGCCCACTTCGCCCAGTGTGGTGAGCCCTGTATTGTAGTAACACCCTGTTAAGTCATTCTTAAACGACAATACAAATGCAAAAGAGTTAGAAACAAATAAAAGTAGTGTATTTACATCATAATAGGAATTACAAATACTGTGGTTGCATTTCCGTTGTGTATGCATAATTACAAATGTAACTCCTAAGTCGGCTGAACCTTATTATTAAAACTAAAAAAATATGGCTTTCCCAATTTCCTGGACTTCCCAGATCATGAAAAGAAAAGTAACCAGAGTATTTCGAATAAACTTAATCAGAAGGAAGTAAATTACCAACAATTATCTTTTTACCTTAATAAGTGATGAGCATGTTTTCTTTCAAGCGGAGTCTCCTTTGGAACTTCTAGAATTCAGGGGCCGCGCTGGGCTTCGCCAATGTCGCCAATTGCGATTTTTTTTTTATTTGGCGACAAAATATTGCGTCTAGCGATTTTTTTGCACCAAGATTTTATAGTGTTAAACGATGCATGCACGTTTTAAATTTATTGGTAATCGCAGGGGCTGCTCTGGCTTCTAAAAAGCTGGCGCCAAAAAAATCGCCAACTGCAATTTTCCGTCGCCAGTTTTGTAAAAGTGTCGCCATATTAGAAATCGCTAGATTACTATATGACATGGCGAAATTGTTTAACACTGTAGTATGTGTGACATATTCTGTAACGTCGGACGAAATCCAAGTTTGCCGGACCCTTAATTCAATTTTTCAAAAGTTTGGTCTCGAGCAGCCCGTACACTAATTGTATTTTAATCATGAAAAGATGTGTGAGTGATTTCTTGTTGGCAGAAAACCAAAATTTTACAGTTATTTATTAGAAACATCTATTCCCGTGAATGAACTTAAAACCGGAAATACTGAAAATAAAACTACGCATGTGTAAGAGTTTTCTAATTACGAAATTAAGACCGACATCTGGTCCGGAAATCACTCAACAACGACGTCAGTTTTCATACCTGTATTTTATTAATTACATTTTTAAAAAAATATTACTACAAAAATATGTTTGTTTTGTTATTTTTATAAATTAATTAACAGCATCAATTGTTTTATTACACGTCTACTCAATGTGATGCAGGTAAAGCTGCTTTTCATCAGACAACTTTGTTGATTCATTTATTGCCGATTTCCGTTTAATAACTCCAAATAACACACATGTCACTGGATACTACACAATACACGTGTATTTACGACCATAGAAGCCGACAAAGGATCTTTAATGATGCAATCGCCGATTACCGATAAATTTAAAACGTGCATGCATCGTTTAACACTATAAAACCTTGGCGCTAAAAAAATCGCCAGACGCAATATTTTGTCGCCAAATGAAAAAAAAATCGCAATTGGCGACATTGGCGAAGCCAAGTGCGACCCCTGAATCGGCGATTGCATCATTAAAGATCCTTTGTCGGCTTCTATGGTCGTAAATACACGTGTATTGTGAAGTATCCAGTGACATGTGTGTTATTTGGAGTTATTAAACGGAAATCGGCAATAAATGAATCAACAAAGCAGGGGTCACCACACTCTAAAAAAGTAGGGAGAAGTGACTTCTCCCTGGCAGCCAAACAGGGAGAAGTGAGGCCCTGACAGGGAGACTTCAGGAGACATTAGGGAGAAGTCAGGGGACCGTACAAATAATTAATTTTCGCAGTAGTTATATACATTTTTCATTATTTACATCATTTTTGTGTACTCGACTCCAATCTTAATTGACAAGGATTGCCAGTTTTCCTACCTCAGGTCGGGGGTTCTCTCCGGGTACTCCGGCTTCCTCCCCCAATAAAAACTGTACGCCATGAAATACCTGAAAAATTGCTGAAAGTGGCGTTAAATCACCATTCAAACAAACAAACATCATTTTTGTTATAATTGTAAATTTCCAGGATTATTTCTCTTGTGTTTTTAAATCATTTTAAATCATTACACATTTAGATTCAGTTTTTTTTCCTTTAATTTCTTTTTCATTATTATTAATGGTATGCAATATATCAAATAGCATAACCTTTATTATTATAAAATCAATGAAAAAAAGCACCAGATATAGCAATTATTTTTCTATCCACTTCAGTACTTGTAGCCATACAAGGTATTCACAAATAAAAATAGATCAACAAAACTATTTGTATATGTGTAGACATAAACCTCATTCATGAGGTCTTGTATATCATAACACTATGTTATGAACATGCCATGTTTATCTGAGCAAAATTTCCAAAGAAGATAGAATAACATTAAATTAAACCCAGAAATAATTCTTATGTTCAGCACACTTCCACTTGGAAAAAGTTGTGTTGATCCAAATTGCTTCATGGGACACCCATCTACAGAACTTACCATCATGTCAACAATTACTAGACATTCTTTTAAGTGCAGCGCATATATTTATAAAAAAAAATTTGTTAAAGTATAGTACACTTTGAAAGAACTGAAGTTTTAAACCAATTAAAAGTGTTTGTTTATTAAACAAATGATGATTTTTCATTATGGGCCATTGTACATTACTTTTTTCGTTGTTCACTTCCGGTAAATAGTCACATCCGGTAAATAAACAAATGGCATGCAATACGTTTGAAAGACATAAATCGTTTGAAAATATGTTAAATACGCATATTATTTTCCGTTTTTTATTGGAATCGCACACTTACTGATAAATTGGTAGTCTAGGTGAAGTACAGACGTGACAACATGTTTTTTATATTGCCCACTATATACCGTGGTCGTGGTTTTTTCATTCAGAAATTATCCACCATACGCCACGGTGATATTCTGCGGTACATCGTGTTCTGTCCACTACATGCGGTCACCCACCGTGTTGACCACGGTGGGTTTTCAATTTCCTTTCATGCTTACACAATGAAAAATTAAAGTGTTGCGATTAAATTTAGAGATTAGTTTTAAAATTTGCGTTTTTATACGTTTGTTTGAAAACAAAATTAATCTGCGTTCTTGCTTATCTATTCAGAATACGAGAATACCTTAGTTTATTGTCACTGGTTTAGATTGACAATAATTCCTTAAAGTGTTCTAAAAGGTTAGAACATTGAATTTTACCCTTAAAATTGTCAGAATATTTACATCTCTATGCTATTCTATTGTAAAAATTTCCCTCTCAGCGCCTCTGATTAATGTTGCAACCGTGTGAACTTTTACCGGATGTAAATTGTGTCTCACCTTAAATCGATCGATTACCTACATTTGTAAGTATTGTCTGGTCATCATTTAATCAAGCACATGCTCTCAGACATTTCAATAAACTTGTGTATTGTATAATTTTAAGATTACAGGTGAACACACGCTTCAAAGATTGTTAAGGGTACAAAAGCACAATAAATACGAGACTTGTAAAGAAATAAACACAGTAAATGCAAGACTTGTAAAGAAATTCGTTTCAAAACTAAAATCAATACGACTTTCAAAGCTACATTTTTATTTTTCAAATTTTGAAACTATCAATTAATCTTAATGTCGCAGATATATCATTCCACGAATTACTTTATACCAGATTCGTATTTGATGTTGAACAACGTGTGTTGAAAAAATACAATCGTGATAAAGATTCAATCAATAGTCGTTTCGGTGTTGAAAGCCTGTCACATCATCAACTTTTTTTGTAGAAAAGACTTTTAGTGGCATCCTTATTATTTCTATTATATTACAACATGATCTGATCTCCGCAAACAGACGTTCGTATTGGCGCGCCCAAAAAAAACCCAAATCAAACAAACACGCTGTTGTGTAAATTCTGGGAGTTATTTTGTATATAAAAGTGTATGTGGACAAATCAGTTCCTTTGTTTTAAAAAATAATTTTATGCCGATTTATTTTGTTGGAACAGACGCAAGTAACTATGCATATTTTATTGTTTGGTCAATGTAACACAATACACCATAAATATCAAGAATTAGTATTTTATTTAGAGAACTTAAGCATGTCGTAAAGGAAACTGATCTCGAGAACAATCATCCCAATAAATATTGTGTCATGCAAAAACACTGAAACTGCGAGTTAATTTTAACAGGAACTTTATACATATAACACGTCTGCTTCCATTTGAAAACTTTTCAGTTTATCATAAGATATAACTAGCTCAGAAGCACATCACTACTTTTTTTTTTACATAAACCTGTTTTGTTAATTGTTATAGTTCAAAACACCATTGTCCAAATTAAATATGTATTTAGAATTGTGCGTACGAAGAATTCATTTAACCTAGTGGAAATGGCGCTTGTACAATTTCGTAGTTAAACTAAATTGTATGTGGCGAATCTCGTTTATAAACTTTTCACATATTTATTATTCTTGCTGCATGTTGGCTTCATTTTAGTAATTTACTGTTGGATCTCCGCCTGTTAACTAATTTTATATAACAGATAGGTGATAAACTTTAGTCTGCGTTTATTAAAACAGATAGGTGATAAACTTTAGTCTGCGTTTATTAAAACTCTGGTTTTAAATACCAAATAAAGAAAAAGATCGCCGCTCAACTGGGTGTTTTCTGTCGAAAAGGCTTTATAATTGATTAAAGAAAGCTGCCTTCAACTTCAGGACAATTCGTTATATGCGGTAATACACAAAAAACGTAATGTGACAGTTCAAATCTGGATAATTTACCGAACTTGTTCAGGGTGATTATTTAATGCGTAACACATGCATCCGGTTGAACAAATAATCGATCTTCAAGTCTACCGGCACATTAAATCATTATTGATCATCAACAAATAAAGCACATGTGCAAACTATTCATTAGCACTGCTTAAAAATGTTTTCTTTTCTTTCGTGTTACGATGTTTAGACCCACAATCAATTAAATGACAACGTTTATGTTGTCATATGTACCACCACGGAGATTGAAATTCTATCGTGGCCGGACCCCTGTGGCGACATGCCCATGACTCCCTCTATGCATCCACCGTGGTAAGATTACCTGAGCAGATGTCTTAGCCACGATAGTAGGCGTGGATATACCACGGTGGGTAATAGTGGGAAGGATTAACTTCCATGGTGGGTTAGTGTTTTTTATAAAAAACATGTTGTTCCCTCTGTATTTGGAACAGATTTACAATTATCTTATGTGAATCATCAGGCGACTTTAGGGAAATGACAGGGCGACTTCAGGTCCAAATAGGGCGACTTTGTCGCCCAGGTCACCCAGTGTGGTGAGCCCTGGTAATTACATTGGTTGATTACATTTACTTGCTTATGTTTTAATCAATATTTTTAACTGTGTTCTATATAAAAAGTGTAATTGATAACAAGTAAAATGGATTTGATCGAAAACCCGAATTGAAACATGGACTTTCTTAGAATTGTGCCAAACATCATATTTTCATATGTCAGAGTATTGTTTTATTGAAAATTTTGGGCCTGCACAATTGTGTTCGGTCAGGCAGGTGAACTTGATGGCCAGACTGAATGTCAGGCACATCATTTGCAACTTTCGTGAAGACTGTTTTATAACCTGGTTTTCCTGTATGGACCTGTTTATACCTGTCACAATAGATACAAAAGACATTATAATTATGGTATATTCACAGATACTGAAAAAAAAATCAAAAACCAAAGCTGCTTTCAAATTTTTGCAAGAACATGGCTTCACACATACTGTACTAAATGTTCTACCTTTTACCTGAGTGTTACCTGCTTACACAGGTGACATTTTTCAAAATAACAAAATTTATTTGAAAATTCATTTTTGAAAAAGTTTAAATTTTTACAACAACTTACATTTACTAGTACAAAGTTTTTTGGTATCTTTAAAACAATGTACATCATCAATATTCTCAATAAATTTAACTGCTAAAATAAAACCACATGACAATGAAACTGCAAGTGCCAAAACTTATTTAAAAAAAAACCAAACAAAACGGAACGCTTTCAGGACATAGAATGCAACTTATCCCTGTTGATCACCCACTTTTTTCTGTTCTATCCTTGCTTCTCCTTGTCAGCTTAAAAACAGACAAGTGACTTCTGCCTATAATTTTGACCCAGCGTAAGCTCTGACGTTACTGCCAAAATACTATTTGTATTGTGTTTCTATCATTGCAATGCTCATTTCAACACAAGCAGCATCGTATTTGCAATCTCTGGCACCTAATTCATATCTGCTCCAGAAATTTTCATATATTCTTTTGCTCTAAACTGGGTTTCAGTCCTATTTCCAAACTACACTTTATGTACCAAATATAAGACAAAGGGATACCAGCTTACACTTGTGGCATAAAACAAAAATTGAAAGCTGGTACCCGACTGCCTTTTTCTATGTTCAGATAGCGTGAAGTAAAAATACTCGCGGCAACCAGTACAAAGCAACTGAAAATACGGAAATCTCCGGAGCGGATATGAATTAGTTCAGGAAATTGCAAATACAATGCTGCTTGTGTTGAAGTTACAGCCACAAAGATTGAAACACAGTAACAAATAGTATTTTGGCAGTCACTTTTCAGTTGATTAAATGTACAAATATATTAAAAAATTTACTTTAAAATGAAAACAAAGGCGCAAAACAGCAACAGAACACTTATTCAAATAACAAGAACAACAAAAGTGCAACCGCAATCATACTTAAAAATATGAAAAAACACGAAAAAGTGCCTTTCTCATGCGCCCCTCTATTTTTAAATCCTAGCTGGAAAACTGTGAAAAGGTACATCAACGGCTTGTGTACTAAATAATTTATTAGTACAGAAGAAGAGGAAAATGTAGTATACTTGTAGAAACAATTTCTTAGATTAAAAACTGAATAGTGTTCATGTATACTGATTACATGTATAATCACATCCACTGCAAATTTTGAGCTGTTTATGCAACATCCACAAATCCCCTGAGAAGTTCAAAATTTGTGTGGGTAGAAAATTGTAATTCATGGGCAGAATTTGAATGAATTTTGCGTAATGCTCACACTTCGGCCATGGAAAATCACATCATTCCATTGGCGGTACTGTATAGCTGTAGGGATATAGATCAACAATACAGAACATGCAGATTAACTGCTATGGACGACAATGCCCAAGGGCTTAAAAAAGTCCCATGGTTCAAATTTACAAAAACCTAAATATGTATAAGATTCTTGGTTTCTTCATTACAACATTAATTTCAGGAACAACACAAATTTTACAGGCCACCTTTTAAAACTTTAATGTTTTCTTTGGAAATAAAGGTTCAAGTGTTATCTGGGACCAATTAATTGATTAAGGACTGTGATGTCATACATGACTAATTGGTGAACTGTAAAGGGCAGGATCATGACGTTGCCATCAGACTACACATGACTTATTAGTAGATCTGTCTGAAGTTAAAAAAAGCAGGACAAAACATAAAATTATGATACCTGTTTATAAACTTTTCAGATGAAGAGTATTTACAAACAGTTATCTCCCTTTGTCCAGAAAAATGAACAGCAAATTATTTATTTGAAAGACACATTAAGCTGACATCTTAATCTTTGCTAGCCAAGGTTATGATCTGATGCTCTTATCTTCAAATGTGTTGATAAATATATTGAATTATAACCCATGGCTAGCAAAGATAATGTCTTTCTGATTATATTTACATGTTTTACTGAGGGCACAAAAATTGGACTGCCCAAGGGCCTTGGTCTAGATCAGGAAAACTTGTATGGCTCAGTCCATATTGACCTTTATTGATGGTGATCAGTTAGAAAATCTGACCACTTCCAGCTGATCTGTTGTAAACTATTGTATTAAAATGTACATTTATTATTGTTATGGAATATTAATGTTAGTGCATGAATTGTGGTAAAATTTACCTCCTTTTCAGTAAACAGGAATTAAACATTTTGTCTACTAAGTATTTATTTAATAATTTGCAAAATAATCAATAGTGTTATAAATTATTTATGATTAACAAAAAAATGGTTACAGTTATTTCATTTACATTTTAGTATATACATGTATTTATGTGTACTGACTTGAGATAAGTGAAACGTGATATCTGTAATAGTGCTATATTATATTTCTTTTGAATAAAGGAAGTAAATAATTGTTTATGCATATGTACATGAAGAAATGATAGGCAAGTATGTTTGTTAGCTTTGAGGGTTATATAAAGCCTATTCATTGAAATAATTTTATCTCGTGTGTCCTCTGAGTTTAGAGAGACATTTAAAAGGTAATTTATTGAAACTTTTTTATCTGGTGTGTCGTCAACTTTTTGGCTATTTAGGAGAATAGCTGTCAGGCTCTTGTCTGCAGGGCTTTCAATAACTTTTGAAGTAGAAGGAAAAAAAATAAATAAAAGGCGGCCCGAGTCCAAAGCAGGCGGCCCCTTTACAGCCCAGGGTCTGGGGGGCCGCTTAAGGCCCCCAGAAGCTCTGGGGTACTAGACGCAAAATCCTGCATTCTGGCAGTGTCCCAAGACTTATTTTCAGTCTTTTGGATGATAATTTTTGTGTCTTTTTTTCCCCATTTTTTGCATGTTTCTTGCATTTTTTTTTCATGTGAATAGGTTTCTTATGTAATTGTCATTTATGATTATCATGATATCATTTATATTCAATAAAGTGATATGCCCAGTTTTCTTTCTCTTTTGATAGCTAGTCTGTATCCAATTCAATCATTCATTCAATTTGTTTCAGTGTTTGCTGATTTGGATATTAAACCATATCTAATCTTTCCTGTTTTTTATATGCTCCTGTTAAAATGTATGCCAAAATGTATAAGTATTTATGGCAATATGGTAGAAAATTTTATCACAGCAAGCATATGATAGTTATGACATGAATGTTGTTTAAAGGAAAAGAAACAAAGATTCAGTTTGAGTGAATCTAAATCTATTTAAACACATTTTGACACATAATGTCCACATTTATCAATGTTCAGTTAAGTTCATAGCCACTGGTCCTCAGACTTAAGACCTCCCTTAACAGGTGGGTCATATCATGCCAAATGTTTCAAGAGGAATTCGGAGCGTTTGACAAGGTTTATTGCATTAAAAAAATTTTTTTAATCTCTGCTACTGTTGCCATTCATCAAACATGAATATACACCTGAGCAAAATTTTCAAAGAAGATAGATAAAATAACATAACATTAAACCCACAAATAATTCTTCTGTTCAGCACACTTCCACTTGGACAAATTTGTGCTGATCAAAATTGCTTCATGGGACACCCATCTACAGAACTTATCATGATGTCAATAATTACTATACATCTTTATTCTTTCAAGTGCAGCTCATATATTTATCAAAGAAAATTGTTAAAATATAATAATTGAAACCAATTGAAAATGTTTTTTCATAAAAAAAAATTATGATTTTTCATTATGGGCCGTTGTACTTTACTTTGATTCGTTGTTCCCTTCCGGTAATTAGTCACATCAGGTAAATAAACAAATGGCGCGTAATCCAGATGAAAGACGTAAATCCTTTGAAAAAATGTTAAATACGCATATTGATTGCCGTTTTTTATTGGAATTTACACATTTACTGATAAATTGGAAGTCTGGGTGAATTATTGGGAACAGATCATATACAAGTATCTTCTGTGAACCATCGGGCGACTTGAGGGAAATAAACGGTCGATTGACTTCGATTTGCTTTTGAGGCGCCGCAGGGCAACTTCAGGTTCCAATAGGGCGACTTTGTCGCCCACTTCGCCCAGTCTGCTGAGCCCTGGACTAAGGTCTGTTTGCCTTCGTTTCATCTTTCATTTCACATTTTATAAACATTAAAAATAGATCGTTCTTTAGTGTTGACATCGCAATTTTTAACAAGTACAAAAATTTGCAGATTTTTAAAGGTGCTCTTTGAAAAAAAAGTAGCCGGCAGGTTTCTTTGATATAGGCGTAGAAATACGCCTCCTTCCGGCTTCTATTGAAAGCCCTGTGTCTGGCTATAAAACTATTCCATGTATTCCTTTGACATCACTTGGTGCCCATGTCTATCGTCCGTTTTATCATCAGAAACTATTTCCAAAATTTCTCTGAAATTTCTTGGCCAATTTTGTTCAAACTTGTCCATTATTATCCTTAGGATACATATTTTCAAATTTATATTAGGCTGTTGATCAATGGACAAAGATGGCCTCTGTAATTAAAAGTAGGATATTGAGTGTCAACACACGTTTTTTGTCAATGTCGCAAAAATCATAATTCTTAGGAAAAACCTATCAACTCAAATTTATCTGAACATTGAGCTCATCATAGTTATTAGGCTATTAGTTTGAAGTTGTATAATGACTTTGTGCTCACCTTTAATATCATAGAATTTTCCTCCTTGTATTCTTTCATTATTTTTGTCCTACAGTATGTACGGGAGCATTGTCGTCCTGGGAAATTTCTCACAATTACTGGACAAACATAGTTATCTACAATATCAATGTATTTTTGAGCATGTTATGTTACTTTTTACAAAAGTTTCGGTTCCTACATCTTCATAAGTAATGCACCCCCAGATCATCACCAGTATTCAAGCAATGAGTTCTTGACCTTCCTATCTCCAAACACGAAAATGATTGTCCATTCTATCTTGCATTAATCACTGTTTTCTCTGTAGATCACCTTCCTCCAAAAAGGAAAAAACAGTCCAGTGTTTACACCATGCCACTCTCTGTTAATTGTTGCATGTAGGTCCAGAATCTTAAGACTTTTTTTAACAATTTACTTGTGAAACCTCTTGTCATACAACTTTCTATGAACAGTTCACTTGCTGTGGTAAAAATTTATTGACAATATTGTTTGTTTCCTGCAGAGGATGTTTCCTGTTAATCCTTACAATGTGACACCATTCCCTTGTATCCCTTGGTATTAGTGAGAATCGTCCTTTAGTTCTCATTTTGTTTTTCCTCTTTCATAAAAACAACAAATTACTCCATAGATTGTTGTCGCTGGGTACAAGTTTGCTCTATAATAGCTTTCCCTGTCAAACCTGCCTTATTCAATTCAATGATTGCATTTTATCAGTTATTGGGAGCTCCCTCTGTTTAGTGCCATTTCAGGAAAATGCGAGTTGGCAGATGATTATAAACATTGGAGAATGTAAAAAGAAAGACAACTCTGTCCCAGAGAACGAAATAATTATTATTGAATCTTTACCAATTTGGGGAAGCAAATTGATGTCGGACATTTTTATCATCACTTTTAGCATGGCACTGTATAACAGCTAGAGTAAAACTGTAAATTACTAAATTAACCTAAAGGACTAGGCCTACCAATCATTTAATTCTCCAGAAATTGACTGGTGAATCCTTATGAGTTATTGCCTTTTTATCACAATTTTTGGAGAAATTTTAAGTTTTTGCACAGTAGGGCTGTAACGATACACCTACCTCAGGATATGATATGTATCATGATACAAGGGTGACGATACGATACATTCGATAAGATACATTTTCCCATTCACTTCAGGGAAACGAAACATTTCCCCCCTTATTATTTTGGTTTGTCAGCTAGCCCAACAGCTTCTACTAGTATGTCCATCATTCTATTCAAGGGGAAGGGCTCTTGTTAGTTCAAAATTAGAAAGAGAAGTTTTTTAACGGTGATAGAGTAATAACAATTGACCAGAACAGTTTTATGAAATTACTAGTCTTCTTATATCACACATTTCCATAAATATTCAAAAATATAATGAACAGAATCAACTGCTACACAATTGTTTAACATAATAGCTGTTTCTTTGTCATTAGTACACAAGTTGATTGAATTATAAATAAAGTAGAAAATGAAATAATAAACATAGAATATTGTGTAACTGTTAGTTATATTAATTGCATTATTTCAAATATTTAATCAGATGCTCATTTCAATACTGGCAGCATCGTATTTGTAATCTCCAGCACCAAGTTCACATCCGCTCCGGAAAAATTCATATTTTCTTATGCTTTGAACTTATTTCCGCTATGCCTTATAGATATGTACAAATAAAAGTCGGAATGGAACCAGCTTACAATGTTTAATTATTCCCCCTTGTTAATGAACCGTTTGCTTTTGATAAAGATGACGCTGTAACAAAAGTATGTGGTTTTCTGACAAAAAACGTGAATAAAACTTAAAGGCAACATAGAAAAATTGTTCCAAAATACAGGGTTACATAACTTCGCCTTTTCATGCTGAACAGGGACGAAGTGGGACAACGATAAGGATAAGGCTACTTCGCGTTAGACGCCCTCCATCATGACTTCAGGAATAATTTCACATTGTTTAGCTGAGCGAAGCTAGTTTACATTTAAATGAGAAAATTATTTTAAAACACGCAATTGGATGGATAAAACTGTTTAGCGTTACGCAGCGACATCGAACAGAAATCCGGGTCAAATGTATCGAAAACTGAGCACAGCAAAAATACCGAGAATAACCAAACCTTCGGTGAATCATTTCCCCTCTATTGCCCAGTAACTAACAAGCTTTAACAGCTAGAGTGAGATTTATTATTGCAAAAATTCAAAGATAGCTGGTAATCATTTGTCATCCTGGTGAGCAATTATTGGCTAGGGTGATGTATAATGTCACATAAATCATAAAACAGAAAAAAAATGACCACTAGCAGATAATATAAATATAAAAGTATTAGTCTTTACCCTAATTGTATACAAAATAAGTATGTTTTTACATGCTTTTCTTAAAAATGCATTTTATAAAGAATGACTAATTTAAGTTAATTAAAAGATGATAAGATTCCATGTACATGTGTAGAAATTTCACCAAGTTAATTATAATGCAGACTTGTTAGATTATTTATATTCTTCTTTTCTCTCTTTTGATAGACTAGTAGGATGTTTGATGGAAATTAGAAAAGCTTCATGCTTGTCAAATAAAATACTTGAGAATAGAACCAGTCTTCATGAATAAGTGTAATAAAATGACTACAGACTGCATTAGAATAATTGAAACCTAATCAATACAAGGATTTCTATTTTTATTTACACTGAATTTATTTTTTCTGTTGCAGCGACTACCTGATGCCAGGTGTAAAGGTAAGTGAAAAATACATGTAGATTTGACCTATATATATAATTTAAATCTAGTCTTGATGATCTGAAATCATTTATAACAATGTTTAGAATGTACACACTGATATTTTCATTTTACTTAGGAATTTGGATATCATTTCTTTGGTATTTACAGACAAGCCTCATCTCTCCCAAAATAACCAGAAATTCCAGTGTGAGTGGGGTCTGTCACTTCCTGTCAAATTTGCTCAACCTTAAGCTCAGTATACTTATTAGTCCCCTACCTGCATTACCGGTACTGTAGGGTCTATAAGTTTGCACTCTGTCCATCAGTCCTGTCAGTCTGTTACACATGTTTTCTGGACTCCCTCCACAGTTGCTGATATTTAATAGGAGTTACAGAATGAGATTGAATTTTGCTTTGGTCCAATGATTTTAGACAAAGTTATGGCCTTGGACTTGGAAAAAAAAAAGTTTTCTAGACTTTCTCTCTAGATATTTGCAGTTATGCAGCTAATACCAGTATGTAGTATAAGTGTCAACAATCATGAGTTCGGACCAAGTTTTAATATTATTCCTGTCCAATATTATGAAATTAGGGCCCTTAGACTTTATGATAGGGGACTTGGTATTACTATCCACATTTAAAATTATTGCTTATAGTATTAACAGAATTTACCAATTATTTTTTTCTGGTATGAGCAAACAAGCAACCTGAGGACACACCTTTTATCTACCCAGTATGTTAATGCTTATTATTTTCACTATGTAGGAAAAGTACAATTGTATGAGAAAATAGTATGTGCTGTAGTGTACCAAATTAGAAGATTTAGGACATATTTTATTGGTGTTTTGTAATAAGAGTTATCTCTCTTTGTATTTTTTATGTTTGAATAGGTATGTAGAGATTTTGGGCAGGTTTTTTAAAAGACTTTTAATTGATCAATATTTCAATAAAACTTATTGCCAGAAATATTAGGGCATTTTCTAAACACACTCTGTCAATCGCAATTGTTAAGTCTGAGTTATTTTGGAAATGCAGATAGATACAATTATGTACAACTTGGTTAACTTTCAGCTGGTAAAATTATATAGATCTGTATCCCTCTGAATGATTGCAGTGTGAAAAGTGAATTGTTTTACATAATCAGTTTATAGATATGTCATCATAGATTGTAGACATTATGTGACATTAATTCATTTTATTTCTTGATTTTTTTAGACAACATGTCACATTTATTTATTTTATTTCTTGATTTTTTTTCATACCTTTAAAGCTTTTTTCCTATTGACATTATGACATTAATATGTCTTTCAGATTTTTTGGTACTTAAATTTAACAAAAATGGTTGGTGTTCTCCATTACATGTACATTGTATTAATTAAGAGTAGTTTTAATTCAAAGGTGGTTTTAATTACTTTTCAACACATATTATTTTGTTGAATAAGATACATATGTATGGACATTTAGCTGAAATTTTTCTGATCAAAATTTGTATTTTTGTTATTGTCAACATACTAGATTTTCATCAAAATCATTGTGAAAATTTGGCACTAATAATCTTTGGGTGAAAGATTCAAATTTATTCAATTGAAGGTCCATACTTAATTTAAAGGGGAGATAATTTTAAAATATGATCTCTAAAAAGTTTAATTTTTTAGATGCTATTGCACTTATTTCAATTAAACTTGTCACAAAGCATGCTTGGGAAAGATTAAGAAGTTGTTAAATTACTATATGAGAATTTTGAAAAATCTTGCCACAAAGTTTCTATAAGTGAATGGGATTCAAGTTTGCCATGTCCTTCAAAGAGAAGACACTTAGAAATAGTTAAAATGTGATTTTTTATCATGAATCAATGGAATCAAATTTGTTCAATTCAAGGGCTGTTTCTTCTTCAAACATAATAATAGGAAAACTGGAAGATATTGAAATGTAAACTTCATGTACGCTGTTTATTATGGAACAAATATGAAAGACCCACCAAAAAATTGTCAAGAGATCATATTTGAGATATTTAATCATTTCATATCTGTAATTATGGTTGAACATGATTCTTTTGATCAAGGTTTTGTGTACCAGGTGAGCATTGTGGCCCATTAGGCCTCTTGTTTAATACTAATTTCTAGAATAATTCAATTTTGCCTGTAGCAGAATTATGACAATGATTCTTGATCATGTTTTGATGACTTTGAGTATCAAATTAATGAATTGCTTTTCAACAATAGATTGGTATAAAATTCAATATTTTCTACTATTAATTATTTACATTACTCTATGGATTTTGTGTGTGGTAGTAAATGGCATCAAATGGGTTTTCATAAATAATAGAATACTCGTAATGGATATTGAATTTTATTTTCGTTGATATTTAACTGTCTGACTAGCGATTTTCTAGTCACGTGATCGATTTGGGGGAAAGTTTTACAGATATCAGGTGTAAAAGTTCTTTTTTATATCAATGAATTCAATTATTTTCTGAAAAGCGTTGTCCTTAAGCCTTAAGTAAACATTATTTGAAATTCAAACTGGAGTTGGATGTTTGCAGTAATTAAACAAAAGTACGGTTTTATTAAAATATTGATCAAGTTCATATTTTTATTTGTACTTAAATATAAGCCACTTATGTTCTATTCCAACGAAACTTAATTAGCAAAAATACTTGGACAAACCTACTCATTGCCTGTCTTAACATATTTTGCCCATCTTGTAAACATGAGAAAATTCTTGACACTTTATAAAAGATGCAATTAATTTTTATCGTTCAATTATAAGTCTTGAGAGCATTTGCAATATTTTGCTGTACTATTTGTGTCCACCAAGAAAAGACTTGAATAAAACAAGTTGCAAGTCATTTATTGTGTAGGGTTTTTTGTAAACTTTAATACTGGTCAGAATGATGAAATGGTAATTATAAATAAAAATTTCTGTGATCATACTTTCAGTGTGTTTGATTTATATGATATTTAAAAAATCGTATAATAATAAAAATAGTAATACTTTATTTATGGAAGTTAACAGATATTCCCTCGGGACTCTAATCTCACAAAATATAACCAATTCCTCTCATTCTCCTTCAGCTGCACTGGAAAACACAAGACATTAATATCACAGATTATTAAAGGAAACTATTAAATTCTGCCCATTGAGACTTGTTACATCACAATTTTTTGGGGTCATCCTTCATTAGAGATCATAATTTATTTTGTAAATATCGATTTCCTCTCTGGATCAAACCTCTGAAAATATATGTCTATAGATTTGTTAAATATGATTAAATATTTACAGATTTTATTTGCTTTATAAACTAGCATTGATAACTACATGCGACATCTTTGTGACATTTTTTTAGAGACTTGCTGCTGTAGATCCCTTAATGTTCATCAAGGTAGTATGGATCATTTGGTAAAACCTTTGCATTTTGCGGAAGTGTTTTTTCATGTGTAAAGCAAATTGAAATAGTTGATGAAGTAAAGATCAAAAGGAGAGATATAACAAATGAAGTTTGTTATCCCCCATGATGATGTTGATATTCTTGGTCCCATGGGAGTCCTTTATCAAATGTACATTAAGTAGGATTGATTTTCATCATAAATGTGATTGTGTTCCTCACTCTTTTGAGTAGATGTGAAGCTTACCCCTAAGGGCCTACAGATTTTTATTTTATTCATTTATATTTTTATTATTTTTATTTTCTCACTTTTGCCCTTTTTACAAGGAGTCATTAAAGTTTAATGGGTGTAAAAACAAAAATTATGCGCAACAGATTTTTGTGATAAGGACATACAACATTTGCTTATGGTATCATATAATTAAACATCGTAGTTAAGTATTGATGAAGCTTTGTTTCAGGAAGCCCAGCTGTTTCCTCAGGATACTATCAATTTTCCTGAAAAACATTGTTGTCCTGTTCCGTTGGATCAATACCTACAAAATAAAAATGAAAAATTAGTTCATGTGTCAAAAAATGAAAATTTGACCAGATATAATTTCCTCCTTTGAAAAATGTGTTATCCTAATCTTTGTATATCCTGAGTGTCCATTGTTTCAATGACAAAATTTCCCATTTATAATTGAAATATGAAATATGAAAAGAGGCCTGTTACAGGGAAGTTTAAGAGGTGTTTGTCAAATTTGTTTTTCTGACATAATAATGAAGTGAAGCTAAGGGTGACTGTCATTAAACCAAGAAATGCAACTAAAATTGGCACACCCTGAACTATAAGTATAAGTACATATGTGTACAGATAAATTGTGGGTTGTTTTCTTTATCATTCTGTTCACAATACCCAATGTTTGGACTAGATGATCAGTTTTATCAGTCTAAAAAAGTTGGGTACCTCTATAAGACATACAAGTTTTATTTTTAAAAACATGTCCTGATCATAGGGTACCTATAAGGAAACTGTTATTTTCAGATAATGTATTTAAAATAAATGTGGTAATTATATGAAAAGACATCCCATATCCTCTGTTGATTTTTGTAAAGGCTTCAAATTACATTTAATAAGCTGTTTCATGGCTAAGTCTAGCTAACTCTATTCATCAAATATATACGTCTCTTAATTTAAAAAACTCTTGACCAATTTATTTGCAATGTTCAAGGTTTATTTTTAAAAAAGAATTAAATATAATTCAAAAGAATGAATGAGAAATGAAACACAGTTTGAATTAACAGAACAAGTACCAATTTAAAATTTTTTGTGATTTGTGTTTGTATTACTTTGTCATAACTGACATTAAGTTATTTCACAAAAGGTCAAGTATCATGCAATTTCTTTGACATAACCATGACAACAACAAAAACAAAGCATATCAAGTTCATCAGATTTCAGTAAGGTTCAAACAGATCTTTGATATCTTATTGACAATTAGACTTCATGGTCAATACTTCTGGTCCAGTTTTAATGGACCACTGTTGGCATTAATCATTGAGAAGAGGAAAGCTTTTAATCAAAAGAGATAGTTGTTTCTGTTGCAAGATTCCTGCCTAGCTTCTGGGCTTAAACAAGCCTATCTTTGATAACAACATTTTGCTATCTTGGCTGCATCATCCAGGAACCAGTTGCTGCCATCCTAAACTGCATTGCTCCACACTTTGAGTTATTGCCCTGGGACCAGTCTGTGTCATTCTTAACTCCATCTCATGTTTTAACATAAATGAAGAAATGATGAGATGTACCTGTAATATTTTTACCAAAAACTATATCATCAGAATTTAACGTATTTTATTTATCAATCTCATTTATTTCTAGCCTAAATGTTCATTCTGAAGCACTTTGACAGTGAATTTATTATTAAACATTCTCACTAGCCAAGATGAGAGAATCAAATTGTAACCCTTGGCTAGCGAAGATTATTTTATGATTGAATTGATATACGATTACAATATAACTGTGATTTCATTTGTTTTCTGACTTGGTCATTATAAAGAATCCTCACAAAAAATTTTCTATAAGTAAGGCACCAAATGAGCTGATCTTAAAGCTTGTGTACTTAAAGTATAATTTACTAGAAGGCTATGAAAAAAGTAAAAATTTATTATTGATGGTACAAGTGTAAATGTCGTTTTTATAAGCCTGTCTATGACAGACATATTATGGTATACAATTGTCTGTATATCCGTCTATCCATCATCCACAAGTCCACTGTATCTTGAGAATGACTTCACAGATTTTCTATAAACTGTGCATGCAAACATTTGTTAATTATGTAAGCCTCATGGTCTCTATACCTTTTGGAAAATTTCTGATTGGAAAGCTGTTGGTGATGGGTGGGCAGGGAAAATAGGAACCCTACTTAGTGTAATCAATTCCTCCTCCAGTTTTATTGAAATTTTAGGGCATTGTTCAAAATGTAGCTAGGCCTCATCAGTGCAGATAGAATTGTGCACCCATAAAATGTATAGCTCTTGTTGTATCATGTAACTGTTTATTAAAAGTAATGTTAAAATTACAGCATTAGATTAATTTTAAAATAAATGGCAAGAATGGGTATTCAATAACAATCAATCAAATAATAGACAATACTAATGTACATGAAAAATAAAAATGAAAGATGGTCAGTGGTCATATCATGTGCTCATGCCACAGCTGTTTATTACAAAGTAGTGTTAAAATTAAGCATTACAGCATTAAATTTATCTTAGAATAAATGGCCAGATTGCATTGTATAACAATCAAATTATTTATTATACTATTGTACATGTAAAATAAAATGACCTTATCCTACATGTCTTGGAATAAGAAAATTTAAATTTAGTCAGTAGTATGGCTATTAAGAACTAGAATATTTCTGTACCTGTAGGTAACATCTGCTTGATAAGCCATTTAGAACTGATTTATGCCAACCATAATTCTACAGTCTGTCAACCAGGAGTCATGTATGCTCAGTGTTACATTGATTCTGTTTATCTAGTACTGGTAGTAATGTATGCTCAATTGATTATGAACAGGAATCAGGCTCTAATTGCTATGCTGACTTGTTACATGTATTTTTTAAGGATTTCCAATGCAGTTGCATAATACCTATACAAAAAGCTGGTTTTGTACTGTATCTACAGCCAACACTTTGTATAAACTGTAACTAAAAGATGTCTTTTGGTTACAGTAACATCCTGTAATTCCCTACAGTTAGTAAGATGTCAGTATGACATCAGATTATATTCTGACAGAGAAAAATTTTACAATTTAATAAAATTTATGCCAGCATATTACCAAAAATACATGTACCCGGTACCTTAAAAGAATTGTTTCGTTTCAGACGCGAGCATATCCAGACATGCACAACAATGGAGATGATGATTATGGTTACAGAAACTTCAGAAAGGTTGGTATTTATGTAATACTATGGCTTCGGTGGCTTAGTGGTTAAGGTAATTCGTCTACAAATAATTACATGGCCTGTCAACGCTGAGATTGTGGGTTCTAGTCTCACTGGGGGTAGGGTCTGCTCGACTCCAATCATTAATTGACAAGGATTGCCAGTTTTCCTACCAAAGTTCAGGGTTTTGTTTTCTTAGGGTACTCCAGCTTCCTCCCTAATAAAAACTGGATGCTATAATATAGCTGAATAAACGCTGAAAGGGGTGTTAAACACCATTCAAACAAACAAACAAACAATCAAATGCTAGGTGGTGGCTACAACAGGTGAGTGTGCACCATGGAGGAAAATGTATACTAAAAAATCAAGGGTTTCTTTTCTTTACTGTTTGAAGGACACCAGTTGACATAAGATAAGTCTAATAGGAGTTGTGATATACAAGTGTCTGAATATTCCACTTCATATTATTTTTTTGAAGCATGTGAAATGAGATATTGTAGCCTCATAGTTTCTTAATAAAAGTTGTAGGAAGTTGTCAAGTACAAGACAGTTTGATTGTCACTGTAGTGTACAATATATGTACAATACATGTGTTTACTAAATCCTGTGTTGATGTAACTATTTTGCTTGCATAATGAGATTAAACTGAGTTTAGTTCCTGTGAGTTGTTGTTTTTAGGAATTGGGGGATTAGTCCTCAGTACAAATTATACCACTTTAGGAATTGGGGGATTAGTCCTCAGTACAAACTATACCACTCAAAGTATTAAACAACACAATACAGTTGTCTGTTTGTTATATTGTCTTTTTGTATGAATTGTTGCTTTTAGGAATTGGAATTAGTCCTCTGTATAAACATGTATTTCAATTTAATTTAATATAATGCTCTAAAGAAATGCAGGTGTATGCAAAAAAAAGGTTTTGTCTGTAACAAGGGTTTCTTAATGTAGAACTTAAAACCAATGTTTTTATAATAATAAGGTTTTTTTGCTTTGTTTGTTTTTTTTTTTTTTGTATTTTCTTTATGCTTCTGGTTCAGAAATATTACCAGTTTTCAATCTCATATTGCAAGCATTTTAAGTTTTAACAAGTATATGTAATTGCTATGAATTTAAAAAAAAAAGAATATATACAAACAATTTTAGGTAAGACTTCCAATTTAACCCCCCCCCCCCAAAAAAAAAAAAATGCAATGCATTAGACTATCACAAGATACATGGAGTTCACACCGCTCACACTTGCCCAATTGGCAATGCATGATGACTGTGTCCACAGTGGGGTTCACCAGTGACTGCCACCCAGTGCCAAATCTTATTTTATTTACGTTTGAAATACTGCATTTTTAGTGGGGGGTTCAAATGGAAGTCTTTCCCAATTTTAGGTATAAATTAATATAAAATTTTTTTCATATTAGGGAAGACCCCCATTGAATATTAAAGTGCAGTTCATTCATACTTTTATTTATATTTTATGTCTTTTTGAGATAATTTGCTAACAATTTTACACAGAAGCTTAAGCTATTGATGTTGAAAGTGTCATTCTTTGCCTTGATCAATATAACAGGGATTAAACCTTTATTTGTTTCTAAAAGAGTTCCTGTCTAACAACTCAATGATCTGTACTACATGTATGCCCATTGAACTCAGTTCTTGGATGAAAAAAATAGCCACAATATGGGTATTGACGTAATAATATATATAGAGCTATTAAAAAAAACAATGCCTAAATTGAATCATTTGTTTTATGCATCACCATAAAAAGTGTTAATTGTTCCATTTCTTGTAAAAATCAGCCTCAGTTTCCTATACAAGATGGATAGCATTGTCCCGTATAGTGTCAGATGATTTTACTGTAATCAGAAGATTGATTATAAGATAGTGACAGTGGTGTTTTCCAATACACATCATATAGTAGTCTGATAAAGATCTGGGTAGAATTCACTCTGGGGCAGAAAATTTACCTGTCACAAAGGTAGAAATCATACATATTGATCTGAAGAGAATTTTTTGTGTATTGTGATAAAATGATGTTATAAAGGTACTGACTAGTTGATTTCCTTCTCTAGATAACTGTTTATTGAACACCTTAAATCATTTTATTTTATTGGCCTGTTGTAAAATTGTAAGGTGAATATAAAAATTGCATGAAATTATTGTCGGAAGATTTTGTGAGGAAATGAGGGATTTATTAAGTGGTCACATGACACTCTCATTGTGTTTGTCATGCTATGAGTTCTATATGTCAATATTTGTTCAAATTGAAAGCTTTTAATGTGTAGCTGTGGTATGCAGTTGTTGATTGGCTAATGGGAGTAGAGACAATAAATAGAACAGCCTATGGGCTATTAGACTTGTGACATACAAGTTGTAGAAGAGTTTTAAGAGTCATTTTAAACTGTGAAGACGGGGACAAGCCAAGCTTGACCGTGCTAAATATGATTTAAATTGTCACACTATGTACCTTTGTTACTACAACTATCCCGGATCATTAACGCCAGCAGCTGTAGCACAGCCACCCCAAACGATAGCTCCACCTTTATCCAGCCTCAGTGAATCTCTGCTTGTGCCGGTTACGCAGTCCATTCCTCAGGCTCAGCATTCATATTTACCTATTACGCTGTGCAGAAAGGTATGTATCAGTGTGTTTTGTCAGACTAATTAAGTTATTAATTTTTCAGTAATGTACAGTCATTTGAATTGTTTTCTATGCTATGATTCTGTTAGGTTTGATCAGTAATTGTATATTATTGAATTTTTGTATAATTCAATCAAAAGTTATAATTAACATCTATGACAGAACCTGCCATAGCTGATTTCATTATGGATGGAATCCATGTTTGGAAATTGAACTTTAAAAGCTAATTATGTGCTTTTTAAATAGTGACTTGTCATAGGGGTATAATTTGTCACCTATAGGAAAACAGTTGTAACAATTTATTAATGTTTATCATACATTTTATAAGGTAATGGTGTATGATTTCGTCAGTTTCAATCAACCATGTGTATATGTCCTTATTAAATAACATAATCATCATATAAAATATAATAAAAAACTTCTCAAAACAGGGAAATTAGGATTGGTTTAAGATTGAAATTAAACAAACATGTGTACACACAGTTTCAATAGGCTGTGTTTCATTTATTGAGTGACTGAAGTATGTTGTTTTATACGTGTACATGTACGTTTTGTAATTCATAGTAAAAATAGGTTGGATAAGAAATGTGACACTCTCAATGAAATCTTGTTAATATCAAGTTTAAAATTGTCATTTTCTGTAAACAACTGGATTAAGAGGTTTCCTAATAGCTAGTTCAGTAGTTGTATACATCCTATTTATGAAATCCACACAATCTTTAAGAGTTCAATTTAATTAAATTTAAAATGCATTCTGATAAAGTCTAATGTAAAGTTTTTATCATTTTCATACAGTTCAGGTAAGAGCTTAGAAAAGGAACAAACACTTATAACTTCATATAAAAGACACTAAAAACTTGTTAGGATAAGAAAAAAATGTCATAATGTAAAAATGTTTCCTTGGTCATTTCAAGCATTCTTGATGTGGTCAATCATGTTTTGGTATTGTAATTGTGCAATCACCATTGTGCATTCCATGTCTTTATCTGATATAGGAATCTTGTACTATTTGTAGATGGCATAGCCTGGCCCAAGGGAATTAAGATCAAGGTGATAACTACTCTGCTACAGGGCAATATTTGTTTATATTGCCCCATTAGCTTTTTCACAAGTTCTGTAATGTAATAATTGTGAAGTCTCTCAGTTGAATTATTTCTCTGTAATTAGTCAATTGTGTCAACTTTTGTATTAATTTCCATGGTGACAGATAGACAGTCTTTGTTAAATTCCTAATATGAGTTAAAAATATTTACTTTTTCTGGGGCTGTTTTTGGATAAGTAAACTCAGTAATAACCAATTTTCTTGTTGTTTAAATTGGAATTACTAGTAAACAATGGTTTTCAATCTTCTGATGGTCACTGAAAAAACAAAGATTTAATCCATTAAGTAGTCTTGCTAAAATGTTTGGACTTTGGATTGAAATTGTTTTTCACAATGCAATTGTTTCTTATGGATGTCATTTAAAAACTTAATTATTTTTTATTAGGTCGTACATATTTATGTCACTCTACATAAACACTGCTGTAAAGTATGTAATTTTCTACTGTGTATAGAAGCTTTTTAACTAAGTGATATTTACATTTTGAACAATACATGTAACACTGAGTAAAACTACTTAAATCACTTGAACCAAAATATGTTTCAGAGTGTGTTGTATGAAAAGAATTTTAAAACCCCAGCTTTTTTTTTCAACTTTAAAAAATCAGTACTTGGATTAAACAAAATTTGAAAGTTATAAGATTATAGATAACACCAATAATCCAGTCAAGATGTAATTTGAAAAATTTATCTTGTACAATGATCAGTGTCAGATTTTTACTTGGTTACTAGACAATGTGTTATACCTAAACAATATACACAAGGCAAGGTCCAACCACATTTCCTTTCTCCTGAACAATAATAGATTGAAGGAAATAATTCAAAATTACAGTTTATGACACAATGTAGTCAATGTCCTATCCTTATTATACCCTGGTGTAGACTTTAGACATGGATTGGGTAGTTTCCATACAAAAGCCAGGCATTGACCTTTTTTTGTATTTGATCTTCAAGGAATTGTGGAATATTATTTTCCTCAATATCATACCTATAGAGTTAGAACATTGACATGTGCACATACTGGTACAAATGTATAAGACCTCATACTATAAGTTGCATGATATTTAGGAAGAATCAGAGTTTGGTTGGAACTTTGAAACAAATGATTGAACCAGAGTGAAATATTAAATATCAAATAATATCAGGTGAAAATTGAGCGTCTTTATCTGGAAAATTGAAAATAATTTGTTGAGTTGAGATAAGGACTGTCTTGTCTGGTTCGTGGGAGATTTATAACATCAATAATTCAGCTATGCAAATTTGTAAATCCCTGGTAATAAATCCAACATACCCTGATTGTTAAGGAGAACCAATACCAAGATCATGTTTGAGATATCGAACGTTTGATCACCTGCCCTAAATTTTGTCATTGTCGCATGTTTGATATGTCACATTAAAAAAAAAATTCATTAGAAATTGAGATTAAACCATTTTGGTATTGTTTGGCAAAAATATTTCTCATCCCTTAAAAAGGCTTAGATTATTGGTTTTAGCAATTGCAACTAGTTTTTGTGCAGTTTTTGACAATTTTTCATTTTAATGTTAAGATTTTTTTTCTAGAATTTACATCATGAAGTGTTTTTATTTAAATGTTTTCAGTCATGGAACCAGAATTAACTTTACTTGCAATGTGGTTCCATCAGAAGTTTGTCTTTTGGTTAATAGAAATTGCTTTTTGCCCAGGTTATACTAAGACAGTTGTACTAATTGATCTAAGTGACTTGTATACATGTATCTAAATGAATTACTGTAAGGTTATAAAGTGTCGTCCCCCCTATCAAACTTCCTGGGTAAGGTGACATTATTTGTGTAAATCCTTATAAGTATGGCCCCTACAATGCATATGGTTATTGTTGACCAATACTAGTTAATACCATACCAAAGGTCAGGGGTTTTCTCAGGGTACTCTGGCTTCCTCCCCGAATAAAAACACGACCCCATGATATAGTTGAAAAAATTGCTGAAGGGGGCGTTAAACATCATTGAAACAAACAATAGTAATACCTTCAGTTGATTTAACTGGATGGCCTGCATGTTGAAGAACCATGCAGACTATTGGTCAGCAGTGATTAACATTGACTTCATAAATCGTCCTTAATAGAGCTTAAGTATTCTTTTTAGACATTAAATACTAATCGATCTAAATCAATAAAATAGACTAAATGTAAAATGACACAGCATTGAGTTTGATCACTGACTGATGTCTGGAAGGTAAAATTTCAGACTACAACACACAGATGTTGAATGTTGTAACAGGATACAAACCAAATAAATCTTTGGCTTAATTGTGTCAATACTCCAGGTAGAACACATGTATCCATTATTGAGTCAATTTGATGTGTGCTTTTCATTAGTTTGCCATCTTTTATTGTTGTGGTTCATCATAACAATCATTGTATAGCATAGACACTGAATTGGGAGTTCTCAGATTTCCTTTTAGTTTTGCTATGATATGTTGAAAAGTTGCTAGATGAAAGTTGGTTGAAATCATGGTTAAAAAGAAGGATGCAGTTGGTCATCATCATCTTGTTTTTAATCAGAATTGATGTTAATTTTCCCATATGAAAGAATAGAAAATGTGGTACAAGGGTTGAATAAGATGTACTTGAAGATACATGGTCTCTCATCAGATATGGACACAGATCTTGATGACCTCTAATACATTTGACCTTGTTGGCGACCATGTACCACTTGTACTAGATAAGCACACTTCCTTACCAGAATAATCCTACCTTCCTGCTTGTTATAATAAACAGGAAAAGCTTTGTCATTGTTTTATATGACACGTTATTTCCCAGCTTTCTTTTCTAGAATTTACTCATTTACTAAAATGAATATACAAGTATTTTAGGAAATCTTCAAAATTTGAAACAACAACACTTGTCAAATACCAGTAAATACTTAGAATTTCCAGTATTGTTGTAATTGTATTATTGTTTGTTCTTAACATGCAAACGATTGTTTAGTAAACTGTAACACCACTACCCCTTTGCTAGTGCCCATTTCTAAGGTTTCACATGACTACATACATCATATCCTTTTCCTGTGGCAGCCAAAATTGTCAGCACATTGGCCTATTTTATATTTGCATTTGATTTCTAGGAATTGATAATTGTTTATAAGGTTCTCCGTCCAGAATAAAGCTTTATGTTAGACATGCTAAAGTATCACTGGGCTCAGCCTCTCACTGTGCATTAATAAGTTCATGGAAGATCATATGCACTAACATGAAAGAAATACTTTTTTTTCACTTTCTTAGAATGGACAAAGCATTAATAGCTAAGCTTCTAATCACCATGTATTATCTCCCCATATTCATCATGTGCATGGCATTTTGGTAATTTTGCAGTATTTACTATATACTGGTATATTAGTTATCATTTATACATGCAACTAGACAGCTATTTACCCAGGGCTTCAAGGAGCGTTCTCATGGGCTTTAACAGAGTCGTGAATAGAGACAGTTATTAACCCAGAATTCAAGGGGTGTCTCATGGCCTTCAGCAGAGGTATAACTAGACAGCTTTTGACCCAACCCCAGGGCTTCAAGGAGTGTTCTCAAGGGCTTTAACAGAGTCGTGAATAGAGACAGTTATTAACCCAGGTTTTAAGGGGTGTCTCATGGCCTTCAGCAGAGGTATAACTTGACAGCTATTAACCTAGCCCCAGGGCTTCAAGGAGTGTTCTCAAGAGCTTTAACAGAGTCGTGAATAGAGACAGTTATTAACCCACGTTTTAAGGGGTGTCTCATGGCCTTCAGCAGAGGTATAACTTGACAGCTATTAACCTAGCCCCAGGGCTTCGAGGGGTGTTCTCAAGGGCTTTAACAGAGTCGTGAATAGAAACAGTTATTAACCCAGGTTTCAAGGGTGTCTTATGGCCTTCAGCAGAGGTATAACTAGACAGATATTTACCCAGGGCTTCAAGGAGTGTTCTCAAGAGCTTTAACAGAGTCGTGAATAGAGACAGTTATTAACCCAGGTTTCAAGGGGTGTCTTATGGCCTTCAGCAGAGGTATAACTAGACAGCTATTTACCTAGCTCCAGGGCTTCAAGGGATGTTCTCAAGAGCTTTAACAGAGTCATGAATAGAGACAGTTAGTAACCCAGGTTTTAAGGGGTGTCTCGTGGCCTTCAGCAGAGGCAGCTATTTACCCAGGGCTTCAAGGAGACTCGTGTTCTCAAGAGCTTTAACAGAGTCGTGAATAGAGACAGTTATTAACCCAGGTTTCAAGGGGTGTCTCATAGCCTTCAGCAGAGGTATAACTAGACAGCTATTTACCCAGGGCTTCAAGGGGTGTTCTCAAGAGCTTTAACAGAGTCGTGAATAGAGACAGTTATCAACCCAGGTTTCTATGGGTGTCTCATAGCCTTCAGCAGAGGTATAACTAGACAGCTATTTACCCAGGGCTTCAAGGGGTGTTCTCCAGAGCTTTAACAGAGTTGTGAATAGAGACAGCTATTATCCCAGGGCTTCAAGAGGTTTCTCTCATGACCCTCAGGCCATCAATAGACAGCTATTAACTTAGGCTTAAAGGTTTGTTTTAATTGCCTGCAGCAGGTCCATAACTTGAGACAGCTATTAACAGCAAGGACTGTCTCTCATGGCTTCTGCAGAGCTGCAACTGAAGACCGCTATAAAGGGTGTCCCTCATTGCCTTCAGCAGAGCCTTAACTAGGGACTCTTGATGCTTTACTTGCTGAGGATTCATAATTACATATTTTGAGTTCTTAATTATGACAGGAATTAAAAGAATTCACAGTTCTGGACATAATATGTTTTGTTTTCCATTTGACATTTATTCTATAATTTGTCCCTTGCTAGAAGATATTATGGTTGCATTTTTTTTGTCTTTTAGAATATTCGTATGACTGCTTAACTGAACACCAGTAAACGGTCCACAAAAATGAGTGATTGTTGATGTATACTTTTTTTATGCCCCGCGACGACATGTCGGGGGGCATAAAGTTTTACTCATGTCCGTTCGAATTTGAAATTTAGCAGAATGGTTCAGTATCACAAGTTGTATGTCCTAAGCAACTTTCAGACCTGTCGGACAACTACTTCCTGTTTGGGATTTCATTTGTACGTAAATATGTCCGTCCGTAGGTACAAATTTCCGTCAAGCTTTTCTCAGAAACCATACATGAGACCAAATTGAAATTTGGCAGGGTGGTTAAGTATCACAAGTTGTACATTCTATGCAACTTTCAGACCTGTCGGACAACTACTTCCTGTTTGGGACTACATTTGTACGTAAACAAGGTCCGTCCATACGTACAAATTTCCTTCAAGCTTTTCTCAGAAACCGTACATGAGAACAATTTGAAATTTGGCAGGGTGTTTCAGTATCACAAGTTGTATGTCCTAAGCAACTTTCAGACATGTCGGACAACTACTTCCTGTTTGGGACTTCATTTAGCGGGGGCATCTGTGTCCCATGGACACATTCTTCGATTTTTGTTAACAAGATTCTCTTTGAATTGGAAACAAATTGGTTTGAAATATGACTAGGCAAGTAAATATTCCAGTAGCAGTTCACTGTCTGGTCATAGTTTACATTGACTGTTTCAACATGGTGATCTATTTTGATAAAACACCATGGGGTAATGTGTACCTTGGCATATATTAAACCAAGTACCATATTATAACCAATTCAGTTTTACAGAGTTAAATATAAAAAGAAATCTTGTACTTTGCACAATATATACCCACACTTTATTACTAAGTAATGTATACCAACATGAAAGATCTTCATTTTAAAAAAATACAGTCCTGAAGTTTTAAATTTCTTTAATTCACTATGACCTTGCCAATTTTAAACTTAACAAGTTAAAAATGTCATAAAATAAAACAGAAAATTTGATCTTTTGAATGGTATAATTACTCACTATTCACTAACAGTCTGTATTTGTTGAGCTGCTTCCATGGTTTTAATTAGAAATTACACCACTCTATCTTGGGGGTACAATCACACTTACTGACATCTCTTCGATTGTATCATAGTTAAAAATTGCATTGACGAGTTTTTGGTTTTTTAGTTTTTTGTTTCGTTATGCAATGTAACTTATTTGATTATAATTCCCCTTGAAAAGCCAAATTAGTAAGAAATTACACTTTTCTGTTCAGTTGTTACCATTCTTTATACAGTATAGGCTTGTCCCTCCTATCCAATGCATCTTTATTTAATAAAATTGTTAATTTTTTTAATCTGTTAATTCAGTAACATTTCTGGTTAGTTTTCTTGAATTATTTTATTTTATTTTATTCGTTGCGATACTTTGTAGAGTTTCAAACCATATAATCCTTCAAAATCACACAGGGTGGCTGAGTGGTTATGGTAGCTAGTGATTGCAGGCTCATCTCTACTCTAAATTGACAATGATTGCCAGTTTTCCTACAGAATGTTGGGTGTTTGGGTGCTCAGGCTTCTTCCCCATTAAAAACTGGACACCACGATACAGCTGAAAAATTACTAATAGTGGCATTAAACACCATTAGAATAAACAACTTAAACCTTTCTAATACATTTAAGAAGAAATACACTGTTTATATCAAAAAATAGTTTGTCATTAAAGTGTTATATACCAATTGTTAGATGGAAGAAATCTGGTCTCAGTTTCATAAAACATAAAAAATTAAGATTTTCCTCAAATCTTTGAGGTTTTCCTCTAATAAAACTGTGGCCTATATTATTATAAGGTAAAACTTCTAGATTTTGAACCTTTATATGCTGTTACAAACATCCATGGTGTATTTTAGTTATACCTTCCATTAATGACCTGAATGGTTTTAATGGTTTATTAAATTATCTAATATTGTTCTGACATAAATAGGCAGATCAAGATAAAAACAAACATACAGATCGAAATTTCATGTCCAATATTAACAGTCTTTTCTCATATCATCTTCAGAGAGCATTAAATCCACACGTCCCAAATATTGATAATATTGGAGCAAATATAAAAAGGGGAAAGCCGTGTGTTAGTGCAAACATTGACAATGCTCTAACAAATGGTTGTTGTCATAGCAAAATGGTTTAGATTTTAAATGTTAAATATTGATTTTGAATTTTTATCCATTTCATGTTTGTGTTTAATGATCAATCATATTTAGTAAGTGATTCAAGCCGTAACGCATTAAAATATCCTGTATAAAACAAGTACTTGCTGGTTAATCTACAAAAAAGCCTGTTTTTACAGATTCCTTTCTATAAAGATAAATAAAAAACTATCACAAAGTTTGATTTTCATTAGTTATTTTCTTAGATGTCATTAAATTGTAGCATATCTAATTGGTTTCTAAATATGTGTGATAAATTACTCTTGTATTACCTGTTAATTGTTGTAAGTGGTGTGTTGAATTACTTTCGTATTACCTTTTATTTTTTTCTCTATGAAAGGGGTATCATTTTTTGACTTGAATGTCAATTCAGACGGAAATTCATTATATGGTGAAATGTTTGGGTAAAACACGATGGAAATGTGATCACAGTGAAATTATACTGTTCACAAATATAAAATATGTCATCAGGATGAACAGTCCTTCCTTGGAAGTATCAGATATTTTGTTCCTTCTTAACATAAAAAATTCAAGAGTGCTTCAAATTTCAGTTCACTATGGAATTAGTAAGACTTGTATAAAATGTTCAAAATTTGAGTAATGGTCTGTAATATATAATTGTCTGCATATAAAAATATGACCAAACTTGTGAAAGATTCATTTATAGAAAGTGGATAAAACATTGATGTATACATATGTTTAGTTTTCTAGAAATCTTGTTTTATAGAAGGGCACCTGCTCTAGACAATTATATATTCAGATGAAGTGATATTATTGAAGACATATTAATATTGTCCTGAAGGCATAATTTCTATCTGTCATTGTCCACCTGTTCTTTTTCTCATATGGCAGAAAAATATAAACTTTTACTTAGAAATCTATAGTTTGGAAAACTTAACCATGTGTAAAGGGAAATAATTCTAGGTGGCTTGTCAGTGAACTGATTTGTTCTAAGCATATTCTCACAACAAACTTTTCTTTTACATTTTAAAGGACTAAAGGAAGATTGCAAAATTATCAAATTTGTTGACAAATTAATAATTATGAATATAATTACTGTTAGAATTGTGACTTCTGTTTGTTCCAATGTATGCAGTGATTTTTATGCTTTGGATTTCATTCCTAAGAGGTTTATGGTCTAAATTTTGTGGGAAAAAGTGATATATACCTCAAAATGGTTTTCTTGTAATTGGTATTAGTAGCATACCAATGTATATGTTCTGATTATGCTGAAAATTACCAAAACACAAACACCATGTTAAATTCTGTAACAAGATATTTGTGTTAAAATAAAACAATTAGCATTACTCTGTTACGGAACAGACCAAAATTTAAAATTATTCAAATGTGTGTGATAGCTAAGTATTAGCATAAAACAATTAAAATTTTGGGTGGTACATAGTTTCAAGCAGGAAAAGAAAAATAAAACAAAAAAGAACTGTACCCCAGTTTCCTTGGACTATTTACTTTTGCCAAGAATAAGAGCATGGCCCAGTTTCATAAAAAAATCTCAAATTATAGTGTAATTATATAATTTCCAAAACTCAAATGTTGACCAATAGGATTTCTGGAAAGTTCAAATTTGAGGAAAATTGCAAATTGAGAAGTTTTTTTTGAAAGTGGGTCTAGAATGTTTTACACAAATCACTAAATGTCTTCAAAACACTAACACTTGCCAAAGGTTGGGGATTTTCTCTGGGTACTCTAGCCTCCTCCCCCAATAAAAACCGGACGCCATGATCATAGCTTAAAAATTGCTCAAAATGGCATTAAACATCATTCAAACAACAAAAAATCATTTAAAACTTCAAATACTGCATCTCATATGTCATATGTAATCATTTATTACATACACCACACATTATCCTGTCATTAACAATTTATGTTGTTGATTTTAATAGTGTTGTACTAAAAATGATTAATAATCTGTGTAATTTTATGTAAGAATTAGATTAATTCTTTGGAAACAATCACATTGCTTTACTTGCTTAATGTTAATTCATTTACATTTTATTCAAATTGGTCAGAGCTTTATTTTGAAGTGTTTTGATACTATCAAGAATGATCACAAAGAAATTGTCAGCCATAAAGAAAGTGGAAATCCTCTAGCACTGATTAGGACACAGAGTTTATACAGCTAAGCTCTTGATTTTTCCTTGTTTAAATTGATTTTGTAACTAATTATAATGTGATGTGGGTATGACTAAGTTATTTGAGAATCTCTGCAATATTTTTAAAATAAACAATCTACAGATGTGAAGTGTATGGTACAGACGATCATGTTTCTTGTAAAAGACTTGCTGACATGCCAGAACTCACTAACATAAGATAAATATTCACAGATTATAACTTGCCAAAATCTCTCTTTGGGATCAATTATACCTGTGTTTTTATATCCAGGTGAGAAAAACATTGCTTTATCAATTGATACGATGATCTGTTAATTAGGAAGAATCCAATGTCCAATATTTATAGGGATTACACTAATTTCAGCTTCCAGGGCGGGAAATCAATCATGAGGGGGTGGCTAATATAACGTGTTGTAATGTCATTGGTAACACACAATACAACGATCATAGACCAAATCGTATTTAATATTAGCTTTCTGTTTTCTTCAATGTGTTGAATGCATGAATGATTTGCTATAGAAGCCAGTAAAGTATATATACTATCAAGTCCCGAGGATATGTTGTAAGAGTGTGAGCTGTCTGGCTAATACGACACCTTTCTCTCAGCATCCTTCTTTTCTTCTGGGATCTATTTCATTCTTCTTGTCTTTCTGTGAGTATTATTTTACTATATAAACTGGTAACTGTATTAAATTAATTGTCGTTTGTCAGTCATTATTGATATGGTCGTGTAGTAACATTCCATGAATTAATTATCAGATTACTGTATTTTGTATGGACAGAGAATATATTATTATGGAATTTACATTTCATAACAAAATACTTTTGTCAGATTAATCCACAAATGTGTGTTTTTATGTCAGTTTGAAGTCATATTGATCCTTATTGAAAAGTAGATAATTTGAAATGTGCATCTTATATGCATAAGTTATGGAATATTAGCCTCGAGATTGACTGGCATCCATTTTTGCATGAAGAATTTTCTGGGAACAGTTTATACTTGTGTTGATGTGATATCAGATAATTATACATAAATATCAAGTAATGAAGTAATATATATCTGTTACCATGCCAACACTGAAACTGTGAAAATGACACATATTCTACCAGAGATCTGTGTATGTTTTGGGTAATTGATTCAGTACTGGTAGGGTGGGTACTTAGCAGTGTAAGAAATAGAGACATTCCTATCCATATTGTAAAAGTTAGTTTGCTCTTTTCGATGTAACATAAACCCCCTTCTATAACTTTAATTTGGAAGATGTGGCAGGCTGGTGTGATGTGTTTTAGAAGGATGTTAAATCTTTATTAATGCAATAAAAAATAATTGAAGTTTTAGTTCACACCCATAGTGCCCACTAAGGTCATGTCCATGGAGCTAAATTGTCGTGTTTTTTAATTAAAATATGTGGCATCTACACCTACACCATGTTTTTTCCTTCCACCCTCTCAACACAAATATTTGCACTTAAAAACATTTGTGTAAAATACATTTAGCTTGGTTAATATTTCAGTTACGGTTTTCAATGACATTAATTCAACAAACTTTTTTCACACCTTTAGTAAAGAGCCTATTTGATCATGAAAGCGTGACAAGTATAAGTAGGAAAAATTAAATCAGAAAACAAATCTATAATCTGTAAGGAAGAAAATCATTATTAAATACAGTTGTATTCAATAAATATTTTTAGAATTTAATAGAACAAAACTTGAATGTATTAAATCTGACATTTTGAATTATATAGTGTTTGTGCCATAATTTTGTACGTCTGGTTTGGTATTTCCATTACAAGCAGCAATATATATTGTAATATAATTTACCCTAATGTATTGATGTGTAAAGGCTGATTTTCAATAAAACATGAATTTTTAATGTCGTCCTCAATATCCTGGTGTCATGTCAGTCATTGTTGTATAGGATATTATTTCTGACTTTTTGCAGAACCCGTAATTATGCAAATTACCATTGGTAGTTAAGTAAATTAGATTTCATCATAATGGGCTGATTAAAGCATATTTTACCGGCTGCCTATGTATATGTGTATATAAAGGAGAACAATAATTTCAGTATTGCTTTGAATTTGATGGAATATAGTTCTCCAAAAGTACGCAACTCAATTGCACTGTAATGGCGGAATCGTGTGTTTTAGATTATGGAATTTGTGGAATGTATTTTCTTAATATTTTTGGCAGTTGTTTTAACTTATCCATGGGTCATTTTTGTGAATTTGTTTATAACTGGAGAGTAGATAGTAGAGACACATGTTGCAGTGGATATGAATCATAAATTGTGTTCCATTATCACTTTCCTATGTGATATTGTTCCCAACACCATATTGCAGTGAAGTTTTATCATCTATGTATCAGTTGATGAAATGTTTCATGAATACATTATCTGTTGTAATAATTGTTGAAGTGCGACTTTAATATATTTCTCTACTTTCAGAGACCTTCTGACGAACTGATGTCTAGCTCTCCTGTGGTAACAAACGGAACTGGACTTAGTCCGCAGCACATGTCCAATGCTGGCGATAATGAGGCCAAAAAGGTAAAAATTTTAACTTTTTGCACTGCCACATATCTGTGTATGCCGAGGTAAGACATATGCAGGTAATATACAAAACATAAGGTGATTTTCATGGCATTTCATTGATTCTTTAATCATTCAATCACGAAACAAATCATCATAAATAACTATGTCTTAAAATCATGGATCCATTATTCCACTGTTCAAAATTAAAAAAAGGCTACATAGGTCCATTACTATTAATTTTTGCACTTAATGTAAATTTTGGGAGGAGAATTTACAACTTTTTACAACAGTAAGAAGTACACCTTGTATTAAAACTAGAGTAGAATTGAATAATCATTGGAGCAAATATTGTTTTTATGACTGAAAGTCTTATGATCTTAGTCTGGGAAATTCTTCTACATTATAAAGACCTTAATTTTCATTTTGCAAGTTAAATAGATTTGGGTTTTAATCAGCTTTCAAAGTATTAAAAGTTATTTCTTAATACTTAATTGGATTTTAGATTGATATAATTTTTGCCTTGAAGAAGTTTACTTAGTTACTTGGTAGGCAGCTGTTTGTTAATACTTAAACTCATTAAAAACTAGCTTTCAAACTGCTTTGCATTTAAATTTGATCTTAGTCCTGTAAATTTGTGTATACTAGTTTTGGCTTGTCATCAACATTTTTTTATAGGTATAATTATCTTCCTAACATTCAAAATTGTTGTGTGTTTGGTCAATGAACCGTATCAGTGAAAAAAAATGTGAAACACATAACTTGTCATATAGGTGCTATGATGCCATCAAACATAAATAGTATTAATTATTTTGTGTATGCAAAAATAACTGCTATATATTATCAAATTTTCCAGGTTTGTGTAGGTAGTAATTTTTCTTTTTACTGAAAATCATCAATTGAAAAATAAATGTAGCTGATGACAGTTAAAATAAATAGTATATATCATTTGTGAAACAGTACACACATGGGCGAGGACGTTCCTATTATTTTGATTTATGTTCGGATCAGTATTACTTTCTGACAATGAAAGGTTATTTGCATATAAATTTATTGAATTTTTAAGAAGTTGCAGTAACTGGTAGTGGTACACCAGAGAGAAAAAAATAACAATCAGTGAATCTGATATGATTTCATGGCTATTAATAAGTTGCAAATATTTTCATGTGACATGTTAAATAATGGGAAGTAATAATAATTCATAAATATTTATGTAGTTTTCCCTGGAAACCGTGTGGAATGTATGAAAAATACAACTATGAAATGAATTCTCTACGCAACCAATTTTAAATTTATTGTCAAGGACACCCATTGGTTGTAAAACAAAATTTGCCTGTAGTTCATCAACTACCCGCTTGATAGATGGGAATATCACCAGTCAGAAATCAATACTGTCACAACAATCAAGGTTTTAAAATCTTGTAGTGTGACAGGGTATCCCATATTGTAACAATATGATATGTAGACAAACACTGTCATCGGAATGATTTCATCAAGTGTTCTATTGATCGGTTCCACATTCTACCTATCTGGCTATTACCAAGGTGATTCAACAGAACCCACTTTATAATTGATAGAAATTTTGTCCCAGAGGAAAATTGTCATTAATCTTAATGGCACCTAAAGCTTTTGTGTCTCCATTGTCATGCAGTTGATTGGTTGTATTTTTGTTGTCATAGTGATTTGGTTGACACATCATACAGATGTCCTGTCGCTTGTTTTACTCTTCATCATCCAGATCCATTAGCTAAAACATAAACCTGAGCTTAATCTCTATGCCATAGGAAATAACACAATGCTTTATTTACTGTCAGATATTAATAATCTGGCAACATAAAATGTGAAATTAATGTCATCGCATAAGGTATTACATGGGTCTCGTAAAAAAGTTTAATAGTTACAATGTCAGAATAAATTTATATGAATGTCACCTTTTTATGCAGTTTGAAATAAAAGGAAAAGAAAACGCAAAAACTGAATCGAGCAAATAAAAGATTTTTGATACACTGTACATACTAGTCTTGTGACAAAAGGTCAAGTCGTTCTTCCTTTTTATTGTTATGAATAGTTTTTGAAAATTATGGTATGTTAATTAGAAAGTTTGGTGTTATACAGACAGCACATTTTAATAATAATAAATTTACATAGCTGTATACAGGGCAAACAAAAATAAACTAGATGACATTAAAAAATGTGTTCTGGAGGTAATATAACAAATGTAACAGTCTGCCTAGGACAATGAATAGTATGTCTATTATATATTATCTTCTGTCGTGTGTTTTTGAAACATGATGAATGTTCATCTCAGAGGAATTGTATCATCTGTAGGGAAATGGACATTCTCTGAAATTGATTGAAATGGAACAAAACAACAGATGCCACATGTATCATTATTATCTATTCCCCTGTGTAACAGTTGTACATAATTCTGTTACATGCTTTATATTGATAGCAGCTATTGCAAACTTGCATGATGAAAATTTAATTGTCAATCAAGTTAATGAATAATATATAGTTTTGTTTTTAGATTTTCTATATTCTGTCACATGACAATACTTAGGGTGTTGTTAAGGATACCAGTTTAAACCAATTAATGTTTTCTATCAATTAAAGAAATAAATATTCATAAATAAGGACAAGTTTCTTAGTGATCTTAACAAATATGATATACACGTACGACTACATGATCAAAAAGAGTTTTAAAATTCAATTTAAATGACTTGACATATCAATAAATGGCCATCCTACAATACCCTAGTTTATTTCAGAGTAGACATTAGGTACTTTCACTCCATTAATACTAGATGATAAGTGTTTATGTTGACATTTTAAAGAATTGCACAAGATTGGACATAAAATATTAAATTTTTCCACCTGTATATTTTCATACTTCAGTGCCCACCCTTAACCCACACAGGTGAATAACTTTTATCACATATCTTACTAGAAACATTACACGTGGCTTCAGTTAATTTATATTTGAGATATTTAAAACTCAAATTATATAAGGTTAAATATTTTGATGACATTTGCTTTTTCATTTGGTCATTTTCTACCAAGGATATATTAATTTATTTACTATGAGATTTGAGGACCAGACAGCTTCGGTAATTATGTTTTTGTTACTTGATACAAAGATTTCTCTAGTATTTTAACACTACAGAAGTAGATTTTGCAAGAGCAAGATTATAAAGCAGGTGCTATTAAATTTAATATGAGCGAAATTAAACAGCTGCTTCGTAAATATGACATTTATTTGTTCATGGCATAAATTAGGCAGAATTATGTTCATATTTTGTAATGATTAATGATAAAATTTTGTTAACTACAGGTAAAACTAGAGACCAACAGTATGAATGGACCATCACGTGTAGTACACCTTAGGAGTCTGCCGCCAGACGTGACTGATGCAGAAGTTGTACAACTTGGCATACCATTTGGTAGAATGACAAATGTTTTGTTGTTGAAACAGAAAGGACAGGTAATGATCTGTACTGGTACACTGATGTTGTATAATTTAATGTAAAGCCCTGTTCGTAGATTGTTTATTTTTTTTTTTTATAAAATCATTACACAAGTTTGGTCATAAATAAGCAAATTATTTTAAATATACTTAGTGATAATATGTTTTGTTCATATAATAGAGCCCTCAGGTAGATTCAGGGTTTCATGTTAATATGGGATGTGATGTGGATATTGTCATAAAATAACCACTTACTATTACATGCATGTATCTTTCAGCATTTTTCAATGTTTTTCTGCCATTATCAAAGGATAATTTTAGAGATGTTAAGTAGGTGTACTTGGGAAATAAAATAGACTTTTAAACACTTAGGTTTACACAGCTTTATTGGTTTCTTAATAAACATTGTGAGATAGATTTTTATTAAAGATATTTATATCAAGCATCATTTAACATAGATTTCTTCACTTTCTGTTTACATTATCGTCCATTAAGCTCTGTACACAATGTCTGTTTTAGAATATTTGCATACAGTCTCAGGTATCTTAAATTTTTAAAGTCTAAACTTCTTACAAGCTAATTGCAAGCTAATTTTTAAAGGCTTTCAATACAAATATTATTTTCAGTGACATGACTATCAACTATGATAGTTTAAAATTATTTTTGATGTGGGCGTTGTTGAGTGTGGGGTGTAAAATGGAGTTTTTATTTTCAAGTATTAATATGAAGTGATTTTGAAACTAAATCAAACTGCTTAGAAATAGAGGTAAAAAATTGTTTGTCTCACTAGATTTTAATCTCTGTGTTTTCAAGTTACTGAATCAACAAATAAAAATGTCCCTTGTGCTTGATGTTATTTAAATAAAACCTGGCATTTCATGTTACACTCAACACTTTAAATATAGATGAAAGAAACAAAACTTTAATTAAAACATTTGTTGAATGTTAGGCTATATTAAGGAATGTAACACAACATATTTTCAGGCTTTTTTGGAATTTGAAGATGAACAAGCAGCTAACAACTTTGTCACATTACACCAAGAACATGCACCACAAATAAGGGGCCGAACAGTGTTTGTGCAGTTCTCAAACCACAAAGAATTAAAAACAGACCAAGCCCACTCGTTTCAAGTACGTCAGAAAATGATAAGTGTTTGGTTATATATGTACTGTTAAATTTGCTGTCATATAAGGTCTACAGTTCAATTAAATCCTTAGATTCTCAAAAGCTTGTATAAAGAAATTACATTTTCTGTGTCTCTGTGGAAAGTGAAGTTCTGCAAGTCAAGTATTTGTTCAGTTCAGCAGTGCTTTTCACAAAAAGTCGTGTGAAATATACATTGTAAGTGCTGATGTTATAATCAATGTCCCTTTGATCTTCAAACACTTCGATGGCTTTTACACTTAAGACTTTTTGTGAAATAGACTGTGTATTCCCTGTGATTGAAGAAAAACAGGGTTCTCAAAGTCTAAGGTACATTTTCTATAGACGAGGCATAACTAGTTCTGCAAGTCTAGTTGTATTTTCTATAGGTGTGGGATAAGGGGTTCTCCAGGTCTGAGGTGCTAATCTTTAAGAAAGGTGGATAACAAATTTCAAGTCAGACGTTTATTCTTCATGGATTTAGGATGACAAGATCTCTTGGAACAGCAATTGTTTGGTTGCAAAACTCTTTGATTCATGTTTTTGGAAAGTGATTAATCAAAAGAAAACCTATAATTTTGTGTTAATTGATTTCATTTTCTGTATTATGCAATAACATTGATATTTGTAAACTGTCGTAATTGCCTCAGAGATTGGAGAAAAGTAAATATTTCTTTATGTACTTTGTTATAATTACGTTAACTGCATTCATAGAGATAAGTCCAATATCAAAGAATGGCCATTTTATGATTCTGACAATGAGTGATAAAATTGTCTGTGTTATAGATTTATTAGAATTTATTGGCTTGTCTGTGTAATATAATTTTTAGAAATATGACATTTTACATACTATATAATTGCAATCTGGTGCTTTATCATCCAGGGCCATTCAAGGACATTTGTATAAATTGTTATGTTCTTCAGTAAACACAGAACTCATACAATTTATCATTCATGTTCACCAGTTTTAAACAGAGAATTAAAAGCAAGGCAAAATGGTGGTGTTTTCTTTGGTCAGCATCCTCGTCTTAAAATCAGACTGTATGCCAAATTTCTTCTACTCACCGAACTCAGAGATGCTTGGTGATTTGCAGGGCTGAATTTTTAACTTTTTCAAAAGTACATGCCAAAGGGTTGGAGGTTAGGTGAATATTGGGAGGTATTGATGGAATATAATACATTATTCCATGGAATACAAGTTTTCGATTTAACTATTATCAGTTATTAATGTACCTTCAGACTATCCCTTACTAAGAATAAATGTATTTCAAACATTGATTGGTTAATAGCAGTCAGTAGTTGGCTTCTTCAGTGGTGGTACATCCTGATATTATTGTAAGATAACAGAATTCAATAACACCTACATAAATAGATAACAAAAGGATTGTTATTAAAAATCATAATTATTTTCAGAATGCTACAGCAAAAGCAGCTTTACAAGCGGCCCAGCAAGTGACGATGGGTGGCACAGACAGTGAAAAGAAAGTACTCAGGGTTATCGTAGAAAATTTAGTTTATCCAGTCACCATAGATGTTTTACACACAGTAAGTTTTATATAGAAAAATAAAAATTTATTTTGGAAAAGGTAAATCTTTCACTTCTCTGATCTACATTTTACATTTAAATATATTTTGAAAAGCTCAGATAAATCTTTTTTTTTTTCAGATATTTTGCAAGTTTGGAAAAGTTCAGAAGATGATCATTTTTACCAAAAATAGTAAGTATGACTTGTGTTTCAGTTACAAGATATAAATATAAATTGCCAAGGTAAAATTTGCTGTAGATTACTTTACAATTGGGTGGTTCACAACTAAAGTTCTATGTTCCAATATATTTACAGAAAAATTCACTATTCTGTTGTGTATTCTTTATTGTAAAATATTATCAATACATGTTTCAGTATTAATGATAAAAGTCTGCAATAGTGTATTAAAGATCATCTCCAAAAGAATTGATGGATAAGTCTCCTCAAAATTTCATTCACATCTAAAGTGAAATTCCTTACATGATGATTGGTTAATTACAGTACTTATGTAAAATGTAGATTTTCATGAGCCATGTGTTTTTTAGATACATTCCAAGCATTGATTCAGTACTGTGACAGCATCTCTGCAAGTTCAGCAAAGTTGGTAAGTTTAACAAAAAGGCATCATTTTGAAACTTGAGATTTTTGTTTCTGTCTGGTCTTTTTTTTTAATATAGAAATGTAAATACTTTTTAAATTTTATATTATAAATTTTTTTTTATTTAACTTCACTTGTATATGTGTAGAAATGCATCTTCTTAATAGAACGGGTGGTTTATTTTAATGAATTAATATGAAACTTTCTTTAATATATAAATAACCGATGTTTTGGGTCATGTATATATTTCTTGAGATTTTTATTTTATGTTTAGTCCTTAGATAACCAGAACATCTACAATGGCTGCTGCACACTTAGAATAGACTACTCCAAATTAAATACACTTAATGTCAAATATAACAATGACAAAAGTAGGGACTTCACAAACCCAAATCTTCCGTCAGGAGAGAGTGGTGGAATGGAACAGAATATGCCTTACGGAGGTAAATATCTGATTACATTTTGGGAGTGTGGCAATAGATATTTTGTATCAGTTTATAGAAATGAGCTAGTAAGCTAGTGGAATTTCTTACTAAAAGCACCAGTTGATAAAACTTAGTGGTTCTCATCTTTGTTTCCCTGTATTGAAGGTTATCAAAGAGAAGACAGAGAGCGATGTAAGACTTATTGTTGGTTCATTTACTATGTTTGTTAAAAGTTATTCCCATGAACATATCAAAACTTGGTGCAAAATAATGATTTGCTTCCATTTTCAGTTTCATATTTTATACTAATAATTTATAATTATCTCCAACAATGTATGTAAAAAAAGTACATGTTTTCGTTTTTTGCTTTAAAGTCATACAAGTCATTGTTATGATTTTTGGAACTAAAAACATACTTTGTTAATGCTAAATTTGTATTGGTTACTTTGGAACATTCATAAGTGTGTTAAGTTTAACATTAGTATTGATACAAGTTCAGCATGGAATAACTTTTGAAGAATACTTGTAACATGTCTTTTTGTGAATATAGGGGAATAGTTTTGATTGGTACTAATATTGTGAATGTTAACGGCTTATTTGACTTGGCTGGGAGGTTTATTGTGGCCAATACAGAAAGTTTATATAAAGTTAATTACGTGTCATGTTGTGCATATGATTTTGATGTTCAAATGTAGATGTCAAGTCACAGGTTTTAATCAGAAAAATTGTGTTGAATTCTTAAATGGCAACAAGTTTTTATGAGTTGAAACTCTGATACTGTCTTTTAAACATCTTGAAAATGTACTGCAGTAAAATCTTCAAATAGCACAGAATATTTAATCACTCCTATACAAATGTACACATAATAAAATAATTAAATGTAACATAAAAGAAACATTTATAGTTGATATGTAAATATTACCTATGCAGAGATTTGAGTGGAATTTACTTTAAAGGATCAATTTCTTTCAAGTATCACTTTATAGAAATTCACTTTTAAGCTTAAACTTGTATCCTTGAAAGCATTATCTGTCTGTATCATTGTTTCAGCTAAAAAATTTATGTTTGTGTGATATTGCTTTGTACGATGCTTTTCGCTTCAACAGTTTGGCTTCACAACAAATTTTTGTTACAAATAATATTGTTTTTGTACATTAAAAATGCTGTATCTGTATTTTAATTGTGAAGTTAACCATAACTAGTTAATGGGCAGCCATCTTGAAAATTTTATATAGAATTCAAAATGGCTGATTCAGATTGTTATAGTAACCACATCCAAACCACTACCTGCTTTATAGGCACATCACAAAATGCTTATTATTAGCTTTTTTGGTTTGTGTTCATTTTCTAGACAAGTTTAATATGAATCATTTGTAGTTTTAATAATAATTGCATGATAATATGTAATTACTAAAGGTGCCCCAGGTATAGTGACGTCGGCATATTTCCCTGGTGTAGGACCAACTCAACTAACGGCCTATGGTGCCGCTGCAGCTGCGGCAGGAGGCTCACCGGTTTATGGTACAGCAATTTCACAAGTTTTCTTTCTATTTCTCTCTTGACAGCATGACTCTTTGACATTTTAGATGTTTTTGTAACACATAGCAGCTTGATTGTAGAATGCAAACTTACTAATAACACACATCTTCCCTTCACATGTCATCCTTGCAATGTAGGGCTATCAGTTTGGATTTTGTAGACTTAAGTCTAAGTTTAGTCACAATCCTAGAAAGGTTTCAAGCACAGCTAACAGTTTTGGTTTTATTTTTAATTTAATTTTAAGAGAATGAATTAATATGAATAAAATTTGTACTAATTTACATGTACCAGTTGTTTATTAGAAGTTCAAGATATGTAGAGAAAAAAAAAGGACATTAAATTCACATTTTGCAAAAAAAATCATATTTATGATTAGTTAATTTGCATATTTCATCCAAAGTAAAATGGTCTTTTATTTTAAATAATTTTATATTAGTCAATATAATAGAGGGCTGTAAGGATGACACTATGCTTCCCTTCTACTGCAACCGTACTCAGCATGTATACTATTGTACACCTATTTAGCTTTCATGTCATTTGACTGGTATCTTTTACATTAAGCTTTTAATGTCATTTGACTGTTATCTTTTACTTTCTTCTCCTACAGCTCAGAACTATGGAGGGGGCATGTCGGGTGGTCCAAACTTTGGAGGGGGTATGCAAGGTGGTAAGTCTGTCTTTCTTCTTTTTCTCAGTGAATAGACCTTTTTACAGCTGTTGTAAATATGGATGTTATTGATTATGTGAGAAATTAACATGTTCTGTGCAATTCAAAAATATTTGTATTTCCATGATTTGCATTTTCAGTCTACTTTTTAAACATAAATATACAATGTTTCAGCAAACATACGACAAGTTGTAAAAATGTCTGTCACATATTCTAGATATTGGTACATGTACATGTGTTCAGAGCTTCCTCTGTGTCCATTATTGAATTGTAGTATGCCTTGTATTTTCTCATAGAGTATTAAGTTGTTTTATTGCTTGAACAACGTTTTAAGAAAATATAATATCTAAGAGTTCCTGAAAAAGAAATTTAAGAGTGAAAGTAATTGTAACTCTTTACAGTACATCATCAATAAGTTCTAGACTAATTGCAGGCACCTTTATGGTTATTTTATTGCAAATGACTGGTCTGATTTTATAAAGCAGGCATTGTTTTCATTCTTATTTACATTTTATGACTATTGATTAAACATAAAAAAATCTATTTTCACACTAAAGAGATGAGATTGTTTTAGAGAAAGCATTATAGTAATAAATATTCCTGATTATTTGCATTAGAAATAAAGTTACTATCTCAGTAGAGACTCTTTAGTTTAGCATCAACTTTGTCAACCATTATACATACATAATGTGCAAAATATATATTAAATCAGTATTTTAATGGTAAATTGTTTTACATTCATGTAAATGAGCATTTGCATAAATCTTTTTTTAAAAGTATTTTAACTTGTGCAGGAGAATTAAATTAAGTATGGTCCTTTTTACCTTCAGCTCAAGTTCCAGGCCTTGGAATGGCCCAAATGGCAGGACCCCGTGGAATGGGATTGCCAATGGGTGCCATGAATGTTGGTATGCCCATGGGACTGCAGATGGCAGGGCAAACAGGCAATGCTGTACTTCTCATTTCAAACCTGGACGAACAGGTTCGTGTATAGTATTTTAAGTAGAGGATATGAGGGTATATAAGATGATTTCTGCGTCTTTGCTGAAAAACTTGCTATGAGCAATATACCAGTTAGGTATGTAATGTTCAGGAAACTCCAATGTAAAATCAGGACTTTTTAAATTGAATATGTGAAGAAAACGATCTTATTTTTAACCGTTTCATACAATGTTCTGGTTTTACATGGTGTTTGCTGTTAACATTATTTACCATTGCTCTCATTTCATGTTTATATAATAATATTGTTTGGGTTTCTATGCTTAGGGTTATAGATATAAACTGCTCTAATAGATAGACAAAATCACTGATGTAGGATTCTTGTTCTATCGTTTCTGATTGGTAAACTATATATTTTACATATTTATAGTGGTTTTTTTCCTGGATAGAGTATCTTAACACTGCATCTATATAGTAAATGCTTCAATTTTATGGAATTCTTATTCTATTTTCACTGTCTGTGCTTTGTTTAGTCATAGATATGATACTGAATCTTCCAATAAGTCTGTCTGTTTGATTGGTACCTATCTGATAGACAAAATTAGCACATAAACCAACCAAACATTAAATTTAATGAGCTTACAGATTACATAAAATTCAAAAAGTAATTTTCAAATACAAATTTATGAAACTATTCCCTTTCTCATTACTGTAGACCAACTTTTATTGTAGGGAATTTAATTTTACCTAATTTGTGTGAGGTACAAAAATAGTAAAATAAATTACCATTCAATTTATTTTTTTTTTTACTATTAGTGGGAACAGTGACAAAAATTATGGCATATAATGTCGAAAAATATATCCTTTGTGTCTTTGTAATTCTGATATGCAAATTAAGTAGTTTCAAAATGAATTCATGTTTGTTGACAGTAATCTTTTTGTAACTCACTTAGGTTATAGGTTGTAATAGAATTCTATAGAACTGAAGCATAAGGTCTGTGTTTCAATAAAGGTACAAATCTTGGATAAATGAGAATGCACAGACACTTTGCAATAATATAACAATGCCAAAAGCATCGTAACCATGACAACTAAAGAATAATGCTTTATTATCACACTGATAGGCCAGACAAAGTCAAACTGTGTTCTTTTTCCAGGAGCTTTGGGTTTCAAGTCACTTGTCATTAAAGTGGAGAAATTTGGAATGCACATACAAAACAAACATATAAGAAATTGAAAAATAATTGTGTTTGATTTATGTTATTTTGAAGATATGCCAAAATGTGTTGTCAGTTTCAAGTGACTTGCAACTCTCTTCTGAATTGATGTTCATCCCGAATTTAATTTAAACTGCTTCATTATGTAATATGTTTAAACTATTCTATGCTAAATAACGTCTTTCAACTTTTTGTTGCTTTTTCCAGAAATTTGATTTTCTCTGGCCTTTATGTTAAAAAAAAAAAGAAAATTAGGTATCTGTGGGATGTATACCATTATTAACTGGTTTAATGACATAATTGGCATGACATATCTGCATGTTTTTATTTTGTGATTTAATCAAGATTTATGATGTGTTGAACTAATTATACACATGTTATTTGTTAATCACCAGATCGTTTCAGGTTTAATACAAGATTAATTTTTTCCCATTTTTTCTTTTTTTTTTCCTGTTCCCACTTATGCTGGTGTTATCCATGTGGACTCTTCTCTTCGCTCGGACACTGAATCTTCATCTGTCGCTATACGTCTGCTTCCCTTTCAACACTATAGATGGTCACGCCCGATGCTCTCTTTACCCTTTTTGGTACGTTTTATAAGCACTTCTTATTTTTTCATTTTTTCTGAGTAGTTTAATTATAGAGTTAGTAATCAAACTTTCTTTATGATATTCATAATTTTATTTACATATATTCAGATATCATTATATACTAAACAAAATATTTCATTTAGTTCAATGATAAGCGAATTATCTTTTCTGTTTTACTTTCATTGCTTCATGTGTTATCTGCAAAATAAAATAAATATTAATCTGCCATTAATTACCTTGCTTCTTATCTATCTGTATATATATGAGAGTTTTTGTTAATTTTTTTTTGACTGCTTTCTAACAGGTGTATACGGGGATGTACATCGTGTGAAAATTTTATTCAACAAAAAAGACAATGCACTAGTCCAAATGGCTGAGCCACACCAAGCACAGTTAGGTAAGTAACCTTACACATTTGGTTATATAAATTGTAACATCTAACAAGGAGAGATCATTTTTTCCATCACAAGATTCTACAAAAAATATCCCGATAGAAAAGTAATTGATTATCAAAGTGACGATTTTTTATACCTCCGTCTATGTTAGACATATTATAGTATATATTATCCACATATCTCACTGTATCTTGAGATTTTCTATAAACTGCAGTTTTTATTACATACTGTGTTGTGTAGTAAATTTCTGAGTTTATGTTATGGGAAGTTGCTCCCAAAAAAAACACTGTCATCAATTTTTTTTTTTTTATTTTGGTAGATTGCTTCTTTTGAAAGATATGAACTTCAACAAAACCATGTCTGACTAAACAGTACTCAACAAAATTTGAAGAAAATGCATCAGATTTGGTTTAAAATAGATACCAGTCAATAATTATTATCATATAATTAAACCTGCAGTATATTTGGTTTCATTTTCTTTTCAGCAATTGCTCATTTAGATAAGGTCAAGGTTTGGGGTAAACCAATCAGAGTAACTCAGTCAAAACATGCTGTCGTACAGATGCCTAAAGAGGGACAACCTGTAAGAAATGTGTAATATTATGAATGTAATATATATGTATAATGTTAAATACATTTAACTCTTCCTAATGAGTTTATTCAATACATGCAATTTGCTGTCTAAGTTTTATTTGTAAACACTAGATTTATTTTGTATTATGGTATTCTACAAGGGGACTAATGAATCACATAGTTGCATAATTTTGAAACTCAAAATTATTGATTTGAATATTTAGCTGTTCAGAAATGTTAGAATGTTTAAACAAGAATAATATCCAGAGAACAATATATTAACTATATTCAGGAATATAAATTGGTCAGTAGGAATCAGGGAGCTCTGATAGTTTATATTTTGTTGGCTTTTACCTGCTAAGCTGAAGACAGTTGTCCAATTTTTGTATTCTATAGTTCACTATTGGGAAGAGAGGGAATACATTTTACAGAGAAATGTATGCATAAAAAATTTTGCATAAAGCATACATTTCTTGTGTTTGTATTTAAACTGGCATAAAAACAAACGCACAAATAACTTAACACTTTATGATTTTATGTTTATATTTATTGCAGGATGCTGGCTTAACAAAAGACTTCACAAATTCACAACTTCATAGATTCAAACGTCCAGGATCAAAGAATTGTCAGAACATTTTCCCTCCGTCAGTAGTGCTTCATTTATCAAACATTCCGTAAGTACATTCACTGTTTTTGCATTCAACGCTAAAGTGCTAAAAGAAAGTGTTTGTATTATTTCTTATGCATTTCGAAAGGCCATCAAACAAATTCTCATATCAATAACATATTTGTCTTAAATTGGGGAATTATGTCTTGTCTTATTTATGCAGATGTGACTAAAAATTGCAGAATTAATTTTTTTACCAATTTAATTTTAATTTGCAGACCAAATGTTACAGAGGAGGAATTGAAAGAGGCATTTGCACGTCATGGCACTGTGGTAGCCTTCAAATTTTTCCCGTAAGTAATGCTATGTTTCTGCAGTATACAATACACATAAACTCAATTTTGTCTGACAAAATTTCATCACAAATTACTTTAAGTCTGTTTGTTTTTAAATGTTCCATAGTTATATAATTACTAACAACAGTTGTTTTAAAAATACATATTACTGTATGTTTTACCTTAAGGAGATAAAAGGAATGCATTTTATATTACTTTTTACAGGAAAGACAGAAAAATGGCTCTAATACAAATGGAATCACCAGAAGAATCAGTTATGGCTCTGATTGTAAGTGTAACATGTTAATGTCACAGTTAACAAAATAAAATTAATAATCAAAACCATGAATTGTTTCAACTTTAATTAAATATTTCTGTAATGTTCAAACCATAGTTATTGCTGAAAAATAAAAAAATGAGTTTGTAAAACATTGTAATTTCAAGGAATCAAGGTTTTAAAATGTTTGTAGATTTAAACTCAAATAAAATGAATAGTACTGTGTTGCTGCTAGTTATTCATGTTGTGTCTGTTCGTTTGTTTTCAGGCTATGCACAATTATCCATTGAGTGAATCAAATCACTTACGGGTGTCATTCTCAAAGTCCACAATCTAAAGTCATCAGCACTGTTTGGAGTTGTCCCCCTTAGAAGTACCAAGATGGAGAAGTGCCTTTTGTGACTTTTGTTTTTCAAACTGTTGCCATGGATATGGCGAGAACATGTGCAATGATCTCATGATGGGATGCTTTGTATCTATAGTAACATTGGCAGCAATATGTAAAGTGCTCTGTAACAATGTTTTTGTTGCCAAGGATATTTTTTGTTGTCATGGTTTAATATTCATCTCCCTGTTGAAGACTTTATAGTTAAATTGTATTAATGAGTTTTTATGTTGTTTTCGTCCCAAGAGCTACATATTAACTATTATCCTCTTATGAAATCCATGCAATTTTTTTTTCGTTTTGTATCTTCAACAGGGATATGAAAATATTATTTTGGTACTGTTACACCTTGTTAGCTGGTGGAAAACTCTAAGCAGTGATATTTGCTTTTCCAAAAATACTTTAAGGATGAGCAGGTATAAATAGTTTGATCATAAGATCCTAGACCAAGAATGTTAAATTCATTTTTGTAAAAGCAAATGACTTATCATTTGAGCAGTGTAGAGACTAGTGTTAAATAGCTCATAAGACCTCATTTTAACTGTTATTTTTGCATCAGATTCATTGTTAGAGAATTATAAAGGTTTGGATATATTACATATATTTTTGCATTTTTACAGATATATTTCAGTGGGGGGCATGAACCAGGGTGGGACATATTTTGTTAATTTGTTAATGTCCTTGTTTACTTCAGCTGAAGGTCATGTATTTGAGGTTAATGTTAGTTTCAAGATGGAAGATCTTTTCATGCATAATTTTCTCAATTTATTTATCAATAGAATGAAGTCATCATCATAGCAGAACAGGAATGAAGTCTTTCAGTTAAATTTGCAAAAATACATGACCTTGACCTGTGTTTCAATAAACATGAGGTGCTTGCTTCATGTCATTCCATGTATGGTTCATGTTTACATTTGTCGTGAGATTAAGTGTTTTTTTTGTTTGTCAATCAAGTTCTGAATTTATGTAATACAATCAATTATGTTAATTTTTATTGTTTTTTTTTTGTTAGCAGTAATGATACATGACAGTTATTTTATCTCCCCTTTCATCTCTTTATCCAACCAAAGAATTGATTTGAATAAAAGCAAAAAACATTAATTGTCCAATTACCTTTAATTATAACAGTTAATTTAGCCATTTGATTTATAGCAAGGGTCACTATATATGGACAGACATGTTTTTCTCTTGATAAAGTATGGTAAAATTTAAATAATTTTTGTACTAGATTTATTATTTTTCATCGTTCCAGTGTCCATGACAAATTTAGAAATTTTAGTGAAAAAAGAATTGTTCGAAATATCTAAAGGATTAATGATCTGTGTTTTCCTGACACATTTTAAAGTAAATTTATGTGCCTCGAGTATGGGATCATGTTTTTGTAGCTTTTTTTATGAAATCAGAAAATATTTGTTTTTATTTATTAAACTGCATCTTCCATTTTTTTGAAGAGCAGTAATGTTATGGCTTTGTTACCAACTAAGTCATTTATTTTTTAAGATCTTGTATGATGTATTAAAAACAATTTTGTAATAAAACATCTAAATGACCCTTTGTTTTGTGATTTGGTGTAAATAACTTTTGTCTGTCATCTATTTGTAACTATATGTTTTGTCTGTTTCTCTATTGCCTTTGTCTGCCTATTGTTAGATGTATTTTTTCTAAATTTCTTTTCAGTTTATATCTTTCAATAAGTATTAAAGGTTAATTTTCTTCTTTTAAATTGACTTATTTCATGAACTTTTTTTCATTCTTGGCTTTGACAGTATTTGGAATTAAGGAATATAAAAGTTTAATTGTGAAAACGGTCAACTTCGATTGTTTGATTTATTGATATATATATATATAAGAGTTTATATTGTTTTTTAAATGGCTGACAGTGGTAATTAAACCTCATTGGTTATGCTATTAACACTGACCTTTCTGTATGTAGGATAGCTTATATCATTAAACTTCTAGATGTGGGAATATCTATTTCATCTTATTCTTTTCTCTTGACCTATTCTATCTGCAGGTCATACAATCATGTTTCCATTTATTTTAGAGGAGGGAATTTAATGTATACTGTTGATTTCAAATACATAATAACTGTCCTTTACTGGAAATTCAATTAATTCTGTCTATGTCATATACACGATTGTAAGACCTCAGATTGATTGCACTAGCTTTATCCAGCTGCATTCATAAATCTACCAATTGCTCTCAAACTACAGTTCATAAGTGGTTTGGGTCTATATCTCAATGTCTGCTCATTCTAATGTAAAATATCGTCTTTCCTTTATGTACTAATTATAGAAATAAGAGCATTTTAGTTTCTGTCCCAGTATGGGATACATAATATGTACAACAACCACACACTACAACAACATATAATGACACATACAATGCATTTACCTCCTATACTGAATGTGTATTCTCCAATTCCCTTCCAAATGTACACTCTTGAACATCGGTACACCTATATCAAAAATATTTATCTAAATTTGTTAAATGAAATGACATTGAAGAACTTGTTTAAAAAAACGAGGCCCCATCAAATGGGACTGGCTGGATGGTTCTAGAATTACCATAATGCCATTAGGAGATTAACAAGCAATTTTAATGATTAACACAAACAACCTGTAGTGATGTAAATAAAAATGACATCATGTCAGTTCCTATCAGCTTTACCTTGACTTTTGTATTGCCTGCATGGCATGGTCAGTCAATAAGATCACTGTTCCTTGTACATTGTTATCAACTCCTCCTAAACAAGTAAAAGGTAATCGTACAAAATTACCATTCTTCCATCCATCATAGTTTTGTCTGGAGCATATCTCCAAAACTTTTTGACATATTGACTGCAAACTTGGACATTGGATAGATATTGCAAGTTGGACTGCACTGCAAAAGTACCAATACTCTACCATTTAACTTTTGACTTATCTCCCTTAGTTTATTTACTGAAAATCTGCTGGATGGATTTGCATCAAACTTGGCATATAAGTACCTTGTGAAGTGCAACTGCACAAGAACCATTATGCTACCTTTTTTAGCTCACCTGACCCGAAGGGTCATGTGAGCCATTGCCATCACTTGGCGTCCGTCGTCGTCCGTCGTCATCGTCGTTAACTTTTCTTCTAAATTCTTCTCCTCCAAAACCACTGAAGGGATTGCTTTGAAACTTTGCATACATCATCAGTAAAATGCCCTCTACCAAGTCTGCCCAAATCATGGCCTCAGACCAACCAACATGGCCGCCATGGCTAAAAATAAAACAGAGGGGTCAAAATACAGTTTTTTGCTTATAGTTCAAAAAGTATAACAGATACAGGAAAACCGAACAGACCTTCCTTCTTCAGCATCTAAAGCTCTACAAAACACTCCATTGGGTCAAAGTTGTATGATGACTCCTTGTAGGAGTTATTGCCCTTTAATTGTCAAAATTGATGATTTTTGCCATTTTTGACTCCAAATCTTGAAAATTATTAGAACTAAAGAAAAAGTTAGCATTGCCTAATTGTTCTGCTCTATGAGGGCTACAAAAATGACTGAAGGGTCAAGATTGTCTGATTAACCGTTTAAGAGTTATTCCCCTTGAACTGTTTTTTTAATCTGTTTTAATTGATTTTTAGCTCACCTGACCCGAAGGGTCATGTGAGCTATTGCCATCACTTGGCGTCCGTCGTCGTCGTCGTTAACTTTTCTTCAAAAATCTTCTCCTCCAAAACCACTGAAGGGATTGCTTTGAAACTTTGCATACATCATCAGTAAAATGCCCTCTACCAAGTTTGCCCAAATCATGGCCTCAGACCAACCAACATGGCCGCCATGGCTAAAAATAGAACAGAGGGGTCAAAATACGGTTTTTTGCTTATAGTTCAAAAAGTATAACAGATACAGGAAAACCGAAGAGACCTTCCTTCTTCAGCATCTAAAGCTCTACAAAACACTCCATAGGGTCAAAGTTGTATGATGACTCCTTGTAGGAGTTATTGCCCTTTAATTGTCAAAATTGATGATTTTTGCCATTTTTGCCTCAAAATCTTGAAAATTATTAGAACTAGAGAAAAAGTTAGCATTGCTTAATTGTTCTGCTCTATGAGGGCTACAAAAATGACTGAAGGGTCAAGATTGTCTGATTAACCGTTTAAGAGTTATTCCCCTTGAACTGTTTTTTTTAATCCGTTTTAATTGATATTTTAAAATCTTCTCCTCTGAAACAACTGAAAGTACTGCTTTGAAACTTTGTACACATCATCTGTCAAATGTCCTCAACCAAGTTTGCACCAACCATGGCTGCAGATTAACCAACATGGCCACCATGGCTAAAAATAGGATGGGGGGGGGGGGCGGTAAAATACAGTTTTTGGCTTATATTTAAAAAAGTGTAACAGATACAGGAAAACCGAAGAGACATGCCTTCATCTGCATCAAAAGCTCTAAGAAACACTCCATTGGGTTGAAGTTGTATGATGACTCCTTATAGGAGTTATTGCCCTTTAATTGTCAAAATTGATGATTTTTTCCATTTTTGCCTCAAAATCTTGAAAATTATTAGAACTAGAGAAAAAGTTAGCATTGCTTAATTGTTCTGCTCTATGAGGGCTACAAAAATGACTTAAGGGTCAAGATTGTCTGATTAACCGTTTAAGAGTTATTCCCCTTGAACTGTTTTTTTTAATCGGTTTTAATTGATTTTTTAAAATCTTCTCCTCTGAAAGTACTGCTTTGAAACTTTGTACACATCATCTTTAGGATGTCCTCTACCAAAATTGTGCAAATCATGACACCTGACTACCTACATAGCTACGTTGGATTAAAATAGAAAAAATGAAAATGGGGGGGGGGGGGGGGTCCGAGAGTTTTCGACTGATGACTGATAGTTAAAAAAGTATAACAGGTACAGCAAATTTGAAGTGAACCTCCCTTCTCCCTCTAACCATCAAAAGATCCTCCTTATAGGAGTTATTTCCCTTAAAAGGTCAAAATTAATGATTTTTGCAGGAGTGTTGGGCAATTCCTTATAGCAAAGAAAAGCTGGATAAAAAAGGGTTGTCTGGTTTCAGGTTCAGGTGAGCGATACAGGCTCCTGGGAGCCTCTAGTTTAAAATCTTCTTCTCTGAAACAACTGAAAGTACTGCTTTGAAACTTTGTACACATCATCTGTCAAATGTCCTCAACCAAGTTTGCACCAACCATGGCTGCAGATTAACCAACATGGCCACTATGGCTAAAAATAGGATTTGGGGGGGGGGGGGCGGTAAAATACAGTTTTGGCTTATATTTAAAAAAGTGTAACAGATACTGGGAAAACAAAGAGACATGCCTTCATCTGCATCAAAAGCTCTACGAAACACTCCATTGGGTTGAAGTTGTATGATGACTCCTTATAGGAGTTATTGCCCTTTAATTGTTGAAATTGATTATTTTTGACATTTTTGCCTCAAAATCTTGAAATTTATTAGAACTAGAGAAAAAGTTAGCATTGCTTAATTGTTCTGCTCTATGAGGGCTACAAAAATGACTTTAGGGTCAAGATTGTCTGATGAACCGTTTAGGAATTATTCTCCTTGAACATTTTTTTAATCAAATTTACTTGATTTTAAAAAATCTTCTCCTCTTAAACCAATGAAAGGACTGCTTTGAAACATTGCATACATCATCTTTAGGATGTCCTCTACCAAAATTGTCTAAATCATGACACCTGACTACCTACATAGCTACGTTGGATTAAAATAGAAAAAATGAAATAAGGGTGGGGGGGGGTGGGGGAGTTTTCGACTGATAGTTAAAAAAGTATAACAGGTACATAAAATTTGAAGTGAACCTCCCTTCTCCCTCTAACCATCAAAAGATCCTCCTTATAGGAGTCATTTCACTTAAAAGATCAAAATTAATGATTTTTGCAGAAGTGTTGGGCAATTCCTTATAGCAAAGAAAAGCTGGATAAAAAGGGGTTGTTTGGTTTCAGGTTCAGGTGAGCGATACAGGCTCCTGGGAGCCTCTAGTTATTTTTTAGTTTCCATCGGGTTTTTTTCCATAGCACCTATTCACCATAGTTCTTTCTAGAGCGTATCTCCGATACCCTTTGATATATGGACTTGGATTGAAGTGCAGTGTGTAAGAACCATAACTCTACCTGTTTTTATTTTTTAGTTATCTCACTTAACGTTTGGCCTAATTTTCCAGACTTGGGAACTTTGTTATTTTTCAGAACATTTGCAGAAACTGTACCTATTATGTGTAATCACTTCCTACATTTTTCTTTGCAAGCATAAACGGTCCAAATAATCGTATATAGCCGACCGGAGTATATGGACCGGTCCGTATAATGAATATGGACCTCTTGTGGATAAAATGTGCATTATATTTACACATCTGTTGAAAAAAAACACAAATAACCAAATATGTTGATTAGCGAAGTCAGTGAAGATTATTTACGACAAGTAACAAAATGAGTTTTCAGAACAAAAATAACCTTAAGTGATCAGTTATGACAGTACATGATGTGCATATGGAGCAAATAAATGAGCATAGAAGCTTACAAAAAGTAAAGTATAATATAATGCGTCGGTCCATATAAATTTTTGGGGCCACCAAAAGGTCCATATACTGCCATATGACCCTCAGTGTAATGAACTATTCGTTATATATTCCCTACCCTCAAGAGATGAATGGACTGTATTGCCCTTATCATCAATAATCTTTCATTGTCCACATTTCTTATTTAACAGGGGTCACAATTTCACCTTCTATTCACAAGTCTTTCCATTGTTCAAAAGAATTCAGAGACTTTTGCATAATATTTTTATTAGGAAGTTTAGATGTCCTGTTATTTAGTATTACAGTAGTAATTATTTCTGCAAGGGAGGGATATTTTTTTAAATGGGGGTCACACCCCCACTTTTGTCCTATCCACAACTCTTAACGGTTTTAAAAAATGCAACCAAACTTTATCAATTAGGAAACATTGATGTGCATTGGGTATCCTTTTTCTGTATCTCGTCTGACCCTTCGGTCTATTACTTGGCGGTTGTCGTCGTTAATTTTTTTTTTTAAATCTTCTCCAAAACCACTGAAGGGATTGTTTTGAAACTTTGCACACATCATCAGTAAAATGTCCTCTTTGCACAAATCATGGTCGCAGACCAACCAACATGGCCATTGTGGCTAAAATAAAATGGGGTCAAAATAAAGTTTTTGTTTTATAGTATAACGGATACAGGAAAACTGATGAGACCTTCCTTCTTCAGCATCAGTCTCTTCAAAACTCTTAATGAGTCGAAGTTGTATGATGACCCCCTGTGGGAGTTATTGCCCTTCAATTGTCAAAATTCGCCATTTTCCCATGAAAATCTTGAAAATTATTAGAACTAGAGAAAAAAGTCGTTCAGCTCTATGACAGCTACACAAAATGAGTTCAGGGTCAAGATTGTCTGATCAACCGTTTAGGAGTTATTTCCCTTTAACCTTTTTAAATCAATGTTAATTGATTTTAATAAATCTTCTCAAAAACCATTGAAAGGACTGTTTTGAAACACTGCACACATCATCTTTAGGATGTCATCAACCAGACTTGCACAAGTCATGACTTCTGACCAACCAACAAAGCTGCCTTTGCTAAAAATAAACATAGTGGTCAAGATGTAATTTTTGACTTTATAGTTCAAAAAGTAAAACAGATACAGAAAATCTTACGTGAAGCTCCTTCCTCAGCATCAAAATCTCTACAAAACTCTTCATTGAGTGGAAGTTGTGTGACGATGCCTTATAGGAGTTATTGACCTAAATCGTCAAAATTATTGATTTTTGTCAATTTTCCTCAATATCTCGAAAACCGTCAAATCTAGAGAAAATCTGTTCAATATACAATTTTTCAGCTCATCATGATCTGCAAAATGAAACTCGAAATACTTGTTAAAATCTGGGTTTAATAAAACTTATTGATTGTTTGTTTGAATGGTAGTAACATCACTATCGTCAATTTTTCAGCTATATCATGGCGTCCAGTTTTTATTGGAGAATAAGCCAGAGTACCTGCGGCGGAAAACTGATTGATGTGATACGTAAGTTGTTGACAGCGGTATTACAGACCAGTCCTGATTGCCTTCCAAATTCAATAGTTGCCTACTCACTACATGGGACAGTTCCCTATATTTTAAGTCTGAAAATTTTAACACCATGCACTGTCCATGGGCCTCGGTAGTCGGGTTGTTAATGCAGTTAGTCTTCTTGTATTTACATGTATCACGTTGTAACACCGAGGTTGCAGGTTCGAGTCTCGATGGGGGCGATCTTAATTTACGATGATCGACAGTTTCCCTACTGTTGGCTGCGAGTATTCTCGTAGTACTCCGGCTTCCTCACCATAAAAATTGGACACCATTATATAGCTGGAAACTTGCACAATTCAAACAAACAAACATACCGGGGTACTTATAATGTTTTTTCTTTGGAGACCATGTTTAACAGTATCTACATAGCGTCAGAGTAGTAAACTAAAAATTATCATGTTCCGTTAGTTAAAGAAGTTAAATAAGTTAAATAGGAATTAATCTGTTTCAAAGGTACAATATCATACATATAGTACTGGAAGTTGAGTCACGTTTGCAAATAAAACGCATCAAGTTAAAATTAGTAATGTATAAAACAAATTTGTTGACAGCTTTGAAAGCTATAAAGAATAAACTTTTTATATGAAAACTGAGAAAAATTAAACAGACAATACAAGAAAGGTTTTATTTAGGACCAATATGATAAATATAGAAGCAAAAGATATAATGAGTTTTTAAAATCTACTTACAACAAAACGTTACGTGACAATACAGACATATACCAACAAAAACATGCAGTATTATATACAAAGACATACTAATCATTTATAAAAATAGCTTGCAATTGATAAACTAAACAAGCGGGTGTTAAAACAAGCACCGAGTAATGAGCACTCCAAATTTATTAAAACGTACATTAGGAACAAACATGACATTGTATCATATGTTACTATTCCAAGTACTTGTTAATTTTGAAAATTATTATTATTTGTTGTATGCCTAAAAGCAATTGTTTGCAGCATAACATCTATGCATTTTTCATAAAAAAATTCATTCAAAGCAAATGAGCTTGACTTTTTTTAGTAAAATGTTAGAAGTTTTTAGTGCTATATTTGCTTATCTTCGAACTTTTAGAGATGGTTAAGTTTATTTCTTACTAAAGCCTAATAGGCTCACAAATAAACAAAATTATCTCGTAATAACGAGATAACAATCTCAGAGCGAGATAAGTAACTGGTATTTACTCGTAATAACGAGATAATTATCTCACAAGTATACAAACTCGCGAACAGTTAGCTCTTTATTACTAGATAACTATCTCGTTAAAACGAGACAATTTTCTAGTAATAACGAGATATTCTAATGCAGTTCTTGATTTAACGTCAATTCTGATTGGATAACGGGAATAATTTCATGGCATCAATTCCACGATTGATGCCGTCAGATTTTAACGCAAGCTCAGACGTTATTTCCGGCAAATAAAAAATTCCAATTTTAATCAGTTAATTTTGTTTTATATTGCCGTAGCATTAGAATGGAGATAACTGTATTGTATTTGAAGATTTGCCGGCATCAATTGGTGATTTGATGGTCGGAAATATCCGTTTACTGGCTCCGCTTACGCGTCGCCAATAAACTCAATTTCCGACCATCAAATCACCAATTGATGCCGGCAAATCTTCAAATACAATACAGTTATCTCCTAAATTGTTGGTGAGTTTGTAGTTTTTTAACGTCTTGTCTAGACATGATTATTTGAGCAATTGTTTTAAAATTGAGCAACAGCTATTTTCAAGTGCTGTCAGTTTAACCTTTTCTCTGCCACAAGGCCAAAAAGTGGCCCTATTATTTTGCTTTCAAACTGCCACAGGGCCATAAATTGGCCATATAATACAATAAAGTCTTAATCAAAATTATGCAAATAAGCCGAAACTATAACCATACTTCATACTATGGTTACGTTATTGATGGTTTTATAGTTTTATCATGAAAGGTAAAACAACAAAATTGTCATAGCTGACACATGTATACTGTGACGTCATGTTACGGTGACGTCAATCTACATGACGTCACGCCGATGTACGTTTCGTGTACTCATAGCGTATGTAATGTCGGGCATCTGGATTCGAGTTTTTCCACCAGAGGAGAAGGATGTTAGATCGTTGATGAGTAATCCTGGACCACGCAATATATCTCAATGCGGTGTAAACCCTGTAGTGTAATTCATGTTAATGTTCACTTTGAATCTGATGTAAAAAATCGTTATTGAAACAAACAGGTGAAAGAAAATTATTAAAAAATCATGTAACGGTTTGAACTTCTTTATCCCCGGGATCCTACCCAATCTTCAATCGCCTTCATCTCGTAGTGTATCTATCAATTTGTTGAAAGTATAATATACATGCACCCAAGTGTCGTGTGTCCATTCTCGTCCATCGCTAGTTGAACAAAAAACCTTCACTTACAATTCTATAGTCGGAGCGCCGCTACTTTATCTTTGTAAACCTGCATGTTCCGACATAATCCAAGACATCCGTCTTTTAAATAAAATCATATAATTGGCACTTTCAATGCGGCACAAAAATTGCAGTATAAAACATAATGTATCTCGTAAAAGCAGATATTTATGATGTCAGAGTCAGGAGCCCGGTGTTTTAGTTGTCTTCCTAAATATGTCTCGAAAAAGCAGACACGGTCAAGTATTTTAAGAAATTACAAAAAATCAGGCTTATGTCGATTTCTTCGTTTTGTTTGTTTGGGACCTATATTTCACACGAAATAAGAAAAAAATGTTTTCACGGCACCTTTACATGCAAGCTACATGTAATTTTCTGTGAAGATGAATTTAGATCGTAATGAGATTTGGTACACACGCCAAAAACTTGGAAGGTTTCGACAAATATGCGCCGCGCGGGATATCAGTGTATTCCAGACACATTTGCTGTTATAGTATAAGTTATTATATTCTATCAAGGGAAGGCAATCACTTCAGAAATAACCCCCCATCTCTAAATTAATAATTAATGTAGTTTAGGACATAATATTGAGCAATACATAGAGTTAGTTAATTCATATTTAATCAAATAATGGGAACAACGATTTTTTGCACTCTAAGATACAAACAGTCCTATTTTTAACACAGAAATTTCGAGGTCGCATGTTTATCGGAAGCTAGTGGTTATGCCTACCAATAAAAAAGAATTGACAAGACACAATTTACATTCTAGATTTGCCTTTATTTGTAATCTGGTCTACATTTGTTTGACTATAAATAAAATAAAAATACGACAGGCATAGAACAATGTAGATAAAAAGTTGTTGATGATTGATGATTTAAAGAGATGTTCACATAAGTTTTTGTTCTTATTTGAAACTGCAACGTTCCACTTTTTGTTCACGTACGTTGTCATGTGAAAAATGATACAGAACAAAAAAAAAATAACGGAAAAAATGAAAAAGCTCTACGCATAGAAAAAGTTATTTAAGTTTAAAACGTTTGCTGACGGTTTCAATGGGAAATAGGACAATTCTACTTTTTTCAAGAGTAGCAATAATCCCAAGTTCTCATGTGAAAAATGGGAACTTACAAGGGAAAACAAAGGCATTAATGTATATTTTTACTTTCGTTACTACTGATCATATACTAAGTATAAGTGTACTAGTAATACATGTAGCGAAAGTAAACCGTTCATAACTTGACACTCCGGACTGAAAATCCACATCCAGCTACTATTGCAAGATAGTTCCGATTCGATCTGAGGTCTTGTTTTAATATCTGGAAACAGTGTCTTTTTGTAACTTTATTGACATCGATATGACAGATTATCATTTGAATAATGTAGATGTTTATTTGTTCACTGTTTAAATTCTTTTACTTATTATTATAGAATTTAAGACGAATATTACAGTATTAATAAATGGATTTTATTTAATAATGAACTGGCTATATCACAGTGTCTTTGTCTTTCCCTTTTCAGTCAGTGTGTTTTTGGCATTTTTACACGTGTGTTAACTGTTTTTTAGAAAATAAACCCAGTGATAACTATTTTTCAACCATTAACTGTTATCTGTTTTCTTAAAATTTGACATTGTTGTTAACTGTTATAATGAAAATAAACACCCTGTGTGCTGTTAATAGTCAGAAACTGTTAACTGTTTTTACAGATTTTTCTTTGTTATTCCCTCTAAATTTCTCAATTCTGCTGTTCTCTGTTTTTCTGTTTTTGAATTAACTGTTTTCATTATTCAAATATTATGTAAATTGCTGACATTTGTTTTATATTTTTAATTTAGTGTTATTTGTTTTGGGGAAAAAATTTGTTAGCCTGTAATGAACCCCCTCTTCCCCCCCCCACCCCACACTTAAATTGATAAAATCTTTAATAGACTAAGCAAAGCCATAATGGACTGGGAAATCCTTAGCCATAACGGACCAACTATTATAATCAGTTTTGTTTGTTTGATGGTGTTTTAACGCCACTTTCAGCAATTTTTCAGCTATATCATGGCGTCCAGTTTTTATTTGGGAAGGAAGCCGGAGTACCCGGAGAAAACCCCGACCCGCGGTAAAACTAGCAATCCTTGTCAATTAAGATTGGAGTCGATTACACCCTGCCTGCAGTGAGAATCGAACCCACAATCTCGAATGTTGAAAGACCACGTGATCAATATAGTAGAAGAACTACCTTGACCACTCTGCCACCGAGGTCCCTATTATAATAAGGTATGATGGTATCAAGTAATCTGTTTAGTACATATAAAAACAAACTGGTTCACAAAAGCCTTTACTAAACGACGTAAAACCCATGTTTAGGAAGTATATTTTTTAAAGAAATACATGAACTTAAAAAAAATCAGTTTTTTTGTCAAGACTGATACACTTACAGGGGCGGGTCAAAGAATTTGTGTTAGGGGAGGCGTAAAAGTATGGCGAGGGAATCTAAGCATTTGGTAGCCATCCAGGCAAAGTTTTCTAGAATCGTTTTTTTTTTACTTTTGCCCCTTCTTTTAGCTGGCTTTATTTTTCAACTATGACCATAAATAATGAAGTCCTTTTCTCGTGTTTTACCCTTTCGTTCTAGCTCTCTCTTTTTTTCTTTTTTTATTAGGGGGTGTACGCCTTTCCTTGGATCAGCGCCTGATTTAAACGCTACAAAAACTCGCGAATAGAATTTATCTCCTTCTAATGCGAAAGTCATTATTTCGAGATAAGTATTGTTCTAATAAACAACATTTGTTGTTAAAAACAGAAAGTTACCCGTAATTACGTGATAGGCATCTCGTTATTACGAGATATTATCCCCGTATCAGTAGTATTACTGGAATTTGATTGGTCAGTTACACGTCTTTACAAAACCAATATACCCGGGGCGTTGCTAAGTCATATACCCGGGTGTTGCTAAGCGTTAGTTACCCAAAAGTACTTAAGATGCGTTTATATTATAAATGGTAATTGGTTTGTGTCATATATAGGATGATGAAATCTTTCACAAAAGGTCCAAATTTGTTATATTTTTAACAGAAAAAGAAACAAAAGATATGTAGTTTGAAAAACATCGACGTCACACTATTATGACGTCTCTGCAAGACATTCAGTGCCAAAATTATTTCTTAATTAAATATCTGTTTGAATCCAACAAAAAACCTGTTTGTTTTCGAGAACTGTAGGGTAGTACCCTACACCTTGTAAAAGCCTAATTGTTATTAACTTTCTTTGATAATGATGAAAACGTTACTTTAACGTACGCCATATCTATACGAGCGAGGTCAGTACTATCGTCCACATAACTTCATATTGTACTACTATCAAATGAATAACAGTGGTCTTAAAGTTAAATATCTGTTTGATACTAGTTTGAAAAGAAAGCTAACTGCAGCAGATCTCGTTGGCTTATTGCGCCTTTGTTCTGAACGTTGTATACAACATCTGGATTTACTATATATGGCCCTCTTTTCCCCTGGATTGGAATAGATTGAAATGCCATTTTCTAAATAATGATATTGATATTGCTGTTGTTCACCAGTATATTTTTAAATTAAATATTGATAACGCACCTGATTCAAGTAATGCCGTTGTTATTAATAAATGTCAAAAATATTTTTTTATTTGTTATCTGTTGCTCAAAATTGCAATTGGTCCGGTACTGGAAAGTCACTGTGTCCCCGTGGAATAATATGTTAGAATCAAATGTTACCCATAGTGTCATATGCAGTCATGTTTATGAATATAATCATGGCATGCATGAAGGTGATCTTAAACCGGGAATCATTCATGGTAATATTGCAAACAACAAATTTGATTGTAAAGCTGATTATCAGCAACAGTCGTGATGTTAGAACGGTACCAACACGCAACAATGGGCGAAGCGGTACCGGATCGATGTCTGATCAACACGAAACTTTGTGAGTATGTTGGGGCTAACCTGAAGTGTTGCAATACACTTTTAAAATTTTCAAGCCTGGCCGCAGATTTTGACTTGGAACCCGCCAATTAACACCCCCCCCCCACCACCAAAAAAAAAATCACATTGTTCCGTTTTCAACGAATTATAATTCTAGTCATATTTGAATGTACTTATTTAAATTCAATACTATCGCATGAGGGCAACGTTTGTGTTGGTATTCCAACACATTATTACTAATTTTATTCTAGAATGGATCAGAATTAGGAGGATGTCTATGGCGCCACATCGACAATAGAGGAATTAACGAGATCGTGCAAAAATAAGTGGAACTTTAGTGAGCTTGAGTTCATGCGAGAAGACGTGCATTTATTATGTGACTTTTTCGATTATAAAAATAATAAAACACGGTGTATTATTACCAGTATGTTTTTTTAATTCAGTTTTAAAAATCAATGAATCGCTTATTTCAGACATTGTTGATATTTTTTGGAAACACTGTCTTTTTATGGTTACGTCGATCTCACTTATGTTGTCGACGGACTAAGTGAACTTATTATAGATGCGCTTGTGGAGAGCGGATTCAAAGCTCTCAACTGATTTAGCACTAACAATGTTTTCTTTTAATCGATCCCACTATTGATAAAGAAGCATTCGGGTCCGCCCGGACCGGTGAATGTTAACATTTTAGGTCCGTTTAAACAACTCGGACCAAACAGTGAAAAGCAGCTAGAGTAGTTTAAAGAAGACAACACTGGCCTAAGTTACATCTTCGCTAGCCAAGTGTTACGATCAGGTCCCCCCTCTCTAAGAGTATGGGATCGTAACCCTTGGCTAGCGAAGATGCCTAAGTTATAAATAACTGGAATGCACCAAATGTTGTATATATATTAATGTATTATTTATGAAATTCGACGATTTTGTCACACTATATTTCATATATAGACACAATATTATTAAATTTTCAGAGCTAGTACTAGTGGTCTTTGGTCCGACTTGTCCTGATACCGGATTTTTATAGTATGTTTGTTCTGCATTTCCATGGTCTTAGAATTATTTTTTTATCGTTATACATATTTGTGGTCTTGTTTGTTGACTAAAATATATGTCTGTAACGGTAGAGCATGAAATAATGACATCGTCACTACCGAGGATCGAACCCGGGATCTCAGTATTGCCAGCCAGCCCTCTAACCAAGTGAGCTAAAGAAGTACTCCGTTAGCTCAGTCGATTTTGACTGGCTATATACCTACTACCTGCTACAACGCAGATAGGCCTCCTGTTACACTCTTCCCCCCTTACAAAGAATCATCATACTCATGATGATTCACAACAAACCCGACAAATCCTCCATGTGGGTTTTTCAGTTGGGCGCCAAATGTAACGGTAGAGCATGAAATAATGACATCGTCACTACCGAGGATCGAACCCGGGATCGCAGTATTGCCAGCCAGCCCTCTAACCAAGTGAGCTAAAGAAGTACTCCGTTAGCTCAGTCGATTTTGACTGGCTATATACCTACTACCTGCTACAACGCAGATAGGCCTCCTGTTACATGTCTAATGTCTGTAAATCTCATTTGCTTGCTTATATGCTCTATGGTATTTTGGGTAAAACATATTGTGACAGAACAAGTTACAGTCCTTATGTCGAATAAAAAAAATAAAAAAAATGTTGGTCTTGTTATGTCTTTATCTTCTTCTTCTTCTTGTGTATCTTTACATCCTGTCTAGGACAACCATCCAACGGTGTAGTTGAATGTTAAACAATCCATCACCCCTATACAACACCATTACCATTTAATTAAGTACGGATCCGATTGGATCACTGACATGCAGTGTTAGTTATCTAGTTGGCTTGTATGTACATATCGATATGCTCTAGGATTATATACAATGGGCTCGACCTTCGCACCAATAAAAGTTACTCAATTATTAGTTAAAAGTCTAAAAACGTGTTGGTCTATTAGACTTGTTAAAAGTTCAGTATGATAAGATTTAGAAAAAATAAAAACCTTCACACTACAATCTGACTCTGTGGCAGTATAATAAAAAGCTTATAATAAAAACTAAAAAAATTCACAGCACGGAATGTCTATATGCCATCTAGTGACATTATTGTAAAATAAAATTTGGCTCTATGTGTTTATGTGTTGCATTACAATAAAAGTTAAGAGCACTATTAAAATCTAGAATTTCGCACTATGAATGGTCTCTATTTAACACTGTTATAAACACTGAATTTGATAAAAGTGTAAATTGTTATATTTAGCAATGATATAAAAAGTTGGGTTCTATAAAATCTATAAAAAAAAATAAAATTTATCGATTCGGACAGGAACAGAGTCATTATCTTATGCTTATCGATGTTATCTGGACTTAGAGCCAGCACGTACGTCGTGGAAGATCCCACTGTCGACTGCTACTAACTCTAGTCACTAAACATAGAATAACTAATTATTAATATCTCTTGAGAATCAGTTGGCGGACGAAAAATTAAAAGCATATTGAAAAATTATGATCACAACAGTGTTGATTGGCTGCCCCACAGTCCCAACCCTACCCCCCGCTCCCAACCTCTCATTGCCATGGTATTTGTTGCTACTTCTTCAGGATCAACCTACTCCTGGCATTGTGAATCAGGTAAATCATCCTCCTAGCGTGGTACTCAATTTGGAATATAACTTCATCTGGAGTGTTCTTTGATTTGAGTTTGGTGATATCAAGTAAAACCTGTGTTTTATTTTCTGTATCTAACCTGTCCCACTCTGTATCACTGTTACTATTCCACAGATTTCTGACGTAGTTCAAGGAATTCTGTCTATATTCATCCCATGATGGGCATTCAATTAGTAGGTGTTCTGTTGTTTCTACCTTTGACTTACATGCACCACAGAGGTATTCAGCACCTTCTCCGTAGATTTTGTAACGAAGTGGCTGTAAAATATAAGTTCCTGTTAACAACCTTAGTTTGGTTGGTATTCTAACAAGGTCCCCTGCTAGATGACTTCTGTGTTTCAATAGTTCATGAATTTCTCCAGGTTTGAAGTTTTGGGCGTTGAGATAACGTAGGCTTGTGTATAGTGAGGTATTGAATGTGATTTGGGAAGTCCAAAATTTGTGTATTCCTCTTTTCAATTGACAGATTCGTACAGATTTTTTCTTACCATCATCTAGCCATTCCCTTGCATTGCCAAGGTCATATTTCAGGATTAGTTTTTGTACATCTATAAACCAACTTTGACTGCTCATTGGTTTAACCTCCAACTGCCTTCTGGCTAATCTTTTCTCTAGGCTGTTTTCACCCTGTTCACATATATTACAGTAAAAAGTCAGAGTTTTAATATGGATTTGTCCCTCCACTGGTAATATTCCCGTAAGAACATAAATTGACGGGTCTGGGGTATTTGTTGGCAAGGAAAGTAGTTGTTTCAGCATTTTTTTCTGGAAACGTTCTAGGATATCAAGATTTTTTGTCCTTGGAATAATTAGTTCCATGCCATACAGGAGTACCGGGATGATGGAGGTCTTATAAAGGTGTATTGTTGTCTCAGGATCTAGCCCATTTTCGCCATGGAATCCACTACCAAATAAAGCGTATGCACTTCTGCGTGCTTTCTTGATGTTTTCTTGTACATTAACCTCAACATTTTGAGCTAGGTTACTTGTTCTGATGATTCCAAGGTGAGTGGCCTTTTCTACCATCGGCATTGGTTCTGCATTCAATGTGTATTGGTGGGACTTTGCTGGTTTCTTGGTAGCTTTTGGTTTAATATTGATGGATACACGAATCCACGGTTACATTTTCGTGTTACTTCCCTTAGCATGTGTCGCGCGCAGATCGGAGATGAGGCACTTCCTGTTTACGTTGTTGCTATGCAATTGTTTGCCGATTCGCGTATAATTTTACTCGTTTTACCTATCTATTTACTTATTTTTTTAAAGTTTGCGCGTTTTTGATACGTTTAGACACACCAGCTGGCAATAAATTGAGATGGATGTGGAAGATTCCAGTGCGTCACTGTAGTTTTTCTTGACATGGAAAGTCGACTCCCTCAAGACAGTATTTTTTTATAGATAAAAGAGATGGGAGTCGCGAGGGAACGAAGGCAGACCTCGCAGCTCTGTGCTTTGCAGCACGTGAAACGAAATTGCCAGTAAATCCCACCGTTTCTTAAATTACAAAGTCTGAGTGTTTAGGATACTCGCAGCTGTTAAAGATTAGCGATGACGTGACAATCCCTGATCTACAGCTTGTGTAGTTCTCCGAGTCTGAGAGGGATGCTATTCATTGATGGCCTCCAGTATACCTCTCAAACATCATCACTTTCTTTATAAAACACTGCCCTGACACAACTACTGAGCACTTTTTGAATGAATATGTAAAGCTTTTTTGAATACTTCTCCTCAGAATGGTTAAAAAGAAGTCTTGTACCAGAAGCTTAGCAACAATTTCAGCCTACACCCCATCACAGCGACTGTCCAATTATTCCATTCGCGTTTTTAATTCAGGAGAGAAAACATGCAAAGTGGCATGAGACGTTTTTCACTTTTGGCAGAAACATTCAACAATTATATCAAATACATAAGGGATCATATATTGCTTTGTTTGGAAAATAATCAGTTCAAATTATTTCCTAAATTAGATATAGAATCTAACATTCCTTCTTAAAGTTATACGAACAGAAAGTCACAAAATAATTAGGACAAAAAGGTTACAGGACAAAATTCAAAAGTCACAATGATGATGTTTGATCAGATGGGACAAAAAGTCACAATGATGACAGAAAAAAACCCATTCTCTTTGCTATTTTTTCGTTTTGTTTTGTTGTTATTTATTTCTTTTTATTGAAATTTTTGTTTTTAATACACAATTTTTATTTTGTTTTTTTTTTGTTTAGTTTCTTTGTTTTTGTTTGTTTGTTTGTTTGGTTGATTTTTTAAGTTTTGTGATGTTTTTTATTATTTGGTTTTGATTTTGATTTTATTTTTTATGGGGGTGGGGGTGTGCTAGGGGCCACATGACTTCTGAAAGGATTTCTTGTGTTTCAACCTTTGATTACGGCTGATCCACAGTTTGATGTTGGTTATTAAAAATTACCATCACAAAAAGGATATTTAGTGGTACCTTAATGCTTATTGAAGCCACTGATCAGACACATAAGAGATTATCTATATATCTCAGAGGTTTATTCCCAAAATGTCTTATCGCAAAATAAACATTTAATTAAGGAATGGGGTCAGTAAATGGGTATGAAGTTTTTACCCTACCTGTAAAATAATTCATTTTGTATAATAAATGAACTGTGAATGCTATTTCATCAATTAAGCAAAATAAAAAATCTCTTTAAATTAATGAGATTTATCGTGAAAAATTATGTTTAAGAGAAAATTTAATGAAATATATAAGCAGTATACTCTAAACTTTAAAAATATGCATACAATATTACATAAATCACAAATTACCACTTATTTAGGTAACTGATTGTTTTAATAATAATGTTGTTGATTAAATTGTGACAACATATCAGGATGTTTCTTCCACTTCACACAAAGTAATTGGAGAAAAGCCCAAGCAACCGGACTACAGATTCCATACAGAAACAACGACAACATGAAGACGTTAGTACGACCCGCAGCCATTGTTCCGCCGCTACCAGCACATACTAGTACTGTAGAATACCTTTTTGTTACAAGCACTTGAACACCGTGACGATCCTGACCTAACAGATTTGAACCAACCCTTTCCCGACTACAGAAGAATGGATGGAAGGTGACTCATCAGTTTGGAACAACTTTGACACAGAGGGACCCAGGACAACAAACAGCGTATAGGAATGGCACAGTAAAATAAAGAAAATGACTTAACATGCGCACCCAAACATTTTCACAGAATGATATCAGAATGGAAACATCGACCTGATGGAATATCCGGACTTTGCTTATTCCACCTAGGTTAACAACTATCGTTCAGCTTTATCGTGAAAACCCTCAATTTTTGCAGAGAAAATATGCAATAGGTTGACAACAATCTTTTATCTATATCTTGAATACACTAGATCTTCCCGAAATAAATACTTTTATTAGTGCAATATTTTGTTTATATTTCTTTTTTTAATATTTTAAATATATCGTGAAATATATACTTTTTTTTCGTTCTATAGTTGTATATTTTTATCTTTTAATATTCTTGAACATCTAAAGGTGTAAATAATATTTTACAACAATCTTTTAGCTATGTCGTGACTTAAATTGTTGTGCTATATACATTCATATATTGTTAATTCCCAAAACGTCTACTAGCAAAATATGAATTATTTTACAGGTAAGAAACATTCAACGGGCCGCCCAATCCCCATTTCTTAATTAGATGTTTATTTTGCGAGTAGACGTTTTGGGAACACACCTCAGAGGTGAGACACCACACCTTTTTTTGTAATAGACTGGGGGAAAGTGACTGTCTTCATTCTTATTGTTATTTGTTATTGACACAGTTATCACTTTCTGTTGATTATTAATTTATAAAAAAACAATCGTGTATTATTGTCTACTAAATGGTTTTAAAAGTAATAATTTACTTTACAATAATTTATTCTATATTAATTTTCAAAATCTCTGTAGTTTAATATACATGTAAATACATATAAATATTGAAAGCAAAAAATTTTAATGACAACTCTTAATTTTTTTTTTTTTAATTTTTACCTTAAATCCTCATACAAAATGCTTATTAATACCTACATATTTTTAATTTTAACCCCTAAAATTAAAATTTAATTAGTATAATAAATGATGATTACGAATTTTTTCTGGCACTCCGACTTTTAACATTTTTTCGGCGACCGACTTTTTTGCAGGCACGAGTTTTTATAGTAAATAGATCTGAATAAAATTATTCTTATCGTTATACCAATCAGATTATAGCTATAACATTGAAGATTATCACTGTATAATTTGTTTTAGATAGTATGTACCCGGTTTTTGTTCAACGAAATTTTATTTCTATACTATAGTCACATTATTTCCACTACCGTGCCCTACTCAGTTAAGTTGGGGAATCTTATTTGTCAGTTTTCAAAGCGGAAAACAACTATTTATAGGCCAAGAAGGGCTTAATAATACATTTGATCTGGGGAACATGCCTGAATTACATAATTCCATTTTATTCCATTTGTAGTTTTATTTTATATTGCTACATATCTTGCGTTTCCAATGAAACCGGAAGTGTCACATCTCCGATCAAGAACGATTACTCATGTAAACATAGGCGACCATTATAATTGTGGATTCGTGTATACACTCTATCTAACTTTCCGGTTTTTAGCGTAACCTATAAATAATATTGTCACTGGTTCCCTGTACATTAAAAACTTCGCGCAATAGTTATCAGATACAGACCACATATATTAGTGACGTTTTTCACAATGAGATGAATATGGCCTCAACTGGACAGAGAGCTTTTGCTCAAAAATTAAACAAGTAAGTTCACAAGAACCCATTAAATTTAGATAAATATGTATTTTGTTAACTCTGAAACAACGAAACGTATTCGTTCGCACTTGCAAACAAACACAAGTCGTAGAGTTTCCGAATATCCAGCCGTGCGTCGGTGACTAATAGTTTATACTGTCCATATATGGTTTATCCCTTAAATTAAAGACATTTTCAGTGTTTTAGCTAGGATTTTGAAATCATTAGTCACTTCTACGTACGCCCGTTTTGAAGATCTATTCTGATTTCCACACTCTGTCAATCAATGACTACAAATTAATATGTAGGATTCAATATATTGATTTTGATTCACATACATATTACTTAATGGTTCCTTCCAGCGCAAGTGTCATCTGTCACTTCTTCGCCGGACTCACTAGTTTCCGTATCCATATTTATATTTCCGTATCTTCCGGAAATCTCAGCTCTAAAATCTGAGTAGTAGAGGTCCTCACTTCCCCATAACTTGTCTAAACGGTTTTTGAATGAATTTAGGGTAGGAGCATTAGTCACATATTCAGGTAGTTTGTTCCAAACTTTTGCTATCCTAACAGTGTAAGAATTCTTCCTGGTGTTTGTGCTTATTATCCACTTTTTAAATGTTTCCCAGGTTAGTTACATAAAAAATCGCCAACTGCAATGTTCCGTCGCCAGTTTTGTAAAAGTGCCGCCATATAAGAAATCACTAGATCACTATATGACATGGCGAAATTGTTTAACATTATGTGTGACATATTCTGTAACGTCGGACGAAATCCAAGTTTGCCGGACTCTTAATTCAATTTTTCAAAAGTTTGGTCTCAAGCAGACAGTAAACTAATTGTATTTTAATCATGAAAATATGTGCGAGTGATTTCTTGTTGGCAGAAAACCAAAATTTTACAGTAATTTATTAGAAACATCTATTCCCGTGAATGAACATAAAACTGTAAATACTTAAAATAGAACTACGCATGTGTAAGACTTTTCTAATTACGAAATTAGGACGGACATCCAGTCCGGAAATCACTCAACAACGACGTTAGTTTTCATACCTGTATTTTATTAATTACATTATAAAAAATATTACTACAAAAAAATGTTTGTTTTGTTATTTTTATAAATTAATTAACAGCATCAATTGTTTTATTACAAGCCTACTCAAATGTGATGCAGGTAAAGCTGCTTTTCATCTGACAACTTTGTTGATTCAAATTATTGCCGATTTCTGTTTAATAACTCCAAATAACACACATGTCACTGGATACTACACAATACACGTGTATTTACGACCATAGAAGCCGACAAATGATCTTTAATGATGCAATCTCTAGTGGTGTTCTGATGATCGGTTTAAGTCGCAAATCGGTTGGTTTAGGTTAGCGATGTCGATAATCGATTGAAAAAATTGCCAATCGATTGCCGTCGCGAATTTCCGGATTTACTTTAAGTTCCACTTCCGGTCCGTTACCACGTTTAAAATTAGTGTATTAATCAATAATAATGGCGGATTGTAACAACGGCGTGGTAGTTGTTGCAAATAAAAATGACAATGCACTACCGAAAGAACCGGACACACAAATAAATAATAGCTGAAAACAATTATTAATTATCCAGGAGGCCGTGCGAGATTATAAGTTTGGAAATATTTTGGTTTTCATAAGATACTAGCGTTGCGAGGATGACAGTGACCGGCAACAAAGACACCAATTGTTTTTGAAAATTCTTGAAAACTAATTAGGAAATAAATTAGCATACTATGAAAAAGATGGAATTCGTCTGTCAATTATATTTTTATTAAATTTATTTTAGCATCTACAGTAAGGTTTCTTCTACCACACCAATCTGAACTATAGACGTGTATAGTCACTCAATTCAAAATATTCGAATGAAAATGAGTCGGTATTCCTGCATAACTAAAATTGGAATAAAACTTGTATTTATATAAACTAAATTTTAAATATTAAAAGGTGTCATTATGTAGGAAAATGTTTAAAGATACTCAGAATGCAAGCTGTTACCTTAGATGTTTGAGGTGGGGCTAGATGGCACCCAAGCACCCTGCTATGTCAGTTATTTCTAAATTCTAATTTTTTCTGTTCTAAAATTCTGAGATGAAAAGTAGGGGAAAAAATGTTAACATGAAAAAATACAAACATACAGAGCCCAAAAGTGAAGATTAAGTTTTTACATTTTTTTAGTGCTATCCTGCAAATTATATAATTTAACTAATTTTATGAAACAATACATGCACTTTGACAGAATATTTAAAACACACCATTTACCATATTGTTCTATATATTATTTATTAGCGATATCAAAACGACAATAATTTCTGAATTCATGTATGTTCTATAATCAAGAATTATACACATCACCATATGAGTCATATTAAAAAGACAATTTTGTGCTGAAAAGTTGGGTCCCTAACATTGTTGTTAGGCTCCGGGATTTCTAGGCACAGGAATCCAGCTGGCTACTAAAGGAAAAAAGTTAAGTTTAATCCATGCATACAGTGTATTCACGACTGATTAGTTACAAATACACCATAAACTTTTGACTTGCCACAAGTTCCTTTGAATTTTTGCTATTAGAGAGTTACATCCTTATTATCAACATTTCCTAATGTATCCACTTGTGTACATAGATGGATAGTAAAGGAAATGATGTAATTCGCTAATAGCAAAAAAATTCAAAGGGACTTGTGGCAAGTCTACATAAACTTGAGTCAACAGTGAACAAAAACATGAGAAAAGAAACTGAACTGCTTAATGTTCAAATATAAAAATGAAAGTGTATTTAATTAATTGTATATTCGAAAGTATGAAACAAAAGTTAGTTAAAACTGTCAACATTGGTGCAAAAACATAAAGCAAAAGCATTAGATCAACAAGGAATAAAGCAAAATCTAAATAACCATCATTTTACACATACTAAATGACTAAATGCACGTGCACATATTCCTGCAAAACTATCAACTTTAGTCTTCTTAAAGCCAAAATAGCATCAAGTCATTGCAATTTCAAACAAAACGATTATATCTAATAGTCGGTTGGTTGGGGCTGACCGATAGTAATAGATAATCGGTTCATGTTTTAAACCGATTGAACAACACTAGCAATCTCCGATTACCGATAAATTTAAAACGTGCATGCATCGTTTAACACTATAAAACCTTGGCGCCAAAAAAATCGCCAGACGCAATATTTTGTCGCCAAATGAAAAAAATCGACATTGGCGACATTGGCGAAGCCCAGCGCGGCCCCATGATAGCCGTAGTTTTTTTAACCTGAAGTTTACTGGGGGGGTAAATCATGTAAAACTGGAAGGGTTACAGTGCTTGACAAAGCTGCAGTCTTCACGAAAGTTGCAAATGACATCAGTGATACTTGTAGGATTTTTTTATGGTGAGTCCAGGACTCATCACTTTTGAAAGTGGTGAGTCCCAAAAAATTTTCAAGAGTCCCACATATCGCAGATGAGTCCAGCCAAGTGCTTGCATACAACCGTTTTCTTTGATGACCGACCCATTAAATGTCTTTTCATAAAAAGATATAATATGGCTTGTAGAATGTTTATCCCATGCTATTTTATATCATTAGTAGCTGAGTTTATAAGTCTTTTGGAGTATGATTGAACTGCACTCATTACTTGAAACATGCTGATGTTTGCCTATTAAAGAGAGACTTAAATTTTGTCTTACCTGGATATAATATTTCTTCCAAACAACTATTACCCACCCACCCCCCTTTTTTCAGATCCTAGTCTATAGCAGATCTTATTGATATATAAAGAAATAAAAGTTTATTAGATAAATAATTAATGTTCATATTGAAGATATCTTTGTACCGGTCAAGAATTCTTACTTAAAAAAAAAAATCATAAGGAGTGCAACTGCAAGTGCAAGGTTCCGACCGTGTATTAAAATTTGAAATGAGTGTATTGTCAATGCTTAATTTTAACCATAAAAAGTGTCCATCAACACTGCACGTTTATTATTCAATAAACATCTTAATTAAAGCATATTTGCCGCCTGAGTGATTGCTACCTGCTGAGAATCGGACGAAACAGGTAAAAATCGATCGCCATTTGTAAGAATATGTAATCACGCATCGGAAACGGAACTGACATGACAGAAATTCGTACGCGTCTGACAACGACACGGACGCGTACTGGGACGCGTTAGATGTTGAAAAGGTGCGTCCAGAATTGAAAAGTCGCGTACAATACGCATCTAGACGTGTGGCGAGGATCCCTGGACATGCCTGACATTCGGTCCGGCCATCCATGTCCACATGCCTGACCGAAGATAATTGTGCCGGACCGAAATTTTCAATACAACAATACTCATGAAAATTGAATTCAGTTATAAATCTTTGTGTTTGAGATCACAAATTATTTGTTAAATCATTACTTGATTTTAATTATCAGATACAGATAAAAGATTTTTTTATAAAAATCTCAATATATTTACATTTCAGTTTGATGTTTCAATTTGGGTTTCAATCAAATCCATTTTTCTTATTATCAATTAAAATTTTTAACATACATGTAGAACACAGTTAACAATATTGATTGAAACATAAGCAAGTATTAAAAATAAATACATTATATAATCAACCAATGTAATTACCTTAAGAGTTTCTGAGTAGGGTAATAATAATGTTAATCTCTACTATTTTCAATATATTTTCAAAATTCAAAAACATATTGAAAACTAGAACAGCCTTCTTTATCTCCATTTTATTTGTAGATCAAAATTTGATTCCGGTCCTGATTTTGTATGACACCGGTTTATATACTAGTACAGTACAGTCAACGGAATGCTGTGATTTTCCATAGCCCACGCGTGGTAATCACGCAAAATCCACTCAAATTATGCCCACGAATCACTAATTTTTTACCCACGCAAATTTGCTTGGCAAAATATTGAGTTTTTCAACTTTCCACGGGATTTGTGGATGCCGCGCAAAAACACGAAAAACTTTGATTGGGCGCGACATATACATGTTATCGGTATACATGAACACTATTCAGTAAGAATTTGAATCTAAGACATTGTTTATACAAGTATATGTTACATTATCTTCTTTTGTACAAATAATATATTAAGGATACTTTTCGTTGACGTAAATTTTCATACCATGATACGATTAAACCAGCAGGTAAATTTATTCAATTAAAACAAATACTGAAAAGCATCGCCTGCAGTGCCGTTTTTGCCAAAAGAATTAACGTGTTTTCAGAACAAAATCAGTTCATTTTTTTAAATTTTCAATACCCGTATCATAAAAGAAACACATTTTTCAATAAGTGATTAAGTGTGTAGAGAAAAAGAACGTTTGGGATTTATTAACCCTAAAAACGGAAGAAAATCCTGCATTTATTTATACTTGTGTATGTTGCTTAATCATATGAGCCGCTTTATATAGCTATCCCGTTGTTTGTCAGTTAGAAAAAATGAACCTTGTCTTATGATACGCATTTTATAATGATGAAGCATACGCGGTTTTTGTGTTTCTAGTTTTGGAACATTCATAAACTTTCACGATATCAATTAAACTGTTAAGTTTGTTTGGTTCATCGTATTATGTGTGACAATATGTCCAAGAAAAAGTTTACAGGTAATGTCATTTTGCGAATAAATCGACATTTATTACCGAAAAAAAACATTCACTTATAAAAAAAATCAACGTGCATAGATTCGTATATCACTTCACGATTAAAGGAAATATTTCGAATTCAGACTCGAATTTTGAAAAACAAATAATTATGGATATTATAAACAAATATACAACCCACGAATGGGACAGTAAATAATCGAATACAACTGTCTTACGGTTTTTAATATGGTTTTCTAACGATCGTTGCTACCTCGGAATGAAGTTTTGCAATTCTGTCATCAGGGATCCTCGCAACGCGTCTAGATGCGTATTGTACGCGTCTTTTCAGTTCTGGACGCGCCTTTTCAACATCTAACGCGTCCCAGTACGCGTCCGTGTCAGTTGTCAGATGCGTACGAATTTCCGTCATGTCAATTCCGTCTCCGATGCGTGATTACGTATCCTTACAGATGGCGATCGATATTTACCTGTCGTCCGATTCTCAGCAGGTAGTAATCAGTCGGACGGCAAATATGCTTTAATTAAAATGTTTATTAAACAATAAACATGCGGTGTTGATGGACACTCTTTGTTAAAAATGTCAGCATCTTTATCAAGGTAAGACAAAAGTCTCTCTTGAATGGGCAAACATCAGCATGTTTCAAGTAATGAGTGCACATCAATCATACTCCAAAAGACTTCCAAACTCAGCTACTACTAATATAAAATAGCATTTGATAAACATTCTGCAAGCCATATATCTTTTTATAAAAAGACATTTAATGGGTCGGTCATCAAAGAAAACGGTTGTATGCAAACACTTATCTGGACTCATCTGCGATATGTGGGACTCATGAAAATTTTTTGGGACTCACCACTTTCAAAAGTGATGAGTCCAGGACTCACCATAAAAAAATCCTACAAGTATCACTGGTCATGGATCGAAAAATCTTGTTCATATCTTTATTATTATAAATAGTAATTATAGTAAAAATTATTTTTATTAATACAAATGAGGATTCGTACATTTATTTTAAACGTGTGTATTCATTTCTTGACTGACACACCTTTTGTAATTACATAAACTGCACGTGTCAATTCTCAAGGAGGGAAACACATAATGCGGTAAGCAGAAGTTGTCTTCGAACATCGTACTTACATTTTCTCTATGAATTTTCAAGAAATATACAGAAACTGTGGATGTATTACAATATATTTAATTGAATGATTCCTTATATTAGTTCGGAATGGAGTATTGTTTATTTAGCAAATTCTTTGTACAGGTAAATTCACTGCCTTCGGAATTGATCAAGTCAACACGTGGTTAGGTGTACTGTCCCAATTATTATGAAAGATCATTGAAGTTGAAAATTTGGCATCGACAGTACATTGTAAAAATATTATGTGAATGCTCCTCATTTTTAATACTGCAGTTTCTTGTATATTTCAGCCAAATTCTATTGAGCATTTGTGTAATGGAAGGCAACGTCTGCTTTCGCAGCAGGTGTATTTAATTTCCATCCTACTAAAGGAAAATACAATTATGTACATTCTAAAATTATTATAACGATACCTGGGTGGAACATATTTGATGAACAACATAGGCCGAATTCTTCTACCTCTTTGGTGGAAATATGTCACAATTCCCGTTTTCAAATACTATTTTGCCGGGTTTTTTGTTTGCCCACCCCCCCCCCCCCCCCCCCCCCCCCTCCTGGCCAAAAAAAAAATAATAATAAAATATATAAATACAAAAATAAACAAAAAATGCACATTCAAATAGTAAATGAAAACGGAAATTGTTAAATATTTGCACCAAAGAGGCAGAAGTAGTCTATGGTGAAGAATGTTCATGGGCGGAGATGGAAACAAATAAGATCTGAAAATTATAAATAGTGTTGAATACGTAGGTTCAACTGTATCTCATAGCTACATATGTAGCATATCAACAAAAATATCACGTACATTTAACACAGGTGCACATATGTAAATAAATGCAAAACATTTATGTACGATGACTCGGGAAGTGTTGGAAGTAGAGTTGTTAATTGAAACCTGCGTATAATGCAATATGGCAATTAAACAAAGTTGTCTCCTGCCGTAAGGTGTTGAATGCTGGAGAGTAGTACATAAGAGTGGGATTGCAAACCTTGAATGATTATAAATCTTTAATAAATCACAATAAGCGTACTTAGTTATAAGGTGCAACTCAATTGGAAGGATTTCCGTTAATATTTAAATGTAATTTTACCAGCTTGTCTAAAATGATAAAGACAAGCACACAAGATATAACATTTGGTTGGGATATTTGAAATATTTCTTACAATTGAGCAATACTATCGATATATATTTTTTTTAAATTGCGATCGTTCGGAAATGCAATATTTGAAACTTAACAATCGCAGTTTGTAGGTATACAAGTTTTTGGTAGTTTGTTTCATACAAAGCATCTAAAAATTTTCGTTTTTATTTATTACTTAAAGTAAATTTACTTAAAGTAAGTAGCATTTATGGAGCATTGAAAATTAACATACCGTATATTTAAAAAAAAGAAAATTTACGGACACGATATTTATTTTACCAACATACATGAATAACTAAAGGAAGAAAGATAGATTTAAGAAAGAAAGAATATATAGATATTTTTATTATAATGTATGACAAGTAACAATTCTGTTGTGCCTGGAAAAGAAATATACACATTGTATATAACGTAAATACGATTGAACAAATACGTTTGCAGGTCAAGTTTAAAAACCTCGTCTATGTTACACAGCGAAGTTTTTGGTAGTTTGTTTCATACAAAGTATCTAAAAATTTTCGTTTTTGTCTCGCCTGCGACGAAAGTCGCTGGAGGCGAGACATATGTATGGGAATCCGGCGGCGGCGGCGGCGGCGGCGGCGACGGCGGCGGCGTAAACACTTGACATCTTGCTTCATATCTTTAAAAGCCCTAGGTCCATCAAATTTGGTCCAGAGGTAGCTTATGATGAGTACTTGCCAGTCAGTCACCTGTCACCTGACCTTGACCTCAATTTCACGGTCCAGCGACTACGTTAAAGTTTTTGGGTTACGACAGTTCCTCTGTAACTACGCATGGTAGGATGACAATATTTGGTGTATAGGTTGCTGATGACTAGTACATGACTGTCTGGTAGGTGTCACCTGACCTTGACCTCAATTTCACGGTCCATCGACTACGTTAAAGTTTTTGGGTTACGACAGTTCCTCTGTAACCACGCATGGTAGGATGACAATATTTGGTATATAGGTTGCTGATGACTAGTACATGACTGTCTGGTAGGTGTCACCTGACCTTGACCTCAATTTCACGGTCTAGCGACTACGTTAAAGTTTTTGGGTTACGACAGTTCCTCTGTAACTATGCATGGTAGGATGACAATATTTGGTGTATAGGTTGCTGATGACTAGTACATGACTGTCTGGTAGGTGTCACCTGACCTTGACCTCAATTTCACGGTCCAGCGACTACGTTAAAGTTTTTGGGTTACGACAGTTCCTCTGTAACTACGCATGGTAGGATGACAATATTTGGTGTATAGGTTGCTGATGACTAGTACATGACTGTCTGGTAGGTGTCACCTGACCTTGACCTCAATTTCACGGTCCAGCGACTACATAAAAGTTTTTGGGTTACGACCGCTCCTCTGTAACTACACATGGTAGGATGACAATATTTGGTATATAGGTTGCTGATGAATAGTACATGACTGTCTGGTAGGTGCCATTTGACCTTGACCTCAATTTCACGGTCCAGTGACTACGTTAAAGTTTTTAGGTTACTGCTGTTCCCCTGTAACCAAGCATGGTAGGATGACAATATTTGGTATATAGGTTGCTGATGAATAGTAAATGATTGTCTGGTAGGTTTCACCTGACCTTGACCTTAATTTAACGGTTCAGCGACTTTGTTAAAGTTTTTGTATTAGGACAGTTCCTCTGTAACTATGCATAGTATGGTGACAATAATTGGTATACAGGCCGCTGCTCATAATTAATGCTATTTACGTAATGCTTATGACAAAATTTATTTTCGTTACTGATGTGGAATTCAGGCGAGACGTTTTTCTGTGTCCACACTTGTTATTTATTACTTAAAGTAAATTTACTTAAAGTAAGTAGCATTTATGGAGCCTTGAAAATTAACATACCGTATATTTAAAAAAAAAAAATTTACGGACACGATGTTTATTTTACCAACATACATGAATAACTAAATGAAGAAAGATAGATTTAAGAAAGAAAGAATATATAGATATTTTTATTATAATGTATGACAAGGAACAATTCTGTTGTGCCTGGAAAAGAAATATACACATTATATATAACATAAATACGATTGAACAAATACGTTTGCAGGTAAAGATTAAAAACATCGTCTATGTTACACAGCGAATTTTTATATATAGATTAATTTGCGTGGTCATTGCATCATCCACGAATTTTGCGTGGACATATTATTCGTGGTATTATCGTGGGCAGAATCCAGTTTGCGTGTTTCCACGCAAATGCATCAAACCTAAAAATTACCACGCATTTTCCACTCATTTGCAAATGCAGGGAAAATCACAGCATCACGTTGACTGTACTGTATTAGAATAGATGCTTTGTCCAATCAAAATTTTCGATTATAATTAAAGGGGAATAACCATGAAATACTGGTGTCAAGTAAAATTAACACTAATTTTGTGGTGCCTTTCGATTAAGTTAAGTAAATTAAGAAGATAAAAAGGTCAACTGATTGTCAGGCGCAAATCAAAGAATCATCAGACTGCGTCTCATGAAATTTATTTGCCAGTCATTTGGTCAGACACAATTTAATAGACTGCCAGTCCAATGGCAATTTTACCGGACGGGTCCGGTGGACCGGCATATTTTTCTCGAAGACTGAAGCTGTCCACTACATCCTGAGGTGGAGGAGAGAGGAGGCCTGAACGTGGACTGTAGTGGACAATAAATGTTTGATATCAATAAGTTTTCAAAATTTGAGTGGTTGAATTTATAATTAAGCTGCTTTAATCATGTAGCACATATATTACAATGTCTATTTACACTACAAACACCAAAACCTTAATTTCCTAGTCAAAACCTTAATTTTTTAAGGGTTGACTAAAATTAAATGTTCTTTTTTTAAATTAAGGGTGTGACGGGGAAATTAAGGTTTTGACGCAGAGATTAAGGTTTTTACTCGGAGATTAAGGTTTTTACTTGGAGATTAAGGTTTTTTGTTGATTGGACCCCTGGGTCGATTTCAATGACCTCGGGAAATGTTGTTGATAACAATCATGTACTATACTGTAGATCTCTATCAATTTGTCTGTGGCTATAACTTTATCAATGTATGCAATTATTTTTTGTCCAAATAAATACAGATCATGTGCAAAAAATTAAAAATATTACAATGCACGAACGTGAATGCATTTCCTGTCAACTTTTCATAACGATTGGTATTATTCATTGCAAAATTGTTTAATCAAAGTTATGTATTTCGTATAAGGTACTGTGATTGGATTATAAATATTACAATATAACATTTACTAGTACAGGTAATTTAATTTACAAGAAAAATCGCAGATCGAAGATTCAATACACATCCGCCATATTGTTTACCTGTAACGAATATGAAAAGAATAAAGGACGGATGTTACTCAAGTATTTGTTTTGAAAATTGTTTCTAATTACTTTGGTTTTTTTTTCTTGTTTCCCCAACAGGTTTCATGGTAAGTTTGTGTTATTTAAATTTAAATTTTGTTACCTGTTTCATGTTTTGTTTGTTTTGCTGTGTTCTTTTTAAATCTGTTGCTGTTTAAAATTGTTTAATTTTATTTTGCCTTATTATTACGTTGGTGCTAAATGTCGTTTTGTTATTTACAATTTTATTTGTGTAACTGTTCTGTTGTCAGCGTTGGTCTTAAAATGAAAATGTGTTTATTAATAATTGCTTAAATATAAAATAATTAAATTAAATAATTTCTCTCTTTGTTATTCCTCAATAGGTAATAAATTCAATGGTACTGTAAAAAGTTTTATACTATTATATATATAATTTGATTTCTGGAATTTTGTAATTATTATTTTACAGGTTTAAATATTTTTTGTTACGGACTTAATGTTGGTATATTGTAAAAGCGATGTGTGGTAAAGGGGCGCGTGCACGGAAGTAAAGCAGAAAATGTAAAATGCATCTTATTGCGAACTAAATTGCACGTAAACAAAATTTTAAAAAATCTTCTTTTTAATGACTTGTTCTTTCTCATTACCTTTAGAAGCTCCGAATTTAATTTGAACCGGAAACAACATCAAAAATGTTATTTTGAATTTTTGGTAGTTCTGGTCGCAAAAAAATGCACGCAAAATAAGCAATAAAGATTACTGGGGCCAAAGTTGTGCACACCGGCTGGAAAAAAAACGATTACGTTGCACGAAAATACCCAAATACCACCAATAGACAGTATTTATGAAATTGTATAAAGTACAAATGTACACTTACCTTTGGTCATTTTATTATATTTTAATAAAACCGTAAAATTATTTGAATGAATTTACTCCTTGGCTGTTGCTTCGTCATCAATCTGTTGGATATAGTTACGTTATAATATCAGCAGGTGTCCATCTAATCGGACAACTATAACTATAATTATTTATAGGAGTTAATTTTTATTTTGTGAAGTAGGTAAAAAGCAATGACTTTTTTATGAATGCGAGATTTTGCTGTTAAATACTACAAGCGTTTTTCACATCGCGGCACATCTAGAACAGAAGTGTTTATTTTTTATTCAGAACGGGTAATAAAATCACTTTAACATTGACATTTGAGTCGCGTCATTTTTCAAAATGGACAAGGTTCAAGAGTCTTTTAGCTTTGTTGTCTATAATTAAACGCATTTGTAACTAACAGATTTTCTTTCCGCGCTATGACTTAACTGTGCTAAAAAATATTGAACATCCAACAAGGATTCAACATCAAAGGCTGGAAAATATCTGTTTTATTCACTGATTTTACAATATATAGATCAACATAGACAAAAACACGACGTATGTACTTGCAGATGGCGTCGGGGTGAAAATGACTGTGTGGTGAAACATGTACAATTAGTACATTATAAATATAAAATATTGGTACACTTGACTTGGGGGAGTTTTTAACGTCCTGCACCGACAACCTTATGCCCCTGGTCGGACGAAATATTCTTTCAAAATATATTCAATTTATTTGCAGCAGCCTTTGAAATGGGTAGAAATGTGAGGCTCTGTTAGATACTGCTTTTAAAGTTGCTGATAAAAAATACTTCATCTTGCAATATGTATTTCTTACACAAAAATATTGTTTTGTTTGATTGGTGTTTAACGCCACTTTCAGCCATTTTCAGCTTTATATCATGGCATCCAGTTTTTATTGGGAGAGGAAGCCGGAGTACCAGGAGAAAACTCTCGACCTGCGGTAGGAAAACTTGCAATCCTTGTCAATTAAGATTGGAGTCGAGTACACCCTGTCCGCAGTAAGACTCGAACCCGCAACCTCAATGTTGACAGACCACGTGATCAATAGTAAATAGTAGACGGAAGAACTACTTTAACCACTCGGCCACCGAGGCCCCAAAACTATTGTTTTCTTGTCAATTTTGTAGTTTTATAAGGTATTCTTGGATAATCTTGGGTATTTCTATGGAACCGTCTAGAAAGACCTCATGAGGTAATATACTTATATTTCTTTTCTGCTTTCAACCCTGATTGCGAAATATAAATGATTCAGTGATTTTGCCGGAAAATACCATATCGTATCAGAATATCATATCAGTCGATTTATTGGTATATCCTATCATTGTCCAAAAATATTTGTTAATCATCAGTACTCATTTTCTTCTATAAAGTTAACACACATTTTTTATTAGATGAGTACTCTATGAGTGGACTGTAAATAATGGCAAACAATTTTGTCAGATTTTAACGCGAAATCCCTTCTGTTGTGCAATGACTCCGATTTTTGCTTACTACACTGACAGGACTTGTCTTGTATCTGGTTTGTTATTATTAATAAAATGATATCAATCATTAATTGCTTAAATTTGATAACTTCTGTTTTAATTACATTCACATAAAGTTTCAGCAACCACATAATGATCTCGATACAATTATGCAATTATCTTCGGTTTAGTGAACACATTACACAGGTGACCGATAATAAAAAATAAAAAATCGGCACGTGCAGATAAAAATGCAAATATGTCTAAAACTACAAAATACGAAAGTTGGTAAAAACTTCATTTATGCATTATTCTTTGATATTATTTGTTGTTTGTGGTGATTACTGCTAATCTTCATGTTGTTAGTGCACTTTTCTCCTTCTTAGTGCACTAACTGGTAGTATTCGGTATTTGTACACACCGCTTTTTAAGGCAGTGCGGTTTAACAACTTGAAATTAAGACGTCAGTAATCGTATCTGTTCGCACATGCTCATTTATTATGTACGCACATGCTCATTTAATATAAAGTTGTTTATGTTCTTAGTAAGCAATATTTCGTCAGGTTAAACAACTTTTTCGCCGTCAGTGCAATAAGTGCTTTTGCAATTGGAAGTGTCCTGGGTTTAATTCGGCAATAAAAACTGGATGCCATGATATAGCTGAAAAATTGCTGAAACTGGCGTCAATAGTTATTCAAACAAAAAAAACAATTGTTTTTTGAAGCGCAATGATAAATACAGTTCGACTGGTACATATTCCCCTCGCATATCCCGGATAGGTAAAAAAACGTACAAGTGCATATATACTAGTATACCACATCTGAAATACATTTTAAGAAAATAGATACTTTATTAGAAAACAATTGTAACAAGAGACAAATATAATTCTTGTGCAACATAATATATGTTAAAGTACACACTATCATACAACATTAAATATATAATCAGTATACGCGTAAACACGTCTCTGATGTAAAAATAATGGTTTGTTGGAGTGAAATGCAGGTAAATACTGCGAAATATAATTCTTGTCGTATTTTATAGACACTTCTCTCCTATAAAAATAATTCTTTGTTATAGTAAAATGCAGCCTTTTGTCAGAAAAAACTTGTAATCCTCTTATTTCATTTTGGTGACCAGAGGTACGAAACTGTCAACTGTCACTGACAAAATTTGAGCATTGAGAGGTTGAGAAAATAAATTTTCTACATTATTGGCACTGCAATTTATTATGTTAATCTTAAACACAATGTTGGTAAATTAAATAAGTGTTGAAGTGGTCATAAATAAACTATCATTTAAAAGTCATCGCTAATAAAATTGCAAAAATGATTTATCTAAAAGGAATTCCTCCAACAACACAGAAATTATTTAATTTAATTATTTAATATTTGAGTAATCATTAATAAAACAGTTTCATTTTAAAGCCACCGCTGACAGCAGTTAAACAAATAAAATTATAAAATAAAAAGGCTTTAACACTAACGTAAAAATAAGGAACAATAAAATTATAAAAAAAGTTTAAAACAGCAACATCTGCTAAAGGAACAAACCAAAACGAAACAAAAACATTTTTAAACAGAAAACAAATTGTAAATAACTTATACTTACCATGAAACCTGTGGGAAAAAAACAAAGTAATTTTTTTTTTTTTTTATTTGTTTTTATAGTCAGGCTTTTTACAATACCTCCCTACAACCATCACCTGACAAGGATGTTAGGAGGTTTCATAATGTATGAATATTTATTATTGACTATATTTTTTTTTTATAATTATTTTCCTAAAAGAAAAACAAAACAAAAAAAGTTCATACAGATTAAAAACTCACACACACTCATTTATAAACTCATATATACATACACATTCAAATACTGTTTAAAAAATTATGCACTGTTATAAACAAAGTAATTAGAAACAACGTTCAAAACAAACACTTTAGAAACATCCGTCCTTTATTCTTTTCATATTCTTTACAGGTAAACAATATGGCGGATGTGTATTGAATCTCTGATCGGCGAAGTTTCTTTTAAATTAAATTACCTTCTGATCGTCACATGTAAATGTAATATTGCAATATTTATAAAACAATCACGGTACCTTACGAAATACATAACTTTAATTAAACAATTTTGCAATGAATACCTCTCGTCATGAAAAGTTGACAGGAAATGCATTCACGTTCGTAAATTGTATTATTTTTAATTTTTGCACATGATCTGTATTTATTTGGACAAAAAATAATTGTATACATTGATAAAGTTATAGCCACAGACAAATTGATAGAGATCTACAGTAAAGTACATGATTGTTATCAACAACATTGTCCGAAGTCATTGAAATCGAACCAGGGGTCCAATCAACAAAAAACCTTAATCTCCGAGTAAAAACCTTAATCTACGCATCAAAACCTTAACTTCCACGTCACACCCTTAATTTAAGAAAAGAACACTTAATTTTACAGTCAACCCTTAAAAAATTAAGGTTTTGACTAGGAAATTAAGGTTTTGGCTAGGAAATTAAGGTTTTGGTGTTTGTAGTGTTAAATGGCTTTCAAATATAAAAAAAAGCATTAGTGAGTAGTTTAGGAAGTTTTATTAATGGAACTAGTGTTATACCAGAATTGTACTTTTTTATTTTTAAAAGTTTATACTAAATAACATGTATTTCATGTTTATTTTTAACATATTTTATCGGCTATTGATATACAGTAGTCCCCCTCTTATAAGACCACCCAATCTGAGTCATGAAAGTGGTCTTATAATGGGGGTGGTCTTTCTTGAAGGGATAAAATTTATACAGGTATATATAGAGCTTGGTCGGTTGATTAGCAGCAAAAGCTGTGAAGTGATTAAGAATCACACAAAATAAGTATTTGTATTTTATTATTCAGTATAAATAAAAATAAAAAGAATTCATGCAGTTTTTATCTGTTCAAAATGTGTAATGATAATACAACAATTCCAAGTCTTCTTAACGGTGAATGTTTCTGTTCCTGTTTCATCTGCATTATCGTTGTTTTTATCACTTTTATTGTCTGCCCAGGTTCCACTTCGTAGTTTATTAATGTTCGTTCTAATTTGGAAAAATCCAGGTTTTTCTCCGTTTCCTGTTTCCCAAGTTTTTGACATCGTTTGTAGTAAATTTTGATTTATGATTATGTTGGTACACTGTGTTTTATAATCTCCTTGTTGAAAATTTCAGTCTTCTTGTAATAAAATCGATTTCCGTAATGCCGAAATCAAACTGATCTACAATATATTACTTGTTTTCCACTTTAATCCAGCTTAAAAACCTTTCTTTTGCACGATTTGACATTTGTTTACCGGTTGTTGAACTGTTTCCGAACTGGTTTACGATAATTAAACCAAATCTTGTTCTATTCGAGACTTCCAAAATAAACATCCGGTCAGTGAAAATGGTCGTTCGTGAGGGTAATTTACGTTGTTGTGTCAAAAAAACGTGGTCGCTGGTCGCGTTTGAAGGGAGGTCGTTCGCGAGAGGTAATTTTACGTTAGAAACACCTAATGCATCAGGGTTTTGGCCGGATAAAGCGGGTGGTCACTGGCGAAGGGATCGTATAAGAGGGGGACTACTGTATAAGGTTTTTAGTGAAATGCTAGGATTCATCTTTAAACCCATTTTCCGTGCACAAATTCAGCAAGAAAATCATGAGGAATCATGAGGAATGTTTAAGTTTGATATGAAAAAAGTTTTAACACCCAAGCAAACTATGCTAAACTAAAAGAAAAATGTTTTTCTAAGAATTGTCTTACCTTTGTGTCACTTTATCGGTCTACTTGAACTTATCTATATTATAAAATGGTTAGTATAGAGAACACTTGAATGTCAAATTTCAACTCTGTCATCGTTGAAATCCAAAGCTCCTGACCTGACATTACATTTTGTAAATACGAAGGCCGCTTAGGCTTAATAGGATATCATCGTCAGGGTACCAGAATAAGATATCCCTTCGTCCCCATTACACTTAATGGCTAACCCCATTTAAATCTATCTTATGGCTTGTTTTTGATGAAACAAATTTTTCAGAAATTACAATTATGACAAATTTGATTCGTTCTGCCATTAAATATAATGTAATTTTGATGTACCATTAAATTCAAAATGTCAGCTCCCAGTAAAATTTTACCTCAATATTTCAATCATGAATTACTTAAGCGAACATGGTTTAATTTTTTGAAAACAGGTGTAGTCTTTGTGTTTATATTAGTTTCATTATATTTCTCATGTTAAAATATATAGAACTTCTGAAAAAATTTTGCTCTGAAAAAATTAAACTGACAGATAAAACCTCACATTTTAAATAATAATAAAAAAATGGTAAATATAAACGTGAAATGTGATGTTTTATGTTATAGAACTAATATAACACAGGAACTGAGTGCGAAAGTGTCACGCAATTTTATAATATTTAATAACCACTTTTCTCATTAGACAAGGTGCTGCTGAAGTACGGAAAGCAGTATCATCCACTGTGTATGCACCCTCAGATTTAGCAAGGAGTGTTAGCGGCCTTAATTTAACGGTGAGTAAATGTTTTGTTCTTTTTAGACCCACATAAGAGGGCACTTTGGTGGTTGGTTGGTTAACTTAAGGTAGTAAGTCATCTGCTATTGATAACTGAGATTATGGGTTTGAGTCTTACTGTTGGCAGGGTGTGCTCAGCTCCAATCTCAATTTTCATTCATAATTGACATAACTGGTTTTCTAGGAGAGAATAATTTATATACACAGTTATAACTTTTAAAAAGCACAGCGAAGTCAGACATCTTAATCTGAGGACTTTCTGTGAAAATATGCAGACTGTATATGTATTTAAGCATTTTTCCACAATTTTCTGGCTTAAGAAAGGTGTGTGGGCAATACATATATGCGACTATACTTTGCTTTTTATGATAATATACAAAGGTCCATGTATGATCAAACAGCTCAGTATTAATCAGAAATGAAAAAGATTAATTATTTGTGAAAGTTTTATGTTTATTGTCTTACTGACAGGTATGTATACCTCTGAATGTTAATTATTTAACTGACAGGTATTTCTGAGTGTTAATTATTACTGACAGGTACTTCTAAATGTTTATTATTTTACTGACAGGTACCTCTGAATGTTAATTATTTTACTGACATGTATTTCTGAATGTTAATTATTTTACTGACAGGTACCTCTGAATGTTAATTATTTTACTGACAGGTATTTCTGAATGTTAATTATTTTACTGACAGGTACCTCTGAATGTTAATTATTTTACTGACAGGTATTTCTGAATGTTAATTATTTTACTCACAGGTACCTCTGAATGTTAATTATTTTACTGACAGGTACCTCTGAATGATGTAGTGGATCCACCCGAGTATGAAGATTTTGTCATACAAAATCAGTGCACAGTTGAAAGAGATCCACACAGAGATCTCATACTGTACCCAGATAATGATGATGTGGATGTCCATTTCCTGCCGAAGAGATGTAGAACTGTCAGTCATATTGTCCCAGAAATTGGGTAAGAAGTTTTCCATAAATGCATTGTAAAAAAAATTGTGTGAGTAATATTAACTGTAAAGAATTAAAAGATTGTTGTAATAATTTGCTGTACAAACACAGACTAGTAAAATGAATATAAATTATTTATCAGGGCAGAGACAGATGCACATGTGTTTGATTTTGTACGGAGATATACAGCAGATTATACTGTTGTATCTCGGCGGTATCAGAGATACAGCTCAAGTGTGTGTAGCAAAGAAAAACTGACAGACAGAGAAGGGATGGAACAGCAGGAATATGAAGTAGATGTAGAAGACAATATACCTCAGTCAGAGAAGGTATATCAGGTTTACAGTAATGTAATAAAAATGTGTCAGGCACTCCTATCAATTTGAAAACAATCCAGAAGAAGCATGCTGTTACTGCTAATTTTTTGGGAAATTATTATACCCCCCGCTTGAAAAGCGGGGGGTATATAGTGTTCATGGTGTCCGTCCGTCCATCCGTCCGTTACACTTTCTATTATTTGCAACTCCTCCTACACCACTGAAAGAACTTTGATGAAACTTACACAGAATCTTTGTCTCATAGTGCCATTGTGCAGGAGATATTTAACATTTTGATCGGAATGATATTTGGGGTTTCCCATAGAAAAACATGGACTTTGTCATTGACCTAAGGGGGTCCCTATCTCTTATGTGCAACTCCTCCTACACCACTGAATGGAATTTAATGAAACTTACACAGAATGCTTGTCACATAGTGCCATTGTGCAGGAGATATTAAACATTTTGATCGGATCGATATTTGGGGTTTCCCATACAAAAACATGGAGATTGTCATTGACCTAAGGGGGGTCCTCATCTCTTATGTGCAACTCCTCCTACACCACTGAATGGAATTTAAAGAAACTTACACAGCATCCTTGTCACATAGTGCCATTGTGCAGAAGATATTAAATATTTTGATCGGATCGATATTTGGGGTTTCCCATAGAAAAACATGGACATTGTCATTGACCTAAGGGGGTCCTCATGTCTTATGTGCAACTCCTCCTACACCACTGAATGGAATTTGTTGAAACTTACACAGAATGCTTGTCACATAGTGCCATTGTGCAGGAGATATTTATTATTTTGATCGAAATGATATTTGGGGTTTCCCATAGAACAACACGGACTGTCATTGACATAAGGGGATACCCATTTCTTATGTGCGACTCCTCCTACACCACTAAATGGAATTTGATGAAACTTACACAGAATGTTGTCACATATTGCCATTGTGCACTAGATATATAACATTTCGATTGGAATGATATTTGGGGTTTCCCATAGAAAAACATGGACTTTGTCATGGACATAAGGGATACCCATCTCTTATGTGCAACTCATTCCTACACCACTGAATGGAATTTGTTGAAACTTACACAGAATCCATGTCACATAGTGCCATTGTGCAGGAGATATTTAACATTTTCATCGGAATGATATTTGGGGTTTCCCATAGAAAAACATGGAGTTTGTAATGGACATAATGGGATACCCATCTTTTATTTGCAATTCCTCCTACACCACTGAATGGAATTTGTTGAAACTTATACAGAATCTTGGTCACATATTGCCATTGTGCATTTGATATTAAACATTTTGATCAGAATTTTATTGGAGGTTTGCCATAGAAAAACATGGACTTTGTCATTGACATAGGGGATGCCATTCTTTGGGGGATTGGAACACCTGAATTTTCAAAGTAATTGTGAAGCGGGGAGTATCAATGGTGAGCATTGCTCACAGGTGTTTTTACTCTAGTTTTCTATTGGAACTGTTTGTCCTAAACATTAATTGAAAAATGGACTATTATCAGCACAAAATGTTGTTGGACAACTACTGGTAGAAAAGCATTTTGTATGTTTTTATCAGGAAAATTCCTGTATGCTTCCTTTAATGAAAATGAAATGATGTCATTTATTAAGAACCTAATAAAAAATTGACCTCAAACAGAATGCACTAAACATGGCCAGAATCATGTTCATAGATTGTATTGACATTTTGTATGATGTGACCTACAGTCAAATCATCTTAAGCGACCTTTAAAGGAAAATTGTAAAAAACAGGGGTCTGTATACAGAGACATGTTGTTGGCATACCAGTCAACATAGTCATGTTGTCAGCTTGTGAAAGAGTGAATTTTAGACTTGTATTGTTTTCAGTGGCAGATCTAAAAAAGAAAGGGGGGGGGGGGTAAGGGGTAAGGTACATGCCCCCCCCCTTTAAAAAAAAGGAAAGGAAAAAAAAGAGAACATGGAGGGTAACAACCAGCACAAAAGGCATAAAAGTAATCCCCGCTCGTCCTCGCCATAAATTAATGCATAAACGATACTAATAAGTTTATTATGATATATCTGTGTATGCTGTACCAAATAAATGTTACTGAACACTATAAAAACCTTGTGTTAAATTTGATGCTTGGAAATTGCGAGAATGCAGGATTTTGCTCCATTTTTTCGACCCCAGATCCCTTGCCATAAATGCACCTTGCCCTCTTTTTCCGATACCCCCTTTTACTCCACCCCCCCCCCCCTTTTTTGTCTCGCCTGCGACGAAAGTCGCTGGAGGCGAGACATATGTATGGGAATCCGGCGGCGGCGTAAACACTTGACATCTTGCTTCATATATTTGTAAGCCCAAGCCCTAGGTCCATCAAATTTGGTACAGAGGTAGCTTATGATGAGTACTTGCCAGTCAGTCACCTGTCACCTGACCTTGACCTCAATTTCACGGTCCAGTGACTACGTTAAAGTTTTTGGGTTACGGCAGTTCCTCTGTTACCACGCATGGTAGGATGACAATTTTTGGTATATGGGTTGCTGATGACTAGTACATGACTGTCTGGTAGGTGTCACCTGTCCTTGACCTCAATTTCACGGTCCAGCCACTACGTTAAAGTTTTTGGGTTACGACAGTTTCTCTGTAACTATGCATGGTAGGATGACAATATTTGGTATATAGGTTGCTGATGACTAGTACATGACTGTCTGGTAGGTGCCATGTGACCTTGACCTCAATTTCACGGTCCAGTGACTACGTTAAAGTTTTTACGTTACTGCTGTTCCCCTGTAACCAAGCATGGTAGGATGACAATATTTGGTATATAAGTTGCTGATGAATTGTACATGATTGTCTGGTAGGTGTCACCTGACCTTGACCTCAATTTCACGGTTCAGCGACTACGTTAAAGTTTTTGTATTGGGACAGTTCCTCTGTAAATATGCATGGTATGGTGACAATATTTGGTATACAGGCCGCTGCTGATAATTAATGCTATTTACGTAATGCTTATGACGAAATTTATTTTCGTTACTGATGCGGAATTCAGGCGAGACGTTTTCTGTGTCCACACTTGTTTAATAAATTAGATGTATAAAACATTACAATTTCAAACCTAAATGGAAATAACACTGAATGCTGACATTGAAAAGTTCAAATTATCAGGGCAATTTGAACTGAGCTTCTAAAGAAGATAACACATTTTTTTAATTACATCAAACTGGTTTTAAGTTTTCGAATTAGAAGCTTGATAATAATCAATTGTCTACAAATCTCCTTTTTGATAGACAGTGTTTGTTTATTGTTTAATGACTTTTAACTACTTCTCAGTAGTGGTTTTAGACATGTTTTATTTCAGTGTTTTAAAAGAACAGATTTTTTGTTTTTAATAACTTTGTGATTTCGTCAATGTTACCAAATGTGCATATTTGCTTTGATTTTTTATTAATTTTATCAAGTTTTTGTTTTATCAAATAAGTCTGTATAAGTTTTTTGTTTTTGTTTTTTTTTTTTAAATATTTAAATGCATGATTTTAGGATGTAATTTTGAAAAGACAGTCAATCCACATGAATGATACACCACGTGGCAGTTGGGCCAGCAGTATATTTGACCTCAAACAATCCCAAGCTGATGTACTGCTACCTAACCTATTTGAACAGCTGTCGTTTGAACAAGTGGATAAACAGAATGAAGAGCATAGACAGCAACACAGATTGGAATCTTTATTCAGCATGTATGAAACAACTGATGAGGTATCAATAATAAAAAATATTTCCTGAGCTGTGGGCAAATAAAAAACTTCTGGGCTGGGTATGTTGTACATGTAACTGCAAGTTTATTGTAATCAAGACACTGACTATGGACTGAGTTTTAGAAGAGATGCAGCCTTTTCTATAATATATTTCAATATATTGTAAAGAAACTATCTCTCTGAAACAAGGAATCCTTAAAGTGAATGGTTGTACTTTTATATTCATCTTCAACTTCACACCAGATAAAGAAGCAAGTTTTTGGGTATTCTTGGCCTTTTCCCTTAATTAATTTTCCTGTCCTTCAAAATACAACACAAATTAATTTTAAGATCAAAATAGTAAGTTAGATGTTCAATAATTATTATTAGTTTTCAAAGTTCTGAATCATCATCAATCATTACGTAAGGTAATTGTTCACACCCAGTATGTTTTCATGCATATAAGCTTTGGTTATTTGTCCAATTTAAAATTTCCTTGTCTGTACAACAGTATTAATTTTGCCTACAACCTGTTTATGATACCATAAATATGATTTGTATCTGTCTTGTTTACTGCATGAAAATTTGTCTCAGGTTGAAGTTAAAAAATTTTATTACATGAATTTTGCATGTTTTTGATAGGTCTAAAAACAACCTTCGGGTCTTGATAAATTGCAACAGTACTAAAATTACATAAAATGTTTGTACACTGCACAATTCCGCTGCATAGTACTCAAGTGGAATCCGATATTGACCTGGTTTTTACTTTTTAGCCAATCAGATTAGCTGTCTTAATCAATTTATTCGACCAATCAAAACAATTGTATTAATTGTATTGTACACAATTCATTGATGTCTTCTACACATACATCGTGCGAGTCAACAACCAATGGGAGGAACGTCGTCTTTTCGATATATTAATTCATTTGATACTCTTCTTTAATATTTAAAACCGGAATTTCATGATTATCAGCAAATTGATATCAAATAGCAGTATTAAATAATAAAAATTAAGAATGAATAGCATTAAAAAAATTGCAAAATGTTTGCAGGTGCTCCAATAGAAAATGCATTCACTGTTTTTCTGATCATGGGAAATGGTGGATTTATTCATGTAATAAAACAATTAATGACTTTATTATACAGTTGCTATCAGGATTTATCAGCCCTCAAAAATGTATACTCACCTCACCTAGCAGCTCAGTGAATATTACATTTTCGTTTGCTGATAAATCCTGATAGTGACCTATATCAAAGTCATAAATTGTATAATGTATAAAAGAGGAAAAAATTGTAAGTGTAAAGGTATTTGCTTATTATTTGCAGGAAGAAAAAATAGAAAGAAGACCTCCAGCTCTGGTCCCACAGGAACATTTTGGTCACAGAATACTTGTCAAATGTCTCAATCTAAAGTAGGTTGTTGTGTTGTATCAGTATTACATGGATCTATTTTACTAGTTTGATTAAATTTGAATGTTGTTAATGGGTTAATTTAGACAATAATGAGAAGAAAACAAGGAGAATTAAGTTACTAGTATTGTTTTCCATAAATAAATCCCATGTAGCTTTGAATTTTGCACATACAGTACCAAATAATAAAATTTGTCCATAAATCAACCTAAAGATCACCTTACTACAAGTCCTGCAGTATTTAATTTATATAAGAAATGGTTTTTGCCGATTGGCTTACATCTATACAGATGAAGATTGTAGACTTGATTCTATTGCATTTTATTTTAGATTAGAGTTAGAATTTGAACCAATATTTGCCTGTATGGCTCTGTATGATTCAAAGGAGAAAAAGAAGGTAAAGTATAAAGTAGTTTTGTAACTTGCAGAAATATTTTATTCTTGAGAAACATGCATTACAGTAAAACTTCGGTAGCTCGAACTCGGATGGCTCGAACACCACCGATTTCTCGAACTGTTTTTAAAGTCCAGACATTTATTTCTATATATTTTGGTACAAAAAACCCCGGTTTTTCGAACACCGATTTCTCGAAAACTCGAACTCATTTATAGGTTCGTTTGATGGTAAACTCATGTTAGTCAGCATCAATAACTCGAACTAAAATTATAAGCGTCGGTGCGAAGCAATAAACTTCAGGTACAAATGACGTAGATAACAGAAGCCATAACAATTAACACAGGTATCTCAATTAAAAAATAATAGATAATAATTATGTCATGACTGGTGATTAGTTTGAACAGGCAAATAGACATTGTTTCTTTAATTAAAAATATGAAATGTACCAATCGGATTAACAAATCCAATGGAAATATTCCAATCAAAAATCATTTACGGCTTTTGTTGACAACTGTGGTTAAATTGATATTAAAAAGTAAATATTAAAGCTAAAGTAATTTAAGAAAAATGTGTCTGCAAGAAATATTGTGAAAATTGTTTACTTAATTTAACTGCTTTTGATATACCGAGTACAAACGGTTTTTTGCGCAATAACGGAAGTAAATAGTAAGCGATCTAGAAATTTCAAATTTCACAAACTATTACACCTAAAATAACTTTATTCGTGTCAACATTCATGAAATAAACATCTGAATATATTTAAAACAAATTTTAGTTCCCCAAAGCAATCATACCGCATGGAGGAATATTAACAATCAACTTATAATCAAGATCGCTCACGGTACACGGTACGGAACATATACATTCCCGGAGGTTGTCCAACTTCGGTGGCTCGAACAACCGATAACTCGAACTAGTTTTGGCGACCCCAGCGATTTCGAGTTATCGAAGTTTACTGTATTTTAACTCCATATGTACTTTGGACTGCAGTGGGTACATTAACAAGAAGTAATTGAAGTCCCAAAGTATGTCGATTTTAGTATTCAGAAAAGTTTTTAAAAATTTACTTTTTGAACAGTAATTATTTCAGTGTAATAAATTAACATTAACATTTCAGATCTCAGAAAATTTCTACTTTGACATGAACCCAGACAATATGAAAGGCATGATATCAATGCACATCCCAAAGCAGGACATATCTACACTGAGTAGAAGCTGTGTGTTTAGTATAACCTACCCTTCTCCAGATGTCTTCCTTGTTATAAGGGTAAGTAGACATATCTACACTGTGTAGAAGCTGTGTGTTTAGTATAACTTACCCTTCACCAGGTGTGTTCCTTGTTATAAGGGTAAGTAGAGATATCTAAATGGAGTAAAAGCTTTTTGTTAACTATAACCTATTCTTCTACATATGTCTTCCTTTTTATAAAGGTAAGTAGTCTACATAAAGAATGTTTATTGATTTTGTAATCAAAGGAAATATTTTCTCTTTGTTTAGCTAGTACTTGTATTGTCAAAATAGCAAAATACCCAAATCGTGCATTAAACAGATAAAGTGTTCAATTAAAGTAAAGATCTCAAAAATATTTACCATTCAATATACTCAAAGAAACTGTAATATCCTACTGACCACTACAATATTTACCTGTAGGCAGATAAAACATCTACAAAAAAGTATCTAGTCAAACCTGCTTAACAGACTTCCTGTAATAGCCAAAAGTGATCTAATAAGACAGTACACTGTTTAGTTAATACTGAATGAACCTGTATTAAGTCATCTACTCTTAATCATTTGAAGGTTTGATCCTTACTATGGGCAGGATGTTTTCGACACCATTACTAGTTTTCTTGCTTAAAAGGGGGAGGGGGGTGTTTTCTTTTCATAGAGTACACCATCTTCCTCCCTAAATAAAAACTGTATGCCATGTAGCTCAGATTGGCATTAAACATCATTGAAACACACAAACAATATTAAAAGACCACCTGCTCACCATTCAGTAGTTTTTAATACACATTTGACTGTATTTGTATTTCTTAAATATGTATTGTACTTTTAGTTAGAAAAGGTTTTACAGCAAGGTGACATTGGTGAGTGTGCTGATCCTTACCTGAAAGAAGACAAGGTATTTTGTGTTGTTTTTGGCCTATCACAAGGATTTGTGCACATCATGCCATCCATCCTTTATTTAGATTGAATCTTCTCATGCACTATCATTTTTCATTGGATTTCAATCAAATATATATAGAAAGTTGACAATGGTTAACACTACTTTAGGTTATGGGTGTTATTTAATTCCTTGTTTCATTTATTGACCTTAAGCATGCAGAAGAAGATAATTGCTTGCATTTATTTCAATAAGAATTGTAACAAAGATGATATGAATAATACGTACAGTAAAACCTGTCTTAGCGACGACCCCTTCCATATAACGACTTTCTGTGTTATGCAACCGTAATTATTGCTTCTCAGCATTTTCCCATTCATTTTATCTTTATATAATGACTCCCTGTCTTTCCTGACTAACGATCATGTTTTCCGTTTGTTTTGACTTAGAAAACCTGTTTAAAATGACCATCGAGACAGTTAAAGTAATTGAACAATATTGTATTAGCTTGTCTGACAAAAACAAGATTTGTAGACCATTGTCAATTTTCAAGCTTCTTCGAAACGTAAAACTTAAGGTAGAAGCGATAAAAAATGTGTTTATCGTTTTACAAGCAAAGTTCGGATTGCCCTGTCAATAGCCATCTCTGTCATTATTCTATTAGATTGCCAAACCGGCCTTCACTTTCTGCATATAGCATATTGTTAAAACACAAGGAAACCAGTAAATCCTGTACAACGAAAAATGCAACAACTGAATGAGAAATAAACACAAACCAGCCTGGTCAATGATTTGGTAGGTGAAAAATCTGTGTAGGAAAAAATATTTTAAGAATCTAATGACTGTTAATAGTGTTAACCATTGTAAAAGTAACACAAATTAATGTTTATGTAGACCAAAGAAGAAAAATATCGAAGTAATGCAGTGCAGTTCTGTGAGAGACTGGGCAAGTACAGAATGCCATTTGCTTGGACAGCTATTTATTTGATGAACATCGTAACAGGTGCTGGTAGTATGGAGAGGGAATCTTCTGTTGACAAATTCTCCCAGGATCAAGACATGTCTAGGACGTCTAGTCTTGGTAAGTGTTGGTATAAATTTGTACATATTATACAGGGTATATATTACACAGGGTATATAATATTATACAGGGTATACAATATTACACAGGGTACAGGGTATATAATTACATTCTCCCACTATGTTTTCCATATACTGGAGGCCAATAAAAATGCTGTGAAACTTGTCTAAAGTAAACCTGCCTTTGAGACTAAATGTTGTTTGAAATAAATTCATTTCTGTCACTCCCTGGAAGTGTTGTCACAATGAATGTACTTGACCACATCGCTAGAAAACATTGACGCACAAGGACATCCAGACACAGTACCTCTAAGTTTTCAGCAACATTAAATATTCATCAATGTAATAAAGATAATCAGTAACAGACTATTGAAAAAGCATTTAGATTAAAGGCATGTGTGGAACCAGTTCTGCGCATTTGTTTAATCTAATGTGTTCTACGGTTCTTGTGATCATATTTTCAATATTCACCATGCACAATTAATTATCCTGTAAGTAGTAAAACTAAACCAGTAAATTCACCTTATTTAAACTTGCATCAATATGCATATGCATGGCATTTTATTTAAAGATCATTGTCCAGAAAAAACTCCCCAAAAAACCCCACATTTATTTACAAACCATTACACTAACCTACAGATAGGAGAAGTAGTTCCAGCATACCAGGACAGTATGAGAGTTTTAGAAAGCGTAACAGAGATGATAGCATATCAAGGAGAGGATCCTTTGACAGAGGTCGTGCAGGTTATGAAAGGAGAGGAGGTTCCCCAGATGACTATGGCTCAAGTCTTGAAAACTTCAGACCAGTTACATTGACTGTTTCAAGTTTCTTTAAACAGGTAAATTTGTTTTAGAAATTAAGGACCAACTCAGCAGTTGAGAAAGGACAGTTACAGTTTTGTGAATATGTCATGCTGAAAAATGAGGATTTTAGTTTAATTCATGTGTTAAAATATGTCACATTGTACATATATGTAATACAACATAGTCTTTGTCAGGAACAGGTGCTTTCTTCAAAATAAGAAGTCTGCAGAAGTGTTGTAACATTACATTTATTTGTTCAGTCAATACTAATTTTACTGTATATAAAATCCTTAATCATTCATTATATCTTTCTTTGTTTGTCAATTTGTCAACACTATCATAGCATACAGTCTTTATTGGTGGAGGAAAGCTAAGGTCCCCGGTTAGAATCCCTGACCTCATTCTTTATGTGCTTAACATTTCTTATACAGTTATATCAGGGGTGTGATATATATGAACTACTTTATATTGTGGAATATATAACAAGGAGATGAAAGAAACACAAACCTCACCATTAAATCAATCACTAAAAGACAGAACATAAAATCAATAAAACATTAATGAGAACTTAAGTGACGAATACAGGAGCAAAACATGCTGATTGGAACAGGTATATAAAACATGTTGGCGGTTGAACCATTAAAACATTCCCAAAGTCTTGGTATAAACTTTCTTTATGTGCAATCTATTATTTATCTATATGTGAAAATTATAACTGTATTTGATCATCATATTCTTTTGAAACTATTTCACGTATATTAAATTTATTTTAAACTATTAATTACATCCAAAACTCTACATCATGTGATAAAAAAATATCTTACATACATGCCACCATTATAAATTGTTTTGAATAAAAGTTTTTATATTTTTTTAGCTGAAATTTAGTTGTCTTTTGTTAACAGGAAGGGGATAAGTTGAGTGATGAGGATCTTTACAAATTTTTGGCAGATTTGAAGCGTCCATCTAGTGTGTTGAAACGTGTCAAGTGTATACCAGGTAAGGAGTAATAAAGGTGTGAATGAGAATGGTAATTTATATTCAACTGTTAGTGAATTTTTCTATTAAAATGATATATATTCAGTTTGACAAATCCTAAATTTATCTTTTGTTTTTTCCTTCAAACAATTAGGAACCTTGAAATTAGATATTTCTCCATGTCCAGAAGAACCAAGATATACATTAACTCCTGAACTTTGGAAAGTAGAACCATATCCAGATGATAAAAGTCGGCCAATCAAAGAAATCCTGGAATTTCCATCACATGAGGTTTATGCTCCATTTACAATATACAGGTAATTTGTAAATGCTACCATTGGGAGTCCTTATGCCACTCATCTGTTTTAAGTAACAGAATTATTGTTGCATTTAATTTATAAAATTAATCGTGCATACTCAAGGCTCAGTGGCATGCTGGCCAGTGGCATTGGAGCTCTTAGGCTTCCATTTTTTATTCTGGTCATGCCAAATACATTAACATTTAACATTTAGAAAGTAGTCTGGTTTTCCAGTTGTAATTGTAAATTGATACCTTATGCCATAGCAATACATTTTATCAGTCAGCATATTTTCTAGAACTAAGAAGAGTTGTGGAGGCATGCATCTTATATATTTTTTATAGGAGCAAAGATCACTTCTGTTCCTATCATATTGTGCAAGTTTATTTTTTGTTTTTTTATTTTTGTTGTCGTGATACTTTTATGCTCTATGATTTAACAATAAGCGTTTGGTTTTAGAATCCTTTGACTGGTACAGCCCAATAAGCCATTTGTTTGGGATTCCTTTAACTGGTACAGCCCAATAAGCCATTTGTTTGGGATTCCTTTAACTGGTACAGCCCAATAAGCCATTTGTTTGGGATTCCTTTAACTGGTACAGCCCAATAAGCCATTTGTTTGGGATTCCTTTAACTGGTACAGCCCAATAAGCCATTTGTTTGGGATTCCTTTAACTGGTACAGCCCAATAAGCCATTTGTTTGGGATTCCTTTAACTGGTACAGCCCAATAAGCCATTTGTTTGGGATTCCTTTAACTGGTACAGCCCAATAAGCCATTTGTTTGGGATTCCTTTAACTGGTACAGCCCAATAAGCCATTTGTTTGGGATTCCTTTAACTGGTACAGCCCAATAAGCCATTTGTTTGGGATTCCTTTAACTGGTACAGCCCAATAAGCCATTTGTTTGGGATTCCTTTAACTGGTATAGCCCAATAAGCCATTTGTTTGGGATTCCTTTAACTGGTACAGCCCAATAAGCCATTTGTTTGGGATTCCTTTAACTGGTACAGCCCAATAAGCCATTTGTTTGGGATTCCTTTAACTGGTACAGCCCAACTATCACCTTAAACATTTGTATATGATTATGTAGTATATATCCATTAGATATTAAAAACCAGTACCTTTTAGTTTCTTTATGTCAAAATGAAGTTGGAGAACTGGCTACATTGACAGGATGACTTCACTTTTTCAAAAGTAACAAAGGCAAAGTAAGGCTGGAAAAGTACCCTATTGTCTGAATTGGTCTCTAGCAAGAACGATGTTATTTTTATTGATACAAAACTGAAATAGGTACAAAACCAATAATTTGATAAAGAAATGTTTTTCTATTTATGCAATCATTTTGATATATTTTAATTTATGAAAGACCAATACAAGGTACATTTCTAAGTATAAAATATTCCACATTGTTTATCTATTAATGTACAGAGCATTTAACTAAATATATATGTAACTCTATCAATAGGAATATGCTGTATGTTTACCCAAAGAGTTTAAATTTTGCTAATCGTCAAGGATCTGCCAGAAATTTAGCAGTTAAAGTACAGTTTATGGCCGGTGAAGAAGACAACTTTGCTTTACCTGTAAGTGTTCTATATTCATCTTTTTTCAATGATTCCAGAAGGCTATTGGACATGTCTTGTAAAAGTTGGCTGACTGGAGGTTTGATTAAAAATTACCAATCGTAATATCCAGTCCCTCTGGTTACCATAAATTTTTATCATATAGTATTAGTGTTGGGTCCAGTAAATTTTATTAGGGCCCCGCCTCTTTGTGAACATATTTATTGTTACTCAACTAAGACCATGCCTGTATTTTATAGAACTGTTTCAACGTGTGTGGTTTTGATAGCATTTGGTATTTACTCTTAATGGTGCAAGATTTTGCTTGGCATCAAGTTTCTCTGACTTTATCTATGAATTTGTTGTTGATTTTAGGTTATCTTTGGTAAATCTGGTGGTCCAGAGTTTGTCAGAGAGGCCTACACACCAGTGACATATCATAATAAGTAAGTAACAACTTAGATTATTAGTGTCTAAGGTAAATCTGGTGGGTCCAGAGTTTGTCAGAGAGGCCTACACACCAGTGAGCTCTCATAATAAGTAAGTAACAGTGTTCTCCCCAGAAATTTTTAATAGCATCCTGGGATTTTCAGTTTTCACAATAGCATCATTTGCTTTGAAATTATAGCATCACATTTCTTATGAAATATATATTAAGGATGTTTTCAGAAAGCATCATATTTGAACCAGATAGCATCACATTGCCAGGATGCTAAAAGGGCCTGAGGAGAACACTCAGTAACAACTTTAATTATAAATGTCTATTCAAAGATGCCTACTAATTAAATGTTATGCTTTTTCTAATGTAAGAAGAAAAAAAACCACATGAAATATATTTAATCTATGGTGTTATTCTGAAGCTTATATACTGTACTAGCTGTACATTTTGTAAGATCACAATAACTGTGCAAAGGAATGTCTCTAAATAAAACAAAATATGTATTTCTGCTATTTTTTGTATGTGAATAAGATTACCTCCATAATTTAACACCCACTCAAGAAGAATGGCAGGTAAACTTGATTGCCAATTGTTTGTCTGTTAAACTCTATTTACCTTGTAGAGGTGACTAGACGTTTACTCGTTTTCAAGTCTAGTTCATCTTGGAATGATGGGAAGAAGTAAATAACTTATTCTGTGTCATTTTGGCATGTATATTGAGTTAAGGAGTAATTTTATAAGGTCAAAAGATGACAATCTAATTACAAGTACAGATTTTTTTAACTACTTGCATTCTTGTTCAAACAAGAAAGATAGACGATTATAAAATGTTGCCATGGTATATTTGCTTGCTTGCAAGCAGGTAATAAATGACCAAAATGGGCAGGAAAAAATTCCTTATTCCTGCCTCTGTCAAAGAGTTTTAAAGATTCATATAAATAATATATATTTAATACATTATGCCACATAGGTATTACTGCATAAAGACTAATACTTGTCTTGTTAAGAGAATTCATGTACTTATATTACAGGACTCCATGTTTCTATGATGAAGTGAAAATAAAACTACCCGCCAAACTGACAGAGGCCCACCATTTGCTTTTTACTTTTTATCATATTAGTTGTCAGAGTAAGAAAGGAGAACTGGGACCAGTTGAACTTCCAGTTGGGTATACAGTAAGTACTTTGTGATGTATTTTGTCCATTTGATTTATATTTTGGGTTGTATTTAACTTTTGAAAGTGAAGACATCTATATATCCTTTACAGATTTTTGATTTTTTGTAAAAAATATATGTCAAAATTCTTTTTAACTTTTTACTGCATGTTTGGTATATAATATTCAATATATTATACTTCATACAAAAGTCTTGAGGTTTCATTGGATAATTAATACATGTATGAATTATTCCAATCTATACCTTACTTACTCCATGTTCAACCCCATCTATCACTCCTTTCAATTTATAACTCCATCTTGACCAGAAATTGTGTTTAATTAAATATTGTAAAGTGTATTCAGTATAATATAACACATACTGCCTGTAGTGGAGGGTGTTACAAGCTTGGTATCACACTCATTAAATACATCACCCTCAACTATATCTCAGATAAATTTACATCTTGTGATACTCTGGTGTAGCACCCTTCACTACATGCAGTATGTGTAATATTATCTAATGGTGTCCCAGTCATACAGATTATACAGTCAAACCTCGATAAGTCGAAGTTGTGGGATCGTAAAAATATATCGAGTTATCCGAAGTTCGAGTCAACCGAGTTTAGGGTGTGACGTCATTTTCATTGTGTGATGTTTAAAAAAATCTAAGGGTATTTATTTCATGTATATTGGTTTCGAACTTTGGCATCCTTTGTATTTGTAACATGCGATATATCAAGTATTTTTGCTATATATCTGTTTAAACTAATAGACAATAATTAATAAATATTGTAAAATTTATAAACTTTATTGCGAAATCATAGAAAAACATTGCAAGAAACACTTATCAACTTACAGTCCGAAAGAACTAATTCAACAAGGCAGATTGTTTTTACGTAATTGAAAACAACACACAATTCAACAAAAATAACAGAATGTCTTTAAAGAAACATACACATACATCATTGATGAGATCAAAAGAAATTTTTAATAATTATCATTTTTAATTACACATGACAAAATAATTCGGACAGTAATGATCGAATGATCAGTTATCCTTAGTAAAGCATGTACCGCACTTATTATAAATTCGTTTGATGAATTGCTAATTCAAATTGTAATAGCCAATCAATAATCATGTTTACTGAATGACAGGTGTGTAAAATAAACAGACTCTAATTAAGTAACAATACAAATGAATTTGTTAGTTTGACATATGATATCGGGAGCAAAAGTAACTTCGAGACAACGAGGTTAAAATGACACTAATTAATATTGTATGGAGTACAAAAATCCATCGAGTTAAGTGAAATATCGAAACAACCGAGATCGACACATCCGAGGGATAAATTCATTGTTGATATGGGAAAAATGGCGGGACTTAAAAATTATATTTACATAACTGAGGTATTGAGTCAACCAAGTTCGAGACTTGAAACTCAGTTGATTTTTGGTATAGAAACATAAATAATCAAGGATTTGTTATGTTGGATATGTCCATGTTGCATTATGTTATTTTATTATTCTATATTTCTTTTATTATATCTCCTGAACAAAGTTTTGGAATACATATTGTTTTTGTCAGGTTTCTTTACATGTATATTTTCTTTCTTTTTTTCTTTCTTTCCTTTCTGCTCATTTTTGTTGAGATACAATGTCTGATCAACACAAACATGAGCATGTTGGGGCTCACCAGAAGTTGTGCAATCTGCTTTTACAAATTTCAAAATGTCTGATCTCTTGAATGCCAACAGCAATTTCATTAAAATTGGTTCACTGGTACAGTTGACTATCCTGAGCCTTTTTACAGAAAAAAAGGACGAGAAAGCCACCATTTTTTAAAGGCTGCTATTTTATCACCGATTGTCCAGTTTAAAGAAATTTGATATGTAGGTAGATTTTAATGTACTGATTTGAAAAGTCAACTACAGTCAAACCTGTCTTAGCGACCCCCTCCATATAACGACTTCCTGTGTTATGCGACCGCATTTAATCCTCCCGAGCATTTTCCCATTCATTTTACCTTTATATAATGACTCCCTGTCTTACGCGACTAACGACCATGTTTTCCTTTCGTTTTGACCAAGAAAACCTGTCTAAAACGACAATCGGGACTGATAAAATCATTAAACATTAAATAAACCCTGTCTGATGAAAAGAAGATTTGTAGACCATTGGCATCGTTGTCAATTAGCAAGGTTCTTCGAAACGGAAAAATAAAATATGAAGCGATCAAAAACTGTTTTATTATCTGTCGTGGTTTTCTTCTTTATGACTACGGTAAATATTAGTTGTCCTATGACATATATATTTTTCCAGGAACCCTTGGGGAGTAAAACCACAAAAAATTCCCTCGTATTATTCTTTTGGTAGCGTATATTATCTTAAATGAACAATTCTTAAAAATATATATCCTTTATTAACATGAAGACAGCATTTGAATGACAACACAGATAAAAATAACATTCGTGTTTTTCCCTTAATATGAAAGGCCAAAATTAGCATAAAAAGGCGGAGCTAATAATTGGAATTTTGTAGGTCCATGGGGTAAAAACCTGTAGGTATTATCTTTTAACCAATTAAAATAATATGCGAGGGTTAACAACTAATGCGCCGTTACCTCTATTAAAAATTATAAGTAAATGGGAACCTCCCGAGTTGTCGTCTGCCAAAATGAAAAGTACCGAAAAAATTGCCCCACTTTGACCTCGCTCCGGAATTTATACTACTCTGGACCGGAAGTTAAAATTATAAACAGGAACAAAAACACATTATAGAACACCGATAGTAAAGATATGAGTTCTCGACTCAAAACAAGTATTTTATTAAAAGAAAATGGTTGATACCATTCAGGTAACATATCTCTCTAATATTAATGTGCCAAAATAATCGGTTTGAATTTGAGATTAGAAATTTTACCAACGGTAACTTGTGAACTGTACATGATGAAGTCCCGCCATTTCGGTTTCAGCTAAATACCGACTGAAACACATTTATTAAAGCCAAATAAACTCATCATCATCAAATTAAATGCAACCTTTGGCTCAGTGTTTGGTTTATGCATCTCCTGGTTTGCAGAGATACATATTTACAACACTGCCCCACCCCAAGAAATAATTTCGTCCCCGAAATTAGAGTTTAAAAATAATTACTCCGATTAAGCTGATTCATTCTTCAAATCAGTCTTTATCAATAAAAATAAAAATTTCACCAAATAAATAGTAATTTAAAGTACTACTAATACTCACAACGCACAAAATGCTTAAGGCATTTATATCAAGTTACAATTTTAAATAACACTTAGCAAAATGAAATTATATATCAACAATTAAAGAATTTAATTGGTTCAAAATACCAAATATTTTCAGTGTTACTGCGTCTTTAATGAACTTATGCGCTCATCAAAAACTATTATCAACTATCCACCTAACCATACATACTGCATTCATCAGTGAACTCATGCGCTCACTAAAGAACTCAAATGACACATTTATTCAAAATACCAAATATTTTCAGAGTTACTGCGTCTTTAATGAACTTATGCGTTCATCAAAAACTATTATCAACTATCCACCTAACCATACATACTGCATTCATCAGTGAACTCATGCTCTCACTAAAGAACTCAAATGGCACATTTTATGAAAATCACTGAACTTATGCATCCACCACTAAACTACATGTATTTAAGAATACTGAAATTACAAAGGAACTCATGCATTCCTCTGAGGATTTGCAAATACCAAAATTAGGACTTCCCAATACTCATTGGCACATCAGCAATACCTTATACTTGTATTAAAATACAATTATTTCATAAATCTATAATGCTTAAATTATAAGCTAGTAAAAATATTATATGGTTAAACTTGCATATTAAAGCCACCCCCCAAAGTCACTTAAAATCTGTATCCTCGTCTGGGTAGTAGGTCACCTTTATACGTATTATTTACTCGTCTTGCAAAACCTTTCCAAACTTCCTCAGTTGATTTGGGCCGAAGAACTATACTTTTCAACTTCTTCTTCTTGGGACTAGCGGTGTCAGGGTCAGCTGTCTGTTTGTCGGTCGGTTTAATGCTACTAGTATTTTCCTTATTTGATTCTGAAAATTGCTCCTGTAGTATTTTGGTTTCTTCGTCAACATTATTCCAAAGGTCGTCAAATCCATCAAGGGCATAAGAGCTTCTTGTTCCATATTTAGGTACATTTTCATATTCATCTAAAGTAACAATCAAGGAATTCATATTTTTTAACTCTTCATCTTTTTGGTCTAGCTTTTTCTGTAATCTTTCTACGAAATCTCCCATCTTTCCCATCTCTTCCTTGTGTTTTTCTCTCTCTTTCTTCAGTTGTTCTTCTAACAAAGCAATTCTAGAAATAAGGTCGTCGTCTGTCTGGCATGCTGAGTCTTGTGTCATAGTTGTTGTCATCAGGTCATTCTCATCTGTCCAATCTTCATAGTCGGGTACAAATTCTTCTTCCTCTCGATCTATCATTGCATATTTAACAGCTTTGGCAACAATATCATCGGACTTTCTTACAGATTCATCAACTACAGGTGATGATTCTACTGGTACTGGCTCAGCAGTATAATAACAAACAGGAGATGATAATTCTGAAGATTTACTAGTATTAACAGGTACTTGAATAGCAGGATGAACAGTAGGAGGAACATATTGGTTATCTTTCAAAATCTGTATATTTGCACTCTTATCGTGAGAAAAGCTAACATCATAATTTACAAAAACCATACACTCTTCATCCGGCTTGTGGTCTACATTCATTAATTTATGTTTCTGAACGGATCCAAAGTGGTTTATGAGTTGAGATTTATTTTTGGCTCTGTATTTGCAGACGGAACAGTGAAAAGGAACAGATTCTAAAGGAAGGTGATGACGGATATAATGCCATTTAATAGTTTTCTTAGCAGTTGAAGTAAAATTGCAGAAGTATCCATTACAAGCATACATTTTCTGTAAAGATAAAATGAGGTTCATAAGTACTCTATTGGGAATTCTTACTCAACTGAAAACACAGTTTTTTAGCCCAGTCAGGAATGTTAGATGAGTGATGTGGCTTCAGACGGTCATGGTGTATTACTTCAGTTCTTCTTTGGTTTCGAATTTTGTAAACAACAGGGCTAAGTATCTCCACTATAACATAAGGGCCCTTCCAAGGAGCATCTAGTTTTCTGTAAAATGTGTTGGATTTATATACCAAGGACCCAACCTTAAAGCTGTTTTCTTTCAGCCGACTATCATAGTCCCGCTTCTGTTTAACAGCATTGGACTGTAAGTTTTTCCTGGCTTGGATGTAGACATCTTCTAGTGTTTGTCTCAATTTAGTGGCATACTCACTCTGATTTAGGGGTTCAGCTTTTGGAAATGGGTACATAATATGATTGGGCAAATATACCTCTCTCCCAAACATCAAGTAGTTTGGTGTAAAACCTGTAGCTGGGTGTATAGTACTTCTGTATGCTCCCATTAACAAACCTATGTATTGGTCCCAGTCCGTCTTGTTCTTGTTTACAAAACCCTTAATCATATTCTCCAGTGTCTGATTAAATTTTTCTATTAAGCCATTAGATGATGGTCTGTAGGGTGTTGACCTAGTCTTTTTAACCTCGAGTAGGGAGCAGACTTCTTTAAAAAGATCAGACTCGAAGTTACTGCCCTGGTCAGTATGAATTTCTAATGGTACCCCAAACCTTGATATAAATTCATTTACCAGCTTTTCAGCTACCTTTTCTGCCATCTGGTTAGGAAGGGGATACGCCTCCATCCAGCGGGAAAAAATGATCACCTATTACTAATATATACTGGTTATTTCTACTGGTTCTTGGTAAAGGGCCAATAACATCGAGTGCTATTCTATCCATAGGGTGACCTACTGTGTAATTTTGAAGTGAAGCTTTAGGTTGTTTACTCTTTTTAAATCTATTGCAGACTTGGCAATTTTGTATATGAGATCGAACATCATTTCCCATACCATACCAATGAAACTGAGATTTCAGTCTCTCTGTAGTTTTATTAATACCCATGTGAGCCCCAAATATGTGATCATGACATTTAACAATGACTTCCTGTCTCAGTATCCTAGGAACTAGGAGCTGGTATTTAGTTTCATTGCCTGGACCAACAATTTTCTGATACAACACTCCTTCAACTCTGGCTATCAGATTAAAATTTAACCAGTACTTACGTACTGCTGGACTATTCTGGGTTATTTGTTCTCTACCTGGACAAGTGCCAGAATCTTTCCATTCATGTAGTTTCTGCAAGTCATTGTCTTCACGTTGAAATACTTCTAACTCCTTAGGTGAATAGTTACCTGTGAACCAGTTAGATACTATTACCTCGGGCTCCTTTTTGCTTTGACTCCTGGTTACAACTCTTAAAGATGTTTCTTCTGTTAGCTCACCCCTACCGAGATGAGTTACATCATCAACCTCTTTTTTAAAGTCATGCCATTCCTGCTGGATCTGCTGGCAGTCAAAACAGTTGGGATTGTAGTTACCTGTTTTTATGTGTTCACAACTGACCTCTTCTCCATCCTTTCTTGATAATCCATCAGCGTTTTGATGCTTCTTACCTGCCCTATGCTGTATACCAAAGTTATACTGGGATAAAACCTCCAGCTGTCTGGCTACCTGTCCCTGAGGGTCCTTAAAGTTAAACAACCACTTTAAAGAGCCATGATCAGTCCTTAACAGGAATCTCTTACCTAACAGGTAATGTCTGTATTGGTGCATGAATGTGATAACTGCAAGTAATTCTCTCCTAGTTACTGACTACCGTTGCTGATGGGGGTCTAACTTCTTTGAACCATAAGCAATTACTTTTTCCACACCATGGTGGTTTTGTGACAGGACTGCCCCTATACCTACATTTGAGGCATCCGTGTCTAGAATGTACATACTATCATCACAGGGATATGCTAGTATTGGAGCTGTGCAAAGAGCATGTTTGAGTTCATTGAATGCCGACTGACAATCAGTATCCCACTTGAACTTTACATCTTTTCTTGTGAGTCTTGAGAGAGGAGCTGCCAACTCACTGAAGCTTCTGACGAATTGGCGATTGTATCCACAGAAACCTAGGAATTGTTGTACCTGTTTTACTGTTTTGGGTTCTTTCCAGTCTTTTATTGACTGTATGGCTGACGGGTTTGGCTTTATTCCCTTATCTGAAATGACATGTCCCAAGAACAACACCTCATTTCTGAAAAAATCACACTTAGTTGGTTTCAGCTTAAGTCCTGCTTTGCTTAAACGACTCAGAACCTCATCAAGCATTTGAATATGGGTCGTCAAATCAGAGGAGTAAATTACGATATCATCTATGTAAATTAAAAGAGTTTTCCACTGTAAACCTCTAAGAATTAATTCAACACACCTCTGAAATGTACTCGGGGCATTACATAACCCAAAAGGCATTTTTTTATATTCGAATAAACCATACTTTGTAATAAAAGCAGTTTTGTCTCTATCAGACTCTTCTATTTCAAGCTGCCAGTAACCACTTTGAAGGTCCATAATAGAAAATATAGAAGCTGATGACAAACAGTCCAGACACATATCAATACGAGGGATAGGGTAGACATCTTTGACACTAAGGTCATTGACTTTTCTATAGTCTATGCACCATCTGACCGATTGATCCTTTTTCCGAACTAAAACAACAGGACTAGCCCAACTTGATTTGGATGGAGTTATGACTCCAGCCTGTAATTGGTCCTGTAAATATTTTTCCTCTTCCCCTTCAAATGCTTTAGGGGTTCGTCTGAGTGGTTGACGTACTGGTGTGGCATCTTTTGTATTAATACGATGCTTCACAAGGGAGCATCTTCCCAAATCAGTTTTGCTCTTAGCAAATGCCTCCTGGTGTTTCATGAGCACCTCATGCAATTTGTTTTGTAACAACTCATCTTTTAAATTTGTACAACTCCTCTTATACAAATGGGCCAAGTATTCTGGTAACTCGGAGAGTTTAGCCTTATTCTCCGTGTCATCAGAATCCTTACTAGTGCCAGCATAACTTGCATGTACTAATTCGACATTTGCCCTACTATCATTATTCCAATTTTCAGGTATCTCTGGAACAGCCTGAACAGCATGAACCTGGCTGATGGGAGTAACATCTGCAGAACACATTGTTTTTATCATATTAAAATTGTTTTGAGAGCAAACCTCGGTCTCTTTATCCATATTATCCAAATAATTTACATCAATAACAGGATGCATTTCTCCAATCATATGGTTCTTTTCTAATTTAACTGGAAAACTTTCTAAATTTGCTAGCCTGACAGGAATTCTATTTTGAAAGGGGTCAACAAGACTTCGAGCAACCACTACATTACCAATATCATTATAGACTGGTTCCAAACTAGCATATCTGGTATCAATGTACTCAGCCTGTTTTCCAATTCCCTCAATTATTATCTCGCTGTTGGCGGGGACAGTTACAGACTCCTTGACATACACTCTAGCAACCCTATCTGACTTACGTATAACCTCACAACCAACCCAGGTACCTCCAACTTCTATACCCTTCTTGGTATTAATAGTGATATTATATGTATCAATGATATCACATCCTAATAATACTTTATCCCTGATTGGAGCAACATACACTTCCCACCTAAAGCATAGTTTACCAATAGTTAAATTTGCTTCGATGACCCCATGAGTTTTCAGTCTTTTCCCTTCCTCAGCTACAACCAAACATCTTCTAGATTCTTGAAGTTTTGGTCGGTTACCTTCTGGGATTTCCTCAAATAACGAAGTACTAATGACAGTCACTTCTGCGCCCGTGTCAATGACAGCTTTTACCTCCTGTCCTTCCACCAATATGGGAGCCCTAATTGTAACTGCATTTACCCTATTTATGAAAACCTCCATATCTTGGTCATCTGGAACAGATTCTGTTATGTCATCTATGGCTATAAGTGGTACATTGCTTTCTTTAATACCTGTGTTTGTTGAATTCTCAGTGTTTTCATCAAGTTTCCATTGATCCTCTTTTATACCCATATTATCTTCATTAAACTTGAGGGCTGAGACTTGGCTATCAGACCCAGCCCATTCTAGTTTAACTGACCCTGTGTTTTGGCTCCAGTCACCTGTGACTGGGTTCCATTTGTACTGCTTTTGTGCTCTGTTTCCTTACCTTTAAATGGACAATATTTACTTATATGTCCCTCTTGGTCACAACAGTAACAAACCATAGCTTTGTTTCCATTTTTCTGTCTATTGTTGTCCCTGCCTCTGTTCTGTCCTTGGGTCTGAATACCAGGGTTCCCTTGACCTTGGCGTGCATTGAATTTACCTTGACTACTCACTAGTTTTGCAAGTTTCTCTTGGCCTTGCTTAACCTGTTCAATGTCTGCTTTGTGATCTTTCCTCAGTTCCTCTAAACTAGATTTCAGCTCGGTATGAGTAACATATGAAGTCTGTGTTCTACATACCTCAAAAACGTTTGATTCTAAACAGTAATCAGGGGACTCAATGTCACATTTTTTACCTACATTTTTACGACAACATTCATGCCACGATACCATATTAATTGCATCTTGCATTGTGGAAGGTTTCTGTAACAACACTTCATATGCCACTGATTGATCTGGTAACCCTTTAATAAAATGTTCTGTTTTGAACCTGTCAAGGAGTTTGGCGTCTTGAATCTCAGGGTAAGCTTTTATTACCAGTTTTTCTACCCTACTAGCATAGTCATGAAGACTTTCTTTGTTTATCTGTTTAACAAACTGTAAGTTTGTTCTGTATGTCTCCGGTAAAATATGGTCCCCAAAGCGTTGTTCCATTGCTTTGTGGATTTCATCAATATCAGCCCGTATGCGTAAAGGCAATTCATTTACAAATACCAATGCGTCATCTCTTAGGCAGTTCAGCATAAGTTCTTCCACTTGCCTGTCATTTTGCCAGTGAAACCTGTTGCACAGCAGAGTAAACTGTGTCCAAAATGCCTTAAAATCACCCTTACCATTGAAAAATGGACTTCTTGGCTTGGGTTCATCCCTCATGAGTTGGTTAGATAGGCTATTTATACCTGACATATTTTGTGTTGAATTGGTCATCAGAACATGATCATCAATGCCAATATGACTAGTTCTTATTACCTGGTCAGCTCGCATGCTTGCATGTGCTCCCATATTAGCCACACTGTTTTGACTAAAATTGTTTCCACTGCATGACATACCCTGTTTTTGTGATGATATCTGAGATTTGATATTGAGTACTTCACCCTTAATTTCATTAATTTGACTGGCAAAGGTATCTTTTATTTCCATTAACAATGCCCTTAAATCATTTGGGATACCTGATGTTGTGGGACCTACATCATCATTTGCCATTACTGATACTGAATCCTTGTGAGAAGGGGTCTGATAGTGACTTACCAGTGGACTAGCTACAGGTGATACATCACTGTGATCATCTATGTCAAGTAAATTACCTGATATTACATGTGGGTGTTCGTTCTGCCCAACTGTGTTAATACCTCCTCCCCCCTTTTTAAAATTTGTGTATGAGAGTGACCTACTCCTTAACTCCATACTGTGGAAATACCTATCCCTGTTTGGTTAAAATAGTTGCTAAATATGCACAACTATTTCAGTGTAAAAACAATTATGGCCTATTAGTAGCTAAATGCGCTACTGATTAAATATTATACAATTTATTTTTACAACCCTAAAAATAGCAGCTAATGCACTACTATTTATTGATTGATTAGAATTTTAAAGGAGCTGTATGCACCCCTTCTCTAAAAAAAATCTCATTTGATTATTGCACAACTGTTTTCTATCTCATAAAAATATAATAATGACTAATTGCGTCACTATTTTCAAAGAGTTTTATCTATATAACAATAATTGAGTAAAACTGAGAAAATTGGGATCCCACCGCTGCCACCATTGTCGTGGTTTTCTTCTTTATGACTACCGTAAATATTAGTTGTCCTATGACATATATATTTTTCCAGGAACCCTTGGGGAGTAAAACCACAAAAAATTCCCTCGTATTATTCTTTTGGTAGCGTATATTATCTTAAATGAACAATTCTTAATATATATATATCCTTTATTAACATGAAGACAGCATTTGAATGACAACACAGATAAAAATAACATTCGTGTTTTTCCCTTAATATGAAAGGCCAAAATTAGCATAAAAAGGCGGAGCTAATAATTGGAATTTTGTAGGTCCATGGGGTAAAAACCTGTAGGTATTATCTTTTAACCAATTAAAATAATATGCGAGGGTTAACAACTAATGCGCCGTTACCTCTATTAAAAATTATAAGTAAATGGGAACCTCCCGAGTTGTCGTCTGCCATAATGAAAAGTACCGAAAAAATTGCCCCACTTTGACCTCGCTCCGGAATTTATACTACTCTGGACCGGAAGTTAAAATTATAAACAGGAACAAAAACACATTATAGAACACCGATAGTAAAGATATGAGTTCTCGACTCAAAACAAGTATTTTATTAAAAGAAAATGGTTGATACCATTCAGGTAACATATCTCTCTAATATTAATGTGCCAAAATAATCGGTTTGAATTTGAGATTAGAAATTTTACCAACGGTAACTTGTGAACTGTACATGATGAAGTCCCGCCATTTCGGTTTCAGCTAAATACCGACTGAAACACATTTATTAAAGCCAAATAAACTCATCATCATCAAATTAAATGCAACCTTTGGCTCAGTGTTTGGTTTATGCATCTCCTGGTTTGCAGAGATACATATTTACAACATTATCTTAGAAGCGAAGTTCAGATTGCCCTGTAAAATGTGAATAGTCGTCAATGTCGTTATTCGATTTTGTTGCCATTCGGGTTGGAAATGATGATGTTTCTTATAACGGCGTGTTTATTTTATAATCACGCCATTTTTGTTTTAGAAAGGGAAATAATCTTTCTTTATAGAGCGTATTGTTAAAACACAAGGAAACCAGTAAAACCGGTACAAAGAAAATTCAACAACTAAAGCGGGAATAAAGTTGACCTGCGTTAATACGATCGGAAATCAAAACTCTCATTATTGTTGTATATTTTGTACTTTGCATTATTTACATAAAATAAATGTCATATTTTATTGTTTACTTAATAAAACAAACAATTAGGTCTTCAATTCACTCTTTCACAAGCTAACAACATGACTTTGTTGATTGGTCTGCAAACATTATGACCTGTGTATAAAGACCCCCTGTCTTATGTGACCTTTTTTACAATTTCCCTTCAAAGGTCGCTTAAGACAGGTTTGAATGTAAATTTGGTCTTCATTTGGGAGACATTTGTATTGGTATCCCAACATAGTTTTTACTATTTTTGTTATGTTGATACTGTGGAATTTCGAGAAGTATTTTATTTGACTAAAGCAATAAATATTAATATCGCAAAATGCATGAATCTTCAAGTTAATCATGCTTACCATTTATTGCAGTGGCTTCCTCTGTGCAGAAATGGAAAATTGTTGACAGGAGAGTTTAACCTTCATGTGTCTATAGACAAACTTCCTGCTCATTATCATAATTTATACCCAGATGTAAGTATTTTAACATAAATGATTTATGAAATTAAGTTTTAATGAAATAATTTATTTGAATTCGTTTGTTTGTTTTAATAGGGTTTTATGCCACTGATAACCCATGACAATGGATGGAAAGCTGACAATCTTTGTTGAGTTGGAGTCTCGCACACCTTACCCATAGTCAGACTCTATCTTGCAACCACAATTTAATTAGTGGCTATTCTAAAGCTGTTATTAGTTGCTTGTAACTATGGTTGAAACAAACTGTCTATGTTTTAGTAGTATGGTATTATTGTATGAGATCAAGTTTTAGTATTAAAACTGGATTATTATACTCCCGCTCGATAGAGTCGGGGGTATTTAGTGGTCCTCATGTCCGTCCGTCTGTCGCGCCGTCCGTCCGTTCCGTTCGTCCGTTCACATTTGGTTTCCAGATGATAATTCAAAAAGTTTACATCCGATTTGAATGAAACTTTGGAATATTGTTATATATCAGGTTGGTAAGAAGCCTATTGATTTTGGGGGAAATCCGTCAAATTTCAAGGTCAAGTCCACGAAAAACGTTGGAAATTTTAACAAAAAAGTTGTTTCCGGAAAATAACTCAAAAAGTTTACGTCTGATTTGAATGAAACTTTGGGATATTGTCATATATCAGGTTGGAAAGAAGCCTATTGATTTTAGGGGAAATACGTCAAATTTCAAGGTCACAGTCCACGAAAAACGTTAGAAATTTTTACAAAAAAGTTGTTTGCGGATAATAACTCAAAAAGTTTGCATTCAATTTGAATGAAACTTTGGGATATTGTTATATATCAGGTTTGTAAAAAGCCTTTTGATTTTGGGTGAAATGGGTTAAATTTCAAGGTCACATTCCACGAAAAATGTTAGAAATTTTTACAAAAAAGTTGTTTCCTGATGATAATTCAAAAAGTTTGCATGTGATTTGAATGAAACTTTGGGATATTGTTATATATCAGGTGTAAGAAGCCTATTGATTTTGGGGGCAATACGTCAAATTTCAAGGTCACAGTCCACGAAAAAGGTTGGAAATTTTTACAAAAAAGTTGTTTCCGGACAATAACTCTAAAAGTTTGCATTCGATTTTAATGAAACTGTAAAATATTGTTATATATTTTGTTGGTAAGAAGCCTATTGATTTTGGTGGAAATCTATCAAATTTCAAGGTCACAGTCCACGAAAAACGTTAGAAATTTTTACAAAATGCGGGGGTATTAGTGATCGACTTTGTCTAGTTTGAATAGGGGAAACAGTGGAATATCACAACCTTAATACTAAAACATGATCTTATTCAATAATATGAGCATATAAACAGTTAAGAAGATATAAACAGATAAGAAGAAAACTAAAAGAATGAAAAGTAAAATTAAATTATACTATAAAAATTCATTTCTTTTAAAAACTGTAAAGTTGTATACCCATGGCCATGTTTATTATACCAGGGGGTTTTATAGTGATGTGGGTGTCCATCTCTCCGTCTGTCCAGGCATCCATTTATCAGTCCCTTACACTTTCTCTTATGTGCAACTTCTACTACACTACTGAATGGAATTAGATGAAATTTACACAGAATCCTTGTGCAACTGATATTTAATACTTTGATCTGAATGATATTTTGGGTTTCCCCATATAAAAACATGGAGCATTGCTCACAGTTTAATGATTTTTGGTTTCAGCCACATTTACCATCAATGAAATGGGTAGACAACCACAAAGGTGTCTTCAACCTTACCATCTCGGCTGTATCATCAATACACACTCAGGTATGTACAGTATAAAATCACTAAGGTATGCATACTCTTTTTCAGCTCTCGCTGCACATCCAGGTATATATAAATGTGACCTGTTTCATAAAATAAATACACTCAGATATGTAGTTTAAACAGTTTACTATGCATAGAAGTTATTTTTATTTATTTTGTCTGTTTACAGTTTGAATGGTTGATATGTTTTTTTTGTTATTACTTATTCAGTCCTCCATTTGCATTGTTGATCAAGGAATATTTTGCATAGAAACCAGGAATTCTTGACCTTTCTAGGCACTTGTTGTTACTACTACTTTCCTAAGAATTCTTTTGACTTTGATTTAACCTTTCACTGATTGTATGGTTAATTTTATAACATTAGGTTATGAACTGATATATTTGGAGAATCACAGTTTTCATTTTTAGGATGATAACTTAGAGAAATTCCTGAATCTCGTCAGACATGCACAAGAACAGAAACTTCCTATGATGAAAACAGAAATGCAGTTTGAAAGTGACTTGAAGCTTAGTCTTATGGAACTGCAGAAAGTCAGGGGAGAGAACTTGATACAGTTTTTACCTCTGGTTCTAGACAAGCTAATTTTGCTAACTGTTCGTCCACCAGTGTTGGGTGGTCAGAATGGTAAAAATAATATCGTTTTATTTATTGATGATTGTATAACTTGATCAAGTCTGTTGAATTTTAAATAATTTTTCAGTTAAATGTAATTTTTTACACATACATGAGCATTAAATTGTGGAAAAAATAAATATATACCTTTATAGGTTCTTTTGTAGTAATATACTACTAATTGGTATGAATATTATAAACATTTCTATGGCAGACATACAAGTTATCTTTGTCTTATTAAAATTTGTTCATGCATTAAATTTTAAAAATCGGTTGATCAACTGTGAATCCAAAACAATAATTGTTTTGTTCAGTTTGTTGTCAAATGCAAGGATGAAGACATAATCAACAAAAATAATTACACAATACTGTGAAATACTTTTTATTCGTTGGGTATAAATTTTCGTGGTTTTCGTGGAGGCCTCGGACCACGAAATTAAAAATCCAACGAAGAATAAAACTTCATTAACAGATGGGAACTTGGGAACAACGATCTGGAAATGTCCGAGTTCTGACATTTATTCGTAAATGTAATATATGATTTTGTGGTTCGATCCATTACTTATGTTCAGCTCAAAATCCATCTTAATGATTATGTTACAGGTTGCATGTTCGAATTGTGTTTCTACTAAATGTAGGTATTATTTTTAATTGTAAAGCGTACGAAGAAACATCGACTTCCGGTCAAGGTGGGATGTATGAAGTGTTCATTTTCGATGTTAAAAAGTAACAAATTATTATCGGAATTATGAGTTTGGTTGCTCATTTCAACATAAATTAAAATATTTAACAGAAAAGCTATTCTTTATCTTTATTAGTGCATATCAATGACATGCTATATCAAATGGATGTTGTGATAATACCGATGGTCGCACAAATGACATTAAATTACACCTTTGTTATTTATTGCTACTCAACACATAATGTGACAAATGTCCTTCGGCTAGGAATGCTTCTATAGATAACAATTAGAGAATTAAAGACTCAAAGTAGTTTTTATTGCAGTTAATCAATTAATACATTACCATGTTTATAATTAGCTATTGATTTGCGTGTTGTTAATTTTACATTCGTTACCACGCGCATTAACAACATCATGTTATGAAACTGTTTTGTCTTCTTTATATGTTGATTTTTATTATAAACAGTGAAAATGATTCTGCTGTAATCATTTATTTTGCTCGCTACCTCACTTTTTGCATTTTCGGAAACCGTAAGTCCACGAATTTAAGAACCCACGAATATGTAAAATTTCACCAAACCACGAAAATTGATACCCACGAATTTAAGAACTTTCACAGTAATAATCTTGACATCAATGCAGCAGTCACACAGTCAAGCATAAAGTGTTGTTATTTTTTTTATAGTAAACATAGGACAACCAGCATTTGAAGCTATGGCAAATGTTGTGAAAAAAGTACACGAGATCCTGGAGGAGAAAAATGATCACAATGGTAGAAATTCATTACTGGCATCATATGTCCATTACACCTGCTCATTACCACACCCTGGACTGATCCATCAGTGTATGTATTGATTTAAACTAATTAACATTTCTGTATGGTAAAAACATTCACCAATCCTTTGTTTAGAATTGTACTTTTTTGGGCTGTTCCAATAAATTATGTATTGTGTCCCAGTTGGTCATTTTAAAAAATCAATATCTACCTTAAAAGGAATCAATGTTTCTAAAAGTTATTTCAGTATTTGTCCAAGAAATTTAAACTAAACACCATTGCTTAATAGTCATTTCAAACTGTCTACCTGTGTAGCCCTAAATATTTCAGTGGAACAGGCATTCCTATATTATCATAAAAATACAAAATATATGCTCACATAAAGAATAGATTTTTACAATGTACATACAAAGGCATCGACTTTAATATTGATTGTCTTAAGTATAAAAAAGTATTAAGATTTTATATATTCAGCTATATTGAAGATAGTATATAAGTAAATTGATCAAATACAGGTCATTGCATTATTTCAATGATACACTTCTTTAGCTGAAAAAATAAGTTAATAAATAAAATAGACAAAATAAAAGATAAGATATCGACACATTTTGCCAGATATATTATTTTGTAACAATAGCCAGTAAAATTCAATGACAACAATAATTATATTAGTATGTTATAAGGTATTAAGAATGATTATGTTCCATCATGGAACTCTCTTGTAAAATATTGTGCATCTAGTGCAACTAGACATTTTATATGTATAAAGTGATTTTTTTAATATTAGTGACCCTTTTTCCACTTTACTTATTGAAACTATTGCAAATGCAGAAACTAACTAGTCTGATAGTTTATTTATAGCAAGGGTTTTTCTGTTATTTGCTCAACCATCGTTTTTTTGTTGTTGGTTTTTTTCATATTTTAATAGGAAAGTCAGTTTTACTCTGAGACATAAGCTCAAATCCAGAGATCTTTTGATTTTCACTCTGCACGTTATGCTCTTTTTAAAAGATACATTAGTAAACTTTAGATAATACTTGTTTTAAAATTATAAATTCAAATACACATTATTTTTCAGCATCAGCCATCAATTTTGCCAGTTTAGCTAATGCCTCAGGTTATAATACTCTGGGTAGACCTTCATCCTTGCCACTTAGTCGACAGAATTATCAGAGATCTACCAGTAACCCTGACTTAGCAGGAAGTACACCAACATCACCAGATGCTGAAGTTGGCAACTTTATGGGTAATGAAATTTTTGTATCTTTCTGAAAATTATCTCCAGATTGATTGAGGAATAATACTAATATGAATTGAACTAATAAAATTGAAATTGAAGATTTTTTGTTTGAATGTTTCAGCAATTTTTGTCTCGTCTGCGACGAAAGTCGATGGAGGCGAGACATATGTATGGGAATCCGGCGGCGGCGGCGTAAACACTTGACATCTTGCTTCATATCTTTGTAAGCCCAAGCCCTAGGTCCATCAAATTTGGTCCAGAGGTAGCTTATGATGAGTACTTGCCAGTCAGTCACCTGTCACCTGACCTTGACCTCAATTTCACGGTCCAGCGACTACGTTAAAGTTTTAGGGTTACGACAGTTCCTCTGTAACTACGCATGGTAGGATGACAATATTTGGTGTATAGGTTGCTGATGACTAGTACATGACTGTCTGGTAGGTGTCACCTGACCTTGACCTCAATTTCACGGTCCAGCGACTACGTTAAAGTTTTTGGGTTACGACAGTTCCTCTGTAACTACGCATGGTAGGATGACAATATTTGGTGTATAGGTTGCTGATGACTAGTACATGACTGTCTGGTAGGTGTCACCTGACCTTGACCTCAATTTCAGGTTCCAGTGACTACGTTAAAGTTTTTGGGTTACGACAGTTCCTCTGTAACTACGCATGGTAGGATTACAATATTTGGTGTATAGGTTGCTGATGACTAGTACATGACTGTCTGGTAGGTGTCACCTGACCTTGACCTCAATTTCACGGTCCAGCGACTATGTTAAAGTTTTTGGGTTACGACAGTTCCTCTGTAACTACACATGGTAGGATGAAAATATTTGGTGTATAGGTTGCTGATGACTAGTACATGACTATCTGGTAGGTGTCACCTGACCTTGACCTCAATTTCACGGTCCAGCGACTACGTTAAAGTTTTTGGGTTACGATAGTTCCTCTGTAACTACGCATGGTAGGATGACAATATTTGGTATATAGGTTGCTGATGAATAGTACATGACTGTCTGGTAGGTTCCACCTGACCTTGACCTCAATTTAACGGTCCAGCAACTACGTTAAAATTTTTGGGTTACGGCTGTTCCCCTGTAACTATGCAGGGTATGGTGACAAAATTTGTATACAGGTCGCTGCTGATATTAAATGCTATTTACGTAATGCTTATGACGAAATTTATTTTCGTTACTGATGCGGAATACAGGCGAGACGTTTTTTCTGTGTCCACACTTGTTCATCTATATCCAGTTTTTATTGGGGGAGGAAGTACTTTGAAGTATTTTGAGTCAATGTATTCTTTACTATTGATTTCAATCTTGTGTAAATTCTTTTATCTGAACCACTTATCACTTATCACTGACAGAGCTTGAAGTTTATCTGATAGTTAAAGTAATTAATTAGGATAATTTTGAAATAAATAACTTAGATAATTGGACATTTTTTTAGGTCGATACATGGAAAGAGGAGGAAGTATGAGGGGTGAAGAATTAGCACAACAAATGTTTGGTAATAAAACTTCAGCTAAAAAGGTAATCAACTAATAAAAATGAGACTTTTCACTTGAGATTTAAGCCACCTGAGATTTAAGTTAATTGTGGCAATATAAAAGTTGTGTATTAAGAGGGAAATTAATATGAAATTGAAACTTGACTTGTTAGAAATGTGAGCTTAGGGCATAAGTGACAATAAGTAGGCGTCTGCCCTTATAGATGGGGATAGTGATGATGAGTGGGGGGACTGCAATTATAAATGGGGGGATAGATGGTGACCGTAAGTGGTGGGACTGCAGTTATAAAATGGGTATAGTGGCAATAAATGTTGGGACTGCAATTATAGAAAGCCGATAGTGATGATAAGGGGAAGGACTGCAATTATAAAAGGGTTATAGTGGCAATAAGTGGTGCCACTGCAATTATAGATGGGGATAGTGACAATAAGTTGTTGACTCTGATTATAGATGGGGATGGTGACATAAAGTGGGGGACTGCAATTATAAATGAGGATTAGTGACAATATGGGGGATAGTTTCAATAATTGGTGGGACTGAAATTATAGAAGAGAAATAGTGACCATAAGTTGTTGATTACAATTATAGATTGGGATGGTGGGGATAGTGATGATAAGTGTGGGAATGAAAGTGATGATAAGGTGTTGACTGCAATTATAGATCATTGATAGGGACAGTAAATTCTGTGACTGTCTTTTATATGTGATTAAATAGAGCACAATTATTTGCAATGTGTTGATCATTTGATACTCCTCCAAATATATGTGTTTGTGTCTCCCTGACAAAAAAACATTTCAAAGATTGTGTCGTTGCTTTGTCAAAGCTGAGTGCAGGGGGCATCATAAGTATCTCTCAGACACAATATCATTTCTAAGATAGTGCTATTTTAATATCAGGTATAATACAGCTTTGTCAAATTATAGCAGGGGCATTAGTTTATTTAGTCTAAATTATTTTTGGTTTATTGTTTATTGACAATTCAGGTGCTCTTTTATGTAAATAGCAAATGAAATTGCCAACAAGATAAAGATGTTGATTCTAGTATACACATGTATATCATTTCAGTTTGTTCATGAAGAGCTAGCCCTACAGTGGTCAGTTTTGAGTGGCCCAATCAGAGAAACGGCCATGACATATTCTTGGTTCTTTTTTGAACTCATGGTAAGAATTTGTATGTAAATTGGTTGTAATTGAATATGTTTTCTTTATTTGAATGAGAATTATTTGCTACTGCAGAAAGCAATTTTTCAATTTTATTATAAGCTTTGTTTTTGATTGTGGAAGGAAGATGTAGTTTCCAGAGTTGACAGACCATGTCAATTGAGGTTTTAGTTGAGCACAACTTTTCCAATTCCCCTGTGTTCACATGGTAAATTAGAAAATATATCCAACTACCTAAACAATTCTGCTGCCATGGCAACTCATTTTGATAGTTAATAGAATACCAGATAACATGTTAATTTGTTTAAAAAAAATCAGGTGAAATTAATGTTGAACATATTTTCCTCCTTGACAATGTTAAAATACATGTTCACAATGTTTAAAACAAATTTAAAATTTGTTGACTTTGTTTCAGATTAAAAGTATGGCCGAACATTTGCATAAATGTGATAAATTATCTGTACCTAGACAGTTAAGGTTTCCAGAGTATTTTGAGGATGATGTAAAGAACCTCGTAAGAATATTTGTCAGAGAAATTGTTGATAGATATGATAAGGTAAGGAAGGATAATGTGTTATCATAAAATCATGAAAAACAAATTAATGAGTAACATTTTTATTAGTAGAGCCCTGCCACTAAGTTGCAGACGACATAGTTCATCCAACTAATTGTGTCTGGGCTATAACTTTTTTCTCTTTTGAGAAAGGCTTTTGATATTTTACTTGTGAGTAGATAATTTCAACATTATGTGTGGCATACCATTGTTGGTGACATTTAACTGTGAACTTGACCTCAAGGTCAGTGGGGCCCACAAGGATGTATATCATCCCACTGCTTTGTAGTTAACCAGTTATGCATGTTTAAAACAGAATGAATTAAATTGTGTACAAAAAAATTTCCATTGTAAAGATTTTTAATATTTGATGTTAAGGCATGGGAATATTTATTTCACTGAGATATAGTGATGTAAATTCTCTAAAATTTGGACATGTTTTATTGTCAGTGTGCAAATAATTGAAAAACTAGTTCAGTGGAAATAAATGGATGTGGAACCAAATCCAAACATATCCATGAGGCAACTAAGGTAACTAACAATAGGGGTTACAGTTTGGTTTAATACACTATGATGCATGTTTATTATTACAGGATCCTACATTGGTGAAGAGTTTAAATACAAGTCTTGCATTCTTTCTTCATGACCTTTTGACCTATATGGACAGGTTCTTCACTTTCCAACAGATTCACTTCTATTGTAAAACTGTAAGTAACATAAAGTTAATTTCAAATGTTGTAAGAGTATAATAATTTGGCATGGATTAATGTATTAACACAGTTACAATTCAGTACAAATTCTCATTTCAGTTTTACTTGTTAAGTTTTAACTTGTTCTTATATAAACTGATACATATCAGGAAGTTAACCAGTTCTTCTAACTAATTAAAAGAGAATATTATTAGAAACTATAATAAAGATTTGATTGATTGATTGATTAATGGTGTTTAACGCCCAAGCAGCAATATTTCAGCTATATTCAGGCGACTATAATAAAGAATCATGTTGAATGTGAGCTGTTTTCACTGTCATAAAAAAACCAACATCTTTAGAAATGTCTCAAAGGCTGGGTTCATTTCTTACTGCAGGCATTATGTAATCGACTCCAATCTTAATTTACAAGGATTGCCAGTTTTCCTACCGCAGGTTGGGGGTTTTCTCTGGGAACTCCTGCTTCCTCCCCCAATAAAAACTAGAAGCCATGATATAGCTGAAAAATTGCTGAAAGTGGCATTAAACACCATCAAACAAACAAACAAAACAAACATGATTTGGGGATACAGTTCAAATCTCAGTATGATGCTTGTATCAATTGTAAAATTCCAGTATTAAGCAAGCTTACTTGTGATTTATGTACGACATGGCAGGTGATTTTACTTTTAACTCATTAGTGGGTATTCAGACAGCTGTGTTTCCATTAGATTGGAATAAAAGAATGAGATACAAAAATTTGTAATTAAAGAAATCAGTGTTACTTCTTGTATATTTGTTTCTCATGTTTAAGGAGCTAAATTAATTTATTTAAAAACGATATCCCAAATTATTTGTTTACATATGTTTTTTAAATGTGCAAAGATAACTATCTCCCTGAAAATTATTTACTATTAAAACGGTTGTATTGTCAGTGGACTTTTTCTTTAAATCTAAGTTGAAAAGGAACGATGCAGATTATACTTAAATACAGACTCGGTAGAACTTATTTGACCCTTTTATTGTTGTCATTAGCTGTCTCCATTTTGTTATTGTGTTATATGCAGTATTTTTGTACTATTCTAACATGATTTTTTTTAATAAACTTTCATATGTATAATTTGTAAAGATATTAATTTTATGGGACGAATAAAAATTTAAACAGATGCGAAAATAGCGGATGTTTAACTTGCTTTGCGTAAAATGCAAATGGCATTGTTACATAACCTTAAGTTGTTGAAGATCCATGTTTTAATGGCAAACGTGTACTCTTTTTGTTTTCGTTGATAAATGAAAGTTGACAAATAGGTTTGGTTTTGAAATGTGTAAGTATCCGTTTTAATAACGATCAAAATAGATTCTATTAGAATGCACTATGTTTTATTTTGTTTATTACAATCTCAAGAAATAAATAAAACTATTAACATAAATGATATTTCAGGAGGGAATAAATTACATATTACAGTAAAAACTTTTCAAAAAGCACAGCCAAGACTCTGGTGTTTTCATCTTGAAACTATTTTGTGAAAACTTGTAATTGTACATGCCTTTAAGAATTTTTCCACAATTTTCTTGTCCAAGAAAGGGGTGCAGACAATACATAAATGCAGAATGTACACAGCTGTATATAGTAACTAAAAACCAGAACAAGACAAAAACAAACATTTCTTAGCTTTCAAATTTTGTGTTTGTTTTCATTTTAGCTCAATATGCTGATATCTCCAGTTTTTGTTTCAGCTCGCTGACAAGATGAGGAATCTAGCAGATGCCACTTCCTTAATTCTTCTCAAATTAGATTTTATCAGGATTGTTTGTAGTCATGAACATTATTTCCCATTGAATTTACCATTTGGAACACCTCTGACTCCATCAGCCAATTCCTCTAGTCCTACACCTAGTATTTCCAGCATAACATCATCATCATCTTATACATCCACCAGTACCTTGACAGACAAGGGAAGATTCTACGAGTTGACAGTGGAATTCAGACAGCAGCATTTTCTTCTGGGAATGGTTCTTTCTGACCTTGCTGTCAATTTGGATATAAAGTATGTGTCTGCTATGTTTTGTTTTATATTAGGTATCTGATATTTAATGATTGTAAAAAAAGGTGCAAATTCCCTTTAATTGCAATACTTTAAGTAGCTAAATTCATTTATTTGCAAAATGTTTCTGAACACCAAACGACATTAAGGTAATGTTATATTACTCGATTATCAAATCAGGTAAAAGCAAAATTTAGATTATTAAAAAAATCTACAAACTATTTTCTCTCAAACTAGTCATCTAAATAGTTATAATCTTCTCTTTAAAAAGAACATATCTAAATGTTTTATAAATTGGTAGAAATATTGTATTTAAGGTTCTCTACAAAGATTCCTTATATTTTCTTGATCGGATGAGAAACATAACCACCATTAGCAGTCCCTGTTAGAGATAAATCTTCTGAAAGGTAGTTCATTGATCATGTGGTCTGTCAACACTGAGGCTGCTGGTTGGAGTCTCACTGCAGTGCACTCGACTGCAGTCTCAATTGACAAGGATTGCCAATTTTCCTGCCAAAGTTTGAGGGTTTTCTCCAGATACTCCGGCTTCCTCCCCCAGTATAAACTGGACGCCATGATATAGCTGAAAAATTGCTGAAAGTGGCATTAACACAATTCAAACAAACAAACAAACAATTCCCTAGTAAAAATTATGTGTCTCAGGTCCTATATAAAGATAAGTTGGTTAATTGTCATTTCTGTGATTTGACACTTTTGTTGGTATAAATTTATGACTGATGTCAGTAGTCTACTCAAAGATTCAAATACATATGTATACTCTGTTCAACAGCAACTCATCAATACATCAGAAGTCTATCAGTGTGTTGAGGAATCTTCTACTGAACCACGACCTTGATGTGAGATACACAGATCCAGAAATGAAGGCCAGACTCGCTACTCTGTACATGCCAATCGTGGGTATTGTTATTGATGCTTTACCACAGTTATGGGATCCAAATGTTGAAGGTCGTCTCAAAAACTTCAACTTTGATGATGCTGACAAGATAAATCAGCATGTTGCCATGGAGATTGCAGGATCCAGTGTATTTGCTGGAAGAGTACAGGAAAGTCCATCTTGTGACGGATCAAAGGTGAGCTGTAACATTATCAAGCTACAGTGTTGTTATATAGTATTTGTTTATATATAAGTAATAGGAAATTACCTTTATGTTAGGATTAGTCTTTAAAAAATCCTGATCTAGTCTGAAAAATGTTAGTAATTGTTTTTGTCTGGAGGCGAGACATATGTATGGGAATCCGGCGGCGGCGGCGGCGTAAACACTTGACATCTTGCTTCATATCTTTGTAAGCCCAAGCCCTAGGTCCATCAAATTTGGTCCAGAGGTAGCTTATGATGAGTACTTGCCAGTCAGTCACCTGTCACCTGACCTTGACCTCAATTTCACGGTCCAGCGACTACGTTAAAGTTTTTGGGTTACGACAGTTCCTCTGTAACTACGCATAATAGGATGACAATATTTGGTGTATAGGTTGCTGATGACTAGTACATGAGTGTCTGGTAGGTGTCACCTGACCTTGACCTCAATTTCACGGTCCAGCGACTACCTTAAAGTTTTTGGGTTACGACAGTTCCTCTGTAACTACTCATGGTAGGATGACAATATTTGGTGTATAGGTTGCTGATGACTAGTACATGACCCTCTGGTAGGTGTCACCTGACCTTGACCTCAATTTCATGGTCCAGCGACTACGTTAAAGTTTTTGGGTTACGACAGTTCTTCTGTATCTACGCATGGTAGGATGACAATATTTGGTGTATAGATTGCTGATGACTAGTACATGACTGTCTGGTAGGTGTCACCTGACCTTGACCTCAATTTCACGGTCCAGCGACTACGTTAAAGTTTTTGGGTTACGACAGTTCCTCTGTAACTACGCATGGTAGGATGACAATATTTGGTGTATAGGTTGCTGATGACTAGTATATGACTGTCTGGTAGGTTCCACCCGACCTTGACCTCAATTTCACGGTCCAGCGACTACGTTAAAGTTTTTGGGTTACGACAGTTCTTCTGTAACTACGCATGGTAGGATGACAATATTTGGTGTATAGGTTGCTGATGACTAGTACATGACTGTCTGGTAGGTGTCACCTGACCTTGACCTCAATTTCACGGTCCAGCGACTACGTTAAAGTTTTTGGGTTACGACAGTTCCTCTGTAACTACGCATGGTAGGATGACAATATTTGGTGTCTAGGTTGCTGATGACTAGTACATGACTGTCTGGTAGGTGTCACCTGACCTTGACCTCAATTTCACGGTCCAGCGACTACATTAAAGTTTTTGGGTTACGACAGTTCCTGTGTAACTACACATGGTAGGATGACAATATTTGGTGTATAGGTTGCTGATGACAAGTACATCACTGTCTGGTAGGTGTCACCTGACCTTGACCTCAATTTCACGGTCCAGTGACTACGTTAAAGTTTTTGGGTTGCGATAGTTCCTCTGTAACTACACATGGTAGGATGACAATATTTGGTATATAGGTTGCTGATGAATTGTACATGACTGTCTGGTAGGTTCCACCTGACCTTGACCGCAATTTCACGGTCCAGCAACTACGTTAAAGTTTTTGGGTTACGGCTGTTCCCCTGTAACTATGCAGGGTATGGTGACAATATTTTGTATACAGGCCGCTGCTGATATTTAATGCTATTTACGTAATGCTTATGACGAAATTTATTTTCGTTACTGATGCGGAATGCAGGCGAGACGTTTTTCTGTGTCCACACTTGTTCTAAGATTACATGGTCTTAAATAAAAAAATTGAAAATAATTTCATCATTTTGTAGGGCCTTAGTGGCCGAGTAGTTAAGGTATTTTGTCTACAATTGATCTATTTATATTGAGATATTTTCTCTGGGTACTCCGGCTTCCTCCATGAAATAGCTGAAATTGGTGTTGAACAACATTCAAACAAACTTAGTTTTGTAAAATGAAGGGGATAATCTTCAAACATATTTTGTGGTAATATTTTAGCCAAGGAAGTGTAACTTAAATGCAGAAGCAACAAGAAACTTGCTGATCTGTTTTATGTGGGTAATAAAGAATGTAGACCAGTCTGTTCTACGGCAGTGGTGGTCTGAAATGGACGTAGGCGTGCTCCAGCAGATCTTAGATGTTATTTACTTTGTTGTGTCCAACTTTGAGTACAGGGTAAGTATAGAGCATCTGTGTTATCTGTGTGATGCAAATAAATGTCTGTCCTGCTAATGTTGGGAACAGAAGGCCATTCCAGAAATTATCTTGATAAGAATGACGATCAATTTTTTTTGTCTATGGAATCTTAAGTTCTAAAATGTTTCATGAAGAAATTTAATGTAGTTTTTTTCATTTGTACTAGCACAGTTTCTGCATTAAATATGTATGAACAGCCCTTATGATTAAGCATTATTACCAGATTTACTTTTATTTAGTTTGCTATGTAAATTTTATAATTGGTGAGCAAAGATGCAAAATATCTTGACTACTATGATACATATTACATATCAGTGCAAATTATTATTAAGATACATAGTACATACTTTTTTGGAAAGGGTTCTATTTAAACAGAATAGCCTACTTTTTACAAACATAAAACTATTTTCTGCTAAATTATTTTTATGTTTGGCTGTAGTTACATCTAATGTCTAGTCAGAAAACAAATGATACTTCATGGTTTATTTTAAATGAATGTTTATTTTTTTTTATTTTTTAAAATTAGCACTGCCCCCAAATTAGTTTATTGTTCTGAAATTATTTGAGATTTGCTTTTATAAAATAACTTACACAGACATTCAGTTACAATTTCATAGACAAGTCATTTACAGTAAATGTTCTATTACTTTGGATACAGTTAATATTAATCACAGTTTACATAATGTTTATTGCATGATTTACTGATCACATAAAATCTATTCTTGATGGTATAAATAATTCTATTTGTCAATTTATTAAAAATACATTATTATTGTCACCATGTGAAAGCGGAAAATAGAAAAAGGGGGGGACAAGTGAAAGATTAAATTTTAATTAGATAGTTATAAAGACAAGTGTCCATTGCAGTAAGGGTTTTTTTTCATTTATCATGAAGTATGTATTCTAAATGCTTGAATAAATTCAACAGTTTGCATTAGTGTAGTAAATTTCTTTAAATCATAAATTTCTGCCTCTAGTCATAAGTAGCTTCTTCCTTAACAACACACACAAAAACTCTCCCTCTCCTGCAATAGAAATAAATGAAGGAAAACAATATCACTAGATATTTTTCAAATTATCTCCAGATCAATTGTAAAACATTGTTAGTTGTTTTTATTTAGAAACAACATAAATAAAGATGAAAAGCACAACAAAATATTAGAGGTGATTAGTATCTCTGCATTGGTATTATGAGGATGTTTATTAGCTAGGGCTTAGGCTTTCCAGTTTAAAAACTCTTATTTGAAGTCCAATTAAAACGGATGTGATCCAAGTCATTTGAATTGGATTACCAATTGTGTAATTTGGGACTAATAAATCAAGATTGATAATGTGATTGTCATTGATGATCTAATTTTGTAGTACTCCTTTTGCAAATCTGACCAAATACAATATATCACATCCTACATTCTATTGTTTCTAACATCTTAAGTTCTAACCACTAATGATAATGATATGATCATTTATTTTAACCATTTGGATATACAGTCAAACCTGTCTTAAGCGACCTTTGAAGGGAAATTGTAAAAAAGGTCACATAAGACAGGGGGTCTTTATACACAGGTCATGATGTTTGCAGACCAATCAACAAAGTCATGTTGTCAGCTTGTGAGAGAGTGAATTGAAGACCTGTATTGTTTGTTTTATTAAGTAAACTATAAAGTATGGCATTTATTTTATGTAAATAACGCAAAGTACAAAATATACAACAATAATGAGCGTTTTGATTTCCGATTGTATTAACGCAGGTTAACTTTATTCCCGCATTTAGTTGTATTTTTCTTTGTACCGGTTTTACTGGTTTCCTTGTGTTTTAACAATACGCTCTATGTAGAAAGTGCAAGTCGGTTTAAAACCAGTGTACACCGGTTTCGTATTGATTATTTCCCTTTGTAAAACAAAATGGCGTGATTATACAATAAACACGCCGTTATGAGAAACATCATCATTTCCAACCCGAATGGCAACAAAATCGAATAACGACATTGACGACTATTAACATTTTACAGGGCAATCTGAACTTCGCTTCTAAGATAATAAAACAGTTTTTGATCACTTCCTACTTTAGTTTTCCGTCTCGAAGAACCTTGCTAATTGACAACAATGCCAATGGTCTACGGATCTTCTTTTCGTCAGACAGGGTTTATTAATTGTTTAATGATTTAAGCAGTCCCGATGGTCGTTTTAGACAGGTTTTCTTGGTCAAAACGAACGGAAAACACTGTCGTTAGTCGCGTAAGACAGGGAGTCATTATATAAAGGTAAAATGAATGGGAAAATGCTCGGGAGGAATAATTACGGTCGCATAACACAGGAAGTCGTTATATGGAGGGGGTCGCTAAGACAGGTTTGACTGTAACCTAAACCAACACATTTATTTGAATCAAGGAAAGAGCTAAGAGAATCTGAACTTTTAATAATTATAAAAATAGCGTAGGTATTTTTAATAATTCGCAATTAGCAAAAAAAGGCCATGGGATTAAATGTGATGTAGGTCATCTAGATATAATCATTACAATTTGAAGATTTTCCGGATGCAATTCAGAACCTTAACTTTTATATCCTACAATTTATTTCTTTTTCTTAATTATTTTATAAAAAATTTATGAAGTACCTCAAACTGACAACTTCATAATGTATTTGACATGTAACATGTACAAATACATGTATTTGATTATCATAACAATTTACGATAGTTACAAATGCATGTTGTACTTAAGTCAGAAAAAGCTTTGTAGATATGTAGACATCACTGTGTTCATCATCTACTCATTTTTTTTATATTCTGATAGTTTTCACCATCACACGTAGACAATAACATGACTTTAGTATAAAATGGCACATTGATAACAACAATTTTTTTTAGAAAGTACCAATTTTTCCTATAAAAGATTTGCTTGATGAAGTTAGCAGTGTAATACATCTTTACCCTTTTCTATCTGTTTGTTACTCCCTCTATTTTATTGCCTGCACTGTGAGATAAATCCTTTTATTTCCTTTAAACAATTCAACAAACAAATGGATCATTAAACTCTTTATTTTGCACATTAATAAAGGTTAATAGGATATATGTTCTTTATAGAATCAGTAAATCAAATAAAATACATGAATAAGCAGAAATTGTTTCCTGAAGTGATTTCCATAACAGTTTTTAAGACAATTAGCTTGTGTTTTAATATTGGTTGTGGTTTTATACCTTAACAGGATTGTGGAGACTTGCATTATTTTGGACACCAGAGAACCATTGTGTACATCATCAACCCCTTTTAGCATGTTTTAACTCCAAATAATTCCATCCTCTTAGAAACCAAATCACACCCATAACCTTCCACCAGATAGGTCATATATCATTGCATTTTAGTGTTCACAATAGTTTGGCATGATTTTGTTGTGTGTCCTCACCAGTGCATGCAACCATGTGCTTTGGAGACCACAAAGGACATGAAATGCATGTGGAAAGAAAAAGGATTTCAGGATAAAATAGCATGGTCAGAGAAGTAGTCATAGAAAATTCCACATTTATTCAGATGCATCATTTCCAAGTGATAAAATTGTATAATAATAAAAATTTGTTCACCATATTATTCAATGTTGTGATAAAAATAGTTAATATCTTACCACTCTTGGTGCAGTCCGTTTAAGCAGTTGCATCTACAATTTTGACAGCCAGATTACCTTTCACTCCACTATGCATATTTTTGGATGGACCTCTTTTGTACTGTGCCTTACTACATACATTCAGTTAAGAATAAAATCAGAATTATGTCAGTAGAGCTTAAATACAAATTACATCTAGGGACCTTGGTGACCAAATGGTTAAGGTAGTTTGTTATCGATTAATGATTACATGCCTGTCAACACTGAGGTTGCAGGTTCATGTCTCATGGGCAGGGTATTCTCAACTCTACTTTTAATTGACATTAATTGCCAGTTTTCCAACTGAAGGTCAAGGGTTTTCACCAGGTACTCCATATTCCTCCCCAGATAATAAATGGATGCCACTATATAGCTCAAAAATGGCTGAAATTTGTGCTAAGGTTCAACTAACCAATCAAATTACAGCTGATGATTGATTGATTAAATTTATTTTTAACATAAAGCAAGCAGTATTTTAGCTATATTCAAGAAATTAACAACTTAACAAACAATGAATCTATTCAAAAAATAGAATGCGCTAATGAGAAGTCAATTTTGAATGCCAATGGATAAGTAAGGTGTGTTCTTGACAAAGTAATTAGCAATTTTATAGTGTCATTTCTATACCTACTCTTTTTTCAGAATCTTTTCAGAAGAGTATCATTCTCTGCCAACATGTAATCACTTAAGGTCCATTGTGAAGCTTGCCATGTTAAAATCTGATAACACTCTAACAAGAAGGCATCCCTATCAACTTAGCAACTCCACTAGTCAGCCTCTGCCCTCCCCCCTTTCCACAGTACATCTATAAAAAAGGCTAAAACTAGAAAGTTTATAGAATTTACAACAATGGTTATTGAAATAGCCCAAAACAATTTAAAAATTTAACTAGAGGGGTGCAAAAGGTTAGTATAATGTAGAAAAGGTTTCATGAAGTTGTCTCTTTGTGACAATTGAAAGTCAAGGTGAAGAATAGCATGCACTCTAGAGTCTTTAGTTAATTAGCCTTTTGAAACTATGGAACTGCTTTTGAAAAGACAAAACGTTAAATAGTATAAATTATCCTATTTTAATTAGGAAATGATGCTCTGGGTAAATGAGAATTTCAGTGTGACCCTTTACATATTGTACTATTGGATTCATAGGCTAAGTGGGCTAGAGTTCAAAATCTGTGCCTTAATATATCTGGCTCGACTGACACTTTGGAAGATTGGAATGATGGCACAGTTGGTTCACGTCCAAAAAGTGCAAGTTTACCAAAATCCTATGAACAGCTATGGGAAGGAATTCAACGAAAGTCGGTGGATTTTCTTCGAGGATCTGGCTCTTTATTAAACAGGAGTCTCAGTAAAGATGATTCTCTGACACAGGTATACCCAAATTTCAGTTATTTACCTTTAATCTTAAGCTAATATTTTATAAATCTTTTGATTTAAATTGTTTTGGATTTGTTACTTAACAAAATGTATTTATTAAAAAAAATTTTCATATTTTTTCTTATTTACTTCTTTTAAAAAATTTTTATAGAGTTTAACATTTTCTTGGTTATTGTGGCTTCATTAAAGTTGTGTGTATGTCCAATAAGTCTTGTTTCTCTAATCAATCCTAATGATTTACATGGAGGTAGGGAAAGCTGGAAAATACCAAAATTTAGATTGAATTAAAAATATTAAGCATGAAATTAACATAATGGGTGGGTACTTAATTTTAAGTTAATCAGTTCTTTTATTTGTTAACAACAAGTTCATTTTGGATTTAACTTTGTTTGGTTGGTAAAGTATTCAGTATTCCACAATCATTAATTAATATAACTATATTAATATAACCCCAAATTCTCTTTAATACAGTACTAGTGTCATTTGTCCATCCTTGTTTTTTGTTCATCAGAAAGTGTTTTTCTCTAATAGGTTCTGTTAATAGATCTTTCTTTTTATTAAATTGTTATTTGACATTTTGTTGTCTAACATGCATGACAAGTTAGAGTTGCACATTAGATTATGATGGCATTGTGCATTACTTGCATACCCGATGCACATTAACAGTGTAGAATCAATCGACATACATTTATCAGAACATCTCATCACTCATCTGTTGTGTAAGTCTAAGTATTGTCATTGCATTTATGTTAAATTTTCTCTTGTTAAATAATGTAACCATTTGTTCAACAGCATTGTCAGTGGTTACCATTTCTACCATTACAAAATTATGGTATGAGTCTGTTGTCTACATCAGTGTCCATGTAGTCCTTAATTGTCTTCTCTCAGATTAAAGTTTCCCAAGTGGGACTGTCTTCGTGTATATATAATTTACAAAATAAATGTTAAGTTTAAATCTGGATTCTGTAAATGTTTCTTTAATTCATTCTTTGAATAAGTTTTTCAAGACTTTGCTAGTCCACACACTGAAGTTGTATAATGCCCAGCAGCAGACCATTTATCGGTTCCAAGTTATATGATGTTAGAATTTCAAAAAAAAAATGACTCCAAAGGTGTTATTTTCTTCTTTTTTGATGTAATATTTTATGATATATATGTAGTTAGTATATATTTACCAAATTATATTCATTCTCTAATAAAAAGACTAGTATTACTTAAATATTTTTTCATTCTTTAAATAAAATATGTGGATATACTTAACTCAAATTTTCTGTATGTTGCAATGTTTTTCCCTTTGCTGCTTAACATGACAATACGATGACCATATTATTTTGTGTGTGACAGGAGAAATCAGAGTTAAATATATTAGATATGCATTCTTAATAATAATGCTGTGTTTAATTAGGGGAAGAAAAGCCTAGCACAGTACTCACAACAGACACTGAAAAAGAGTGTTGATATGAAGTCACGTCTAGAGGAAGCCATTCTTGGTAGTTCTAATGCCAGGATGGAGATGATGAGAAGGAGACAGAACTCATCTGCTTCACTTGCTGGTAAACAGTGTCAGATATTATTTATTTTCCATCATTAACCTTTCAATTTAGATAACAATTATGGCCATATAGATCTATATCTTAGGTGGAAATGATGATTGTATTTTCTTTTTGAAGTTCCTATTCACTCATCAGAAGTAGCATCATTTTCAGTTCAATATCAACCCATTTCTGCCAACTCACAAGTCCAATATTAGCCAATTTAAAAAATTGCAGAAGTATGATCTTATTAGAGCATTATATGTAAACTATATGAATATAAAAATTTGATATTAACCCTGTATTTCTGGTGTTTCAGAAATCTGCTGGATAGATATATTATATGGTTGTCACAATACTTAGACGTTTGTATATATATATATTATGTGAGATGTATAAGTGTCTAATGAATTAACCAAACAATGTGTTAATTGTATTATGTGATGTGAGATGTATATATATACAAGGCTCTGACCATTAGACATGTATTTTACTTTCATTTACAAATGTACAATACTAAACATTATATGAGTGAAAATAATGTAATTCGATTGTTAAAGGGGACAGAACTCCACCCTTAACTGGTTCTACTGGAGGAGGTGATGCAGGTAGACTCAGATGGAGAAAAGATCAACTACTGTACAGGCCATCAGTAGAACAATCTGATCTGTATGTATAAATACTATAGGATGTTTTGTTTGTAATAAGTCATTGAAGATTTACTTTAAAATGTCTTAATACCTTATTTTATTTTATTTTATTTTTTTTTGGGGGGGGAGGGGGGATTTTAATTTAAATTATTATTATGCTAATTATTATGTAAAGTCTGCTTTTATAGGTCAATATGAATTGTAAGTTATCTGGTTTTATTTTGTGTATTCATTAATTTTGAAGTTCTAAACCAAGAGATGTAGAAGCAGATGCTCACATTGAAGGAAATTTAGCTGCAGAAATCAGTATGACCTGTCTGGACACCATAGAACTTATTACACAGGTAAGGAGCTGCAGAAATCAGTATGACCTGTCTAATCACCATAGAACTTATTACACAGGTAAGGAGCTGCAGAAATCAGTATGACCTGTCTAGTCACCATAGAACTTATTACACAGGTAAGGAGCTGCAGAAATCAGTATGACCTGTCTAGACACCATAGAACATATTACACAGGTAAGGAGCTGCAGAAATCAGTATGATCTGTCTAGTCACCATAGAATTTATTACACAGGTAAGGCACCATAGAACTTGTTACACAGGTAAGGAGCCTCAGAAATCAGTATCGTCTGTCTGGACACCATAGAACTTATTACACAGGTAAGGAGCTTTGGAAGTCAGTATGATCTGTCTAGTCACCATAGAACTTATTACACAGGTAAGGAGCTGCAGAAATCAGTATGACCTGTCTAGACACCATAGAACTTATTATACAGGTAAGGAGCTGCAGAAATCAGTATGACCTGTCTAGACACCATAGAACTTATTATACAGGTAAGGAGCTGCAGAAATCAGTATGACCTGTCTAGACACCATAGAACTTATTACACAGGTAAGGAGCTGCAGAAATCAGTATGACCTGTCTAGACACCATAGAACTTATTACACAGGTAAGGAGCCTCAGAAATCAGTATGACCTGTCTAGACACCATAGAACTTATTACACAGGTAAGGAGCTGCAGAAATCAGTATGACCTGTCTAGACACCATAGAACTTATTACACAGGTAAGGAGCTGCAGAAATCAGTATGACCTGTCTAGACACCATAGAACTTATTAAACAGGTAAGACACCATAGAACTTATTACACAGGTAAGGAGCTGTGGAAGTCAGTATGATCTGTCTAGACACCATAGAACTTATTACACAGGTAAGGAGCTGCAGAAATCAGTATGATCTGTCTAGACACCATAGAACATATTACACAGGTAAGGAGCTGCAGAAATCAGTATGATCTGTCTAGACACCATAGAACTTATTAAACAGGTAAGGAGCTGTGGAAGTCAGTATGATCTGTCTAGACACCATAGAACTTATTACACAGGTAAGGAGCCTCAGAAATCAGTATGATCTGTCTAGACACCATAGAACTTATTACACAGGTAAGGAGCTGCAGAAATCAGTATGATCTGTCTAGTCACCATAGAATTTATTAAACAGGTAAGACACCATAGAACTTGTTACACAGGTAAGGAGCCTCAGAAATCAGTATGATCTGTCTAGTCACCATAGAACTTGTTACACAGGTAAGGAGCCTCAGAAATCAGTATGATCTGTCTAGACACCATAGAACTTATTACACAGGTAAGGAGCTGCAGAAATCAGTATGATCTGTCTAGTCACCATAGAATTTATTAAACAGGTAAGACACCATAGAACTTGTTACACAGGTAAGGAGCCTCAGAAATCAGTATGATCTGTCTAGACACCATAGAACTTATTACACAGGTAAGGAGCTGCAGAAATCAGTATGATCTGTCTAGACACCATAGAACTTATTACACAGGTAAGGAGCTGTGGAAGTCAGTATGATCTGTCTAGTCACCATAGAACTTGTTACACAGGTAAGGAGCTGCAGAAATCAGTATGATCTGTCTAGACACCATAGAACTTATTACACAGGTAAGGAGCTGTGGAAGTCAGTATGATCTGTCTAGACACCATAGAACTTATTAAACAGGTAAGACACCATAGAACTTGTTACACAGGTAAGGAGCTGCAGAAATCAGTATGATCTGTCTAGACACCATAGAACTTATTACACAGGTAAGGAGCTGTGGAAGTCAGTATGATCTGTCTAGACACCATAGAACTTATTAAACAGGTAAGACACCATAGAACTTGTTGCACAGGTAAGGAGCTGCAGAAATCAGTATGATCTGTCTAGACACCATAGAACTTATTACACAGGTAAGCAGCTGTGGAAGTCAGTATGATCTGTCTAGACACCATAGAACTTATTAAACAGGTAAGACACCATAGAACTTGTTACACAGGTAAGGAGCCTCAGAAATCAGTATGATCTGTCTAGACACCATAGAACATATTACACAGGTAAGGAGCTGCAGAACTCAGTATGATCTGTCTAGACACCATAGAACTTATTAAACAGGTAAGACACCATAGAACTTGTTACACAGGTAAGGAGCTGCAGAAATCAGTATGATCTGTCTAGACACCATAGAACATATTACACAGGTAAGGAGCTGTGGAAGTCAGTATGATCTGTCTAGACACCATAGAACTTATTAAACAGGTAAGACACCATAGAACTTGTTACACAGGTAAGGAGCTGCAGAAATCAGTATGATCTGTCTAGACACCATAGAACTTATTACACAGGTAAGCAGCTGTGGAAGTCAGTATGATCTGTCTAGACACCATAGAACTTATTAAACAGGTAAGACACCATAGAACTTGTTACACAGGTAAGGAGCCTCAGAAATCAGTATGATCTGTCTAGACACCATAGAACATATTACACAGGTAAGGAGCTGCAGAAATCAGTATGATCTGTCTAGACACCATAGAACTTATTAAACAGGTAAGACACCATAGAACTTGTTACACAGGTAAGGAGCTGCAGAAATCAGTATGATCTGTCTAGACACCATAGAACATATTACACAGGTAAGGAGCTGCAGAACTCAGTATGATCTGTCTAGACACCATAGAACTTATTAAACAGGTAAGACACCATAGAACTTATTACACAGGTAAGGAGCTGTGGAAGTCAGTATGATCTGTCTAGACACCATAGAACTTATTACACAGGTAAGCAGCTGTGGAAGTCAGTATGATCTGTCTAGACACCATAGAACTTATTACACAGGTAAGCAGCTGTGGAAGTCAGTATGATCTGTCTAGACACCATAGAACTTATTAAACAGGTAAGACACCATAGAACTTGTTACACAGGTAAGGAGCCTCAGAAATCAGTATGATCTGTCTAGACACCATAGAACATATTACACAGGTAAGGAGCTGCAGAAATCAGTATGATCTGTCTAGACACCATAGAACTTATTAAACAGGTAAGACACCATAGAACTTGTTACACAGGTAAGGAGCTGCAGAAATCAGTATGATCTGTCTAGACACCATAGAACATATTACACAGGTAAGGAGCTGCAGAACTCAGTATGATCTGTCTAGACACCATAGAACTTATTAAACAGGTAAGACACCATAGAACTTGTTGCACAGGTAAGGAGCTGCAGAAATCAGTATGATCTGTCTAGACACCATAGAACTTATTACACAGGTAAGCAGCTGTGGAAGTCAGTATGATCTGTCTAGACACCATAGAACTTATTAAACAGGTAAGACACCATAGAACTTGTTACACAGGTAAGGAGCCTCAGAAATCAGTATGATCTGTCTAGACACCATAGAACATATTACACAGGTAAGGAGCTGCAGAAATCAGTATGATCTGTCTAGACACCATAGAACTTATTAAACAGGTAAGACACCATAGAACTTGTTACACAGGTAAGGAGCCTCAGAAATCAGTATGATCTGTCTAGACACCATAGAACTTATTACACAGGTAAGGAGCTGTGGAAGTCAGTATGATCTGTCTAGACACCATAGAACTTATTAAACAGGTAAGACACCATAGAACTTGTTACACAGGTAAGGAGCTGCAGAAATCAGTATGATCTGTCTAGACACCATAGAACTTATTACACAGGTAAGCAGCTGTGGAAGTCAGTATGATCTGTCTAGACACCATAGAACTTATTAAACAGGTAAGACACCATAGAACTTGTTACACAGGTAAGGAGCCTCAGAAATCAGTATGATCTGTCTAGACACCATAGAACATATTACACAGGTAAGGAGCTGCAGAAATCAGTATGATCTGTCTAGACACCATAGAACTTATTAAACAGGTAAGACACCATAGAACTTGTTACACAGGTAAGGAGCTGTGGAAGTCAGTATGATCTGTCTAGACACCATAGAACATATTACACAGGTAAGGAGCTTTGGAAGTCAGTATGATCTGTCTAGACACCATAGAACTTATTAAACAGGTAAGAAGCTGCAGAAATCAGAATGACCTGTCTAGACACCATAGAACTTATTACACAGGTAAGGTACCATAGAACTTGTTACACAGGTAAGGAGCCTCAGAAATCAGTATCCTCTGTCTGGACACCATAGAATTTATTACACAGGTAAGGAGCTGCAGAAATCAGTATGATCTGTCTAGACACCATAGAACTTATTAAACAGGTAAGACACCATAGAACTTGTTACACAGGTAAGGAGCTGCAGAAATCAGTATGATCTGTCTAGACACCATAGAACTTATTACACAGGTAAGGAGCTGTGGAAGTCAGTATGACCTGTCTAGACACCATAGAACTTATTATACAGGTAAGGCACCATAGAACTTGTTACACAGGTAAGGCACCATAGAACTTGTTACACAGGTAAGGAGCTGCAGAAATCAGTATGATCTGTCTAGACACCATAGAACTTATTATACAGGTAAGGAGCCTCAGAAATCAGTATGATCTGTCTAGTCACCATAGAATTTATTACACAGGTAAGGAGCTGCAGAAATCAGTATGATCTGTCTAGTCACCATAGAACTTATTATACAGGTAAGGAGCTGCAGAAATCAGTATGACCTGTCTAGACACCATAGAACTTATTACACAGGTAAGGAGCTGCAGAAATCAGTATGACCTGTCTAGACACCATAGAACTTATTATACAGGTAAGGAGCTGCAGAAATCAGTATGACCTGTCTAGACACCATAGAACTTATTATACAGGTAAGGAGCTGCAGAAATCAGTATGACCTGTCTAGACACCATAGAACTTATTACACAGGTAAGGAGCTGCAGAAATCAGTATGACCTGTCTAGACACCATAGAACTTATTATACAGGTAAGGAGCTGCAGAAATCAGTATGATCTGTCTAGACACCATAGAACTTATTACACAGGTAAGGAGCTGCAGAAATCAGTATGATCTGTCTAGACACCACAGAACATATTACACAGGTAAGGAGCTGCAGAAATCAGTATGATCTGTCTAGACACCATAGAACTTATTAAACAGGTAAGGAGCTGTGGAAGTCAGTATGATCTGTCTAGACACCATAGAACTTATTACACAGGTAAGGAGCCTCAGAAATCAGTGTGATCTGTCTAGACACCATAGAACTTATTACACAGGTAAGGAGCTGCAGAAATCAGTATGATCTGTCTAGTCACCATAGAATTTATTAAACAGGTAAGACACCATAGAACTTGTTACACAGGTAAGGAGCCTCAGAAATCAGTATGATCTGTCTAGTCACCATAGAACTTGTTACACAGGTAAGGAGCCTCAGAAATCAGTATGATCTGTCTAGACACCATAGAACTTATTACACAGGTAAGGAGCTGCAGAAATCAGTATGATCTGTCTAGACACCATAGAACTTATTAAACAGGTAAGACACCATAGAACTTGTTACACAGGTAAGGAGCTGCAGAAATCAGTATGATCTGTCTAGACACCATAGAACTTATTACACAGGTAAGGAGCTGTGGAAGTCAGTATGATCTGTCTAGACACCATAGAACTTATTAAACAGGTAAGACACCATAGAACTTGTTACACAGGTAAGGAGCTGCAGAAATCAGTATGATCTGTCTAGACACCATAGAACTTATTAAACAGGTAAGACACCATAGAACTTGTTACACAGGTAAGGAGCTGCAGAAATCAGTATGATCTGTCAAGACACCATAGAACTTATTACACAGGTAAGGAGCTGTGGAAGTCAGTATGATCTGTCTAGACACCATAGAACTTATTAAACAGGTAAGGAGCTGCAGAAATCAGTATGACCTGTCTAGACACCATAGAACTTATTACACAGGTAAGGAGCTGTGGAAGTCAGTATGATCTGTCTAGACACCATAGAACTTATTAAACAGGTAAGACACCATAGAACTTGTTACACAGGTAAGGAGCTGCAGAAATCAGTATGATCTGTCTAGACACCATAGAACTTATTACACAGGTAAGCAGCTGTGGAAGTCAGTATGATCTGTCTAGACACCATAGAACTTATTAAACAGGTAAGACACCATAGAACTTGTTACACAGGTAAGGAGCTGTGGAAGTCAGTATGATCTGTCTAGTCACCATAGAACTTATTAAACAGGTAAGATACCATAGAACTTGTTACACAGGTAAGGAGCTGTGGAAATCAGTATGATCTGTCTAGACACCATAGAACATATTACACAGGTAAGGAGCTGTGGAAGTCAGTATGATCTGTCTAGACACCATAGAACTTATTAAACAGGTAAGATACCATAGAACTTGTTACACAGGTAAGGAGCTGTGGAAGTCAGTATGATCTGTCTAGACACCATAGAACATATTACACAGGTAAGGAGCTGCAGAAATCAGTATGATCTGTCTAGTCACCATAGAACATATTACACAGGTAAGGAGCCTCAGAAATCAGTATGACCTGTCTAGACACCATAGAACATATTACACAGGTAAGGAGCTGTGGAAGTCAGTATGATCTGTCTAGTCACCATAGAACTTATTACACAGGTAAGGAGCTGCAGAAATCAGTATGATCTGTCTAGACACCATAGAACTTATTACACAGGTAAGGCACCATAGAACTTGTTACACAGGTAAGGAGCCTCAGAAATCAGTATGATCTGTCTAGTCACCATAGAACTTATTACACAGGTAAGGAGCTGCAGAAATCAGTATGACCTGTCTAGACACCATAGAACTTATTACACAGGTAAGGAGCTGCAGAAATCAGTATGATCTGTCTAGTCACCATAGAACTTATTATACAGGTAAGGAGCTGCAGAAATCAGTATGACCTGTCTAGACACCATAGAACTTATTACACAGGTAAGGAGCCTCAGAAATCAGTATGATCTGTCTAGACACCATAGAACTTATTACACAGGTAAGGAGCTGCAGAAATCAGTATGACCTGTCTAGACACCATAGAACTTATTATACAGGTAAGGAGCTGCAGAAATCAGTATGATCTGTCTAGACACCATAGAACTTATTACACAGGTAAGGAGCTGCAGAAATCAGTATGATCTGTCTAGACACCACAGAACATATTACACAGGTAAGGAGCTGCAGAAATCAGTATGATCTGTCTAGACACCATAGAACTTATTAAACAGGTAAGGAGCTGTGGAAGTCAGTATGATCTGTCTAGACACCATAGAACTTGTTACACAGGTAAGGAGCCTCAGAAATCAGTATGATCTGTCTAGACACCATAGAATGTATTACACAGGTAAGGAGCTGTGGAAGTCAGTATGATCTGTCTAGACACCATAGAACTTATTAAACAGGTAAGACACCATAGAACTTGTTACACAGGTAAGGAGCCTCAGAAATCAGTATGATCTGTCTAGACATCATAGAACATATTACACAGGTAAGGAGCTGCAGAAATCAGTATGATCTGTCTAGACACCATAGAACTTATTACACAGGTAAGACACCATAGAACTTATTACACAGGTAAGGAGCTGCAGAAATCAGTATGATCTGTCTAGACACCATAGAACTTATTAAACAGGTAAGACACCATAGAACTTGTTACACAGGTAAGGAGCCTCAGAAATCAGTATGATCTGTCTAGACACCATAGAACTTATTACACAGGTAAGGAGCTGTGGAAGTCAGTATGATCTGTCTAGACACCATAGAACTTATTAAACAGGTAAGACACCATAGAACTTGTTACACAGGTAAGGAGCCTCAGAAATCAGTATGATCTGTCTAGACACCATAGAACATATTACACAGGTAAGGAGCTGCAGAAATCAGTATGATCTGTCTAGACACCATAGAACTTATTAAACAGGTAAGGAGCTGCAGAAATCAGTATGATCTGTCTAGACACCATAGAACTTATTACACAGGTAAGGAGCTGCAGAAATCAGTATGGTCTGTCGGGACACAGTAGAACTTATTACACAGGTAAGACACCATAGAACTTATTACACAGGTAAGGAGCTGCAGAAATCAGTATGACCTGTCTAGACACCATAGAACTTATTACACAGGTAAGGAGCTGCAGAAATCAGTATGACCTGTCTAGACACCATAGAATTTATTACACAGGTAAGGAGCTGCAGAAATCAGTATGATCTGTCTAGTCACCATAGAATTTATTACACAGGTAAGGAGCTGCAGAAATCAGTATGATCTGTCTAGTCACCATAGAATTTATTACACAGGTAAGGAGCTGCAGAAATCAGTATGACCTGTCTAGTCACCATAGAATTTATTACACAGGTAAGGAGCTGCAGAAATCAGTATGATCTGTCTAGTCACCATAGAATTTATTACACAGGTAAGGAGCTGCAGAAATCAGTATGATCTGTCTAGTCACCATAGAATTTATTACACAGGTAAGGAGCTGCAGAAATCAGTATGACCTGTCTAGACACCATAGAACTTATTACACAGGTAAGGAGCTGCAGAAATCAGTATGGTCTGTCGGGACACAGTAGAACTTATTACACAGGTAAGACACCATAGAACTTATTACACAGGTAAGACACCATAGAACTTATTACACAGGTAAGACACCATAGAACTTATTTCACAGGTAACAACTCAGTTGTTCACATTTTGTATCAATAGTATGGTATGCAAAATACAGCAAATTGATATATATGAAAGGTTTATTTATGGATTACATTTTGAATACTCTTAATCTCTTTTACTGTGTTTGGTTGAAACATGACCATTTTAATTCATCTGTCTGTACTTTAAACTGTAACATTTGAGTTAAAATTGTTTTCATATATATTATGTTAAACCTATATGTTGAAAAAAATATATTATTACTAGCTCGAAAAGAGAACAAACACTTTGATTTATGTTATTTTTTAGATTGCTAGAGCAAATGGTCATAACCAGATATTGAGTAGTGCACTGAGGGTACTCCTACACAGTTTTGGTCTTAATCAGAGCACCCTAGTCCTGCAAAATATGTTTGCCTCGCAGAGAGCCTTAGTAACAAGGGTAGGTTTTATTTAATTTAACTTTTAATCTACAGTTATGTTTTTACAACATTTCTGGTTAGTCTTACGAGTATGGCAATGCTATGGTCCTATCTAAGCATGCTTTCCCAGTTTGTAAGAACTCTGGTATTCTCATTTCTGCATTTATCTCTGAAATTCATTTGAAAGTTGGTTAGTAGTTGTTTGTCTTGCACTGTAATTCTTACTGTAAAGCAAATGAACAATGGCATTATTTTCTTTGATTTAATGAATTGATAAATAACTTCCTGCTACATGTTTTATAACAGAATATTTGTGGAATAAATTAATTATCAAATGGATATCATTTTTGCATATTTTGTCAACCTAAGTGTAGTAGGGAAGCTGGGTCAGCTTATTACATTAGGTCAATGTTTCGATTCTAGTATTGGTCTTTTAGAATGGCAAGACATCTCTCGATTTTTAGGTACTTCTTGGCTTTTGTTCTTTTTGTTTCACCCACAGCAGTTGTATCCTGTGTATTTTACTTGTGTATGTCTTTGATGAGTTACATAACTGTGAATATGTTTAGGCATGTTAAGTCATTTCTTTTATTTTACTGTGCCATCCCTTAAGACTGGTTGATGATATAAACCAAAAAAATCAATTTTATTTTACATGGAAAAAATTCATACTTTCAATGGGCATCTCAATCCTCTTAACTATTGATGTGTTTATTTTTTGAGTTGATGTTTTGGAAGTTCTTATTAGTATTCAATGTGAGATAAAAGAATTCTTAATATACCAAGTATCAGATGATGTTGGAATGGTTTAAAATTTTAAACATAATTTTTTAATTTATTTTTACACCACACACAAGAAAGTATAATGGTTTTGTTTTGATGGGTCCATACGTTAGTCCTATTCTTGTAAGGGCAACTCCTCTTAACTACTGAAAAGAATTTTAGGAAACGGTAGGAATAAAGGACACCGTATGTTGTGCATATCAACAGGAAATTAATATTTGGATATTTTTTGTAGGAGTTAATCCCTATAAAGTGGAGAAATTTTTCAAAATATATGTATGGAACAACCTTAAACGCTTCTCCTTTAAACTGCTTATCAGAAATTTTTTTCCATTTGGTAGGAATGAAGCACACCAAATGTAGTTGTTTATATCAACATGAAACTATGATAAGATATTTTTTGTATTATCTTAGCAATTTCTCAAAATATATGAATGAAATTTTTCTGTAAAATGATTTAACTTGATTAATGTTTTCAGTACCTCGATCCTTTGTTTGAAGAGGAAACAGAACAATGTGCTGATCTTTGTCTCCGCCTCCTGAAGCATTGTAGTTCTTGTATAGGAAGTATCAGATCTCAAGCCAGTGCCTCACTGTACATGTTGATGAGACAGAATTTTGAATTGGGAAATGTAAGTTGTAATTAGCAAGATGTATATTCTGAAAGTTTATTACGAAAATATTTCTTTATGTTATAATATGTTTATGCATTGATTAGCCTCCAATATATAGAAAGATCTGCTTAAAGAAGGTTTATTTTTGCAAATTGAATGTGCAATATCTGACATAAGTATTTTTCACTTAAAAATGTCCTTTCACAATGCTTAAAGTATTGGTTTTAAATACAAAGCTTTTTAAGTTTTTATTTTATTTTATTCAGAATTTTGCCAGAGTTAAAATGCAAGTTACCATGTCCTTGAGTTCGTTAGTAGGACAGAACCAGGATTTTAACGAGGAATACCTACGTAAATCATTGAAGACCATCCTGACGTACGCTGAATCAGATTATGATTTACAGGATACCACATTTCCAGAACAGGTCAGCAAATATAGTGTTGTATTTAACATTGATTGGCCGAGTGGTTAAGGTAGTTAGTTATCTACTATTGAGCACCAGTGTGTCAACTCTAAGGTTGGGCAAGTATAGCGTTACTGCAGGCAGGGAATGAAGATCTTTTGTTTTCAAAAGGTACTCAAGCTTCCTCTGAATAAATAACTGATCTCCATAATATAAAACAAAGTGGTGTTTAACTGCATTTAAACAAACAAACTTGTTATACAAAGATTAGCTTTAATATGGGTGTTGTTAGTATCTAGTTATAAAAAGATTAGCTTTAATATGGATGTTGTTAGTATTTAGATTTTAATGTGTCATCAGTAAAATAATTTACAAATTTTGAAGCAAATTAATTTGTTTTGCAGGTGAAAGACCTAGTATTCAATCTACACATGATCCTGTCTGATACAGTAAAGATGAAAGAATTCCAAGAAGATCCAGAAATGTTACTAGACCTTATGTATCGTATAGCTAAAGGGTACCAGAATTCACCAGATCTGCGTCTAACATGGCTACAAAACATGGCTAGTAAACACAGCGAGGTATGCATCAATAGCCAACAGTCAAATTTTCGCTTTTGGTCATGAAAAATGCTACCACAACAATTGGAGTGAAATAAATTAATGAAAACATGTGGATTTGTCTAGTTATACCCCAGGCAAAAAAGTTGTTGAGGGTATACATACTTGCCAAACATGGTTTTTTGTCTCGCCTGCGACAAGTCACTGGAAATTTAGTCCAATGGTAGCTTATATGATGAGTACCGGTACTTGCCAGCTGTTGCCTCACCTTGACCTCATAATCACTGCGACTAAGTTTTTGGATTAGGTCAGATTCTCCTGTAACCTTGCATTGTAAATTGTAAATGATAACAATTAAATGCTATTTACGTGATGCTCATGACATAGTTTTTTTCTTTACTGATGCAGAATGCAGTCGAGACATTTTTCTGTTTCCACAATTGTGTGGAATTGTTCCTGTTGTTTTGTTATTGTTCCACTTTCCGGGTTCAGGTCTCATTGTTCCAATTTTGATTCTTCTTATTATAATATTTACAAAAGAAGCATGTAATGGTATTTAATATCCATTAATGTAATGGACCCAACAGGATATGTTGTTTCAATTAAAGTGTTTTATAGATATCTTTTCATTGTGTGTTCATTGACTCACAGAAAAGTTTGTTTTTTGTTGAACAAATTCAACCGGGGGCAGCCCCCTGACCCCTTACTGTTCCGCTTGGACACTTTTTTGTAGGAGTTATTTTTTGTTCAGCATTAATGCTTAAAACAACTTATTAGTGCTTCTACTAAAACTGCTGATCAGAATTTTATAATTAGGTATGTATGTGTTGGTATGGTAGCTTGATGAATTCTTATTTACATGTATAATGCATCGTGAAATTACCTGTTATGGTAGAAAAAATACTTGTTTTGTTTTCTAGAGAGGTAACCATGCTGAAGCTGCCCACTGTTGTGTACATGCTGCTGCATTAATTGCAGAATACCTGAACATGATAGAGGACAAACCTTATTTACCTGTTGGATGTGTAGATTATCAGGTACTAAACAATTTTCTTTGTCTATTTTTGTATAAAGATTGACAATAACAAAAGTTAATCCAAAGTAGGGGCTTTTTTTTACACCAGAAATCAATTCAGGTTATTGGTATTGGATAGTTGGGTACAGATAGGTTCTGTTTGACACAGAAAGGAAATGTGCATAGTAAAATGAAGATAACTTATTCACTTTATCCTCTGTGGAAGGTCTGTGTTTAATAACATATAAATAGCATTCTGATTTGGTCACAATAATTTGACTTTGGCTACAACTTGCTTAACCCTGTGCAAAAGTAATAAAAATCTAAATATCCATAATCATCATTTTAGAAATTAATTCTGTTTTACAGAAAATTACAATAAATGTTTTGGAGGAAAGTGCTGTCTCAGACGATGTTGTCTCACCAGATGAGGAAGTCATCTGTACAGGGAAATACTTCACAGAGAGTGGACTAGTAGGTTTGATGGAACAGGCTGCTAGCTCTTTTACAATGGTAAGTTGTTAACTAGTAATGCTATGTCTTCTTCAGTGTGTATTGTCATATTACTTTATACAATGACCAAACGATAATAAAATCTTATCTAATGTTTCGATAGGTTAGAAAAAAATATTACTGGCTTATTTGTACTGATTAAAAACACTTTCAGATTTATTGCTAATAATGATTACTAAAATTTATATTTGTTTACAGGCTGGGATGTATGAAGCTGTTAATTTAGTATACAAAATACTTATCCCAATACATGAGGCTCACAATGAGTATAAGAAACTGGCCCAGATTCACCAGAAGTTGCATGATGCCTTTCAGAATGTAACGTTACAAGTAAGACATTTTATCATGAGAACATGTTTTATATTCTGCATTTTGATAAAAAATAAACATTTCAGAAAGACTTACAGATGGTGAGAATCTCTGTCACTTGTAGATAGGATTTATATGGCTGAGTTTTGATGATTATATAAATTATTGTATCTCAAAAAACTGGGCATTAGTTGTACAATAGTGCTAAAGTAATTATATCTAGCTGAAATTAAAAATCACTTTACATATTAATTTTAGGAAGGAAAAAGAATATTCGGTACTTACTTCAGAGTAGGATTTTATGGACACAAGTTTGGAGATTTGGATGGCGAAGAGTTCATTTATAAAGAACCAGCTATTACAAAGTTACCAGAAATATCACATAGATTAGAGGTAATGTCATTACACACATACAGAGAGATATGTAAAATAATTTATATTTTGACTCCTTTTCATGACAGCTTTACTTATGTATTTACCTTTTTAATAAAAGTACCATTTACATGAACATATTGTTGGATTTTCTCAAAGATAATAGTATTTTTCGTAAGTAAGAAAAAGTCATTATTTGTCTAATATTTATGCAAAATTTAAGGTGTCCGACCCATAATTAAAGTTACCGCTTAGTTTACTTTTACTTTTCCCCCAGAAATACAGCTTTATTAAATCAATGTATTGCTAAATAATGATACAAATTAATTATAGTGTTTTACTTTGAGTCAATTTTAACAGTTTTGAGCACAAAAATTAGTTACTCAAATAGTATTTCCGATGTTTACCAAACAATACCAAGGTCTGCTCCATTTAAAAACAATGGTCATCCAAGGCACCAAATATGATCATGTGGTCAATTGTGGTCTGGTTTTTGTAGAGTTTTTATGGAGATAGATTTGGACAAGAATATATACAGATAGTAAAAGATTCCAACACAGTGGAAAGAGACAAACTGGATCCTAACAAGGTTGTGTATTACTTAGGTCAGAGTGCATGCTACTAGTCTGTCAAATATTTCTTATCTAAGTTTTAGTTTATTTAGAATTTTTGTGTTACACTTAGACCATACTTTTCAAAAACCAAAATGAGTATTACTGCAAAATGAAGACTTAAAAACGTCCCATATTCCAACCATTGCCCTAGAGCTTTTAAGTTTCCTGGTTGGAAAGAGGATAGTGGTATATTCTTAGTTTAAATATTTTTTCGGGTTAAAGCTTTTTGTTGACAGAGATTTATTTATTTAATTTCACAACAATTGTGTGTTATTTTCAGGCCTACATTCAAATAACATATGTGGAACCATACTTTGACTTGTATGAAAAGAGAAACAAGACCACATACTTTGAGCAAAATTACAATATCAGTAAGTAACTAGTTTTCTGCTGTAGAGGTTACATTTTGTGGACTAAACGAATATGTAGACATAGTCTGTTAGACATCTACTGTATGGACTAATATTAAGATATTCAAGCATTTACGGTAAACATGTCTCAACAGAAATTATTGTACTATTTGTAGAAAAGTAATTTTAGTTAAGTTATCTTTATTTCATCATTGTAAATTTAAAGTAAATCAGAAGTGGTAAAAAAACTTGTATAACCTGAGTTAATATTTTATTCGACAATAATACATACCCGGTAATTTGTTTAATTTTAGTTAAAGTACATTGCAAAACTTATTAGAAACATATCTTAATTATAACCTTCTGTATCATTAGAAAATTATTAGTAATTATACTGTTATAACATTTTCTCCTAGCAGTAAAGTTTTGTACAATACATTGTTTGTCTTGTTTGAATGTTGGCTAAAGCAATTAGTGTATTACAGAGCGGTTTATGTATGCCACACCCTTTACCTTGGATGGCAGGGCTCACGGAGAGCTGGCTGAACAATACAAGAGGAAAACCATTCTGACAACATGTCAGACCTTCCCCTATATTAAAACCAGACTGACTGTCATCGGCAGGGAACAGGTATTTGTTAAACATTTTTAAAACGGTTGTAATTCTTTGTAAGACAGCACTATCATATTGAGAGACCTGTGAAATGAGATTTTATTTTCATACTAGGTTTTTGCGATAATCGTAAATTTGTTCTGAAACAAGAAACAGTTGAAGAGTTTTCAGAAAACATTGCCTATAGTTGTGTTTTAGCTTAACTTCAAAATAAATGTATGTGTCTCATCTTAATTGAAAGGATTTGCCAGTTTCTTACTGAGTGGGTTTTTCTCCTACAATAACAAAAAGACACCAGGATATTAGTGGAATTTTGCTAAAAGTGACCTGAACTCCAATTTAAATAATCTAATTTAGAAAAAAAATTTCTTGTGCTTTCAAATTTTCAATTCACAGTATTATGTGGGTTAATATATTTATAATTAATAGAAGAAATCGATTGTTTACTTGAGGCAGCCATTTGAAAATTTTAACTACAGCTTGGTGCCATAATTGAGTCAACTCTCTTAATGGCCACCGAAATATGCAAAACCACAACACTTACTTAAAATGAAAGCTGTACTGTTATTTTCAGGTTATCTATATTAATATTTGGGTATATCACCCTTCTGTATTATTACATGTCTGCAACGACGAGGAATGCTTTCATAAAGGTTCTGTATGTAAATAAGGGATTTTTCTTTCCAGACATGTAACAATTTATGTTCAAGATCATTAGTGGTATGAATTAAGTAAGGTTTATTTGTTATTTCATTTTTAAAAAGAAGCCATATATTTTCTATGGGACTCAGATCTATCGATTGAGTAGCCCAGTTAAGTTGTGGGAGTTGATATTTTCTTTTCCATTCCTCCATAGGCCTAGAGCAATGACAGGGTGCATTGTCATCTTGGAAATAGTATTGTTTATTTCAAAAATGCTTGGTCACTACTAGCCACAAATTGTTGTCTTAGGTTGAAATATTCTTGTCAGTGTTCATATTTCCATTTATTTTCACTGAAGTGCCCACACCATAGATTGTAAGACATCCCCTGATCATTATTTTCAACTAAGTTGATGGGGTCATGACAACCTATTCTAAACATTCTGATCTCCAAACCTCTTATGATATCCTCCATACCTTAAGACAACCATCTGGTTTTAGCACTATCATCATTTCATCACTAAAGATAACTTCCAATGAAATTTCACAGTCCAGTGAAGTTTACCCCAACAATAAGCAAGTCTTTTCTTCTTGGTTACATCCTGAATACCAATTTTCTTCCTCACTGACTTCCTGGTGTTTCCGAAACCATGTAGCCTTCATTGAATGGTTTGCAAAGACACTGCTACAGGTGCACAAGGATTAAGTTCACTGTATTGTACTTTGAAGTCGCTCTACGTTCGTTTTCAAGACACCTGAAAGCATATTGTTAGCACTATTTGTGACAGTTCTTTTCCTTCCACCTCCAGGCAAGTTTTCTGTGTTGCCACATTTTCTCCAATGCTTTATAAGCTTAGAAATAGTAGATTTGGATATTTTTGCAGTTGGTTTTGCATCATTTTTGTAAAATTATCAATCTTAGTTTGTTATTGTGACACACATCAACATTTTGTTTTGATTTACATATTGGCAGCCATTAAAAAAGTTGACTCACTATGGTACCAGTTTTTTAATAATAAAAATATGACAGTGTAAGAGACATGTAGGTTTTTAAATTGACACTTTCTACAAAAAGTTTATTTTCTGAAGACAACACTTACTATAAATACATGATTTCAGGTTATATTATTACCCATCGAAGCTGCCATTGAAGATATACAGAAAAAGACTAGGGAGTTAGATCTGGCTACAAGTGGTAAAGACACCAAGATTCTACAGATGGTTTTACAAGGCTGTATTGGGACTACTGTTAATCAGGTACACTGTTAATCAGCAGATCTGGTAGTTCTACCATAAGACTAGGCAATTTAGCATCATACATCAGGGATTTTCCTGCCTTTATTTTGGGGCCGATATTCGGCCCCATTCCCAACGGCAAAAACCCATATTTTTTCCCAATTATGACAGTAAAAATTCCCAATTCAGGAGGTTTTGTAATCCGGTTTCTAAAAATAAATTCAATCACGTTAAGCCGAAATATTACAAACAAAATCAAAATCTGATTACTTCGCGAACATTGGTTTATAATTACTGTTCCCGGTATCTTTAGTCATAACGGCAACCAGTTTTATATTAGAGCTTGCTTGTTTTATACCAAACGCAGATTCCGGTATGATTAAAAAAACCCTGAGATTTGGTAAGTCGCGGAACTTTGTTCAATAATATGAAAGATAATTGTATGCCGCAAATAAGACAAATTACTTTATTTTTACGATGTCCAGTAATATGGGCTGTTTGTTTGGTTCAAATAGCTTTGTCTAGAAAAGAATAAGTCGGAGGAATACATTTGGAATGAAGCGTGACCCTGCATTAACGTTCAAAAATGGCATTGCACAAGGCGAAATACTACCGAAGTGTAACGATGACGTATTGTATCAAAACTAGGAAATTTTGTTTTCACGAAATTAAATATTGACCAGAGCCTTTGTGAATAGAAAATCATAAGTTTTCTTGCACCTCTAGACCCATCCATTATCGGCATTCAACCGAACCTTCGCTACCGACCCTTGTCATAAATCATAAATGACAAGGGTCGGTAGCGAAGGTTCGGTTGAATGCCGATTAGCATACGAATCAGGGTAAACTAAAATGACAACGCAATGCACATTTTTAGAGTTTTGTATATCTGATTTAGTTCTTATCCAGTCATTTATTAAGACCCCAGAACAAACGAGAGTGAAAGTAAAATCTGATGTTTGCAACTCAGTTTCTATTTAATTCCACCAAGATTCATGGAAATTTTTCTCTTTGAAAGTTTGAGTATGATATCAGCACAGTTGGCTACATATGTAAATTTTGATAACTTTTTCCGAAATATTTATGAAAACTTATTTGAATTTGTCAGTTTTCAGGTCACGCTTATAGATTCCATCTTGTCATTCATGACTTTTTACATACAAGAAACATTTTCGTTAAAAACATTGATGTTTATTCATATTTAAGACTTTTCCCAATTGTGGAATTTACGTCGTAATTTTCCCAATTAACAGGGGCCCAGGCCCCATTTGAAAAAAAGGTAGGAAAATCCCTGTACATATAGATAAGTTGGGAGGGTAAATCCTAGGGTAAAACTGTCTTTTCCAAACAACTGCCAAACATTTTATGGTATTGGTCTGTGTCGTCATCTCTTTTCTGGACTGATGAGTTGCCAGGCTCCTCAGTTGAGCTAGTTTACTGATTCTATATTTGACCAGTATGGTCCTTGGATATGAACATTTTGCAATTGATTTGGTTGCAGTTTTTTGCCAGATGTTTATGGTAACATATACTGCTTTGGATAATAGACAATTAGAATTGGTCATTTAGTGGGTTTTTTTTATATGTTGACTTGTTGTAGTAAAACCAATTCCTCTAAGCAAATGGCCTGGCCTGTTTTCAAGAAAAAGGTATTTAGACTATATAAATGACACTTTGTTTAGTGTACCAGCTTCATTAGAAAAAGTATTAATTTTTACTTATCTTTGTAGGGACCAGTTGAAGTAGCTATTGTGTTTCTTAAAGAGTTGATAGACAAGCCAGAGAAGGCTACCAAACACCATAACAAACTCAGACTATGTTTCAAAGACTTCCTTAAAAAGTAAGTTGTTATTTTTATTTATATATTAAAGCCTGGGTGCATAAATGTGGGTTACATGTTAGAAAGTGCTACTGTATTTACAGTGTATTGAAGATGCTCCAGAAGGCTAAATACATGTACTATGTCCATACTAAATTCTTTATACTCTTCTTGTGGCAGTCAAAATGTTTCCCATTAATCCCTTCTATTTGCCTCAAATTGCACTTAGTATTGTTAACTTATGAATAATACAAGTAATTTTACCCCCCGCTTCGAAGATGAGGGGTAAACTGATTTATCCTTGTCTACCCTTTCGTTCATTTGTTCGTTCTTCCGACCATCCCTCTGTCCATCCTTACAAAAATTTGTGTTGCAGTTTTCCAAGCAACTATAGGATGCAGAAGCCTGATATTTTGCATATTGCTTGTAGCATGTGGTACAATATTGTGTATAGCAATTTTATGCTCCTTGGTCATCTACTTCCTGTTTACCAAACACTTATAAGTCATATTTGTGAACGCGAGGGTAGAACTAGTGCTCACAGTCCACACTTGTTTATTCTGAAATCATTACATTTGCTATTTAATAAAGGTAGCCGAATAAATTTTTGCTTATTTTCACCACGAATAAATTCTTCTGGTACCCTTGTCCTTACTTCTAGCATTATCTAGTATTGTGTACTGGTTTACAACATGTTGTCTGATAATATTTGTTAGTGATGTCATACTATCACTAGAATACATGCTGAAAATTTCAAATCAGAAATCAACTAAAAGTGCATATTTTCATGTTTGTCATCAGTAGAAATTGTATTTTATGTATGCAGGATGAAAAACAATATTCGTACATAGTCACAAAATATAAAGTTTATTTTGTACTTGCAGCGAAACAGGAGGGAAATGCTCAGCAGAGCGTTGTGTTAAAGGCTTGTACAAATAATCTGTATATTTTCTGACAATGTATGAATATTGTGTATTTATTGGATGTTTAGCAACCATTTAATAAACCAGATGTAGATATCTGTCTGATTTTTCCGTCGTATATCCAGAAAACTGAATAATAGCAGCAGTGAGTACGTTTTTACATCATTGTATATGTAAAGTTTAATCAGAGTTGCTAATATTTTGACGAACTACAAATATTTCATTGTTTTTGTTTTGTAGAGGTTATGATGCACTGCACAAAAACAAGAGCCTGATTAAACATGACCAGAAAGAATATCAGAGAGAACTAGAGCGAAACTATCATGACATCAAAGAGAAACTGAACCAGTTGATCTCATCTAAGAGTGCAACAATGAAAAGACCAAAGCATCATAGAAGGTAATTTCCATCTCATTAAGGGCCTCAGTTGCCAAGTGGTCTAAATACTAATGATCATTGGGCAAAATGTGCTTAGTTGGGTTTAATTACATTCTGAAAAGGGAGGGTTTTGGGGATGTAAAATGTCAAAGTGAGTTTAATTGTTGGAAAACATTGTACATTTTTGTGTGTGTGTAATTTTACACTTTTGTTTCAAAAGAAACCAAACTTGGTACAAATCCCCTCCACTAAAAGTACAGGTCCATTTGTTTCATAACTTGGTTCAAATAATGTATGTGAAGCCCTGTCTTGATCAGACAGAAAACATAGGCCTCCATGGACAAGCCTTTTTCTGATTAGCTAAAATATCAAAAATCTTCTTTAATTACATGTCAAAATTGTTTATGTTAACTTCGGATAAAAGCATGGGCTATCGATTTTTCTCACTGACTGGGATGTAACAAATCATCCACTCTGATAGTACAAGTCATAATGTTTTATATTGTAATACACATGATGTATGTTAGGTCCACTATTAAGTTTCCTTATTTTATCTTGATCTGACTTAAAATGTGGCTGCCATGGGCAATCCTTGTTGTTATTGGATTAAATTTTTAAAATCTTCTCTTATAGTACAATGTTTTGTAACTTAGTACAAATGATGTTTGTGAGGCTCTCTACAAAGATTCTTCATTGTGATTGTGCATAAAAACATTGCGGCCATACTCAATCCTTGCATCTGATTGGCTGTAAATAACAAAAAAAAATTCTTGGAAAGTACATGTCCAAACGTTTTGAACCTTTGTAGAAATTATATGTTTGTGGTCTTCTTCCAAAAATGCATCCTTGTGTCATGATCAAACACATAAAGGGCAAACTTTGCTTTTGATTGTCTATATCTACAATGTCTTTTCTTCTGAAATTACATGCTGTTACAGGTTGTAACTTTACAGGATTGCTGTTAATTGAGGCTTTAACAATTCTTTTTTTCTGATTGGACTTAAAACAAGGCTTCCATAAACATTCCTCAGAATCTACTGCAGAACTTAAGTATAGTAGGTCCTTTAAAAAGCATACTGAATTAATGCTATGTTGGCTTCAAACATAGGAATTGCCAGACTTGGAACTGCACATTTACAGAAGAAGTTACCTAATGTATGTAATCAACTCCTACAACTTTCAGCCAAGATTCCAGAACCTTAACAGAAAGATTGCACACATAATGAAGTTGTGCACATGCTATTAATGAAATTTTGATTTCATGTTCAATTTAAAAAAATATATATTTTCATGTTCAAGAATTAGCAACTAAGTCATTTTTCAGCTAATTTTACAAATGATGGTACTGTTTTTTGCTCACCTGGACTGAAGGTCCTATGTAAGCTTTGCCATCACTTGTTTTCGTTCTTCTGTGGTCCGTCCAGCATCCATCTTAAAAAATTTTTTAAATCTTCTCTCAAACCATGTGACCAATTTCTTTCAACTTTACCATAATCATCCTTAGCGTACATAGTTTCAGAATTAAATCCAGGGTGTTGATCAATGGACAAAGATGGCCATTATTACTGAAAATAAGAACATAGGGTCAACACTTGTTTTTGGTCAATGTAACAAAAATTTTAATATAAAAAATGTTACCTCAAATTGATCAACACATTAAGGTCTAAGTTGTATAATGACTTACCTTAGGAGTTATTTCCCATAAATTAACGATTTTTGGTATAAAAAAAAAATGCCCATCTATGCATGATATATTATGGTATTTGAATGTCCACATATTGCTCTGTATCTTGAGCATGCCTTCCCTGATATTCTTCAAACTGCAAACAGTTGTTGATTATGTAGGCTTCATGGTCTCTACTTTTTGGTAAATTTAAGATTTATCCTTTTAGAGTTATGGCACTTTGTTTTTATAAAAAGGAGGGATTTTTTTTGGTTTTCAGTCTATAACTCAAAAATGCTTAGGTGAATTTTCTTGAAAGTTTAGCAAATTTTTAACTTTCATAGATACAAGTCTTCTTTAGTTTTAGGTAAAGTTCTGACTCATTGTTATAATGTTATCGGACTTTGTTCATGAAAAAAACTGTGTTTTTTTTAGTTTTGAGACTGTAACTCAAAAACACTTTCATGAATTTTCTTGCCTTGAAAGTTTGGTTAATTGTTTATTTTGATAGATGTGAGATTCCTTTAGTTCTTTGTAAAATTCTGATTTATCCTTATAGATAGGACTTTGTCTGTGAAAAATGGGGAGTTTTTTAGTTTTCAGACTGTAACTCAAATTTTCTTGAACGTTTGGAAAAATTTTTTATTTTGATAGTTGCAAGCTTCTTTTCTTTTTTGGTAAAATTATGATTTTTTTATAATTGGGGATGTGATATATTTCAGACTCTAACTCAAGACAGCTTTCATCAATTTTCTTGAAGTTTTGGGTCATTCTTGATATTTATAGATGTGATTATGTCTCATCAGTGCAAATAGAATTATGCATCCTTGAAATGTATAGCACGTCCTTGTGTCTTCAGATGGGCATATCGTATGCTCATGCCACAGCTGTTTTGTTAATTAGAATATTAACAGATTAACATTGTAAATTGCTAAAATAATCACCAAGACAATGCTTACAAATCAAATAGATGCTCTAGAATTGTTTGACACTCCTTATAGGAGTTAATGCTCTTATTTTTATGAAATTTTCAGTTTTTGCCCTTTAACTTAAAAGCTATAACAGCTAGAGTGAAACTGTAAATTGCAAAAAATGATCAGCAATATTAAAGTCGTACAATTTACTATATTAGTCTGAAATTGTCTGATGACTCCTTATAGGAGTTATTGCCCTTTAATGACTATTTTAGACAAAAATTACTAGTTTATGCCTTAGAAATTTAATACCTGGGTAAAACAGTAAATAGCACAAATAATCAGAAAGACAAGGCTAACAGATCATTTAATTGCTTCAAAACTGTTCCATGACCCCTTATAGATGTTTTACAGACATTTATTGATCGGGTGAGCTATAGATACTCTCTAGACCCTATAGTTTAAGATTCTGTGGTAAATGTTGAACCTGATAACAAAATTTACAATTTCTCCAGTATTTGAGTTATTAGTACATGTACATTTGTACTTTTTGTTTATTTACCAAATGTTAATTTAATAACAAAAAATCAATTTTGATAATAAAATTTTTTTTTCAGAACAACAAGGGATTCTCCTACAAAGCAGAAGACGATTGTATGAACATTTGTTGGATATACTTCGGAACATTACAGTGTACTTTTTACATAATTACTAGTCACAGTAAACTTAATCAAAACTTTTCACTCAGTTCTATATTTTGACCTTTATTATGTTTTAAATGTCTTGTAATACAATCAGAACATTCTAGATTGTAAATAAAAGATATGCACTTTATGTAATATACACCCACCTAATGTGTTGTAACCTGATAGCCATTTTAAAGTGTCAGATTTCGCCAATTATAGAAATCCATTTGTTGCTATATGAAAATATACTGGCTTTTGTTATTCTTTTTGGGACATTAATTCTAGTTATTACACTATGCACTGCACTTGTTATTGTTATATAATTTTGAGCCTATGAATTATTTTAAACATTAACTTGAGCACTGTATTGTACTGGTTAAAAATTAAAGAACAATATTTTAAAAATTATCTGTTGATATTTTCAGCAGACAGTCAAAATCAGATATGAAATTTGTCATGTTTTTTTTAAATATATAACCATTGCATGCTATGATGTATCGTCCACCTTCTTTGCGCACTCATTAAAACAAATAAATCAAGAACACCTTTATTTTGTTGTAATACATGGAAAGCATTAGGACATGATTTGTATTTGTTTATGTCATTGTAATTTTTGTTATCATTATCATTTTGTTACTATTTTATTTACTGTGATGTTATGACGTGCAATAGTCAGTATTAATATGTACATTTTCCATAGATCTGTTTATATGACTTGTGTTAATGCTTGTAGAATTTGCCATGCTAAATAAAATATGCATTTAACAATTTTTGTCTGTCTTTTTTCTGTTTTTCCATAAATATTGTGTCAGATTTTGTCCCTTTACATAAAATTACTTTCTAAACAAATTTTTACACCCATCAATTTATTTGTTATATTTTGAGGGCATATATGATATTGATAAGATTTATTTGCTAGATTTTGAGGGCAGAAAGTCCAACAATAAAAAATACCAAGTTAGCTTGACATAGCTATAATGAATAGATTACAAAAACTTGTATGCAAATTAAAAAAAAGTTCTTTTATTCTGGTTCTACAAATGGTGTTTTGACAAATTATTTCTTATCAGTGCACATAGAGTTATACACGCATGAAGTGTCTTGTTCTTGTATTATCTTCAGACAATATCATATGCCCCTGATGCATCTGTTTATTCTTAATTCTCTTTATTCTCCTTCCACCACTTGCTCTTTTTTTTTAACTTTGCCACAATCATCCATAGAGTGCTCAGTTTCAAATTTTTATCCATGATTTGGATCCATAGACAAAATGGTTGCTGCTACTACAAAAAGTACATATGAATCAACACATGCATGTTTTTGGCCGATCTATCAAAAATTATACCTAGAGAACAGATTGATCATTATATCAAGGTGTTCAATTTTTTTAATTGGTCCTTAGTTGCCAAAGTAAAGTAAAGTAATATTTGTTTTAAAGTCAGGTAGCACATACATAACAATAAACATAAGATCTCATGAGCTTTTACAATGTATACCGACTGAAGCTTTTATATGACTAATGACTGCCTTTTTTGCCATAAATTAAATTTTTTTAAAACAATTTTTCAGTTTTTGCAATATGACTTGAAAACTAAAAGAACCCGTTTGATGTTGTAATATTGCAAAAATGATCAGCAAGACAATATGCTTGCAAATTTATTCAGATGTTCCCAAATTGTCCAACAACTTTTTATAGGAGTTATTGCTCTTTAATGTCAATTGTTGAAATATTGTCAGATGACTTCTTAAATCCATAAATTTCAGAAAAAGTCTATAGTATTTTTTATTAAGGAACAACTACGAAGAATTGTGGCTAATATGTTTGGGCCTCTTAAAACTTGATAGCTTTATTGTTATCATTCCAGCAAGATAAGGGCCCCAGAAAAGATCCTTATGGCGACCAAGCTTAGTATGTGTATCTTTAATACATAATTTACTGTTATAAATTTCAGGAATTTAAGTCAAATCGCCTCACGGAAAAAATACAGGTGCAAAAACACCCACACCTTCAGCAATATCGCCCGTTCAAAACGCCCCGCTTACAAATATCACTACCATATATTATGTTTTTTGTTTTTCCATGACTATGTCTCGTTTTTTAAGAGCAAAGTTTGCTCAGATTACTTAGTCTGAATTGTTTACCATTGCTAATTATCAGTTTGTGAACGTGTATGTTCTTTTGATGTTCTAAACAGACAAAAAAGTAAAAAACAAACAACAAAATTATTACTTAATCAAAATTTCCAAATAGTCACGACTGTTTTAGAATACTTGTAATAACTAGATATCAGTGAGATGATACCCATCTCTGTGGGCCCGCCGACCTTGAGGTCAAGGTCAAAGGTCAACAACCACAGTAAGCGACACATCACCTCGGATATTATCTACCCAAATTCCAAAAATCAAAACCCTACCTCAAAAGATGAAAAAGTTGCAGCCCGGACATGAATTTGTCATTCAGAAAGCAAAAATGTTACCTTAAGGTCAAAGGTAAGCTTTTTGTTATATATCCACATTCCAAATATCAAAAGCCTACCTCGAAAGATAAAAAAGTTACAGCCCGGACACGATTAGTTTCGGACGGACGGACTGACAGACTGATCACTATAGGGAGGGCCCTAATAAATTATTAAAACCTGTAAAATATTAATTTATTTAATTTGTCCCATTTATCTGACTTTTGAAAATTAGGTATTCCTTGTATTTTGCCTACCTGTTCGAAGTGTTTATTTAACAATAATCAGGTGTCATTTGTACAAAATCCCGATGATGACACCCAATTGTAAATTTTGGGAATATGAAAATTTTAAACAGAAGATAATAATATTTTTCGATTCGCAAACAAAATATTAATTTTTCTACAGTTGTTTATAGGTTTCTTGACAAATTTGTGTTTAAACATGTACACAAAATAGTAAAAAGTGTAAAATATAACATAAAGCTTAAAAATGTACAAAATTGCAATATTACTAATATATATAAACATCGTATTCACTACACTTAGTTAAAGTTGATTTTTTATTGAAAGTTCTAAATTAATATTTTACTGGTATTGTTAGATTATAATGAAGACTGTATGATGTACATGTACTTTTATGATGTTTATTTTATCCAAAGTAATGAAATTTGTTTAAAGATTAAGTATTCTTTTTTGTAAGAAACTCCTAGACACATATTTACAAACTCAGAACATAGTCTACTGGAGAATGTTGAACAAGTGGTATTTCTTCATGCAGTTCGTATAATTCATTAATGAATCAAGGATCTGGCAACTTGCTTATATCTCTGCGATATATGTTTTCAGAAATATTTTAAGCATTTTTTGCAAGTTAGATTGTATATCTGTTTAAATAATGTATTGTAAAGTTAGAAAAATATAAACGACTCTTTACTAATGTCCATTGCACATTTGATCATAGCATACATGCAGTTGAAATTGTCCAGGTCTAAAATTCAGTCATTTGATTTGTCAGACTACTCAATCTTTAATTAAAAGTCATTTGTTCAAAAACCTTTCATCTCATTTATCAAACATTAAAATTCTACTTATAGCACCTTTTTGCAACAGAAAAAGTGTTTCCCCTATGGATAAACGGGAATGAGCAATAACATCATAAATTAACAAAAAGGATCATTTTTATCAGATGTGCCGAAAGGGAAATGGCAACGATTCAATCTTTTAATAGTAAATTAATACTTCTAAAACTACAAATTTTGTCACACGAACGTGTCTCACTTGGGTGCTGACCATGTTGAATACCGATTAATAAAACAATTTAAATCTTGCTCGTTTAGATATATCTACATACGTGTAGTTGAATTTTATCTACATAACCACTTGGCCATGAAAATTGTAAAATTGTTGATCATTGTTCACCCGAGTATAAATTTTACCAAACATGTAAAGTTGGTGTGAGCGATCAGATATAGAAAACACTGACATGGTGACTCGACAGTGAAATGAGGTCAAGGACATATGACGTCCAGTTTGCCATACATGAGTATACGTACGTTAAAGATAAATGTAGATTACCTATTACCTACAGAACGAACAACTACACTCATGACAACAAAGAACACGTAAACATTATCACGCTGAGATATTTATCTTTAAATGTGGTTAAAAACTAAACATGGCTGATCTCAGTATCACTTGGAGCAGGAGTTGCTTACACTTCCGGAGCAAGTGGGTTCTTATCATTCACTGCTTCTGTTGCCTTTCTTGTTAGTCCGAGAATCCTCTGCCGTCCAACGCTTTTTGTTGTTTTTTTTGCGTACGCAAAAAAAGAAGCGTTGGACGGCAGATGATTCTCTGACTATTTTCTTGTTATCCTATATCTGCTTGACCATGGTTTTGTATGTCCCTAACTGATTGCCTATATTGGTCATATTGAATACTCATCAGAGTCTTCGATACTTTTTTACAGCTTGAACAGAGAAACGGACCTTATTGCTGGGCGCGGATTAAGGTATTAGTGTTGGGGGACTCGAGGTGTCTAAAACAAAAAAAGAGGGGTTAACAAGAATATATTATCGTCAGCATGATTAAGATCCGTCCTGACCACAAATGAGAAGTATGGGGCGAATTTTAATCAAACATTGTTCAAGAATCAAGATGGATATCATGAACTCTACTAAACCTGGGGTGAACTCAGGTTTCCTGGAAGAGTAAGAAGCTCCTGATAATCGGTATAATGATTTAAACAAAATCGTAAGGGACGAAAAGAGATTATAATAGTGCAAGAAATGAAACAATTTATAATGGCAGCTGTAGATCTTTATAAGCTTTGACTTCTTTCTCTCTGTCACGAATGCATTTTAAAGCAGCCGCTCTCTATCCAAAAGTTCCAAGTGTTCTGCACATATTGGTATATCAGTAAACATAAGCAAAATTAATGAACCAAAACCTTAAATCGAGTGTAAAATTATGTGTTGGGGATTCCAGTCAAGTAGAAAAGTCAAATGTTATAATATTTTGCGTAAGGAATTAGATCAAACAAATTTCAAATCATCTTTAGTATTTGTAAGATATACATTTCATACCACTTCTGAATTAGCTGATGTCTTGAATTTCACCATTCGCTAATACAGACGATGTCTTCTTACTGAACTGATAACGCTTTAAATATCGACGACTACTGGTCGTTAATTTAAAGACTGCACCCGATACTATTAAGTCTGTTCCATACCTAGACATTCAGTCTTATCAGATTCAGGATCATTCAGACAGAAAACTACAAACGTAACTTTACGACAAGCTTGATGACGTCAACTTCCGAACTGCTTTCTTTGCCGGCGTTGTTGATAGCAATATTTCACAACTCCTGCATATGAAATATAGTGCACACCCGATTTTTCTACAATTTCCTTCGTGAAGGCGAGTTTTACCACGTGAAATGAATTCATATTTTCCCGCCAAAAAACTTTCTAAAAATTTGTTTACCCTGTTCTTTGATGATACGAAATGAACTGAAATCAAATATGCGTAATATACATAAATACAATTATAAGAACATTTTCTGGTAATTAATTACGAAACCATATCAAGTATAATTTTAATAATAAACAATATAAACAGTTCTGCAGTCATTAAGGTATTCAAAAAGGAGGCTGTATCATGGAGGCTTGTGCCCCTTTGACAGGTGAATGTGACAGCTTCTGGTACCTAGAACAGTCACAGAATACAGGAATAAACAATACGCATGCATTGAAATAAAGGTGATGTTTTGTGCAGTAATACGTTAAAGGACACCTTTGACACATCCTTTTATAACGGAAGTCGAATCTAAATTGTTGACATTTTTTCACTCGACGGGAGCTTGTTGGACAAGATTCCAGTTACTAATATTGTCTTTTGTTAAATGGCATCTTTTGCTAAAACAACAAAGTAATTGTTTTTATAAAGCATTAGAGTGCAAAATGTTATAATGTGCGTCAGATAGAATATATAGAAATATCTGGCGTGGTGAAAACTTGTATATACATTTACTTCCGGTCATTTTTCAAGTTGAAGTTTTACAGTTAATAAAGAATGGCTGCTCTTGATCCGGAATACAAAATAAGATTAAGCAAGGTGGAGGAGAGATTAAGAAATCCAAACTCAGAGCTGAATATTAATAGTCTTCTGGTAAGTGTGTCATGGGCTTAAATTATGTATCTAAGTCTTATTTCCATGCAAGGGATCTCACTTGCCAGGTACTCATTATCACAGCACAGTTAACAAAATATTTATTTCAAATCTTATTTTGTTGCTTTCTTAGATAGTTTTGGAATGCACCATAATGCCAATATTGACAAGACAAACTGAATAAATTAAACTTAAATTTGCTTTCTGTACTTACCCATCCTGATGGATTAAATGGGTAGGTAACCCACCTTCATGCATGTAAACTTACTGGTAGGCGATATAAAGTATATCACTAAAAAACCACCTAATGTATTCCATTGAGGTACTGATAGGTTGGCAAGTATTGCATTTTACAAAACATTTTGCCATAGGGCTGTTATACATAAATTAGATAAATGTTTCTTTAATAGAGAATATTTGAATCAATTTTAAATTCTGTATTGAATATTACAAATGCATATAACCCTGCCTTTTTTGCCCCTTTCTATGTGATATTTTCACAATTTTTTTATATTTGATTTGGCTCCAGAATAATTGATAATTATATATATAACAAACATTTGCAAAATGCTGTTTATAATATTTAATAATGAGACAAAAATGTGATTTTTTCACACAGAAATTTATTCTGCGATTCTTGTCAAAGGCAAGAAAGTGGCAGGCAAATTTTCTTTAGTACTTTAATGATATACCATAAATTTCAGGATGCATTGGCAGCATTGGTTGCAGATCTGGACTATCCAGCAATTCGAAGGAACAAATGTGCTGAACAGTTCCTTTCAAGATGTAAGTTTAATTTGTTGATGTTAAAAATTTTCTAAAACAAGCAGGTCTGCTTTCAAGAATTGTTTATGTATTACTACTACACTGCGGCCAAATGGATTCCTCAAAGTTTGCGAAAAACAGCCGATCGTGACACAAAAAATCAATTTTTTAGTGATAATTGTCAACGAACCTTCCGTGACCAAAATGACTGCACAATTGTCTATTCATGGACTTGTTGCACGAAGGCAGTAACACTTTTTTAAACCTGATTTTTCAGACGTCTCAATTTTATGTTGGTTTTACATAATTGTTCATTCAACAGATTCTTTTATTGTTGTGTAAATTCTATAACAATCTGACTTTTTTACAAATTAATATTAAAATAATATTATGTAAACATAATTATTAATGAAGTAACCTTCTTGAGCATGTTTTAACTGATGATCTGGAATGAATTTATACATAACTGAATGATTTAATGACAGGAACAATACACTGTCTTCAAATAAAGTATTTATCACATTCAGTCCATAACAATTATGTTACGTTCGCGGACATTTGGAGGAATTTCTGGATCCATTGGGAACATCATATTTGAAGTTTCGCCAATGATGCAGTTATACTTGTAGGATTTTTTTTTGGTGATTCCTGGACTCATCACTTTTGAAAGTGGTGAGTCCCAAACACTTTTCACGAGTCCCACACATCACAGATGAGCCCAGCTAAGTGCTTGCATACAACCGTTTTCTTTGATGACTGACCCATTAAATGTCTTTTTATAAAAAGATATAATATGGCTTGCAGAATGTTTATCCCATGCTATTTTACATTAGTAGTAGCATGAGTTTGGAAGTCTTTTGGAGTATGATTGAACTGCACTCATTACTTAAAGCATGCTGGTGTTTGCCCATTAAAGAGAGACTTTTGTCTTACCTTGGATTGCTTCCAAACACAGAGCTGCCAACCCTTACTATTTTAGCGTAAGGCTTCCGATTTTCACTTACAAAATACGCCTTACGAATTTAGAAGAAAAACCTACGATTTTCCGTTTTGTGCGGTAAACAAATAAAATTCCGGATTTTTTCATAGTCGTGACCGTCATTGGTTGGAATATTAGAAAAATCTAATCATAATCATTGTATTGTTTGAATAAAAGGTAAATAGTATTGAATGTGAACCACGTGGTTATCGATCGCGATCGTTTTGACGCTTTATTAAGGAGCCAATATGTCAGAAAAACGATCCATTCACAAAAAATCTCAAGCGGATGGGGCCCTACAGCCCCAGACCCCATGCCTTACTATTTTTCATCTTATTGGGTTGGCAGCTCTGCAAACAACTTATTACCCAGCCACCCCCCTTTTTTCAGATTCTGGTCTATAACAGATTATCTTATTGATATATACAAAAATTAAAAGTTTATGAGATAACTAATTAATGTTTATCTTGAAGATATCTTTGTACCTGTCAAGAATTCTTACTTTTAAAAAAATCATAAGGAGTGCAGCTGGAAGTGCAAGGTTCTGACCGTGTATAAAAATTTGAAATGACGGTATTATTAATGAACTTATGTCCATCAGAAATGCCAGTGTACTACAATTGGTGTCCATCATTGACTCACTGACTTGGCATAATCCATTTGGCTGCAGTGTATATACTGATAATCATAACATATTAAACTTAAATACCAACAACCATATACAATACTGTAAATTATATTACACAAATATGACAGGTTTATTGAAGGCTTCAATATATAGCATGTATTTAACACCACTTCTATGTACACCGGTCACCCTCTTTTCTTTCAGACCACAAACCTGTGGAATTTGTCAACAGTTGCCGTATGCAGCATAAAGATTTTGAAGTTGTTAAAGTTATAGGTAGAGGAGCTTTCGGAGAAGTTCAATTAGTAAGTAAATAAAACTTTTGTAAGAGTTACATGCATCTTTATCAATGGCAGTCAGGCAGGGCTCACGCTGGGTCAAAATTATAGGGAGAAGTCACTTCTCTTTTGGGTGGTTGACAGGGAGAAGTGAGGATAGAACAGGGAGAAGTGGGAGGACAACAGGGAGAAGTTGCATTATATGTCGCGAAAGCGTCCTGTTTTCTTTGTTTTTTTAAATAAGTGTTGGCATTTGCACTCTTATTGTTATATTTTAGCAGTTTAATTTATTAAGGGATAAAGTATATCAGATTTGATTAACTATTTCAGTATACTTATTTCACACATTTCCATAAATACATGTATTAAACATAACAATAAAAAAAGAATAAACTGTCACAAAACTGTTCATTAAAATAAATGTTTGTCATTGGTACACAAATTGAATGAATTATAATGAAGTACTATAAGAACTAGAAGTAGAAAATTACATCATTATGACACATAATATATTATGTAAAATGGTAAACTTCACTATTTAAAGTATTTTACAATATTTCACTTAAATTTGTTTAAAGTAAATGACAAAATACTTTTTTACTACGTTTCTGTCATTGCAATACTTATTTCATACCTATCAGCGTATCATATTTGCAATCTCCGGTACCAAATTCATATCCGCTCCGGAAAATTTAATGTTTTTTGCACTGAACTGGTTTTCGGTCGTATTTTAAACCTACGCTTTATATACTTAATACAAATTAAATGGGTACCAGTTGACTTTGTGGCACGTAAACATAAACATGATGCGGTATCAAAAATACGACGATTCTTACCAAAATGGGAATAAAATTTTAAAGGCGACATTAGGCGATTCTACAAAATGATAGGGCGACTTAACTTCGCTTTGGAAGATGATCGAGGGCGAAGTGGGACCACGATAAAGCGACTTCTTCCACCGAGTCGCCCTCCAACGCGAGCCCTGAGTCAGGGTTTAGTATTGTGTTAAATAGCCATATATAGATTTCTGTTTATTAGCATTACAATAAGAAGCTACCCTTTCCCCAAATGCCATTTCATTGTTCACAATTCAAAATACATAACAGTTAGTAGTAAAATGCTGGTGTCAGATTCATGTTAAAAGGCATGTATGAATTGGTAAATAGACAGATAGCTTGATTTTAATTTTTAATATCTTTTTTTTTATGTGAATTTTTTCTTTGTAGGTTCGTCATAAGTCAACTAGAAAAGTATATGCATTAAAATTACTTAGCAAATATGAAATGGTATGTATTATTACTTAAAATTTACCCCATTACCATGTAAAATTATGAAAAAGGACAATTTATAGGTAACTGATGGCAGAGAAGTCAACATGTTTGATTGATAAATAATAACTAACCAGTCTGCCTTATGTTATTATTACACTAATGTAAAACATGGACCAACTGGTCAGGGAATCAATTGAAATAAAAATTGAAGTAACTTTTATCTGTAAAATTTGTATAGTAGAAAGTTTTCTTATTCTCATTGAAAAATGCAACAGAAAAAGATTTTAGCACAAAAAAGTCTACATTATAACCATGATAACCATACACATGCTGTTTATTGTTTAAAACATTTTTTGAATATACAGTTTATATAAACCCTTTGTATTTACAAATACTTGAAAAATATATCTTTTGTGTGTAAATTACTATTGACCAATTACAGATAAAGAGATCTGATTCTGCCTTTTTCTGGGAAGAAAGGGAAATCATGGCAAATGCTAACAGTAAATGGATAGTTCAGGTAAGTAAAGATTTGTTTTAATGGACATTGACTGTATGACCAATCGGTACAGTCAGTTTTGTTATTTTTATACTTATGACCTGTAAGGGCTGTTCCTTTTAAACGTACATGTAGGCCTTTTCTTTAGGGGATATTTCATTGTTCACCTATATTTTTTTTTAAATATTCAGCAATAGAAGTGATTTAAAATTGTTTTCTCTTTCTATTAAATATAAATAAGTAGTTTAGGTTCACTTAAAAAATATATTATGCAAGTATTGGTTCATTCTGAAGTTAAAAATCCTCTAAAGTGAAGTTAATCTAAGAGAAAGACTCAACTCAAGTATACAGAGTAGGCCTCAACAATAACTTTTTTTAACTTTTACTGTTGTAGAAGTAACTATCAAAATTGACTTGCCCAAAAGTTTGTTTGTTTCGTTGTCAAATCAGTATTTTATAACTATTATCTACAAGCTATGTTTATCCAAGTGTTTTATTTAGTCATGTATAAGATTTGTATTGGTAGGGGCATCACTAACAAAGTGCATTGGAGAATTGTCCATTTCTACTTGTTCTACAAAATGGATAAGTGTTATTGTCGAGGCCTGCATAGTGAAATTGTTTACAAAAATTTATAGAGTGAAATACAGTGCAATGCAGTTCAATTTATGAAAAAAAGTAATATTGTTTTCTTTGTTTTAGCTACATTATGCCTTTCAAGATTCCAAGTATTTATACATGGTGATGGACTACATGCCTGGAGGTGATCTGGTCAACCTTATGAGTAATTATGATGTTCCTGAAAAATGGGCCAAATTTTACTGTGCTGAAGTAGTATTAGCACTCGATGCTATTCATTCCATGGGATTTGTGCACAGGTTATAAACATTTAATTTTTGTGAACCATAAAAAAAATCTGTCAAATTCAAAAATGGCCTGATTTCGTTAAACAGGAAGTAGGTGAGCGACAGACCTGAAATTCAATCCCACGGTATGGGACCCCATGCTGATGCTACATACCAAATATCAAGAGGCGGTGATTAATAATTGCTGAGAAAAAAATTTTCCCCGACAGCACGCCCGCCGCTTGACACATTCACCATTTTATAACAGCCAAAAAACTTATTAAAATGGTTCTGATACAGAAAATTATTATTATGATATAGAAAGTAACTAAGGTTTTATACCAAAGGTTTTCACAGTGACCTAAAACCAGTATAACAAACGATCCTTTTTGGCAGTTATCTGGGTTATAGTATTGTGAATGTCGGGCGAGCAGGTGGGGAAAAATTTTTGTAACAGTTTTCTCAGCAACTAATGATCACATTCTCTTGAAATTTGGTATGTGCCTCAGCCTGACGTGGGATTTGATTTCAGGTCTGTCGCTCACCTACTTCCTGTTAATCAACTTAGTTAATTTTAAACGAAATCCGCCATTTCTGTCTTTGATCGATTTTTTGGATATACCTTGGTTTGTTGTTTTTTAATTGGTTTACATTTATAGTTTTTTCTGACCATTGATTTGTACAGAAAATGAAATATAAAGTAATTTAGTACAGAATGTCATACTTAAGTTGATTATATTTTGTAGGGATGTTAAGCCAGACAACATGTTGATAGACCAGATGGGACATTTAAAATTAGCTGACTTTGGTACTTGTATGAGAATGGATAAGGTATTGTGTTGTAGACAATGAGCAGTTAAAGATTTTAATACAATTGATTATTCTATTTGTTTTAGTTAAAGAGAAAATGCACATGTATGATTTACTGGCCAACATTACATGATACTCTATTCTGGAACCTGCTTTTCTAGGAATAAAGTTGTGACAAAAAACCTTATAAGGCCAAAAAAAAAAATATGTGTGTTTCCGGTTACCCGACCCTACCTATTTTTTTGAAGCCGACCCTAAAGGTTTTTTTTTTTGCGTTTTTATCGGAGGTTACTGCGAACCGGAAAACTCCCGGTATTGTTCCTGGTTTTAGTTCTATTTTCATACTTCCGCCCCAACATGGCGGCGAAATGGAAACATATGAACGCTTGTAACGAAATTGATAGCTCATTCAATGACTGTATTAGTGTATACTTTTAAAGCCTTTATAGTAAATTCTTGAAACTTACAAGCTTTACACAGTTATAATAGATAAAGGTAAAAATTAAATTACTAATTTAACAAACACGATTCCCAAAAAAAAAAAAAAAAAAAAAAAAAAAAAAAAAAAAACCGACCCTACCTACCTATTTTATAATCTATGTAACCGGAAACACACATATTTTTTTGTTTGGCCTAACAGTAGTTTAAATGTGTTTAAAGAAAAATGAAATAGAGAAAATTAAAAATTAATATTAGTGATTTAACAACACAAAATACATGGGTCTTACAAACACATCAACAGTTATTACTGTTGCATACAATACAGTATTAAAATCAGTACTTTTCCTTTAATTTTCCTTTTCAAAGACCTTTTCCATATTCTATTGAAATTTTAACTAGAACACATAATTTGGTCCTTCATAACTTTTATAATTAAATTAAACAGTATATTTTCTTACACCAGTCATGTCAGACTAGCAACTCTAAATTTAAATTTCCATGTGTTAGTGTTCAGGTATTATTGAGTTGATTGCATTTGGTAACTGTGAGTGTGGTAATGTTGTCTATTATTTGATAATAAAGGATGCTATGGTTAGAGCTGACACAGCAGTAGGTACCCCAGACTACATATCCCCAGAAGTCTTACAATCCCAAGGTCGACCAGGGTATTATGGAAGAGAATGTGATTGGTGGTCTGTTGGTGTCTTCTTGTATGAAATGTTGGTTGGTAAGTACTGCATACTAAAGTTAGCTATTTATTAGAAAATATGTTTGAGGGTATTTGTTAGCAGTCTTTTCTAGTGGGGTTGTAGGTTTTAGATAAATGTTTAAGAAGTTTATGATACATCATTCATTGCTGGTCATTCTCTATGAAAATACCCCTGTACTTTGTACTTTCAATACTTTGTACTCGGAAAAGATTGAAAACCCATTCAGTATGAAAGAGACTTTGAAAATTTTTAGTCCTGACAGTAAACACTACACACAGATTCATTTTATACAAGCTTAGCTTGATAGTCCTAGTAGTTTATTCGACATAAAACTCCTAGATAAAATCCTTATCCAGAGTACAAACTTCGGGAAGACATTTGTTGTTGGTTTAAGAAGCATCATTTAAATTTTGTTGTAAAATGTAAAATAGGTCTTGAAAATAAATTACCAGTTTTAGCCTAGTATTGTCTGCGGTCTTTTTCTGTGTTTTTTTTATGAGAAAGGGTGCGTTTTATACATAAATACAGCTTAAGAAGGTTTTTTTTCAACCAGTTGCGTGTTGTCAATCGCTGTGGCCATTTTGTCATGTTTCCATATTTCCACATTATTTTTGCATTCATTATTTTGGCACAACAGCTTTATATACTGGTTATTATAAGGTGTATGGATATTATTGTCATTTTTATTGTGTATGATTTATATTTGATTATAAATGATTAAAAGAAGTACGAAGACAATCTGTTTGCGTAAAATGCAAATGGTGGCATTACTGGTCAGTGCTAGAAACCTTTAGTTATTGAAGATTTGTGTTTTTTACTGCAGTCCTTGTGTGATTCCATTTTTTTCTTTGCTTTTGTTGATAAATGAAAGATGACTAGTAGGTTTGGTTTCAGAATATGATTACTGCTCAATTGAGTTTTTGTTTTCACAGTGATCATACAAAACAATATGACATTGTACTGTTTATCATTTTATTTGTTACCAGCATTAGTTATAAATAAAACTATAAACATAATTGGCTTTTTAAAATAGCATAAATTAAATAAGCACTGCAAAGTTGGACTTGCATGTCTTTGTCTCAGGGCTTTTGATGAAAACTTGTACATGCATATAAGCAGTCTTCGACAATTGTCGAATGTGGCAAGAGATTTATATCGGAATCCGGCACCTGCAGAGTTTTTGGATAAGATCAGTTCCTCTGTAACCATTCATCGTATATTTTAAATGATGAAAATTTAATGCTATTTACATGTTGCTTATGAAGTAATTTTTTCGTTAGTGATGTGGAATATAGGCGAGGCATTTTTCTGTGTCCACACTTTTCTGGCCCAAGAAAGGGGTGTGAACAATACACTGCTAAATGCAGTAAAAATAATGTGCGTCTTTACTACCATAGCACACCACTTTTTTTTATATTTTAGGTGATACTCCATTTTATGCAGAATCTTTGGTTGGAACTTACAGTAAAATTATGGACCATAAAAATTCTCTCAGTTTTCCTCCTGAGATAGAGATGAGCAATGATGCTAAAGATTTGATTTGTGCATTCTTAACTGACAGGTAAACAGAGTTATTGTTAGTATGATAATTATATAGAACTATTTTTGCAACAAGAAAGCTGACTTATGTAACAGTTCATGAACTTCATGTTAGATGTGACAAATCAAGACATAAAAATTACTATTGATTGAGAATGAATAAGTAGGTTTGGAAATGAAATTTGTCCTTTTTCTAACTGAAGACAGTAACTACAAAGTCATGTTGGTATAAACATCCAACCCTTCATATTGGTCTAGTGTAGAGCAGATACAGCAAATACAAAATTTGCTTCAACTTTCAATTACTTTATAATGAATGCAAAAGTATGTTTTAAGCAAGAGGAACATGCATATTTAAACTTAAAATGAAAGTATTTTACAAACAAATAATTCTGCAAATGGCAAATGATGTTCATTCAGTGTTTCTTTCAAATATACTGTTACAATTCATGTATCAAATTTAAAAAAATGGAAAGAATTGTTATGTATTTAATGTTTTAGCTGAAAATGTTGTTATATTTTCACAGAACTGAAAGATTAGGAAGGAATGGTGTAGAAGAAATAAAATCTCATAGGTTTTTTAAGAATGATCAGTGGAATTGGCAGAGTATACGAGAAGGTACAAATAGTGCAGTGAATTAGATTATATAGCACCCTGTGTTGCATTTCTTATTGTTGCACTATCTGCCCAATCTAGAATGCTTTTTTATTAAAACAAGCTCAAATTTGTGAACTTACAAATATAATATATATTTGGTATTTTTCTATAGATTTTATATCTCTAATACCTTGAAACCAATTGACACCAAACTGTATGTGGTTGACAATTTAAAAGTTTTTTTTAAAAATGTTATTCCAATCCAGATAGCTGCCATTAGGGCTTTTCCAGAAAAAAAGGTACAGGGGGGTCGGAACGCAGGTCATTTTTTTTTTCCTTGGTAGGGGGGGTTGAGGGTATTTCTATTTTGGTGGGTGTAGGTATGTTCTTATTAAAATAATCGCGGTTGTCGGTGTTTTTCTGTTTCTTCATCGCCAAACGCGGTGCTTTCGTCGACGTCCGTGCGATTTTTGACTGAGGATTTTGTCGGAATGAATGCAAGGGGAATAACCGATCATCATAAACTTTGAATGGTTTACGCCCGAAAGTTCCGAATGTGACTGGTTGCCGAGTTTCTCTAGATTGCGTTGCTGTCTCATTAACCAGATGTTGTAAAAGCCCGAGTATACCGAAAATGCAGCTAAAGGTCAACTCGTTATCGTACGTAGCACTGCCGTAACATACATCAATAAAATGAAATACAGCAAAGTCCTAAGACAATTACCTGTCATTTATAGAAATTTCTTACTGTATAGTTTTAATTTACCAGGTTAAAATGCCGTTTGAAGTAGCATGCTTTGATCTGAACTCGGCACTCGGCGGACAGAAAACTCTAAATTAAAAATATAAACAGGAATGGTGACTAATCGCGACCTATAAATTATTAAATCAATCATAATATTACGTCTTCGGTCCAATTTTCAGCTTTTAAAAGCACTGGGAACAAATTTGTGTCAGCTTTTTCGGTGACAAAATGCCGAAAAGTGGGGGGGGGGGGGTTGTTGGAAGCAACTCGACGTACGCTTTGAAAAATATTTAGCATCTGCCTGTCAAAGTAGAATAGATAACGCATCAGTACTTATTAAATATATAATATATAATAGTATTGCGTCTTTTGTATACTGTGTGGGTCTCAAAGCCGATTTGAACAAATTTGTGTCAGCTTTTTCTACAAAAAAAAGGGGGGGGGGAGGCTGAAATACATTTGCAATGTAATGGTAAATTTTTGGAGCTTTGTGTGCATTAGAGAAAAAAAGTGTGGTATAATCATAACAATCATAAAAATATATTATAGAAATCCCAAACCAACATAATTGTTCAATATATTTACATGTATATAATCAAGACCTGAACAAATTTTTAAACCTTCAATTCAGGAATATTAAACCATGTAGACAAATATTCTTGTCTACCATTGGAAAACAATGTAAAAGTTAAGGACAAAGAATTTTTGTTATTGTAGCATTAAAGACCCTATGCTTTTTTACACTGACAGCAGCTTGTAGGGTTTGTACAGACAAGGAAAGTTGCACTCCTTGTCCTAGCTAAACACATCAGTCGATATGCTACCCTTAAAATTCTCAATGTCGCAAATTTTCCTTGCAAGAGTTTCAAAGTCCACATAGTAGACACAATGCAAGATACAGTGACCATTAGTGACCCATCAGCAGAATGGAAACGGTGCTTCTTTTTTCTTTTTTTTTATTGATTGATTGACTCAATTACATGACACTTATTTCAGTCAGTATAAATAGTGAAGAAAACTTCATAAAACTATTACTATAAAAGATTCAACTTTTTATAGGCCAGCTGAAAAAAATCTTAATTCAACTAGAAGTTGTGGAGGCCACAGTATATGAAATGGTTGGTTATAGAATTATAGGCATCATTAAACTGTGATTGTTGGAATTCAATATGAACATTATGACAATATATGAATTCGTCATTCCTTATAGGTTCACCCTCTTAAACGTGTGTGTGTGGGGGGGGGGGGGGGGGGGGGTAAGGGGCTATGTCACTCTAGGTGTAATATGAGTTATTAAATGTCAAAAACATATATCAACATTAAATTATCAACAGACAGCACATTTGAAACTATTATATGTCTTACGTACGCTATGTGTACAAATTCACTACAAACACGAAGGCACATGGAGCTTTCCTCAACATTAAATTATCAACAGACAGCACATTTGAAACTATTATATGTCTTACGTACGCTATGTGTACAAATTCACTACAAACACGAAGGCACATGGAGCTTTCCTCAATTCCAGTCAAATTGCACCATGTCTTGGCACAAAATAATTCTTGGAAATTCGTTATATACTAGACTTTAAACCAGTCATGCTTAATGTCAAATTTAAACAAACATTTGTGCTTCAAAACGACAGTTTCATGGATTAAACATGATTTGTGTTCATCAACATTTGAAAACTCGCATGTTGGTAAACAACCTCGTGGCTTTTTACGATAAATGGAGAAACATTTCAACTGGTATAATGAGAAAAACTATTGATTAATTAAACAAATGGCCTGTGCCATGTTTACATAAAAAAATGATGATTTTCTATCATCGATCTTATGCAATCAGTTGATTATATCTGCGTCACGTACATACAGTCTTGCATCAAAATGTACCCTTGATCGATTCCTGTATTATGTATAAATTGTAACATTTAATTTAAGAAAAACTTAACCTCACCAGTTTCTCCTGAACTAAAATTTTTTCATAGATTGCGCTGTTAAGAAATTTTTGTTTTACATACAGGTAACTTTTACGGCGTTAAATTGACCTTTATCTGTCAAATCGGGGCCTTCGCTCTCCTACTGTTGAAGAATTGAGTGTTGACGTCGTTTTCCGTTGGTTAAATACCAACGGCCTATCACAATATTCAGATAAATTTAAGGGTAACTTTATTATTGTATATTTAATCCTATCTGTGGTTTTAAGATTCGAATATAATCAAATAATCATATTGATATATCAATTTTATTTATAGGTGGGGGGTACTTTCCATAAAAACATTTTCTAGGTTGTGCCTCTAAAAAAATTAAAATTTTAGTGGTGGTACCCCATTTTTTGAGCTGCGTTCCGACCCCCCTGTACCTTTTTTTCTGGAAAAGCCCTTACTAAAATAAGAGGAACCTGTAGTTATTTTACATTAAGGTATCCGACCCATAATTGAAGTCACTGTTTAATTTTATTTTTAGACCAAGGAATGCAGCTTTATTTAATCAATATATTACTAATTAATGATACAAATTAAATATATTGTTTTACTTTGAGTCAAAGTTAACAGTTTTGAGGACAAAAAGTTAGTTGCTCAAATAGTAGTTCCGATGTTTGCCGAACATACCGAGGTCTGCTCCATTGACAAACATTTGACATCCGGGACACCAAATAAGGTCACATGGTCCATTATGGGTCGGATACCTTAAGTATGTATTTAATAAAAATACCAGTCACTTGCTGTTTTTTTATACAAGATGGAATTTTAATTGGTAACAGAATGTAATCATGAAAGACCCAAGACATCATTTTCAATTTTTGTCTAGTGGTAATAATCTGTTCAAGCCTGACTTGTCATGATACATTATTTGTACCATTACAGTTAATATTGATAGATTAATATATGGGCTAATCTATATCGGGTTGGGTATCATCCTGAGACCCTATGTCACCCATAGACTGGAGGGATGATACCAAGGCTGATATGGATTAGCCCATATATTAATCTTATAATATGCTTCGCACAATAAGGATAGTAACTAAAATGAGTAAAAATAAATATTTTAGAATTTTGCAACAAATAATGAATTTAGATTTTCAACGAATTTATCTGTGCCTCCAATGTCTAAAAACATATCAGGTTCAGCCATGGTTGATATTGATGCAGACGTAGGAGAAGTTAAGTGCAGGAGATCCTCCTAATACGCTAATATGAGACCAGGGTTTTCAAATACGGGTATGTCAATTCCAGTCGTATACAATATGCAAAATTCGTATTATTTAGCCATAAGTATATGGTAAATTTAATATAATATATTGTCCATTTTAAGTCTTAAAATTATGTTGTAGCTGTGCCTCCAGTGGTACCTGAGCTAAGTAGTGATGTAGATACCAGTAACTTTGAAGATATTGAGAAGGACGATGGTCCAGAGGGCTCGTTTGAAATACCTAAAGCTTTTGCTGGGAACCATCTTCCCTTTATAGGGTTTACTTACAATAGGGATTACCAGTAAGTTCTAATGAAAATAGTTAAATTTATATCTGATAGTTATCATGTATAGATGTGGTATTTACATTAATGGTGTAAATGTTAATGGCTGCTCCAATACATCATTCAAGTACTAAAATGGTGGGGGTGGGGGTAGCACTTAAAATACTTTGTCTTAGTAGCTGCACTTAAAAAAAATTATAACACGATTCTCTTATTTTATAAGTGAAATTCCATTTTACTGTATATATTGAATTTTGAATGATGGAAATAGATATTTAAATTTTAATTGCATTATAATTTCACCTTTAAATTATCCAGAGCACTTATTCATAAAGAGTAGCAGCTCAAACTATCATTGAGACTGTTTTTTGTTAATTTTGTTTTCTTTCCCTTTTTTTTAGATTTATATTGTCAAATTCTGGTGGAGGAACAGTAAGTATTAGTGTTGTTAAGGTTCTTAGTTATTTTGTTATGTCTTGTATTCACAGCACTTCATTTATTGGTTTTCAGTGAAGGATTTTCAATTTCAAATTCAAATTTATTTAAGTAGAAATAAATGATACGTTAATTCAACTTAAAACAGGTAAACATGTTCTAAGTTTTTTTTCTGTTTATTACAGATTTAAATACTTCTGAAGTGAAATTATTAGTAAGGCAAGAATTGATAAATGCTAGTTGTTAATTCATGTTGTTCAATAATACAAACATCTTCGAATTAATTTAATACATTTTTATGTCTTTTTCAGTCTACAATGGATGTAAGTAAATTAATTATTGACAGCAAATTTAACATTATCATTTAATATACACCCTTATTATGCAGTGAAATTGGATAAAGCATAAAAAGTGAATGTTGACATGCTGAAATGCCCTTGAAACTTTTGTTTCCTTAAAGGCATATTGTCTGCAGGATTAATACTCAACTTAATTATAAATACAATTTGATCATTAATCCTGATTACATATTCATTTTAAATAGTCATTAAGCTAAAAAAGAGATAAGAAACCAAATGAATTCCCTCCAAGACTTTATTATATGCACATATACAAGATCATGATTCCACATTTCCTATCTTTAAGCTTTCATTCTTCATTTATGATTTAAAATTTTCTTATTACCATGAAAATTGATGCCACATAAAAAAAAGATTTCACAGTATAAGGATCATTCCATATTCCAATAGATAAGATAAAAAAAACTTTGAAACTGTATATTCAGCCTTGAAACTATCTTGATGGTACATTTCTTTTTAATTTGTTAGCCATTATTGCTAACACTTTGTGTCTGTTGTCCTTTCTGTAAAATTAATCCCTTACTGACTGGATATTTTGTGAATATTCAGTTAATTTTTTTCCCTCCTAACCGTGGCAAAAAGTATACACTATTGTGTGGCTCACATCAGTCTATATATCATGAAATACACCAAAAATTAACAAGTTATATACATGAAAGTTATTTGTATACTTGTATTCATGTATTCTTTGTTAAGTTAAAAAAAAACCGACAATATGCCTTTAATCATTTGCCTAAGGTTTTAATGTTTCATTAGCAGTTGAATCTTGTTTCCTAATTTTCCCAGTTTTCATGCCCTATCTAGTTGGAGATGCGTAAACTTAAAAATAAAAAGTTAATGTGTAGACATTTGCTTTCACAAATGTCTTGTATTGTTTGAGCAAACAGAACAAGTTTTAACTTGTTAAAAAAAATCAAAGATTGCATGTGTACACTCCCCCAAAATTTACTTAAATACAGCATAATAGTAGAGTTTAAATGACATGGCTTAAATGCATTGTATTAATTATGTTGAAAGCATGGGTTTTATTTTGAAATGTGTGATAATTTCAGTCCATGTCTGTAGGGGTAAGTAATCCTAATAGACAAATGTGCATGCTTTACCCTTTGTGCTTACATGTTCTGAGTAGAATTTGTTGGCATGGTGAAGTGAATGTTATCTAATTAAGTTTTGCATAAGTTACCAATATGTACTGGTTCTGAATTTCATCCTGAAGATGTTTTTTTTTCCTTTTAAACTGAAATATTTTGTAGTGTCCAGACTACTTGTAATTCCTTGTCTAATGTTACAGGGCTCTTTTTAGAAAAAAATCAAATGTATTTTATTAGTGAATTCTGATGCACATTGTGATGATACCCTCTGAATTCTACACGTTATGCTGTGTCCACTGCTAGCATGCACACAATGAAGAATTGTTTCTTATTCACCTGTTTAGTAGATCTCAGTTGAAACAGTGTAGTTCTTTGGTTCTTGGAACTTTCAGTAACCTTAGTATCATTCTTGTAACATTATACAGAGTGAACAAATACATATCTAAAATATATCAATATTAAAATATCTACCATATTTATTTAAAGGACAGGCTTGAAATTTAGCATCTCTGTAATTTAATTTGAATTTTAATGCACAGTTTATCCTTAACTAAATTAACCTTCTAATATTTTCTTTGTTCATTTGATAATGTTCTACATTTATATGGTTAGTAATTATAACACTGCTACTTTGATTACAGTGTAATCCTCAGATGTTTATGTGTTTATGCAGTCAACAATTTTTTTTTACTCCAATTTAAGTAATAATTTCATACATGCCAACCATCTTTGATGTAAAATTATAGTATTGTGCTCAGCAGGCTATTGGCTGTGTATTGATGATAATTTTCTGTTGGAGCACCATTCCTAGTTATGATTTATTTCAATTTAAGTCATTGGTTAGACATCGATCACTGCTAGTTTAGCTGTACAAAAATGGCTTAATTGATACTTCTGAAAAAGATTTCCGTACTTGAAAACCTTTTCTCAGCTACATGTACCACACTTGACAAGAAAATATAATTATAACATAAATGAGCCTAAATATTGATGAAACTTTGCAACAAAAAACATCACTAATGGCAGATCTTAAATAATTACAAATTGTTATGAAATGGTATCTATCTAACTTTTATTTGTATATACATAATAGGATTTAGGATCATTCAGTACAAACTTTTTACAAAGAGGATAATGCAATTCTGAAATGTTATACAAAATATAAAAGCGAATAAATTGGAATAGAATTTTCTTTGTCGAATTTTACAGGAATATAAAATAAATAAACAATTTTATAAATATTAAACATTTCTCACTATCCAATCTTTCTGAATTTACTATTTTAATAATTGCTGTTGACAATACCATAGATATTTGCATTTTATATACATTATTATACAGCTTGCTAAAATTTATTATGTGTTTACTTTTTTGTATTTATTATCTTTTTTTTATCTTTACCATAAAAGCATTTTGTATGAAATCACTAGTTTAATAATAAAAATAGTACAGAGCTACAATAACCTGAGTAAATTTTCTTCAGAATGATGAAGACAAAAGAAGACTAGAAGAGCAATTAAGAGCTTTAAAATCTGGAAAAGAAGATGTTGAAAGAAAATACATGTATGATGTCATTAAGTTTTTTTTCAAGCATTCTTCATAAAATAGCATATAAAAATGGTATAATTGAGCAAAAAATAGTGTCTTCATTGTTTTGTTTCATTACACATATGCTATAATGGTACATGTATTATGGTGAGACTAGCTGCCTCAAGAAAGTTAGATCGTGGTTTCATTTCTAAAGTGATAAAACTGTGGACTTAAAAAATCTTACTTTCTTAGTTTAAATTCAGCTTGAATAATTAATGAGATGAAGCATGGATTTTGATCAGTGGTAAAAATGTGTCTAAAAAGACGGAGAAACTTTCTTGTGCTCGGATTATTAGTTTGGTTAATTCTATAAAAGGTTGATTTCTGGAACAGATGAGCTCACATGCATTCATTTTACTTATTATATCATCCAATCAACATGCCTAAAACATGAACTTTGTTATTGTTGCATAAAAACCTTCTTGTTTAACATATTTGTTTTGGGCATTTTGATTGGATGTTCAATATTAAACAATGGAGAATCCATATAATATCGTGAACTCTGTGCAATCCTGCTTGTTCCACTGCACTCCACTGGTGAACAGAAATAAAATTGCTATCACTCATGGCAGATCACTCTGTCTTTTCCAAAAAACATATGTAGAAACCTGTTATATTATTCTCCTACAAAGCTAATATACATTCACTCATTTCAAACTTCATACATAATTGTTGTTGCATCTGAAACTTTGATTATATTGGTTAAAAATTGGAAGTAGAAACTGAAAATATATATAAACAGATTATCCTAGTAAAGAAGGGAGTATATATATACAAAGTATTCCAGTTTAAAGTGGAATAGCTCTAAGATTTGTGCCCTGTTTGATTTTGACAGGCAAGCTGTACAAGATTTAGACAGACTTAACTCTGAAGAAGGCAAAATTAGAAGAGAAAGAAGTGAATTAGAAAGAAATGTAGCACTGATACAGCATGACCTCAAAGAGGTATAAATTAGTTTGATTATCATTATACCACATTTTTAAACTAAAAGATATACATTTTTAATAAATGATCTTCTTTTATTGACCTTTAGTTTAAAAGTGTCTGACAATTCTTATCAAGGCCCCATTACTAAGTGGCAGACATCCATATACTAATCAGTTCGTCCGTCAGAAACTAATAATGTCCAAGCTATAACTTTTTATTTTTAGAGGTAGGCTTTTGATATTTTACATTTGGGTAGATAATTGCAATTTGATGTCACATACCATGGTTGATGACCATTGACATCGAGGTTAGTTTAGCCCACATAGATGGATACCATTTCATTGATATTAGTTAAGACACCTTTATCTTGTTACTATATATAGCATAAGGTTGTTTTGATTTTACTTAACCATTGATTTTTTATTTACCATTTATTTATAAGGAATTGCTTAATTTATTTTTATTGATTCATAAAATTAATTTTTGATTTTTTAAATTTTACTTAAAGTGAAAAGTGAAAAATGTTGTTTGTATACCTATTTTAATTATATCCAATTGTTGTATCATTGCTTGTCATGTATGTTTACAGACTCAAAGGAAGTTGGATAATGAATTTGAAAACAAGCGGAAATTGGAGATGATGTTAAGAGAGAAGGAAAAAATGCTAGAATCTGAGATAAATGCCAGGAAAGAATTGTCCAGTAATAAAATACATACACATGAAAAAGTAGCAACATTAGAAAAGTCTGTAAGTTTATAAAGTATAAAGTATTTTATTTAACCAATCATCGGCCCGTCAGTGCATATATAATCATATAATATATAATCATATTTGATACATACAATGTATAATATCAGGTAGCTTTCACACACTTTCTCTCTTTCACTTTCCTACCTTTCATACTGATTGAAAGGATTTCTTTTTTACATACAATAAAATAAAATAAAAGACAATATTAAGTGCTTGGTTGATGTGACGGTATGAAGACGAGAGTCAAATCAGAGCAATTATATTACACAGATATATGTGTTAAAATTCAATATTTAGGACATGTATTAAAAATATCTTTAAAAAAAGTAAATATGCAAGTATGTATATTATATGTAAGTATGTCAGTTAAGTTTATATAACAGAACTAGAATATGATTACATAGACATATTATATTACATAAACTGAGCATTTAAATGGAAGCAATTGCAATATTTTGACATCTGGACAGCATTATCGGGAGCAAATTAAATATGATTTGTGTTATTTTAAAGGTTAATTATTTTTCTGAAGTTATTCGTTATTTTTATTTCTAATTTTCTTTATTAGTGGATATTTTGGGCAAAAAATCTATTTTAAACTTAATTCAACTAAATTGTGCACCAATTGTTCAATGATGGACAATTTTGTAAAGTATATGAAGTAGCCCAGTCATCCATCCAGAATTATTGTCACTTATAAGATTAACATGTGAATTACAAAAGCATTTTATTCATACAAAGTCTCTACAGAATTGTAATCATTTAAGAATATTGATTTTAAAAGGCAAATCTGATTTAATTTATAGATTGCTGAATTGAATGAGAAGTTGCAGATTGAATCAGAAATGGCTGCCAGATTCAAAAAGTCTTATTCTGACTTGCAGCAGGTTTGTTTTATAACAGAACACATCATCTGGAATAGTTTTTTTTTTAAGTAGCTTCTGAAGTATTCATATCATTTCACCAAATCATTCTAATATGACCGAGGTCATGAGTGTAATTAACCGAGTCATTATACCAGGTATTAATGTACACAGTATTTTGGGGGGTTTTGTGCATGATGAAATGAACTGTTAAGCAACTCATACAATTATATAGATAGTTAAGTGTAAAGAGGAATCTGCCTATTTCACAGATAATTAAATATTAATGGATATGTAACTTTTACAGATATAAATTCAAATTGTGTGTACATTCAGTAGTAGTAATATGAACTGGTATTGTTGACATGATTTGATGTCCAGAATGTAGGTCATATTTCTACCTCAGACGGTATATAAACACCTCCAATAGGTTTTAATGTTTATTTAATAGACTTGTTACATATTGTTCACATATGCTGCAACATATTCTGAAAATTAGATAGTTTTTCTTTGTACTATTTGTCAGTTTAAAATGTACTGTTAATATGGTATCAGTTGGTATGGCTGTTCCAGAAATGACCAAATTGTATACACTTTAATGCCATATTATGGATGTGAGGTATATTTTTCATAATGGTTATAGAAAGGTTATTATATGGGTATGCATATGTCAGTCAGTGTGGCATCTCCCCGTACATTATTTACTGTTATTGACATCTCATTTCAGAGGTATACCATATCAGAGAAAAATTATAACGACTTAAATTACAAGTTCACAGAAATACAAAACATGAAGCAATCATTAGAGAAGGAAGTTATGAATTTACAAGCCAGTTTGGACCATGAAAGAAGCAGCAGGACTCATGCATCAGAGGAAACTATGGAACTTCAAAGTCAGTTAAAAGTTTGATCTGAATCATGTTATTTTCAATTTGCATACACTTAACAATGTAACAAAAAAATAATTGTAAGCAACATTTTTGCAATGTGGAAATGGAAATTTGTCTGTTTTGCAAATCACTATGAATAAATCTTGTGTTTATTTATAAGTGTAAAATAAAAATGTTTGATTATCAAAAGTTGTAAAGAAAGAGCAATTTATGAAAAGAATTTGCCTTAATTTGTAAATTTCAAGCCATACACATATTTTATTTTAGATAAAATAAGGGCATTACAAGTTGAAAAAGAGGCTCTGGAAGAAAAGGAGAGAATTACAAATAAAGAAATACAGAGACTACAGGATAGTATAGTTAAATTGGAGAAGGTCAGTTTCTTATTTATACCTTAGTAATAAAGTTATTCTGGGACTTACATATATTAATTGTAGTACCAAAACTTTTATGAACTAGTTGTTAAAACTATTTTGTATACTTTTACAAGATAATGTATAGATAGATTTACAACAATTGTATGCTTTATTTATTATTAATTTTCAATATGCTCATTTTCACAGGTATGTTTAGTTTTGAGAATAACAGTACCAACTTTTGACAGTTATAATCTGACTTTGAAACTTTTTTTTATACAGAGTAAAAATAACATGGAACTCGAGTTGGACACATTTAAGAAGAAGTTATCAGATGAGAAGAATGCTCACCAAGCTACTGTGGCCAGATTTAATGTAGATAAGAAGGTGATCAAGGCCACAACAGAAGAAACAACATTAAGTGCAATTAAAGGTAACAAAAAGTAGTTTGGAATTGCAGTACATTGAATTGGAGACAAAGCAAAATATTGAAAACTACATCTGACATTTGTAATAGAAACAATTTAAATTCAAAAAAATAAGATTAATGAATGGGACATTTCCAAATTTACCTTGAAGTCATCAATGTTAATTATTTTTTTAAATTGTAGTTGAAACTTTTGGTCAAGGCTTTATATTAATTGTGTTTGTAAAAAAACAAGTAGAATTGAGGATATGGCAGAATTCTATTTAGTTCATACTTTGGGATTGTACAGAGATGTGAAACCCAATTGACCAGTGTCAATAAAATAACTTCTTTTTCCCATAATTTGAGATTTTTGTAGTAATATAGTTGTCACAGTGCAAGGCTTGTTTTTTTCATGCACTTGTCTAATGAATATTTATGTCATGAATTTAAGTTTATAATGACTTCTAAATTAAAAAGCTGCAAGGACAATCAATTTAATCCAATTGACACGACAGATGAACCGTCACAATAAATTGAGAACTGGATACAAATATTATTTGTACAGAAATGATAAAATTTTTAAAAATCGAAAACCAGCCTTAACAGTGTAATTTCATTGGAAAATAGTAAAAATTAAAAAAAAAATTGAATGCTTGGCATATATGGATTATACAGATGTGCTTTTTGACCCATTTCAATTGGATGTGTCTTCTCCAAATGCACACTCATTTTTAATTGTCTCATTGGTACAAATTTTGTTGCTGTAGACATACAGTTGAAGCTTGACCAGGAGAAAGCAGCTCGTCAAGCAGCAGAGAATCGGTTGTTGGAAGTAGAAAAATTCAAATCCGAGTTGTCTGTCGATATAAAACAATATGAACAACAAATATCTACTTTACAGAATGAACTAAGAAGTGAGAAAGAAAAGGTAATCTTCTTGTTAACAATAACAGACTTGATTATTACGTTAAAATATTTAAAGTATTCAAAATTTTAACATTTCTACATTTTAAAATGTCTACATGACTGCATAATTTGGCAATGAGTTTATAACTAAATTATATTCATTATAAGGCTGATGCATTAAGGAACATTTTAAATTTGTAGTGTTGATAGCAATATTTAGTGTAATAATGTAAAGTATTTGTTTGTTCTGCTGATGTGGGGGGGGGGGGGGGAATTATTATTATTAGCATTATAATCAGGGGCTGCTCTGGCTTCTAAAAAGCTGGCGCCAAAAAAATCGCCAACTGCAATTTTCCGTCGCCAGTTTTGTAAAAGTGTCGCCATATTAGAAATCGCTAGATGTAGTATGTGCGACATATTCTGTAACGTCGGACGAAATCCAAGTTTGCCGGACTCTTAATTCAATTTTTCAAAAGTTGGGTCTCAAGCAGCCCGTACACTAATTGTATTTTAATCATGAAAAGATGTGTGAGTGATTTCTTGTTGGCAGAAAACCAAAATTTTACAGTAATTTATTAGAAACATATATTCCTGTGAATGAACTTAAAACCGGAAATACTGAAAATAAAACTACGCATGTGTAAGAGTTTTCTAATTTCGAAATTAAGACGGACATCCGGTCCGGAAATCACTCGACAACGACGTCATTTTTCATACCTGTATTTTATTAATTACATTATAAAAAAATAATATTACTACAAAAATATGTTTGTTTTGTTATTTTTATAAATTAATTAACAGCATCAATTGTTCTATTACACGTCTACTCGTTTTTTGTGATGCAGGTAAAGCTGCTTTTCATCAGACAACTTTGTTGATTCATTTATTGCCGATTTCCGTTTAATAACTCCAAATAACACACATGTCACTGGATACTACACAATACACGTGTATTTACGACCATAGAAGCCGACAAAGGGTCTTTAATGATGCAATCGCCGATATTACAGATAAATTTAAAACGTGCATGCATCGTTTATAGTATAAAACCTTGGCGCCAAAAAAATCGCCAGACGCAATATTTTGTCGCCAAACGAAAAAAAAAATCGCAATTGGCGACATTGGCGAAGCCCAGCGCGACCCCTGTTATAATTAGTGCTTTATGTCTCAGAGATACATTTGCAGCTTTAGGAGGTACAGCAGAATTATTTCTGATTGAGAAGACCAATCTCAATGATTGCAGTATAAATATGTCAACCTGTATATTTGTCTGGTATGAAGCAGACATCAGATAACATGTACACAACTGTTGGTTTTTTACCATAATGTACATTGTACATAGCTGGTATGGCATTAAACTAAGATCAGAGTCACACTTAGTAATGGAATTATTCTAAGTATTGTGAGTTTTAATGTTAAATAAAGATGGAAGCTAGTTAAGATTTGGATATTCTGAATATAAATGAATTGTATTTAACATTATTTAAATCAAGCCTTTGTAAACTGAAATAAAAAGTCTAGAAAATTATAATTATTTATTTCTTATATTTAAATATACTTTTTTTTACCAGGCAAGGAACTTATCCCTACAAGTTGAACAAGAAATTCAGAGAAGAAATTTAATGCAGAGTGATTTTAAAGTACAGACCAATGAACTGACTAGATGCAAGACTTTAGAAAAACAATTAAATAAGGTACTATTATAATGCAATTATACTTATGTATGTGTTAGATATAGTTTTGGGCAGTATTATCATTTTAGGGGTGTGTTGTGATTCGGGTAATTGACGATACGGTCTCTGAATACTGGTATGTTAGGGAAATTCGTAAGTTTCAGTTATTTGTACCCAAATTCTAAAAAAACATTTAACGTTACTTTATTTACATTTATTTGATTTGTTGAATCGTAATATGTCTAAATGTTAATTATTGTAACTTAAATGCATGGACAAGTTCACAGCGAATGTACTTAATCCTGGAATATTATGTTATATGTAAACCGGTTATATCACTCTTCCAAAAGTACCATAGCAACACAAAATGGAGGACACCGTAGAAGAAATTCCAAAAATTTACCTGGATGCATGTGTAAGATCCTTACAATATATTGCAATACTTATAGAGATACGACAGGCTCATATTGCAATATATTGTGATAAGCTTTGCTCATAGTGAGCTACATGGTCATTGAATATAAAATTGAAGTCATCAGATATTACCCCTGTGGGATCATTACCTGGTCTTGTAGCCTTGCTTTATGCCATTTATATATAAAAGATCTGTAAATGGCAAATGTTATAACCTAACATTTTAACTTCAGGAGTGCTGCATTTGTGAGAATTAAATAATAACATTAGTTGCCTCCAATTTAAGCACATTATATCTTGACCTGGGGCCTCATTGGCTGAGTGGTAAAGGTAGTTCGTCCACTATTGATCGAGTGGTCTGTCAACACTGAGATTTCGGGTTGGAGTCTCTCTAGACTCCATTCTTCAATTGTCAAACATTGCCAGTTTTCATACTGAAGGTTTTCTACAGGTACTCTGGCTTTCTCCTTCAATAAAAACTGGATGCCATGATATAGCTGAAAAATCGCTGAAAGTGGTGTTAAAACAACATTAAAGCAAACAAATATATATTTACCCTCAGCAACAAAAGATTTAGGAACAGTAAACATCTGTGTAAACAAAATGTATTGAATTAGCATAAATTCACATTATGCATGATTTTTTTTAGGAAATTTTCGATATTAAAGAAGCATCCAGAAATTCTGAAGAGGAGATAAGAAAATTAAGAGAGTAAGTTTTTTTAATGAAAATTGAGTAGAATTGGAGCCTTTCACAAGACCAACAGTTAAAAAACAATATTTAGAAATCATTAGTCTGTTGTTTGAATGCATATATTTAAAGCTTTAAATTTTTCATGAGCAAGCATATAAGACTATGCTCCATTATGAAAATAAGTGTGTAAACGAAATGAAAAGGAAGGTGTATTATTATACCCCCCGCTTGAAAAGCGGGGGGTATATAGTGTTCATGGTGTCCGTCCGTCCGTTACACTTTCTATTATTTGCAACTCCTCCTACACCACTGAAAGGAATTTGATGAAACTTACACAGAATCTTTGTCTCATAGTGCCATTGTGCAGGAGATATTTAACATTTTGATCGGAATGATATTTGGGGTTTCCCATAGAAAAACATGGACTTTTTTTTGTCATTGACCTAAGGGGGTCCCTATCTCTTATGTGCAACTCCTCCTACACCACTGAATGGAATTTAAAGAAACTTACACAGCATCCTTGTCACATAGTGCCATTGTGCAGGAGATATTAAACATTTTGATCGGATCGATATTTGGGGTTTCCCATAGAAAAACATGGACATTGTCATTGACCTAAAGGGGTCCTCATGTCTTATGTGCAACTCCTCCTACACCACTGAATGGAATTTGTTGAAACTTACACAGAATCCTTGTCACATAGTGCCATTGTGCAGGAGATATTTATTATTTTGATCGGAATGATATTTGGGGTTTCCCATAGAACAACATGGACTGTCATTGACAAAAGGGGATACCCATTTCTTATGTGCGACTCCTCCTACACGACTAAATGGAATTTGATGAAACTTACACAGAATGTTGTCACATATTGCCACTGTGCACTAGATCTATAACATTTCGATTGGAATGATATTTGGGGTTTCCCATAGAAAAACATGGACTTTGTCATGGACATAAGGGATACCCATCTCTTATGTGCAACTCATTCCTACACCACTGAATGGAATTTGTTGAAACTTACAAAGAATCCATGTCACATAGTGCCATTGTGCAGGAGATATTTAACATTTTGATCGGAATGATATTTGGGGTTTCCCATAGAAAACATGGAGTTTGTAATGGACATAATGGTATACCCATCTTTTATTTACAATTCCTCCTATACCACTGAATGGAATTTGTTGAAACTTATACAGAATCTTGGTCACATATTGCCATTGTGAATTGGATTTTAAACATTTTTATCAGAATATTATTGGAGGTTTGCCATAGAAAAACATGGACTTTGTCATTGACATAGGGGATGCCATTCTTTGGGGGATTGGGGAGGGTTACATGTATTATCTGCAATTTCGCCTTCACGTTTAACTAGATAAAGTTTCAATTTCATAATTAAGAACACCTGAATTTTCAAAGTAATTGTGAAGCGGGGGGTATCAATGGTGAGCATTGCTCACAGGTGTTTTTACTCTAGTTTCTGAAATGGATTGATCTCGTTCACTTAATTGGTTGCAATAAACTTGTTTTTGTTTTTCACGCCCTCATCATTATAACTGCTTACTGATTTTTAGATTATAATATGGAGTAAGGATTGCCAAAATGCGAGCACAGACAATTTAGTCCTTTATTATTTATACATGTATATAATGTGCATTTCATAATTGACGTTACTTCCGAACACCCTAAAAGTGCCTCTACATTCCAGTGGTCAGGTGACGTCTTTCTCTGTAATGGTGACGTCACATGAATTGTCTTATGATTGTCAGTTTTTAAAGATAGATTTGGAAATTGCAAAAAATAGTATAAAATTTTTGTTGATATTTTTAAATATAACATTTATTTTTTATGTCAATTTATTTTCAAGTCATTCTTTAAAATTTATTTTTAGTGCCCTTCTTCATTCGCTTTGTTACAGTTTTTTGACAATGTCCACTTCCAGACAAAAAAAATCAATATCAGCATTAAGAAGATTTTTATCACATGATTTCATTTTAATTACGTGACAAGTAATTTCCATAGAGCTCGCCGCTCTTTGCAGACAGCTTTAAACAAAAAATTAAAAATACAGCACAGAAATTGTATATGTTATTATGCATTTACTTTTCAGAGATCTTTCGGTTAATGAATTACAGATGAAAGAATTACAGGACCAATTAGAAGCTGAGCAGTATTTCTCTGTAAGTTATCCTAGCACTGTATGTATATATCAGAAAAACACAAACATCACAATTCAATTAATCACTGAAAGACGGAACAATAAACATACAAGGGAAGAACATACACAAGGGTTTAACCCCTCTCCTTCCTTTAATATGAAGAAATGAACTGCACAACACACAGAACCATTTAAAAGTTTTAGTCTATATACAAAGTAAACAGGCTACAAAGATAATACAGTCCAGTATTGCATTCATATCTTAATACAAGCTTGTAGAGACCCTATAAAATATCCGCAGTTAAACATGTTTGTATATTAAAAACTTAACTAAAAGTTTGAACCAATTTATGAAATTTTAGAAATTAATTTCTTTCACCAAAATCTGCAGGATTATTACAAATACTTGTACAAACACCATAATGGGAGGGGCAGGGAAAGTAGCCATAGGAAAAGGAAAATCATCCGCAGCTTCATCCACAAATATAAATAGGACTGAATGCATAAGATTGATCATCATATAGTCTAATTGTACATACTAGCTTAATATTAATGTCAACATTTTATGAAAATAATGCTTCAGAAATTTTACTATATATTAGAGAACCAGTTGAATTAAAATGTTCAAGTCTATTTTGGTTTAACTTATATTGAACAATTTTGTATTTCAGTCTCTGTACAGAACACAAGTTAAAGAATTAAAAGATGATGTGGAAGAGAAAAATAAATCTGCAGATGATTTAAAGGCCGATCTGATAGCATTGGAAGAAGAAAAGTATGTTATATTTATTTGTTAAGTACAAAAAGAGGTGCTTTAAATGCTACTGATTTTGGCGGATTATATTATATGTGCACAACGGAAATTTTGTTATCCCTCGATGGAGAAAATATTTTTTGTAGTTAATACTTATAAATAAATTCAAACAATAGAATAAACTCAACAATATTATTTTTGTAAATGGACATTTTCGAAAAAAAATATCAACACAAAAACTGTTAGTTTCCCGTGGAGTAATATATGACTTCAAACGGCGTGTGTCTCCATGACGATCAAATTTGTTTTCCATCCTCTGATAGAAAATATTTTCCAGCCAATCAAAAGTCAGTGTTCTCGCAAAATTTATTTATATTAAATTAAGTGTTAAAATTTTAACATTCTGACATGTTTCTATATTGAATTTAGTATTTTAGAGATTTAATATTCATAATATTCATTTCTTAGGATTTAAATAAACTGTTATTTATTAGTGTACAAGAAAGCCATTGTCACTTTACATGGGCTGGCTTTAGGTTTTTACTTGCACATACATATCTGTAGTACAGATGGGTGGTCAGTTCTACATATAAATGTTTACTTATTTACCTGTTTAGGTCATCATGTTATCACAGTTTCGATCTTAGTATCTAACTCAAACAAAAGAAGCATGCTCTGGACTCCCAGTTTGGTGTGTTATTGGTTATCCCTTTTTTTAATTGAGTTGGAGATTGAATCGAGATACTTTGCTTTATCTGTCAATCAAACTGGTCCTCTGGATATACCTTAAAATAAAGCCATTCATTTAAATCTCTATCGGTTAAACAGCATAAAAAATAGATTCTTGTGTTTGAAAGCTGTTCTGTCTTTTTTTCAGAGATTCTCTTGTCCAACAGTTACAATTAGCACTTGCTAAAGCCGAATCTGAACATATAGCTCTAAGTATAGCTGAGGAACAATTAGCTGATGTAGAGAAAGAAAAAACTGTTTTAAGATTAGAAATTAAAGAATTAGTATCACGACATAAAAATGAATTGATAAAGAAAGAAAGTATGCTTTCTTCTGTAAGTATTCTTCTGATGTAGGAATAAAATACATGTATATTTTATAAAATCTGCATTAATCAGTACTTAGAGTGACAATGTAATGCAGATTTTCCAATAGAAAAAATTACTCCACGATAACACCTCCATATTTTATACATTGCCTCTATTGTTTACATGTAACAAATCATCCTTGACTTTTGCGGCAGGAATTTTACATTGTTAGTTAACACTTTTTGAATCTTAAGGTGTTTACAAAAGGTTTTGTGTTTTATTAACATTCTATGGTATTCGGAGGCACCACAAGACTTTTCTGACCTAAACCACAAATGACATTGCCTGAAGAGTTTTTTTTTAGGATAATAATAGACTGCTCCTAGTTTACATGTCTGATTAAGTCAAGGTCAAGATTTACTCAGGGAAAATTATCTGATCAAAATGGAAAAACTGCCACATTTCAAAACGCTTATTAAACAATTGTTGATTTCAATTTGCAAATTTTTGGATATACAATTAAGCTTGACAAAATGCAGTAAGCAGCTTTCCTTTCTCATGCCAAAAAACATCAAGCAAAACAGGTTGACTTGTAGTATAAGCTTTGGAGTTTTCAGTTATGTTCTCTATTTCAAATACATTTTCCCCAAGTAAAGTCTTTATTATATTAATGGGCATAAAATTTAAAATTGTTTTTTTACGTACAATTAAAGAACATTTTCTGTTCTAGGCGGAAGAAAACAACAGAGAATATGCCAAGAAATTAGAACAATTACAAATGGACAAAGATGATATGGTCAATAGAATGAAAGATTTACAAGATGGTAAGGACTGTATTTATTGATATCCTTGAATTTTAAATTTTAACACATGTGAAACACATATGGCACAATTGTAGATTTCATTCTCTTTGAAATTAAAGTTGAAGAGAAGAATTTAATTGTTTTTGGTTGTTGTATAGAATTTATCTACAATAATTCAGCTTCTGCAAAACAATTTTTTTTATCTTGAATCTTCAAGGATGTCCCACTACTCATAATGGAGCAGCCAGGTGTGATTCACTCCCCTGTTTATACATATCTGCTATTGAACAGTTTTTTTGGGAAAAGAAAAAAAGTTTGCTATGTTCACATTTCTACAACATCAAATGAAATTGTTAACTAAAATGAAATGGTGGTTGTAGTGTGTAATTGTTCAATTCTGGTAACAAATGGTATTCCAGATTACTTAATAGATCTATTACATATGTCTAGAATTTCTAACCTTACCAGCATATAACCCACAAAATATTATTACACATTTGTTGTTGAAAACAATTGTATGGTCATTAATAAAGTGTTAAAGTTAATTAGGCATCATAAAAATATAAACTAAGCTGTGGAGAAAAGGTTAAGTGTTAATTAAAGCAAGGAGACAGTTTCATGGCAGATAATATTAATACAACCCCTGTATGTGTTGCGCATCTACAAGTATTGGAATCTCTTTGTTTCTCCACTAAAATTGGAGCAGAATTGTCATAGCTACAAGGAAATGTGTGAAATGTTTTCCATTTTTTTTAAATAATGTTTTCTATGGGTATTTATTTGTTCTTTGTTAAAAAAATTTATTCATTGTTGCAAATGTAACTTCTTCTTTTTTATTTAATCTTTTACATTGTTAAATGTTTTGTAAATTTATATTTTGGTAGTATTATCAAATGTATTCAAAACCTGTAAAATGAGTGTCATCTTGTTTCATCCAGATTACAACAACATGCAACAAAAGACAGTACCTGATAACGAGGTGGACAAACTAAGGAAGAATTTAGAAGAAGAAAGAATGAAAAAGATTCAGGTTAGATTAATATACTGTTGCCTTTTCACATTTTGAATTTATGTTAAAAAACTGGGTTTTTTTTACAATAACAAGACTTTTAAAGACACCATGGACATATGATATAAAATATTAAGCTGTTAAAGTAATAAAACTTTCTTATTGCCAGATATTAATTAATATTTTAATTTCTTTTAAATACTCCTATAGCTGAGCAATGTTGTCCATTTCAGATTAACATAACTTGCTATTTTAGCCACACCCCAGCCCAAGTCTGATTGATGATGTTGTCAAAATAAAGGTATTGTTTCACAAAAAACAAGTGACAACAAATTATGGATTACTTGTTAAATTGTTTTTTCTATTTGTTTTATATCAAATTTAAAATATAAGGATTGTTTTTAATTGTTGGTTAGACTATTGGATATAGATACTTAGGATCGGTTTACGCTGGACATAAATTTGAGTAAACCAACCCAAAGTCGTCAGTATCCAATAATCTAACCAACAATTGAAATCAAACCTCAAATAATTTTTCCACCAGTTTTCTGCTTGAATTCTGTTTTAGTAAATGTAAATTATTTATTCATCCACTCATATTTTTTTTCTTAGGCTGTAAATAAGTTAGCAGAAATAATGAATAGGAAGGAATTTAGAAATCAGGGTAAAAATAAAAATAATAACTCAGACCAGAGCGTGAAGAAAAAAGACAGAGAGTTAAGGAAACTACAGCAAGAATTACTTATGGTAAGAGTTCAGTTTTCAGGGCTAATGGTGAAAAATGTGTTTAGCAAAATGGCCACCACCGCATGACTTAGTTTTACATTGAACCCTATTGGTAAAATTTTTTAAAGGCTTCTTCTTTTCAGCTGGTTAACCAATCTAACAAAACTTAGTGTCAATATTGTTTGTTAGGTCTTGTATAAAGTTTATGCTTTTATGCCACCACAATACTTACTATAACATAGTCTTCTTCTCTGAAACCATTTAATCAGTTGAAACCAAACTTATCACCAGTATTCATCTATAATATTTATGTTTTTATGCTAATTGGAAATTTAAAATTGCCACCATCACAGGACCCAATGGAAAATTTTAAAAAGGCTTTTCTGAAACCAGTTAATCAATTCAAACAGAAGTTATTAAGAATATTTATTGGATAGTCACATTTATTTATTCCAGTATGACAGTAAGAATGGCCACCATAACCATTTAAGTTGCCATTTTACTATCAAAAGTTTAACTGAGAACTATATTTCAAATGTCATCTTTTCTGAAACTGCAAAGCTGATTCAAGCCATATTGTATGTGAATATGTATCACTTGGTTCTCTTAAAAGTTAATGTTTGCTTATTTGATCAGAAACCCATGATGGCTGCAATTGTAGGAATACATTTAACATAGAAACCTACAGAATAATGTTAAAATATTTTCCTATCTGAAACTATTGAAACCAAACTGCAAAATTCATTGGATAGTTTCAACAAAGATCATATTATTTATGCCAGCAGAAATTGAAAATTACAGGACTTAGTTTAACATCATGGAAAAGCCATCTCTATTGTCTATAAAATCAGGTTAGCGATACAAACTCTTGAGAGACTCTGGTTTTGTTCCATTATTATTCATGGTAGCTAATAACAGCAACTACACATTCCTTAATCATTTATCATTGAAAAAAAGGCAGCAACTTTTTTCCTATAAACTAGTAGGAAATAAAATTAGATAACTTAACAAAATTTGTATAGATGTAGATACAAACATCATACATGGAACTTTTGTTTACATTGTAATATTCCTAACAGTTTGTTTTGAAAATGCCATATTTATCTGTGCAAAAACGTCTAAAGAGTATAAATTTAAAAAATATTGTGATAAAACACAAAAATAATTCTTCTGTTCAGCACACCTCCAGTTGTACAAAGTTGTGCTGAAACCAAATTCATCTATATAAATTATCTTGAGGTCATTAATGACTAGTTATCTTTTTCTTTGATGAATTGCAGCTTTTATATTTAACAAAGACAATGATTAAAATACAATATATTTTGAAAGGACTTTACTTTTCAAACCAATAAAAAGGGTTATTTATCGATCATTAACAATTATTTTGAGAAAAATCTATTGTACTCTACTTTTTTCCCATTGTTCACTGTCTATAATTAAATGTATCATTAAAAAAAGTTAAATACACAATATTGGTATTACTTATTTAATCAAAAAGGGGATTTCTGGTTGAATCCATTAGAACAGATATACAAGTATTTAGGCACCCTAGGTTTCCAGTCCAGGAAAGGTGACTTTGTAGCTTTTGTTATAGACCTTTTAAATTCAATCAGTCTACTGAAGTCTATCACAATTGTATAACACTGCTTGTTTTTAAAATTAAAGGAGAAAGAAAAATATAACAAAATGGTGGAAAAACATGGCAGAGATCTATCTGAAACTCAGGCAGCTTTGTATGATGAAGGACAACAAAAAGCTCGCCTTCAAATGGAATTAGACTCCAAAGACAGTGAAATCGAACAATTAAGACAAAAACTTGCTTATATTAATATTGATACTGCTTCTTTGAATAACAGCACCGTGGAGGAGACTGGAGACTCTGGAGGTAAGACATTTGCAATAGTCCAACATTTCGGTTGGTAAGTATATCTCTGTTGGCACAGAGGAGGAGACAGCAGACTCTGGATGTAAGACATCTCTTATAGTTCAACATCTTGTTGGTAACTATATCAATGATAGCACAGTGAAGGAGATTAGAGACTTTGGAGTTAAGACATTTCTTATAGTCCAACATCTTGGCTGGCAATTTATCAATGTTAGCACACTGAAGGAGACTGGAGACGCAGGAGGTAAGTCATCTGTTATAGTCCAACATTTCAGTTGAGTAAGTATTTCACTGATTGTTCATACTGTAGTATATAACTATTCTAAGTGAATTGTTCATACTGTAGTATATAACTATTCTAAGTGAAGAAAATAAGAAACATTGCTTGGTGCCATATTGACTGTTTTTAACAAGGAGAAAAGATCAATACTAGAAGTTAAATTGGGCAGACATGTCATGGTCACTTAAAAAGACTTGGTTACAAAGTATGGTTTTCGTTTTAACAGTCTAACCTTTAATAGCACATAGTGCTTCTACTCTGCAAAATAAATAAACAGTCTGAAATTATTATTATTCATAATGAAATAATGTGCTTGAAAGCCATGCTTCACCAAACCTACAAATTTCAATTTTGAACACAGTGTTTTAAATGTAAATCCACATGTGTGGATCCTTGAACATTGAACTTTCTTGTAACCATAGTTTAAGGCATTATTTCATAGTAGAGAAATAGCTGAATAGTCTGTATACTCTATGAGTTTCTATAATGTACTAGCTGTTTAAAATGCTTGGATTGATTTAGCATGGATAGACATAAGATCATATTGTGTGGAATATTAATGGGTTTTTTTCCTCTGGAGAAAATCTTCATCCACTTTAATATTTTAATCTTGTTCAGGCACTATATCTTAGTTGACTTGAGGTCAAGTCCTAGAAAATATTATCAAATCTTCCGTAGATGATAGCTTATAGTGAGTTTCCTATTGTTGTAGATGTAATATTGGAAGGCTGGTTAGCTGTGCCAAACAAATCAAACATAAAGAAATATGGTTGGAAAAAACAATATGTTGTGGTCAGTAGTCGGAAAGTGTTATTTTATAATTCTGAAAATGATAAACAGAACTCGGATCCAGTTTTAGTGTTAGATATAGAGTAAGTATTCAGATTTATTATTTATTACTATAAGAATATTCAAATAGCAAAAATTACATCTAAATATTAACAAACCTGATGTCCCCACATCTGTGTTATTGTTTTTATTTATCCAAGTAATCTAGATAATAAGTCTGCTATCTCTGTAGATGTTGAAACTTGGATCCCATCTTTGCGGGGTTTTCTCCAGGTACATTGGCTTACTCCCCTTATAAAAACTGGATGCCATGACATAGCTGAAAAATTGCTGAGAGTGGTGTTTAACAAACAATCATATCCTTGTGACTTAATGCCATACACGGTTACATCATAACAAAGAGTGCATCAATTTGCTTAATTTATCATTAATTGTTCATGGTCATCCAGGTGCTCCAAAAAACCAACAAGTGTTCGTGCTATTATGTATTTGTAAAAATATCACTTAGCTTTGGAAAAGTTCTTTGCCTAGCTTTTAAAAATCTTTATTTTGTATTAAAAAAAATTATATTATTGATATTGTAAAAACAACCCTTTCTGCATTACAAAAATTTCTCACCTGTAAATGATCAAAATTGCATACTTGCCAACCGTCCCAGTTTTGGCGGAATTGTTCTGATTTTTACTTATTGTTCTTAGTTCCAGATTCATGTCCGATTGTTCTACTTTCAATTTATCTTATTATACTTTTTAAAAGGCGCTTGTAATTGTATTAAATCGCCATTAATGTAAAGTGCAGACAAGATCGAGATAACAGCATATTTAAAAATGGTGATTCATTCAGTTTTCATCCCCAAACAGCATAATTGTGAAATGTAAACAACACATGGCTTGTTTGTTTCATCCAGTAGAATATGGTGTTATTAACACAGTTACAGTGGTTTATAGACAATTATTCATTGTGTGTTCACTGACTCCAAGAAGAATCATTTTTGGTAAACTGCACCCTAATTAACCCTTTGTTATTCCACTAGGACACTCGGATATGCTGGCAAGTATGAAACTTGTTCTTTACAATGAAGGGGATACAAAAAAATTTACTTGAACAAAAATTTTGTTCACAGTTTTGACATTGAAAAAAATTGCTTAATTTGTAAAACATCTCTTTACAGAAAATTGTTCCATGTACGATCAGTAACACAAGGTGATGTATATAGAGCAGAAGCTAAAGACGTACCAAGAATCTTCCAGGTTTGTCTTGGATTATGTTTGTTCACATAAGTTTATGATGTCATCAATTGTGCTTGGTCATCATATTCTTAAATACATGTATAAAGAGACAATATGAAATGACAAGACATAACAATTAACAGACACTATTAAATACCATTGCTTTTGGTATGTTCCAAGATGACATCTTTTGGTATGTTCCAAGATGACAACTTTTTGTGTTTTGCAACTGTTTGTAATGTTTCTAAAATGTTTCTGTGTTAAAATTATCTCTTTAAAATGATTCTTCTAAGTTTGAGCTTTAAGTTGTCTTTAGTTGTATTGATAATAAAACAGTGACTATTTATAGGTGTTATATGCATCAGAAGGTGAAAATAGACGACAGTCAGAACCACATAATGAGGTTATACCTATAGTAAGTATACATGTATGACATTTTTATGTGTTCCATGTTTAATTGATATTAAATCTAGTAAAACATAAATAACATCCTAAGCACATTTTCAGTTTTTTGTCTCGCCTGCGACGAAAGTCGCTGGAGGCGAGACATATGTATGTGAATCCGGCGGCGGCGACGGCGGCGTAAACACTTGACATCTTGCTTCATATATTTGTAAGCCCAAGGCCTAGGTCCATCAAATTTGGTACAGAGGTAGCTTATGATGAGTACTTGCCAGTCAGTCACTTGTCACCTGACCTTGACCTAAATTTCACGGTCCAGCACCTACGTTAAAGTTTTTGGGTTACGACAGTTCTTCTGTAACCACGCATTATAGGATCACAATATTTAGTATATAGGTTGCTGATGACTAGTACATGACTGTCTGGTAGGTGTCACGTGACCTTGACCTCAATTTCACAGTCCAGTGACTACGTTATAGTTTTTGGGTTACGGCAGTTCCTCTGTAACTATTGATGGTAGGATGACAATATTTGGTATATAGGTTGCTGATGACTAGTACATGACTATCTGGTAGGTGTCACCTGACCTTGACCTCATTTTCACTGTCCAGCGACTACGTTCAAGTTTTTGGGTTACGGCAGTTTCTCTGTAACTATGCATGGTAGGATGACAATATTTGATATATAGGTTGCTGATGAATAGTACATGACTGTCTGGTAGGTGTCTCCTGACCTTGACCTCAATTTCATGGTCCAGCGACTATGTTAAAGTTTTTGGGTTACAACTGTTCCCCTGTAACTACGCATGTTAGAACGACAATAGTTGGTATATACGTTGCTGATGAATAGTACATGACTGTCTGGTAGGCGTCACCTGACCTTGACCTCAATGTCACGGTCCAGCGACTACGTTAAAGTTTTTGTATTAGGACAGTTGCTCTGTATTTATGCATGGTATGGTGACAATATTTATACAGGCTGCTGCTGATAACTAATGCTATTTACGTAATGCTTATGACGAAATTTATTTTCGTTACTGATGCAGAATGCAGGCGAGACATTTTTCTGTGTCCACACTTGTTGTATGTTGTATGTGTATTATTGTTGAATTTTCTTTGTTATTAAAGATTCTACTTTATTTGTGTAAAACATTGACTCCTAAATGTGGACAAAAAAATGGCTTACTTTAAATTGTCTGTTTAACAAAATGAATTGTGAGCATTACATGTAATTTTATTTCTGTTTTACAGGACAAATCAGCTGTGATAGTTTATAAAGGCCATGAGTTTATTCCCCTTCATTATCGAACCCCAACAACCTGTGATTCCTGTAACAAACAAGTTTGGCATCTTGTTCATCCTCCACAAGCTCTTGAATGTAGACGTGAGTAAAACTTTCTATAAATTACTATCAGGCTTACCATGTTTTTGTTTCGGGATGTAGAAAAAACAGGCTAAATTTTTTTTTAATGATCCTGCTGACTTTGAGAACTGCAGGTTTTGTCTCTGGATGTAAATGAATGATACTTTTTAATGATAATCAAGTTGAGCTGAGTACTTTATTTCTTATTTTGGTCAGTTTTAATGTCCCGTCAACAAAGTTTGGCGATATAGAGATTTTTGGTACATTTGTTAATCCGTTCCACCTGAGATTTACCTTTGTGTGGAAGCTTTATTTATGAAGATAACGTCACATCTTCATAAAACTTGATACTACATGATAAAATCTCTTCAAAGGCAAAATTCTGTAGAGCTTTACCAAATATTTCGGCTCAAGAAAAAAGTGGTATTTACCTTTATGTGCCAAGCTAGACATCGGTGTTGCCAAGACACATTTTCTAATGTATTTCAGTCTCATTAGCTCACCTGGACCGAAGGTCCATGTGAGCTATTGCTATCACTTGGCGTCCGTCGTCCGTCGTCTGTCGTCCGTCGTCCGTCGTCTGTCGTCCGTCGTCCGTCGTCCGTCGTAAACTTTTTCAAAAATCTTCTCCTCTGAAACCACTGGGCCAATTTTTTTCATACTTGGCCACAATCATCCTTAGGGTTCCTAGTTTCAAGTTTGTACCCAGGGTGTTGATCAACAGACAAATATGGCCGCTGTTACTAAAAATAGAACATGGGGGTCAACACAGGTTTTTGATCATTATCTAAAAAACTATAATAGCTATAGAGAAAACCGTTACTTCAAATTGATCAGCACATTAAGTTCTACAATAGTTGCTATTAGTGCGAAGTTGTGTATTGGCTTCTTGTAGGAGTTATTGCCCTTTTTTGACGATTTTTGACAAAATTTTTGGTATTTACAATATAACCTGAAAAATATACGAGGTAGAGTGAAACTGTAAATGGCAAAAATGATCAGCAATAAAAGCCCTACAATTCACTTGGTTGGTCTGAAATTGTCAGATGACTCTTTATATGAGTTATTGCCCTTAAATGGTAATTTTTTATGAAATTTTCCGTTTTTGTCCTGTAACTTTAAAACTATAACAGCTAGAGTAAAACTGTAAATAGCAAAAATGATCAAAAATACAAGCCCTACAATTCACTGTATTAGTCTGAAATTGTCAGATGACTCCTTATAGGAGTTATTGCCCTTAAATGGCAATTTTTTATGAAATTTTCCGTTTTTGTCCTGTAACTTGAAAACTATAGCAGCTAGATTGAAACTGTAAATTGTACAAATGATCAGCAATAAAGACCCTACAATTCACTTGATTGGTCTGAAATTGTCAGATGACTCCTTATATGAGTTATTGCCCTTAAATGGTAATTTTTTATGAAATTTTCCGTTTTTGTCCTGTAACTTTAAAACTATAACAGCTAGAGTAAAACTGTAAATAGCAAAAATGATCAACAATACAAGCCCTACAATTCACTGTATTAGTCTGAAATTGTCAGATGACTCCTTATAGGAGTTATTGCCCTTAAATGGCAATTTTTTATGAAATTTTCCGTTTTTGTCCTGTAACTTGAAAACTATAGCAGCTAGATTGAAACTGTAAATTGCACAAATGATCAGCAATAAAGACCCTACAATTCACTTGATTGGTCTGAAATTGTCAGATGACTCCTTATATGAGTTATTGCCCTTAAATGGTAATTTTTTATGAAATTTTCCGTTTTTGTCCTGTAACTTTAAAACTATAACAGCTAGAGTAAAACTGTAAATAGCAAAAATGATCAACAATACAAGCTCTACAATTCACTGTATTAGTCTGAAATTGTCAGATGACTCCTTATAGGAGTTATTGCCCTTAAATGGCAATTTTTTATGAAATTTTCCGTTTTTGTCCTGTAACTTGAAAACTATAGCAGCTAGATTGAAACTGTAAATTGCACAAATGATCAGCAATAAAGACCCTACAATTCACTTGATTGGTCTGAAATTGTCAGATGACTCCTTATATGAGTTATTGCCCTTAAATGGTAATTTTTTATGAAATTTTCCGTTTTTGTCCTGTAACTTTAAAACTATAACAGCTAGAGTAAAACTGTAAATAGCAAAAATGATCAACAATACAAGCCCTACAATTCACTGTATTAGTCTGAAATTGTCAGATGACTCCTTATAGGAGTTATTGCCCTTAAATGGCAATTTTTTATGAAATTTTCCGTTTTTGTCCTGTAACTTGAAAACTATAGCAGCTAGATGGAAACTGTAAATTGCACAAATGATCAGCAATAAAGACCCTACAATTCACTTGATTGGTCTGAAATTGTCAGATGACTCCTTATAGGAGTTATTGCCCTTAAATGGTAATTTTTTATGAAATTTTCCGTTTTTGACCTGTAACTTTAAAACTATAACAGCTAGAGTAAAACTGTAAATAGCAAAAATGATCAACAATACAAGCCCTACAATTCACTGTATTAGTCTGAAATTGTCAGATGACTCCTTATAGGAGTTATTGCCCTTAAATGGCAATTTTTTATGAAATTTTCCGTTTTTGTCCTGTAACTTGAAAACTATAGCAGCTAGATTGAAACTGTAAATTGCACAAATGATCAGCAATAAAGACCCTACAATTCACTTGATTGGTCTGAAATTGTCAGATGACTCCTTATAGGAGTTATTGCCCTTAAATTGCAATTTTTTATGAAATTTTCCGTTTTTGTCCTGTAACTTAAAAACCATAGCAGCTAGAGTGAAATAATAAATTGCAAAAATGATCAGCAAAAAAGCCCTACAATTCATTTAATTGGTCTGAAATTGTCAGATGACTCCTTATAGGGGTTATTGCCCTTAAATGACAATTTTGTTAAGAAATTTTCCGTTTTTGTCCTGTAACTTGAAAACTATAGTAGCTAGATTAAAACTGTAAATTGCACAAATGATCAGCAATAGAAGCCCTACAAATGATTGCTTAGTCCAAAAATTGCAAGATGACTCTTGATAGGAGTTATTGCCCTTTCATTATGAATTTGGACATATGAACAGTTTTTTAATTATAAATTAGTCTATAACACACCTATTAGTAGAGTAAAACTGTAAATTTCTAAAGTACCCTAAAGGACAATGCCTAAAAACCATTTAATTTTCAGAAATTGTGGATGGCACCTTATAGGAGTTATTGTATTTAACAAATTTTTTGAAGAAATGTTTAGTTTTTGCACAGTAACTTAAAAGCTATTACAACTAGACTGAAACTGTTAATTTCAAAAATTTTAATATAGTTTAAGTCATTTGGATTCCAGGTGAGCGATTACAGGCTCCTGGGAGCCTCTAGTTTTATGGAGGAAAACATTGGCATAACTTTAAGAAATGATGGCCAACTCACTTATAATATAGTGTAGTTAGCTGTAATCTGTCGACATTTACATAATGTATGCAGTTACGTGTATTGAATTTTTATTATGAAAAGCTAGTAATGTATTTCTATATCAGTACAGTCTTGTTTTAATTTTACTAAAACATAAAATCACTGAAAATTCCAAAAGATTTTACTGGTTTTTTTTTTATTAACATGCACCTACACAATTGCCTATATCTGTGACAACATTTTATCCAATTTTAATTTGATTAATGTTTGCTTAACCTCCAGCAAGCAGTATTTCATCTATATTTGGGACATTAACATACAATAAATCAACGTGGAAAAGGAATGGGGCAAATTTTGACTTGCACTGAAAATGGGGCAACGGAACACAATTTTGACTGGCACTGAAAAATTATGGAGTATTGGGTCATATGAGGTAACTGACAATATCATATGCATTCAGAATATATAATGAATGTTTTTAAAATCTTTTTAGATTGTCACACCAAAGTACATAAAGATCATTATGACAAAAATGAAGAATTCATAGGCTATTGCAAAGGTGAGTAGTTCAGACATTACATGGCATGGATTTCAAAATAATTAAAAATATTATTTAATATTTTGTCGACCACATCAATAATTTTTTAACAATTAAGAAACTTAAGAGTATATCGTCTTCCAATTCTGGGCCTCTATAGATAAGGTTGCCATCTACTATTGGTCATAAGACTATTAACACTGAGCTTGTGGTTTCAAGCCTTTTTGAGGGTAGAGTGTTCTCATTTTAAACCTTTATTGAAAAGGTTACACAGTTTTCCATGTTGAAAGTCAAGGGTTTCTGCATAATCTGGCATCCTCCCCAAATAAAAAGTGGTCACTATAATAAAGCAAAAAATTGATGAAACCCCATTCAAGCAAACACACGTCCAAAACAGATATATTTTGATTCATGTTAATAATAGAGATTACAGATAATATCACAGACAGTCAAAGCGAGTTGACACTTAGATTGTTTTAATCATGATTGTTGCAGTTCTTAAAGCTTTAGTGTTAAATGTGACAGTGCTGTAGTTGGTTTGATACACAGAGTTTTTCTATAAATTTGTTGACTATAAAGTTCCAGATCTGGAAATACTTATATGTATTATTGTATCATTTTGCAGTTAACTATGACCAGAACATACAAGCTAAAGAGATGTTATTGTTAGCTGAGAGTGCAGAGAAACAAAAACAATGGATTCAGCACATTAGTAAAAAGATAAGCAAGAAAGGCATTGTTAGTTCAGGAAACTTAAGGTATGTTACACTCCTGAATAATGACATTAAGAATTCCTCTAGATACCTCACAAAAATAGAAATAATTCACAGGTACTCCAGTTTGTCAATGTATTACCACGGGTAGGCCATTTACCTAATTTTACCTGGAACGACAGCAAAGTGTAAAATAACTACCATAAAATGGCCAGCATTTGGTATAACATTGATAAAGTAGGGTCTGTCTGAATCATTTCTGTGAAGTCATTGTCACTTTCTGATTCTTTACTGTTTTATGGTCATCTTCAAAGAATGTCAAGATAAAAGAACTAAAACAAAAGTTTAAAAGAGGTATGGTCTGGTAGTTACAGTGGTCTTACTGCAAGGATATGTTTTAGCTTTTTATGTAAAATTAAGGTTTTTCCAGGTTTTTTTTTTTCTTACTCTGCATTCTCTCAATAGTAATGCTGTATATTTCAGCTCGTTGCTGATCTTGTGAAAATTAGTACACAGAGATGTAGAGATTAAAGACTTCTTTCTGTTTCTTCTAAACCTGTTATGTTTTTGTCTCACCTGCGATGAAAGTCGCTGGAGGCGAGATGTATGTATGGGAATCCGGCGGTGGCGGCAGTGTAAACACTTGACATCTTGCTTCATATATTCGTAAATCGAAGCCCTAGGTCCATCAAATTTGGTCCAGAGGTAGCTTTTGATGAGTACTTGCCAGTCAGTCACCTGACCTTGACCTCAATTTCACGGACCAGCGACTATGTTAAAGTTTTTGGGTTACGAATGTTCCTCTGTAACCACGCATGGTAGGATGACAATATTTGGTATATAGGTTGCTGATGACTAGTGCATGACTGTCTGGTAGGTGTCACCTGACCTTGACCTCAATTTTCACGGTCCAGCGACTACTTTAAAGTTTTTGGGTTACGACAGTTACTTTGTAACCACGCATGGTAGAATGACAATATTTGGTGTATAGGTTGCTGATGACTAGTGCATGACTGTCTGGTAGGCGTCACCTGACCTTGACCTCAATTTCATTGTCCAGTGACTACATTAAGTTTTTGGGTTATGGCAGTTACTCTGTTACCACGCATGGTAGGATGACAGGTTGCTGATGACTAGTACATGACTGTCTGGTAGGTGTCACCTGACCTTGAACTCAATTTCACGGTCCAGCGACTACGTTAAAGTTTTTGGGTTACAGCAGTTTCTATGTAACTATGCATGGTAGGATGACAATATTGGGTATATAGGTTGCTGATGACTAGTACATGACTGTCTGGTAGGTTCCACCTTACCTTGACCTCAATTTCACAGTCAAGCGATATGTTAAAGATTTTGGGTTACGGCTGTTCCCCTGTAACCATGCATGTTAGGATGACAATATTTGTTATATAAGTTGCTGATGAATAGTACATGACTGTCTGGTAGGTGTCACCTGACCTTGAACTCAATTTCACAGTCCAGCGACTACGTTAAAGTTTTTGTATTAGGACAGTTCCTCTGTAACTATGCATGGTATGGTGACAATATTTGGTATACTATTAAATGCTATTTACGTAATGCTTATGATGAAATTTATTTTTATTACTGATGCTGAATGCAGGTGAGATGTTTTTCTGTGTCCACACTTGTTTATCTGATAGTCTTATCTGTAGAATCATACAAGTGTTTTTTGAAAATGATATATATATATTTTTGTTACAAAACTACTTTAGCATGTGTCAGTGTTCAGGAGGTATCCATTGAAGTGTATTAGCAATAAAAATGTACAATCTTCTATGATGTTCTGTTTTTGTATAATTACAGCACCTTGAGAGGAACTAAACAGTACTCTTCCTTTGGACCACAGGCTAGACCAAGTGGTGCAAAAACATTACCTCCAAATTCGAGACCAGTTTGATTTATGGATACTCTCAAGTTCATCGACTGAGACAGAATCTACACAAGTGATAGTGGTGCAAAGATTATCCAGTTCATTTAGATCTAACCTCTTCCATATTTGTACACATTGTTTTAAATTGGATCCTATCTTTATAGTGCTTTTTTAAGTCGTGCTATGTGTTTTCAGCATTCTTAAAAAAAACCTTATATTCCATATATTTCTATAGTGGTGCTTAATTATATACCTTATATTTTTGGGTTGGTACTAACCTTATTGTTAAATGATTGCTGTCTCCAGATAATCCTGTATACTAGTCATTTATCAGTGTTCACCTTGTTGTGTTTGCTTTGTCACCACGGTTTCCATATACAAACGCTTATATTTAGTGATTTTGTCTTTTTTTTTTACATTACATGGAACTGTTCATGTATAAAAGGTAATTTTGTGTCATCAGTAGATGACATAACAAGTCTTTAGGACAATTGACCTGATATGGACTTCATTTTTGATACTGCTGTACAGTTCTAGTTTACAACACTATGATCTGTAAAGTTATGTGTTATTGTTTAGTTTTCCAAAGGTTTTTATTAAACAGTTGTACTCATTATCTTATGTAATTGTAATAAAATAATTATGTAGGCACACTTTGTCAGAAATAATTATCATCACATGTTAAGATAACTTCAGCACTGTAGGTCACACATATAATATACATAGACAGAAAATATCAATTATTTGTGTAAGCATGAGAAACAATAGTACCATTAAGACTTGGCCTAGCATTGTATGGATTGCAAATACAAAATTAATATTTTAAAATGACCTATTTATACAAGATTATAAACGAAAAGTGACATTTTCTTGACTCCAAATCAATTGTTACAATGTACATGTATTATTGTCATCATACAATATCCTTATGATGATAAATTTCTGTCAATTTTTACTAAAACAATGGAAAGAACCGTTTTCATTTGTGCAGGATAAATGGTGTCCAGTAACAACAACACAATCAGGATGTTTATTACAATTAAGACATGGACAGGGTTTAACATTTAAATACAGTTAAGTAAGCTTTTAATATTAATTTATCATAGCAGTTTCATTTTCTGAAATTTGACATTTTAATTAGTATGTAAATTGTTAAGCTTTTATGGTAAATTTTTCATTATAGTAGATTAGATCATGTTTGATTTATAGAACCAATTTAAGCGGTTTGTATTAGTTGGAAAGATTAATTAGTTAAGGTAGAACTATAAGCACATTAGAACAAGTACTTTGGAGGTATTAGTAAAGGCTAGATATCGTAGATCTGTCATCGAATCATGATTTAATTAGAATCTCCATGTATAGAAATGATATTTTAAATAGACCAATATGAGTGTTCATATAAGTTATGTATTGTACATATGAGTGTTACTCTGTGACAAACAAAATCATTTACAGTCAGGCCATCACTCCCTTCGACTGGTGTTGAATGTAAACTGCTAAGCTTTTTCAATATTAAACACTAGCTTTGTACCCCTTGATTTACCTGGCCAGTAAACCTACTGCCATCATTTTAAATCACATTTCTTTCAGTCCAGCCCATATTTAAGTTCCTGTCTATTCTGGACAGATATATACTTTGAAGTATGTTCTTGATTTAGTTTCTGCATGTTATTACGAAGATATCTGTACAGATTTTTGTAACTTCTTGTTTCCATGCCCCACTTCCCCATTTCAGTAACTGTATATTTCTCAGTATCCCTTAAATAACTCATTGAACTCCATGGGCTCTCTTTTATTGTTGTATGAATAACCACAAACAAGTGACCATGTTTTTTTTTAAATAGTGCTTTATTTTCTTTTAGAAAATATGTCTAGAAGGTGTTATTTTGACATTAAATTTTAGCTATAATATTGTGCCAACCTGTTAAAAGTGTGGTAATGATTTTGTTATATAAAACCAGAGCAGTTGGACATCAGAGAGCCCTGTCTACTTCAAGAAGTAATTATCAAGTCAGAATTCCCATAACAAACCAAACCAATTCTCACATTTTTTTATAGTTTAGAACAAAAATTTAATGTTTCTTCCTTAATTTTCAAATGCTATATGTTAATACCAGATAAATATTGCATGCAATCGTGAGGAAAATGGTGAATATATTAATCATGTATAATGTAAATAAATATCTGTATATAAGTACATATATGTATATTAAGACATGATTTGTATATTTCATTTGTAGCAATATAAATGGTGCTGATATTGTTATTATGTTGTTATGGTTACAATCATTGCATGTCTGTGTGTCTAATGCTCAGTTATACGTAGGTTGTATTGTAACATGACAAGTGATACGTTTTGACACCTTGTAGATTTTAAATCGAACTTATTTGTTATAGATTTTATCAATTTTCATTGTTTTGTCAGAGTACAAATGATATATAGATTCTGCAGGTTTGATGTACACATTTTGCAAATGCCTGACTATTATGTTCATGTTGATGTAAACAAGACAGAAATAGTTTTGTAGTTTGCAGGTCTATTATAAGAGTGGCTTTCAAATTATGCTTCTGTAAGAAATAATGTTATAATTTATAGAAAAGCAAAACCAAACACAATCTTGCATTAAAAATATCAGCTTCATGAAAAAGTGTTAACGCGTTTCCTTATTTTATATTTATTTATGTTAGATATTACTTGTGTGTGTGCGTTGAAGATGGTATAAGCGATGACCTGTATTACCTCTTTTATTCCTTGTTATCACTTTTTTGTTGAGATATTTTTGGCATATTTTAGAATTTTGTAAAATTTTGTTGATTTCATTTTAGTATGAGAAATAGTTTACGGGAGTTACACAGATTTAGTAAAAGAATTGAATTGAATACTTTAAATTAAAATTGTAAATCATCCTTAATTTAGATGATCAGTGTACTTGTGTTGATATGTTTAATACTATTTTTGTTTAGTGTAAATGTATAGAATAATTAAACAGTTAATTCAGTACGGTTACTTCCTGGATGTTCATGGTAGATATGTTAGTTGTGCTAGTCTTGTAGTAATACTAGACAAATGTAGGTACCAACTAGTGTGCGAATAGAACAATTATTACTGTGTGTAATTTACCTTACAACTTCTCAATCAACCTATAAATTGTTCATGAAAGCTTCTGTTGACATGCTGTATAGAAAAAAACAATTTTTATCAAAATTTGGAAAACTAGACACTATTTTTAATTTCATATAAAGCCATGTTGTGGTACAACTGGTATTAAAGTGGGAAACAAATTCACATAGTCAAGAAGAGAAATGAGATTTATTCAACAGTTTCCATTATACATATCATTTATCTAACAGTTCTTTTCCCTTTAGTATTATATAAATATTGCTCACTATACAAATCACTTCAAGGTCATTCCAGTGTCATCAATATAACCTGGCAACAGGACTGCTTCCAACCATATACATAACATATAGTATAAACAATTCTAAGTGTTACTTTATTCTTGAGTGAATACTGTGTAAATTAAAACTTGAATGTCTTACTGTTTATATTAAATAGTTCTATAATTCTTTGTATCATCAAAGACTTTTTTTATATTGTCAAAAAAAAGAATTATCTGTAATAAAGATCACACTTAGTGCTTTTAGATAACTTCAATTCTGATGTGTCCCGATGTGCTGTACATTTTTGCTGGAAACATTCCTTTGTTACAAGTGCTACTGTTGTGCTATGCATTCTTACCTTTGCTATTCATTTTATTTACAATGTTCATCCATATCTTTGTTGAATTGAAATGTACTATTTTGTTATAAATCTGTATATAATATATATATTGATGTAAATATTGATGTATTTTGTCAGTGTAATGGCTTCAATTGCATCAACCATACTTTTTATACACATCACACAGGAGTTGTATTTACCAATATTCTAGCAGATTTGTCAAACTCTGTTTTGCATATCAAATGCAAGATTCAATAAACTAATGCTAATAACAGTATTGTGTGGTCTGATTTTCTTTTTGTTCAAACATACAATGTTTGCTTATCAGAGATTTATGTTTAATCCATTAAAAGGCAACATTGGAGTTACCTATGAGTCTCGAAGAAATTTGGGGAAGCATGTAGCCACTTCATTGTCGGTCGTTGGGGCAGAGTATACTCGACTACAGCCTTAATTGACAAGGATTGCTAGGTTTCCAACTGCAGGTCCCCATTTTTTCCTGGTACTCCAGTTTCCGCTCCCAATAAAATCAGGACCCCATGTTATAGCTGAAATTACTGAAAGTGGTATAAAACACTATTCAACAAACATTGTTGGTCGTTGGGGCAGAGTATACTCGACTACAGCCATAATTGACAAGGATTGCTAGGTTTCCAACTGCAGGTCCCCATTTTTTCCTGGTACTCCAGTTTCCGCTCCCAATAAAATCAGGACCCCATGTTATTGCTGAAATTACTGAAAGTGGTATAAAACACTATTCAACAAACAAACATTGTTGGTCGTCAATCTCACATTTGTGTCCAGACCAATTTTGTTGTTTATCGATGGAGTGTAACATGCAAAATTCAGGATTCTTGTTGTTGGTACATTCTAACCCCTACCCCCACCACTAATTTTTAATTTGTCACAAGTTATATGAGAACTGTAAAAAAAAAATCCAATTCCATTCACATCAAGTTTCCAGGATGCTTTTTGAATTTTTGGAATTTTCCTTAGTTTTCATCAATATGCTAGTAATATATATCTATGTAATTAGTGGTCTAATTGAATTTATAATTGGCGTGTCAGCACTCAGGGCTGAGGGATGCTGTGCTACATTCTTGTCTTTGACAAGTATTGACATTTTATTGTCGAAGGTGAGATAATCTGGTCTGCCACAAATAAAAACTGTATGCCACATATAGCTGTAAAATTGTGTGTTTAAAGTGGCGTTTAAACACCAAAGAAAACAAATCTTTTAAGCAACACCGATTGTGTTTGGTGATGATATTACCACGTGTAATATTTTCAAGGGAAAAACATATTTTATATGGAAATTTATTACCGGTGCAACTGTTTAAGTCGGTTTTTCTCCGCGTAGAAATTAATATTTAAAAAAATTGCCTGTTCTTTTTAATATCATTTCATCAAATGTTGCTAATATAGTTTTGATTTTTCTTGGTCATAACATAGCGATATCAAAATATTTATGTTCGGGTAAGGCTACGGTGGATTATTTTTTATATTGCTGACTGTCACTATTCAGACTAATTTAACTTCCTAATAACATTATTCTTACCGTCTGTCATTTCCGGGTTTAACTCATCTAAGCAATGTGCTTTCATTACCAAAAAAACGATCAACTTAATTGTAACTGTATGCTACCAACTACATAACGAGAACCGCAGGTCGGGGGTTCTCTCCGGGTACTCCGGCTTCCTCCCCCAATAAAAACTGGACGCCATGAAATAGCTGAAAAATTGCTGAAAGTGGCGTTAAAACACCATTCAAACAAGCAAACAAAACATAACGAGAAAATATAAAAAGTCTGACAAATGATTTAAATTTGTGAAATTTTTTGCCATTTAATAAAACATAGATGTTTCTATATAAAGTTCGCGTGCTTAAAATAACTGTATATATATTGAACTTGTATTCTGTAGAAACACCGAGGTCCTGACTTAAGGCTTATGTGCTCGTCTTTAAAATTATGTGAAAAATATAAAATTGTCGTGTCGAAGATCAGGCTTCGTACCTGAATTAAAACTGATATAGAAATGATGAGAAAACATGTATCTGCCGATCCTGCAATCCATCAGCCCCCTGCTGCTTTGTAGGATAGACTTTGGGTAACCAGTCTAGGTTGCTGACACGGCACCTGAGTGAACTTATGAACTTCCTTAATGAATTCACCGCCCAGGCGATCCCAAGAAGGATTTAACAATCACGTATCCAGGATCAAGGCGAGCCACTGGTTTTGTGGAAATTCGGCTCTAGTCTGCAAGCTTTGAGGGGTGGAAATCGACATGCTTTACTCGCCCTAGTCCATAAGATGATAATAATTTTTAATTCAAAACCAGATCGGCCGTCATCCGGTTCAAAGTACCGCGATTTCCGTTTAGCAATAGAGCGGAGATGTGGCTGGTGCACCAATGAGAACAATCGATGCCAGCATAACATCACTGTCGGCAAATGGAATGTGCGAACAAAGAGAATGCGTTGCAAAATAGAAGAATCATGAGATTAATAGATACCACTGCAACGTCTTAGGCCTTGAGAATTATGATGGAAATCTTTGTTGAAACTACAACCCTGGAAGGTCACAAACTGTATTTCAGTGACAGAGAGAACAAACATTAGCAAGGTTTAGGTTTCTTGTTCACAAAGAGATCATGAATACCATCATTGGTTGTCCACCTATCTGCAGCAAGTTAATTACCATTTATCTTAGTGCAACCATATTTAACATTAGCATCGTACAGGTCTATGTCAAAACAACATATTATAATCCTACTTAATAGAGGACTAATGTCGGACCATCAAGTCCTATCTCAATTTCTTAGAAATACGTCATACGTGCTGCACGGGGATCAGAAAGCCAAGGTGGGATAGGAGGCTTTGTGAGAACTGAAAAGGTACATGTCGAGCTATTGCGGTGCAGAAATTAAAGACAGAGGTTTACGACTTCGGTAATTCCCCATTTCAAATGAACTGAAGCTGATAAACACATCTGACCTTCATAAAGCAGGAAGTATATGGGTATATGGACAAGATGCCATGTTTGACGTCGCGAAAGTAAAAGAAATAAAAATATCGATTAATTTCATGCAATTATAGATGGGAAATTGGATTCATTGATCCTTATTGGAACTGATGACACAGACATGAGCATAATTGTAAGCGAGAAATTGGCACCATCCATCCTTCTTGGAGCTGACGACATGAACACGTATATCAACACGCCCAACATAACAGTGACTACCATGATAATAACTATTCCAAAAAGTGGTTACAAAAAGCAATGTAAGAACTTAAGAACTATCATGTAACCCAAGTAATGTTGAAAATTTTATTATTCAGACGAAACCCACCGGCAGAACATAAAAAAATGTCTCTATCATGTCTTTGTAAACTTTAATAGCATTCAACAGGGAATTGGCAAGCTGTCTATTGGTCGACCATGAAGCAGTACAACATATATGCTATCTTGAGTTACAGATAGCCCAATGAAAAAGCCACAATTGCAGTCTAAATGCAGCATCATTGGTTTAGATAACAGTAAGAGTCAGTCATGGCTATCTGCTCTCACCTACCCTCTTCAATATCTCGCTTGAAAAAATCGCGACCGACGCTCTAGAAGGACACGAAGGAAGTGTCTGCTTTGGGATAGAAAAATAACAAATATGTTCTTTGCCGACGACATAAATTGCTGGCTCACTTGATGCAACGCATGGTTAAGTCAGCTGCTTGCATATAGCATGAATAACTGCTGAAAAGATCAAGCTTATGACAAACAACACTAAAAGGACACAGTCCACAGAAATTAGATGTTTCCGAAGACAGCTTTTAATTTAATACAGAATTCAGATCACGTACTAGAAAGTAAAAAAAAGGAGTTAGGCAAGCCATTTTACTTTAAGAAGACCTACTGAGCACAGTAAAGAAATGAAAACGAAATGGTATGAACATAGCACACGCTTATCATGGCTTATCATGGCTTGCCAAAAACCATTAAACCATTAAATCTATAGAAACCTCTTAAAAGATTTAAACTCAAATTGTCAAATTTGTTTGATGGAACACACACGTTTTAACACAGTTTTTGGCTATATTACCTTATGTTTTCCACAAGACTGTTTGTAATTAATTCTCTGTTGTCTTATAATTTCAATCGATGTCGCAAGGAGGTAAAATTGGCTACTCAGCGCAAATGATAATTGCATTTGATAAAAAAGGAGCGCTCTTAGCATCTGATTTATCAACACCAACTGAAAGGTAGTACGATAATACACAGAACCTAATTACAGGTCGTTGTTTGTCATGAAAGTGCTTTCACATAGTTTATTGCAGATTCTATAATGAAATTTTCGAAAGAACAAATAAATTAATAAATATTGATAGAATCTAGTAGTGTAAAGTGGCTGATAATTAAATAGACGAACATGACCTGTAGGATTTCTATACAGCTGCTACCGACAAGATTCTACAGACAAAATGTTCAATATTGTTAGACTAGTTATAGCGTAGTGAATTCTTAAGAAAGAATATTGTTATATTATCCAAGAAAAAATAATAATAATTTAGACATAAGATGTCAATCTATTTCTTAAAAAAATGCTGCTTAATTTGTACAGAAATTTCTTGTTCAATTTTCAACTTGTCTTTATTTCTTATATAAATGGTTAAATATATTGATATAAGTATGGTACGCAATCGTTAACAAAAGAGACATACAACAAACTATAGTGTACCCACGATACTGCGTTTCTAGTACGCTTATTGTAATTACTTATCGTTAATTGACTTTTTTGTTCGTTTCTCAACCTGTACACACTCTTGTTCCAGTATAGATGGAGTTTTATAAGTAGCAAATTGTCATCTAACAAATACATTAATAAAGAATAATACAGTGCAAAACAGGGTCAATCTGTTAGCGCTGATTGGTAAAGAGAATTATAGGAATGCAATGTTATACAGTGCAAAGCTAAATAATAATTATTCATTTAAGGTGTGCGTTGTTTATTGACTTTTGATTACATTAAGTCGGAAGTCAGTTCTGATTATTTTTGCAATATATTCTGAAAAGAAGAAAATTGCACAGGAGAATAAACACATAAGTTTAAGATGAATAGAGGGATCTACATGTCAATATGAATATACATAAGCTGAATGCACCAAAACAAGATATATTTGGTTTCAGGATTATGTATTTTTTCCCCCAAAGTAGTCATCAAGACACAAAAAGAACTCAAAATAACTCGCATATCATTTGTGATTTAGTAGACGTTACCTTTTACTAGACAGGACAATAAGCTATACAAACAAAGATTTTTCAACCCTAAGGAATGTCTACAACAGTTGCCAAGTTGACATTTATAATAAATCCATCTCCCCAGTGCAATTAGATGCTTTTTTAGCCAAGGGTAGGCTGAATACAAGTCTGTCATGTTAGCTACAAGAACTGCTTACTTTTATGGAGCACCTGAGTGCAACCGTGTGTTTTGGAGTTCATGTTAATTACTTTTGGTGTTTTTCCTTTTATTATGTTTCTCTAGTGTGTCGTGTGTTCTTGTCTAAATGCAGTTTTCTTCAAATTTCTATGGTTTTCGATTCTTGTTGATTGGTGAGTTTGTTTAAATTTGTCTTCGAACAGTTTTCATTTGTCGTTACTTTATTACACTTAATTATTTCTTTTGCAAATTTCATTTTAATATTGAATTTCGAATATAATTATTTATTGTATTGGTATTGTCTTTTCGATATCATGTTTCCTTTGGAAATTCTGAATAATTATTCTTTGTCTCAAGGTTGCTGTGGTGTACTAAAATATTCAAGGGGGCGAGTGGTTAATGAATTAATAGTCTAATATTGATCTAGTTCCTGTCAACATTGAGTGTGTGGGTTCGAGTCTCGTTGTGGACAGGGTGTACTCGACTCCAATCTTAACTGACAAGGTCGGGTTTCCTCTGGGTACTTCTTCACCAATAAAAACGACACTGAAAAATGCTAAAAGTTGCGTTAAACACCATTCAAACAAACAAAAACAAATTATTCACACATAATCGGTTATGTGACTCAATCCAAAACTTGCGATTAATAATATTTTGTAGCTTTCATAAAATGCCTAATAAATTGTCAGCCCACATTTTGCGGGAATAATTTTGCAAAATTAAACTTAGATACTATTACTTGAAAATATCACATATCAATTGGCGCGCAACGAAAACTAATAATAATAACAGAAATAAAATTATTATTTCTCTGGTATTTTGTGTTATATTCTGAAAAGTATAATATTACGATTTTGCGCAAATTACCCCTTGGACTTTGAACACGTATTCAACACAAGACATTTAATTAATGGTCTTGTACAACTTTACGTTTTCATTAAATACTCTTTTGATCAACTGACTTGACCAGATAAAATGGTGTTTCCAAGGGAACAGCAAAAATTTGTCAAGGATAATTTTACTGTTCAGAAAGTTGTTACATCTTAATATATACGATAATGTACAGCTTTTATAAAATAACAAGCCAACATACATATTCAATATCTCATGTCAGATGGGAACAAAACCACGAAATCAATTGTATAAAACTTTGCAAAACTGATGTGTCATGAAAACGTGATCTATCAATGCAGAATTCTTAGTAAATCTTTAGGGGATTAGCAAACGGTAAAGGAAAATAAAGGTAATCCAGTCGGATATTTTTTTTATTTAAAACGTTGTACTCGTTGCTTCAGTAGAATATGAAATTTATTCATAGAATTGATCAGCCACACTATGCATGGAACGACCGAAAACAAACCAATTTAGAAATGTTGCACTTTTTGTCTTCAATATATATTGGTTTATATTTTTTAAATGTTCTGTGATTAAGCGGTAAAATAGAACCGTTTCTACCACTATAAGGCACTGAAAAGATTTACTCATCATTCCAAACAATCCAAGACAATTCAGGACATGACTGAACATAATGTCTTATAACTGGATAGATGTAAGTTATACTAATCAGCCGTGGGTAACCTATAATGTTGAGAGTTACTTTTGTTCATAAAACTTACGTGTTGTCTTTATATATCTGAGGCCTGGTCATGATTGAGTTGTTAAAGACTTATGACATGTTTCTTATGTTTACAATAATTTAACAAGGTCTGTTTACTTAAAAACTAGTATGTCAAATATTTCATAAATTATTAACGTTTATTGAAACACCTTGTAATACATAAAAGTAATGTATTGATCTATACAGTAAAATGGTTAAATTATTGATAGAATACAGTGAGATCGTGTTAATGTAACAATATGAAAAACGATGTTCAAAATAAATAAGCAGATACACAAAAATGGAAAAACAATTGTGATTAAATTCATTACAATGAGTGATATATTGTATCCGGACAATAACTATTTTAAAAATATTATCCAACCACAGTGCAAACTCACTCATTTATTGATATAGTATTTGTTTAAATATACCGCCCTGAAACTTACAAAACATTCTTAGAACTTATTTTCCAAAGTTTAGATGCCCATTGCAGTCTTTTGAATAAAGTTTTGGAATTATTTGATATCTTTTTGGTTTGAGCGCAACAGATAGTTTGTAACTAGACAAAACGCGTGTCTGGTTGTTAATTTAATAATTTTTGTATCTTTGATGGCTTAAATACATACGCTGATTGAATAATTTCCTTTTACAACACGACGGAAGGCAGGCGTGGTTCAGGTAGTTCTGAATTATTCAGAGCATATGGTTTAATCCTAGATTTTAGTAGGATTTGTTTGACCTTTTTTTGTTTTATGTGTTTGTAAAATAATTTGAGCTCTTTGTAACTCTTCTATGTTTTTGTTGCTTTTAGAAATATTAGATAATTCTAGAGATATAGAATTTGCAATTTTTAATTTTCAGTTGTACTAAAAGATGTGCTTAATTCCAACATTAAAAAGTTCAAGAGCGTAGGTTTCTTCGTTTTCCTGCTAACCAACTACTTAGCTACATATTCTTCCTATGGAATGAAAACTAAATGTCATGATGCTAAAACTGTTGAAATACCGCTATATCCCATCATGGTCTGCTCATACAAACCACAACATTGTTTGAATAATAACGATTTATCTCTTCCTTTATCTAATACACGTTAACTGTCTACACCAGATAAGGTCAAGTCGCGAAGGGAACAATAGACAGTTGTCTGGGATAATTTTCCAATACAGACATTTATTAAACCTTAACATTCAGATACACAAACGGTTATTTTCTCTTTCCGAACATTTGGCCGAAATATACGTTTACTTAATCGATCATTATGGGAAATCTAAAATTACTACATTTTGGATGAGCCCTTTGTAGTCTATTTTCTTCCTGAATTAGACTTTTCCATTGATATCGCAATTTTGTCAATATCATATGTCAACTACGGCGTAAAACTAAAAGTATAACACCAAAAACAGAAAAACGCCACGCCCTCCTTTTCTTGATTTTCAAATAGGATTAATGCTAAAATGTCATTAATGATTAAAGTTTTGACACAATTTATTGAAGTCGACTATTTTGGTTTAGAATCTATCAGACATACCTCTGAAACGCAGAACGAAGAGACGTATTTCAACATCTTAGATAGATCAAATACTAATATCGCACTTGCAGTATCCACATTTCGCCATTCTACTACTGATAATTCGACTCATAATTTCTACTACGACAATGCGATGCCTCAGAAGTAACTGTTTTTGTCGTTGTCATTTAATACTTTGGAGATTAACTTCTAGTCCGGACAAAATGGTGCCGCAAAGGTAACAGCAGAAATATGCCTAAATGTCCTATTCAGAACATTTTTAGATCTTAACATACGCAACAATGCAAAGTTTTTTGTTTTTGAATAATGAGCCAACAACATTCAATATCAGATCTCGAACGGTATCCTGCGAAAACCAAGATGTTTCGTTTGCTAGTTATTTTCTTGCTAAATACTATAATTTACAGTGCTGCATACATCGTTGGTGTTTTTACATCTTCTACTTGTTTAGTTACAGTTAATTAGTTTAAACTTATATCATTGACTAAAAGATGTTTATTATTACAGAGAGAGAGAGAGAGAGAGAGAGAGAGAGAGAGAGAGAGAGAGAGAGAGAGAGAGAGAGAGAGAGAGAGAGAGAGAGAGAGAGAGAGAGAGATTGCCAGTGTCAAATTTATTGTATTATGTTTAGTTTTTTATTATTTATTTGACTTATGCGATTACATGCATGTACATTAAATGGCTTTAACTTTACAAACAATAATTTCATAATAATTTGCCATAATAACCGAATCAAATTCATAATGAATCTAGTCAGCCTGTCTTAATTTAGAAAAAGACTAGCGTTGCCTTCAAACTACCATATAAATGTTATATAAAGTTAAAAGTAAAACAAATTAATTATAAATAAAATAACGAAATTTAAATTTTTTTCTCTAGTTACTTTACAATGTCAGAGTCTATTCTTAGAGGAAATTCTAAGTAAATGTCTTTATCTCTAGCTATCTGGGATAAGGTAAATGTAAGTATTCACCGAACTGGGAGTTTATTTAGTGACAAGACGCCAAGGCAAAAATGACAGTTTGGTCAACATCTTTTCTTTTTTCTTAATAAACCGTGGAATCATACGACTCGGCGAGAAAAGGAGCACAATTTATATTTAATCGATTGACGAAAATATTTGTCTCAAACCACGACATATATCTTGCTTGTTAAAAATTTCACATTAAACTATTTCTTTATCTATTCTTGGATGTGGTTTCACTCATGACAAAGAAAGTTTTGTAATGACTAATTACTAGATACATTTACTTGTATCCCCTCTTCCAATTTAAAACAAACAGCCTCTACAAATATCTTTTAGTCTGGATTCATGCTTTGCATCAGTGATGGTAGTATAAATTGTAAAAAATTAAGGTTTTAACTATGAATTTATAATTTTTTGTATCCACATTTCTCCTGGAATAACTCATAGCATGGTGTTTTAATGTCTCTCTTATAGTGGTGGTCAGCTGTTTAGAAAGATCCTGATATGTAACACTGTTCGTACTGATTTTTGTGTAATAAGGGAATCCAGAACAGGAATGGAAGAGTCTTCATTTTCTACAGGCAGACAAAATAGAGCCAAAACCGAGATCAACGAGAATCTTCTTTGTCAAACGCTTAATGGGTGTGTGAGTTGTTTCGCCTTTTGCACTATCAATAGCTTTGTTGTATCACATAATCTATAGTGTTGTTAACATTTACAAATTATGATACTAAGGGCTTTTTGCATGGATAACAATATATTTTTCATGAATGTCATGATGCTTTAGACGTCATCTTTTGTCTTAAATTACTGTAGTATCTTTAATCAAAGACTTCACACCCTTGATCAATTACAACAAGGGATTGACATCTTCGTCATTTTTCTGTAGTTTCAATTGATGGTCTATAGTTCACGATATTTCGATCCTTTGGACAAAATTTTAGTTACAGGGGCTTATATTTTTGATGATAATAAAACCTCCTGTTTTAACGTGACATAAAGGACTATATTGCAATAGATATTTGTGGAAAGGACCATCATTGGGTTGGCTCTGAAGTCATCGATCAAAAGGTCCTGCCATACGTTTGTAGTTAAAGAAAGACCGTGGATGCAATGGGTGAAGTATAGGCTAACGAAATTGTTTGTTAAATACAGTGAAACTGTGAGTGTATAGCATACTATGTTTAAAACTAGAAGATGTTCAACAACATAAAAATACTGATGCAAGAACATATTTTATTAATAACCGACTTAGAATTAGCTTTGAGCATATAACTGTCCATTTTCTTTTTTATTGAAATTTCTACTGATCTAGTTAATCTTCAATAAAATATGTCCAGTTGTTTTTAAGAACATATACGCCTGGAATACATTGATCATAATATTATAGAACTCGGTCATCTATTTGGTTGTTGGCAATAATTAAACGTGATCTACTGTACTCAAAATTAATATGCAAATTTTTCATGAATTATTAACGCTTTATAAAACCAATTATAATATAATTCAAATAACAGCACTATATATTCTCAATGGCCAGATTGATTAATTTCAGCTGATTGTCTGCTCTGAAATATTTATTAGTACTGTGGCTATTTAAAAATTTGTTGTTTTTTAATAAAATTGTTTCTTACCAATACCCAAAAGCTGACTTTAATTTAAAAGGGAAACATCATTATTTCTCATTAACAGAACTACATCGATTGCTTGATGTTTGCTCAATACTTCAAGTGATTGATTAAATATTTGCTTAGTCCAGCGATCAGTATGTCAGTATCATCCGACGATAACATGTTAACAAAAAAATTAATCTATTGGCTACGAAAAAGTCTCTAGAATGCCACTAGAACAATATCCGATACCATTAACGCGCTACTCAGCTTTGTGGCCCAGCCCATTGAACCGTCCTAGCAGACAATTGCCAGGGTTCGAGGCTTTGTAATGATTCGTCCTACCAGACAATTGCCAGGATTCGAGGTTTTGTAATTTTGAGACAATTGTTTGTAATGAACAACAGGTTTTTATTTTCTTTTAAGGATCATCACTCCCGCACCGACAACTAAATAACTTAAACTTTATATATTCAATTTCTTTGAATTTATCAGTACAGACAAAGTAATATTAATAATAACAGACAAATTTACGTGAATTAATAGAAGACATCGGGAAACCAGCCCTAGAAAATAAAAACACGAAAACCAATTGTCCCTATTTTATACAAACGATATATTCTTCCATCTTCGCAATTTGAAATATTTCGATGATAATGTCAATGTCCTGTATTCACTTCCAAAGATGTCTCGAGTTTACAAAAAGGGTTTAGACTTATAACAAGCATGTACGTGAAAGTCACCCAAAGTCACCCATGTTAAGATACATAAATATTCTCGTTGAAAATATGGTTGCAGATAGTTTTAAACCTATTACTGACTAGTGGTATATGATACTCATCTATGTTAATCGACAAGCCAACTCACAAACTACCATACTACAGTAATGGAGGTGGGATGTCTGGCATGCCATGAAACCTGGTTTAACTCATTATTTCTTTTGAAATGCATGTACCAAGTCAGGACCATAACTGTGGTTACTATATTTTTGGTTGTTTGTTCTGGAGTTTGCCGGTTTCTAGGACTTCGATTTATAGGTTCTCTTTTTTGAAAGTTTTCTCGGTGTTTGGTATTTTGTTATTAAATTCATTCATATTATACAAACATTCTGTAAAAAATACCAAGTGAAGTATACATAGTTTTTGTATTGTAAAGATATGGTTTCTACAACTTGTAAAATGTAGATGAGAAGTAAGTTGTCATTCGTTCATAGTTGTAGTAACTTAAGATAAAAATAAGGTGTAAAATATACTGTTCTTGTGGCCCTGCAGGATTGGACACAGCTTTTTATATACAAACAATAGTCGACAGTCATGATACTTGGTTTTATCGAATGACAAAGAAGCACGCATTAGTACACAAGGCATAAAAATAACGGGTTCATTATGGTAAGAATCATATGGAAACAGCATTGAAGACATAAAACATAAAGAGGATTTAAACCAACCTTAAACCTCACAATTCCTTTAATCATTTAACATCATAAGAACTTATCATCAGAAATTAAGGAAAAATAAATACCAGAATAGATTTATAGTAGTGCATATACTACTATCTTGGAACAGTAACATGTAATTTATGTAGAGGGGATACAACAATTAATGGAATCCCTAACACTCCAACTTAATATTCCGCAAACATACAAGGAAGTAAAACCATCAATAACAAAGAACATGCAGACATCTACATGGAAGTTTCTTTTCTTGTTACATATTAAATCTATGATACTTTATAACGGGATGATCATATTAAAATGTAAATAAAAAATTAAAATAGAGGCGTAATCAAACGAACAACCCAATTAAAAAGCACGGCTAATAGAAAACAGAAGAACACAACAAGAAACAGACTCTAAACTTACACTAGACGGGGAAGAAGTCGGAGTACCCGAATAAAACCCCCGACTACTCCTTGTGAATTGAGTTTCTTGATTAGTAATTATCTAAGACTGCAAAAAATCTTGGCAGAAAGTGACAAATATAGTTCTATTTTCTTGTTTATTAGAACAAAAGAAAACATCATCGACTTGTGGTTAGTCACAAATAAAGTCATAACTGTAAAACCCTAATTCAAGAACTGTTCTTTTGTTTTGATCTAGTGTATATATTGTGAATGTACATCTTCCGTTTGAATTAGAATCATCACTTAGTCCAATAAAGTTTTCAATTTTCTTTTGTGCCAAAAAGTAAATGTCATGTACATTTTAAGCATGTACACTTTATTTGGTTTATTTTAATGTGAACTATAAAGGAACACTACTAAATTGGAATTGATCAGTAAATTATTCTTAACATCACTTTTTAATACATGTAGCTTTATTTTCTGACTAATTGATAATTAAGAGATTTAATGTTATGAATCTGTATTTACCATATTCTACGTTATGGTAATAATGTCGTGATTTGAAGTCCGATTTGTTTTATGAGAAGCAAATAAATATCTGTTAAACTATTTTCGGGCTTGTCACATAAGTAAAGGCTTAATAAATTTATCCCCCAATTCACCTAAAATCGTAGCTATCCTAAACCGGAATTGACAACTCCATGCTACGACCAGTTTAGTCACTGTAATATGAGGCGGATCCTAAGTTACGTTTAAACTCGCTTTGTAATAGTCTCTTGTTTCTAACAATACCAGTCATTTTAATCCGGTGCCGTCGTGATTCGTTGTAGACACAAAAAAATCCCCACAGAGTTCGTATATTGAAATTTTGTAGTAATACTTTGATCAAGATTGTCACGCGCCTCTATTATAGATGGTATAAGTTTCCTTATTTAAAATTTTATTAAGACTCATCTGCTGAAAGCTGAAAAAATTGGAAATGGGTATCTGATTATTTCAACTATTTTTATTGACTTTTGATACATACAAACTGCTGAATTAATATAAACGGGACACCAAAGCTTATCTAACCTATGTATCGAACTCGGGAGACAAATAGCATATCATTTGACATCGCCTGTTACACCTTTGTTTGAAATAGCAGTCGTCTAGTCTTTTAGAATACTCAACAAAACGTCCTGTTATTTGATTTCAGCTACTGTAATCTGACGTTTTTTTATAAGGTTCAGTCACTTTGTACATCTCATCTTCTTCAATAACACGGAAGCAAATGATGGTTTAATCTATTGAGATTTTTACGTTTGATATATGGGCAGGATTTTCTTGACTGTAATCTCATTTGATAAGGATTGCCAGTTTTAATATCGAATTTGGGGTTTTTACCGGCTATTCAAACTGGAAGCCACGATATAGCTGAACAATTGCTGAAAGTAGCATTATAAACCACTCAAACAAATAAAAACGATTTGGAATTTATTGTCTCAACCATCTCATTGACCATCTTTTTCAATAGCAATTCAGCAAAACTGACGCTGGAAAGGTATAAAGTCACATTTCATTCATAGTAAGCCGGTTTATATATAAACTCAAATTTACGTTTATGCATAGTAATGATTGAATATTTGTAGCCTTTTGAACGGGCCTGTTTACAATAAATTATAAGCACGAAGTTACGTTTATAAATAATAAGATCGAATGGCTCACTTTGAATTTATTATTGAAATTCATGTTCGCGATTCATAATAATAGAAAGTGTCTGCTATCTTTGGACGTGGTTAGCTGTCCATAATATTAGATTATGGATATAAAGAAAAAATACTGGATTTATATCTTATATATTTGCAACTATTAATAAAGATCCTCTTTCTATAGACGAATAAGAACACCTATTAAGGGACAAGTCGCCATTTCTGAACTCCGAGTTTTCGCATATGTAGGTAAAGAATTTTTAATGTATCCCACACTGCTTACTGTAAAGTAAAGTAGATTGTTCATTACGGAGGGTAGTGAAAAGCGTGCTCTAATGGTTTACTGTGATCTAACGAATAAAACCAAAATGCTATCCATCAAAAGAATCCTTCGAGATTACTGAGTGGTCATACATCATAAGGTCGTCTAAAGGGTCATTCATCTGCAATCATATGTCATTCTGACAGAAACAACAAAGGTGGAGGATGTGAATATCAAAAACAAAGAAGATGAAATAATGACAGAGTGAATATGAAATTCAGATATAATTAAATAATGAGACTGAATCATTTGAACCATTTCAAAAGGCACTGACTTAAAAATAAATCTTGTCATAACTAAGGAATTTGTGCACATATCACAGCTACAAAACTTTAATCTTATTAGAATTATTATTTCGAACGTATAAACAACAATCAATATGCATGAACAATTAAATTACGAGAATGTCGTTTCTGCCCAATTTTTTTTAAATGGTTGTTTGGGATTCAGTTTTTAGTCGCAAAATGATATTGTATCCAAAAAATGACAACTTTTGACCAAAATGATCAGTTCCATGGGTATTGCAACCTTATAGCTTGAGCTACAAGGAGAGTGAAAGGATGTATTTGTGAAATAATTTAATATCAGTCTTGTGTCTCGGTCGATATGAGGTTAAATAAAACAAAAACAAACAAACAAACAAACAAAAAACAAAAAAAAAAACAAACAAAAGAAAGCAATATCGACATGATGTACAAAAGTCTATAATTGTTTTTAACAAATTTTTTCTTGCATGGGTTCAAATCGATATTGACTAGTCAGTATTCATTCTTAAAGTGCTGCCCCTTCTTAAATTGGAAAGTAAAAGTAGGTTAATACCGATTTTAACCGAGAAAACGAAAGAAGGAGCGTCACTATAAATTCCGAACATTATCATAGATGATAACATTGCAACAAATTGGATTTTAACCAATGAAATATTGATTACAAAATCATTATGCAATACTTGCATTTGCATTTGTTCGTTGCGCAATATCACAGACCATCCTATATAAAACAGTTTATCGTACATTTATTTTTGGTACAGATGATTTTGTAGATATGAGACTAGTTTGAACATTTTGAGACAATACTTTTGGTATACAATATTCATACAATGACTGAACGGTTTGTGCCGTATCATTAATGAATACTGACGCATTTTTATTCAATTTCAATCTGTGTTTAAAATGGAAATATTAGCATACATGTGAATTCATAGGTCTTAGCAAAATATGTATGATATATAAATGATAACAAAGGGACCCATATCAACAGACTCCGATGTAAGGTCGACTAAATAGTGTAATCTCGGAATGATATGGGCAAAGCCTGTGACGACACTGAAATATCGTTATTTATAGACAGCGTATGCAGGAGAAGCCGGAGTATTGTTGCATAAGTGACGAAAATTTATAATTTTCAAATTAAATCGTATTTTGTGGCGTATGCAGGAGAAGCTGGAGTATTGTTACATAAGTGACGAAAATATATAATTTTGAAATTAAATCGTATCTTTTGGCGTAAATTTTTGTGCTAAGATGACCGTTGGTGTCATATTCGAGTTGTAAGTCTTAAAATGATGAAGATGAAGCTGTTTCTGTGGTTTCTTTAATTTACAGCTCTGAAGGATATATTAACGGAATCCACTCAACAAATTGAGGTTGTTAATTTAAAAGGGCATCTATATATCTATACAGACGGCCATAAGTTAAGCATCACCTACTTTTCCGGATCTAATTTTTTTTTCAATAATATAAACAAATGAGAAACTGTTTCATTTGTATGAAAATGTATATATCATTAGGAAATTTGAACCTGTTAAGTTCTTCATTTAAATCCTCAAATTGTAAAATTAAATTCTAGTGGTCTATTAATGATCACAAAAAGTAGGCCAACAACAAAACAATAGGTGATTTTAAATTTTAGTTTGACACAAAAATTTTCATTGTTTACAAAATTACAGCCATTCAACAGGTAAAAGAGTAATAAATGGACTGTCGTTTGGCGTATTTTCCATCAATATCGGGTATAACCTCTACGCTTCCTGTGTAAATGTTCAACTCGCCGCCTAATTACAGCAAAGCCTAAGTCTCTACTGTGGAAATCTCTGCCATTCTTCCACAAGTGAGAGTTCTAATTCTCAAACATTTTGGCATCTTAGGTTCCGTTGATTGTCTTTTCGCCCGATAAAGTCCCTCACATGCTCAATCGGATTCATGTTCGTTTACATGGCTGCCCATGGAAGTGTGTCAATGGCTTCTGTTTCAATAAAGTCCCTCACAACACGGGCTCGATGGGGTCGAGCGTTGTCGTCTTGAAACATTGGTATGTCTGCAAGACCATGGTTGTCAAAATGTGGCCTAACGTGACCATCCAAGATGTCATCGCGGTATTTCAGACCATTCAATGTATCGTTGAGAATCTGTAAAGGGAGCTTGCAGTCTTGTGAAAAGCATCTCCATTCGGTAACGCCGCCACCACCGAATGCAGTTGTTCCTACAATATGGTTTCTATCCAAAGCTGTATTCCTTTGCCGCCAAACATGTATCCGACCGTCAAAAGGCTTCAACAGAAAGCGGCTTTCATCTGACCAATGAATACGTCTCCAGCTTCTTATATTCCAGTGACGATGATGTCTTGCCCACTCCATTCGTGCTTAGCGGTGCCTTCTTGTCAGTTCTGTTCGTTTCAAAGGCCTGCGGGCACGTAATATAGATCTGTGAAGCCTCAGAATAACTGTTCTGTCAATTATTTGACCACCAGTAGGCCACATTCCTCGTAACTGGCCTGCTGTTGAAAATGGGTGCAATCTGGCTTGACAAGCAAGGAAACGGTCCTCTCTAGGGGTTGTTGTATGGGGTCTTCCAGATCTTGGGCGGTCCTCGATTGACCCTGTCTGTCTATGCCTCGCAACAAGTCTGCTAATAACAGAGTTGTTCACCCCAAAATTGGCTGCTATTAGGCGGTTACTCATTCGTCTTAAGATGTTGAAAAGTCTTTAAAAGATAATAACTAACCACAATATCCACGTGCAATCGGACAAGTCCTATTTCATTCAAAGTAAGTCTGTTAATTAGAAGTGGGACAAGTTTTTTAAACCGGTTTTTACATTTTAAAACTCTAATTATTGACATCTTACCTGTATGTTTTATAAAGGTATTGTTTGAAAGCATTGCATAAATGCATCAGATTCTGAATGAATCGTTTTGTAATAAAATTATTTAGGAAAATATTTAGGTGATGCTTAACTTTTGGCGGACTGTATATATGTAAAATCAAAGGGCCCATAGCTTCTGCTATTTCTTGTCTTTGATAAGTCGTCAAAAATATTCAGTTTCATAAAAAATACAGAAACAAGTCGGCATGGATTGGGGCACTGTTTGCACCCATTGGAATTTAAATTGTCTGCTGAAAAATAAATCCCCCAACAGTTACAAATATGTTGTTGATCAGAAAATCTAGCATACTATAAACCTGGTATTCGCTGCAGCATTATTTTCCTTTTTTGTTCTTTACTGGAAAAAACATTGTTGTAACATAAAACTGCATATATCTATAGGCATATGTGCAAGCTAAGGCTTTATGTATGATTTCATTAAGCCAGGATTTTATTTTTTCGTGCGGCAAAGTGGTACACAGAGCTGACAAATCAAACGTTCTAACAGATGAAATTTTATATATCGATCTTGATTTTAATTTGTCCAAATTTTCTTTTGAATTTTAAGGAATCCACATATGATTACTATTACTTCCCGTATAAACAGTTTCACGGTAGTTTTGCTGTCCTTCTTTCAATGCAAACAAAAGCGTAGTAAACCGTTTGATGAACGGGCTATGTAAGGATTTTTATGTAATTTTGGAATCGAATACACGTATTGCAAATCGTTGTAGTAATTAATATTTAAAGAAGTCATTAATGACTTATGGTTAGCCCGGATTTCATTTTTGTCAAATGTGGTACGTTTGTACGTTGAATTACTAGAATTATCTCTTTAATGAGGCATTAATAGTAATGGGACTTACATACAAACACAATGTTGTTAGAAGCCTTGTCTGCGAGAAGACAACATATTTGCCATGAAGGGACGTGAGACACCTCATAGCATCCTGGTCCTTTAATACGGGTTTAGGTCGATCAATAAAGCAATGTATGATATTCTTCATTCGACCAAAGACCTTATTGTTCTTACCCAGTTAGACAGCCATCTAGTTCTGGTTCTAGTTCCCTTTCTGTCTTAATCCATTCCCTGGCATAGCATTCGACTGCATTTGTAATAGTTTAGAAATTTAAATTCCAGTCTACTGGTTGTTGTTCTATGAATTTTGTATCACGAGAAAATACAAATTACTATTATTATGTGCAGTATGGCTTTAATTATGATAGTGGTGAAATTATTATCACATTTTTTACTATATTGAATGCTTATATAATAAACCATTCGGCTATATATGTGTGTTTCTATTTAAACCGATTTGCATTGGTGTTTTGTTGAGTCACGCAGGACTATTGAGTGCTTGATCATGTATGACTAGTACTTAACAATATTGATAGTACTTTCCATGAAGTAGTTGCAAATACTGGAGGATTGTCGTGTTATTTTTCCTTTATTGAAACGAGTGTTTTAAATAAACATCTGCTGCAAAGCTTTCTGAAATAAGATGTTGACATTTGTCGCATAAATTGCATATAATTTTGAATGCAACATTTGGCTGTTTCGTACGACGGCTTATTTGTGCCAAACAACAAAAAGTAAACCCAATATTTATTTCGTTTGTACGATTTATTAATTCGTGTGTACGGTTTATTAAATCGCTTGTACGATTATTATCAGGGACCATGGGCACCACATGGTCTTGGTAGTTGGCAATCTACTCTTTATTATCAGGGACCATAGGGACCACATCGTCTAAGTAGTTGGCCATCTACTACTGATTATCGTGGACCAAAGGGACCACAAGGTCTAGGTAGTTTTGATTATCAGGGACTATGGGGACCATGTAGTCTAGGTAGTTGGCAATGTACTATTGATTATCCGGGACCATAGGGACCACATGAATAAACCGTTCAAACGAATTAATAAATCGTCTAAACGATTTAACAACCGGTTTAAACGAATTAACAACCCGTTTAAACGATTTAATAACCCGTTCAAGCGGATTGATAAATCGTACAAACGAATTAATATGGTTTAATAAATCGTATTATTGATGGCAACAAAAAAATGACACCTGTCCAGTACTTAAGATAAAATATCAGGCAAATATCGTCCAAATTGTGAACTAATAAATTTCTAAAAAGCAAACGATCAAATCTTTTTTCTGGCTCCTTATGCAATGATATGGAGAAATGTTAAAAGATACATGTTAATGTTAAATTTTGTACAAAAATGCATGTTGATTAAATTACCATATTCAGTAAATTATAAAATAAGATTTATAGCATAAAATAAATTAACATAATATCTACAACATATGACGTTAGGATACACATATCTGTAGTATTGTTTTCCTTGACCTGTCTTTACACCACATTTTTTGTGCATTTATCACCATTACATTATTACGTCGTTGTACTGGTACCCAAAGGTCAACGTCGTTCTATAGTAAACAACCCTGATTAGTTATATTAGTTAGCTGAAGAGGTAATCTCAATAACTGTTTCTAATCACATACAGCGTAACACTTATCTGATTTTACTTTGCAAAATCATATTAAACCTTCTTGTTTTGAAGTTTTATTTGACATCACCATAGTAACATTAATGTCTTCTCTGTGACTTAATTTTAGAGGGCTTTAATTGAATTGTTCAAAATATTAATATGAAGTCATTAAATGGCTTCAATTAACCAACTTAAGACGGGATGTATAAGGCTTCCTTCATAAACACAGTTTATATTTCCACACAATACAATTATTACCGTCCAACATGTTGCATGTCTTTTACAATATTATACCACTAAATATTACTCATATGCCTTTACAGTATTATAACTCTATATTATTACTCATAGACCTTTGCAGTATTATACCTTTAAATATTACTCGTAGTCATTTGCATTATTATACCTCTAAATATTACTCATTAGGCGTATCAACTTCAGCTCCAAGTTTCATCTCCTCTGACGCCATATGAATTTTCTGTGTCTTTCTCCGCTGCCTCATAGTAAGATCTGCTTTAATAAAATCTGATTAATGACTTAGAGCTCCTTGATGATATTAATCAATTAATGCATGGTTTGCGTGGAGAATTAGTGGTCTGTGTCAGATTTACAAATCATTATTGGGTAATACATAGACATCGCGTTCATAAATGTTTATAATGCCACTATAAATTTATTTTGTTTAAAAATCTAAAACAAAAAGCCTGCTGTATTGTTCTTGTGTTCTATTTTACATTTTCTGAACGTTTGTAGGTGTTGTACGTTTCTACTTGTATGTATAATTGTCGCATAACTAGGGGGAGGCTTTGGGAGCCCATTAACAAGCTCATCCCCCAAAGCCACTCGTTATGTTCTTTTTGCACCGTTGTGTGTTTGTGTGGAGATTTGCTCTCCCGTCTTTGAGTGCTTTATGGAATTGTAAGGTTTTATGTTACGTTTATCTTTTTTATAATATTATCTGCAACATTGACATTTGATGGATTGACGTAAAACCCCCAAACCTAAAACCAATTGATACATAAGCTAGTCAATTATATCAGGGAGTATCATTTTTATTAATTGTCATCTTTGTTAACTATTTTGTCCACTTGTTAAACATCGTAAATTAATGTAAGTTATTGACTTATTTTTTAAATCTTATTTCATGCTCTTACAAAGCTGCCCAGAGCGTTCAAATGGTGACGATTATTGAACTCGTTATCGTTGGCGTTGTCGGAATATAATACGGAAGGCTTGTCCGTGGACCAAGGTGTGAAACGTGTTTGGTAAGAGCAACACTCCTTGCTCGATAAAGACCACTTCTTTCGATTGCGAAAAAGCCTAGACTCATTGTAGCAAATAAAAAAGCTAAATTCTCCGTCCCTCCCCAATACTCCAAAATTTTGTTCCCGTTGGCTCATCTCTTTCCCGGTTAATTTACTTTTTGTAAACTTGTTCTTATATCGAATATAGCTTGAACGTCAATTAATCTATCAATCAAAGATAAGTTGACAATTCTGTCGTGATGGATACAAAATTTCAGCACCTTCTTTTGCATTTCATCAAGGTTATAAGCAAGATGTGAATTAAATTGGTGTGGAAATTGATTGAAGATGTACTTACCATTCAATTGATAAATAAAGCATTGTAAGAGAGCATTAATTAATCATCTTGACACAGCAAGTGAATTGATAACCTTTACTTTGTTGTTTTGTTGTTAATTTAAGTGACTTGTTAAAATCTCAAATATTATTGTTGTTGCATAGTGTTTCACGGTATATATTTTTCTTTTCTAATGAAAATAGCAAAGAAAACGACCAAAAAAGGACAATTTCAAATCCGGATCTAGACAAACATATACAACGCAAAACAAACACCAAAACAAAAAAAAAAACAGAATAGGAGTAACCTGAACTCAATAATAACCACTCAGGTGCTCTGGACGAGTAAACAGCGTCTGTTTCTAAGCTGTAAGATAAAAACAAAAATGAGATTTAAAAAAAAGAGAGAATGGTTTAAAGTTGCAATCTAGATATGAACATCGAAATGAGGACAGGCAAAATTGGAAGCCATTTATATAATTAAAACTTTTACGAAAATACGTTTGATTGTGTTGCATGCACAAATTGAGTCTATCAGCCATCAAATTAGATACGGAGGATGGAAGTGGTTTGGTTAGAACATGTGCTAAGAATGGACATCAGAGCACAAGCACTGACATGGACACCAAAGGGCAAATGGAAAAGAGGAAGACCAACAGAAACTTGGAGGCGGACTATGATTTAAGACGAGGGCGGAGGCGGCAAGATCATCTCAAGACAGAAACTGGTGGAGTGGACATGTCAGCAGCCAAATCTCCTTGAGGAGTAAATTTAACTATGTCTGTTGCAATATAAATTATTGCTTAAAGAGTGTAGGTTGTCGCAGTTGTAGACGATGAAAAAAATGTGTGCCACTGGAAAGCTACAATTAGTATGGAAAAATATACAGTGAAGAGATAAGAGGCCTCTGAAAAGAAGATTCCGCTATTGACCCCGCATTCCAGCAGCAGACGGTTAATGCAAAAAGTGACGTCTGCAATCGTTTGCCTAATAACTATTGATTAAGTAGGGTCTTCTTGTTTTCCTTTATCTAAGAAGTGAGAATTATACTTATTTAAAATTACGTACGTTACCAAGCATACATAATTATAGTTATATAAATAATTAATATATTATCTCGGAAAATCGCATCGTTGTTGTTCGATATAATGAAATAAGTTGAAACTAATTTTGGACAGTTATGAGACATGTGGAATAGAGAATACAATGAAGTTTTTGTTTCATCAAATTATTTAGCAATAACTACTACATTTTCGTTTGATTTCTATTACTGCCTATGCGTAGACTAGAAAACGACATTAGTTGTACAATTTCACAATGAAATAAAATTGAATATCCTCAATTATCGGATAAAATTGAAACACATAAATTGTGTAATCAAGTATGTTGTAATAAGCAACTTTTCACAAGGTTGTGACATCTGATGCAATGGTAGACAATTTTATAACAAATCCAAAGTAAACGTGGCAAGCTATAACGAATATGTTTGAACTCGGACGTGTTTTAGGAGGGTTAAATGACACATCTTACTTCAAAGACCAGTAAATCGTAGGTCAAGGAAGAGTAAATGAACATATCACATTTGGACAAGAAACATATTACTTTCATACAAAATTAGGATACAGGATTTCATTTTTTTTATTTGTATAGATTCTTACTTGATGAAAATTACTATGTTATACAAGTAACTGCATGACGATTTGTCTGCATGTTGAAACCTCAAAAACATGATATTGTTCAAGCGTAATTTTACACTAATTATTATCATCTGTTAATTGCTGTTGTTTATCAAAACAACTTCAACCATTAGAAATCCTTACATCTAATTGTATAAAATGAGATGTTCAAATTTAACATGTTGTCTGAACCCGTGATTTTTGTTATGGCTTATTAAAAACAAGATTTGTACGCTAACATTCTGTGCTAAGCTGAACTGACTGTATTTTAAATAAAAGATTGCAATTTTACCATACCCACCGAAAATGAACATGAAAGCGTGTAGTCCGAAAATTTCTTTGCTCCCACGCAAAAAAAACGTTGGCAGCAGATGATTCTCAAATTTAATTAAATTAAATCTTGCATTTGCTCCCCCGTTTTTGCTATGGCCGCTGCGTGCTGCAACTTAGCGACCGTAGGAAAAAGGGGGTAGCAAGTGAAAGATTTAATTTTAATTAGATTGAAGATTCTCGGACTAGAAGGAGTATAACAAGATAAATAAACCTAAAAAGGGGATCCAGGAGGTAATCAAATTGGAGTTTGCGATTTCTGGTAACTCGACTACGCAAGTCAGCGACCTATAACATGCGTTTACTTGATTTTTTGCTAGTTTGGGAAAACGTATCATCGCACCTGTCGTTAACCTCTTTATTATATTACTTTTGTCGACAATCAATCAACAATAAACCCTAGCACCATACCCATGTCATTTACAGTAGAAGACATTCGTTTGAGACCTAGCTAGTAAATGACATGACTTTACTTGCAAATTTTTATATAAAATGCAAAAGAGTTTATGTGAAGATGCTGTTTCTATTATTTTGCCATGTTAAATTTCCAATCAGCAATATGACAGTTTCTGATAAGAAGCCGTTTAATGTTTTTCTCATAGGTTACAATGTTAAGTGATGTTCCATGGTGGCAGCAATCTTGTGTCTTGGATCGAATAAAAAAACTCAAAATTAGTACAGGACCATCTGAGGTACATTTCTACAATATCAAAATTCCTTCTGCCGAGCGGTTTGTGAGGAAACGAATTCAAAATCAGAACGCATTTGCAGCTCTGGCAGCCATGTTGAATTTCATATCAGCTTCAAAAACTCAAAATAATAAGATTACTATCCAAGATTTACTTCTGCATTATTTGGTTTAGTTGTGTGGAACAGTTTCATAGAGGAAGCTATTTGTGTGTTTTTCCCATAGGATCCTATATTAAGCTGTCTTCCAATGAAGCGGCTAACTAGGTTTTTGTATCTTCACAAAAAAACTCAAACTTTGTAGAGGACCATATAAGGTATCAAATCAATCTGCCATGCGGTTTTTTAAGAAGACTTTTGAAATTTCAGCCAAGCAGAACGCATTAGTGGCCCTGGAAGCCATGTTGAATTTGCAATTGGCTCGAAACACTCAAAATAATATGATAACTATCTAACATTCATTTCTACATAATTTGGCTTCATTGGGTGGAACCGTTTCCAAAAAGTTGTTTGTTTGTTTTTCCCATTGGTTCCTATGTTAACTAAGTCCTGGGATAGTGGCCATCTTAGATTTTGGATCGGCACAAAAAAACTCAAACTTTGTAAAGGACCGTCTAAGGTACATTTCTGCAATATTTCAAATCAATCTGCAAAGCGGTTTATGAGAAGATTTTTGAAATTCAGCCAATAAGAACGCATTAATGGCCTTGGCAGCCATGTTCAATATTTGATCAGCACCAAAAACTCAAACTTTGTTTTAAAAACTACCAATAAACATTACAACCAAGTTTGGTTCAAATTATATCTAAGTTGTTTTGGAGAAAAAAATTGAAATGTGAAAAATTGACGGCCGACGACGACGACGGACGCCAAGTGACGAGAATAGCTCACACTGACCTTTTAGGTCAGGTGAGCTAAAACACACAAAATACTGGTATGAAGGATTTCTCATCAATACCAATTGAAAGTTGCATACAAGAAATGATAAGCTACTAACAAAGAGGAAGGGTTTTAAAATATTGTGGAACTTCTTGGTGAACATAATGCAGTTAGATGGAACAGAAGCGTACAAATGTTCTAAAAGTTGTGTATTCTTTAGACAGAAGTAAGTACCCATATATGTGTATTGTAGATTGTATGATTTGTTATCTACACACATATTTATTGAAACTGGTACAAAAATATATTTCATTTTATTTAACTTGAAATAAACATAAGCAACATAGATTTTTGATTCACCTTATTTGGTAATTTGCATGTGAAAGCTGTTTGTAGTTTCATTAAGTACTCATGATAATCAGTATCCACAAAGTAACGGCTATGTAATGATTATGCATACGCACTTCGAAAAAGTGTTTGATGAAAATTTTATAATTCACCTATAATGCCTTAATTATTTTATGATTTAATATTGTGACTAAATGAGTATACATTCCGTGAAACGTAAATTGAACACATAACCAGAAAGAGCGACGTGAAGCAAGAACACAAACGGTTACGTTTTCAGGCAAAACGTATGGCACTGCACTTTCAATACTGTAACGTATTCATGCCCATTTATCCATCATACGTAGTGAACGACGCAAGTGAAACTGGAAGCTAATGTAATAATCCGAATCACGAAATATTCCCATGTAAATGCTACATTACACTACAACATTTCTTTTGTTTCTTTTTGTCTTTCAGTGATCTGTCTAACGTTCCATCTTTCTGGTTATTGTCTATTGGTTGTAAATCCGTCGAAACTGTTGTTTTGTCTTCTAATTTGCCATTTTGTTTAGTTATTGGTTTTGTTTGGTTACTGTTAACATTTTGTGGTAAAATCGTTTCTTCTGTGACCCCTGTTTTTAAGTCCTGGCATGTATTGTTCAGTTCACTATTATTTTCTATATTTTCAGCAGACGACTTCTCTTCCAAAGTAATTTCATTGTCACTTAAAATGAACTGATCCCGAATTATGGTCGCCCTCTTCAGGATGTCCGCAGCTTCTTTATCTAGACTTCCCCCGGGAATAAATGGGTTGTCTCGACTTTCTAAGCTGTCAATAGAAATACTTCTGTTTTAGACAAAATGTTAACACTATGTCTAATGACTATACATATATATTTTTGCTCAATTTACTGTTAATTAAAAAAACGTAAGATTTATATGTTAAAAACAATTCTTTAAAACCAAATTCAAAGTCGATGAACCAACAGACAACTCCTAATGAAAGCATGCTGACTTACTAGATTCTTACTATCATCAAACCAGCCCAGCTTTGTTTTGGTTCAACCCATTTCGAATATTTGCTTTAATTTGCTTCCCTTTGCTCGACAATTAATAAACGTTATTATGACTGAATGGTTATATTTGTATAAGATTATGGTTTATTGTGTTTGTGCTGTCGTCAGTTGAACCCATACCAGAACTGTCAGTGGAATACTCCCAAGAACAATAGTTCTATACCACGATATTGTGTAATCCTGTGTAGTCAGTAATAAAAAGCATTGAATCGATTTCCATATTTTGGTTTCCTCTGCAAATACGTGACTTCTGATTGAAGTGCTCAATCGATAATCTGGACGCCTCTGTGTCTCTGAGATTACAAATATCTTTGTTTTTCATCAGATATGGACATAAGCCGTTCCAAACTGTTGGTTTAACAATAATTACTTTCCCGTTTTTATATTTGACGACCGATTTGCTTCGTGACAGTCAATTGAAAGTATTGAAAAAATAGATTTGTATGTAGTATTCAATACATAAATCACGGATTAGTGTACTTTCACATGTATTTTCTAACAGGTCATAACGTACTGCAATAAATGTCAGACACATTATTGGAGGCAAATTACTTGGAGATAGGTTGAATGTTACATTACACATTCTACCTTCCTATTATCGTCGCTATTCATGCTAGACAATATTTGGAAATTAAATCTTAGCTAATACAAGGAATCAATAGTCGTTCTACTTATAGACATAATTATACATCAATAATAAATGATAATTGGGATATTCATGCGGTTGTCTTAGAGTTTCATCACACAACAGAAGCATTTATTTATTTGAACACACAAAAGCACATTCATCCTCCGTAATGTAAACATGATTATGCTAATAATGACTAATTAAAACGGAATGCAACATGCACGTTTGAATGGTTGCAGTAGAGAGGGATACATGGTTATATTCTGTATAAGCATGTCCTTGTTTATTCCATTCTTCGACATTTCTAATGTCATCGTAATAGCGAATTCTATTAATTTTTAAATTTATTTATATATTTAATGAAATTAGCCAATATTGTGAACTGAATATCACCTGATGCGAAACGGGGGTCACTATCAACAAACTACTTCAAGTGTTTGTTTTACGTTTACAGTATTTACTCTGCAGAGAATTAAGTTACACGCCATTAACACGTATGGAAGTGTTCAATCTAATTAACACAGCTGGCATACAATCTGGTAAATCTCATCAGGGCGTGTCTAAAGGGATACACATTACTGCAGGCAATATAGGTCAGCCACTATGTAGTGTCGAGGGTGATCTCATCTTGTTTAAACAATATGTGTACATACCTCCTTATATATGACAATAACATTGTACATTCCTTTGTTAGCATCTAACATTAAGCAGAAATTAGTCACAGATATCTTTGAATTTAAAATACATAAAAAATGAGTACCCAGTACTTAGACCTTATCGATTGCACGATTACATTCCAGGCAACAGGTGTTTGGATCTAGTTCCGTTTATATGTCGCTTTATACTGTTGCCTAAATCGATTATGCTAAGTTAATGGATTTTCAATGTCGCGTGCTTTACTTCAAAGAAAAAAAGATGTATTTAATGTTTTACCACGCCTTGAAATTAATCATCGATTTGACCATTATATATTCCTATACACAAAAGGAGGTCATCATAACATTTAAAAAATGTCAGTCGACAGCTGTAAATAATTTGATATGATAAAATTACCAAACATTCATGCAAATCAATTTTTTAAACCAACTGGAAACCGAAAATTAGAATAATTTCTTACCCGTCGTCATCAATATGTCTTTCCATTACAGAGCCGGCATTTGTTCGTCCCGTTACTATAACAACACTATTGATAATAATTTATGACCGATACCTGATGTTGGTATTTTGCGATTTAAGATGGCGAATAGCACTATTGTTTGTCACATATCAAGGTATTGTTAATTATTAATTGATATAAATAAAGCACACAACCGCTAGTTCAATCTTATTCTGGCTAGGCTATAGACGTGTTATCTCTGACTTAACGTGCTTCCGGTATCATTCAGATAACAAAAATACAAAATTCTGGATAAACAAAATTGTTTGACCTAACCAATTATCTCTCCTCGCGTATTATTACAACATACGTGTCGATCCATTAAAAACAAAATCGGAATGCCTTAGATGATATCCTACTGTTCATCTATTGACAGAATCCGAATGGCTACTACTGTGCGCCAGGTTTCATATTTCAAACCTCTGACACATGTTACGAGCGATTAATCGAAGATAATAGTAATAAATAATAAATAAATAATTCAAACGAAATAGATTGTGCTAGTCATTTATTGCTGTTTGAAGAATAATTCTTGCTCATATTTTTTTACTACATCAAATAACTCTGGGCAGTGGCCATTGCAAGGTGAAGTTGGGGCTCAAAAATGTCAACATTTCATTTGCCAAATCTAGGCTACGACTCCCACCGATGATTTCAATTAGATATATTGTGGATCCGCGTTGATGTGTATTTTTAATAAAAAAAAAGATCATAGAGGGACACTGCTACTAGAATTGCAAATGTTACTTGTAAAATCTATTTGTGACTTGTAATCACGAATTACAGAATTCGTAATCACGGATTATAAATTCATTGTATCGAATTTCGGAATTCGTGATCACTTATATTTTCTCTCTGAATACACAAGACGTTTATTGAGATATACTAACCTGAATTTGATGACAAAATGGACAGTCAAAACATGCTTACGTTCGATAGAACTGCCTGGTTCTATTAATATTCTAGCTGTGTTGAAAACAGCGAAAGAAAAAAATTATCATGGAATAAATTTTAGTGAAAACAAATTGAAACCCATTATAATGAATTAAATATCCGAGATTACTAATTCCAAAAATCGTTATAACGATTCAGAAATTCGATATAACGAATTCGTGATTACGAATTAAACAAAATTTGGAGATCGTAAAAAGCTTCGGTAGGATCCAGAAAGTTCTGTCGATCGTAAGCATGTTTCGTTTCTTTCTTTAGCCTCGAAGGGCTGAAGAGTAAATTCTATATGTTCTCCATTTCAGAAAAAAATCTCTTTAATGCGACTGAGTTTAGTCTTTGCGAAATTCATTACTGAAATATCTTCCACTTTACAGATTTTCGCCATATGTTTTGGCGTTCTTTGCCAAATTTGGACAGGATTTTTTATATTGCATTGCGTATTGTATGAGAGTTCAGGATTAAATAAACAGATTTATCAACTCTCTTACAGTTCTGAAATTTAAGGGATAGGAGTAAAGAGGGTAATAATCGGTTTCAACATTTTGATAAAGATTTTATTTAAATCCCAAATCTGACAGCCCTTACGTTTTAAATTTTATATCCCAATTTTGGCAGGATATGGTATATTTTTAGACAACTTTTTTCATAAGTGTCTCAAAAGTGTCACATATAGAACTAGAAGGGCCAATCAGAGCGGATATAGTAACAAACACGATTTCAGTCATTTGTAATTAATTTATTTCCCCACTTTTATTATTTATGAAATTCCTACGAAATACTCTATTATGTTGCTTTCTTCAACTATCAATACATCTAAGGAAATTGTGTTTTTACATTTGAATTATTAAAACGGTCAAATTATTTATATTTTGTCACTACTTAGAAACATTAAACTGTTTAGATAGTTAACTTACCGTTTCTTACCATCATGTCTAATAAGTATGTTCATCAAATTTAGAGTTATTTCTCTTGGAATACGATGCACCAGTCTCTTAAAATGGATGTGACATGACAATAGTTGAAATGACACACATTTTACAAATTTCAAAAAGTAGCTACGAGTAATTGTCTAGAGCGATTGCTCTTTTGAATTGATTGATTGGCTTAGTGGTCTAACAGACGTTATTTCAAACTACTTTATTAAGTTTACCCCAAGTCCCCAGTGGCACTCTTAAAAACAAACAACTAACGTGGCCCACAGACAGCCACGCATCGAACGGGTACACCCTATCCGCCACCTGGCCGAGCGTAAGGAAATGTGTTAGTATCGATTAATACATATACTATTGCTTAAATTGAAAAAACAAAGATATATACAAACATTGTACAAACTCAACTCAGTTAAATAATTTTATTCTGAGAATATTGTTAGACGTAAAAAATTCGAAGAATAAAATTAATTTACGGTTTAAGGAAATATCGGCTTTCAATTAGTATGTATAAGTTTTTAATAGTTATTGTCAGCGTTTGATTGTAGAATTTATCTTGCTCAAAAAGGTGTTGGTATAATACAGAACATATTTAAAAAGATTTGACGAAAATCAACACCGAATGAAGCAGGCACCTACAGCTAATATTAGTTCAGTTTAGACGGCTGGGCAGATCAACAAGAATTAAACGCCCGACTATTAAACATTGACTAATTATAGGAAAAACACGTCAAATGATGTTAATTAATTGATTAGACGATTGCTTTACGTTCAGCGACCAGTATTTCAGCTATATTCAGGACGAGAACAAGTTAACAAGCAATACATTAATTCGGAAAAGATGGACCAAAGGGCAAAAGATTTTAATGCCACAGGAAAAGCACCGGGTATGTGTAGGGGCAAAAAAGTAGCCTTTGTAGCAGTTACAACGAGCCTACTCTTATTGGCATCCATATTGTGCCTGGAGCGTGGCACTGTAGTCTGAGGGAAATATATTTTTATAATTATAAATGTCATTTAAAAAAATAAACGATACAATATCAGTGTTATCGTTCAAGCAAGCTGTTATATATAAATTATAGAACAATATTGAAGCAGATGTTATCAACAGAGGTCAATCTGCAAGAAAGCCAATATATCAAATCCTGAACTCATTTACTCTCTTCAATAAATAACCACAAAGAAAATTAATAGCTTAACTTGATATAATTACATTTTATGTATCATTGAGGAGTTATATTAACATTTTATAGTATTCGTCTGATAATTAAGACCAGGTGATTACTTATATAGCAAACACTTGGTCTTATACCAAATTCCAATAACCAGATACTTTGTTGGTAGAGGTAAATAATGACTTGCAAATGGAGTCAAGTTTGTCTCAATACCGTATTTCATTGACAAACAATTAACACTGAGAAAGTTGAATCAGTCACCAGAAAGGCAGCTGTTTACACAAGCAACAATCTAGACAAGGTAGAAAGATTTGTTTTTCATTTTATAAGAATCCGGGTTGTCTTTCTTGGTGTACAGAAGTTCTTTTAGAAACGCTTTTTACCCAGGCGCTATAAACAATGATAGTACCAACTTGATATCTCGTAAGATGGACCTCGCTGACCTTCAGTTCAATTTCAAGGTCAAAGGACTTCAACTATGATATGCGACAAATTGCCTTGATACCAAATATCAAGAGCCTAACTCAAAAGATTAAAACAAATATTGACCGAATACGGTTAATTTCTGACGGACGCGACTGATTTCTATAGGGCGCCATTCCTTACAAGTAAAACACAAACAAAAGAATTCGTGACAACGAACACGAAAAATGCACAGAACTTTTACCTTACACACATATAGGTGAATATCGCTTGGATTTATAATACAGGAATGACTGTGGCTCCGCCTATAGTACACACTACTTATCTAACCTGGTCCCCTGGTCAATATTTTTCATTTACGCAAGCTTCACTTTCAAATATAACCCCAGGTCACCACCAGTTTACTACCCAGTTTGATTTGTTGTTTAAAACGCCATGTTTTAGCTAACTTTTTGCGCGTTTTGTTACGTAGGAAATTACTGTAAGAATACAATTTAAATAAAGTAGCTACTTGCTTCTTTTTTTCCTTCTTTCGGGTTAAACTAACCTTTTCCGTAGAGTTATTTCAACAAACAAGACATAAATCGATAAAAGCATTCTTTTGATAAACAGGATTTTTATTTGAATTTGATTACCGGACGCCGGACGTTACGTCATAATGCTTTGTATCGGAATTTACGTCAGTTACAGTAAGTTAATACTGACGTAAATTTTGAGGCATTCCGAATGTTGCAAAAACCGGTCAAAATTTTGGCCGGATTCATTGCTGGTGACCTGACTGTATATTCGAACCGGAAGTCCGCTTACGGTATTGACAATATATAGTCAGGATCCCAGACTAACTACTAATCAAAACTATCTATAAATGTCTACATGGCCGTTATTAAGGTGATCAGTGAGTGAACTCATAATAATCATATAATGCTGCTGTATTGGCAAAACAACTAATTATCACGATTATTCAACTGAACATAATAACACGAAGAGTATGTTGAGTAACATACCAATAGAACAGACAATAAAGATTATAGACGCCTGATCAGAGAGGAAAAGTATGTACTGTGACGTCACGATTTGATTCTCAGCTGTAACCTGGCTAACCTTTGTACAGTGATCTACTACCAACAACGGTAGTTCTAGTAGATTAAGAGATATTTTTCTTGCAATTAGCTCCATACATAATTTAATCGTAAGCATTCTATCGCGGACTAAGAGTACAAAACCAATATGACGTGTATATAACCGTAGTCGAACGATGAAGGGGAAACTAGTGAGTTAAAATCGACGCGTTTTTGTTTACGTTAAGTTGGTTAAATATAGACAAGAAAACTTTTGATGCAAAGCATCAATTCGCCGCCGATTTAGTTTGCATCCTGCTCGCGTTTGTCAAAATGATTTGATATTAATTTTACGGGACGCATTTTAAAGCATGTTTATATCTATGTTACGGAGGTTATTTTTTATGTTCTTTGCAATTATAATATATCATGTTGTAATGCGTCAAAGTTTAAGTCAATATTTTGTTTCAAATCATACATGAACAACATGTACTTTAGACCCTATAGTGTCATTAGCTGTACTTTTAATGCGTGGTTTAGAAGCTGTATTATAATCAAACGTTTCCGGAACCTTGAATATATATGTTTTCCTTTTTACATTTGCTTCATTGCAAAATACAAATCATGCATCTCGATAATATGGCAACTATAAGAGAAGATAATGTCAATTTTAGATCGGATTAAAAAAACTGTACGTGTAGAGGACCAGATAAGCATAAATAATAACAGTTTGTGTTTATATAACATAAAAGCTTGCGTAACAAGCATCTCGGATTTTCAATCGAACTAAAACCACACACTTTCTAAGGACTATCTAATGAACATTCGCTTAGAAAGCATTGCAATTTCTAAAAAGAATGCATTTGAACTTTTTCTCCATAAGGTTCTATGTAAAGCTAAGTCCTGCAGTTGAGGGTTAGTTTGAATTGCCGATTCTCTTAATTTGCGCACATGTAATCTTTTGTCATATATTAAATCATAAATATACTTGAATTAAAACTAATATTCACGTGGTTCAATTAAATTATTGACATAACATTCATTTATTGAATTTTACTAATGTTGGCTTACTCCGGGATTGTATACACAAAATAGCCTTTTATTCTGGTTTCCGCGTTTTCAAAGCTTCGCTCGTCGATAGAGCTATTACCGAAAGACATAGAACCAGAATAAAAGTGTTCTCCCTACATTATTAACTTCCGTAAATAGAATACCAACAAAATTTATTATTACATGAAACTGTTATATCACCCAAGCATTTTTGCAGTGGAACCCCATACATCATCTTGATTTTTCACTCAAGTTAAATGATTGACATTCTTGTAGCTAAATTCTGTTCATTTATGGTAACTAAGTGTACATCGAAATAATTTCTCCTTTTATCCATCGTTAGCAACGAAAGTGAATACAAATATATCGCCGCCCTCCTGGGCGGCGATAATAATGTTACCTTTTTCTATTTATAATGCATGCTGTTACATTGTCAAGAATGATTTTGTTATGACGTATCACACGGTTAGTCTTTTTATCTATGAAAAAATGAAAACAATCGTCTGCGTTATGTTGAAGGGGGTTAAAATGCTAATGCAGAGAGGAAAGTATGACAGATTAACAAAATTATGTTCATTGATAAATACTTTAAAAAAATCTAGATTTTCAATTTTTTGGAGATAATTATTGTCCCTAGTTCTAAATTTAATTTTTATTAATCATCTTATGTTGCCTTTTTAAGTCGTGTTCCGACCTACTAACTATTACTGATTGACTATGGTAGATAATTATAAAACAACGATAAGTATTATGTGTGATTTCCAAACTTTAGGAAACAATTAGGACGGTTCCTTGGGCTTCAAAGATCGGCATTAAGTAATTAAACATGTACATCATACGAAGCTTTCAATGACTAGAAAAACTCGCATGTACGTCCAATGAGAATGTATTGAATAGATTTATATTTGGAAGAAAGTATCATAGTGTTAAGCATGAAAATTACAGTGATTTCAGCTAAATCTGATCATGTCTGTTGTCGATCGCAGATCATCGCTGCTATTTATTCATTTAATTAGTTGTTGCTATAGAAATAAATTGGTTAGTCGATCTGCTGTACCAACGTTAGATGAGTTCAAATGAAAGCTTTCATACAAATTTGGAAGAAATGAATGTGTAAAATAATTTTAATGATTTTTTTATACTAGAAGTTTATGAGATCGTAGACATTCATCAACGTCTTTTAAAAATTGTAACAAACGAAAAGTCATATATTTTAGTTTCACATTGCTCTGATTACGTTATTCAACTGGTTAATACACAGTAAATAAAACGAGTCAAACATGCGTGTAGAACAGATAGGATAGAGCGTAAGAAACATGCTCACATTAAGCACAACAATGACCAACAGAATTAAATCCATACGGGCTCTGCCTTACCTGGGACTCCGTTTTATTGGTTTATGTCCTGACGGAGGGCTGTCTAGTATTAATATCTCGGAATATGTTATGGATTGTTCGACACTTTGTTCAGTGGCTTTTGGAGTATCACAGAATGTCACTTTACTCTCGGACTTATTCTTTAAGATAGTGTCGTGGCTAGATAGAAAATAAACAAAAATATTGATGAAAGGAAGTGTTTTGGCAGTTAAATGTGTTGAAAAAGTTACGGATGCATCGAACAATGACAAATGCTAAATTCATAACAGAACTTCAGGTCAACTGACGGTTGTATACCAAGAATAATTCAATTATTGTCTTGAATAGAGTAAAGATTTTGATTTTTGTAGAGTTTCGCGCTAATGAGGTTCTTTACATATTTGGGTTACAAAGGGCTAATTTTGCTAATAACCCATTTTCTATATCTCAAATATCAATTATTATAATATAAGCGGGGTTAATAAAGGTACAAAGAGATAAAGTCTGAAACGCATACTGTTTTCCCAGCCTATTCTCATAAAAAGGCAATCAGAATTTTACAAACCAAAGACAAACGTGTATGAGATTCACAGACTAACTAAATGATGTTTGAAAGTGCAAATTGTATTTCAAAAGTTTGTTTTTAGATTATAAAATGTGCAGTGAAGCAACAGTTTACATTTTACAAGGAAACTCACTTTAGTAACTATACAAAAACGCTTGAACAGAGAAGATTCATTATATATATTGTCAACTCAATAAATATATTTTCTACAATCAATGATTGATAACAGTTTATTTTTTCACAGAATGTAACATGGCCGTTAGCACGTACAAATTGAATGCTAATGGCCGTTTATGTAGTCATTAAATTATCAAGGTCAACTGTCGCATATCAATTTGTTAGGGTCAATTACTAGTATATAGTCAATCTAAACGTCGCGTATCGATCTGTTCGTGGGTACACATTTAAAATGATATATTACTAAAATAAAACTATACATCTGTAACATTACGGATCTTTATATATAACATAGATCCATTTTTAAAGGTCCAATAATACAAATTAAATTTGGATGAAACTTTTACTAAATCTGCAGCAATGCTAGGAAGCTTCTGAAGGTTCGACCTAAAGAGTTGCCCAGCGCGCCCCAGATAGCGGATAGGGATGCATTTCTTCAGATTATACTACTAAAACACCTGGTCGCATATCAGAGGGTGCCGTGTATCGCGCTCTTGCTTAAGACCCAATATGAAGACGTAAATAAGTGTTAGGGTAAATGTAGCCAACAAATTCTCGGTCCTGCATAATTCTCAACACTATCCAAATTTCATGCAATCTCCTTTACCCGAATAATTTATTATGTGTTAACTTGTTCTCAAAATTAATATAGCTGAACGCTAAACTACCACTCAATCAACCAATCAAATTAGACGCAAACACAACTGAATGAAAAAAAAAATTATAACAAGATCATACACATATACATATTGTTTGATTAGTGTATTCTGCAGTAATGCTTTGATTAACCCTAATATGACTAATTACCGGATTTTTACCTGACATACATGAATATTGCCACACATGGACCCGGAGTTGCTTACCCTCCCGGAGAACATGTACACACATAGGTTCTAAATGTGGAGCTTGTGCTACCTAGAGTTTGGTTTTTGTGTTGTGTAACTTTTTGTTTTGTTAACAATGGAAACTACGGGGATTAAATGGGGAAGACGAGTAGAACTCATTCGCATTATACATTCCAATTAAATAGTATTTGTCATTTAAAAAAAGTATAAAGATTTACAGTGTAAGTGTTATATTTGTTTTCAAATTCAATGTAATTAATTCAGACAAAAGACGAATTATTATTTATAGCATATCGCAATGATACGTGTGATTTAGACGGTAAAAAAATAATGTCAAACTTTAAACTAACAACAATCCTTAAAAAAAGAAAGTTTGCGATCTTTTGGGTCCTTTTGCATTGTCACTCGCCAGCTAGACAACAATAACTCACAATAAATGTATGACCCTCATTATCACAAACAAATGATTCCCAAAGGGAGAAATTATTTACAATACACAACAGCAAAATATTGTGCTTTACAAATAGCAGATACAATATGTACTTTCTTAGAAATGGTGGCAGTTATGCAATCTTGAATGTTACTGTTAATTCGATTTTGCAGTATTTATAAACTAGAAAGACATATTGATACTGATTTAAAAAATGTAGATGTAGACAAAATGAATTGCATTCCTGGAAATCTTGTTTATACTATTTGTGTTCTGTGGATCCAAATAAAAAAGAAGTTAAATGTATCAATATACGAGTCGAATGGTTATATGAAGTAATTTGTAAGACGGTGTGGCTTCAGGATTGTCCTATTGATTTTTCCTCCAAATGTCAGATCTTAAAGAAATGCAGTCAATTTAATGCCGTATATTGTACTTTTATAGCATTAATCTTACGAAAACCGATACAGACAATAATAATTCAACTTCGAAGCACAAATGTTGACATAAAGGATGGATATCGAGTTTTATTTTACTGTTTATCAGATCAAAACGTATCAACGAGGAAGAAAAATAAAGTACCCCGATGGATACAAAAACTATGCATAGGTACATGTATATAACTAGAAATTAGAAAAATAAGATCACGGGAACTCCGAAGATAAAAGATTTTCATCTAGACAATATAAACAATAAATCCCCCCACCCTTTAAAAAAACTAATCAAAAAGAAAACCACATTTGTTTGAAAAGAAATACAAAGTTTTGAGATAACAATAAAGACTGTAAGATAGCTGTAGCTTTATTGCCAACGGTCCATACTTATGGTCCGAAAAATTACAGTCGAATTACATTTTTTAGACAGTAAACACTTTACAATTATACACACAACCCCTGTGTATACAATTCTGAAACTGGTACATGTTCTGCGATAATAAAGAAGAAAAGATTAAAGAACCGTAACTTTTTAAAAATATAGATATCAAACTCCTCATTGACAATGGTAGAACTGTGCGATCACTTGGATATCATACTCAACACTGACAAATGCAAAACCGTGCGATCACATGGAAATCATACTCCAAATTTTAGAAGACCACCCGTTAATATGATTGACATGTATTTATACATATTTTGTTTAAATTTGCCTTTCTACGCAAATGTTAATTTCTACAATCAACATTAGTTGACTGTATCTAAAATCGTATCTTTACTTAGAATTGACCGTATCTCTAAAATTGTATCTTCACTCAGAACAATCAGCATATCTTGAGGCAATACATCACAAAAGGTGTATTACAAATCTAAAACAATTGACATTTTTGATAGAATTCTAAAGAACACAGCATGTATCAACCTTTCATCTTAGCAAGATAACAATATGTTTCTAAAAATATAAATATTATGCTTATTTGCGATTCGAATGACATTCACAGTTTAATTATTGCAACAAAACTGCATCTGAAGTTGCAACTGTTACTAACACCTGCGTAAGTTACAATATTTAGCAACAACTGACTTTGAGAATACACTGTGTAAAAATACTTAGATCAAGATCGGTGTCGATGGAAAATAAATTGTTTACTAAAAACCAAGTATGTGCGGGATGCGAATACTTGATAGTTGGAAGACAGCCAGTTATCTTGTTTCTCAATGTGAGCTTCAAGATGTTTATTACCAGAAATTTGGCTAATTAGAAACACACGTTCGTGCCAACAGGTACCTAGGCAAAACTTTTTTGCTATTTCATGTTAGAAAATAGTTAAGGGTCTAATTCATGGCACCATGATCATGACAATCATTATTGACAAGGTCAAGATCGTAAGAAGATTCTATTGAATGGTAAATGACTTTTCCTGCAAATGAGAACTGAATCGAATCAATGAAAACATTTATCATTTCTACACGGCAAGGAACGGTCAAAAGAAACCAGAACTGTGGAGGATTCCAACTTATCGATTGACGAAATGGAATGGAAAATGAGTCTGGACACGTTGATATTATTGGTATTCGTTTGACAGATATTAAAGGACAGATATTAAGTGACAAATCGGGGAGAAAAATCACTTGTAAACAAAATATATTTTTTTTATACATTGCAGACGATTGATTACCTATAAATAGAAGTCGTTGAAATAAAAGTATATTAAATATTTATTTGTTTTCAATGTTTGCTAATAAAAAAAGTACTTACAGTTAGAGACCACACAATATTTTATAAAAACGATATTTTAATCAGCAAAACAATTAAAGTATATTTTTAGAACAGATATACTTTTTAAGGAATACGCGATGCATACACCTATAATGGATGTACCAGGAAAAAAGATTAACATAAAATCGTTACAACAGTTTCTCTAATGAATAGGTACAATTCTACGTAGATGTTTGCTAGATACCCGATTTGGTGTAGTAACTTTAAAACAATGCTCAATAAACCTGTCTAAAAAGTAACATATTCAATTATTTTTTCTACCTCTGTGAAATTGAAAGCAGTGCATACACATAGATCGCTAGGGTATTTGAAGGTATTACTTGAGGATTTGACAGATGTCTAGAAACTAGCATTCGGTATGATAAATAAATGCTCCCTTTTCTATAAATACTGTAAGTAAAGTTCATGTCTCATGTAATCAAGTATTTAAAATATTTAGCCCAAGTTCATTACTGTGTTTTACATTTATTTAGATGTATATATCCTAATATTTTCCTTTTTTAGTCATTGACTTCAACATCACCTATAAAAAGGCGCCTGCTTATACCAAACGCCTTATAACAAAAGCTAAGAAAATTTGACTGTTTGTTTGGAATCTAACATCTAAAAATTTTTCCATAAAACATAACCATTAAATAGAGATTATATATCACTTCTTGACTACAATAAGCAATATTTGGATTGATTGTATATTTGGATACCTATAAATTAGTTATATTAGTCGTCGGACACTGGCTCAGATATAGAACATATCATTTATACCAATGTGTGGCTTGTTTCTTTTGCTCATGGCTGAATGACTGATAGTAATTAATTATTTATTTTGATGTCGTTGGCATCTAATTAGATGAAAGTGCGCTTCAGCAATGATGTAAAAACAATACACAAAATTATCATGAATATTATACAGTTAAAAAAGAACTGTAAGATAGGTCAAAGAATAAAAGGAACGTTTACAGGTTTTGTTTTAAATATATATAGAAATGTGGATTCAAAATCTCTAAAACGAAGGAAGAAAACACCAGAAACATCACAAAAACTGATAAGTAAGTCTTCAAATAAAATTTATATTGTTACATCCAATTTACTTGTATAGATGCATAAAAGATAAAAATGTAAAAAAATACCAATTAAGATAATAATGACCGTGCACCCAGAAGATTCTTCGATTAAGCTTTACACGAATCATTGAGTTCCTGAAGCTGGTTCATTAAATAAACTGCGCAATTTCTACACTCGCCTAGATATGAAACGTACTACTCTTATTAATTGTATTTTATTAAGAGGATAATAAGATCAGAAAAAAATTAAAACATGATAAAATAAAGAAAGAAATTTACCAGGCGCACGTGCATTTTATATCCTTCTTCCTTGTACTCTCCGATTGGATATAGTTATTATTTTTCACGTCAGTTTCTTCATCCATCGACATTCTGTTTCTAGTATATTAAGTGGTAAAATGTTTTCATATCCAAATCAATATATCTCTAGAATAAATATGCTGTACAAATCAATAAGGTGTTACTTTAGTATCCTATATATTAAGGTTATCACTGCAAGTTGGAAGGGCACGAAACAAAATACAAGACAATACTCCAAAACAATGACTTAATGTCAGCAGCAGTTACTAATGAACTATATATCACTATAAAGTTAAAACACACGGGCTAATCAATTGGAAATATTCGAAAGAAACGAAACAGCCACTAGTAAATCAGTTTTCTCCAACGAGAGTAATGTATACTACTGACTTGAAAAATAGACGTCAGTACCTTCATATTCCTCGGAGATCTAAATACTAAAGAAGAACGCAAGTTATGCTATTACACTGCCTTCCAGTTATAAATGGCCGCCTACTATAGCAGCGATTTCCAGTCAAGAATATAATGCTGTTTTCTTCATTACGTAGATACACCGGTAAAATGTTTCGAACAACAAACTGCTTCAAATTATTATTACATCTAGATGTAATATTCGTCTAGAGATACTTAAACATCGAAATGCTTCTGTGGATAATTGCAGGTTTCAGGGTTTTAATCAATTATATAATATCATTAGGGGCATGCATTTAAAGTCAGTTAATCCTCTTTTAAAGTACTTTTTTGTTTATTAATATTATTACATTTGTGCCATGTGTTAAGTTGTTTATATTTCCTGTTTTATCATACGATGTAGAAAAAATGTAATTATTGCAAGAATACCTTATTTCAAATTGTTGTACGATCGTGCTTCATAGAAATACAAAACGACAAAAATTAACACCCCTTACTAGCATTAATCGTTTAATATCAATGAATTGTGAAAATAAAAGCAATTAAAATGGTTACTATAGTAATAAAGTGTATTTAGTTATGTCAAAATATTTATTGAAAATCACAATAATGTGGGAGTTGAGTTTCTTGAACACACTAGATGTGTTCTTCTGTCGTTGCAGATTTGTTCGAGCAATAGTAAACCACATAGAACATGTTATCCCAAAAATATTTATTACAAGACTTTCTAAATAAAGTCTAAAGTTTGTTGGATATTTAACAACGATAAGCATTCGACATCGTTTTGATAACAAATCAACAATCTCTGTTCTACAAGTCCTTCTCTTTTTATTTGTATACGTATATTAATGTTGATGTTCAATTCTTGCTTTTCTATCGTCAACAATTAAATATAAAATGTCAACAAAGATACCAAGGTCATACAATCCACGCCAAACGCGCGTGTCCTCAAATCAAGACTTGTCAAAATCCCAAATTTGCAGATGTGGTGTAGTAAAATATAATTGTACCTGAAGAATCAGAATACAACTGTCCTATTATTCGACAAAAAGCATACTGACAAGGTTTCAAAGACTTGCAAGAAATTCCAACAGGCAGGCAAACGTAAAACGATTCCCGATTTCTCAAATGAAGATGTTCAGGAAGTGTAAGTAAATAATGATAATCACACGCTATTCAATGCACAATTCGTGTCTTTGTTTTGCACCAAAAGAGTTATAAAAAAGAAATTCTGGTTTGACTTAATGGGAAAATACTTTATATTATGCACTCTTAATCTCCCTGTCATGTAATGATAAAACTACAACATAAACAATGAATATGATTGATCTAAACTTTACCACAGAACTAAGAATTAAAAGCAGGAGATCTATTTTTGCAATGTTTGGGATAATTTCCCTACTAGAATTATTAACAAGGATTGGCAGTTTTCCTACCTAAGGTCGAGCGTTTTCTCCGAGTACTACGACTTACTTCCCCAATAAAAACTGGACGCCATGATATAGCTGAAAAATGGCTGAAAGTGGTGTTAAACACCAAACAAACAAACCTACTAGAATTTAATAACCACTTTGATTACAGACGAGAACCATTGGAATTTTTGTTTGTTGTTATATTAAATATCCGATTGTCCAGATGTTGTTCTCTGGTATCTGATGTCTAGACATTGCAGATACCCTTGCCTGCAAAGAAGTGAGGTAGCCAAGAATTATCCATAAAGAATACGTTTGTACATTGATATAAAATGAAGTATTGGTTTGGTTACAACACAATTGCTCGAAAAATTGTAACCCCGCTTACAAATTCAGTAACCCATGTGCAACAGTACACCCAACAGCTGAAACGACGAACACAATAAAATCCATATTTATGCTATCGGTGTTATGTAAACAATAAACATGCATTAGATCATTATAACATAAATACAACATCTGAGAAAACCCTAGATCATATTTTATTCAACACAACCGGACTGCATATGTGTTGGAGATACTGAATGTTGTTATTTAACGTTTAGCAATCAGTCGTATATAGATACGTGTATATCAAATTAACAAGAGATAGATGAACAAGTAAAAAGAGGGTTATAATGAATAATGCTAAAAGGGGTAAAACTGTAAGAATTTAGTTTTCCTCAACTGGCCAATTAAGAATCATTGTTATGTTTGTCATTACAAGAAAAAATGTAGCATTTAGTTTTAGTATACTTAGTATACTTTGTTACTAAGGGACTTTTACTAAAGAGCGCGCGTGGCACTTAAGTGACGAGACGCCGAATTTAAAGTTCCAAATAAAACAGACGGATACCCGTAAGGTGGCATTTATCACATGCTTAAAAACTAAGATTTTTGTCCTCGTCTGTGTCGGAGTTATATTGCACCAAGCATTATTACTCAAACTGCAGTCCCATAGACTGCGTGAAAATAACACTAGAATACGATTAAATGGTATTTCAATGTTGTCAACACTAAAAACTTCTCTTCATTACAACGGATTTACATTTGAACATAACAGATCGATACATTTCACACATATAGAATACAAATCGTTTCTAATGAAGAATGATGTACGTACATGTTGCCAGCGGAAAATTTAAAAATATTAATATTGAACCTTGTGCATTCCGGGTTCTAAATCCGTACCTTAAAATAATTTCATATCATATCAAAAGATCATTATCTTTTTCATATTCAAGAAATATAAATATATGTAAAGTAGTGTTAGAGGTGTCTGTATATTTTTTCCAATGGGACTTGCACAAATCCAAACGCTTTTAATGATCGATATACAACGGAAGATTTGATGGCCAGAAAGCGTAAAATATGTAGATCCTACAACAATAGTGTATTTAACAATTATTTTCTACCAACAGTTTATAGGTTAATTACATTGTAGTGTTTACAGAGTATTAAATGTTATTTAATTCATAAAAACGCTGTGTGTAATCGAAATACCTAAGTTTTTGGCATTTTGAATGGTTTATTAACCTTCATAATATGATTTCATTATAGAATCGGTACTTATAATGCATAAATACAAATCTACATGCTATAATTTGACGATCAATGCGTTGTTGTGAACAAATAAATTGAATACAATGGTTTTAATAATTCATTAAACAGTAACAAATTTTATCCCAAAGATAACTCGTCACACCAGTGACCCTGGTCATATTTTAATAATAAATACACAATTGTTGACATTGGAGAGCTATATAATAATGAGTGGCATTCACATAAACAACGACATATAATTTTGTATGTCTCAGTCATAAAATTTACTCAGGTCTACATATACATGCAGTTGATAGTTCGATGGTCGTACCACATTTGACAAAGATAAAATCCTGGCTAAGCATTAGCAATTAGCCTTTCAGGACATCTTTTAATATTCATTACGAAAAAAGAGTCTGAATACTTACCATAACTGAATAGGCTTTCAACATTATATAAAAATCCTCACAAGAAAAGATGCATAAGCAGCTTATCTACGAGCTCTACCAAAGAGATGTCAAGACGGTAGACTAGATATGGCTGGAGTGAAAGAGGGACAGCAAAGAAACCATGAAACTGTTAAGTCACGAAGTAATATCAATCATATGTGGATTCTTAACAATTCTAAAGAACACTTGGACAATTACAAATCAAGATCGACATCTAACATTTCATCTATTAGAAACTTTGATTTTTCAACTCTTTTCATCACCTTACCTCACAATTAAATAAAATCTCGTCATCACGAAATTATAAACAAAGCCTTTGCTTCCAGATGAGATAAAAATATTTAGTTTTAAGTTACAACAATACAGTTTTTTTCTACCAAAGAACGAAAAGGCAAATTATGCTACAATGAGGAACAGGTTTATATTATGCCAGATTTTCTGATCATATTAGCAATTTTTGGAGGATGCATTTTTCAGCAGATAATCGGAGTTGCAATGGGTACAAACTGTGCCCACCTTCTTGCTGATTTGTTCATGTATTCTTCTGAACTTTAATTTTGTCAACGACTTATTAAAGACAAGACAGCAGAAGCTAGGTCCTTTAATTTTAAGTATAGATATATTAATGATGTCCTTTAAATGAAAAAAATCCTCAATTTGATGAGTGACTTCCGTTAATATATCCTTCATAACTAAAAAGGAAAGAAGCCACAGAAACTGCTTCATCTATACATCATTTTTTAAATTGCACCTCGAATATGAGGCAAATGGTCATCTCAGCACGCATTTACGACAAACGAGACGATTTAAATTTCAAAATTATAAATTTTGCTCACTTATGCAGCAATACTACAGCTTCTCTGCATATGGTATCTATTTTTCCATTGAGCAAGTATGCAACAGCTTGCGGTGAGTATAATGAATTTTGCAAACGTCACTAATTTCTTCGGAACAGACTTATAAAAAGGTTAAAAGGATAAAAGAAAAAACCATTCGCCAGTTTCAGAAATTCCTTTTAAAAATATTCTCGTTTGAAAATATGATTGCTGATAGTTTTTCCATTTTTTTTAAAATTGTGATGCGATGATTATTGAGTACACCTATTACTGATAAGTAATGCATGATACCATCCATGTTCACCCACACACCAACTCACACGCTACAGTAGTGGAGGCGGGAGGTTTGGAATGCTTTAAAACCCACCATTTCTTTTGAAATGCCCCGTCTGAACAATTTATGTAGTTGCTATATTTTTGGTTGTTGGTTCTCAAGTTTAATAATGATCAGCTACATGAATTTGTTCATAAGGGAAAACAGAAAAAAAAATTTGCTTGATTAATACACTCATAATGTTTTGTTGGGATACTATAATTCTTAACGCACATGCCTGCAACGCTTATCTTCAATAAGTACCAGTTAAATTTGCTTCTAAATGAAACAAATTAGAAGTACTTTTTAGCTGGAATAATTTATTAGGTTCAAATTCTTTTAAAAAATAAGGAATACAGCAGACATTAATCATTTACATTACATGCTCAGATTATCATTGGAATATTCTTAATTTATATGGTTGATAGCTGTTTCGACCTCATATCTTCGCTTAATGGAATAATTAATACGAATGACTGTTCCCATGTTGTTCATTTAATAAAAACGTCAATATTAGCAAATACATATTCAATGTACAAAATAGTAAACAAACAAACAACTGATATTTTTGTTGCTTTTAAACAAAATTAAATAACAAATCGACTTTCCGCAAGTAATGTGATGGACCATAAAATAGAAGATTGTGTATAGCACATCAACGAAAAGTTACATAATATATTCCACTTATTTTTTCCTCAAGGACTTCTACCATACATCAATACAAAGCAGGTTTCCTAACTAGTTACATAGATAGTTTTTACTGTTTACATAATATCTTCACCAAGGAAGTTTTTAGCATAGATGACTAATATCAAAGCGCATTATGGTTACACAAAATAAACGGCCTTAGGCTAATGCATTACTTCATAGCTCACCTGTCGTTTATTCAGGCATTACACATTTAATATAAAATTTTAAAGTTTACTCTTTCCAACTTATTATAACAAAGGCTTTATGTGTTTTTTATTCTGTAAAGGTTGTAGATTGTCCGAATGATATTGGTTTTTATGACGTGATCCGTTGTTTTTATGGAGTCGGTTTACAATGATTAAATATTTCGATCTACAAACTATTTGTCAATACTCGATGCAGTAATACGAGTAGATATTGTGATATGTTTCGTTGGGAGATTTGTATTCCTTCATAAGACGTGTTATATTTTCTTATCTTTATGTTATATTTTGCCGGAAGCTACATTTTTTGTTAATAAAATAATCCAAACGGTTCACCTGATAATTTTACTGTCAACAATCGAACAGGTGAACAGGTATATATTAAAATATTTATTGATTCTGGGCATTTAAAACATTTTAAAAATATTGTCAACATAAATATGGCGTATCAGCAATATTTAATAAACACATCCAGTTAAGGATGTGTGCACTGTGGTGTGCACTCCCAGACATGTTTATAATAATCAATTCAATATTAACTTGGTAATTTTAATCGTTTTGTTTTTGTTATACTCACCTAGTATATTTTATATCCTGGAGAATAGAATCATTTCCAAATACTTCCTCTGTCCATTCCTTAACAATGTATGTTCCTATGACTTGATCGTCTGACACTTCATTTAACAAATTTGTATTTTCTCCTCCGTATGTTATATATCCACTGTCTGCAGAGGGATAGAAAGTTATTTCATCCTCGCTTATTCGAACCGATTTCCGTTCCTTCGATTTTTTCTTTTTTACACTTTGGTCGTTTGCTGAATTTTCCAGAATAAGTTTTGCTGCCTCATCATGGCTGCAATCGTCTGCCTCAGATATCGACATTTTATGAATGAAGGATGTTATCCAACAAATGCATTGAAAGTTAATGATTCCATTCAAAGCTTTAGTCTTTCAGTTTTAGGTACATTATATTGCATTAAACCATCACTCTACAGATAAACGTCAATACACGAATGACTTTTAGTATATAGCCAGGAGCGAAGTCGACAAAATTACCTTGGTGTATTTAAATTTTAGCAAAGATGAAGTCGTTTAGACTTTAAATACATGCGAACATATGCGTTTCTCTCTCTCATCAAACGGTTAATTTCAGATAATGAATGTTTATGTCTGATTAAATTGTATCCTGTTGCGTTCGTTTTACGACCTCTATTACATTACAAGTCAATCGCAATGAAGGTAAGTAGGGTCAATAATACTAGTATTTGAATTTCCTAAAGATTGTTCAAGTCGATAGATTTGTACACATAGCATTTTGTTCGCTATTTATTGAATTTATCCCAGCATTATTTGTTTTCTTTCGTAAAGTTTAATTTATAAAAGGTTTTAAGTATGGGTATTATAAAAAATCACATAATATTTAGTAATGAAAGTAGCTATTTAATCGCCATACCACTAAAGATAACGAATCGCTAAGATGGTGATCCAACACAAAAATACATGTTTGATGATGTAATCCAGGTGATGACCGTGTTTTTGGTGACACGGTGGAATGTATTTGCATTCATATGCACCGAGTTACTTGATTGATACGACACGTTAGAGTGACGATATTTAACAGTACACATTATAAACTTCTATCCATTTAATCTTACTCGAAAACAACGTGTACTATGCTACAACAATATTGACTGTTATATTGCGTTCAATCATAATGTCTGAACAAATCACATTGTTTCTGGGGGTGAGAGCAGTGTTCATTTGTCAATTGATACTCGGGAATCAATGGATCGAACTGGAATAATCATAATAATAAGTTGCCTGACAACAGGAAATTCAAAGAAACAAAAAAGATATAGATAAAGAAATATTTTTAGTTGTCATCGTAAGTGTTATTGTGGCCAAGTGTTCAAATATACTTAAATTTTTACATAGAATATGGTAATGCCATTATTTTAATTTGGGTTTTTACTGACCACAATATATTCTTAAAATAACAAATGCTTTTAGTTTCCGCGCTGTTACAGGATCTTTATATTTTTAAAATTTAAAGTCAATTGTCTTCTCGTTAGTATAAGGCCTTCACTAAGTAGGATAGCTAGGCGTAATTAAAAATAACAAAATCCAAGTACAGAATTCAAAGGCGGCTGATAGAAACTTACCAAGCAACAAATAATCAAAACATACAACGAGCGAATAAGCAACACGAATACTTAATCCATTGAGTCATTAAATAGTGTTGAGGGCTTTCTCTATGTCATAGTGCATTTATAAAACAAATAACAGAATTTGCACTTCATACATGCATAACTAATATTCATCATGCGTTTCCATGACAAAATAATTTATACAAACTGGTATAGGAAAGGAACACGCCTATACATTACAAAAACAATACCAGTATAGCAGTGCAATTAGCCTTAAAACAATTCTAAACAAAAATCTAAGAGCCAATTTAATAATATACTTTTTTAAGCATCAACATGTTGCTATCAAACTAAAGAGCTAACAGTTTATGCAAGGGGTATATAATTTTTTTTACATGAATTACAGAGAAGAAACAAATGATAAATTCTTGGCCAATACGATCACCTAAATAATTTTATCAAAAGAAATATAGATCAGTATCTTTGCTACTTTTAGGCTTGTCGTTCCTAAAGTTGGCATGATTTTTATTTACTAGTTACTTCACTTAAAATGCTTAAGTTATTTAAACTGGAAAACAAATTTAATAAAACGCACCAAGCAATCTGCCATTATTTCTATTTGAACGGAATGCGTGGAAATATAACACTAATCAGCGATAATAACAGAACTTCGCACTCTAGCATTGCATCGTTTGGCTTCAAATATAAAACTGTAAACAATAATTTGGCAAAAAATAACCTAAAGACACATGCCAAAATGAAATATCTGCCAAATATTAATTTGATATACTTATTCTCTTTTAAATGTTTTTAAAACAAACAAATCTACTGATAGATTTTGAACGTCAAATGTAAACTTTAAATACTTTTTCAAGAAAAAAATGAAAGGAAAACAAACTGTGCATATTTTACAAGTGAAATATGATATATTAACAGTTTTATCTTTTAACTGACATGAGACGGTATGCACATTTTTTAACTTCCAAACAGGCGATGTTAAAACGACAAAACAGTTGTTATCGGAATGGAAAAAAAGAACATATATATCAGAAAAAAACTTTTATGTGATATACTTCCTTCATTGATATACGCCCTGTTTCTGTTTAGGAGAATAAATTAATCTAACCAACTACGAAATTAAGTTGACCCATCTTGCAACAAAGGATTTCTATTTGAACAGCCATAGCATGACTACATACAAAACTAAATGTATATAATTGTTATGAGGCATCTTTACATAAATACGACAATAATTATCGTCATTTTAGTTAGAGTGCAGTAGAAAGGGATTCCGTAAAACGACGGAAATTAAGAGAAGCGTCCGAACAGTTCTGCGTCATACTGCGAGAATTTGTTTTTTAATGGTACTTAATGGTAAAATTTATTTTTAGCAGTGAATATAATGTACGTTTACAACAAACATATGCGTGTATTCAGGCTTTAAGCTTAATCAGTATGTATCGAACATGACACTTATTTAGTAGTCGATTTTGTTTGTTTGTTTGTTGTTAAACACCACATTCAGCAATTTTTCAGCTATACCAGGCGACCAATTTTTCATTGGGTGAGATAGCCGGAGCACCCGGAGAAAAAGCCGACCTTAGGAAAATTGGCAATTATTGTCAATTAAGATTGGAGTCGAGTACACTTCTGTCGCAGTGAGACTCGAACCCGAAACTTCATTGTTGACAGACCACGTGATCAATAGTAGACGAGCTACCTTAACCACTGGGCCATTGAAGCCCAATTTAGGAAACAAAGGCCGAAACTATTCAAACACAAGGTATGAAATTAAACTAAACAAAATAAATACTCTGCTAAAGAGTCAGTTGGAGGTTCTATCACGATTATATTTATCGTACTTAAAAGCTTCAGTTGTGATTTCTTTTTCAATATTAACAAGGCTTTGTAACACCAAAAGACCCAATACTATTTTTCAGAGGCTGCAAATTGTTTAAAGACGTGCATACTTAAAAAATCAATAAATTTCGTTTTCACAGAAACAGTTTCATAAGCAGAATAACAGTAGATAAGATAATCTCTATTGACCCTGCGATATTTCTGGATATAAAACATACAGATAACACATAAAATGAATATAACTAAATTGTATTGCATATGTCAAAGAAGATGCAGAACTTTGATTTAAGTCTTCAGGTGTGTATTACTTATCGGCGATGCATGAAGCCATATTGTAAGTAAAAAAGACACGATGAATTAATGAACAAATAATCTTTTCCTGTATTCAATACTATTCATTATTTGAAAGAAACCAAAACAACTCGTGTTTAATTTTTTAACATGTATCGGAACATGACACCTTATTTCTAAAACATGTTTAGAATGAAAACACGTTTAAATTTTACACGCATTTGATTAGGTACGTAAAGACACCCTCGCTGGCTTATAATGGGTGTTGAGGAAAGTTTGTAGTCTATTGTAATGGCGTGTTAGAAATGTAAAAAGAAAATTTCGACATTGTCTTAGGGACAAGCTGCCTAGTTGTTGCATGTTATATTAGCTAGTTTTCCGATTCTATTTATGTGATAATGTGTAAGTAAATGTTCATTATTCTGGAGGCTGGCAAGGAAGGAATTTTAGTACAATTTAGATACATGTACCATATAGAAATATAGAGTTTTCTTTTCCTTAATACATGACTATCTCATGTGCCTGTGACTACCACTTAACTAATCAGTTCATCTTAAATATAGAACCCACAAAAATCCCATTTTGTGTCAACCGAATACGGGCGTTTTTACTTTTGTCAAATTCACAGCATTGTTTAAGCTAGCAGTTGTGCTTAATTTTAGTTCTAAAAGGAACATATTTCTTCATAGAAACACTTCTTGTTTGTGTCAAATATCTTTTTTAAACGTGTTCTGATGTCATTTGAAATATTTTTTATATTCATGCTAGAATTTCTATAGTTCTGATCAATTGTTCATTCAACTTTATTCATGTATGTCTTTGCATTTTTGTCAGTTAAATTAATTCTTTTCGAAACGCAAGGATTTTTTTCATACCATTTTATCTGATGTTTTATGTATTTCTGTGAGGTAATAAATTACTGTGCTAATTCAGAAATGCAACTTACAATATCTGTCAGTCAACTCGTCTGATGAAAGCGTTTTTCATTCACTGCTGAGTTTTTATTCCAACAAAATTAATTAGTTTAATAAAATCCTCTTAAGCAGGCAGGTATGTTAATGAAATATACATTTGTACATCGCAAAAAGCTTATCTTTGATGTAAACAGTGAGCTATGTTTCTAATTTGCTCTGAGCGGATGCTACTTGTTCAGAAGTAATATTTACAACTCCGCTATTTATGGATAATGCAAATTTACTAGGGAACCTAAAAAATGTATATAATGATTAAAAGCATGCGCACACCGATATAATACGAAAAATCATATGAAACATTGTACTTTATCTATGATTGTTTTTTAATGTAAAGTATATCATGGTCACTTTTACTAATAGTCAGCTATATCATGCTGTTTAATTGGGGTGGAAGCTGAGCATCAAGTAAAAGCCCAATTTCGTAAGAAAAACTAGCTGGCACTCCTTGCACCCGAATACACTATCACTCCTTGCACCCTAATACACTAGCACTCCTTGCACCCGGATACACCCTTTTCGAGTCTAGCTCAACTCGAAACTTCACTAATTACTATAGTACCTGACTAACTCGGTCTCCGATGTCCTTTTTGTATATGGAAACATAATAATGACTAGACTATAACGAGACACTTTATTTCCGGAACATCTACCTTTATTAAGTTTTATACAGTTGAAAACCAAATGGTATTATTCTAAGTGCATTTTTTTAACATTTCCCGGTAGCAGTACATTTTCATGCAGAGTTTATAGTTAAAAGTGATTGGACACCAGGAGAGCTTTACCTATCTGAAGGAGACACAGCAAATATTAATGTTTGACCCGTTGGCAAAAATACAACTAGGAGTATTAATAAAATGATTATTTAGATCACGAGGTTATCGTTAATAACCTGATTTACCAGTGTATACGGCCATGTCAGATATTCAAAAAGTGGTGCAGACTTCCATCCACGAATATATGCATGGTCACTACTGTAGAGACATTTCGACATATTGCTAGAGAAATGATGAACTAATGATATAAACGTTATTGAAATTGCACAGTGTTTATAGAGATTTTAATGGTCTCAAGGACAAACCGATGGCAGAAACCACCAGTTACTAAACAAAAGGTGTAGTGTGTGATGACTGTTACAGTATTGTTCAGTTATAGTATATTGTCATGTCAATCATTAACAGCTGTCCTAAAGGAAGTAACTTATTATAAACATACACAGATGCAGATCAATTATTTTATGAACAAATGTACGTCATTTCAATCAATGATTGATTGGCTGTTTGCTTTACGTCCAGCGAGCGGTATTTCAGCTTTATTCAGGACGAGAAAAAAATTTTGATTGCAACTGGAAAAGTATGGAGTATTGGGTAAGGCGGAGAATTTAGTCTTTTGTAACGGCTACAATGATCCTACTTTTTCGAAATCTACTACAAACGAAGTCTTTATCATGCAAAGTGCGTGGCACTATCCAAACACGTCACCCATTACGGTCCTTAGCCAGGCTTTCCATATTATGACCTGACAACCCCCAACGAGAGAGTCTACACAGTTAAAATAATTGTAGCTATGCTACACGTATTAAAATGGCTGTATCTCTACAAAAAACCGGTTGTCATATGTCGCTGGTGACATAAACAAATATTACAAACTATCTTCATTGATTTTAGACGAGATTTATGGCGTTTCCTTACATTCAAGTTGTGAATAAAAATAGAATAGCGTTCGTGTCTTGTTTAATAAAGTTGACTGCCAATTTAATTCTTGTTCATATCTCAAAAACTATAATCCAAACCATAATATTAAACTGCCATAATCATTAGAATACTACTTGACCACAAATTTCAAGTCTACTATAACGACACTGCGTATTACTTATGTTGTTATAAACCTTAAGAAGTTACCTAAGCTGTATAGATTATGATATCCAGGCAACATCAATAGTTATTGAAAGAAGCTCTTTTGCACATAAAGTCATATCCAATACAATAATCAATAATTGTGTAACTTTTTGCAGTGTTATGTATTCAATTATGAGTGCTTCATGCTATATATATATTCTTTATGTTAACCTTTTGTCTTTCTAATGCAGTTTACTTGTAAACATGAAAGTATTTAGAAACGAAAGAAAAACCATATGTAAAATTACATTATATTGACGATATGTTTACGAATGAATAACGCCAGAAATGCGAATCTATGCAGTATCACAATGTATCCATACTCGTAGATAATGGCACACTAAACACTTATGGTCAAAGCTGTGATCTCTCTAGAAGATGCATTGAAAATAAAGGTTTTTCCAACCTAGTTACGATACGTTTAAAAGTCTTTCCTTAGTGAAAAATGTGTATACATGTAATAATAAAAGTTTGATGATTAGTGCTATCATACGTTTAATCCATTTCGTTTTATAGCTAGCCTATCAGTACTTAAGCCTTTTTATTTCAACCGTCTCTTTATGTGTTTACAATAAGCAACAAACCGATTCTGATTTCAACGCATGGAATACAAAACTGGGTAAACAAGCAATATATTTGTATGTTTAGTTATGTAATTAAGACGAATAATAAGTTCATTCCGATAGCTTGCATGTTTAATTCTTGAGTGATGCATGGATTATAGTTATTTTTCATGATAAAACTCTTTGGTTATCCAAATTGATCGGCTGTAGCGATTTCATGAACTTAACATTTTCAAAGACGGTCTTTTGATGTGTAAATGTGAATCACAGAATTTATTATTTCTTAATCTACATTGAATTAGTCTGCCCTCAGTTGCCAGCTAAACGCCCTATCATAGACCTCTTGTTAAAGTCATCAACTTTAAGTTTGACTGATGAGAAAATCAACTGATTGTTATTGTCTTTTGGGATAAAACCCAATCTGTAATGATTATCACACTTGCTGGAACATTTATCGTAAGGTGTTTGGATACTAAAATATTTTTTTTATTCTCCAAAGACATGGTGATCATTTCATCTCAGTTATATTCAAGTTCATTTCGATTGGTTTGTTGTTTTTGTGCGATATAAATAGACTGGTACCTATACTGTATTCAACACTCATTCCTGATAGTAGGCTTGAATGAAGCAAACGGCAAATGATTGAATATGCATGAGTAACTTATACAGTACAAAATCATCGTACATGGACATTCTTTTTGTCTAGTAATGTCTAGTAGTTTCTATCTACTTTGTCCAATATAAGTTCAAGTAAGTATAACATAACTATAGATATGTATAATTATTACGTATTACTGTTTGACGCTCAATTGAGGCTTACGTACATTTCACTGACGGTACTTTGAAAAAAATAACAATATAATGTGTCGAGTCCTTGTTGGGATTTTTACAATTGTTAAAAGCGTAGTCTCAAATATCAAAAAAGGTTTTCTTACCAGCCACAGTTATAGCCACCATTAATCAGCTCGTCTGCTTCTGTTGGTAATTCTGGGTAGTCATCGATAATCAGTGTCTCTACTAAAGACCCCTTCATACCGAAGGAGACTCTGTTAATAAAATAATAATAAACTTGAAATTTCTAGTTTTCTAGAATTAACATATGTAACTTAAGAAATTTACAAATTTACCATTTACTTATCAAGCTATACATTGACAAATATTTTCCATATATTCATAACATTTACATTTGTAGTGTTTTTTTGCGTTTTGAAATCGCAATAAATTTTACTTCTTGCAGACAGAAGTTGACAACTCTCTAATACTGTTTTACAGATCTGTGTTCTTTTTAGTTTTGGATACATCATGGTTACAGTTTTAAAACGACGACGCAACTAACCTTCTGCCCATGTCAAATACTAAATAAACCTATTTTATACAAAATGAAGAAAATGAAGAAAAAAATGAGGTAAAAAATAAGTCAAAAGCATTTTCAGTTTCTTTAGACTTTAATCTCTAAATAAATTGGCCTAAATAATGCAGAAAATGTCAATCTAAAGTTCCCTGGATACATTATTTACAATATAGATTTATGAAAACAACGGAATGTTAACTTCAAACGTGACCTTGCCTAGTATTTTTTATAAAGAGATAACTTTGATTATGCAGATTTCCAATAAGCCAAAAAAGCGTCTATATATCTTCTCTCTCTCTCTCTCTCTCTCTATTTTTTTCCGACGCAGTCGGTATATTTTCGAATTGTGACCTTTGAACTAAAAGACGCTTACCTATGGTAACATACTATAAGTGAAGACAAACTTGCATTCTGATTGGACAAAAATTGTAAAAAATTCTGCGTTCGAACAATCAACTATAGTATGCATATTTGCATTTCTCAATTATTATTGCAGCAGTCTGGTGTTTTAAAACAATTGGTAGTCGTAATTAAACTTTAATGATTTTATGCAAAAGAATGATATTTAGGACTGATAAACACAATTGTAATTTTTTGCGCATTTCTTATGGGGTAGAATTATATTTGCTTTGTTGACCATCTATATAATTATCTGTAAACAATTATCACGCGGTGATTTATTTACGTCATATTTTCTTGATTTGACCGACTGACACACGCACACGCACACTCTCTCTCCCTCTCTCTATCGTAAAATTATTGTCATACAAATGGTCCTACACAAAGGTAATTAGGTCATCGGTAATACTCAGGACGCCAAATGACTTACATGAGACACAGTAGTTCGATAACACATTTGGTTTACTATACACGCACAGCCCATAGAATTAAAAGTAAAATTCACATTATTTGGATCTCAATAACCCATACAGTAAATCTTACCCCTCCCCCCCCCTGGAATAAAATATACACATTAGAGAGATTTCACGTTCATGTTAATGCAATTCTAATTAAAATATTCTTAGAGGTTCCCATTTTAAAAGATAGACAAATTAATAAAATAGTAAACTGTAATGAATATTTATGCATGTAAGTAATATTTGCTTATGAAATTAATTTTTTAATGACCTGTTTTGAAATTTTAAAATGTAAACTAATTTGTTTTCGAGATAATATATACACTACATCGCAAGAAAAAACTCAGATATATATATATTAGAAAGGTTTTTTTTTTAATTTACCATTGTGGTCTTCAAATTTTGAAATATAGCTTTTAATTGGGGATAATTTAAATATGTTTATTGTTAACTCTATGATTTTAAAGCCATTAATGCGTATCTTCTTTCTTTGCGTCCGTCGTCATTCACGTGCTGACAGGAGGTGGAGCTCTAATTGCAAAGTCTCTTTTTGATAATACTCTTATTGTTTAATTACATGTTATAAAAGTCCATGATTAATACATCAATGTAGCAACCTTCTTGTATTGCCTTATTTTATTTGGATACAGTTCGCAGCACGTTAATTATTTAACTCCCCCCTCCCCCCTCCCCACATACACACACATTAATGAAAGAAAATGTTCATGTTTCTTGTCTCTTTCTTTCGTTTGATGTTTTTCTTATTGTTCAGTTTGTTCAGTTTCCGTTCTACTTTACATACATCTCTAACAGTTAAATGCGTCGACTATCTTTTTTAAAGATAGTACTTGTTTTATTTTAAAAATATAATTTTATATAGAAGAAAAGACTTTATTTCTTCTCACATTGCCAAAATTAATAAACAGAAACAAGTGTAGCCTTTTCGATTCGTTTATATACTTCGTTTTTAAGATAGGTAGTTAGACGTAATCATATCACGTGATTTATGTTATCGCGTGATTTTTTTGGGCACTGTCCACACAGTCTTAAAATATTGTTTGAACGGCATAAAACTCGACCCCCTTCCCTAGCACACAGCACAGGCCAGTTTTGCATCCTTCTTCTTAAACCGTCGTTTTATTTCGTTTTAAATGTTGACATTTCAACTGAAAGTGCCCTAAATTTTTATAAAATAACGTGATCAGCATTGCATTGTCCACCTCCCTTAACGAGAGCGATTATATCTTGAAAAGGACTTATTAATTCAGTGGTGTGTGCGTCCACCGGCAACGTTGGTGGCAGCTCGCACATTGAGCTTATTGGAGGGATTGTTTTTTACTCTTCACGAATCGCTACTGTTGTTAGAGTCATGCGCGGCGTGCATTCGGATTCTCTGTGAATTTCGTCCTTTACTGTTCGCTGAGGAACAAATTCGATGTTATGATGAGCAGTCGAGCAGAGGGGTCTGTGCGTCGCCAGGATATTAAGGTAAAGTAAATTTGGCATGTGCACACAACTATGCATCCTCACAAGTCAGGGTTTTTGTATCCACATGTGTCCAAGAAACCCTGACAAACTTAGCTAGGAAATTCCCGGGCTGGAAGTCACTATTTTGATTGGCTACATCATACCTTAATGTAGCCAATCAAAGGCTCACTTGATTAGGGGATATCCCGATGTCGATTGTAAATTAATCAAATGGATGTGTTGCATATACCATGTGAAAATCAGTGTATTTTGTACAGCAGTGTTAATTATTTGTAATTACCGCTTTATTTATAAGTTGCGTTACGTTTTCTTCACACTCATGAATGAGTAAGAATGACTACTCCCAAACACTTGCTCCTTTCAAGCAATTTCATTGGTTGATATTTTGAAGGATTGACGTCATACGAAAATCTTCTAACCCGGGAATTTCCTAGCTAAGTTTGTCAGGGTTTCGTGGACACAGAAACCGTGACTTGTGAGGATGACAACTATGTCAAAGTCAAGTTGGTTCGTGAAGGATCAATGTATATGACGTATATGGAGTCGTAATTGCTGAACCTCCCGCAACAAACTCCCTTCATTCAAAGATCCTAAATAATCTTACATATACAGTAGCTGTTTTCAATTCACTCCAGGAAGCCTCTATTCGCTTCTGGTCTAGCAACGAAAATCCGTAGCAAAAATGTATTTATAGTATTCGCTACATCGCTTTTAAATAAAAAACGCTAGAGTCAATGAGAAATTTTCCCGGTTTATTTCTTTTTATGAAACGCCGAAACTTTGTTTCAACACCAGACACCATGTTGTAGCACTGTAATCATAGAGGGCATTATTATTCCTTATAAATGTAAAGGGTTATTATGATGGTCATTATCGCATTTATGACAGAATTTATTGTTAATGAAAAACAATTAATAGACTCATTCTAGATTGAATTTACTCGGTTTTATAGCACATTATTCAATGTCAGCTTCAGATGATCACGAGAAAACTAATTATTGAAAATTATTTTTATAATTCTGCAAATCGTGGATCATATCTACTTAATTCAGTACAGATAATAAACTATAGTCCCGAATGATTTTCATCATTCGATGGTTTTGTGAAGTTCACAGTTGATTAAGCTGTTTTCTATCACAAACATGATATTTTTAGAATAATATTTTAGATTTTATCAAAGCAGTACAGATAGAAATTTATGTCCCATATATCCCATATTTTCTTTCTCTAATGGTTGTTATCGCCAAAATTCAATATTTTAATTATTTTTATTATATGCGTAAACTTGATTCTGGAATGGCTTAATGATGAAACGAAAACTATATGCTCGCTAATCTAATTATAATCAAATCTTGTATTTGCCCCTCCCCCTTTCGTCTTTTATCGACGCATAGCAAAAAGGCTGCAAATAAATTTAATTTTTAATCAGATTGTCTGTTCTTGTTCCATCATATTCAACTCTTAACCTTGTCTGATGTAGATTAAGCAGTGGGTTTGGGCGAGAGGTAAAATGCAAGGATTTTCTCTGAACATAGGATTTTCGAGATTTTCCAGAGCAAATGGATTTATAGCTACTTTTTGCGTCCTACAGTGTATAACTGGTCAAAATAAGGCATCCTCTAAGTTGGACTGCAGAAACTGGAACCAATGTTCATATCAGACTGTAGTAGATGCAACACTCTTTATGTTAACCCGGTTGGGTCTTACTGTATATCGATTAAAACCCCCTTTTCTCATAGCAGTTGGGCAATCCAATACCTTTTATTAAATGTTGAAACCTATTCCATCTTGAAAACAGATCTTTGTTTTGTTTGAATGGTATTTTACAGAACTTTTAGACATTTTTCAGCTATAGGCCTATCACGACTTCCATTTTCTATTTGGCAGGAAGGAGGAGTACCAGTTTGTTTGTTTGTTATGTTTGATGGTGTTTAACGCCACTTTCAGCATTTTTTCAGCTATATCATGGCGTCCAGTTTTTATTTGGGAGGAAGCCGGAGTACCCGGAGAAAACCCCCGACCTGCGGTAGGAAAACTGGCAATCCTTGTCAATTAAGATTTGAGTCGAGTACACCCTGCCTGCAGTGAGAATCGAACCCACAATCTCAGTGTTGACAGACCACGTGATCAATAGTAGACGAACTACCTTGACCACTCGGCCACCGAGACCCCAGGAGTACCAGTTGAAAATCTCCTACTTCAAGGAGGAAATTGACAATCCTTGTCATTTAAGTTTAGAGATCAGCACAGGCTGCCGTAGTAAGGCTCCAATTTGTAACCCCAGTGATTACACGCCAGTGAGTAAATGACTAAATACCTTAATCTAGTGTTCGCAGTCGAATTAATTTTTGTTTGAATATGGCTTATCGAATTTTTCAGTAATTTGCATATATTTTGTGTATTTCGGGGGTGTCCAGTTTTCATTGAGTTAAGAAGCCGGATTACCCGGTGAAACTCTAGAACTTTGGTAGGAAATAGTAGTCTCGATCATCCAGAAGCCTTAACTGCAACTATATATGCATCTGGGTGATCGAGACTAGAAAAAATGATAATCCTTGTCCATTATGGCTGGACTTAATCATGTCCTGCCTGCAGTGCAGCTCGAAACCACAACCACAATGTTAACATGTACGTGATAAATAGTATAGATGAATAACGGCCCGGTGATTTGTAAACTTCTCTTGTTGTTTCGCAAGACACTTTTATTTTAATTGCATTTTTTTCATGCAAGATATGTGCAACAATTTTCGTACAGTAGACTACAGATTTTTGACGCAATGTTCTTTTTTGTTTCGGCTATGTATATCCACTATTATATGACCTTCGGAAAATGGGTAACGATTATTGCAATTGAAAATAACGAAACCATTTTTTTTCAATCATCGCTGTATGCTTTCAATCAAAATAAAACTAATGCCAGCTCTGCTTGTATATACAGATGAATTTAGACATTTCTATTTTTGAAACTGCTAAAACAGAATAACATTAAAATGTAAACAGTATCGATTTAATTCACTAATTAATTGACCTGTATTTTACAGTAACGTGAAGATAAGGAACAATTCAAACACATGTGTGGTCCATGTAATTAATTACAAAGATATTTTACGGTTGGTCACACTGATCACAGAACCACACGTTACATGCATATTTAACCTTAGATCACCTTAGAAAACCAATCAGCTGTTTTGACTTACCTTTTCTGAACATTCATGTCTTCTCATGGTCAGACAGTTTATCAATCACATTTTAATTACGCTTAATATTTCTCAGTGGAAAAAATCAAATTATTCCATTGGTAAATCTTCTGTATAAATCATTTCCAGTAAATAAGCGTTTATATCTGGGTAAATACAGAAAGCAAACGAGCCGATCAGTGCGATATCCAGAAACATCAAATAATTACATTGGTTTTAATTCAGTAAAGATGCCGTACCGGAGAGTTTGACAGAATGCCAGCACTGATATATAAGTAATGGATAGCACTAGTCAAAGAACCTTAGCAACAATATGAACTGTAGGTAATAACAAATTCCTGCAAATTATAGAAAATTAGTTAGTATAAACTGGAGAATTAATTAAAGTGACAACGCCTAGCTAAACACATAGACAGTACACACCTGCATTTACTTATTATTATATATATACGAATGATCGATAAACTATTTTTGATACAGATATTGTGTTTTTATTATAGTATACGTTGAATTAGAAACATTTTTAAGATAGCTTTATCACGAAATATAAAATTAATATTGACAACTAAAGGAACTGATTAGTGACATAATCTAAGCCAGAATCACTCTTACATTGAGGAGCTCCATTGAGAAACATTTTGAAAATACGATTTAAAATGAAATTTAGGTCTATGTTTGAATCGGATTTACACTGTTATTTTATTTAATATTTTCAGCAAATATTGATATTAGCTTTAGTTTTATATTGACTGCTTTTGGAAAACAATTATATACATTTGATAAATAAATAAGTTCGACTGGAGATTAACAGCAATCCAGCAAAACGAAGCACCATCACCTCTTCAGAATATAACCATAAACCTAGACTTATAAATGAAAGATACATTATAATACGACTTATTTCACATTACAGTACTCCATTTAAACTGAATGCCAAACATAAGAAAACGGTAAAAGCAAAATAAACAAAAGAAGGAACATAAGAACCTCAAAAACAACGTAAACAAGGTGCTTTTACAATCTTTACTTGTACTTTGTACATATTATCACTCATTATGGTGTTCTAATTGACTATTTGATTGTTGTTCTTAAGCTGACAATAATATTGTTCTTTGGTAAATAGAAGCGGGCAATAAATAGATTTTTTTTATTGCTTATTAAAGCAATACTAGATATCAGTGAGATGGTATCCATCTCTGTGGGCACGTGTGTCTGTGGGCCCGCCGACCTTGAGGTCAAGGTTAAAGGAAACTCAAACATGGTATGCGGCACATCGCTTGATATTATCTATCTTCCAAATATCAAAAGCCTACCTCAAAAGATGAAAAAAAAACAGCCCCGACATGAAGCAATAATGTTACCTTGTCAAAGTTCAACAACCAAAGTATGCGACACATCGCCTTGATATTATCTACCCACATTCCAAATAATAAAGCCTACCTCACATGATAAAAAAACGTTACAGCCCGGATACGATTATAAGTCAATTTTACCATGTCGGTCCGACGGGTTTTGCCTGACAAAATAGAATACTGCTTACCGCGTATGGTCGAGTTTATGGTCCTTTTGTAGATCTCATATTACACTTTTTGAAATCAACAATTATTTTCCACAGTTAATCGGCGTTCTGAAATGCGGCTGAATTTTCATTTTGATAAATCGAATTTCCATACTAAATTTTGACCTTGTTTTGAACGGAAGTGTACGTTAGGAAAATTCCATTGTTGTCTATTCGTAATCCTTCGGGTAATGTCGTCTGCAGTTAAGGTGGGGAAAGTCTCGCGGTTTGTCCGAATACCATTGAACGTCAACAAAGAAGACGAACGTTTGTAAACAACATAAGACCCCTTTAGAAACAAAAATGGCTGACTTCCTATGGAAATTCGATTTATCAAAATGAAAATCAGCCGCATTTCAGAACGCCGATTTACTGTGGAAAATAATTGTTGATTTCAAAAAGTGTAATATGAGATCTACAAAAGGACCATAAACTCGACCATACGCGGTAAGCAGTATTCTATTTTGTCAGGCAAAACCTGTCGGATAGACACGGTAAAATTGACTATAGTTTCAGACAGACTGATAACTATATGCCTCATTCAGAAAATAATAGTGACCTTAAGGTCAAAGTTCAAAGTCAAAGGTGATCAACTAAGGTATGCGACACATGGCCTTGATATTATCTACGCACATTCCAAATATCAAAAGCCTACCTCAAACGAAAAAAATGTTACAGTCCAGATACGATTAGTTTCAGACGGACGACAGACTGATCACAATAGGGCGTCCTAATAAGTGCGAAGATTTGTAAAATAACAGCATAGGAATATCGTTTACAGTGTTGGAGAATAGACATTCAAAAGATTTCCCGTGTTTTGAAAAATATATCAATCCTAACAACACTGTCCGTGATCCCCATTTGAAAACCGTTCTTATCGATAATATATCGAAGCGACACTTAAGAAAGAGCTGTCTAGCTGCGGTGGTTGTTTGGACCTAGTTCGTCACTGTTAGACAGTAAACTTCACGTCCGTAAAAATAATTACCTCGTGCAGGACGTCTTACATGAAGCAAGAGAGTAGGTCTAAAAGCCTGTTTTTTTAAGGAAATATTTGAACCGCACTAATAATCTGTTAATAATGCTTTATTTGTAATCTTGGATACCCTTTGATTACTATTGACCGATATGTCTTTAAGTACAAAATCTTAGAAAGGAAATACCAACAGCGTGTTGTAATAAAGTAACGTTACACTTTAGTACATGTAGTAATTCTTTACAATGGTCTTGTTACTGTTGTTGTATGCTATATGTAGTAATTCTTTACAAAGGTCTTGTTACTGTTGTGTACCTTTGTAGTAATTATCTATCAATGTCGTGTTACTGTTCTTCTGTACTACATGTAGTAATTCTCTACAAAGGTCTTGTTACTGTTGTTTTGAACTACATGTAGTAATTCTCTATAAAGGTCGTGTTACTGCTGTTGTGTACTACATGTAGTCATTCTCTACCAAGGTTACTGGTGCTAATGTTGTTTACTACATGTAGTAATTCTCTACAAAGGTCGTGTTACTGTTGTTGTGTACTACAAGTAGTAATTATCTACAAAGGTCTTGTTACTGTTGTTGTGTACTACATGTAGTAATTCTCTATAAAGGTCGTGTTACTGCTGTTGTGTACTACATGTAGTCATTCTCTACCAAGGTAGTGGTGCTAATGTTGTTTACTACATGTAGTAATTCTCTACAAAGGTCGTGTTACTGTTGTTGTGTACTACAAGTAGTAATTCTCTACAAAGGTTTTGTTACTATTAGTGTGTACTACATGTAGTAATTTTCTGCAAAGGTCGTGGTACTGTTGTTGTGTACATCATGTAGTAATTCTCTACCAAGGCCTTGTTACTGTTGGTGTGTACTACATGTAGTAATTCTCTACAAAGGTTTTGTTACTGCTGTTGTACTGCAAGTAGTAATTCTCTACAAATGTCTTGGTACTGTTGTTGTGTACTACATGTAGTAATTCTCTACAAAGGTTTTGTTACTGCTGGTGTGTACTGCATGTAGTAATTCTATACAAAGGTCGTGTTACTGTTGTTTTGTACTTCATGTAGTCATTCTCTACCACGGTCATGGTTCTGTTGTTGTGTACTACAAGTAGTAATTCTCTACAAAGGTCTTGTTACTGTTGTTGTGTACTACATGTAATAATTCTCTACAAAGGTCGTGTTACTGCTGTTGTGTACTACATGTAGTAATTCTCTACAAATGTCTTGTTACTGTTATTGTGTACTACAAGTAGTAATTCTCTACAAAGGTTTTGTTACTGCTGTTGTGTAATACATGTAGTAATTCTCTACAAAGGTCTTGTTACTGTTGTTGTGTACTACATGTAGTAATTCTCTACAAAGGTCTTGTTACTGTTGTTGTGTACTACATGTAGTAATTCTCTACAAAGGTCTTGTTACTGTTGGTGTGTACTACGTGTAGTAATTCTCTACCAAGGTCTTGTTACTGTTGTTGTGTACTACATGTAATAATTCTCTACAAAGGTCGTGTTACTGCTGTTGTGTACTACATGTAGTAATTCTCTACAAATGTTTTGTTACTGTTATTGTGTACTACAAGTAGTAATTCTCTACAAAGGTCTTGTTACTGCTGTTGTGTAATACATGTAGTAATTCTCTACCAAGGTCTTGTTACTGTTGTTGTGTACTACATGTAGTAATTCTCTACAAAGGTCTTGTTACTGTTGTTGTGTACTAAATGTAGTAATTCTCTACAAAGGTCTTGTTACTGTTGTTGTGTACTACATGTAGTAATTCTCTACCAAGGTCTTGTTACTGTTGTTGTGTACTACATGTAATAATTCTCTACAAAGGTCGTGTTACTGCTGTTGTGTACTACATGTAGTAATTCTCTACAAATGTTTTGTTACTGTTATTGTGTACTACAAGTAGTAATTCTCTACAAAGGTCTTGTTACTGCTGTTGTGTACTACATGTAGTAATTCTCTATCAAGGTCTTGTTACTGTTGTTGTGTACTAAATGTAGTAATTCTCTACAAAGGTCTTGTTACTGTTGTTGTGTACTAAATGTAGTAATTCTCTACAAAGGTCTTGTTACTGTTGTTGTGTACTACATGTAGTAATTCTCTACAAAGGTCTTGTTACTGTTGTTGTGTACTACATGTAGTAATTCTCTACCAAGGTCGTGTTACTGTTGTGTACTAAATGTAGTAATTCTCTACAAAGGTCTTGTTACTGTTGTTGTGTACTACATGTAGTAATTCTCTACAAAGGTTTTGTTACTGTTGTTGTGTACTACATGTAGTAATTCTCTACAAAGGTCGTGTTACTGTTCTTCTGTACTACATGTAGTCATTCTCTACAAAGGTTTTGTTACTGTTGTTGTGTACTACATGTAGTAATTCTCTACAAAGGTCGTGTTACTGTTCTTCTGTACTACATGTAGTCATTCTCTACAAAGATCGTGTTACTGTTATTGTGTACTACATGTAGTAATTCTCTACAAAGGTCTTGTTACTGTTGGTTTGTACTACATGTAGTAATTCTCTACAAAGGTTTTGTTACTGCTGTTGTGTACTACATGTAGTAATTCTCTACAAAGGTCTTGTTACTGTTATTGTGTACTACATGTAGTAATTCTCTACAAAGGTCTTGTTACTGTTGTTGTGTACTACATGTAGTAATTCTCTACAAAGGTCGTGTTACTGCTGTTGTGTACTACATGTAGTAATTCTCTATCAAGGTCTTGTTACTGTTATTGTGTACTACAAGTAGTAATTCTCTATCAAGGTCGTGTTACTGTTGTTGTGTACTACATGTAGTAATTCTCTACAAAGGTCTTGTTACTGTTGGTGTGTACTACATGTAGTAATTCTCTATCAAGGTCGTGTTACTGTTGTTGTGTACTACATGTAGTAATTCTCTACAAAGGTCGTGGTACTGTTGTTGTGTACATCATTTAGTAATTCTCTACCAAGGTCTTGTTACTGTTGGTGTGTACTACATGTAGTAATTCTCTACAAAGGTCGTGTTACTGCTGTTGTGTACTACAAGTAGTAATTCTCTGCAAAGGTCGTGTTACTGTTGTTGTGTACTACGTGTAGTAATTCTCTACAAAGGTATTGTTACTGTTGGTGTGTACTACGTGTAGTAATTCTCTACAAAGGTCTTGTTACTGTTGTTGTGTACTACATGTAGTAATTCTCTACAAAGGTTGTGGTACTGTTGTTGTGTACTACATGTAGTTATTCTCTGCAAAGGTCTTGTTACTGTTGTTGTGTACTACATGTAGTAATTCTCTGCAAAGGTCGAGTTACTGTTGTTGTGTACTACATGTAGTAATTCTCTACAAAGGTCTTGTTGTTATGCGGGTATTACGATTTATACTTCCAACATGTGTTGCTGAGATAACTATATTCGCTAGAAACAATGTCGGATTAACGTAAAAATGACAGAAATGATAATTCAGAACATGAGATAACATATTCATACCGTTTTATAGTGATCTGTGCGTTTTATCTTAAAAAAACAATGATTTCTCCCAATATTACGTGGTAACACACTCTGCCTACACATATATGAGACAATTTATATAAAAGTAATGAATTGTTTATGACGGTGAACTTTTGCGAAATTCCTCAGATGTGTTGCATGTTATCAGTTTTATTTATAAGTCGACAGATGTTGGTTTGAGAATTCATTGATTAGTTCCAAATGATTTGGTAACAAAATCGTATTTATGGAAGTGTAAAATTACAAGACAATCTCAGCAATATCTTCGATAAATGAAGTATTATGCGCCGGTTATGATGAGTCTACAATAAAAGATGCAATATATTTCTTCGTTAGAGTTTATTGCAAATATTTCTTTTCATTAGAGGATTGTTTCTTCATTACAGACTCCAATATTTCCGATGCCTTGAAAATAAAAGGTGGATTTACAGACATTAACGATTATAATCTTATTTTATTGTATATTTATCGTGATTAAAAGTAATTAATTTGGAACTAACATAAAAAAGTAAAATTCATTACGTTTTTACATGCTTTTACTATTAAACATTATTTACGCTTGAACAAGAACAAAGGCTTTGACAACAAGAAAATAACTTTGATATGTGACGATTAAAATTATGTTACAGCAACACGAAAAATAGCAATTATTTATAGTAAAATTATATATTACGATAAAAAAATGAAAATTAAATTTTCGTCGATATCTTATAACAAATCAAGTAAGTGTAATCAGAATTTCTGATCTAAACAAAGATAGCTGTAACATATTTACAAGTAGAAAATATGTGTAACATATTGAAAGTGAATAAAGATGTACAGGTAGTGACAGGTGTAACATATTTACAAGTAGTGATAGGTGTAACATATTGAAAGTGAATAAAGATGTACAGGTAGTGACAGGTGTAACGTATTTACAAGTAGTGATAGGTGTAACATATTTACAAGTAGTGATAGGTGTAACATATTTACAAGTAATGATAGGTGTAACATATTTACAAGTAATGATAGGTGTAACATATTTACACGTAGTGATAGGTGTAACATATTTACAAGTAATAATAGGTGTAACATATTTACAAGTAATGATAGGTGTAACATATTTACAAGTAGTGATAGGTGTAACATATTTACAAGTAATGATAGGTGTAACATATTTACAAGTAATGATAGGTGTAACATATTTACACGTAGTGATAGGTGTAACATATTTACAAGTAATAATAGGTGTAACATATTTACAAGTAATGATAGGTGTGATAGATGTAACATATTTACAAGTAATAATAGGTGTAACATATTTACAAGTAATGATAGGTGTAACATATTTACAAGTAATGATAGGTTAAACATATTTACAAGTAATGATAGGTGTAACATATATTTAAAAGTAATGATAGATGTAACATATTTACAAGTAGTGATAGGTGTAACATATTTACGAGTAATGAAAGGTGTAACATATTTACAAGTAATGATAGGTGTAACATATATTTACAAGTAAAGATAGATGTTACATATTTACAAGTAGTGATAGGTGTAACATATATTTACAATTAATGCTAGATGTAACATATTTACAAGTAGTGATAGGTGTAACATATATTTACAAGTAATGATAGGTGTAACATATTTACAAGTAATGATAGGTTTAACATATTTACAAGTAATGATAGGTGTAACATATTTACAAGTAATGATAGGTGTAACATATTTACAAGTAGTGATAGGTGTAACATTATAACAAGTAATGATAGGTGTAACATATTTACAAGTAATAATAGGTGTAACATATTTACAAATAATGATAGATGTAACATATTTACAAGTAATGATAGGTGTACCATATATTTACACGTAATGAAAGATGTAACATATTTACAAGTAATTATAGGTGTAACATATTTACAAGTAATGGTAGGTGTAAAATATTTACAAGTAGTGCTAGGTGTAGCATATTTACAAGTAATGATAGGTGTAGCATATTTACAAGTAATGATAGGTGTAACATATTTACAAGTAGTGATAGGTGTAACATATTTACAAGTATTGATAGGTGTAACATATTTACAAGTAATGAGGTGTAACATATTTACAAGTAATGATAGGTGTAACATATTTACAAGTAATGGGGTGTAACATATTTACAAGTAATGATAGTTGTAACATATTTACAAGTAATGATGTGTAACATATTTACAAGTAATGATAAGTGTAACATATTTACCAGTTATGATAGGTTAAACATTTACAAGTAATGATAGGTGTAACATATATTTAGAAGTAATGATAGATGTAACATATTTACAAGTAGTGATAGGTGTTACATATTTAAAAGCAATGATAGGTGTAACATATTTACAAGTAATGATAGGTGTAACATATATTTACAAGTAATGATAGGTGTAACATATTTACAAGTAATGATAGGTGTAACATATATTACCAAGTAATGATAGGTGTAACATATTTACAAGTAATGATAGGTTAAACATATTTACAAGTAATGATAGGTGTAACATATATTTTAAAGTAATGATAGATGTAACATATTTACAAGTAGTGATAGGTGTAAGATATATTTACAAGTAATGATAGGTGTAACATATTTACAAGTAATGATATGTGTAACATATTTACAAGTAATGATAGGTGTAACATATTTACAAGTAATGATAGGTGTAACATATTTACACGTAGTGATAGGTCTAACATATTTACAAGTAATAATAGGTGTAACATATTTACAAATAATGATAGATGTAACATATTTACAAGTAATGATAGGTGTACCATATATTTACACGTAATGAAAGATGTAACATATTTACAAGTAATTATAGGTGTAACATATTTACAAGTAATGGTAGGTGTAACATATTTACAAGTAATGGGGTGTAACATATTTACAAGTAATGATAGTTGTAACATATTTACAAGTAATGATGTGTAACATATTTACAAGTAATGATAGGTGTAACATATTTACAAGTAATGATAGGTTAAACATATTTACAAGTAATGATAGGTGTAACATATATTTAGAAGTAATGATAGATGTAACATATTTACAAGTAGTGATAGGTGTTACATATTTAAAAGTAATGATAGGTGTAACATATTTACAAGTAATGATAGGTGTAACATATATTTACAAGTAATGATAGGTGTAACATATTTACAAGTAATGATAGGTGTAACATATATTAACAAGTAATGATAGGTGTAATATATTTACAAGTAATGATAGGTTAAACATATTTACAAGTAATGATAGGTGTAACATATATTTAAAAGTAATGATAGATGTAACATATTTACAAGTAGTGATAGGTGTAACATATATTTACAAGTAATGATAGGTGTAACATATTTACACGTAGTGATAGGTGTAACATATTTACAAGTAATAATAGGTGTAACATATTTACAAATAATGATAGATGTAACATATTTACAAGTAGTGATAGGTGTACCATATATTTACACGTAATGAAAGATGTAACATATTTACAAGTAATTATAGGTGTAACATATTTACAAGTAATGGTAGGTGTAACATATTTACAAGTAATGGGGTGTAACATATTTACAAGTAATGATAGTTGTAACATATTTACAAGTAATGATAGGTGTAACATATTTACAAGTAATGATAGGTTAAACATATTTACAAGTAATGATAGGTGTAACATATATTTAGAAGTAATGATAGATGTAACATATTTACAAGTAGTGATAGGTGTTACATATTTAAAAGTAATGATAGGTGTAACATATTTACAAGTAATGATAGGTGTAACATATATTTACAAGTAATGATAGGTGTAACATATTTACAAGTAATGATAGGTGTAACATATATTAACAAGTAATGATAGGTGTAATATATTTACAAGTAATGATAGGTTAAACATATTTAAAAGTAATGATAGGTGTAACATATATTTAAAAGTAATGATAGATGTAACATATTTACAAGTAGTGATAGGTGTAACATATATTTACAAGTAATGATAAGTGTAACATATTTACACGTAGTTATAGGTGTAACATATTTACAAGTAATAATAGGTGTAACATATTTACAAATAATGATAGATGTAACATATTTACAAGTAGTGATAGGTGTACCATATATTTACACGTAATGAAAGATGTAACATATTTACAAGTAATTATAGGTGTAACATATTTACAAGTAATGGTAGGTGTAACATATTTACAAGTAATGGGGTGTAACATATTTACAAGTAATGATAGTTGTAACATATTTACAAGTAATGATAGAGGTAACATATTTACAAGTAGTGATAGGTGTTACATATTTAAAAGTAATGATAGGTGCAACATATTTACAAGTAATGATAGGTGTAACATATATTTACAAGTAATGATAGGTGTAACATATATTAACAAGTAATGATAGGTGTAACATATTTACAAGTAATGATAGGTTAAACATATTTACAAGTAATGATAGGTGTAACATATATTTAAAAGTAATGATAGATGTAACATATTTACAAGTAGTGATAGGTGTAAGATATATTTACAAGTAATGATAGGTGTAACATATATTTAAAAGTAATGATAGATGTAACATATTTACAAGTAGTGATAGGTGTAAGATATATTTACAAGTAATGATAGGTGTAACATATATTTAAAAGTAATGATAGATGTAACATATTTACAAGTAGTGATAGGTGTAACATATATTTACAAGTAATGATAGGTGTAACATATTTACACGTAGTGATAGGTGTAACATATTTACAAGTAATAATAGGTGTAACATATTTACAAATAATGATAGATGTAACATATTTACAAGTAATGATAGGTGTACCATATATTTACACGTAATGAAAGATGTAACATATTTACAAGTAATTATAGGTGTAACATATGTACAAGTAATGGTAGGTGTAACATATTTACAAGTAATGGGGTGTAACATATTTACAAGTAATGATAGTTGTAACATATTTACAAGTAATGATGTGTAACATATTTACAAGTAATGATAGGTGTAACATATTTACAAGTAATGATAGGTTAAATATATTTACAAGTAATGATAGGTGTAACATATATTTAGAAGTAATGATAGATGTAACATATTTACAAGTAGTGATAGGTGTTACATATTTAAAAGTAATGATAGGTGTAACATATTTACAAGTAATGATAGGTGTAACATATATTTACAAGTAATGATAGGTGTAACATATTTACAAGTAATGATAGGTGTAACATATATTAACAAGTAATGATAGGTGTAATATATTTACAAGTAATGATAGGTTAAACATATTTACAAGTAATGATAGGTGTAACATATATTTAAAAGTAATGATAGATGTAACATATTTACAAGTAGTGATAGGTGTAACATATATTTACAAGTAATGATAGGTGTAACATATTTACACGTAGTGATAGGTGTAACATATTTACAAGTAATAATAGGTGTAACATATTTACAAATAATGTTAGATGTAACATATTTACAAGTAGTGATAGGTGTACCATATATTTACACGTAATGAAAGATGTAACATATTTACAAGTAATTATAGGTGTAACATATTTACAAGTAATGGTAGGTGTAACATATTTACAAGTAATGGGGTGTAACATATTTACAAGTAATGATAGTTGTAACATATTTACAAGTAATGATGTGTAACATATTTACAAGTAATTATAGGTGTAACATATTTACAAGTAATGATAGGTTAAACATATTTACAAGTAATGATAGGTGTAACATATTTACAAGTAATGATAGGTGCAACATATTTACAAGTAGTGATAGGTGTACCATATATTTACACGTAATGAAAGATGTAACATATTTACAAGTAATGATAGGTGTAACATATTTACAAGTAATGATAGGTGTAACATATTTTAACAAGTAATGATAGTTGTAACATATTTACAAGTAGTGATAGGTGTAGCATATTTACAAGTAGTGATATGTGTAACATATTTACAAGTAATGATAGGTGTAACATATTTACAAGTAATGATAGGTGTAACATATTTACAAGTAATGATAGTTGTAGCATATTTACAAGTAATGATAGGTGTAACATATTTACAAGTAATGATAGGTGTAACCTATTTACAAGTAATGACAGGTTAAACATATTTACAAGTAGTGATAGGTGTAACATATTTACAAGTAGTGATAGGTGTAACATATTTACAAGTAATGATAGGTGTAACATATTTACAAGGGATGATAGGTTAAACATATTTACAAGTAATGATAGGTGTAAAATATTTATGTCTATGGTAGAGATAGGTGTAACATATTTAGTGGAGATAGATGTAACATACTTGCAAGAAAGATGTAAGATATTTTTGGTAGAGATAGATGTACTTATACATATATTCAAGTGAACAAAGATGTAACATACATACAGGTAGAGATAGTTGTAACATATTTGCAAATAGAGATAGGTGCAAGATATTAATATGTAGAGATTGCTATTGACATACAAAGGAATAAAAATGCATGAGAATACAAATTTAACGAATCAAAGGGTAAAGATAAAATATTTAGTTATCTCTTCTCTATACCTGCTACAACTGATATGTCTATATATGTCTATTCCATGGAGCCTCAATGGAATAAACTTCCCAAGTCTTTTACATCTGACATACAACAGTTTTTGTACCTATGTATCTCTACACCCGTTTGTAAATCTGGTATACATGAGTATCTCTACATCCGTCTGTAAATCTGACATACCTGGTTATCTCTACATTCGTCTGTTTATCTGTTATACATGAATACGTATCTTTACACCCGTTGTTTATACTTATACACCTGAGTATCTCTACATCCGTCTGTTTATCTTATATACCTTGGTATCTTTACACCAAAGTGTGTTTTACACCTGGGTATCTCAACATCGGTCTGTTTATCTGATATACCTGAGTATCTTTACACCCAAGTATGTTTTTACACCTGGGTATCTCTACGTCCGTCTGTTTATCTTATATACCTGGGTATCGTTACACCAAAGTGTGTTTTACAGCTGGGTATCTCTACATCCTTCTTTTTATCAGATATACCTGGGTATCTTAACACCTAAGTGTGTTTATACACCTGGGTATCTCTACATCGGTCTGTTTACCGGATATACCTGGGTATCTTGACACCCAAGTCTGTTTATACACCCGGGTATCTCTACATCCGTCTGTTTATCGGATATACCTGGGTATCTTGACACCCAAGTCTGTTTATACACCTGGGTATCTCTTCTCCTGACTGAGTGGTAAGGTATTTAGTCATCTACTATTGATCATCGGTTTGTCAACACTGTGGTTGCATATTTAAGTTTAAGTCACTAAATACCTAAAAATATATTAGCAAGAAACATCAAAGAAGACTTGATGTTGTTTCTAACTTAAAATATACGATGTAAAATCGTGATATGAAAAAAAAACAAATTGCAGTTCTCAGCTATTTTAAAGTAATAGTTCAAAGAGTAGAGAACATGATTGACAGCAATTACCCCTTTAATCATGCGATAAAGCAGAGGGGAAGTTTTATTCTCCATAGGCAGGCTAAATGGCTGACGTAAAATGCTTATAGTAACCTGTTTCTAATTATGTAATAGTCTAACTTAAACATTTTCTTTGTTGTCGGGCAGAACGAATGAATATATCAATCAGTAACAATTTAATTATTCTGTTTAAAGCATACGTTTAATTCTTTGTTCATTCAAAAGTATTAAATATGAACTGCCACAGTTTAAGTAGTTTTCTTTGATTCCTAATTATTCAAATAACTAATAATGGTTCAATCACGTGACCGTGAAGAAAAGAACAGTAATACATAGCACATAAGTGTGACATATGTTAAATCCTAGCTTTTTAAAAACGTTTTAAAAGTTTAGACTGCGTTATTTACTACAATGGCCTTGAAAAACCTAGGGAGATGCCATGAAACAGCTGCAATATTATTAAACTTTACGGTTATAGTTCTGTTTTCACGGAAACGAATAAAGAATGTCTAAAATATAGGTATTTAATTTAATTTTAGAGTAGTAATAGTTCTACGGTCATAATGTGAAATGTAAAGTAGTGCGTTTATCTACAACTATTCTTGAAAACATTCAACAGTCACTTCCCCTGGGTTGTTTCAAGCACATGGCAAGATAGATAACTCTGAATAATTGCGGGTGATTTAGTTTTTACATAAATGCTAGAATGTTTGGTCTCTGGAAACGGATAATGTGAGGTAAAAGAGAAAAAAATATATTCTCTATATTCTATTTGATCCTATTTTGTACCAAGAAGAAGCAGAAGAAATATTTATCATTCTAAATTGTTATTGGAAATTAAAAATACATTGCATGAATGTAATTACAACTTGTGTGATGACCAAAGAAAATTGAAATCTTATTGTATTTGCAAATACAGTGATAGTCTTAGTGATGAGTTTATAAAACAACTGGCAAAATAAGGCCACGAATTTTGCTAACGGTTATATACATCCAATTTCTGTTTTGAGCATTATTTGTCAATGGTGCCATGAGATTTAAGAATGTACAGTCAAACCTCGATAAGTCGAAGTTTGTGGGACCGTAAAAAATATCGAGTTATCCGAAGTTCTAGCCAACCGAGTTAAGGGTGTGACGCCATCTTCTTATATGATCAGTAAGAAATCGACTGTTATTTATTTCATGTTTCGTTCTTTCGACGTCGTGTGTATTCAGTGTGATGAGTAATCACAAATATCAATGATTGTTTTGCATCGCTTTACATTAATTCGACCATAGTTAATAATAGTATAATTCCCAGTTCTTTAGCACTGATTAATACAGCACATTGAACACAAAAACTGTTACGTAATACACAAAAAACATACACCCAGATCAACTAAAATTACAGAATTCGTTTAACGCAACGAAACAAAACCGCAAAAATCATCTGAAAGAAGTGTCTATCTGGCTTGAAATTTTCTTTAGTACTGTTTCTTTGACAAAGGGGCCCTTAAAACTAACATGCTTGGATAAACGTACTGTGAATTAGGATAACCTTTAAAGGGGTTTATTTAATATCTTTATTTTTAATAAACCCATAGCAATACTAGAAACCTCCGAACATGTATATAAACAGTAGTCTTTTTGACAGGCCTTCAGCACGTTGCCTTTAGTGGAAAGGGGGGGGGGCTTAACAGATATTGCTGAAACTTGCTGACAAGTGGCATCATTTCAGCACTATCCTCTTCTCCTTCAAGAAAGGTCTGTAAACTTTCGGTCATTTCTATCAGTAAAGTCCATGATAGTAGGGTTTAGTTAAAATGTCGTCTTTATCATTGTCACCGTCTGTTTTTTCTGTTTTGGTGTTCTTGACTTGTTTTTTCTTCTATGCTGTCGTCGTCTGTCAATTTTGCTACAAGAATGTCAATCATTTAACTTGAGAGTGAAAAATCAAGATGACGTATTTATGTTCGGCTGCACAAATGCTTTGGTGATATCAAAAAATTTCATGTAATAATAATTTTTTGGTATTCTGTTTATGGAAGTTAATAATACAGGGACACCATTTTTATACTGGTACTATGTCTTTTGGTGATAGCTCTATCGACGAGCGTAGCTTTTGAAAAATCGGAAACCAGAATAAAAGGCTATTTTGTGTATACAATTCAGGAGTATGCTATCATTTGTAAGATACAATAAATAAATGTTATATGTCAATTATTTAATTGAACCACGCGAATATTAGGTTTAATTCAAGTATATTTATGATTTAATATATGACAAAAGATTAAATGTAAAAATTTAGAAATCGGCATCCTCATAAGTCAGAGTTTCTGTGTCCACATGTGTCCACGAACACGTGTGGACACAGAAATTCTGACTTGTGAGGATGATAAATCGGTAATTCAAACTACCCACAACTGCAGGACTTGGCTTTACATAGAACCTTATGACGAAAAAGTTCAATGCCTTCTTTTTGCAAATTGCAAAGCTGATTCTAAGCGAATGTTTATTATATAGTCCGTAGAAAGTGTGTGTTTTCAGTTCCATTGAAATTCCGAGATGCCTGCTACGCAAGTTTTTATGTTATTTAAAAACAAACTGTAATTATGGTCCTCTACACGTACAATTTTTTTTAATCCACTTTAAAATTAAGATTATCTTCTCTTATAGTTCTCGAGATGATCTGTATTTTGAATTGAAGCAAATGCAAAAAGAAAAACACATTCAAAATATTGACTTAAGCTTTGACGCATTACAACATACGACGGCTTATTCGTGCCAAACAACAAAAAGAAAAAAAAATTATTTCGTTTGTACGGTTTATTAAATCGTTTGTACGGTTTATTAAATCGTTTGTACGGTTTATTAATCCGTTTGTACGGTTTATTAAATCGTTTTTACGGTTTATTAAATCGTTTGTACGGTTTATTAAATCGTTTGTACGATTTATAATTCCGTATGTACGGTTTGTTAAATCGTTTGTACGGTTTATTAAATCGTTGGTACGGTTTATTAAATCGTTGGTACGGTTTATTAAATCGTTTGTACGATTTATTAATCCGTTTTTACGGTTTATTAAATCGTTTGTACTGTTTATTAAATCGTTTGTACGGTTTATTAATCCGTTTGTACGGTTTATTAATTCGTTTGAACGGTTTATTCATGTGGTCCCTATGGTCCCTGAAACTCAATAGTATATAGTCAACAACCTAGATCACGTGGTCCCTTTGGTACATGATAATCAATAGTAGATCGTCAAATACGTAGACCTTGTGGTCTCTTTGGTCCCTGATAATCGAAAGTAGATCGTCAACTACCTAGACCATGTGGTCCCTTTGATCCCCGATAATCAATTGTAGATGGCCAACTACTTCGATGTGGTCCCTATGGTCCCTGATAATAATAGTACAAACAATTTAATAAATCGTACAAACGATTCAATAAACCGTACAATCGATTTAATAAACTGTACAAACGGATTAATAAACCGTATTAACGGATTAATAAACAGTACAAACAATTTAATAAACCGTACAAACGGATTAATAAACAGTACAAACGATTTAATAAACCGTACAAACGGATTAATAAACCGTACAAACGATTTAATAAACCGTACAAACAGATTAATAAACCGTACAAACGGATTAATAATTTTTTTTTCTTTTTGTTGTTTGGCACGAATAAGCCGTCGTACAACATGATATATAATAACTTTAACGACAATACAAAAATAACCTCTGAAACATAGATATTAACACGCTTTAAAATGCGTCCCGTAAATTTACTGTTAAACCATTTTGACAGACACGTGCAGAATGCAGAATAAATCGGCGGCGAACTAAATCAAAAGTTTTTTTGTTGAAGCTTTGTGATCAATTTTCAGGTGCGTTATTTTGTTACATTGTAAATATGTTAACAGTGTTGTTATGTTAAAAAATTATACGAACATACCCCATGTAAAGTCTTTAGTTTTTTAGTGTAATACAATGTCTTATGTTTACACATTTTAAAAATTTTCAGACCATGAAAGCGTTGCTTACTCGTCCGGAGCACACGAGTCCTAAACGTATACATGGTTTTTATTAGATTTGGGTAACTCACTTTCGGTTTTTTAATCATTTCAATCACAAAAGTGTTTATGCTAAGTAGGATGGGGGACACAACATAGAGCATAAGATTAATAATAATCATTTAACCACCACAAAGACAAGCTAGACACTTGTTATCCAAACACACACTACGAAGTAGTGACATGATCTTGATCGTTCAACGTTTTGCTAAATACTTCAATATTACTTATTTTTTAGTAACGTAGCCAGAAGACGTTTGTTGTCTAAGGTGTCAGCGTCGAATGCGTCATAAAAGATCTAGATACTACTATTTATATTTGTTTATTCTCAAGCAATTAAGGTAAAAGAAAGCGAGTAAATTTATGTCCCACCCTTTGCTTTGATGTCGGACAGTGAAAACAAAAATGCTAATTAGCCACTATAGTTAATTTATAATATTTTGATTAGGCTATACGCGCGTCCGGTGTAGTAAATTATTTAAACCTTGGCATCTTTGAGGACATTTATTTGCTACCACTGGGTCGATGCCTCTGCTGGTTGACTATTTGTGTCCGGGGGTATCACCAGCCCAGTAGTCACACTTCGGTGCTGACAGGAATATCATGGATTCTTACAGTGATATAGTCATTGTCGAAATTTAAACATGAAATTTCTGAAATTATTTTAATTCTAAGGTTTTTTTCTATATTTTCAAGGTGTATATAGCCTTTGCGGGATTTGTATAACGTTTGGAATTTTGGTGATAACATCTTTACAACCTCTTAATCATTTGGATTTCAAGTATTGTTTGGGTGCAAGTCCATATACGACGACGGTTTCCCCGGTAAAGAAAGTATTAGCGGTAATATAAAGCTAAGTTACATGACATCATTTCAACAATTATTCTTGTTTTTTAATAAAATTATCATTAAGCATTCCTACCGGTTCAGAAAACACAGAAATACAAAACATACAGTTAAACAAGAGAAAAAACAAAAAATAGCAATTGACATTATTTCGGGGAGGGGGGTGGGGTCTTCTTCTCCCCTTTATAGCCAAAGTTCTTTTGAAATGAATTGTGGATATTAAGTCATGTAGTGAAAATGTAAACTCTCTGATTTAGGTAAAGGGGACATTCTAGAAAATTGTGGATTACATCTTCCAATGGATGTCCACAAGAACAGCCAGGTTCGTTCACCAGGTTAACTCTATATAGGTCAGCTTTAAACTAGCTACATGTCTTAGCATGTAGAATATTTTATTGCGATCACCAAAGAAATTATGATGGTATATGTAAAGTTAAATTTGGACGTCTTAAAAGATTATGATGGTATATGTAAAGTTAAATTTGGACGTCTTAAAAATTTTGAAAACCAGTTTTAGACTGAGAGGATCTAATACGCTCTCTTTGTCTAGAAAATCAACTGTAGTACGAATTGTGCGCAGCCGAGCGTTATGCTGGTGTGGTGTTAAAACTCTGTAGAAGGTACATGTGCTTGACTAACTGGTTATGTCCTTGATATCAGCAAAAAAAGACAATTCCAAATCAAACGACGGTAAATAAGAGAAATAGATAAGAGTTATTTCTCTTTAGTCCTCTTTTGTGGGCAAAATAGCTCAAGCTTCCATGTTTACCACAGTAGTATATGCGAAATACCATTTAACTCAGCGAAACTTTGTTTTCTGTACGTAAAAATGTTAAACTTATTAGAAAATACAAAAATGTACGGTTTGTATCAAATATTACCATAAATGTTTGTTGAATTAATTAGCAGTGACCAATTCTGTAATTTATCAAATTACATCAGTCCGAGAACATCCAGCGATTTTGAAACTACAAATCATCTCAGGTATAAAAATATCGTTTATTACCTGTATGTACCTTCATCAAGATGTCCTAAACACCAACCTATATAATACTATTGTATAGTAAGTCTAAAGTACAAAAACATTGGATTAGACTTACGAGGCATCTTTATCAACACTCTTTCAGACATTAATTCAACAATGGTTACCAAAGATTTTACTTCCATTTGGATTTTTTGCTTTTGATTGCATTTTTGAGTTTTTTTCTTAAATAACCAAAAAATAATTGTATGTACCGTAGAGCCCATACCATAAACCATTTGAATGGACCTCTTATGCAAATACTTGATAATAGACTTTATGCAATTCATATATTGTACATTTTATACGCCCGTCGAAAACGGGTCCTATAATGCGAACACCCATGGCGGGCGACGTCCACAGCGATGTCCACTCTCTAACTCAAACATTTGTTGATATACCTTCATGAAACTTAGAGAAAATGTTGATGGGCATAATAGCTCGACCAAGATTGATAACCAGCCAAATTGCTTCAGCCACTTCAGAGTTATGGTCCTTTATTCATACAAAAAAATGGCAAATTTTCGACGGTAGTATTTTGTGGCCCTTTGGCTCTTGTTAGAACGTGTTTAGATAATTTTTGAAAACGTTTGTTTACAAATTTTAAAACCGCCAATGATTTTACATATGGACAGTATGCAATTAAATGGTTAAAATAACTAACGACTAAATTTGTATTTTTTCTTTACCGATAAAACGTTTTTGACTCTAGTTAAGAATTTGCGTCAAAGTAAGCGACATATAGTTTGGACTGCCATCTATACATCAAGGCGTCATGTCGTATACACAGATAGATTGATAATATATACTCACACTGGGATTGACGAAAGAACAGAAAATTTAATTTCCCTTGGATAGAGGCGAACAATTAATCCCTTTGATGCGGCGGCCAGCACTTGCCTATTCTTTTGTTCAAATACAAAAAGGGTGCCATTTTTCAAACTAATTGCTCACTATTATCTGTGGCTCCCCTATCTGCCACCCGTGAACTTACTAACCAGCTATGTGGGTTAATCCGTGGGAACCCTTTCCAGAATTCTTATACATTAAAAAACTGTATCGAATAGGTGTGATCCCCCGATTTACGCTAGCAACTAATATCCCTTTTATGACGCTATGAAGCAACTACGTGTTTTGGTATGTTGTATACCACGTTGTTTCCCTTGAGATGTAATTTACAATTAATCTGAAAAAAACATAATGGTTTCTTTATCCTCAATGTTATTTGACGTTGCTAAAATATTTGTCGGTATGTTTGACTCTAGGTAAGAACGTCAAAATACCAGTTATTGACAATTTATTATTACGATTATTACTCTCCAAGTTAACCATAAAATTGTCGTCGTTTATTATTTCTTTAAATTTTATTTTGGTAATAGTATTACTCATTTTACTCATCCATTCCTTATTCTACCTAGTATTTGATCTGATCTTTCTTTTTTGTAGATAAGTCATATTCGCATTACCATTTCCTAAGACGTGTTATATGAAAAAGGACTTGTATTTTTCTAGGTATGCCGGCTACAGAAGCGTCCATTGCCGCTGTGTTATGCATAAACGCAGTTAACAGTCGTTGCATTGTGTAAAAGATCTCCAGCAGCAACGTCTTAAAGATTATTCTGAAGCTAGCCATCTGTGCGTAAAAATGTTTTACAACATAGATTTCCCCATTTTTAACAATAACTGTTTTCCGATCATGGTCCTTTGATTTCCCCCAATTCGTGATATCTGTTAGTTGCTTAATGGAGGTGTGATCAATCAATCTATCTATCTATCGAGCAGCTTACTTATCCAATGAACTAATTGTATATTACATATTTAATTGTTGGTACTTCGTAGTTTTTTTTATATAATTAAAATTTGTATATCAGTAATATAAGCCTTAATTACAACATTCATATGATAATATTAAAATACCATTATCGACACAATATTAATAATCTAAAATTAAACAATTTAACATTATATTCAGTATATTCGTTTACATTTGCTCTTTTCAACTCCTTGTACTATCAAAGCAATGATCGATCTCCGTTTATCTTGAAGTATTTACAATAACGAAACAAGATATTGTAGTTCGGGTCTTTGAAGATTTATAAAAGCAAAATGGAAAGAAAATATATATATTTCACTGGAACACATGTTTATAGAAAGTTATTTATTTTTGTAAATGTAGATACGAGCGATACCTCACGCATATTCGTGGTTTGTATCCGTGGTAAATTTGTCTAGATCTCGTTAATATCGCTAAATGACATGTATTATGAGGGGATTATATCTAATTGTATGATAAGAAGAATATATATCTCCGTTCTGCAGACATACTCGTGATGTAAATTATGATAAATCTCCTCAGGATGCCACCAAGCGTTTCTGTGCCATATAGATTTATACTGATGGAAATCAACCACCAACACTTTATTTACAAATATTCAATTTCAGTGATGAAATATAAGAATTCAAATTTTAGTTTTTTTAATGTCCTTGGGATATATGTTGTATTTTGAAGTTTTGTTCATAAAATATATAAAGACAGTTATTTATGTAAGATTGATGATTTCACGTGTTAATTTCTGTAGGTCAGTAATAAGGACGTACATATAAGACTTGATTACAAAATACTGATTAAAAAATATAACCTGATCAATTATTTGCGCTGTTCGTCACATCAGTATTGTGCTATAGTGTGTGGAAGCACTCAATTTTTTTACGCGATCTGATTTTTCCCCCAGTAAACGAAACTTATGTGGTAGCTTGTATCTTGAGTGGATGATAACAAAAATAAAATCATAATTTTTAGAAGTTCTATAAAATGGACCCTTATCTTGTGTACTATGCTACTAGTACTGAACATTAGTAGAACTTTTTTAGTAGGACTTAAAACTGTGCATATTTACTGCAATAACATAAACTAATGTTTAAAACGGTTTTAAGATGTAACAAATACCCTAAATCGCATGTTTACGGTTTGGTTCCATTCAAAGTATACATTTTTCATACACTTCAGTTCATATTAAATATAAGTCCTTACGGTGTAATTCATCTGTTAGCGACAAATACAGAAATCTTAAAGTACATTTAAATGATATACATGCGTGTCAGTATATGTTTATTTTTATCTGTATTGTACGTTATTAATTACATGTCCATTTATAATTTACTGTGTTTATTTCACCTGTTTTTAATTCTAAATTTAAAAGAAGTCTTAATCAGTATGGCTATTCTCGGTTTTGTACACGTTTTCTTTTATTCTGTTGCGATATATTCTGTGTCTTTTCAACAATTATCTTTTTGGTATTAATTTTTATCTGTAAATGTTACCAACAACTCAATCAAATTGTACAAATGATCCACTGTAAGATACACAAGCTCCAATTTTTGTTTAACCTCATTTCGATGTGTTTATGGCTATAATTACAAAAAAATATTTATTAAAAAATCCACATACAAGTTAATTGGAGTATATCAACATTGCCAAGCATGAGACAAAAGCAATATTATGTTTTTTCGTAGGATTTCATTACTTCTTCACAATGTTTAACATTCATTATGACATCATATCTTCAGACGGTGACATCATCCTGTCATTGTGAATTTTGATCGGTTCCGGCGATTTGCTCTCAGTACCTGATCCAGATTTTCCACTAAAACTGAAAGGCCATGTCTGAAAAATAAAAAGAAGTTTTTATATAGAACCAATAAATTGTTAAAAAATGCTTTTCTAAACAACAGAATTTTATGTGGAAAATATTTTTAAACGACATTGCAACCGTCACGGTATGATAAACGGGTCAAAATACTATTAACTTTTTGTATTAAAAAAAGCATTTTTCTGTTAAATGCATACTAGTCGTTAAAGATATGTGACGGAACTGAAGTTTAATAATTGAGTTATACGGGCCTATTTTTGTATGTAGGTAAAATTACATCATACGTATAAAACTCACATACCGATCAAAATAAGAAGTAGCCGAAATTCGGTTAAGAAATTTTGACCACTTCAAACTATATCTTTCATTTTTTATTTAATTTTATGCGCTGTTTTTATACAAAGTTCTTAAACATTTTACTTTCAGGATGTAATTTTCTAATTGTCTGAAAATGTGCACGTAAGACAAGAATGCAATTAATTAAAATTGTCAAGTATTCGAGTAGTTCGCACTTGTTAACTATGATCAACTCTATGTTTTTATTGTGAAACCATGTAGTATAAGATACATTTTTTGCTAATTGTTCACAACTGACTAAACCAAACATTTTTCAGGAAAATTAATTGGTGCAGCTCTGTACAATTGTAAAAAGAACTGCTTAATCTACTAACCCAAATTTTATTCATGTTTTCCCGCTAAATACACATGTAGTTTAAATGGCCGTAAACAAATGCATGTCATAAACGAAAATTACTGTTGTAAGTTAATGGAGTGGGAATGTTACGTAAGTGTCCCGGACACATTGTTAGATTGAAAACCATGTAGACACCTACCACCGTGCCGCCACACACCATTTAAGAAATAATTTACGTAAACTCCATCAAATACAGTTGATTGTTAAACTGTAAACGTCGTCATTCTTATAAGTTTTCCTGTCATCATGATTTATACCTGGCCGAAATCTGTCATAATTTACGAGGCAATGTATAATTTATTCGCAACTTGTTATTTTTTAAATTATGAGAAGGCATCTCTTTCTAAACTATGGACTTTTATCTCTTACACTGACTATGAACTTTCAGCTCTTCACTATACGATTTTCAATCAACACGAATATCTACAGCAGACTAATAGTAAAAGCTACAGCGGGTAACCCTGTCGAACGTTTGACTCGTCAAATAAAATAATACACAATGTCTACAACGTGTTTAATTTATAGAAAAATATTTATTCTTGGATCAAAAGCCTTTTAGTACTATAAGAAACTTGTCGTATGTTGTTATAATAAAAATATGGTTACGAGAACGCGACAAACTACGATAAATTTACGATAAACGAGTAATCGACTTCTGGTCTACACACATTATCAAGATTATGGTGAGTTTTTAAATTTTGTAGACAATTTTGAGTAAAGTTTGTTATGCATTTTTTAATGTGCAAGAAATCGCCGCTGCAAATAAATGGAGGAAGAATATATTTTTTTATATTCGTTATCACCATTTTAAAAGAAAAAATGATTAGATATTATATATATATTTGATTAAAAAGCTAGGTTTTTAAAACACAAATATTGAGTATCTGTATAACTCCAGTTAAAAGTTCCTCTTTGTTTCCTCGAAATGTCTGCTATATTATTACCATTAATTTGAAGTGTAATATATTAGGCTTAGTCATTTGTATACAAATGCAATGTGTTATATCAACTGACAAATCCATATTTTACTCAAGATTGATTTAAGACAAAGATAGACGCGGCTAACTACAGTACTTAGCTTTATATAGGTTTTCAAAAATTGTTGTGTTTTGCTATCCATCAAAACTTTTTTCACGAACTTGAAGACAAGTTGTACATAACACGAAGAATAATGTACAAGAATAGAAAGTACTAGAATATTCAGTAAACATAGCTGCATAACAAATACTTGCAATTGCTGAAGATACTATGCAATGTTAACACTATGCATATATTTTTAAGACATTTAAACAATTATTTTGCTTCATAAGTGCAACTATGCAAGTCATAAATTAAGACGTCTTTAAACAAATACCATGCCCAGGGTTAACATGAAACATAAATGAATTAACATTAAGTTACACTGATTCATTATATGAATATAATATAATATCACTAAGTCTTCCTTTTAAACAAATTATTTTGTCGCGAAACTGTTTAGTTCTATTCACTGTAACAAGCAAACTATTGAAAACTAAAAGAATAGATCATTTTTATTAATATTATATTTTATTATTATTAAAATAATAAATGGAATTTTGCCTACTCTACTGCTATGAAAACAAATACTAAAACTCATGTCACGTGTGTGTTATTGCTAATTAGGAAAACAACATACTAAATTTACTTGGTACTAAAAACAAATACTGACAACGTGCTTCGCCTTAGTATTTTTCTTTCTGTATCGGACACATTATGTGTTCACTGTCATGTATCATTAACCTAGAGAACAAATGACACCAAACAAAACTGGCTTGATTCTTTAATTTTAAATACAGTTGATGGTCTCTGTTATCAATTAAAAAAATAGCAGCATAGGCCTTGGGATGACACAATGATGTCCGTACATAAGTCCGAACTTGCACAACAACAACGCACACAATTCCTTAATATTTAAACTTTCTTAATAAAACGTCTCTGCTCGATGAGCCAATATATAATCCAGATTTACCCAAAACACGCATTAATAGAATGAAGCATTGCACATTTGCGCGCATAAACAACATTAATCAGCTCACGCGGGCCCTTCTTCATGAGCTCCCAAACAACAATAAACTGATTAAAGTTTTAATGTATGGTAACCGAAGCTGGCAAAAAAAATCAGTTGATTAGGATATAACTGTTAAAAATCAGAAATTTATGAGTGTATGATTACGCTGAGAACAGAAGATCAATATAGACAAACACATGTACAAAAAGGAAGCGTACAAAGACCAACATAAACTTAAAAAGACATCAGGAAAAAGGCCCATCCGTTATACAAATACTACTCTTTACACAGATTATTAGGTTCTTTCATACTCTTTTGGGAAAGACCGGTTGATCTCTTACGAGTTATAAAAATTTTATGTCTTTTTGCGAGTGGAGCGCAGCGCAACGAGCCAAAAGACATACAAATTTCCAGCACGAGTTAAAGTTCACACGGGTTTTCCCAAAAGCGCATAAAAGTACCTATTTCTTCCGTAAACCAACAATTTTCACATCGCTATATCCTATAGACTCTCCATTGTTTTAGACTCCATTGTCTCTGACATCCAATCAGAACGCCGGAAACAAGAACGTGACACAAGAACGTTGTTATGCTTCCATAACAACGTTCTTGTTTCTGGCGTTATGATGGGGTGAAGTAGCAAGTACAGATGTGTGCGTGTGAGCTCATCTGTACTGGGTCATCTGTACCAGAAATCGGTCATTTACGGAAGAATGTGAATTTAATGGCTTGGTCACCTTTAGTTGTGATTTCCCTGTCACGTGGGGGTTATTAAAAGAGTTAACAAAAAAATAATTTTTTCAAGTAAAATTCTAACCCTAGCATTTGTGTTAGCCAGCGTTCTACATCTACACGCTATTTTACTAACAAGTTCTGCTTTAGAAGATAGCTGACTCTGACAGATGCTTAAGATATAAAAAAATGTTCAGGTACAGCAACTACACAAAATTGTTCTCATTTATCACCTTATTATTGAGTGTACGTATTGTTCCATGTTGGATTACTGTATACCGACATGTGATCATTTAAGTATCCTTTAAGGAAGAACATCTTTGGTGGGACGGAAATTTATTTTCTTTAGTTGTCAAATTGTCAAGTGGCAGACAATGATGATTTATGAGCATGATGGTGTATCATCTAAATGGAATTAACTATTTTAATCAAAAGAACTTACATTTATATATTTACATAAGTATGATAGATAAAGTTCCAACAAGACGGTAATAGTCAGAATTTTTAATGATTGCATTGTTTTCACGTTGTTCAAGGTTCAAAAACATAAAGATGTTAGGCTATTGAACTTTCCTTGCTTTAAGTTTTCCGCAATTAAATGCGGTTGACCTCAACCCGTCATAGAGACGGAAAAAATTTCAAACGGATTCCTTAGAGGTCATTATTTGAACAACGAGAAATGTACCAAAATGTGAGGGCAATATGCAGGTCCAAACAACGAATATAAAACACGCCAAAGTCGGAATACTAGAAATTCCGTCAAAGATACATGACCCGTTTACTGGCTGGCATTCTTCAGTTATATACAATGAAAACTTAAATTGAAAAAGTTGTAAAAACGTCTTTGTGTTCAACTTGTGAAATCACCGTTTACAGTGTAACGCAACATTGAAAATAAACAATAAAAAAAATAAATAGAATAACATTTGTAAATTTGGAAGTAAATCATAAACACAGATTAGTATCTGATGTTGGGGCTCAAATGTTCGATAAATAGACGATTAAATGACAGTTCTGAATTTATACCATTTTAAATGTCGTGCTCACAAGGACCATTTCTCACTTTGAACATTTATTACCCTTATAAAGTTTTTTAAATTGTATTTTGGGTGCGGGCTACTCATTTTTCAGATGTTGTTGTTCTTTTTTCGTTATATTTGGTGTGTCTTTGTCTCAATCCGGTTTTTGTGACCGTCCTATGGTTTTCCATTATTGTTGACCGTTGGTGTTTCTTACATTCTACATTTAATGACGGGTCATTACGGTTGATTGTCATTCATCTTCCACATAATATAAGATATATGGATCTCTATATATAATTTTTAGATAACAAATAATAAAAAATAAATAACTTTAGCACTTAAACAGTGAAGAATATCATACAGCACACCATAGTCAAATTATCTACAAATTTTGTTGACATTTTTACGTATTAAACGAGAATTAGTGACCACTTTCTAGAAATAGAAAGAGGTAGGTATAAAAAATTTAAGAGAAATCATGGGCGTTGTAAAACGTGCAATATTATTAAAATTGAAGACGAAATTCATTTCTTTTTTTCATTCAAACAAACATAAAGATATAAGAAATAAATTTAGAAATAAACTTTCTTAACAATCATAAACATCTAAATGACATAGAAAACTATATTGAACTTACATACAAATACAATGATTTGCAGTGTATTGCTCCGTGCACTAAAAAGTCTTCAATACTGTGTATAGTGGGCTTTAATACTGTATGACTGCACAAATGTAAGTTTTACTGTGTTTGTTAATTTACTGTTTGTTATATGCCTTCAACTCCGTAAGGGCATAACTGTGAATTTCTGATAATAAAGATGTATTTGTATATTTTTAAAACCTACAGAAAATTGTCATTAATTATGTAAACTAAAAAGGTCATAACCGCTCTTCGCTGCAAATGTAAGAAACCCCAAAGTATAAATTTAAAACAAACAATCAAATTAAGAGTTATTACAATCATTCTGAATAAGGAACGTATTGTAATTGTTTTGAGAGAAAAATGACCTGATAGATTTTCAGCAAACTTATTTTACGGAAGTTATTTCGTCGGTTTATCATATGACGCAAAATCCCGAAATTATTCAGTGCCTCGTCAGTAAACAGTCTTCTGTATTTGGGGCTGTAAGCTTAGTCGGATTGTGTTGAGTTTTGATGTTTTTATTTTCCGTAATCTGTGAAAGGTCAGAGTTAATAAAACATGTATAAGGCCTGAACGATTGTTTGTGAAACCTACACTGTGATCGTTGGAGAACAAAAAGTTCAGACATATCAAAATGACAAATGAAGGTTTTTCTGATTTTTATTATCAGATCTTGTATTCTCCAACACGATTTCCATGTAACAAAGTCTGGCTGTTTTTCAGTGTAAGAAAGGTTGCATCTGCATATAAAGTACTCTTATTCCTGAGGCTAAGATTTCGATTTTAAAGTAATATTCCTGTGTTTTCTCGGGGTTTAAATTATTTTCTTCACTTCTTTAGTCACTGACGGTTTGCTATGTTTTTTTGTTTTTTTAGGAATGTCATTGATTTTGTTTTGTTTTACTTTTTACTACCAAATATCGCAGAAGCATCGAATTCTTAATATTGATAACTTGACTTGTTTCCTATTGGAACTGAAAGATTATTGATCTGTGGAAGATATTACATTATACGTTCAAGTATAGAGGTGTTTTCCGATGTGTTCCTAAATCGCGAATTCCACCACATTTGAAAGTAACCGAAATACGAATAATATGTGTATCACAGTTATTAAAAGTCTTCGTCAATATCGGAACGCTGGTTTGAAAAATGCAACAAAAACACAGACGCTAACCAAAAACCCAAATTGAAGCATAAATCTGGAATGATAGTCTAGATTATGTATGATAGTAGTTTGAAGTTTAGGCATCAAATCTCGCAATGAAACTTACGTTGGTGTTGCTTTAACTGTAGAGAGGTTGCTACCACCTTTTTAGATCAAAGTTTTTTTTTCGGCACTTGTTGTTGGAATAATATTTTGCTTTTCTAAATAATGTGATGCAACACAACGGCTGGTGTCCCGTTTTAAATTTGTAAATACAAAACTGTGAAAGTATTCTCAGTTGTATCTAACAAAAATCCGAAGCTGCAAACCACCCCTGTATGTGGTCTGATTGTTCGCGAAACCAGTTTAAGTTTGCTATTAACGGCATACCAGTTTAGTTCCAAACTAGTTTAAATACCGTTATCATTAACAAATTGGAGGCAAATTTGTTATTTTCAAACTAGTTTTGGTTTCGAAAAGCTACAATGTGTTCCACAAATCCGGTATAAAACTGGTTTAAAACTAAAACCATTTTTTATTTGTTAACATCAAACTGAAATTAGTTTAGAAAACCAGTTAAACCACCCCTGTATGCAGTTGTTTGTGCGGTTTCATTTCAAGAAAAGATGGCGGAAAATGTTGTAGACGTTGTATTTGAATGTGTTATCTCCACAAAAATATTTAGTGAGGACAAGTTAACAGTGAAACAAGTGATTGTTTTCGTGAATTGCAACAACAGAAACACTCCGAAGCACTATGGATACATTTTTATTTAATGAGATGCACACATTATATTCACAATTGTGTTGAAAATAAATAAACAAAAGATTAAGAAAATAAATATTTGTTAACAAAATTTTATCCATTCACCTCAAAATCAACCGTTGAAATGAATTAACTAATTTAGCCTTAGCACTGCAGTTTAAAACCTATTAAAACAAAATGGTAAACCGAAACAAGTTTCTGCAACCTGAAATGAAACCAACTAAACTAGATTTAAACCTAAACTATAAACTAAAACCAGTTTTATTACAAAAATTTGCCCAGAAAGTTTAATAAACTGAAACTAATTTGCTAACAAGACCTATTGTTAGATTAAGAGTCCTATTAGAATATTTACAAGATGAATTATTACGTATTATTTCTTTAAATTATATGGTAAATTTTAATTAATGGCAAAAATTCGTTGACATCTACGATATTTTGCAAGGTTACTAATATTTGGACTAGTCCGTGATAGAAAATGTGAATTTTCCATTCTGTCTTGTTAACTTTAGGTAACAACGGTCAGGCATTTAACACAACAGAGTGCATCACAGTCGGGAAAAGTACATAGCTATTATTTCTGGTACTTGTGTGTAAGTCAATAAAGATAATAAACTTATTTAATTAATTATTTTTGTTAACCTATGTAGTAAATGTAGAAAAGTATGTGTACTATTTATATGGTGCATAAAATCCAAGACCAGCAAGACTAGGATTTATCAGCCATTTTATAGGGCTAAGAAATCCTGAAAGTGACCGTATATCAAAGTCAGTAATTTTTTTATTACATGAATAAAATAACCATCTCTGAAAATGAAAAACAGAGGATGCTTACATTTTGTAATTGTTGAAATGCTGGTTAATATTTTTGTTAATATACTGCATTTTGATATTGATTTACTGATACTCCTTAAATTACAGTTCATCACAGTTCAAATATTGAGAAGAGTATAAATAATTTTATTCTTACATTTTTAACAGTATATTTTATAATTACAGATTATCAAATTCCGAATTACCACTAAAATTGAAAGCGACAGTCATTAAAAACAGGCTTGAACTAGTAGTTACCACATTTGAAAAAATGTTTGATGGATTTATGTGAAATAAACCAGGTCCATTTTGTATTCTGTGCGGACGCAAATTTCCATAGTTTTATGTAATTTTGTTGCTGTTGCGATTCATCGTGAACCGAAAGCTGATCTTAAACCAATGAAAAAAATTACATTCATGTAATAATATACATTAACTGTCTTTGGTATAGGTTGCTATAGGGATTTCTCAACCAGAGAAAATGCAATAGCGGCTCGGTGAATATATATATATTTGAGGGCTGAGAATTACTGATAGCGGGCGAGGTGAGTATATATTTTTTAGGGTTATATTATTACATGAATGTAATTTTTATATATATTTATATATATATGAGGGTTAAGAATTAACGATAGCGGGCGAGGTATATATATTTTTTAGGTTGAGAAGTCAATAACTATCTCATTCCATGAATAAAACTAGCTAAACCTCGTCTATTGTAGCAGATCTATTAGTAGTCCATTGTTGTTTACAAGATTCAAGATTCCTGTGGTACAAACGCTTATACATGAAGCAGATCTGAAAACAAGTTAATATTAGATTTTGCTTTAAAGCGGACAAAAATAATCACATTTTGATGCAACTCTCAATTTTGTATATAGAGACCAATATTTTTTTAAATATAAATTATTATATAAATTTTTCGTGTCAATTGTAATGAAACTCGAAAAAGAACTCTTTAACTTTCATAACAGAATTTAAAACAATTAATAGTATAACAATAATTTCTGACTCCTAAAATATTATAACGTTTATGAATATCGTTGAATATAATCCTAGATACGAGAACAAATAGTATTCTTTGATTTAAATAAAATTCATACAAATTTATTCAATATTCCAAATATGTTAGAATTTAAAGCTAAAACATTTTCGTCATTGAATAAAGTAACAATTTGGGAGCAATAGGAACAGACTAACTAATGTTCAACAGGAACATTTTGTAAAATTGTGAAACATCATCACTATCGCTCGGTGCATTTTCAGAAAATTATACTTTTCTATTTATACACGTAATAATAGTTAAGTAAGTGTTTTTCATAAAGCTTTGAACTTAATATTTGTAGGGAAAACTAAAGAAACAACGTCTATTTTATTTTATCAAGACACGTCTTTAAACTAAGAAACCAGCTGTCATGTTTTCGAAACTATCCTAAAATTGGTCTTATGACATGTCTTAGGACATCATTTAAGACTGACAGGACTGTCTTAGGAAGTGTCTTAGACATCACACCGGAGGTATCCTAAGTCCATTCTAGCAAAGATGTCCTAACTCTGTCTTAAGTATACTAATAAGAAACAGACTTTATACTTGTGTGATTAAGAACTTATAATGTCACCCAAATTTCGATGTGCCCTGCGCTTAAAAAATGTAAATCAACATTTGATAAACATGTATCAATAAATATGTAATTATATGTTTTTTAAATAAATTCTTATAAATTAACACCTCAGATGTGTCTGTTATGTACATGTCAATGCGATATAATTTGGCAAGAGTTTAACCAGTTTGACTGAAGGACTCTTCTTTGTTTTGGTTCACGGTTTTATTTCGTGCTGTAACCTCACTATTTGTATATAAATAAGGCATACAATTAACTTTTTAAACAGTTAAAATTAGTAGGAAAATAGTGCAAAAACGGAGCTTCTTAGAAAAGGTTAAAAAGCATAAGTGGGTCATATGTAGCAAACTTTCTAATGTTATATTAAAATCAAAACTTAAAAAATGTAAAAATAAAACAAATTAAAATTATGACCATCATCCTAAGACCATTTTAGCACACCTATTTCGTTGTCCTAAAGTTAGAATAAAAATAAGGGCTTTTCCTAACTTCCCACCTCAATCATTCTATTCTGAGTGTCCTATTTTTAGACCTAGTCTGGGATCCTGACTGAATATTCTCAATACCGTAAGAGGACTTACGGTTCGAATATACAGTCAGGTCACCAGCAATGAATCCGGTCAAAATTTTTTTGACCGGTTTGCAACATTCGGAATGCCTCAAAATTTACGTCAGTATTAGCTGTAACTGACGTAATTCCGAAAAAAAGCATTATGACGTGACGTCAGGCGTCCGGTAATCAAATTCAAATAAAAATCGTGTTTATCAAAAGATAGTCTGGGATCCTGACTAAATATTCTCAATACCGTAAGCGGACTTCCGGTTCGAATATACAGTCAGGTCACCAGCAATGAATCCGGTCAAAATTTTGACCGGTTTACAACATTCGGACTGCCTCAAAATTTACGTCAGTATTAACTGTAACTGACGTAATTCCGATACAAAGCATTATGACGTCACGTCCGGCGTCTGGTAATCAAACTCAAATAAAAATACAGTTTATCAGAAGAATGCTTTAATAGATTTATGTCTCGAATGTGGAAATAATTCTACAGAGATTTGTCAGTTTAACTTGAAAGCGGTAAAACAAGCAGCAGGTAGTTACTTTATTTAAATTGTATTCTGAAAGAATTTTCAATGCGCGAAAAGTTAGGTAAAACATGGCGGTTTTAACAACCAATCAAACTGGGTAGTAAACTGGTGGTGACCTAGGGTTATATTTGAAAGTGAAGCTTGCGTAAATGAAAAATATTTCACCAGAGAACCAGGTTAATCAAAAGAATGCGTTTATTGATTTATGTCTCGTTTGTGGAAATTACTCTACGGAAAAGGTCAGTTTAACTCGAAAGCCGGAACAAAACGCGCGAAAAGTTAGCTAAAACATGGCGATTTAAACAACCAATCAAACTTGGTAGTAAACTGGTGGTGACCTGGGGTTATATTTGAAAGTGAAGCTTGCGTAAATGAAAAATATTGCACCAGGGGACCAGGTTATTTTTTAGACCAGGAAAACCATGAAAAACATGAAAAGCATGCCTATATTCATAAAATGACGTCACAATGAGATTATCTCTTTTATTTGGCATAATAATATTTATTGTTTAATTAATTGATAAAGTAATATTTTATAAAAAATGTTTCAAATGTAAACCTTTGTACAATTTTTATACTCGTCTTGGTTTAAACGGAAGTAATTTTTAAGACAGTAAAAATACCATCCAATCAAAACCTTTCGCCCAGTTTTGGGCGTAAAGATAACAAGTTCAATATAGAGATGAATCCAGACGCACAAATGCAATTAAAGCGTCTGGATTATCGAGACTATAAGGACGATGGAATATTCCACGAAAGTGTATGTCACCTGTTTCGATTTATAAAGTTGGTATTTTATTTTTTTAAAATTGTATCTTAGGAGTATTATAGCCCCTTTTCAAACATATTTGAAATTATCAAGAGCATCTTAAAATCGTACGTAAAGTATTCCTACTGATTCGCTTATCTTCTCGTGTTTTTATTATATTTAATTCTAAGCATAATTTAAAAAAAAACGTCAATTAATTGCGCTACATTCTATGCATGAATGTATTGTGGTAATTTAGGGCAGACATAGAAAAAAATCTTCTTAAATAAACATTTTTTCCCAATTCGGACAATATCAGTTGTTTTGCGCAAGGACTGGAAAAGACGACTTGACACAAGGCTGGAATTTCATTTTTGTTTGTATTCTAACACCAATATGATTTTTTTCTACAATTTGATTTCTATTAAACGCGTTAAATGTTTGGGAATACGTTATTACGTAACTTTACTTATATATACTAATGGATAACTTTCTGCACGTGAAAATCGTAAAAGCTGGAATTAAAAATAAATAGTTAAACTTATGCATGTTGAATCGCACGTGAGTAAACTTAAAGTACTATATTAACCTATACACTACATCTTTTTTCATTGATTTTTATTTACTTTGGTAAAATACGAGATGCTTCTTACACTCTAACATTGAAGTATTCCTTAGTTAAGTGACGTCTTTAGATAAAAAGACCTCGTAATATTGTCCTTTAGTAGGAAAACTCGTATTATAAAGAACATTTAATTAAAGATGTTTTATGAATACATGATCATAATTTTTATTTCATCTTAATGGATATAATTAATTAAATGATGAACTGTAAAATACCAAAATTATGTCTACTGTTTATTCCCAAATCTTGAAACACGAAAATAAATGTCAGTATCGTGTATAGCAAACACTAAGAAATAAACAACTTTTTGTAAATACTATTTTTGTAACAAAAAGTGCAATAGCTCTTTATATTGTTTCAAAGTACATGTATGTTCATTATTAAAAAAATTAATAGCATACTAATTTAATTAATTTTTATTTTAAAGATGACAATTTAAATTGCAGATTTTTGGAAACATAGATTGTATGATTCTATGGGGTTGATACATACAATATCACGTGAAATGTTTTCCTGAACAAGATGAAATATTCATATTTCACAGAAAAATGAATAGCGCAAACACGCGCATTGTAGTTTTAATGTAATTATTTTAAAACAATGTATATACTTGGATATATAATTGTAAATATTTCTAGACATTTACACGGTTGTACGAATACGGTAATCGGAAAATTTTGGCGTAAAATTTCATAATGAGGTAGTTGTATATAGAAACTATTCAGAAACAAGTAGTCACTATTTGATCTTCACAAGAAAAGCTTAAAATATATCATTTCTATAAACACTTTGTTACAATCTCTTAGGTTACACTTAAATCTGTTATATTTTAAATGAAATTTTTAGTTCTAGCATATGATGTGATGACAAGGAACCTTGATATCACATTTCTGTACTTGGTACCGATATCATCTTCAAACCAAAGTTTACATAGTATGGTATTTTATCTAACTGGGAAATCAACACTAATGAAAGAAAGCAGCGCAAATTGACAATTTCTTGGGATAGCATTCAGAGAAAATTTGTACTTAATCATCAAAATGAATTTTTTTACAATTTTTGTAGATAATTATTCGGATAAAAATATATTTTGTAAATGATAACAACAAAGATACATCTGATTATATCCGAGTCCAGAACGACTTTATTTGGCACATTAAAGAGTCATTAACACATATCAGCAGCTTTTCAGATCTGTTGTTTATCATTGGTTTTATTGCATTTGTTTCTGCGACAAAATGCAACTTGGTAATTAAATGACAAATATTATGATAACACGTCAGTAATTAGTGAAACATTAGCCGGCTATATAAGAAAATTTGATAAAGTCTCGCCATGTTCGCCTTTGTAAAACGAGACACTGTTAATAAAAATCTCAAATTCATAGAATGGAAATTTGCAAACATATCAAGAAAATTATAATATGAATTACAATTAGAAATATTATTAACTATTAAAAATGATTTCACTATATAAAACTATACTGAGAAGACCTTTGTAGAGCATTGGGGCACAGTAACAACGCACAAATTATTGTTGAGGGTAATCATGTTTAGTACGTTAAAAATAATATCACTATTCACACAATATTGAATCACAATTTTGTGATATTTTTCTCGGAAGCAAATATACAACCACTGTGTATAACAACCTAAAATTAACAACTGTCGCAAATATAACTGTTCTGTTATTTTCAAAATTGTGGTTTATGTTTGTAAACGAAAATGGATGACAAATTAAATCATTGAAAATGGTCGTCGATATTCTTCTTTTACTTGTATATTTTGACAATTTTTTTCTAACATTTAGGTAAATATTATGTACTCTATTTTTTCCATTTACTTTTTTCTCGTCTCTAAAATGACCAAATAAAAAATAAAAAAAATAAAAGCTTACCAAATTAAGTGGGTGTATAAATGACGTCTGCGGATCTACATCATCCTCGCCATTGAGAATATGTCTGAGATGTGCTATATAACTAGATGCCAATCTTAAAGTATCTAACTTTGACAGTTTGGTATCAGCTGGCACCCACGGTAGTGTTGTCTTTAGTTTAGAGAATGCTTTACTTAAAACACGCATCCGGGCTCTTTCACGAGCGTTTGCTGTGTTCCTTTGGACAGGATGTTTCCCTAATTTAGATCCCTTTGAGGCATAGTCACTATCGTCCTCATCCTCGCTGTAATAGTCCTTTTTTCTCCGTGGCATACTCGTACGTCTTCAAACCGAATCACAACACTTTATTTTAACATATTTTCTAAAACTACACACTTTCCGAAGAAAACAAGTTTTAATCGTTTTTCTCCAAACCGATTTGATATTTCTGCAGTTTACCCATCACTAACGATGAATAGTTTATTTTATACTATCTAAGATATACAAGAAGTAAAATAACTCTTAAGTATCCATCACCAAACTCGTGTCAAAACTGGAAGACCTTTACGTCACGTGATAACGATGGGAGTTACTTATGTGTCTTCTTACTTAGCGATAGGTGTAAAACTAGACATTTTTATGTTTTATTGTCTACACCAGAGACTAAAGAAATCTTTAAATAATTATATGAAAATATAAGAGATAGCACAATTGAAAGGTTCGTTCGAACTTTTGTTAAAAAAATAAAAATTCGCGTTTACTTAATTCTGCATACGGAATATTTTAGTTAAAATATTAGTGTAAAAATTTTTTTTATTTCAAATAATATCAATTAAAATAAACAAACTTGCATATTGGTATATCCTGAAGTTTTCATTGTTCTATTGAAAGTAGCCAAATATTTTTTCAAGCTAAAATTATATCCTATGTCAACTTAATGAGCGAGACCCTAATATTTATTTTGCTAGACGTGTTCCAAGAAAAACAACACGATATTTAGATGGTAGTACACTAGTGTTTACCTGACTTACAACTGATGTGGAGCCAAGCTTTCAAAACTTTCAGCAAATTAAACACAATATTTTTTTTGTTTTTGCGTCTGTTTGTTTGTGTTTTTATGCGTTTTGCAAGGATATTGTTACTAATATTGCTTAGAGATTTGTAGTCTTATTGTCTCAAAACATTTTGGAATGTAGAAAAACAAACTTGTGTAAAATCATTTTTATCTAACATGTTTTCATTTTAACACAGTACGAGCATAATACTACATTACATTATATGTTTCTCGATGAAGACATCTTATGAAATGTATTTATTCGATTTTCACTTTTCATAACTTTGTATTATAACTGTCAATTTCATTCTAATACAATTTTATTTGTGTATTCCGTTAATTTTTTCGTAATTTAAATGTTTGAGAATATAGCTGTAATATATCAGTCAACAAATAACATAAAGAATATATAAAATTTCTGTTCATCGTTTTTTAAAAATTATGTTTGTCAAAAAATGTCATACTTTAACATTGTCCATGTAAATATATCACCCCAGTTCCAGTTGTAGATCATTTGCTTCTTTTAACTGTGAACATTCGTTTTGTTAATATGAGAATTGATGATAATAATAACATTGGGTTTTTAAAAGTTTAACCCGAAGTTTAATAAAATCTATATACAATTTATAAATTGAACCTCTTCATAAATTTACTTTTAAATGAATTTTATATTTGATTAAGCTTTATCCATGTAATTTTTCTCATGCATGGGGTAAATTTTATTTTTATGTTTTGGTTTTAAAATGTCAAAAAAACTTGTACAATAAGAAATTTTGGACGATCTGGTGAACTATGACCCATTTAAACAAAGTGGGGAAATGCTATCAAGAAAAAAAAAATTAAATTCGCAATAGCTAGTAATGTCCTTGTACACACATTTTCACGCAGATAATACGGTTTCACATAAGACCAACCATGACGAGAACAGAATTTCATCTTTATAAAATTTGAGTATTCCATCGACCTTAAAAAAAACGACGAATCAATGATATTATTCTGGTGAATTTTGTGTTTCTCTTCTTTATCTCTTACTTGAATATGTTGCTCTTTTCTTTTTTACTTAATATTTTTTATTTAAGGATTAACTACAACAAATATTTTCTTCATTGAGGGATAACAAATTTTTTGAAAAAAGAGATCAACACAAAAACTGTTAGTTTCCCGCAGAGTAATATATGACGTCAAAGGTTGTTCGTATCTCAATGACAATCAATTTTTTTCCATCCTCTGATAGAAAATATTTTCCTTCCAATCAACAGTTAGTATTCTCACAAAATGTATTTATATATTTTTATTCTTATTTGCTTTTTAATGTAATCTTCATATAAAGTACACAATAAGGTTTGAGAGTAATGCCTTCATGATACCAACATAATCCTAATATACTGTAACAATTTTAATTATCTAAGATGCTGCAATTCTGATTTAGCTGCATGTATGAACTTCATTTCTGGAACAAGAACATTGCAGTTTGTACGTACAAATCCCTTCTAATAGGGTGTGCGGATATGTAAAAATACACATTGAAAATCTATTGTTTTGAGACAATGAATCTAAGACCCGCAGCGCAGTATGAAAATAACAAATCCATAAAAGCTTGTTCAGATTGTTCCGTATGTGATCCGCTGATACATTTTTAACAACTGTACTTTGTTGTTATCCATCCGGCCTGTAGAGGAGGATTACATCTTTTACTAATTTTTTTCTGCCCCGTTTATATAGAATGATGATTAGCTGTGTACAATGTAGTTGTGTGCCTTGTCGGTATAGAATGATTAGCTGTGTATTGCGTTATTGTCGGGCCCGTCGATACAGAGCTCTGATGAGCTGCGAACTATGTTGATGCCTGCCCCGTCTATATAGAACTATGATTAGCTGTGTAATATGTTGTTGTGTGCTCCGTCTGTATAGAACTATGATAAACTGTGTCTTATGTTGCTGCCTGTCCCGTCTGTATAGAACTATGATTAGCTGTGTACTTTGTTGTTTCCTGTCCCGTCTGTATAGAACTATGATTAGCTGTGTACTTTGTTGTTTCCTGTCCCGTCTGTATAGAACTATGATTAGCTGTGTACTTTGTTGTTTCCTGTCCCGTCTGTATAGAACTATGATTAGCTGTGTACTTTGTTGTTTCCTGTCCCGTCTGTATAGAACTGATTAGCTGTGTACTATGTTGTTTCCTGTCCCGTCTGTATAGGACGATGATTAGCTGACGTTATTGTCTGACCCGTCTGTATAGAACTTTGATTAGATGTGTTCTAATGTTGTGTGTCCCGTGTAAAGAAATATGATAAGCTATGTACTACGTTGTTGTCGGGCCCGTCTGTATAGAACTATGATTAGCTTTGTACTATGTTGTTGTCGGGCCCGCCAGTATAGAATGATTATAAGCTGTTTAATATGTTGATGCATGTCCCGTCTGTATAGAAGTATGATTAGCTATGTACTTTGTTGTTGTCTCCCCGTCTGTATAGTACTATGATTAGCTGGGTACTGTGTTGTTGTCTCACCTGTCTGTATATAGAACTATGATTAGCTGTGTAATACGTTGCTGTTGGACCCGTCTGTATAGAACTATAATTAGCTGTGTACTATGTCGTTGTCTGCCCCGTCTGTATAGAACTGTGATTAGCTGTGTATTACGTTGTTGTCGGACCCATCTGAATAGAAATCGGGATATTACACCCATTTCAATAATTTGTAGGCTACTTGTCTGGTCTTTAAAAGGATGATTAGCTCTGTGATATGTTGTTATATGCGGTCCTTAGAAAGAATAATAGATTTAATAGCTGGATGATCTTCCACTAGGGATAAAAAGAGTGAAAAAACATACGTAATTTCTATCACGAGTGGAAGATCACGCTGGTTTTACCCAAAGCGCATGAAAGTACATGTTTCTTCCGTAAACCATCAACTTTCAAATCGCGATATCCGATAGATTCTCCATTATTTCCTGCATCCAAGCAGAACACCTGAATCATTAACGTTAAACAATAACGTTGTTATGTAACTATATTACCTTTCTTGTTATGCGTTTTTTTAGATGACGCAACGAGTACAGATGCATGTGTGCACGTGAGCTGCATTGTTTCATCTTTACCAGAAACGGCCTTTTATGCATACTACGTTGCGTAATTACTACGTAATTAACAAGACTTATAGTACAAGTAAAATATCTATGGTTAAACAACAAAATCGTAAATATACTGTCGTGTTTGATAAATTAATTTTCATATCTAGAACTACATCCTTAGACGTGAAATTCGGGATATTTTAGAGATAAAAACTATCGTTACTCGTAAAGATGTACAAAGTAATATCTCATCTCATATGTTAACTAGAAATTAAACTATCACTTTCAGGAAACCGATAATTGGCATTAAACGAAATGATTTTAATCAAAATATATATTAAATTTATTACCAATATAAATCAGCGTTTAAGTCTTTTCTGAAATAGTATTTGTTTTTACTTTAAAAAAAATACTGTCAGATTTTTGTGTGTTAAAATGATAATTTCTGATATAAAAATGATTTTCATTAGATAATGATTACTTAAACAATAAAATCGCCGTTATACTGACGATGTCAAATAAAGAATATAACACTGAAATTGTTTCTTTCACTTAAAATTATTTAAACCAACACCGTCAATCATAAATCTAACAAAATGGTGGACACTGGTCAATGTGGCTATCATGTGAATGAAATTGAATAAAAAAACAATTTTAGAAATAAACATAAGTAAAATGTCATTGGTTATGGAATTTACAATATAAAAATAAATACAATTCATCATAATAAAAAAGATAGAATTGATAATTTGGGTTGTAAACTTCAGGATATAAATGACCGCAAAGATTGACTCAACAGATAAACACAACATCGACAAGTGTCAGAGGTGCTGATAACGGCAATTCAGATGGTTCCATGAAATATATTAATGGAGAAATTATTACTTATTGCAATGGTTTGTTTTCTATGAAATATATCTCCTGTTATTAAAATAACATCAAGTAATCGTTTTCTAATGATCGATTTGTATAGAAAATGATAATTTTAACACCTAACAGAACTTGACAGTTATTTACAATAAAATAAACGTAACTAACCATTTAAAGAAAAGACCGCAACGTTGTTTGGTAGTTAATTTAAATATATTTAATTATATTCCTTTAATTTATGCTAAAGTGTCATGAAAAGTAATAGTTTAATTTATTCTTAACAAATGAGATGGGAGGTCTTATTTTACATCTTTATGACTAACAGTTTATTTTCCCAACAAAATATAGCTTGTAATCAATTCTGATAAAAATTTCACGGTGTAAGGATGTAGTTTTAGATATGAAAATTAATTTATCAAACGCGACAGATTGTGTTTTATCTTCGTGAACCACGCGAGTACCACAAACGTAAAGTCGCGTGCTCTCAGCGTTATTTCTATAACTATTATCTTCTTACAGGAACTTAAATTAAATAACGTATTGTGACTTATGGGTGTGAACTTATAAATGTCTTCTTCTTGTGCTTTGATCCGATAATCCGGCGCCAATTGTTTTCGAATTATCCAGAAATGAAAATTTAGGGCCAAAAGTTGAAAACCATCAATTAAAGACTAAGCATAACATAAAAGTATAAATTAATTCAATTATCTAACAAGCCTTTGTTGTTGTTTATGTTTTGACAGATATTTAGAACATAAAACATGAATATGTATTTCAGTAATAGGGTAGGCGTGACTAATGTTTCAAGGAAGCAAGCAGATGTAACTTAAGCATCTGCTAAGATCAACGTACACTGTCTATGAAGTTATTATGATGTTGAGACAATGACTTTGCTTTGGCTTAATTTTCCTTTTTTCATATATTGAAAGTCAAATTAAGATCCTTAATTAAACTATTATACTTATATTATCTTATGTCAGCACCCAGCCGAAGTTTTTTTATACCCTGTTAAAACGTAATATGTAAGCTTGATTTACAAAAGAATAAGTACTTAATGTTTTCTGCAACGTACAAAGTTGGTGACAAGAATAAGTTACTGTTGCAAAAATACAACATTTTGGCCTGTTGTTTTTAAATTTGCGATATTTTGTTATTAAATTGTAATGTCTGTGTCATAAAAAAAATATACATGTATCTGTCTATATAAATACTAGTAAATGATTCAACAAGTCTGTAGATGTATCAACTTTTATAACGTTTCTGTTCTCTTTTCTGTTTCTTTATTTATCTATATATCGATGCTTAATCTTCTGTTCTGTTTTTAAACTTGAAATAAAATTGATCAATTATATAGTGTGAAATTAAATGTTGTACTTTTATGTTCACAAAGTCTAATGTTCCAGATGTATTTTTTCATTGATACACTAATATCTCACAACCGTTACATGTCAAAATTTTGATTATATAAAATACAACATCCGCGGTAAACAAGATTTCGCACGTGCCAAAATATCTTCCGATTTGAGAAAGCTATCGCATCTAATTAAACAATATAAATTATGATATAATATAGAAGTCATCCTGAATTTTCTAAACAAATAATATTTGTTTCAAGATGTTTGAAAACAGATTATATGTAGTCTTACATTGACATTGTTAGAGTATTGTTGGAATAAGTTGCTTTTTGCATCAGTTATACAGATTATAATTTAATAGGCCAAATTGTACTGCCCTAAAAATCCTATTATAAAATCAATCAATCAATCAATCAATCAATCAATCAATCAATCAATGAATCAAGGAAGGAAGCAAGGAAAGGAAAGGAAGGAAGGAAGGAAGGAAGGAATGAATGAATGAATGAATGAATGAATGAATGAATGAATGATACCACACGTACTTTTAGCTACATTTTTTTAATTTGATTTTTGTCAAAATGTGCACGTAGTAAATCTTAAGGTAGAATTAGGTCTTTTCACGATTTATGAGTTATTTATTCAAATAATATTTTACTCAATTTCATTTCTACTGTTGTGATTGGACCAAACAAACACAAAATCAGTTCCGCTACGACCCTCATCGGTATCTCATGTTCGATTCCACTACGCTCCTCATCGGTATCTCAAGATCGATTCCACAACGATCATCATCAATATCTTATGTTCGATTCCACTACGCTCCTCATCGGTATCCCATTATCGATTCCACTGCGCTCCTCATTGGTGTCCCATGGTCGATTTCCCTACCCTCTTCATATGTATCTCATGGTCGATTTAACTACCTCCTCGTCGGTATCCTATGGTCGATTCCACAACGTTGCTCATCGGTATCCCATGGTCGATTCCACTACGTTTCTCACGCGTCATACATCATCGGTATCGCACCGTTGATTGACTGCGCTTCTAACGCGTTAGACCTCATTGGTATACCATTGTCGATTAACTAAGCTTCTCACGCGTCAGACATCGTCGGTATCACACCGTACATTAACTACTCTTCTCGTGCGTTAGACATAATCGGTATCCCGTGGTCGATTAACTAGGCTTTTCACGCGTTAGACATCACAGGTATTCAATGATCAATTAACTACGCTTCTTACGCGTCAGACCGATCATCGGTATCTCACTGTCGATTAACTACGCTTGTCAGGCTTTAGACTTCATTGGTAGCCTAATTTTGGTTACACTGTGCTTCCAAAGACTTTAACAGCATCGGTATCATGATCGATTCCTTACGCTTCTCACGTATTATAGACATCATCGGTATCTAATGGTCGATTCCACTATGCTGCACACGCATTAGACATCGTCGGTATCCAATAATCGATTGATGTATGATTCCACAAAACTTCTCACGTGTTAGACATCATCAATTTCCCATGGTCGATTTATATTTATATATAATTTATATTATCATCGCCGCCCAGGAGGGCGGCGATATCCTGGGCGGCGATATATTTGTATTCACTTTCGTTGCTAACGATGGATAAAGGAGAAAATATTTCTGAGTACACTTAGTTACCATAAATGAACAGAAATTTGCTACAAGAATGTCAATCATTTAACTTGAGTGAAAAAAAGGTGATAGCTAAGTTTTGACTGCAAAAATGCTTGGGTAATATCAAAGTTTCATGTAATAATAAATTTTGTTGGTATTCTATTTACGGAAGTTAATAATAGAGGGAGACCATTTTTGTATCCTGGTACTATATAATTCGGTGATAGTTCTATCGAGGAGTGTAGGTTTGAAAAATCGGAAACCAGAATAAAAGGCAATTTTGTTTATACAATTCCGGAGTATGCCGAAATTTGTAAGATTCAATATTTAAATGTTATGTCAATAATTTAATTGAACAACTTAAATATTAGTTTTAATTCAAGTATATTTGTTTGTGTAATATATGTCAAAAGATTACATGTGCGCTAATTTAGAAATCGGCAATTCGAATTAGCCACAACAGCAGGACTTAGCTTTACATAGAACCGTATGGGAGGGGGGAGTTCAAGTGTCTTCTGTTTAGAAATTACAATTCTTTCTAAGCGAATGTTTATTAGATAGTCCATAGAAATTGTGTGTTTTCAGTTCGATTGAAAATCTGATATGTCTGCTACACAAGCTTTTATATTATATAAAAACAACTTGACTGTGATTATTTATTCTTCTTGTCCTCTACACGTACAATTTTTTAATCCTATCTAAAAATTGAGATTATGTTCTCTAATAATTGCCATATTGTCGAGATGATATGTATTTTGCATTTAAGCAAATGTAAACAGATGGAAAAACACATATTCAAGGTTCGAAACGTTTGATTATAATACAGCCTCTAAGAAAAACACACTATTGGGTCTAAAGTATAAAGCCTTTGATCGAGTTTGGCATAAAGGCTTGCTTTTTAAATTGCAAAATTATGGAATTTCAAGCAACTTACTAAACTGGTTCACAAACTACTTAAATGCTAGATATCAACGTGTTGTGTCAAATGGCAGCTGCTCTGCATTGAAGCCAATTAAAGCAGGGGTTCCCCAAGGGTCTATATTAGGTCCACTCTTGTTTCTTTTATTTATAAACGACATAGTCACTGAGATCGGTGCCAGCATCAAATTATTTGCTGATAATACAAGTTTATATTTAATTGTCGATACCCCTGAAAATGCTGCAAGATTACTAAACAGTGATCTTGACAAAATGCACGAATGGTCAAATAAGTGGCTAGTCAACTTCAATCCACAGAAGACGGAAACTTTATTACTCTCTCGTGAGCTAATGAAACCGGTACATCCTACTCTGTTTATGAATAATTATGACATACAAGAGGTTCATTGTCATAAACATTTGGGTATTTACTTTTCTAAAGATGGTATGTGGTACGATCACATTAATTATATAGTAAAAAAGGCTTATACTAGAATAAATATTCTGCGCAAATTTCGACTTTGTCTTCATCGACACGTTTTAGAAAAAATTTACCTTTCTTTTATTAGACCTTTACTGGAATATGGGGATGAAATATGGGACAACACCAATAAAAGTTTAGTGAATAAAATAGAAAATGTTCATATAGAAGCTATGAGAATTGTAACGGGAGGTACTAAATTAACTTCTATTGAAAAATTATATAAAGAAACGGGATGGGAATCGCTTTCAGACAGACGAGAGACCCACAAACTTATATTATTTTACAAAATGATTAACTTCGAAACCCCAGATTATTTGCGGGAATTGGTACCTTCATCAATTGGCAATACGCATACACATTATACCCGTCAATCACAAAATATTATTGAGGTCGGCACAAGAACAAATTTTTACTCGGAATATTTTCTGCCGTCGACCATAAAATTATGGAACAGATTACCCCTTTATATTCGAAATTCTACATCGTTAAATATCTTCAAACAACGAATAAGTAAACGTGCCATAAGCCTCCAGATTATTACTACATAGGAACCCGACTGGGACAGGTATTACACACCAGATTGCGACTGGGGAGTAGCTCGCTAAATGAACACCTCTACGTACGAAATCTGGTGGACTCTCCTAACTGCACATGCGGACAAGTAGAAACCTCCTCACATTTCCTCTTAAATTGTACAAAATATGATACCATTAGAGAGGAACTAATATTATCAATCCCATTTTCAATTCCAATTGATTCCCATCTTTTACTTTTTGGGTCAAATTTACTAAATACAATCCAGAAGTCCAGAAGTTTATTTTAAAAAATCAAACGATTTGTCACTTCTCTAGAAAAATAATTTTAAAATTGCATACATTTCATCCAACATCCTAATGTTTTTGTTTTACTATTAATGTTGTCATAATTCTATGTTTTTCTTCTACATTATATATAGCATGTATATAATACCTTGTGATTTTTATTACTAATGTATGTTGAAACCACACAAGCATGCAAATAACTGTTACGAGCTTTTACTGTATGTGATATATATTTATTTAGGAGATGGATTAATATAAGCTGTTTCAGCTCCAAATCCTTTTGTGTTATAATTTGTATTGTGATATGTATTTGCAGTTGCAAGATTTCAAATAAAATATGTTTAAACTAAACTAAACTAAAGTATATGCTGTTAATGTATAATTTGAACAAAATATTAACTTAAAGCATTGACACATTACAATATTATTGCAAAGAACATAAAAATAACCTCTGTAACGTAGGTATAAACATGCTTTAAAATGCAACCCGTAATTTTTTTTCAAATCGTTTTGACAAACGCGTGCAGAATGCAAAACAAATCGTCGGACAACTGCATCAAAAGTTTTCTTGTTATTCATATTCAACTGATTTCAAATTCCCGGTTACCGACGTCACTCACAATGATGGAGGTAAATACAGGAAAAAACTGCATGAGGACAATATTAATACTGGTATTCCTCCATTTATAGATAAATTTATATATTTAAAATATATTCTAATATCACTACCAAAAATTAGACAAAGTGTATTCAAACCCTATCGCAATCAATGCATAAGAAATGGGTACGTATAACTAAAACGCAGAAAATTAAAATTTGTGACTTATTAAACTTTAGATTTGAAAAATATCTTAATATTTTGAAGTATCATTATAGAAAGTCACTTTACACATTTCTTATATTTGCACATATACTTTTAATAAAGATATGTAGATATCAAAATAAACCACGGAACGAAGAATTTGAAAAATGTAAAAGAAATTAAATTGAAAACGAAGAACATTTGTACAAATATGGAAAGGAAAAGGAGAAACGTAACAAATGAACAGAAGTTGTTTTAGTAACTAAGAAAGATAGCAAGGAAACCGACCGAGCAGAAAGTCAAGGGACGATTACAAATCTGGATACAGAAAAACATATGCAACGATAAAAAAACCCCCAGAAAGTAAGTAAACCGAACCCCCATAAAACCATGGGTGCACTCAGCTGCTCCGGACGCGTAAGTAGTGCCGGCTTATAATTCCACCGAGTTATACTCATTGTTATGGCTAGGAAAAGTCAAATCTAGGAATAGGAAAGAGTACTTATGACTCAGCGAAAATATCCGATCGTATTTGAGACACTTATTTCCCATAACGATCAATTAAGTCATGGTAACAACCATAGAACTTCTGCAGAGATAACAACAACATAGGTACAACAAACCATCGTGTGAGTAGTCAACAGGAGTGAGTGGTTTAGAAAATCAGAATACCAATTGCAGGATTTAGAATAACGTATAAGTTGTGAAATGTATACCATACTCTGGAGATGCTGGAAGGATGCTATCGATGAACGGAAGTTGAAAGTTGAAGTCATCGCGTTTGTCGTAGAGTCTAGTTTGTATTTTTCCCAAATTTATATCCAGAAGTAGGTCTAAGTAGGAGGCTGATCTAAGTGTATTGGTGGGGTCATTAATTTCAAGCTCGATATAATAGATTGAATGCTAATAGTCACAAAATTTAGCAGTGTTGAGGGACAAAACATATTCCATATATCGGAATAGGAATTAATTGTGAGGACCATGCTATTTTAAAATCTGCTACTATATTTCTGTTTGAAAATATGCGTTGATAATTGTATTATTAATATCATAGTTATGAACATATTAATTGATGAATTTTTGTCACTGGTTTGTTGTTTACATGTTAAGTTGTTGTTGTTGTTGTTTATTGTTATTGTTTATTTTATATGTCTAGCAACTATTTATGTATATGACTCTTGTGGGCCGTTAATTGAAAATAAATAAGTTGAATTGAATTTTTTTTTTGTAAACATATACAAACGATAAACTGGTTCCCCGTTATCCTTGTGCACAGTCTCGCTCAATATTACTACCAGTTTTGGCTACCTCCCCAATAAAAACTGGACGTCAAGATAGTAGTTCGTCTACTATTGATCATGTGGTCTGTCAACACTGAGATTGCGGGTTCGATTCTCACTGCAGGCAGGGTGTACTCGACTCCAATCTTAATTGACAAGGATTGCCAGTTTTCCTTCCGCAGGTCGGGGGTTCTCTCCGGGTACTCCGGCTTCCTTCCCAATAAAAACTGGACGCCATGAAATAGCTGAAAAATTGCTGAAAGTGGCGTTAAAACACCATCATTATAGTTGAAAATTTCCCGAAAGTGACGTTAAAACACCATTCAAACAAACAAAAAACACATGCATTTTTTTCAAACAGCGATGAGCCACATTCTGTGTCACAATTTAGCACGAAAAATTTGCAATAAATATTTACTATTGCAATTATGTTGCGTTGCATATTTTATCCCGAAGAAGTGATACGGCGCTTCTTAGAGATGTATATGAATGTGTAATTAAGCACATAACTCGTTTTAATCAAGTTAAATCAAGAATAAAATTAACCTTGTTCGTGTGCATTAGTCGCAAACATGTGGAAAGTTAAAACAGGATTTCTATCTAGAAACATTTCTCCGTAATAACGATTACGTCATTTTAAGCTTAATATAGCTAGAAATTATAATTGGGATTTATAACCTCAACGGAAATAAAGAACACAATCATATTTAATACAAGTTCCTCAAAAACGTCTAGCTTTCAATGTCTGTTTAGCAATGTAGTATTGTAACCATTATACGTTGTCTACGTAGCACACGGAGGCGTACGTTTTTAAAGTTGGGCTTAAATGTGTTTTATTATATCTCTTATAAGATTTTCAAGACTGTATTACGCTCAGACACAAAGTAATGAGTGGTGGTGAAGTCGGATGTGGTTAAGCTTTGGCGTTAATCTGTAATGTGTTAATTAATTTTTTAAGTGTTTGTTACTTATTTATATATAAGCAAACATAAATTACAGCTTTAATGTTGTAGACATGTCGGAATGAGTACAAGGATAAGATTACCGAATATTGTTGACGAACGTCAGAAATTTTTAGCCCGACAATTTTTTTTCATAAATACTACAAACAGAATTCCTACCAAAAACACTGAGGAAATACATCTAACACAACAAGCTATACAGAAAAAACTACATTTTCTAATTGTTTACGAATTGTTTATTTTAACCTTTGCATCATAACTGATCCGAGATTAGTAATGGATACCATTTTCTTCTTTTAGCGTATGAAAAATAATTGGACAAGCAAGTGATTCTAAGACCATTTTTATTCAAAAGTAGACCAGAAACATTTTATTGCAATTATCTGTAGAAGACAAGTTCTACACACGTATATGACAAAGTCAGAGCGTGAAAACGCTACCGCGAGATTTATAATGCACCGAAACATCACGAAAACGGGTTTAATTCGTACTCGCACCACCTCGATATGTTACAACTACAGCATCGTGGTTGCTGAGTTTAGCGTTCTTTTTTCGTGTTTTGGTGTTCTCAGAGCAAGTTTGTGCTGCCGTCAATATGTTAAACAAGACACGTCCGAGCAAATATCTTGTAGTGTAAAGAAATTTAGAAAGAAACCTAAAGCAGTATCAGCACTAAGTTACATTGTGAGTAATTTCTGTCATTTTAATTTTTTTATCTCATTGACAGTGAAAGTGAATATAAGTATCTGACTGATAAGAACTATAAACCGTTTATTTATTTTATTTCTAATTACATGTCAGTTGTAGTACTTTGAATTGATAAGAATTTGCTCAACGCGCCATGAGCATCTGTTCTTTATTAAGTACGGGAACAAGATGTCAAAAGTTCCCTTTTTTATATTCTGGAGCCCCTTTGAAGACTGTTAATGGTCAATGTCCAAAGATCAACATTCCAGCCCTTGGTAAAGTCTGCAGTTCATTGACATTATCACGTTTTCCTTCGACAATGGTGTATAGATTATACACGATATCTTGCTTCCTGTTAAATCTCATTCATAATTTCACAAAAATATGAAAGATGAAATATATATTAAACAAGATGCGGGTAATCATACAGAATGTAAACTTAAAATGTCGGTGAAATAAAGAAGCTGTTGTGGTGTTGACAGTTTACATAAAATTATGTAATTGACTTTGGCAAAAGGAAGTAGTTTAGATACCAATACCACATAGCTGAAACAACTGTTCAATAGAACTATCATCTAGTATAGGGATTTAACAAGAGTAGTCATGATAATGCTTCGTTTTGTTTACGGTAAACATATACAGTAGATAAAATATACAGTTATAACTTAGTCGACAGTTCGTGGAATCCGACACATTGTTTGAGATCAAAATATAGACCAAAAAAAGTTAATCCAGGAATAAGCTTATTTTCTATCTTATTTACAATAATTTGTCTCTTGAATTTTTTAAATCTCCACCGAGATAAAAAAAAATGGAACTACATTTTTCTAGATATTTCTACTATATGCCAAAGAATGTAGAAATAACATGCAGTCACGATTTAGTCGAGACACCAAAATTGTCATCTTTATTTGAAAAACTACAGCCATAATTTTTTTGTTCTCTGGTTTTTGACTGCACCAACTGCTGCGGAAACGACGTTGTCTGAAAAGGGCATAGATAAAACTGAAAAAGTTAATTAAATTATGTTTCTCTAATTTTGACGTAATATTACAACCGCTTGACCGGTGTGGAAAAAATATTTCTCGTCACTAGTGAATTTATTGTTCTCAGCAGTTGATTGGTTAAAAATAATAACGTCACAATAAGAACTCATGACGTCATAAACAAAACACATTCCATTTACCGCGTATTCGAGTCATGAACGTAAAATTGGGTTGGGAGAATTTGTACTTCCTTTCGCAAATTTACTACTTTTTAAAATTAGAGAAACATAATCTTACATTAGTACTCTTGGATTATTGGATTTCTACAATCTCGATAGTTAAATTATGGAAATTTAAGTCCTCGCACTTAAATTTCCATAATTTAACTATCTCGATTGGAGAAATTCGATAATCCACTCGTACCAATGTAAGATCCTATATTTATTTGCGAAAAAAAAACCCGAATATTTTCGTAACTGCGAAACATTGTTAAAGATGAATACTTGTAGTCAACATTTGTTTAAGTGAATATATGGCTTCTTCTTTCAAAATCTGTTCCGATTGTAAACTGTGTTGTTACAACTTCACATGTTAAACATTCACTTGCAACACGACTGTAAAATCATACATTTATATTTTTCCTCACTAAAACAAAAGAAAATCGGAATACTAGCTTCACGCACTAGGAATATGGAATAATTCCCACATGATTTTAATACACTCCAGAAATGATACTTTACGTAATGTTCCCGCTTTTGTTTTATAGCATTACACTTGCAGTAACCAACTTTTTAACCGTCTTTGCTAACTGCTTGATTAACACACATAGGGTAATTTATCATACGATTACGGAATACGTTATATACGTGCGGTCTTACTTGCAATCGTGTTTCATTCTAGTTTTGTCAACGCATTTATTGACTTGTATAAATGTCGATTACTTTTACATGTATTACTTGTCATATTTTGGAAAACCTCTCAACCTTTTCTGGAGTAAATTACTCATTCTTCTAGGAGAGTTGAGCTGGGTGACTGGGTAGATGTCTCCTTTATAGTCCGTAATACTATAACAGATATACAACGCATGTAAGTATCGATATTTAATTATGTCTCCCAAACAAAGTTGACATATTGCTTTTGTCCAGTTTCTTATTATTTCTCTCAAAAGAAGTTTTGGGAGACATATTGTTTTTGTTCGGTTTCTTATTCTTTTTTCCGCTCAATCAATATGAAACTTTGGGAACATGTTAAGGGTGACCTGAAGTTTTGCAATCCATTTTTGGAATTTTCAAAATGAACGCCGTTGAAGAAAAACGTGAATTTCTGAGATCTCAGAAATGGCCAGAGCAATTTCAATGAAAATGGGTATACTGATTAAGCTGACTATTCTGAGCATTTTTGCCAAACAAAATTGAACGCGAACGACTGCATTTTGTAACGGCAACCGTTTCACCACACACCTCCCCTATCCCCGGCAAACATCAACTTAGTCCGATTTCTAACGAAATTTGTTATGTAGGTAAATTTTAATGCACAAAATAAAACATCATTTGTATTTGGGGGTCTTCCAACATGCTGAAGATTATAGTGGAATGGGGGTTCGTTTGTGAGACATTCTGTGTTGGCACCCCAATACAATCAGCACGAGTTATTATTCTTCTTTTTTCTTTTCGGACAATATTGTCCGCACATTTTCTGTGAGATGCAATGTCCAATCAATATTAATGTTTGGTATCCTTCCTAAGGGTGACGTGTAGTTTTGCAATGCACTTTTGGAATTTTCAAAATGGCTGGCGTTTCCATTGAAACGGAGGTCATTATATAAGAAATTGCATTATCTTGGTAAAAATTTGTATTTGGGGGGTTTTTAACATGCTGAACATTTTAGTGGCAATGTTCATTTGGGCGACATTCAGTGTTGGCATCCCAACACAATCAGCACTAGTTTAGAATGTCTTTATTCTGGACCATTATAGGATCAGTCATGCATCACATTAAATAAAGTATGAAATATAATTCCAATCAGTATGCAAAGTAGTTTTTTTTTTAAAACAAGTTGTCTAAGTGACAGGATCCTAACTAAATTACGCAGCATATTCATGATCATCTTGTATTTCTGAACAGAAAATACTGAGGGGACTTCAAACTTAAGAATAATGCTCCTTCTTGAGTCATTTCATCATGTGCTATTGCCCAACATACAACAGCATTGTTTTTGGGTCATTAACAATATGCCGTGTTGATAGGTCTCCAAATACCGGTAAGCAAGGGAAAATCGACTCCATAAATTGTAGCCAAATACTAAAAAAAACATTGAAAAAATTTACCATTGGTTTCTTGCTTTTTGATATGTTTAAATGTTGATCAGGATATATTGTGATATACTTTGCTCCGCGAATACCTCTCTACTATAGCAATCTACCACCGTATAAAGTGTTGTGTAAATTTGATGATTAAAGGCATACACAAAAACACAAAGGTCAACAAGTGTTTGTATTGTTCTGTGACAGAAGCAAGGAATAATGCATCTTATACATAGTAAACAAGACAATAAAAAGATCAATTGCAATTCATAGAAGGCAGCTCCAAGTCAAAAATACAAAAATATCAACAAAAAATATAAAATCTGAAGTCTACAAAACAAAGTACTGTCCAAAAACACTACAATACTGCAGTTGTACATACATTATTTGTTCAATGTCTCATCAGACAAGCTAATTTATACTGCCAAATGTGGAATAGGTTTTTTAGGTTAAGAAAAATTGCATGGGTTTATCTATGAGAATGGCAACAAAAAAATAGTATCAGAATCCATGAAGCGTTTATGTTTACATCATAACTTACTTGATACTGCATTTATTAAAGACAATGAAAAACAAAGAATGAAATACATTTTAAAAATGTTCCCTTATGCCATCCTATGTAACATAAAGAATGTGTAATATTTCTTTGGATTTTGGTAGAAAGTCTTGTAACAATGGTAGGAATCGACTGTAATGTAGTGTTGTGACCCAAATACACTGGACGGATGCATCATTTTTCAAAACTATTTTTACATCGTTGTGAGATTCAAATGATATAACAACTTACGTCATTGATTTTGTAACATGGTACTGTTTGACAGAACACACAATATAGCCAGAGTTTAAATAGTTTTATTCTCTTCATAAAAAGAATTGAAAATAACTTTTTTTATAAAGATATAGATGCATGTTCACATCTATTTTTAGAAATATTTGCACTTTATATTCACTGCAAAACATATTTAATTGGTCATGTATCCCCGTGGAATACAACATGTATAATATGTACATTTGATGAAACATAGGCAGATGAAATTAACTCCTACAATGAGTGCATACATTCAAATAGCATACTGTCAGAGTAGCAGAATGTGACAGAATCACGTAATTATCAAAATAAATGATATACTAAGGCCAAATAAAATTAGATTTACGGTTCTCAGGCTAGTGCACATCCGTTTTCACTCTGTCGCATTGCCAATTTTATCAGTTTTTTAATAAAATAATTATCGCATTAGATGCTGAAAAGACTTGTACAAGATGCATCTAGACACGTTGCGAGGATCTCTGCTCCTCAACTTCACTATTAAAACCTGGGTTGAAGGTGGAAAGTGATTTTACGATTTAATAAAATTAAATACATTTTATCTACATATATGAATGTTATATATTGAAATTGTTTGTTGTTCAGATTGAGATCTTTACCAGTTACATTTTGTGCAAGATCAAGATGAAAAAATGTTTCCCTCGTCTTCTGATTTAAGACGAATAAAATGATAAAAAAGCCTCCCTCCCTCATCAATTTTCTGAAAAATTTGGACCGAGAACCTAAAAATTAATTGTGTGTTACCTAAATAAAAGGTAACATATTTTAAATTTTGTTCTGTACTTACATAATATAGTGACTATTCTTCTGCTTCCCATTTAATCTAGTAATTAAATTTTTCCTCTTACCATACATTCTTATAGAATTTGTATTCCTTATAAGCGAGACCTATATATAAGTATCTTAAAATATTTTTTTAAAGTTTTTGGTTTTATGAATAAAGCATCCTATAAAAATGTTGATCTAACTATTGCATGACTCTTACATGGACTGGTTCCAAGTAGACATGTCACACAAGTCTGGTTAACATTCCTTCTGATCTGTATAACCAAAAACTGCCTCAACAATGTACAAGGACAAATAAACTTTCAATGAAGTTATAACCTCATCCTCCCAAGTCATGGTTCTAGTTTTTTAAATTCAAGGTCATTATTCCATAATGAGAATGCTGACCATAATGTTTTCAGTTGTTTTTTGAGTCAGATTTTATCAACCTTTAAGGCTTTATACACCACAAAATTCTTGGTTTTTAAGCCATTTGTAATTTAAGAACAAATATTATTAGCCAGTATTGTGAATAGTTAGCATCAGTGTTCATTTGAAAATATAAAAATATATTTTCAAAATGAAATACGTAGGGAACAAAAGTAATCTTAAAATAATGGATGTTTCGCGACAATCCATAAATCAATCAAAATGATATTGTTAACACTGGTTTTACCATATAAATACCACTACTTAAAGTGCACACTAAACAATAATAATAATGAAGTGATTCAACAATACAGAAATGAGATCTATGTTGTAGATCATCTTTGAGTTATGACTTATTCTGAAGCACAACATGGCAGAACAAATAATACAGACATTAACTCTTTACAGATCCTAAGCAGACAGAAAGACATGAACTCTAGTGCAAAATCACTTGATTGTAGTAACTGATTCTGAAGCAGAAAATATGTAGAAGAATTTTAAAAAGTACCAAAACTGATAATATCTCCACCAGACTATTATTCTGTACAGTATTACATTTGGTCAATGTACAAACATTAAAATGCACCATTACAAATCCATATCAACATCATAAACATGACTCATTGTTTAAAATAAAGACACACAGAAATAATGTGGAAATTAAAACAACAAAATATATGTTGCATATTAAAAGCTATAGATGATTTGCACCAAACAAAAGTGATGCACACATATTAAGAATCCTCATATTTCAATTATCAATCATTCAGTGTCCAAGACATTGATACAATTTTGTTCAAAGAATAAAACATGTAAATCTGACAAATAATCTACAGATAACAATAAACCTGACTAGCCAAAATTATAATTACTTAATACACAGAAGAGAAGACACTTATTTTACAAATGCCTTTTGTTTTTAGGTCAAAAACTGTCTCTCAACATACGAAATAAAATAGAATTTCCAAAAGTATGTTTATCTATGCAAAAGACTTGATTTTACGCTGACCCAAGTTTATTTCAAACACCAAAAGCATTTAAAAAAACTTAAAAATCAACTGAGAGACCAATGCTAAAAAAGTGGTCAAGTAGATCTAATTCCAGTAAAGAAACATATGGTCATCTGATTTTTACAGTTTTCAACTACAACAGAATATGTGTGAATGCTGATATATTGAGGTGTGTGATACATATGGTATAAACAAACTCTACTGTACCAATATTCCAATTAATATACAACCGTTTGCTACACTTGTATAGATATTGTTGCAAGTTTCAAGTTGGACACAAAACTTGTACCCACCTCTGTTAACCGAGACAGAATACATAAAATAAATGCCTTAATCTAAATAAAAAAACTACAAAATAAAGAGTTATGTAACCGTTCCTTGCAGATATTGTTATAAAACAGTGGTTATTTATTATTTACATATATTTAATAAATTAAGATTATTATATTTAACAGTTGTCTATATACAGAGATTTAAAACAGAAATGATTGGTATTGTGTGTTGCTATGGAGTTGAGCAACTGTCATTGTTGGGACTACATATATTGTATAATCTGGATATCAAATACAATGGGTATAGTGTCCTCTACATAGATCATTTCAACATGTTAATATTAGAACTCTTACAGATTACTTAAGTTGTATGGCCAACAGGGCCAACTTCTTTTTTGTAAGTGTTGTTTTGAGGAATATGAATGAATAGTTACAGGAGCATAATGCCCAGTTGAAAAAGAATCTCAGAAGGACAGTTATAGCATGAATTAAATTTTCGAATTTAATTTACAAATACATGTAGCAGTGTCTGATGAAATGAATAGTAAATAAAAAACACTAATATTAATTATACTTTGTCGATATAGATTTATAACTAGAAAATTGAATGGAGGCAATTGATAATATCTTTATGTATGACCACAGTTGTCATTATCAGTGACAACGAAGATACACAATATCACAGATGTCTATATAAACAACCTCCTCGCACAAAACAAAAGCAAGCTGAAAAGAAAAATATCAATTTCTGACAACTTTGCAAAATTCTAATTCTCTCAAGTAGCAAAGTTTGCTACAAATGAATATTCATGACATGATCAGATAATGGTTTGTGTCCTTACCAATGAAAGACATGTTATATAGAATCCACTTTGATTGATGAATACTGAACTATATTGTTCAGTTATGCTTCCGTCAGTTCATGACAATATCAATATGTCGTGATTGTAGACGGATGAAGTGCAGGATACCATAACCTTGGTACAATGTGAGGATCACAACAGATTGCATAATATCTGGTCCTTCAGCAGATGAGGGATGGCAAGACCAATTAATGAGCATTTGGAAAGTTTACTTCTTCTTTGCCTTCATATTCTTACTCAGATTCTCTTCTTCTTGCATCTCTTTTCTGAAACCTGCTACTTTTTCTACAATAAAAAACAAGTGTGGACTGTGAGCATGCTCACAAATAGATACCCCCGCTTCGCTTGAAGTCCAATTATCTCCCCTGAATAATATCTGACAGCGACAAAAATTCAACATGCACATCTACATATGATGTTCTTCCTTCATGTAAAGTTTCATCAAAATCTGTCAAACGGTTTAGGAGTTGCGCTTACGAGGTCTCACGCTGAATACTATATTTAAAAAGTCTCAGTCCAATTATCTCCCCTGAAGAATATCAGACAGTGACGAAAATTCTTCATGCACATCTACATATGATGTTCTTCCTTCATGTAAAGTTTCATTAAAATCTGTCAAACGGTTTAGGAGGAGTTGCGCTTACAAGGGATGTGGACAGATGGACAGACAGACAAGGTGATTTCTATATCCCCAACCCCCCCCTCCAACAAGTTTGCAGGGGTATAAAAATCATGGAAAACAATAACAAGAAGTTATAAATTAAACAGATTTGTTCACAGTCTACAATAATCACTAAATATTCAACGTATGTTTAAATGTTCTAATTTCAATAATAAAAAAAATCAATATCTACAGCAAGTACAAAATCTTTGCTTGAATTTTAAAATGCTTTTTGATAACTTCTGTACATTTAAAAAAAAGTTTTGTCAGGAAACAAACAGCAAGTTATATAAACTAATCTTGCTTATACTTTACCTCGTAACTGTGTGAGAGCCTGTATTTTTCTGGCCAATAGTGTGTCAAGTTGTTTTGCATATGCTGAAAGAAAAAAGGTTATGATTGTTACAGTCACTAATAACAAAAAAAATAGCCTCAAGTAATAAATAATTTATCCCATACAGGAGTTATGAAATTATACCTCGATTTACCATTAGAACTTACAAAATGGTTTTTAGGATAAAGGCTAAAGCAAAGCATAAAACATTTCTGTGTCATCTGTAAAGTAAAATTAAATGCTAAATATTGGCATTCAAATTGGAAGATATTTCTACTTATCAGTATTGTTTGGGACATAAATAGGAATTTTAGAATTAGATTCTATTAACCTAAACATAAAATGTCTGTTTAACACTACAACACACAATTTGTACGACTGTTCCAAGCCATTAATTTATGCCTTCATTTTTGTCTTTGAAATTGTTTTTCTGAATTTTATTATTAATTGTTATTTTGTCTTTAGTAACAAATTAATTGTAATTGAGGGTACATAATGTACATGTACACAAATACACCAAATCAGTTTATATAGTGAGTATAAATTTAGTTTTTTCCTTTAGTGGAATTCACTTTCTCTTGCTGACTGTCAGCAATAAGACTGATGTGTTGCAATATGTTGGAACTGCTTACTCTGCCGGAGCACCCGAGTTCACTCTAGTTTTCTTGAGAGTTAGTGTTGCTGGCTTTTGTTTGTATGTTTTGTTTTGTTGATGTTGTGTGTCCTTTGGTTTTGTTTAAGTTTTTTAGGACATGATTTGATTTCTTAACTTAGTTTAAATTTAAATGATTACAAATTATAATATTCATGCACCTTCCACATCATAATCTACTTCATCTGTCATCTTTGACAGTTTCTTGTCTTCTACCAACCATTTTTGTGTGTTCTGGAAAATGAAAAAAATTTGGAAAAAAGGTAACATTTACATAATTTCGTATTTGCTGATATATTTTAGTTTCTCTGTTACATTCTTGGTTCCCACTTCTATAGTACGTCAGGTAGGAATGAATCCATAAAACTGCTATTTGGACTACATTTTGAGTTTAAGGGCAGTGTGTACATAGATGAAAAATATATAGGTTACTACAAACCCCTAATATCCAGTAAATGCATCATTTTTTTTATTAGATAATGAACTAAACTGGAATTCTGTCATCAATTGTGTAAACTAACTTTAACAAGATGTGATGACACCATTGAAAGGAGAATTTAATATATGTATGACTGACTGACTAAATGGTTGTATAATGTGCAGCAAGCTGTGACAGCAAGAATCAACAATAGAAATCCTTAAAGATATACCTCAATTAGATTTTTGTGATCGTCTATAATATCTTCCTCTAGTTCCTGCATATGATTAACTACTTCATGGAATGTCAGAAGATCATCAGTCACCTCTTCTTGCTAAATAAAATAAGACATATCACTAAAGATGATGAATATCCCTGACACTGCTTTGCCAGTTAGTGTAACCTAAATATATACAATCAATACAAGAAAGCATTGCAACTCATTTAAAAATTAAGCCAAACTGTCAAGTTTAATTAAACGCTGACTAATAATAGCCAAGAAACAGCCGGGACAAAGTTTATTCAATAAAAATAACAAACAGCCATAAATTGTTTTTAAATCAATCAGTGACATAATTTGCGTAACCAGGCTAGGCACTTAACAGTCGTGTAAAGTTAAATAAAATCTAACAACCAGTAGCTGTGAAATACTGCACACAAATCTAAACAGACAGACATGATTCTTATACTACTAGTCTTTGTATAATTTATAATGCGGGTAAAAACAAAAACAATTTAAAGATATTAATTGAATTTAAACAGTATTCTGAAATTTTGTGTATGATATTTTTATATTCACAGTTTCAGTTTTTAAGTGTTAATGCTTGTGCTCATTTATAATCTTCTATTATTTCAGAAATGATTGTCCCTTGCAACATTGTTCATCTATGTATTGGTATCTGGTGACAGACAACTTACATATGCTGTTTTCAGTAGTGCCAGGTCACTATTTTGAGGAGACATTGCTCCAAGGTTATAGTTGTTTGGTAAAGCTACTTCTGCTGGTTTTCCCTCCACTGGTCCTCCTGGGCCAAGCTCCTTCACTCTACAAATTGCAATCCAGGACAAATTACTCTTAAAAATTCATGTTAATAAAGACTAAAACATAATTCCTTTGCTAATAAATATAATATAAACTAAACACGTTATACACAGGACATTTTTATATCATGATTAATGTATTAATAAAATACATTTATGAGCAAATGGTGAACAAAAAATGAGTACACAAGAATTTGGTTAACTGCAAATTGGCTAAGAGTTAAAACACATTTCATTAATAATTGCCTTTTTTTTGCAACAAAAAGTTTTATATAAATTTAATTGGTAGGGATTTTTTAATGTTAAACCAGATAAAAAATTACCTGTCTGCATAGCGTAGTGTGTTCAGTGTATGTTCACAACAGCTCATACCAGGTGACACCATAGCAATCTAAAAAAAACAACACATGTTAACTTGCACACAATTACATGTATAAAAAACATCTCAATCTTTTATTCATCAAATTAATATTTACACCAAGGTGTTCATCACAATTTTCTGGTTGCTCAGATTTGTTTGTCTACATTGGAATTTAATGCCTTGTTTGTTTACATGGGGATTTAATGCCAATTTCATTTTACAGCTAATTTAATTTTTCTGGTTATTATGGCACCTAGTTTTTTTTGCATGAGTAAGCCAGAGTGCCTGGTGACTAACCCACACTCTGACAGAAAAACCAGCAATTAATTGGGGTTGGCATTGAACAGTAAATATTTACCAATTACGTCCTAAATTAAATAAAACTTCTCAAATTAATATTTTCCTGAAGTCCTTGAATTTTTCTTCAAATAAAAAATTTCAAACATTCTAATTATTAAATATTTGAATTGAGGAAAAGCTTAGAAAAACCTCAAATTTGAAATAAATGTATTTTTTTAAACTGGGATCAGGATTCACAGCAGTATATTTCACAAGATGTTCCATGTTAAGCTTTCTTCCACAATGGTGGCCATTTTGGATTTAGTTTCTGTACCAAATGATCTATAATAGTAGATGATCATCTAAGATATGTTTTAACAATATCACAATTGAATATTCAAAGCAGTTTTTCAGAAGACAATTTTAAAACTTAGCAGTCATTGTGAAACAATTGATCAACACAAAAAGGTCAGACTTTCACATTATACCCAAATTTGGTACCGATTGTTAAAATAGTTTGGAGAAGATTGAAACATTGAAGGTTATGGCCAATAACGACAATGATAACAAACACTAGGTGATAAGATTAGCTAAGAATGTTTTGTTAATCCTACTATGCATATTTGTATTATATACACTGGCTAATTAATCCTGTCTAGAATATATAAACTCTTACCATACATGTCCTTGAGTTTTCTCCAATAAAGGAATCTCTTAAGACTTGAGTTAGTTTACTTGCTCTGAATGGCTGGTGAGCTCCCTTCTGACTAAGCTTCCTAATACACTCCTACAATTCCAAAATAAATAAGTTGAATCTGAAAAGTGTTCCACCAGCACAGCAATTACTTGAACAAAAAATTCAAGTTCTAAACATAAAAAATTGCTGCAATGTTATCTGACTTTCACATATACATGATCTCTTAATCTACAATGTATACAAACATATTGTCACAACCAGTGAAATGAGGGAGTCTCTGGCGAAACGTACATTGGTAAAAGTCATCTTGTTCAGACATAGTGTAAACATAACACAATTTTCAGAATAGAATTGCTAAATTAAAAATCATGAAATCTGCCATATAATCCACTGAACTATGAAACTGTGATAAACTAGACAGAGTAATGCCCCCACACAAATATGACATTACTGTATTTTAACTTATATTAAAATAGCTCACATTTCAAACCTTTAAAATTGTTTTTCAATAAATTTAATCTGTCCACAGCTTAAAATCCACACATTTACAGCAACTTTCTTCAAGATTACATAAGAAATCCACAAATAGACAGAGGTTGAATTAAACATTAAGTGTGGTTTATAAAAATAAATAAAAAGACAAGACAGAGTTTTTTATCAGATAGCTACCTTTAAAGCCAACAAACTTTTATTAATTTCAGCTCCTTCCATTCTTGTTTGTCTGTCAGCACTGGATGTATCTGCACCTCTCTCATTACCTGTGAAGTGTCAAGTTACAAAATAAATTGACAACAGAATTTGATAACAATTACAAAGATAAATATACAATATATGAATAGTAAGAAAAAAACAATGTAAATTAATTTTCAGGAGCCTGTGAAACCATTCTTCCATTCAAAAGTTTTATCCCAATTTACAGGATTATTAAACATAAAGTTGTCAATTACAGTTGTTGTAACCATGCTTGTCTTGGAGGTAAGGCTATCATACAGATCTTAATAGTAGTCCACAGTGCTAACATGTTTGATTTAGAACAAAAAAAAATAATTGATTGTGATTTAATCTAAATTAATATTTCTTCAGCAGAGACAAAAAACATTCCAAAACAATCAGAAAATTGAGTACATTGTATTACCATATACATTCAAACTGCTTACCTGCTAAATCTATCAATGAAAACTTTCCATGCAATTTGCCATTACTTCTTTAAAAGACAAGTATAAATGGTTAAATTAACAGCTGAGCAAATACTGTAACATTATACCATTGTTTTACAAACACTGCTATTATTATATTAATGACCCTGGTATAAGACTGTTATGGAAAGGGTTTCTATGCTGCACTTATGTGAAAAATTGAAGAATGTGTCCATGGGACACGGATGCCCCCGCTAAAGGAAGTCCCAAACAGGAAGTAGTTGTCCAACAGGTCTGAAAGTCGCTTAGGACGTACAACTTGTGATACTTAACCACCCTGCCAAATTTCAAATTGTTCTCATGTACGGTTTCTGAGTAAAGCTTGATGGAAATTTTCATACTCGTGTTGACACATTTTCAAATCGGCCCAGTTGAAAACAGGAAGTAGTTGTCCGAAAGGTCTGAAAGTCGCTTAGGACGTACAACTTGTGATACTGAACTACCCTGCCAAATTTCAAATTGTTCTTGTGTACGGTTTCTGAGAAAAGCTTGACGGAAATTTTCATACTCATTTTAACACATTTACATATCGGCCCAGTCGCAAACAGGAAGTAGTTGTCCGACAGGTCTGAAAGTCGCTTAGGACGTACAACAAGTGATACTGAACCACCCTGCCAAATTTCAAATTGTTCTTGTGTACGGTTTATGAGAAAAGCTTGACGGAAATTTTCATACTCATGTTAACACATTTTCATATCGGCCCAGTCGCAACAGGAAGTAGTTGTCCGACAGGTCTGAAAGTCGCTTAGGACGTACAACTTGTGATACTGAACCACAATGCCAAATTTCAAATTGTTCTCATGTACGGTTTCTGAGAAAAGCTTGACGGAAATTTTCATACTCATGTTAACACATTTTCATATCGGCCCAGTCCCAAACAGGAAGTAGTTGTCCGACAGGTCTGAAAGTCGCTTAGGACGTACAACTTGTGATACTGAACTACCCTGCCAAATTTCAAATTGTTCTGATGTACGGTTTCTGAGAAAAGCTTGACGGAAATTTTCATACTCATGTTAACACATTTTCATATCGGCCCAGTCCCAAACAGGAAGTAGTTGTCCGACAGATCTGAAAGTCGCTTAGGACGTACAACTTGTGATACTGAACCACCCTGCCAAATTTCAAATTGTTCTGATGTACGGTTTCTGAGAAAAGCTTGACGGAAATTCGTACGGACGTACAGACGGACAGACGGACATGAGTAAAACTTAATGCCCCCCGACATGTCGTCGCGGGGGCATAAAAAAACCCACCTTATTCAAATCTTCTTAGGTGTGCTACATGCAACCAGTTCGATGAGGACAATTATATTAAGTCAATGTATGTAATAATGTTCAATACATAAAGAAATATGATCTTTGATCTCTTAACCACAAGAATAACAAGACCTGTATTACCCAGAAATCATGTTAAATAAACTAAAACTTTTATGTAAATATTAAAGCAAAGAAATTATGATAACAAACTTTTTTCTAACAATGATCTGGAATACTGCATGTGAACGTGAAGAATGTTGGTTAGCTGATGTCTGGCCTGAGGTGCGTACATTATTTCCATGCTGAATAAGTCGTAGCACGTCATCAACACTGTCGATTGGTTCTTCTTTTAGCCCAACCACCTGAACTTGAGCTTTAGCATCCTCTAACACCCGTAATTTAGTTTTTTTATTTAAAAGATCAAAAACCTGGAAAACAATCAAATCAATACAAGTATTGGCATTTAAAGGTTTGGACAAGTTAGAGTAAACTGTTTTTCCATTCAAAACAAACAAGTGAAATTACTATTACACAATTACAAATTCCTTTTGAAATAAATAAATAGCTAACATACATGAATTTTAGACAAAATCACATATATGCTGAATTCAATATTAATAATCTTAAACTTATGGTATCCGGACCACAATTGACCACATGATCATATTTGGTGTCCTGGATTTCTATTATTTTTTTAATGTTCAGCAAACATGAGGAATACTATTTGGGTATCTAACTTTTTTTTGCTCAAAACTGTAAACACTGACTGAAAGTAAAACAATATCTTAATTTGTATTTCATTAATTAGCAATACATTGAATTAATAAAGCTGTATTTCTTGGTCGAAAAATAAAATTAAACGGTTACCTTAGTTATGGGTCGGATACCTTAAGTGTGTTTTTAACTCACCTTACCACTGTATATTTCAAAGAAACTTGAATGAACAGTTAAATCTGCCTTTTTATACTTGGAATGGAAAAGTTTGAACACATCTCTAGCTGTTAAAATAAATCAAACATTTTATTTTTTTATATCAATATACTGGGTAATATTAAACGCTATAGTAACAATTATAGAAATTACTTGAATCGTAACAATAATAACTATTTACTAAAGTTTACACTGTATACTGAAGGTTTAACAATGTTATGTTTGTAAATTAAGAAGCAGAGTTGTACACTAGCTTGAAGATTTCTTAAGGCATCTGTAGTAACTAAACAATCATTACATTATAGAAAATTGGATTTAATAACCATAAAAGTTGATTTTCTATACAGCTACATCAAGTCCAATTATCTCCCCTTAATGATATCCGAGGTCATTACAAATCCTTCATGCACATCTACATATAATGTACTTCCTTTATGCTAAGTTTCATTAAATTTCACTAAGCGGTTTAGAAGGAGTTGCACTTACAAGGGATGTGGACAGAGGGACAGACAGACAGGGGGATTCCTATATACCCCCCAAACAAGTTTGCAAGGGGGGGGGGGCGTGTGTATAATAAAAATTTTAGTGGTGGTACTCTATTTTTTTAGCTGTGTTCTGACCCCCCCCTGTACATTTTACCTGGAAAAGCCGTAAGGTAAATTTGTAGATTTCCATCATGAAATTTACAGTGGGAAATAAGGCTAGAATCCTGTGTGATTTATTTTGTCTTAAGTGCTGTCTGAATTTATCATGTCATCAAATTAAGCTGCTGACAATCCTCTGAAGAATACAGTTTCACTTCCTAAAAAAGCACCTGACACAATCTGTTCAATCAAGATGAAGGTTTTTTTTATTTAAAGACATTCTAAAGGTGTTCATTTGGATTGAGGTCTAGACAAAAAGGAGGTCATTACAAAATGTCAACATTATCTGCTGTTTTTGTTCATCCAGCATAGTTGATGGAGATTACAGTATTGCCTTTCTAGAATTCATACAGAGATTATTAAATGGTAATCTGCCAGTGTATGAAACTTATGATTGGGTTGATCGACCAAAAAGCATAGTAACAGCACAATACTGGTCACTTTCTCAACAATTTATTGACTTACAACAATCGAAACTTACTCTTTACATTTTTTTTTATTAGTGTGACCCATCAAACAGATGGTAGAAAATTCATTGATATATAAGTTAGCATTGTCAGGTAATAAGCAAGTAATTAATTTTTTGGTAATAAAAAATTAAAAAATACTTCTTTGTGCCTTTGAAAGGCTTATATTGGTTCTGTATGGATTTTTTTAATCATTCCATTGAGAAAAAGAAATAATTCTGTCAACAGGAAGACAACAAATATTTAATGACCTAGCATCTTTTAAAGTAAGTGATAAATTAGGGTACTTAAATAAACAGAGAAATTCTCAAATGCGAATAAACATACCAGCCAGACAGTATATACCCTTGGAACAGTCCTGCTGCCCTTTTCCACCAGAAAAATCTCCACCCATGGTCTATAAAATAAGAAATGTAAAAGTAATAATTTACTCTAACCACTTAAAAAAACTTCAAATGTTACAAAATTCTGTGTAAAAACTAGTAATAATTTACATTAACCACTGAAAAACAAACTAATTAAAGTGTAAAAACAATTCTGTGTAAAAAACAAATTAAAAACCTGAAGAATTTCTTCCTGTGAAATTTATAACCTCTAACATTACTTTTCACTTTATACTGCAGGGATGATGTCACTATGTCTACACCCTTCCTCAAAGGCCTCGGTGGCCAAAAGGTTAAGGTAGTTTGTATACTATTGTGTTTTAAATTTTGTAATCGTAAATTTCAACTATGTATAAAATTTAGCCAGTTATTCTTTCTGAATACTTACCAATCTACCAATTGAATGGTTGACAACATGAGATTAAGCAATTATGTGTGAAAAAGATGGCACAACAGTTAAACTAGCACAAATAATAAAAATCGAAGAATGTGTCCATGGAACACGGATGCCCCCGCTAAATGAAGTCCCAAACAGGAAGTAGTTGTGGGACAGGTCTGAAAGTCACTTAGGACATACAATTTGTGATACTGAACCACCCTGCCAAATTTCAAATTGTTCTCATGTAAGGTTTCTGAGAAAAGCTTGACGGAAATGTTCATACTCGTGTTAACACATTTTCATATCGGCCCAGTCGCAAACAGGAAGTAGTTGTCCAACAAGTCTGAAAGTCGCTTAGGACGTACAACTTGTGAAACTGAACCACCCTGCCAAATTTCAAATTGTTCTCATGTATGGTTTCTGAGAAAAGCTTGACTGAAATTTTCATACTCGCATTAACACATTTTCATATCGGCTTAGTCGCAAACAGGAAGTAGTTGTCCAGCAGGTCTGAAAGTTGCTTAAGACGTACAACTTATGATACTGAACCATCCTGCCAAATTTCAAATTGTTCTCATGTACGGTTTATGAGAAAAGCTTGACGGAAATTCGTACATATGGACGGCCATATTTACGTACAAATGAAGTCCCAAACAGGAAGTAGTTGTCCGACAGGTCTGAAAGTTGGTTAGGACGTACAACTTATGATACTGAACCACCCTGCCATATTTCAAATTGTTCTCATGTACGGTTTCTGAGAAAAGCTTGACGGAAATTGGTACATACAGACGGACGTATTTACGTACAAATGAAGTCCCAAACAGGAAGTAGTTGTCCGACAGGTTTGAAAGTCGCTTAGGACGTACAACTTGTGATACTGAACCACCCTGCCATTGTTCTCATGTACGGTTTCTAAGAAAAGCTTGACGGAAATTCGTTCGGACGTACGTACGGACAGACGGACATGAGTAAAACTTAATGCCCCCCAACATGTCGTCGCGGGGGCATAAAAAACAGCTTCAAAACTTGTACAATTTCACATGAAAATTTCCAATTTGACTTTTGCAGCCCCTGTTTGATTTTTATTTGTGGTTTCAGCAAGTTTTCAGCTGTATCAAGGCATCCAGTATGCATCAGAAGAGGAAGCAGGAGTACCAGTTGAAAATATCTGAACTTTAGCTAGCTGACCCTATATAAATCCACCTATAATCAATCCTGTACTGTTTAGGATATCAAGATATTGTTTGCAGTTAAAATAGCTTTTTAATACATGTAAATGAATTTCCAAATATTTTACATGTTGTCCCTCATGCTGTTTAATTTTTGTGATTATAGAATAAGAAATAATTCTAACTTTAACATGTCCACATGAATTTGATTTTTAACAGACCTTGTCTACAAAGTATTTACACATGTTGTATTCTACCCTGTACAAAATGGACTTCATGTCTTAAATCCAAACCAGGCTTGGATAAGTTAAGTGCTCATTATATTGTGAAAAGATATCTTAACAGTTCCCTCAAAGTAATGACATTGCATAAGCTTCAAATGATAAAAGGCTACACAAGCAGGGATGAAACTTAACAGTCGCCCAGTCGCCAATGCGAGTGGAATTTCGGGCGGGCGACCAAAAGTTTCTGTCTGATTCGCCCAGCTGGCGACTATAAAAGTGTTGTACAGCTGACCAAGATAATTACCAGAAAATTCTAATCTCCGTCAGTTCAAATTAGAAGTCATGTTTTCTCTGCCGCGTGTTTTCCCTTTCGCTATAAATAGAATCTTGTCAAAAGGATATCCCATAATGCATAGTTCTAATTATCGAACGAACCGATTTCCGTTTTACCCAATTGATGAACATATTAAAATAAACAAAGAGAGTTGTGTTTTTATTTTAACATTGAACATTTTTAGTTCTTTAATATGCTTTCAGTTGTGAACAAAAGTCTTTTAGTTCGTGTCATGTCCGTTTCTTGAATTTTTTATTTGAATCAAAATAAAACTTATCTTAGTTGCTCAGTAATCAATTTTACATTACATGTACATTGCACACTTCCTAGTAACATAATAACCACGTGTGGATAGGAGTCGAAGAGCTGGCGAAGAAAAGAAAATCGGAAGAAGAAAACCGATAATATAATAAAGAATACGAACAAAAAAGGAAAAGTAAGGAGAAATATGTCAATGAAGTTTTGGACAAGATAGAGCAAGTGGCAGAGGAGATTGATGAGTGTGACTGAGGATTCTTATTCTGCTTGATCTGATGATGAACTTAATGAGGACAATGTTTTTAGCAATCTTATGTGCAGTGATTAAAAAAATATTTTATTTACTATTATATATATGTGAAAAATAATGAATTTTTCCATACGTGTTGTAACATGGGTTATACATGTTGTTTGTTCTACCATAAATGGTAAAGAAAAAGTAAACTGTAGTGAACCAGATGTAGACATTCAGGATTTTGTCGTATCTTTTTGTTTGACCTGTTATAACATTATTGTTTTGCCTTAAATGTATCAAATAAAATACATGCAATTTATTAGTTCACTGTATATTTATCAAATGTTTTGATACTGTACCAAAGTAGTACATGTACATGTACTTGCAAATAAATGACAAGACAAATTATCTTAATTCAGTATTTAAATAATAACAAACAACGTGACAAAGGTTTTAAATAATGAGGTACGTTAATGAAAAATATACATCATAGTTTTAAAGGCAACTATTGTGTTGACAAAAAGTTGGGCCCCTTACTTTTTTGTTGGGCCCCTAGAATTCTATAGGTTTGGAGCCCAGCTGGCCCCTGAAGGAAAAAACTTAAGCTCTATCCCTGACAAGTGTGTGCATATTCTTCAAATCTAAAAAAGGGCTATATAGCATACACAAATGTTCATTTTGAAAATTATTATGCTCATATATAAAAAAATGAACTTATAACTCAATTGAACAGAACCACTGGAAACTGTAACAATAAAGCCTTCTCATATCATCATGAACATAAACTAGTTATGTCAATTTCACAAAGACAAAACTGTCCAGTCCAAGTATAAAATGTTTCTTACATGTGTTTTACCACTGCCTGTCTGGCCATAAGCGAAACATGTCGACATTCCACCATCAAATATACTCTCTACTAATGGTTTGGCTGTAAATCTACAAAATAAAGGAGAAATTTCCATATCCAGTATTGGATGGCATGTAAAAACATGAAATTTATGTGATATTTTGTTATTTGAATATTGTTTAACGCGACTTTCATCAATTTTTCAGCTATATCATGGCATCCAATTTTTATTGGGGGAGTAAGCCAGAGTATTTGGAGAAATCCCACAACCTTTGGTAGGAAAACAGACCATCCTTGTCAAATAAGATTGGAGTCGAACGCACCCTGCCTGCAGTAGGGATCAAACCTGCAATCTCAGTGTTGACAGACCAGGTGATCAAAAGTAGACGAACTACCTTATCCACTCGGCCACCAAGGCCCCTGAAATTTATGCGTGTTGAGGGATGTTCTATTAAAACATAAAAGGCATTTTAAAATTGTAGTTATGGACTGGTGAAAATGTGTCAACTAACTACATAGTTAGGTCCATACAAACATTGTTATCCACATTCTTTAACAAAATTGTCCTTCTATAAATCATCTTTGCAATTTTTAATTCTTAAAGAACCTAAAACTGCATCTCTGGGCCAATGCGTTTGTAAAACTAAAGTATCACTGTACAACAAGAGAGGGCAAATACATTATTATTTAGGGATATTTATTAGCCAACGATACCCATTAGATTATTAAAAAAAATTGTTTTCTAGGTCAACCATGATTAATTTAAAAATGCTTCATTGCATTTCAGTAATTTCCTGTACCTGTAGACCATTTCATTTGTAGAGTTTTCATCAAAGGCATAGTCAAATCTAAATGTTTGGTTTTCCAAGTATTTGGTTAAATCCACTTTGGTTTTGGGTTCATGAACCAAAACATTTTCTTTATTGGGTATGGTCAATACATCCACATCTTTTTTAGACAGCTCTGAAAAAGAACCAATCAAAATATATTTATATAACAGACAAAAGGGCAAACATGTTACAATTATCCAGCATTACTACTAAATCTAATAAGGGAAAACACATCTGAAAGTTAACAATTAAGGTTCAGAGAGCAGTTTAATGTCTTGCTATATTTCATTCGAGAATCACAAAAACTAACCTTTTTTATTTAATGGTCTTTTTCTTACACAAACACAAATCTGGTGGTTCACAATAGGATCTGAAGAAGTTAAAGGTCGGAAATCAAGTCCCGCTCTGTATTCCCTACAAGTAAATTAATATTCATTATTGTAAATCTTTCACCCCCAATCAATTTTTATAAAAAACACAAAATTGAAACACATATTGTTGTCTTTATTTTCTGAATACAAACAATGCAAATGTGTAATTTTCTGACTTTGGATGCTACTAACATGTATTTTTTTTTCCCAAAGCATCCACCATCAATAGAAGTAAGAATTACAGTTTGGAAGCATTACATAGTAATTTCTAGACAAATACTTAGCAACTTGACAGTCTTATTTCTGAAGCTGGAGAACAGTTTCTTACTTTATCATTGCCATAAATTCCCAATTAGGATCTGACATATCATATTCTTTCTCATTTTTGAGACGAACAGCTTCCTGTTGAGCTCGCCTTTCATCTCTTTTCTTCTGAATATTTTCTACAGCTTTAACACAATTGGATTTCCTACGAGCTGAAAATTAAAACAAGTTTTACATTTTATCATGCTAGAAAGCACTCGAATGGAAAGAACATTGTCATATGTTGATGACAGCTGGTCATCAGGTCAAAAATAACAAAATAAAAAGTGTTTTAAATTGTGGATTAAATTGGTGTACACACCAACAATCAATACACAATAATGTTAATGTATTTACAGGATGTAAACTATGAAATCTACAAAAAGAAAAAGCTTTTTCTATATAACCATGACTGCCTCTTTTTTCACAGAATACAATTTTCAATATGAAAAGAATGATTTATGAAGCGTGGTTTTGTACCTAGTGTTATGCATTGACCCCTATCTGATATGTACATTACCATCTATGGAAAAAAATTATTATCGCTATTTTGAAGTATTTTTCTTTAATATTATCCCATCTCACTCTACTACTGAGGTGGATGTCACAAGTCACAAGTCAAAAGTTTAGTTATAAGGGTAAGTTTTAACCAATCAAATTCGCTGAAATCACACTTATTACTACATCATTGTCAAAACTCAGACATATGACTTTTTGTAAAAATCCTCCCCTAAAACTTGAGGAAATACTTTTCATTTCATTTATCAGTGTTAATTACCTGCAGCACCTAATGGTTTTGGTGGTTCTGGTTCTTGCTTGTTAGATGGAGCATGTCCATTTGACACAGGCTGTGGGGCAGGTTGTGCCTGGTAACTCAACCTGGATTTTGCTGAAGATGGAGCAGCTGCTAATAAAGATAATTTAAAATTATTTGCAAGACACCAAAAATGAGAAATAACAATGGTAAATACTTTTTTACAAACTTTAGCTGACAGGTCCTGTATAACAACAGGATTCTTAAAAAAGGAGCTAAACATATTTACTGGCAAAATAAAATAACTGGTTCTTTTTAAAAGTCTATAGCATTATGTACACTTCACTGTTCCTTTTTTAAAATTGAAGTAATTTGAGTCTACTCAAACTTGATTTATTGAACTACATGGCGGGCATCAGTGGCCATGTGATCAAGGTAGTTCATCTACTAATGATCAAATAGTCTGTCAACATTGAGATTCATTGCAGGTTCAAGACTCACTGTGGGCAAGGTGCACTTGACACCAATCTTAATTTGCCAGTTTTCATACCAAAGATCAAGGGTTATATCCAGGTACTCCTGCTTCCTTCATAATAAAAGCTGGACACCATAATATAGCTGAAAAATTGCTATAAGTGGCATTAAACAACATTCAAAATAAACTAACTTTAACTACATCATGTACATGCAAGTATAAAGTTATTTGCAAAGTTAAGTAATTTTAAGAAAAATAAATATGAAGTTTTACCCTGTATGACCCTATACTGAATAACAAACTTAAAAAGTTCTCTGTCTGCATGTACATGTAGACTGATTACTGCATTTATACATTTTACTTACATTCACCACTAATGGATAAATGAGTATTTCAATCATTCAGTTAAAAGAAAGGACACACTATTGTACAGGCATGCCCAAATTATTTTTGCCTAAGATGTCAACATACAAAAAAAATAAATCATTGATTATATTTTGAAGACCAAGAAAACATATTTGTCAACAACAAACCTGTCAGTATTTTACCCACTAACCTTTTTTCACCACATTAAGTTGTCTTGCGGATGGAGCATCCCCATCTGGCTTATTTCCCTGAAACATAATGTCCTGGATTAATTAACCAAATTTGATAAATTAAATTTAATATAAACTTTATTCCAAATATTCTTAGTACACAACATTATCCACTTTAACTCAAACAATCCTGTATGTTTATAAAAATCAATTAAGTTAATACCATGACAGCAATTATCTTGAACGGTACATTTAAAACCAGTACATAGTTTCAATATAGATGTAGGACACTATTATTATTAATTATTTATTACTTTTCACTTCAGTCCTCATTTCTCCCACAGATAACTAACCTTAGCATAAAAATATCGAAGAATGTGTCAATGGGACACAGATGCCCCCGCTAAATGAAGTCCCAAACAGGAAGTAGTTGTCTGACAGGTCTGAAAGTCGCTTAGGACATACAACTTGTGATACTGAACTACCCTGCCAAATTTCAAATTGTTCTCATGTACAGTTTCTGAGAAAAGCTCGACGGAAATTCGTTCGGACGTACGGACAGAAAGATGGACAGACAGCAGACAAGTGTAAAACGTAATGCCCCCCCCCCCCCCACGACATGTCGTCGTGGGGGCATAAAAATGATCATGTGTTTCTAATTCATGGGGACAATACAATTTTTCTTGTATTTAGCCTTTTTTAACATTCCACTTCTTTGGTCTTTAAGAGTGCCTATGGTATGGTGGGTTGTTAAGGCCGTGTGTGAATAATGAAGGTCATCATATCATTACCATGCATAGTTACATATTGGTTTGCATGTTTATGTTTTACATAAGAAACAATGCAATTAGTTTGTTTTCAGAGTGAAAATATATGGATTGATATTTTTTATGTGAGGATTACTGTTTTTTTATGTAAAACACCTTAAACAAAAAGCTATTGTTTTTATTTCTTACTTATATTGAAATGAGGTCATGCACAAATTTTGATGACCCACAACACAAATCTATAGCATTTAGCAGCTTCAACAAGAGTGTTCCAGGAAATGACAATGCAAAAAATATGGGATTTTGCACCTGACTTAAAAAGATGTTTACATTTTCAAAAATAAACCAATTTCTAAGCATTTTTTTTAATCCTATGACAAATTTGCTTCAGGTTTTTACAGAGTTGCCAAAAACCGCTGGACCTTCAGTCCCGACAGGCAAATTATTGCAAGGACTGGCTGATTTGATTAGCGTGTAGAACCCACTGTCTGATCCAAAAATTACATAGCAAAGTCCAGCAAAACAAATGTTTTGTCAGATAAAAAATTTGTCCTTAACTAAAAATAAAGATCCCTGAATTACAAATAAAATGTACAATGTAACATGTAAAATGTAACATCGCGCATGCAGCGCACGGTGGCATGGCTGCTCCCATTGATCAGGGGGGTTTTATTTGGTTTTAAATTGGTTTGAAAATGTAAGTTCTATGAAAATATATTTCATTAAATCATTGTCTCTGATTAATATATACATATGTATAAGCTGCAATTGAAAGAATAAAGTTAACTGTCTCATGAATCAGTTTGTTTCAGCATGTAGCTGTGTGCTGAACAGTAGCATTATTATTTGGGTCTAATTAAATGTCATTTAATTTATATTCTTTCAACATTTTGCCCAGATAAACATGGCATGTACCTGACAAACTGATTGGAACATTATGATGTATACAATTACTTATGATGGTTACTTCTACATCTATACAACTGGATATGTTTTTATTTATCTGGTGCTTTTTCAATTATTAATGGTAACGTATGTGCAGTTGTCAGTTGATGTTATTGCTTACCATGAATAATAATGAAAAAACTGAATCTATATGTGTTATGGTTTAAAAAAGCAAAAAAAAATCATCCAGAAATACCACAATTATTAACAATTTGATATTATAAATAAAAGAAAAACAATTATGTAATGACTGCAAAGTTAAGTATGTTTACATGTATATGGTTTCCCTGATTTTTCTCTAGCATTTACCTATTAGGGCCTCACTTCTCCCTGTTGATTTGCCAGGGAGAAGTGACTCAACTCTATGAGTGTCGTGCCCCATGCTGTATAAAGTTTTTCCCTTTTCAATCTATAAACATGATAAAAAAATATGGGTCTGACAAATACTTGGTAGGACTGACAAAACATTGAGGTCTGTAAGTCATACTGTCTGGCAGATGTCAGAGTATTTTCGGCAACTCTGTTTTTAAGTTTTTTTTTATATAAATTTGGAATGACAAATTTTTTAAAAAACAATAAAAACACTGAGCAAAAAAAAGATATTATTTTGGTTTTTAAAAATTCAAAAATTATTTAATATTAGTTATAATCGCTAATGTGGTTTCATTTATTTTCGTGGGTATCAATTTTCGTGGTTGGAGGAAAAAAGACGTTTCGTGGGATTCTTAAATTCGTAGTTCGCAGGATGAAAAAAATTTCCAAAAATGAAAAATGAGGGAATTGCTTACAAATTTTCATTATTCACACTGTGTTAGTCTGTACATTTTTCAATACATCATTTTCAAGATATAATCGCTCTCGAGAGGTGACAATTGTAATGCTGATCCCAGGATTTCATAGAAATTGACGGTACTTTTATTGAAAAGCGGGGGAACATTAAAACGAAACTGGACGGTTAAATAAAAACGATGCAAAACGAAGCCTGTTTTTTTGTTGTGACGTGGTGCAACATAAATTTATGAAAAGTTTTGCGTTTTTTGCAGAACTTTTATGTCGTTTGTAAACACAAAAAGACTGTGCGTTGAGTCAAGTGCCTCAAATAAAATCATGCGATACCATATATCACGCGATAGTGTACATCTAGCTACCTATCTCGAAAACGGCGTAATGACTGTTTTGTTTTCAAAGGAACATAAAGTAATAAAGATTAAACAGATTTTGTTTTGTAGCCGTAAACATAATTAACACAATTAATAAATATGTCACTTTATTCAAACCAATCTAAGTAAACAGTTCATTGTAAATTTGTCATAGATTCCCTGGGGCAAAGATTAAGTTTGTTTGTTTGACAATAAAATTGATGATATAATTAGTGGTTTCAAAGATGGAAATCAGTATAAAAGGTGTAAAAAATAAATTGCTTTATTGATCTTTATTTCAATTAAGAAAGTTATTTTAATACTTGTGTATACATCAACACTTTACAACGAAAAGGCACAACAGGAAGTACGTTCATAACTGACGGGATTAGGCAATTAAAAAAAACCAACGCTGTTTATTTAATCAATTGTATTTCTTTTTAGTGTCATAAACATGCTAAAGTTGTTCATAATGCATCCTGAACATCAGTTGTGATTATCCATGTAAACAAATGTCCCACAGCAGTTTCTCATGTCAGCTTACCATCATTATAGATTTCTTGAGATCATTATTCGTTGAATTCTTAATTTCGTGGTTTGTCCCCACCCACGAAAACGACGAAAATTGGTACCCGACGAATAAAAATGAAACCACAGTATTTTGCAGTGTTTTCCTTTAATCTTTATGTGCAGTATTATCCCATCTCACCTCCCTGTCAAGACATCAAGAAGTATACACCTTGACATCACAATGTTACAAAAATAGCAATTAACAGATTACTTATGTTTTTTGAAACTCAATGTATTTCCTTGTCATTTCATCACAGGGCTGTCACCATTCGATGTGATACGGATGAGAAAATGATTTTCGTTAAAAAAAAAACGTAAATAATCTATATTACATAAAAATATAATTAATGCAATATTACATTTTAAAAAGAACAAGTATATTTCATGCAGGCTATGGTACCTTCAAACTCAGAGGTTTTCTGCCTATTTTGGAAATGAGTCTGCTCATTTTGGGAATTTTTTATCGACAAAAATAACCATTTTATGAATTTTCGCATGGATAAAATGTCCATTTTGGGAAATTTTAATGTGCACTTATTTAGAACGAATAATCGTACCCTCACTTTTTTTTTGGCGAGGGTACGAATTTAGTCCCATTACTCGTAATGTAGCGGAGCGGGAGTGAATCACTCCACGCACTTTGATGTCCAAAAGCAGTTGCATATACAATCAGACGTGGTCGCTCTTGATATCTTTCTACAGTGTCACCATTTTTTTATCGGTTTCGTGTTAAAAATCAATCATTATTGATATGTGATGATAGTTATTGCCGTTTTTAATAACCCGCTGTGTGTTGTGTATTAATTGACATTCCTGTCTGTTTTTAATTACATTTACTACATGAAAAACATTGAGAAACCTGAAAATGAATGGCATGTTGCATCTTGGGTAATACATATGTAAATTACTGGATTCTTACTACGGAATGGTTGTTATAGTATGCAAATTAGCATGTTTATAACAAAATAAGGTCACATACACCTTTCCACTCTGCTGTCAATCATCAGCTGATAAGCCAATGGTAGTTTGTAAATTGATCACATGTATAAACAAAAGATAAGCACATGTGGTGTCAGCCATAACCTCGGACAAACTTTCTTATCTGTACAGTTAAATTATACACAGAATATCAGAATAATTTGTAAAAAAAGGTTAAAAGATGCTGTTGGAGGACATGCAATTCTGATACAAGGTATCCAGAAAGAATCCAGAATGTGATTTTTTATTCCTTTTGCTCAACCAAAATCAAATTTAGATGTTTGTTTAAGATGGATTAAAGCTTGTGGAAGGCCAAACAATCAACTCAATGTCAACAATATTATCAAAAAGATACATATATTTGTTCCAATGTAAGTAATTAACTTAATGTTGCAATAAATATAACACAAACACAATTCAAGGTGTAAATGTTTATGGCAAATTGTGTGAAACATAATTCTATTATCATTATTATAATATGCCCCATTTCAAATTCTCATTAATTACAATTACATGTAGTGGATAGATGTTACATGTCCTTGTATTTTTAGATATTAAACCATTTTTGAATGTCTCCTTGTAAACTTATAAAACTTTATTTACAATTTACTTGTATTTTACCCAGTTTCTTAATTAATAAAAGATCATAGAAATGATAAAATACATGTAGTTGGAAAATAAATTGCGTCATATAAAATTTATAAATACTTTATATTGCAGCATTTTATTGATGGAAAACCTTCTGCAAAACACCCTGATCCAATTCCAGCAACAGGGGGAGAGGATTTTCAAGCTAGAAAGGGACCTTTGAAGAGGAAAATAGAAACTTTTATTATTATAGAAACATTTTCTTTCAGCTGGGGATTTCGTTGGCTTAGCAAGTATCATTGAAACAACTGCTTGGGGTTGAATTTTTTTCCCTCTTGGTTTGTGCCATTGTTGTGGTAAACTTGTACATGATTATTCTGCTGGAACTTCTTTCAAATTAAGATTTTGATAATGGGATATAGTATGCACTAATCCCACTACATGTGAGCAAGTACCAGATAACCTGAAATAATAAATGTAAGAATTAACTTTTTATAAATTGATGTGTATACATATTGATTAAGAATTATCTAAGATTAGTGAAATTGAGAGCACATTTATCTTAATTAGCAGTCAGTAATCTGCACAGCATGTTGTGTGTATTTAATCTACCATCACATGCCAGATAGCAGGACGTGGCAGAGTTTGTGTACATTCTTCAGTTTAGGAATTTATAGTAATGTATTATTGTATTATGTGAATAAAGAATTTATTAGCACTATTTATATTTAAATTACTTACCCAGCTACACAGGAACATTTACTGTCTAATGCATTTCTCTGATGTTTTTATTGTCACATTCACTTTGTGTGGAAGTTCATTTTTCCTCATTGATCTGTAACATTTTGCCACAATATCCACTTCATCATAAATTATGGTAAAATAGCTATATCCTTGCTGTTTTAATCTTCTAGTTAATGTTTTATCTTTGAAATATTCAATATTTATAATGTTTGGTAAAATATCCAACTTTGTAGTTGCCGCCATCTTGTTGATTAGCTTGTCCTAGGAAGCTGGGTTGCTAAGTGTTGCTAAGTAGGGGAGGGGCATAGCATTGAATAGTGGAAAGGTGTATTATCCATATACGGAAAACTGATAAACATAGCATTTTCCACGTGCATCTTCAAAGACGAAAAAAGAAATTTCTTCAATAAAGGTAGTTTCCCGTTAGTTTTGCAATGTCGAAAGCTTTAATAACCTTAAGAAGATGAATATTATGTTTTAATTTTGTATAAAAAAAAACGAAGTTAGAATTTTTTATTACGAGCAATAGGACTGAATTCTGCTGTTAATCCGACAAATCACAAAACTAACTTCGGATAATAACGGCTGTAAAATTTGGCCTAGCACTTATTTAGCTCAAATCTGTCAATTTTTACTACACATATCTACTTTATAACACAGTCATATTTAGCCAACCTGTATAAGCAGATTCATATTTCCAATCACCAGGACTAAAATCATATATGTTCTGAAAGTTTCATACTTTGTTTTGCTTTGAACTGGTATCCGTTTGTAAGACCGTCTTACACTGTTTGGCGTGTATGATAGACATGAGACTGTAACGAAGATTTCTCACCAAAATGGGAATAAAAATGAAAAGGTGACATAGGACAATTGTTCAAAATGACAACCAACTTTGCTTTAGAAGTTGATCAATGGCAAAGTAGGATTAGGATAAGGCAACTTCTTCGTCCTCCAATGTGAGCCCTGGGTATTAGGACAACTCTAAGTGTAGAATATAGAACAATTTGATCTGATCGTTTACTGTGTATTTTAATTTGGTATATTTTATTTTTGCCGAAGTTCTGGAAAGAAAAGATGTATTTAATTGGGAAAAATGTGGGCTAGATAGCATTGAGAACTGGGCTGTTTCTTTGGGAATGCCTTTGTTTTTACAGAAGTGCAGACAGTGCAGAAAAACCCTTCAAACTGTATGTTTTTTTTTGTGTTGTTGAATCAATCTACAAGTCCACTTTCTTGCATTTGCTAATTTTATATCAATGTGATCATGGACAATTTTTATGAATCCATGTTCATACAGAGAAATTAAAGGATAATCTCCTGTACAAAGTTTGAAAATCCTATAGAAAGATCAACACTTGAATGATTTTGAATAATTTGAACACATTTTCCATAGACACAATTCCTATTCCACGACAAAGCTTGAATGGCATTTACAAGATGTCCCAGCATAGGCTATGGAAAATCACAGAATTTTGAAAACTGCATTTTGTATTTATAACAATTTACCTTTGATGATTTAAGTTCTCTGCCAGACGGTGCTGTTGTAGGTGCTAGATCTGGATTCAGCAAAAATATTGCCTCAATTTCTATCTAAAAAATTAACAAAAATTATCATAAACAAAATTTTGAATATTAAATGTGACTAGTGATTAAACCCTTTATCCCATATCTTAACTGCATGAATGTAAGGGGTATATTGGTTCATTTACTTATATGAACCCTAACTAGAGGCTCTAAGGGGCTGTATCGCTCACCTGACTTACAAAAAAACTTTTTAAGAGACATGACTTTTCCGGCAACTTTTGATATAAAATGCTAAAGTTTATGTGAAGATGCTGTTTCTATCATTGTTGCCATGTTGAATTTTCAATCAGCAGCAATTTGTAGGACAGTTTCTGAGAAGAAACCGTTTTATGTTTTTATCATAGGTTACTATGTTAAGTTATGTTCCATGCATGGTGGCGCAGCAATCTTTTAATTTGGATTGAAACAAAAGACTCGTAATTAATAGAGGATCTTTGAGGTACATTTCTACAATACCACAATTTCTTCAGCCAAGGCTGCCAAGGGGTTTGTAAGGAAAAGAATTTTGAAAGCCACGTTGAATTTGCAATTGGTTTGAAAAACTCAAAATAATAAGATAACTATTCAACATTCATTTCTTCATAATTTAGCTTCATTGTGTGGAGCAGTTTTGGAGAAGTTGTGTATTTTTCCCATAGGGTCCTATGTTAACTAAGTCCCTGGATTTTTGATCGGCACAAAAAACAAACTTTGTAGAGGACCATCTAAGGTACATTTCTGCAATATTTCAAATCAATCTGCCAAGTGGTTTATGAGAAGAAGATTTTTTAAAATCAGCCAATCAGAATGCATTACTGGCACTGGCAGCCATGTTTTATATTTGATCAGCACCAAAAACTCAAACTTTGTTAAGGACCACCCAATAAATATTCCTGCCAGGTTTTGTCCCATTAGCCAAGTGTTTTTGGAGAAGAAGATTGAAATGTGAAAAGTTTACAGACGATGACGGACGCCAAGTGATGAAAATAGCTCACATTGACCCTTTTGGTCAGGTAAGCTTACAAGCTCCAGCAACAATTAAATGCTGATGTGCAAATTAAATAAGATTAATAAGATTACTACCACAAATGTGAAAATTTGTGTTATCCCCTCTGTATGGACATGTTATATCAATACAGTAACTACAATGGTTCTTCATATGGGAAACTGCAGGAATTTGTTTTAATAAAACTTAACTGTTGCTTATAATTTCATAATTTTGCTATATCATTACAACTGTAAATGATCTATATATCAAATTATATTTCTTATTTATATTAAAGTACAAATGTACTTACTTCTTTTCCTTTGGTCTCCCCTTTCTCAAACCATTCAACGGTCACACTCTTGGATTCTGGATTTGTACCACTAATAACTGCTGAATGGATTCTTCCTACAAAATCAAAGCCAGGTAAAAACCTATACATTCAGTTTCACTGACTTTGAAATAAGCAAAACATAAGGATGTGCATAATGAGGACTTAACACTATAACAAAAAGGAAATTTTTATAGTACTGCCACTGGAAGATACATGTATCTATTATTTTTTTGTGTGCTATATTTATGATACAGAGATTGGGAAAGGGACACACAGCAGGGATACTTGCAACGCGTCTACATGCGTATTGTACGCATCTTTTCAGTTCTGGACGCGCCTTTTCAACATCTAACGCGTCCCAGTACGCGTCCGTGTCAGTTGTCAGACGCGTACGAATTTCCGTCATGTCAATTCCGTCTCTGATGCGTGAATATGTATCCTTACAAATGGCGATCGATATTTACCTGTCGTCCGATTCTCAGCAGGTAGCAATCACTTGGGCGGCAAATATGCTTTAATTAAGATGTTTATTAAACAATAAACGTGCAGTGTTGATGGACACTCTTTATGGTTAAAATTAATCGTTGATAATACACTCGTTTCAAATTTTAATACACGTTTGGAACCTTGCATTGCAGTTGCACTCCTTACGATTTTTTCAGAAGAATTCTTGACCGGTACAAAGATATCTTCAATATGAACATTAGTTAGTTATCTTATAAACTTTTCATTTGTGTATATATCAATAAGATAATCTGCTATAGACTAGGATCTGAAAAAAGGGGGGGGGGGTGGATGAGTAACAAGTTGTTTGGAAGAAATATTAATGTCAAGTCAAGAAAGTTTTATTTATAGTCGGTAAGACAAAATGATACAAAATTATATACATATAATCAGCATCTGTATCAAGGTAAGACAAAAGTCTCTCTTTAATTGGCAAACATCAGCATGTTTCAAGTAATGAGTGCACATCAATCATACTCAAAAAGACTTCCAAACTCAGCTACTACTAATATAAAATAGCATTGGATAAACATTCTGGAAGCCATTATATCTTTTTATATCTTTTTTTTTTTCAAAGAAAACGGTTGTATGCAAGCACTTAGCTGGACTCATCTGCGATATATGGGACTTGTGAAAATTTTTTGGGACTCACCACTTTCAAAAGTGATGAGTCCAGGACTCGCCATAAAAAATCCTACAAGTATCACTGACATAGTGCATTATTTTCCCATTATAATGAAAATTTACGCAATGAATTGCAATGTGGATGCGTAGTCTCACGAATTATACACTGATCATGATAGACTATGTTTTTCCTGGAATAACACAGAAATGGTATTGGTAGTATTTTTGTCAAAGTATGTTGTTGTTCAACTGCCACTTTAAGAGCAAGACAAATGAAATTATTATTTTAATAATAAACTCACCTGTTGCCTTTGGCAGTTAACATCTACTAATCAGATTAATTAAATGAAATTTGGCAAACAATTCAATATCATAGTCCTTAAGTGATGACAGCCGTAGTTTTTTTAACCCGAAGCAAGAGGGGAGATAAATCATGTAAAACTGGAGATGGGTCAATAGTATGGTGGTCAAAGAGTAGTTCTCGCCATATAAATAACAGAAGCAATTCTCGCCATTTAGCTGATCCTGTATTCATTTATCCATTAAAATTGATGCAAAGGCTTTATTCAATAGATTTTACTATCTTTCTTCCAAAACTAGTTCCAATTTTTATTTTTAAAATGCAAATTTTTAAAAAAAATTGTCAAAAGATCAGATGGCAAGAATAACTCTGTGACCATTAGACATAGTATTCACAGACATGTTTCTGAATAACCCTGTGACCATTAGACATAGTATTCAGGGTTCGACATTAATTTTTTTAATTACTTGTCCTTTCGGACAAGTGGTGTAAACAATTGACCTGTCCAAAATTTACATTCACTTGTCCAAACTTTCTTTCAATATTATAAACTAATAGTACATGTCACTTGCCTTTTATGATTCTCAATTGATTCATTTAATTAAATATGCTGTATTATTGAGTTTTTAAAAATATATTGTTGTATAAAGTAATCAGATTGAACAGAAAGCTAAGAAGATACATGCTTATAGTTACTGGTAGAAAAAAATTTGGATGATTGTTGTAGAAATACAGTACAAAGGCGTAAAAGCCGTACAGCTTACACAAGGGCAACCAATATCTTTTAAAATTGATTTGAATCAAAGAAGTAGTTTAAATTATAGTGGGATAAAGTATCATTGGATGAAGAGAACAATCAGTTTTATTAACTTTCCAGTCTTCTTTTTACAACATAAAATATATCACACATTTCTATGTTAATTTCAATGAAATTAATCAAATGTCACAAAACTGTACAATAAAATAAATGTTTCTTTGTCATGAGTAAGCACACAAGTTGATTGAATTATCAAATGAAGAAGAACTAGAAGTAGAAAATGGCATAATTGTGTAACATTTATTAGTTATTAAATAGAAAAATGCACTATTACAAATATTTAAACAGATTAAAATGATTGTTTTAAAGTGACTACCAAAATATAAATTTATTTTGTTTGAATATTTGCAGTAATCATTATCGTATTTGCAATCTCGGTCACAGACTTCGTATCCTATCCAGAGACTAGTCGTATTTTCGTGTTTTCTTTTTTACTGGTTTCCTCAAGAGATATTATACTACGCTTTATTTACACTGTAAAAGTCACACAGGAACCAGCTTACAAATGGCCCGTCAACATGATAAACATAACGGGGTGACAGAAATACAACGATATCTGATCTGAATGGCTATAAAATTAAAAGGCGATCTACGGCAACTTCAAAATCGCGTTTTAAGATGAAGAAGACAATAAGGACTATAATTTATAAATTACAAGCCTATAATATTGTTTCAAACTTTTGACTTGTCCGATCGGACACGTACAAGATAGGTTTTACTTGTCCGAACAAGACTTTTACCTGTCCCGGGCGATCAGACAGCCATTAAATTAATGTCGAACCCTGGTATTCACAGACATGTTTCTGTTCAGGGTATTCTTTTCTCTTGAAGAGGATGACAGTAATAACGGGGATAGAACAAGGAGGAGTTACATGTCAAAGTTGGCAAGAAAAAAAAAAAGTATTCTAAACAATGTTGATTAACGAATATGGGCGCCTCCCTGTAGGCCTAACGAAAGGTGCAGCCAAATTGTCAGATTAATAAACATGACACGTTTCAAAAGACCACATTTAAGAAGGTATATACTTATAGGGTTCTAATAAAACTATATTGCAACAAATCCTTTGATTTGTCAAGTGGCATTAATAAATCATAAATTTGGTTTGTTATTTATTAGCAACCGATTTAGGTCACAAAAACAAGACATTTTACCGTCAGTTCTCTGAATGTCGACATTAACGCCGACTTTCAATTTTCCCATTTCATCCATGGCGCCTTCAATTAATTTAAAAAATTAGAAAGTGATTTCAATTTAAATCAAATTTTCATGTTTCTTTCAGGTCATCCGTTAAAAAAATTTGAAAGGCATGTACGCAGGCGTAATGCAAGTTCCGTTCAAGAACATTTCCGTTATATCCCTAGCCAGAACGCTAGATCTAGACGAATCAACTAATTACCAGAAATAAAGACGTTTAAACTATATACGAAATTAAGAAAGTACAATAAAACTACTAGTTTTAATCGTGATAAGAAGAGAATATGTTTGATTTTGTGATTTACCAGAGTCATATTTTTTCTATAATATATAAATTAAAATAGAGACATTTGATATCCGAAAAGAAACGTAAAATCAGTCGTCTCAATATCACAACACAAGGGGTTACACTAATGTCCTGAAACTTACCTGGAATGTCCTGAAAAATGTCCTGAAAACGGAGATAAATGATCATAACTTTTTTATTTCTTCATGGATTTTCACCAAATTTGGGTCAGTTTGAGATATAAGCATATATTATAAGAATATGAAAAAAAAAATTAAGAAATTTTGAAAACATACAGAAATTATCATTTTTTCTTGACAGATTGACTTCATATATTACTCAAATGTTGCTGAAAATTATAATATAACATTTGTTTTATGAAAATTTCTTACAATTTTTTATGCATATTAATGTTTAAAAAATCCATTAATAGTAGTACAAATGTCAGCTGTTTACCCTTAATTGCATTAAAAACATTAGAGTATTTAGTTGGATCAATAATACATCAGGTAGTAATTAACATTATTGACACTTCACGGTAATTACATACTTAATTGGGACAGGCTGTGACAGAATATAAGTTCCATCATAATACTTGTTCTAGAGATCTTTTATTATATAACAAAAGTTCCAGTTGGAACATCATTATGTAATATTTTATAAGGAAAATTCCACCCGAAAGAAATGGAAATATTATTATATAAGTAATGTTCCGTGGAACTTTTATTATATTCTAAAATGTTCCAGGCGGAACAATTATTATCCGGAATAAATATATGTTCACAAGGCGTTGGGCAGACAAGTTTATTACTTTATTTATAAAATACAAAGAAAAAAATTGCAATAAAACTTACATAAACAAATACAGAATGAAAACCTATTATTGAGAATGTCTATGATCATCAAAAAACCAATCTGAAGACACTCCTGAACAACTCAAATGAGACCACTTGTTGCACGCGACTCTTCCTCTTTTCCCTTCACACCCTATCATATTTTGGAACACGTCTGGCTTTCCGCAGGTACAGCTTGCTTCAATTTTTCTTCTGTGTATTTTAAAGTTTGTCCCTGTATTGGTATTGTTTTGAGGAAACGGAGTGAAGTAGCCCTTTTCTAGACATGCAATTAGATGTTCCCTCATGTACTTTTCAACGAAACTGGTTCTTTTCTTTAGGTTACATGTACCTCTTAGATGACATTTTTAGTGGTGAAATAAAATTTATACAAAAAACAAACCAACAATACACCAGAACGTATTTACACTTAGAAAATAAAAAGAGCACAATAAAGAAACTTTGTACAGAAAAATAAGAAAATAAGAAAATTGAGCACTATAGATTATATAAGAATTAAATCAAAATAAAAGTGTTAAAAACTGTTCACTACAAATTAAATGTAATTAAATTTAATTAAATCATAACCAAACAAGAAATTGATTGTAATGAAATTAAATGCAATTAATGATTAACGCTGATTAAACATTACTCACTTTGTTTAATTAATTCTAGTTCAATTCTAGTTCAGTTTAGCAAATTCATAGTTGCTCAGTCTTCAATACTTTATGCATCTATAACTGTCCTCTATGGATTTTATCATTTTGTTGTGCGGACATATTATTCTTTATCACCGAGGTAAGACATTTATCTTATGTGTAGTTTCAGGCATATGTGTCATATTAGGAGATTATCCTTCAGGTCAAGTTTTCTCTGCTGTTATAAATTTTTCTTACTTTCTTATCGCAAGCCAAAGTGGACAAAAAGCCGTATTTATTGATATTAATAATTTATTTATTCATATCAATAATTCATTTATTAATATCAATAATTATTTATTAATATCAATTATTATTTATTGATATTTATAATTTGATTTATTAATATCAATAATTCAAATTATAAATATTAATAATTCTCAATGGAATTATTAATATTTATAATTCCATTATTGATATCAATAATTCCATTATAAATATCAATAATTCCTTTATTAATATCAATAATTCCTTTATTAATATCAATAATTTATTTATTAATATTAATAATTCATTTATTGATATTAATAATTCCTTTATTGATATTAATAATTCCTTTATTGATATCAATAATTCATTTATTGATATCAATAATTCCTTTATTGATATCAATAATTCATTTATTGATATCAATAAATCATTTATTGATATCAATAAATCATTTATTGATATCAATAAATCATTTATTGATATCAATAAATCATTTATTGATATTAATAATTCAAATCCTAGTCGCCAAAGCGTTTGGGTAAAAAATAATAAATTCTCCCTTGTGTACTGTACACTAAAGTGCAAAAGATGGCAGATTTGACAACAGGGAGCACTTGTTCTGTTCTCATTTAGGCGCTTTATTGATATTAATAATTCGCCGATTTATTGATATCAATAAATACATTATTGATATCAATAAATGAATTATTAATATCAATAAATGATTTATTGATATGAATAAATCATTTATTGATATCAATAAATCATTTATTAATATCAATAATTCATTTATTGATATTAATAAATCTACAAAATATTGATATTAATAAATGCATTATTGATATTAACAAATGAATTATTGATATCAATAAATGAATTATTGATATCAATAAATGTATTATTGATATCAATAAATGAATTATTGATATTAATAAATGAATTATTAATATAAATAAATGAATTATTGATATCAATAAATACGGCTTTTTGTCCACTTTGGCTTGCCATACTTTCTGTTTAACTTTTAATATAATATAGATGAATATCTCGTACTGACCAAAATTTAAGCGAAATTTATTCAGAAATAAAAAAGTTATAGATATTAATTTTTATCCCTGTCACGTTTTCAGGACACGACAGGCAGTCCTTCAGGTCAACTTATCTCCCACAAATTTATTTTATTTTTTTTTTTTTCATATTCCTATAATATATGTTTATATCTCAAACTGACCCAAATTTGGTTTAAATCCATCAAGAAATAAAAAAGTTATGATCATTTATCTCCGTTTTCAGGACATTTTTCAGGACATTACCGGAAATTTCAGGACATTAGTGTTACCCCAACACAAGGCATTGAAAAACTTTTAAATAACCGATCAATCCATATAAAGTCACAAGTTCAAGTTCTTTATAAAGTCACAGGACAAGACAATATCAGTGGCCGCCTACTCAAAGAAATGAAAACCTATATTGCACCCATTCTATTACCTTTATTTAAAAAATCCAACGACACAGGAATTGTAGTACACCAAATGACTGGAAACACGCTAACGTCACACCAGCGTTCACAAAGGGTGATAAATACAAACCAATAAATTATAGACCAATCTCATTAACTTGCATCTGCTGCATCTGCTGCAAGTTAATGGAGCATATTGTAACATATCACATTATGAACTATATAGAATCACACAACATCAAAATTATTATCCAAATTTAATAACGACGTTATGGCACTCTCCTACACAACAGCGCATTCGAAAGAACAGCATACGTTATAGTTAATCCGGTAAAATTGCTTTGCCTTGTAAATGATCTTTCCTTACTGTCAATTCAAGATATGCAAAATTTCAACATTACTTTTACTTGTTTTGTGTACTTTGCATTTTTTGTAAAATAAGTTTTAATGTTCTTTAGCGTTTTGATCGACAAGAAACGATTTATTTAACGAAGTTGAATACTAAATCATGCTACAAAACCCCATTGCACTTTGTATCATACTATGAATATAGGTTGGTTTGATGGAGTTGCATGGCACAACGAAGGAGTCTTTTAAAATATTTTCCTCGTAAGTTCTATGAAACGGTAGCTTTATAAAATTTCCAATCAGATTGTATACGTAGTATTAAAAGGGGCATTTAACAAGTCGCGTTTTAGAGAATTTTTTTTTGCTTTGTTTGTTCGAATGGTGTTTTAAATAACGCCACTTTCAGCAATTGTTCAGCTATATCATGGCGTCCAGTTTTTATTGGGGGAGGAAGCGGAGTACCCGGAGAGAACCCCCGACATGCGGTAAGAAAACTGGCAATCCTTGTCAGATCAGTTGCAGAAAACAATGTCATGACCTTACTGATAAGAGCAGTTGGTACAAACATTCCAGCTGCTACACACATATTATATATAGTTTATCAGTGTGCCTTGGTAAATTGTTGTTATTTATTCTATTAAAATCAGGATTGTTTTTTAAAATGGTAACAAAATGATGCCGATGTGGAAGATGTAATTTAGACAGTAGATATAGTATTAAAGATTATATGACAAATGTGTTTTTTGTTCCTTTTCCAAAACCTCATATAAACAAGAATAAATGTTTAAACTGGATAAAGAAATGTGGAAGACCTTTTGAACAATTAAATATCAACAAGATAGACAAATACAAACATTTTTTTCAAAGGTAAGTAAACTTTATTTATATTGAATAAATGATTTTAATAATTAATAATAACATTATTATTATAATATAATGATAATCAAACTGAAAAGTGATCTGGTTTTGTTTTTGTTTTTGGTTCATTATTTATTATGAGCTAAATTACTTCCATTTCATTATTGTTTAAACAGCTTTTCATTAATCTTTCTTATTATAATTACAGTGCTAAATAATTATCTAAATGTAATTATAGATATTATCTTTATATTCAAATAGCATTTTTTGGTGGAAATGGTCCAACTAGTGATTTTCCACACCCAATAACTGCTGACCCTTATGATTTTCAAAAACCAAGAAAACGACCAAAAGAAAGCTAAAACCATTGCCTGTTAAAACCAAAATAAGCAAACTTTCGGCAGCAGAGACACTTGTAAGTCTTCAAGATGATGAGCAGCCTTCACGTTCGACTTCAGAAATGAACCCGTTATGTATATTGCTGAACCTTTACCAGAGCTGAATCCAATACCTCCAGAAGATCCATTTGACTTTGGGAACTATGATTTGTTATGCGAAAATTGTGGCTATAAACTTGAATTTAGATATAAAAAGGAAAAAATAAATTCCAAAGACATAATTTTATTAAAGAAATATTATCAACTGACAAAGTATGTTTCCATTTCACTGGCGTTCCAAATGTAAAAGTTTTAAAAAGTATTTATTCCTGGATTGAACCCGCAGCTAAAGATGTAAAACTATGGAGCAAGGACTACAAAGCAGCAGGGGAGAAGACGTACTGCCATGACATTATTTGAAGATTTCATATTAAAATTAGTCAGAATTAAACAGGATTTGAATTGACCCACCTAGGGTATTGTTTGGTGTCTCACCGAGTCATGTTAGTAGAATGATCCCATCCTCAAACATGGAATAACCTTCCATTTTCTGATAGTTTCTAAGTTTTTCAGATCAAACTCTTTAAATGTCAAAAGATAATTGTAAATGTCAAAAATTGAAATAGGAGGTAAGATTGATAAATCGGATGACAAGTTTTGCAAAATAGCTGGATTTTTCATTAATTTTCCTTCTGTTGTTTTAAGTTTATCATTGAGCCAGTCTTTGTTTTGATTTAATCCGCCAGGGTCAATTTCCAAATTAATATCAACAGCTGCCTCACATAATTTCAATAATTCATGTCTTCTACTGTTTGATGCTATTTCTCCTCTATCTTTTAAAAATTTCTGCAAATCTGATACTTTTAAAATATTAAAATTATAATCCATTTTTCATTACAAGTGTATTATTTTTCCCATGTGGTACAATGTTAATCTGTTTATCTGATAAGAATGTTTGTACCAACTGCACGTGACTAAACACAGATGCTACTATGGAGATAAGATTTCTGCAAATCCACTTTTGCAGTCGAATGGAATTTTTATTAACGCTTTTATCAGAATGAGCTTGATATTGATGACACAACCAACAGTTTAAACTTATGCTTAAAGATCTACCTTTTATCAACAACATATGCGGGTAAAGCTCTATTTATGCGAAAAACGAGACTTCTTTTATAATGTTCAAAATATAAATTTCGCATTAGCCCGAATTTTACTGCCGTTATAATTCGAAGTTAGTTTTGTGATTTGTCGGATTAACCAAAAAAAAAAAAGAAAAAAAAGGCGAGGATACGATTATTCGTTCTAATTGCGCATGTTATATGGGGTATTAGATATACATCGCAGTGTTTTTTGACTATAAGTAACACCCTGTACATGTAGGTGTGACCCGTGAAGCACTGATATATCAAACCTTTTTGAACACCCAATACCACTGTTCAGATGGATTTTTTTCTTATTTTTTTTTTATCCTAATGTTTGTTGCTTGTTGTTTTCGTAGTTTTCTGTTAGCCACGGGTTTTTTGTACTTAATTTTGTTCAATTGTTATACGCCTCGGTATTGTCAGATCTACTGTTTCTTTCCTATCAAAAAATTACAATCCTATCTAAACAGTAGAAAGTACCGGAAATGTTTGAAAGTAAAGATGTATAGCCTGTCATGTAATGTTTCTCTCGAATAGATGAACATTGTTTTGAGGTGAGCCAGTTGGAGGTATATGTGATTTCCCACGAGTAGATTATAACTATCGTTTTAGTAATTTGAACTTTGGATGATATCATAGTTATTATAATTATTATAATAAACGTGCTCAATCTGGTTTAAGTTAGTCATAATGTATGAAATTGTTAAAACTAACATAGTGGAACGGTACCTATGACTATCAGTACACTATGCATTTACATATTTTAATGTTTCAATTACATCTAACTAACGTTATGTATTATGTTCGGAATCAATACACTTTAATTCCGGCTGTGGTTTATTAGTTGACATTTATTCACTTACTGGTTATTTTGCTCTATTGTGAAATCGATAAACGAGAAAAGATCCCACCCGGTTTTGAGACAGAGAAAACAGGTATCGTATGATTTATAATAACGCAAAATAATACTTAGAGCAAGCCAAGTATGTAAAAATAATATACAATTATTCACTTTACTCAGTCGTGCTATTTTTGGAATGTGGATCTACTTTCGATTTGTACTTTCAGTAAACTGCATGTATGGTCACCCACTCGACTTTCAGCGATTTTCCTTTATTCAGCAATTTAAACAATGAACCCAAGGATAAATTACTGTTAAAAGATCTTGAACTTATTGCTCTAAACTAATGACTCCTAAATAATAAAATCCTGGGCGTTTCAACAAAATTACGGTCCGTACAAACAATGTTATATATAAATGGACACATTTTCATCGCCGAAATTCGAGTGTACTACCATATATCCCAGAAATCCTATTTTCAGCTTTAACTTGTAATACGTAAGATAAAACTTATATTTCAATCCAAAGCGATCACATTTAGGAAATTATTTATATTTATTTTGTACTGTTTGACGTTTTATTATCGATTTTCAGAAAACCGAAATTGGCAAACATCGTAAAACATGAAAACATGACTGTGTGTGTTTGAAAAATATATAAAACGCATCATAACTTTATATACACAAGTTAAAAAATAATATAGACAAGTTAAAAAAAAAAATAACGAACTGAAAATAATTTATTCAGAATTCAACGAAAGCGAAACCAAAAGTAATTAATTGGATCACAGAAAAAATATGGCTACATCCGAAACCAGACAAGATAACACAGAAAATACCAATTTTAGTGAATACCCAAAGGATGGAAAACAAAATGATGTACCATACAGTGGACCAAACAATACAGATCTTAATGGCCAGTCAAAGGACGTAAAACAAAATGATGTACCATGTAAAAAAAACGGCCAGCATGAAGTAAAAGGCGGTGAACATGTTGCTGCAAGTAATCAACATAGCAAGAAAATTAATAATAGCCAACAGAAATCAATATCTAAAGACATAAATACAAAGGAAACCCAAAAAGAGCATGATAAAGGAAAGAAAAATAAGAGTGTTCAAAATAAAGGAAAGGGAATAAATAATAGCCAAAACAAGTCAACATATCAAGACAGAAATAAAAAGGGATCACCAAAAGAGCATGCAGAAGAATCTTCAAAAAATTACAATGAACCAAAGAAAGAAAAGGTTGATAGAAAAGATCGATTTCTGCCAAGTGACGGTAAATGTAGTTCTGACCATTCCAGTGAGGCACAACCTGTTGAAGAAGAGGACAGTTTCGAATTCTTCTGGCAGAAAGATTCCCCTTTTAGTCAGTGGCATATAAGTGAATTTACAGTTGATGGTATAACATTCAATTGTGCAGAGCAGTATATGATGTACAGTAAAGCAAGTAAGAGTAAATTATTATCAATTTTGTTGATTTTTAAATACTAATTTAAAATGAATTGTGGAATTTACAATCAGCTTAACTAGATTATAAATAAATGTTTGTTAAAACAACAGTCATATAAACAAGACAAAATATTGTTTTTAAAATGTAAAATGCAGTGTGGGACATATCCATATGTAACATGTCCTTGTTTTAACAATGAAACACTTTGATACTGAAAGGCATTTAAATATATTTAATTATAATTTGTACACATTAATTTTTTTTTTACCCAAGCTATGATACTGCTGTTAAATGATCAATTGAAAGTAAGGTTTATTTAGGACTTATAGTTGTGCAATATATAAATAAGTGGTATTGGTTTCTTTAAAACTACACTTAAATTAATTTTTTTTTCAGTCATAAGAAAATGAATTATAAATATTAAGTACATGTAGCAGTCGTATGCTGAACTATTGTTCATGAATCAAGCAATTATAGTTTGCACATGTTTTAAATGTTTTACGGATCTCCCTGACTATATGCTATTGCTGTTTAATATCTACCTAAATCAGAAATACATTTAGGACTTAAAGCTGTGCAGTGATTTTTCTGCAAAAGTAAAATGGTCATTCACAAACAGAAAAGATGATGTATGTAAAAATAGAATGAACCTGTATTAAATGATTGCAGTGTTATTTGGAGATGAAGAGACTGCAGAAGAAATTTTAAAAGAAGAGGATCCTCGCAATCACAAACAGTGGGGTCGACAGGTTCGAAACTTTGACCAAAAAAAGTGGGATTACAACTGTGTGGATATTGTAAAACGTGGCAACAAGGAAAAGGTATGGTACTAAAAGGGCAAGGTATAAAAGGTCATAGAATAGTTTAAATAGTTCAAAAGAATGGAATTGGTAAGATAGTATTAAAAGAACAATTGGATGATCTGGTACATATCTTGGAGGTTAGATGTATGCTACTGAAAAGGCCAATGTATTGTTTAAAGATTATTCGTTTGTTTGTTTTCTTATATTGGGTGTAACACCATTTTAACAATATCTCGGCTATACTATGGCATCCAGTTTTATTGGTGGAGTAAGCCAGAGTACCAAACTTGAATGAAAAAGATGGCAATCCTTCTCATTTAAGGTGTTAGAGATGTATGCCATACCTACAGTAAAGCTCAAACAGGTAACCCCAAAGGTAACAGGACGGTGATTAATTAGTTTATTCAATTTATAGTAGATGACTAACTAACTTAATCATTCGGTCACCGAGGCTACCATTGTATAAAGAAGACAAAGGGTTGTACTTCCTTTCATGTGACATTTTTTCCTAACAAAACTGTGACTTTTTTCCTGTGACTTTCTTTCCGTTTACCTTCTAAAACGTCAAGAGACGGCATTAGGAGAGAGAAATAGTAGTCAAAGGACAAAGGGTGGTATTGTAAAAGAAGATATTGAGAAGCAAGGAAGATTTATAAGTATTAATTTGTTGCGAGGTACTAGAAAATTTTTATGACGTATTAAAATACATTTGACAATAAGAAATATAAATCAATAATCGTGCTTTTGAATTCAGTTTAGTGTACTGGTGAAAGTGACTAGCAATCAACCCACGCTTCCCCAGGTGGCGGATTGGGTGCCAGGTTATAATAGTCAACAGCAAAGCTTGTGTTGATTGCCATATTTCCATGCAGAATTTAAATAAAGTTTTCTCATTAGATTTTACGATAAGCCTGGCCGCAGATATTAGTGGGTAACTTAGAGATTTCCGCGCTTCTTGCACTGTTAAGACCCATTTTGTAGTTTCAAGTACTAGTATGCCCATGGAGGCCTCTACAAAGTCGCAAATTCTACGTCCCTCCTGAACTCGCAATCCCTTTTCTGTGGCTGTTCAAATTTAGCACCCTACTGGGTGACAAATGTCCTCAGTATTTTTATTGTTAGTTAATTCGTTCTCGCATGAATATGCTGAAATACTAATTGCTAGACTTTAAGCAACTATTATCTCGATCAGTTAATTAAATCTAACTATAAACTACTGTATCCAATTGCCTGGCATGATCTTTTCCTGCACAACTTCATATGATGACTATGAAAACACAGTTTCAGGGCCGAATGTTGCTTTTACCTTGTTTTTGTATTGTGAACGAGAAAGTTGTTAAATTGTTTTAATTAAAAATTGAATGCATTCTTTTGAAGTTTCATTGACGTATGATTGCGTTGACTAAAGCTTCGTTCAACGCTTCATACGTCAATGAAACTTCAAAAGAATTCATTCAATTCTTCTATTAACATTTTATTTTATTAAAAAACTTCTGGAGTCCCGATTTTAATTGTACGCCATGTATTTTTGTTGATTTAAATTACTCCGCGTTGTTTAGTGTAGACGTCGTCCCGGAAGCGCGTGCTTTTCCTGGTTACCAGTTTCACTGAGAAATGCAAAGAATAATTCTACGTCATCATGTAATGGTTTGAGCCAACACAAATCTAGGATATCGATGAAAAACATACATTATGTAAATATTACTTAAATAATTTATTTAGTTAAATGCTCAGTATGTTTGTTTCAGTTTTCCCAAAATGAGAAACTGTGTAGAATTATTAAAAATACATACCCAAAGACTTTAGTAGAGGCTAGTCCTTATGACAAAATATGGGGCATTGGTTTGAAGAAAGATGATCGCAGAGCAAAAAACAAAAAAACCTGGAGAGGGAAAAATTTATTGGGCCAAGCATTAACGGATGTACGTAATGAATTGATGAAGGAAGAAAGCAAGAGTGCCCAAAACAGCGATATTTCTAAAGATGCAGAAATCCAGAAGAAAGACAACAACGTACCAGTAGTTGATGCCCAGTCTGCTGACAAAAATACGGACAAAAACACGGACAATAGTAGTGATAGCAATTCCATCTTAGGCGAACCTGGTCCCCATTCACATGTTTGTTCTAATTGTACCTTAAGTGGTGATGAAACAAAAAATGAAAAAGAAATGTCTACAAATGATAACAAAGTTGACAACGTTGACACCCGCAACATCAAAAAGAATGATGCTTTTGGAAAACCGAATGAGACGACAACATCCATAGACCAAGAGCCAGTCGTTAGCGTCACTGTCAAGATGGACTTCGCCAAGGCAGACACTTGTTGCAAACAAACAGAGAATGAGGACTGCGCTAGCCACGACCCAGTAAGTAACGATGTTGGAAACACTGCTGTCAGTCAATTCACGCCAGATGGTACTACCGACAAGATGGCCTCTAATACTCCTCCACTTCAACCCGCAAAATGCAGTGGACCAAACAATACAGATCTTAATGGCCAGTCAAAGGACGTAAAACAAAATGATGTACCATGTAAAAAAAACGGCCAGCATGAAGTAAAAGGCGGTGAACATGTTGCTGCAAGTAATCAACATAGCAAGAAAATTAATAATAGCCAACAGAAATCAATATCTCAAGACATAAATACAAAGGAAACCCAAAAAGAGCATGATAAAGGAAAGAAAAATAAGAGTGTTCAAAATAAAGGAAAGGGAATAAATAATAGCCAAAACAAGTCAACATATAAAGACAGAAATAAAAAAGGATCACCAAAAGAGCATGAAGAAGAATCTTCAAAAAATTACAATGAACCAAAGAAAGAAAAGGTTGATAGAAAAGATCAATTTCTGCCAAGTGACGGTAAATGTAGTTCTGACCATTCCAGTGAGGCACAACGTGTTGAAGAAGAGGAAAGTTTCGAATTCTTCTGGCAGAAAGATTCCCCTTTTAGTCAGTGGCATATAAGTGAATTTACAGTTGATGGTATAATATTCAATTGTGCAGAGCAGTATATGATGTACAGTAAAGCAAGTAAGAGTAAATTATTATCAATGTTGTTCATTTTAAATACCAATTTTAAAGGAATCGTGGAATTTACAATCAGCTTAACTAGATTATAAACAAATGTTTGTTAAAACAACAGTCATATAAACAAGACAAAATATTGTTTTTAAAATGTAAAATGCAGTGTGGGACATATCCATATGTAACATGTCCTTGTTTTAACAATGAAACACTTTGATACTGAAAGGCATTTAAATATATTTAATTATAATTTGTACACATTTTATGTTTTTACCCAAGCTATGATACTGCTGTTAAATGCTCAATTGAATGTAAGGTTTATTTAGGACTTATAGTTGTGCAACATATATATAAGTGGTATTGGTTTCTTTAAAACTACACGTAAATTAATTTTTTTTCAGTCATAAGAAAATGAATTATAAATATCAAGTAGCAGTCATATGCTGAACTATTGTTCATGAATCAAGCAATTATAGTTTGCACATGTTTTAAATGTTTTACGGATCACCCTGACTATATGCTATTGCTGTTTAATATCTGCCTAAATCAGAAATTCATTTAGGACTTAAAGCTGTGCTGTGATTTTTCTGCAAAAGTAAAATGGCCATTCACAAACAGAAAAGATGATGTATGTAAAAATAGAATGAACCTGTATTAAATGATTGCAGTGTTATTTGGAGATGAAGAGACTGCAGAAGAAATTTTAAAAGAAGAGGATCCTCGCAATCACAAACAATGGGGTCGACAGGTTCGAAACTTTGACCAAAAAAAGTGGGATGACAACTGTGTGGATATTGTAAAACGTGGCAACAAGGAAAAGGTATGGTACTAAAAGGGCAAGGTATAAAAGGTCATAGAATGGTTTAAATAGTTCAAAAGAATGGAATTGGTAAGATAGTATTAAAAGAACAATTGGATGATCTTGTAAGGGCAAGATATGGTACATAAATTTAGGAGGACAGATGTATGCTACTGAAAAGGCCAATGTATTGTTTAAAGATTATTCGTTTGTTTGTTTTCTTATATTGGGTGTAACATCTTTTAACAATATCTCGGCTATACTATGGCATCCAGTTTTATTGGTGGAGTAAGCCAGAGTACCAAACTTGAAAGGAAAAGATGGCAATCCTTCTCATTTAAGGTGTTAGAGATGTATGCCATACCTACAGTAAAGCTCAAACAGGTAACCCCAAAGGTAACAGGACGGTGATTAATTAGTTTATTCAATTTATAGTAGATGACTAACTAACTTAATCATTCGGTCACCGAGGCTACCATTGTATAAAGAAGACAAAGGGTTGTACTTCCTTTCCTGTGACATTTTTTCCTAACAAAACTGTGACTTTTTTCCTGTGACTTTCTTTCCGTTTACCGTACTAAAAAGTCAATAGACGGCATTAGGAGAGAGAAATAGTAGTCAAAGGACAAAGGGTGGTATTGTAAAAGAAGATATCGAGAAGCAAGGAAGATTTATAAGTATTAATTTGTTGCGAGGTACTAGAAAATTTTTATGACGTATTAAAATACATTAGATCATAAGAAATATAAATCAATAATCGTGCTTTTGAATTCAGTTTAGTGTACTGGTGAAAGTGACTAGCACTCAACCCAGGCTTCCCCAGGTGGCGGATGGGGTGCCAGGTTATAATAGTCAACAGCAAAGCTTGTGTTGATTGTCATATTTCCATGCAGAATTTAAATAAAGTTTTCTTATTAGATTTTACGATAAGCCTGGCCGCAGATATTAGTGGGTAACTTAGAGATTTCCGCGCTTCTTGCACTGTTAAGACCCATTTTGTAGTTTCAAGTACTAGTATGCCCATGCAGGCCTCTACAAAGTCGCAAATTCTACGTCCCTCCTGAACTCGCAATCCCTTTTCTGTGGCTGTTCAAATTTAGCACCCTACTGGGTGACAAATGTCCTCAGTATTTTTATTGTTAGTTAATTCGTTCTCGCATGAATATGCTGAAATACTAATTGCTAGACTTTAAGCAACTATTATCTCGATCAGTTAATTAAATCTAACTATAAACTACTGTATCCAATTGCCTGGCATGATCTTTTCCTGCACAACTTCATATGATGACTATGAAAACACAGTTTCAGGGCCGAATGTTGCTTTTACCTTGTTTTTGTATTGTGAACGAGAAAGTTGTTAAATTGTTTTAATTAAAAATTGAATGCATTCTTTTGAAGTTTCATTGACGTATCAATGCGTTGACTAAAGCTTCGTTCAACGCTTCCATACGTCAATGAAACTTCAAAAGAATTCATTCAGTTCTTCTATTTACATTTTATTTTATTAAAAAAACTTCTGGGGTCCCGATTTTAATTGTACACAATTTATTTTTGTTGATTTAAATTACTCCGCGTTGTTTAGTGTAGACGTCGTCACAGAAGCGCGTGCTCTTCCTGGTTACCAGTTTCACTGAGAAATGCAAAGAATAATTCTACGTCATCATGTAATGGTTTGAGCCAATACAAATTTAGGATATCGATTAAAAACATACATTATGTAAATATTACTTAAATAATTTACTTAGTTAAATGCTCAGTATGTTTGTTTCAGTTTTCCCAAAATGAGAAACTGTGTAGAATTATTAAAACTACATACCCAAAGACATTAGTAGAGGCTAGTCCTTATGACAAAATATGGGGCATTGGTTTGAAGAAAGATGATCTCAGAGCAAAAAACAAAAAAACCTGGAGAGGGAAAAATTTATTGGGCCAAGCATTAACGGATGTACGTAATGAATTGATGAAGGAAGAAAGCAAGAGTGCCCAAAACAGCGATATTTCTAAAGATGCAGAAATCCAGAAGAAAGACAACAACGTACCAGTAGTTGATGCCCAGTCTGCTGACAAAAATACGGACAAAAACACAGACAATAGTAGTGATAGCAATTCCATCTTAAGCGAACCTGGTCCCCATTCACATGTTTGTTCTAACTGTACCTTAAGTGGTGATGAAACAAAAAATGAAAAAGAAATGTCTACAAATGATAACAAAGTTGACAACGTTGACACCCGCAACATCAAAAAGAATGATGCTTTTGGAAAACCGAATGAGACGACAACATCCATAGACCAAGAGCCAGTCGTTAGCGTCACTGTCAAGATGGACGTCGCCAAGGTAGACACTTGTTGCAAACAAACAGAGAATGAGGACTGCGCTAGCCACGACCCAGTAATTAACGATGTTGGAAACACTTCTGTCGGTCAATTCACGCCAGATGGTACTACCGACAAGATGGCCTCTAATACTCCTCCACTTCAACCCGCAAAATGCGCAGCAAACCAAGAAAGAATGTGTAGTGAGAATGCTCTGAATAATAAGCCTCCGGAAAAACAAGTCGACAAGAGCAATACTAATCAAGTTATTTCAGAGAATTCATCCAGGACATCAGAATCCCGTGCCGACCATACGTTAACTAATGATGAAAATAAATCCAGTGAACATGAAGGAGAAACCACGTTGTATGAAAATACTGTTGAACAAACCGGACAACCGGATATATAGCTTATTCTTTTGACCAGCAAGTCATTTCATTTGTGCACGAAAATGATTTTATCAGTTCAAAAAAATGTGTAATTATTAAACCCCGTTAAAATTAAACAGTATGGTAAAAGTAGGTGGCCAATTTAGGACTTACAATTCTGTAATAATTAACAGATGCACAGATGGATCAGATTTTTCAACCATTTAAATCTTTTAATACAAATTTTCAATTTAAGTTTTATAATTAATTTGTTTTATTATAGAGATTTGTTTTATTATTTACTGTCAACCCAACAAATTTAAATTAAATATTGTAAGAGGATTTTAAAATATATGTCATATGTGATAATTTTCAAATATATAACTATATTTATGATTAAATGTTTTTGAGTTTTGTCATGTTTCAAAAGAACAAAGTAAATATATATATTAATTATGACTTTATGCCTCTGCTGGTGCTTGTTAGTCCCCAAATACTGCGAGCACTGTAGTCAAACTTCGGTGCTGACATTTTACTAACTGATTCATTCAGTGATATATTGAATGTTCTTAATATGTCTTACATTCTTTGGTTTCTATTCCCCATGGTGTGAATGGCCGTACCGGAATTTGCTTTTTCAACCTTTTCGGAAATTTGTTTATAAGAGCTCTTCAACATTTTAAGTGTTATTTGTTTAGATTTGATGCATCAAAATTTTGGTTATAAATCAATTAAACATTAGGTTGTGTGTTTTAAGTGTCACTGAAGAGTCAATATTTATCAGCGCCATTGTGTTGACACTTACAATTAACAAACTAATATTGTAATGTACATGTAAGTATAGTCATACACTCTAGATTCTACTTGAAATATAACTTATTGTATGTTCATACAATTCGTTTGCAAAAATGAGTTTAAGTAAACGTAAATTGATTTCAAAGCGAAAAAATTAAATTCATGTATAACGAACAAAAGTTATAGTACTGGAAACCTGACTGTCATCTCGCGATCAGATAATGATCAAAACCAAATGTAAAATGAAGAAGTGTTTTTAAATGTATGATATAGTTTGTAAGAATAACCTTTTAAATATTTTCTCATTATTTTCAATGAAAAGCATCATTTGACCATCACCAAAAAATTAAAATTAATTGGCATACCCAAGATTGAATGTGTTCTGTGTTAGTATTTTGTATGAATAGTGTCGTGTTTGAAAACGCTTTAAATAGTACCATCAGGATATATTTTATGTTCCACGAATCATATCACATAGCTCTATAATGTCTCTGTTGACCTATCGCTTTTAGAATAATGGTCAGAAATATGTAGAGCTCCACACATATTGAATGATATCATTTAATCAAATTTTTGATTTCCTAAACGTGAATGAAATGAGTTACTGCTTGATTAATTATAAGGTTGCGAAATGCATGAAATATTAGAAATTATCCCGCTGAAAATGTAATTTTGATAAATTAAGTGTAGTAAAAATAGTTTTGCACTATGGATGCAAAATATTTAGAGATTTACGTTATAGGATATATCTATTTATCTCTTGATTAAAATAAAGAAGTACAAACGACTTTTAACCAGTATCGCGGGAAATATGTTGTTGTATTCCACATGTCTTATGTTATTTTATATCGATTACTAATAAAAATTCATATGTAAAATTAAGAGTACGGTAATAAATACTATTGATAACAGATTGATTGTTTCATGGAATGATTGCTTAATTTCCGGCGAGCATTATTTAAGACATACTCAGGAAGAGACCAAGTTAACCAAGAATAAATCAATTAGGAAACTGATTAGCTAATGAATGTAGAATTTGAATAAATTTTGACTGCCTCAAAATTATGGCAAGTTGGGTCGGAACTGACAATTCATTGTTTTGTTGCAGCTTCAATGCGCCTACTTTAAAGTAGTCTTTATAGTGCAAGAGACATGACACTTTCAAAACTCTTACAAATATGGTCCTGGGACCTGTTTTCTGTATTGAAACACTACAACTTCCATATCCGCTACCTGGGGACGCACTGGGCAGCTATGTGAGTTGCGCACCAGCGACCAGTACAATTGGTGTAATACCCGGTGGCAATAACAAGATGCACGTTCTATAGATTATGGGGCCTTGGTTTGCACGAAATGAATACAGAGCATTAAACATAAAATCCTTTAAAAATCTAAGCGCTAATGACGTACTTGAGATGATTTGATGAGGAAAGAAAGACCTGCTTATATGTACAGCCATTATGAAAACAACATAGATGTATCCTAGAGTAGGTTTCGCTTGCTGCTAAAATGTCCGAAAACAAATTGAAGAATTAGACGTTTACGGATGTCAAGTCGAAAAGAGCAACGATTCATTTGACTCCGTTGAACATCATAATGCTGCCAATGCATCCGGGAAGTCAGAATCTCCGTTGATGAAATATATCCAGATAACTTAAAAGAGAATATGTTCACTGACTGATAGTGGAAAGTAATCCGATGTTAAGAGAAACAAAAGTAGAATAAAACACTGTTAGTTCAAATGACCCAACCTATATAGCTAATTTGTCTGACCTACACATTGATTCCGGTGTTCAGAAAATGTTGTTTTAGGGACTTTGCAATATTTATCTGAGGATTGACCCAGTGAACTTAGAATCCTTACTTAATAAAAATATGCTTTGCATAGCTGATATTATTTATTTAAAACGTTCTTTACCCACTCTAAGCAATAAGAGAAAAGTCTATACCCCGCCAGAAAATAAACAATACATCAATATTAATATTAATAATATTAATGTTAGTACATGTACATATATTTTTAAGCCTAAATTTTTATGTTCTTTTAAATCAAGATAGTTTAAACTTTTCAGTCCTTTAATTATATTTTTATATCTTTACAAATTTTCAAACTAGTTTGCTAGTCGCCGTAATTCTGTTTAAAAAACTTATCACCTCGCTAGTAATCAGCAGGAAAAAAGGAAATCGTATCACCCACATTTGCAACAGTCAATTTATCCAATAATTATTTCACAGCCCATCAGATAACAAAACTACAGAAACTTTCAGAATCTATAACAATAAAGTTAGGTGCGATTACCACAGATAATAATGTATTGATATTTTAGGACTTATTTGATTATTTGATTTTACCAATCATATTATGATTGATAAAATAGAAATGATAAAATAAAAATTTGTTAATGGTAACTGATCGTTTTTAGCTTTTTAACTTAGATTAATTGTTTTGACATGGGCGAAGAAAGTTAAATCCCAAAATATTCTACAGACAAAAATCTTCTTGAAAGGTCTGAATTTAAACAAATTCACGCCACAGCTTCATGTACAAATGTTGTCTCTATTGATTGAATAAGAACTTAAAACATGTATTCAAGGTGCTACTGAATTACTACCTTTATAGCTTCTTTACTTAGTTCGATTGTGAAATAGGTAACGAAAAGCAATAACATCTCTGGCCTACACCGATTTGAAGAGGGACGATTCATTCAAGTCTAAATTGATGTTCATCCATTGATGTAAAGAATAATATGATCACATATACGTGTGTATTTCATTCAAAGTAATTCTGGTTTTGGAATGTCGTCCGTTCATAATGTTCAAACTAAACATACACCATGACATTACGTAGAAATAACTTATATCGCCTCAAGTCCTATTAATGTTGAACTATTCGTAATCGAGGTGTATGAACTTAATGAAGATTAGTTTAGCCTTTTGAGGTCATTATCAATGAACCATTGTGACATGCAGTAAACCAGTCGTACGTTTTATAATCTTGTTACGGTGGTTTCAAATTCCACATTATGCTTTAAATATAAACCAATTGTAGGATTAACATCGTTAGTAATAATTTACTTGTTTTACCATGTGCAGTGTAGAATTACGTGTCATGCGAACAACTTTTCAATCAATAAAAAAATCAATTAATCAATCACTTTGAACCATAAGCAGCCTTGTTATAAACGTTTTAATTATAATTACACGTTTCCCAGGGAGAACACCACATTTTTATTAATATTAGTATTTTAAGGTAATTGTGAATTTCTAAAGTAAAATGAATAAGTTTATCACTTAGTTTTCACAGAGCAAGGAACTTTATAGAATTATCAATCAAAGAAACAATTTCAAAGGCAGTACTGGTAATACCTAATAGCAAGATATATGAGGCATTTGTTTTGTCTCCAACTTATTACAGAGCAACCACCTCCCAGGAAATTATACAATAGATGACATGCCCTTCTGATATGTTCCGCCATGATACACAAAACACTAATAATTTAGCAGACAAGTTCAAATGAATCACGAACTAGAAATTTAGAAGGAAGGTAGATGTATTTCATGTACAATTCACCAGCAACAACTTCGGAAAGAAAATTGCAATGATAGCAATCACATCTTAGACGAACTCCGTCCGCTTCATTGTTAACTGTTTCATATTCTACTTGTGAACCTCGATTTGGCATAACATTGTTATAATAAAATTCCAGATCGTCATAATGCAGACTATGCACCCGAGACGCCAGACTCCTCTGCTGATCAAATATCCGAACACAATTTAAAAGAGCATAACCTCACTGACGCTAAAAATACATCCTAAAGACCAAGAAGGACGAAAATGCTGTTAAACAAACCGGATGAAACTCTATATTGGATTCTTATGACCAATACGGTTATTCTGGTGTGCAAGAAAATAATGTTTAAAATATAAATAAGTGTAGTTTTTGAAAAAAAAAATTACACATTTTAAATGTCAAAGTTAAGTCTGTTCCGTGACAGCAGCCGGATAAGATTTCCGACTTTGAACAATAATTATAAACTATATAGCGCGATAGCAAAATCTCATTTAGATGAGGGATTAAATTATTAACATTTTTAAATACATTTCTTTACTAGAGAGTCAAATGGGAATCTCTCCTGCCGTGGATGTCTGCTCGAAAAAACTTCACACACTTTCAACATGGTAATAGAATCGTTTCAAATATTTTTAGCAGGTTCTATGAAATCATTTAATTACACACAATTTACTGGTGACAAAACATATTTGTAGTGTATTGTGGCATGTGTTTCAACAAACACTTGGTATTCCAATGGGTACAAACTGTACTCGGCAACTAATCATACTTGGCAAATTTTATTTAAGGTCTAATGATTTTTTTCATATCGAATTTTCTATTATTGATATCGAATATATTGATATAAAAAGGATGTTTTGATAATAAAAAATCCTATGTCCGATCTTCTGACATCATAAAATCGAAGTTATGAAAAAATGAATTATTGATATAAAAATAAATTGACTTTTTTATATCAGAAAATAGAATTCGTAATTTTCTCATTTAACATGTCACATAATTGTAAATAAATAGTAAAACAGCTGTTTTTTTCATTTCGTAGGGCGATTTTCCATAGTAAATTTTGACCTTATTTTCATCAGAATTGTAACGTAGGGCAGACGATTGTTCTCGATTCGCAATGTTTCACAGTTGAGGCGGGTAAAGTCTCGCAGTTTGTCTGAATACCATTTAACATCACAATTACAAACGAACTTTTGTAAGGTCAATTTAGAAAAAAAATGGCTGACTTACTATGTGAAATTCCAGTAGCAAAATTAATTTGTGACATGGAAAACAAAAAAGGCATAGTATGAAATATGGCCGCGGAAATTTGTTTCTATTGCTTTTTCTTAATTCAAAGGTACAATACAGAATAATATAAAAATACAGGAAAAAAAAATAAGCAAACGGTTGTGTGTGTGTGTGAGTGTTTTAGTATAGATGGCTGCAGTTCCCATTCCTACGCGTCTCAATTACCTGGATTTTCTGTCTGGATTTTCTTTCATCGCCTTTTGACTTTTCCAAGTCACCCACATGGCAGTGGGGCTATTCATCCCATAGCCGGGCCAAGAACGCCGAGTATTAGGGCGTGTACACACATCGGCGGGCTTACACACTGCATTTATGGGGCCCTTACTGCTACGAGAACTCCTTCAAATAAGTTCGGGGTTATAAACAATTACCGTGCATTGCCACAGGGAGACATTAAATGATAGATGCTTTTTACTGGCAAGGAGAGATACGCACTCAACACTCCCTGTCTCATATATAAGACATGCTAGCCAGTGGAAGCAGTAGATCTATAGGTTGATCCCCACCACACTAGAGGCTTATCAACTGCCCTGTGGCATGACCATATATATTTCAGTTGCTTTTATATTACTTTGAATTATTTGTAATTACAGTGTATGAAATTACCGATTATTTTAATCTTTTCTTATGAGTTAATTTTATTATGAATTTAAAAAAATAAAATTGCAGACGTATACAAATGATGGTGAAACGGATTTTGAATACAATCTAGAAAATCATCATAACGTTATACAGACAATGTCAAAGAAACACATAATATCGAATTCAAATTAATTGATTCATAAACGAACAGATAAAACTGAATGTAAAGAAATGGCTACTTCCGAAACAAGATGTTATCAAAATAACATAAAAATACCGATCTTACTGGACAGTGTAAGGATGAAAAACAAAAATACAGATAAACCAGACAGCCAAGTTGACTCAATGACGTAAACAACCACAAAAAGTTCACTAAGGCTAGTCTGCACAAAAAGGAAAAGATTGATAATGGTATTGTAAACTGAAAAGTTTGTAAATTGTTTTTTTTTCAATAAAATGAATTTCTTATCTCCTTTATTATGTTTGTTTCAGTTTTCTCTGAACAAGAAACTTTATATTATTATTAAAAAGACATACCCAAAGATATTAGTTAGAAGCATGTTCTCGTGACAAAATATCGAAATAGGTTTGTCTGAATATGATAAAAAAGAACAGCAATTCATGAAAAAACAATTTATTGGGCCAAGCCTTAACTGAAGTATGCGATGACTTGATAAGGACAGAAGAGAAGGATCTCAATTCATTCATGTTTTCTTGTAAAATCCAAATTAATGATAAACCAGTAGACCAATAGTTACACAACAGTGCGAGTAAGGACGACAAGAGCAATGTTGTTTGTTCTTCAGACTGTAGCAATGGAGACGATCCATCCAAAAAACATGTACCAGAATCCCCGACTAATGAAATATGCGCAAACAATTCAAGCATTCATGTTCACTGATGCTCAAAATAAATGCAAAATGGAAGCAAGAATACGACATAGTTTACTCGCCTGACCAGCAAGCCAGCAAGTTAAGTCAGGTGCGCAAGAAAATAGTATCCAAGATAAAAATAATAATAAAAAAATAAAACCAGAGCATAAAATACAATCACTAAAGAAAAACAATCTTTGATATTGTAGTACGCCCGATGCTGTAAAAATAACAAATGCACTTTGAAAAGATTTTAATAATTCCTTTTATTAATTCATTCAAATCATGTTCTGTTCGTAATATATCTTTTATTTTATTTATTTGAAGTAGAACAATGCATTAAGGATTCGTCTCAACATCAATCTCAGAAAAACCATGTCGACTTTAGCAATACTAATCTATTCGATTCTTCAGACCATCATTATGCAGATTATGCACCTGCGGCGCCCGAATCTCCTGCTGATAAAATATCTGAAATCAATTTAAAAGATCAGACGATCGCAGTTACACAAAATAAATTCAATGTTGGAGAGAATAAATCTGATATAGTAGAAACAAAACACTGGTAAACCAACCAAGCAACACAAACTAGCAAATTCTAATCAGCAAGTAAGTTTAGTCGTGCAAGAAAATGACTAAGATGCAAAACTATAACAATTTATGAAATTCTAACCACACTGCATGAACAGTGTGATTACCACAGACAATAATGTTTTGACAAATATATATTGTCCTATCATGTACGGGTGGTAGTCCTTAAATGATATAATAAAACTTGCTTAATTGTAATTGTTTGTTAAAAATTCCTTTTAACTTGAAGGAAATGTTTTGACAAGAGCGACAGAAAGTCCCAAAAATGATATGAAATACACTTTTTGTGAAATCGACGCCAGTAGAACAAGATTCTAGACAAACAAATAAAACACGAAACAAACACTAACAACACAAAAAGTGAGTAAGCCAAGCCTAATAAAACCATAGGTGCAAAAACATTAGTTTCGTCTTGGTGTTTAAAGCCAATTTCAGCAAATTTCTGCAAATGTCATGAATGTCGTTTAGTTTTTATGAGAGGAAGCCAGAGTTCCCCGAGGACACCCCGACCTTCAGAAGTAAGAAATGGACAAATAAGATTGGAGTCGAGCGAAGTGCAAGAAAGTAAAATTTATTATAATCCGAACCATTTACAATTTTGAACCACAAACTAAAAAACGATTAACAAACAATACATTAATTAAAAAAGGGGTGGGATGGGACACAGGGAATAAAGTTTTGACTGCAACTGAAAAAGTACAGAGTATTGGGTAGGGTCGGAAAATTTAGCCTTTTGTAGCGGTTACAATGAGCCTACTTTTTTTCGAAATCTACAAATTGATCTTTATCGTGCAAGGAGCGTGGCTTTCCGTATTATGACCTGACAACCCCCACTCAAACGAGAGGGTCTCCCCTATCCGCCACCCGGGGACGCGCTGGGCTGCTCTGTAGGTCGAGCAGTGGGAACCGTCCCAGTATTGTCCCAGAAGATAACAATGAAATAAATCCAGATGCAAAAATTTAAAAGGGACATGTAAGTTTTGTACAACCAATACAAAAACCACACACACTTAGAGACACTACATAATAGCGATCCCATATAAGACGAATTCAAAATAAAATGTCGACAAGGGATATTACCTTTGATAAATTAACTTTATTTAAATCTAAATAGATTAAGCTTCTTTTAGCAACGTAGTGATAAAATAAACCCAAAGAATTAGCGACAATTTACAAATAACATACATTTCTTAAGATGTAACTTGCAGAAAGTAAACTAATAATAAAGACTGCATACTACTACCAAACAGTTAACGTTATAGGCAACATTGTGCCAGAAATCACAAAAAAGATTCTCCCAATCTAGAATCAGGCTTGATATGATAGTCCTAATTCTTTACACGTTGCAAAATGCAAAACAAACCTAAAAGATATGTGCAGTTACGCCCGCCAACATTGTGTACACTTTAAGATTTTAAGAATCGGCTACGGTTTCTGAAATTATCTGCTAAAAAGGGTTTTCGTGTTGGGGCAGATAACTGTTACTAAAAATAGAACGGTCTCACAGGGTAAGTCAGATCATCTCATGGTATGAGCAATTAAAGGTACCAAGTATCAGAATGATATGTTGAAAACCCTTCTGGCAAACGCATTCGAAAATTTAGGGAGAAAAAGAAAAAAATAATAATCATAAGAAATACAAAAAGGTATTTCCACTGTAGTGAGAAAGACCTTAATAAGAACGAGACAACAGGAAAAGCCTATTCTTTTGATCAATAAGCAGATTAAGTTGTACAAGAAATGTTTTAAATAATAATTTATAAAAAGTTGAATAAATTATAACAAACAGTAAGGTGCGGTTACAACTGGGAAAGTTTCATGACATTTAAGACATATGTAAAAAGTATTTATTATAACAATTTATTACATGGACGGAAAATTGGTCTACTGAAAGCAAAATTATTCCAGGAGCAAGATTTCATGTCTAAACAGCTCAAGGAGGGTTTTTCGCTGAAGTTCAAACATGAAGGAAACAAAATTCAGTACAAATGAAGACTCATCGAAGAAATTTTGTCTGGTCTAAACAAGTTAAACAAGATTAAGGTGAAACACAGAGTGTAAAATTAGTGCAGGATTTGAAGAACAAGTTAAAGTTCCGTAACCAGATGATTCCTTAGCGCCGATTTGTCAGATTCTGCAGCGTCATTGGTAAAGGAATATGAATCGAATGTTATTGCTTCGGATAGTGACGATAAGAAGAAAATCTGCCAAGCAGAAGGACATGCCATGCGAAGGATTAAATCAAAATCATAAAGTACTTCATATAAAGTTCCACCTCAGTCTGCAGCCGAATCTTTTGTAAATCCGTGTAGAGTCAACAGTTCCTCAGGCAGCCATTTCGTGCCAGCATATGCACATATGGCCTTTGCTCCTTGTGTAAGCAATACGGCCAACGGAGGAAGGACAAATAAACAAATCTGGACTATTCTCCATAATGTCATGTTCAGGACATGCAGTAGTTACCGGAAGTACAGCAAATGGCAATCAAAATTTGATAGTTGTCAAGAGTAGTTAATGATAAGTATTTAGATAGTGATATTTCTTACAAACTAGAAAGTGATACAGATGTATATTTAGACACAATTTAAACGAGAAGATGCTCATTGACGCTTAAAATAAATCGAAGAAAATAAGGAGGACGAAAATACTTTTGAACAAATCAGACGACACTCTATAGCTGATTCTTCTTACCAACACGGAGTTTCGGGTGTACCAGAAAATAATGTTTTAGATATAAAATATTTAAAATATGAACAAAGAAATAATGAACCCCAAAGAATCTACAGTTACTACTGGAAACAAGCATTGACCTTTTTTGGGCTGATTTAAAATGATGTAATATTAACCATTGTACATAGATAATCTTTTACTAATCATTTGACATCATCTTGTGTTTCAGATTTTTTGCTTATTCTGTAGTGTGTATAAATGTAAAAACGTTGTTCGTTGTTTGTGTTAAGACGTTTCCCTTAAGGTTCATGGGTAAAGCATATTCGGTGTTAGAATCTTAAAAATATTTTATAAGCACCACTATGGTCCGCAGTTAGGCTTTCCGTTTTATGACCCGACTCCCCCAACGACAGTGACTCCCCTATCTGCCACCTGGAAACACGTTGTGCAGTTCTTTGGGTCGAACCCTGTGAACTCTCACAATATGGTCCAAGTCGATTTTTTTAATAAAATGTATTTTTTCTTCTCTGATATCGCCTTTAAGTTTTACTATAGATACAACTTCGTTGCAGTAAAATCTCGTTCGAAAATATGGTTGCGGATAGTTTTCCCAATGTCTCAATTCAGTGTTTAATGAATGTGCTACGATTATTGTTGGATATACCTATTAGTGACTAGTGGTATTATGATATCCATGTATTTTAGTCAACTAACCAAATCACATTCTTCAGTTATGGCAGCGGGTTTGGAATACCATAAAACCTGGTTTAACTCAGAATTTCTTTTGAAATTTCTGTACCAAGTCAGGACCATTGCTGTAGTTGCTGTATTTTTAGTTGTTGGTTCTTGAGTTTGCCAGTGTCTCGGTTTCAAGAAGAGGTTGTATAACATATTCAGAAATTATACATGATCATTCCGACTGTGGTTGAAGAGATTAATAGGTCATTATCCTATTTGATGGCCCTGTGCATTTGTAACAGAACAGGCGAGACATGTTAATTTGGTTTTAAAACAATCTTTCTTTCATCTTTCAAATTGGAACTTCCTAAATGGGGTATAACACATTTTAAGCTAAATTTAATAAAAATGCGAAAAAAGTTTGCGTGTCCACAAAGATTTTCTAGTAATTGAAACTTTAAGTTTAGGAATGATTTTCCTATTTTCAAATAAAGACTGAGTGGGAAAAAAGGGATTCTTCTACATAAATTCCTTACCTTCCAAAATATCGAACTATTAGACAATCACAGTTAAAAGTAAAAGCCGAAACATAGAAAATTGAGACTGTTTATTTATGGTGCCATGTTTTGATATGTACCGGAGATTCATTCCAAAAATAAGAAAATGACCTCTTCAATAGGTTACTACTATGGCTACTTTGTATAAGGTGCCGTTTTAAATTTATTCCCTGTTGTATATCAACAATTCGATTTTTATTGATGAAATGATTGTTTTACGTCCCGCGAACAGTATTTCAACTATATTCAGAACGAAAACAACTTATAAAACAAAAATCAATTGGGAAAGATGACCAAAGATCAAAAGTTCGAATACCACTGGAAAAGTATGGGTATGGGAAGGGGTAGAAAATATTTTTTGCGGGTACAACAAGCCTACTCGTATCAACATCTACAAATGGGGTCTTTAGCGCGCAAGGAGCGTCTTAACACTCTCCAAACATGTTGCCCACTATGGTCCGCAGTTAGGCTTTCCATTTTATGACCCGACTCCCCCAACGACAGTGACTCCCCTATCTGCCACCTGGAAACACGCTGTGCAGCTCTTTGGGTCGAACCCTTTGAACTCTCACAATATGGTCCAAGTCGATTTTTTAAAATAAAATGTATTGTTTTCTTCCGATATCGTCAGCCCTTTAAGTTTTACTATAGATACAACTTTGCTGCAGAAAAGTCTCGTTTGAAAATATGGTTGCGGATAGTTTTCCCAATGCCTCAATTCAGTGTTCAGTGAATGAGCTACGATAATTGTTGGATATACCTATTAGTGACTAGTGGTATTATGATATCCATGTATTTTAGTCAACTAACCAAATCACATCCTTCATTAATGGCAGCGGGTTTGGAATACCATTAAACCTTATTTTTAGTTGTTGGTTCTTGAGTTTGCCAGTGTCTCGGACTTTGATTTGTGGATTGTCTTTATGACAGTTTCATCAGTGTTCGGTATTTTGTTATTCCCTTCAATCAAAACAACTAAAAATATCTTTATGTGTTATTGTCGAAAATATAAAGAAAATAATAAATGCTTGATACTATAAATGCAAAGAGTAATTAACGCGGGGCAGTTATTGACAAGTATGAGGCTTATTTAAGGTTTATCAATCAGGGTCAATCAACATTAGTCGTAAAACAACTTGCTGTGCTATTTACCATGGTCACTGACCAAAATACACCGTCAAAATATTTGGCAAAGGTAGAAATAACTGCGGATATTTTGGTTCCAGGAGAAATCATTGTACAACAAACCATATTTTTTCTGATATCAGTTAACTAACTGTAATTTCTTAATCTCAGTTTTCTGTCATCAAAAATTAGATTTGTATGTTATCTTATTTATATTTCGATATCAGAACGTTAATTTGTTGTAATGAAACCTCGATTATTCGATATCAATAATAAAATTTTTCAGAAAATTATTTTTTATATTAGAAAATTGAATTTCTAATCTTCTGACATTATAAAATCGAATTTCTAAACAAACAAAATGAATTATTGACATTAAAAGACATAGATTTTTTTTATTTTAGAAATATAATTCCTAAAATTTTGTCATATAACAAATAATTCTTGGTATAACAAAATATAAATTACATGTCAACACAAATATTTTTGATAGTAAATAAATAGTAAAACGACGCCTCATACTTTTGCCCGATTGTAAAAAAATAACGAGAAAAAGTTCACACCCGTTCTTAATACAGAAGAACAAGTATGATTTATATAAAGCCAAATAATATTTTAAAATATTCTATGTAAAGATCTAATGTAAAAATAATATTCTAAAATATTCAGAGTAGTAGCTTGCAGATCTTGGTAAGTGAATCTACGTTCGATTTGTACGTTCAGTCTATTACTTTTTTATATTCTAAAAATTAGACTATTCATCTATCCATCATCGTCATGCCCGGTGGTATACAAGGCTGATGAGTTTGATTTTGGTTATGTTTACGTAACTAGAAAGAAGGTTGAGCAATTAACACCTGGCCACACCTTCACTCTGTTAGACTGTTCTTTTAAGTTGTCCTTCCCTTATACTAAGTCACAGTGTCTGTATTAATGTTTTTTGGAGAGACAAATAAAACTGCTTACTGTAGATCCAATTGGAAAGAAAAATATAGGATGACCCTCACCACAATAGACGCTTATCAACGACATGTGGCATGACCTTCAACACACTCTAGAAATTAAAAATATTAATCCTAATAAATCTATATATTTCAGTTCCCTTTATATTACTTTGAATTATTTGTAATTATTACAGTGTATGAAATTAACACGATTTTTCTTGTTATCATTTTATAAAGATTTTTTTTGGAAAACTAAAATTGCAGACCTACGAAAATGATGGTGAAACGGATATTGAATCTAAACACGCACCATAACGTTAAACATACTATATAACAAAACACATAATCTCGATTTCAAATTATTTTATTCAGAATCAAACGAAATTGGAACAGATAAAACGGACGTAAATAAATGGCTACTTCCGAAACAAGATGTATCAAGACAACATAAAAATCACCGATCTTACTGAACATTGTAAGGGTTAAAAACACAAAGGAGATGAACTAGACAGCCAAAGTGGACTTGATAACGTAAACAACCACCAAAATTTCACTGAAAGTGATCTACATAACAAGGAAAAGATTGATCAACATAAGAAAACAATATCTAAAGAAAGGGGAGCATTAAAACGAAAATTCACAAAATTACAATGCATTAAAGAACAGAGAGAGTGTTGATAAGAAGAAATCGATTCACGGCAGGCGAAATTAAAAGTTATTCTGACCGTTCCAGTGAGGCACAACACATAGATGAAAAGGAAAGTTTCGGCCACAATTTTGCTGGAAATAATCAACAAAGTACGAAAATATTGATAACAATACGAGAGCAGTAACATCCAGTTGCAAAAAGGAAACCCACAACGAATCTTCACAAAATGTATTAAAGAAAGGAAAGGGTATTGATAGAAGAAATAGATTCATGACAAGCGAATGTGAAAGTAGTTTTTAGTCTTAGGCACAGAATACAGCAGAAAATGAAAGTTTCAAATTCTTCTGGCAGTAAAATTCTCCTTTTAGTCAAATGCAAATAAGTGAATTTACAATTGATGGTATAACATTTAATTGTGCAGAGCAGTATATAATTTACAGCAAAGCAAGTAAGAGTCAATTATTACAACTGATGCCAATTTAATATGTGATTTGCATTTGAAAACAAAACATGTAATTCGAAATAAACTAGATTAATATACATGTTTTTAGGAACGACATACTTTAGACAAAATATTGTTTCGGAATTGGGCATTTAAAAAAATTTCTATATTTTTTTCACATCTAGGCTAAACTTTTACTGTTCAATGTGGACCCAAATGTCATGTTTATTTATTACTCTTAGAAGCTGTTTCTTGCATAAAACGTTACACGTGTTTCTATAAAATTACGCTTTAATTGTCTCTGATCACTACAAAATTATATTATCAATAATATACAAAAAGCAGTCATGAATCAAATAATTACATTTTGTACGTATTTTCTTTTTAATATCACAAATGTGGCTATGCTATTACTGTTTAAAACGTACCCAAAAACAGATACATTTAGGACCAGAGCTGTGCAATTGTTTCTTCTACAAGTAAACATGCTCAAACATGATTCATTTTGGTAGTTTTGAAATGAACTTGTATTAAATGATTGCAGGGTTATTTGGAGATGTTGAGACGGAAAAAGAAAATTTTACAAGAAAAGGATCCTCGCTGTCACAAACATTTAGACCGAAGGGTTCAAAACTTTGACCAAAACGTGGGATGACTACTATGTGGAAAAGACTCACCAAAAGACATTTATAAAGGCAAACCTTATGAGAGAATATGGGGAATTGGCTTGTCTTAAGATCATCCCAGAGCAAAAAACAGAGATTCATAGAAAGGAAAAAATTAATTGGGCCAAACTGAAGTTCGCAATGAGTTGATGAGTAAAGAAAAGAAGGATCCTAATTTATTCGTTTTTTCTAGTACAAGTCAAATTAATGATCCAAAACAGTAAATGTCAGTGACAACATTGTTGCCAGTCAGATCGCTAAAAATGATTCTCCTGATCTAGATTCAAGCAGAATAGCTTCTATTTCTCCTGCAAAATGCGTAACAAACCAAAACATAATAAGCAGCGAGGATCAGTAGACGCATCAAGGTCAGGAGAACCAAGTCAACAAGAGCAATCCAGTTGATTCTCAAGACTGTAACAATGCAGACGATCCATCCAAGAAAATCACCACCTAATAAAATATGTGAATACAATTTAAAGGAGCAGACTTTCACTGATGCTAGAAATAAATGCAAAATAGAAGCAATAGAAACCAAACAAAGCGAACAACACGACATAGCTGACCAGCAAGAAAATTTCAGGTGCGCAAGAAAATATTATCTTTGATACAAAGTTAAAAAACTTAAGAAATTACAATCAAACAATATGATGCAATCATTAAAGAAAAACATTCTTTTGACGTTTGATGCTATACAATTAACAAATGTACTTCAAGAAGATTTTAATAATCACTTTCATGAAATCATGTTCTGTTAGTAATATATCATGTATTTTAGATGATTTGCTTTATTATTTATTTGTAGTAGAACCAGGCACTAAGAGTTTGTCTAAGCATCAATTTCAGGAAAACAAAGGCGACATAAGTAATAACAACCCAGTTGATTCTTCAGACCGTCACAATGAAGACGATGCACATGCGACGTCAGAATCTCCTGCTGATAAAATATCTGAAAACAAATTTGAAAGAGGAGACGACTGTCGTAACAGAAATAAATCCGATATAGGAGAAACAAATTTGAATAAAAAAACTGGTAAACCAATCGAACAACACCAAATAGCAAATTCTGATCAGCAAGTAAATTCCGTTGTGTAAGAAAATGATACAAAATTGTAACAGTTTATGATATTATAACCGAACAGCATGAACAATAAGGTGTGATTACCACAGAAGATAATGTTTTGACATTTAACGACCTGAAATGTTGTAATAGTAAAATATTCAATCATTTATTCGTGTCAATCACACCAAATTGTGGTTCATTATGTCGTTTTATTAGAAATGATTTCTTTATTAGTTATTGTTTAGTTCACAGTTTGTTGCATGAGAAGTATTTTTCATATACACAAATGTTAGTTTTAGAGTTTGATCATATTTAAAGATATAAAAAATATATATATTGTCATATTTTCTACTGTTGGTTGTTTATAAATGACATAATAAAATTGATTAATTGTAATTGTATGTTAAAAATACTTTTAACTTAGGGAAACTGTCGCGACAGTAGCAAAGAAGGTCAAGTCCCAAACCGAATAAAACCATAGGCGCACTCGCGTGCTCTGAACTTGTAAGCAGTGCCTGCCTCTAATTAGAAACCTGTTGAGTTAATAATTGTCATGTCTTTGAAAAAGTCGAATCCTGGAATCTAACCGCAAAACTAAAAGTTTCTGAAGGAATTTAACAAATTAAGGTACTACTTCTGGCAAATCAGACAAAAAATTTTAAGAAGTTTCTACACAACATAGCTAATAGTTACTTATAATGACAACATTTCTATTGCGTACAAATAAACATTGGGTTCCGCAAATAAAGCATTATAATATTTTTCAATAGAGGTATAAATATAAGGTCTTAATGGAAAACTATATGTGTTCCATTCAATGCAAACTGCAAAAAAGTTTGTTTTATTTGAATGGTGTTTAACGTCAATTTTAGTAAATTTTCAGCTATATCATGACGTCCGGTTTTTTGCAGGATGAACCTTGAGTACCAGGAGAAAACCCCCAAACTTCGGTGGGTAAACTGCCAATCCTCGTCAATTAAGATTTGAGTCGAGGGCAGTGCAAAAAAGTAAAAATTTAGTAATAAGATTAGTAATATGAAATCTTATACAATTAAGGACATTTGTTGTAAGCGTTACAAATCTCTAATAGTGGGAACTTACAGTCATTCTGCCCAAAGGCATTATTTGTGGCAAGTCCTTACGACAGAATATGAAATATTGGTTATTCTAAAAATGATAAATCAAAATACAAAAAATCACGTAAAGGGAAAAAACTAATTGGGTAAAACATTGGCTAATGAATATAACAAATTAATGAATTTGGAACCCCCTGTTAATATGTAAAGCCATGGTGCAAACAAGAAAGATATTTGTGAAGATAACACTGACATGAGTACAAATGCAGAATTTAAATGGAAGATGTATGTTTTATACAACCATTACAAAAAACCACACACACTAAGATACGGATCAGGTCCGAATTTATCGTTTGTTCTCATAATGACTAAAGCGATGGTAAATGTATAAGTTTAATTAAACTGTCAGACAGGGATGATACGTTGGAGAAAATAACTTTATCCAAATTTAAATAGATGAAACTTCTTTTAGCAAAGTAATATAATAAGCATTTTGTCAACTAAATACAAATAATGAGCGACACTGCCAAGATCAACATCCCCGCACCAAGATTCCAAGTGTAACAAGAAAATTGAGAATAAAGACTTTGCAGACTAGAAGTCCTTCTAATCCTTCATATCATGCAAACTGCAAAAGAAAACAAAAATAAACGTGCAATAGAATGTGTCAAAGCATCAGTGAAGTAAACTAAGTAGCCAAGAATATAAACAATTAAGTTGAGTCTGAATTCAGACTTCAAATGCAGTCGATGAAGGGAAACAAAGGTTAATGAAAATACTGCAAACAATACGAGACAACAGGAATAGTTCATTTATTTGATTAGCATTCGGATTAAGAGTCACTAAGGTGTGCAATAACAATTATTAAAAAAGTTGAAGAAATTATAACCAAACAGTAAGGTGCCTTTACTACTGGGAAATAGCTTAATGACATTTTAAGACACAAATTATGAAATAATAGCAAATGTACTTGAAAAAGCCAGTGATTGTATTATTTCATCTTTATTTCAAAGTCTTGTTTTGTAATTACGTTTTATTGATTCTTTTATATTTTTTGTTATAACAGTCTTTAAAGGATTCTATGTACCAGTTTTTGAATATATTTCATTTGTGATCCTTTGCATACATACAAATATTTGTTTTGAAGTTTGGTCATGTTTCATAGATTAAAATTATATTTGTTATATTATTTACGATTTATTTTGTTATTTTATGATGAAACTTTTAAACTGTAATTATTTTGATGTGCCGCCGACGAAAAGATTTTCTGTCAGTTCGTTCGTCCGTCCGTGTGTCCTCTTTTAATGAATTTTTATGAAACTTGGAAACATAGTTACAACATGATTAGATCTCATTAATGGCAAAATATGTAGGGCTTCGCCAATACTTCACGCTTGAGTAAACGTAAAAAGAAGGGGGATTTTGCCTTATGTTTAACTTTGCGTTCAAGTTTTGCCAAAAGGGACATCTTTGTCGCAGAGACACATTTTCTTGTTTTATCAATGCCTTTTATGCTGAGCCCTCCAACAATTGAAAACATTTTAATATATACAAATTATGTATAATAAATACTATAGATTCGACTCGAAATATTGACAATCTATACAATATGCGTTTACATAGTTCCGAATGCACAATAACGTAATGTATTTGGACCCACAATTATTACAATTTCAAAACTGGCAATTAATACTAAAGAATGTAATGGTATGCCAATAAAGTTTGTTTGGTCAACAGTTGGTGGTTTCTAGATGATAACTTGAAAACGCGTCAACATAATTTGTTTAAACTTTGCACAGCTATTAAGTACTATAAAATGAAGATCAGGTTGAATTTCAGCACAATCCCATTTATAGTTTTTGAGTTGTGGCAATTTGAAATAATTTTTATAAATGCAGGATCAAGGTAAAAATTGTTTTCCGAGATGGACTGTTATCATGCTCAGGTTTTCCTGTAGGGTGATTTGTTATTCAGTAAAATAATTTTTTTATGAATATTAAAAACAATGCAACGTGGCGGAGTATCATTTAATGTCCATTTTGGTCCTAGCGAAAAGTAACCAGTATTTACATGGGCTAGATTATCTACAATCTTTTATTCAACATTAAAGAAAAATATGCCAAATCAGGTCAGACCCAATTAATGTTTTACCAATTTAATGATATAAAGATGACACAACTTTAATATAAAGTTCAATTTCTATTGCAGCGAATGTGAAAATACCAAAGTTTTATAACAATCAACAAAAGTCATCTGACAAGATCTGATTTCTTTTACCACCAAAGTAATTTAACAGGTTTATGAACAGATGTCGCCATTGACTCAGTAAGAACACAACATATGCATTTATAAATCTTACTAGGAACACACGTGTTTGTTTATATTTGTATACCTGTATTTAATTAATGAAAGTTATATAAAAGTACTTTTGACGGATTAAGCACTGGTATTACATGCGTGTATGGCGGGAATATTTGTTATGGTTAAATAACTAAGGTTGTTTGTTTTGGTTTTTCGACCTTTGTCACTGGTACGGTAAACGTCCTTAGATTCGCCACGATGAAACACAACGACGAATGTCTTCTTGATGATTTAACGTCGCATTCTCAATCGCAGCCTAATGAAGAAGCTCGTTTCTTACCATCGGTTCAACAAGATCGAAGCATAGTAAACCAAGATTTACAAGATACTTTTCAATTATTTAAACATTACATGGACGGAAAATTGGTCGACCAATTCTTCCAGGAAGAAGATGTCATGTCTAAAAAGCTCAGGGATATTTTTTTGCTGAGGTTAAAACATGAAGGACACACAATTCAGTATAAATATGGACCAGCGCTAAGTCGTGCTAAGTATACCCCTACTCGACCAGACTCGGAAAACAGGAAGTAGATGACTGACCTGGAAAGGGGTGGCACGGTACAACTCGGCATGCTAAAGCTGTGCACCAAATTTGAAATCAATCCCTTTAGTAGAATCCGAGAAATCTGTTACAAAAGTTTGCATCGGACGGACAGACGGACGGACTGACAGACGGACGGACAAGGTGATTGCAATATAGCCACCTCTCTTACGAGTGGTAGTATAATTTATGATAATTTGTCTGCTTTAAACACGTTAAGCAAAGCAAAAAGATTCGACAATCATCAGATGTAAAACTACTCACCGGGTGCAAAACTTATTGAGGATTTGATGAACAAGTTAAAGTCACGTGACAAGATGATCCGCATTTCTGATTCTTTTGATTCTGGAGCTGTTGGTCAACGTTGAAGGAATATGAATCTAATGTATTGCTTCGGACAGTTACGATTAGAAGAAAATCCGCCAAGCAGAAGAACGTGACATGCGAAGCACAAAATCAAAATCACGCAGTACTTCATATAAAGTTCCACCTCAGTTTCCCAGATTGCCCTTTCGCGTTAGTACCGTACGCCATCCACATATGACCTTTGCTTCCTGTGCAGGCAATACGGACACTGGAAGAAGAACTTCTTTTAACAAATCTGGGCCATTCTTTATCCGGGACATGCAGGAATTGCAAAATGTACAGCAAATGGCGGTCAGTTGTTAGGAGTAGTTAATGATAAGTATTTGGATAGGGATATTTCTTACGAACTAGAAAGCGATACAGAGGAAAGTGATATTTTTTAGAGACAAGTTCAGTAATCTGAAGAATAGTGATAAATAATTTTGTATGGTGTTGAAGGCAGATTATTCGAACACAAAATTGGGCAAAGTACAGGACTGAATTGTTTTGCTTTTAATATTAACAGAAATCATTATATAATTCCATATATCAATACACTACATATAATAAAAAAAACTTAATAATAACAAATCAGCTTTGAACAAGGCATATTTTGTGACAAAAACTTTAGCAATCTGGATATGTCATAAAAGTCCCTTTTCAGTCTCATGTGAAAATGTAAAAGGTTTCAATGATAAATTGATAAACCGATTTCGTTATAGAGCCTTTTATTACGCCAGTTTTAGCATTATTCGAAATATACATACATATATTGTAGTTGAAAGGGTCACGATGGTGACAAGATCAATATTCGGTCGGCATTATCATAGCATGTACATAGGATTAATTTTATATTTGATAATTAATTATATTTAATGTGATAATACATTTTACAGGTATTTTTTCTGATACATTTATAGGAATCATCAAAATCATTAAGAAAAAATGATGTGCCTATAATATTGTGAGAGTTGGACTCAACAACACTTGCAGGTTTCTCAGTTAACAGTCTTATTAGTATTTATAAAAAATGTTATCGAAAATAACAAGGTAAATACAATTTACTACGCCAGATATATATCTATTTCTTCCGTTAATGCAGCCTTCACAGTCAGATGAAGAACTAAGCTGCATAGATGACCTATTGACCACGATAGATTTGATCTTATTTTATTAGAAATATTACTGCATAAGATCCGACTTAAATTTCCAATCATAAAATTTAGAGTGTAGAAATATTTCGGCGACAAATGAATGTGGAGTATATAAATCACATATCGCACAACTATGCCGATCACAAGATACACCACATTTGTCACTCTTGAAGGCGAATATGCCCAACCTTCGGGAACACCTTACGCTTTTGTTCACATAGTTTTGTGTTGCTTATATTTTTTATTGGGTTCGTGTTTGTGTGTTTAATTATTATTTTGTGTTACCCTGACTTATCTTCGATTATTTTTGTTTTGTGTATATTTTCGATATTAGCTGCTTGTTGTGTTTATGAGTTTTTTGTTAGGCATGAATTATATTTTGCACATTGATTTTGTTCTTCTGATAACGCATCGTTTTAAAAAAGATTTCTGTTTTTTTATAAAGTTTGTTTTATCCACAAAGGTAAGAGGTACAAAAATGTTTTAAAATAAAAATGCTACCTGACATGAAATGTTTGATGACAAAAGTAAAAATCTCTAATGGATAGAGATGTAAATGATCTTGAGGTGCGCAAGGGGATTTCATAATAAAATCCAAAAACAACAAGAAAAATAATTAAACTTATATAAAATAAGAAAAATGTGGAACAAAAATGAAAATCAATAGTTAAAACAGATTTCAGTTATTGTACGAAGTATTGACATAAGGGCAGACGATCGAATAATTATCATCTAATATGGGGCACACAAATTTACTTCAACTATCTGTACATTAAGATTTTTGTCTTTTAATTAGATGTTTGTTTGTTTGATAGTGTTTAACGCCACTTTCAGCAATTTTTCAGCTATATCATGGCGTCCAGTTTTTATTGGGGGAGGAAGCCGGAGTACCCGGAGAAAACCCCCGACCTGCGGTAGGAAAACTGGCAATCCTTGTCAATTAAAATTGGAGTCGAGTTCACCCTGCCTGCAGTGAGAATCGAACCCGCAATCTCAGTGTTGACAGACCACGTGATCAATAGTAGACGAACTACATTGACCACTCGGCCACCGAGGCCCCTTCTTTTAATTAGATATTCAATAATCGGGGCAAAGTTTTTAGACGTGGTTGTGCTATATATTTAGAAATTATACATGTTTATTTCGACTGTGGCTTATGCCTTAATCCAGGGTTAATAATCCTATTTGGTGGCTCTATGCAATAATTACAGAACTGGCGATATATCTAAATATATCGTTATATTTTTTTCACTTGGAACTTCGAAAAAGGGGTATAACACACATAAAGCTAAATTTAATTAAAATTGGAATTATAGAAATTGAACCTTAAAGTTTAGAAATGATTTTCCTCTTTTTAATTCAATGTTTGGTACCATTGTACCACATTACCCACTTTAAAATGTCCCACTATAAAGACTGACTGGAAAAAATTTATTCTTTTACAGATATTCCATACATTTCACAATATCGAACTCATAGACAAACGCAGTTACAATCAAACTCAGAAACAGGAGACAAAATATAGACTGTTTGCTCATGGTGTCATGTTACCCCTTCAAAAGTTTCTGGTTACCTTTTATGAGACGCCATCGTACTATTTATTCCCTATTTTTGATAATAAGTATTAGATTTTTTATTCATTTTCCGAATAAATGTTCGCTTTACGTCAAACGAGCAGTATTTCAGCTTTATTCAGAACAAGAAGTTAACAAATAATAAATAATTTCAGGAAAGATAAAACAAAGGGCAAAATGTTTAATGCCTATGGAAAATTACAACTAGCCTACTCTCATCTACAGTAGTGGTCTTCAGTGTTCAAGAAGCGTAACACCTTACCCACTGAAATCCGCAGTCTGGCTTTTCGTATTATTACCCGACAATCCCAACGAGAGGGCTTCTTATATCCGCAGCTCTTTGGGTCGAGCACTGTGAACCCTCACACTATAATCCCAATCGATTTTTATATAATCCTTTTTTATTTACTCTGATATCAAAACAACTACATTATTTTTCATACAAAAATTCAAATTTTAATTCTAAGTCATTTTGAGTCAATATCAATTTTTAATATCTAAAAATTGATTTTCTGAAATCAAAAAATGCATTTTTGATATACTACATTGTTTTACATTTTACTGCCAGAAAAAGCTTGCTCCTATACAAGGACATATTCAGTTATTAAGACGGGAGAGTTATAGACAAGAATACTTGGCTTATTAAAGCAGGATAAATTGACATGATATGTCGGAACAAAATTTTCTGTGCTATTTACCATCGACTTTGACTAAAATTCGGCTTTGGAAGAAATCAATGTACAAGCAAGCCATATTATAAAGCACAAATTAGTTCTTAATCTCAATTATGTTCTTTTATCAAAAATTAGATTTTTATATCAATTATATATTTTTGTATATGAAAAAGTTTTAGATATAAAAATACTCGGTATTTTGTTATATCGGAACATCGATTATTGGATTTAAATAATATAATTTTTGATATCAAAAAATGATTTTTTGGTGTTAAAAATGGAATTCTCGATATTTAGAAATATAAAATATCTTCTGTTACATAAAAGCTAATTTCTGAAAAATATAATTAATGATATTAAAAGATAATATTTCCGATATAGCAAATAATTCGTGATATAAAAAAATTAATATCTAAAAATATTTTTTGATATTGATATAGTAGTGAATATATAGTAAAACAGCGCCTAATAATTTTGTTCGATTGTGAAAATGATAACGAGGAAAAGTTCACAACCACTCTTTGCACAGGGAAGAAAAGGTATGATTTATATATAAAGCCAAATAATATTTAAAAATATTTCAGTAAAGATCCTATTTGAAAATAATATTATAGAATATTCACAGTAGTAAATTTTGGTATGTGAATCACAAGAATGACATGTCTTAGATTTTTGTTTATTTTCCTTAACTAGAAAGAAGGTTGAGGAATTTACACCTCGCCAAACCTGTTGAACAGGTTTTCTTGATAGTTCTCTATTTAAAGAATGCGTCGATAAATGTCGTTAGGAGTTGATGCGGGTAAAGTCTCGCGGTTTGTCTGAATACCAGTGAACGTTACGATAACAGACGAACGTTTGTAAACGCAATGTCTCTTTAGAAAAAAAAACGCTGACTGTATGTATAGAATTCGTGTAGCAATGCCAACGACGATTTGTGACATGCTAACAACAAAGACATAGTATGATATATGGACGTGTTACTGTGGAAAAAATTCGTAATGACAAGGAACAATATGAGATAATATACAAAATACAAGCAAAATACTGAGCGAAAGGAGTGTGGACGGTGTCTTTTATGTTCTTAATGCTTCGAGTCTCAATTACCCGTTTTTTCTGGATTTTCTTCCATAGCCTTTCACTTTCCCAAGTCAAACACAAACCAATGGGCTATTTATCCCATAGCTAGAATGATGAGTGCCGGGGCGTGTCCATACATCGTTAACCTTGAAGAGGCTTTGTACTGGCAATTAGAGATTTATCCACTCGACATTCCCTTTCACATATAAGACAGGCAGGCCAGTGGCATCTTCAGGTTAATCCCCACCACACTAGACGCTTATCACTACCCTGTGTCATGATTACAAACACACTTTAGATATTAGAAATAACTTATAATAATTCGAATGATAAATAACTCCATATATTTCAGTTGCTTTTTTAAACTATTTAAAATCACACTGCATGGAATTTATGATTATTTTTATCTTTTCAAATTTATTTAGAAACCTAAAATTGCAGTCTATGAAAATCAGACTATCATGATGGTGAAACGGATTTTGAACACAGTCTAGAAAGGAGTCATAACATTATAAAGAAAATTTTAAAGAAACACATGATCTTGAATTAAAAATAATTGATTCATAATCAAACAAAAGTGAAACCAAGATAAAACTGAATGTAAAGAAAATGGCGTCTTCCAAAACTAGATGTTACCAAGACAACATACAAAATACTGATCTAAAGGAGGACTAGTTTAAAGACGAAAAACAAAATGTATTGAAGTACGGAAAAGGTAGTGATAGAAGAAATAGATATAAGACAAGCGAAAGTGAAAGTAGTTTTTGCCGTCAGACACAACATATATCAGAAAAAGAAAGTTTCGAATTCTTCTGGCAGCAGAACTCTCCTTTTAGTCAGTGATATATAAGTAAATTTACAGTTGATGGTATAACATTCAATTGTGCAGAGCAGTTTATGATGTAAAGTAAAGCAAGTAAGAGTAAATTGTTGTTGATTAAATATCTGATATATATTTGAAAAAAACATGGAATTTGAAATCCAACAGATTATATACATATATGTCGAAACTAGAGACAAAATATTGTTGCGGAATTGGGCAAATTTAATTTTTACATTATAATTATTTACACCCAGGCTTTTACATTTCTGCTAAATGTGGAGTATTTATTATTCTTAAGTTGTTTTCTGTATTAAAAGCAATACTTGTTTCTATAAAATTACACATGAAATTTCTCTGGTAATTACAAAATTATGTTACCAATAATATACATGCAGCAGTCAACATCACAGCAATTACAGTTCGTACATATGTTTAATAATGTTGTATTGATTACAATGTGGCTATGTGGATATGTTATTGCTGTTTAATACGTAACCGAATCAGATGTACATTTAGGACTTCAGCTATGCAATTGTTTTTTCTGCAAAACTAAATTTCTATGCTCAAACATGATGTGTTTTAAAAAAATGTCGTTTTTGCATGAACCTGTATTGCAGGGTTATTTGGAGACTGCAGAAGACATTTTACGAGAAAGGGATCCTCGCAATCACAAACAGTTGGGTCGAAGGGTTCAAAACTTTGACCAAAAAAAGTGGGATGACCACAGCGTGGACATAGTAAAACTTGGCAATATGGCAAACGTATGGTACTGAAAGGGTACAGAATAAAGGCCAAAAAATGGTTTAAATAGTTGAAAGGAATAGAATAGATAATAATGTGGCAAAGTATAAGGAAGACAAACGGATGATAAGTAAATTTACAAATGCATAGGGATGCTGTTTGGAAAAAAACAATGCATAATTAAATAAAGATTGTTTGTTTGTATCTATTTACGGACTTTAAAGCCATTTAAGCAATATTTTACCTATCTCATGTCATCCTGATTTTATTGGTGGAGTAGGCCAGACTTCTCAATGAAAACCTCTAAACAGGAAGGAAAACTGGCGATAGTTCTCAGTTAAGGTGTGAGACGTGCACTCCCTAATCAAACATGCACTCTCAGTGTCAACATAAAGGTTATTAATAGTAGATTATGACTAACATTCGACCACCGAGACTTTTTATTGTATATGGAAATATTAGAAAGGTAAGGGACGGCATATAAAAGAGCAAAATGGTATTCAAAAGACAAAGGGGTTGTATTTTAAAGGAAAATGACCGTATTGACATTCAGTGCAATATCACAATTATATATTTGATGAGATGTGAAACTTTCGAATACAAATAATGTAATAAAATACATTAGCATATTTGATACAGAAATCACTTAACATACTCCAATATTAAACTGCTGGACGGGTTTCCAGGACTCAACCCTCTTTGTACATTTAAGACCCCTTTTGTAAATTTCAACTGTGCGATTTGTAGCCTTTACAAAAGCATAAATTCTACTTCCCTACTTAACTCCCAATCGTTTCTGTGTCAGTTAATATTAAGCACACTACTGGCTGACCAAATATCCTATTTATTTATTTGTTTATTGTTAGTTAGTTAACACTCCACTACTGTCTCTAATTGCCTGGTTATGAACTTTCTCTGCACAACTTCTTGTAATTATGTAATCAGGTTTTCAGAACCAAAGTATCATATGTTCCTAATTATGGTATTGTGCACAAGAAATTGTTTAAATTGCTGAAATGTAAAATGAAAATCCTAAAGCTATTTTATATCGTTTGTTTCAGTTTTCTCAGAAAAAGAAACTGTACAGCATTATGAAAACGACAGACCCAAAAATATTAGTGGATGCAAGTCCCCATGACAGAATATGGGGAATTGGTTTGTCAGAAAATGATCCAAGAGCAAAACACAGAAGATCATGGGAAGGAAAAAACCTATTGGGGCAAGCCTTAACTGAAATACTCCATGACTCGACGAGGAAGGAAAAGGAGGATCCCAATGCACTCGTTTTTTTCAGTACTAACCAAAGTTACGTCAACTCAAAAGATTCAATAGTTACAGAAATTACCGATAACGACGCCAACCAGGATTCCAAGTGTATCAAACAAACAGAGAATAAAGACTGTACAAGCCATTATCCAGCATTAAAAGACAGAGAATACATTGTTGCCAGTCAAATCGAGAAAAATAATTCTCCTGATCTAGATTCAAGCTTAATAGATAAACAGACATCTTCTACTTCTCCGGCAAAATGCAAAACACCCAAATCATAATAATCAGCGGGGATCTGCCGATGCTTCAATGCCAAAAAACAATGTCAACAAGAGCAATCACAACCCTCTTTTTTCGTCAGACTAATAATACAACGGAGACATTAAAATCCCTGCTACTAAAATTTGTATAAATCTTTTAAGGAGCAGACGTTTGCTGATACTAAAATACAAAATATAAGCACCAAACAAACCGAGCAAAACGACATAACTTACTCTCCTTATAAGCAAGTAAATTAGAACTTGTATTTGAAATGATTTCTTTTATTGTTTATTTGCAGGAGGACTATGCATTAAGGATTTGCCAGAGCATCAATTTAAAAAAAAACTTAGCAATGGCAATCCATTTGATTCTTTAGACCGCCAAAATGCAGACAATGGATCTGAGACATCAAAATCCTTAACTGATGAAATATCTGGAAACGATTTAAAAGAGCAGATGTTCAATCACGAGCAAAGTAAATCTGATAAAGGAGAAACAAAAGTGGACAAAAATACTGTTAAACCAATCGAACAACACCAACTGGCAATTCTGACCAGCAAGTTAATTCAGGTGTGCAAGAAAATTTTAACAATTTAATAAATTATAACCAAACAGAATACACAATAAAGTGAATACCATAGGAAATTTTTTTTTGGCATTTTAGGACTTGAAATTTTATAATATTAATATATTCAATCATTTCATCGTGTCAATCAAATTTCCCAATTGGATTTTATTGATATGTTTATAAAACAAAATTTGCTTATTATTCTTTTTTTTTAGAATTTGTTGCATTATAAATAAATTCCATATACGCGAATATTTGTTTAGAATTTGCTCATATTTTAGAATAAAAAATAAATTAAAAATTATCGTGTAAAGGCGTTTGTTATTTAATTATATATAAACTGCTGGGACCATACTGGGAGGGTTCCCCGTACTCGACAGACAGGGCAGCCCAGCGCGTCCCCGGGTGGCGGATAGGTGAGACCCTCTCTTTGGGGGGTTGTAAGGTCATAATACGGAAAGCGTGACCGCGGACCGTAGTGGGTATCGTGCTTGGAGAGTGTCACGCTCTTTGCACGATAAAGACCCCTTTTGTCGATTTCGAAAAAGAGTAGGCTCATTGTAGCCGCTAGAAAAGGCTAAATTTTCCGCCCTTACCCAAAACGCCATACTTTTCCAGTGGCAGTCAAAATTGTATTCCCTGTGACCCATCCCACCCCCATTTTCCGATTATTTATTGTTTGTTAACTTGTTCCAGTCCTAAATATAGCTGAAATACTGCTCGCTGGACGTTAAGCAGACATCCAATCAATCAATATATATAAACTGCTGAATTGGAACTGTTTGTTAAAAATTCCCTTTAACTTGGAGGATTTGTTTGACCTTATCGAAGAAGGCAAACTCCCAAAATAATATCTTCTTTCTGAGGATAATATCAAGAAAACCGACTAAAAAACACGAACTTAAATCAAGTTATGATTACATACGAAAACAAACAACAACAAAAAAAAACAAAAACAAAACCACAAACACAACGTGAGTAACTTAACTAAATAAAAGCCACGAATGCACTAATGTGCACCTAACAAGTAAGCAGTAACTGCCTCTAAATAGACACGCGTCGAGTTATTCATTGTCATATCTAAGAAAAGTCAAATGCACGAAATTAACAATAAAGCTAAAGATTTCTAAATACTACATGGCTAATAGTAACTTACAATGACAACATTCAATTGCTAATAACAAAACAAATTTGAACCCTCAAATAAAACACTATCATATGATTCTATCGAGTTTATCAAAATAAAGTCTTTAGAAATGTGTGTCAAACACATTAGATTCCACTTGTGATTCTCAAAACTAAACGTGTTTATACCATGCAGAAGGCAAACAATAAAATTGATTATAACCCATTACAATTGAAAACCCGGAAATAAACATCAAAACTGAGAAGTATAATAGTTTGCATTAGGGACATTTGTTGTAAGCATTACCAATAGTTAGAGCTATGAACTTGCAGCCATCTCGCCCAGAGACATTAGCAGACGCAAGTCCTTATGACAGAATGTGGAACTGGTTTGTCTGAAAATGATAATAAAGCAAAATAGAGAAATCATGTAAAGGAAAACACCTATCTGGCAAAACATTGACTTATATAAGTAACGATTTAAAGAGGGAAGAAACTTCCAGAAACCCCTAAGTATAGGCTGTTTCTGGTGTAGACATGGTGTACAAAAGAAAGACATTTCTAATGATAAAATTAAAAATACTCCAGATGCAGAAATTAAAAAGGGAGATGTATATTTTGTTCAAACAAATACCAAACAGCCGAAAACTAGGATACATAATAGCAATCATATCGAAAACGTATCAGATCCGAATTTATCGTGTGTTCTACTAATAGCCAAAGGGTGGTAAGTAAAAAGTAAAAATAAAAAGTCGACCAGTTATAATAACGTTATAATAACGTTGCAAATAAACTTTATCCGAAACTAAATAAATGAAGTTTCTTTATCAAACCTAATGAGAATACGCATTTTCTCAACTCAAATAATTAGAGACACTGCCAACATCAATACCCCCGGCCTGGAGATTCGCAAGATTCTTCTTATGGAAAACAAACTGAATAAAAAGTCTGTGCATGTTACTACCCAACAGTAAATGAAATTGGCAATATTGTGCTATTCAAATCACGAAAAAGTACTCCTGATCTGGAAATAACCTTTAACGCCTAAAACATTCTCCTGTTTATAATGAACTATTAGTAATCAAGGAGTATGAAATTAATGAAGATTATTTGCCCCCCTTTGAAGTCATTATTAATAAAGCAATAGTCAGCAAAAGAGAAATTGAAAGTTTTGTACTGAAAGTTCAGGTATGGCATTAAGATAAACGGTGAAAATGGTTCTAAAAAGATTGGCACTATAATTGTATTGTAGCCGCTATACTAAGAGAATTGTTTCTCCTACCTAACTCTTCCTACTTTTGCTTATTCGGATATAATAATGTTCAAATGGCCAATCATGTTTTCCTAACTGATTATTTGTCTCATCTTGAATATAACTTATAATTAACTACTACTCGCTGGAAGTTAAGTTACTTTTCAATCAATCAAATAATTAATCAATCACTTGTAAACACTAGATGCAATATTATGGATGTTCTTATGATCAATTCCATTCTTTTTCAGAGCAAGGAAGTTTATTAAATAACCGAAAGGATACTTCAGCAAGATATATGACAAGCTATGGGTCAGTAGTTTTGTCTATAACGTATTACAGAGGAAACAAACCCATAGAAAATTATAAAATGGACACCAAATATCTGGGTCCAGCATTAAAAGGAAACTTCGCAAAAAAATGAAAATTTGATAGGTTATTCTTCAAATAAAGAGAAATATAATTGCCTTTTTTATGTTTTATTGTATTCTTTACCGTTAAGCTTCTAGAGTGGATTAAAGGTGGTAAAATTTTGTGTATAGGAGGCTGCCATATTGACAGTATTTTATCATGTGACTGCATTTGTGACGTGATAAATGTAATTATCCAGTAAATATGATAAAAAATCCAGTTTAAAAATATGTTTTTCTGCTTTTGCTCTTTGAAGAATATTAATTTTAACCTGTCTTTATTTAACTCGGATAATTACCTAAAAAATAATTGTAATACAAGATATATTTGTATATTAATTTTTTAACATAAAACAAATTCCGTAGACAATTTTGCACGTCTTGAAACGCAGTTGTACCTGGGCGTAAAAATTTTACAGGGAAATCATTACTCGTTTTTGAAGGGTAATTAACAGAATAAGCAGGTAAACAAACAGGATGTTTATTGTAATTACTAGATCATTTGACGCCGAATTTGCAGTATGAATATTCGGACATTTTCAAAAGCTAATCAGATTGAAGGTTAATCACGTACTCCGAAATTAGATCGGCACGCCCACTCCTGCCAAGGGCAGGTATGATTTGAATACACCGAAGTGTCAGAACACAGGATGTATATAAGATTTCGAAAACCCTTAGATGCCATGTCAGAGGAAACGTAAAACTGACACGTGGACTCAAAATATACACATGCAAAATTTTGGAAAATATTACGCACACGCACAATAAATGTTACAATTATTAGTAATAATAATAAATGTACTTAACGTGAAGTGAAATTTTGATGCGCGAAAACAGGGTATTTAAAAATAATTCATTTAAATGACCGTTATTTCTAAAATTGTCAACTTCGCAAAGATTTTGTATACAAAAAGTTTCGTTCAATAAGTTGCATAATCTGATTAAGTTGAAAAAAGTAATACGAATAATTTTCAATTTAATTAATATTTATGGACAAAATTCAAACGAATATTCGACGAAAAATGAGGTAACCATACCATTAAACTATCCTCCATTTAATTCTGCAAAATGATATTCGCATGAAGTTGTTGCTGCTGTGGACATTAAGTAGTTCTTTTTATTTGTAGAATAACATATCAAATTTTCATTTTTTCGCGAAGTTTCCCTATAATCATGTAGATAACGACATTACGAAAAAAAAAATCCCCAGCCATGACACACAAAACAAGTACATTATGTATATTAAATCAGATAAATTAAAATAAATCAAAACGCAGAAATGTCGAAGGATGGTAGATGTATTTCATGTACAATTCACCAACGACACTACCGACAAAAAGATAGAAAATGGCAGTGATTGCAAACCCATCTTAGACCAACATATCCGCATTCGTTAATCCACTTGTATGAAAATAAATATTCTGCAAAGGATTACGTCCTTAAACCAAATGTTGATAAAAACATAAACATCAGCCCTTATCGCAGTAATGAGTCTCTCATTGGCATACCAATTTTATACTAAAATATCAGACCGTAATAATAAAATTCCGAAACTTGAACAACAAGAAAATTTTAATTAAACTATATGTAATAAAAATAAAATGTGGAAATAATAAAAATCAATATTAATGTTTATTTGAAAGTTTCGTATTTTACTAGTTTGTTTAAACAAATAAAAAGTTATTGTACGATGTTTTCACGTAAGAACGGATGAACATATAAATCACATATAAATCACCATTCCTCCAGTCTTCTACAAATACAAATTAGCTATGGCTTTCAATATAAGATATTTTTTAATTTTGGTCTCTTCAATTAGAAAAACAATAATCAGCGCAACTGTTTCAAAAAGTGGTTGTGTAATATATTCAGAAATTATAAATGTTCATTTCGACTTTGGTTTAATAGATTTATGGGTCATTATACTATTTAATTGCCATGTGCAATTGTAACAGAACGAGCGAGGCATCTAAATTTAGTGTTAAAAATCTTTCTTTTACTTCAAAAATGCGGTATAACACACATTAAGCTAAATTTAATTAAAATGCGGAAAAAGTATATGTGTCAACAGAGGTTTTCTAGAAATACAACACTGAAGTTTAAGAAATATTTTCCTATTTTCAATTCATTGTTTTAATCACATTGTACCACATTACACACTATAAAATGATCTACTTTAAAGACTGACTGGAAAAAGGAATTCTTCTACAAAAATTCCTTACCTTTCAGTTACGAATATATCGAACTCTTAGACAAGTGCGGTTAAAAGCAAACGACAAAAAAGAGAGAATTTATGTTCCCATGTTTTGATATGTATCGTAAATTCTTTCCAAAATAGGGAAATTACGCCTTAAATAGTTTTTTGCTATTTTTTATGAGGCGCCGTTGTACTATTTATTCCCTATTTGGTATATCAAGAATTCAATTGCTTTATCGATTGATTGATTGATTGATTAAATGTTTGCTTTACATTCGGACAAACAATAAATGAATCGGGAAAGATTGAATAAAGGATAACATTTCTAATACCACTGGCAAAGTATGAGGTATGCGGGCAGCTTTTGTAGAGGCTACAATGAACCTACTCTTATCGATATCTCCAAAAGGGGGTCTTTATCGCACAAGAAGTATGGACCTCTCCACAAAGGTTACCCTCTGTAGTCCGCAGCCGACAACCACCATCAAAACGAAAGGGTCTCCCCTATCCGCCAACCGGGGACACGCTGGGCAGCTCTTATGGGGCAAGCATTATAGTCTCAAAGTATGGTCACAGTCTATTTTTATATAAATTTTATATGCTCTCTGATATCATTACTAAAAAGGACTTTATATTTTAGTATCAGAAAACAAAAAGACAATAAATGCTTGCTCCATACATGCACATACACAGTAATAAACGCTGGACAGTTATAGACAAGAATTGGTATTATTAAAGGCTTATCAAGCAAGTTCAATTAACATTATGTCGTGAAACAACTTGCTGTGATTTTTACCATCGACACTGACCAAAATATTTGGCAATGGTGGTAATAACTGCGGACATTTTGGTTCCAGGAGAAATAATTGCACAAACAAACCAACCATTTTTTCTTATATCTATAAATTACAAATAATTTCTTGATCTCAATTTTCTGAATTGAATTTGTATATCACTTTTTAATTTTTTATCAGAAAATGCTTGATATAGAAAAAACTTGGTATTTTGTTTTTTTTTTGGAACCTCGATTATGAGATATCACTAATAGTATTTTTGTTATAAGGAAATGATGCCTTGATATTTACAATCTAATTTCCAATCTTCTGACATCATAAAATCGAATTAATGAAAAATGAATTATTGATATTAAAAGAAATTGATTTTTATATCAGAAAATATAATTTCTAAAATCTTCACATCCAAAAATATTTTTGATATCACATAATTGGTGTAAGTAGTAAAACAGCGCCTCATAATTTTGCTCGATTGTGAAAAAAAAAGATAACGAGAAAAAGTTCACACCAGTTGTTAACACAGAGATCTAGAAGAACAGGTATGATTAATAAAAAGTTTAAAAATATTTTTAAATATACTATGTAGAGATCATTTGTAAACCTAATATTAAAAAAGTATATTTATAATTATTATAACAGTAGGGGTTTGCAATTTTCGGTATGTGAATCTACTTTCGATTTGTACGTTCAGTTTATTTTTTATATTCTAGAAATTAGACTATTTATCTATCTATCTATCATCTTCATGCCCGATGGAAAACAACTTAAGGGTTATGAGTTTGTTTTTGGTTATGTTTACGTAACTAGAAAGAAGGTTGAACAGTTAACACTACGCCAAACATTCGCACTGTTGGGTCGGATTATCTTTTGGGTTGTCCTTCCCTTATACTAAAAGTCACCGTGTCTGTATTGATAATTTTTGGAGTTACAAATGAAAACTGCTTACCGTAGGTCTAAAATAATGCAAATTGAAAAAATACCATTAATCAACATTTTAAAATGCAGCGGTTTTTTTTTTCATTCTGAAAGGGCATTTTCCAAATTTTGACGTTATATTAAACATAATTGTAACATAGCAGCAAGCGATTGTGCACGCTTCGAAATGCTTTTCAGCTGAGGCGGGAGAAGTCTTGCGGTTTGTCATTGAACCATTGAACCTCACAATAGCAGTCGAATTTTTAAAAACAAAGCAAGGTCCATTTAGAAAATAAATGGCGGACTGACTATGTGAATTACCCGTAGAAAAATTAAACGGTCGATTTGTGACATATTAAGAAAAAAAGGCATAGTATGAAATATAGACGTGTTATCGTAGAAAATTTAAAACAAAATAAGCGAAAGTGTGTTTGTGTAACTTCTATTCTACAGTTCTCTTTGCTACGAGTCTCAACAACATAAATTTTCTGTCTGGAATTTCTTCCATAGCCATGGACTTTCCAAAGTCACCCACACGGCAGTAGGGCTATTTATCACATAGTTCGACCAAGGACGATGAGTGCTAGGGCGTGTCAACACATCGACGGGCTTACACACTATATTTCTGGGGCCATTACTGCTCTGAGGACTCAATTGATCTGGGGTGATAGACTTTAATTACCGTGCATACCCACGAGGAGATATTTAAAGATAGTCGAGAGTCTTTCTACTGGCAAGGAGAGATTTACGCACTCAGCACTCCTTTCACATATAAGATGTGATAACCAGTGGCAAGAAATCTATAGATTGTTTCGCACCACACTAAACGCATATTAACTGCCCTCCATCATGACCAAAAGCACTCTAGAAATTAAAAAAAAACTTATATTAATCTGAGTGATAAATAAATCCAGTTGCTTTTATATTTTTTGAATTATTTGTAATTACGGTGTATGAAATTAACGATTATTTTTATCTTTTCTTATTAGTTCATTTTATTATAAATTTTTAGGAAAATACAATTGCAGACTAATGAAAATGATCGTGAAACGGATTTTCAACATAATCTAGAATAACATCTTAACATTATGCTGACAATGCCAAGAAAAACATAATCTCTGATTAAAATCGGAAAACCCGGATAAAACTCAATTTACAGAAATGGCTACTTCCGACATAAGATTTTATCAAGACAACATAGAAAATACTGATCTTACTGACCAGTGTAAGGATGAAATAGAAAAAGGAGATGGACTTAATGAAGTAAACAATCACCAAAATTTCACTGTAAGTGATCTACAAAACAAGGAAAAGAATGATAAGGATAATAAATTAAAATCTATAGAAAGTAATGGAACGGAAAATCAAGGAGAGCATGAAAATGAATATTCGCAAAATTACTATGTATCAAAGAAAAAAGAGGGCATTGATAGAAGAAATCGATTCACGGGAGGCGAAATTAATAGTAATTCCGACCGTTCAAGTGAGGCACAACACATTCATGAAAAGGAAAGTTTCGACAACAATTTCTCTAGAAGTTATCAACAAAGAAAGGAAAAGATAGATAACCATATGAGAGCAGCAGCATTCAGTTACAAAAAGGAAATCCCCGGAAAACATGAAAATGAACCTTCACAAAATGTATTAAAGAAAGGAAAGGGTATTGATAGAAGAAATAGATTCATGTAAAGTGAAAGTAAAAGTAGTTTTGACTGTCAGGCACAACATACAGCAGAAAATGAAAATTTCAATTCTTCGGGCAGCAAAAATGCCCTTTTTGTCATTGTTTTATAACTAAATTTACAGTTGCTTGTACATCATTTAATTGTGCAGAGCAGTATATGATGTATTTCAGAGTAAATTATTAAAAACTGATGTTGATTAATATGTGATTTACATTTTAAAATGGACCATGAAGTCAACGAGATTATAAGTGCATAAATATAGAAACGGCAGTTATATACACAAGACAAAATTTTGGTTCGGAATTTGACAATCAATTATAAATTGTATATTTTTATGATTTACACAAAGGATATTATATTTCCATTTAATCTGCCGTAATGTAATATTTAGTTAGAATTAAAGTTGTGTAATGCATAAAACAATATTAGTTTCTATAAAATGAGCAAAAGTAAAGTAGCAAGCAGTAATATTTTGTACACATGCTGTATAAAATGTTTGTGGGTCACAGCGGGGCTATATGCTATGGCAGTGTTTTGCGTCTGTACAGATTTTTATGCACAAAAATACTACAAAGTATACTACAAAGCCAAGTTAATATTAACTTTGTATGATTAAAGTAAGAGTTTCTTTATCCGGGTCTTCATTTATAATGTTCTCACTAAACCGTGGCTAAAAATATTTATACTGATAAATATTATTAAAAAAAATCTCATCGGAAAATACAACCACAAATGAAACTCTATTCTATAGGGTGATACATTAGATATTTAAGTGTAATATGCAAATCGAACTGTCATGTGTCCACAAACACAGAAACCGTGACCGTGCATGAGCACCATGCTACTTAGCAATTTATAAACCTGGTTAACCATAACGTTCTTTTTGGAAAAAAAATGGGGTTTTTTTTTATTTTAGTTGTGTATTTGCAATATGTTTTGTCTAATAAACTGTATGTTATCAATTGAAAATTAAAAGGTAAATAAGCTATTAAAAATATGAGGTAGGGTTTATTTATGGGGTTATTTTAATATAGTTTTTTTTTATCTGCGCTACCTTTTCAACCTTGGAAAGGCTGTGACCATTTATACATCCTCTTTTGGCCGGACCAACATTTCAAACTTAGAAAATAGTATTGACTGAAAAGAATGATATATATAAGATATATATCTTTATTTGATTACAATCGATGTAAAAGTCTTTTTATGTTGACTGCACGCATCTGTTTTCATTGTTTATTTTAATATTTTGTATGTTCTGGTTTACATTTGAAATAAGAAAATATGATGTATTTAAAAGGCCATAAAAATGTTCATTCATCTGCAGTGTTCGTTGCCTTTAACAGTATAAGCATTGAGATATGTACAATGTATAATTGTTTATGGTATTATTGTTGTTTTATAGGCGTTAACCAAATCACTGACATATCATCCTCCGAAACTCAGGGTCGATTCCGTCAGGTTCATCATCATAATATGATGTAACGAAATTAACACCAGTTATGCGATATTAGTACAAAAGTGACTAAAGACCAATATTTTTTTAGTCAAAGACGAGTTGTATACTTATACAAAATCGTATTTAATTTTATATGATTCTATTTTAAGGTAACAACAATAAATTAGTATAGGGTCACGAAATTGCGAAAGTCCGTGGTAAGCTATTTATGTTGATATTTTTGTCTAATGTGAGAGTTGCCTATTAAGGTGATGCTGAAAACCTCGCTGAATTTTGAACCGTGCGTTGTCATTGATTAACATAGTTTTTTCTTATTTTAAAATTGATTCTTCGACGAAATACATTGTTTAGAAAACAAGATTTTGTAACGCGTTTCCAAGCAAATAAATACATCTTCTCAAAACTTAACTTTTATATGTGAGTTTTCTTCTTTGTTTTAATGTGATTAATGCCTCTTTCAGCAATTTTTCAGCTATATCTTGCACTCATGTTTTAATGGGGGGGGGGGGAGAAAGCCGATGTATCAAAAAACAAACGATTCGATAGGAAAACTTGGATTATTAAAGTGCATTAATATCGTTTATGTTCTGGTATAAGGTATCATTGCAATGTGTTTACATTTATACATAATCTTCTTTCCATTTATATGACAGTCATATTTATATCCTAAAAAAAGACTATGTATCTAGAGGTCATTGTTGAATTTTTTTGCCATAGCTATACAAGACAAAATACTTTTATATTTTAAACCCAACCAAACGAACAAATCGATCGATTTGTATACTATTTACTATATACTATCCCCCAAACCTCACATCGGACCACTTTTATTACCTGTCTTTGGTACAAGAATGCTTTTTATTGCGCATTTTATTCATGTTTAGAAGTACACGTGTTCATTTCTAAGTATAATGTTCTAAACATGAACAACATGCATAATTAAAAGCTTTTATGTGTCCCATGTGGGGCCTCAATTGCCACGCTGTTTCGTTGCATTTAAACAATATATAGGCTTATATGTTGCAAGATTGCTAAAGTACCTTACAAAACAAGCGCATTTCTTGTTTCTTTTTTGGATTTAAATATTTGTTTAATTTAGTTATGAACATGCTTACTTCCAACGTACAAAAATGAGAATTTAATACATTTTTCTGAGTTCATTAACCCTTGTGGTGCCTCATTTCTTCAATTTTCCATGCCCTTGAACACCATGTCGGCTTACTTGCTGCAGGAATGCTGAAATATATCTTTACAGAAAATTCCTATTTTCGGCCTTACGCTTTGAAAAAAAAACATGTATACTTTTAAAAGAAAAGAAAATGAGCGTTAGTTTTTTATGTGTAGAGAACCCCTTTTTGGGCCTCATTTGCAAGAAAATCCGCCATGTTAACATTCTGATTTTAGTTGTAAAATAAAATTGGGTTTGGTGTGTCTCATTTATATAATTAATTGACTCAATCCAAATGGGGGCCAAAATCGGCCTTTACCGCACCTACAAAAGTTTCTGGTTACCTTTCATGAGACGCCATTGTACTATTTATTCCCTATTTTTGATAATAAGTATTAGAAATTTTTATTCATTTACTGAATAAATGTTTGCTTTTCGTCAAACGAGCAGTATTTCAGCTTTATTCAGAACAAGAAGTTAACAAATAATAAATAATTTCAGGAAAGATAAAACAAAGGGCAAGATGTTTAATGCCAATGGAAAATTATGGGATTATAGCGGCTAAAACAAGCCTACTCTCATCTACAGTAGGGGTCTTCAGTGTTCAAGGAGCGTAACACCTTACCCACTGAAATCCGCAGTCTGGCTTTTCGTATTATTACCCGACAATCCCAACGAGAGGGATTCTTATATCCGCCACCTGGGGATGCTCTGGGCAGCTCTTTGGGTCGAGCACTGTGAACCCTCACACTATAATCCCAATCGATTTTTTATATAATACTTTTTTATTTACTCTGACATCACAACAACTACATTATTTTTCATACAAAAATTCAAATTTTATTATACAAAAGTCATTTTCAGTCATCTAGATATCAATTTTTAATATCTAAAAATTTATTTTCTGAAATAAAAAAATGCATTTTTGATATACTAAATTGCTTTACATTTTACTGTCAGAAAAAGCTTGCTCCTATACAAGGACATATGCATTTATTAAGACGGAAGAGTTATAGACAAGAATACTGGGCTTATTAAAGCAGGATAAATTTACATGATATGTCGTAACAAAATTTTCTGTGCTATTTACCATCGACTTTGACCAACATTCGGCTTTGGAAGAAATCAATGTACAAGCAAGCCATATTATAAAGCACAAATTAGTTCTTAATCTCAATTTTCTTTTATCAAAAATTAGATTTTTATATCAATTATATATTTTTGTTTATGAAAAAGTTTTAGATATAAAAATACTCGGTATTTTGTTATATCGGAACATCGATTATTGGATTTAAATAATATAATTTTTGATATCAGAAATTGATTTTTTGGTATTAAAAAATGGAATTCTCGATATTAAGAAATATAAAATATCTTCTATTAAATAAAAGCTAATTTCTGAAAAATATAATTAATGATATTAAAAGATAATATTTCCGATATAGCAAATAATTCGTGATATAAAAAAATTTATATCTAAAAATATTTTTTGATATTGATATAGTAGTGAATAAATAGTAAAACAGCGCCTCATAATTTTGTTCGATTGTCAAAAGGATAACGATGAAATGTTCACAACCACTCTTTGCACAGGGAAGAAAAGGTATGATTTATATATGAAGCCAAATAATAATTAAAAATATTTCAGTAAAGATCCTATTTGAAAATAATATTATATATAATCACAAGGCTGACATGTGTTTAGATTTTTGTTTAGTTTCCTTAACTATAAAGAAGGTTGAGGAATTTACACCAAGCCACACCTGTTGGACCGGGTTTTCTTGATAGTTCTCTATTAAAAGAATGCGTCGATAAATGTCGTTAGCAGTTGATGCGGGTAAAGTCTCGCGGTTTGTCCGAATACCAGTGAACGTTACGATAACAGACGAACGTTTGTAAACGCAATGTATCTTAAAAAAAACGCTGACTGTATATATTGAATTCGTTTAGCAATGTCAAGGACGATTTGTGACATGCTAACAACAAAGACATAGTATGATATATGGACGTGTTACTGTGGAAAAAATTCGTAATGACAAGGAACAATATGAGATAATATACAAAATACAAGAAAAATACTGAGCGAAAGGAGTGTGGACGGTGTCTTTTATTATACATGAGCTGCAGTTCCCAATGCTTCGAGTCTCAAACCCGTTTTTTTCTGGATTTTATTCCAAAGTCTTTCACTTTCCCCAAGTCAAACACAAAGCAATGGGCTATTTATCCCATAGTTAAGCAAAGGATGATGAGTGCCGGGGCGTGTCCATACATCGTTAACCTTGAGTGTAGAGGCTTTGTACTGGCAAGGAGAGATTTACCCACTCGACATTCCTTTCACATATAAGATAGGCAGGCCAGTGGCATCTTCAGGTTAATCCCCACCACACTAGAAACTTATCACTACCCTGTGTCATGACCACAAACACACTTTAGATATTAGAAATAATTTATAATAATTCGAATGATAAATAACTCCATATATTTCAGTTGCTTTTTAACTATTTAAAATCACACTGCATGGAATTAATGATTATTTTTATCTTTTCAAATTTTTTTTAGAAACCTAAAATTGCAGTCTATGAAAATCAGACTATCATGATGGTGAAACGGATTTTGAACACAGTCTAGAAAGGAGTCGTAACATTATAAAGAAAATTTTAAAGAAACACATGATCTTGAATTAAAAATAATTGATTCATAATCAAACAAAAGTGAAACCAAGATAAAACTGAATGTAAAGAAATGGCGTCTTCCAAAACTAGATGTTACCAAGACAACATACAAAACACCGATCTAAAGGACTAGTTTAAAGACGAAAAACTAAATGTATTTAAGTACAGAAAAGGTAGTGATAGAAGATAAAAATTCTAAGACAAGCGAAAGTAAAAGTAGTTTTTACCGTCAGACACAACAAATATCAGAAAAAGAAAGTTTCGAATTCTTCTGGCAGCAGAACTCTCCTTTTAGTCAGTGGTATATAAGTAAATTTACAGTTGGTGGTATAACATTCAATTGTGCAGAGCAGTTTATGATGTACAGTAAAAGCAAGTAAGAGTAAATTGTTGTTGATTAAATATCTGATATATATTTGAAAAAAAACATGGAATTTGAAATCCAACAGATTATATACAAAACTAGAGACAAAATATTGTTGCGGAATTGGGCAAATTTAATTTTTACATTATAATTATTTACACCTAGGCTTTTAAATTTCTGCTAAATGTGGAGTATTCATTATTCTTAAGTTGTTTTCTGTATTAAAAGCAATACTTGTTTCTATAAAATTACACATGAAATTTCTCTGGTAATTACAAAATTATGTTACCAATAATATACATGCAGCAGTCATCAATCAAGCAATTACAGTTCGTACATATGTTTAATAATGTTGTATTGATTACAATGTGGCTATGTGGATATGTTTTTGCTGTTTAATACGTAACCGACTCAGATATACATTTAGGACTTCAGCTATGCAATTGTTTTTTCTGCAAAAGTAAAATTTCTATGCTCAAACATGATGTGTTTTAAAAAATGTCGTTTTTGTTGTTTTTGCATGAATCTGTATTAAACGTTTGCAGGGTTATTTGGAGATGAAGACTGCAGAAGACATTTTACAAGAAAAGGATCCTCGCTGTTACAAACAGTTGGGTCGAAGGGTTCAAAAACTTTGACAAAAAAACGTGGGATGACAACTGCGTGGACATAGTAAAACTTGGCAATATGGAAAAGGTATAGTACTGAATGGGTACAGAATAAAGGAAAAACAAATGGTTTCAATAGTCCAAAGGAAAAGAACTGATAATAATGTGGAAAAGTATATGGAGGACAAATGAATTATCAGTAAATTTACAAATGCATAGGGATGCTGTTTGGAAAAAAACAATGCATAATTTCATAAAATTTGTTTGTATCTATTTACGGACTTTAAATCCATTTAAGCAATATTTCAGCTATCTCATGTCATCCTGATTTTATTGGTGGAGTAGGCAAGACTTCTTAATGAAAACCTCTAAAAAGGAAGGAAAGCTGGCGATAGTTCTCAGTTAAGGTGTGAGACATGCACACTGCCTTATTGAACATGCACTCTCAGTGTCAACATTAGGGTTATTAATAGTAGATTATGACTAACATTCGACCGCCGAGACTTTTTATTGTATACGGAAGACGAGTTGTTGTATTAGAAAGGTAAGAGACGTCATATAAAAGAGAAAAATGCTATTCAAAAGACAAAGGGGTTGTATTGTAGAGGAAAATGACCGTATTGACATTCAGTGCAACATCACAATTACATATGTGATGAGAGGTGAAACTTTCGAATACAAATAATGTAATAAAATACATAAGCATATTTGATACAGAAATCAATTAACATACTCCAATATTAAACTGCTGGACGGGTTTTCAGGACTCAACCCAAAAAGGTTAATCAAAGAGTGTCACGCTCTGGGTACATTTAAGACCCCTTTTGTAAATTTCAACTATGCGAATTATAGCCGCTACAAAAGCTGAAATTCTACTTCCCTACTGAACTCGCAATCGTTTATTTTTATTTGTTTATTGTTAGTTGTTAACATGCCACTACTGTCTCTGATTGCCTGGTTATGAACTTCCTCTGCACAACTTCTTGTAATTATGTAATCAGATTTTCAGAACCGAAGTACTATATGTTCCTAATTATGGTATTGTGCACCAGAAATTTTTTAAATTGCTGCAATAACAGATAAAAATCCTAAGACTATTTTATATCGTTTGTTTCAGTTTTTTCAGAACAAGAAACTATATAGCATTATGAAAAAGACATACCCAAAAATATTAGAAGATGCAAGTCCCCATGACAGAATATGGGGAATTGGTTTCCCAGAAAATGATTCAAGAACAAAACACAGATCATGGGAAGGAAAAAACTTATTGGGGCAAGCCTTACCGGAAATACTCGATGACTTGATGAGGAAGGAAAAGGAAGATCCCAATGCACTCGTTTTATTCAGTATTAAACAGAGTTACGTCAAATCAAAAGACTCAAAAGTTGCCAATAACGACGCCAACCAGGATTCCAAGTGTATCAAACAAACAGAGAAAAGAGACTGTACAAGCCATTACCCAGCATTAAAGGACAGTGAATACATTGTTGCCAGTCAAATCGCGAAAAATAATTCTCCTGATATAGATTCAAGCATAATAGGTAAACAGGCATCTTCCCTTCTCCTGCAAAATACCCAAATCATAATAAGCAGCGGTGATCTGCAGGTGCATCAATGCCAGAAAAAAAAGTCAACAAGAGCAATCCCAATCCTCTTGATTCGTCAGACTAATAATGCATCGGAGACATCAAAATCCCTGTTACTAAAATTTGTATAAATCATTTAAAGGAGCAGACATTCGCTGATACTCAAATGCAAAATATAATCACCAAACAAACCGAGTAAAACGACATAACTTACTCTCCTTATAAGCAAGTAAATTAAAACCTTGTATTTGAAATGATTGATTTTTTTGTTTATTTGCAGTAGGACTATGAATTAAGGATTAGCCAGAGCATCAATTAAAAAAACTGAGCAATAGCAATCCAGATGATTCTTTAGACCGCCAAAATGCAGACAATGGATCTGAGACATCAAAATCCTTTACTGATGTAATAACTGGAGACATTTTAAAAGAGCAGATGTTCAATCACGCGCAAGGTAAATCTGATGACGGAGAAACAAAGGTGGACGAAAATACTGTTAAACCAATCGAACAACACCAACTGGCAAATTCTGGCAAGCAAGTAAATGCAGGTGTGCAAGAACATTTTGTCTTAAGATATAAAACTAACAATTTAATAAATTATAACCAAACAGAATGAACAATAAATTGTGATTACCGTATGAAAGAATGTTTTGGCATTTTAGGACTTTTGAATATATTCAATCATTTTATCATGTCAATCACATTTCCCAATTGGATTTTATTGATATGTTTTTAAAACATAATTTGTTTATTACTCTTTTTTACAATTAGTTTCATTAGAAAAAACTTCATATACGCGAATATTTGTTTAAGAGTTTGGTCATATTTTAAGATAAAAAATTAAATTAAAAATTATCATGTACGTGCGTTTTTTATTTAGTAAGATATAAACTGCTGAATTGTAACTCTTTGTTAAAAATTCCCTTTAGCTCATCCTAACAAGTCAGGGTTTCTGTGTCCACATGCGTCGACGAAACCCTGACAAACTTAGCTAGGAAAAGGCCCGGGCTAGAAGATTTTCGTGTGACGTCAGTCCTTCAAAATATCAACTCATGAAATTGCTTGAAAGAAGCAAGTGTTTGGCAGTAGTCATTCTTACTCATTCTTGAGTGTGAAGAAAACATAACGCAACTAATACATAAGGCGGTAATGACAAATTATTAACACTACTGTACGAAATACACTGATTTTCACATGGCCTACGCAATGCATCTGTTTGGTTTATTTACAATCGACATAGGGATATCCCCTAAGAAACTCGTGAATGAAAACGAGCTTTTGATTGGCTACATTAAGGTATGATGTAGCCAATCAAAATAGTGACTTCGAGCCCGGGAATTTTCTAGCTAAGTTTGTCAGGGTTTCGTGGATACATGTGGACACAGAAACCCTGACTTGTGAGGATGCCTTTACCTTGGAGGATTTGTTTGACGCTAGCAAATAAGTCCCAAAATAATATCTTCTTTCTGAGGAAAATATCAAGAAAACCGACAGAAAAACATGAACTAAAGTCAAATGATGAAACAAACAACAAGAAAAAAAACAAAAAAACAAAACCACAAACACAACGTGAGTAACCTAATCCAATAAAAGCAATGAATGCACTAATGTGCACCAGACAAGTAAGCAGTAACTGCCTCTAAATAGACACCCGTCTAGTTATTCATTGTCATGTCTAAGAAAAAGTAAAATGCATAAATTTAACAACAATTCTAAACAAAACATGGCTAATAATTGCTTACAATGACAACATTTAATTGCCTATAACAAATTTGGATCTGCAAATAAAACAATATATGATTTTACGGAGTTTATCAATAGAAAGTCTTTAGATTTTAATGTGTGTCAAACACTTTAGATTCCACCTGTGATTCTCAAAACTAAAAGTTTTTATACAATGCAGAAGGCAAACAAGTAAAATTAATTATAACCTATATCATTACCACTAGTTAGAGCTATGAACTTACAGCCATCTCACCCAGAGACATTAGCAAACAAAAGTCCTTATTACAGAATGTGGAACTGGTTTGTCTGAAAGTGATAATAAAGCAAAACAGAGAAAATCATGTACAGGAAAACATCTATTGGGCAAAACAATGACAGATATAAGCAACGATTTAAAGAGGGAAGAAACTTCCAGAAACCCTGCTTAAACGTGCAGCTAGTGACGCTATATACTAAGTATAGGCTTTTCTTGGTGTAGACATGGTGTACAAAAGAAAGACAATTCTAATGATAACATTCAGAAAACTATAAATGCAGTAATTAAAAAGGGAGATCTATATTTTGTAGAATCAAATACCAAACACTAGAAAAATAGGATACATAATAGCAATCATATTTAAAAAGTATCTGAACCGAATTTATCGTGTCTTCTACTAATAGCCACTTTATTTGCAACGTTATTATAACGTTATTATAACTGGTCGACTTTTAACTTTTACTTTTTTAACTTAATCGAAAGTTTCGTATATAAGTAGTTTGTTTAAACAAATTTTAAGTTATTGTACGATGTATTCACGTAAAAACAACGGATGAACATATGAATCATAATTTGTCCAGTCTTTTACAAATTAACTATGGCTTTCTATACAAGATATTTTTAATTTTGGTGTCTTTAATTAGAAAAACAGCGCAACGGTTTCAAAAAGTGGTTGTGTAATATATTCAGAAATTATAAATAATCAATTCGACTATGGTTTTATAGATAAATGGATCATTATACTATTTAATGTCCATGTGCAATTGTAACAGAACGGGCGAGGCATATACATTTGGTGTTAAAAAATCTTCCTTTTACATGGAACTTCAAAAATGCGGTATAACACACATTAAGCTAAATTTAATTAAAATGCGGAAATGGTAAATATGTCAACAGAGGTTTTCTAGAAATAGAACATTGAAGTTGAGGAATGATTGTCCTACTTCAATTCATTGTTTTTGGTCACATTGTACCACATTACACACTTTAAAATGATCCACTTTAGACTGACTAAAAAAAGGTATTCTTCTACAAAAATTCCATACCTTTCAAAAATAAATAAATCGAACTCTTAGACAACCGCTGTTAAAAGCAAACGACGAAAAAGAGTTTATTTATGTTGACATGTGTCGTAAATTCATTCCAAAATATGGAAATGATCCTTTAAATAGTGTTTTGCTTTTTTTTATGAAGCGCCGTTGTACTATTTATTCCCTATTTGATATATTAAGAATTCAATTGTTTTATCGATTGATTGATTGATTAAATGTTTGTTTTTACATTCGGACGAGCGCAAGTTAACAAACCAAAATGAATCGTGAAAGATTGACTAAAGGACAACATTTTTAATGCTACTGGAAAAGTATGAAGTATTCGGGGCAGCTTTTGTAGAGGCTACAATGAGCCTACTCTTATCAATACCTCCAAAAGGGGGTCTTTAGCGCGCAAGGAGCATGGCCCTCTCCACAGGTTACCCATTGTAGTCCGCAGCCGACAAGCACCCCCAAAACGAGAGGGTCCCCCCTTTTCGCCACCCGGGGACACGCTGGGCAGCTCTTAGGGGCAAGTATTATAGTCTCATAGTATGGTCAGAGTCTATTTTTATATAAATTTTATATGTTCTTTGATATCGTAACTAAAAATGACTTTATATTTTAGTATCAGAAAATAAAAAGACAATAAATGCTTGCTCCATACATGTACATACACAGTAATAAACGCTGGACAGTTATAGACAAGAATTGGTCTTATTAAAGGCTTATCAAGAAAGGTCAATCAACATTATGTCGTGAAACAACTTGCTGTGCTATTTACCATCGACACAAACCAAAATACACCATCAAAAAATTTGGCAATGGTGGTAATAACTGCGAATATTTTGGTTCCAGGAATTTTCTGTTATAAAAATTAGATTTGTATATCACTTCTTAATTTTTTATCAGAAAATGCTTGATTTAGAAAAAAACTCGGTATTTTGTTATTTCAGAACCTCGCTTATGAGATATTAATACTAGTATTTTTGTTATAATGAAATGATGCTTTGATATTAAAAATCTAATTTCCAATCTTCTGACATCATAAAATCGAATTTATATTAAAAAAAGGAATTATTGATATTAAAAGAAATTGATTTTTCATATAAGAAAATATTTTTTATATCAGAAAATATAGTTCCTAAAATCTTCACATTTAACAAATAATTCCTGTTAGAAATTTACTATCCAAAAATATTTTTGATATCACATAATTGTAAATAAATAGTAAAACAGCGCCTCATAATTTTGCTCGATTGTGAAGAAAGATAACGAGAAAAAATGCACACCAGTTTTAACACAGTAAAGAACAGGTATGATTAATAAAAAGTCACCGGGTCTGTATTGATAATTTTTGAGGAGACGATTGAAAACTGCTTAACCTAGGTCCAAAATAATGCAAATTGAAAAATAGCACTAATCAACCTTTTAAAACGCAGCGGTTTTTCATTCTGATAAGGGATTTTCCAAATTTTGACCTTATATTAAACATAAGTGTAACCAAGGATCATGCGATTTTTCTCGATTCGAAATGCTTTTCAGTTGATGCGGGGAAAAGTCTCGCGGTTTGTCCGAAAACCATTGAAAGTCACAATAGCAGTCGAATTAAAAAAAAGAAACGCGAGGTTCACTTAGAAACTAAATGGCGGACTGATTATGTGAATTACCCGTAGAAAAAATAAACAGTCGATTTGTGACATGTTAACAAAAAAGGCATAGTATGAAATATAGACGTGTTATCATAGCAAATTTAAAACAAAATAAGCGAAAGTGTGTTTGTGTGACTTATATGCTGCTGTTCTCTTTGCTACGAGTCTCAACAATCCGTATTTTCTGTCTGGATTTTTTTCCACAGCCTTGGACTTTCTGAAGTCACCCAAACGACAGTAGGGCTATTTATCCCATAGTTCGACCTAGGATGATGAGTGCTAGGGCGTGTCCACACATCGACAGGTTTACACACTATACGTCTGGGCCCTTGCTACTCAATTGATCTGGTGTGATAGACTTTAATTACCGTGCATAGCCACGAAGAGATATAAAAAAAGTCTAGAGTCTTTCTACTGCCAAGGAGAGATTTACGTCAGCACTCCTTTCATATATAAGATGTGATAACCAGTGGCAAGAGATCTATAGGTTGATCCGCACCACACTAGACGCTTATCAACTGCCCTCCATCATGACCACAAACACTCTAGAAATTAAAAATAACTTATATTAATCTAAGTGATAAATAAATCCAAATATTTCAGTTGCTTTTATATTATTTGAAATATTTGTAATTACGGTGTAAGAAATTAACGATTATTTTCATTTTTTCTTATTATTTCATTCTATTATAATTTTTAGGAAAATACAATTGCAGACTTATGAAAATGATGGTGAAACGGATTTTCAACATAATCTAGAATAGCATCTTAACATTATGCAGACAATGCCAAGAAAAACATAATCTCGAATTACAATCCGGAAAACCCGGATAAAACTCAATTTATAGAAATGGCTACTTCCGACATAAGATTTTATCAAGACAACATAGAAAATACTGATCTTACTTACCATTGTAAGGATGAAATAGAAAAAGAAGGTGGAGTTGATGAAGTAAACAATCACCAAAATTTCACTGTAAGTGATCTACAAAACAATGAAAAGATTGATAAAGATAATAAATTAATATCTTAAGAAAGTAATGGAACGGAAAATCAAGGAGAGCATGAAAATGAATATTCGCAAAATTACAATGTTTCAAAGAAAAAAGAGGGCATTGATAGAAGAAATCGATTCACGGGAGGCGAAAAAATAATTCTGACCGTTCTAGTGAGACACAACACATTCATGAAAAGGAAAGATTCGACAACAATTTCTCTAGAAGTTATCAACAAAGGAAGGAAAAGATTGACAACCATTAGAGCAGCAACATCCAGTTACAAAAAGGAAAACCACAGAGGGCATGAAAACGAATCTTCACAAAATGTATTAAAGAAAGGAAAGGGTATTGATAGAAAAAATAGATTTATGACAAGCGAAAGTGAAAGTCATTTTTACTCTCAGGCACAGAATACAGCTGAAAATGAAAGTTTCAAATTCTTCTGGCAGCAAAATTCTCCTTTTAGTCAAATGCATAACTGAATTTACAGTTGATGGTACAACATTTAATTGTGCAGAGTAGTATATAATTTACAGCACAGCAAGTAAGAGCAAATTTTTACAACTGATGCCAATTTAATATGTGATTTACATTTGAAAACAAAACATGTAATTTGAAATAAGCTAGGTTAATATACATGTTTGTTGGAACGACATTTATAATGAAGGCAAAATACTGTTTCGGAATTGGGCATTTTTGCAATAATCTATTTCGATTGTAACATGTCTAACGATTGTTTTAAAATTTCGAAGCGGCTCTAAGAGGACGCTTTCAATTGTTATACTGTTTTTTTAAAACAAATCTGATCTATCCCAAAACAGTATGTTAAAGCAAATAAAATTAACGTAAACATATATTCTCGTCATTTTATTGAATACAAGTACCTTTAAAACAAAAATATTGAGAAATCTTAACGAAATTGCTTTGTTCAAGTTTAAAATCTTCAGTTGAACGTAATATGACGTCGGAATTATAATTCTGACGTCATATTAATTCGAATGTAGAATTGTTAAAAAAATAATGTATCAGAACTCTGTTAAATCATGAACACATGAACTGCATTTTTAAGTCAGGTTTAACATTTACACAAAACACACAGCTTACGCATGTGCGAAGTAAACTTATTGGAATTTTGACACGGCTTCATTAATATAGCTAAAGCAAGACGTCATATTAGAATACTATTTAATACGTACCCAAAAACAGATGTACATTTAGGACTAAAGCTGTGCAATTGTTTCTTCTACAAAGTAACTTGCTCAAACATGATTCATTTTGGTAGTTTTGAAATGAACTTGATTTAAATGATTGTAAGATTATTTGGGGATGTTGAGACGGAACAGGAAATTTTACAAGAAAAGGATCCCCTCTGTCACAAACAGTTAGGCCGAAAGGTTCAAAACTTTGACCAAAAAAGGTGGGATTACCACTTGGCAACATGGCAAAGGTATGGTACTGAATGGGCACGGTATACAACGTTAAATAATGATTTGAACAGTTCAAAGGAATTGAGTTAATAATAATAGTATACGGAGGACACATGGATGATGTTGTAATGCAAAAGATGGTACATAAGTTGACGAAGGCAGAGGGATGCTGTTAAAACAATGTATAATTTTATCTAAAGTTTATTTGTTTGTATGTATATAAGTTTCTTGCAATGCTAGCAATATTTCAGCAAAATCATGGCTTCCAAATTTTATTGGTGGAGTAGACCAGAGTTACCAGTTAAAACCTATGAACTAAGGTAGGAAAACAATAGTTTTCAGTTAAGGTGTAAGACGAGCACGCCCTAACTAAAATAAAGCTTGTCAACCTCAGTGTCAACATGAATGTGATTAATAATAGTTGACTAACTAACATTCGACTATTAAGACTTCTATTTGTATAAGAAAGACTATTGGTTGGTATAAGACAGGCAGGGGACAGCATATAAGAGTGAAAAATGGCATTCAAAAAAGACAAATGGTGGTGTTGTTTTGAAAATGAATAATGTTAAGATTTAGCGCAATATTGCATTAATATATTTGATGAGAGATTCTCGAAACTGTAATTACTTAATTACTTAATAAAATGCATTAGTATATTGGCAATACAAATCAATAAACATATTTCCAAATTAAACTGATTGGTACTGTTGACAGGTTTCAGGACTCAACCCAAAAAGTTAATCATAGAGTGCCACGCTCCTTGCACATTTAAGACCCCTTTGTAGCCGCTACAAAGCATAAATTATTTTTCTTCTGAACTCCCAATCTTTTTTGTTTCAGTTAAAATTGATCACCCGACTGCCCGACAAAATGTCCTCAATATATTTATTGTTAGTGAATTCGTTCGCATGAATACAGCAAAACTATCACTCACCACTCACTTGACCTTTTTTAGTGAACCATTAAATCAAATTAACCCTCCACTAGTGTCTCTGATTGCCTGATTATGAACTTTGTTTGCGCGCAACATCTTGTAATGATTATGAATACAGATTTTCATAACCGAATATCAAATGTGCTTGATTAATTATGGTGTTGTTAACAAAAACGTTTTGGAATTGTTTTAGTAAGAAAATGATTTCCTTAAATTATGGTATTATGTTCGTTTCAGTTTTCCCAGAACATGAAACTGTATAACATTATTAAAAAGACTCACCCAAAGACATTAGTAGAGGCAAGTCATTATGACAGAATAATGGGAAATCGGTTTGTCTAAAGGTGATCCCAGAGCAAAAACAGAAATTCATGGAAAGGAAAAAATATATTGGGCCAAACCTTAACTGAAGTACGAAATGAGTTGATGAGTAAAGAAAAGGAGGATCCTTATTCATTCGTTTTTCTCTAGTACTAGCCAAAATAACGATATATCAAAAGTTCCAATAGTTACCGACAATGCCAATAACGACAACAACAAGGATTCCACATATAGCAAACAATCGGAGAATAAAACCTGTACAAGCCCTTATCCAACAGTTAACGACAGTGAAAACATTGTTGCCAGTCAAATCACGAAAAATGATTCTCCTGATCTAGATTCAAGCACAATAGCTTCTATTTCTCCTGCATAATGCGAAACAAACCAAAACATAATAGGCAGCAAGGATCAGTCGACACATCAGTTTCATGACAACCAAGTTAACAAGAGCAATCCAGTTGATTCTCAAGACTGTAAAAATGCAGACGATCCATCCAAGATACCAGAATCACCACCTTATAAAATATGTGAAAACAATTTGAAGGAGCAGATGTTCACTGATGCTCAAAACAAATGCAAAATAGAAGCAATAGAAACTAGACAAAGCGAACAACACGACATAGCTGACCAGCAAGAAACAGGTGCGTAAGAAAATATTATCTTTGATACAAAGTTAAAAAACTAAAGAAATTACAATCAAACGATATGATGCAATCATTAAAGAAAAACATATCGACATTTTTGCGACGTTTGATGCTATAAAATTAACAAATGAACTTCAATAAGAGTTTACTAATCACTTTTATCAAATCATGTTCAGTTAGTAATATATCTTGTATTTTAGATAATTTATTTTATTATTTATTTGTAGTAGAACAAGACACCAAGGGTTCCATTTCCAGATTTTTGATTTTTCAGACCGTCACAATGCAGACGATGCATATGCGACGTCAGAATCTCCTGCTGATAAAATATCTGGAAACAATTAAAAAACACCGACGTTCGCCGTCACAGAAATAAATCAGATATTAAAAGAAAATAAATAAGAGAAACACATTTGGATGAAAACACTGGTAAACCAACTGAACAACATCAAATAGCAAATTCTGATCAGCAAGTAAATTTATGTGTGTCAGAAAATAATACAAAATTATAACAGTTTATGAAATTATAATCAAACAGCATGAACAGTAAGGTGTGATTAATACAGAAAATAATGTTTAATCGTGTCAATCACATCCAATCCCGTTTAATAATTACGTTTTATTAGAAATAATTTGTTTATTATTTATTGTTAAGTTTGCTGTTTTAAGACAATTACAGTTTGTTGCATGATACATATTTTTCATATATACAAATGTTTGATTATATTTAAAGATTAAATAAAATACATATTGTCATTTCATGTACGGTTGGTTGTTATTAAATGACATAATACAAATTGTTTTATTGTAACTGTTTGTTAAAAAGTCCCTTTAACTTAGAGGAACTGTTTCTACTGTAGTGAAGAAGCTCCCAACATAGCTTATAGTTACTTGTGATGACATCATTTATATTGCGTATAATACTGATAATTATTAGGTTCCGAAAATAAGCAATATCATATTTTTCAAGAGCTAGAGTTATAAATATAAGGTCTTAAGCCTGACCACTGACCCTTGTGTTAAGCTCTCCATCATTCCAACATATTTTAAATTTAATGGACATGTGTTTCAAATACATTGGAGGTGGCCTCGGTGGCCTAGTGGTTAAGGTGGTTAGTCTTCTATTGATCACGTGGTCTGTCAACACTCAGGCTGCGGGTTCGAGTCTCACTGCAGGCAGGGTGTACTCGACTCCAATTTTAATTGACAAGGATTGCCTGTTTTCCTACCGAATGTCGGGGTTCTCTTCAGGTACTCCCGCTTCTGCCCCAATGAAAACTGGACGCCATTAAATAGCTTAAAAATTGCTGAAAGTGGCGTTAAACATCATTCAACAAAAACAAACACATTGGATTTCATATGAATGCTGAAAACTATATGTGTTCATACAATGCAAATTGCAAAAAGTTGTTTGAATGGTGTTTAACGTCAATTTTAGAAAATTTTCAGCTATATCATTCCGTCCAGTTTTTCCAGGAGGAACTTGGAGTACCCGGAGAAAAACCACTTAACTTCGGTGGGAAATCTGCCTATCCTCGTCAATTAAGATTAGAGTCGAGGGCAGTGCAAAAAAGTAAAATTATTACAATACCAAACATTACAATTTGAAACCCCAAATAACATTAATAATAAGAATTTTAATACAATTAGAGACATTTGTTGTAAGCATTACAAACCTTTAATAGTGGGAACTTACAGTCATTCTGCCCAAAGGCATTATTTGTGGCAAGTCTTTATGACAGAATATGGAATATTGGTTATTTTAAAAATGATAAATCAAAATACAAAAAATCACGTAAAAGGAAAAAACTAATTGGGCAAAACATTGGCTGGTGAATATAACAAATTAATGAATGTAGAACCCCTTGTTAGTATGTAAAGCCATGGTGAAAACAAAAAGTATATTTGTGAAGATAACACTGACACGAGTCCAGATGCAGAATTTAAATGGGAGATGTATGTTTTATACAACCATTACAAAAAACCACACACACTAAGATACGAATCAGGTCCGAATTTATCGTTTGTTCTCATAATGACTAAAGCGATAGTAAATGTATAAGTTACAATAAAATGTCGGACAGGGATAATACGTTGGAGAAAATAACTTTATCCTAATTTAAATAGATGAAGCTTCCTTTAGCAATGTAATATAATAAGCATTTTGTCAACTAAATACAAATAACGAGCAACACTGCCAAAATCAACATCCCCGCACCAAGATTCCAAGTGTAGCAAGAAAATTGAAAATAAAGACTTTGCATACTTCGATCCCTCAGTTAATGACATTGGCAAAAGTCAGTCAAATAACGAAAAGATTCTCCCGATCTAGATTCAGGCATGATATGTAAACATTAGTCCTTATAATCCTTCATATCATGCAAACTGCAAAAGAAAACAAAAAGGAACGTGCAATAGAATGTGTTAAAGCATCAGTGAAATAAACTATGAAGACAAGAATATAAACAATTCAGTTGAGTCTGAATTAAGACCTTCAAATGCAGCTGATTAAGGGAAACCAAGGTTAATGAAAATACTCCAAACAATACGAGACAACATGAATAGCTCATTTATTTGATCAGCATGCAGATTAAGTTTCACTAAGTAGTGCAATAACAATTATTAAGAAAGTTGAAAAAATTATAACCAAACAGAAAGGTGCATTTACTACTGGGAAATAGTTTAATGACATTTTAAGACACACATTATGCAATAATAGCGAATGTACGTGAAAAAAGCCAGTAATTGTATTATTGCATTATAACAATCTTGAAAGGATTCCTTGTACCAGTTTTTAAAATATATTACATTTGTGATGCTTTGCATACATACACATATTTGTTTTGGAGTTTGGTCAGGTTTTATAGATTAAAATTAAATTTGTTATATCATTTAAGAGTTTTTTGTTACTTTATGATGAAACTTAAAACGGTAATTATTTTAATGTGCCGCCAACGAAAAGCTTTTCTGTTTGTTCGTCCGTCCGTGCGTTCCACTCCAGGTTTACCTTTGCGTTGAAGCTGTTTTTAACGAAGAAGACTTGGATCTTTATGAAACTTGGAACATAGTTACAACATGATTAGATCTTGTGTCAAAATATGTAGAGCTTTGCTCAATACTTCACGCTTAAGTAAACTTAGAAAGAAGTGGGGATTTTGCATTATGTTAACCTTTGCGTTAAGGTTTTGCCAAACGGGTCATCTTTGTCGCAGAGACACATTTTCTTGTTTTTTAATAGTTGGTCTCATGTTTTATCAATACCTTTAATGTTGACCCCTCCAACAAATGAAAACATTTTAATATATAAAAACTATGTATATTAAATACTATAGATTCGACTCGAAATATTGACAATCAAATATGCGTTTACATAGTTCCAAATGCACAATTACGAAACGTATTTGGACCCACAATTATTAAAATTTTAAAACTGGCAATCAATACTGAAGAATTTAATGATATGCCAATTAAAGTTTTGTTTGGACAATAGTTGGTTGTTTCCAGATGATAACTTGAAAACGCGTCAACAGAATTTGAATTTGTTTAAACTTTGCACAGCTATTAAGTACTATAAAATAAAGATGTCAATGTAAAAATTGTCTTCCGAGATGATTTGTAGGGTGATTTGTTATTCAGTAAAATTAATTTTCATGAATATAAATGCAACCTGAAGGAATATAATTTAATGTCCCATTAAATGCCCTATTTTTGTCATAAGGGTCTAAGAGACGGTACTGTAAACTTGACAGTACAAGTTATCAAGCAAGAAGCTCTTCTTACACTCTCGGTGATCTTTACATATTATAATCTGTCAATTTCCCCTCCCAAAGAGAGGACCTTTTCCGATCACAAGATACACATCATTTGTCACTTTTGAAGGCAAATATGCCCAACCTTCATGAACACCATACGCTTTTGTTCACAGAGTTTTATTTTGCTTATATTGTTATGGGGTTCGTGTTTGTTTGTTGTGTGCCTTTTTAAGTATTATTTTGTGTTACCCTGACTTATCTTCGATTCATTTTTCTTGTGTATATTTTGAATATTAGCTGCTTGTTGTGTTTATGAATGTTTTGTTAGGCATGAATTATATTACATTGATTTTGTTCTTCAGATTACGCATCGTTTTTTAAAAGATTTGCTGTTTTTTTGTTGATAAAGTTTGTTTTATCCACAAAGGTAAAAGGTACAAAAATGTTCAATAATTAAAATGCTACCTGCTATGAAATGTTTGATGACAAAAGTAAAAATCTCTAATGGATAGAGATGTAAATGATCTTGAGGTGCGCAAATTGATGTAGGTGGGATTTCATAACAAAATCCACAAACAACAAGAACAATAATTAAACTTATATAAAATCAGAAAAATGTGAATTAAAAATAAAAATCAAGTTATTGTACGAAGCATTGACATAAGGACGGACGATCGGAAAATTATCATCTAACACAAATATACTATTACTATCTGTATAACATACATTTAATTTTTGTCTTTTTATTAGATATACAATAATCGGGGCAAAGGTTTTAAACGTTGTTGTGCAATATATTAAGAAATTATACATGTTTATTCCGACTGTGGTTTACGATTTTAATCAAGGGTTAATAATCCTATTTGGTGGCCCTGTGCAATTGAAACAGATCGGTCGACATATCTTAATTTGGTATGAAACAAATTAAAATTGGAATTTTAGAAATGATTTTCCTCATTTTAATTCAATGTTTGGTACCATTGTACCACATTACACACTTTAAAATGTCCCACTGTAAAGACTGCCTAGACAAAATTTATTCTTCTACAGACATTCCATACCTTTCACAATATCGAACTCATAGACACACGCAGTTACAATCAAACTCAGAAACATGAGATAAAATATAGACTGTTTGCTAATGGTGTCATGTTACCCCTTCAAAAGTTTCTTGTTACCTTTTATGAGACGCCATTGTACTATTTATTCCCCATTTTTGATAAGTATTAGATTTTTTTATTCATTTACTTTATAAATGTTTGCTTTACGTCAAACGAGCAGTATTTCAGCTTTATACAGGACAAGAAGTTAACAAATAATAAATAATTTCAGAAAAGATGAAACAAAGGGCAAAATGTTTAATGCCAATGGAAAATTATCGGATTTTAGCGGCTACAACAAGCCTACTCTCATCTGCATCTACAGTAGGGGTCTGCAGTGTTCCTTACCCACTGAGATCCGCAGTCTGGCTTTTCGTATTATAACCCGACAATCTAAACGAGAGGGCTTCTTATATCCGCCACCTGGGGATGCTCTGGGCAGCTCTTTGGGTCGAGCACTGTGAACCCTCATACTATAATCTCAGTCGATTTTTTTATATAATCCTTTTTTATTTTTTCTGATATCACAACAACTATATTATTTTTCATACAAAAATTCAAATTTTAATATACAAAAGTCATTTTCAGTCATCAAGATATCAATTTTTGATATCTAAAAATAGATTTTTTTTAAATCAAAAAGGGCATTTTTGATATACTAAATTGCTTTACATTTTAATGCTAGAAAAAGCTTGCTCCTATACAAGGACATGCGCAGTTATTAAGGCGGGAGAGTTAATGACAAGAATACTGGGCGTATAAAAGGCTCATTAAGCAGGATAAATTGACATGATACCGGGTATGTCGTAAAAAAAAATTCTGTGCCATTTACCATCGACTTTGACCAAAATTCTGCTCTGGAAGAAATCAATGTACGAGGAAGCCATATTATAAAGCACAAATTATTTCTTAATCTCAATTTTCTTTTATCAAAAATAAAATGTTTATATCAATTATCTATTTTTTGATATGAAAAATTTTTAGATATAAAAAATACTCGGTATTTTGTGATATCGGGTTATATCGGAACACAAAAGCTAATTTCTGAAAAAATAGAATTAATGATTTTAAAAGATAATATTTCCGATATAGCAAATAATTCGTGATATAAAAAAAATTAATTTCTAAACATATTATTTAATATTGATTTAGTAGTGAATATATAAATAGTAAAACAGCGCCTCACAATTTTGTTCGATTGTGAAAATGATAACGAGAAAAAGTTCACAACCACTCTTTGCACAGGGAAGAAAAGGTATGATGTATATATGAAGCCAAATTATATTTAAAAATATTCTATGCAAAGGTCCTTATTAAAAATAATATTATAGAATATTCACTTTAGTAAAATTTTGGTATGTGAATCTACTTTCGATTTGTACGTTCAGTCTAATAACTTAATTTAGACTATTTGTCTATTTATCGTCGTCATGTCCGGTGGCACACAATGCAGACATGAGTTTGTATTTTTTGTTTAGTTTCCTTGACTAGAAAGAAGGTTTAGCAGTTAACACCACGTCAAACCTTTGCACAGTTGGACCGGGTTTTCTTAATTGTTCTCCATTAAAAAAATGCGTCGATAAATGTCGTTAGCAGTTAATGATTAAGTCTCGCGGTTTGTCAGAATACCATTGAACGCTACGATAACAAACGAACTTTTGTAAACCAAGGACTCTTTAGAAAAAAAGCTGACTGTATATATTGAATTCGTGTAGTATGATATATAGACGTGTTACTGTGGAAAAATTGTCTTTTCGTAATAACAATGTACAATATGAGATAATATACAAAATACAAGCAAAATACTGAATGAAAGTGCTTGGGCGGTGACTTTTATTATCGATGAAGTTCCCAATGCTTCGAGTCTCAACTACCCGGAATTTTTTGTCTGGATTTTCTTCCATAGTCTTCCACTTTCCCAAGTCATACACAAGGCAATGGGCCACTTATCACATAGCTAAGCAAAGGATGATGAGTGCCGGGGCGTGTCCATACATCTGTAAGCTTAAGTGTAGAGGCTTTGTACTGGCAATGAGAGATTTACCCACTCGACATTCCCTTTCACATATAAGATGGGCTAGCCAGTGGCAGCAGTACATCTTCAGATTGCTCCCCACCACACTAGAAGCTTATCACTAACCTGTGGCATGACCACAAACTCACTGTAGATATAAGAAATAACTTATAATAATTCGAATGAAATAACTCCATATATTTCTGTTGCTTTTTATAACTTAGAACTATTTAAAATCACGCTGCATGCAATTAATGATTATTTTAATCTTTTCATATTTTTCTTATGGATTTTTAGAAACCTAAAATTGCAGGATATGAAAATCAGAGTATCATGATGGTGAAACGGATTTTGAACACAGTCTAGAAACGCGTCATAACATTATAAAGAAAATTCTAAAGAAACACATGATCTTGAATTAAAAATAATTTATTCATAATCAAACAAAAGTGAAAACAAGATAAAACTGAATGTAAAGAAATGGCTTCTTCCGAAACTAAATGTTACCAAGACAACATAAAAAATACTGATACTGAAAGTGAAAGTAGTTTTTACCGTCAGGCACAACATATATCAAAAAAGAAAATTTCGAATTCTTTTGGCAGCAAAAATATCCTTTTAGTCAGTGGTATATAAGTGTTTTTACAGTTGATGGTATAACATTCAATTGTGCAGAGCAGTTTATTATGTACAGTAAACAAGTAAGAGTAAACTGTTACAACTGTTGTTGATTAAATAACTGATATATATTTGAAAAAAAACCATGGAATTCGAAATCCAATAAATTATATACATATATGTCGAAACTAGAGACAAAATATTGTTTCGGAATTGGGCAATTTTAATTTATACATTTTAATTATCAAAAATATACATGCAGTAGTCATGAATCAGACAATTACAGTTCGTACATATGCTATTGCTGTTTAATACGTAACCGAATCAGATATACATTTAAGACTTCAGCTATGCAAAAGTAACATTTCTATGCTCAAACATGATGCGTCTTAAAAAAATCTCGTTTTTGTTGTTTTTGCATGAACATGTATTAAACGTTTGCAGGGTTATTTGCAGATGAAGAGACCGCAGAAGAAATTTTACAAGAAAAGGATCCTCGCTATCACAAACAGTTGGGTCGAAGGGTTAAAAAAAGTGGGATGACCACTGTGGGACATAGTAACACTAGCAATATAGCAAAGGTATGGTACTGAATGGGCGCAGAATAATGGCCAGAAAATGGTTTAAATAGTTCAAAGGAATAGAATAGATAATAATGTGGAAAAGTATAAGGATAACAAATGGATGACAAAGAACTTTCCAAATGCATAGGGATGCTGATTGGAAAAAATTCATAATTTCATAAAGTTTGTTTGTTTGTATATATTTACTGACTTTAAAGCCATTTTAGCAATATTTCAGCTATCTCATGTCATTCTGATTTTATTGGTGGAGTAGGCCAGACTTCTCAATGAAAACCTCTAAACAGGAAGGAAAACTGGCGATAGTTCTCGGTTAAGGTGTGAGACGTGTACTCCCTAATCGAACATGCACTCTCAGTGTCAACAGAAAGGTTATTAATAGTAGATTATGACTAACATTCGACCATCGAGACTTTTCATTGTATACGGAAGACGAGGGGTTGCACTAGAAATGTAAGGGAAAGATAGAAGAGAGAACAATGGTATTCAAAAGACAAAGGGGTTGTATTTAATGGAAAATGGCCGTATTGACATTCAGTACAATATCACAATTATATATTTGATGAGAGGTGAGTGATCGAAACTTTCGAATACAAATAATGTAATAAAATACTTTAGCAAATTGGATACAGAAATCAATTAACATACTCCAATATTAAACTGCTGTTACGGGTTTCCAGGACTCAACCCATAAAAGGTTAATCAAAGGTTGCCACGCTCTTTGTACATTGAAGACCCCTTTTGTAAATTTCAACTATACGAATTGTAGCCGCTACAAAAGCATAAATTCTACTTCCCTACTGAACTCGTTTTTTGTTTCAGATAATATAGCACCCTACTGGCCAACCAAATATCCTATTTATTTATTTGTTTATTGTTAGTAAGTTAACTCTCCACTACTGTCTCTGATTGCCTAGTTATATATTTTCTCTGCACATGTAATCAGATTTTCAGAACCATATGTTCCTGATTATGGAATTGTACACCAGAAATTGTTTAAATTGCTGCAATAAAAAATAAAATCCTAAAACTTTTTTATAACGTTTATTTCAGTTTTCTCAGAATAAGAAACTGTATAGCATTATGAAAAAGATATACCCAAAAATATTAGTAGATGCAAGTCCCCATGACAGAATATGGGGAATTGGTTTGTCAGAAAATGATCCAAGAGCAAAACACAGAAGATCATGGGAAGGAAAAAATTATTGGGCCAAGCCTTAACTGAAATACGCGATGACTTGATGGGGAAGGAAAAGGAGGATCCCAATACTTTCGTTTTTTTTCAGTACAAAGCAAAGTTACGTAAAATCAAAAGCCTCAATAGTTACCGAAAGTGGCGATAACGACGCCAACCAGGAATCCAAGTATATCAAACAAACAGAGAATAAAGACTGTACAAGCCATTATCCAGCATTAAAAGACAGAGAATACATTGTTGCCAGTCAAATCGAGAAAAATAATTCTCCTGATCTAGATTCAAGCTTAATAGGTAAACAGACATCTTCTACTTCTCCTGCAAAATGCAAAACATCCAAATCATAATAAGCAGCGGAGATCTGCCGATGCATCAATACCAGAAAAACAAAGTCAACAAGAGCAATCCCAATCCTCTTTTTTTCGTCAGACTAATAATGCATCGGAGATATTAAAATCCCTGCTACTAAAATTTGTATAAATCATTTAAAGGAGCAGACGTTCGCCGATACCAAAATACAAAATAAATGCACCAAACAAACCGAGCAAAACGACATAACTTACTCTCCTTATAAGCAAGTAAATTAGAACTTGTATTTGAAATGATTTTTTTATTGTTTATTTGCAGGAGGACTACGCATTAAGGATTTGCCAGAGCATCAATTTTAGAAAAAGCTTAGAAATGGCAATCCATTTGATTCTTTAGACCGCCAAAATGCAGACAATGGATCTGAGACATTTAAATCCTTAACTGATGAAATATCTGGAAACGATTTAAAAGTGCAGATGTTCAATCACGAGCAAAGTAAATCTGATAAAGGAGAAACAAAGGTGGACGAAAATACTGTTAAACTACTCGAACAAACCATATGGCAATTCTGACCAGCAAGTAAATTCAGGTGTGCAAGAAAATTTTAACAATTTAATAAATTATAACGAAACAGAATACACAATAAAGTGATTACCGTAGGAATTTTTTTTTGGCATTTTAGGACTTGAAATTTTATAATATTAATATATTCAATAATTTTATCGGGTCAATCAAATTTCCCAATTGAATTTTATTGATGTATATAAAACATAATTTGCTTATTACTCTTTTTTTTTGTTGGATTAGAAATAAATTTCATATACGCGAATATTTGTTTAGAGTTTACTCATATTTTAGGATTAAATATGAAATTAAAAATTATCATGTAAAGGCGTTTGTTATTTAATTATATATAAACTGCTGGGACCAGACTGGGATGGTTCCCAGTGCTCAACCCACAGAGCAGCCCAGCGCGTCCCCGGGTGGCGGATAGGGGAGACCCTCTCTTTGGGGTTGTCAGTTCATAATACGGAAAGCCTGACGGCGGACCGTAGTGGGTATCGTGCTTGGAGAGTGCCACGCTCCTTGCACGATAAAGACCTCTTTTGTCGATTTCGAAAAAGAGAGGTGACTCATTGTAGCCTCTACAAAAGGCTAAATTTTCCGCCTCTACCCAAAACGCTCTACTTTTCCAGTGGCAGTCAAAATTGTATTCCCTGTGAACCATCCCACCCCATTTTCCGTTGATTTATTGTTTGTTAACTTGTTCCCGTCATGAATATAGCTGAAATACTGCTCGCTGGACGTTGAGCAGACATCCAATCAATCAATATATATAAACTGGTGAATTGGAACTGTTTGCTAAAAATTCCCTTTACCTTGGAGGATTTGTTTGACCTTATCGAAGAAGGCCAACTTCCAAAATAATATCTTCTTTCTGAGGATAATATCAAGAAAACCGACTGAAAAAACACGAACTAAAATCAAGTTATGATTACATACGGAAACAAACAACAAGAAAAAAAACAAAACCACAAACAGAACAAGCCACGAATGCACTAATGTGCACCTAACAAGTAAGCAGTAACTGCCTGTAAATAGACACAAGTCGAGTTATTCATTGTGATGTCTAAGAAAGTCAAATGCACGAAAATAACAATAAAGCTAAAGATTTCTAAACACAACATGGCTAATAGTAACTTACAATGACAACATTAAATCGCTTTTAACAAAACAAATTGAATCCTCAAATAAAACAATATCATATAATTCTATCGAGTTTATCAATAGAAATTCTTTAGAAATGTGTGTCAAACACTTTAGATTCCACTTGTGATTCTCAAAACTAAACGTGTTTATACCACGGACAAGGCAAACAATAAAATTGATTATAACCCGTTACAATTGAAAACCCGGAAATAAACATCAAAACTGAGAAGTATAATAGTTTGCATTAGGGACATTTGTTGTAAGAATTACCAATAGTTAGAGCTATGAACATGCAGCCATCTCGCCCAGAGACATTAGCAGACGCAAGTCCTTATGACAGAATGTGGAACTGAATCTTCCAGAAACCCCTGCATAAACGTGCAGCTAGGGACGCTATATACTAAGTATAGACTGTTCCTGGTGTAGACATGGCGTACAAAAGAAAGACATTTCTAATGATAAAATTTAAAAAAACTCCAGATGCAAAAATTAAAAAGGGAGATGTATATTTTGTTCAATCAAATACCAAACAGCAAAAAATGGGATACATAATAGCAATCATATCTAAAACGTATCAGATCCGAATTTATCGTGTGTTCTACTAATAGCCAAAGGGTGGTAAGCAAAAAGTAAAAATAAAAAGTCCACCAGTTATAATAACGTTATAATAACGTTGCAAATAAACTTTATCCGAAACTAAATAAATGAAGTTTCTTTATCAAACTAAATGAGAATACGCATTTTCTCAACTCAAATAATTAGAGACACTGCCAACATCAATACCCTCGGCCTGGAGATTCGCAAGATTCTACTTATGGCAAACAAACTGAATAAAAAGTCTGTGCATATTACTACCAAACAGTCAATGAAATTGGCAATACTGTGCTATTCAAATCACGAAAAAAGTACTCCTGATCTGAAAATAACTTTTAACGCCTAAAACATTCTCCTGTTTATAATGAACTATTACTAATCAAGGAATATGAAATTAATGAAGATTATTTGCCCCCTTTGACGTCATTATTAATAAAGCAATAGTCAGCAGAAGAGAAATTGAAAGTTTTGTACTGAAAGTTCAGGTATGGCATTAAGATAAACGGTGAAAATGGTACTGAAAAGAATGGCACTCTAATTGTAGCCGCTTTACTAAGCGAATTGTTTTGTTCCTACCTAACTCTTCCTACTTTTGCTAATTCGGATATAATAATGTTAAAATGGCCAATCATGTTTTCCCAACTGATTATTTGTCTCATCATTAACTTAAAATAACTACTACTCGCTGGAAGTTAAGTTACTTTTAAATCAATTAAGTAATTAATCAATCACTTGTAAACACTAGATGCAATATTATGGATGTTCTAATGATCAATTCCATTTTTTTTCAGAGCAAGGAACTTTATAAAATAACCGAAATGATACTTCAGCAAGATATATGACAATCTATGGGTCAGTAGTTTTGTCTATAACGTATCACAGATCAAACAAACCCATAGAAAGTTATAAAATGGACATCAAATTCTGGGTCCAGCATTAAAGGGAAACTTCGCGAAAAAAATGAAAATTTGATATGTTATTCTTCAAATAAAAAGAAATATAATTGCCCTTTGATGTTTTATTGTTTTCTTTACTGTAACGCTTCTAGAGTGGATTAAAAGTGGTAAAATTTTGTGTATGGGGGCTGCCATTTGACAGTATTTTATCACGTGACTGCATTTGTGACGTGATAAATGTAATTATCCAGTAAATATGATAAATAATCCAGTTTAAAAATATGTGTTTCTGCCTTTGCTCTTTAAAGAATATTAACACTGTGGCAATGACTAATAACCAGCTGACAACATAAGATTACCAAATACGTCTTAAAGTTATTATGATCTTTGTATAAATAAAAGTAATTTTAGACAAATTTTAACCTGTCTTTATTTAACTCAGATAATTACCTAAAAATTAATTGTAATACAAGATGTATTTGTATATTAATTTTTTTAACATAAAACAAATTCCATAGACAATTTTGCACGTCTTGAAACGCAGTTGTACCTGGGCGTAAAAATTTTACAGGTAAATCATTACTCGTTTTTGAAGGTTAATTAACAGAATAAGCAGGTAAACAAACAGGATGTTTATTGTAATTACTAGATCATTTGACGTCGACTTTGAAGTATGAGTATTCGGACATTTTCAAAAGCTAATCAGATTAAATTTTAATCATGTACTCTGAAATTAGATCGGCACGCCCCCTCCTGCAAATGGCAGGTATGATTTGAATACACCGAAGTGTCAGAACACAGGATGTATAGAAGATTTCGAATACCTTTAGATGCCATGTCAGAGGAAACGTAAAACTGTTACGTGGACTCAAAATATACACATGTAAAATTTTGGAAACTGTTACGCACAATAAATGTTACAAGTATTAGTAATAATAATAAATGTACTAAACGTGAAGTAAAATTTTGAATCGCGAAAACAGGGTATTTAAACAATAATTCATTTAAATGACCGTTATTTCTAAAATTGTCAACTTCGCAAAGATTGTGTATACAAAAAGTTTCGTTCAATAAGTTGCATAATCTGATTAAGTTGAAAAAAGTAATACGAATAATTTTCAATTTAATTAATATTTATGGACAAAATTCAAACGAATATTCGACGAAAAATGAGGTCACCATACCATTAAACTATCCTCATTTAATTCTGGAAAATGATATTCGCATGAAGTTGTTGCTGCTGTGGATATAGTCTTAAGTAGAAGTCTTTAAACTGGTTAACTATTTGTTTTTACACAAATCAGGTTTTTTTAAATGTTTTTTGCTTAGATCAGGAATACGAAACGTAATCTTGCCTCTACATTCTGTTATTGACCGTTTCGCCTTATTATCATTCTGCGACTTTAAGGTACTTGGATGTCCAGAGATCTCTAGTATTGCCATATAGTGACGAGATAGTGACAAGATGGCGGACCTCCATCAGTGCATTTTTTACACGGTAAATTCAATGTAGAAACTTAACCATTGAAAATATAATGAAAAATCAAGAGTCAAAAGTGTTTCTTTTCATTTGAAGAATAACATATCAAGTTTTCATTTTTTCGCGAAGTTTCCCTTTAATCATATAGATAACGACATTACGAAAAAAAAATCCCCTCTGATATGTACAGACAAGGCACACAAAACAAGACATTATGTATATTAAATCAGATAAATTAAAATTAATCAAAACGTAGAAATGTCGAAGGAAGGTAGATGTATTTCATGTACAATTCACCAACGACACTAAAAGAGAAAATGACAGTGATTGCAAACCCATATTAGACCAACATATCCGCATTCGTTAATCCACTTATATGTTTGTTTCTTTGTTTGACTGGTGTTTTAACGCCACTTTCAGCAATTTTTCAGCTATTTCATGGCGTCCAGTTTTTATTGGGGGAGGAAGCCGGAGTACCCGGAGAGAACCCCAATAAAAACTGGACGCCATGTAATAGCTGAAAAATTGCTGAAAGTGGCGTTAAAACACCATTCAAACAAAAACAAACAAGCTATGAGTCTCAACAAGACAAATTTTCTGTCTGGAATTTCTTCCATAGCCATGGACTTTCCAAAGTCACCCACACGGCAGTAGGGCTATTTATCCCATAGTTCGACCAAGGACGATGAGTGGTAGGGCGTGTGAACACATCGACGGGCTTACACACTATATTTCGGGGGCCATTACTGCTCTGAGGACTCAATTGATCTGAGATGATAGACTTTACAATTTCAGACTAATGAAAATGATCGTGAAATGGATTTTCAACATAATCTAGAATAACATCTTAACATTATGCTGACAATGCTAAGAAAAACATAATATCTGATTAAAATCGGAAAACCCGGATAAAACTCAATTTACAGAAATGACTACTTCCGACATAAGATTTTATCAAGACAGCATAGAAAATACTGATCTTACTGACCAGTGTAAGGATGAAATAGAAAAAGGAGATGGACTTGATGAAGTAAACAATTACCAAAATTTCACTGTAAGTGATCTACAAAACAAGGAAAAGAATGATAATGATAATAAACTAATATCTAAAGAAAGTAATGGAACGGAAAATCAAGGAAAGCATGAAAATGAATATTCGCAAAATTACAATGTATCAAAGAAAAAAGAGGGCATTGATAGAAGAAATCGATTCACGGGAGGCGAAATTAATAGTAATTCCGACCGTTCCAGTAAGGCACAACACATTCATGAAAAGGAACGTTTCGACAACAATTTCTCTAGAAGTTATCAACAAAGAAAGGAAAAGCTAGATAACCATATGAGAGCAGCAGCATTCAGTTACAAAAAGGAAATCTACGGAGAGCATGAAAATGAACCTTCACAAAATGTATTAAAGAAAGGAAAGGGTATTGATAGAAGAAATAGATTCAGGTAAAGTGAAAGTAAAAGTAGTTTCGACTGTCAGGCACAACATACAGCAGAAAATGAAAATTTAAATTCTTCGGGCAGCAAAAATGCCCTTTTAGTCATTGTTTTATAACTAAATTTACAGTTGCTTGTACATCATTCAATTGTGCAGAGCAGTATATGATGTAAAATAAAGAGTTTCGGAGTAAATTATTAAAAACTGATGTTGATTAATGTGATTTACATTTTAAAATGGACCATGAAGTCAACGAGATTATAAGTGCATAAATATAGAAACGGCAGTTATATACACAAGACAAAATTTTGGTTCGGAATATAACACTCAATTATAAATTGTATATTTTTATGATTTACACAAAGGCTATTATATTTCCATTTAATCTGCCGTAATGTAATATTTATTTAGAATTAAAGTTGTGTAATGCATAAAACAATATTAGTTTCTATAAAATGAGTAAAAGTAAAGTAGCAAGCAGTAATATTTTGTACACATGCTGTATAAAATGTTTGTGGGTCACAGCGGGCTATACGCTATGGCCGTGTTTTGCGTCTATACAGATTTTTATGCACAAAGAGATCTGTCGTATATACAAATCTATTTTGTGTTTGTTTTGGAATAAACTTAAATTAAACGATTGCAGTGTTATTTGAAGATACAGACTGCAGAAGAAATTTTACAAGAAAAGGGTCACCGTTATGTCAAGCAGCAGGATTCAAAATTTTCACCAAAAAAGTGGGACGAAAACTGGATGTTGTGAAATGCAACACAGCAAATGTATGGAACTGGAAAGGGAAGCTTTGAGAGGCCAAAAATGGCTTAAGGAAACCGTCAGAACAACGAGAGCTGAAAGTCAAGAGATACTAACAACTACGAATAGAGAGAACCATATACAGCACAAAAAAAAAAACAAAAACCCAAAGGTCAATGTTTAATTTCATGAGATTGTTTGTATTGGGTTAAATACCCATTTAGTAATATTCAGCTATTTTATGGCATCCAGTTTTTATTGGTGGAGGCATCCAAAGAACCCAGTAAGAACCTTTGAAATTATGTTTGGAAACCTGGTAATGCATTTCAATTAAGGTGTGATACGAACAAATCCTACCCGCAAGCTCGATCACGCACTCTCATTAACACGACCGTATTAGATGACTAACTATATTACTCATTCGTACACCGAGACAAAATGGATTGTATTGGAAAGGCAAAGGATGGCATTAAGAGAGAAAAATGGTATTCAAATTGCAATGGTGTGGTATTGTGAGTGAAAATGGATAATATTAAGATGCAGAGGAATAGTATGAATTTGTTGTGAAGTACTCGAGAATTTCATGACGTGTTAAAGTACATATTAATATATTGGAAATATAAAGCAATAAACTTACTTTCAAATTCAGTTGCTGGGTATCGGTGATGGTTACCATGATTCACAAAGTAACAAAGTTACCAAGGTGGTTTGCTGATGAACGATGGACGCCAGGCTATAATAAGGAAAGCCTTGCCGCGGACCATAGTAGGTAGCGTACCTCGAAAGTGCACAATTAAGAGCCCTTTTATAAATGTTGAATAGGCGCATTGTAAATTCTACTTTTTTACTGACATTTATGTACTTTTTCTAAGGCAGTTAAAGTTAAAAACTGTAACAATATTGACCAAATGTCCTTCAGTGTAACTGATTGCTTACCTATAAACTTATTTTGCACGATTTCGTGTGAAACTTCTGAATACACAGTTAGTGGACCACATTTTTCTGATTAGAGTACAGTAACAAGAACGCTCTGAAATTGTTTTAATAACTAGAGGCTCTTAAGAGCCTGTATCGCTCACCTGACTTACAAACAAACTTTTTAAGACAAGACTTTTCTTGCAAATTTTGATATTAAATGCTAAAGAGTTTATGTGAAGATGCTGTTTCTAAGAATGTTGCCACGTTGAATTTACAATCAGCAGTAGGAGTGTTTCTGAGAAGAAGCAGTTTTTATGTTTTTTCATAGGTGAGTATGTTAAGTGATGTTCCATAGTGGCAGCAATCTTGTATTTTGGATCGAAACAAAAAACTCAAAATTGGTAGAGGACCATACAATATCACATATCCTAAAATCAGCCAAGCTGTTTGTGAGAAAACAAATTTTAAAATCTCAGCCAGTCAGAACGCATTTGCAGCTCTGGCAGCCATGTTGAGTTTCCTATCGGCTCGAAACATACTTAAAATAATAAGATTACTATCTAAGATTCACTTCTGCATTATTTGGTTAAATTGCGTGGAACTGAGTTTCAGAGAAGAAGCTGTTTGTATGGTTTTCCCATAGGGTCCTATGTTAAGCTGTGTTCCACAGTGGCGGCCATCTTGGAATTTGGATCGCCACAAAAAACTCAAATTTTGTAGAGGACCATCTAAGGAACATTTTTGCAATTTTTCAAATCAATCTGCTAAGCCGTTTGTAAAAAGATTTTTGAAATTTCAGCCAATCAGAACCCATTAGTCGCCCTGGAAGCCATGTTCAATTTGCAATTGGCTAAAAAAACTCAAAATAATAAGATAAATATCCATTAATCATTTCTTCATAATTTGGCTTCATTGTGTGGAACAGTTTCAGAGAAGAAGTTGTTTGTATGTTTTTCCCATAGGGTCCTATGTTAAACAATGTCCTGTGATGGCGGCCATCTTGGATTTTGGATCGGAACAAAAAACTCAAACCTTGTAGAGGACCACATAAGGTACATTTCTGCTATATTTTAAATCAATCTGCCAAGCAGTTTATCAGAAGAAGACTTTTGAATTTCAGCCAATCAGAATGCATTAATGGCCCTGGAAGCCATGTTGAATTTGCAATTGGCTCGAAAAACCCAAAATAATATGATAATTATGCAACCTTCATTTCCTTATTAATTTGGCTTCATTGTGTGGAACAGTTTCAGAGAAGAAGTTGTTTATATGTTTTTCCCATAGGGTCCTATGTTAAACTACGTCCTGCGATGGCGGCCATCTTGGATTTTGGATCGGCACAAAAAACTCAAACTTTGTAGAGGACTATCTAAGGTACATTTCTGCAATATTTCAAATCAATCCGCCAAGCAGTTTATGAGAAGAAGATTTTTGAATTTCAGCCAATCAGAACACATTAATGGCCCTGGAAGCCATGTTGAATTTGCAATTGGCTCGAAAAACCCAAAACAATAAGATAATTATGCAACCTTCATTTCCTTATTAATTTGGCTTCATTGTGTGGAACAGTTTCAGAGAAGAAGTTGTTTATATGTTTTTCCCATAGGGTCCTATGTTAAACTATGTCCTGCGATGGTGGCCATCTTGGATTTTGGATCGGCACAAAAAACTCAAACTTTGTAGAGGACTATCTAAGGTACATTTCTGCAATATTTCAAATCAAACTGCCAAGCAGTTTATGAGAAGAAGATTTTTGAATTTCAGCCAATCAGAACGCATTAATGGCCCTGGCAGCCATGTTTCATATTTGATCAGCACCAAAAACTCAAACTTTGTTAAGAACCACCCAATAAACATTCCTGCCAAGTTTGGTTCCAATTGACCAAGTGGTTGTGGAGAAGAAGATTAAAATGTAAAAAGTTTACGGCCGACGACGACGAAGACGACGACGACGACGGACGCAAAGTGATGAGAATAGCTCACACTGACCCTTTGGGTCAGGTGAGCTAATAAAATGAACTTGTTAAAATCTCAGTACGTTTGTTTAAGTTTTTCCAGAGTAAGGAACTGTATAGCATTATTAAAAGACATATCCAATCACTGACATTAGTTGAGGCAAGTCTCCATGACAGAATATGGGGAATTGGTTTGTCCGACCATGATCCCAGAGCAAAAACAGAAGGTCCTGGAAAAGAAAACAATTATTGGGGCAAGCGTTAACAGAAGTACGTGATGACTTATGAGAAATAAAAGATCAGGCGGATTTCCATTCATTCGTCGTCTGTTCTAGGAATACCCAATGTGATGATAAAATAAAAAAATAAAAATTGAAGGTCTGGAAATTATAACGACATTGAAATCAATCAAATCCTGAATGGGAATAATTCCTTTAACCAAGACCTAATCGTTTCTGACATTGCGAACATCAAAGCTACTTAGAATTTCACGTATAGCAAATAACCAGATAATATAGACTTTGCAAGCCACTATCCAACTGGTAATGATAGTGGCAAGATTTTCGTAAAATCACAAAAAGATTCTAGTGCAAAATGAGAAAAAAAAAAGAAAAGTAATGATCAGTGAGTATCAGTCGAAGCATCACTGTCAGAAAACCGAGCTAACAAGAGCTATCCAGCTGATTCTTTAGACTGTCGTAATGTAGTCGAGACATCAAAATCTGAACAAAAAATTTTGAAACGGGTTAAAGAGGCAAGCGTTCACTGATAAAGTAAATGCAAGAAAAATTAAACAAAGCGGACAACACGGAATAGCATCACCAACAAGTAAATTTAATAATATATTGGGTACAAAGTTAAAAAAAGTAAAGAAATTAAAACCATACAATTAGAAGCAAACATTAAAGAAAAACAAAATATTGACATTTCAGGACGTTTATTGCTGAAAAATTAGCAAATGCAGATTAACAAGATTCAACTTATTTTTTTAAGCTTTATTCAAATCGAGTTTAATTATTAATTTATCTTTATTTCAAATGATTTGTTGTATTTGCAGTAGAACAACGCATAAAATATTCGTCAGAACATCCATTTCAGAAAAACCAAGTCGACACTAGCAATAACAATCCTGTTGATTATTTCAGACCGTCAAAATACAGTCGATGCATCCGGTACATAATTAGAATCTCCTGATGATAAAATATCTAGAAACAATATAGAAGATCGAACGTTCACTGGCGCTCGAAATAAATACGACGTAGGATTTACAAGCCTGGAAAAAACAACTGGACAATACTAAACTAATTCTTCTGACCGGGAAGTAAGACTCCTGTGTGTAAGGAAATGTTGTCTTGGATATAACACTATAAAAAAATTAAGATATTATAATCAAATTGTACGGTGCGGTTACCTCCGGATTTAATTGATTAATTTAAAGATTTTACAAATCCTTTTATCATCATTATAATTTCACAATAACGTTTTATTATGTTTTATTAGAGATAATTTGCTTTATTTTTCATAGAATAGTCAAATTTCAATTTACTTTGTGCATAACTATAAATGTTCATAAAATCTTCGTTTAACGTAGGTACGTATTTCTTAACCGTTTCAAATTGTCAAAAAGATTATCTGGGCTATTGCAAAGTCAGCAATGCTTATTACCCGATTTTAGAAAAGTATATTGCATTTCATATACATATTTTTTTAAAATTTGGTCATGATCGATATACTTAAAATAATAAGATATATTGTCATACCATTTACAATTTCTAAACGATAATTAGTTTTTTGTGCAGGTCCAAAAATAATTAAAATAATAAAAAAGACTCCACACACCATGGCTAGAAGTTTCTTCCAATGACAACATTCTATTACTAATAATATCGATACATATTTGATTTCTGCAAATAAAGCAATATCAGCGTTTTCTTTTGAGCTTTTAAAGAGTGGGTCTCAAGCTTGACCATTGCAACTTGCGTTAGATTCTACTTGAAACACTAATACTACTAAATGTATTCATACAGTTTAGAAGCAAATAAGTAAAAATAATATTAATCCGAATTATTAAGATTGAAAAACTGGTGATCAATACCAATATAAATACGAAGGAGTTTCATGTGCATTTCTGATTGTTGTCTCAAGTGTTACCAATAGCTAGAATTGTGAACCTGACAGCCGTCTCAAAAACATTAGCAGGGGCAAGGCCTTTTGTGGGCAAAGCATTAATTGATGTACGTATGATGTAAGGAGGGAGGATAGCCTTTCTAAAATATGCAGCCAATTGTGAATGAAGGAAGGTAACGTCTAAATGATAGTCTGTTGAGTGTATATAAAAAAATGTGAAACGTCTGCACAAAATTAAAGAATTTAAAAAGGTGGAAAAATTGACTTCGTTTGGCAAACCAAAAAACAAATACTGAGCAATATTGACAACATCGTCCCCCATTTCCACACTTCCTGAACAACATGTTAAATAAAGCTTAAGAGAATAGAGAATGTGCAAGCGACAGCCCAACAGTTGATGACGTTAGCAACATTTATTGTCATTTAAATCAAGAAAAAGAATTTGTGTCTCGTCGATATGTCCCGCTCGGTCCCCTTTTGAAGTTTACTTTAGCATGAAATATTTGGTACAGCTCTGTCGCGTTTTGCAAGGTTAAGAGATCTCATCATGTTGTAAATTTGTACCAAGTGTCATGAAGACGTACGGAAGAACGAACAGAAAATCTATGTCGCGTAAATTTGTTGGCGGACATAAAAAATAATTTGCTGATCTAGATTAAGCATATTTGACAGCCTCTGCTCATCCTTTAGAAAATGCAGGGTGCAAAACAAACCAAAATGTAATGGGCTGTGAGTATCGGTCGCACTGCGTCGAGAAAACCAAGTCGACAAAAGGAATAACAATCCAGTTAATGCAAGAGACCGTCATAATGCAGACATGCATCCGAGATATCAAAATAAATCCGATATAGGAGAGTCAAAGGTGACCAAAGACGCTGTTAAATCGATCGGACAACACTAAATATCTAATCATTCTGAGGAGAAATTAGATTTAGTTGTGCACTTTGGTCTGCTGCAAGATGATACTTACTCCTTAGAAAGTATATCGAGCAAGGAAAACCTCGCATAACGCAAGCGCGAATCACTATGCCGACATTATTTCGACTTTGGATTAACTTGCTGCAGAACCTACACCAGAGGAGCTAAGGAAAACACTCTTCGAGCTTTCAACTGGAAAAGTCCAATGCTCTGATGTTATTCCTGCTTAGATCCACACGAATGGCAAAGTACATAAAGATGAGAACTGGCTATGTTACTTCTGAACATACTTCGCTGCCCCTGAATACAGAGTAAAGCAATTACTTGATCAAGTAAAAAATTTATCTCCATGCAGGAGCAAACGAAAAGCAAAAATACATGCAAAGTCACACTTAGAGGGTTTTTTTCACTGATGATAGATTGAATAAATATTTGCATTTAGATACGGTGAGCATTATTTTAGCTATATTCAGGACATGGAAAGTCACACTTCGAGGTTCTTTTCACTGATGATTGATCGAATAAATATTTGCATTTACATTATTTTAGCTATAATCAGGACAAGAACAAGTAAACAAGCAATAATTCAATGTGGGAAAGATGTGAAGTGAAAGGACAAATTGGCCTGCCACTAGAAAAGTATGAAGTAGTAGATAGGGGCGGAGAATTGAGCATTTTATTGTGGCTACAATAACCGAATCTTTTTTCGAAATCTACAAAAGTGGTCTTAATCCTTCAAGAAGCGTGACACACTTCCAAACACGTCGCCTATTATGATCTATTGCCATGCTTCTGTAATATGAACTGACAACCGCCTAACGAAAGGGCTTCAGTGTTTGCCATTTGGGGATGTTCTGGGCAGCTCTGAAGGTCGAGCACTGGGAACCCTACTAGTATGATTTCAGCAAAAACAAACGAAACTACACGATAAATTCATATTCAATCATCTAAAGCAAAACAAAACAAAATATTGAATTCATTTTTAAACAGTGCGAAAGTTGCAACAAACAGGTCACAAAAACGAAGGATACGTCTACTCATTTACAAATAAAAAAATAAATTGATTGATTGATGTTGAACGTTCAGCAAACAATATTTCAGCCATATTCAGGACGTGCGAAATAGAGAAAAGTATTTAAACAACTAACATGAATTTTTTTTATTAATTCACAATAAAAATCCACTATTAAATATGCAGTTGCCTGAAGAAAACAGACGTATCTATGAGATTATATGAGAGCTTAGCAACTGGTTTAAAAAAGAATTTAAGTTAGGCTACAAAATTATTTGTTTATATGATTATGCTTGTTTTAAACATTTTTTTTTTCAAAATTAGTAAATTCAATTGCCTATTTTGTTCACGTTTCAGTACAATTATATCTATTCTATATGATTTAATTCAATAATCAATCTGAACAGCAATTACAACTGTTCATTACTTATAAACTCATAGAAAATGCCCATGTTTAATAGATTGCTACAGCCTAAAAACTGCAACAGAAACTTACAAAAACTATACAACAAATAATATTAACTTTGCTCAGATAAATAGTCCATCACTATATACTTTCAAGTTAAGCACGTCAATACAAGAGATATCTGGGAATTGCTACCAAGAACTTTATGGTCAAGTATAATGATGAAAAAGGCAACACTGCACCAAAATTAATTTCCGATAGATTTTGTACAATTTTGCAGTGAAAACGTAAGGGCTCTAAAAAAATGCAAAGTTTTTATTCTCAATATTTTCTTTAACTCATTATTCCTTTCACAGTATATAAATACATATCACTGGACGTAAAAATATTCAAAATTAAATTTATACATTCTTTTTAGTCCCCACTACAATAAAAACATAAATAACATACTATTAATCTATGATAGCTCAAACATTCACAGATCTATTAACAGTTAAACATTATTTATATCTTTATATAAAAAACTCAAACGAAATAAATGCAACATTACTTGTGTGTTGCGTATGTCAAACAAAATACTCTGCACTGCAGTAAAGAACAACTAATACTTTTAGTAAAACTATGGGTAAAAACACCTACATGTATACATTTTTCAAATATTGTGTCACAGATCTGAAAAAAACCGAACGCCATGTTTGTAAATCAATAATATTAATAAATAAAGGAAATCGCAAAAAATTATTATTTTAACATTTTCTTCGCTGTCATCAGATGATTCCTTACTGCCATGAGAGCCTTGCCCAACAAATTCTTGCCCCGCCATGTATTCACATTCCATGCTTTTGGATTGTTTTCCCCCAATCCTATTCCCCAAAGGCGATCACGTGGACTACTCTCTGCCAATATTTTTGGATATGTGTCAATTAACTGCTTCTCCAAGCGAGGATTCTGTGAAAACTAAAAAAAAACAAGAAACAAAATATATTCAAGCTTTAATTACGTTAATATCATTTAAAATATATTTTGTTATGCAACCACTGGAGCATTTAATCAGAGTAAAAACGTTTATGTATTTATATCACCATTGAGTAGTTATGTTCAAATTTAAACAGATATTTTCAGATAGCCAGATTAATAAAACATTCATTCTAATTATCTACATAAATTGGTTTTGTACGCTTTTATTTGTAATCTTTGAGTATAACGTAATCCCTTGCAACGTAATACCAACTGTTTAAATTTAAAATTCACAGTACGAAATATAAACAATTAAGTAAAAGTTATGAATTGCTAAGTCCGAAAATAAATCATACAAAACTCTTGCCAGATATATGTCTCACATGCTTACATATACCCTATGACTATAAAAAAAATACATGGTCAAAACAACATCTTAATGTTGAAGTTGAGGGCATCTAATTGACATTGTGTAACTGCAAGTCTGATTTGTTGCTCAATACACACTCTACAAAAATTTCTGTTAATTTCGATCTACACGTCTGACACCCACTGAATTAAAATAAAAGATTCATTTAAATAAGTTAAGTGTTCAAACTGTATATATCCTACGCAAAATTGTCGTACCTGATACACACTATTGACTCTGCTGTAACACTTTGAATCTTGTGTAAGTATGTTACGCTCACCTTTGCGACATTTCCTTTAAACACTATATCTTGACAGTGTTGATTCCATATATTTGGATCAAAGTTACTGACTTTTCTTCCCAGTTGTTTTTGTTTCAGTGGTTTTGTTTCGTTTAAAATATCCCTTTCAATTCGATAATCCTCGAACAGTACTAAAGTAAAGTATGAAAGTAAATATAAATAGGAAAAAATAACTAATACATCATTGAACGACTGATAAGTATCTTTTCTAAATTGCGAATAAAGAAGCGAGTGATAAACTTCTATTTTAGACACAAGCTGAATTCAGTACTGAAGTATCGGTATTATTATCCGGAAATGCGTTATCTTGTATTATGTGTATTATGGGCTTGACGTAAAAGTAGTGAAGGATTTACCTTTCGTTGGATACAGATAAATGGTTATAGCACACTGTTATAAATAGTAATATTTTGCTAATATAATAATTACACTAGAGACACAATGAATTGCAATGCTGGAATTGCGAAAATAAATGAATACATTGTTAATAGTGTTGAGTGTAAAAATTTTTTGTGTTGGATGACACTATGAATATCTAATCAGCATCAAAACTATAAAAATTGAAAAAGAAAATATATCATTTAATAATTAAGTGAATTTAATGTATTCAGCATTAAATTCCTTTATCGAAGGAAGACTGACTAGTATAGTTGTTGGCTGTTGTTGCTTTCGCTCTAGTATTCCTTAAACACATGATTGGTGATTGGTTAAACCTGTCTTAAAATAGAAAAACCAAATCGAGGTTCGGTCTTTTTGAAAATCGTCTGCAAGGAGGTGACAGGAAAAATGTCGGTTTGGCAATCTAAATTTTTTAATCCTTATTAATCTTCCATTCAACAACACTTCTTTGGAAGAAAAATTTGTTTAATGATCTTCCAAACCCAGAAATCTCGAAAAATGTTATTTGGTTTCAGGATGGTTTAACAATTTCTTTAATTTTAGCACATCTGGGATGCGAAGCATCCACGGGAAGCATCATGGAGCTCCCGACATTTTATCAATATCTTGTAATTCTAGTTTCATATTTCCCCTAAACAATAATAATAATAATGTTATGTTATGGACATATTAATACGAGTAAAGCATTTCTATTTAAATAAAAATAGGAATAAAGCCCTTCTTCCCTCCTATCACGGTCACAGCTTTTTGACAGTAAACCAATTGATAAAAGTGGTAAACTTCTTGAATACGTGTCAAGAATCCGGATTAAAAATACTAAATGGTAGAACAATTGGAGATTTATTAGGAAAATACACTTTTGTGTTACATATAATGGATGTAGTGTTGTGGATTATATTATTGTTTCTAATGATATATGTTTGCTGATTTTACTGTACATGATTTCACTTCTTTATGAAACCATTGTATGTTAGTTGTTCATTGTTAACAAATTTTCATGTAAAGAGCAGCTTTAAAAATTAATTGGAACCACTTCCATGTAAATTTATATCGACAAAAGAAACAGTCTAACTGTATTCCCAGAATATAAATAGCATTGAAAGTAAACAAAAACTTGATAAATTTATGACAACTAAATTTAATGACATTAATTTGTCTACGGATTCCTTAACCACAATTTTACAAGAAAATGCCAAAAAATCAGCTAAAATTGTTAAACCCCCTAGCAACATTAAAAATAAAAAAAAAATAAAAATAATAAAAAAAAAAAAAAATAAATAAATAAATAAACTTGTAAATAAATTTCCCGGAAAAGATTAATATAGGAAAAATTCTATTCATTTAGATCAAAATACAGACATCTTTGAAGAAAAGTCATATAAAAACAAAATTCGTTCTGAATTAAGTAACAACTGTGCTAAGATCCAAATGTATTTTGGAACATGATAAATAAGCTTGAAAGGGAATCAGCTGGTCAAATTGAAGACACTGATATTCCAAAGGAAGAATTCATATCATTTTACAAAAAAACTAAATAAAGCTGACACTGCATATAGTAATAAACAACAAAATATCACTCAGGAATTTGAGACCCTAAAATCAAATATTAACTTCTCAGTCTCAGGTGAGTTGAACAATGAAATCACCTGTGAGGAGATGATAAAAGCAATTAAATTACTTAAAAATGGTAAAAGTGCATCATCAGACCTCATCTCTAATGAAATGCTGAAGAATAGTACCACAGCATTAATTAAACCACTCTGTAAACTTTTTAATTTTTTCACATGGTATCTTCCCTAAATCTTGGAATGAAAACTATTTAGTTTTATTACATAAAAAAGGTAATAGATTTGACCCTAATAATTATAGGGGAATATCTATCGGCTCAAACTTAGGAAAATTATTTAATAAGATTATATACAATCGGCTTTTGGAATTTATGAATAATCACTTTCTAATAAGTAGGAACCAAATAGGATTTAAAGAAAAGTGCAGGACTTCTGATCACATTTTTACTCTTAAAACTATCACAGATAACTATAAAATGAAAAATCAAAGTGTTTGCAGCCTTCACTGACCTAAGAAAAGCCTTTGACACAGTGTGGGGATTGGTTTTTATTTATAAACTGCTAAAACATAACACTCTTAATGAAATATTTAAAATTATATACCGTATTCAATGTATACTGATACTATGTAAAATTAAATTTTCAAATGATCTAAGTGAGCCATTTATATCTGAAAGAGGTGTTAAACAAGGTGATGTTTGGAGTCCTCTTCTCCTTAACTTTTTTATAGATGATATATAAAAAAAAACTGGAAAACAACATATATTACCCAGTGGTCTTGGGTGGTATTAGAGTAAGCATTCTTCTTTATGCTGATGATATTGTACTAATATCTCAGAGTAAGGAAGGGTTTCAAAACTGTCTTTGCCACGGAATACTGTTCAATATGGCATTTACATGTAAATACTGATAAATCCAAAGTAGTAGTATTTAATTCGAATGGTAAAACCTTTTTAAACCAATTAAAATATAATAATTTATATATCTAGAAACAGTATCTCAGTACTGTTATCTAGGCATTTTAATAAAATGTAATGGCAACTTTAATCTAGCTATTAACACATTGATAGAAAAAGCCAAAGAGCATATTTTGAAAATTAAAAAGCTAATTGGATTAAATAACCCTTGCAAATTATTAGAAAAACTCTTTGATACACTAATTTTACACATTATCACATACTGCAGTTAAATATGGGGTATTTTCTCCAACTTTAAAGATACTGAACCACTTGAAAAATTACATCTTAATTTATAAAAGAAATTCTAGGTGTACATTGCAAAGCTACTAATGATGCATGCCGAGCTGAACTATGTCGACTTCCCTTAAAAAGTAAAATTCTGTACTCAAGCATCAAATATCTAGAATATATTATAGACTCGGAAAATTCTTTAGTAAAAACTATTTTTGAAAATTCTGTTCACTCAACCAATTGGTTTATCAAACTGAAAACAGTATTAAATAATTTTGGTTTTTCCTTTCTAAATCATGATTTAAGCTCACTTAAACAATACTTAAATCAAATAAAAATTAGATTAAATGATCAAAATCTCCAAAATCAAAATACACTTATAGACACATCTCCAAAACTAGAATTTTTTCAAAATTTTTGTTTTTAAATAGGATGCAGACCTCGCTATTTAGATATGTTAAAGAAAGCTAAAGACAGAGCTGCTCTTTGTAACATTCGTATCAGTGCTCATAATCTAATGATAGGAAAGGGAAGATACCAAAAACTAAATAGAAAAGATGGAAACTGTCTAGTTTGCAATGCAGGAGAAATTGAAAATGAAGAACACTTTCTGTTGTATTGCAAACATTATAAGCTCATAAGAAGTACATTTCTTAAGAAAATCAAAAGTTTAATCCCAAATCTTTTAGCAAATCCCTATTATGCTTTTTGTTGAATAGCATATCTGAATTTTGTCTAAAACTTACTGCTACATTTATTTTAAAATGCTTTGAATTAAGAAGAAGTTGTATCATATAAAACGTAATTTTAGTTGGTTATATCATCTGTATACTATATAATATAATATAATAATAAATACAATTAATGTAAAGAATTGTATTACATTTGTATAACAAACTTTGTATTGATCCTTTAAATTGTTGTGCCTTAACATGTACTGTACCATGAGTTTGTGCTAGTAAATATTTGTATTCGTATTTGTATTTTGTCCACATTTTCTTTTAACATATATTATTGTTCTGTATTCACAGGAATGAATACACCTTAATTTTCAGCAACCATTTATGTTAATAAAGGCACCAGTCATACCGGACCCACCTTAACTAAGACTGGTTACAAAATTTATTGAACTACCGGCATCAGTTTCATTTTACATTTCTTTTATGGTAACCGTTGTTTTTGCAACAATTTATGATATGGCCAGTTAAAATAAATGAATTACATGCATCTCCGGCAATTTTTATTATCAAAATAATTTAACATCTTATTTCTTGGCACACGCCAGCTGGGCGTCCATAGTTCTGCGTTTTAGAGGCCCAGACTTGATCCAACACGCAGCGGGCACCGGACTACCTGTTTAATTCAAAGACTAATTTCACATTGGTATGGCAACACATTCCTCCATGGAAATAATTGTCAACTGAAGATATAAAATCTCTTGGAATGCAGAAATCCAATGTTTTTTTCAAAAATTATATTAGAATCCCTTCATGTAACTAAATTTTAACTGTTTACACATAATTTACACTTTATATCTTTATAAATGTTTGTTGCTTTTAATTCTAGTATATACATGCATATTAGCAAAACAATACAGATTCCGAATGCTATACAAGTATGGCCCCTGGCAAACATCTTGTAATATATTTTGCTAAATCGTTAATGAAATTGGTACTTCGCTTCCTTTTCTCGAATATTTTCAGGTATTGGGTCAGCTTGGAGCTTGTGAATTGAGGAGCCTTGAAAGGAAACACAAGTTCTGCCTTGTTTGCTTATACATCATAAGGAATGCATTAACTCAATGGTTATATTGGAACCTTTATTAAATTGGAAGACCCTCCAAAAATTTATTATGATAAATATTGGGCGGAAAGATCTTGGTAATGTATTGGTTAGAATGCAATTCTGGATGTTATTATTCTCTGGTCGCTGGAAATTTTTAAATAATTTGACAAATTGTGTTCGTGTTATTGACCAAAAAATGTTACATAAACAAATATTTAGACAAATCTACATGCTGCAATTATTTATTTTACTATAACATATACATACTAAAAATTCGTATTAAATTGGAAGACCCTTCAAAAATTTATTATGAAAAATATTTGGCGGAATGATCTTGGTAATGTATTTGTTAGAATGCACTTCTGTATGTTATTATTCTCTGGTCGCTGGAAATTTTTACATAAACAAATATTTAGACAAATCTACATGCTGCAATTATTTAGTTTACTATGACATATGCATACTAAAAATTCGTAATTGTATATCTGTTCTGCAAATATTTAGCTACATTTATATACTAGAGCAAGTTTTCCCACCGTAGGTCGGGATGCTCTCCGGCTTTCTCCCCCAATAAAAAACTGAACGCCATGATATAGTTGAAAAATTGCTGTAAGTGGCGTTCAACAACATTCAAACCAACAACATAAGTATACTAGAAGTTCTGAATTTGTATATACATTCAAGCACAGACATTCATGTGCTATTTCAATTTGTTATTCACATTTATATTGATGTAGATATGCCATATATATACTAGAAATATATTATATTGAATATAACAGTGCTATTTTTAATTTGTTATATACTAGAAATACATTATATTATATATTAGTTATATATCAGTTATATATTAGTTATAGATATATATTTAACAGTATTGGCACAGCTGTGCAGTTCAAACCCCCCCCCCCCCCATTCTGTGGCGGTTGCCTGAAACGACACATGACGAGCATCTGTCATTTCAGTCAATTTGGCAGATTTTTCACTGCACTGGGCCCCCTTTTTATTAACTGTCAACTAGCAAATATCTAAATTCTGGAGTAACCTCTGTTTCCCAGGGTTGCTCATCCCCCATATATATCAGTTGCTAATTCATTTATGGTCTGCCATCAAGTTGCGGCGACCAATATATAGACTAGAACTTTAATCTTATCTTTATATTTCAAATATATATATATATATATATATATATATATATATATATTTATCTATTTATTTATCTATCTATTTATTTATTTATTTATATATTATTGTACTTGTATAATAAAGCTGTGGCCAAATACTGCCAATCTAGATCTTTGTTTTTATTCGGCATTCTCTGAGATAAGTCAAATTATCCCGTCTATCAATGCAAAGGCTTTGTGATAACAATGTGTTTTTCCAACGGTTCTGTAAACAATTATAGTTTCTTTATTATGGTAAGATACATATATACAAAGTTACAGAAAAGATAACACAGTTGAGTATAATAAGTTTAGTTGTATGCTTGAAATAGCATAACAGTAATTCAAATTAAGCAATTTAACCATTAGGAAATACTTCTACATAAATAAGTTCTATCAATTAAAACAATTTTAATTCTGTAAAATACCAATATTTTCTTAACTGAGTAAACTTTGATACTATAAAACATTTACATCTGAATTGCAATATGCCAGTAAATATGTTTGTCTTTCTGCTTGATGACCCGATTATGGTAGTATATTTAAGATGGTGAAGTGCTTTTATCACAAAAATTTAATCAATATAACAACTCCGCCTTATGCGATTTTGGCAAATCCAGGTTGTCATGTTAGAGCGGCGCAATGATTCGGCGAGTGGTATGTGGGGCGTATGTGGGTTCAGGGCAGAGGCCAGTCTTCCAAGAAAACGACAAAACAAGATAAAGCTAAAAACCGATATGGTTCACTACTGTTAGATTTCTGTAAAGGGAACAATTTCTTTATATTAAATGGAAGACTAGAAGGTGACAAGGAAGGGAATCATTCTTGTAAAAATGCTATTGATGTCGATTACTATATAAGCAATTGCAAATTTTGTAAATAATTTTCATATTTTAGAATTCTCTAAACTTTTTTCTGATGTACATTTTCCGTTATCTATTTGTATTTGACACTTTTATGTATGACACAGGCTTAAATGAATGTAATAATAACTCCTCACAAATGAACCCCAACACCTAAAATGCCAGAAAATGGAATAATAGTAAAATGGATGAATTTCAGAGAAATATCAGCATTACAAGAAAAGATGCCCTTTTAAATAAACTTGTTGAAGAAAATAATGTTAATACATGTACCACAGTAATTTATGTTAACAATGTGATAAATGACTTAGGAGAAATATTTATTGATAGTGCCAAGACAACCTTTGGTACATATAAAGGTAAAACAAAAAAGAAAAGTAAGGTAAAATTGAACTCTAAACCTTGGTTTATTTTTGAGTGCAAATTTGCCAGGAAAACCTTTAGAAAATTTAAGCAAAAGTTTTAAAATCAGAAAACCGAAATTAATAAACTTAGATTATTGGAGGCTGAAAAAAGATACATGACCATTAAGTGTATGTGTCAAGCGCAATACTCTGATAATCAATAAAAAAAGTTAATAGACATCAGACAAAATGATTCCGAACAATTCTGGAAGATTTTAACGCAGGAAAAGAATAAAAGTCTCCCAAATATCCCAATTGAAAGTCTGTTTGATTTTTTTTTCTTTGAATGAAGTAACAATTGATAACGAAGATAACGAAGATATAACTTACTTGCACTTGAAGAACAAACATTAAATTAAGTGAACAATGAGATCAACTTGTAGATTGAAAAAGAGGAAATATTAAAATGCATTTCAAAGCTTAAAAATAAAGCTTGCGGTTAAGCTCAAATTATAATTGAATATATCAAAACAACATCAGAACGATTCATCGATATTTACGAAAAGCTATTCAATCTTGTTTTCGATACAGGGCATATACCCGACCGCTGCTTAATATGAAATCTTGAACCCATTTTTAAAAACAAAGGGAGCAGTACATACCCTAAAAATTTTACACCTGTCAAATCGTAAGTTGCCTCGGGAAACTTTGTACTGTAGTGCTAACCGAGAGATTAAATAAATATTCTAAAGAACTTATAATCCTAAATGAAAACCAATGCGGCTTCCGACATGGTTATTGTACTACCACAATTTATTTACGTTGCATGCATTTTTCGAAATTTTGAAACTTAACAGAAAAAAAAAACTTTTTGTGCCTTTGTTGATTTTGAAAAGGCTTTTGACAAAGTTAAGATAACAGGCCTGTTTTATAAGCTTATGTTTAATAATCTAAATAGGAAAATGTTAGCAGTCATTCAAAATATGTATAGAAAAATAAAATCTAATATTGTTTAAAACAATGAAAGTTCTGAATTTTTCTCGTGAAACAATGGATTGAGGCAAGGAGAAAATATGTCTCTTTTTCTATTTGCGATTTGTTTAAAATAACTTGGAATCTTTCTTACAAAGCCAAAACAATAACGGGCTTACATCGATAAGTAATGAAATCGAATCAATAGAGGGGGTTTATGTTAAAATCTTTCCTATACTGTATGCAGACGACACGGTACTGATGTCTGAAACTGCAGCCGGACTCCAACAGCTTCTATAAAAATTGTGTAGATTGGAAACTTAAAGTTAATATAGATAAAACGAAAATCATATTCTCTTCTAGTGGAAGGCTTCCAAATAATTTACACTTCACTCTAGATGATTAAGAAATTGAATGATCTCCGAACAACCCTAAATACAACTGGAACCTATAATTTTGCAATTAAAGCACAGGCTGATAAAGGAACAAAAGCCATGTATAAATTAATAAAGTAAGGCAAATACCACAACTTATCAAACAGAGGTTTGTTGTACCTAGGTTGATATTATCTCTCCAGAAGTTCTATAATCGTTACGGGAAATCAGTGTCGCAAATACGATCTGACATTTTCGCTGAGTCATAGGTAGTGTTTCCTATTCCTGGCAGTGAGCAACTCGGCGGGTGTCTAATTAGAGGCAGGCACTGCTTACTCGTCCAGACCACCTGAGTGCACCAATGGTTTTTATTTGGTTCGGGTTACTATCTTTCTGTGTTTTATATTTTTGGTTTTTGTGTTGTATTTGTCTATATCCGGATTTGTAACTGTCCCTTGGCTTTTGGCTAAAGTTGTTCAGTCGGTTTTCTCTGCAATTTTCTTATCAATTTCTTGTCAATTAGATCTCTTCTACGAAATGGTAAACCCCATTTTAATCTACGGGTGTAAACTTTGGGGATACACAACTTTTTATTAGATAGAAAAAGTACATTTAAGTTTGTAAACTCCTATTGAACCTGAAAACCTGGTACATAAGATTGTGTGATAATGAAGGTTTTGTTTGTTTACCTGAAATTAGTTTAGACCAGTATGAAATACTCTAGTTTTTACATCTACAAAAAGTAGAAATCGAACGAGTTCTGCATGAAAGAAACAACTTGGCGTAGAAGTTTTCAGGTTCAATAGGAGTTTACAAACTTAAATGTACTTTTTCTATCTGAGAACTCGTTCGATTTCTACTTTTTGTAGATGTAAAAACTAGAGTATTTCATGCTGGTCTAAACTAATTTCAGGTAAACAAACAAAACCTTCATTATCACACAATCTTATGTACCAGGTTTCTGTTAACCAAAATTCTAATTTTCAATGGCTTGAATTTATAAAGGGTATTTGTAATAAGCGTGTACTTGCTTATATCTGGAACTCACAAAATATTCCAAACGTTGATTTGTTAAAACTAAGAATTAAACAATGTCTCTCTGTTCAGTTCCGACGAAATTGGCATGAAAACATCTGGTTAAAAATTAAAAGTAATCAATTTCAGACAATTTTGAAAATTGATCGTCAAGCCAAGTTGAAAAAATTGAGAATTTTGAGTCAATTACTCTTGGTAGTTAAGTGAAAATGTTTGAATTTCAACATGTTTGCATTAAATATTCCCAAACTTAGCTAGGAAATTCCCTGGCTAGAAGTCACTATTTTGATTGGCTACATCATACCTTTCATTCACGACTTGGTTATGGGATATCCCGATGTCGATTGTAAACAAACCAAAACGGATGTGTTGCATAGACCATTTGAAAATCAGTGTATTTTGTACGGTTGTGTTAATAGTTTGTTTTTGCCGCGTTATATATTAGTTGCGTTACGTTTTCTTCCCACTCATGAATGAGTAAGGCGGCCAATCTCGTTTAACTCATGCATTTGTACTCCTCTATTTGAGAAAAAATAAAAGTATTTATAAATATGTTTAAACTGATTTTTTTAAGTTTCATATATCTTTGTGTTAGTTCCTGAAAAATATTTACATCAAATCTGGAATATTTTTCCAGTTATGATGCTTAGAAGTAGAGGTGGTAATATGATATTTTTAGTACCAGATTCCTCCGTAACAATCCAGTTCCTTAGCTTAAATGCATATCCTAAGAGGCAAGAAAATAACAGAAACATCGCAATGATAAGTAAGTGTTAACTATTGATCAAAGTTTGAAATTAAAATCACCCGAACGGCAAATACAACATTACTGTTTTAATTTACTCGGATGAAAAGGTACCACAAATTTCTGATTGATAATTGTATTTATGTAGAAACAAATACATTAAATGTCAACTTTTGTATAATAACAACTGGATGCTTAAGTATTATCAAATGCTCACTGTAGGCATGCCTGCAAACTGTATTTTTATTATGTTAGTTTGCATCGTTTTTCATCAAATGCATTTTTTGTGAAGGAACTGTTTTGTTACGGAGGAATCAGTAAGGAAGAGCAGTCATTAATGAGAGGCAAATTGTTCTTATTTCAACTTATTGTTCATAAAACATTCTTAAACACTTAATAAATCAAACAAAAGTACTCAATTTAAGTCAGTTACGTCAAATATATAGTTAAGCACTGTACAATTGCGGAGGAAGTCTATATAGACTTTTCTATTTTCTCCAACACATCAGTGGGTAATATATACGATCTGCCAGACTTTCCACTTGCAACAGGCTCAGTTATTTTACACAATATGTGTTCTTTGTATGCCCAAATCAAGCCGGGCTTTGCAGGGTATTTAAATGTATTAGAACCTCTTAATTTAGTTTTTGTCAAAAAGTTAATATTAAAATCTCCTTCATCAGCATCGACTTCAACAATTTTGCCGACGTACCATGTACCTTGGTACAGGGCCGCTACCCAGTCATCGGTGTTATATTCCTCGTCAACTTCCATTAGTTCTGGCGATTGGTTGTCATCTGGAGCATTATGACCTTCATTGGTAGATAAACCCTGTTTAATGGTATGCTTCTCCCATTCATCACATGCACTTTCTACAACAAATTTACCGTCAACAAAACACTGCTGACAAAAACATGACCTTTTCCTCGTAGCTACAAGTGAGTCACTTAAAGCAAAGATGACATGTAAACCCATGATTCCGTTAATAGGATGTAGGTTCATTTGCTTTCTTTCATCATCTGATTGTGCAATTTTCTCTCTTCCTACCCATTCATACTGAATTGATGAAGTTGAAGTTGAAGCCCACTGAAAAAAAACCTTTTGCATCCTGGATGACATGTTTTTCTCGTTTTACTGCGTTGTCTGCCATTCTTTTTGCTACAGCGCCTACACCATCGCAGGGACCTTTACCATGTCCAGCCTCAAAGTATTGCCAGCTGGCTCCTATTTGAAATTTACTTTGGTGATCGGCGATGACATTGAACATATATTTATTTCTGTACTGGGACGTAGGACTGTCACTGATATAATGAATGAAAGTCATATCTGGAATAAGTTCTTTCAGAATAGGAATTATATGCTGTATGAAGGCAAGAACTGCTGATGCATTGTGGGAGAGTTTATCTGATATTATGGCAAAGGATTTGTGTAGTAACTGATTCCCTGTATTACTATAATAAGCAGCCATAGGGTGGATAGTTACCATGCTTTTATTCCAGAATGCAGACTGGACCTCTTCATAAGATGTACACGTATAATTCTCTGAGAAGTCAACTTGTAATACATGTACAACATGACCATCTGGCAAGTTTTCCTTTAGACGTCGTATTTCTGTGTACTGATTCCTTATCAGCTGAACATGCTAACGAAACATTAGCTTGCTTGATCACTTCTCCTTTTAACTCTTCTTTTGACATTTCTACATTTATCAAATTAACCATTCCCAACATCAACTCGTTTCCACTGACTGTAAGTGACGACAAAGAGCTTCATTCCTTTCACGGATACTAATGAGTTCTTCATTAGCATGATCGTCATAAGAACTAATCGAGGGCGCCATCACTTTTCCCTAGATTCTGACCTAAACCTTTGTTTGTCATTAAAGCAATGTTCTGGTGTTTAATGCAAAGGCATGATCTTTTTGTCGAGCAGGCAAAACATGTTCTGGACGACATCTAAAAACGGTTGCACGGCTTACTTTAATAGTTGGATTTTCTACTAAGAACTTTTCAAAAAGATTATCTATGTAATCATTTAAAATCTTTTTGAATACTTCCGTATTACCCTTTGTTTTAACATCTTTTTTATTGGGTAATGTAGTGCTGTTGTCACTTCTCTCATAAAACTCTTGTATCTTTTCTTTGTATCGTCAAGCCTCTTTACTCATTCTTATTCTTTTGTTTTCCTTGATAACTTTGTTTGTAAGTTTTGACAAGTAGTTTCTATCTAGACCGGTTTCTTTAGCCGCATAGCTGATCATTCTGTACTTCTGAAGAATTTTTCCTCCTACAACTCCATAGATAGACGACTTCTGTTTTGACTTAAACTTGTGCTTCAAGCTTCCTTCTTTAATCTCATCTGTCAAAACGTAATGAAACGCAAGCTTCCTTCTTACTTTATCTGACTTCCTTTTGTTGGTTTTCATTTGGTTTATATCTGGTTGTGCTCTGCTCATTGGTGAATTTGAAAAGGTTTTATTTTTTCTCTGCCACGATGAGAATTTCTTTCTAATTTTGCATTTTCCTCTTCCAGTTTCTTAATAGTGTCCCTATTTTTATCCAACCTATTCATGATTCTAGTTCTAATTCCGCTAGCCTTTGCTGAAAATTTTACTTGTAAGACGGACTCTTGCTTTTTTAAAGCTAATTTTTTTGCTCTATGCCTTTGGTTTGATATTTTCTTCTTAGAGTTGCGAGTTTTTCTCTCTGATGTTCTTTTGATGGAACGTACGATTTCTTTATTCTTTCTCTTTCCTTTGCAAGGTAGGCATCTGCATTTTTCTCCTTTTGTTTCTCTCTGTATTTTCTTTGTCTCTCAGCATTACTTAGGGCCATGATGAAGACTACAGAACTCTGAAGTTACAGAAAATTAAAGACGTCTTACACATAATTAGTTATGTTTTTTTTTGTATTTAACATGGATTTTTTTATGAAATTGCAGATATAAACTTACGTTGTCTTTGTTTTTTCAGTTGTTGCTAACTGTGGTCTTTATTATCTCATTTAAAGCTTTATCAATCAATATTTTGAAGTTTTTGCGAACATTTTAAACTGTTAAGGAGGAATCCGATTCCTCCGTAACAACGACATTTTCGCTAGTCTTTTTTTACTATGCACCGGTCAGTTCTGGACAATAATGGTTTTCAATGGAATGGAAATCATTTTTCGTACTATTTAATGAAATATCTAATAAAATAATGTTTGGAATGGAGAGGAAATGTAAATATTTTATACTTACATGAACAGTACCTGGTGATTTGATGTATTTTTCTCTGTTTTCTTGTCAAAACTTCATTTTTCTCTGCAGGATTTGAACACTGCCGCTTTTAAACTTATATAATCACGTGACTGACAAGAAATAATCGGTGTTGGGGTGAAAAACTGTCCTAAAGTGTTTGCCCGTAACTGAGGAATTTTTTTAATTAAAAATTTGATATTTGTATGGATTAGAAATGTGCAATGCACTGCTCCTTCAGAACTTTACTACTTATTTTCTTCCAATAAAAAATAATGTGTTTATTGATCAAGTGAATTCAAAAACTCCGAATGAAAGGCTGTTACGGAGGAATCTTTTGATACTGGCATTTCTTGATCAATAATACGAAATGAATGATGTATGTGTAGGTATTATTTTTGTTCAAAAATTTGAGAACAGTGATAATTTCACAATATAAAGGGTAGATTAAAATCAAAAGACGAGAAAAACTACATTTAAAATTTAAGTTTTTTTGGAGATTAACCTTGTGTAACGGAGGAATCATCATTTTACGGACATTTTTTGTTTAAATATACAGAAAACTTTTCACAAGTTAAGAAGTTTATAATTATATTTTCTTTTACATATATGATAAAAGTTTACATCTATAGTTCAACTAATCAAACAGGCGGTAATGCCTTAATTTGTTTTTGGCGACATGCCGTTTGTGTGGTGTGTGGTTATGTTTCGGGCTAAAATTTTTTTTCAAACACACAGGACAAAACAAACAGATAGTAACACTTTATAAACAACATATTCAAGTTGTTGAAACGCTATATTTGGACTGCTTAGCTCCTTCCTTTTTCCCCAACATTTTTGATGATAGGTACACGACGCTAAATGCCAAACTTATATGAGATTAGGCGAAGAATGGATTCGTGGACACATGTGGACACAGAAACACTGACTTGTGAGGATGGTTTAGGTTCAAGCTTATCTTTTTAACAGAAGAAGATTTAAACATAAAATGGATAGTCTTTTAGAATAAATATTAAATATTTTAAGCTGTTAAGCCTTTCATTTGGACACGAGAACATAGAGCAAAACAGAAATTCAATTATTCATTGTTTTACCAAAATACGGCTCTTCTTACTAAAAATTTTTTAAATTCTAAAAATCGTTTTTTTAACGGCATGAATGTTATTTGACATTATAAATATATAATTGCATATCTTTTGAAATTGTTTTAATTACTCTTAAAATAATTTAAGGGGAAATGTTTATTTGTAAGTATACTTTTATCTTCTGACTATGCTCAGTGAAGGATATGATTACTACCGATCTTTCCCAAACACCCGTTCTTTCCACAGACCACGTGACTATATGATTTCGAAAAGACCAACACACAGTGTTTTGAGAATTATCATAAGACACACAACACATAATAAAAGTATCGAAGGAAACATCTCACACTTGTGCGACAGGAACAGGGTTTTAGGGTGCATAAAACATAATGCGTGTACAGTGCTAATATAAATATCATGTCTTTATATAATAGTTTATAACAAATTTTACAAACCTGCTTTCTGATGCATCATATACTGTTCAGCACAATTGTATGTTACGTCATCTACCTGAAATGTGGCTGGATGGAACTGGCTAAAGGGAGAATTTATACCGTAGAAGAAAACAAACTGTTTCTTGTGTATTTGGTCCGTTTTCGACATCCTACCGTCATTTGCAGTATTTTTGTATGATGCGTTTTTCGATTCACTCTCCTTGCTTGATGACTCGCCCTCATATGAGTGTTTGCCTCGTTTGTCAAAATAACTCCTGTGTTTGCGTTTTGTTGATGTTTCTCCTTCATCTTCTGCCTTGTGAACATTGTTGGAATGATTGGAATGTTTCTTAGAATGATCCATTCGTGAACGATGTTCTTCCTTTTCATCTCCTGTGTTTGCCTTTTGATCATTGTGCATTGAGCGTTTATTAGAACGACTCGTGTGTTTGCTTTTTGATCCATGATGTTTTCCTGGCCCATATTCTTCTTTTTGTGTTTTTGTGTGGGGCGATAGAGATTTATTAAATTCCTTATCTGAAGCATTTACTTTAGGCATGTTTACTTTTTGCGATGTGTTACCCGTTGCAACAATCGAAGCATCTGATGACGCATTTAATTGTGATCCCATTGGTTCCTTTTTGCATATTTCAGAATTTTCCGTGTTCTTTACACACATTTTCTTTTGTTCCATTACATGTAATGCCGTTTCTGGAATTTTTACATCATTGTTTAAATTTAAATAGTCATTCATGGTTTTCTGACACTCTTTTTTCGGTCTTTTACTGTCTGGGTGGTCCTTCCAAAAGTTGTCATCTTCTGTTAGAAAAGAAAAACGTAAAATTTCTTAGTTTTAGGTAGCGACAAAATATATAATATTAAACTATTAAAGGTAAAATATTGTGACATTTTGGTAACTCTTTGGCCACGAAAATAACAGAAATCCTACAATACCCAGCATACACTACTGGCTTGTAAAACTAATATAAAAGAGGGGGGACTAGAGAGGGTCCATGAACAGGTTAACAATTTTTTATTTATCCCATAACAGATCACAGTAAAGTTAAACTAGAGTAAAAAAAACCTGCGAGCAATGCTCACCATTGATACCCCCCGCTTCACAATTACTTTGAAAATTCAGGTGTTCTTAATTATGAAATTGAAACTTTATCTAGAAGTTAAAGGTGAAGTTGCAGATAAAACATGTAACCCTCCCCAATGCCACAAAGAATGGCATCCCCTATGTCAATGACAAAGTCCATGTTTTTCTATGGGAAACCTCCAATAATATTATGATCAAAATCTTTAATATCCAGTGCACAATGGCAATATGTGACCAAGATTCTGTGCAAGTTTCAACAAATTCCATTTAGTGGTGTTGGAGGAGTCGCACATAAGAAATGGGTATCCCCTTATGTCAATGACAGTCCGTGTTTTTCTATGGGAAACCCCAAATATCATTCCGATCAAAATAATAAATATCTCCTGCACAATGGCACTATGTGACAAGGATTCTGTGTAAGTTTCAACAAATTCCATTTAGTGGTGTAGGAGGAGTTGCACATAAGAGATGAGGACCCCCTTTAGGTGAAAAAACAATGTCCATGTTTTTCTATGGTAAAACCCCAAATCATTCCGATCAAAATGTTTAATATCTCCTGCACAATGGCACTATGTGACAACGATTCTGTGTAAGTTTCATTAAATTCCCTTCAGTGGTGTAGGAAGAGTTGCAAATAAGAGAAAGTGTAACGGACGGACACCATGAACACTATATAAGTTTCATTAAATTCCATTCAGTGGTGTAGGAGGAGTTGCACATAAGAGATAGGAATCCCCTTAGGTCAATGACAAAGTCCATGTTTTTCTATGGGAAACCCCAAATTTCATTCCGATCAAAATGTTAACTACCTCCTGCACAATGGCACTATGTGACAAAGATTCTGTGTAAGTTTCATTAAATTCCATTCAGTGGTGTAGGAGGAGTTGCAAATAAGAGAAAGTGTAACGGACGGACGGACACCATGAACACTATATACCCCCCCCCCCGTTTCAAGCGGGGGGGTATACTAATTTTAACAGATAACAGCAATTTGCATAAGAAAGCAGAAAACAGTTAGTCCAAAAACCGAAAAAAACCCAGATAACAGCAGAATCTTATCGAAGGGCGATACGGCGAGAAAATGTTTCCGTAGTAACTAGTATGTGATCTTATGTATATTCCTCCCTACATATGCATATTTAACTAGAGGCTCGCATGAGCCTGTATCTCTTAGCTGAACCTGAAACCAAACAACCCGTTTTTATCCAGCTTTTCTTTCCTATAAGGAATTGCCCAACACTTCTGCAAAAGTCATTAATTTTGATTTTTTAAGAGAAAATAACTCCTATATGGAGGAGCTTTTGATGCTTCAAATTTGCTGTACCTGTTATACTTTTTTAACTATCAGTCGAAAACTCTCTTGACTCCCCCGCCCCCCCCCCCCCCACCCTTTTCTATTTTAAGCCAACGTAGCTATGTAAGTAGTCAGCTGCCATGATTTGCACAATTTTGGTAGAGGACGTCCTAAAGATGATGTGCAATGTTTCAAAGCAGTCCTTTTATTGGTTAAAGAGGAGAAGATCTTTTAAAATCAAGTAAAATTGATTAAAAAATGTTCAAGGAGAATAATTCCTAAACGGTTCATCAGACAATCTTGACCCTTAAGTCATTTTTGTAGCCCTCATAGAGCAGAACAATTAAGCAATGCTAACTTTTTCTCTAGTTCTAATAATTTTTAAGATTTTGAGGCAAAAATGTCAAAAATAATCAATTTCGACAGTTAAAGGGCAATAACTCCTTAAAGGAGTCATCATACAACTTTACCCCAATGCCAATGGAGTGTTTCGTAGAGCTTTTGATGCCGATGAAGGCGTGTCTCTATGGTTTTCCTGTATCTGTTACACTTTTTTAAAATATAAGCCAAAAACTGTATTTTAACCACCTCTCCGTTCTATTTCTATGGCGGCCATGTTGGTTAATCTGCCGCCACGGTTTGTGCAAACTTGGTTGAGGACATTTGAGAGATGATGTGTACAAAGGTTCAAAGCAGTACTTTCGGTGGTTTCAGAGGATGATTTTTAAAAATCAATTAAAACCGATTAAAAAAAAACAGTTCAAGAAGTATAACTCTTACACGGTTAATCAGACAATCTTGACCCTAAAGTCATTTTTGTAGCCCTCATAGAGCAGAACAATTAAGCAATGCTAAATTTTTCCCTAGTTCTAATAATTTTCAAGATTTTGAGGCAAAAATGGCAAAAATCATCAATTTCGACAAATAAAGGGCAATAACTCCTACAAGGAGTCATCATACAACATGGAGTTTGTAGAGCTTTAGATGCTGAAGAAGGAAGGTCTCTTCGGTTTTCCTGTATCTGTTATACTTTTTGAACTATAAGCTAAAAACTGTATTTTGACCCCTTTGTTCTATTTTTAGCCATGGCGGCCATGTTGGTTGGTCTGAGGCTATGATTTGTGCAAATTTGGTAGAGGACATTTTACTGATAATGTGTGCAAAGTTTCAAAGCAATTCCTTCAGTGGTTTTGAAGGAGAAGATTTTTGAAGAAAAGTTAACGACGACAACGACGACGGACGCCAAGTGATGGCAATAGCCCACATGACCCTTCATGAAATGCATTTACAGATAATGGAGAAAAAACATCTAAAATAGTTACGAGTATTCTGACACAGGGAAACAGATAAAAACTAAGGGTTGAAAACCAGTTGACAGTTGCTTTATTTTCAAACTACAGCTAACATACGTGTACACATGCGTAAAACGCGTTAACAGAAAAAATCTTCCCCCCCCCATCCCCATTCCCTATAAAACGAGTGGCGGTTACACCCGGTTGAAAGAATTCCTCCCTTTTTTAAGACCATACCATATATATAAGAAGTAGGTGTTTGATGTCAGTTGAAGAGTCCTATTATACAGTAGGAGGTTATTAAATAGGCAATATAATTAAAATTCGATATTGTATTGAATGTAATACGATATTTATTTTGTATGTGACATGTATAGCTAACATTACTTCTAGATTTCTGAGAGAAACATGTAATCTTATTTAGCATTGACTGGGATTAAAATCTAGCAAGTGGTATATATAAACCAAACTTTGTGCACGAACCAGGTTAGTACAACCATGTAAAATCATTCGATTAATATCTGGACCCCAACAACTCATGAATACGATTTTACAACTTTTAGTATTTTGATAAAGGCATTATTTTTTCAGTTTGAAGCCGATTAACATTGCTGGTTAGATTATTGGATAGACGACTTTCGGTCGGTTTACGCCAATGTTTATGTACAGCGTAAACCCACCCAAAGTCGTCTATATCTTATAATATAACAAACAATTGAAAACGATTCATAATTTTAAATTCAATATTATGAAAAGATGTAACAAAAATAATAATTAACAAATATTCAAATAATATTTGCAGTTCACAATTTTTAGTGGCGTCACTTGATGTTTGCGGAAGAATTAATGAGTCAACGTCATCAATACATACTGATATAATTGTAGCCTATAGTATAGGCCCGTACTAGCATTTGTTTGCCAACACGTGTTTGGCAACATTGATTTTGGTGGGTTTTTCTATGTACACTGATTTATTCAAGTTAAAAGTAGTTTAACCATATAATGTTTAAATAATTGTTTATATCTCTTCAATGGGAATACTCACTATACAATAATGTGGCCAAAATCTTAGAAATTCCATTCACGGCATAAGCCGGTTCTTCGTTTGTATTAGGCGGCCATGACTGTTTACATTTTTTTTTTACAAGATCATTATCGTTTTATTGTTGCTTGTAATTAAACCATCAGTAATTTAGGTCTAGCCTTCCGTTTGTTATTTTATAATTATTAACTAAAAACACTGTACATATTTTATTCGGATGCTGGAACTTCCGTGGAACTATTTTCCGCGGAAGACTACGATGTTTTTTAGCTACTTTCACTTCACTAAGTGACGTCACTAAAGTCTATTTTTATCTTTAAAAGTACAGTTCAAGTGCATTTCATATAATTTTAGATTCAGAATTTTATACTGGTTCTTTTGGTGTATCATGAGCCAGGGTTTATAAAGTATAGGAAAAGTTATTAATCATAAAAGTATCCTGAGCCAGCGTAAGAGTTTCCAGTACCCTATAAAAGGGAGCATCTGACGTGATGGCGTCATATCGTTTCTGGCGTCGCTGACGTAAGGTCGAAACCCGCTACAAGCATAATTCTTAGGTACGATGCATTTTGATACGGAAATTAATTTCTCTATAGTTAACATGAAGATAATTTCTTCGACTTATAATATTAGTTATATTCACCGACGTAGTTTTCTTTAATTATCCAAAGTTATGGAATTTAATTGTGGACATACAGTATCATTTTTGGAGTGTAAATATAAGTTTCTTTAGAATGATTAAGCTTTCGAACTATCCCACCACATCGACTTTCAACCGGCATATAGTTCATAACTCACTAGCCTAAATTACGTTATGGGGATTTTAATATGTTTCGCTGCTCTAAAGTTCTTTTTTTAACGGAAGGCTAGCATTCAAGCATAATATTTGATTTGTAATACAATTCTGCTGTTTGTTAATTATATATATATATATATATATATATATATATATATATATTATAATATGTATGCAACTTGTCACATTGTTGTGTTAAAAATAAAACTATGAAACCTGATTTGGTCTCGGATTTGGAGCTCTATGGAGACGGAAGTTTATTCTAAGCCAACATTCGACCCGCCTATGACAATACAATTATGACGTCAACAGTAAGTCACGTGTTAAAATACCGAGTTAGGTTTTACGAAATGGACAATGTTGCTCAGCTATTGAGTATTTACAGTAAATTTATTCAAGGATTGTTTTCAATTGTTGGTTAGATTATTGGATATAAACGACTTTGGGTAGATTTACGCTGAATATTGGATATAAACGACTTTGGGTAGATTTACGCTGAATAAAGCGGTTTATGTATAGTCAACGTCATCAATACATCTTATTATGACGTCACAATCAGTCACGTGCTGAAATACCAAGTTAGGTTATACGAAATAACCAACTTTGCTCATGTATTGAGTATTTAAAAGAAATTAAAATATTTAAGGATTGTTTTCAATTGTTGGTTAGATTATTGGATATAAACGACTTTGGGTCGATTAACGCTGAATAAACCGCGAAGCGGTTTATGTTGCAGCGTAAATCTATCCAGAGTCGTTTATATCCAATAATCTAACCAACAATTGAAAACAAACCTTATATTTTAAATTCCATAGTAAAAAGGAAATAACGAGAACACTATTTTACAAGTAATCAAATAATATTTGCAATTCACAATTTTAGTGTCGTCACTTGTTGTTTGCGGAAGATTTCATGTATAGTCAACGTCATCAATACATCGTATTATGACGTCACAACCAGTCACGTGCTGAAAAACCAAGTTAGGTTATACGAAATAACCAACTTTGCTCATGTATTGAGTAATTAAACGAAATTAAAATATATATATATATATATATTCTTATGGCGTTAAAATTCAAATAGGTCCATGACGTCATCGACGTTTTTACCATAAAAATTGTTAAGATGTAAAGTTAAAATTAAATAATAAGGAATATTTCAAATTTCTGCACAGGTTATATGATATAATCCGGTTTGGGTCTGTTTACACCATTCATAAACCGCTTCGCGGTTAGGCGTAAACAGACCCAAACCACATTATATTGTATAACCTTTTAAGAAATTTGAAGTATTCCTTAAATATATTATAATTAACTATGCAATAAAATTCCGCTGAGGAAGGCCCGTGAGGTCAAGCGGTTGAAATATTACTTCTCTAATTTTGACATAATATTTCAACCGCTTGACCGGTGTGGAAAAAATATTTCTCGTCACTAGTGAATTTGTTGTTCTCAGCATTTGATTGGTTAAAAATAATTACGTCACAATAAGAACTCATGACGTCATAAACAAAACACCTTCAATTTACCGAGTATTCACGTCATGAACGTAAAATTGGGGTTGGGAGAATTTGTACTTCGTTTCGCAAATTTACTACTTTTTAAAATTAGAGAAACAGAATCTTACATAAGAACGCTTGGGTTATCGGATTTCTTAAATTTCGATAGTTAAATTATGGAAATTTAAGTCCGAGTCTGGGGATTTTTTATAATAATTTAACTATCTCGATTGGAGAAATCCGATAATCCAATCGTACCAATGTAAGATCCTATATGTCAAAATTAGAGAAAAAGGTTTTTTCTATTTATCTTCAACATTTCCATTTGTTATCTAATTTAATTTAAGAAATAATTCATGCGTACAATACTTTATTGTCGTTTTAAAATGGGTCACGGGGTGGGCATTATATTCGTGAATATTTGCACCAAGCGATAGCGAAGGGTAAAATATCACGAATATATTGATCACCAATGCTAAAACGGCAATAAAGTTTGGTAGGCAAGAATTATTTTGATTCTGTTTATGACAAAAGCAGTAAACTGTACGTTGGAGAGTTATAAAAGGTGCGCAACTCGATGGCTGTTCCACATTGCTCCCGCGTGTCATTTTATAGTGTAGTGAGACCAATAATTTAATTTCTGTGTGTAGAATCACGCAAATCTCAAAGTAAAAATTTAGTTAACAAAACACGAAAATTATGGTGAGAAAAAAGAAAATTTTGCAACCTACTGAAACCAACAACTTACGCATGTACGAACTAAATGTATTAACCCGGTCCCCTGGTGCAATATTTTTCATTTACGCAAGCTTCACTTTCAAAAATAACCCCAGGTCACCACCATTTTACTACCCAGTTTGGTTGGTTGTTTAAACCGCCATGTTTTAAATAACTTTTCGCGCGTTTGATATTTCTTTCAGAATACAATTTAAATAAAAAAAGCTACCTGTTGCTTGGTTTACGGCTTTCAAGTTAAACTGTAGAGTTATTTTCCACATTCGAGACATAGATCTATAAATTCATTCTTTTGATCAACTGTATTTTTATTTGAGTTTGATTAACGGACGTGACGTCATAATGCTTTGCATCGGAATTATGGCAGTTACAGTTAATACTGACGTAAATTTTGACTCTTTGAGGCACTCCGAATGTTGCAATCCGGTCAAAACAATCCGGTCAAAATTTTGACCGGATTCATTGCTGGTGACCTGTCTGTATATTCGAACCGGAAGTCCGCTTACGGTATTGAGAATATTTATTTAGTCAAGATCCCAGACTACTAAATGTATTGGCATTTTTACATGGTTTTGTTAAGATAGCGAAAACATGACGTCATATTGCTTACGTCATATTAGAATCATCTATAAAAACAGTGTGAAAATCCTCTGCCGTTCAACGCTTTTTTAAGCTGCCTGAAAGTATAAAAAGCATTGAACGAATGAGGATCACCGACGACTCCAAAAATAAGTGGTCTTTACTATTTTATATGATTGCGCCAACACTGACATTAACTGAAATTATATGACTAATGAACCCCCCTTTCAAAAAAAGGGGAAGAATCTTTTTTTTTAATTCTCACGTTTCAAAATTCACTTTTTCTTTATGCATTTAATAGCGAGCATCGCAGATGCGAGCTATACGGTTACATGCATGTGTGTAAAAAAAGTCACGTGATCCATATGAACAAATCCATTTCAGATGGTAGCTGAGCTATCCGAAGAAAATATTGTAGACGAACGAAAAAATATATAATTTAAAAGTAGACAAAAATAATTTTGACATCGATAAAATAAAAGTGTTTATTTTTTAAATTACTACAAAAATGCCAGACAATTTTTTTTCAATCTGAAACGCTGTATTTGAAATTGAGTTTTGTGACGTCACAACACATTACATAAGACGTCACGTCATCAATGGAATGTAGAGGCACTGTTAGGGGGCTCTGGAGTAACGAAATGAACAATGTGCGATGCTCGCATTTAGGCTGCGCCTCCATTCATATTACTTATTTATTGTGTATAATTTATAGCGAGCATCGCAGATGCGAGCTATACGGTTACATGCGTGCGTGTAAAAAAAGTCACGTGATCCATATGAACAAATCCATTTCAGATGGTAGCTGAGCTATCCGAAGAAAATATTGTAGACGAACGAAAAAATATATAATATAAAAGTAGACAAAAATAATTTTGACGTCGATAAAATTAAAGTGTTTATTTTTTAAATTACTACAAAAATACCAGACAATTTTTTCAATGTGAAACGCTGTATTTGAAATTGAGTTTGTGACGTCACCAATAGATAGGACGCCACGTCATCAATGGAATGTAGAGGCACTGTTAGAGGGCTCTGAAGTAACGACATGAACAATGTGCGATGCTCGCATTTAGGCTGCGCATACATTCATATTAATTCTCACGTTTCAAAATTCACTTTTTCTTTATGCATTTAATACTTATTTATTGTGTATAATTTACTTAACAATCAATATTGACCTCTCCCGTTTTACCTGACCGTTTTTCATGCTGTTTCTTGTACTCAAAAATGGCAGCGAGTATAGCATTACGCTTTAGTAAATTGATACCAATAAACATTGATTTTCAAACAATTGTCGAAGTTAAAACTATAAGTAAGACGGGTGTTGGCTTTTGAGAAGATCATCTGCATTGCAACATAATGCACCTGTTTGACGCAGCATACCATGGAATGTGCCATTCAAATTCAAAATTGGTTTGTTTGTTTGATGCTGTTTAACGCCACTTCAACCATGTTTCAGCTATATCATGGCGTCCAGTTTTTATTGGGGGAGGAAGCCGGAGTAACCGGAGAAACCCCCCGACCTGGGACCTTATTCACAAAGCCTCCGTAAAGTTACCGCACCCGTAAATTTTGCGGATTCTATCCGGTAAAGAAAAATCGTATTCATGAAAGCTCCGGTAATTCCGTACCCGTAGACGTTGCGGAAAGACTCCGGTAAAACTCGTAAAATATTACGGAACGTCATGCATATCCGTAAAGGTTGTGAAAACGGGCACGTTAAGTAACCATTTTTATATGCAATTATGCAAGACTAAGATGCCAAAGACGCCAACTTGAACAATTATGTAAAATTTGGGACACTTTTAATAGCCCTTTGTGCACACGAATAACAAGTATCTCGTTGTCTACTGTATATTTATAGTGCCACTTTGGCTTTTCATAGTCCGATCCTAACTTAGTCAGTGGGTTCTGTCACATATGGATGTCATAAGCTTAGGTCAAGACCCAACATCTTTACTTTAAATAGTATTCAGCAGATGGTTAACATAGACCTAGAAAATATTTCGAATTGGTCAAAACAGTGGCTAGTAAAGCTTAATCCTAATAAAACAGACATAATGTTTTTCAGCACTAGAAATGTGCACGGTGAACTGTCTTTTAAGTTTGATAATATAACTGTTGATACAGTGCACTGTCATAAGCATCTTGGTGCAATTTTGAGTTCAGTGGGAAAACTGACAATCCTAATCAATTAAGATTGGAGTCGAGTACACCTTTCAAAATTGGGCGTGTTAATTCCAATCACTGATTTGAAGGCAACTAAATGCCGGTAATGGGCCATATTTAAAACGCTAGAATAAAAAAGAGGATGTGTGCTGTTCCAGCGCCGACATATGTGGAACAATTGAAAGAACGTATAAAACTGCATCGCCGAAACCTCGGTGGCATACCGATAGTGAAATGGCGATCGGCCCACGTGGGAAAGGGGGTAACTAGGGGTACTTTTAGATACAGGTCTGGGAGATTTGACACCCCCATATTCATATAGTTTCGGACGTTACATAATGGGATCTAATCAAATGGTGAATTTTTAAACCAGACTTATTTATATATTTTACTATTGTACATCAAAAGCAATACATAAAAATTTAAGAAACAATGTATATTTTTTTCTTGTTAAGAAATTGTAAAATGAAAGAGAATCCCGCCTAATATATTAACACCCATTTATAATATTATCACTGTTTGACAAATGTTCTATTGGTTTAACAACATATAGTCATTTCGTCATTAAGTTATGTTAATGAAGCACTAAATTTGTTAATTCAGTGCGGTTTATCCCAGCTTTTGACGAGATTTAGGGAATTGGGGTCATTGATATATTAACTACCAAATGATATATTTTTCACAGTAAGAAGCTACCTTTTTATATATTTTAAAAAGGTAAGGAGACCCTTTCGAACCGCACATCCGCTGACATGAAACCTTGTCAGCTGGTGAAATATTGTTCATTTACATAAACCTCACTTTCAAATATAAAACCTGGTCAGGACTAACGATGTAATCAATGGTTTCAATGGTTATGGTGCCATACTCGAATTTGGGCGATTTTCCTTCTATTTAGCGCGATTTGGACTATTTTCTCTCTCTTCAGCGAGTAAACAATCAATGCTGTGTACTGTTAAAATATCTTGCTTTTTCGCTAAACAAATAACTCATTATTGATAATAAACAGATGTTTCAACCTAATACCGGAGGTAGGAGGTAGAGCGTGGCGTTTTCAAGACATTTTAATCGCCGAAATTCGAGTTTACTTCAATATATCCCATGTGCATGTGAATCTTTTTAAGTCTGTTTGTTTGATTGAATGATGTTTAACGCCACTCTCAGCCATTTTTTTCATCTATATCATGGCTTACAGTCTTTATTAAGCAAGGAAGCCGGAGTACCTGGAGAAAACCCCCGACCTTCGGTAGAAAAAGTAACATTCTGGTCGTGTGCACCCTGTCCACCGTGAGACTCTAACCCTACCTTCAGTAGGAAAACTGGCAATTCTTGTCAATTGCAGTAGTGCACAACCAACGTGCCCGCAACTTTAATAGCCGTGTAATCACTAATAGATGACTTTACCACTTGGCAACTGTGGCTCTTGAACCAATGGTAACAATGTTAAAATGACGGCGATAGCAGTACATGTGAAGATAATGAGTGCATTAAATACTTCAACGTTGCAGCAAACAGTAACGTTGCTGAAGATAAATTGACGTGAAAGACTGAAAACAAAACCTACCCAGCATTGGGCTAAATCGAAGTTATGATAAAACAACAATTTCAGATAGCCAAAATAATACAATTTCCACAAATAATATCAATTAAGTTTTATAGTTCTAAAATGAAATGTGAAATTACTAAATTATAATTACGCAAATCATTTTTGTGTAAATAGAGCTACGCCACTGGCAGTCTTTCAATAAAAATCCAATTAAAATAGGTTTAAAAGATAGAAAGAAGTGACGTAGAAGCACACTGGAATTATAATAGACAGGTGTACAAAAAAGTCTTATCAACAGATATATATCAAACTATCATTACAGAATGCATGTTCTTCACAAAGTTTCATCAAGTTGAAACTTTTAAATAAAGTGCTTATAGAACATTTTTGATCGTATCCTATTTGATATTTTAATCCTCATTTTTCAGTTTATCTCTAGTTTAACTTTCAGAATGCATTTGAGATTGGCCAATTATGCGGAAAGTGCTGGCCAATCCGATACACCCATTCCGACCCCATCTCTGTTGATTGCAGCCGCAACACAATATGATTTTTTCATATATCATTAACAAACAAACAACCAGATGTACAAATTTAGATAACATTATTTTCATCTAAAATTCACAACTTACCAATAGGTCTCTTCGTTGTCATTTTCAGACTCATGGACTGACAAGTCTTGATTGTTTCGTCCGCCTTCTGTTATGAAACCGGAAGTAGATACATGTGCTGTACTATTTTTTGTTCAAAAGAAAGTAATATCCCATTCTAAAAGGTAAGAATTTTATATAATTTTTTTAATCTAATCATTTGCAATAAATAAAGGTTATAACAGATTCGCCGGTCGGTAATTTGTTTTGTTTTGTAATGAAACTTGAAATATAAACCTACTTTCGGTTTCACTTCAGTTTACAAGAATTGTTATGTATAGGGTAACTACATATAGTTTTGTATGTGATAATGTTAATATATTGATTTACAGAAAAATAACATTTTAAGGAAATTATTTTAAAAAGATGTGTTAGGGATAGAATGGGGTGAAGTTGGGGGCTCAATTGGTAGTTGGCAACCTACAGATACATTGTACACTTAATGTATCTGCATAGATTTCATAAATAATTAGTATTAATACTGTTAATGTTAATCTTCTCAAATTATTAATGGAAAATTATGCCTAGTGATCCTCCCACTTAAAACTATGCATTTACTTTAATTTTAACTAGTTTTATTTGTGAATAATTGAGTATTATTTATCAATGTTGTAAAATTACAATTATATACTGATCATGAGTGTTAAGTACATGTATTTCATTTTATTTAACAGTCAAGCCTATAAATTCCATTGAATCAGAGAAGACATTGTGGAAAAAGGAAAAGTATAAGTTTGAACATTTTGATTTAATTGACAAGAAACAAGTTAAATAATGGTTACTTTTTGTCTGTATTTTAAATATATTAAAAAAACTGGCTGTCATTTGAAAGAAAAAATTATAGGTCAATTGTCATATGAGCTATTGTTATCAATTTGCATCCATCTTCCTTATATTTTATCTTAAGGTCTGAACATACCGGGCTTGTGTAAACACAACATTGTATCAATGCTTACATGTACTTGATGTTCCTCTTCAAAGTTTCTGAAAGAGTCTGTTAAAACGAGATGCAGTAAAGGCTTCAACATTTTTGTTGTAAAATAAATGAAAAACAAGACAGCACAGTAATCAACCGAACAAAATCCAATAACAAAACTGCAAAGTTAACTAGAAAACATGATATCACTATTTTGTTCAGGGGTTTGTGTTGTCTATTTGTTTCTTTGCATGTCATGATAATTGTTTGTTGTGTTTGTATGTTTTTCCCGATAGACATGAGAATTATCGATATCTATTTAGTTCTATTGGAAAAAAACCATACAAACACAACAAGCAATAAACAAATACACAAAGCAAACCCATACCAAATAAAATCCATATGATATACATGTAGCTGAAAATTTGCTGAACATGACATTTAACCCCATTCAAAGAACAAAACAAACGCCCATAGAGTTATGCTTGATGATGTGCGGATAATCACCAATGCAAGTTACCTGAGAATGTCTGTCATTAGAGATACCACATAATGATGGTCTTAAAGTTTATGTATTGATGACCTCAACTTGACTGTTAGAAATGCTAGTTTTATCAGTCTACCTGTGAGCAACAATCCTGGAGCCCCAATCCTCCATCCAGGAAATCCCTGTTGGAATTTAAGGGCCAGGAATATCATTTAATCTGTAGAAAACATGATTATCAGCAGCTGCAGCAATTAAATTTATGATTGGAAAATTGAAGTTATCTCCCAGCTTGTTACTTATCAGGACCAAAGGCATTTTGTAAATTTTGTCATCCCTTGCAATCTGTCATCCATCTATCATCCATTAACCTTTTAGCTTACCTGGCCAAAGGCCATTTGAGCTTATGCCATCACTATTTGTCTGTCATCTGTCATCTGTAAATTAAAAAAAAAATCTTCTCCTCTGTAACCTCTGAACCAATTTGACTTAATTTTGCAAGAATGATATTTGGCATGTTGGCAACAAACGATCCTCATTTTGAATGGATTCAATAAAAAAACACTGCACTAAAAATAAAACATATGTAAAAATCACTTAAAATGGCTTATAACTCAAAACTAAAACAGGTAGGAAAAATCTGATGGATTTTAGACTGTTCAGAATCAAATGTTCTACAAGTAAGGTTGACTTTTTCAGAAAACACTTTTTACAATGAAGGTGTTACATCCCTTAAAAGTCAAAAATCACATTTTTTAATGTGTGCCTTTTAGAACAAAAACTATTGCAGTTAGAGAAAAACTGTAGCTTGCTGAAATGTTAAGCCCAAGAATCTCTACAAAAGTCTCCATTGGACCCTATATGTTAGATGATCTTTTAAAGGAGTTTTGCCCCTTTTAATGCCAAAAATCATGTTTTTTTTGCTTATTGAAATTCTTCTCTTCTGAAACCACTGAACAAATGTGCCTTAAACTTTGCAAGAATGATATATGGAATATTGGGAACAGATGTTCCACATTTAAGATGGATGCTGATCTAATATAAAACATGGCTGCTGTTACTTAAAATAGAACATATGATAAAAATCACTTAAAATGGCTTATATCCCAAACTTATAACAAATGGGAACAATCTGATGGATCTTAGGCTATAAAGTTGTCAGATGACTGCTTTTAGGGGTTATGCACCTTTAAAATAAAAAATCACATTTTTGTAATGTGTTTGCATTGAAAACTATTGTAGATTAAATAAAGTTGTTGCTTGTTAAAATGCTCAGCTCAAGAATCTTTACATTGTACTACAGTTGTCAGGTGACCTCTTTTAGGGCTTTTGCCCCTTTAAAGGTAAAAAATTTTGTTTTTGTTGCTTATTGAAATTCAAAAATTTTCTCCTCTAAAACCACTGAACCAATTCGACTTAAACTTTGCAAGGTTGATATATGGCCATTTTGACAACAAAGAATCCTCGTTATGAATGGATCCAATAAAAAAAACATGGCTTCTGTTACTAAAAATAGAACATAGGATAAAATAACATAAATTGACTGATATCTCAAAAACTATAACATATAGGGAAAACCTGATGGATCTTAGACTCTACTGAATCAAAAGTTCTACAAATTTTCCATTAGGAAGAAGTTGTCATGTGACCCCTTTTAGGGTTTATGCCCTTAAAAGTAAAAAATAATGTTTTTTAATGTACATGTATTTGCCTTTTAAATGAAAACTTTCAGAGAGAGAGAGAAAAGCTGTTGCTTGAAATGTTGAGCTCAAGCTCTACAAAAGTCTCTTTTGCACCGTAGTTGTCAGATGACCCCTTTTATTGGTTTTGCCCCTTTAAAGGTTTTTTGCTTATTGAATTTAAAAAATCTTCTCAGAAACCACTGAACCAATTTTACTTAAAATTTGCAAGAATGATATATGGCATGTTGACAACAAACAAGCCTCTTGTTTCTTAAACCACTAGCCAACTTTTTGCATCTCGGCCACAATAGTCCTTATGATACTTAGGTTCACATTTTTTCCAGGTGTTGATCCATTGACAAACATGGCCACTGTTACTAAAAATAGAACATAGCGTAGGATTGTAGATTATGCTAAAAAAATGGCACAAATTGAAGATTGTAGTCGCCCAGTGACTTTTCTCCTGGCATAACGATGTGGCTATACAGCAGGGGGTCATGAGGCCGCACAAGGTCTCCGGAAGCTTTGAAAAATAATGCAGATCCTGCATTCTGTACATTTTTTAAAAACAAAGTTTGAGTTTTGGGTGCCGATTCGAAATTCAAGATGGCCACTACCTTGGAACATAGATTTACATACTAGTACTAGTAGGTCCAGTCTCCTTAAGTTATGTGAAATGAATAGAAGTATCTTCTTCCGAGAAGCTTTTATAATTAAAAAAAATTCAAGAAAATTCGTGTCTGTTAAAAAAATTCCTAATTAAGTAAGGCTGTAGAGCCACTGGTTTCAGTTGTTACGTTTATGATTTGTACATTTTAGTTTATTTATGTGTAAATTTTGTCATTCTTATTTTATAAACTTGTTTGAACATGCAGAGACATCTTATAACTATACTAGTATACAATGTTCCTGGAACATATAAAAGAAAGACTGGAGAATTTCGATGTATTTCAAGAAATATAGAAAGAACGACGGCTTATAGTCAAATTCCCGGTAGAAAAATTACACGAACATAACAAAGAATAAGAAAACCTGGATTTTACCAAATATTTTTGGGGGATACCTATAGTTGTACATAAAAGAAATCTCCAGAAATAATGGAACATCTGTAGATATATAAATAAAAGGATGTTGACAGAATTTGAGATTTTAATTTTTTCTAATTGTTTTGATTTATTCACCAAAGTTTACTTCATTTAACTTCTCTGAATTTATTTTCTTGGTAACAGCAATGCTTCTAGTCGAATAAAATACGATGGCAGAATATCAAAATAATGAGGATAATTGCAGAAATGAAAACGCGACTCGTATATACCCACTGCTTACGGAAATTGAGGATGGCGATAAATATTTTCCAACATTTGATATAGAAAAGGAAACTGAACAGAAAACGACTGTTGAGAATTTCCAAACAACATCGTCAGAAGAGTTGACAAACGAGGGTAATTCAGTGGACGTGACGGAGATGAAAAATAGCCATACCACAAATACTACAAATCAGGAAAGACGGCGAGCCAATAGACTTCAGAGTGGTCCCAACAATGATAAGTACCAAAATGCACAAAGATTTCCCGGAGGTCATAATCAGGTTAACTCTGAACGGCAGAAACCGTCACCTGTTGACACTCCTGGAACTGACTTTGCACACCAAACGTCTCAACACAGTAGGAGCTTGCATGAAAATGGGAGCAATCGGAATTTAGATGGAAGCGACTCTTCACGGGATTACTTGAAAAGTTCATTTGTACATAAAGAGACCGATGAATTTGTATTTTTCTTTACATGTAAATCACCATTTAGTCAGTGGCATCCAGCAAAGTTTGTAATAGATGGAATAGAATTCAACTGTGCTGAACAGTACATGATGTATAACAAAGCAAGTAGGTAGCTGCAGATTTAGTGGTTGTAGGTATCATTATAACCCTGCTCCTCAATTGGGAGAGGTGGTATGCTGTTTTCGGTTTTATTTAGTTAGATGTGTGTGTGTATATATTGTTGTGTTGCATTTTTCTCGGCAATATTTAAGTCAATTTTCAGCTGTCCATAACCATTGTCCGAAACAATTTTTCGTCACATTTTTCTCACCAGTGATATATGATGCATCCTAAAAATTTGTCAGTAGCTTTGTACGATCATGCCATATTGTAGGACTTATTTTTAGACCTATCTGACGCCTATTTCCTGTATACCGACTTAATTTTTCGTCAAATGTTCTAAGCAATTATAAATGATACAATTCTGAACGTTTGTCAGTAGCTATGTTATATTTTTTGAGACCTCTCAGACTCTTTCCTGTTTGTATTAAAGTTATAGAGTGGGTATAATCCGGGAGCATTATAATTAGCTCGAAGTAATACTGGTTTTTTTCTGCTACTGTACATGCTAATTTAATTTCTTACCTTTTAAGTGTAATGTGGTATATTTTTTGCGAACTACATGTAAATTGAAGTAATACGTGTACTTTTGCTCTGTGCTAAAAGTTTCAAGATTCAATATATCATGATCAGTACGTAATAGGTATATACATGGTAAAACTTTTGGATGAGGATGTCATGTATTTTTTTAAAAATTGAGATGAGTTAAAATGGTGAATTTATTATGCATTCCAAGTTATACAAAAACAAAATTGTTTAAAACAGATACCTATATACATGTATACTTTTAACGAAGTTCATACATTCAATGATTTATACTAAATGGTCAAATCATATTGTTTTGTACATTTCAAAACTTTTACGCTCTGCTAGTTCCTTTGATCGATATTATGTTTATCTAGACCGATCATTGATGTTGACAACAAGGTTTTATTGTACCTAGTTTGATCACTTCAGAAATTTTTTGTTTGTAGATTAGTCTGAATAGGGTTTAACGCTATTCTCAGTAATTTGTCAGCTATATCTTGTTTCCAGTCTTTATTGGGGGTATGAAGACCAAGTATCCGGAGAAAACCCCTGTCAAGCAAGTTTGGAGTCGAACACACCCTGTCCACAGTGAGACTCGAATCCGAAACCTCAGTGTTGATAGGCCATGTGATCAATAGTAGGTGACTAACTACCTTAACCATGCGGCAAACGAGGACTTGAATTTCGATTACCGTCACTGACTATGACTGACTTTGATTGTTATGGGAAACCATAACATCTCTTCAATATGATCGGATATTTTTGCCGAGTTATAAATAGTCGATTACTGGATTGTGAGTGTGAATGTGAGTAACTCGACGTAGTCACTTCTTACTCGTCCAAAGCACCTAAGTGTCCCTATTGGTTTTAATTGGTTCAGGTTACTCACTCTCTGTTTTGTGTTCTTGATTATGCCTCGCGTTGTATATGTTTGTCTTAATCTAGATTTGTAACCGCTGCTTTACTTTTTGGCCTGGTTGTTTGGATGGTTTCCTTGCTAATTTTCTTCATGTGAATGACAACTTTATATGCCGTTGAAGTAAATTGCCGGTGTAATTTACATTTACAACAAAATATTGGGTATCAGGTCACTTTGATTAGAAGAGAAGGCTTATCTCAGCAGCTACAAAAGACTAAATTCTCCACCCATACCCAAAACACCATACTTTTCGGGTGGCAGTCTAAATTGTGTTCCCTGTGTCACATCCCACCCCTTTTTCCGTTGATTAATTGTTAGTTAACCGGTTCTCGTCCTCAATATAGCTGAGATCTATACTGCTCGCTGGATTAAAGCAAATATCTATAATCAAGCAATCATTACTTTTGTGACTTTGTAAAGGAATACATTTTCATGTAATAGATATCAATGCTCATTGGACATAATTCTGTTCATTTTGTCCAAAAGGGGCATCGGTTGCCGAGTGGTTAAGGTAGTTATTCTACTATTGATCACTAGTGAGGGTTCGAGTCTCACTGCGGGCAGGGTGTACTCAACTCCAATCTTAATTGACAAGGATTGCCAGTTTTCCTACGAAGGTCGAGGGTTTTCTCCTGGTACTCGGGCTTCCTCCCCAAACAAAAACTGGACGCCATGATATACATTTAGCTGAACGTGGCGATACAAACAAACAAACACACATAGAAAAAATATAATATTCTGCTGTCCAACGCTTTCCATGCGCCAATCAAAGTCTAAAAAGCCTTGGACTGTAAATGATTTACGGAATGGATAACAATTTAAAATTAATTATGTTTTAGTGATTTCGAAGAATCAAGATTTTGCTAGTGTTATTCTAGCCGAAAAAGATCCTGGAGAACAAAAAAATTATGGAAGAAGTATTCCAAACTTTGATGCAGACCTATGGATGACAAAACGGGAAGAGGTTGTTAGAAGAGCCAACAAAGCCAAGGTAACGTCATGTTTCCTATGCTTACAGCCATTTATATCTTGTAAGAAATATGCAAAAATAATGATTGCTTACGCTACTGTTTATATAAGACATTCTACACATTTATTACTGTCATATTATTGTCTAGTCATAATCTAATTTAAATGACATGTTTCACTTGCTCACCCTCTTGATTAATAATATGTTTGCTTAACGTCCAACATTTAAGGATTTTAGCTCACCTGAAGGGTTAGGTGGGCTATCGTCATCACTTTGTGTCCGTCGTCGGCGGCATGGTCTGTAAACTTTTTACATTTTAATCTTCTCTGAAACCACTGGGGTAACTGAAGTCAAAACCTAGACACAATGTTCATTGGATGGACCTTTACAAAGTTTGTGTTTTTTTGTTGAGATTGGAAAACCAATATAGCTGTCACCACAGGACTTAGTTTAACACTCCAGGACCTGATAGGAAAAATGTTAAAAAAGGCTACTTCTCTGAAACAATTGAACTAATTGAAACAAAACTGATCACCGTTATTCATTTGAGGGCCCTCTATAAGATCAGAAATTCAAAAAGGCCTCCACTACAAGACATAGTTTAACATAGGACTTCATGGGAAAAAGTTTTAAAAGGCCTCTACTATGAAACAGCTTAATCAATTGAAACAACTTATCACCAGTTTTCATTTGGTGGTCTTCTTTAAGGGTTATATTTTTATGCTGATCAGAAATTCAAAAATGGCCTCCACTGCAGGACTTAGTTTAAAACAGGACCTAATGGAAAAAATTGGAAAGAGGCTTCTTTGAAAGAAACAAAATTTATTTGAAATATTTCTTGGATGGTCCTCTGCAAATTTATTTTTGTCAGTAAGACACTTAAAATGGACCCCAGTATAGATTCAGGTTAACAGATGACTCTTTAGGAATAATTTTTAAATGCCATATTTCTAAAACTAAAGCTGATTCAAGCCACATTGTATGTGAACATTTATTGGATGGTCTCTTAAACGTTTATGCTTGTTTATTTGACCAGAAATCAATGATGGCTGCAATTGTTGGAATTAATTTAATATTAGAAACCTAAAGAAAACTGAATAAATGGCTTCCTTTCTGAAACTATTGAAGCACTTGAAACCAAACAGTCAGATTAATTGAATGGTCTCAACAAAGACAATGTTATTAATGCCAGTAGAAAATTAAAAAACTAAAGGACTTGTTTAAACGTCATGGAAATGCCATCTTCATTGTCTGTATAAATTTGGTGAATGATCTTGCGAGCCTCTGGTTTGTAGGTAACATTAGAAAGGTTATTGCACTTAAATAAGGATTTTTAATAAAATTTAATATTTTCACGCCATAACAGCTAGAGTAAACTAGGCTGAAGTTTACTGCCGTTATAATCAGAAGTTAGTTTTGTGATTTGTCTGATTAACAGCGAAGGTACAGTTATTCATTCTACGAGTAAACATGTAAAATACAGATATTAGCAAGCCTACAAATTATTAAATTTTGTCCAAAATTGTTAGATTATTCCATTTAGGAGGATTTGTCCTTAAATGACAAATTTATTCACAATTTTCTGTTTGTTTCTTATAAATCAAGAACAACTAAAGTAAACATGTAAATTGCAAAAATAATACATGTAAGAGGAACAAGACCTTCAAATCTTTTAAATTTGTTATTGTTAAGTTAAACAAAAAGTTATCAAGAAGACAGGTGGTACAAATTACTTTATTAGTTAAAATTAAAAATTTGTAAAAATGTTATTGCCTATTATTAATAATTGAATTTTTTTTAGTTGATCGTCTTATTTCATAAAACCATACAACTAGAATGAAATGGTAATTGCAGACAAGACCTTCATATTTCTATATTTGTCGGAAATCTTACATGTAGTACAATTCCTATAGGGCTATATTTCCCTTTTATTACAATTAAAGACATTTTCAGTTTACTTACTGTACTTGCAGTAATGATTTATTCGTTCAGTTTATACTTTAAACCAAACATGTACATGATTGTTTGTATTTTTTAACATACATATAATAATGCTTTAAAATTTGTATAAGAGCAGGCCAAAAATATTATAGTACATGTACCAACTAGATGCTTACTAGTATATAGGTCAATTGCAAAACATGAGTGACTCTATTCATACTAAATTTTCAATCTAATTATATTGGGGATCTTGCCTCATTATATTACAGCAATTTTATTTTGACTAATCAGAGTTCCCTTTTTATGGATTGGAAAGTTTATATCTTTGGAGTTTTCTGTAAACTTGACAGAGATGTGTCTGTTAACAACCAATATAACTTAGGATTTGTAAAAAGAAACAATAAAATATGTTTGATATTAACCCAAATAAATTTTCTTCTTTCCAGTTTTCTCAAAATGAATTTCTTAGACAACAACTTTTTAATACTTATCCCAAGACATTGGTTGAAGCTAGTCCAAGTGATACTGTTTGGGGAATAGGTCTGGCAGCAAATGATCCTGATGCGGTGAAGAAAGAATGTTGGAGAGGAGAAAACTTGCTGGGGAAAATTATAACAGAAGTGAGAGATGAACTTCTAAAAGAAACGGGATTTTTACAATAGTAAAACCTGCATTGACAAGTGCATTAATTATATTTAACAGTTGTTTTTTGTGTATATGTTTTATTTTGAGAATGTTGACAGTCAAGTTTAACTGACATTAATTTTTATGAAGTGTATACCTTTAACTGTTTAACTGTGACAATTCAATTATATTCTTAAATTAAAATGAAGGAAGCAGGTCAAGTCACCGACTGTAAAATAACCCCAGTCAAAAAATGTCAATCTTGTCACAGATAATGAATTAATATTTATACATTTTAATAATAATGATAAAGGATATGTTAATGATTTTCAGGCAAAACTTTATCCATAATGACTATTGAGTAATCTTGATTAAATAAGTAAAGATTATTTTGTTTCTTAATTATTTGTCTATAGAACATCAAAAGAATATACATACAAGCTCAAAATTAATAGTAAACAATCAAAAAGACATAATTTTGTAATATATTGATTTTTGTAAGTGTGGTTATTTTATTGTTATTTTTGACAGGAAGATTTTTTTGTTAAGTGGGGCAGTTTTGCAAAAAGTGGGGATATTTTTGTGTGAAGATTTGACTTGAATCCAAAAAAAGGCATTATATATTACATCTTTATTTTCATGTGTTTCTATTTGAATTGATTTTTTAGAATGTATTGCTGTTCACCTGCAATGAGATTTTACTAATTGCTCATAAAAATGAGCGATTTTCATTATAACTTTATTCCAGTTATTGAATATGTATGATGCGTAGGCTATCATTCTTCGAGTTTGGTATGTGTCGTCGAATAGTAAGAATCTGTCTCCTGTTGATGTCTCTGTCCATTTTCCTTCGAGTGTGATGTCTGTCTGAGTCTTTGGTAGTGGTGGAGTCTGCTTGCGTCTGGCTCTGTAAAGTGAAGACTTTGCTGAGTTGTATGTCGGCAGCTGTTCAACTACTTCTCTACTGGTGTCGTCCCATTCGGTGTCACGTAATTTGTTAAGTTCTTCTGCATTAATAGTCGGTATCGGTCGCACTTCTTCTAAGCAGCGTTTGGTAACGGCGTTCATTATTTGTATAGCAACTACTTCTGTGTGGTCTGGTGCATGTGTGTGTTGTTGTCTGCCAAAACCAGTTGGTATGTTGTTCTCTGTAGACAATGATGCTGAACATCCAGGTACGACGCATCTCCAGAAGACCTTGTCGGGGTTCCTACGGTTAACTCTGTATATAAAGCCATCGAGACTAATATTTTGGCCTCCACGTCTGTTAGTGATGAATTTTACATTCAGCTGAGCATTAGCCATATTGGATTAGAATGAGGTGTTTGTACTTTTCACCCATTTAATATATACTATTTCTTAGATTGCAATGTTCAAAGGTTTGACATGTGAACACTATTAATTGGGAATGGTACAAGCTCATCATCTCAATCTACAGCTTAAAAAATTGGCTTGGGACATTTTGAAGACAAGTTTATTTTATATATTGCAGCTTAAGTTTTTAATTTTATTTTAATTAACTTGAAACTATCCATTCTTTTTTTTTAATTTTATTTTGATATTTTGATATTTTTCTTGTCAATTCAGTTTCCAATGTCTACTATGCTTTATTATAATTTTCAAGGTAAATACAGGTAAATACAGGTAAACTAATTATTGTATTCCCCTTAACAGGCCCCATAATCCCCATACCTAATGAGGTGTTGTTTTTATCCAGTAGCCGTTCGGGGAACACACCATATGTATACATTAGTTTTGATTAAGAATGGAATTACTCTGGCTCATATGTTAGGAAACACCAAAAGGGAAGTAATTCAATTAAGATTTTAACTTGACCAATATAAGGTTGCTTACACTCATAGTAATAAAGGGTCTAGCACCCTGGAAGACAATAGTATGATTAAAATAGTTCTTTGTATGTTGTGTAAATTATTGTAAATGGAACATTTAATTTATATATACAAATATGTTGATACTACACAAGTCACAATTGTCTTTATTTTTTATTCTGGTAATTAAGCATGAAAAAGCATTAGTTTGTTTACCTTTTGAGACTATATATAGAGATTTGTCCTTATAATTGCATTTCTGTGTCAGGTTGATCAATGTACAATTATAATTTAAAGATTGTTTCTTGTTAGAATTTACTAATAAAAAGAAAAAAAAAATAAATAGAGAAAAATGAATTTTATTTATTTTTCTTACGCAGAAAAAATATAATTGCATTTACTCTTTTTGTGACAAGGAATATATGAATTAAGATCCAGAAATTTCGAAAAAGGGGGCACTGACTGGCTAAAGGGGGCCCACTTTGGTTATGCTTTAAAGATTTCCTATATATCCAAACAAATTTTTCAGTCAAAAGTCTGGATCCACCCCTGATAGCCCCCACACAAAATTTGAGGACCAAAATGCCCTGGTAATATGTACAACTATACATGTTGTACTTAAGCTATTGTACTTACTATATACCAAGTTTTGTAAAACTCCATACTGTAGTTTCAAAGGAGTAGCTCCAACATGATGATAAATGAGTATTTTCAGGAAATGTTAAGTTCATAGGGCCGTAACTCCCACGAAAATTTGAAGATAAAAATTCCCTGGTAACATGCACAACTAAATATGGTGTACTTCCTACACACCAAGTTTTGTTGAATTCCGTTCTACAGGTACATACTTGTTTCTTGATTTGTAAAATCAAGATGTAATTGTGAGCGGAATTAATTTGATAAAATAACAAATAAAGCTTATAAACTTTATTTTTTTTAACACTTACATTTTGAACACAGTCATTCTTTGACAAATATGTGGACAGTTAACACCCCAAATAAAAATAATTTTAAAGAACACATTATATTGCACAAAACCCGCGAACTTGATAGCACATGGCTACATTTATACGAGAACTATTCTGATTGGTAGATGATTATGTCACACACAATCAGATTGGTTATAACTATATTGAATTTGGAATCTTGAATCTCGAATCTCGAATTTCAAATCTCGAGTTTGGAATTTCGATTCTCAAATCTGGAATGAGCCTTCTGGGCTTTCATAGTAAAATGTCCTCTATCTAAGTTTGCACAAATCATGGCCTCGGACCAACCAACATAGCCACCTTGGCTAAAAATAGAACAAGGGGTCAAAATATAATTTTTTGCTTTACAGTTCAAAAAGTATTACAGATACAGGAAAACCGAAGAGACCTTCCTTCTTCAGCATCAAAAGCTCTTCAAAACTCTTCATTGAGTTGAAGTTGTATGACGACTTCTTGTAGAAGTGATTGCCCTTTAATTGTCAAAATGCATGATTTTTGCCATTTTTGACTCAAAATCTCGAAAAGTATTAGAACTAGAGAAAAAGTTAGAATTGCTTTTTTGTTTAACTCTACGAGAGCTACAAAAATAACTTAGGGTCAAGATTGTCTGATGAACCTATAGAAGTTCTTCTCCTTGAACATTTTTTAATGAATTTTAATTGATTAAAAAAATTCTTCTCATAAACTAATGAATGGACTGCTATAAAACATTGCACACATCATCTATAGGATGTCCTGTACCAAAATTGTGCAAATCATGACAGCTGACTACCAACATGGCTACCTTGACTTTAAATAGAAAGGGGGACATGTCGATATAGTTTTTGGCTGATAGTTAAAAAAGTATAATAGGTACAGCAAATCTGAAGTGAACCTCCCCCATAAGCATCAAAAGCTCCTCCTTATAGGAGTTATTTCCATTAAAAGGTCAAAATTAATTATTTTTGCAGAAGTGTTGGACAATTCCTTATAGCAAAGAAAAGCTGGATAGAAAAGAGTTGCTTGGTTTCAGGTTCAAGTGAGCGATACAGGTTCCTGGGAGCCTCTAGTTTTGCACAACCTATTTTTAAAATTGTGATATCGGCAGACAAATAGCCATGATCTACTCACAAAATACTTAAGAAGTACTATGAATCAGTGGCTGATCCTAAAAACCGCAGGACCCAAACCAGTAGTTTATGGCCTCGTTGTAAGCTCGCCAATCTGAAAGAGTTGGGGGTGTCGTCCTCTTTAAAACCGAGAAATTATTTTTTGGGATGGTCGGAAATTAAAAATGTCAAAAATTACATTGAATGCGTTCTGATAATGTCTAGAATATAGCTGAAATAATGCTTGTTGGATATGAATCAATCAATCAATCAATCAATCAATCAATCAATCAAGAAGAGTCCACAATGAAAAATAGCGTAACATAGAACATCTTTGAAAACAAATGCGAACGGCTTCTTCTCATAAGGTCTTACAAGTTTAGACAGAATAATGACAACATGATTTAGTGGTACTCTTCTAGTTTAGCCCGTAATTCATGGTTAAACAAAGCACCATAAGCAATAAACATATAAAAAGCTTAATGTCAGAAACAGTCTCGCAGTTTTAAAACAATTAAAGCACATATAATATAAGGAATTAGCACCGAATGTAGTCCTTGATGACTGCCATATTGGAAATACAAATTAAAAAAATTCTTCTTGACAACAGTGAAACACTTTAAGACAAGTTATATACTAAATTGGTTCTCTATTACATCAGTGTCGATTTAAGATTTAGGGCCCCGCCACTTTGTGATCTATCCGTCCATCCGCGCGTCCGTCCGTCTGTCCATCCGTCCGTCCGTCCGTGCGTCCGTCCGAAACTAATCGTGTCCGGGTTGTAACTTATTTATTTTTCGCGGTAGGCTTTTGGTTGCTGACCTTTGACCTTAAACTTTGACCTTAGGTCACATTATCGCTTTCTGCATAACAAATTCATGTCCAAGCTGTAACTTTTATCTTTCGAGGTAGGCTTTCGAAATTTGGAATGTGGGTAGATAATATCACGGCGATGTGTTGCATACCATGTTTGCTGACCTTTGACTTTGAACTTTGACCGTAGGTTACATTATTGCTTTCTGAATGACAAATTCATGTCCGGGCTGTAACGTTTTTGTCTCGCCTGCGACGAAAGTCGCTGGAGGCGAGACATATGTATGGGAATCCGGCGGCGGCGGCGGCGTAAACACTTGACATCTTGCTTCATATCTTTGTAAGCCCAAGCCCTAGGTCCATCAAATTTGGTCCAGAGGTAGCTTATGATGAGTACTTGCCAGTCAGTCACCTGTCACCTGACCTTGACCTCAATTTCACGGTCCAGCGACTACGTTAAAGTTTTTGGGTTACGACAGTTCCTCTGTAACTACGCATGGTAGGATGACAATATTTGGTGTATAGGTTGCTGATGACTAGTACATGACTGTCTGGTAGGTGTCACCTGACCTTGACCTCAATTTCACGGTCCAGCGACTACGTTAAAGTTTTTGGGTTACGACAGTTCCTCTGTAACTACGAATGGTAGGATGACAATATTTGGTGTATAGGTTGCTGATGACTAGTACATGACTGTCTGGTAGGTTCCACCTGACCTGACCTCAATTTCACGGTCCAGCGTCTAAGTTAAAGTTTTTGGGTTACGACAGTTCCTCTATAACCGCACATGGTAGGATGACAATATTTGGTGTATAGGTTTCTAATGACTAGTACATGACTGTCTGGTAGGTGTCACTTGACCTTGACCTCAATTTCGCGGTCCAGCGACTACGTTAAAGTTTTTGGGTTACGACAGTTCCTCTGTAACTACGAATGGTAGGATGACAATATTTGGTGTATAGGTTGCAGATGACTAGTACATGACTGTCTAGTAGGTGTCACCTGACCTTGACCTCAATTTCACGGTCCAGCGACTACGTTAAAGTTTTTGGGTTACGACAGTTCCTCTGTAACCACGCATGGTAGGATGACAATATTTGGTATATAGGTTGCTGATGACTAGTACATGACTGTCTGGTATGTGTCACCTGACCTTGACCTCAATTTCACGGTCCAGCGACTATGTTAAAGTTTTTGGGTTACGACCATTCCTCTGTAACTATGCATGGTAGTATGACAATATTTGGTGTATAGGTTGCAGATGACTAGTACATGACTGTCTGGTAGGTGTCACCTGACCTTGACCTCAATTTCACGGTCCAGCGACTACGTTAAAGTTTTTGGGTTACGACAGTTCCTCTGTAACTACGAATGGTAGGATGACAATATTTGGTGTATAGGTTGCTGATGACTAGTACATGACTGTCTGGTAGGTGTCACCTGACCTTGACCTCAATTTCACGGTCCAGCGACTATGTTAAAGTTTTTGGGTTACGACCATTTCTCTGTAACTATGCATGGTAGTATGACAATATTTGGTGTATAGGTTGCAGATGACTAGTACATGACTGTCTAGTAGGTGTCCCCTGACCTTGACCTCAATTTCACGGTCCAGCGACTACGTTAAAGTTTTTGGGTTACGACAGTTCCTCTGTAACCACGCATGGTAGGATGACAATATTTGGTATATAGGTTGCTGATGACTAGTACATGACTGTCTGGTAGGAGTCACCTGACCTTGACCTCAATTTCACGGTCCAGTGACTACGTTAAAGTTTTTGGGTTACGGCAGTTACTCTGTTACCACGCATGGTAGGATGACAATCTTTGGTATATAGTTTGCTGATGACTAGTACATGACTGTCTGGTAGGTTCCACCTGACCTGACCTCAATTTCACGGTCCAGCGTCTAAGTTAAAGTTTTTGGGTTACGACAGTTCCTCTATAACCGCACATGGTAGGATGACAATATTTGGTGTATAGGTTTCTAATGACTAGTACATGACTGTCTGGTAGGTGTCACTTGACCTTGACCTCAATTTCACGGTCCAGCGACTACATTAAAGTTTTTGGGTTGTAAACGGCAGTTTCTCTGTAACTATGCATGGTAGGATGACAATATTTGGTATATAGGTTGCTGATGAATAGTACATGACTATCTATTAGTTTCCACCTGTCCTTGACCTCAATTTCACGGTCCAGCGACTACGTTAAAGTTTTTGGGTTACGGCTGTTCCCCTGTAACTATGCATGGTATGGTGACAATATTTCGCATACAGGCCGCTGCTGATATTTTATGCTATTTACGTAATGCTTATGACGAAATTTATTTTCGTTACTGATGCGGAATGCAGGCGAGACGTTTTTCTGTGTCCACACTTGTATTTTTATCTTTCGAGGTAAGCTTTTGATATTTGGAATTTGGGTAGATAATATCAAGGCGATGTGTTGCATACCATGGTTGTTGAGCTTTAACCTTGACCTTGAGGTCCGCGGGGCCCACAGAGATGGGTACCATCTCACTGATATCTAGTTCCCACTAACCAAGGAACACACTTTTAAAAAGGACCATGACAAAGTTTATAATTCTTTTAAACCACACAGCACATTACGCAATTAGCTCTAGCATTGCATACATTGTTTTGTATAATAATCAAGTGAGCCTGAGACTATCTGTTTTGTAATTTCTGTAATTTTGTTTTTCATTTAGTTTTTGTTTGGTCCGGACCTCTCTCTGACATCTCTACCATTTACACTAGCATTGTCGAAAATGACCGAGTCATGTTAAATTAAAACCCTGCGATCAGTCTTGAAACCACTGCAGTTTCATACTTAATTTAAATAACTTGTGAAGATTAACGCTCCCATCTTTTATTTATGTATCGGGTAACCTTCCCGTAGCTATAGATGCAAAGAATTGTTCTAATAGCATTGGTCCTGGAGGATGTTCGGACCGTTAATAATTTGACCCACTATCACATCTCCTTAATTACTAGCACAGGCAAGATACTCTAGCTTACATAAATACAATTGTTAATATTTAGTTAAAATGACAACTTTAAACGGAACTATATATATATATATCATTTTGAAAGAAACTAAGCTTGATAAATCGCCTATATTTTCTTTGACGGTTGACCCGTCGGTGTATCAATATTTAAAAGAAAATGCGTTGTTTAAATGATTATTTATTTTTCTTACACTTCAGTAATTTTTATGCATTTTGTCAAGATTTGTGATATTTTTATAACTATCATATAATCATTCAGTAGTTGCAGCTTTTTAAGTACGTCCATGTAAAAAAAAAACAAAATGTGTTAAATTACATGTATTGTGAGACGTAAGTGTATATCATTTCCATGGTCTATTTAATGCGGGCCTAAACAGTGCTCCTTAACCCGAGCCCAGTGTTAATTGTTTGTCCCTTGCCATATCTTTCAATACTTATTTACACTCTTCACATTTTTGTGTTAATGGTAAAAGTAGCAAGAACGATATGTTGGCCAGTTTTAGATTGTTAACTATTTTGTTCGTATTCCTCCCTTTCCTATGCCTCATACTCATGTTTTCTATACCCGTCGAAGGTATCCAGTATTATTGTTAGTACGATGAACAAAAAAATAGGTTTTTGACATGTGTTCTTGTAATTTAAATATTATATCATAAAATAAACGCCATTTTAGCCGAAAAAACGACAGTATAGATTTTGGGGTAAGAAATACTTTATATAACTAGAAATTGATTATTAATGATATGATACGACTTATTTTTTTACTATCACATTGCAACTGAAAAGGGGGACGTATCTACAGCTACTAGGGAATATGGTTATTTGATACAATTTTGTATTATTATAACAGCGCAAAGTTTGTCTTTGTGTTGAAGTGAAATGTAATAAATGCAAAATTTTCATGTTTTTAACTTCTTTAATTAACAACACGTTTTGTATTCTTTATCTCGCTGATTTATATATATACGCTTTTTGTTAACTACTACTTAAGTATTAAACTATAATTTGCTTTCAATGTAGGGTTAAATGGCTGCCTTATCGTTTCCTTGCAATGACTGCCAAAAACACTGCGAAGTTGATTCTGTCTGTGTTGACTGTGAACAACTGTATTGCAAAGACTGCACTCAATATCATAGGAAGCTGAAAGCTACACGTACTCATACATTGATTGACGCTTCACATAATGAGGCTGATTTTACTCAAAGTACCATTGACATTCTATGTGGCAATGACTGCTCAGAATGTGCTATCAGTCTGTGTCTGGACTGTAAACAGGTATTGTGCGACAACTGTACACGACGACATTCTACAATAAAATCTCTAAAAAGTCACAACCTCATTGCCGCAAAACTACATGACTCCCATGAGACGGTATCTTCATCTTCAGACGCATACTCCGAGAGGCATGAACGAAGATCATCAATGCATGCTGAGATGTCCCATGCTCAAGTTCAAGTTCAGAAAGGTCCGTTTCAAGGAATGTATGCAAACGAATTTATGAGTTTTGCACCTGGTGACAAAGAAGTCACAAGAGTCCGTGGGATAGCGATTATTTCAGACGGTAAAACATGGTGTATTGTAGTCGCAGATTACAAAAACAGAAGTCTAAAGCTTTTTAATGATAATTACCAATTTGTTAATGCGAAAAAATTAAAAGAAGACCCTTGCGGTATGACTGCGATATCAAATAGCCGAGTTGCTGTCACCATCGCTGATAAAAAAGAAATCAGATTTTATCCAGTATACAATTCCAAAATTAAATCTCCCGCTATAATAAAGATCAAAGAAAAACCGTTCAGTATCGCATATAACAAAGATTTTTTAGCTGTCGAAACAGGTGAAGGAGAGGATGGTGCCATTCGTATACTTGATATAAGTGGAAAAGAGCTTCGTGTGATATCAGGAAATACTTATAATTTTGGACGATTCACGGGAAATACAATACGTCTTGCACTAAATGGTAAAAAATTTGTTGTTTTTGTGGTAGATATTGCAAAGGAATCGGTACATTGCGTAGACTTTAATGGCACATTAAATTGGTCTGTACGCGTTAAAAGTCCTCGCGGAATTTCACTACATGACGACGTACTCTTTTTGGCCAGCAGAGATGTAAATCAAATATATCAGATGAGCGCACTCGATGGCACATTGTATCGTATGCTGGATGAAGAAGACAGAATAAAACGTCCACGCTACATCGCGTATAATGCGGACCAGAAAAAGCTTGCAGTAGAAATTGATGGCAATCACATCAAAGTATACAACATAGATCGAACCAGTGGCCGAAAGTAAAAAACAACCTCTGAAAAGCTGCACATAAAATATCGCCTTATTGTATGAATTTGTTATTATTGTTTATAATGTAATCACAACCGTTCATAAAAAAATAAATCATTCTCTTCATATTGTGCATTAGAAGGTGCAATGTTATTTGTAACTTTCGTCCATGAAATCTTTAAGGATATCAGTGATATGTACAGTGGTATGAATCAACTTCTAAAAAAGAACCTATTTGATACGAGGCTGATTGTTATCTGACCCGTTTCACCACAATCTGCGACTTTATTATTTCGTCACAGGCTGTGTGTGTATTTGTCATTAAAATAGTAAATTTGACTTTACAATTCATATTAAGTTGCAATAATTAGCATTTTTATGGTAATTTGATATACATGTATTTTGTTACTAAAGCTTTAATTTCTTGTTTCTTTTAACTTTGAAAGATAGAAAGAGATATTCTTTGTACCAGACAAGTGCATGGATACACAACTGTTCAGAATGCCAATATTATCTCTTGGTTAAAAAAGTAGAATTACCACCTTTAATGTAAGAATGACATAAGAAAACAACTAACCATATTTCAATATGTCAAAAGACCACTACCTAGCCCCCTTCCCGCCAAACAAAAATGAAAGCGAAAAAATCTAATTTAGTAGAATTCTACCGCCGACACCGGAAACAGCGACTCGTCAATGGAGTATTGAATATTTCATTTAAGACGAGATAATGGAACAAAACTACAATTGTTGAAGACCTCTTTTTCCCTCTTTGTTTATATTAAAAATAAAGTCCATTTAAAAAAATTACACCGATTCCCCTGGAATGCCATTTGGTAGTCTGAAAGTACCATACCACTTCCAAACTATATCCAAAATTTAGAAAAATTGATCAATGTTTACTCTTTTTAAAGCTCTGGAAGCATCCCTATCTTCAGGGGTGAAGTCCGAGACACTCTGAAAACAGGAAATTTGCAATCCTTCCACTAGAACAAATAACTCCTAATCCATTTTATTTCATCAAATGTTTAATTTTAACATTTTTTCAAAGATCCTTCTTTCCAATAAGCCCCAAAAGTAGAACCAAAACAAGAAATAAGCCAAAGAAAAAAATTACAAAGAAATACACTGATGCTTATTTCAGTTTGACTCCATTAAAGCCGTCGTTAACGATGTTAATATGTTACGATGACCCATCTATATGGGCCTTTGCATGAAGTACACCGTCTAACGATTGGGAACTGTCTACTCAGATAAAATGCTTTTGCAGTTTACATTTGTGTGGCGATCCTTTCACTGCATACGTGGTCTACCGAAACAGGAAATGTTTCGTGTAGTTCATCTATCAAAACTGTTTACCACTATTTTAACTGACATGAAAATAGACCTCCAAAACACTGCGAAGTTTCTTAATCCAGTAGTGGCTTAAATACTACGTGGATACAAGAATCAATAGATCTGGTAGATATCTTTAGGTCTTAATCTCTTTACCAATGTAACAACATTAAAATCTGTGATTTTTCTACATTCTACACATATGCTGGTTTAAGTAAGCTTAAAAACCTTATAAAAGGTTGTTTTTTTGGTTTGAAAAACGGAATAAGACCATTCGAACTCGCACCGTTTTGACACTGTGGTACCCTTTCCCCTGCATTATGTCCCGCGTTTAAGACCGCTCGGCCAAATCCGCGGTTCTGATTTTCTAGACCGGTCATTGCTATTGACTACTAAACTTCTCAAACAATGGTTTGTTGTACCTAGGTTGATGTTGTTTCTTTAGGATTTCATGGGCGTCACCCTGACCTTATTCCTTGTTATGAAAAATCAATCTATCAAATGTGATCAGACATTATTTCAGAATCTTAGGTGGTCTTGTCTATTCCTGCAGCGATATAATCAATGGCTACTGCTTCAAACTATTTGCTCGATTACAATCACCCAGTGCAATACATTCTATGCTTGTTTAGCTTTAAGGATGACATTACCGGTTGCCAGTTATTGATTGAAGATACACACCTCACAAAAACGATATGCTTTGTTACAGACTGAAATTAATTCAGTTTGTCCATGATAGTATAGTTGATGATAGAGATCAAAAACGTAAGTTCTAAATGTCAAGAATCACACTATTGTACAAATTATAGAAAAAAGCAAAAACTTATGGACTATATATATATTATAATATATATTTAAATTTTTTTGTCCCATATAAAGCAAGCGTTTCTTTTATGGTTACGGATTCGTACATTACCATGTTTAGATAAATCGTGTGCAACATATACGATAAGGCATTTGTGTTTAAAAAAGTGCTTTATAAACATGATACAATATAAAAAACGATCCGACGTTTTCATGAATGCTTACCATTTGGTGGAATTTAACGTAATGTAAATATTGAACTAGAAGATGCAGATGCACAGCCAATACCAAATTCAAGTACAAAACACACACAACACGAAGCCATAGGAACAAAGGGGCTATATTTGCTGTTCAAGAAGATACCCTGCTGCACTTCGTCGTATCGATTGTCACATAAATATTATATAACGTATTATCATGGTTGCTAAATTTACGAATGCATGACCTGCTTGACTGTCTTCAATTCCGGTTTTTAAAACTTTCAATGAACAGAAATCCTCAACAATAACTAAAGGAATCGATGAGCATGAAAGCCATGAAATACCTTATCAGCTGTTATGCGTATGTACATCTCGACGTCGACAACGTTAAATGCAATGGATACGTGCACATGCATCAAATAACGTTTCTTTAAACCACTGGAAACACGTGTTTTCATGGAACATGTCTGGAAATCGCGCTCATGCATCACCAAATGTGAAGCAAAGAAAGTAGGAAGAGCGATTTCAGGTTATGCAGAAGAGCGGTAAAATATAGTTTTGACACGAGAAGGTAAGGAATTGTTTTATTTCAGATACTTTTATTCTTTATTGACCTACCGGCAATGTGATTCTGTGACCAATACATTTTTTTGGATGCCTATTGGCTTAATTATGAAACCTGTCTCTATAATTTTGCTGAAATCAATTTGTGCTGCTGACATTCAAGGGAAATGATCAAAGATGTAACAAATTCTCGTTATTCTCAGTATTTTAAGGGAAACCTTAAGTGAGTAGATTCGGCATTATTAAATGCCTACTCAGACACAATCCTGCAGTGCAAAGTATTTCATCTGACCTCGCCGAGGGAAATGTTATGCGTGCAAAAACTGGTGATGCATAAGAATGTAAATATTTTTAAGCAGGTTTAGCGCGATTACCAGCCGTGTGGAAAAACTATGCAAGTTACAAGTCCCGATTTGTCCTCAATCGAGCATTTATGGAACAAGCTCAATGTCCCTTTTAATATGGGAAGACCATTTTGTTTTTGATTTATTTTTCTAGTTAAGATCTTTCCTATTGCGTATGTCAAGAACCTTACTGTTTTATTTTATTGCATTATACAAATATTTAGGTAGGGTGAATTTTTGACGTAACATTTTAATATTTGACGGCTCTGAAAATGATCAAAATGCTCAAACCGTACATTATTCAAATTTACACTCTTCACTATTGGTAATTCTGAGAGATGACATTTAAAATGGCCTAAAGTTCAAAGTGAGCTCTAATCATGAACCTTGTTATTATTCCAGTTTAAAAAAATTAAAGATAGACCAAAAGTTAAATTGAAAAAAATGGCAGAAAGTCGAAACTTTGTCGTGTTTTTACGACTTCTTAAAGTTTAGAACTCACATGGACAGTTACAGTAAAGCCGTAAATAGGCCGAAACGTCAATTATTATTCGTAAAGGCTAAGAATAAACCAATGCGTCAAAACTTACTATACGTAATCTTTCGAACTGAAACTGGGTAAGATACCACAGTTCTCTGGATCTTTGCAACAGATTACTGTTCGTCGTCAGCTTTGCTTTCATGCACTAATACGAAATCATAGGCTTTTTTTTACGCAATCAAGCGTGATATTGAGTAGATTATAAATCCAAGTAATGAAAACCTTTGTTATTAACAAAATACTGTGTTGCATACACAACAGAGACCATTGACTTTTTGCAAGCATTACACAGGGCTGAAAATTGCTTTGTCACAGATATAATGAGCCTACTTTTTCGAAATCTTCATAAGTTGCAAGGAGCGCCACACCCAACAAACGTCACCTACTACGGTCCTCGACCAGGCATTTTGTATAACTACCACACCCAACTAGAATGCCTGCCCCCCATATCCTCCACCTGGGGAGCCGCTTGGCAGCTCTTTGGGTCCAGCTTCAATTAAAATTGCTACATTTAGAATAGTACGGTTGTCCTCATGAACGTTTCTAGTCAAAAATCATTTTTACACACACTACATTTTGTAGTATTAAAATAAATCGATTTATACATTTTCGTTAAAATCTATCAACTTGCCTGCTAGTTTAATCTAAGTTATCTATCTTTTGACGGCTGACGAAGTTACTCAACAATTTTATATCGATTCCTTTTCTGTAAACGCGATTAGTTGAATTCGTCAAGGGCAAGGACGTTTATGTGACGTAATTTTATCTTTCTTCGGTCAATTTTGGGAAGATGAGTTTTGTTAACAGTGCTATTAGTCAGTAAAACCCACTCATCAACTACTATCCTTTATTGAGTTTAATAATAATAATTAAATTGGATACTGCTGCTTGTTTGTTTATATTTTCAGGACTAGCGTAAGGGTCTACCTGTCGTTAAAGCTCTAGACTGAATAAAGATTATTCTTTATTTCAGAGATGTTATTGAATCATGTCGGTTAATTGACTACTATACATAAGCGCGGACCAGAACCACCCAAATGCTCTTTGTTTTATAACTGAGATTTAGTGTCCATGGGCCAGTCACGTCATCATTCATTTATAATATGAATAGTTATTTCTTTCTAATAATTTACCATACTAAGAACATTTAATTTTATAACCTTAATCGTTATTAATCACTGAAATCATCATAGTGCAAATGTAATGTGTTGTATGTGTCCCGTCTATTGGCGGTCCGTCTTTTATGAGCAATGACTTTATTAATCTATTAAATTGAATTGAATTTCTTTGTTCAAAGTAATGATCAAGTTTCCATGAGGACAGTTACATAATTAAAACACGACTGTTAAAGATCTGAGTCATCACTTGTGATCAGCGTACTTGAGTATCCAAAAAAATTAAGGTACCTGAAAAGCGCCACTGGATGCGATTGATTTAACAAAACTTAAAAAATAAAACGTCTTGGTTGAAATGTGTGCCATCATCGGGTTCAATTTAACGAGACACTACGCTATATTCCGTTAACATACAATAAATCAAGTTGTGAAATGGGATGGGCCTGAAAAATTTGACAACATGCTATTGGCGAAGTATGAAATTTTGGTTGTCAACCAGAAATTGAGTCTTCTGTAGCGGTTACAATATCTCTAATGTTTCTGCAATAAAGGTTTTTATCTTATAAGTGACACTTCACATACATGATACACTATATGGCCTGTAGACCGGCATTGAGAGGGCTTTCCTTATCCGCCACTAGGATACGCGTCGAATAGCTCTGTGGGTCGAGCCATGGTATCAATTTCCAGTATCCAGTCTGTATCTGATAGATTAAGCAAATAGTCTGTATGTGTTTAAAGAGAAATCCTTACTTTACTTTCAGTATTGAAAAAATATCGGACATAAGATGGAAATTAGGATCAATTTAATTTATCAAATATGAAAAGTAGTAAGAGTACTGTTTTGTCATTGTCAGTATTAGAATTACGCCACAAAAATCAAAACGTAGACTAGAAAACTATTATTCCTTCAGTTTCGTTCATTAAACGTAATACACACATGGGCAGTCCCAAATGTCGAAAACTGTAACTTTATTTCAATATATTTTTATTTCCCAATCAAGGAATGTTTCTGATCATCAACAAGCAACAATATGTGTCACCAAGGTACACTTTTTAAAAAGACCGAATTTTATCTCTTTTTGATATTATTTTAACGGTACTATTATTGTAAAAAAATGTAACGATGACTTCTATATGAGTAGAATTGCATTATATTTTAAACAAGCAAACGCAGAGGCATTGTAGTTCTATTTGATAGCAGTTCTCAAGGAAACTTTGTGAGAGTTATGCAATTATATGTTAATTTGTACTAGGCAAAATGTATAAATAAAGCGAATCGTCCCTTTTTGTTTACAAATAAATCATAAATCAAATGAAATGGCAAGTTTTCATGACATTATTATACATTTGCGAAATATTGTTTTCCGAAGGTGGATTTGCAGCAAACGGTTCCGGTGTCTCGATGACCTATGATGGTCAATCGGTTTGTATATGCATATATAGCCTTTTTTCTTATACATTAAAAAAAAAAATTAGCGGATTGCTGTTCAGGATTGACGTGGTTTTATGAAAACACTACTTATTTAAAAAAAAAAAGAACTTGTTTGGTTATTTAGTTTAGCAAAAGATTGTAGTATTTAGATTTCAAATGTTCAGTAAAGGAAGCTGGCTCTACTTATATGGAACGTAATTACCTGTGTACGAAGTTTGATATTCACAGTATTGGTGAACAGTATTCAAATTTTAAAATTTTGATTTTGTTCTAAATCGAGTAATAACATATGTAACGCCTTAAGTCTGATATAAAGAGCAAAACCAAAATGATAAATTTTTGTATATCAGCTAAAAAAACTCTTGTCACTTTTATAGCACATTGTAATTTTAAAGTTGTTATACAGCGAAGCGTTATATATTTACAGAGAAACTAAATGTATAGTTTTAACTTGTCACTTTTATAGTACGTTGTAAATTTTAAATGGTTCTACAACGAAACGTTTTATATTTATAGAAAAACTAAAGGTTTATTTTTAACTTGATCGAAAATTGCCAAGCTTCCTGTACAATAAAGACCCTTTTAATAGATATAAAAGGATAGTAGTATTATTGTAGCTCAAATCTTACCTCAAACTTAAGTGAATTTATTCAAAATAGTCCAACCCGGCCTGGGCGCCATAAAACCTTTCTGAGTAAAAATATTTTGCTCGGTATGAGAATTTACTCAATTACCATGACAACAAGGGAAAAGGAAAGATTTGATTGGATGAAATTGAGAATTAAAAAATTCTATGCAAATTTTTTTTTATGGCGCTGGGCCCGGGTTTGCTTATTTATCTTTTGTTTGACTTAAATATAGCCCAAATACTTATAGCTAGGGTAAATCAATCAATCAGTTAATTACAATAATACTTAGTTAAAGAAAATCGTTGGCACATGTTTTGCACTTACCAATAAACATACCCATGTTGAAAGTTTAAATAAAAGTAGTATATATATGTTTGAATTAAATTATTTGTTAGAAAATTTTGTAGAAACCCTATACATGATCGTTGATAACGTGATTATTTCACCGCATTGTTTAAACAGATTTATTAGTTTTCTATTATAAACTTTAGGCCTTTTTTCGAGGGAAGTTATTGATATTTATCAAAGATAATTTCGTCATAGGCCCGTATTATCTAGCTCATTTATTTTTGTGTCGCTTGTTATTGTTTTATCTGGAGTCCACATTCTCATAAATATTTATTTGCTAGCTATTTGGAGGTTCTTGGTCGTATGCAGATTACGTGTGATCTACTAAATCAGTGTTGTTTAATGTTAGTGGTACTGGTACCGCATTTTAGTTATGCATCTTGGTGTCACTTTAAAAACATAGTCTTTTGTTGTTAATGATTTGCCTGATTCCAATCGCCTAAGATTTTTGTTTCCTCGTATAGTCTAAGCATGACATTACGGGTCGATCAGAAATTTGTATGTCACAGGCGTAATGAGCTCTTTTTAGAAAAGATAACACTATTCTGTTAATTTTACTGTCCAGGTGCCATAAAAAATCCCTTGACAAAAACTTTTTATATAAAATAACAGTATACCAAAATATGAATTCTAAGGATTTGTTTTGACTTGTAAGATAAAAGGCATTGTACCGCAGAAGTCGACGAAAGAAAGCTATGTTTTTTTTATCAATAAACATTTAATTTCTGATGTGTTACAATGTGCATGCAGGCATGTGCCATCCCTCCTATCTGCAAAGTTACATTAATTTGGCAAACACAATTCTTACCAATAAGCAACCAGAACTACCACTTCAATACATAGATAACTTCAGCAACTTTGGTTCTAATCTTATGGCCACGCGGAAAAGACAGAAGTATGAAATGTTTACGATTATCGGAAATTTTAAAATGTTGATTTTCTTCTAAACCGAGTAATAAAATATGTAACGCCTTAAGTCTGACATGAAAAGCAAAACAAAAATGATAAATTTTTGTATATCAGCTAAAAAAAACTCTTGTCACTTTTATAGCACATTGTAATTTTAAAGTTGTTCTACAGCGAAGCGTTATATATTTACAGAGAAACTAAATGTATAGTTTTAACTTGTCACTTTTATAGTACGTTGTAAATTTTAAATGGTTCTACAACGAAACGTTTTATATTTATAGAAAAACTAAAGGTTTATTTTTAACTTGATCGAAAATTGCCAAGCTTCCTGTACAATAAAGACCCCTTTATTAGATAAAAAAAATTAGTAGTATTATTGTAGCTCAAATCTTACCTCAAACTTAAGTGAATTTATTCAAAATTAGTTCAACCCGGTTTCCTTATTTATCTTTTGTTTGACTTAAATATAGCTGAAATACTGATAGCTAAGGTAAATCAATTAATCAATCAGTTAATTACAATAATACTTAGTTAAAGAAAATCGTTGGCACATGTTTTGCACTAACCAATAAACATACCCATGTTGAAAGTTTAAATAAAGTAGTACATATATGTTTGAATGAAATTATTTGATAGAAAATTTTTTAGAAACCCTATACATGATCGTTGATAACGTAGTTATTTCACCGCATTGTTAAAACAGATTTATTAGTTTTCTATTATAAACTTTAGGCCTTTTTTCGAGGGAAGTTATTGATATTTATCAAAGATAATTTCGTCATAGGCCCGTATTATCTAGCTCATTTATTTTTGTGTCACTTGTTATTGTTTTATCTGGAGTCCACATTCTCATAAATATTTATTTGCTAGCTATTTGGAGGTTCTTGGTCGTATGCAGATTACGTGTGATCTACTAAATCAGTGTTGTTCAATGTTAGTGGTACTGGTACCGCATTTTAGTTATGCATCTTGGTGTCACTTTAAAAACAAAGTATTTTGCTGTTAATGATTTGCCTGATTCCAATTGCCTAAGAATGTCATTTTTGTTTCCTCGTATAGTCTAAGCATGACATTACGGGTCGATCAGAAATTTGTATGTCACAGGCGTAATGAGCTCTTTTTAGAAAAGATTACACTATTCTGTTAATTTTACTGTCCAGGTGCCATAAACGATCCATTGACAAATACTTTTTATATAGAATAACAGTATACCAAAATATGAATTCTAAGGATTTGTTTTGACTTGTAAGATAAAAGGCATTGTACCGCAGAAGTCGACGAAATGTTTTTTTTCATCATTAACATTTAATTTCGGATGTGTTACAATGTGCATGCAGGCATGTGCCATCCCTCCTTTCCGCAAAGTTACAAATACAATTCTAACCAAAAAGCAACAAGAACTGCCACTTCAATACATATATAACTTCAGCAACTTTGGTTCTAATCTTATCGCAAAGCGGAAAAGACAGAAGTATAAAATGTTTACGATTATCGGATTTAATGGAAGGATAAAAAACCTTAATTTCTCTAACGTAAGCCATAATACTAAGTATTATTTACAAATATGCTGTTGACAATAATAATCTATTTTAGGAATCTTTATCTGAGCATAGTTCGTCCATTCACACTTCAACAAATAAACAAATAAACGACTGTAATTTAAACTAGGTAAATTTCTGCTATTGACCTTGATGTTATCATTAAGTTAAACCGGCAAGATGGCCAGCCACATACATATCCTAACAAAGCAGGTTGGTGAGTAACACAAGGAAACACTTAATCAGAAAGATGGCAAAAACAACTCCACAAAGTCTTAATTTGCTTCAAGAATAGTGAATTGTACTGGAAACTATGCAGTGCAAGTATATATCGTGAAAAAAGGAGAGATACGGCATGAAACAAATTGTCTTGTCACAGTCACACGTTTAAGTTTCAATTTACATCTTATTTAATTTTTAGTTATTTTGACTTCCACAAATTTAAGAAATCAGTAATAATTTCTTGTCTTACTCAAAACATGAAATAATGTCAAAACAAATAACCACTTTCACACTTTTGTGTAAGATGCTATTTCTCAACATCAAAATACCGTTTTTTTTAATTTCATTATGTTTATAAACTGAAGCGTTTAGACTGTAATAGTTATGTTGAAGACATTGAAGAATAATAGGTTCTTTCATACGTTTTTGGGAAAGACCGGTTGATCTTTCACGAGTGATAGAAATTTTATGTCTTTTCGCGAGTGGAGCGCAGCGGAACGAGCCAAAAGACATAAAAATTTCTATCACGAGTGAAAGTTCACACGGGCTTTCCCAAAAACGCATGAAAGTACCTATTTCTTTCGTAAACCAACAACTTTTACATTGCTATATCCTATAGACTCTCCATTGTTTTATACTCCATTGTCTCTGACATCCAATCAGAACGCAGGAAACAAGAACGTCATAGAAGAACGTTGTTATGCTTCCATAACAACGTTCTTGTTTCTGGCATTGTGATTGGATGACGCAGCAAGTACAGATGTGTGCGCGTGAGCTCATCTGTACTGGGTCATCAGTACCAGAAATCGGCCATTTACGGAAGAATACGTGACCTTTAGTACTGAGTTCAAATAACATTTCTATCCAAGAATTTCTAACGCACGTTTTTAGAATTTTAGAAACATCACTTATTTAGCGTAAAAAATAAATATTGAATAAGTGTACATAAAGTTAGCCATCATCAGTTGAAATTCTTTTCTGCATCGTTTTTGTTGGTATTACAAATATACCGCTTAAGATGATGTTTTAGAGTATTCGTCATGTTATAATACTTTCTGAACCAGATATCGCATAATTAATGAATATACTCTCTGATAAAAACGAAATTATCTCTAAGAAGGATAGCAAGTTACATTGAGATATATAATTACGACAAGAGGACGAGCTATACGTTTCTGGGTAGGAAACATAAGAGACATGGAAATTATCTATTGGAAGGATAGTTGAATGCTTTCTTAGATATATCAGAACTGACACTTAAAATCATAGCTACCAGAAATGAAAAAGAAAGGAACCCTTACATATAATGTCTTGTTCAAAAGTCCATGAATGAGTAACACACTTCAATTTATCAACTTATTAAACCACTTTTATTTTCTATTATTTTGACGCAAATAAATTTGAAAACCGAATATTTAAAACGCATATGGTGTCAACATTTCTAAATTATTAAGGTATGCAAGAGAGCTTGCATTGGGTATACAGATTTTTGCAAACATCACCAACTTCTCGGGGATAAACTTAAAAACTACAAAAAACACGATTCGTCCAGGCCTTTAATATGTTTTTCTGTGTATACCATATATTTGTTAAAAATCTCGTTTTAAAATATAACTGCAGTTTTCCGTATTTTTGAATTCAGTGCAATGATTGTGTTGCCATAATTATTGAATACACCAATGACTAGTGGTGTATGATACCCAGCCATTTTCACCACACACCACAATAATGGTAGCGGAGGTTTAGCAAGCAATAAAACCTAGTTGTACCATCCGTTCTGTTTGAAATGACTGTACCAAGTTAGGTCATTTGAACTAGTTGCTATATTTTTTCCTTTGTTAGTTCGAAAGTTTTCCCGTTTCTGGTACTTTGACTTGTGGATTGTCTTTTTTGACAGTTTTAGTTTTAGATATAATTGAAAAGTTGTCATTTTGAGTAAGCCAAAACTGAAATATTTGAGCTGATTTACTACAAAATTTCTTTACCTATGCTTAATTTAGATTTGAACACCTATAAAAGATACAAACAAAAGCTATAACTTATAACTGTCATTTGAAAAGAACAAAACTGGCAATACAAATAGATTTTAATTTGAGAGTATTAAATTGTGGTCTCCTCTTCTCTTTCTAATTCGAATGAAACGTGTACATCAAGTGCATGTATTTACATTCAAAATCCTATTTCAGACACACCGTAATAAAATTAAATTAGGAGCGGAGTTACGAATAAGATATTTTTTTATTAAGCTTTAAAAATGAAATTATGAACGGAGTTATGAAAAACAAACAATACATTTCTATACAATTTCTTTGTTTTTACATTAAATTTGCGTTTGTGAATTTCAATAAAATAAATACAAGTAGGATATATATTTTATATTTAGTTTACTTAATTTAAAAAGAAGCCAGTCAACAAATATCCATAGAAAACATATATCAGTTCATAAAGCAAATATAAAACATAAAATGGTTTATCGATACACAATGTCGTATTCACAAAAATTATGAACAAGCGATTATATAAGACTGTGCACACCTCCGTTTTTTTTTGCATATTGACAAACAATTTCAGCCTATTTTTAATATTTTGAATGGATCTGTTATAATTCTGTGGACTCTGAACCACTCATTATACTGTAGAGTTTGATATGATTGCCGTCAATTTCCACTGCAAGCGTTTTCAATTTAGGCTGGAAGGCGATGTACCTTGGACGTTTTATTCTGTTGTCTTCGTCAAATAGCATGTACAACACACCATCATCCGCACTCATCTGGTATATTTTGTTCGATTCGCTACTTGCAATAAATAAATGATCTTCATGCAGAATAATACCTCTAGGACTTTCAACATGTACGCTCCATTTCAATGTTCCTAGAAAGTTTAAGCAGTGCACACGTTCTTTGACAATGTCACACACAAAAACCAGTTCTTTTGCGTAATCCAGTGCAAGTCGTATTGTATTACCTGTAAACTGGCCATAGCTGCGCGTGAATCCTGGTATGACTGCACGTTGCTTTCCGTTTATATCAACAATATGTATCGCCCCATCATCCCCTTCACCAACTTCTATTGCTAGGTAATTTTTGTGATAACCAATACTAAATGGTTTTTCTTTCATCTTGAATGACTTGTGAGTACGTATCTTGTTACTTTCAAATTTAAATAAACGCACCTCTTTCTTGTCTGAAAATGTAACAGCGACTTGATCGTCCGGCAATATATATGCCATTCCTCTGGGTTCGTCTTTCATATCTTTTGCAGAAACGAATATTAAATCTTTATTAAATAGTTTTAAGCTTCTGTTTTTGTAGTCAGCAACCACGATATATCCGTTTGTTAGAATAGCTATTCCTCGAACACTTGTTACTTCCTTTTCACTTTTAGCGCTACTCATAAACTCATGCGTAAAAACTCCACTATAAGGCCCTTTTCCGATTTGAACCTGTGCGCTTGATGCATCACTTCTGTGGCTCTTCGCAACTGAGTACTTATCGCCATCAGTTTCACTTTCATGAACGGATACCAAATCATCGGCTTTGAGCAGGTGTGCTGCAATAACTTTGTGATTTTGAGTAGCTTTTAAAGCTTGATGACGTTTAATGCAATCTTCACAAAACAATTCAAAACAATCAAGACAGAGACCGTTCACGGTTTCCGATTCGTCACAGGCATTGCATTTATGGCGTATAATGCTACTGTCAAAATCGTTGCTGATGTTGGTGATATCGACTAAGGAGTGACTTCGTGTAGCTTTCTGTCTTCTGTGAACACGGCTACATTTATGGCAGTACAATTGCTCACATTCAATGCAGTATGTTTCTGGGCAATCAACACTTTCGCACGCACTACATTTTGGTATTGCTGCAGCCATAGACTACAAAGCAATTTATAAAATATATCATATATATATCTTGATAGTAATTAAATGGAGAAAATGAGCTTGACATTTATTTAAGTATTTGGTTTACTGTTAAGAAACAGAAGTCTGATTTACATAAATTACCAGCGTGAAGTGTTTAGATTTCACAAAATTTATGTTATGCAAGATGCCAAATATACTTTAATATTTCATTTTTTGTCACACTTACAACATATCAACTGAAAATCTTAAACGAAAAAGTATGTAGTATTTTGTCTCATTTAACATCCCAGAAAACGTATATTTGAAAAGGTTAACTTGCTATTGAACTTGAATAGCCATAGAACATTAACAGATAAAGTTGAACAATTATTTTTTTTTTAATTTACAAAGTAAAAGCCACCGAGACCTTTTTTATTGTCTGTTTAATATAAAATCAACATTTATACAGAAATACTACCCCTTCCTCTCCTTAATATACAGTTGTAGACATATTGCAGCCAATCATGCCACACTACTTTCAATTGCAATTAATTATTCTTATTACCTAATCAATTAGACGTGTGCATTTATAATTAATAATGAGCATTCTCTGCGAAAATATGAACAGAGTAAGAAAGATACCAAATACCTGACCTCTTGTTTGTTCTAATATATTTGTCACTAATATATGTCAATATATTAAAATTAATATTTAATATTAAAACATAGTTGAGTAGAAGCAATTATTTGCATACAATCTGACCGACAAAGTTAAGAGACGAGACATTTTCCATTTTTGCTATAACGCTTATTTACAATGCTAGACCTTACTGATATACAGTGTAAAAAGAAAAAGAAAATCCAGGGGTGAAAGTGGTTATCAATATTGCGATAGGTTTAATACAAGAAAAAAAAATTTCCTATAACATTTTTAATATGTAATGTATGATAATAAAAAAAACACAAATTGATTCATAGTTAGACAATATTTACATTTCACCAACAACATCTTATTGGATGATATAAATAAACAATGTTTCTCATTCTACTAAATAAAACACAAACAACATAAATGTCTTACCTTTGTATGTTAAATCGAAAGTACAACAATTATAAAATAATTCTAGTAGAATGCTATTGTTTTGATAAATAAGTCTCTACACGCAATGTGTTTGCAGATTTGAAGCACAAACGAACTGTAGTTTGTTCGAACAAGAAATTGTACTACTTAGAAACGTACACCAGGTCTAATAGAAAATAAGTCAAATATACTACAGGGTCGTGTTCTAGTGGAAAATATTTAAACGGGTTGCCTTTGACTACATCGTTTACCCGGTAGTATTTGTCCTTGAATACGAATATCAATCGTAAATAAACAGTTGTGGTATTTTGTGGAAATACACTAGCGTGGTAGAATATAGCTTCGTATTAAATCAAAATATAAAAATAATGTATAATAGGCATAATTTGCCTCTAACATTTATCTAGATTGCCTCTAAATTAGAAGAGGTACTAGAAAGACACATCTGAAAATTATTACATCAAAGGAGTAGTAGAAATATTGCTGTAAATTGTCACAGCAGAATGGCTGGTCAACAGTCATGCAAAGATACAATGATTATTTTCTGCCGTTTTATTCCTGAAATATTTTACATCAGTTCATTTGACTAGCTATATGTCTCATCATAGTAAATTTGCAGATTCAAAGATGATACAGATACGGATTATGCGCGGCTTAAAAACTACAGAAATGTTTCGATAAAAGAATTTTTTTACTTTATAATGAGCAAGATACCTGCTCATTCGTTAGATGTTGTAAAACATATTGGGAAATTGTGTATGATCCCATGAAATATTGACTGGCCAGTCAGAAACTGAATGTTTGCTTGATACCACAGCGTACAATTTGAACAGCGGAGTACCCAATGTGGTTATATGTGTACAATTAAACTGTACGCCATGATATACCTGAAATACAGCTGAAAGTGGCGTTAAAACACCATTCAAACAAACAAGCAAATAAAAAAAACACAATCAGTTGACTTACTTTCTTACTGATTTTTTATCTTGAATTCATGTCCACGGGTAATACGACGCATAGATAACATTACCTATCCAATAGTTGTCTAGACATAATCCTAGTTTTTGTTATAAATTTGTATTAAACAAAATGCTCTTTTCACGTGAAATACCCCTGATTGTCTGTTGATTTGTTACTAGTGTCGATATGTAATGGTCTTGTTACTCAAAAAAGAAAAATTAAAACACTTCAGAGACATCTTTAGGCCTTGATCTCTTTCCCAATGGCTCAGTATTGAAACCTCTACACTGTCATCCCTCAAATACAGCTGCAAACCAGACTTGGCCTCAAGATCTTTTTTAACGGTGTTTTTTATCAAGAAAATGGAATATGACGATATAAATACCTGGCAATTATCCATGACAGCACTTACTTCGTCATCAATGATTCTAATTAAATAATAAATATACTAAAATCTGTCAAATGTTAGATTTCTGATTGACAACATAGTTTTCATGTTTTGAGGGCATTGTTCATCCCACTATTGGTATTTCAATGGGTTCTAAGTGTGCTCCTTTTTTGCATCGCCTTTTGGACTGTTGTGAGGCTGAGGATCAAGAATGCCTGCAAGGGAAGAAAGAAAAGACACTGGTCCAGGCCTTTAGTTTAATATTCCGCTAAATCGATTATGTTTTGTCCATCAAAAATGATAAATTTGCTACTTCTAGAAATGGGAAAACAACAAACTAGACTCTACCACAAACGTGTAAATATCAACTTTCCAATTGACAACTTCATGTTCATCGACAGCAACATTCCAGCAACTCCAGCGTATGGTGTATATATTTCCCAATTTATACGCTATTCTAGATCATGCGATCGGTATTTCAATTTTCTAGACGCTCACTGCTGTTGACTACCAAGTAACTCAAAAAAGCGTTTGTTGAACCTAGGTTGTAGAATCATAGGTAGTCGTTCCTATTATTGGTTTGACTTTTTTTTTACTATACATAACAATGACTGGTGTCTAATTAGAGGCAGGCACTGGTTACTTGTCCGGAGCACCTGAGTATAACCATGGTTTTATTGGACCCGGGTTACTCACTTTCTGTTTTCGTATTTTTGGTTTTGTTTTGAGTTGTATACTGTTGTCTTAATCCGGATTTATAAATGTCCATTTGACTTTCGGCTCTTGTTGTTCGGTTGTTGTACTGAGGAATTGTCAACACATGCAATAGGTGTATATAGATAACCTATTACATATATATTCGGCGCTAAACGTGTAGAAACGAAGCCTTTAAATATAATACTTATAATATGCGTCGAAAATACACAAGTATTGCATATTAATCAACACGGGTTTTTAAACAAATTTTGTGTTCAACCATCTAGTATCAAGTACTTTAAATGTGGTATAAATAAATAAGTAGCCATATTTGATAAACACGAAAGTTTATATTTTGGGTAAGAAATACTTCATATAAGAAATGAACAATTTGTAAAATGGAAAAGAAAATGTACTAATTATTAAGAAATATGTAAAATAGTTTTTGTGCTTAGAGCAACATTTCTTTTTTTTTATTTTTATGCAGAAAAATGAAATGAGTTTAAAATGTACTTGTTAATATCGTTTAGTTAGCAATTGATTATTTTGTTAATTATCATGCTGATTAATTTATTTACAACAATTGATGTTCTCTATTTAACAATTAAAATTAAATTATAAAAATAACATTTTGTATTTAATGTAGGTTTTAAATGGCGACCTCGTCATTGACATGCAACGATTGCCAACAACAAGGCGAAATTGATTCCGTTTGTGTTGACTGTGAACAACTATATTGCAAAGACTGCACTCAATATCATAGGAAGCTGAAGGCTACACGTGCTCATACATTAATTGACGCTTCGCACAACGACGCTGATTTTACTAAAAGTACAATTGAAATTCAATGTGGCAATGACTGTAACGAACCAGCTCTTAGTCTGTGTCTGGACTGTAAACAAGTATTGTGTGGCAACTGTACAAGACGACATTCTACAATAAAAAGTCTAAAAGGTCACACCCTGATTGCAGCAAAGCTGCATGACTCCCATGATGCGATGTCTTTAACTTCAGATGCTCACTCCGAAAGGCATGAAAGAAGATTGTCTATGGTATCACAAACTCATAGTGAGATGTCCCATGCCCAAGTTCAAGTTCAGAAAGGTTCGTTTCAAGGAATGTATGCAAACGAATTTATGAGTTCTGCACCAGGAGACAAAGAAGTTACCCGAGTCCGTGGGATAGCAATTATTTCAGACGGTAAAACATGGTGTATTGTAGTCGCAGATTACAAAAACAGAAGTCTAAAGCTTTTTAATGATAATTACCAATTTGTGATGGCGAAAAATTTAAAAGAAGACCCTCGCGGTATGACTGCAATTTCGAATAACCGCGTTGCTGTCACTATCGCTGATAAAAAAGAAATTCGATTTTATCCAGTTGACAAGTCAAAAATAAAATATCATTCTATAATTAAGATTAAAGAAAAACCATACAGTATCGCATTTAACAAAGATTATCTAGCTGTTGAAACAGGTGAAGGCGAAGACGGTGCAATTCGTATACTGGAAATTAGTGGTAATGAGGTTCGTGTAATACCAGGAAATACCCGAAGTTTCGGACAATTTACTGGAAATACAATACGTCTTGCATTTAATTATTCAAAAATGATCGTTTTTGCAGTAGATGTTGCAAAGGAAGCAGTACATTGCGTCAACTTTGATGGCACACTAATGTGGACTGTACACGTTAAAAGTCCCCGCGGTATTTCACTAAATGGCGACACACTCTTTGTTGCCAGCAGTGAGGCCAATCAAATATATCAGATGAATACCATTGATGGCACATTATATCGTATGCTGGATGAAGACGATCGTGTTAAACGTCCACGATATATCGCATTTAATGCAGACCAGAAGAAGCTTGCAGTGGAAATCGATGGCAATCACATCAAAGTATACAACATTAGTCGATCCAGCAGCCAACAGTAAAAGACACTGTTTCAGTGCAGCCCATGCATATAAAATATCGCGTTATTAATGGAATCGGATTGTTTTACTGTAATGTGCACGTGATATCACAATATCATCCATTTGTAAAGAAAATATATCTTTTTCTTCATATCGTGTGTACCGTGTTATGTCATCAATAACTATCTTTTAACTACATTGCGTCTTATACACAGAAGAAATATGTATGCGGTTTATGCTTCTCATATCTTGGTTAGATGTTTAAGTTCAAGTCGTCATTTCGGTTCTATCTGACATGTATATATATTATAATTTTGTACGTAATCAATGCTTATTTAAACATTAATGTTGTATTGTGTATGATGTAAATTCCCTGCGTTTTTACTATGAACCATTAATTGGTGCTAAGATATAGGAAGTAACAATTTTGTTTAAAAAGGACTTCTGTTATATTTTATAAAAATAAAAATTGACGTATAATACGCAAAATACGCTTAGTTTTATATATCACTTATAATGTCATCATTTATAATAATTTTTTACATCTCTTTTGTAATTTTTTATAAATGCTTCTTGTTATTTGCTGCTTCTTGAATTATTTTTTCATCGTCATTTAACAAAGTGAAACAAATATAGAAATTAATCATATAGTATGTTTTGTTATTTCGTCTGCTATTGGATATGGTGAAAATCTTTGAATATTTTTGTTTGGTTTCCTATGAACTGCACGCACATTTTTGATAGTTCGATTTTATTAATTTTTGCTATGTTATTACAATTAACTCATTTGTATTAAATTATTAAAGTGTAGACGTTTTGCTGATTATAATCAGTGTTTTGTATTTTATTTATACTTTTACTTATTCTTTTAAGTTGCAATAATTAGCATTTGTATACCTTATTTTTTATTATCTCTTGTTATTAAAGCATTTATTTCATAATACTTACTGTAAAGTAGTTATTTGTTTTAATTAAATAAAGCAAATGATACTGAAGACAATTAAAATCAATAAAGATCTACGTATTAATAAAGATCAAAGTATTAACGTTTTCTACTGTCTATGTATACTCTTACTTCAGATTCTGTCAGACAACATAGTACATCTTTATGTACATGTAAATGAATAACGGAGAATAATGGAAAATATCAAAAATGGTTTGCGAGTTAATGTTAAGAATTGAGAGTATGAGTGTTTTAATTCCTGCCCCTTCCCATCGCAGTCAAGGGTTGGAGGACATCTAGGTTTTTGGTAGCAGCATTTGACAACATCCGTGCATGCAGAATAATTTTTTTATTAGATTCCACACAGGAAGATTACATGTTTAAATCAAAACTTTTGCTTTAATACCCCCAATGTTAACCTCATTTGGAACAAACATAATCCAAAATTACTTAAATTTCTTGTTTTCTCAATGAAGAATGCTTCTCATGAATGATGTCATCAAGAGATCAGCATTTTACATACATATGTATTGAATGGAAAATAACAAGCTCACAACTCGGCAAATGCCTAATTTTAAAAGTAGTTTTATTTTAATCTTCACATTGCAGGGCTCGCGCTAGGCAAAAACAAATTGAAACTGACTGCCTAAATACTCATTTTTATGTTTAAATCTTTGCAGTAGTCAATTCTACTCGCGCATCATTATATTTTTTCAATCTCCGGCATTGAGTTTATATCCGCTTCGGAAATAGTCATGTTATTTATTTGCTTTGAACTGGTTTTCATTCGTATTTTTCGTATACAATTTATGTACACTGATTATTAAGTCGCCCAAACGAAAGTTTGGGAGACTTATTGTTTTTGCTCCATTTCTTATTGTTTTTTTTCTTCCGCTTTCCGCCAAAATTTTGTCCGACCGTTTTCTCGGAGACCGTAAATAGGATCAATATGAAACTTCACACAAAAATAGGTCATGACTTGAAGTGGTGCATGCCAGTTTTTAAATTTTGAAATTGGCGGCCATCTTGAAATGGCGGCCATTTTGAAAATGAAAAAATCCTTAAAAATCCAAAAATTAAACGATTTCAATGAAAGTTGGAATATAAGTAGGGTATGTTATACTGCACCATATGACGCACATGCCGACCTTTTTTTGCGGCCATTTTGAATCCAAGATGGCTGCCAAAAATTCAAAATGCTTGGAATCGCATGAAACTTGGTTTTTAAGTAGAGTACCATGTTTCGGTCGGATGTTAGTCATCAAAATTTGAATTTGAACACGGCGGCCATCTTAAAAATGGCGGCTATTTTGAAAATGAAAGAAAATGAAAAAAATCCTTAAAAAGTTTACGTATTTTAACGAAAATTGGTACATAAGTAGTGTGTGTCATACTGCACAAATGTTGACTTTTTATGGCGGCCATTTTGAATCCAACATGGCGGACAAAATTTAAAAAATGATCGGAATTGCACAAAACTTGGTTTTTAGGTAGATTACCAAGTTGCGATCAGATGTTAATCATCAAAATTTGAATTTGATCATGGCGGCCATCTCAAAATGGTGGCCATTTTGAAAATGAAATGGGGATTTCGGGCGCCTTCTGTGTTGGCATCCCAACACATTATTTTTAATTATTATTATTATTTCGGTTTCCACTTTTTCTAGATCGTGAACTTGTCCGACACATTTCTCAGAGACGCCTTAATAGAATCAAATGAAACTTGGCAGTGTTATAGATCGATTTATGAAGAGGTACAGTCAAAAGTCAGATTTTTTTATAATAGCCGCCACTTGAAGACACCCACCCAAAAATAGCAAAAATTTTCCCGTGGTCCGATTTCAACGAAATTTGGTAGGGGGGTAGGGGTTAATATTTCGAGTGAAACGCTGCCTTTAAATTTTTTTCTCGGACCGGAATTTTTCTCGACCGTGGTTTTCAAAAACGGTTGAAATGTCAAACATTGTCCGATTTTAATGAAATTTGATATGTAGGTTCATTCAATGTCCTGAGTGGAACGCAATACTATCCATGGGGATTTTGGGAGACTTCTGTGTTGGCATCCCAACACATTATTTTTAATTACACTTTATTATTACGTTTTTCTTTTAGCAGACACCATCTATCAAGAAAATTCGAATATGAAATACGGGCTCTTCAGTTTCTGATCTATTGGGAGATGTATAATTCTTAATTAAGTGCAGCTAGAATGTTCCCACGAATGATGTATAGAAATTTAAAACACTTTTTGAACAAGTTCTCTTGTAAAAAACATTAGAAAATTGAAACATTAGCATTGAAAGCTCCATTTTCGGTAAATAGCTACTGCGAGCTTCATGCATTTGTTCGAGATCCAAATATAACTACAACTCTTAAACTTAAAAGTATTCAGCATACCTATATATATACAATGTCTGAGATTAAGCGGAGTAAAGTATATATAAAACTGATAAATTTATTTAATTAACAAATAAGTAACAAACAGAAACACTGTTTTTTATGGTTAACTTTTCAAATATACGTATACAAAATAGCATTAAGAATGACTCTTTTCAATTTAATTCAACTTAATCCGAGACACTTATGCAATCAAACGACGCTTTTTTATATTTAAATGAGAACGAGGGATGTCAGAGATCTCGCGATATGCAAAACGGTTGATTTTGCGACACGGGTCTGGGTCAGTGTCAACAAGTGTAATCCCTGATAAATAATAACTATCCCGTGTTTAACCTATACTGGCTTACTATGAATTATGTATATTTAAGGTATGTTTATGACTTAAGGGGTCGGCTGGCCGATAGTTGGCTTACAGAATGTTGCTTTTTCGTGCAGTATAAATAGACTCGGAAAGAATAATAATTATAAATCGCATTTCATTTTATTTGCCTAAAATAAACTTTAAATTATTAACTTGAATTCGTGCTTTGAATGATAATAAAAGATCCCATTTTATTTCGTACGCTTGACTGCCCATGATTCAAAATTTATTTGTAACAATACTAGAGTCATGTCATTTCCCTCATACACACACATATTTCTCTGGATTAAATTTTTTGTGTTGATACTTTATAGCCTGTCAAAGGAATAACATTTTTCTGATAGAAGCGGTTGGGTGGAGAACTAGAATTATGTAGAAATAATGTCTTATTTCTATATCTACTATCCCAAAATAGCCAATTTTATTATATTGTCGATAGAATTTATTAAATATTAAAAATATGTGTTTTTATGGCGAAACAGGTAGAAAATGCTGGCTCTAAATTCTAACATTCTTACTCTAATTACATGTATACATCGACAGTGGACAAATTTTGTATACTGATATTTTTACTTTATTAAAACTTTATTGTTTTCAAGTGTAAAGTATTCTGGTACCCAGACGATGATATCTTCATTAGCCTAAGCGGACTTCGGATATAACGTCAGGTCAGGAGCATTGGATTTCAACGGTGACAGCGTTGAAGTTTGACGTTCGGGTATTCTCTAGACTAACTATTTGGTATCATAGATAATTTCAAGTAGACCGAACGTATTATGACGTCATTCTCTTTATGACGTTCAATGTTTACATTTCTCAGCATTAAGATTTAATAATTTTAAGGTAAAGTTAAATGTAATTTATATTTAAATTTTGTCAAGAAAAAGTATATTCCCAGCTTTAAAAAATGATTGAAATGTGCATATGATATTAAATGGCGTTATATTATCAACCAATCAAAATGCTTATATCAGAGATCCTGACCTGGTGTTGTATTTAAAGTGAAGCTTGCGTCAATGAAAAATATTGCACCAGGAGACCAGTTTAAAGTGTAAAGGTGATTGAAAGAGTGTATCGATAAATAAAGCACCATATATGCTGAATGCCGTATATTAAACTTGTTGTCGAAAACGTAGAATAACTTTGTTTTAAATGTTATTTCGCGTGAATGTTAGCTAACGACATCCAATCGGATCACTTCAGTTATTTCCGGGAAGTAATCTCGGAGGTAAGTGTATCGAAATAGTGATACGGTTAGCTTGTTTACACAGCGACATAATTTTAGTACGAGGAAATAGATTACCCCTTTATTATTCAAATATACAGATCTTTATCGAAGCAGAACTTAAAATAGGAAAGATGATAGTATTTTCAAACTTAAATTCGCTTACACTGCCCAAATCTATTGTATTTGTTTTTACAATCGGACGTCATCAGTAACAATAAGCTAACCGTCAATGACAAGCCAATCAAATGAATAAACTAAAACGTCACAAACGAAACTGTGACGTAACAAATTCATTGAAATGACTGAATATAGTTAAAAAAAATGGAGATCACATACCTCCGATGTCACTTTCCTGTCCTTTGACGGAAATGGCAGAGAGATGGTCCGATTGTAGCGACATCCATTAGAACAAGTATTGCGACGTCACTTCCATGGGGTCAAGAAACTGAAATTATTTCACTTGTGATTTACCGGAATTTTATTTCTTTAGGAAATCTCAGTATTTCATCGCTCTCAATGTAATAATTTTACATGATACCAGAGTCTTTGATAAAACGAAACTTTTTTTCCGACGCAGTCGGTATTATATTCACTTTTTACCCTTTGACCCTATGACACTTCACCTCTCGAAAAAAACAAGTCACGTGATCGTAATTCTGTTTCTTAATTAGTCAAAAACCAATTAGACGGGGGTTCGGAACAGGGTGGTAAATTGGACAGGGACGCAGTCGGTATTATATTCACTGTTTACCCTTTGACCTCATGACACTTCACCTCTCAAAAAAGCAAGTTACGTGATCGTAATTCTGTTTCTTGATTAGTCAAAAATCAATTGGACGGGGGTTTGGAACAAGGTGGTAAATTGGATAGTGGTTCAGAACAGGGTGGTAAATTGGCAATTCAATGTAAGTTTTGAGAACGATTGAGATGAGCTGCAGTTTGTACAATTTTATATCAAACAACTTGTACAAAATGTTAACTATTTTTTTATTTGAAGTACGGCGCAAATTAAAACACATATTAACCCGCTGGATGTGTGCGGCCTTTTATGGGGTGTATAAAAGACGAAGAGAAGAAATTGTAATTAATTACAAATACAAAATACAAATTAAAAATCATTTTATATACATGTTGATATTAAATCAAATGTATTATTATTGTTCTTGGGCGTCCGTCGTAGTACACACATAGATAGAGAGTTGTGGCTCTAATTGTAAAGTATACTTTGCTTATCCAGTAAATTTTAAACTATAAACATTTTAATTAAAACTTTCTAATATTCAATTTGTTGACATTATTGTATAACTGCTTTGGTGCTCACAGAAAAACTTCATTTCTTTATCGTAAGCATTGAGTTTCAATACATAATAGCAATAAACATTCTGGAATAAATGTACATGTACAACAAAGTACATGTAGTTATATGTAAATTATCAATTTTACGTTAACTGTATGCTTAGTAAATCTGTTAATATCGAAAACACGTAAATAAAATAATCTGTTGAAATATAAAAACACATATGAGGGGGGATGTGTGGTGGGACACGCATGTATAAGTTAATAATTTCAATCTCGTTTCACCTGGGACTATTGTTAATTTATAGGTTCATGATTTCTTTCACGTAGTAATAATTGTCCGTCAGTACTTCCCAAAAAAAATTTCCATCAAACATTTCTGGTCTATTGACACGGGGATTTGTATGACAATAATGGCGATTCGTTTGTTTGTTCGTTTGTTTGTTTTATGTTGTTTAATGCCACTTTCAGCAATTTTTCAGCTATATCATGGCGTCCAGTTTTTATTGGGGGAGGAAGCCGGAGTACCCGGAGAAAAAGCCCGACCTGCCGTAGAAAAACTGTCAATCCTTGTCAATTAAAATTGGAGTCGAGTACTCCCTGCCTGCAGTGATAATCGAACCCGCAATCTCAGGGTTGACAGACCACGTGATCAATAGTAGACGAACTACCTTGACCACTTGGCCACCGATGCCCCATGGCGATTCGTAGTTCAATGCATAACTCAATTTATATCTTTACTACACATTACAGATTTCAATTCACAATAACATGTAATTAACACTTTGTGTTCATGTTAATACAATTCTAATTAGAATATTTTACTTAGAAGTTACCACTTTAAACGGTAGTCAAAATTAATAAAATAGAAAACTGTAATGAATATTGATGCATGAAAGTAAATATTTGCATATGAAATTAATTTTTTAAATAAAAGGTACTGTTTTGAAATTTTAAAATGTTAACTAACTTGTTTTCGAGTTAATATATACGCTAAATCGCAAGAAAAAACTAAAAACTCCGAGATATACATAGAAAGATTTGTATATTTTTGTTTACCTTTGTCGTCTTCAACTTCTGAAATAGCTTTTCATTGGGGATAATTTTAATAGTTTATTGTTACCTCTATGATTTTTAAAGCCATTTATACATATCTTCTTTCTTTGCGTCCGTCGTCATTCACGTGCAGACAGGGAATGGAGCTCTAATTGCAAAGTTTCTTTTTGACAATAACTTATTGTTTAATAACATGTTTAAAAAGTCCATGATTAAATCATTAATGTAGCAAGATTCTTATATTATAGCCTTATTTTGATTGGATACAGTTCTCAGCGCGTTAATTATCCCCCCCCCCCCCACACACACACTAATGAAAGAAAATGTTAATGTTTCTTTTCTCTTTCTTTCGTTTGATAACTTTTTTACAGTTTTTTTTTCTTATATTTGTTCGTTCAGTTTCCGTTCTACTTTTCATACATCTCTAAGAGTTAAATGCGTCGACTATCCTTTTTAAAGATAGTACTTGTTTATTGTTGCTTTGAATCAAATTAATTCAGGAAAAAAAGCGTTGTTTTTTGTTATCTCAAGATTTATATTTTCAATGATGTATTCAAAAAAACTTTGTTTTTGATGTAGTTTGCTTTATAAAGGTTCAGTTTTCAAAATATCATTTTTTATACATTTTACGTATTTTCTGAACAGAATCATTGAACGCTTCACACATATATTTTGTATGTAAAACGATAACATTTTAAAAACATTAAAGCTAATGCAGAGGGCATATTAAATAGTTTTTATTATATTTCAAAAGAAATATCAGCGCATTTTGAATTTACAGCTAGTGAGTGTTATGTAACTGTCTTCATTTAAAATCAGTTTAATAATAACTTCTTTCTTTGTATTTTATAATGCTCTATAGCACGAAACTGGTTTTTGAACCCATTTCAATTCAGTTTTTGAAAGGCTGTGTTTAAAGTAATTTTCATATAAATTTACATTTAAAATGAAAATTATAGACAACTACTTTAAATTTAAATGGAAAACTGCCCCTGAATCTCACTATATTTGACAAAATAAAAAATAACACTCTACCGGTACGGTTAAAAATAGAAAATACGATCTATATTGCATTAGTTATATAACAACCAACCCCACCCACGAAACGGCCTTCAATATGAACCTTAGTCACAAACCTACTCGGGTTTCACTGCCATACTGACAAAAAACAGCGACTCATTAATGGACCATTGATTTGAAGACGAGGTCTCATTCTATGGGTTTAAACTATTAGTGTCGTTAATTACGGTACTTATCTGTTAAAATTACCCCTCTATCTTAGCGTCTTGTTCGGCTTCTTTGGTGACTGTACTACCGCGTAGTGTTCTGGTTATGGTGCACTGTTGAAAATCTTCATCTATACTTCTATTCGTTTACTGCAAGCAGATAGCGTAGGTAAATTTAAATGTCAAATAACATTAGTACCACATTTTTTTAACAAAGCTAAATTAATGTCGCCAGGAAATTTGTATGAATAATTTTTGTATTTTTGTATTATTTATGTTTTATAAATTATGAGTTTCTATTTTTGGAGACTATAATAAATATGACTGGCAGCTGCCAACAGCTCCGACCCGTGCACTATCATTTACCGATCAATTATTTTACATAATAGAAGATAAATTAAATACAAATCTCACAACTTGGATAACAACGTAAAAACAAAACTTGAACTTATAATATACCCATACGTGAGCATTACAAATTTGCAGTAACATATAACATTATACGGCTAAGTTGAACTGGTTTAAATGATCCCAAACCCTCTCCCTTATTGTAATAACTTACCTATTATCAAGCTTTCTTATTAGTTTGTCGAAAAGTGTTTACATATTCGAGATTAAACATCACGGCGCTAGGTGTTAAGTACAATGTTTTCAACGAAAGATGTTTCAATTATGTCAAATAATAATGCAATTCCTGATTTGTTTGTGCCTGGCAGCTGCAGATAAGACTTTTGACACGCTTGAGACACTAAAAACAAAATAACACACAAAAGCAAAAAAGGACGAACACAGTTTATCATTAATGTGAATTTATATTCAATTGTTGCTATAATTGTATGCATATGTGCCATGTTTTAGTCAAACAGAAACAAACATTAGGATGTCATGTTTAAATCCTGATAACAATGAATAGTTTACAACGAAAATGGGAACTCGTGCCATAGGTAACCTACAGTATGGTTGCTTTTGCTCTAGCGTAGACCAGAATAGAATATTAATGTTTAATCTGCAATATGTTTTTATTACTATTGTACTATTTTAATACCCTCTAGGTCTGTAGGTATTATTCATATACATGTACATACCATTATACCATCAAAGACTTTGATATATATTATAGCTCACATAAAAACCTTGCATTCTGATTGGTTAGCAAGCCGTATACATCAGGCTATGTATACGTCTACAGCCGTATACATAAAGCATAGTTTTATCCCGTATGGGGCCCCTGGGACAACAAATCATCATGGCCGCCAGGGGCGTAGCTGGACCTAAATTTGATGTACGCAAAATTACGGCGAGGGGTCTGGGGGCCGCCTAAGGCCCCCAGTGGGTCCAGGGCAAAGCCCTGGTGGGGGGACCTGGGGGCGGAAGCTCCCGGATTTTAGCGATTTTGAACAGTTTTGAACCACTTTTTGAGAGACCTTAACTGGGCTTCAAATATGATTATGACATGACGGAAAACCAAATCTACTTTTGGCTCAACAAAATACGGTAGATATATTGGAAAATTGAATAGGTGAACGTTTTCCCATTTCAAAGTTAACACTTTATATTTGACATCATCGGTGATGGAATGATGCTCGCCGTCTAGCTTCAATATGTTTGGATAAGGTGTTGACGATTCGAGAAACTCAGTCCTTGACGAAGAGGTCATTTTAAATTTTATGCAATGCAAACTTTTAAAAAAGTAAAACGCAAACTTATACGGTCGGAAGAGTACAATTTCCGGATTGATGGTGTTTATGAATGCGGAGACGAGTTATAGGATTGTAGTTTATATTATCTGAATTGAAAAGTAAAAATTTAACGCTGCATGAAGACATTTTTGTCACTTTTTAATTTTTGTTACTGTTTCCGAAAGTACGCAACTGCGTATTTGCGTAAAGGCAGCTACGCCCCTGGCCGCCTTCGTTCCGCTTCGACTGAAAAAGTAACAAAATGAAACAATGTCTAACCCGAACATGTTTTAAACGACGTAAATAAAATTATATGTAATATATTTGTTTAAATAACAGAAGGGAAGTAAATTAAGAAACAAATCTACTCAATAATCAGCGATAGAAGGCACGGAAAAGGGGGGGGGTGGTGGTTCTGGTCAATAATGTCAGTCTCAGGTCACAAATCCTGTAAGATTTTTTGTGTCCTCTATAAAAGTGTGTCAATGCACAAAACAACAAACAAGAAACTTGATCTCAAGCGCACTAAAAGTTAATAAATACATGTATGTACCTACACTTCATCATCATGCACTCTTCAGTCAAGACATCGTCAAAATCCGTTGATATTCATTTTGATTTCCATCGTCCAAAATCCAATGATATTCATTTTAATGGCATCAAAGTGACATTACCGTCAATAACTAGTTTTCTAATTTTAATTCACGTATCAACGTCGACATCCACACATCAATCAAAACCAATACAAGCTCCACCGAAATTGAATTTGGTGCTTCGCAAACTTTTACCTTGACACTTCCCAGTTTAAGGATACAATTGGGTTATTTATTGAACAGAAGACGATTAATATTTAAAAAAGATAAATTTTCGCTGTTATTTAATATATAATAATGTTTCCTTATTTTTATTAATTTAATGTTCAACAAAAAATATAGTTTGTTTTTATATAAACTTTAGTTATAAATCCCGAATGGGCCTCGATCGTCTAAGCGTCATAAAGGTAATGATGGGGTGCCATAAGGGACAATATTTATTGAATATATTTTGATTTTATCAATAATAACGTAATTTGCCCAATTTCAGAGTGTAATTTTGTGTTATAAAAACTATTAATAAAAATGCATTTTTTAAATATTATGCGTTCCCTTAAAACGTATATTTTCCAAACAAATACGGATAACTTGATCACGTATCCAAAAAAATTTACGCTATGTTCTTTCTTAAATATTTGTTTGTCCCGTAAAATATTCCTAATTTAAGATGTGAGCTATAATATAATAGTTATTCCGGTCTTAGACAGGGTATATAATGTCACATTCACGGCTTAGGACGTATATAAATCCAAAGCCGTGAATGTGACAGTATATACCCTGTCTAAGACCGGAATAACATATAATGTCGCTATAGGGATTTCCCTGACATGTAATATTCGCCGAGCCGCTAAGCGAGATGAGATGAGGTGAGGTGAATATACATTTTTGAGGTTAAAAATTCCGATAGCGATAGCAAAATCAACTGTTTGATTACATGTTTAAAACCATCATACTTTCGTATATCAAAGCAAATGTATGCGCAGCAGACGCGTCCATTGTTGAGAAGATTTTAGTCTTGCATGAAAGACATAGATTGATTGGATGATGTATACGACTCCAATCTTAATTGACAAGGATTGCAAGTTTTCCTGCCGCAGGACCAGGGTTTTCTTCGGCTACTTTGGCTTCCTCTCCAACAAAAACGGGGCAACATGATATAGTTGAAAAAATGCTGAAAGTGGCGTTAAAATATAAAAAAACCCCAAAAACTAGCAATTTAACATGACCAGAAAGTATACTTCAGGTAAATAAGTTAAGCATCTTGATGTTGTTATCGTTAGAGTTAACGCTAAACCGGCCAAAAAGAGAGTACTACAAGAATACACTTTATTAAATAGTAATAATTTTTCCCCATTTTATTTCATATGTAGGAATAAAGTGCCATATATTTTTTATTTGGAATTGCGTCTTGGTCTGGGAAAAGTACAGATGTGTTCCTAACATCGGCTGTAGTTTTGTAAACAAACATGCCGAAAGTAACATACATGATCTGGGGATAATAAGCAGAACGGCTTGAAACTGAACAAATAAAAATTGAGTTCAAACGTTTATAAATTAAAGTTGAAGAATTCATAGACCAACAAAAGAAAAAATCGACTGTAAACTGCTGAAAGCTTTGACCAAGTGAAAATATAATCATATATTGGACCAAGATAAATATTACAAAATAGCAAAGATATGCATTGAATAATCACACTAAAGCACCCCAAAACTTATTACTATATAATAAAAGTTATTGCATGAATATTGGGGAAATATTTTCCCTTGCAAAATGCTTTATTGCTTGCTTGGAACAATATTCCCAATATTCATGCAATAACCCTGTTATACTGTTAAAAAAAGTATTTATTTTTTTTCGAAAATCAAGTTATGTATTGTACCAAGTGTACCATATGGTCAATTTAATCATTTTTCACAGGTAAGTTTTCAAATTTTTTAAAGGTTTGTTTATTTCATATGGCTCTCTGCCAAATGAGCGCGGTGACTTTAAAATTGCAAGTGAATTATATCGCCTTTTGGTAAACCTTTATAACGTGAACTTTGTCTTAATTCAAGTACTACGTTTAACTGCATAAAAGAATGAGGTTTAAAGCTTGATTTCATCATAACGTTAAGATACTGCCATGCCAAAGTTGGAACCTGATACTAGAAGATCCTGACATCGGCGATCTCAAGGCCGGACTATAACAAAGTGAAATTGCAAGAACTGAAAATTTTTACCAGAACACTCGGCTATTGAACAGATTCCAGCATTCTTCTGTAAATCGCCGATTTCTAGTACAGATGATCCAGTACAGATGAGCTCACGCGCGCACACATCTGTACTTGCTGCGTCATCCAGTCAAAACACCAGAAACAAGAACGCTGTTACGGAAGCATAACAAAGTTCTTGTTTTACGTTCTTGTTTCCGGCGTTCTTATTGGGTGTCAGAGACAATGAATCTAAAACAATGGAGAGTCTATAGGATATAGCGATGCGAAAGTTGTTTGTTTAGGGAAGAAATAAGTACTTTCATATGCTTTTGGGAAACCAGTGTGAACTTTCACTCGTGATAGAAATTTTTATGTCTTTTTTCTCGTTGCGCTGCGCTCCACTCGCGAAAAGACATTAAATTTCGATCACTCGTGAAAGATCAACCGATCTTTCTCAAAAACGTATGGAAGAACCTATATAGACTGGTATTACCAATGACACCCCTCCTCGAGAAGTGGGCAACCTCGCATAACGACTCTTGATCGTGATAACTACATCCGGGTGTTTCATAAACGGACTAAAACGTTTGCCGCAACAGCCACTGAAGTCTGTTATTGGAATACCTAGATTGAAAATAATCGGCTCCAAAACAGTCCGCAACCGACCCCAACTACATAGCATTAGACCCAGGAAGTCGTATTTTGGTGCATTTTTGACACCATTAGAAAGATAAGAATGACTCCTATGGTGCAACATATTTAGTTGATGGAAAACAGTCACTGCAGTCTGCTATTGGAATATCTAGATTGAAAAGAATCAGCTCGAAAAACAGTCGCAACCGACCCCAACTACATAGCATTAGACCCAGAAGGTCGTATTTTGGTTCTTTTTTTGACACCATTAGACAGACAAGAATGACTACTATGGTGCAACATATTGAGTTGCTAGAAAACAGTCACTTCAGTATGCTACATGGGATACCTAGATTGAAAAGAATCAGCTCGAAACACAGTCCGCAACCGACTCCGACTACATAGCATAAGACCCAGAAGGTCGTATTTTAGTGTATTTTCATAACTCAAATCATTGCATTGTATCACACGTGGCGTTATAACTAATTTCAGGTACGGTTTACTGAGCTATTGCGCGATAATTAGTTCGATGTTTGCATTTACCGAAGTAAGTACTTTCTATCTGTAATATAGTTTTGACTATTTTTCAGGTGAAAAACAGTATGTTTTGTAGTGCGAAATGTAATAATTTTGTTCTTTGCATTTGAATAAAAATATAATTCTGTTCATATATTCGTACGCGATCAAGCTGGCTAGTGTTGTATTCATTACATTATGTGCACGAGATTATGTGTCATAACCATTTATTGTAAATCACATGTTGTAAATGTGTTGAACAAATAAACATTTTGTACTATTATCATAAATGCACATTAAATCTGCTCTCATCTGAATTTAATTATATAACAAGAAAAGGTATGCGTTAAACCCATATCCAGAGATGTTCGATTTATATGTTATAGGTGTATCCCATTTGGTTTAATAGTTTTTTTTCAATTTGTTTTATTTAAAATTTTATCATATGCTGTAAAGGCAGGGGCGTAGCTAGACTAGTTACAATGTGGATTCACAAAGAACTAGTGGGGTCCGGGTATGCACCCCGGAATATTTTTGAAAACAATGGTGCAATTTGGAGAATTCTAAAGTGGTTTATTTAGAACTGAAATGGACAGTTTATTGATTACAGGGATAGATTGTAATTTTGTTCTTAAAATAATGTGGATTCAGCCGCGTACTCGCGTATAGGCAGCTACGCCTCTGAAAGGGATGCAAATATAGACGATTGTGAAAGGCAAGAAATAATCATCTTGATTATAATATCTCAACTTTGAGAAGAGTACTGTAATAAAAAAAGCAAAGTTTTCGAAGAACATATATATATTGTTTACGAATAAAAATACATTGACCATAGTCAAGTGGTTCTGTGGGGGAAAATGTGAATGTAAGATCGGCAGTTATCGCGTCCTCGGAAAATCAAAGAAAACATACCGACAAGTTACAATTTTTATTGATTTAATTTTACTGTAATTACAATTGTTTCAAAAGATTTGCAATTAAATGTATTTTAAACATCAAACTAGCATTCATGTGCATAAACCGATTGCTAAGAACTTTATAAAATTTTCAGAATTTAAAATAAAAAAAAAACAATTAGAAGAAGAGTCTTATTTTGCAAAACAATTGATGAGATTATTAACTTCTACAATTATTTTCAACAATATAAACTGTTGATGACCTTTATCAAACAATTAATCTATTTTCTCTATAAAGCATGACCAATACACGTTTATTGACGTTCTTTTATTGGTTTTAGATCAAGTTGAATCCAATTATCATCATAACAAATGCTTATCTATGTTTCATTTAAATTGTTGTCAGCAACGAATAAAACAGCGAAATTTATTGCGTCACGTTTAAGAAATTAAGGTCCGTAACACCGTTTGTGAGCGCTAAAACACTTTAAGACATTTAAATAATGTGTCATAACTGCTAAAATACATTGTTTGTTTGTTTGTTTGATGGTGTTTAACGCCACTTTCAGCAATTTTTCAGCTATATCATGGCGTCCAGTTTTTATTGGGGGAGGAAGCCGGAGTACCCGGAGAAAACCCCCGACCTGCGGTAGGAAAACTGGCAATCCTTGTCAATTAAGATTGGAGTCGAGTACACCCTGCCTGCAGTGAGAATCGAACCCGCAATCTCAGTGTTGACAGACCACGTGATCAATAGTAGACGAACTACCTTGACCACTCGGCCACCGAGGCCCCCCTAAAATACATTGAAAAGCACTTCAGAACATCATTAATATATTACTTATATTTAGCACCTAAAGGCAAAATAATTTAAAATGCAGTGCCTTTATTGTACGTAACATATAATGTACGTAATGTTAATGTATGTAACGGTAATTTACGTTACATTACATGTGATGTTATATATTATTTTCCATTACACTATTTATTGTAGATGAGTTTGAGCCAATACAATTATTTATATTTGTATTTGTATTTGTATTTTAATAATCTCTCATATTACAATACAAAATGGGTTCCTGTTTTAATCCTCCATTTACTTTAAATGAGTTTCCCCGATATGGTTCAACCATATCTTCTCTTGTTACACCATTATACAGACGAGAATGACTCAACATATTGAGTGGCTTGACATTCCGCAAGCGGCGCAGAATCTAGGTCAGCGACGAGTCCCATTTTCGACTACAGAAACATGATGGTAGAATGCGAGTGTAAACCTGTGGAACGTTGTTCCTCCTCCTGTGTAAAGGAAATTGTTCGCTTAATTTGAGGTAGCATTATGATGTTACTGGTAGATGTATCGTTCAATTTAACGCTTTAAAATTCTTCAAAGTCACCCTATGTGCGTAATTGACCGACAGAGTTGTTCCAACGCGGAAATGTCAGGCCTTACACAGAGACCATTTTGAAAAGAAAAAAAAACAATGTGCTACCATGGCCTTCCAAATAACTGGATTTGAATCCGATTGAACAATGGTAGGTCCAGCTCGACAAACGTGCACCTTAGCGACAACATCCTCATTAGACCCTCAATAATAGCTCGTCAAATGTTGCAACAGAAAAAGAGAACACTTTCACGCAATAACGTTAGAACAATAACGTAAAAAAACATTGATTGACTCTATGCCAAGGAGATGCAGAGCAGTGTTGGCAGCTCAAGTTACCGGAGATATTCTTGTCTGTGATAAAATTACTTTTCCGTCCGACCAAGGGCATTAAGTTGTCGGTGTATGACGTAAACAACTCCCCAAGTCAAGTCAACTGACTTTTATTCATCACTCTTTAAGGAATGGGCTGTAATTTTTCAATTAAAACCATTTAAGTGAATTGCTATATATGTTTTTTGTAACATTTTCATCCAAAATACATCTACTAATATTTAAGTTTATCTGATAAGGATTGCGAGGAAGCATGTTGAAATATTCTCTAGCTAGATGTCGTTTAACACGTGAAAATATAGCCTATGTAGGATGGTGATGGTCATATCAAAATACTTAATGAGTAAGATGATAAGTAACAAGAAATAATCTATGAACAGAATGGCGAGTAAAACGTGAAAATGGTACAAGATAAACACGTTGCAATCTTTAAAGTTTGGTGTAGGGAATGATGATCAATGATCCACAAAAATAATCTCTAGGCGGAAGCGAGTAGCACGCGCATATGATCTTTTATTCAAACAGCGATATCATACGGAACTCATCTCTGTAATGGAGTTACATCAGGAAATAACTTTCTGATAAAAACGCCGAGAAACTATCAGCTACCTACTTTATTACCCGAGTGTATGGAAATTTTGTACCACCTGAAAGTACTTCTGGACATCGAAGGCTGTCCAAAAGTACTTTTAGGTGCTACAATATCCATACACCCGGGTTAAAACGTAGGTAACGGATTTATATCCCGCTTACAAGTGTAAAAAGCTGAAAATATGTTCTGCTGTCGTCCGAAATAAGCTAAATTGGCATCACCATCACAGTTGCTAATTAAAATTATACGTTTTTTATGCAGAAAATGCCAATTTTACCAAGTCGAGAATGGTACCTTTGGTACCAAACGCAGACTTAACGAGTTTAAAGAGTTTTTATTTTCTTTTACATTGTTATCATACTTTCGGTATTTCGGCGCCTCAAGTCACGCTATCATAACGTCAATGACGTCAAGTTTCGATTAAATTCATATTTATGTGTGACAGTGTGTATGTAGGGCATCTGCAATGTTTGAAAGGAAGTACAAATACAAATATAAAAAGACAGAAATATTCCTTTGTGGAATAACATACACTGGTACTCTAGAACATACATAAGCAACGCACAAATAATACACGACGTTAGCAACGCAGCCGGTAACCTGGTATCCTGGTGCAATATTTTTCATTGACGCAAGCTTCACTTCAAATATAACACCAGGTCAGGACCTCCGATATAAGCATTTTCATTGGTTAATTATATGACGCCATTTAATATCACATGCACATGCCAATCTTTTTTTAAATCTGGGAATACCTTTTCTTTATAAAATTAAAATATAAATTATATTTTACCTTTACGTTTAAATTATGAAATCATAATGTAAACTCAGCTGAGAAATGTAAACATTGAACGTCACAAAGAGAATGACGTCATAATACGTTCGTTTTACTTGAACTTATCTATAATACTAATTGTCAGTCTAGAGAATACTCGAACGTCAAATTTCAACGCTGTCACCGTTGAAATCCAATGCTCCTGACCTGACGTTATATCTGAAGGCCGCTTAGGCTCATGAGGATGTCAACGTCAGGGTACCAGAATACGCAGCCGGGGGCGTGGGATTTGTACCGACGGGTAACCAACCAATCAAAAGTCATATTTGTTACAAACCGGGGATAAGGGAAAATATCGGTTTGCTCATGATGTCGTTAACTCATGCAAATGAAATATAGGCAGGATAGTGAGTAACATACCCAAATGCAACAGTAGCAACAGTATGTCAAGTAGCAAATGGAAATTTAAATATTATGAGCTGGGTGGCAAGTAAAACATGTAAATAATTTATATGATTTATTGTAAACAAACAAAATAAGCAATATTTTTATTGTTAAACATTCATAAACAAACAAACACCTTATTATCCATTGCACAATTGGTTTTACTAAGTAGTAAATTAACATAGGATAGAGCGTCAAATCTTAATACATTAAAAACGAAGTTAACAAATAAAAAGTGTAAACGCCGCTAAAAAGATATCCTTGCAAAGTGATTTCTTTGACATTCTTTAACGTGTTAATGTAACTGATAAAAGCCACGTTCATCGCGCAAGCAAAATACTAAACACGGGATAACAACATCAATCAACATGAACGATTACATAAGATGTGCACTCTTTCAGGAAGCCCTCTGTTTTTCATTCGTACAACAGACATATAACTGAAACACAAAATTATATGTCCGCATATCCTATAGATGTTAAATGGATTTTGAAACTACTGCGAACTGGAATTACTCATGATACTATACAGTTTGATGTGATTTCCATCAATTTCCACTGCTAGCTTATTCAACGATGGCTGAAAGGCGATGTACCTTGGACGTTTTATTCTGTTGTCTTCGTCAAGTAGCATGTACAACACACCATCATCCGCACTCATCTGGTATATTTTGTTCGATTCGCTACTTGCAATAAATAAATGATCATCATGCATAATAATACCTCTAGGACTTTCAACATGTACGCTCCATGTCAATGTTCCCAGAAAGTTTAAACAATGCACACGTTCTTTGACAAGGTCGCACACAAAAACCAGTTCTTTTGCGTAATCCAGTGCAAGTCGTATTGTATTACCTGTAAACTGGCCATAGATGCGCGTGAATCCTGGTATGACTGCACGTTCCTTTCCAGTAATGTCGACAATAAATATTGCGCCATCATCCCCTTCACCAATTTCTATTGCGAGGTAATTTTTGTGATAAGCTATACTGAATGGTTTTTCTTTCATCTTGAATGATTTGTGTGTACGTATCTTGTTGCTTTCAAATTTAAATAAACGCACCTCTTTCTTGTCTGAGAATGTAACGGCGACTTGATCGTCTGACACTATATATGCCATTCCTCGGGGGTCATCTTTTATGTCTTTTGCAGACACGAACGTTAAATCTCTACTAAACAACTTTAAACTTCTGTTCTTGTAATCAGCAACCACAATACGACCATCCGTTAGAATAGCTATTCCTCGAACTCGTGTAACTTCCTTGTCACCTCTAGCGCTACTCATAAACTCATGCGTAAAAACACCGCTATAAGGTCCTCTTTCGATCTGAACCTGTGCATTAGATACCTCAGTTCTGTGACTCATCGCAGCCGTGTGTTGTTCGCTATCAGCTTCGCTTTCATGCACTGATGTCAAATCCTCGGCTTCCAGAAGGTTTGCAGCAATGACGTCGTGATTTTTAGTTGCTTTTAAAGCTAAATGCAGTTTAATGCAATATTCACAAAATAATTCTTTACAAACAAGACAGAGACCGTTTGTGGTTTTAGACTCGTTGCAGGCATTGCATTTATGGTGTACAATACTATTGGTAAAATCCTTGCTGGTGGTGGTGATATCCACTAAGGAGTGGTTTCGTGTGGCTTTCTGTCTTCTGTGAAAGCGGCTACATTTATAGCAATATAACTGCTCACATATAATACAGTATGTTTCTAAGGGATCATCACTTTCACAAGCACTGCATATTGTTGCTGCTGTAGCCATAGTCTACAATAAAATACATTAGAAATTATCTGAAATATATCTTAAATTTGAATTGAAGCTGCTTTCTATTTAAGTTTAATTATTTGACCTTAATGAGTAACATAAGGCTGATTTGAATAAGCAACAATATTTTTCAGAACTGAATTTACACATCAGCTTTGAAAATTGTGTACAAAACATCTTAGACTATTCAATATTTATTAATCTTGCAAAAATCTTCATAATAAAAGATGTTCACAGAATTACTGAATAATAAATAATTTATGCTGAGTGGTCTTGACTTGGCTTGTTATATTGAAGCACTATGTTTGGCTATATCACATCAACTGATTGAATTATGTTGTTTGTTTGAATGATGTTTAACGCCATTTTCAGCAATTTTTATTGGGAAGAGGGAGTCGGAGTATCTGGAGAAAACCCCGACCTTCTGTAGGAAAACTGGAATCCTTGTCAATTAAGATTAGGGTTCCTAGTACACCCTGCCCGCAGTGAGAATCGAACCCGCAACATCAGTGCTGACAGACCTCGCGATCAGTAGTAGACGAACTACCTTAACAACTCAGCCAATGAGGAGCCCTTTTTCAATCTAATTAAAATTAAATCTTTCACTTGTTCCCCCCTTTTTGCTATGGTCGCTGCGTGTAGCAACGCAGCGACCAATAACAAAAAGGGGGGAGCAAGTGCAAGATTTAATTTTAATTAGATTGATCCCTTTTGTGTGTTTATGTCTTTTGATTTTGTTTTATTTTTATCTTTTTGTTAGTCACAAATATTTGTCACAGCAGTTTTAAATATATATATCATACCAACTATACACATAAACTAATATCTTGAACTAATAATTATATATGGTATTATTATATCCAATATTCGAGATAAATAGGCAAAATGAATTTAAAATTCTTTTATCATATAGCTATATGTTTTGTTTTGCAAATATTATATTGATAGTAGTTGTAGAACCATTTCGTCAAGGGGTGTAATATTGATGCCGTACCGCACACCTCCATAACAGATATGGATGATCTATACATTTTCAATTTATATCTGCCCAATTTAAGGTTTTATTGCCCAACCAAAAGGTTTACCTTTCATGCAAATATGATTGAATGAAGAAATAAATTAAACATCCTTAATGTATTTGTAATTTTAGTTATATTTTTCTGTTGAATTTGTTGTTAGGTTTAATGGACCAAAGAAAGTAATACTGACTAAGGACAACAATGCTTTCATTGGTCCATTCAACCTTATATCGACTCAATAATTTACTAATTGTGTTATTACATAATTCTTATATTAAAGAAAGTGAAAGTAAAATGAGTAAATATCAATTTTAATCAGGAAAACGAAAGTAGAAGTCAGTCAATACAGAATTTAATGAAAAAAATGAAAGTAGAAACTAAACAATATATAATCTTTCTATGAATGACAGAATTGCAGTAAATGAGATTTAACTAATAAAATACTGATAGAAAAAAAACCAAAACGTTGTATAAAAATTCCTTCTTATTGTGGAAACACGCCAACATTTAATAATAACATCTATATTAGTAGGGGCAAGGTTGTAGAGAGGATATTGTTTGTCGATACAAAATAGTTCTTACCGATATACATTTTGAACAGTATGTTTGAAAATACACGGGATAGGCGGGGTTATCGGCGTTACGGAACTGACAAGTTCGCAATTGAATACTAATCTGTACTAGGCACGAGTTGGAAAAAGTTTCCTATAGGTCACTCATTTGGAGTATTTTTTTTAACTAACTGACTTTTGTCAAATATATTTTAAAGGAGGCTTTGAGATGACAAGGCCCTGTGGTGCTCAAGGGCTAATGATTGCAAATAAAACATTTCTGCTTCTATGTCTATTGTTAGATAGTATAATCAGGATAATCGAGAGCTTGGAGTGGTATGTGGTCCTAAATATGGATTTCTAGATTACAAAACTACTGAATAATAAATACACATTTAAAATCGTCAACAGAAGAAAATAGTTTTCTTTAAATGGTGCAAAGTAAAAGAAATATTTATGGCGGTCCGCTGTGCCACTGGTTTAGATAGGCACATCGATATTAAATAATCAGTAAACGACTAAAATATTGATTTTAATAATATTTTGTTCAACATGCGTTATTGCATGTTCGGAATGTGGACTTTTCTTCCAGTATTCTTCTCCAAATATTTCGTGAAATATTGCTCTTATGATAATCATGGTTCCACGAAAATAATAAACGGACGGCAGGATGTAAAAATGTCTGTCATTATTCTACATACATATTTAAAAAAGCAGTGGAAAAAAAAATAAAACAAAATGAATGTATGTGATGAATATGTTACGCCAGTAAACAACGAGTTGAGAAGTTTCCAAAATTTCAACGAAAACTTCCACCAACTTTTTACTGATATGCTATCATGTATGCTATGCATTCTAAGTGATAATTATCAGTAAACGATTTAGCTGGGGCTTAACATCGCCATATATTTTACGATAATACGCAAAAAGTAGCTATGTCTTTCTTACCTTACAGTACACTATATCCAAACTTTCTTTTTATAGCATCTGTGTACTCATCACATTCTTGAACGATGTTGTCCTTGACATTTGCAGCACATCTATATTTATCTTGAAATCAGTGAAGACCCATTGAATACATTTTTGCTTATTTACTCTAGTATACATACATATAATTTTTGTGATACCAGATTAGAGGTGATATATCTAAAAGAATGTGAAAAAAATAGATGGGGTGGGGGGTGGGGGGTCACCCCGTGGGGGTGGTAAACACAAACACGCTACAACACTCGAAAATTACAAAACTTCCTTTTTCTGATGTTAGGGTTTAGAGAAATATGCATTATTAAACAGGGAAGAATTTTCTAAAAAAACCTGAACATTAACAAAAAACAATATAGTTTTTGTAATCTGGCATAAATATTTAAAAAGCATCCAGAACCACGTGCTTGGTTTGCTATGTATAATCGTTGTAATAGGTCTGCGTAATTTTTATAAAGGCATACCAGTTCATTTTCTATCGTCTCTTCGTGGTCTCAGTAAAAAGAATGTATAGTTTAAATAGTTTCAAGACAATAAGTACATGTAAATTGTCAGAAAATAACAACTTTATTTTTTACTGTTGACTGAATTGAAAGGAAAAACTAAAGCTCAAATAAATAATTTTTATAATTTTTATATATATTCATAGACAAATTATATTATATATTCATACCATATAAAATATCATATGTTTTAAGACATTTGTAACACGTATCTAATATAAAGATGTCTATTATCACAATTCAATGTTCTGTGGACACATGTGTCGTGGATAACAGTGGCTACGGAAAGTCAAGGTTTTTGTGGACACATGTGTCGTGGATAACAGTAGCTACGGAAAGTCAATGTTTCTGTGGATACATGTGTAGTGGATAACAGTAGCTACGGAAAGTCAGGGTGTCTGTGGACACATAAGTCGTGGATAACAGTGACTACGGAGAGTCAAGGTTTCTGTGGACACGTGTCGTGGGTAAAAGATGCTACAGAAACCCTGACTTGTGATGGTGAAAGAGGTTATAAATCAAACACAAAACTGGAAATCTCTGTCAGTTAAGATTGGAATCGAGCACACCATGTTCGCAGTGAGACTCGATTGTGCAAAACATAGAACACGAACGTAATAAATAGCACTTAGATGACCAAATACCTTAACAACTCGGCCACTGACGCTCTTCAGTTAATAATGTAAATATATATATATATTTATGCCTTCCTCATTTCATAAACATTCATGTAAGGTATAAGATAAAACAAGGCTAGTTCAAATTGCGAAAAATTTTTACTCAAAATAATTGAGATAGAAAATAGAAATTTAACATATATACATTGCACATTAAAGTAAAAACAATAATAAAAAGTACACAAACTATCAGCTTGGCCTAAAAAGGGGTAAATAATCCCCTTTACAATACAGACCATAAACGAATCAAGCATTGAAAAACATTGTCAAAATCTCCTATAAAAGAATAATATACCCGATACATAGAAAAAGAGGCATACTAATACATTGAAATACAATACAAAAATAATAAACAATACTGATAATAATATCATCCAAAATAACAAATGATTTGTTTATATAACATCAACAAAAGTATAAAACAAAATGGATGATGAAGGGGAAGGTGGGTGGGTTGAAAAATTCTTCGAAAACTGTATTGAAATCGAAAATCCTTTATCTCTGATATCTTGACCTGGGCTAATGAATAATTAATTAGCTAATCATTATCTCTTGACCAATGGAAATCATCTCTTGTCTGAGGCCCCAAATGGGTAATATAATTCTATTGATTTTTCTTAACCGATTCGAAAATATAAAAAGATAATAAATTTCAATTCGTTGGCATAAAAAATGTTATAAGAATATAACTGCATTTATGCCTTCCTCATTTCATAAACATTCATGTAAGGTATAAGATAAAATAAGGCTAGTTCAAATTGCGAAAAATTTTTACTCAAAATAATTGAGATAGAAAATACAAATTTAACATATATACATTGCACATTAAAGTAAAAACAATAATAAAAAGTACACAAACTATCAGCTTGGCCTAAAAAGGGGTAAATAATCCCACCTGGACAGATGACTTGTCTGTCCAACCCCACAAAGGCCAAGCGAACGGCCAAAAAGACACCTAATATAGGGGAAAAGAAATATTTCCTAACGGCCCAAGCAGTTAGGCAAAATAACATTTAATGACATTATCCCCTTTTTCAATAAAGTATTAAATATAGTGCATCAATTGTTAATAACAACCTTGAGATAAACCAACTAACTAACAAAGTAAACAAGAAAGACTGGTCACTTAAAACCAACTTGTTCAACACAAGTATATACTAATACTATCACTTCTGTAAATAATAAACCACCATAAATAACCTGTGAAATTAATGAAAAATAAAACCTGACGGCCCAAGCAGTCAAGTATTATAAAAAAGTATCTAGCACATAATATCTGTATAGATTGTTAATGAATGATGACACACTGCCATGTTGTAGATAATACTAAAAACAGATTACTGGCCCAAGCAAGTAATCTATATTTTAACAATTTGTGACCTAACAGTTGTTTGTTCTTATATATTTTTTAAAAGCGTTAGAGTTCCACCTACCCATAGAACGAATTTGACTGTCTGACAGACCTCGTTCTGCAGCAGCAGTCGCTGCTCCTATCCGAAAACTGTGTCCTTTATACCGTGAAGAGTCTAGTTGGCAACAAGAGAGACATTTGTGTAATGTTTTGTCAAAGTATACCCTGGATAATGGAGCTTCATTAGCAAGACAGAACAAGGGACCTGGTTTATTAGATCTCACTTTTAAGTAATCAATCAGACCTTGAACTGCAGATATGTTAGCATAACCATGTGAAAAAGTTATAAGTTTGGGACCCTCTTTGGTATTGTGTTTAAAATGTCGAAAACAAACTTGAACTGATTTTGCTCTGGATTCCTCAAAAAATACTGAAATATCATCTAATTGCAAATTGTTAGAAGCAGTCGCATGTTTTACTGTTACTTATTCCCCAACTCTAGCAACGTGTCGTGGGTAAAAGATGCTACAGAAACCCTGACTTGTGATGGTGAAAGAGGTTATAAATCAAACACAAAACTGGAAATCTCTGTCAGTTAAGATTGGAATCGAGCACACCATGTTCGCAGTGAGACTCGATTGTGCAAAACATAGAACACGAACGTAATAAATAGCACTTAGATGACCAAATACCTTAACAACTCGGCCACTGACGCTCTTCAGTTAATAATGTAAATATATATATATATATATTATATTGTATAAAGTAATATAACCAATGTTGTATTAATTAAACTAAATACCTTAATGGCTTTCAGAAGAGAAGTATAGGTCTATTATTAATGATTGTTTGGTAAAAAAAAGGATGTAAAATTATTTATATATTAGAGCATCAATAGAATAACGAAAAGCTCACAAACCCGGTACGGATTGAAGGCCATACCGCTTACTAAATGAGCTAATGAAGTACTCCGTAGAACTAACTAACTATACTATCTGACTGACTGAGTGACTGACTGACTAAATAATACTATTATCTACAACCTGCTAGAACTAACCTAAAATACATAATATATGTAGCTAGTAGCGTCCCAAGAAATAAAGCACCCCGTTAAATGGGAATCAAAACACAATAAAAAAACAACAATTTAGCAGTATTTTTAAGTGACATAATATTAATGTCAGATTCATAGTAATACAGTTATTCATAATAAATGGACCTAACATACAATCATAAACTGTGTGTTCTACGCGGGACAACTCAAATCGTATTACACATTAGAATTGTATTGCCCGATTGTTGTTGACAAATGATGAATGAGTTTTTCAGTGCTTACTCTGTACTTGATTATAGTTAAATTTAAGGCCATACCTATGTAAAAATGAGGGTCTAGAAAATGGGATGTCACAATGTAGTTGCGCGCACGTGGTCGCGCGCAACACAGTCAGATTTAAAACTACCATAATGCGTTTATGTCTTTATGATAAAGCCAGAAAAATTAACTGATACAAAATACTCCCTTTACTTGCTACATTGTGCCAAACTATACATTACATGTATTTTAGAAAGCTACTTTAGTATTAAGTACACCGGATTCACAGGGGACATGCGGATGCCATTCTGTTCTTTATATTTAAAAGATTACTTTCGTTTTGACGATGGTTTTTCTTCCTGCTAAAATTGATTAAAATTTTTAAATGTCAACGAAGAAATCAAATAAACGGAAGAGCGATCCAAGCAAATCCTGCACTACAGTAGATGAAAGTGGAAAGCAACTGACAAAAGCTGAACCTAATTCAAATTATAAGAAACAGAAAGGGAAAGGAGGATTTTTGACAAAACGAACGACCGAGAAAGCAATGGGAAACAGTTTACAGAAAAAGTATACAGATAAAGTGTATATACAAAAAGAAACGGATAAATTTGTGTTGTTTTGGCAGAAGGAATCGCCGTTCAGTCAGTGGTACCCGTCAGTGTTTACTGTAGACGAGCTAACGTTCAACTGTGCTGAACAGTATATGATGTACAATAAAGCCCGTTAGTTCTTAATGTATAGAATACTTTTTACACGTCTTATAGTCATTTTCATCCAAATAAAAAATAATTATATATTTTTGTTTATAGATGCAAATACGTCTGAATACGCACCTATGTCTCTTTTGGTATGCACATATAAGGTATACAAAATTCAAATGAAGAAATCAAATTGCATGTTTGTATACTTACTTTTATCGTCTATTACTACGTTCGTTTTTAAGTGAGTAAAATTTATAAAACATGCTAAATTAAAACTTTTAAATTTCCTGTCGTTATAATTTTCGATAATAATAAAGAAATAAAGATTTACTCTCATAATTTACAGTTTTATCAGATGACAAAGAACTGGCGACAAAGATTATGACAGAAATAGACCCAGAGATTCAAAAAGATATTGGCAAACAAGCAGGACAATTGCCAAGTTTCGATAGAAAGCTGTGGGAATCGAAATGTGTAGAAGTTGTAAGACAGGGTAATATAGCCAAGGTAACGAGCGTGTACTTATTGGTTATTGTTAAGACAGGGTAATATAGCCAAGGTAACGAGCGTGTACTTATTGGTTAGTGGTAAGACATGGTAATATAGCCAAGGTAACGAGCGTGTACTTATTTGTTATTGTTAAGACAGGGTAATATAGCCAGGTTAACAAGCGTGTACTTATTGGTTATTGTTAAGACAGGGTAATATAGCCAAGGTAACAAGCGTGTACTTATTGGTTATTGTTAAGACAGGGTAATATAGCCAGGTTAACAAGCGTGTACTTATTGGTTATTGTTAAGACAGGGTAATATAGCCAAGGTAACGAGCGTGTACTTATTGGTTATTGTTAAGACAGGGTAATATAGCCAAGGTAACGAGCTGTACTTATTGGTTATTGTTAAGACAGGGTAATATAGCCAAGGTAACAAGCTGTACTTATTGGTTATTGTTAAGACAGAGTAATATAGCCAAGGTAACGAGCGTGTACTTATTGGTTATTGTTAAGACAGGGTAATATAGCCAAGGTAACGAGCTGTACTTATTGGTTATTGTAAGATAGGGTAATATAGCCAAGGTAACGAGCGTGTACTTATTGGTTATTAAGACAGGGTAATATAGCCAAGGTAACGAGCGTGTACTTATTGGTTATTGTTAAGACAGGGTAATATAGCCAGGTTAACAAGCGTGTACTTATTGGTTATTGTTAAGACAGGGTAATATAGCCAAGGTAACGAGCGTGTACTTATTTGTTATTGTTAAGACAGGGTAATATAGCCAGGTTAACAAGCGTGTACTTATTGGTTATTGTTAAGACAGGGTAATATAGCCAAGGTAACGAGCGTGTACTTATTGGTTATTGTAAGATAGGGTAATATAGCCAAGGTAACGAGCGTGTACTTATTGGTTATTAAGACAGGGTAATATAGCCAAGGTAACGAGCGTGTACTTATTGGTTATTGTTAAGACAGGGTAATATAGCCAGGTTAACAAGCGTGTACTTATTGGTTATTGTTAAGACAGGGTAATATAGCCAAGGTAACGAGCTGTACTTATTGGTTATTGTAAGATAGGGTAATATAGCCAAGGTAACGAGCGTGTACTTATTGGTTATTAAGACAGGGTAATATAGCCAAGGTAACGAGCGTGTACTTATTGGTTATTAAGACAGGGTAATATAGCCAAGGTAACGAGCGTGTACTTATTGGTTATTGTTAAGACAGGGTAATATAGCCAAGGTAACGAGCGTGTACTTATTGGTTATTGTTAAGACAGAGTAATATAGCCAAGGTAACGAGCGTGTACTTATTGGTTACTGTTAAGACAGGGTAATATAGCCAAGGTAACGAGCGTGTACTTATTGGTTATTGTTAAGACAGGGTAATATAGCCAAGGTAACAAGCGTGTACTTATTGGTTATTAAGACAGGGTAATATAGCCAAGGTAACGAGCGTGTACTTATTGGTTATTAAGACAGGGTAATATAGCCAAGGTAACAAGCGTGTACTTATTGGTTATTAAGACAGGGTAATATAGCCAAGGTAACAAGCTGTACTTATTGGTTATTGTTAAGACAGGGTAATATAGCCAAGGTAACAAGCTGTACTTATTGGTTATTGTTAAGACAGAGTAATATAGCCAAGGTAACGAGCGTGTACTTATTGGTTATTGTTAAGACAGGGTAATATAGCCAAGGTAACGAGCGTGTACTTACTGGTTATTGTAAGATAGGGTAATATAGCCAAGGTAACGAGCGTGTACTTATTGGTTATTGTTAAGACAGGGTAATATAGCCAAGGTAACGAGCTGTACTTACTGGTTATTGTAAGATAGGGTAATATAGCCAAGGTAACGAGCGTGTACTTATTGGTTATTAAGACAGGGTAATATAGCCAAGGTAACGAGCTGTACTTATTGGTTAGTGTTAAGACAGGGTAATATAGCCAAGGTAACGAGCTGTACTTATTGGTTAGTGTTAAGACAGGGTAATATAGCCAAGGTAACGAGCTGTACTGATTGGTTAGTGTTAAGATAGGGTAGGGTAATATAGCCAAGGTAACGAGCGTGTACTTATTGGTTAGTGGTAAGACATGGTAATACAGCCAAGGTAACGAGCGTGTACTTATTGGTTATTGTTAAGACAGGGTAATATAGCCAAGGTAACGAGCGTGTACTTATTGGTTAGTGTTAAGACAGGGTAATATAGCCAAGGTAATAAGCGTGTACTTATTGGTTAGTGTTTAGACAGGGTAATATAGCCAAGGTAACGAGCTGTACTTATTGGTTAGTGTTAAGACAGGGTAATATAGCCAAGGTAACAAGCTGTACTTATTGGTTATTGTTAAGACAGGGTAATATAGCCAAGGTAACAAGCTGTACTTATTGGTTAGTGTTAATACAGGGTAATATAGCCAAGGTAACGAGCGTGTACTTATTGGTTAGTGTTAAGACAGGGTAATATAGCCAAGGTTATAAGCGTGTACTTATTGGTTAGTGTTAAGACAGGGTAATATAGCCAAGGTAACGAGCGTGTACTTATTGGTTAGTGTTAAGACAGGGTAATATAGCCAAGGTTATAAGCGTGTACTTATTGGTTATTAAGACAGGGTAATATAGCCAAGGTAACGAGCGTGTACTTATTGGTTAGTGTTAAGACAGGGTAATATAGCCAAGGTAACAAGCTGTACTTATTGGTTAGTGTTAAGACAGGGTAATATAGCCAAGGTAACAAGCTGTGTACTTATTGGTTAGTGTTAATACAGGGTAATATAGCCAAGGTAACGAGCGTGTACTTATTGGTTAGTGTTAAGACAGGGTAATATAGCCAAGGTTATAAGCGTGTACTTATTGGTTAGTGTTAAGACAGGGTAATATAGCCAAGGTAATAAGCGTGTACTTATTGGTTAGTGTTAAGACAGAGTAATATAGCCAAGGTAACGAGCGTGTACTTATTGGTTATTGTTAAGACAGGGTAATATAGCCAAGGTAACGAGCGTGTACTTATTGGTTATTGTTAGTCACTTAAACCTAACACAATTAATACAAAAATCCGTTTCAATCGTCCTTGTCCTGTAACGAAATTTCAAAGAAGGTCTGCCCACAACATTGAAAATATAACTCCAAAATAATATACTAAAACGATTTCTATATTTTCTTGACACAGTTCTATAATCAAACACGATCACATGTCAGTTCTGATGGTGTAATGTATGTAAACAGTAGCCGACTCAGTAGACAATTTATCACGTGGTATAAATGCTTGCTTTATGCTGTTATAACTGTCACTTTCAACCGCTGAATTGAATCCTTAAGCATAATTCGAAAAATAGACTAAAATATTTAGTATATACAAAATAAAAACATCCTGAGCGGATCCTGGGTGCCGTTTCTTAAAGCAATCGTTTGCTTAACGTGCACGTTATCCCATTTAAATTGCATGGGATAACGAGCACGTTAATTAGCGATCGCTTTATGAAACGGCACCCAGGATTTTATTATTTGATGCTGAGGGAATGTGATTCGTCGAAGGGTCTTTCAGCCCGGATATACATCATGTCTGTTTCGTGCCTTTTCCAATAGGGGCGAACGAGTGTAACGTCCATGTAAATGGGGTTTTTTTATTGATTGATAGAATGTTTGCTTTACGTCCAGCGAGCAGTATTTCAGCTATAAAGAGAACAAAAGAAAAAGATAACAAACAACAAATCAACGGAAAAAAGGGGTTGAACGGGACACAGGGGGAAATATTTTGACTCCCACTGGTAAATTATGGAGTGTTGGGTAGGAAAATTTAGAGTTGTTTTACTTTTCCAAAAAAGTCTATTCTTTGTGCATCATATTTAGGACATTCAAAACAGAAATGGTAAGCTGTTTCATTATAGAAGCCGCAATGACATGATGGGGTGTTTACAATATTTACATTATGAAGATCACAGTTTTAAAAAGATGCACCACAACGCAATTGGGTCAGAATACTATTTAATTTTCTAGTACCAAAGCTATAGATTCAAGGTACCATAATTTTATTTTTTGTTGAAGATAATTGTTTTATTTTGAGACGGTATCTAAGTTTAATTTATTTCAAAAATTTACAGAAGATGACACAAATGACCCCATAGTTAACGAAAGTCTGGAAAAATGGTTGAATTAAGTCATTTCCGTTTCGTAGGGGATAACTAGCGTTTCTCTGAACTGTATTCGGAACTAGTGTATTAAGAAATGGCAGTGTTAACTTGTTCTCGTCCTGAATATAATTTATATACTGTTCACTGTACTATGCATCAATTTATTCAATCATTCAGTACATTTCATTGGTGTTACATATTTGATTAATATAAGTATAACCGTATATATCTGTATGTATACAATCTTTTGATATGATCGAATTGAACTATAAGATTTAAAAATATTTTTTTCGTTTTCAGATTTCGTACCACGTGTCATTTTTTCATTATTTTTAATGTTAGTTTTTTGTAATTTATGTATTTGTATGTAATTGTTGGTATAAACTTAGAATGTAGGTTTTGAAAATATTGGTCGCTTTGAGCAGGTTTGTGTTCTTTCGTGGTACTGCATGTCAATGTAACAATGGTATAACATAAAAAAAGGGGCGGGGTTTGGTATTCCTTTCAACCGGTAAAACATCCAAAATAGTGTTTAATGTGACTGTTACACCGGTAAAAATATGGCCGCGTATTTGTCGTGTCTCATATTTCTTTTTCATGTATTTTTTTAGATATTTGTTGTTACATCGTTAGGGATTAATTGAAGTGTAATGTTTGTAATCTAATTATCTACCTTTATATATGTCGAGTTGTCCTTCTTTCCGTTATGTACTTAGGATTACTAATCAAAACTTAATGTGGCAACACTAAATGCATGAACAAAAATAGTAGCTTCTAGAATATCAATATAAGGACTGCACTCAATTCATGTAACGAAGAAAATGTATTCCAAAAAGGGATTTTCGACGTAAATATATCGTCAAATAAAATGATCCAAAATAATCTATTCAAGTTTGCTACAACATTAAAGAAGTAAGACATTATTGCAAAATTTAAGTCCTTTTTTACAGAGGTTCAATGGTAACATGCACGAACTGATCACTCGGTGCCCGTTTTAAAGAAGGTAATAAACTGTTCTCATGCCTGGTGAGAGATGTACCGAGGATAACCGTTAGTAACGCAATGACTGCCTTAGCTTCTGCGGATGTGGTTTGTCTACGCATTTAAACTTGTCCCTGTCCGACTGATTGTTTAAGTATCGATCACTTAATCACCTTTTTAACAAAAACTAATGTGGCAAAACACTATATACATGAACTAAATAGTAGTCCCTATAATATTAATAATTATAAGGACTGCTTTCATGTAAACAAGACAATGTATTCCAAAACATCCGATTTCAAGTTCATTTTTAGGCTAAAACGTAATTACATATTGTATTAGTTGGCAATAATTTTTTAGAATAAAAATGTTTTCATGAAACTATGGAGCACAAGGTTTTATATTATAGAACGGTCCAATGTTTACTTTCACAATGTATATATGAATAGGAATCCATCTATGTCACTGTTCGTCTGTCATCTGTGTAACACTTTTTTGACAGTTCTCACAGAACCAACGCCTCAAGACATTGCTGTTGAGCACCAACCCAAAATGCCTGGCAGAAGCTAGTCCTTTTGATACAAAATGGGGTATAGGTCTAGCCGCCAATCACGCTGATGCATGTAACGTTGAGAAATGGAAAGGACAAAATCTGCTAGGAATGGTATTAATGGACGTCAGAGACGAACTGCTAAAAGATCAACTGACTTCAAAATCATAGATATTGGTGTCAAAAGATGCACATGGCATAAAGATACGTTTTTTTTAAATTTTAATTAAATTTAAATAATTTAATTCATCAATTTATTTTCCAAACTCTTTGTAAAAAGGCCACAAACATATTTTATTACTGTTCTACATAGCCTTATATATATGTATACATATCAATGTTTGTCAGTTTATATACATGCTGTTTAATATAAGTGTAACTAATAGTACATTTCATTTTAAATCTCGTACCATAGACATTTACGACGATTACGTATTATTCTTATAGAAAAGACATAAAAAGACTAATTTAGAAGGAAGCATTAAACCATTCTTTTAAAGAATCATCACTGTCGTCCTGATGCAAAAGATGTATATAGGGTATTGTGTGGTATTAGATTATACTTTAAAATGACGAAGAGTAAGACACAACACAAGTCATTATAGGCTGAACCGAGGTACATTTATGGACTACTTTAATTATAGTTATCAAATTACTGACGATCTGTAACCGCCTATTTCAATAGAGTACAACAGCATGACTTATTGCCGAACATCTGTGTAATTGGTACTTAGATTGATTTTTCTCTCTAGGTGTTCTGTTTGTCCGTCTCAGGTTTTGGTTGTGATTAAGGCAACCATAAACGAACATTAAGTTTAAAAAATTGAGATAAAAAATAATCTTTAACGTGTTACTATAAAAAACGGAGAAAAGTATTTAATCTTCTCCTATTCAAAATGGAAAACAAAAACGATAACTCAATAAAATACATTGTAACGAACTACCCTGTTTAAAAACAATATCACCAACTATTCAAATTGATTTGCCAAAGGGATAGTGCCTTAGATAAGTAACCTTGATTTGGGTCAGCTGGTTTTACTGGATGTAAAGGTATGGCCACAAGCTAACCATGGGGTAACTGTTTTCTCTTTTTGATTATAAAGAGTGGAAATAAGTAATAATACCCGTGGGGTTCGTCACAGTGAATCCCGGGACTATTTATTGTTTTTGCCATATGAATTGTTCGTAGACACATAAATGTTCTGGTCGGGGGTTCTCTCCAGGTACTCCGGCTTCCTCCCCAATAAAAACTGGACGCCATGAAATAGCTGAAAAATTGCTGAAAGTGGCGTTAAAACACCATTCAAACAAACAAACAAACAAACATAAATGTTTCTTTTGGTTTGTTTCGTTATTTTGCTAGCAGCTGTCAATGTTTCTAATAAAACGATTTTGTTGCAGGAATGAAATGCGAATGTCTTTTTGTGTGGTCACAGTGCTTTTCTTGTACAAGTTTAATTACAGAAAAGAATAACAATTGCAAGTTTCAAACGCCTTGATTACCCAATTTAGAACTTTTTGTAAATGACTCTCTGTTACTTGATTGGGTGGTTAACTAAATCTATAAATATTTTTCTCATTTCATTGGTTTACGTCAGGATCGCACTAGTATGTGTACTGAAATTTCGATATATTCTTATGTCGAATCGGGGTTGTAATCAGTATTTTAGTGTAGTAATGTAACGTTCCACATATTGACTTCTATTTCATTCAATGCATTGGTCAGTGAACAATTAAAAGGTAAACATTGTACCAAAATCTCCCTACTTTTTAAAGCTGTTTGGTTAGGAAAAAATTATATGTTCTGTATCTTTATTTTCGTTCTGATATTGATGCAAATTTAACAAAACATATTTTACCGCTAATTTTGAACATTGTTGTTTAGGGAGTCAACTTTTGTTTAATTATTTTTTTAAAAGCACGTGTGAAGTGACGACAGGCATTTAAATCTCTCAAGCACCATTGGATAATAGGTTAGCGTAAACAATGTCTTTACAAGGTACATGTACATTGTTTACCTATCTTACATATAAATAACAAAAAAAAACAGATACTTCAATAAATCCATAAAATTTGTAATGCAGCTAAGAGACGGTTAGCTTTTTAGAAAAGCTAAACTTGTCTGAAATTATTCTCATGTCGATAACCGACGACCGACGTGTATCACTTGTTATTTTGACCCTACGTAATGGAAGACAACGAGTTTACATGTCTAATCTATAGTGATAAAATATGTGGAAATTAAATTCTATTAAGTATAGATCTCGAGTTCTTGTTAAATATTTTCCTATGCGTTTTGCATGTGTTGGTCATTTTGTTTTTGAGTTTGTTTGAGGTATTTTGTATTTTTGTTGTTTTGTTTGTTTTATCCTTGGATTTGTTCTACCGATTCCATCTTGATTTACTTTCATTAATCGTGTGTTGAAAAGAAAACATTGACTGGTGTCAATTATTATGAGTGTTATTGCTAATATAAATGTTTTGTAGCAGATTGCTTCACCGGGAAACGTCCTTGTAATCCTCTCATTAGCGGTTGTACAAAAAAGATTTCTGCTGTCCCAATTCTCCAGTTCAAGTCCACAATGAGGAAGCCTATGTTGAATCAGAACCCTGACTTAGAAAAACGATGAATTTCGTCTGAAATCAAATTTTTCTTTGCATTGGACTTACTTTTTCACGTACATATGTTACAGTATTCAATAAAGGATTGTTTATTATCATTTCATTTTTTGTGTGTGTTTTTATGCGTTATTAAATAAGTATCTGACCGTCTACAGGTTTATCAGGTGTATCGACGCTGAAAGTTTTTTTTACTGTAATACGGTTGTAACATGTGCTGTATGTTGCTTTCTTAACCAATTAACACCGACCAGTTGACGAATAACCTGATTCAGTAATATACAGTATCATATGTTGCATAACTATTGCAACTTTATCTTTTGATTAACCCAGATACTGAAAACACGGGATGAAAACAGTATATATTATTGATGTAATTGATAGTTTTTTTGTCTGAAATACAGAGTCATGTGAAAAAGCCATGTATTTCGAAATTCCCATTTGTGCGTAATTAAAAAAACATGTCTGTTTAATATTTTATATGATTGTTGTCTACAGTCTCATATTTTGTTACAAATAAATAAGTTACTGAACTTTTAAGTTAGTTACTTTTGTTATTAAAAGGTAATAAGAACCTATTGTTTTGACAAAAGATAAAGGGCTAGTTTATTGTGAAACAAACATTTGACACTGTCGGCACTGAACGCGAATTTACTTTTATTGTTTCTTTGAGTTGTATGCGTCAGATTACAAGAAAATTGTGCTGAAGTATTCTCTGCAATATATTTTTAATTTTAAGTTTGGCTTGTTATAAGCTCAAGGTGTTTAGTCTCCAATCTATATACATGTTAATTTCACAAAAACACAGTTTGATTGGCCTAGATCTGTGTGCAAACAGCAGCCATACTTTTATTTAGTGCCCCACCACTTTGTGGCGGACGCGCTATTGTGATCAGTCTGTCCGTCCGTGCGTCTGTCTGTGTCCGTGCGTCCGTCCGGACTAATCGTGTTCGGACTGTAACTTTTTTTATCTTTTGAGCTTGGTTTTTGATATTTAGAATGTGGGTAGATAATATCAAGGCGATGTGTCGCATACCATGGTTGATGACCTTTGACCTTGACCTCAAGGTCAGTGGGGTCCACAGAGACTTTACTTAAAAAACGTCATTCTAAATATCAATATTTTCCAATCAAAACAAACATCTATCTGCAGCGAAAAACAGGTATCTCATGGATACTAACTTCGGTAGTTAAATATATCAGAGTTTAGTTAAATACGTCAGATTTTGGTTTATCATTTAATTTGCAGAAACTTTTCTGTTGTTATTTAACTTGTCATATTTTGTAATTACTTATAAAAGCAATATAACTACCACACACATACCTGAACATTTTGAACATTTAAAATGTTTCAAAGTTAAAATTTAGATGATGAGCAAATTAATGAACCATCACAATAAATGATGACGTCATGTGAAGCAACATCAAGTATAAACAAATGAAAAAATTAACAATTTAATGTAAATTTTTTATTTTTATTTCAATTAAATAATAAATAAATTTGGAAAATTCCGTGATTAAATTTTAGACAACTATCGATTTTTAACGTTTAAATATTTCTTAAAATCATGTTCCAAATTTGGACACTTTAAAAATTAAATTTATCCATCTCCCCCATTCATCGTGTATTGTGGTAGTAAAAGAAATATCAAGATCGTTTCATTTGAAAGTTATGTGTTCAATTTAAAGGTTTCTCCTTGGACACTTATGGTAGGGTACGATTTCCAGATGGCGACAAGCTTCAAAGATTTTTTGACAACTGTCGTGGTAATTTTTGCTATTAATTTCGTCCAGATAAAATTTACGAAATTTGTTGTCTTTGTTGACCCAAAAGCAAGGAAAACTCTGGCAATTTCGCTGTTAATTTCGACCAGATGAAATTTTACGAAATTGGTTGTTGTTCTGTTGACCCAAAAGCTAGGTAAAACATTCAAGACACAAACATCTCCTTGAAATACTTTAAACACGACACAAGTATAGAATATTCAAACATTACCCAAACAGAAGTCGAGCTGACTCTTATAAAAATAAACAAAAATTTGCAATGTAAAGACAACGCCATACATAGCACTTTATAATAATATACTTGGTAAAAAGTGAAAATGTCCATCCGCAACTTGGTCCAACAATAAAACGCCCTAGTCCTGGCACTGTGTGTGAAAAAGAGGTTGATCGCAACCAGCAAAACAATAACATGCGACAGTTGTGAAAAGTGGCCTCAAATTAAATGCACAAACGCTACAACACTCACAATATAATGAACTAGTTGACCGAGACGGCGGATTCTTTTTTTATAAATGACCATTGTCCAAAAACATACCATTTAGTAACGCACCGTTTAATGTTATTAACTTAAATTAAGAAGATCGAATCACAGATGTCCTAAATATTAACCATTTGGAAAACCATGTGAACAATGACGTTAAGAAAAAACGAATGTTTCGGAAAATGGCTAAAATTTGAGGGTTTGCAGCTAACACGGAAGCAGCTGTTCTAAGCATCACGTAGACGTGGTAACTCTGTTACTGACAACCAGATTTATATAAATAATTTCTCATACGACCAGATCTGAACCAATACGTGGGGGAGTGTGCATGCTCATTAGAGCATATCTTACGTACTCTGCAAGAAAAGATCTTTCATTTACAAAATAGCAAAATACCATGTCCACGAACTCTGACAAACTTAGCTAGGAAATTCCCGGGCTAGAAGATTTTCGTATGACGTCATGCAATCCTTCAAAATATCAACCAATGAAATTGCTTGAAAGAAGCAAGTGTCTGGCAGTAGTCATTCTTACTCATTCTTGAGTTGGAAGAAAACATAATGCAACTAATAAATAACGCGGTAATAACAAATTATTAACACTACTGTACAAAATACACGGATTTTCAGATGGTCTATGCAACACATCCGTTTGGTTTATTTACAATCGACATCGGGATATCCCCTAACCAAGTCGTGAATGAAAGCGAGCTGTTGATTGGCTACATTAAGGTATGATGTAGCTAATCAAAAAAGTGAATTCTAGCCCGGGAATTTCCTAGCTAAGTTTATTAGGGTTTCGTGGACACATGTGGACACAAAAACCCGGACTTGTGAGGATGTTGTAAGTATTGAGGAAACAGTGTTTAATCTGGAATTTTGAAAATTAGTGGAAGTGACCATTTTATTACCTATTTTACCAGAAAAATATATAAAAAGGCAAACAGCAACTATATGTCTGAAAACGAAATTGAAAAAGAGATCTACTGAAAACCACGACAGAAATTATTTTATGCACAGATTAAGTGTCGCAAAATGGTCCAAAACGTACATGAAATTATTCTGAGATATATGTATGTCAACGTTAAAAGAATTAGCACCTTTTTCTAAAAAACAGAACCGTTTATTTCATCAAATACAATGGAGATGATACATCTGAGGGGTAACGGAGATGATACATCTGAGGGGTAACGGAGAGAGATGATACATCTGAGGGGTAATGGAGATGATACATCTGAGGGGTAATGGAGATGATACATCTGAGGGGTGATTGAGATGGAACATCTGAGGGGTGATAGAGATGGTACATCTGAGGGGTGATAGAGATGATACATCTGAGGGGTGATAGAGATGATACATCTGAGGGGTGATAGAGATGATACATCTGAGGGGTAATGGAGATGATACATCTGAGAGGTGATAGAGATGGTACATCCGAGAGGTAATGGAGATGATACATCTGAGGGGTAATGGAGATAATACATTTGAGGGGTAATGGAGATGATACATCTGAGGGGTGATAGAGATGATACATCTGAGAGGTGATAGAGATGATAATCTGAGGGGTAATGGAGATGATACATCTGAGGGGTGATAGAGATGATACATCTGAGGGGTGATAGAGATGATACATCTGAGAGGTGATAGAGATGATAATCTGAGGGGTAATGGAGATGATACATCTGAGAGGTGATAGAGATGGTACATCCAAGAGGTAATGGAGATGATACATCTGAGGGGTAATGGAGATAATACATTTGAGGGGTAATGGAGATGATACATCTGAGAGGTGATAGAGATGGTACATCCGAGGGGTAATGGAAATGATACATTTGAGGGGTAATTAAGATGATACATCTGAGGGGTAACGGAGAGAGATGATACATCTGAGGGGTAATGGAGATGATACATACGAGTAATGGAGATGATAATCTGAGGGGTAATGGAGATGATACATTTGAGGGGTAATGGAGATGATACATCTGAGAGGTGATAGAGATGGTACATCCGAGGGGTAATGGAGATGATACATCTGAGGGGTGATAGAGATGATACATTTGAGGGGTAATGGAGATGATACATCTGAGAGGTGATAGAGATGGTACATCCGAGAGGTAATGGAGATGATACATCTGAGGGGTGATAGAGATGATACATCTGAGGGGTAATGGAGATGATACATCTGAGGGGTGATAGAGATGATACATCTGAGGGGTGATAGAGATGATACATCTGAGGGGTGATAGAGATGATACATCTGAGGGGTAATGGAGATGATACATCTGAGAGGTGATAGAGATGGTACATCCGAGAGGTAATGGAGATGATACATCTGAGGGGTAATGGAGATAATACATTTGAGGGGTAATGGAGATGATACATCTGAGGGGTGATAGAGATGATACATCTGAGAGGTGATAGAGATGATAATCTGAGGGGTAATGGAGATGATACATCTGAGGGGTGATAGAGATGATACATCTGAGGGGTGATAGAGATGATACATCTGAGAGGTGATAGAGATGATAATCTGAGGGGTAATGGAGATGATACATCTGAGAGGTGATAGAGATGGTACACCCGAGAGGTAATGGAGATGATACATCTGAGGGGTAATGGAGATAATACATTTGAGGGGTAATGGAGATGATACATCTGAGAGGTGATAGAGATGGTACCTCCGAGGGGTAATGGAAATGATACATTTGAGGGGTAATTGAGATGATACATCTGAGGGGTAACGGAGAGAGATGATACATCTGAGGGGTAATGGAGATGATACATACGAGTAATGGAGATGATAATCTGAGGGGTAATGGAGATGATACATTTGAGGGGTAATGGAGATGATACATCTGAGAGGTGATAGAGATGGTACATCCGAGGGGTAATGGAGATGATACATCTGAGGGGTAATGGAGATGATACTTCTGATGGGTAATAGAGATGATAAATCTGAGGGGTAATAGAGATGATACATCTGAGGGGTAACGGAGATGATACATCTGAGGGGTAACGGAGAGAGATGATACATCTGAGGGGTAATGGAGATGATACATCTGAGGGGTAATGGAGATGATACATCTGAGGGGTGATTGAGATGGAACATCTGAGGGGTAATGGAGATGATACATCTGAGGGGTAATGGAGATGATACATCTGAGTACTGGAGATGATACATCTGAGGGGTCATGGAGATGATACATTTGAGGGGTAATGGAGATGATACATCTGAGAGGTGATAGAGATGGTACATCCGAGGGGTAATGGAGATGATACATTTGAGGGGTAATGGAGATGATACATCTGAGGGGTAACGGAGAGAGATGATACATCTGAGGGGTAATGGAGATGATACATCTGAGGGGTGATAGAGATGGTACATCTGAGAGGTAATAGAGATGATACATCTGAGGGGTAATGGAGATGATACATTTGAGGGGTAATGGAGATGATACATCTGAGAGGTGATAGAGATAGAACATCTGAGGGGTAATGGAGATGATACATCTGAGGGGTGATTGAGATGGAACATCTGAGGGGTAATGGAGATGATACATCTGAGGGGTGATAGAGATGGTACATCTGAGAGGTGATAGAGATGGAACATCTGAGGGGTAATGGAGATGATACATCTGTGGGGTAATGGAGATGATACATCTGAGAGGTGATAGAGATGGAACATCTGAGGGGTAATGGAGATGATACATCTGAGGGGTGATTGAGATGGAACATCTGAGGGGTAATGGAGATGATACATCTGAGGGGTAATGGAGATGATACATCTGAGAGGTGATAGAGATGGAACATCTGAGGGGTAATGGAGATGATACATCTGAGGCGTGATTGAGATGGAACATCTGAGGGGTAATGGAGATGATACATCTGAGGGGTAATGGAGATGATACATCTGAGAGGTGATAGAGATGGAACATCTGAGGGGTAATGGAGATGATACATCTGAGAGGTGATAGAGATGGAACATCTGAGGGGTAATGGAGATGATACATCTGAGGGGTGATTGAGATGGAACATCTGAGGGGTAATAGAGATGATACATCTGAGGGGTAATGGAGATGATACATATGAGTAATGGAGATGATAATCTGAGGGGTAATGGAGATGATACATTTGAGGGGTAATGGAGATGATACATCTGAGAGGTGATAGAGATGGTACATCCGAGGGGTAATGGAGATGATACATTTGAGGGGTAATGGAGATGATACATCTAAGGGGTAATGGAGATGATAAATCTGAGGGGTAATGGAGATGATACATCTGAGGGGTAATGGAGATGATACTTCTGAGGGGTGATAGAGATGATAAATCTGAGGGGTAATGGAGATGATACATCTGAGAGGTAATGGAGATGATACATCTGAGTAATGGAGATGATACATCTGAGGGGTAATAGAGATGATACATCTGAGGGGTAATGGAGATGATACATCTGAGGGGTAATGGAGATGATACATCTGAGGGGTAATGGAGATGATACATCTGAGGGGTAATGGAGATGATACATCTGAGAGGTAATGGAGATGATACATCTGAGTAATGGAGATGATACATCTGAGGGGTAATAGAGATGATACATCTGAGGGGTAATGGAGATGATACATCTGAGGGGTAATAGAGATGATAAATCTGAGGGGTAATAGAGATGATACATCTGAGGGGTAATGGAGATGATACATCTGAGTAATGGAGATGATACATCTGAGGGGTAATGGAGATGATACATCTGAGGGGTAATGGAGATGATACATTTGAGGGGTAATGGAGATGATACATCTGAGTAATGGAGATGATACATCTGAGGGGTAATGGAGATGATACTTCTGAGGGGTAATAGAGATGATAAATCTGAGGGGTAATAGAGATGATACATCTGAGGGGTAATGGAGATGATACATCTGAGTAATGGAGATGATACATTTGAGGGGTAATGGAGATGATACATCTGAGGGGTAATGGAGATGATACATCTGAGGGGTAATGCAGATGATACATCTGAGGGGTATTAGAGATGATACATATGAGGGGTAATGGAGATGATACATCTGAGGGGTATTAGAGATGATACATATGAAATGTAAAGGAGATGATACATCTGAGGCGTAAAGGAGATAATACATCTGAGGTATAATAGAGATGATACTGCTGAGGGGTAATGGAGATGATACATTTGAGGGGTAAGCTGTTTAACAAACTAGCAGTTGAGAAATAACATTCAGAGAGAAGCCGAAAAGCCAAGACTTCATCGTTTTAGTCTAAAATAAAAGAAAATAAAAATGATCCAAAACAATTATAGAAACAATTTAACTTGAATACCGGTTATAGCTCAAAACAAAAGGATGGAATTAAAGTTGTGCTTAAAATTGACTACAAAGTATGTCACGACTCCTTCCGCAGTTGCAAATAATTTTAAAAACTTTTAACAACGGTGGGCTGGCATGCTTACTTGTTTGAAAGTTACCTGTAGATACAAAACTTCGAAACTCAGAAATATTAAGAAAGTTTGATTAATTCGTTGGAATGGTAAAAATTAACCCCAGTGAGTGAAGACTAGTTTCCAAATAATTACATCATGTAAACCCACGTTTAAGCACAGGTCTCAATGCTATACGATCACGATTTTAGCAAGATGGTGTGCGCGCTGTAGCAAAACCACTGACAAATATTGTTAATTTATCAAATGTACCAGACACTATGAAATTTGCCCGAGTATGTCCAATTTTTAAAACAAATAGTAGACTCGAAGTAGATAACTATATACCAGTTTGTATTTTATCAAAAATTGAGAAAAATCTGAGTATACACAATGAGAAAAGTGTTTAGAGCAGAATAGCTTGTTATATAACCTACAGTTGGGGTTCAGGCATAAATATTCAAAAGATAGTTGTCTTATACACTGACTTGATCATATCAAAACCCAAACAAGCAAATGTGTTTATACGGGTATGATTCTGGTGTATCGTCAGGAAGCTTTTGATAATAAATATGTAAAAAAGTATGGGTCTGTAAAACGGTTCATATCTTTTCTGAGAGAAAATAGAAAGTCTGGGTAAACGGCACAGAGTCATTTTTCAAACTGTGAATTGTGGAGGCCCTTTATTATTTCCATATTATTAAATGACATGTCAAGTAAAGAATGTAAATTAGTATATGCTGACAATAGAGCTATTTTGTACTATCTTGAGAACCCGTGTGTAAGATCTCAGATACTATTACAAGAATTACAGTCTTGCAGTCAGTGGTTAATTTGTAACAAATACACTTGGGTAAACCATAATGCATTTTTTGGTACAAAGCAAAATCTTTATAAAATTAACAAATGTTAAGTTGTCTGCAACAATCATCTTATTTCTTCTAAAAATAGTGTGAAATAATTAAACAATATAAAGTCAACCCAAGTAAATTAAAGAAGTTTTTTATCTGACAATTCAAGTATAACTTTAGTCGATGCTTTATTGCTATGTCAATTTGACTATGCCTGTCCTTCTTGGAACGCGTCTTATAAGTATGGGTTAAAATTGCAAACTACTAATTATATACTAAAAATTATCAGTTATATAAAAAATCAATTATAGGTAACGGAATATTTATAACGAATAATCATACCCTCGCAACCCTTTTTTGGCGACAAATCACAAAACTACAATCGGATTATTATGGCAGCAAAATTCGGCCTGTAGGTTTAAATCATTTAAAGCGTTGAATATAGAAACAAAGTAAGACAACTGAGATTGAATCATGTATACACAGATTTTATAATAAGTGTCAAGCATATGTGAAGGGCAACAGACTGTCATCAGCATTGTACAAAGTCAAGTGAATATAATTTCTGGGTACCACAAATAGCAGGTCAACAAAAATGGACTTTTTATTATAACTAAGTTAAATATTGGAATTTATTACCACATAATATAAAAAAAAACACTGATAACTATAAAACATGTAAAATCGCACATAGCAGCATGATACACCAATTTGTCTGATCAATCTTTTGCTAAACCAACAACAGAGCTGCTCAGCGCGGCCTAAATAACGGAGAGTGGGGATTGTCAGGTTACATTATGAAATGCCTGATTGCGGACCAAAGTGGGTGACGCGTTTGGAGAGTGCCACACTCCTTGCACGATTTTGAAGATTTCATAACAGAGTACAATGTAGACACTACGACACGCTAATTCATCGACTTTACCCATTACTCTACATTTTTCTAGCCTAGTCAATTTGTGTTCCTGATAATTGTAAATTGTTCTGGTCTTGAATATTGCTCGCTTGAGGTTAAGCAAACATTTAATCTCTTATTCTCTCATATCTTTTCATGGGTATTTGATATCATAGTGTCCGAGTTAGTCTTATTACTATATTAGTTTAAAGCATGTAGTAATGTTTAAGCGAATGAATCATATCACAAGTATTTCGATTTCTTTTTCTCTCGCCTTTTACTTCCTGTCTGTATTTACAAGCTTTTCCCTTAAGACTGGTGATGTGTCATTAAGTTGAAATCCTCCAAACGGTAAGTTTCATTATGTTTGTAGAAGTTGTAAGCCTCCGAATTATACACTGTATTAACGGTGTGGTGTCATTATCTTTTTACATGGTGGAAGCCGCCAAAGGTTGTAATGATGAGGTGTCATTGTATGTTTACAAGTTTTAAGCCTCATCACGTCAAAAATGGCGTTGTATCGTTTTGTTATTACAAGTTTGAAGCCTCCAAACGTTAATAACGGTGAGGTGTCATTATAACTTTACAAGTTGGTAGTCCTTAACTGTTAATTATTGTAAGATGTCATTTCGCTCTAAATGTTGGAATCTTTCACGCGTTATTAATGCTATCATTCCATTATTTCATCACGTTGGAAGCGTCATGACGTTAACATTGATATTGGAAGTCCTCAAATGTAAATAATTGTGAGGTGTTATTTTGACACATTACAAGTTGGAAGCCTCATAACGTTAATACTAACGAAGTGTCATTATTGCATAACAAGTTGACAGCCTTCAAACGTTAATAATGATGATGTTTCATTATATCTTCAGATGTTATGAATGCCATGGTTTCATTGTGTTTTTAAAGCAAGACAATCGTTACGTTTCATTATGTCTATACAAGTTGGAAGACTCCAAAACGTTAATAATGGAGGGTGTTAATGCGCCTCACAAGTTGGAAACCTTCATGCGTTATGTTTCGTTTGTTTGAATAGAGTTAACGCAACTTTCCGATTTTATTTAGCTATATCATGTCGTCCAGTTTTTATTGGGAGAGGAGCCGGTTTACCAGGAGAAATTCTACGATCTTCGGAAAGAAAACTGGCACTCCTTGTAAATTAAGATTGAAGTCGAGCACACCCTATCCGCAGTGAGACTCGAACCTGAAACTACCTTTCGCCCACTGAGGACCCCTTCATGCGTTAATAATGGCGTGGTGTCATTAGGTCTTTCAATGATGGCAGCCTTCAGATGTCATTAATGTCATGGTTACATGTCTTCAAAGCAGGACAATGGTGGGATCGATTCCGTACTAACTGGATATGTAGTTTTTGTTTAATTTCCTTTTAAAAACACGTTGTCTGTCATCAAAAGTACAGTCAATGTTTTCCCTCTAGTATCAAATTCACGGAAACATAAATCAAACTACAACTGTTCAGCCATTAATTGAAAATTCGATAGGAAACATCATCCGTTACATGATAAATGTTTAAAAGAAACTTAAATTGAATAAACTGTTTGACCATATCGTGTCGACCTTTATCAGATTTTGATTTGTGTCCTGTCAATGTGTTTTTGAACCCAGTTATTACCTGTAAACTACAGGTAATACCTTGTTCCTTTCATCTGGTATCTTTTACACTGTTTCTTATTCTACCACCCTTAATTACGTCGATTTTCGATTGATTACCGCAGAGGTATTCATGGGTCAATTTTTCATGAATAATTTTTCTGCAATATATTAGGTTTTATATCAATAAATATTCAATGATTGATTGAGCGGGTACGCTGTATTAGTAACTGCTATAAAAGATAAGCTCTCTTTCAGTGCGCATCAGTATGATATTAGTATCACAAAAAGGAAGTCACGTGGAAAATTCTTTTTAATAAAAACTGTGAAGTGAACATGTGAATTTTGTTGGTCATGCGATGTATAGAAGGGAACGTACTAACTGACCGATTTTTCGGGTCTTTTTCAAACGCTTTATTACTTCATATTCGCAGATAAAATGACAATTTTACAGTTGCATTTGTTTAGTATTATCATTGTGATAACGTCTGCTACCGTAAAGCATGTGATCAGACATACAGAATATGGAAAAGTCAGAGGTGTCCTGGAACTTGTTCATAGTGGAAAAGTTGTTGAAAAATATTTAGGAATTCCATTTGCACAACCACCAATTGGTAAATTAAGATTTGAGGTAAGGCACTTTTTTGTAATTTTTATTGATAAAATCATAATTTATTATAAGTTCTTATATAATTTAAATCAATTTTATACATATTCTTTATATGGCTTTTCGAATACAAAACAACACAATACAAGATAACATGGCGTAAAATTTCTAATTATTTTGATGGCAAGGTATTTACAAATATTTAATCAAGTTGAAATAAATGATGTAAGTCTGCATGTTGTATATAAAATATTTAATGGATAAGTAATGTTATGCCTGTCGTTTACAACTGAAAACTGTGTTTACATTCAACATTTACTAAATAACTCGGATGCGTAGTGCAGTCAGATAGAACTAATTCAGAATTATACAAAGAGCAATTTTTAATTCAAATACAGAGAAAACGTGATAGAAATTTATAAAGTTGTACTTCTTTAGATAATTTTATACTACATAAATTATAAAGATGTTATCCCATGAAGTTCAATTACGTGTTTATAATAATATAGCTTTAAAACGAATTGATCAGACTTTTAACATAACTTTTGTAAATGCTTTAGATCTTACTGTTTTATATATATATTTTTTGCCTTTACATGACTCAAATACAAGTTATTTATATTTTAGCCTACAATCATTACATTTGCTGTACATAAAGGTATATCACAAATGTGTTCTCTATTCGGCTAGTAAGAGACCTCGGTGGTCGTGTTGTTTAAGGTAGTTCGTCTACTTTTGATCACCTGGTCTGTCAACACTGAGGTTGCTGATTCGAGTCGCTCTGCGGATGTGGTGTGCTCCACTCCAATCTTAATTAACAAGGATTGCCAGTTTTCCTACCGAAAGTCGGCGGTTTTCACCCGGTTCTCCGGCTTCCTCCTGGCGCCATTATACAGCTGAAAAATTCATCGGCGTTAAACACCATTCAAAAACAAACACTATTTGGCTAGTAGAAGAATTCATCGGTGTATGAACAAAATTTGAGTTCATACCCGGATGAATTCCGTTAAAACAGTTTTTACTCATTTTAACTCATGCTATTTGAGAATGCTTTTCATTTTCAAGCTTTTAATTTTATTTCAATGAACTCAATATTTTATTGCAACATGTATTCATATACTAGATCCGTTTATCCAAACATGAACGATGACGATCAACCAATCAAATAAGACGTAACAGTAATTATTGAAATTATTATTAGAATAAACTTTATGGTACCCGACAGGTTTTCAAAATACAATATTTATCTATGACGTCATGTTATACTTAATAACGTTCAAACTTTTTCAGGACTGAAATCGGTTATTAATGGTCTTTTTATGCTTCATTTTATCTAAAATGTATTTCATTAATAGAGGATATAATAAAAACAATACTTGTACATTATCCGAAAATCCGAAAATTGCAAGTTGTTGTACAAGTCTCGAAGCATGCGACAAATGCTCAACAGATTCTAGCATTATTATTTACCATTTAACGGGGATCTCAGTGCAGAGTGGTTCAGGTTCCTAGTCATCAACTATTGATCATGTGCCTGTCAACACTGCGGGTTTGAAATTTACTGCGGGCATGATGTACTCGACTAAAATTGACATCATTGCAAGTTTTTGCCAGTTGACATGCCGAAGGTATTCTTTCCCCAATAAAATCTGGACGATATGATACAGGTAACAATTGTTTGAAGCGGCGTATTAAAGTAACCTTATTCAAACAAAAAAGCGATACTGACTACATTATGTCATAATATAAACACTATAACAGGAATTTTTATTTACGTTAAATTTATACTATTGTAATCTTTGATTTTGATATGTGACAGCATCATTTAAATGAAAATTTTTTTATAAAGATATTAAGGTTTAATAGAATTGATAGTTTAAATCAAACGTCAACTAACATTTCAGCCGTATGAGACCACGAATACTGTGGTAAGTCTGATCTGTACTAAACTAACTAAATACCCTATATCTCACCAAATGAAACCCAGTTTGACATTTATCCACACTCGGATACATTGGTCTGACATCGATTCGGACTTGCTCTTGATCTCCTTAACACTGCATCAATTGCGGAGAACTTTCGATTTGCTTGACCCAACATATTGGAAGTCATTTTAATATTTACGAACACGTATTCAAATAACTCAATAACTATTAAATAACTTTAAACTTATATAATAAATCAATAACTATCAAAAAATAAAGTACTGTTATATTACAATCTTACACATGATTTTTATAATTACTAAATAAAATTAAAAAAATAAAATAAAATAAATAATAAATAAATAAATAAATAAATAAATAAATAAATAAATAAATAAATAAATAAATAAATAAATAAATAAATAAATAAATAAATATTGACCAATGTATGCATAATATAGACGATAAGAAAGATTGATGGTTTCAAATAATAATTTTGTGAAAGAAAACTATCGTCTAATCAAGATTTGTTGTATACAGAAGCCCGTTATAACCAGTAAGCTAAGTCAATATAACGAGTAAGTAAGTCGTAACAACGACTTAAAAATAAAACACAACATGGCACTAGCGGGCTTCCGTTGTTGTAACCATACACGCAACAATACTTTCAACACTATATGGTTAAAACAGAGAATGACTTAATTTTCTGAACCTCTAATTATACCCTGGTTTCCTTGTGGCCATCAAAATTTTTCCTACCCCCACTAATTCCCTTCCTTGAAAAATTTAAATTGTATTTTGGGCAGTTAATATATTTGAAATGATGCTCGCTGGACAGATTAACCGTCAACACTCACTTCGACTAAACGATAAAGGGAAGACACTGTATTACATGTACCTACATTGTGAGTTACTAACACAAATCAAAGTAAGCGAAGGCATGTCATTAAAAGACACTCTAAATTAGTCCAAATCTAGTACCATCTTTCTGTAGTAAGGACCAGGTTTCATAAAGCATCTCAAATTTGACGATATCCTCAACTTATCCTTAACTCAAATATTGACCAATCAGATTCCGTACAATTTTTGAGGAAAATTTCAAATATTTGAGGAAAATCTCGATTTGAGACGTTTTATGAAATTTAGGGCCATGTGGATGGCACCAGTAGGCCTATTTAGAGAGAGAACACCATCAGCATTTTTGCGTTCAGGACCAAATTCAGCTTAAATCTTATATATCTGTTTTTTTCTAACAGGTACAAAAGTGTTGATTTACATGTGTATGTTTTTTTCATGTAAATATACATATAATTCTTAAAATAAAATATAACAAATCATTCAAACAGTAGCAAGGCGAAGGTAAAAATTTAACGAAATGCTTTAATGATAAATTATCCAATATCATGGGTTTTCAATCTTTACCGACACCGGGGTTGGATCTCTTATCGGTCGTGTATTTTTGCGTATCCGAGTACAGAAAATTTTCTGCTTGTGGAAATGTCATATTTTGTAAGACTATTGGGATAAATTGCATGATAGGTGTCATGTGGAATTTATGTTGATTTATAATGTTGGCTAAGATTATATGAAACAGAAAAGCTGCATATTTAGCAGTTGTCAAACCCACATCCAACCACAATCACTTACAAAGGTTTAATTGTGAAGAACCACTCGTTGTAATGCTAATATACATTGACATAAATCAAAGACTTATTTTACCATTGTGATGAATATTTTAACCTCATTCACGTTCACCTTCTACCATTAATACTTTTAACATTACCGTAAAACATAAATTGTCAGAGAATTTACGTTGTGTTGGATGTCTGATGTTAGTAACTTTGTAAATGTCGGAGCACACTGTTGTGGCAAAATGGTTAATATTTTGTCCAACAAAAGTACATTCACGAATTAACTATTTTCCAGATATTTCTTAATGTCAAAATCTCATTTTTTTTTATATCAAAAAATTACTTGTTATACCCCGCAAACTTGTTTGGGGGGGGGGGGGGTATATAAGAATCACCCTGTTTGTCTGTCTGCCTGTCCGTCTCTCCACATCCTTTGTAAGCTCCTCCTAAACAGCTTGAGTTGATAAAATTTAATGAAACTTAGCATAAAGGAAGAACATTATATGTAGATGTGCGTGAAGGATTTTTTTATTGACTTCGGATATCATTAAGGGGAGATAATTGGACTTGAAAGCGAAGCTGGGGTATCACTTTGTGAGCGTGCTCACAGTCCACACTTGTTGATATAGATTTTCAACAGTAAGATTTTACAAAAAAATAATAAATAATTATATGATTTTAAATAACAAAAATTCGGGTTTCCTGATGATTGAAATTCTACATTTCTTGAAATCAGATACAAATTGTATACCTTTAATGGCTAGCAAGAAATGCAAGTCAACAAGTAAAAACAATGAAAATTTATCGAATCGAATTGTTTTGCATGGCCTGTGTAATCACGTGATAACCCTATTATAGTTGGTATACTTAATATACCAAAGTACCATATAAAGAGGTTGTTACATCAACTACTGATCATCAGGGTGTCAATAGTGGAGTACTACGTTCAAGCACACAGCCATTGTGACATTCTTGGACTAAGATTTGCTGGACCCCCCAGTAGTAGTTGAAATGAAACGCCCAGTTTATTTCGGGTTCTGACCGGGTACTCTGATGAACGCCCTAGAAAATAACAGGATAGTATATTTCATGAAGGAAGCTATAATTATAGTTACAGCTCAAACGTTTTCGGGGTTTTTAAATCCAAAAAGAGCGCGTCGCAATTTTTTTACGATGTTGGGGGTAATGGCAGTGATGGTTGTGTGGGGTTGTTATTACCTTTTATTGGCGTCAGCTAGTTGATTTCCTTTTATTGACGTCAGCTAGTTCGTACTTAACGTATTATTTCTTTCCAAATACATTGTAAATATGAGTGCTTTTAAAGTCTACTTGTAAAGAAAAGACTATTCACTAGTTAACAGTTAAAGAGAATATTCCCCCATTGGTGAATAGTTTGACGTTGAGTTGATCCCATTTTCCGAACTTTTGACTTCCCAGATTTAATTGGGCAAACACAACTCGGACTTGATCATCTGTCAACAGTAAACAATAAATAAATTTACTTAATTAAAAAAAAAATAAATAAAAATACTAAAATGGCATAGACTTTGCAAAAAGGTTATTTTTGTTACTTATTATTTTTTCTAAATTTGTGTTGTCTATAATGTCATTTTTTCAGATTGTATGTATAATTAAACAATCAGAGACCAAATATTTTAGTTAAGTAACTTTGTTGTTTGTTTGATTACAATTATACTAAAAATCACAATCCCGTAGAGAGATTTATTACCGTTTTATGACGAACATCCAATAAAAAAAATTTCCCACGATAACCTGTCCACATTTCCTACTATGCTTCTGTTGTTTACATGTCACAAATCGCCCTTGACTTTTGCTACTAGAATTTTACATTGTAAATCAGCTATTTTGGCTTCTAAAGGTGTTTTGCGTTTTTTACAAATGTTTGTCTGCTCATTTCCTTCCGTCCTATGGTATTCGGAAAAACCGCGAAACTTTTCCCGCGTACACCGCAAACGACATTGGTCGCAGGTTTTCGAACCGACAACAATCGTATGCTCCTAGCTTACATTTCCGTTCTAATTATGGTCATTGGAAAATCGTCCTATCAAAATAAAAACCGTCGCATTTGAAAACCTCAATTAAATTTGGAAAACAATTCACTTTCGATTTTAATTTGAAGTTTTTGGGGGTATTCAAAAGTAGCATAAGCTCGACTATATGCGATAAGCAGTTTTTATATGTCCCTGAAAATACCTCTGCCAAAAAACGCAGACTTTGACTATGGTATCAAAATAGTTGGTATAATGGGGACAACATCGAAAACCTAAAATTGTACGCAGCTATCATTAGTATCAGTCTCAGTTGCTGCCTCTGGCGGAGATTTGTTCATTCTGTCAGAAAGTCAGCATATGAAACCGACACCTGTGTAGATTATTTTGATAACAGACGATTTTTGTGCTTTAACTACACATCTTTTTTTTTCTGAAAGTAGAAGTAATCATTATGAGATTAAGATATGTCTGTCAATACTAATGAAATCTGGTTTAATGCTAGTACATCGCAAAAATAAAATGTATATAGATGAAATTTTTTTCAAGTTTCAAAAGAATGGCAGTTTTTCCTCTAACCGTTATGAACAATGATTAGAATTAATATTAAATAGACTATTGTTATATTTCAATATATTTCTACATTTTAAAAAGACTTGACAATACTATTATTCCCTGGTAAATAACCTTTGAATTAAAAACAAAAAAAAGGAGTTTAAATGTAAGCAACTCAAATTTATTTAAATGTAACCCATAAAACAATACCTGATTAATGTTGGCCAAAAATATAATAAACAATTACGTCCTCTTCTAATGAGGGAATTTCCTATTTGTAAACCCTCATAGGACTGTCTCCCTCAGACGAGCCTATTTCACCCGAGTTGAAAGTTAATAAGCGTTTTAGGCACAGAAACAAATTAACAGTGTTGCCCACTGGGTATACTTATTCGAGAAGTTTCAATAGGATGAATCACTTGGTCCAGGACTTTGAAATGTAGAGACTCCAAAACGTGTAAAATAATGACTGATGTTGAACTGGAACTAGATTGAAGTGCATGCTAGTAGTTTTTGTGATGATGATGCTGTTTGCTTTACACAAGAATTTATAGATCGGATTATACAGATTCTTCCACTTTTTATGTCAAGACATGACTACAAAATACCATGAAATAAAATTTCGTTTTTACGATTCCGGAAATGGTACGGATGAGAAAATCCGGCAAAGTTAATAAAGTTATAGAGATAGTGCTGTTTATACGTTTTCGGAGTATGTTACATTCCTTGCACGTTTAGGATGTCTTGTATAGATTGGAAGCAGTCAAAACTTCCAACCATAGGTCCTTTCCACTTCCCCAGACTGATCTACTGTTTGTGGAAGCTCTTATTCTGAAAATAGCTAAAAGTCGGCTCACCAGCTTAACCAGCTATTCAGTATATCAACTACACGTTGTTTTTTGTTAATTCCGACAAGAAATAAAATAAAGTTTATTTGTTGGACGTTTTACTTAACAACGACTTCAAGCTGCAAAATGCAACGGAGACGAAGTAGAAAACGTAGACATTCATAGCCGGGTCACAGACACATGATCCTAAATTAACGACGGAAGTTCTTTAGACAACGTCTCAAATTCTACAACCAAATAAAGGCACACATAACGTAAAATTTAACGTAAGATCTTTGGTTTAAAGAGATATATTGTTAATTTATCAAATAATAAACAAAACAGTCACCGTTAACAAGTAGTCCTCAACTAGATAAGACAGCTCGAGGCGAGATGATTACCGTATCTAAAAAGTAACTTTGATATAATTGTAGTTTTATTAAGTTGTGTAATAAATTAAATTTTTCATTAAATTATAAAGATTAGATGACACAATTGAGACGAAAACACTTTTGATCAAAAGAGTGCATACATCTTAAATTGTTAATATAATTTTATAAGTGTTGAAATGTAACCCTTTAAAATAATCGACCTAAATTATATGTCATAAACAACACTTCACTTCAGTTTTCTGTATTACAAAAGAATGTGAACCGTTATAATACAAAGTATTACTTGATGAGAATGAATTATAAAAATGAAACGGCTTTTATTTTGAATATCAAACGGAGACATTTTAGCCCGAAGGTAAGAATAGAAAAAAATACTTGCCAATGTAGAAAATGTGAGAAAAATACCTTCCCCATTCTTACCCGGTCTAAAAAAAAATTACAAAAACAAACACTAAAACACAGACAATAGATGCAAAAAAAATATGATCAAACGAACTGTCATTTTACCATCGGGAACTCCGAACATAACTTGCTTTAAAAGAGATAATTATCAAATATGGACTTTTACGAGGTCAATACGTAGTTATATGGACCGTGGAGGAAAATATTGACCGAGGACGAAGTCCGAGGTTAATATTTTTCTACAGGTCCATATAACTACGTATTGACAGAGTAAAAAGTCCTTAATTGTTATATTACATATGAATTTTTCTCTATTTATTTAAATTTAGAATAATGAGTCGGAAGAGTATATCCGGATCTATTTTTAGAAACAAGCCTTAAATATGCTTTATAAATAGTAACATATCCGGATCTATTTTTAGAAACAAGCCTTAAATATGCTTTATAAATAGTAACATGCCTTAAATATGCTTTAAAAATAGTAACAAGCCTTAAATATGCTTTAGAAATAGAATATATACAGACGTTACGCATGAAATTGGTGATACCTAACGTTACAGAAAATTGTCGTCAAAATGCCAGTTTGCGACGACGTTTTTGTCGCTTGATGTGTGTTCGGGATTTTTTTTTATTGTTTTGTTGTTTTTGTTTTTGTGTTTTTGTTTGTTTGTTTGTTTTTTTTTTAATTTATTGCTTTTTTTGTATTCTAACATTTTTTTAAATTTAGAGCGCTTTTGGCGAGTCTTGGTCTCTAATTTAAATTCGTGGAAGTTTTTTTTCTTTTCTTTTAGAAACCATTTTCGGAATTTGAGCGCCTTTGATGAGTCATCTTCGATTCATAATCGTGAAATTTTAAAGTTGTTTATTTTTTCAGTGTGTGTGTGTGTGTGCATTTTTTTTAGAGGGGAATGGGATTTGCTTCATTTATAAAAAAAAGAAAAAAGAATGATACACAAGTTTTAAAAATTAATTTCATTTAAACATTCTAAAACATTAAGATGCATTTCCTCTGTGATGCTTATTACATTGTTTGAAGCTAATTCAGAACAAATGTAAATAATTGAAGCAGCGGGCACGATCGCTTTTCTTTTAAGTAAGCGGTATTTAAATTGTGTGTTTGACTTTTCATAGTATAATCCACGAAAAACTTGTGTTCCTGCAGAGAATGAAGCGCCCCAACTATCTGTCGTATCAACTTGTAGAATTTCCAAACCTTTTTCTACTCTTAGTAAATAGTATTCCTCATTTGCATCGTCGGTGAACAGCGCAACCACTTGGCCAGCCGATACTAATTCTTGCAAAGAATTTTGTTCATTTTCTTCGTCTTCGTGTTGTTCGTTAATGTTCTCTTCACTCATTTTCCATTCCGTATAACCACCGGTTTTTTTTACGTTGCAGCACTGGTCATACATATGATAATTGCAGTTCAAGCAATAACAAGACAGTTCACTCATTGTTATTAAACCTCTGTTTGTCTGTCGGCCTGACCTTACTTGGTGAACTGATCGAATACTTGGGACCGGCTTAAAAGACAAGTTATCGTTTCGCGGTATTATTTCTGCATATTTAAATATTCTTCTTTTGCAGAATGATCTAGGTTCCGTAAGGTTTGCGCTAGCAAAATCATAAAGATCTTTTGCTGATCTAATTTGAGCCTGTCCTCGTAAGATTGCATTATCGGCCTGTCTTTTTATAATCCCCCCGGCAGCATCTTGTGGCCCTGCAATTAAAACACAATAAGGGTATTAGTATGGAAAAGTATAATATACAGAAGCTATATAAAAGTTCTTTATTATACTTCATGCAAAAATGCACGGTAGTTTTAATGGCTACAAGGCTATGTTAATTCAGTTGATTTTTATTAGCCCTCAATCATCAGCATGTGTTTTCGCAATGGGTGTTCAAAATGCAAAAATTAACACCTGATCCGGAATTCGCGACTGTCACCGAATTGTTCCGGATAAGCTCAGAAGCAGCATTTATTGTCAAGAATTAATTTAACAACCAATATATTGGTAAAAGATTTATCAATTTTATTATTTATAAAAAAAAAATCCAAGCATAATAAAAATCATTCCGCCCTTTTTGATTGGGGTATTATGAAGATTATCCTCGAAAAAATTTAGCACCCTCGACCACGTCTCGGGTGCATATTTTTTCTCTCTTGTGATAATCTACAATATACACCTTTATCTTAGGGCAGTATGTTTTTGATTTTAATTCAAACCATAAAACCAAAACAATAATATACTAGTATGAAATACGTGTTCAAATATACAGAAAATAAATGAATAATAAATAACTACAAAAATGCGATACAACTCTTTCTTTAAGTTCATTGCTTTTGTTTAAAAATGTTAGTTCAAACCAACACATACGAAGAAAATTAATTAATTCTAAATTAATAATTAATTATGATTACCTTTTGCATGTGAAGTTTCGAAGAAATTTCGTGTAAAATGTTGGGAACTAAAGTCATCAAATGCAGTACTAATGTCTCCAAAACAATGCCTGCTCTTATACTGGGCTGCGCATCCGTCAGTAAACTCGTGTATCTCATTTACTGAATATGAAATGGACTGTAGATATTCCGCTATATAGTTTCGAACTTGATGAACAAAATATTGATCGTGAACTAAATCCGGACTAATAACAAAAAACTGTTCTGTGATTATTTCCGGGAAGTCTTCCGAGCTATCAATGCCATCGTATTCTAATAGTGCATGTCTATGTATGATAGTAACATGGACCGAAACTTCAGTTTTTTGAAAATAGGCACTTTGTATCTCGGTACGCTCAGAACACCTATAGTTTTCACTAAAGTCGTGTACTAGAACACACTGCCTTTCTGGGAGATTTCTAACAAGATTCTGAAATTGTTCGTTTTGCCATGTAGCTCTATGTTGATGCAATGGAAACGTTTCAAGTAGTTTCCTTAAATATGCAAAAAGCTCACCGACTTTAGTTTCTTTTTTAACAAGCATAAGTTTCTTTATTGTCTTGTTGCCTTTCACATTTACGGTAACATTTTCAAATTTTTCCCATTTGATCAATTGCGCATCCTCCGATACATTTACTTCTTCTGGCATAAATTTTAACTTCTCGACCCCACAATTCGAACAGTTTCTCTTAAGACATTCTAAGTTATGGAAACCATAATCTTTTTCACATAACGTATCACTGACAATATCCGAAATGGAATCATATACAGGAAGACGATTTGATTGTGTCGAAAAATCATTTTCTCTTAAAAGTTTTCTCCGGAATTCCATGCAAGATTTGAACACGGTTTTAAATTCAACATGATATTTACAACAGCACGTTTGTCTATCTTTTTGTCGAACTGAGCGAACGAAATATGGTTTACATTTTTCAAACATTCTTTGTGAGACTTGAATAGATGGATTGTCTCTGATAAAGTCTAAATAAACATCAGTCTGCGTTTTCTCCAGAATGTGAGTCATATGGCTTGAATACGTTTTGGGACCGATGCGGACTCTTTTTATGTCTGCTTTGTTGCCAGTGGGTCTAGATATTCCAGGTTTAAGCCAGAACTCGTACATGATTTTCTTTGTCTCTGGTTTAAGGGCATCAGATCTGGTTTTCCTAGTGGTGTAAATCCAGCACGATTTTTCAGATTTAAGTATACTTGTCCTTATAGCATGACCGCGACTTACTCTTCTGACAGGTAATCCTAGTTTTCTTGCGAGTTTTTTTCTACATTTATTGTCTCTGATCTTTTCACCGCTTACTGATGATATTATAAGGTTCATAGTTTTTAAAGAATCGCCCGATCTTTTGTTTTTACAATTATCTATGACTGTTTTTATATCTTCCGTCAGTGCTTTTGCTGTTTTGTGTTCTTCTATTTCCTCTGGCGATGAAATAAGTTCAGAAGATTGTAGTTTTCTGACAGTCGGTGAGTTAGAATTTTGCAGATACGCGAACATAGTAGTCACTCGTTTTGATGGACTTGCGGGTAGAGCCAATTTTAATTTCTTTAAAGCCCGGTGCTTTTCTGTTCTATTTTCAAAAGTATTTTCCGTACTAAAATCATCATTCCTACGGTGGTTATCGGCATCGTTTTCGCGTTTTCTTTTTCTATATTTACGTTTCCTCTCTGCTTCTTTTTCTCGTCGCTCTTGTTCTTTCTTTACTTTCTCCCGATGAAGCCTTTGGCGCACTGCATCACTTGAAACAGAATATTCTCTATCCTTCAGAGTTCTATTTTTGTAATACGATTTTAGCCTTTGTTCTCGACGTTTCAGAAGCTTTTGTTGTTTCAACAAGTGTAGTTTTTCTCTAGACATTTCATGTAACAGTACTGCAAAAAAAAAAAATAAATAAAAGATACAAGTTCTAAAATATTTAAAAAAAAAACAAAAAAATGTGTCAAACAGACACAGTACCCCGCCTTTATATTTGGGATGGACGGACGGACGAACGGACGAACAGACCCGAACACTATTTGTCCCTCTACTTTCGCAGGCGGGGAATAAAAAGAATATGTTCTACAATTGTTCGAACAATATTAATATTCCTAACAATGAAAATGCAAGTTAGCACTATACAACTAAATCAAACAGACTATTCTCTAATTTTATTTTCGTCTATAACTTGAAACGCAACGTCTTGAACGTTTGGAACGGTCGTTTGTGACTTTGTGACATAAGTTTGGACTTGCGTTTTTGTATGACATTTTCGCAAACCTTGACGCATTTTTAAAACTAGAGTGTCAAAATGCGCAAATCAATTTGTATTTTTATTTTTAGTTATCAGACAAAAAATTTTTCACAATCAAATAAACAATTTCTGTATTTGTTTGACGGAATCGTATCAGAAGAAGTTCTTAAAATGTATTTGTGACACATACTTGGACATAAAAAAATATGCGTCCAAAATAAACTGTTGTGAAAACCAAAGAAAAACAAAATATGGCGAAAAAGCCAAGTAATTGTACTATATATTGATTGACTTACCGGTAAACTGATCTTAGTACAAAAGGCCGAAAAATGAAATACAACGTTCCTCGTCCTACGGGACACTTTGAGCGGTTCTGTTCTCACTTCGATAGCTATGTTGTTTGTACCCGTTTTGTTTAAATATTTTGACGTCACAATGCAACGGCATCGGACGTTGCACTGCCTGAAAATGGTGACTTTTGGTGAAAAAAACACAAATTTACGGAACAATTTCCATTAGATCCGACAATATTTTGTAACGCGGGACGCATGAAAAATGGCGTTATTTTTAAATATTAGTCGATTCTACTGTTTTACACTTATAATTTAGATATAATACAACATTATATAATGAATCGGTGTATATTTTTCTTTATTTTGATATATGATTTATAGGTTTTTAGTGTACAACAATGAAAAGGTGACCTGTTTTTGTGGTTAGTAGAATGCATTTTCTTGGGTGTCACCAATTTCATGCGTAACGTCACACAGAATATTTTGGGGGACCACGTGACTAAATAATCCAATGAAAATGTAAGAATCATAAACCATATGTAATATTTGTTCTTAGTGATGCCGAGAAGAAGACAACATCACAAATAAGAATAATGCACATTTCCATCGGAGAAAGTACTTGAATAGTCAACAATCTCGTGCTGGCGATCGTTTAATTTAATTCATGTGAACTTAATTGTGGTAGCAATATACCCTTGATAAAGCGGTATGCATGTAATTAATTAATGTACTCTGAAAATCTTTGTAGGCATGGTTCCAATCACCTCTTGGTAAAGGTCAATATATCCATCAACATGATTCTAGGTCAAGCAGATGGTTACAAAAAAATCGTCCTTGTGCACAATGCATTTATAAAAATTCTAATGCATTTGAGAAGTCCTAGACTGCACAATATACGATACAATGCAAGGATTATAATGTCTTGATATATATAACCTTTAATTAAAGATTATTTTGATAACACCCAAAAGCTATTAAAAACCAGAGTTATTCGTGAGATACACATTGCACATAATGACCTTTATATTGCATTTACCTTTGTCCTAAAGGTAAAATTTGCGTTAAATTTTAAGTTGAAAGCTTATCCAGCCTCTTACCTTTTTGTCTTATATAGTTCTATTTTTTATTAGGCTCCTGTTCCACCAAAAAATTGGGGCGATGAAATTCGTAGTACTGAGCATTTTGGTCCTGCATGTCCGCAAGGATCGGGAGGAATGGACTATATCAAATTACACCACCCAGGCTTTGATCTATCAAGTGAAGATTGTCTCTACCTCAATGTTTATGTTCCAAAGGTAAGAAGTTTTTGTTTACATCTTTATCAGAGGTGTGATGATATTTTGAATCATACTTTTGACGAGAACGGCGTGCCATAGTTAAGGCAGTTCGGGGAAATTTATCAACTCACAGTGGAATTTAAAATTCGATGTAAAAAAACAGATATATTATGCCTTGGAGGATATTTGACAAAATACCAGTTTCAAGATTTAACTTCGCTCGGCTATTATGCTCTCAACTAGTAGTTTTTCCAAATAGTCCTCTAACCCATAAAATATCTGTTTAAAATCCCTTTTGAAATAGTTGTCACCAATTAATATTACCACCATTGCTAACAGGAAGACAATCAAACATCTTTTGACCTGCAAACTCATTGGATTCTAAAAGTCAAACCAGTTTACGAGAAAAACTTCCCGGTCCATTAACGCGTTCAAGTTACATTGAGCGGAAACTCTGAAATTTCCGTAGTTTGATATACATGTTAGAATCTACTGCGACAAATTAAAAATTGCCAAAGGTCAAACGTTGTTAAACGACAGTCAATGATCCATAATGTCACCATTTGGTTTGTCCTTCAAGTCACATGATCAAAGATCAGAACAGATTTACATTACATCTTTCACTCAGCGTAAAAGACGTAAAAGATTTAATATTAGTTAGACGGCATGCTTATATTCTTTTTATTTAAGTTGTTGTTGTTACGTTATCTACGTTTAAAACATATATATTAAAATCTTATTACAATTATCGATAAAATCTTTTAAATGCTTTCCCTATTTCTATGTCATAGCGTGTAAGATCTAACGTAATCTCATTCAGGGAACATTTTGTTGACCTTTGTTTAGATAAATAACGCAAATGAATGTTTAGACATTGAATAAACAAATCAAATTGCAGCTCTATTATTGTTTTTTATATATAAACATCGTGCATAAGATCGCAACTTTTGATCATAAACTCTTCACAATAAAATTGATATATAATTTTTTGCAACCATTTTAACACGCAAATATGCAAATCAAAGCCGTTGTCATTTGTATTGCAGTATACGTGAAAAACCAATCACGGGATAAACTAAGTTTACGGTATGCTATGTGCTTTCAAGTTGTTTTACATTTTAAGAATGAATTATGATGCGCGTATACATTTTGATTACCATTTTGATTTCGTTAGAAAAATGTTGGAGCAAGTGAAGATACGGTTTTTTTTACAAAGTGCACCATGATCAAGAGTAATTCTATTTTCCGAGTCTGTAAGCTGACTCGTGTACAAAAATATTATAGTAGCATCGCACTCAGACCATGACCACTAAATTTCGTAATGGTCGGGTGGTTTTGTTGTTGTCTTTATTTTTTGTTTGTTAGTTTGTTTCTGTTTTTCATCTTTATATCCACCACTAGGGGTCTGTATCTTGGTTTATTCTGAACACTGATTCTGAAGCCGTATGTACTTAACTTGGAGTGACACTGATTTAACATTTTATGTTAGTATTTAAAGAATTGTGATGCTTAAAAAATCAGGTTAGTTGCAATCGTGCTAGGTCATAATATATATATTGTGAGTTAGCTCAGGTTGTCCGGTCACGTGTTTCCTTTTTGGTGTTATATTTCCCAATCTCCGACAGTTAACGGTGCCTATAGTTGTTTATTCCTTTTGCCGTGGCAATTACTACAGGATTAAGTTGTTAAAGAAGGAAGAATTATTTAACTATTAAGTGTTTGAAAGATATTCGATATCAGTTGACATTAATTGTAGATCTAACCACCTTCTCTTATACAACGAGCTGTTAAAGAAATCCCACTTAGATGACCATGAAAATTAATTACATTATCGACTTGTGGTTTGCTTCAGATTTTAATTACAACGATCTCGGGTACTTAACCTGAAAATCTTTAGTTATATGTCAGTGTAATTGCTTCTTGTTATTGGGTTGACTGTTACGTTATGGTTGTAAATCGATGTCTTACTTTTCCGCTTCTTTTATTCCTATTTTACGGTTTTAAAATGTAACAGACACTAGTATTTACATTTAATTTCGTACGCCACAAGATTTGATAATCAAACATTGTAAACACTACCTGAATATTATGTTAAGTTTTTTGTACAATTTCGTAGTTTTTCTGTTTTTTATATTTTATCTCGCTTGCTGACAGTGATGAATTACCACATCTAATACACGTATCTAGTACATCTGCAACCTTAATTGTTATTGTTGTTGCCGTTATATCAATGTTCCAAATGTATCTTCTAAAGTGCCGTTTTAACTTTTTAACAAGAAAAACTATTAAGTGACATTCTTGAATTAAAAAAATATATTAGTAAAGTGTGAAATATTTTATTCTTAATTCTATTTTGAGTTAAACTAGTTTATAAGTAAACAATATACAAAGTATCGTTGTTTAACTCCTTGAAGGCGTTGTCATCTAAATTTGACAATTATTTCAAGTTTCGCGGACGGATTAAAAGTTACTTACAATTATTTCAGTGGCCTCAGTGGCCGAGTGGTCAAGATAGTTCGTCTACTATTGATCACGTGGTCTATCTACCAATAAAAACTGGACGTCATGATATAGCTGAAAAATTTCTGAAAGTGGCGTTAAACACCATGAAGCAAACAAACAAACAAACAATTAATTCAGTTTTAGTTGACACAGGCATTAAAGTTCTATTATCTAATTGAAAACAATCAAATAAAAGCTGTAGACGAGATCAATATTTTTTTTAAGTGATTACAAACAACAATTAAATCACATATCGTATACAATTTTAACAGTGATGTCTTTTACCGTTACTAGGGGTTGGGTGGGTGGATTTAGGGGGGGGTGAGGAATTAATAATTAGCCTAAAATAACAGTACTTTATTGATATACTAACTTGAAAGGTATCCTTTCAGAATTGTGTATGAGATTCAGACGGGACCTTCAATATGGCTGGCATGGTCTATCATGGTTCGAATCTAACATCTTTCAAATAAACCTCGTAGGCAAATTAATACAGACGTAAATATAATTCTCCGTTAGAGCTGCTTTCAATCTGTCTGAATAATACATACACAGTAGAGCCATGCGACGCTAAACTATAAGATATTTAATTTCGAATTCGGGAGCTCGTATTGTTTCTACTAATTTTAAATGTTAAAATAAATGGTAAGATATAAGTAGCATTAAAATTTTAAAGTTTAAATGTCATACGTTTTACATACAAAACTTGGTCTGTTCCGGAGATTATTCGGGATTTACAACGCAACCTACGATCATTTATAAAATAACGAGTATACCTAGAAGTTGTAAATGATCTAAGTATTCAAATGGTATGTTTGTGTATAACTGTATGTTAACATTTACACAGGGTTTTGTTATATCCAAATATAAACGATTCAGTAATGCTAAGTTTGTTAAACATTGTGCTTGCATTGATAAGGAAGAATAAAAAGCATCAAGACCGTATCACTTTGTGTTCATAGCATTCAACACCGTATTGTTGATATTGTCCAAATTTTAGGTCATAATTTGTTTATTGGCTTATCTGATGTTGTAGATTTGACATTTTATTGAATAAGCTGGTAGAGTTACAGAACGTAACTAAACGTAGTAAAAGTAAAAGTTCCCAACTCTCTGTTTACCCCATTTTCTTTCGCAGGGTTTATGTTACTTCTTTATACCCGCTCTCCCAATAGAGGATTAAGGGTATACTGTTTTTGATCTGTGTGTGACTACAGAGTCGGCAGGGGGAGAGGAAGCTCTGATTTTTTTTAACTGGTCATAAGCGTTTATAGTAATTGTGATCCCGAGTTTAAATAGTGAACACCAACTTTAATAGCGCTTCATCGTTTTCAAAGGGGCGGGGGGTTCGTCCGTCCGAACCCCTCGAACCCCCCCCCCCACCCTTTGGCTACGGGTATGCACTATTTGTACTTTGGTAACCATTTGCCACATTTTCCCGTGCAATATTAAATGATATAATACTGCAATTTTTTGTATGCCATATTGTGGGATTCATTGTCAAACCTTTCAGACTCCAACTTCCTGTTTTCAGACTTGAGCAATTTTCAGCGTCCTTTAAAATTTTCCTTCACAATGATTCCCGTCTCGCATGCGATATATAATCAAAAGCTTAACAGCGGAAACCAGTCGTACCTCAAGGATAACAGATAAACAATTATCTTGAATTGCTGCTCAATAGGGAGATAGCTGCCGATTGGCCAACAAATAAACAGAGCTAAGTTAGGGATGAAAACTCCGCATGATTGCGGGGCGGTATCAATCACAATAGACCGACCGCCTTTTCGTAGCAACTCGAGAAAAGCCGAGCGATCATGAATCGGTAACGATGGAAAAAATATGCAAGATAATGCGAATTAACCTGTGTTAAAAGGAAAGTTGCATTGATTTTTGTATGTTTATCATTTAAGGTGTATCATAAAATTTAAATGTAGAAACACGGAAGGAAATTGTCGGAAACTTCCGAAGAGTGAAATTTTAATGAACACGTCTACATCAACTATATTTGTGAATATTATGCATCTAGGAACTAACTCCAATGCATTCTTGGATATTGCCTCTGATCTGTATTTTATGGACAAATGATTCCGGTTAGGAGAAAAAAAATAATTCTTTTCCTGCTTACTGATAATGGTCACATTAACTATCTTACCACGAATGTGCTAAGCATCTCTAGATGTTTAGCACAGTGCATGACTCTGACATATATTTTGCGGTTGCCTGATTTGGCATTTTAAACATTGTGTACTTATAATGAAGTGATGTAAATAATAACAATATGTTTTGCCATTTAACATTAAAAACAGTACGTATTTTTGTCCACAAAGAAAGTAAAGCTTAGAGACGGGTAGCATTTTAGGAAAGCTAATACTTGTAAAGTGTTATAATTATTTTTTTTTAAACACAGACACATGTACCAGCTGCAACATAGCAATTACAAATTCTCATATATACTTACAAATAAGTATATAAACAAGTAAACAGAATTATACAACAAGTACATTAATCGATATTACACCAAACTACGTGATTTTCGCCTAAACGTGCGTGATTAAAACACACGAATTTCGGGTTGAAAGCCGTGTATCCAGTAGTAAACAACAATAAATTGTGTCAAAATCTACTTATAATTCTTTCTTCGTTATTCATTTTAACAATTACAAACTAAAGAAATGAAACAGAAAATATAAAATTAATAATCTTCAGTAGTACACGTATCTGTGTTAAAAATAGTCCGTAGTTTTTATTTAAGTCATTCGTTCCTATGGGCATGCTATAAAATTCCGTTACTTTATACGTTAAATAATTATCAATTTACTGTTGTTTGCTGCATTCTTGATAGCAACCAGCAATTACAACAACTACAATAAAAAAAGACAATAAAATAAGCATATCATTAAACAATTCCTGTTGATTATAGCTACATTTCATTGTACAATTAGAGGACTAGACGTAGTCTTTCGTACTATCTTTCAGATAATTAAGAACAAACGTAAACCACTGAATTAATCAAATAACAAACACAGTATAAAACAGAAGGCTTACTACCGTTATTTAAAGCTTTATTGTGTTAAGGATCTAATTGTGCGAATTAACTTTAGAGACTTGGTCGGTGATTGATCAAATGTTTTATGCGGTTTTGATGACAGAAGACTTCGCGTCTTGGGAGTCGAACCCAAATTCTTTTTGTTTGCTAATGCAGATAATTTGAACATTGTCAAAACAAGCCAATACAATAAAACGCCCTCCGCTGTTATTTTGAAATCTTTGTGAGATAAATTCGACACATGCTATCGCTCAAAGAACACAAAAGCAACAGATGAAAACTTGGATTCCCTGACATTTCAGAAAAAAGATAAGACAATTGTTGCAGAAGCTATTAATGAATTATGATTCAATGTGGGATATATGTATACTGTCTTAATATTCAATTATGTTGTTCTTGCAAAATTAAATGAGATAAGAAGATTTAGATATGAACAAATAAACATTATTTTTTCTTACAGTCAAATTTATGGATAATTTAATCTTTAAATTAAACAGTATATAAAAGTTGTTCCAAAAGTTTTATTGCAAGTTTTTGCGGTATGAATAGCATGTGACATGTCATACATTGAAGTTTCTTCAATCGGAGTCGTGTCCTAGTATTAACAAGGAAATTTAGATATATAAGCTTGTATTAATTGGAAAATAGAATTGTTGATTCTTAATAAAACATGATTTCTCTGTGTGGTCCCTTCACCTGTATGAATTATTCATTATTTTTACGTTTTATGTTTTATGATAGTTTATTAACTAATCCTATCGACAACAATGAAGGTGCTTTAATTTTTCTGATATTATTAAGCAGAAAAAAACGTCAATCGGTATATATTGACATATATTAATTCAATGCATACCACATTGTTCCCATATTTCAATGTTTGTTTCGTTGTAGATTCATCATCATAATTCCAAGATGTCAGTATTGGTTTTTATACACGGTGGTTCATATTTCAACGGTATGGGTGGTATGTTTGAGGGGGCATTTCTAGCAACTGAAGGAATAGTGGTGGTCACTATCAACTACAGACTAGGGGCATTAGGTATCTTGTTTGTTAGTTTGTTTGGTGTTTATCGCCACCTTCAGCAATTTTTCAGCTATATTATGGCGTCCTTTTTGATAGGGGAGGAGGCCGTAGTAACCTTGTGTAGAAAAACTGGCAGTCCTTGTCAACTAAGATTGGTGAAGAGAACAACCTGCGTGCAATGAGACTCGAACCCGCAACCTTAGTGTTGACAGACAACATTATCAATAGTAGATGACTAACTAACTTAAACACTCGGCCACCGAGACTTCGGTAGCATGTTTGCATCAAATTCATTCAGTAATTGTTCACAGGACAGTTGAAATTATGCATTATACTTTACTTATATAAAGAATTAAGAGGAAAAGACACAAATGACAGAACAATATCATAAACCTATATAAAATTGTTTTAGAAGTGTGTATATAGAAACGCTACGTGATAAGAAATCGACCACATTTTAATATTTGGGCTTAGACATGCGACAAGCTATATTTTTGTACACAGATGGATAGCATAGGAGGTGGTGATAATAAATATGTAACTCTAGATAATGAAAAAAGACTCGTGGAAAGTCTTACTTGGGCTTTACCCTTTGGAATACTTATAATTTAGAATGGAGAGATGTCAGGGGGTCACAATTCAATAGGGAAGCTAAAGTACAATCCGGATGTGATATCTTTTGTGGTTATGCTCTTATTTCGTGTGAAACGTCTTTCGTGTTTTTTTTGTTTTTGTTTTTTTTGACAGAAGAAAAAATAGTGAATCGGAAACATGTTGCTAATATGCAAATATATAATTTATTTTTAGGCTTTTTATCAACGGGGGATTCAAACATTCCAGGAAATTATGGTATGCTGGACCAAGTGGCTGCCTTAAAGTGGGTAAAGCAGAATATTGCTCATTTTGATGGTGATCCAAATCGAATTACCATTGATGGTCACAGTGCTGGTGGGTGTAGTGTCGGACTCTTGATGATATCGCCATTAACAAAAGGTAATGCAAACGTATGCCGAAGCTAGATGCGGTCTAAATGATTCTTAATCAGTGGAAGCATGATTTGGATTTCTTTTGCAAAAACAATATTTTTTTTTTATTTTTAAAATTAATTATATGTCTATCTCCCGCTTGTACAAAAGTTCGGATTGTAAATGTATTTACAGGTAAATTACACATAAATGTTTACATTCTCAAATATGTCGGATTCAAGAAGGAAGTGACCTATGTGGGTTTATTATTTGTTACACAAATAAAACCTACGCATGTGCATATTCTTTTTCATTAAAGATCTAGGCTACAACACAACAACAAATCAACAAAATGTTTCTTTCATTATAAATATATAAATTTGTATCATAGTAAAAAAATGTCTGACTTTACTTGTAGTGGACGTAACCTGTCTCTGTAAGGTGTCGAACTTAGGAATAGAACTATTTTACTTTAACGTGTCTATGTCGTCCAAACTTGACCTGATTTTAATGGTTCATTAATTGATTTCAAGTTTTCGTGGTTGTGTCTGTTACAGTTGTTAAGACAATAATATTGTTGTAAAGTAGAAATGCTTCACCTGAACTCGACTTCCCCTGTCGCATAAAAAAACTAAGTACTGGGAAAGTTTCCAGCGCTCGATCCCACAAAGCCGTTTCCAGGTAGAGGATAGGTATGGGGTTGTCAGGTGATAATACGAAAACCCTAGCCGCTTACCAAAGTGGGTGACGTTGTTTGAGAGAGCCTCGGTGCTTGCACATAGAGACTCTTTGTAGACGAGGAAAACAAGTAGGCGCATAAGGCAACTTTTTAGGCGAGACATAAAATACGGATTTCTTATTAGATTGCATTCTTGCTTGAATTTTTACGAAACTAAATTATCAATGTGTATTTCTAATTAACTATTTATTTTCAAACAGTTAAAAATCTATAATGTTAAAATCAGAAGTGTTTTTAGACGGTTTGTACGCGTTATAGTAAACCGGACATTTAATAAACACATCTTGGTATAGAATAACCAATACTGATAAATAAGGTATGTACATTATACACTAAGTAATGAGGAAGTCTGATAACAATGTGTTTCAACATAATTGCTATGATATGCATATCAACATAAGAAACATTAAATCTTTGAAAAATAAAAACAATACTGTTCTCCATATTATTTATGTGGTATAATCTAATGGTAAAGCAGGGATTATATCAGTTAAAATTGTTTCAGTACAAAAACTCTTATATCGTGTGTTGTTTAGTTTATTTTTAAGTGTGGTTCCTTCCACTTTAAGATATTCTTTATCTATACTGTGGCATCCTCCGTTTTATTTTGTTATTTTGTTTTTGGTTTATATTTTTTGGGTGGGGGCGGGTGGAGGTGGTGGAGCGGGTGTTGCTTGCCAGAGAATCTGGCGAGACATTTTACTCCGACATTAAGTGTCAATCAGATCAGTTAAGGTTGGAGTCGACCAAACCTTGACATAGATTATTCTCAAACTCACGAACCGAGCGAGTGTTGACATTGGATAGAAAACTACTTAGGTCTCTCTGCCACCATCTTGAGTTGTAAGTGTTATACAAATTCACTGTATAAAATAATGATCAATAGATAATATAATAGAGATGATCTGTGGCCTAAAAAAGGGAGTAAAGTTTTCGGGTCGTATTAAACTAAATCGCAGATCCACGAAAAGGATCAGAATCTCATCTGGGACTCGATTATCGTAATATGTGTATATATGTGTATTTTATCGTGTATATGCATGCACCATGTTAGTTCAAATTCTTACAGGTAATTTAGTTTGATTTTCTATTTAAATTATGTTTAAAATATTGGTTTAAATATCAATTTAAATAAAGATAGAGGTGTTCAAGAAACGATAAGTCAAATATTGAGTCAAGGAACACCACTTAAAATCGGGAATGAGCCCAGGTGCTCCGGTAGGGTAGCAACTCCTGCTCCACACATGACAACCAATCATGGAACTCGTGTTAAAATCTTTCATTTACTACCCCTCATCCATTTTCCACGAAGTTACAGAATAACAGTACAAGCTTGGTTCCCGACGTAATATTCAGTATGCTGTCGGAATATACAACTATAACGATATGATACCAGACTACATAAGGACCAAGTTATAGATTTTATTCTGATCAGATTGTTTTTTTTTCTAAAACTCATTCTGGGACCATACTGGGAGCGTTCCCAGTGCTCGACCCACAGAGATGCCAAGCGCGTCCCCGGGTGGCGGATAGTGGAGACCCTCTCGTTGGTGGGTTGTCAGGTCATAATACGGAAAGCCTGACTGCGGACCGTAGTGGGTAACGTGTTTGGAGAGTGCCACGCTCCTTGCACGATAAAGACCCCTTTTGTAGATTTCGAAAAAGAGTAGGCTCATTGTAGCCGCTACAAAAGGCTAAATTTTCTGCCCTTAGCCAAAACGCCATACTTTTCCAGTGGCAGTCAAAATTGTTTTCCCTGTGACCCATCCCACCCCCATTTTCCATTGATTTATTGTTTGTTAACTTGTTCCCGTCCTGAATATAGCTGAAATACTGCTCGCTGGACGTAAAGCAGACATCCAATCAATCAATCAATCAATCAATCAATCTAAAACTCATTAGTTTGAATATCTAATTTTTTATATAAGAATAGACAAAAACTTCAAAATATCCTTATTTGACAATCATTCCTTCATTCATCAATTAATTATTTGTAATTGATTTAAACCATCAGTAAGAATTTTGATTTAAATTCCAATATACCGTATACCTCTTGAAGACTAACAATGTAGATTTTATTAATTTTATTATAAAAAACACAAAATCGGCATTTGATAGTTTACCTCTTTCTCAAGCATTAGATAATTAAGTTGGTCAAACTAATATAGCTGAATAATATTAATGGAAATGCCCATCAAACACATTGATAGTGTTACTTAAATCCATCATACGTGTACAATATCGGGAAATGGTTGACAACTCGGAAGACTGACGTCACACAGAGCCGCTCAAATCTAGTTCCAAATACCGGATTTTTGATGCTACAGAAGGATTTTCAAAATCAGCTAAATTCTTTCATAATTTCTTTTATGAAACCTCAATGCAGTAATATATTTTGGCCGAAACACTGTTTTTACATGTATTTAATTTCGACTTGTCAATTAAGAATAGATTCGAGCAGACTTTGCCCGAATCAGGCTTGAACTCGCAACCTCACAGTTTACACGGCGCCGATCATTAGTAGATGGTTTACTTCCTAGACCACTACCGATGACCTCCAAAGTATTGATTATGCCATGCCTTACATCTTGACGATACATAATAAAATAAGAATAAAATATACGGGCTATAATATGGTGCGAAAGAAACGTATACATAGATAACCTCAATATTAATGTCGGTAATTTGCTTTTTTTACAATCACTCTTACGTGAAGTATCCGATCTTTAGCACTCTCAATACGTTATGGCTTACTGAAATGAACTCTTGATTAGACAATATTAAACTTGTGAAGAAATATGTCTTACGATATTGCTTCTTACATCTTGTAGATTTATTGCTTATTAAAGTGAGTACCTCGAAATACAATAAACCTTCATAATAGTAAAGATTTATCACCTAAAGACAATTACTGAACAACGTTTTATCGACAAAAAATTGACGTCAATTACAAGAACGAGTCTGCGACAGTTTTGTTAAATGAAACCGGCTTAGAGTCTACTAATTTATTGCCGTTTTTAAAAGTCTTTATCATTTCAATCACAGTAAATCAGTTTTATTATTGACAACCCATTTACTAGTCGTTCATTGGTACTTAGTGCTAGTATTTTACTGAACTTTTTGTATGTTGATTGAGATAGCGTTACTAAAATGTAGAAATATAAATTTTGTGATGCAGAGTGAAGATTATAATATATCTATATAATGATAATATAAAATAGCTGTATTAAACATAATGCAGGCATAATCTTCATTATCAGTATATAAAATTGGGTCATTCCTTATTCAAGGTAAATTAAATTACAGCGATCTGAATCATATCTATATCCAGCGTTGTAAATTCCGGGAAAAAAGTATTTCATACTGTGATTATATGCATTTAAAAACTCAGTTTTTCGTTTTTTAGATTGCCGGCTCCCAGTTCGAACAGCTTCTTATATAAAGCTGCTTGAAGAGAATATGCAATTAGTTTGTTCGTATGACGGTTTCCCCAGCGTACTCTGGTTTCCTCCGCCAATACAACTGATCCCCCTTGTACCACATCCAAATCTTTTTAGCCATAATTTTTGACCGTTTGATGTGTTCGGAATTCTACGGTCCCCGTCAGGAATTGGTTGATGCCTACAGACTAGCCTGCCTGTCTCTTTGATCCCGGGCTGAGGGTTTGTTTGCACAGTCACCATCCCCATCTCGTAAAAGGCTCTTGTTTAGACATTGACATTAACAATGGGTAACAAGATGGTTGCCATACCTAAAGGTGAACAGCTTACCTTGAAGACTACCCAAGTTTACGTCTTTATTTTTTTTGTATTTTGACTTCCTCGTACTTTTCTCTGCGTTTATTCTCGATTGTTGTTGATTGTACTCTTTATCGTTTTTTACAAATTGTTTTGGACACTTATACCGTATTGATATGCAACTTTTTGCAACATGTTTTGATATCATCTGATTTCCTGTAGCAATTGTTTTTTTTCCTTTTTTTTAGTACTTTCAAATAGACAAGTTGCAATATAAAAACTTTTTTGAGCGGGGGAGCGGGGAAATAAATGTATAAGAAAACTCGTTAAATTGAAAAAGAAAGTCTTTATTTGATCAAAAAGATAATCTATTGATTCCCAAAAGTTCGCCTAATAATCATAATAATGATTTCAAACTTTTATTTATATAATATGAAGTTTACAGTTATAATGAATTACTATTCAGATCGCTTATTGAAGATGACAGTTAATAATAATTTGATGCATATTTACATAAATGTACAAGATCAATATGAACTAGTTTTGAAGCAATACTACAAATATGATTTAGTAAGATTGTCTGTTTGGTCTTTTGGGATATTAGCTCTATAACATAAAACCTCCCATATCATGTTTATATTTATCATTTTCGTCTGTCTTTTATATTTTTTTATTATTGTTTTATCTGTCAGATCAATTTTCTCGGAGCAAAATTTTTTCAGAAGTTCTGTATAGTTTAACACATGAAATATAATGAAACCAACATAAATAAACACAGACTATACCTTTTTCAATAAATTAAACTATGTTCACTTAAGGAATCCATGTTTGAAATATCGAGGCGAAATTTTACTGGGAGTTGACATTTTGAATTTAACGGTAAATCAAAATTACGGAATAAAGTTAGAGTTAATGACGGAACGAATACAATTTGTCGTAATTGTAACAAATGAAAAATTCGTTCGTCAAAAACAAATCCATTAGATAGCTTTAAATGGCGTCGACCATTCAATGTTCTGGGAGTGAATGGGTATCTCAAATAAAGCTTGAAACACGACTTTAAACATCCTCGATATATTAAGGTAAGAATTTTTAGAAAAGTAGGTATACAAACTTTGTTCATACCAACCAAAGTTAAATATTCCGCTCGATTTTTTTTGCGGAATTTGCGCACGGGAAAATTGGCGGTTTAAAGATGAAAATTCGCATTTCACTTAAAACATAAAATATCAGTATCCGATATAAAAATTGAAAATAATCAGGAAATGAGAGGTTTTATTAATGGAACTGTTGGGTTACCAGATACCTTGCAATCGAATAATGCTTAAAATGTTTTTTAAAACATTGCAGGTTTATTTAATAATGTTATCATACAAAGTGGATCACCTTCAGCTCATTGGGCAGTTAGACAAAGACCATCATTACCAGATGTGTATTACAATATATTTACAAGTGCTTTCGATTGTCTTTCCAACAATACCCTGAATGTAAAGCGGTGTCTACAGTCAGTATCAACAGAAGAGATGTTCCGAATGACATCTGCTGGCCATGGAGTAGGTTTTATATTAATAAATTACACATGATGTGTTTTTGTAATCGTTTATAAGTGCTACATGTTTTCTTATTTTCATTTATTTTTTGTATTTAAATATATTAGCTTCCCTTAATTAGTTATAATATCCCTCTGTCTAGAAATATCCATACATATTAACTGTTATACATGTAGCATTAAACAAACTGACATCGTGACAGATAAAGATTTGCTTTGTGCGAATAGATCATTGTAGCCTTTCTGCATTTTGTATATATTTAAAGAAGAACCATATTTACGCTTGTCAGGTACATTTATAACGATTGTCTGTTTAAAAGGCGTTTAACACCACTTTTAACAGCTTTCAGCTATATCATGCCTTCCAGTTTTTATTGGGGGACATCTTAAATGAGTAACGAAAATAAACAGAAAAGCAAAACCAGCTGCAAGCGACTATATATATATATACCTAACACAAATCGCAGAGAACTTCTGAATACAAATTATTTGAATAATTAAAACCACGTACATTATTTCTCAACACATATGTATACAAGTAGTTCAAAACCAAACAACTTGTTGCAGAAGATGATCAGATACCTGGTTAATTAAATACGCATGAATCAAGTTTTCATAAATTTATATATTGGAAGTTGTGTAAAATATATTTCTTATAGCATTAAACAAATGCCGTAACCAAATGAGTTTTTTATTAGTATTTGAATAATGGACACAATTCCAATAACGAGGATATACTTAGATATCTTTGAAATGACACACAATCATTTGAATGTTTATGGCCTGACGTATATGATTTTTTTTTCCATTTGCCCGATTAAATTTTATTCCAATTGAGTTATCTCTCTTTTATTTATCAATTCAGGTGGCATTAAAGTACAAGAAACTTCATAGGTTATGACAATGAAATATTGTATATTAGGAAATTAAACCGTAATTATTTTATCGTAGGCTAAACGTATCATATCTCACAAAGACTGCTGACCTTTCAATTTCTTCAGTTTCTTTTATGTTGTAAAAATATGTAAAATTAAAAGTAATGTTAGATGCAATTCAATCTATTTTTCTTTACTTTTGGTCATTGCTTGGTTGGGCATGTAAAAATGATGTAATTGCACTCCTGTGATATTTTATCTTCCTGTATTTTTATGTATCTATGCAATACTAAATCCTTTTAATATGATACATTTTCAGTGTCTAGCTAAGAAACCCTTTAATTAACTTCTATTTATACATATCATTATTATTATTACTTGTATGCTAAGATAGCTGTAACTGTAGAACTAACAGACCTTTTAAACTAAAGATACACTTTATATATTATATTTACAAATGCGATCGAAAATTCAAAATCGTCTCCACCGGTGACCTTCAACTTGGCCGCATGGAGAAATTTTGAAAAAACTTACAGAAATTAAAAATTGAAGCAAAACAGACAATATAGTTGATTAAATCTATGTTTTTGTCTCGTTTAGGGAGGGATGCAATGGTATGACATAATTAAACTTACGGCTGAATAATTGATTGTAAGACATAAACATTTCTAAGTTTTAAATTTTTAAATACCTTGGAATTACAAACTTGATTGATACCGAACTGTACATTTTTACACAGAATTTGTACATTTTTTGTCGTTCTTCCAAAATCTAAGGCATCTGCCAGGAGCAAGTTTATTAATGAACCAGGAGAGAAATCCTCAAAGTTTTATTTTGTTGATTTACAATTAGAGTTGTCATAGTCACAGGTTTACATAGTACTTACTTCATAAAGTATACCAATGAACCATTATAAAGAAAACCTGAGTTTTATTGCAAAGATTATCCTTAATAAATTATAGAGATATTTGTTTTTGGAAAGGATTATTTTTAAGCTTGCCATTGGTAATCTTATGTACTACTTAAAAATCGATCAATTCTGTCTAGGGCTTCGGTGTCCGAGTGGTGAGGGTAGTTAGTATATCTACTATTGATAAAGTCCCTGTCAACACTGAGGTTACGCGTTCTAGTCTCACTGTCTCACTGCGCTTTGCAATTGTCGCTGCTTATTTCCTGCTCTCCTACCGAAATTCGGGGGTTTCCCAATAAAACTAGAAAATTTGCTAAAAGTGTCGCTCAACATCTTTTTAACAAGCAAACAATTCAATTGTGTCTACTTTGATTGACATTAAATTGATTTAAACGTACTTGTTTGTAGTCAAGTCCTAGGATGTCTCCACAATTCACACCTGTTATTGATGGATATTTCTTACCAAAGCATGCAAAAGAATTGTTAAAGGAAGGTGATTTTCAAGTTGACAATGTCATGACAGGAGCAACTAAAGACGAAGGACTTGTTGCAGGTTTGACGTGTTATTAATTTTTTTTAATATTTCCGACATCTAGCAAATAGTTAAAATTAACTAAATTTCCCGACAACGAGAACATTTAATATTGTTACATGAAAGGTCGATTTAACGTTTACCTTTTGGAAGCACTTTTTAACGCCACATTACTAGTAAAACCAATAAAAAATATGACATACAAGCAAAGTAAGTTTACAACAACTGTTAACTGTTCATTATAAATAGTAATCAACCATTTTATCCCCCGACAAGGTTGAGAAGACCGAGTATAAATGAGCTCAAGCGCACTCATCTATACTTTTTGCTTCATCAAGTCAAAACGCCAGAAACAAGAACGTTATTATGGTAACATAACTACTTTATGTAATGTTCTCGTTTTGGGCGTTTTTATAGTATGTCGGATATTAAACCGTGAAGAGTCTATTGTACTTCCGATGTGAAAGTAGGTTTACGGAAGAAATATGTACTTTTATGCTCTTTTAGGAAAGCCCCTGTGACCTGCCCTCAACTCGCGGAAAACACAATATTTCCATCACTGGTGGAAAATCACCCGGTCTTTCCCCAAAACGTATGTAAGAACCTATGAATCTTTCATGAAATAAGGGTCTGTTTGATTGATTGATTAACATCTACTAAATATGCGTTTTGCATGGCATACTTCAAAGACTTTATACCCACCGTTGTCCGCTGTCAGACTTACCGTATTAAAGCCTGGCAACCCCCTTCCACAAGGAGATGGCCTCTCGTATCCGCTACTTGCGGACGCGGTGGAAACCCTCCAAGTATCTTCCACAAAACCAAGCTCTGAATGTTCCTAGTTTCTACTAATCGATTATTGATCGTTAGAGCGTTAAAACTGAGGTATTGAGTTCGAGTCTGACACTACTACAATTTTAACAATCGGAATTTTTCCTGTTTTCCTGACGAAGGCCGAGGATCTCGGCGGGTACTACAGCTTCTCCCTCATAATAACTTCATGCCGTGCTATAGCTGGAAAATTGTAAAAAAAGTTGAATCATTCGTGTATATACGACTTGAAATTTGTTAATGTTTGTATTTCTATATTCTTTATTTTTCAATTTTCAGCCAACGCTCTGATAGTCTCCTTGGCAGATGATACGCATGGGTTGAATCGACTACTAACACTTATACATTGCATCACAGGTGACCTTCCGAGCCTACCAGGAATAGTAGGTAAAATGACGTGTATATGTCATATGTTAACTATTGAAAATTCATTGTTACAAAATACTTATAATATTTTTTTTTAAAGAAACAAAATTGTAATTTATTTTCTTTTATTGTAACATACTACACAGTACAAATCAGATATAATACCCAGATCTTTTTTACTCGAAACAGCTTAAAGATTGCTGAATACAGCCATATGGAAAATCGACATGTATCAAAATAAAAAAAAGCCAAATGTCAAAACGTTGATTAACTGTGAAAAATAATTGTTGATTTCAATTTGCACCTTTTTGGATCTGCAAAAAGAGCATAAATTCGACCGTACGTGGTAAGCATTTTCCATTTGTCACGCGAAAAACTTGTTCCTTGCAAAACATTTTAACATTTTTTCTGACATTAACATTTAATGTCTTAAGTGAAATGTGAACATTTCAAAAATAAAATCAAAAAATGTAAAAGACAGATGAAAGTGATCCATTTAAAGGTGAAATTGGAGTTTTTATATTATAGAACTAACGAAAGTATTTAAAAAAAACATGCTGACTTTTACTTTAAGAAAGTTAATTTTATTGTGATATATTGTACACAAGCCTAGCTAGTTTCATGTTCTATCATGGTAACTCATAGTAGACAAAACATGACTGAAATTAATGGTAGAATTCATTAAATTTTAAATTTATTCGCAATTTATAGATACTGTGTTGGAAGCTTACACTTCTTGGCCCTTTGATACTTCAGATGAAAACGTCAGACAGATATTTTCAGAGGTAAATTGGGTCTTTATTTCCTTACAAGTCAACTTTATCATATATCATACATGTATTAGTTGTGGCGATTTAAGTGCTCACCGTTTATTAATTTTCCATTTGTAATTTTAGCTCTGCAATGCTTTGCCTCTTAACTCTATTTCAGAATTTATTCAATTAGTTTTAAGTATTTGTGTGTTAATTTTGACCTTGTTAAAATATAAGAAAATAACCAGATGACAGATATTTAATACAAGAGGAAAAAAATTGATAATGATAAAAAAATAATCAACCAGAAAAAGCACTAAAATCAGAGAACATCATAAACCAACTAAAACGGAGAAAGACACGGGTGCCCTGGAAGAGTACTCTACGAAATATTAAATGATAATAACATTTCGCGTAAAAATGGCTTCATTTGTAGTACGCTTTTTACCACTGTTTTGTGTTTTATGTACGTTTTAAGAGTTTGTCATATTAACGTTTACACCAGCAATATATTTTAGTATTTGTTTATTGAATCCTTTGCTATATTTTATAAGATTATAGGAGACCATTTTATCACAGCTCCTACACACGAAATCGCCGATGCTCTGGTTGCTCGTAATAAAACAGTGTATCTCTACAACTATGAATATAAATCAGAATACCAAAGAAAAGACGAAGGTATTCTTTATAAACATTTTTTTTAATATTTGCTTTAAATAGATATCTAACAAGATACAGTTTATATTATATGATTATTGCAAGAATATCGGTGAATATTACACGACTAAAATTTTCACGCGTGGTTTGCAAATTAAAACCATCTTGTAAATTAAAGAAAAGTTGTTATAATTATAAATTAGCAACGTATGCGTTTGTTTTTAAAATAAATATTTATATATTATATATAGACTTTGGATTTGTTCCCTGGATCCATAGTGTGCAATTTCCATAAAATAAACTCAACTAGTTATAAAAGGATAACACCAGAATCTTACGTTCGACACACGCCACGCAAGACTTATTTCTCTGTCCATAACCATAACGTTTGGCAATACAAATTGTAATCTATTTGTCATTTTTTACGATTAAATAGTTGTTTGTTAATTTTTTCTCTGCAATACTGTTTTCGGAATATTAAGTTCCATACAACAAATCAAAAATTTCAACCATTTCCAACCTGCATTGATTGACAATACTGATTTCACAATGAAAACCGCTGATTTTTTGTAGGAGTGATTCATGGGTTAGAAATATTTTATTTGTGTGGTTTCCCAATGACAGGACACCCAACATTTCAGTATGGTGAAAAAGACCGAAAAGCTGCTAAAATGCTAATGCATTTATGGGGAAATTTCGTGAAAAACGGGTAGGTTGTTTTTTATGTTATATCATGTTATATCAAATCTATTCCATCATCGCTTATAGTCTGACTATTTGTCTAGCACGATAAATCAAAAGAAAATAATAGAAAACATACACGACAGTTGTTCAACAACATCTCAATGTTTTACACAAAATTTTCTGAGTGATGGAGAAAAGAATCGAAGATATCGAGGAGTATTTGTTAAACGATATAAAAACAACCCATGGTAAAATACAATATCAAAAACATACTACAGTGCTCCGAAAGAGTAAGCAATTCAGCCGAACGCGTGCCTGCCCGTACTCCTTTTCATTTGTCTAGTGAAGGGCATCATATGTGATCTTAATTTTCGATTGCTGATTTATTACTGTTGGAGACAGTTTATTGATGCTTTGTTGGCATTCAACTTTCCAGTGCAAATGATTAGTGTTTTTTTGTTATTTTTATTCCGGGTACATTGTTATATACTAAAAAACCAACCTTAACTGCTTATTATTGTTTTTTGTTGGTCTTTAGCTGTGTTACTACTGGTATAGTTTCGTACTGATATGTTTGATTTTTTCATTTTTCCTTATAACTATTATTTTTAGAATTCCAAGTCTTGTTCCGCATAATGATTTCTATATGGTTCAATATACTCAGTCGAAAAAACAATACAACAACATATATGATGGAGAACAACATGTTCCTAAGATTGGCATACAAATGCATTATAAACACGATAAAATGCATTTCTGGAATAACCTGGTTCCGAGGATGTTATTAAACACACAAGCTTTATCGAATATTACGACAACAGATATAAGAACGAGTTATTTTGTACAGGAGACTAATTCATGGGTACTAATATCTATATGTATTGTGTTAGCTGCATTAGCAATTTCATTTTTAGTCGGTTATTGTCGGACAAGAAAACAACTGATTCGTGTACTGAATCAGAATGGTGTTCCAATTGCAAGTAGAATGATTTAAAATTTAAAAAACGAACAATAACACGGTAGGAAAGAAAATGATGTTACAAAGAGCATAAGGATATACACAAATTAAATTGGACCGTTTCTTTAATATACATAAGTACGAAAAGTATGAATTTATTTAGATATAGAAGCATAAAAACGAAAAAGAAGTACAATGCCTACGAGAACGATCGCACATTAAAAGAACCACGACAGTAGCCTGCATATTCGTTCGTTTCATATTAAAGTTATGACTTGAGATTTTACTAAGTAGAAAATTCTATATTTGTTATGATCGTGCAAAGAACAATGGTGTTTAAGTTGTAGAATTATTATAAATATTTCTGAAGCTATCTCATCTTTTGTACTATTTAATTATTTGTATAAATCATTGTATATAAAGCATTATACTATTTAATATCATGTTGTTAAGTGTTGTTTGTTGTTACTAGGAAAATCCTTTACATGTAAATATACAAGTACACGCAAATATCAAAATATTTTTTATCATTAATTGGCAAAATATACACCTGAAATAAAGTATATCAACTAAATAGTTAAATATATATATCGCATCGAAGTCTTAATGCAAATGGATAGGTGCTACAATACCTTAATTCGACTAATTTGTCTTATGACGCATTAACATGGGTTTACCAATAATAATAAAATTAAAATTAAACTGAATCCAAGTGAAAAGTCAATAAAAAAATGAATAATTGTTCATTTACTTGTTTCATTGGGCACAATCGAGAATGTTTATCATTATAAATTATATCTATAAATTGACTATTCAGATTCTTAGCTGGCATACTTTATAATTTAAACATCTAGTTGTGTTACTCTAGTAAAAGACACATTTTTGGGCAGAAATGTTTCTGGGTGTTTAAAGGCAATCATAAGTCGTTGTTTTATTGTCTTCTTATAGTCTTCTGAATTGCACTTCGTGTCGATATGAAAACAAGATTGTCAATTTAAGGTCTTTACCGCACCTTTCTCTTATACATTTTCTTGTTGTTTAACTTGGATATTATACTTATGAATATTTGAGGAAATTTATGTTTAATTGTTGTTGAATATATATTTGTATCAAGTGTTGTTAGCAAGTTTTATACTTTGTGTACTAACTCATGAAATTTAATTTTAATTTCATTTTGGTAGAATATTTCGTTCTGAACAGCTACATCAATGTTTATATTATGTAATATCATATCAAACCAATAAAAGCCTTCTATAATACTGTATACTGCAAATAGGATTAGACAGTACAAAAACTAAACATTCAAAGGACACATAATACCATATTCATACAAAACTATAAAACACAAAAATACGAACTCCTATACAAATCTAGTAAATGTTTCTGTCTCATTAACGACTTCCCACTAATTTTCATTTACTTATATATAGCAGTCGATTTCGAACTTGGTAAGACTATAACCGTTGATACACTTACCTTGTATCTTTCAACAAGCGCACGATGTTGCCTATAACACTTCTTAAGGATTGATATAAGTAGTTACTTTCTCAGTAGTTTGTGCGACAGAATATACTGCTTCACCAAGGAATTTTTGATATTATTTAATGTTGAATATCGTGTGAGAGTATGGGTGCTTTTAACTTAAAGGTCTTTAAAATTCAGTTTTAATTTAATGAATTATTTGTTTCATTAAAACACAATAATCTTTTAAACTTATATATAAAAGAATAATTAAGAACCATCTGATTAATACCGCTAAAACATAACACAATGTAATCTGTCTATTATTTAATACAAGCATTCTTTTATAAGCCGTTCAATATAACATACAATATTGGTTTAGTACTTATGATGGCAGTGAATTATCTTTCAGTTCTTCAGTACATCTCATTTGTATGAAGGATTCAGTAATCTATGAACATTTACGGGACAATGCGTAGTCAGCTTTCATACTGAATAATACAAATATACGAAATCCACAATACACTATGCATTGCCTGATTAAAAGTATCACACTCAATAGTCCAACTCAAACACACCTCATTTGTTTTATTCTATAAATTGTTTGGCTTTCACAAAAAATAAGATATCATGTAGTGACCAAATGTCATAAATTTATATTGAACGATAAACAAATAGCGACAATAAAATAACTCCGACAAAGACAAAGATAAATCCACACAAAAAACAAAAATTAGAAAACTAAAGGTAAGCAAAAAGCACCACAGTAAACTCGGTAGGTGTGGTGGTATGTAGAAAGGGTAATCAGTTTATGCAGGACACGCCATGTTACTCATGGTAATGTTTCGTGTGAAACAGAAAATAAATATTACTAACAAATGAAACGATTTTATATGAACACGATAAAGGTAATATATGGAAAAAAAAATAAAAAGACGGATGTGGGACCTCGTTTATCAAACTTCGTTTTTGTCATGACACATAATTTAAGAACTTGTTTCATGTTGAATAGGTAGTACGGTAGAACTTGGTTTTAAACAGTTAAAGAGCCAAAATCGTTATTTAATTCTAATTTATTGAATTATAAATCAGATGCATTTGAATTGACCGTAATGCGGAGTTATCCCATTCGCAATGTAAATTAAATAAAGAAACGTTGTAATGGGGCATAGACCTAGACCCAGCAGTGTTCCTTAATATTAAACAATCAATACAACTAAATTACAGATATGATACACATATTATTTGTGAGTTTTTGCATTGCTACTTGTTTTCAGAATGAAAACTGGTGAAAGTTTATAAAACTATCTGAACAGATACCCCATACATTATCATTTGCCTTTTGTATTCGTGATAGGGAAAGGACGTGTTTTTTTCAGTGTTCCGAAAAAAACGTTTTAATTTTAGTTAGTTTTTAGCACATTATATTGTGAAGTGTTTTCTTCATTCTGGAGTTGACGAAATGTTTGTTGGATTGTGTTTTTGCTAATGGATTTAATTTGCTTAATACATAGGGGGAGGGGTGGGGGTTCCCAAAACGTCTAATTGCATCTACATCATTTTAAGAAATGGGAATTAGGAGGTTCGTTGAAGGTTGTTTACCTGTAATTGGAATGTAAAATAATTCGGATATTCTGCGTTTCGGGAATGCCTGTAATTTACATGTAAAATAATTTATATTTTATTTTGAATATTTATTTAATCCTTTAAGATGTTTAAATAATACAAACAATAAAATATATAAACATAGAAACATAGCACTTACTAAACAATTAAGTTCAAGTAAATATTTATTTTACAAAAAAGATTGTCAACTTATTGTCTTGACCCCTTCGCTTGAATATGGAGATGTAACCTTTTTTGGTTTGCTATTAATCGAACTAAGGGACCGACCATTTAACTTGCAGGGGGGGGCTTGGTTTTTTCCTAAAAAATATTTTGAAAATGATTTTTGATGAAAAACTATTTTGAAAGCAGAGGGTAAGAAAACAAATATTCTGAAGAAGGATTTCTGCTATGTAAAATAATGCTTATAATGAAAAAAAATTCTGTCGCGACGCCTTCAAAAAATTTTCTGACCAAAACAAAAAACCAAGCCCCCCTTTCAAGTTAAGTGGTGTGTCCCTAAGCAGATGCCGTGTTGAACTATGATGAACGGTATGTGTTGTTACGAATTTAATACAACACTATATCCAGTACCCAACCTGGACTTTGTGTGTGTGTGTGTGTGTGGCATTTTTAACACAGAATAAAGGCTTTGGCTGCTGAAAAGATGACATTTAGACATGTAATCACGATTTAGGTACCCAGCGTTATTTTGATAAGTATTTAAGTGATGATATGTGATATATTTATTATTATTTTATCATTAATCCAAAAAACTCTGCCAACTTGAACAATTCTTATTACAGTAGAGTTCGATTATAAAGAATTTCAAGCAACTGTCGGATACATTTCGTTATAAGCCTAATTCGTTAAATGAGAAATTCCATGTTTGATTACCTTACTGTTTACACACATTGTCTATTATGTATTGTATTTGAATAGTGCTTAATACTTGTCAAACAATATGTTTATGTATGTTTTGATATGTTGTGTATTATTTTAATTTTTTTTAAAGTTTATATGTAGTTGTAGTTGTACTTATCCATCCACAAAACGTTTTTATTGGTTTGTATAATACTTGAGCTATCTGCAGTCTGATCGAGCTTACACATACATTTGAGCATTACAGCAGAAATTCTGTTTGAATGTCCAGATTATTCCTTAGTAAAATCGGTTGAATTTTTGATGTCGTGTTAGGTGGAAGAAATTTTAAGTAACGGACATGCGAATGTGCTGGATAGTTGTCAATAAAAAGTAGCAGTTTTCTATTTTGTTTGGTCACTGATCTATTAAGTTCCTTAACCCACTGCTCAAACACACCACTGGTCATCCATTTTTTTTGTATTTGATTGGTACAGCACCGGCAGGCTCATAACGTTTTTCGAGGCCCCTCGGATTGGTGAACTTTCCAATAACCAGTGGTTTCTGTTTTTTCGTATCTGCCATATTTGAAGCAACGGTCTGTCTTTCTTTGCTCTTTTTCCCTCCGTGATATGGTTCTCCTTTAAACTGCAATGTTCTCTTAGGTAAAGATCAGTACTGAAGTGTGACTACTGGGCTAGTGATACACTATGGGGACTGACAGTCCACCAGCACAGACATCGACCTAGTGGTTGCAAATAAAATGTCAAAGATAGCAAGGTTCATAAAATTTACTATGCTAGACCTGCGTTTTGTCTAATCAATTTGACTCATCAGTGGCGCTCAAACCAAAACTTAAACTCAAACGTTGCGATTGTCTCCTTGATATCCATGAGTTAAAAAAAACAACTTTTATCACTTATACAGTGCATTGCAGGTAACCTTCCAAGTCAATGGCGTGTGTATTTCATATGTTAGCTATTGAAAACTCATCGTTATAAAAATATTTTTTTTATTGTAACCTTCTAATCAGTACAAATCAGGAAGAATACCCAAGTCTTTGATTTCTATTTCTTTTTTTTTCAACATGTGTAAAAATGTAAAAAAAAGACCCATGAAGATGATGCTTATCAATTGAAAATGTGAGGTTTTATGTTATATGTTTGAATGTTTGAATGATATTTACAGCAATATTTCAGTATGTCTTGGTTTCCAGATGTTTTATGCCGCGAAAGGCGAAGTACCCGGAGAAATTGGAGTCGAGTACACCCTGCCCGCAATAAGATTCGAACACGCAACCTCAATGTTGACAGATCAGGTGATCAATAGTAGATAAACTACATTAACCACCCGGCCACTTAGGACCCTGTTTTATGTTTAACTAGCAAAGACATCAAACAAAACATGCCTACGTTTACTTTAAGAAAGCTAATTTTATATGTTGTGACGTATTGTAAAAACACAAACAGTAAAAAATGACTTATAATAAATGGTAGAAATTTAAAAAATTAATTTTATTCGCAATTTGTGTTGAAAGTTACGCATCTTTGCCCTTTGATACTTCACATGGAAACGTCAGACAGACATATTTAGAGATAAAGAATGTCTTAATTATTTTCTAAAAGGTCCAACTTTATTTTACATGTATTTATAGTTGTTTTGAATAAAGTTGTTCCCGTTCAGTCATTTTCGTTTTGTTATTTTTAATAATTTGGAAATGCTATGTATGTATACTATATTTCACAATTTATTTCATAAATATTTTGTAGTAAAACTTTCTTATCACAGTATTATTATGACCTTGTTAAAACTGGTAGAAAATAACCAGATGACAAATATTTATTACGGGAGAAAAAAGGTTATAATTGACCATAGATCATGTTACTCTCCGTAATCGACTTAAGCACGAGTTTGGTATTATGGATGCTCTGCTAAAATGGATGAAGTCATACCTCAGTGATCGGTACCAAACGGTTTGTATAGACGGCCAATTGTCGGAGGCTGTTCTCATGACCTACAATGTACCTCAGGGATCAGTGTTAGGCCCAAAAAACTATATTATGTACACAAGCCTGTAGGTTCTAGAAATTTTGGGGCGTGCAAGATGAATATGGAAAGCCATGTTAACTCTGTGTGTCGATCCAGCTATGCTAAATTACGACAGATTAGCCACATAATACAATGTACAACATGTAATGCTTCAAAATCTCTGGTCAACAGTCTTTTTACATCTCGACTAGACTACTGTAATTCTCTGCTATATGGACTACCTAAAACCACTCTAAACAAGCTTCAGACCGTTCAAAACACAGCAGCGCTTATAATTGTAAAAGTTTCTCGCTCCCGTCATATCATTCCGATTTTGAAAGAGCTGCATTGGTTACCGAAAGACAGTAGAATCAAGTAACTTCAACTTACATTGGCCAGAGCAGAAATTTTGAAACAACTTATAAGGAATTTAAGCAAAAACGACAAAAAGTTGATTAAATCTGTTTTTTGTCTCGCTAGGGGCAATTGAATGACATATTCAAACTTACGGCTGAGTAATTGATTTTAAGACATAAACACTTTCTAAGCTTTAAAAGTTTAAACGCCTTGGAACTACAAACTTGATTGACACCGAACTATACACGATTACACAGAATTTGTACATTTTTTGTCGTTGTTCCAAAATATAGGACAGCTGCCAAGCGCCAGTTTATTAATGACCAAGGATACAAATCGTTAAAGTTTGTATTTTTGAATCACAAATTATGATAGTCATAGTCACAGGTTAACATACATGTAGTACTAACTTTGTACATGTATAGTATACCAGTAAACAATTATAAAAAAAATCTAAGCTTTATTGAAAAGATCCTTTAATAAATTATAGAGATATTTGTATTTAGAAAGGATTATTTTAAGCTTACCATTGGTACTCTTATGTACTACTTAAAATGATCAATTCTGCTAGGGCTTTTGTGTCCGAGTGGTGAGGATAGTTAGTATATCTACTATTTGATAACGTGCATGTCAACACTGAGGTTACGGGTTCAAGTCTCACTGCACGTTGCAATAGTCACTGCCCATTGCCTGCTTTCCTACCGAAATTCGATGTTTTCTCCTAGTACTTCGGCTTTCTCCACCAATAAAACTAGAAAATTTGCTAAAAGTGTCGTTTAACAAGCAAACAATTCAGTTAAGTCTATTGTGATTGACATTAAATTAAATACGTATATGTTTGTAGTCAAGTCCTAGGATGTCTCCACAATTCACACCTGTTATTGATGGATATTTCTTACCAAAGCCTCCAAAAGAATTGTTAATGGAAGGTGATTTCCAAGTTGACAATGTCATGACGGGAGCAACTAGAGACGAAGGACTTGTTGCAGGTTTGACGTGTTCGTAAAATTTTTTAATATTTCCGATATCTAACAAATAGTTAAAATAAACAAAATTTTCCGACAACGAGTAAATTTAATGGTGGATTTAACATTTACCTTATATATGAGAAGTACTTTTTAACGCCACATCATCACAATGTACTTATTTACAAACCCTCGGAATAGTAAACTAGTAAAACCAATAATAAATGTGACAAACAAACAAAGTCAGTTTACAACAACTGTTAACTGTTCATTATAAATAGTGATCAACCATTTTATCCCCCGACAATGGCCGATTTAAGGTTGAAAAGGGCAAAAATACCGATGAGTGCGTTTGAGTTCATTTATTCTCGATCTTCTCGAGTATAAATGAACTCAAGCGCACTCATCGGTATTTTTTGCTTCATCAAGTCAAAACACCAGAAACAAGAACATTATTATGGTAGCATAACTACTATATGTAATGTCCTCGTTTTGGGCGTTTTGTAGTATTTCGTTTATAAAACCATGAAGAATCTATTGTACATCCGATGTGAAAGTTGTTGGTATACGGAAAAAATATGTGCTTTTTATGCTCTTTTGGGAAAGCCTCTGTGACTTGGGCTCCACTCGCGGAAGAACACAATATTTCCATCAGTCGTTGAAAATCATCCGGTCTTTCTAAAACACGTATGTAAGGACCTATGAACCTTTCATAAAATAAGGGTCTGTTTGATTGATTGATTAACATCTACTAAATAGGCGTTTTGCATGCCATACTTCAAACACTTTATATCCACTGTTGTCCGCTGTCAGACTTACCGTATTAAAACCTGACAACCCCCTTCCACAAGCAGATGGCCTCCCGTATCCGCTACTTGCGGACGCGGTGGGAACCCTCAAAGTATCTTGCAAAAGTCAAGCTCTTAATGTTCTTAATTTCTACTAATCGATTATTGATCGTCAGAGTGTTAAAACTGAGGTATTGAGTTCGAGTCTGACTTCGAAGAAAGTGTACACTACAACTTTAACAAATCGGAATTTTTTCTGTTTTTCTGACGAAGGTAGAAGGTTCTCACAGGGTACTACAGTTCCTCCCCCATAATAACTTCACGTCGTGCTATGGCTAGAAAATTGCAAAAAAAGTTAAATTATTCGTGTATATTCGACTTGAAATTTGTTAATGTTTGTATTTCTATATTCTTTATCTTTAAATTTTCAGCAAACGCTCTGATAGTCTCCTATGCAGATGATACGCATGGGTTGAACCGACTTCTAACACTTATACATTGCATTACAGGTGACCTTCCGAGCCTACCAGGATTGTAGGTAAAATGACGTGAATATGTCATATGTTAGCTATTAAAAATTCATTTTTATCAAATATTTAGTTTTTTTTAAGAAACGACATTTGTCATTTATTTTTTTCTTATTTTCACATACTACACAGTACAAATCAGACAGAATACTGAGACCTTTTTACTTGAAACAGCTTAAAGATTGCTGAATACAGCCATATGGAAAATCGATATGTATCAAAATAAAAAAAAACAAATGTCAAACTGTTGATCAACTGTGGAAAATAATTGATTTGAATTTGCACCTTTTTGAAACTACATAAAGAGCACAAGTTCGACCAAATGCGGTAAGCAGATTTCACTTGTCATGCGAAACACAAGTTCCATGCAAAAACTTCCATTTCACGTTTATTTTAAGCATTTTTTATCGGACATTAACATTTAATGTCGAAGTGAAATGCGAGCATTTCACATACAATCGAAAAATGTAAATGACTGATGAAATGATTTATTTAAAGGTGAAATTTGAGTTTTTATGTTATAGAACTAACAAAAACATAAACAAACATGCTGCCTTTTCTTTTAAAAAAGTTAATTTTATTGTAATATATTGTAAACAAGCATAATTAGCTTCATGTTATGTCATAGTAACTCTGTCAAAGTAACACTTAGTAGACAAAACATGACTGATAATAAATGGTAGAATTTATAAAATTTTAAATTTATTCGCAATTTGTAGATACTGTGTTAGAAGCTTACACATCTTGGCCTTTTGATACTTCAAATAAAAACGTCAGACAGATATTTGCAGAGGTAAATCGGGTGTTTATTTCCTTAAATCCAACTTTATCATATCATGTATTAGTTGTGGCGTTTTAACCGTTCATAAATTTGCCATTTGTAATTTTAGCTCTGAAATGCTTTGTCTCAACTCTATTCTTGAATTTATTTAATTGGTTGGAGTATTTGTGTGTTCGAAATAAATATGTTTATTATGACCTCGTTAAAATATAGGAAAATAACCAGATGACCAATATTCAATACTAGATTAAAAAAGATGATAATGATAACAACATCAATCAAGCAGAAAAAAAGCACTAAAATCAAAGAACATCATATACCAACTATAACGGAGGAGCTCTCGGATGTTCTGGAAGAGTAAGGAGTTTCGACTCCACGAAATATTAACTGATAATATAATTTCGCGTAAAAACGGCGATATTTGTGGAACGATTTTTACAATTGTTTTGTGTTTTATTTACATAAAAATGATAGTTTGTCGATCCGATACTTAATAAGCTTACTGGTTGGTAAATTCTTTAGACTTTTATATAATATTTTGAACTACCTGTATTGTGTATTTACACGATCCCAGTGGACTTATATTATTCCATCGCCAAATGAAAAAATACTTGAAACATTTAGAGTTAAACGCCACTGATGAGTCTCAACTAGACGAAACGCGCGTCTGGCGTAATGAATTTGTCACCTTGGTAATATTGAATACATCTTGTTGGAATATTTGAGCAAAGCCAAGTAACAGCACGGCACGTCCGCGGCTGGCGGACTGGGAAGCAACTATTTTGTGTTAAGTTGGAATGAGAAAGTTTAAGATTAATATGTTATGACTTGTTTACGTCATTTATTTCTATTGACATTCAATGACTAAGGCCATTCGTTGGTCAGTCTTTGTCTAAATTTTTGACAAGAAACACCGTCATTTGTATCGTTGCATAATCTTCTAGACGAAAATTCCATCGTTACACGCTAGTACACATGTACTGTCTATGTCTACGATTCACCCCGGTTAATGGAGCTATATTTTTATATAGCGGATTTGGCCGAGGGGTCTAGACCGCTGGACATAGTGCAGGCGAATTGGTGCCACAGTGTCACAACGGTGCGAGTTCGAATCCCGCTGATGGTAAGCAAAAATTTGACAGTGTTAAAAATCTAATTCAAACAGTGTTGGGCTTAATTTGTAGACGTATATATATATATATATATATATATATATATATATAAGTGTCTAATGAATTAACCAAACAATGTCGTTGTAATTTCCACTCTGAAAATCATCTGTACACACAGATTTGATTTTTGAGCCGTCCCACCTCGGGAATCGAACTCGTGTCAGTTTATAACATCTATGGCTACTGCGCCTAGCATGTAAAGACAGAGGTGTAACCTCTAGAACAGATCCGTCCGCTAAAAAACGGAGTTTCACTGGCCTAGTGTTACTTTTGGTTGAACATGTCATTTACATACACAATGTTTTTGTGCGACCTGAGCTTTAATTACAACGATTTTCATACAATCAGAATGGATCTGTAAGCAATTATACAGATGCGTGCATATAGTTGTTTTGAATTTCTATTTATAATTGTCTATTTATATATGCCCAACATCTGATTGTATTTCAACATTGGATCTTTAGAAATGCACTAAAGATACATAGTTAAGATAAATGATATTTATAAGTGTCTAATGAATTAACCAAACAATGTCGTTGTAATTTCCACTCTGAAAATCATCTGTACACACAGATTTGATTTTTGAGCCGTCCCACCTCGGGAATCGAACTCGTGTCAGTTTATAACATCTATGGCTACTGCGCCTAGCATGTAAAGACAGAGGTGTAACCTCTAGACCAGATCCGTCCGCTAAAAAACGGAGTTTCACTGGCCTAGTGTTACTTTTGGTTGAACATGTCATTTACATACACAATGTTTTTGTGCGACCTGAGCTTTAATTACAACGATTTTCATACAATCAGAATGGATCTGTAAGCAATTATACAGATGCGTGCATATAGTTGTTTTGAATTTCTATTTATAATTGTCTATTTATATATGCCCAACATCTGATTGTATTTCAACATTGGATCTTTAGAAATGCACTAAAGATACATAGTTAAGATAAATGATATTTATAAGTGTCTAATGAATTAACCAAACAATGTCGTTGTAATTTCCACTCTGAAAATCATCTGTACACACAGATTTGATTTTTGAGCCGTCCCACCTCGGGAATCGAACTCGTGTCAGTTTATAACATCTATGGCTACTGCGCCTAGCATGTAAAGACAGAGGTGTAACCTCTAGACCAGATCCGTCCGCTAAAAAACGGAGTTTCACTGGCCTAGTGTTACTTTTGGTTGAACATGTCATTTACATACACAATGTTTTTGTGCGACCTGAGCTTTAATTACAACGATTTTCATACAATCAGAATGGATCTGTAAGCAATTATACAGATGCGTGCATATAGTTGTTTTGAATTTCTATTTATAATTGTCTATTTATATATGCCCAACATCTGATTGTATTTCAACATTGGATCTTTAGAAATGCACTAAAGATACATAGTTAAGATAAATGATATTTATAAGTGTCTAATGAATTAACCAAACAATGTCGTTGTAATTTCCACTCTGAAAATCATCTGTACACACAGATTTGATTTTTGAGCCGTCCCACCTCGGGAATCGAACTCGTGTCAGTTTATAACATCTATGGCTACTGCGCCTAGCATGTAAAGACAGAGGTGTAACCTCTAGACCAGATCCGTCCGCTAAAAAACGGAGTTTCACTTGCCTAGTGTTACTTTTGGTTGAACATGTCATTTACATACACAATGTTTTTGTGCGACCTGAGCTTTAATTACAACGATTTTCATACAATCAGAATGGATCTGTAAGCAATTATACAGATGCGTGCATATAGTTGTTTTGAATTTCTATTTATAATTGTCTATTTATATATGCCCAACATCTGATTGTATTTCAACATTGGATCTTTAGAAATGCACTAAAGATACATAGTTAAGATAAATGATATTTATAAGTGTCTAATGAATTAACCAAACAATGTCGTTGTAATTTCCACTCTGAAAATCATCTGTACACACAGATTTGATGTTTGAGCCGTCCCACCTCGGGAATCGAACTCGTGTCAGTTTATAACATCTATGGCTACTGCGCCTAGCATGTAAAGACAGAGGTGTAACCTCTAGACCAGATCCGTCCGCTAAAAAACGGAGTTTCACTGGCCTAGTGTTACTTTTGGTTGAACATGTCATTTACATACACAATGTTTTTGTGCGACCTTAGCTTTAATTACAACGATTTTCATACAATCAGAATGGATCTGTAAGCAATTATACAGATGCTTGCATATAGTTGTTTTGAATTTCTATTTATAATTGTCTATTTATATATGCCCAACATCTGATTGTATTTCAACATTGGATCTTTAGAAATGCACTAAAGATACATAGTTAAGATAAATGATATTTATAAGTGTCTAATGAATTAACCAAACAATGTCGTTGTAATTTCCACTCTGAAAATCATCTGTACACACAGATTTGATTTTTGAGCCGTCCCACCTCGGGAATCGAACTCGTGTCAGTTTATAACATCTATGGCTACTGCGCCTAGCATGTAAAGACAGAGGTGTAACCTCTAGACCAGATCCGTCCGCTAAAAAACGGAGTTTCACTGGCCTAGTGTTACTTTTGGTTGAACATGTCATTTACATACACAATGTTTTTGTGCGACCTGAGCTTTAATTACAACGATTTTCATACAATCAGAATGGATCTGTAAGCAATTATACACATGCGTGCATATAGTTGTTTTGAATTTCTATTTATAATTGTCTATTTATATATGCCCAACATCTGATTGTATTTCAACATTGGATCTTTAGAAATGCACTAAAGATACATAGTTAAGATAAATGATATTTATAAGTGTCTAATGAATTAACCAAACAATGTCGTTGTAATTTCCACTCTGAAAATCATCTGTACACACAGATTTGATTTTTGAGCCGTCCCACCTCGGGAATCGAACTCGTGTCAGTTTATAACATCTATGGCTACTGCGCCTAGCATGTAAAGACAGAGGTGTAACCTCTAGACCAGATCCGTCCGCTAAAAAACGGAGTTTCACTGGCCTAGTGTTACTTTTGGTTGAACATGTCATTTACATACACAATGTTTTTGTGCGACCTGAGCTTTAATTACAACGATTTTCATACAATCAGAATGGATCTGTAAGCAATTATACAGATGCGTGCATATAGTTGTTTTGAATTTCTATTTATAATTGTCTATTTATATATGCCCAACATCTGATTGTATTTCAACATTGGATCTTTAGAAATGCACTAAAGATACATAGTTAAGATAAATGATATTTATAAGTGTCTAATGAATTAACCAAACAATGTCGTTGTAATTTCCACTCTGAAAATCATCTGTACACACAGATTTGATTTTTGAGCCGTCCCACCTCGGGAATCGAACTCGTGTCAGTTTATAACATCTATGGCTACTGCGCCTAGCATGTAAAGACAGAGGTGTAACCTCTAGACCAGATCCGTCCGCTAAAAAACGGAGTTTCACTGGCCTAGTGTTACTTTTGGTTGAACATGTCATTTACATACACAATGTTTTTGTGCGACCTGAGCTTTAATTACAACGATTTTCATACAATCAGAATGGATCTGTAAGCAATTATACAGATGCGTGCATATAGCTGTTTTGAATTTCTATTTATAATTGTCTATTTATATATGCCCAACATCTGATTGTATTTCAACATTGGATCTTTAGAAATGCACTAAAGATACATAGTTAAGATAAATGATATTTATAAGTGTCTAATGAATTAACCAAACAATGTCGTTGTAATTTCCACTCTGAAAATCATCTGTACACACAGATTTGATTTTTGAGCCGTCCCACCTCGGGAATCGAACTCGTGTCAGTTTATAACATCTATGGCTACTGCGCCTAGCATGTAAAGACAGAGGTGTAATCTCTAGACCAGATCCGTCCGCTAAAAAACGGAGTTTCACTGGCCTAGTGTTACTTTTGGTTGAACATGTCATTTACATACACAATGTTTTTGTGCGACCTGAGCTTTAATTACAACGATTTTCATACAATCAGAATGGATCTGTAAGCAATTATACAGATGCGTGCATATAGTTGTTTTGAATTTCTATTTATAATTGTCTATTTATATATGCCCAACATCTGATTGTATTTCAACATTGGATCTTTAGAAATGCACTAAAGATACATAGTTAAGATAAATGATATTTATAAGTGTCTAATGAATTAACCAAACAATGTCGTTGTAATTTCCACTCTGAAAATCATCTGTACACACAGATTTGATTTTTGAGCCGTCCCACCTCGGGAATCGAACTCGTGTCAGTTTATAACATCTATGGCTACTGCGCCTAGCATGTAAAGACAGAGGTGTAACCTCTAGACCAGATCCGTCCGCTAAAAAACGGAGTTTCACTGGCCTAGTGTTACTTTTGGTTGAACATGTCATTTACATACACAATGTTTTTGTGCGACCTGAGCTTTAATTACAACGATTTTCATACAATCAGAATGGATCTGTAAGCAATTATACAGATGCGTGCATATAGTTGTTTTGAATTTCTATTTATAATTGTCTATTTATATATGCCCAACATCTGATTGTATTTCAACATTGGATCTTTAGAAATGCACTAAAGATACATAGTTAAGATAAATGATATTTATAAGTGTCTAATGAATTAACCAAACAATGTCGTTGTAATTTCCACTCTGAAAATCATCTGTACACACAGATTTGATGTTTGAGCCGTCCCACCTCGGGAATCGAACTCGTGTCAGTTTATAACATCTATGGCTACTGCGCCTAACATGTAAAGACAGAGGTGTAACCTCTAGACCAGATCCGTCCGCTAAAAAACGGAGTTTCACTGGCCTAGTGTTACTTTTGGTTGAACATGTCATTTACATACACAATGTTTTTGTGCGACCTGAGCTTTAATTACAACGATTTTCATACAATCAGAATGGATCTGTAAGCAATTATACAGATGCGTGCATATAGTTGTTTTGAATTTCTATTTATAATTGTCTATTTATATATGCCCAACATCTGATTGTATTTCAACATTGGATCTTTAGAAATGCACTAAAGATACATAGTTAAGATAAATGATATTTATAAGTGTCTAATGAATTAACCAAACAATGTCGTTGTAATTTCCACTCTGAAAATCATCTGTACACACAGATTTGATTTTTGAGCCGTCCCACCTCGGGAATCGAACTCGTGTCAGTTTATAACATCTATGGCTACTGCGCCTAGCATGTAAAGACAGAGGTGTAACCTCTAGACCAGATCCGTCCGCTAAAAAACGGAGTTTCACTGGCCTAGTGTTACTTTTGGTTGAACATGTCATTTACATACACAATGTTTTTGTGCGACCTGAGCTTTAATTACAACGATTTTCATACAATCAGAATGGATCTGTAAGCAATTATACAGATGCGTGCATATAGTTGTTTTGAATTTCTATTTATAATTGTCTATTTATATATGCCCAACATCTGATTGTATTTCAACATTGGATCTTTAGAAATGCACTAAAGATACATAGTTAAGATAAATGATATTTATAAGTGTCTAATGAATTAACCAAACAATGTCGTTGTAATTTCCACTCTGAAAATCATCTGTACACACAGATTTGATTTTTGAGCCGTCCCACCTCGGGAATCGAACTCGTGTCAGTTTATAACATCTATGGCTACTGCGCCTAGCATGTAAAGACAGAGGTGTAACCTCTAGACCAGATCCGTCCGCTAAAAAACGGAGTTTCACTGGCCTAGTGTTACTTTTGGTTGAACATGTCATTTACATACACAATGTTTTTGTGCGACCTGAGCTTTAATTACAACGATTTTCATACAATCAGAATGGATCTGTAAGCAATTATACAGATGCGTGCATATAGTTGTTTTGAATTTCTATTTATAATTGTCTATTTATATATGCCCAACATCTGATTGTATTTCAACATTGGATCTTTAGAAATGCACTAAAGATACATAGTTAAGATAAATGATATTTATAAGTGTCTAATGAATTAACCAAACAATGTCGTTGTAATTTCCACTCTGAAAATCATCTGTACACACAGATTTGATTTTTGAGCCGTCCCACCTCGGGAATCGAACTCGTGTCAGTTTATAACATCTATGGCTACTGCGCCTAGCATGTAAAGACAGAGGTGTAACCTCTAGACCAGATCCGTCCGCTAAAAAACGGAGTTTCACTGGCCTAGTGTTACTTTTGGTTGAACATGTCATTTACATACACAATGTTTTTGTGCGACCTGAGCTTTAATTACAACGATTTTCATACAATCAGAATGGATCTGTAAGCAATTATACAGATGCGTGCATATAGTTGTTTTGAATTTCTATTTATAATTGTCTATTTATATATGCCCAACATCTGATTGTATTTCAACATTGGATCTTTAGAAATGCACTAAAGATACATAGTTAAGATAAATGATATTTATAAGTGTCTAATGAATTAACCAAACAATGTCGTTGTAATTTCCACTCTGAAAATCATCTGTACACACAGATTTGATGTTTGAGCCGTCCCACCTCGGGAATCGAACTCGTGTCAGTTTATAACATCTATGGCTACTGCGCCTAGCATGTAAAGACAGAGGTGTAACCTCTAGACCAGATCCGTCCGCTAAAAAACGGAGTTTCACTGGCCTAGTGTTACTTTTGGTTGAACATGTCATTTACATACACAATGTTTTTGTGCGACCTGAGCTTTAATTACAACGATTTTCATACAATCAGAATGGATCTGTAAGCAATTATACAGATGCGTGCATATAGTTGTTTTGAATTTCTATTTATAATTGTCTATTTATATATGCCCAACATCTGATTGTATTTCAACATTGGATCTTTAGAAATGCACTAAAGATACATAGTTAAGATAAATGATATTTATAAGTGTCTAATGAATTAACCAAACAATGTCGTTGTAATTTCCACTCTGAAAATCATCTGTACACACAGATTTGATTTTTGAGCCGTCCCACCTCGGGAATCGAACTCGTGTCAGTTTATAACATCTATGGCTACTGCGCCTAGCATGTAAAGACAGAGGTGTAACCTCTAGACCAGATCCGTCCGCTAAAAAACGGAGTTTCACTGGCCTAGTGTTACTTTTGGTTGAACATGTCATTTACATACACAATGTTTTTGTGCGACCTGAGCTTTAATTACAACGATTTTCATACAATCAGAATGGATCTGTAAGCAATTATACAGATGCGTGCATATAGTTGTTTTGAATTTCTATTTATAATTGTCTATTTATATATGCCCAACATCTGATTGTATTTCAACATTGGATTTTTAGAAATGCACTAAAGATACATAGTTAAGATAAATGATATTTATAAGTGTCTAATGAATTAACCAAACAATGTCGTTGTAATTTCCACTCTGAAAATCATCTGTACACACAGATTTGATTTTTGAGCCGTCCCACCTCGGGAATCGAACTCGTGTCAGTTTATAACATCTATGTCTACTGCGCCTAGCATGTAAAGACAGAGGTGTAACCTCTAGACCAGATCCGTCCGCTAAAAAATGGAGTTTCACTGGCCTAGTGTTACTTTTGGTTGAACATGTCATTTACATACACAATGTTTTTGTGCGACCTGAGCTTTAATTACAACGATTTTCATACAATCAGAAGGGATCTGTAAGCAATTATACACATGCGTGCATATAGTTGTTTTGAATTTCTATTTATAATTGTCTATTTATATATGCCCAACATCTGATTGTATTTCAACATTGGATCTTTAGAAATGCACTAAAGATACATAGTTAAGATAAATGATATTTATAAGTGTCTAATGAATTAACCAAACAATGTCGTTGTAATTTCCACTCTGAAAATCATCTGTACACACAGATTTGATTTTTGAGCCGTCCCACCTCGGGAATCGAACTCGTGTCAGTTTATAACATCTATGGCTACTGCGCCTAGCATGTAAAGACAGAGGTGTAACCTCTAGACCAGATCCGTCCGCTAAAAAACGGAGTTTCACTGGCCTAGTGTTACTTTTGGTTGAACATGTCATTTACATACACAATGTTTTTGTGCGACCTGAGCTTTAATTACAACGATTTTCATACAATCAGAATGGATCTGTAAGCAATTATACAGATGCGTGCATATAGTTGTTTTGAATTTCTATTTATAATTGTCTATTTATATATGCCCAACATCTGATTGTATTTCAACATTGGATCTTTAGAAATGCACTAAAGATACATAGTTAAGATAAATGATATTTATAAGTGTCTAATGAATTAACCAAACAATGTCGTTGTAATTTCCACTCTGAAAATCATCTGTACACACAGATTTGATTTTTGAGCCGTCCCACCTCGGGAATCGAACTCGTGTCAGTTTATAACATCTATGGCTACTGCGCCTAGCATGTAAAGACAGAGGTGTAACCTCTAGACCAGATCCGTCCGCTAAAAAACGGAGTTTCACTGGCCTAGTGTTACTTTTGGTTGAACATGTCATTTACATACACAATGTTTTTGTGCGACCTGAGCTTTAATTACAACGATTTTCATACAATCAGAATGGATCTGTAAGCAATTATACAGATGCGTGCATATAGTTGTTTTGAATTTCTATTTATAATTGTCTATTTATATATGCCCAACATCTGATTGTATTTCAACATTGGATCTTTAGAAATGCACTAAAGATACATAGTTAAGATAAATGATATTTATAAGTGTCTAATGAATTAACCAAACAATGTCGTTGTAATTTCCACTCTGAAAATCATCTGTACACACAGATTTGATTTTTGAGCCGTCCCACCTCGGGAATCGAACTCGTGTCAGTTTATAACATCTATGGCTACTGCGCCTAGCATGTAAAGACAGAGGTGTAACCTCTAGACCAGATCCGTCCGCTAAAAAACGGAGTTTCACTGGCCTAGTGTTACTTTTGGTTGAACATGTCATTTACATACACAATGTTTTTGTGCGACCTGAGCTTTAATTACAACGATTTTCATACAATCAGAATGGATCTGTAAGCAATTATACAGATGCGTGCATATAGTTGTTTTGAATTTCTATTTATAATTGTCTATTTATATATGCCCAACATCTGATTGTATTTCAACATTGGATCTTTAGAAATGCACTAAAGATCCAATGTTGAAATACAATCAGATGTTGGGCATATATAAATAGACAATTATAAATAGAAATTCAAAACAACTATATGCACGCATCTGTATAATTGCTTACAGATCCATTCTGATTGTATGAAAATCGTTGTAATTAAAGCTCAGGTCGCACAAAAACATTGTGTATGTAAATGACATGTTCAACCAAAAGTAACACTAGGCCAGTGAAACTCCGTTTTTTAGCGGACGGATCTGGTCTAGAGGTTACACCTCTGTCTTTACATGCTAGGCGCAGTAGCCATAGATGTTATAAACTGACACGAGTTCGATTCCCGAGGTGGGACGGCTCAAAAATCAAATCTGTGTGTACAGATGATTTTCAGAGTGGAAATTACAACGACATTGTTTGGTTAATTCATTAGACACTTATAAATATCATTTATCTTAACTATGTATCTTTAGTGCATTTCTAAAGATCCAATGTTGAAATACAATCAGATGTTGGGCATATATAAATAGACAATTATAAATAGAAATTCAAAACAACTATATGCACGCATCTGTATAATTGCTTACAGATCCATTCTGATTGTATGAAAATCGTTGTAATTAAAGCTCAGGTCGCACAAAAACATTGTGTATGTAAATGACATGTTCAACCAAAAGTAACACTAGGCCAGTGAAACTCCGTTTTTAGCGGACGGATCTGGTCTAGAGGTTACACCTCTGTCTTTACATGCTAGGCGCAGTAGCCATAGATGTTATAAACTGACACGAGTTCGATTCCCGAGGTGGGACGGCTCAAAAATCAAATCTGTGTGTACAGATGATTTTCAGAGTGGAAATTACAACGACATTGTTTGGTTAATTCATTAGACACTTATAAATATCATTTATCTTAACTATGTATCTTTAGTGCATTTCTAAAGATCCAATGTTGAAATACAATCAGATGTTGGGCATATATAAATAGACAATTATATATATATATATATATATATATATATATAAGGTGTTTTGTTGATTTAGCAATTATAGTTCATTTCTGGAAAATACCAGGCGACCACAACTCAATAAAGACTTAGTTGACCACTAAATGTTACACCTAACTATAAACTATGACTAAGTGAAAACACTGAAAAGCAGCAATTGAAAATATAATATTAAAATTATAAATCAACAATGAATACACAATAAAACATAAAATAGTGAAACAAATTAAACAATGGAATTATGATAAAAATAAAAATATGTAATAGTCTTATTTTTATGTAAAAGTTACATGACCACTGCCTACAACATAGGCATTTAACATAGTACTCAAGATGTTTTATTTTATGGGATTTGGTGACATTTCATTTATAGTATATTTTCTGTCTTAAATCTTAATTTAAATGCAGAAAATCAATAAATTACAAATGTTTCTAAATATAAGTCTAATAATGTTAACAAAAAATCACACGTATGGCCCTTGCAGTTAGTAACAAATCATGAAAGATGTTAGTAAATTTGTTGATGTTTTTATTTTATTGTTGAATGAAAAGTTATCAAAACTTAATTGTTGTCGGTGGTTCATTCTTTACGGATAGTTCAATAAAATATATATTAATTAGATATTACAGAGTAAAAAGTTTGTTGATCCCTAAATACAAGGAACATCGACTAAAATGTATAGATTGGTATCAAAGAAATATAATTTAGTATATTGTATATACACTTAATACAAACTATTTTCAACAATGTTGCCACGTGCATAAGGACATAAGGCATGCTAAACCAAGAACGACACTAAGAATAATGTTGACCTATCAGTGTCTCAGACCCAATTGTCATATTTTAAATTCTTCAGCATACTAATAATGTGATCTCTGTTTTTTTCCTGCAACTTTGATTTGATAACATTAATTAATATTTTGTCTGCTTCCTTTTTTTTCCCTAATTTATTCAGGCAACATAGTAAACCATGATAACCTTCATGAATAACACGAGTCCAAAATACTCCTCTACTTTCTTCTAATGAAATTGCCTTTTCAAATTTAGACTTTGCCTCTTTGATTTCTAGAGGATTGGATGATAACAATAGAAATTTTGCGCATTGAATGTGAAGTACGGGAAGAAATATCCAAGTATATCGATAGCTCTTTTTTTCTATTTTCTCTAAAAGGGCAGCAAATTGTTTCAGTAAATTATGGCCTTTTTCATATATTTTTTCCCTTTCAGTTTCATCTTGTGTTAGTTTATGTTTAGTAATTAAAGCCCTCAGAATAATTCTATAGCACGTGCATATGTGGCGATCACTTGCTTTTGTTGACATTTTCAATACACCAAAATTAAAACTTGAAGGAAAAGGCCTTTTTAACAATTCTTCATAAAACAATATATCTTGGTCAAGTTCATTTGTTGAAATTTCAGTCTGATTCCATCGCATTAGCATTCTTCCGGTCATATCGTTTTGAATGCAAACAAACAATTCAAATTTATTGTATCTTTCTTTGATTAACTTGCAATTTTCGTTGGCTGTGTTTAATTCAGCTGCAATTGCACTTTGTAGGTGCTCTTCAGTTTTCAAATATTTCAACTCATTTAACGCTCTACCGTTATTGAGTAAAATACGCAAAAAAAGCTCAAATAATAGAAGACTTTGAAGATCTTCAACTGAAAGGGCACAATTTTGTTGTACTAATAATAGATATTCATCCTTTTGCAAGTAGTTTTCATCTTTGAGCTTTTTTTTTGTTTCCTTATTTATAGCATCTATGTCGTTTTTACTTCTTCTATTTTGCAGTACAAATTCTTCAACAAATTTGGGATCCAATTTTGTGTGTGATAGCTGTTCCACGACAGCTTCAATTGTCTCTTTCGGTGGAGATTTAATGAACTTTGTAGGACTTTTTTTTAAAGTACAAGTTTCCTCCTTAAAATCTGAATCTTGTCCTACAATTTTCAAAAAAACTCGCCTTGCTTTCACCAAATGAATGTGTGCCGATTCTATTTTAGTTCTCTGAAATAAAAGTGTGGATCCTATAGCACAGTGGAGGTATGAAATGCAAAATAATTTTTCGTTTGTTACCGATTTGTTTTCTAGTTCAGGTTCCATAAGTGTAAGCAACTTCTTGGCATGATCTAAAAACAAGAAATTTCTCTGTATTATTAAGTCTGTTCTGGCATCAATATCTATTTCAAAACAGAACATTTTTAAGAGGACGTTCCTTTGATAGTGATCCTCATTTTCTATTTTCTCGTCATCTGTTCGAGTGTCTGCTAGTTGAAGAGCAGCAATTGTTATTTCATGAAATGAAAGGTATCTTTCTTCTATTTTTTCTTGAACTTCAATATCGGCTTTAGGCACGTTAATTCTGTTCAAAAGTTTTTTATCAATGTGACAAATAGAAAAAGTTCCGCAATTTTTTACTAATTGATCTATTTTACGCTTTACTGCATTTGTTTCCATATTTCTTTGTGAATGAAAATAGCATGTCTCTAAAACAGTTGTGGATACAGATTCATACATTAAATGTGGCAAAAACATCAGTACATTCCACAGCCCTTTATCATTTAACTCGTGTTTAATCCATTCTAGCGGTATAAGTTGGGATTTCCTAATATCTTCCGGTTTACTCAATGCTTCAAATTTCAGAGGATTTTTTTCGTTTTGAACTAATTCTATGTATTGTGCAACAGATTTATGCGCTTCAAGCATATATGTTCTTGCACTGTTCAACACAAGCGGAAGATTGCCTATATTCTTTATTAAATTCTCAAAGTCTTTTTCAGATACTGATCTAAAATGGTCTCCAAATAGTGCCATGTATTCTTCTTTTTCCATTCCGTTAAATTTAACCCTTTTACAATTATGCCATTGTATGTATAGATTTGAATTATTCGTTGTTAAAATAATATCAAGATCTTTTATCCCTTTTAAAATTTCTAACATTTGTAAAAGGTCTTTGCATGTATGTGTATTTGCATCATCCAAAAGTAACAAACATGGGCATTGGCTAGTTCCTATATACATAAGGTAGTCATATACAACTATTAGCGACATCACGTGACTTCTGTGACGTATTTTTGTCAGCCATATTGGATTTTTCACTCGATAGTAAATCAATGGGACGATTTAAAAAACGCCGATATCTTGTTAAATAAATAAAATATATATGTTTTGCACATTGTTCCCAGTTCTACAGTCCCTTATCTTTCGAATGATATGAATTTTATCAGTTTAAATTACTTGCAAAATACTTCCCATTTTGTTTGAAAAAAGCCTTATTTTCTGCCTTCTGGTTACATTGTTTCAATGGAAAATTGTCAAATGTGCTCCACTTCTAACGTAAATTGCATAAATACAGTTCGTATAAACATAGTTTTGCACATATATACAAATAGTAAACATATTGATGTATTTAATTTTCACATTTTTAACACTTTAATTTTTGATCTTCATACTTCCCATTTCATTTGAAATTAGCTCATTTTACAATTTTTAACATGGCGGAGTGCAGACCACGTGGTTCAGACAAGGGACAGGGATGTGTGGAATTTTTTATGGTTTAATTATATCTCAGAAATTTGTAACATGTTTACTTTAGATGTAAATATTTTAATAATTAAATTAAAAAAAAACTTTAAGAGTATTTGACAAACAAAATACTGTCTTTAGAAAGAACTAACTGCAATTGCATTGTCTTGAATTGAAAATGTGGTAATGAACTTTGTGATAAACATTTATAAAGTATTTATGTAAAAGATAATTACAAAAATATCCTCATTTTTCTCAGGCATAAAGGTAGTCAAAATTCAAGTTTTAAGGAATAAGCTGTTCAATAAACATCCTGTGCAGATAATACAAGTTTATGGCAGTACAAGCTTTATCAGGAAGACACAGCATGGGTTAAATTTCAATACATTAAAGGTGTTCTAAATAACACATCTGTCACAAATGTTTATTAGGTAACCATAATTCATTAATAATTTTATTAAATAATGAACTATAGTAGTAGTTTTTGAGAATAAAAAAATAATGATGCCTCGGAGAAACAACAATAAACGAGGAACTCCATAAATGATAAAAAATAAAAGTATATATAAAAAATAGAAAAAAATTGTTAAATATTAATAATATGTTTAAAACACATAAAATAATTTTATTAATAATAACAGCAATTTGATATATTATAAAATTTTGGTGTTAATGATACACAACATTCGTTCATTGATAAACAGAGTTATCGAACCTAATTATGACAGTAATAGTTGCATATGTTTGAAGACTTTTTGAGAGGGTTTCGAATGTTATATTGAAGTCGTCGGGACGACTTGCCTGCACATTCAATTTATTAGCAACAAGATCATACATACAATTCGTAAGATCTTCACTACTGCTTGCAACTAATTTTGCTATAATAGAATATTTATCTTTCATTTTATTGCAAAAGTGATGTGCAGCCTGTGTCTTTCCGGACCCCTTTATACCTGCAGAAATGAGAAGGAGATATGTAGAAGATAAATTATAAAAGCAAAGGCGATAAGATTAATTTTTTACTTGGGGTTAAGAATTGTATTATCAAGAATATAAATATGATTTTTAGAATTTAATATGTTTATTTTTTAAAAATAAAAATTACCGGGCTAGAAATCACTACATGTATTTTGATTGGCTACATCATACCTGCATGTAGCTAATGAAACGGTCGCTTTCATTCACGACTTCGATAGGGGATATCCGATGTCGGATGTAAATAAACCAAACGGATGTGATGCATAGACCACGTAAAAATCTGTTTATTTTGTACAATAGTGTTAATAATTTTTTATTACTGTGTTATTTACAAGTTGCGTTACGTTTTATTCCCATTCAAGAATGTGTAAAAATGACTACTACCGAACACTTGCTTCTTTCAAGCTATTTCATTGGTTAATATTTTGAAGGTTTGATGTCATATGAAAATCTTCTAGCCCGGGAATTTCCTAGCTAAGTTTGTCAGGTTTTCGTGGACACATGTGGACACAGAAACCCTGACTTGTGAGGATGCCCGGAAACATGTCTGATGTACTATTACTTTATATTGTATTAAATAACTGTGATAATTCTTTGTTTATTTCTACGCAGAAGTTGTTTCATTTATCGCTTACAGACATGTTATTATTGGTGAAAAAAATCATATTACTAAACAATAGTAAAAACATAAAATTAAATCGAATGTCCGGAACTACATTTAAAAAGTAGTTTACTCATGCACATCAAACAACAAAAATACATACAAAAAATGATATAAGCTGTAAATAATAGTTACCTTCTAAAATAATATGGACACCATGTTTATCTCTGTCAAAAGCTTGTTTCATTTCTTCTTGTTGTTTCGTTGGTTGGAAGAAACCCACAGTACGCAAGTCGTCGTGAAATATTTCTGAAATTATCGATTGTAACAGTAGAACAAATAATTTTAAATCATAAACAGAGTGAAAGAACTATCAAATTGACATAACATTTGCATTTAGTTTTATCAAACGCAAACCTGTTTTATTTTTTCATGGACGTAGTAGAGTGTAGTGTTATTTCCACATACATGTAACAATCATATGAGAAATAAACATTACCGTTCAGTTGTTGGTATGTGGTTACGAATATAATGCAAATTTTAATAAATAACATTTACTTTAAAATTATTCTTTTTAATAATCAAGGTTTTAATTCACATATCATCCTTTTTATGATTAGTTGAATATGATCTTTACTTGTCCTTATGGGTTAAAGGGTGTAGGACATTGATTAAAATCGGAATAAGTCCCTTAAAAGGTGTATTAGAACAAAAGCTTAATCTTCAACAAATGTTTAATAAATAAATAAAGCATTGACAGATAATTGACCCCCCTACTTACACACGTTTAACGCTTTCATACAATTTTATATTTTTAACATTAATGACTATGATTTAGATCTCACATCTTTGTACTAGATACCCAGAGTACACAGACATCAGGCCATGCATTTAGCAAGATTAAAATTTACAATTTAAACGTTATTCAATCGGTATTTCGATTTCTAGGCCATACACTGCTTTTTGGCTATCAAGCTACCCAACCATGGATGTATTGATGCACCTAAGCTTAAGTCCCATCAGATGTTCTATGGCCTGCATCTTAACTTTGATCAGGCATTTTCGATGAGTTATTATTTAGAAGTTTCTTTTTACTTTTTTTTAGATTTTAATTTATTCCGGACTGACTGGCAACTAAATGTTGTAAGTTTGTGTTTTTTAATGTGTGCTGGTCTTAATCTGATTCGAAAATCGCCATTTTACTTTCTACTCAGGTTGGTCGATTGTTTTGCCTGCTATTTTCCGAAATTAGTAATGTTTTTTTGCCTATAGAAAAGTAGATTTATTGCTATTTCAAATAACTTTTGATTGTCATATTTGTGGGTTTTTTTTGTGAGATCTTGTTCAGGGGTTAACTAATTGTCTCATTTAACATGATAATGTAGTCCCATTACAAAAAGGTACAACAGCGTTATTTGCAGACGACAATTTGCTCTTGAATCTGATGACAATTGTCAGGTTTCCGTATGCATGAGAATTTGCTCATGCTTATGTGACAATGATGGAATCTTTTATTTTTATAGAGGTAGAAATACAATAATAGTAACTACACAGTTTATCTTCCCTTCCTGTTTAGTAAATATATTGTATTATTATTACTAGTCACCTTTATTTTGTGTGTGCTTAAATTACAACCACGTTTCCAAATTTTACGTTTGTATATTTGCGCCATCATGTCATTAAATTTGCTTTGATTGTGTTTGAAAGTTCTTTCGAACTAAATATCCCCTGTAATTTAGCATAGGCGAACACAATTCCCCTCTGTAATACCATTTTAAAATTCGATTATCATCGCGTTAACAAGCCAAAGGTTATATTTGTAAAGTCTATGAATTTTCGCATGTTTATGAAGGGAATTGTGTTCCAATAACAAACCTAGTCAGTAAAAGCAAGCATACAGAACTAAAAATGACATGATAAAGCATACTCTGAGGATTAACTTCCAGGCGGCAGTTTTTTTAGTATAAAGGTTTTGTTTGTAATTCCTATCTATCACCATCTTAACAAAAATCGCTCTATAAACTAGCACCATTTGTTATCCTTTACATGAAGATCGTCAAATAACATCTGAAGCAGTTACAAGTACATAGAATGTCACACTGAAAGTAACAAAAAGACAGGTAATTTAAGTGCATAATTGGGCAAGTTTTAGAGTAACAATTGAAAAACAGATTTTACATAAAGAAGTCAACATTTATAAAACACGAGGGTGTTTGCTTGTATAAGCAATTTTCTAAATATCGTGGCGTCCAGTTTGTATTGGATAAGGAAGCCGGAGTACCCAGAAAAAAACTCCGACCTTCGGTATAAAAACTGGCAATCATTGTGAATTAAGATTGGGAGTCGAGCACACCCTGTCAGCAGTGAGACTCGAACCCGCAATCTTAGTGTTGACAGACAAAATGGGTATTGTAAGGTGTAGAATAAAGTTATATATTGTGTGCAGTAATACATGGAAATAAATCAGTATATTTCGTTTTGCGATCTAAATTATAGTTCCCAGAAGTATTGTTTAATAATACACAATTATTGACTTTCATTGTGTTTAATATAAATCCTTTTATGATAATGATATCTCGACAGATTTCAATACCACACCCCTCTTTGAACTCACCTGGATTTCCATTTTGTAAAAAACTAACAAGAGTTAAAAGTCTGTAGAAAAACCTTTTTTTTTTATATTTAAAATTTTTTAAAATTATTTTAATATTAACAAAATTAAATTTAAAACATTTTAAATTTTCAAATAAAAAAGAAATTAATAAAATTTAAATTTTCAATTTCAAAACTAAATTTTTAATTTATAACTAATTTTTACATTTTAAAAATGCTATTTGAAACATTTTAATAAAAAGTTGTATTAACTTCCATTATTACACGATGGCCACATACTTTTTAAAGTTCCAGTTTGGCGATTTACTATTATATCAATAAAAAAATCAAAAAAGTATGGAACATAACAAAAACAAATTGAAATTTCCCTGAAATTGTAATTGATTGTCACATTTCCACGAAAGCTTTTTAACGGTATACCGTGATTTTTATTTCTAGATAAAAAAAACGACTTTTGCCAATGTTATGTTTACCGCCGAGGGAGCGCGTAAACTTTTGTACGGTTATAATAAAATATTATCGGAAGAAATCGTTACAGTTTTAACAAATACGACTACAACAAAAAATATTATCATATATGCTCCAAAAAAAGAAGAGAAACGCATAGTGTGTTTTAACATACATTGTATTTTAATAAGCGGCATTCAAATTGAAATATAACAATTACACAAAAGATACGCACTGAACATGTAAAAGTCATTGCCCGTACAATTCACAAATCACAATCAAATAATCACAGTTCAATATTATTGGGAGGTTTCCTTCCTCTTGCAACATCTGTCGAAGGTGGTCCAAAGTCTGCGGTGGTGGATGGCGAACAATGTTGGCCCATTAACAAAACCTCCCATTTCAATTTTTATTTTCAACATTTTTTATCGGATATTGATATTTTATGTTTATAGTGAAAACTCTGGTTCACATTCTCGGTCGGTCCGTGCAACCTCACTTTGATAGACTGCAGTCTTTAGTCGCCCGAAGATGATGTTAGCAATATGCCAAATATGAAGAAAAGACGCTAAAAATTGTCATTTTAAATTATAATTGATAATTATTAAAAAAAAATTTTTTATATATTAAAACATAGCTATGTGTTTCTTGTATTGTCAGCTCTTGCAGAAGTTACAATTAAAACAGATTAATCACTTGTATGTGAAAGCGTTTGAGCCAATGGGCTTGATTCCAATCAAACAAAGATTGCTCGTTTCCCTGCCAAACTTCGGGGTTCTCACTGGGTCGATACTCACGCTTCTTCACAATAAATAAATGAGCGCCATGATATAATTGCTGTAAATGCTTAATGTGATTGGTGTAAGAAGTCAAACAATTAACACTTACTAACATTCTTGTACGCCCTTGATGTTAGCTAAAAGTCAAGCTTAAGCTCCATTTCTCAGTTTCGTGTTAGTCTGCGGTCAAATGTGATCTTCAAACTTCGTTGCTTTGATATGATAGTACTCGCTCTAATAGTAACCAATTTATCTGCTGTGGTTGATTCTTATTAAAAATTCCTGAGTGTTAATATGAAAAACACCAAGATAAATTTTAGCAAATGTTCATAACATTGGGGAAAATAAAACAAAATATTGGTTTAAGTTTTTACTTGTGTACGGAGTGATCAAACAGTCTTCACTGAATTTGTTCGTGGAAATTGACTTTTCATATTGCTTACAGGGGCGGATCCAGAATATTGAGCATGGGGAAGACGCAGCGTCCTTTTGGGGGAGTAGGGGGGGCGGGGCAAAGCCCCCACAAAAGCTGGAGAGATTAAAGCAATCGAGAGGGTGTTGAGGGCTACAAATTTAATATTTTTAACACACTCTCCCTCGCTTTCGTTTATGTCGTTCCTCTTTTTTTGCTCACTCTCTTTCTTTTCTCCTTTTAAGTGGATGGGGAGGGGGGGGGGGGGCTAACGTTCACCCCACTCTGGATCCGCTACTGTCTTAATGTTGAGAGATATTCTTTGGTAACATATAATGATCACTAGATCACCCCTTTGCAACACAGATGTTCGTGTTGCTTTGTTTGTAGCTTGCTTCGAATGTCTGTTGCTGGTTGTGTTCGTGATTTTTCTGTTAGACATTGGTTTGTTGTTTCCTATTGGCTTTGTCAGTATACACGAAAAATATCTCGGGCATAAAAAAATTAAATTTTATATCATTGAAAATTGTTTGGTTTTTTTATGAAAACATGGTCAGGTGGTATTCATTATTGTGTACAGGGATGTAGCAAACAGTCATTGTTATATGGTCATTAAAATGCCGAATGGGCATTATAACCAGACGTTATTTTTAGAGGTAAATTATAATGATTTTGTGTAGTTTATCTCCTCATTATATATGATTAATAGGGGCCTCTGTGGCCGAGTGGTTAAGATAGTCATCTATTATTGATCACGTGGTCCGTCAATGCTAAGGTTGCGGATTCGGGCAGCACTACGGGCAGTTGTACTCGACTCCAATCTTATTGAAAAGGATTGCCAGTTTTCCTCCCACTGTTCGGGGTTTTCTTCAGGAACTCAGGCTTCGATTTCCGATAAAAATGGACGGCATGATATGAAAAATGTTAAAAGTGGCGTTAGATGGACTTGTATATAATAACGTAAATAGTGCCCGGGTTCTCCACCATTTTATTATAGATGAGTTTGCTGTAATTGTTGTATCCAAGATTTTGTGATGGTTGTACTCGCTAAACCACTTCCTATAGATACTCACTTAGTGTAGCAAGTTGTTTGAATGTGGTAACGTTGGCTGATACCACCTAGTGTTTGCACTGTACTGCATTTTTATTTTATGATGGGACTACGTATATGACCTTATTAACCGGTCGCCGTCTAATCCGGTTTACTCCTTTAAAAAATATAAACAAACACGTCTGTTGGCTGGAAACACAGATAGTGTTCCAACTTGACTTGGGGAGTTTTTTACGTCCTACACCGACAACTTAATGCCCTTGGTCGGACGGCCAACGAGACGGCTATTTAAACCAATGTAGACTTTCCCCCGGATTGCCTAATTTTGTCATTTATGTCGGTACTAAAAGTGTTTTCTTTAAAGTTACCGCTTAAATTACGGTATGCCCTTTTAACCTTGTCCATTATTCCTACCCTCTATACAATATAAAACCGTCGTGTTTGACCAGACGTACTTATGTAATAATGTAATAATTACGTAAATGGGTTAGTGTCCTCCAGACTAATCAGTGGCGAATCCAGAGGGGGGAGGATTGGACGTTCCCCCCCCTCCCACCCAAAAAAAAGTGAAAATAGAGAGTGGGCGAGAAAAGGAGGAAAAAAAGAGAGAGAATTTGTTAAAAAGAAGCAAATTATAAATTTATTGTATAACTTTTGTAATTATTTATCGTGTCCTGACAATAGTTTAAGTAGATCTTTTTTGTTTTTTCTGTCCGTCACGCATCGGGTTTTCCATTAATTGTGCTAATTTAGCGCATAAATCAGACATAAAGCTGATTTATCTGAGCTTCAGAAACCATAATTCACATCTCATGAAATTGTGTACCATCAGTAATAATTATAAGGTAAACAAAATGCAGGCAAATGCTTTTTTTCTATAACTTATTTCTAGTAATTCTACATTTAAGAACTGGATTTCACATTTTTCATAACATAATACAATATGTTCCTTCCTCAGGATCTTTTCGATATTTCATTTCGGACATCGCTTCTCCTAACATTATAAACATTTTGTAAATATGGAAGTTTTTGGTTCGCAATAATACACTCCAGAACGTCCAGAAAAGGTTAAAATGTGTAGCCCTCAACATCCTCTCAATTGCTTATAAACAAAAACAGTATTTTTTGTTATTAATTTGCGGATTGGCGTTTAACGCCACTTTTTTGTCAATTTTTAAGCTATATCATGACGTCCAGTTTTTATTGGGGGAGGAAGACGGAGTACCCGAAGAAAACACACGACCTGTGGTAGGAAAACTGGCAATCCTGTGGTAAATAAGATTAGAGTCGAGTACACCCTGTCTGCATTGAGAATTGAACCCGCAATATCAATGTTGACAGACCACGTGATCAATAGTAGACGAACTACCTTAACCACTTAGCCACCGAGGCCCCACAAAAACAGTATACTAGTACATTTTAACTAAACTTACAACAACAATAACAAAATATATGTTTTCGAAATTTCTGACTGTAATATATATTATTGGTTTTATTTTACTGGTTTAAAAATTCTAACTGCACTCAACGCTGACAGGCGATTCGAGTTGAATTTATAGCTAAATGTTTAAATTTCATAAATATTTAAAATAAAATCTAACAAAAATACCCTGAAGTATGGAACCATTATATTGCTTTTATTAACCCTTTTTACACAAATATTTAAATTAAAATTTTAAAGGCAAACATAGGCTAAATTCATTCAAAATGACTTCAAAGACAATGTTGAGTCAGAAAAAGTTTTTATTCTACTATGACATAATTTAGTTTTTTTTTAAGAAAAAGGGTAACTTTCAAAGAGCAAAACAAAACCAACGTATTGTACACATTGTATAGTTGTGGAAATCCCCACACTTCTATTCAGTAGTGGCTCGGTGGCCATCTCTCCCATTAAAAACTGGACGCATACGTCGTTTTCAAGATATAATCGTTCTCGTTAAAGGAGGTGGAAATTGTAATGTTGATCACGTGACGTCATAAAAATTTAGGGCACTTTTAGTGAATACAAGTCAGATCGGCACTTGGTCAAAACGGCACCTGGTTAAATCGGCACTTAGTATAGTCGATTCGGCACTCAGTATGGTTAATTCGGCACCTGATATAGTCAATTCGGCACCTATGTTTTTTTGTGCATTTATTATATTATGTTCAGTTAAAAACAAAAACGATTGAAAGATAACAATGTTTATTTTAATTCATTAAAAATGTAGCACATATAAAAACAACCAGCACTAAAAATCAAAGAACAGTTCAATAATAAAATCAGTCAATGTCAGCATTATCGTTATTGCGCAGGAGGTCCGTAAACTACAGCTTGTCAGTACTGGTCTCGGGTAACAACTGCAAAATAAACAAAACCATAAATATATAAATTTATTAATACATAAATATATCAATAACTGTAAAAAAAAAAATTCGATTGAGTAATACATGAGCAACAAATATACATTAATAAATTAAAACAGCATAAAACATGTAATTTAAAACTCAAATTTGTTTATGTCAGATATGTTATTTATTTTTGTAATTATTATTTTATTATTACGACTATGAGAGGACTTACTGTTATCACATGTCCTATGCTGCCACCTGGAACAGCTTTGGCACATTGCAGAGCTTCCTGCCTTGGTCGAACTGTTTTGCTGCACTTGATGCAACTGTCGTCTGACATTGTGGGAATGTTAGTTGGAATGATAGTATCTCATTTATATATTTTTCCCCCATATTTCTTAAATTTCTCACTTATTAAACAGCTTGGGCTGCGGCCTTTTAATCTTAATTTAAAAATTATTTAGTTAACAATCATGAAACACTTTCAGAGTCATTATTACAACAACAAACCATATAATTATACAAACAAAAAATTAATTTGTTACTTTTTCAAAGGAATTTTAATGTCTAATCATCGATGTTATTATAACAGTAATATATACTATTATCAAACTTAATTACAGTTGTACATTTCAAAGAATCCCCAATCAACATAGATAATTAGTAATTATTTTATTTTAAATTATAATTTTCAACATGTCATGTATTAAAATTTATTAAAATTTGCCTTTTAAACTATTTCATCGTAATAAGTATAAATCATTTATCAGGTGCCGAAATTCAATGCCGATTTGACTATACTTAGGTGCCGAATTAACTACTTTCCGGTGCCGATTTGACTTTTTTTTTAGGTGCCGATCTGACTGAGTGCCGATTTGACTTGCACCCCTTTTAGTTTACAACGGCAACGTTTGTTACGAAATGGGACGACGTAAGAAAGAGGATGCAAAACGAAACCCATGCTGTGTTGTGCCAGGGTGCATAGCCAACACTAAAAATAAATTTATGGAAAGGTAGTCAAGTTTTATTCCGTTTATGCCGTTCACACGATGTTAAAAGTCGGTGCGTAAAGGAAAGTGCCCTAAATAAAATCACGTGATACCATAAATCACGTGATAAGATACATCTAACTACCTATCTTGAAAACGGCGTATAAAACACAAAACAAAAACTCATGTTTTATTGATATTGACTTCTTTATGTAAAATATTTCTTTTCAAATTGTGCGCATAATTTTAACAAACTTATCTGTTGAAAAAAATATAGTAATTTAAATAGTTTTAAAGGGAAACTTAATCGCAACGACTACAGTTGACTTCTGATGTTCAGTGAATAATCGTCCATTTCGATTTAATTTTGTGGTTTTTAGTTCGATGCTGTCATTGTCGTGAATAAACGAAAAATAATGGGATGTAATTCCGCAAGAATATGTTTAACACTAAAGACTGTGAATTCGGAAGTGTATATATTTCAATAAATGAATTCAAACAACATACTTTGTAGCGTGTTTTTATTTATGATAACCGCAAAATATAGGTTTCCGGTTAATATTGACGTCACCTCTCTACGCCTGTTACAATGTCCAGATAGACTTTAATTTTATTAATTTGGGAAAATGACAGACTTTTTTAAGTCGGCTTTTGGAATAATAAGTGGCGGTGGTCAAGGCGGAGCAGAAAATGATTTTGTAGGACAAACCGTGGAACTAGGAAACCAGAAACTTCGCGTTAAAAAAGTGATTGCAGAAGGTAACATCCATAAATTTGTGTTTTTTGTGTAAATGACATTAATAAATGTTTAACAAGGAATTATTACAGCAACAATTACACAAACACGAAATAGAAACAGACGACACGCGAAAACGTCTTGCGTGAATGGACGATGTCTGCGATACATGTACATGCACGATCTGCCTTTTTTTCATTTATAAACAACACCAACGCTGAAGGGGTCATTGTCGACCTGGGTACTATATCAGCGTACCCAGGGTACGTTTATAATTCTTAAAAGTACCCTGATAAATTAGTTTCATATAAACGTACCCAGGATATAAGAAGCGGCTGCAATCGTACCCTGATAGATGCAAAGTATATAATCAGCATCGTCAACTTTGGTATGAAAAATCGCGAAGATCCGGAAAGGCTTTTGATCACGTGATAGTAGAACGAGAACAGGGTACGATTGCAGCCGCTTCTTATATCCTGGGTACGTTTATATGAAGCTAATTTATCAGGGTACTTTTAAGAATTATAAACGTACCCTGGGTACGCTGATATAGTACCCAGGTCGACAATGACCCCTTCAGCAAAACCAACGTATTGTACACATTGTATAGTTGTGGAAATCCCCACACTTCTATTCAGTAGTGGCTCGGTGGCCATTCACGTGGTCTGTCAACACTGGGGTTGCGGGTTCGAATCTCACTGTGGGCAGGGTGTACTCGACTACAATCTAAATTTGACAAGGATTGCCAGTTTCCTTCCTCTCCCATTAAAAACTGGACGCAATAAAACACAACAAAAACTCCTGTTTTATTGATATTGACTTCTTTATGTAAAATATTTCTTTTCAAATTGTGCGCATAATTTTAACAAACTTATCTGTTGTAAAAAATATAGTAATTTAAATAGTTTTAAAGGGAAACTTAATCGCAATGACTACAGTTGACTTCTGTGTATATATTTCAATAAATGAATTCAAACAACATACTTTGTAGCGTGTTTGTATTTATGATAACCTCAAAATATAGGTTTCCGGTTAATATTGACGTCACCTCTCTACGCCTGTTACAATGTCCAGATAGACTTTAATTTTATTAACCCTTATCGTGCGGGTCCCGAACCAGTCCGGGATTGACAGTCGAGTCGCTGTGGCTGCGCCCGGACTAAATCGGGATTGGGATTTCCCCCTTTCTAAAGATATTTATCTCTAAACCAATCAGTTGTAGGCTTATAAAAAGTTATTTTGTTGTTATGGTAATATCTTTATTTACGTTTCTCACGGTTAATTTGATTGGTTCATCGCTTATCTCGCGTAGTTTAAACGACAATACCTGTCTTTCAAAATTTGCATATCAAAAGAAAAATGGCGACATTTTTGCCTCAACACGATGACTTTTTTTCGGGAACTACTACACGATTCTGATAGTGAGGGTGATTTTGAGGGTTTCGATCTGTCAGACGATGATGACAATAATAATAACGCCAACGACGATTTCTTGATGGAAAATTGGCTACCTGGGGATCGTGACCCAGAAAACCTTGACTTTACAGGTGCAGCCGGTCTAAATGAAAACGTAAACATTCCGAATGCTCCAACTTGTTATGATTATTTTTCTCTGTTCGTTGATGATGAAATGTTCTTAGTTATGGCTACCGAAACTAATAGATATGCAGCAGAATATCTTGCTAATGATGCTGTCAATTTACGTCTGAAATTCACGATGTAAAAAATGGAAGGAAACCACACCTGATGAGGTGAAACTTTTTATCGTGATAACAATAGCTATGGGAATTACTCGACTTGATACATCAGAGTACTGGACAACGGATGAGGTGTTGTTTTTGCGATGAAATTATTTTATTTTACTTCAGAAAAAAATTAAATAAAATATAATATTTTTTTTTCAATTTACCTTTTCATTTCAGTTACCTGGCCTTACCTTGATTAATATGAGCTTAATTTATCAATCTTTGAATATCTATCATTTCATGACTTACACACTACCACAGAGAACTTCTATGATTATAAACATAAACAAATAGGACACAAAACACACATAAATAATTATTTTTATTTCTTTTCTTACCTTAATTTAAAATGACCTTTTCATTTACCTATCTGTACCTTGAATTTCTATGACCTTAATTGGTCAATTTTTGCATTTATATCATTTCATGACTTACACATTACCACAGGAAACATCAGTGATTATAAATGAAAAGACACAAAACACTCATAAATTTTTTTTTCTTACCTTAATTAACTTTGACAGGTAAAAATACAGGTGAAAATTGTTCATATATACAAAATTACATGGGCATTATAAAGTACAGGTGCTCAGCTTTCCGATGATATATGACACCACCATATTACATTAAAATTCAAGTTGCAATATTGATTACAACAATCTATACCATTTTTAAGCAGATAACCAAAACAATGCTCAGCCACAGCATCTGGAATCTATATATTATATATAGCACCACAAGGGTTAATTTGGGAAAATGACCGACTTTTTTAAGTCTGCTTTTGGAATAATAAGTGGCGGTGGTCAAGGCGTAGCAGAAAATGATTTTGTAGGACAAACCGTGGAATTAGGAAACCAGAAACTTTGCGTTAAAAAAGTGATTGCAGAAGGAAACATCCATAAATTTGTGTTTTTTATGTGTAAATGACATTACATGAACCAGGAATTATTACAGCAACAATTACACAAACACGAAATAGAAACAGACGACACGCGAAAACGTCTTGCGTGAATGGACGATGTCTGCGATACATGCACGATCTGCCTTTTTTCATTTATATCTAGCTTTGAACTTTAGTATTAATAGGAATATAGGCGCAGCCAAAATGATAGCATCACACATTTTATGATTCATGACGTTACTTCAGACTGGGACGTATAACTAACGGGATTGGACACTCGCTAAGTCTTCAGTTTAGGAAGTGTGATTTCCTTGTCGCGCCAGACCAGAACGAGATTATACGAGAATGCAGAAACGACAATATCTAGAACAATATGATATCAATAATAAAGTAAATAGTTTTGCAATTATCCTGTAACAGTAAATATTTTAATTTTTTTTATTATTGTTAGTGTTTTATTTGCCTATACTAAATGCAAAACTCCCTTGGAAACAATAGTTTGCTTGCATTTTTCTATTATTCCATATTTTACCTTTTTATTATGAACATCCAGTAAAAAAAATTTAGATACAATAACCAGTCCATGTTTTATACTATGCCTCTGTTGTTCAGTTGGAACAAATCGTCCATTACTTTTGCTACAGGAATTTTACATAATAAGGCAGCCATATTTGCGTTGTTTACAAATGTTCATTTGCTTTCGTGACGTACAATTGTATTCGGACAAACCGCGAGACTTTTCCCACCTTAACTGCAGACGACATCGCCCGAAGGATTTCGGATAGACAACAATCGATTGTTCCTAAAGTATACTTCCGTTCTAATTAAGGTCAAATTTTAGTATGGTAAATCAGCCTATCAAAATTTTAAAACCCCAATTTTTCAAAACTCTGAATATCTTGAGGAAATAATTGTTGTTTTAAAAAGTACCCTTATTGATCTACAAAAGGAGCATAAGCTGAACCATGCTCGGGAAGTAGTTTTCATGTGGCACACAAAAAACCCACTTCACAATACATGTGTACATCAACACTTGCCATAGTTGTATTATCATTACCATGTTTTATCATTTAAAAATATTACAATAAGCGAAAATCATATTTTTATGTCATTTGGACGAACTTTGTACTTTCAGACCATATATTATCGTAATGCATTATTACACATTTAAAAAGAACCAATTTGTCTTTTTTGTCGTGTTGCAGTCCACACCTGTATTATGAACAAATATTCCTTTTTCTTTCAAACTATGAAAGAATAATGTTTTGAAAATGCAAAGAAATATGTCATAATTGAGAACATGATGAATAATCATACCTTTCTGACCTTTTTGAACACTTTTTTTCCACAAGGAAATATCCATCCTGTTAGCTGTTTTCAGCTTCTATTTTACCATAAACTCTTACATATTAAGAGCAAATAATGAAAAATATTTCAAATAGGAATAAATATTTTTTACAAACCATTCTCTTATAATTTGGTGGCCACCTGTTGCAATCGTTATGTAATCATAGGTGTGGTGAGCAAATGGTTCAATAAACAACAGTGTCATAAGTTGTCTGAGGGTACACCCTAGGTAGCTAATACCTGTGCCATCATATAATTTGTCTAATTGGTGAAAGCCATAAACATCAAATAAAACCATACAAGGCGGTCTTGATTTTAATTCGCTGGGGCTAGTACAACAATTTAATTTTAGAATTAATAAAAACTGATGGTTTTTATTGTTTTGGGTTTTTTTTGTGTTTTGTCAAAGACACAGAGACATATAATTATATGTCTGTAGTTTTGTGGATTTTTTGTTGTATCGTTGTATTTTTTATTTTTTTAAATACATCAATGTATAGATATATAAATGTTGTGCCTGAGTCACAAACAGACAGATTGCCGATTGACGTTGTACGTAAGCCATATATATGATCATATCTATGTCGACACTTAAAGTGGTGGCGCGATGAGGAAAATTATTCGATATGGTTTGGTTCCAGTCTAGTTGATTTATATGTTCCTGCTTCAGAGCCCCATAAAAGTTCCTCTGCATTCTATTGGTGATGTGACGTCTTTAATGTGTTGGTGATGACACAAAAAATGTATAAAAAAAATACAAAAAATTTGTCTGACATTTTTGTTGTGTATTTAAAAATAAAACACTTCAAATTTATCGATGTCAAAATTAGTTGTGTCTACCTGAAATGGATTTGTTCATATGGATCACATGATATTTTTTTTTACACATGTGAATGTAACTAGTGTACTATAGCTGTCATCTGCGATGCTCACTATAATCTATTTTTGCTTATAGTAAAAGTCAGTGTATTTTGGTGGAGATTTTTTGTCTGACAAATAAAAACTGGTTACTAGGAAAATAATGCTCCAGCTAATGCTTCTTTTGTATATTTCAAAAATAAAATTTTGAAATCAACAATTATTTCCACAAAATATACTGCACCTAAGTTACACCTCCGTTCTAAATTAGGTCAAATTTACAATGGAAAATCACCTTATAAAAATGTAAAAAAAAATGTTGGATTTCAAAGCGTTTAATATTTTTTATATATACACCTCACCATAAGTTAAGCAACACCTACAATTTTTTTTATAATTTCAAAAATCTGAATGAATATTAATTTCATGTTTTTTATGTACTAAAGCCATCATTCAAGCACGGGAAAGTTACTTTATTTAACTCCTCAGGTAAATCTGTAAATAGCAAAACAAGTTTGTCATATGGTAGTCAAGCATGCCTAAAAACCTTGTTTTCCTTAACGATTTAGTGTTCATCTGCTGGTCTTTTTCGACTAAATCTTTACATTTTTGCAATCCCTAGACAGGAATTAAGTAAAGCTGAAAAGTGGCACATCGTTGGAATACATTATAGTGGACAGGGCTTGCATTAGATAGCACAACACTTTCCCGGCTACTGAAAAGTCATCGTGATATTGGAACTATCAAGGAACATCCTAGATCAGGTCAACCACCAAAAACATCTGAAAGGGAGGATAAAGCACTCATTCCTGTAGCCAAACACCAACTGTTTGCCACTGCAAAATATCTTGGTGATGATTGGAATATTGCAACCAGAGTCGCTGTTCGAACAGTTAACAGGCACCTAAACAATGCAAGGTTGAGAGCTCATCGTCCCTTGAAATGTCCAATGTTGACACAGAGACATCGCCAAGCACGTTTAGAGTGGGCATAATATCACCACTATTGGAATATTCAAAGCTGGCGAGGAGTACACTGGACTGTAGAAAGCAGATTCCTTCGTTCCTCGTCATTTTGATGGGTCCATGCTCATTTGGAGACAACAAGGCACTGCTTACAACCAGAACAACATCCTAGGCACTACAGCATTTGGCAGTGGTGGTGTAACAGTGTGGGTAGGCTTTTCATACGACTGTAAACTTAATCTGTATGTGGTTGATGGGACAATGACATGGCAGAAATATCGAAATGATGCCATTAACACTATTATTGTGCCCCATTTTGACAATCATGCACTTTGGTAACAGACCCATCTTTATGGATGACAACGCAAGACTTCGCCAAGCTGCAATGTTATGTGAGGTTATCAAAAGGGAAGCTATTGAGCCTCTTCCATGGCCATCCATGTCGCCCGATATTAATCCAATTGAACATTTGTAGGATATCATTGGCCGTAAAATCAATAACAGAGCACCTGCTTGTCAAAACGTCCAAGAACTATGTGTTGCCATTCAAAATTAATGGCAGATTTTACCACATGCTACATGCACCTCGTCGTTTAGTCAACAGCATGAGGAGGAGAGTTAATGAAACTGTACCGGAAGCGTGGTGGTTACACAACTTACAGAGTATTTTTGTGTTTAACACATTTCAAAGTGACTTTTCATTCCCTGGACGTTGACCTGTGATGATATGTTTACTTTAATTTCATGAAATTGAAGTATGCAATCAAACTTATTTTCTGACTAATGAAAGTTATATTTGCACTGTTTTTGATATCTTTGCTTTGAAAAATTTTTCATCAAACAATAAGTAAAACGACTGTAAACATGTTGTTTGTATGTTTCATTTGTCATTAAGGTTCAATAAATTGTCATTAAATGTCATTTAAAATTTTAGTTATTTTATATTTTTTAAATAACTAATAATAGGGTGTTGCTTAACTTATGGCAAGGTGAATAGTTTGGACTTGCACTTTATGTAACTTCACAAGCCAGAATGGTTTGTGCAAAAAAATTTACAGTTAAGACTTATAATTGTGATCCTTATTGATAAGCTGTTTTGTCTTGTCTTTGCACACAACATGCTAGTTGAATTATGCACTCTCACTACAGTAGATCTGTGACAACATTTTATAAAACTAAGATACAATTATGAATTTATAAATCAATATGCAGCCAGCAGTATAGTCAAGGATTGTGATGGGCTTCACCAATGTTATCATTTGCGATTGTTTATTTCAATTGGAGACAAAATGTTGTTTTGGTGATTTGATTGGGTTCAGTTTATTTTAATTGCAAAATGACCTGAAATAACTGTCTTCATGAAATGTGTCTGTTTAACAAACAAAACCGATATTATAAAGTTTGGACCAGCAAAAAATTGTTTTCCGTCTGACTGTCCAGAAGCCTGACATTGTTATTTAGGGAAGTTCAAGTTACCTTGTTATTTTGACATTCTTCAAGTTGCACCAATGGTACTGCTTTGTTGATCAGATTGTTTGAATGGTGTTTTAACGCCACTTTCAGCAATTTTTCAGCTATATCATGGTGTCCAGTTTTTATTGGGGAAGGAAGCCGGAGTACCTGGAGAGAACCCCGACTTGCAGTAAGAACTGGCAATCCTTGTCAATTAAGATTGGAGTCAAGTACACACTACCTGCAGTGAGAATCAAACATGCAATCTCAGTGTTGACAGACCACATGATCAATACTAGACAAACTACCTTAACCACTTGGCCACCAAGGCCCCTTGTTGATCAGACTTTAACTCTTTGATAAAATATGTAATACATGTACCAATAAAAATTGCTATTTTGGCGTGTAAAATGTATGTGCCTGCTCAATTTTGGTGAGTTTAATTTTGGCACTTTCACCGAAAGTCCCAAATAAGCCAAAATAAAACTACAACCAAAAAAACCTGATTTACAGTAGTTTATGGCCTGAAACAATTGTCACCACATCAGGTGTCAAAAGCGTGGAGGTTGCCGACATGGTTGACTCAAAATAGTACAAGTGTCTGAAAAGTTCTTGTGTCTTTTCTTTTAATTTTTGAGGACAAAATGTCAACAAATTTCTAAATATAAATTAAACAATGCATTTACAAATGTACTTCCATTGGAGAACCCAGATAAACTCCTTACCTTTGGTAGAAAAACTGGCAATCCTTGTCAGTTAGGATTGGAGTTGAGTACCCCTGGCCACAAAGAGACTCAAACCCCCAACCTCAGTGTTGACAGACCATGTGATCAATAGTAGATGAACTACTTTTACCACTTGGCCACCAATGTCCCTGTTTTGTGTCTTATTGCTAAGTTAATTCAATGAAAAGAGTATTTCCACGAATTTTCTGTCAGTTTGATTGATTGATTGTTGTTTTACGTCCAGCAAGCAATATTTCAGCTATATTCAGGACTACTATATACATGGACAATTTGGACATGTATTAGAATGTAATCAAAGTCAGCTCGATAAGATTAATATGTTTGATATTCAAATGTAACTCCAACCTTTCATAAGGGAGTCAACAAATTTTTTTTTGCTGTCTTACACAGATTTATAGATAAGAGAGAGGGGTGGGTACAGAAGGAAGGTTGTAATGGTATAGTACAGAAATCTTTACTACTAACTGATTGTGACCATATATATAACAGGTTGGGGAACACTATGCTCATTGCTGATGAGGACCTCTTTTGTTAGGCTCATACATTCTAGTAGCTTCTACAAAAGGTCCCTTTCCAATACTTCGTTTTCCCATGGCAGTCAGAATTTTGTTCCTGTTGAAAAATTCCTTTATACCATTCATGTATTTGTTAACTTGTTCTTATTCCTCAATAAAGTTTTTTCAAAGAAAATTTTAATATTAATAAGTAGTTGCTTTATCCCAAAATCATATGTTTATGTACTAGTAGTATTAATACAAATACATGTATGTAAACAAAACTTCCACAGTAGAAGTGCATTAAATATAAATGTGAATAAGAATCAGGATCAAGAGAATTTTTTGGTGTAGCAAGGCCTTAATTGATTTTGTTACTCTGTGATGATTCCTGGTCATGATCAATAGATGAGAATACTCTTTGATCAATACCTCTACACTAGTATAGTATGGATTCTGAATTGACTTTTTGAAATAATATATAATTTAAAAGATCAAAGTAATATGTCCTCATCAGATACATATATTTATCAACATTGTTTCCTTCAGACCTAGATATTTTTTGAACATGTAAATAGTGATGAATTATAGGAATATTATTGATACCAAATTCGCTATTGGCGTATAGAACGCTAGAATACATTGCATTAGTAAAACAAAAAACTTTAATCTTATAAGCATTAAATTTGTATACATTTGGAGCTGTTTTATCATGCTGGAGTTCATTTTATATTCACTAAATATGAGTCTGAATTTCCTTACCTTTGACCTCTATTATTTGTATTTGTTGTTAAATACATGTAAAACAATCTGGAGTATTGCAATGCATACATGTTTTTGCTGTTGTAAAAATTTGGGATTAAACAACATTCAATATTTCTCATCCTATTCAATTGAATTTCAAGAATGTTTTAATGTAATTACACATCTAAAATAAACTTCATGAAGCTTATAATAACATTGTTAATCTAAAAATAACTGATATGTATTGATGGTACATTTGTGTCAAGTTTTATAGTGGACCAAATGAAACCTTTTCTGTATTGATTTAGTGTTGGTCAGTTTTGGAAGGTGAACTGCCCTATTTTATACATTAGCTATTGCTTTACATGTAAATCTCAAAAGGAAAAGTTAATCACTCATTGATTTATTTCTCTACTGAAACAGATGCACAATGGGACTCAGGTGAAAGCAAGAGATTATCAATGAGTGATTGACTTCCCAAAATTTTAAATCCCTGATCATGACCAACACTAACTCATACCCAGGAATGGTTTCATTTAGTCTGCTATTCAAATTTGATATAGGGGCCTTGGTGGCTGAGTGGTAAACGTAGTTCTTCTACTATTGATCGCGTGGTCTGTCAACACTGAGATTGCTGGTTCGATTGTAACTGCAGGCAGGATGTACTCGACTCCTATCTTAATTAACAAGGATTGCCAGTTTTCCTACAGCAGTTTGGGGGTTCTCTACCCTGACTTCCTTTCCCAATAAAAAATGGGCACCACGATATAGCTGAAAAATTGCTGATAGTGGTGGTAAACACCATTCAAACAAACAAACTAATAAATTTGAAATATTGCAAACTATCGCTGTTATGATTGTGCAGACCAATAAAATTGTTGCAACAAGAATTTTTGGTAAAATAACATTATTAGTACATATATGACATGAATTATTTTCATAGCTATAAATGTTGTCTTTAATTATTTTTAAATATTTTCAGGTGGATTTGCTTTTGTTTATGTAGCTCAGGATACAACTAGTGGGAAAGATTTTGCATTAAAGGTAAGTAATAAGGGTGATTTTAAACAATTTAGTGTTACATGTACATGTAATCTGTTTGATCTATTTTTGTTAGTTTTTTTTGTTATACAAATAGTAATTTTTTCCCAGGTGTGTATATCTGAGTTATTGATTAGGTGGCCCATTAATAGGACTATTGTTATATAAGTATTTTCTATATGCTAATTAGTCTGAAGGAATTTTATGTCCTGAATATAGCTGAAATATTGCTTGCTGGACATTAAACATCAATCAAAAGTTGGTAAGGGGCCTCGGTAGTCGAGTGGTGAAGTTAGTTCATCTGCTGTTGATCACTTGGTAAGTCAACACTTAGGGCAAGGTGTACTGCACTCTAAATCTTAATTTAGAAGGATTGCTAGTTTTCTTATTGCGGGTCTGGGGTTTTCTCAGGGTACTCTGGCTTTCTCTCCCCAAAAAACTGGATGCCATGATATAGCTGCAAAATTGTTGAAACTGGTGTTAAAAATCATTCAAACAAACAAACAAACAAACAAAAGTTGGTACAAGTACTAGTATATACATTGATCATCAGCAGAAACTGACAGTCTGGTAGGTTTAACATGACTGTGTCCTTTATATCAGAACTTTGTTATGTATATTGTATGTTTTGATCAGACATGTATAATGCTATTTATAGGTGCATATGAAGAGTAATTTCTTTCACTACTGATGTTTAAAACAGGCGAGAGAGACATATTCCGAGTCCACAATTAGTTAATTCTAAATATATCATTGTTGCATGAAACTTATGTAAAGAAGCTTCTTTATGATCAATGTATACGTACTTGAATTTTGTACAATATTGCAACAGACCTATACTTGATGATTTATATTTCTTATATTTTTTTTAGAGATTACTGGCAAACGATGAAGAAAAGAACAAAGCAGTGTTAGAGGAGATAAGATTTATGGTATCCTTTAGTAACTTTCACTAATACTGATGTAGAAAAGTAATTTCTGCACTCGTGAATTTAACACCCTGTATAGTTTTGGTGTGAAACTTTACATATTTATATAGATTAGAAGGTGTGTATATAAAGTTATTAATTTCATTGTTTGGACCAATCAGTGCAATCAATCCATCAGATCAGTCAGATCCTCTTCATTAATGGACATATATTGATAGATCTGATCTGACTAATCAGAGTGTGTGATAGATAATTAGAGATCACTGGGCATTTACTTATAACATACTAAAAGTTTTGCATTTTCAAGCAAAAGTTTTTTATGCATGTTTTTCATACATGTGATATCTCATGGCATGAGACAAAAACTCAAGCCTGAGACAATGATCTCGCCCAAAAACACTTATCGGTAAAGTAAGGTAAAAATTTAAAGTTTCTGTGCACAAATTATCTCGTTATTTTGTAAGCCGCCATCTTTGCTTACAATAGATTGATGGTCAATAGATAAATCCCGAGATTATCCAAGTCACACTATTGATTATTTTACCAAAGGTCAAAATAGGTATTTCTAATTACATTGGTTAAGTTAATTAAGAGATAAGGTTGAAATTAATTTGCAATAAATGACCAATAAAAAATAATGTTAAATTTGAACATGTTTATTCAAGCGGTCAATACAAGTTATGAATTACTTTTTTTTAAATTAAAATTTATTTTTTACAACAATTTCTAATAAATGAGGAAAAATTGTGCATTTTAAGTGGGAACATACAAAATGCTGACTATAATTTTTGTGGTCTTTAATGTTCCAAAACTCTATTGTTCTTACAAGCTAAAACTTGCAAAAATACTTTTATTGTTCATCACATCAGTACATGAGGATATCACTGACAGTACAGCAGCACTATAGCTACAATAATGTAGCTCCTTTTTTTTTGATGGACGGAGCTACAAAGAGATCCCATTACTCGTAATGGAGCAAAAACACTTTTGGGACTTACACATATTTTCCGCTATTTAACCTTTGTCTTTATTAAATAAATATGTTTTCTTTCCTCCGCCGTTCATCTGATATGTCTACAATGTCTAATTAAATAATTTTAACACTTTTTCGTAATCGTGGCATTGTTGACATAATTAAAATTATGGAGTGTAGAATTTCGGAATCGTATCGGTAAAATTTGTAACAAGGGGACATAATCATAATGCAAATGAATACAGCTGAAATCATCCGGAATTACATTTTTTTACCAAATCGATTCTGATATTATCGAAATTATGCACTTCCGGAATTCATATTTTGTCAAACAATGCCATGATTACGAATAAAGTGATAAAACTAACGAATACGGTGTTGTGGAAATATCAGTAAAACTGCAAATACATAAAAAGGTATGTAGCAAACCAGGGAAACAGTGTAATTGCTTATAATATGCATAAAACCCCCGGGTGTGAATCACTCCCGGGCTGCTCCATTACGAGTAATGGGACCTCTTTGTAGCTCCGTCCATCAAAAAAAAAAAAAAAAAAAAAAAGGAGCTACATTATTGTAGCTAAGCAGCACTAGTGTCAACCATGCATTTTATACTGCTTGTAATAATGACTTGAGTATTGCACTGTATTTGAGTATTTGCACACAGTGGTAGATACACTCCAAGAAGGGACATACATATGTCCAATACATGGTCCACTCAGAACAACAGAAAAGTATCATAAACATGGTTAAACAAATAAGCAAACAAAATCAAAGAATAAAAATGATAATAATAAAATGCAAAATCAAGGTAGACTAAAAATCTCACACAAAATTGAGTCCAGTCTCACACTTTGGGCTGAGAGAAATATCACTTGTATGTCTTTTTTTGGTTAGATTTTTATCAAGTATTATAATGCTTTTTAAAATAGTTAATATACTTGATAAAAGTCTAAGAAAAAAAAAGACATACAATGACTCAATTTTGTGTGAGAATTTTAGTCTACCCTGATTTTATGTTTTATTATTATCATTTTTATCAATTTCCTATGATTGTTTAATCCTGCCACTCAATTTATACATGTAAATGCTTTTTTCCCTTATTTTGGGCCTTTAAATGCATTAAAGTTCCTTAATAAATCTTCAGAAAAAGTTAACAGGGCACAGTAACATTGTCCAGTTCATAGCTGCTGCATCCGTTGGTAAGGAAGAGTCAGGACATGGACAAGCAGAATATCTACTGCTTATGGAATTATGTAGTGGTAAGTATTTTTGTACACATCTTCCATTTCAATAAAATAGATGGCATTGTCACTTACATAAGTAATATGTTTTGATTAGTTCAATGAAAAAAATATGTTTGTTTGTTTGAAAGATGTTTAATGTGGTGTTTCTAGCAATTTTTCATCTATTTCTTGGCACCAATTTTTTATTTGGGTAGGAAGCCAGAGTACCCGGAGAGAACCCAGATTTGGTAGGAAAACTGGAAATCATTGTCAATTAAGATTTGAGTCGAATACACCCTGCCGGCAGTGAGACTGGAACTCACAACCTCAGTGTTGACAGACCATGTGATCAATATTGGATGAATTACATTAACCGACGAGGCCCCTAAAAAATAATATGCAATTAGTGTTAAAATATATTTTTTAACTGGCATTTTTTCACTTCCATTTAAAAATTTTACTTGGAAAATAATGACTTAAATAAATTATTTTAGTTAGTTTTATATCAATTAGTGATTATGCATTTTAAATTTCTGCTTGAAGATTACTTACCGGTACTTGATTTAAAGTATTTTTGACAATTGTTGATATTGCATAAAAAATGTACTGTAATTATAGGATCATTAATTTGGGGGGATTCAACTAATTTCATTATGTAACACTTAATTAGACAAAAATTGTCTGCACAACCTATAAAACTTGGAAGTAATCCTATTTAATTTTGTTAAAAGACTTGATTATCTTTGATATATTTTACAAATTAAAAGTATGAAAATGTGTATCTTTTTATACCCTGCCACACATAGTGGGGGGGGATATTATGTCATACCCTCTGTATAGATATGAGTGTCAGTCCATCCGTCTCTCTGTCCCTCTGTCTAGGCATCAGTCTGTCCATTTCTCCGTGGTTTCCAGATGATAACTTAAAATGTGTCAACAGATTTTATTTAAACTCCGTGCAGCTATTAAATACCATAAAAATGAAGATCAAATTCAATTTTCAGCACAATCCAATTTGTAGTTTTCGACATAGGCCTATTCAAGTTTTTTTTGGTCAACAGTTTGTGGTTTCTAGATGATAACTTGAAAACACATCAACAGATTTTATTGTCTCGCCTGCTACAAAAGTTGCTGGAGGCGAGACATATGGATGGGAATCCGGCAGTGGCAGCGCAAACACTTGGACATCTTGCTTCATATCTTTGTAAGCTTAAGCCCTAGGTCCATCAAATTTGGTCCAGTGGTAGCTTATGATGAGTACTTGCCAGTCAGTCACCTGTCACCTGACCTTGACCTCAATTTCACGGTAGAGCGACTACGTTAAAATTTGTGGATTACCTCTGTAACCATGCACAGCAGGATGATAATATTTGGTATATAGGTTGCTGATTAGTAGTACATTGCTGTCTGGTAGGTGTTACCTGACCTTGACCTCAATTAACGGTCCAGTGACTACATTAAAGTTTTTGTATTAGGGCAGTTCCTCTGTAACCATGGATGGTAGGATAAAATTGTTTGGTATATAGGTTGCTGATAAAGAGTACATGACTGTCTGATAGGTGTCACCCTACCTTGACTTCCATTTCATGTTCCAGTAACTACCTTACAATTTTGGATTATGGCAGTTCCTCTATAACTATGCATGGTAGGGTGACAATATTTGGTATACAGGTTTCTGCTGAAGAGTGCATGACTGTCTGGCAGGTGTCATCTGACCTTGACCTCAATTTCACTGTCCAGCGACTACATTAAAGTTTTTGGATTAGGTCTGTTTCTCTGATGCCATGCATTGTATATTTTAAATGACAACAATTTAATTTCCAACTATGTAATGCTTATGATGAAATTTATTTTCGTGACTGATGCGGAATGAAGGTGAGACATTTTTCTGTGTCCACACTTGTTTAAACTTTGCACAGCTATTAAATGCTATAAAATGAAGATCAAGTTCAATTTTCAGCACAATCCAATTTGTTGTTTTCAACTTAGGCCAATTCAAGGGTTTTTTGTCAACAATTGGCCGTTTAAAGGTGATAACTTGAGAACACGTCAAGATTTGTAATAAATTTTTTTAAACTCAGCTGTTAAGTACTATAAAATCAAGATCAGGTTGAATTTTCAGCACAATCCCATTTGTAATTTGAAGTAATTTTTAAAGGTCCAGGGTCAAGGTAAAAATTGCCTTCTAGATGGACTGTTATCATGCTCAGCTGTTCTTGTAGGCTGATACCGTAAAACGGTGTGTATAGTCCGCATTTACGTATTGTCCGCACCCCTTTCTTGGACCAGAAAATTGCGGAAAAATTCTTATATGCATGTATGATCCGCACGTACAAGTTTTCACAAAACGTCTCAAGATGAAGACATCCAAGTCCGACTTGGCCGCGCTTCTTAACAAGTTTTTACTTTAATATGTAATTTATTCTCTTTTTAAATATCAATTATGTTTATAATTTTATTAATTTCTAGTGATTGTAGTTAATTAAATTAAAAATAGAGCATTCTCATATCGTCTATTTTGATCGTTGTTAAAAACGGAAAATCACACATTTCGAAACCAAAACAATTTGTCAACTTTGATTCATCAACCAAACAAAGAAAACAAAAAGAAAACACGTTTTATTTTAATCCCTGAATGATTGCAATCAAAACATCGATCTTCAAACACTTGAGGTAACATAACGACGCCATTTGCATTTTAGGCAATACAGGTTACACATCTACTATTTTCGTATCTGTTTTAATTTTTATTCGTCCTATAGAATTTTAATATATAATAAAATATAATATTACTAAAAATAATTTAAGTACAAATTAATATCATAACAGCGTATACATATGGAAGTTTGTAAAAGAATTATGTTAGAATAGTACGAAAATACTGTGTATGACACTACAACAAAATGGCGACCGCCATTGACAAAAATCTACAGGACGAAAAAAAACCAGATCGAGTCTGTATTTATGTATAATCCGCACCATTCCTTTCCAACGAAAATTAAAAGAAATAAACTGCGGACAATACGACCCTAATTACAGTATGTAATTCAGTAAAATGTGTTCATGAATATCTAAAACAATGCAATGTGGTGGGGTATCATTTACTGTCCCATAAAATGACCTATTTTTTGTAATTACATGTATCTCCTCCACCTGTTAATTCTTATACATTTTTACATTGAATTTACAGGTGGCCAACTGGTGGACATAATCAACAACAGACGAGGCCCTCTTCCATGTGATCAGGTTTTGTTATCATTTTATCAGACATGCAGAGCAGTTCAACACATGCACAGACAAAACCCTCCAATAATACACAGAGATCTAAAGGTAACGTCAGGATATAAACGTCACTGTTGGAAAAACTAGACTTAAGTACAACAAGCTGCTACTTTCTTTCTAGGCTTTAAAATTAAAGGTCCAAAGAAATCCATAATTTATTTACAAAAAAAAATGTCTTACATCTTAAGATAGCTTAAGCAATCAGTCTTATTTAATAAACACAATTTTTGAAAGCAACACAGTCATGCTGGTTTTTGTGTATATTTGTTATATTCACATAAATAGATAACTGGTTAGTTTTTTTTTGGTCTGCTTTAATGCATTGTAATTGTAAACAAAATATAAAGACATTCATAATCTTATGCTTGTAGGTAGAAAATTTGTTGTTGAGTTCCAATGGTGCAATAAAACTTTGTGACTTTGGCAGTGCTACAACACAGACACATTTCCCTGATTCCAGTTGGTCAGCTATACAGAGGAGTATAGTAGAGGATGAGGTAAGACATTTGACCCTTTAGTGCAATCTGCAATACAATGGATAATAGAAGTATGTGAAACTGTTTTATTTTACAACTGAAATAATTTTGTTTTTTAAAATGAATTTTGACAATGAAATCGATCAACAGACTAACAATCAAACATAATATAGGTACAATCTCAGACTTGTTATGGTAAACATATAATAATAATAAAACAATTTATCACTTATTTTGGGTCCAGATATCTTTATACACAAAGCTTCCTTGATGAAATATTTACTAAATCATTTTGTTTATATTTTTGACAGATAACAAGGAACACTACACCAATGTACAGATCTCCAGAGATGTTAGATTTATATATGAATTTCCCAATATGTGAGAGTCTTGATATTTGGGTAAGCCACATTTTTTAGCAGTTTAACAGATACCTGCGACATGTATTTTTATAATTGTTCAGGTATCAGTTATTATTATACAGTACATGTATACATACATGTAGGTCAATACTTAGTTATCTATAAGGAAACATGATATATTTAAAACCGAATCTATTGAGGTGTTGAAAAAGTGGTCATTTGAGAATGCAGAATGATCATATGTAATCTTTAAAATCACAGATAAAATTGTTACAAATTTTGTCATAGAAAAATTTTAAGGTCATTTACATTTGTTATATAAAAAAGAGAAAAACAAAACACAAACCTCACCAAGTTATTGTACTTATTATATAGCTCATTTGAAAAAGTTTAATGTCTAACTATTGGATTCATACAAACTTAAATGTGCATATTTTGACGGGTGAAATTAGCCATGATTGATAGATTTCTTGATTCAAGAAAATTGATGTATTCCTTGATTTTTAACCACTGCATTCACCTTTTCAGGCACTTGGTTGTGTTTTATATCTTTTGTGTTTTAATGTCCATCCATTTGAGGACTCTGCCAAACTGAGAATTATCAATGCAAACTATACTATCCCAGACACAGACAGAGAGTATAAAGTATTCCATGATCTCATTAGTAAGTGTGTATTAGAACCACAGAACACTTTTTTAGAAATACTTTGAACAAATACATGTAGCGGTTTGTTTTTGTTGTTGTTGTTTTTTTTTTTCTTAAACAATTTCAAAGAAACATAGTTTGTAGTAAAGACATTCTAAAAATGGTATAGAAAAATTCCAACACTTTAATAACCTTGCGAGTTGGGCAAAGTTTGAATGGAACTGCAAACCTTAATATGGTTCACTTAATGATGAGTACACATGTTTTCAACAATATCTAACATTAATATAAAATGGTACTTCTTCAAACAGAGCTGGCATTGGAGGTTGGCTTGGGTGAAAAGTTGCCATGTGTGGTTCAGTTTCACCTTGTTACTCTTTAACAGCAAGGTTAAAGTTGCCCTGTCATTATGAACAGTCACCCTATTTTATGGAGTTGAAGGTCATGCTTGTTTCCATGATTGTAATGAGGTTATTGATCAATAAGAACCTGTGTAACAGAACATTACATTAGATGAATTGGCTAAAACACTAGTATTCTACAACATAAGGGCCTCTGTGACCGTGTGGTTAAGGTAGTTTGTCATGTGGTCTGTCAATACAGAGGCTGCTAGTTAATGTCTCACTGTGTACTGATCTCCAATCTTAATTGACATGGATTGCCAGTTTCCCTACTGAAGGTTGGGGTTTTCTCCAGGTACTCTGGCTTCCTTCCCAATAAAAAGTGGATATCGTGAAATAGCTGACATATTGCTAAAAGTGACATTAAATGCCAATCAAACAAACAAACAAACAAAACATAATCTTTTTTTTTCTCTTTTTTTTTCTGCCTCTTCTTGTTGGGCTCAGAAATTGAAACAACTTCTATAATTCTGATCCAGTGTAAGCAAGTTCATAAATTTTATCTCCCCGGTTATTTTCATACTGTTAATTGTGGTTTGTTTCAGGATCCATGCTGAAGGTGAACCCAAATGACAGACCAAATATCAATGATGTTCTAGACAGACTACAGGAAGTTGCTGCAGCCCGAAATGTTAATTTAAAAACTCCACTAAATATAACTGAAGGTCTTCCAGTGGCAGCAGCATACTCGGGTATTTAAAAGAGCATTACTATGTAACGATCTGCAATAGTAACAAAATAAAAAAATGCCAGCTGGTTAGAAGATTTAATCTTTAGAACTGACTTAATAAATATTTGGTCCCTTACTTAAATTTTCTTGTGTTCATTGATATCTGTATATTATTTAATACGCATAATAATGTACAAAATAAGCATTAAGGTTATTGATCAATAGACCCTTTATTATTAAATCAATTCTGGTAAATAAGTTAAAATTCATTTACAACACACATTTTGCAAAACCTAGGTTATTTACCGAATACATCAAATTTCTGAACAGGTTTTACAATATAACATGGATTGGGTCTGTTTACACATATTAAACTGTGAAGTGGTTTATAAATGGTGTAAAAGAACCAAACCATGTTATACAGCATAACACATTCAGTAATTATACCCCCCACAAACTTGTTTGTGGGGTGGGGGGAGGGGTATATATGAATCTGTCTGTCTGTCAACATCCCTTGAAAGCGCAACTGCTCCTAAACAGCTTGATATTTATTGAAACTTAGCATAAAGGAAGTACATTATATGTAGATGTGCATGAGTGATTTTTATTGACCTCAATTATCTTTAAGGGGAGATAATTGGACTTGAAAGCGAATTGGGGGTTTTGCTTTGTGAGCATGCTCACAGTCCACACTTGTTTGAAATATTCCTATAATTTTATTTTAACCATAAATCTTGACAATTTTAAAGGTAAAAATAGCAATGACGTCATGGCACTATTTGAATTTTAATAGAATAATAATAGGTCATGTGACGAATGCAAGTTATATCATATAATATGGGTTTCTCCAACTGAATTGGCCAATTCATGATTCCGATTTTTGTCTCGCCTGCGACGAAAGTCGCTGGAGGCGAGACATATGTATGGGAATCCGGCGGCGGCGTCTTGCTTCATATCTTTGTAAGCCCAAGCCCTAGGTCCATCAAATTTGGTCCAGAGGTAGCTTATGATGAGTACTTGCCAGTCAGTCACCTGTCATCTGACCTTGACCTCAATTTCACGGTCCAGTGACTACGTTAAAGTTTTTGGGTTACGACAGTTCCTCTGTAACTATGCATGGTAGGATGACAATATTAGGTGTATAGGTTGCTGATGACTAGTACATGACTGTCTGGTAGGTGTCACCTGACCTTGACCTCAATTTCACGGTCCAGGGACTACGTTAAAGTTTTTGGGTTACGACAATTCCTCTGTAACTACGCATGGTAGGATGACTATATTTGGTGTATAGGTTGCTGATGACTAGTACATGACTGTCTGGTAGGTGTCACCTGACCTTGACCTCCATTTCACGGTCCAGCGACTACGTTAAAGTTTTTGGGTTACGACAGTTCCTCTGTAACTACGCATGGTAGGATGACAATATTTGGTGTATAGGTTGCTGATGACTAGTACATGACTGTCTGGTAGGTGTCACCTGACCTTGACCTCAATTTCACGGTCCAGCGACTACGTTAAAGTTTTGGGGTTACGACAGTTCCTCTGTAACTACGCATGGTAGGATGACAATATTTGGTGTATAGGTTGCTGATGACTAGTACATGACTGTCTGGTAGGTGTCACCTGACCTTGACCTCAATTTCACAGTCCAGCGACTACGTTAAAGTTTTGGGGTTACGACGGTTCCTCTGTAACTACGCATGGTAGGATGACAATATTTGGTGTATAGGTTGCTGATGACTAGTACATGACTGTCTGGTAGGTTCCACCTGACCTTGACCTCAATTTCACTGTCTAGTGACTACATTAAAGTTTTTGGGTTACGGCTGTTCCCTGCAACTATGCAGGGTATGGTGACAATATTTTGTATACAGGCTATTACGTAATGCTTATGACGTAATTTATTTTCGTTACTGATGCGGAATGCAGGCGAGACGTTTTTCTGTGTCCACACTTGTATTTTTACTATCCAATCAGAACACTCAGATATAATTAGCCGATTTGTAAACAAAGCTTCTGCCATCTTTGTCCCACAAGCAAACTATTTGTACAGTTGTGGGAACGGCATAATTTTCAATCTTTTTAATAAAATGGTTCTTAGTTGCTGGGCTTCCATAATGGGGTTCATGTAATTCAGGTACCCAGATCGAATGCAAGGTAGATATTTATACCCTTTCCAAAGATAAAAAGAAATTTAGAGAAATGTCTACGCTTGAAAACGTGTGGAAGTCCCAATGATCGGCTCAATATTAACAGAATAAATAAACATAAAGCAGCTGCAATCCTTGTTGAGATTTAAGCAACCCTACTTTGTGAGTAGAATGCCCGCATACAAGAAATGGGACAGGAACCATGCTCTTTTTTATGTGTTCCCGTGTAAAACATATTGGATTTATATATATAATTATATAATGTACTTAATTAAATGTTAATGAACATTACTTACATAACCTTACATGTATTTCAGATTTATGTTCTTTTTTTTCCGGATTTGAAATTTGAAGCTTGGGCAGTACTTTTGTAAAAAATGTAAAAATTCTGTTGTAAACATCGTTTTTTTTTTATTATATTGATACATCTTTATCCAATTAATTAGCATTTATCGATTTTCAGCAATCTGTAGATGTGTAGGAATAACTCCCTGACTGCGTATGTAAATACGGGTGCACACACACACGGCCAGTTAAGACAGATTACATTTATAAAATTTTACCGCAATTTCGGAATAAAAAAAACATACCCAGCTTTACATGTGCAATAGGATTAAGAAAGTTTTGGTTCAGGTCCAATTTCAATACGAAGACTGTGAGGCGATTAACTTTTTCTCATAGATCGCCAGCATCTTGCATCAAATGCAACGCGGACGGCTCAATTTATTTCAGATATTCTGTTATCGTGAATATAACCCTGGGTGAAATAATTCAACCCATTTTCTAAAACCGTTTAAAATTACTTTCTGGTAGGTATGAAATATCTATATTTTGGGGGATTTTGTCAAGACAATCGGTAGTAATATTGGCATCGCAATGATGCTGAGCGGCCATTTTGAAAGAAGCTTGTGGCGCATAGAAACAATAACTAAGGAGGCGGGGCTTATCTTCTTATCTCGGAACCATGAATTAGATCTCAGCTTATAAAGCAAATTAAATTATTAATATACATGTGTTTCTATGTTACATTTGGTCTAATGATTTGTTGATTTTTGTAGTGTTGATACCACTTTCAGCAGCAATTTTTAGATATAGCATGGCATCTAGTTTTTTGAGAAAGCCAAAGTACCTAATGAAGACCCATATCTTCAGCAGGAACACTGACAATTTTGGTCAATTTAAGTTGAAGTTGATCACACCCCCCTACACAAAGTCAGGCTCAAACTTACAACCCTAGTAAAGTCGTCAGCAGTTGATGACTAAACAAATAGGCCACTGGCACTTTTGGCATATTGATCTTTACACCTATTGCCTTTAACCAGTGAAACTGCAGTACTGATAATTAATCCAGCAGAGTAGATATAATATGATCATAAGTGTAGCAGAATTCATCAGATTTAACAAGTAAACAAGTTAAATCTTTTCAGCACAAGTGATCATGTTTTTAGCATTCACAATATGTGAATTATTATCCTATTTATTTCATTAATGAATATTTGGTTTAAAAATTAAAGGCACTCTTTTTTTAATGTTTTTGCAAGTTAATGTTTGCTAGTGATGTTGTTAAAGACATACAATGTGATGTCACTTCCAGTGATTGAAGTATCTGAATTTATTTCACATGTGACTTACTGGAACTTATTTCACTGGAAAATCTTTAACATTTCATCACTGTCATTGTAATAAAATGTATTTATGAAAATTAAAAGAACCAAATAGACAACAGAAATATATTGATGCAGTCTTTCTTGTTATTCCACAGTATTTTTCTGTTGATAATAATATTACCTACTTTATGAAATGTTTTATTCCTTTTTAATTCAACAGTTTAACTATAGACATTTTTCTCCACATAATGTTCTTAATTTGTTACTGTTTCCAGATAACACAGACTCTCCAATCAGACAACCAGTTCAACCAGTGGCATACAATGAAGGCCAGACTGCAGCAGGGTCAATATTTAGTTCATTGAAAGGTGGTGCTGGAAGTCTGATGAAAAATATCAAAGAAGCTTCAAATAAAGTCATAGAAACTGTCTCTGCGTAGGTCTAATTACATATTTTGAATTACATACATATGACAAGTAGTGGGTAAATATGTTTCCATTACATCACCCTGTATAACATGCTTGACATAGAATGTTGCTAAGAATAGATTTATTCTATCATGAATAGACATGCATTATTTGTAGTTCTCAGAGCTTAGCGAAACATTGTTCTATATCAGTCAGAAAGTGAAATACCACAAGATTAATGAGAATGTTTTGCCGATGTTATTCAGGTGAAATACTTTGTGATGTTTTAGGTACCAGTGTAAAATATAAATATAAATTGTAGTCAGTGTAGAGTGTTGGATTGAAAACATGATGTAAACGGTGAATGTAACGTGTGTACCAATATATTTCAGAACAATAAACAAGGCAGATCTAGACATCAGTTATGTCACCTCCAGAGTTCTAGGTAATTATACTTCAGTCTTTTATTGAATAGATAACAATTCTTTGGATAACATCTTTAAATGTGTGATACACGAATTTAAAATTTTGTTCATTTATGGTTAATCCAAGTAAGATTTTAATCTGCAATTCACAACTAGTATTAACATAAAAAAATTGACACACTTATACCAAGAGAAATCACAAATGTATTATTTGTTTAGTTTTTCATATAATTCTTATGGCGAATAATTTTTGTATGTTTCAGATAAAATATTTTATTAATGCAATGTTTTCTTTTATTTCTTGCTTTGATTTATGGTTTCATGAATACTCTTTGGTATGTCACACTTCTTTGTCTTAATACTAATTCTGTATCAAAATAAACAATATATATTGTGAACAATAAGAATCAACACTTGTTTTCTTTTTCAGTTATGTCATTTCCATCTGAAGGTGTTGAATCAGCATTTAAGAATCATATAGATGATGTTAAGAACTATTTAGACTACAAACATAAAGGCTCTTATGCTGTGTATAACTTGTCACAGAAAAATTACAGAGCAGTCAAATTTGAAAACAGGGTTTGTTTTAGTTTGTTACCTTGCTGTATGATGTATTATTACACAAAAAAACTTGAGATGGGAATCATTTGTATTTCTGAATGCATGTGATAAGTAAACAGGTCAAAAAGATATTTCAACCCAGTCTGATATTTTAAATTATCGCTATTTTGCAATATTTTCCTTTGATCTTTGTGTGTGGTATTATTCCATCTCACTCTACTAGCGTGAAATAGGCCCATTTCAGCTTTTTGTCAAGACGTCGTTAAGTAAACACTGTGATGTCACAATAGTACAAATCAGCTAAACAGATTATTTACGTTTTATGAAACTCGATGCATTTTCTCGTCACCTCATCTCAGGGCTGTCGCCCTTCGATGAGATATTGACGAGAAAACGCATGCCGTTTCAAAAAACCTAAATAATCTATAATTATTGTTAACTGACTTGCTATTTTAATTCCAGTCAGTCTTCCTTTATTTTTGTACTTAACTTGTGTTCTGCATATTATTGTTTGCTTGTTTGTCTGTTTAAAACACTACTTTTGGGTAAGGAAACCATATGAAAACCCTCAGACTAAAATAGGAAAACTGGCAATCCTTGTCGGTTAAGATTGAAGTGGAGCAGTTTGCCCGCAGTCAAACTTGAACCTGTAACCTCAGTGTTGACATTCATGTGATAAATAGTAGATGACTAACTGCCCTAACCACTCAACAACAGAGGTTCCTATTGTTGTTTGCATTGTATTGTTAAAAAAGCCTACCCTACATGTTTTATGTCAATATATGATCACATATTTTTATTAATAAATTGTGGCAACATGAAAACTTCATTTCGTTAATTTTTACTCTAAAAACTTAAGAAAAATATTACTTTTTAATATGATTTTGTATTGTAGGTGTCAGATTGTGGGTGGCCTGCAAGGAAAGCCCCAACTCTTGCCAATCTGTTTGCTATCTGTAAAAATATGCACTTGTGGTTAAGACAGAATCCTCACAATATCTGTGTTGTTCATTGTCTTGTAAGTATGCATTAACTAGATAATTTTTTTTTTTAATTAACTCTGCAGTAATCGCCTGAATATAGCTGAAATATTGCTGCTCGGGCGTTAAACACCATTAATCAATCAATCAATCTTTGTTTTACTGTTCTTGTATCTTAATAAACCAATAACATATTCTTAAATATAATATATTAGAGAAACAAACGGATCTATTAAATGATGTTATCCTAAGAATTAAATGTATGGTTTTAAACGTGTGGAATATTTAACAAAAAATTTGGAACCTGCAGTGACCCCATTTATTTGTTATAGGATGGTAAAGCTTCATCAGCCACAGTAGTAGGTGCATTTCTTCTCTTCTGTCGGATATTTGATTCTAGTCAGCAGGCAGTACATTTATTTTCTACCAAGAGATGTCAGCCTGGCTTAACTCCTGCTCAGAGAAGGTAAGTTGTTGGTGCTGTGCATACAATTACTGTAAAATTCAGTCGCTTTGCAAAGCTTTCTATTGGTTTTTAAATGCACCTGCAGTAATTGTTTCAAGAAAAATATTGTGAAAAAGCATGAAAGGGAATATTATTTGTCATAAAAGTTATCGGTTATTTTTGTTTATTTCTAATAAATTTCAGAAAAAAATAAAACTTTACAAGTTGGAAGCTTGGAATTTGGAACATTTCCATAATAATTGATTCATGCAGTAGCCCTAATTTCACAGTTACTCATGGGTATGTGTTACTGGCTTGGCATCACAAGCTACATACATTTACTTACTTAATGGTTTATGTTTACTGGCTTAATAACCTGCATTACAAACTACACACATTTACTTACTTAATGGTTTATGTTTACTACAAGTAAACACATTAAAAGAAACTATTAATTACAATATGTTTCTTTTTTATTTCTATCAGAATCAGTTGTACTATTCATGTCTGTACTTGCTGTTGTAGTTATAAGGTTGTGTGTTACTCTTATGATCCTTTCTCCTAAAATGCCCTGTAGAACACACAATGATGTATTACCCACCATGTCAGCGTAAATTGTGTTTTTTATAGATACATAGGATACATATCAGAGATGGTTGCAGACACTCCATATTTACCTCACAGTAAACCAGTCCTGATAAAGAACATTGTCATGTCACCAATACCATTATTCAACAAAATGAAGTAAGTTCTAGTTAAACTAGAAAAGTTCTAAGATAATTGTGCATATTTTCTTTGTCTAAAGTACATGCTCATACATTGCAGGAAAATAAAGTTGGCAAAATAGTGAGTTTGATTGCCAGCATGTAGTCTATGTAAATTGTGCAATGTAAATTAAATGATGAAGTTATCACAGATCATTCCTGTGCATAACAAGATGAAAACTTGTAAATGGGATACTGGAAACTGCTATTGTAATCTGAGATTTGATACAGACTTTTTCCTTTTACAGGAATGGTTGCAGGCCATTTATAGAAGTTTATGTTGGTGAAGATAGAATTATGTCTACATCTCAAGAATATGAGAAAATGAGGTATTGTAAACATGAATAATGATGTTATATGTTATTGAAAAAAGTAATGTTGTTATATGTTTAAGGAATGTAAATGATTTTCATTATTATACCCCCGCAAACTTGTTTGGGGGTATATAGGAATCACCCTGTCTGTCTGTCCGTCTGTCTGTTTGTCCACATCTCTTGCAAGTGCAACTCCTCCTAAACCACTTGATGAAATTTAATGAAACTTAGGATAAAGAAAGTACATTATATGTAGATGTGCAATAAGGATTTTTATTGATCTCGTATATCATTAAGGGGAGATAATTGGACTTGAAAGCGAAGCGGGGGTAGGGGTATCCCTTTGTGCTCATGTCCACACTTGTTTTTTTTAAACTGAATGTGATAAAATATACATTTGCTGTATAGAGCAAAATAATTAGAAAAAAAGTTTCTTTATATCTGAGTGTACACTGAAAAATGTATAGTGTTAACTTAAAATGCACTAGTGCCTTTATTTCTTTGATGTTGTAAGATTCTATAAACTATTTTGGCACACTAAAAAAAAATGCCCTCTTCTGTCAAAGAGAATTGGTACAGAATTAAATCCATTGGCATTGTCAGAAGTAAGTGAAGTTTCTTTATTAGGATTGTATTGTCTTCAGTACACTGCAGCTTATAATTAAATTTATATTGAGTTTTTTATCAATTTATCTGTCATGGCCAAAATAAAAATAATTTTTATTTTTCAATCATTTGCAGCAGATGTTTAATATTTTTCTTTTAGATTGTTTAAAGTTATTTTGTGGGGTTTTTCATCAGGATTTTAAGTCTTTTTCTGATTTATTACTGGTAAGTTTGTAAGGTCCTATTAAACTAAGTTTACCCTTGTGTTGAATATTCATACAAAATTAAGATTTGTTTTGTAAAAATATAATATGTATTCCATGAATCATTTATTTATTTCAGAGGTTTTGTGATAGATGAGAAGAAAGCTGTTATTCCATTAAATATTTCTGTTGTTGGGGACATAACTGTGATAGCATATCATGCAAGGTCAACATTTGGGGGCAAAGTTCAAGGCAAGGTCAGTTATAGCAAAGCAAAATGTAAAATGCAGCTGTTTGTTGTACAGATATATTTAATCAACTCACAGAATCAAGAAATTATATTTTGTTCTGTTTGTTTTTACTGTAGTGTGTTTTATAGTGTCAAGATATCATATGCTATAGTTAAAAAAGACTGCATTTAGAACTAATTAAGCCTCTTGTTTAAAAAAGTATTGTTTTGCAGATAACATCAATGAAGATATTTCAGATACAGTTCAATACTGGTATGGTCAAGCCTGATGCTACAGATCTGAAGTTTACTCAGTGAGTTGTTTGTCAAACTAGGTGTAGAAAAGCTTTTTTTTATATCTAGTTTTTGGGTGTAAGTGTTATACAGTATTAAAAACTATTTTCACAGATTTGACTTGTTGTCATGAGCATTAAATATTATAGTAGCTAGTCTGATCATAAGGTGATGTAGAAAAATATAATGGTTACTGTGCTGTATTTCCCTTTGATCTTTTTTCTTTGGTATTATTGCATCTCACCATATTGTCAAGACATTGTTATAGTCAAAATACTATGACTTGTCAGGTATTTTCTACCTATTGCTCAATCAATTTCAAAAGTAGATCACAGCTGTTTAGAAAACTGTGTCAATCTGTTTTCTTTAAAGATCTTAATTAGAAAGAGCTGGACATTTAAATTGCAGCTATTCATGCATGACTCTGGTAACTTTACTGGAGAGATTGCCATAGAGTATGATGAAAGTTAGAAGTTAAAAGTTACCTGAATCACACATGAGTAGCTGCAATTTGAATGTCCAAGCTATCACTGATGAAGAGCTTTAAAGAAAACAGATTGAAGCAGTTTTCTAAACAGCTGTTATCTGTATTAAGAATTAGTTGACCAATAGGTAAAAAATACCTGACAAGTCATTGTATTTTGACTATAAGAAAACAATCACATAATGTTATAAAACAAAGGTAAGCCGATTACTGTTTTTCTTTTACCCTCTCGATCTTATCATCCATCTAGTGACTTTCTTAGTTTTTTGCTACCCTTTTATGAAATAGGGAAGAGAAAATCTATCAAGTTTGAAAAAACAAACTATCTATAAATTGCTAATTTGCAATTTTTGTAAGTCAAAACAACTAACTTCTCAGGTCTGGTGCCCTTCTTATGAGTTAAGGACTAGAAAATTCATGGATTGTCAAAAAACGTAATAATCCTTAAATATTAATTAAATGTTATCTTCTTAAGTTTGTTCTTTGAAATGGAACTAATGAGTAGTATTAGATTTAAGCTTTTATATGCTTACATACATATTATGATGTAATTAAACTAAGTTCTGCAACTAAGAAACAAATAATGTTAGTGAATATTCAAATGGATGGTAAACTTCATTATGTACACAGAATACATATGTATACTGATTGTGTATCTCACAAATAATACCCTATGGGTATCAGAGGCTGAGTTCTTAATAAAGTTAGTCATTTATGATTGGTCAACACTGAGGCTGTCGACTGTTCATGCCAAATTGGGGCCATGGTGTCCTCGACTCCAGCCTTATTGACAACGATTACTAGTTTTCCTGTAGAAGCTCGGTGGTTTACACTTACTTAATAAAACTACGATACAGCTGAAAACAATCTAATTAAAATTAAATCTTTCACTTGCTCCCCCCCTTTTTGTTATAGGTCGCTGCTTAAAACGCAGCGACCTATAACAAAAAGGGGGGAGCAAGTGAAAGATTTAATTTTAATTAGATTGAGCTGAAAATGATGTTAAACAACATTCAAACAGAAAAAAAACTAATGATACCCAGTACTATGTACACTACATGTAATGATCATTGACTTAATATTCTGATTGAAAGGAATACTAAAGTCGGTTTATTGAAAGGCAACTTAGCACATTAAAATAGTATCAGACTAGTAGAAGATTGCTTTGTGAAAAATGTAGAAGATTCTGCTACATAACTCTTCAATTTGCATTTGATTAATTTGAATCTGTTATTCCTGTTACTTTACATAACACAAATATTTGGTTCAGGACATTATTTACTTTCTGTATTTCAGATTTGATTTAGATCAGTTGGACACAGCAGACAAGTACCCAGATTTGTTTTCTGTGAATTTGGAATTGATTGTATCACCAAATGAACGACCCAGGACAGACAGCATGTACCCATGGGAAAAGTTTGATACACAAAAACTAAATCCTAGAATCTTGTTTTCATCGAAAGATGAACTATATCAAGTTTTAAATGAATTTGGTGAGTCACTTAGTTGTTGGTTATGAATTATATTTTTGCCAGGAAAGTGGTCAATCTTGTTGACAATTCAGATAGTAGCTAATATGGTTATCTTATGACATATATAACATATATGTTAATTTATGACTTGAATGGTTCCTACTTACATGTACATTAATGTTTATTATACCCCGGCTTCGAACAAGAAGGGGTTTAGTGGTTTATCGCTGTCTGTCCTTCTGTCCGCAACATAAATTTTTTAACAGTTTTCTCAGCAACTACTTATCACAACCAATTTAAATTTTATATGTGACCTTACCATGTGGTCCTATATTAAGAGTACCGATTTCAGGTCTGTCGCATATTTACTGACTTAGTCAATTTTCAACATTAGTGGTAAATGGATGAAAATTTTCTTAACAGTTTTCTCAGCAACTACTTATCACAACCAATTTAAATTTTATATGTGACCTTACCATGTGGTCCTATATTAAGAGTACCGATTTCAGGTCTGTTGCATATTTACTGACTTAGTCAATTTTCAACATTACTGGTAAATGGATGAAAATTTTCTTAACAGTTTTCTCAGCAACTACTTATCACAAACACTTGAAATTTTTTATGTGATCTTAACATGTGGTCCTACATGGCCAGTATTGATTTCTGACTGAAAATCTTCCCAATTCAGGTAAATTCTTTTTCCATCCCCTATTATTTTATAGTGTGGTGACTTTAATAAAATACTATGCAGAATTTCACTGTTAACAGAGTATGGTGAATACTGAGGTCATTATGACAGCTTTCAACCTTTAAAAAAATCACTTAATTGCAGTTATCTTATTTTATTTAGGAATTTCTGAACGAGTAAAGGCACGATTACACAGAACAACAAGTCAATCAAATAGTGAAAATAATAGTCCTGTCCATGTAGCAAAATCACAGGAGCCAAAGCAGGAAATTCCAAAGAAAGAGCAGCCAAATAAAAAAAGTTTTTTTGACAGTTTGAGTTGGCAACAAGATGAACGTCAAGGTCAGAAAGAGGTCAAGAGTTTTGCAGACAGAGAATCTGAATCTGGCTTACTAAGTGGAAGTGAAGATGAAGATGACTTTGCAGCTTTGACAAGTGAAAGAATGAAAGGTTTAACAAATGGAAAAAGTGGATCACAGAATTCTATAGGAGAAAATAAAACAGGAAATGTAGATTTAATCTCCTCAGATCACTCATCAAATAAAGGGTCTAATGCTGACCTTTTCTCAACAGAACAGTCATCTAATATGGATTTATTCTCCACAGGAAGTCAAGCAGAACAATCTAATCCATCAAACACCAAGTCAGATACTCCGTTATTTGATTTCTTGGACAGTGGAGAAGGCAGTGGTAATGAACAAGATTTATTCAATGTGAGAAATGGTGAAGTGACTGAACAGATAGATTTACTTAATATCAATCAACCCAGTGATGACTTAGATTTCCTAGGAACTCAAAACAATTTTTCAAATGTTACAAGGTCCACCACCTATGACCCTTTTCAAGATTTTTCATCTACACAAACAAACAGTGCTGCAGCTCCAAAAATCAGTTCTAGTAAGACCTCACAAGATACTTTTGATCCATTTCAAACAAGCACAAAAGGTGCAGATAGTTCGAAAAATACTGATGATGATGAATTTATTAGGTTAATGGAAAGCAAATCTTCTAAGGACACAGGGCCTAATTTGCTGGGAGATTGGAATGCTTCAAATGTGGTCAACTTCAACACCTCAAACATTCCCGTAAACAGATCTAGTTCTAACTTAAGACAGAGTCATTCTGCTTCAAACCTAGGAGGCATACCTCAAAGCAACAGTTCATCTACATTGTCAGGAGGGCAAAGTACTGGTGGATTTGGATCCCACCAAAACATTTTATCTGCTGGCCAGGCTAAACCAACAAAAAACGCTCAACAACAGTCCACCAAGCTGGATCCATTTGCAGATTTAGGTAAGTTGTTCAGGGATATGTGTACACATATCGAGAACAAGTTTTCAATCATTAGCTAGGTTGTTTATGGATTAATTGTGTTAACAATGTAGTAACACATCATGTTCTGTCTTTGAAAATACTCAACTATATAGTAATCAACTGTATAGTAAATTAAAGTAAATGTTAAGTATTTACATGTACATAATGTTCACATTTCATTATTAAAGTGAATAATATTAGGTAAGAAGAATTATACTTCAAAATTTATGGTACGCAGTTCTAGTTGTGTAGATTCATAAGTGTACAATTTTGTAGAATGTATGCACAGTTTATTATTATACAGGGCAGTAACTAGGGTGAGAAAAAAGAGGAGGCAGGGGCTTTGGGGCTGCCGAGTGAGGGAAGAAAATTTTGCAAAAATCAATGTAAAATTACACATTTCCTCACTTTATTTTATTTTTGGTTGTAAACCTAAAGGAGGCCTCTGTTGCCTCAATGGTAGTTACGACCCTGATATAGTATATATCCATTTAATATTCTAAAGTATTTATTATTGCCACAGATCTGCATTACTGAATGCTTTTAGTTATAACTTCGATTTAAATGAATTTTACGGTTTTAATTTTTTTAAATTTGTTAAATTAGTGTTCAAATATTTTGTTTCTTAGGAAATATTGGAGCTATAGGCGGTAATAAACCACAGCAAACAGTCCCAGCAGGTGGAACCCAAGGTTGGCAACAAAAAAATTCACCAACTGTCTCCCCTCAGCCAAATAGACCACAGCCAGGAATGCAAAACAATGCTACACAAGGTTCTCCACAAGTATCAAGGCCCATACCACAACGACCAAATTACAATGTCAGTTTTCAATCAGCCCCAACAAATAAACCAGCTGACAGTGTAATTGGTGACAGGTCAGAAAGAGGCACAAGGAAACATTTTGGTAAGTTCTTTGCAGTAGGTTTTATATTGTACTTAGTTTTCTGGAGTACTCTTTGTAAAATAAGTTTGATATAATCAAGGTATTGTGTTGACGATTACTAATATGTATTTATTGATTTTGAATCAGGTTGCTATTTGAATTTAACACGGCAACAAAATAGTGATATTTACCAAGCCACTAGGTGCGGTTAACATTATTTGAAAGTTGAAAAATCGATAGCAACCTAATTCAAAGTCAGTAAGTGTTTAATTACATGATTTTGGCACAGAAAAAATATTTTCAGCTAATCAGAACTGAGACAATTTATAATCATGTAAAAAGGTAAATATCATATTCTTTGTTACGTAGTGGTTTTATTTTTTTAAAATTAAAATTGCTGTCACGGTTACATACCCAGTCTTACAAGATTTCAGCCAATCAGAACCCAGACAAATTACAATCATGTTATAATAATAGTTTAAGCATACATTATTTAGTTTCGAGGATTTTTGTAGTATACTGTAAAATCTTTCCAATTTTAACACAACATTGTCATTAAAGTGTTAAATTATATAAATACAATAATAGAAAAAAAAGGTTTTACAGTGTTTTATATTTATCACCAAATTGATGGATTTTCAGCACTATAATTATTCAGATGTAATGAAATGTTGAAAGTTGGATCAACAAATTATTTTTGTGTTAATGTCTGTTGTGTTCAAACAATTCTAGACTCTGTAGATTATAGTCTTGGTAACAAAGTAACTTGTGCTTGATTAATATACAGCTAAACTTTTCACTCATCTTTGAATGGTCATTATATATATATATAGGTTTTATGTTAAATAAATTATTGGTTTTAATTTTACAGTATCAGGTATTGTAGGTAAAATAAAAAATAAAAAACTTTCCATGCAACTACATGCACTACTATCCCCATGGCAACCCTGCATTATCTGCTGTTGATATTATACTTGTATTGTATTATGTGTACTATAACTATCACTCCAACTGCTTTAGATAGGGTAAAGGAGGGTTAATGAAACATTAATGTTTAAAATAATTTGATAGTGTGTAAGTTAAAAGCTTTTCTTGGGAAAATATCTAGTTGTAGTTATTTTATAAGACAAATCTCAAAAACTTTTTAAAGGGAGGGGAGGGAGTTTCTAATCAACAGGCTTAATACTTCCCAATTGAATTATATAGCCTCATTTACCTCAAGCATTGCATTCTATTTTATATGTATGTTTTACATAAATATAACTTAAAAGTGTTCTGTTTTGTATTGTATTGTGAATACAATGTATCAAATATTAAATAGTAAATATCAAATTTTCATTTGTTTGTTATCTAAAAAAAAATGTTCATACTGTACATGTATTAAAAATGTATTAAATTTTTAAAAGTGTTTAAAGCTAAATGCAGCAAGATGTTTAACTAGTTCCTTATAACTATTAAAACCTTAATTTTTTTTATTGCTACAGTATACCTGCTTAAATTGATGTATATATTTTTACAGGACCAAAGCCACCTGTATCAAACAATGCATTTGAGGATCTACTGGGACAACAAGGCTTCAGTGCTTCTTCTAAAAATGAACCAAAAACAATAGGCAGTATGAGGAAACAGCAGTTAGCTGAAGACATGGATCCTAACAAGTTAAAGGTACACAGGCCTTAACTATTTTCTTACTGGGGAATAGCTAAGGGTGATAGTTTTTTTAACTCACCTGACCCAAAGGGTCATTGTGAGCTATTCTCATCACTTGGTGTCTGTTGTTGTCGTCGGCCAAAAACTTTTAACATTTTAATCTTCTTTTCCAAAACCACTTGGCCAATTGGAACCAAACTTTGCAGGAATGTTTATTGGGTAGTTCTTAACAAAGTTTGAGTTTTTGGAGCTGTTTAAATATTAAACATGGCTGCCAAGGCCATTAATGCATTCTGATTGGCTGAATTTTAGAAATCTTCTTCTCATAAACTGCATGGCAGATTGATTTTAAATATTGCAGAAATGTACTCTACAAAATTTGAGTTTTTTTGTACCGATACAAATCAAAGATGGCCACAATCGCAGGACATAGTTTAACATAGGACCTTATGGGAAAAACATACAAACAGCTTCATCTCGGAAACTGTTCCACACAATGAAGCGAAATAATGAAGAAATAAAGGTTGGATAGTTATCTAAATATTTTCAGTTTTTAAAGCCAATTACAAATTCAACATGGCTTCCAAGGGCCACTCATGCCTTTTGTGACAATATTTGGTATAAAAGTTAATGATGAATAGTACATAACTGTCTGGTAGGTGTCAACATTGACCTCAGTTTCATGGTCCAGTGACTACATTATAGTTTTTTGAATTAGGTTGGTTTTCCTGTAACCATGCATTGTATATTTTAAATGATAACAATTTAATGCTATTTATATGATGCATGACAAATTTTTTTCGTTACTGATGCGGAATGCAGGCGAGACATTTTTCTGTGTCCACACTTGTTGTTAGTTGTTATGGGGATTACTGTTTGACAACTTGAACTGGTTTATGTTTGGGTGGTTGAGAGTATTTCTTGGCATTTTTTACAAAACAAACCAGAATTACAGAGTATTTTTGAAAATACTATGCTGCATTTTCTTCCACACAAGAAACTTCTACCATTTTGAGACCTATTATAGTTATTCTAAATTGCACATATTTCATGTTTAATATCTAATACTAAAAAAAGGATTTGAACTAAAAATGTCATGTCATATTGATTGTCTTTCCTAGAAATTGAAATGCAGCCATGTTTATTAATGAAGAAAGGAGATAAATACACCAGTGTTTTGTTACACCACAATCTTATCAAAGAAACATTTATAATGCTCCAATATCCCTCTGTTTGCTGGGTTATATTAAGGTTAAGTCGGGTGGACATGGAACATAGGGTGCCCATTTTGTGTACCGGTAATCAACTTCTTCTACAGTTTTCATCCCAGATCTCTGAAACTGCACAGTAAGATTGCACATGTATTGAAGTTGTGCACCTGCCATTATGGAAGAGATCAATAATATTTTTCCTAATTTACTAGACTTGGGAACTTAGTAATTCTTCAGAACAGTTGCAGACAACAGTACCTATATTTTGTCATCAATTCCTTCTACAGTTTTCAACCCATGATACTATTTTGTGTGATCAGCTCCTACATTTTTTTACACAGACACAAAACTTTCCAACAAATTGTAGACCATTCCCTATTTATCAGGGCACATGTTTTGCAATCCAGATGTAAATCTTGTGTACTGTAGCATACAGAAACTATTTTTTTGCAAACGTTTGTAAGCAAATGAGCCTGCAACACCAACATAGTTATTTTGATGTGTTTCTATGTTCCAGATAATGGAATGGACTCAGGGAAAGGAGAGGAATATCAGAGCCCTGCTTTGTTCATTACATACTGTGCTGTGGGAAGGAGAGGACAGATGGAAGGGTATTGGTATGCATGACCTTGTGACCCCTGATCAAGTAAAGAAAGTGTACAGAAAAGCTGTTCTAGCTGTTCATCCTGATAAGGTACAAACAATATATTTATAATAGGAATAAATACTGTTTTGGAGGAATTCATTAGTGTATACCGTAGATGCTCGCTTAAAAGTCGGTCCGCATATAAGTCGGGGGGTCTTTTTGGGCCTTAAAATCTGGTGTTTTGCTGTTGACCCTCGTATAAGTCGGTCGGAAGACAGACGTGTTGACATGTGGTCAGAATCAAATAAACATTCCAAATTTGTGAATATAAATCATTATATCAGTAAGACTTCTTGTTTATTATTTGTTTCTCGTGTTTTATGAATTAAATATCGCTTGTCATTTATCGTAAGTGGTTTGTTTACACTAGTGTACACGTGTTTTGAAAATGTAAACGTAATTGCGTAATTATCTCCCTGAATTTGCTATGACTAAAAACCATAAAAAAGACAAACACAAGTAAATATACAAATAATTCATTTTCGTAATTATTTAATAGTTAAAGCGGAGTTTTTTAAAATAAACCAAAGCTAAATACAGTATATAAAGGAATATGGTTTGTAAATTAAAATAATAATTGATGAAAAAAAACGAATTCTGTAGCATATATGTATTAGTTAGTTTATCTTGATTTTCGGTTTTTAGTTGTATCATGACATCACCGGATGTATTATGCAATACATACAAATAAATCGATACTTGTGTAAACAGTGGTAAATACGAATGGAAATATGGAAACTGGATAAAATAAACAATACACAAGTAAAAACAATCTTTATTAATGTCTTAAATATACTTTATTTAGCATAACTAATCACGTATCTGTCTGTTTTCGTCTTTATGGTTGGCGATCTATGTACGGCCTTCAAACTTCGACCGGAATTCTTTCCTCTTGTGGTATGACTCGCTTATAAGTCGGAAACCTTCTCTAAAACCAAATTTTAACTCCCAATTTCCCGACTTATGTGCGAGTATGTACGGTAAACAAGACCAACTCGCTTACTTGGCGACTTCATACAGAGATGGATTCCATTAAAAAAAATGCCACTCATTTAAGTATAAGTTTCATTTTCATGCCTTTCATTTTATGACCTTTTATTAAAATAAATATATTTTTTTTTGCAACATGTATTCATACACTAGCTCTGTTTATCAAAAAGGAACACAAATGGACAACCAATCAAAAACGACATAACAATAAATATTGGAATTGTTCGTGAATGAGGATTGTTGTCTTAGGATATATGCTGTATCAGAATGTCATTATATAAAGACCTCAATTAAACTGACATATTTATGGAGTAAAAGTTTTATTGGTCTCTTATTTGTATTGTCTCTAAAGCTAATGTGAATGCAGCTACATAAGTAAAAACGTCTCTACCTGTAGACCATACGATATGTAACCAAAAGTATCAAGATTTTCTAGATGCAGTAGGTATGCTGATATGATATAACATATTTTGAGTTGGATATTGAACACTACTTTTGAAATAGTGCTCCATTGTTTGAGCAAGATCTTATGTTTTTTACAGTTGACAGGATCTCCACATGAAGCTCTAGCTAAACTTATATTTATGGAGTTAAATGATGGCTGGTCACAGTTTGAAGAGGAAGGAATGAAATCTTTATACTAACAAAATTTTAACCAAATCTATTAATAGAACATTTTAGAAATTACGAAATTTGTAATAATAAAATTGAGCTCACAGGAATTAAAGGAGAAACACTGCTTATTAAATGTGTTCATGCAGGTAACATATACCTGTACATACTAACAGTTAGAAACAGTAGAAGATACATGTAACTGTTAAGGTCATAGAATTGTTAGGTTGTCAGAAATGTGTGTTGGTCTGTGTTAGTGTACACAGTAGTTTATTGAACAATTATATCACACAATTTTCCAAAATGATAAAATATAGCAGAATGTTGTTAAAAATTGATTTCCTTGGAGATGTAAGTAAATTATTTACACTATCTGATATATATGGAGCATTTAGAAATCTGCTGTGTTAAACCTGTTTTAAACAATATGTGCTAGTAAACAAAGAAGAAGTGACACCACAAAATGCCATTTTTTTCTATTTTAATTGTAAAAAAGCTATACTTGGATTAACTTAAGTGTAGTGTCTTGGGTAAGAAAAAACATGAAAACAAAAAACATTACTGATAAGAACTATGCATTTGTAAATTTTTTTTGCATCTTTGGCTTTGAAATAAATTTAAATTATGGAAAAAAGCTAAATTTCTAAATACATTCCTGAGAGTGATTGATTTCTGGAGACATTAGATTCCTTAGGTACAGGTATTTCATGTTTTGCGAGTTTTCAGTTCATTCTTTTACAAGTTGGATCACAAAAAGACTATTTATAGTATGTACTTCATGTATGTAAACAATTAATCATGGTTTGTGCAATATTGTTATTCTTTCCAGTTGTGTTATTGCCAATTTAGTTTTATTTAATATATTGTTTATGAATGTAAACAATCATTAAATGGAATTAAATATTAAATTGTCTATTGTATTGGACATTTTGTCCACCACACATTGTAATGAGATTTATTGTCAACCTTCAAATATGAATTGTCCTGAAGGAAATGATTTCAAAATGTAAAAATGTGAAACATAAGAACAATATCATTGAAGCTTTTTTAGTATTTATTGTAAAAATGTACAGAAAGGGTACTGGATTAAGTATTCTGGTAATAACAATGGAAAATGGAATAAATATACAGTTTAATGTATTGTTAATCAGCATTTCTGTATGCATTGTAAACAATAAGTTTTATAAAAGAATATGAATATATCTTTATGGTATCTTTTTTATTACTATTGCTCATGGTGATACTATGATATTATTATGTTATGATTTCTGTATTGGCATAGTTATTGGTCCAAGGCTTGCTGTATTGGCCTGAGGTGCAGCCGAAGGACAATACAGCTGGCCATGGACCAATAACTAGGTCAATACAGAAAACATCACGTAATTCCGTATTGGACTGGTTCAGCAAAATATATCATATTGGCAGTTTAACTGTTATTTAAGTGAATATTATAGTAGTTAATTAATAGAGAAATTAAAATGACTTTCATTTGATAATGTTGCAATGCAGTGAGGAAAACTAGTTTAATTTTGCATACAACCAACAAAAAACAATGCAATCTTTTTATTTGTATATATTGGTATTTATTCTGTGATAAACCTGTTACATAATTTTAAAATACATTTTAGAATATAATATACATTACTTACCAGGAAAACAGTTTAACATTGTAGTCTATTAAGGTCAAAATGTCTTGGTTGAAACTTGAAGATGATTGTAAAATATAAACAAACATTCCTGTGTAGTACTTCTTGCGTTTTTGGTATACATGTATATATGAATTGTATTATTCTGGACTTACCACTTTTGTCAGAAAAGGGAGATGGAAGTTAAATGATATCAATAAAAATGGCAATTATTGCAGGTTATATAGCAATTGAAAAATATTCTACCAAACAAAAATTAAATATGAAAGAAATTTTAACAGGCTGCCCATAGCACTTAAAATATGCTACTTTTATAAGAAGAGTTTCTGTGTTGAAAAAAATCAGTTTATTGGATCATTTGATTAATGTTGGAAATGTTAGTGTAACGTTAAATTGTTGAGTACGGTATTGTGTATTCGTCAGCGAGTAGTTCTCTCCCTGATTTGATTCTTGTCAATTGACTCATTTCATATGGATAACGTGATCATGGATAATATGGATAAATAACATTTATGACATAGTAACAATGCTACCATGACAATTTTCATACAAAAATTTGTTCAACAACTGAAATTTATTAGATAGAGAGAACCACTAACTGACCAGTACAGATGTAATTATGTGCTAGCCAAATACAGAAATGGCAAAACATTACAAAATATTTAATAGAAATAAATTTATATGTAAAATTTATTAATGTAACTTTTTGAGTTCCATTGCACGAGTCAGAAAAAATATTGAGTCATTATTGGTTTGAGTCGGGTATGTTGACAAGGCCAATGAAGAATGTCATGTCAGAACAAATGTCACATGGTGTGTGTTATTTAATATACGAATAATAATGATGTTCACTTACAGAAGAATTAACAAATGAATGTAATTAGTGTATTAAGTTTGAAATTTAATTGAATTACATAGCAATTATTACTGTGTAATTAAGTGTATTTAGGAATTATCTGATCAGTAGTATTTGTTGTCTGTATATAGTGAATACTAATGCATAAATCAATAAATCTGCATCTAATGTTGTTCTGTTAAAGTCTATCCAGCATACTAAATAAGTTCTCAACCCACAGAGTATGACCCAAGAAATAATATTATGTTTCCAAAAGATTACTATTTTTAGTCAAAATAAACTTCCTCTTACTAGAGGATACCTAACACCCGTGAAAGTAACCATACTTCCATAGGTTTCAGGAAGTAAATACCTCAGCCCCTACTGCACTCATAAAAATAAAAAAACAATCAAAATAAACTGTCAAGGAATTGAAAATATGTTGTAGGATTCCATGTTGTAGGTTATTGCCTTTGCTGTTTAATATATGTAATGAGTGAGGATAGTTATTGTCACTTCATGAAAAAATAAACATGGAGTACAAGAAACTGGTGCACAAGTGTATACAACATCCTTTAGTTTATTTGGAATAAACAGCTTTTGGTAATTTGCGGAACAGAACCAGCATGGAGGTACATGTACCAATTAGAGTATTAAAAAATCACAAGTGTTATTTCTTTATATTTAAGCTATTGCTAACCTGTTCACTATAGACATTAATTTTTTGGTATTGTACCTTTCAACAGTTGCAACAACATTAGTAATTACTAAAGATACTTTGCTAGTTATTTTATGCTAGAAAATGTCAGATAATTGAAAAAAAAACAGGAATATTTAACCAAAAAATTAAGTAAACTGACAGGTCAATAAATCTTTTAAACACGTAACGGTTATTACATAAACATGATTTTTGAATACCCTAATTGGTACCTCCATGCTTGTTCTGTTCCATTCCGTTTAGCAAATTACCAATAGCCGAATAAACCGAACAAATCATCTTTATAATTTAATTATTAAAGGTCTTTCTTTTGAAATATATTTAAAAACAGTCAATGAGGGACAGAAAATAGAATTAAACATTTTCCTGTTTGGCACCCCTCTCATAAAATGTTCCACTATGACAACTCAAATTCTGTTTATTGTAGTAAACACACAGTTGTTCAATCAATCCTAAAAGGTTTTACATCAAAATCAACAAATATTTAAGGGGATGCAGGACACTTTCACTGAAAATAATTTGTCAATGAATTTTCTTTAAATTCGCCAAGTAGTTAGTTTTTTAAACAAGTTATCATAATTCAAAATAAAAAATAGGGGTTTCAGATCTTATTTTCGAGTGGTTGAACACTGAAATTTTAAATTTTAATATAGATTATACAGAGAAGAGAATAAACTAGAGGCTCCCAGGAGCCTGTATCGCTCACCTGAACCTGAAACCAAACAACCCTTTTTTATATAGAATTTCGTTCCTATACGGAATTGACCAACACTTCTGAAAAAGTCATTAATTTTGACCTTTTAAGGGAAATAACTCCTATAAGGAGGAGCTTTTGATGCTTAGGAGGGAGGTTCACTTGAAATTTGCTGTACCTGTTATACTTTTTTAACTATCAGCCAAAAACTCCCTTGACCCCCCCCCTTTACATTTTAAGCCAACGTAGCTATGTAGGTAGTCAGCTGTAATGATTTGCACAATTTTGGTAGAGGACATCCTAAAGATGTGCAATGTTTCAAAGCAGTCCTTTCATTGGTCAGAGGAGAAGATTTTTTAAAATCAATTAAAATTCATTAAAAAAAATGTTCTAAGAGAATAATTCCTAAACGGTTAATCAGACAATCTTGACCCTGATGTCATTTTTGTAGCCCTCATAGAGCAGAACAATTAAGCAATGCTAACTTTTTCTCCAGTTCTAAAAATTTTCAAGATTTTGTGGCAAAAATAGCAAAAATAATCAATTTCGACAATTAAAGGGCAATAACTCCTACAAGGAGTCATCATACGACTTTGACCCAAGTGCTGTGTAGAGCTTTTGATGCTGAAGAAGGAAGGTCTCTTCGGTTTTCCTGTATCTGTAATACTTTTTGAACTATAAGCCAAAAACTGTATTTTGACCCCCCCCGTTCTATTTTTAGCCATGTCAGTCATGTTGGTTAATCTGCGGCCATGGTTTGTGCAAACTTGGTTGAAGACATTTGACGGATAATGTGTACAAAGTTTCAAAGCAGTACTTTCAGTGGTTTCAGAGGAGAAGATTTTAAAAAATCAATTAAAACCGATTAAAAAAAACAGTTCAAGTGGAATAACTCTTAAACGGTTTATCAGACAATCTTGACCCTATAGACATTTTTGTAGCTCTCATAGAGCAGAACAATTAAACAATGCTAACTTTTTCTCTAGTTCTAATAATTTTCAAGATTTTGAGGCAAAAATGGCAAAAATCATCAATTTCGACAATTAAAGGGCAATAACTCCTACAAGGAGTCGTCATACGACTTTGACCCAATAGAGAGTTTTGTAGAGCTTTTGATGCTGAAGAAGGTCTCTTCTGTTTTTCTGTATCTGTAATACTTTTTGAACTATAAGCCAAAAACTGTATTTTGACCCCCCTGTTCTATTTTTAGCCATGGCGACCATGTTTTTTTACGAATCAAAAATCCAAACGATAGTTTGGTAAAGGACATGCTATGCAACAACCATACCAAGTTTGGTTGCATTCTGTCAAGTGGTTTCAGAGAAGAAGATTTTTGAAAAGTTGAACGGACGGACGACGGACGCCAAGTGACAGCAATAGCTCACATGACCCTTAGGGTCAGGTGAGCTAAAAAGCACTAAAATAAAAGATTACAAAAATTCTGTCCAATGAAATTTTCTAAATTTTTGATATAATGTCAAGCAATCGGTATACATTTTAGTGATGGAAAGAAAAATAGGGGTCTCTGAGTTAACTTTTTGTCAACTGGGCAAAAACTAGTCAAAAAATGCTAAAAAATGGTATTTTTTGGTCAAAATTACCTCCCTTGTTAAAAATTTCATTGTCATTATTTTTGCCAATACCAAACTCATTTAAACGAAAACTTTTTATTTCAACCATGAATAAATTGAAGTATTAATATAGGTACCAGACTTTCATTTTTGTTTTAAATTTTATTGAAATTAAGAAATAAATAATGAAAGAAATTATTATTAAATTTACCATAAATGTTCTATCTATTTTGAAATTTTCACAAAAAATGGCAGATGGTGTCCTGCATCCTCTTAATATATTTTAAAACTAGTCCAATCCACAATGGACAAAAAGTTAAGGATCTGTAATTGTATGTTTGACCAATTTTTTTCTCCATACTTACTTCAATGTGTTTTATTTGTGATGGTGTTTCCTGATTAGCTTGTGCAGTTCATGGGTAAATGATGACATGAATGAATACTAATAAGGGGTTACAAAAAGGTTCAATATTTCCTGATGTCGAAGATATGCTCCAAACAAAACTATGACAAACAGTAGTTTCTACAGACATGAAAAATAAACTAATGAGATAACTAAAAAATTACATGGCCAGAATAATGGTTCTTGTGCACTACTCTTCTACTCATCATCAGGTACCTATATACCAAGTTTGAAGCAAGTCCACCCAGCACGTTTTAGGTTATTTTGCAGACAGAGCAAATAAATAAACATGATACCAGTGTGATGGTAATCAACTCTGTGGGCCCCACTGCAACACCGAATTCAAAGTTCAGGTTTGAAGGTCAACAATCCTGGTAGGTAACACTTCCCCTTAACATGATCTAACCATATGCCAAGTATCAAAAACCTACCTTAAAAGAGAAAATAGCTAAAGCCAAGCCATACATTTTTCGTTTAGAAAGCAAATATCTTGAAATAATATACCCACATACCAAATATCAAAAGAGAAAAAAGTTTAAGCAAGGGCATGAATTTGTCATTCAGAAAGCAAGAAATATAGCCTAGACAGATGGACACATGAATATAAACTAATCAATATAGAGGTACTTCCACTTTAACAGTGGGCCTTAAAGAAAGAATCTAAACTAATGTGGGTAGAGTGGGTATAGGCCGAATTTTACTGCCATTATAATCCGAAGTTTTATGATTTGTCGGATTAACGGCAGAATTTAGTCGTATTGCTCGTAATGTAGCAAATAAAAAATTATAACTTGGGTCTATTTATACAAAATTCAAACATCATATTCATCTTCTTTATGTTATTAAAGCTTCAGACATTGCGACACTAACGGGAAACGATCTTCATTGAAGAAATTCCTTTTTTCGTCTGAAGATGCAAAATGCTATGTTGATCATTTTTCCTTATATGGATAATGTGACCTAATTTTATTATAAATGTGCTAATTTGCATACTATAACAACCACTCCGTAATAAGAATCAAGTAATTTACATAAGTATTACCTAAGATGCAACACGCCATTCAGTTTAGGGTTTCTCAACATTTTTCATGTAGTAAAAAACGTATTTAAAAAGAGACACGAATGACAATTAATACACAACGCAAATCGGGTTATTAAAAATGGCAATAACTATCATCACGTATCAATAATGATAGATTTTAAAAACGAAACCGATAAAAAAATGGTGACACTGTCGAAAGATATCAAGATCGACCACGTCCGATTGTATATGCAACTTCTTTTGGACATCAAAGTGCCGGAAGTGAATCACTCCCGCTCTGCTACATTACGAGTAATGCGACTAAATTCATACCCTTGCCAAAAAAAAAAAACCAAGGGTATGATTATTCGTTCTAGAGTGGGTAGAGTTATAGGGAATTTTTTCAGAATCTTGAGGGTTTTAGTCACTTTTGCTGTAACACTGTATAGGCATCTATATCTGTATAGACCCTTGTATTCACCTTTTTACCATCAGCAATTAGACTTATCTTGGAAGTAAAAGGGATTTAAAACAAATTAGATGTACGATAAATTAGTAATATGCGCAAAATCTATTACATATTATATAAAAAGATGTCTACTTGAAAGCCAAGCAGGAGGGTATCGCTTTGTGAGCATGCTCACAGTCCACACTTGTTAAATTTACTGTTATTTGGTTTCGGGGTCATAAACATGTCATTTTACATTTGGTAGAATGAATCTTTATCAACAAAAGTTGTATACTAATATTGGAATTTAAGGGACCAAATTGATTTAGGAGTCAATCGTCAATTTTCAGATGCTTTCGTCAATAACTAAAGTTGAGAGCACTAAAAAAATTCACTGGAGTTATGGTTCTGGTGCACTTCTCTCCTCCTCGTCGTGATTTAATGTTTGTTTGTGTGAATGGTGTTTTAACGCCACTTTCAGCAATTTTTCAGCTATTTCATAGCATCCAGTTTTTATTGGGGGAGGAAGCCGGAGTACCCAGAGAGAACCCCCAACCTGGGGTAGGAAAACTGGCTCGTCCTGATTTATCTAACCTTTCAAGTGTTAAGTCAATATGCCAAATGGTTTCTGTTAATTTTCTCTGCATATATTTTGACTTCAAAATAGCAGCAAAAGAAACCATTCAAATTTAATCTGCAGAAATGTAGAATTCCATTTAAAGAACAAATCATGTTTGTAACTTTCAGGCATTTCAGAATTTAGAGCTCATGTGTCTCCCATTTTTATATCAATTTTGTTGCTCTTCTCTTGAGTTGATTTATATGTGTATCAAATTTTTTCCTGTATTTTAATATGATATAAACAACTCAACTAAACATATTGAAAGGAAAAAAATAAATATAAAATATTTTAGTGGTAATTAAATCATGTTTTAATCACTGTTACAGTTAGTGTATGCAGGCTAGTGGTACCATTTAATACCACTAACACCACCTCAGCTTATAACCAGAAAGAAAAACCAAAACATGCTTCTTTTCCTAAAATAAGATTGAAGCAAATAGAACGGTATGTCAGATCTTCAAAATCCAGTTTGTGTATTTAGTATGGAGAGTTCACTGTATGTGTTATCACTGGAACAGTATCAATGTAGTTTCTGAGCTTGAAGTCTGGATGACAGTTCATCAAATAATGTTTTTAGTTGGGAAGGGTTTACAAAGAAATGTGTAAATAAACGCCTCTCTTTACACAACAGTGTATCCTGTCGTAATGCCTACAATAAATAAAACAAATACCAGAATGATTAAATAAATATAAATATATTTCTAAAGTAATAAACATACAACTTGTACCTTAATTAAAAAGGGGTTAAAATCCTAACCACTGGTTATGATATATGTCATTTAAATAGACTGTTCTCATCTATACTAAGTGTTGACGTATTGTGGAGAGGGTTTTTTGCGTGAAAAATGAAAACTGCTTACCGCGTATGGTTCAGCTTATGCTCCTTTTGTAGATCAAGAAGACTACTTTTTGAAATCTATAATTATTTCCTCGAGATATTCAGCGTTTTGAAATATGGCAGTTTTTAAAATTTGAAAGGGCGATTTTCCATACTAAAATTTGACCCCAATTAGAAGTGTACTTTAGGAACAATCGATTGTTATCTACTCGAAATCCTTCGGGTGATGTCGTCTGCAGTTAAGGCGGGAAAAGTCTCGCGGTTTGTCCGAATACCATTGAACGTCACGAAAGCAGACGAACATTTGTAAACATCATAATGTCCCTTTAGAAACAAAAATAGCCTACTTATGATGTAAAATTCCCATAGCAAAAGTCAAGGACGATTTGTAACAACTTAACACCAGAGGCATATTATAAAACATGGAAGGTTGTCGTATCTACATTTTCTCTACTGAATTTTCGTAATAAAAAGGTAAAATATAGAATAATGAAAAAATGCAAGCAAACAAATTTTTCCAAGGGGGGTTGGCATTTAGTATAGTTATAAAATTGTTTAAAGTGATTTATATGGATATCATAAATAAAATTACTTTGAAAACTTTTTTGATTTGTGAAAGAGTCATCACTGCAAACTGTACTGCAACCATCACAACAATCAAACAATACACATATTTTAGTTCAAACTATCAAATAAATTTCAGAAGAGTGGTACATTATATGTTTTAGCAAATTCTACTAATAGTACCAGGTACATAAATGGTCAATATTAAGGGATTTCTCTTTTTGGTATTGATGGCTACAGCATCTATTTGAAAACACATCCCTTTTTTATTTAATACATATTTTCAGAACGAGTGTCGCCACAGAAAAATGTCCGACCCGCATTCTGCATCAGTTACAAAAAAAAATTACGTTATAAGCATTACGTAAATAATATTCAATTGTTATCACTTAAAATATACAATGCATGGTTACAGAGAAACAGACAGTTCAAAAACTTACAATGTAGTCACTTGACCGTGAAATTGAGATCATGGTTAGGTGACACCTACCAGACAGTCATGTACTATTCACCAGCAGCCTATATCCCCAATATTGTCATCCTACCATGCTTGGTTACAGAGGAACTGCCCTAATCCAAAAACTTAGTTGCTGAACAGTGAAATTGAGGTCAAGGTCAGGTGACAGGTGGCAGACTGGCAAGTCCTCATCATTAGCTACCACTGGACCAAATTTGATGGACCCAGGGCTTAAGCTTACAAAAATATCAAGCAAAATGTCCAAGTGTTTACCCGGCCACAGCAGAATTCTCATATATACATGTATGTCTCGCCTCCAGCGACAATATCCAGCAACTATCATCACAGGCGAGACAAAAAACTGTAGTATATGTTATACAACTCAATTCTGAGTGGCCTTTTGTGGTTTATTTTAAGAAATCTTTAGGGGAGAATAAACCTAATATTTATATTACAAACATATAAATAGAAGATAAACCAAACAGAAACCTTAAATTCAATTAATTACTAAATGACATAACAAAAAATCAACTAAGATTATCAACAAACAAAACAACACAAAACAAAACAAAAACAACCACCAACCTTGAGGTGAAGATCAAAGGTCATCAACGGTACGCGACACATTACCTTCATATTATCTACCCACATTCCAATAAGTTACAGCCCAGACATGAATTTGTCATTCAGAAAGCAATAATGTGACCTTAAGGTCAACAATCTACAACAACAGTATGCGACACATCACCTTGATATTATCTACCCTCTCATTCCAAATATCAAAAGCCTACCTTAAAAGATAAAAAAGTTGCAGCCCAGAAACTGTTAGTTTCAAACGGACAGACAGACTGATTACTATATGGCCCTAATGAAAATATGTAAAGGAGGGGGAAAGCAACCAAACTAAATATTAAAATAAAAACAATTAGAAATTATAGATAACAAAATGCTATATAATACCTGCTTCTTTTTTTCAACATCTTTTACAACATCTTTTATAGATTGTTCTAATTTTTGTAACATTTCCTCTAACTGGGTCATCGAGTCAATTAACAGCCTAGGTGTCATACAAGGCTGTCCACTAGTAGTACTGGAACCAGCGTATACAACCTGTTCACTGACATGTAAACTTTCTTCCCTGTAAATAAAGATTATTGATATACTTGTTGCCCAGGGGGCCAATAAAAGTGGGTATCACACACTTGGAGTAGTGTCAACATTGAGTCTCATTTCTTGCTTGTTCTTTCTTGATACGACCACTGGTCAAGGCACAATACCTAACCAATTATCAATAATTTATATACATGTATGAAATTTAACTATACATGTATGAAATTTAACTATCTCTCTGGGATTGAAAAATGTCTGAAATTGGCCATATATATATTTCATGATCCTACATTCAAAGACATTCACAAAGTGAAATAAATATTCATCTGTATAAACATAAATCTAATAATTATAAACTCAGAGTTGTTTACACATAAGGAATTCATCTTACAAGAGGATAAATAAAAATGAAATCTTACAATAATCTTAATTTGTCCTCTTGTTTGGCATCCAATGCTATACAGTTAGTTTTCAGCGATGAATGTTTCTGTTTTAATTTATCAGCTGCTTGAGCTAAACTGTTGAACGTTAAAAATAAGTGTTTCTTCTCCTCTGTATCTCCTGAAGCTATAATAAAACAACATACAATTTAAAATAACTCTGCATATGTTATCATTTGGGGTTGTATGGGAGATCTAAAATAATTACAAGATCCAGACAAAGAAAGCAGATAGATATGTAAAATTTAGATAAATTCTATACTTAGCCAAGAGCATACTTAATTATTATATCTCATTAAATTAAAATTATATCAAATTTTGCTATCAAGCATTACTCTGGTGATTGCCTTTTACATAACATACAAGCATGATTTATATTAAACTATTTACCGTAAAAGACATGTATTGTTTATGGTTTTTTTTAATCTTACTTGGAAAGGAAGGGTGCATATTATACGTAAATACAGACTCTGTAGTTTGTTTGTTTTTTTGACCCATTGATTGTTGTTACTGGCTGTTTCCATTTTGTTGTGATATTTTCCTACTATTATAACTCGATACTTTAATAAACTTCCATATTTGTGTGGATATTAATTTTTATTAAAAATGTTTTAATTAACTAATATATTAATTAAAAAGGACAAATAAAGATTAAAACAGATATGAAAATATTAGATGTTTAACTTTTTGATTAAAATGCAAATGGCTTCATTACTAGCCAGTTCGAGTAACCTAAAGTTGATGAAGATTGATGTTTCGATTGCAATTGTTGATGGAGTGAAATAAAACATTCAATCATCCTTGTTTTCTTAGCTTTTGTTGATCAAAGAAAGTTGACAAATTGATTTGGTTTCGAAAAGTGTAAGTCTTCGTTTCAACAATGATAAAAATAGATGATATGACAATATACTATTTGTTATTTTATTTACTCTGAGAACAAGAAATAAATACCAGAGGCTCTTAAGAGCCTGTATCGCTCACCTGATTTTATAGGCAATGAAGATGGCATTTCCCTGATGTTAAAGTAAGTCCTGTAATTTTCAATAAACTTTAAATAGGACCATCCAAACAATGTTACTAGAAAGCTTTGTTTCATTGGTTAACCGGTTGTATAGAGAAGATTTTTTTTATTTGCCCATAGGGTCCTATGATAAACTAAGTCCTGTGGAGGTGGCGGCCATTTTGAATTTTCAATTGCCATAAAAAACATAAACTTTATAGAGGACCATCCAAACAATATTGCTAGTAAGTTTTTGTTTCCATTGATTAACTGGTTTCAGAGAAGAAGGCTTTTGAAAACTTTTTCCCATAGGGTCCTATGTTAAACTAAGTCCTGCGGTAGCGGCCATTTTGAATTTCCAATTGCCATAAAAAACATAAACTTTATAGAGGACCATCCAAACAATATTGCTGGTAAGTTTTTGTTTCCATTGATTAACCAGTTTCAGAGAAGAAGCCTTTAAAAACTTTTTCCCATAGGGTCGAATGTTAAACTAAGTCCTGCGGTGGCGGCCATTTTGAATTTCCAATTGCCATAAAAAACATAAACTTTATAGAGGACCATCCAAACAATATTGCTAGTAAGTTTTGTTTCCATTGGTTGACCGGTTTCAGAAAAGAAGCCTTTCAAACTTTTTCCCATAGGGTCCAATGTTAAATTAAGTCCTGCGGTGGCAGCCATTTTGAATTTCCAATTGCCATAAAAAACATAAACTTTATAGAGGACCATCCAAACAATATTGCTAGTAAGTTTTTGTTTCCATTGATTAACCGGTTTCAGAGAAGAAGCCTTTTAAAACTTTTTCCCATAGGGTTCTATGTTAAAATAAGTCCTGCGGTGGCGGCTATTTTGAATTTCCAATTCCCATCAAAAACACACACTTTATAGAGGACCATCCAAACAATATTGCTAGTAAGTTTTGTTTTGATTGGTTAAACGGTTTCAGAGAAGAAGCCTTTTTAAACTTTTTTCCCATAGGGTCCTATGTTAAACTAAGTCTTGAGGTGGCGGCCATATTGGTTTACCAATCAAAATAAAAAACACAAACTTTGTAAAGGTCCATCCAATGAACATTATGGCCAAGTTTGGTTTCAATTGGCCAAGTGGTTTCAGAGAAGAAGATTAAAATGTAAAAAGTTTACAGACGCCGACGACGACGACGACGACGACGAAGACGACGACACCGACGGACGCAAAGTGATAACAATAGCTCACATGACCCTTTGGGTCAGATGAGCTAAAAACTAAACATAAATGGTATTTCAAAAGAGAATAAATTACAAACTACAGTTAAAACTTTTAAAAGAGACTGATGTCAAAATAAAAAACACAAACTTTGTAAAGGTCCATCCAATGAACATTATGGCCAAGTTTGGTTTCAATTGGCCAAGTGGTTTCAGAGAAGAAGATTAAAATGTAAAAAGTTTACAGACGCCGACGACGACGACGACAACGACGACGCCGACGGACGCAAAGTGATAACAATAGCTCACATGAACCTTTGGGTCAGGTGAGCTAAAAACTAAACATAAATGGTATTTCAAGAGAGAATAAATTACAAACTACAGTTAAAACTTTTAAAAGAGACTGATGTCTTCATCTCAGGACTTTTTTTGTGAAAACTTGTACATGCAGATTGTACATGCATATAAAAAATTTTCTGCAATATTCTGATCCAAGAAATGAGTGCAGACAATACATAAATGCTGAATATATGCGACTTTTTACAGTACTTTTAAACAGGGAGGAATGTTGTATACTTACACAGCAACTGATGAAGATTGGTAGAAAATTTGTCTCTAGAATCTATTGTCCCTCTCTGATGCCTGACTGCACTCAATGAAGGATCTTCCATCATCTTCTGTTGATACAAAGAATTTATATTGATCATTTAGTATCAAGAATGTAATTTTCTTAACCTAGATCTTAACATAATGGAAAGCAAGCTTTCAAACATTTTTTCCCAAATAATTCAATATGTATTATTTAAAGGGAAGCACTTTAAAAAAAAAAATTGTTTTAGCAGCAGTTTACAAAATATTTCTCACAAAATAGTTATAAAACAAAGACACAATGGAAAAGTAAAGTAGAAGATTTCTGCAAGAAGATCGTGATAAAATAGTATAACATTCATTAAAAAAGTACAACATCTTGAGCTTTGACACAACCAGCATCACCAACCACATGGTTCTACAGTAGTCCTCCTCTTGAAAGACCACCCTATTTGCAACTGAAAAGTGGTCTTACAAAAGGGGTGGTCTCTCAAATGGAATTAGCTATGATTAGATTGTAATTACGTATACATGTATTGTTATCATAATCAAAAAACTTGTATTGTGTCTTGTTGTGTCCAGGATGATATCTTTGTAACTAATTTTTACCACATTTCACAAAATATATGTTTGATATATGTGTATTAACATTTGTTTTCTTTGTAGATACACATGTTATCATACTTAAGATTTATCTGTCCGCTGATTATCAATAAAGTTTTATTTATATTGGTCTTAATAAAACTGTTTTCTTTCCCAATATCGTACATACAATGTGTAGTTCTAACCCACTTTGTGTCATGTCACAGTGAAACCTTCATTCAGACCATTCTATGATTCAGAATATTCTTGAGACCTGTGCTTTAGAAATGTTTAATTTGTGTACAAATCTCGAAATTCACTGCACAAAGCTAACTAAATTATTTATTGCAAATTTTATCTGCCTGAATGAATTTTAAATTCTCAGCAAACACATTTTCAAAATGATAAACATGTAATAAATGTAAAAAGTTCGGACTAGTATTAAATCTAAAAATAGCTCGGTAAGTAACTTATCTCAAGCCTAATTTTAATCTATATTTGGCCGATTAACGCTTTGTTTCACTTGATCAAATTAAATTATAAAAATAATTTATGGAAGAATCAAACACATGTTCTTTACTGAAAAGACATAATATATTAGTAATGACAGTTCATGTAACATTATTGGGTCATGAGGCCAAGAGTATAATCAAAATGGCATCGTTCAAATTTTGTTTACTATCGTATGCAAATGTTGTACACGTCACGTGAAGACATTGGGATGACATAAACATTTTTCAATTCAATACTTGATATAAAAACCACAAATAAACAACCAACATTCTTGTATATAATTTTATTAATACCAATAATGACCATTATATTCAAAATCTTTCATCTGGTAAAAAATCAATGATGAACTTCCAGTCAATTTCCCGAACTTGAAGTTGAACTTCCAGTGTCATTTCTTGTAACATAAACATATACAAATTGATAATGTGGTCGTTCATGAGGGGGGAAAGCACGATTTTTATAGCTATAGGACGGTTGCTGGTCGCGTTAAAGGGAAGGTCCTCTTAAAGAGGTAAATTTGTACATAAATGAGTTAATGCAAGAGGAAAGTGGTTGGAACAAAGGGGTTCAAACGAGAGGTCGCTCGAGAGGGGGGCTACTGTACCACAACTTAACCAATTTAAGAAATCTGGTGTAAAATCAGTTTTTCATGTGTTCTTAATTGACTATTGAAGTGGTTATTACATGTACTTTGTAGGAATACATATCTCTGAGTAATTTTGATACAAAAAACCTGTATTTTATATCTGATTATTTAATTAGGGGTCATCCATAATTGTCAACATTTTTCACAAGTTTGCAAAGACCACTATAGGGTGGAGGGGGTTTAAATTTCAACATTTTTTCGGTACGTTCTTTAAACTTCCGGTAATGTGGATGTGCAGACTTGCAAAAAATGTTGACGTACTCTTTTGGAGGCAGGGAGGGGGTTTTCAAAAAGAGTGCTCTTTGCAAACTTGTGAAAAATGTTGACAATTATGGATGACCCCTAAAACCTCCTACTTAAGAATTGTTTATTTGATGAAACCTGTACTTTAGATTTGTTTAGAACATCCAGAGATGTCACTATATGTAAGTCGTGATTCAAATACACTTCTTTTCACAACCACAAACACACAAACATAGAAATGTTAGTTAGATTAAAGCAATAACAATGCTGCGTTACACATTTATATAACAAAAACAGTATTGCCAATTGTTTAAATACATTTACAAGCATACATGAGATCTCGCTATCTTTCAAGATTCTCCTTAATCAGACCCAATGAAAAAAATGTCTACTGCAAGGATCATGAAGTTTCTCCAAATATTTTTTTTATCAAATGCAAATTTGACCCTAACAAGATAATTAGTTAAATAATTTGCATTACATAAATTAAATCATTAAGTACATACATGTGCAGGTTTAACATATTTCTGTAATGCCTGACAAAACAACTGAAATAAAAACTGCTTACCATCCTGTCTTTAAATGACTTTAGTTGTGAATGAAGAAGCTGTTTGACAGCAGTAAGTAATCTGTGTATATCTCTATGGTTTCTGGCTTCAACTTCATAAGCCATGGTCAGAAATTCATTTCTTGATCTTTGTAAAACTAACTGGTTAAGAACCTTTAAATAATAAACAAAATTAAAATACATAAATTACCAGTAAACATAACTGACTAGAGCTATCAGGAGCCTATTATGACACCCTTTGACTACGTTTGATGTAAATAATGCATATATGTAGTCTTTTTCAGTAAAAGCAGACATTTAAGGATTGTTTTCAATTGCTGGTTAGATTATTGGATATAGATGACTTTAGTCAGTTTACGGTTGTAAATGTTTGCAGCATGGATTCTCCCCTTAGCTTTATTGTTTGAGTTCTCTTAACTTTTTTGCCAATAAACCAACTTGACCTTATAAGGCACATTAAACTTTTTTAAATTATACATAAATTATCATTGTACTAGTATGTTCCAGGCTGGTTCAATTAGACCTGTACCCCTTCATCTCAGGGAGTTAAAGACATGTTGGTTCTGCAATTACTTGCTGACTGATGGCTCAGTCTGTTAGAACTGTTATATAATTACAATCGAGTATTGGAGCCTGGTCTATTGAGTATAGACCAGGATGAACATTACACCATGTTTTTGCCAAAACATCTGACAAAATCATCACCATTGCATATGATAATACTGTAAATAAAATAATTACACTTGAAGTTTTACATTGTGAAATAATTGAAATTTAACCTGATCTTGATTAGATATAAAATAATCTTGTCTAGATAGTTTAAGATTATAATCCCCAGTCAAAATCCTCGACACTTGTGATGCTGTACTCTCCTGGATTAAGGTGGGAATATCACTTTCTGCCATAGCAGCAATCTCTCTCTGGATAGCACTAACTGCATTCTTTTTTTCTTGTATCCTTTGACTACAATACATAAAATTAAATATATTTTTACAAAAGTAAAATAACAGTAATAATTACAAGATAGCACACCAATTGTTGTATATTGATTTCTATATGTAATCTAGCAAAACATATTCATAGCATTATGTATGAATAGGATTGTTGGTTTGGTTTTGCTTCGTGTTACTTTCTGCATTATTTAGCTACATCATGGCATCCAGTTTTCAATACGAAAATAAGCTACAGCATTAGAGGAGAACCCCAACCTACAGCTAAACAATGGCATTATTGTCAAACAATAATTGGAGTCGAGCACAAATTGCCCGAGATGAGGCATATTTACACCTTGGTGATCAATAGTGCATCCCTATCATGCCAACTTGGCCACTAAATAAATAGCAGTAAATTTTATAATATTTGCTTTCCAGAATACACACAATATAAAGGTAACTAGACAAAGTCGATCTAGCGATCACTGATACCCCTGCTTTTGTAACAATTTATAACGTTTTTCGTGGACTGTGACCTTGAAATTTGATGGATTTCCCCCCCAAAATCGATAGGCTTATTACCAACCTGATATATAACAATATCCCAAAGTTTCATTCAAATCACATGCAAACTTTTTGAGTTGTCGTCCGGAAACAACTTTTGTGTACAAATTTCTAATGTTTTTCGTGGACTGCGACCTTGAAATTTGACGGACTTCCCCCAAAATCAATAGGCTTTTTACCAACCTGATATATAACAATATCCCAAAGTTTCATTCAAATCGGATGCAAGCTTTTTGAGTTATTGTCCGGAAACAACTTTTTTGCCAAAATTTCGAACGTTTTTCGTGGACTGTGACCTTGAAATTTGACATATTTCCCCCAAAATTGATAGGCTTCTTACCAACCTGATATATGACAATATCCCAAAGTTTCATTAAAATCGGATGCAAACTTTTCGAGTAATTGTCCGGAAACAACTTTTTTGTTAAAATTTCTAACGTTTTTCGTGGACTGTGACCTTGAAATTTGACGGACTTCCCCCAAAATCAATAGGCTTTTTACCAACCTGATATATAACAATATCCCAAAGTTTCATTCAAATCGGATGCAAGCTTTTTGAGTTATTGTCCGGAAACAACTTTTTTGTCAAAATTTCGAACGTTTTTCGTGGACTGTGACCTTGAAATTTGACAGATTTCCCCCAAAATTGATAGGCTTCTTACCAACCTGATATATGACAATATCCCAAAGTTTCATTAAAATCGGATGCAAACTTTTCGAGTAATTGTCCGGAAACAACTTTTTTGTTAAAATTTCTAACGTTTTTCGTGGACTGTGACCTTGAAATTTGACGGATTTGCCCCAAAATTGATAGGTTTCTTACCAACCTGATGTATGACAATATCCCAAAGTTTCATTTAAATCCAATGTAAACTTTTTGAGTTATTGTCCGGAAACAACTTTTTTGTTAAAATTTCTAACGTTTTTCATGGACTGTGACCTTGAAATTTGACGGATTTCCCACCAAATCAATAGGCTTCTTACAAACTTGATATATAACAATATCCCAAAGTTTCATTCAAATCGGATGTAAACTTTTTGAATTATCATCCGGAAACCAAATGTGGACGGACAAACGGACATGAGGACCACTATATACCCCCGACTCTGTCGAGCGGGGGTATAAAAATGATTACAAAGAAGAAAAATTTAAATGTAAGTGTTCAGTAAAAAAGTGCATGTCGTATAAAAAAATTGTTGTAAGACATGGTAGATATAACATAAGAATGAGATATCAAAAAGTTGAAGGAAGCAAACAACATCATTCCATTTATCGCTCTGTGTGAACTGCAAAAATTGCAAAACTGCCTGTTTTCATGAAACAATGGAATACATGTAGCAGCATATTTATAGCCTCTCCTTTTTTATTTCATTAAAAAAATCCTAAATACATTGGCATTAATCTGTTAATTAGTTCCAGCATATAATATTTTTTATATATAATATAAACATATTGATACATAAAGCATTCAATATTAAGTGTATTACTTCATTTTACTCAGTTTATAAATACATTGTCAATGATTTACTATACTGCTTGACGAACCTCAGTTTAGAGCTATCTCTTCCAAAGTCACCATGTTTCAGAGCCTGTATAATGTCCTGAGCTGACTGCACACACGCCTGTGCCTGTTTACTGTTCATTAAGGCATTGATACGCTTAGCCTCACTCTTTGGGTAACTAAAACAGGAATACTTGCATAAAAAGCTTAGTGATTAGAAACTAAAATTAGCCTTTCCTTATTAGTTATTCCATTACATTATTTATTTTATTTTGTCTCCTGTCAGTACTTGTTGTTTACAAGTAGGTCTTAAATAATAGTCACTTCTGTTGGTTCTGTATTGTTCAGGTGTAGTTTAATTTTTATTGGTAATATGTTTATTGAATTACAATTTAGGGAGTAAGTTTCCAAATTAAAAAAAATTAAAAAAATAGGATCAACACCACCACATACAGTAATGTGTCTTTTCTAAGACAGCAGTTTATGCCCTTTCTGTTATTTGTTTTATTTTATAATTTTAAGTCATGTCTTTCAGAGATTAACTGAATTGTGAGGTCTGTGTTTGGGTTTATCTTGTATTTTATATATTCGCCTAACAACTGCATTAATTTGTAATTTAGGGGAGAGTTTCTACATGACAACTGGAATGGGTTCTTAACACATGCATGAGTAATCATTCCGTAGGGACACACAATTTGTCTTTTATTGCGACAATAATGTGCAGACTCTAAAAAAACCATCTTAAATGTGCAATGAACACATCACCCACTATGGGCCATGGCCAGATTTGTCTTAAGAATTTATAACAGTCATGCCCACTTAATTGAAAAACACCTTACAGCAAAATTAGCATAATTTTTCAAAACACTGAATCATTTGCCATCAAAACAATGTTATATCAACCGACTAATAGCAAAGTAGTTCATAGCAAAAATCCCAGACCACTTGCCACTAAAGCAACCTTGAGTCATCTTGTTAATAGCAAACCAGCAAGACATACATCCCACTTTTTGCTTTTTACTTCCAAACACAATGTGTATAATACACATGTTTATCCTACTTGAAGAACAACATTCGATCCTATGTCAGTAAGAATTAGACGGACAAATTTTAATATCTAGTTAGTTTTATAAAATAAAATGTATAAAAGTATACATTTTGTTGGCTTTTTAATCATTTTTTAATCTTTAAAACAACGTTTTGTGTATCACATTCTCACAAGGTAACAATTTACACTGTATGTGTTACCTTCATCCAGTCTATTTTTAGATTAAAGTTATCTGCACAAAAGTTGTAAAAAAAAACAATTACATGTAAATGCTTGAAAATTTGAATTTATTTATAATGTGAATGCTGAATACATGTATTTATTAATTAATTAAAAAATAGATTATTGCAAGTGACTCTATGCAAATTAGAACATGGTCAGACCTTATATTTGTCAATATTTTATACTGAGCGATAAGACAAATATAAGGTCTGACTATGTTCAAATTCACTTAGAGCCCGCTTGCTATAATCTATTTTAATTCTAATATGTCTAACAAATGTTTTAAAAGTTTGAAGCAGCTATTAGAGGACAGGTTTAATGGAAATATTGGTTTTCTTAAAACTAAAAAGATAAATCCCAAAACAGTATGTTAAAACAAATAAAATTGACACAAACATATATGCTAGTCATTTTATTGAATATAGGTTTCTTTTAAACAAAAAATATTGAGTAATCTTAAATAAAAACTGCTATTTGTTTACATTCTCCATCATTTACATATTTAAAAATAGATCCATTGTATGTAAACAATTCAATAAATTTTCACAAACAGTGCTAACAAATGGCTTGAATAAAACAACTTAAAAGCTTAAAATTGTTTATCAGCTCTTTATTTAATTTTTAAACTAAACATGTAGTTAGGGGGGGGGGAGCAAGTCTGAAGTATGTATCACATTAGGTAGAAGTATGCATTTTTGTGTACTTACGAAGTCAGCTGACTTTTATTTCCTGTTAATATACATGTTGTTCAATACACTCTTTCGTTTTAATGGATAAAGCTGCTTAGCAGCAAGATTATACTGTTTTAATAGGAAAAAAAATGTGGTTATGATAAAACTTCAAGTCAACAGTAGTAATTGAATTATTAGTGTCTGAAAAAATCAAGTTTACTATATAATGATACATACAATGCCTGTATTCTGCTAAGTTCTTTACATTCACTGACATTAATTTCTTCTGCCTCTCCACGCACTAATAAATTTTCTGGATCACTGACTTCTAATATTTCATACCTAGAACCTTCATCTTGACCAGCCATTTCTGCAATGCCCTAAAGTCAATATACCATATTATTATATGACAAACATTTATCTTGATTATGATTGGCTCAGGGTATCATGAAAAGTATTATGCAGACAGTGTGTTAACCTCAAAGTAGATAAAAATAGACTGATATAAAAGTTTTGACTTTTGAGTAGCTAAAAATAGAATATTTATCACTTTTCAGTAGTTAAAAATAGACTTCAACAATAGGAAACAAGCATTCATTTGATTGGTTGAATTAAAAACATCAGCCAATCAAAATGGGAGGGTCTAAAACGCGGAAATGGAAAAACCGGAAGTATAAAAACACATATATTTTTGTTCATAACTTTTTAACGGCTTGACATAAAATCAAAATTAAAAGTGCCTCTGGGAGATATTTAAAAGATCTTTATGATGATATATAGTTTATTGCAAATAAATTTTAATAAAGTACCTAAAAGTTGACCGGAAGTGAAATTTGTGCGAGTGTCACTTCATCAAATTTTCACATTGGAACCAAGATTTCTCCTAAATGCTTCACCCCGGTCAAAAAACTATTAGTGTTTGGCCCAGATCATTCATTTAGCTTCAAAATGATGTATAGTTTATAAGAAATAAATGAAAGGAAAGTATAGAAAAGATCGCCGGAAGCAAGTACGGTAGCAAAAGCAAAAGTTCGAATTTTCAACTTTGAACTATAATATCTCAAAGACCTCATAACCCGGTCACAATTTGAATAGGGCCTCGTGTTCCCCTCAGCTTTAGCTATAAAATGATATATAACTTTTAAATTTTGATCAACGACAAAGTATGTAAAAGTTGACCGGAAGCGATCCTTGTCGAGGAAAAATTCTTCAAACTTAACAGATTTCTCCTAATTAAAGTGTTTACACAGGTAAAATTGATTGGTATCGTATAATTATCATTAAATTACCATATGGGTTATAATTAACGTCATATATAATAGAGAGAAATTTTTTAAATTAAGTTATAATTAATGTTATTACTCTTATGACAATAGAGATATTTTGTTTGTATTGGGACACTAAAGGGACATCAATGGTCGAACTTAATATCCAAATAAACACCTTATATTATAAAAATGCGATATTGTTTAATATACTTTGATCATTTAGGTATAACAAATAATCTTTCAGAAAGCATGAATGCTGTTTTAAAAAGAGAAATTGATTGGAAAGCGTTACCGGTAGATCTCTTGGTTTTGGGGTTTTATTACATACAAAATTTAGAAAATTTTGAAATTTTAAGAGGCCGTTCAGGTTTGGGAAATTATCATTTAAAATCAGAGTTTCGTAGGGCTTTTATTCCCCGTTCAGATATGATTCTACCAAAAAAATTGTTTGTCCAGATGATGTTATAGAATATTTACAAAATGAAAAACCTTTATCTTTAGAAAATAATTTGCAAGATGACACGTCTGAAACATCAAAGATTACTAAACAAACAGATGAACATGCCGAAATAACAAATGAATTAGGTGTCAAAAATGATAATCCTTTAATTACGGATGACATAATTGTAGAAAAAACACCTGTGGTTGAACTACCTGTCTTTAGTTCTAATTCTAGTCAACAAAGTTTGGCACGGTTTATTGTTGACAATAATTTAATAACATTAGTTCCACAGCAAGGGGCTTTTATTATTCAAGGCAGAAAAGCTAAATATTGTGTCACTTTATTTCCAAAAGAAACTTTCCAGTGCGAGGCAGCATCTACCTGTTTTCATATTTTAGCAGCAAAATTAAGCATAGGTTTACAACCAATTCAAAGGAATAAAATTATTAGTTTAAGAGCAATATAAAAAAATAATAAGAAAAATATTGATAAAAAGTCAGGTAGTAAACAACCACGTGTTAATGATTATGACATTGAAATTGAGCCGGCCCCTGATTCTTTAACAGCTTTAAATACTCCAAACAAAGAAAATTTAATTAAAACACCTTCAATTGTTGGAAGCATTAAATTTACTCCTAAAAAGTTAACAGAAATTTCAACTCCGAAGTCTAAAAGAAAAATAGATTTAAGTGATATAATGGAAGAAAATGAAATTATTATAGAAGATAACGTTAATTATAACCCATATGGTAATTTAATTATACGATACCAAACAATTTTACCTGTGTAAACACTTTAATTAGGAGAAATCTGTTAAGTTTGAAGAATTTTTCCTCGACAAGGATCGCTTCCGGTCAACTTTTACATACTTTGTCGTTGATCAAAATTTAAAAGTTATATATCATTTAATAGCTTATTCAAATTGTGACCGGGTTATGAGGTCTTTGAGATATTATAGTTCAAAGTTGGAAATTCGAACTTTTGCTTTTGCAACCGTACTTGCTTCCGGCGATCTTTTCTATACTTTCCTTTCATTTATTTCTTATAAACTATACATCATTTTAAAGCTAAATGAATAACCTGGGCCAAACACTAATAGTTTTTTGACCGGGGTGAAGCATTTTGGAGAAATCTGAGTTCCAATGTGAAAATTGGATGAAGTGACACTCGCACAAATTTCACTTCCGGTCAAATTTTAGGTACTTTATTAAAAATTATTTGCAATAAACTATATATCATCATAAAGATCTTTTAAATATCTCCCAGAGGCACTTTTAATTTTTATTTTATGTCAAGCCGTTAAAAAGTTATGAACAAAAATATATGTGTTTTTATACTTCCGGCTTTTCCACTTCCGCGTTTTAGACCCTCCCTAAAACCATTCTTTTAAAACATTCTATCTGTTGACATTGTTTCAAAATGGCTGACGAGCAGCAGACAAGTTTTGCAACTGTCAATAAACAGGAACTTTTTTTGCCAATTTTGTATAATTGCTTTAATATTACAATAAATTTTTATTGGAAAATGTGAATTTCTTTCAATTTAAAATGTGATAGTTTACTGTTGTTATTGTTGAAATAAATTTTTTTGTTTTTTGTTATCTTATTTTGTTAGAGACTTCCAGTGTAAAAGTAAAAACAGTCATATAATAAAACATTCATTGACTTTTATATTGGTTAATACCGGGTTTTATCAACCCTCAAAAATAATATCCACACTCGCCGTTGGCTCGGTGGATATAATTTTTTCAGGGTTGATAAAACCAGGTATTAACCTATATCAGTCAATAAATGTATAGTGTCAGAACTGCTTTACACAGTACAAACATATTGAAATATCTGTTACTACGGTAACATTTCCTTAATAGTAACTCTAAATAAAATTATTGTCAATTGCATTAAATAATGTATATTACATCAGTTTTTAATACAATTTTCATTTAAAAACATAAAGAATTGCAATGCTAGAATTTTAGAAATAGAGACGGAAAAATTAACACAGTATTTCTAAATCCTACACTCCTTATAGCACATTGTATTACATACTTCAAAGAACAGTCGTTTAGTATAAGATGTTAATTCCTGTGTGAACTTCTCTTCTGTTCTGTTGTAATCATCTTGTACAAGCTGTGACAGAAAAACTGGAGATGTTGGTCTCTCTGATGACAGTTGTCTTTCTTGACATGATTTATCAGTTGTCTCCACATTGTACAAGTCAGTAATTCTAGTAACAGATTTTACAAGTTTGTCTAGACTCTCATTCATCTAGAAAATAACAAGACATTATAAATCACCAGTACTACTGGTACATTCTATTATTTTAAATGTGTGTTTATTACTTGCACCCTCAAAATGGTGGCCGAGTGGAAAATGCAATTAGTCATCTATTGTTGATCATTTGCCTGTCAACACTTGTTGCTGTTTTATGCCTTACTGCATGAAGGTGTGCTCAACTTGTTGCTGGTTTATGCCTTACTGCATGAATGGTGTGCTCAACTTGTTGCTGTTTTATGCCTTACTGCATGAAGGTGTGCTCAACTTGTTGCTGGTTTATGCCTTACTGCATGAAGGGTGTGCTCAACTTGTTGCTGGTTTATGCCTTACTGCATGAATGGTGTGCTCAACTTGTTGCTGGTTTATGCCTTACTGCATGAAGGGTGTGCTCAACTTGTTGCTGGTTTATGCCTTACTGCATGAATGGTGTGCTCAACTTGTTGCTGGTTTATGCCTTACTGCATGAAGGGTGTGCTCAACTTGTTGCTGGTTTATGCCTTACTGCATGAAGGGTGTGCTCAACTTCAATTTTAATTAACATAGGATTGCCAGTTTTCTAGCTTTGTCGAGGCTTTCACAGGGTAGTCCAACCCCCCCCCCCCCCCCCCACAAATTTAAAAGCAGATGCAAAGATAAAGCTAAAAATTGCTGTTAGTCATTTTACAGAAATTTTGATGATTATACAAGATTTTTAATTTGCTAACAGTTGTATTGTCGTTATTTAAGGATTAACTACACAAAATATTTTCTCCATCGAGGGATAACAAAATTTCTGTTTTGCACATTGTATAATCCGCGTAGCGGATTATATTAAATGTGCACAACGGAAATTTTGTTATCCCTCGATGGAGAAAATATTTTTTGTAGTTAATACTTATAAATAAATTCAAACAATAGAATAAACTTAACAATTATATTTTTGTAACTGGAAATTTAAAAAAAAAGAGATCAACACAAAAACTGTTAGTTTCGCGTGGAGTAATATATGACCTCAAATGGTGCGTGTCTCCATGACGATCAAATTTGTTTTCCATCCTCTGATAGAAAATATTTTCCAGCCAATCAAAAGTCAATATTCTCGCAAAATTTATTTATTTGCTTTTGATTGTGCCACAATTCAGTTAACTTGTGATTGTGTTCATTTGAGATTTAGTTAACTGACACATATATTGTTTGCATGTGATTGTTCAAGAGTTTTAATTAACTTAACTGTGTATTGTCTGCTTGTGATTGTTCCACACTTATTTAACTTACCTGTGTATTATCTGCTTGTGATTGTTCCAGAGCTTTAAAAATAACTAAGCTGTGTATTGTCTGCTTGTGATTGTTCCAGACTTAACTTACCTGTGTACTATTGGCATGTGAAAGTTCCAGAGTTTTAATTAACTTACCTGTCTATTATCTGCTTGTGATTGTTCCACACTTTTAGTTAACTTACCTGTGTATTATCTGCTTGTGATTGTTCCAGAGCTTTAAAAATAACTAAGCTGTGTATTGTCTGCTTGTGATTGTTCCAGACTTAACTTACCTGTGTACTATTGGCATGTGAATGTTCCAGAGTTTTAATTAACTTACCTGTGTATTATCTGCTTGTATCTGTTCCAAACACTTCTTGTACTGTGACTTAACTTTTGATTCCACTGCCTTGGTCTTTGACAGCCTGTGTGTTACATCTGTATGATGTACACTAAAAAACAAAGTTACACAAATAAATATGTGATACAAAACTTTACTTTGTTTAAAAGTTATTATTTAGTAACAATTTAACCATACTTCATTTCATTAAAAGACACATGCAGTAATATGTAGTTATTTGGTGACTTTGTTTTATTGATAGTAAATTCTTTAATTCTATAAATATCTCCAACAATGAAAGAAATAATGCAATAATATGTTTTTATGACATTTTAATATAAATATACAATAAAATTATCAAACGTTCAGCTCAGACAATAAGCACAATCTGAAAAGACTAAGCATTTTGATGTCATTTCAATAACTAGAGAGTAAGATGAATAGTGTGAATGTGGATCAGGGGTCACCACACTCTAAAAAAGTAGGGAGAAGTGACTTATCCCTGGCAGCTAAACAGGGAGAAGTCAGGCCCTGATAAGGAGACTTCAGGAGACACTAGGGAGAAGTCAGGGGGACCATACAAATAATTAATTTCGCAGTAGTTACATAAATTTTTCATTATTTACATCAATTTCCAGGATTATTTCTCTTGTGTTTTAAAACCATAACACACTTAAATTCAGTTTTTTTTTCTTTTTAATTATTATTCATGGTATGCAATATCAAACAGCACATAACCTTTATCATTAATCAATGAAACACCAGATATAGGGACTATTTTTCTATCTACTTCAGTACTGTAGCCGTACAAGGTATTAACAAATAAAAATAGACCAACAAAAATATTTTTATATGTGTAGACATAAACTTCATTCATGAGTTCTTGTATCATAATATTCCTAACAGTTTGTTATGAACATGCCATGTTTATCTGATCAAATTTCCAAAGAAGATAGATAGAATAACATTACATTAAACCCAGAAATAATTCTTCTGTTCAGCACACTTCCACTTGGACAAAGTTGTGCTGATCCAAATTGCTTCATGGGACACACATCTACAGAACTTATCATGATGTCAATAATTACTATACATCTTTATTCTTTCAAGTGAAGCTCATATACTTATCAAAGAAAATTGTTAAAGTACAATACTCTTTGAATGAACTGAAGTTTGATGCTAATTAAAAGTGTTTGTTCATCAAAAAAATTACGATTTTTCATTGTGGGCCGTTGTACATTACTTTTCTTCGTTGTTCACTTCCGGTAATTAGTCACATCCAGTAAAATTAACAAATGGCCCGTAATACATTTGAAAGACGTAAATCGTTTGAAAATATGTTAAATACGCATATTGTTTGCCTTTTTTTATTGGAACTACACATTAACTGATAAATTGGTAGTCTGGGTGAAGTATTTGGACCAGATTTACAAGTATCTTTATTCTTATGTGAACCATCGGGCAACTTAAGGGAAATGACAGGGCGACTTCGACTTCGCTTTTCAGGCGCCTTAGGGCGACTTCAGGTACTAGTAGAGCGACGTTGTCGCCCACTTCGCCCAGTGTGGTGAGCCCTGGTGGATCAGCATCTTTTGCTGTATATTTATTCTGCTAGCACTCTAAAATAACATTTGGAAATAATCTAAATGTGTTATTCATATAAGAAATATTATAACATAACAATTCACATATTCTGCAACATAAGCACCTCAATCTGTTTCTTCTCTGTATTAATGAATGCTTTCTCTTTCTATATGCATCAATGTCTGATTTTAACTGGTCATTATTTTTTCTGAAATTGAAGAAACAAAAAATTATACAATGAACAAAATAATTAATAAAATTATAATCTGGTTTTGACATCAGTATCTTTGTTTGATTAAACACTTTGAAGATCAGAAAGATGAAAAAAGACCAAATTATAATAATTGAAATTGAAACCTTGTTCACAAAAACATTTTCAAATTGCAAAATATTTGATCTAGGCTTTCTCAAGTTATCATGCATTATCATAAATTTTGATACTTTCTTCATTATAAGGGGCCATAACTCTGAAACAATGGTGCATAATTCAAATTCATACTTGATCTGTGTTTAGTGACTTGATCAAGGGTTTCTCATATTATGGTGTGAAAACCAATTTCAGGTGGTAGTACATACAGTTCCAATCTATATGCCATAGATGCATTTTTTTAATGTATCATGTGTATTATGAAATCAACACATGCTATGAAATTAATTGTTTAAGAATTTAGCATAATAGAAAGAGTTTTGTTCAAAATATGTAAAAATTGTTTAACTTAATGTGTCAAGTGTAAGTCACAAATATTACATTTAGTATTTCTAAATAAAAACATTTTACTTTAATTCTTCAATAGACACATTCTCCTCTTCAACAGATATAATGTTCTTCACAGCTTCCTCGAGTTGTGTTCCTTCTAATATAACTCCTCCATTTTTAATAAGCATATCATACCTGAAATCCAATTTGACCACAAGCATGATTGTATCATTACTAGGCAGACATAAAACAGAGAGCAAGTTCAAAAAGAAAAGGATTGTTCATGTAGATGTATGTTGAAAAATGGCCTAAACATTAAAAGTCTCTGTTTTTGTAACATGTAGTGTTGCAACTACATATATATTGTCAGAAAATCTATAGCTTATTTGTAGGAGCTTTAGAAAAATGTAGAAATGTTAGGCTTTGATAAGCACATCTAGGCTGTATTGAGGTTGGTATAAACACACTTAATATTTTCTGACAATTTACCAATTGTTTCAATACTGTAAAGATAAAATATATTTTTAACTGAAAAAGCATGGAAAATGAAAATATCTAGCAGATTTTATGATTTACATGTCTGTTTGCTGTAGATTACATTGATTTTCAACTTGGACTGAATTTTGAATATGTCTGCTCTGGCATTATACAAAGATCTCAAAACTTTAAAAACATGCCATCACAATGTTGAATTAGAACAAACAAACATGACAACTTGTAGTTGTACTTGTGTCACCATTAATCATTTCATGTTTATGTTTACCACACAAAACTGTTTACAACATCTGAAGCATACCTGTGAAAAAATACTTACTCTTCCAGTTCCTTTGGATCTATGACATTGGCTGAACTGACATTAGTACAGAACCAGTCCAGAAAAGGTACCATTGCATCACATTCAAACAACCATTCAAGTCCACTAGGATCTAAGGAACCTGCTTTAGGGTATCCTAATTGTTTTAATGTCTCTACAAACTGTCTACCACTCATATTTATTTCTACAACAGATAATAACAAAATATTTTAAGCAGCTACATGTGACACCCTTATTTGTTTGAATGTGGTCTAATTGCCATTTTCATTCATTTATATTCGTTATTGTCGCATCCAGTCACAAAGCCCTGTGAAAACAACCTATATATACCCTGGCAGGAAAATTGGAAATGCTTGTCACATAATGTTGACGTTCAGCACACCTTGTTTAAATTCATGTTCAAACTTGCAACGTCAGTAGTGTTGACAAGCAAGTGATAAATAATAGATGACTAACATCTTAACCACTAAGCCACCTAGACACTGTGTGACCTACTGTGAAAGTACTTAAATTCGTGGGTATCAATTTTCGTGGTTTGGTGAAATTTTACATGTTCGTGGGTTCGTAAATTCGTGGACTGACGGTTTACGAAAATGCAAAAAGTGAGGTAGCAATCAAAATAAATGATTATAGCAGAATCATTTTCACTGTTGATAATAAACATCAACATATAAAGAAGACAAAACAGTTTCATTACATGATGTTGTTTACGCGCGTGGTAACGAATGTAAAATTAACAGCACGGAAATCAATAGCTAATTATAAACACGGTAATGTATTAATTAATAGATTAATTGCAATAAAAACTACTTTGAGTCTATTTAATTCTCTAATTGTTATCTATAGAAGCATTCCTAGCCGAAGGGCATTTGTCACTTCGTGTGTTGAGTAGCAATAAATACAAAGGTGTAATTTAACGTCATTTGTGCCACGATCGGTATTATCACAACATCCTTTTGATATAGCGTGTCATTGATATGCACTAATAAAGATAAAGTATAGCTTATCTTTTAAATATTTTATTTGTTATTTTAATTTATGTTCAAAGGAGCAACCAAACTCATAATTCCGATAATAATTTGTTACTTTTTTAAATCGAAAATGAACACCTCATATATCACCACCTTGACCGGAAGTCGATGTTTCTTCGTACGCTTTACAATTAAATAATACCTACATTTAATAATAACACAATTCCAACATGAAACCTGTAACATAATCATTAAGATGGATTTTGAGCTGAATATTAGAAATGGATCGAACCACAAAATCATATATTACATATACAAATAAATGTCCGATCTCATACATTTTCAGATCGTTGTTCCCAAGTTCCCATTGGTTAATGAAGTTTTATTCTTCGTTGGATTTTTAATTTCGTGGTCCGAGGCCTCCACGAAAATTGATACCCCATGAATAAAAAGTATTTCACAGTATGTTAAAAGCAAGCATAGCAGATGTGATCTGTATGGTTATAATTAAATGCGTGTTTGTAAAAAACAAACCCATTTCAGATAGTAGCTGAGCTTTCAGAAGAAAACATTGTATAAGAGCAGTAAAATTAATTTTAAAGTAGACAAAAATAATTTTGACATCAATAACATTAAAGTGTTTATTTTTTAAATAATAACTAAAATGGCTGAAACATTTATTTTTCTCTCAAATGTTGTATTTTAAATTGACAATCATATAGCAAAAGTTTCCTAATACCATCTTGCAAAAAAAACCATAGAAAACAATCATTCTTTCCTTGTACTATTAGACAATGGAACTCCCTACCTGATAACATCTTTAATACTGACACCCTGGACTCGTTCAAAAACCAAATACATGTATCTAAAATCTAATCTTCTCCCAGGCAGCCATACATTTTTCATTATTCACATCAATTTCCAGGATTATTTCTCTTGTGTTTTTAAACCATAACACACTTAGATTCAGTTTTTTTTTCTTTTTCATTATTATTCATGGTAAGCAATATCAAACAGCACATAACCTTTATCATTAATCAATGAAAAAAAAGCACCAGATATAGTGACTATTTTCTGTCTACTTCAGTACTTGTAGCCATACAAGGTATTCACAAATAATAATAGATCAACAAAAATATGTGTATTTGTGTAAACCTAAACTTCATTCAATGATTTCTTGTATATCATAATATTCCTAACAGTTTGTAATGAACATGCCATGCATATCTGAGCAAAATTTAAAAGAAGATAGATAGAATAACATTACATTAAACCTAGAAATAATTCTTTTGTTCAGCACATGTACACTTCCACTTGGACAAAGTTGTGCTGATCCAAATTGCTTCATGGGACACCCATCTACAGAACTTTTCATGATGTCAATAATTACTATACATCTTTATTTTTTCAAGTGCAGCTGATATATTTATAAAAGAAAATTGTTAAAATATAATACACTTTAAAAAACTGAAGTTTGAAACCAATTAAAAGTGTTTGTTTATAAAAAAAAATTTCAATTTTTCATTATGGGCCATTGTACTTTATTTTTCTTTATTGTTCACTTCCAGTAATTAGTCGCATCCGGTAAATAAACAAATGGCCCGTAATCCATTTGAAAGAAGTAAATCGTTTGAAAATATGTTAACTATGCATATTTTTGCTCCTCTTATTGGAATTACACATTTCTTGATAAATTGGTAGTCTGGGTGAATTATTTGGACCAGATTTACAAGTATCTTATGTGAACCATCTGGCAACTTAAGGGAAATAACTGTGGGACTTCAACTTCACCTACCAGGTGCCTTAGGGCGACTCTGTTCTCTTTTTTTTTCCTTTCCTTTTTTTAAAGGGGGGCATACGCCCCTACCCTCCCCCCCCCCCCCCTGGATCCGCCACTGCATGGCATTTCCTTCAATTTGTTAAAGTAGGAAGATAGATTGATAGACATTTTTGTGATGTCACCAACACATTAGAGAAATACTCAAAGAGGTCCTATCACCAATGGAATGCATAGGCACTGGACACAGAAACCCTGCCTAGTGAGGATTAATACTGTATACATACCTGGGTACCACGAATAACAGAAAACAACCGAAAACAAGAGGAATAACCGAAAACAATAAAAAAGTGACCAAAAAAACGCATTAAAATTAATGTTTTTTTGTTCAAAACTGTATGTTTAATGTAATAGAAACGCTATGCAAAAAGTTTTATGAAAAAATATTAATGTATGACAAAGTTATAGCACTTTTTCCTTCATGCCATACTAATACGATAATATACATTAATCAATATGGTGACTGAATATCGCGTGATTCGATCAAAGTACTGCATATGCTGTGACCCATTTTATGATTGATGACTGAAACATAGCTATTAATGTAAAAATGTAAATTAAAGATAATTTATAGGTGGTCACTCTGCATTTTTCAAGGCAAGGTAAAAACAGATACCTTGGCTGCGTTAACCCCGGTAAATAAAACAATTTCAAAATTGTAATTTTTAATTGAGATTGTAATTAGAATGTTTTCATTTGATATTTGAAATTAAAGATATATTTTTTTAATTATTTAAATAAAATTTATTGATTAAAAGATTTAATTAATCCTTTAAAATATAGTCCGCAAAGTACTTTATTTAGTTTTATGAAGAAAGTTTAAAACTACTAAGATATCCTGCACGAGGCTCGGGCATATTTGTCGTAGTCAGCGAAATACCTTATTTAGTTTTATGAAGAAAGTTTAAAGCTACTAAGATATCATGCACGAGGCTTGGGCACATCTGTTGTAGTCCACGAAATAAATTATTTAGTTTTATGAAGAAACTGCGCACATTTTTATATGTTCCGCACCGAACAGAAAACACTGTCTTAATTACTGTTATGTTAAAGTGTCTATAAAAAAACCGTCTCTTCCGTATCTGACCCCGAATCAAGTGCCCTAGCTCTCTTATGGGTAGTTGTCCTCTCGTTTATCTTCCGTTTTCTCTGAAAACGGATTCTTTCCTAACGATCTTGGCTTGATAACATTGATATTCCCGTCTGTCGATGTTAAAGTACACTTATCTGGCGGTTGATAAGCCTGGAATCGTCTGAATAATCTGTCTGATATTGGGAAAAATTATCCATAGGTCTCCAGTAACAGCCTCTCTGATTTGGTAACTACTTTGACGTCCCTTGGTTTACACCCAACAACGCTACGCAACCTGGGATATACACTACAGACAATTTTAGACTGTTAATTTGTTAAATTAGGTGAAAAGTGGTATATAAATGATGGAGATAATAGTATGAACCAGCGTATACAATATTATATAATTGTCCCAAAGTAAAAACCACCGATTGTATGTATAAATTTATGACAATAAATTGATAATAAAAATGGAACGACGATATCGATTAATTTTTCTGCACGTGCCATAAGTTTGGCTATCAGGTGTTAATTGACACGCCGCTAGGCGAAATATTTGTAATACAATTTATATCTTTATTAAAGGTGTAATTAAATGTAATGAGAATGTCGCATTTGTTTTTACTACACTGATTGTATGTATACATTTATTATCTCAATGATTACTATAACTATAATCTTAAGATAATCTTTTGTAAATTTTTATATTTATACATGTGGATGTACATTTTATGCAATAGTATAGAATAAATGTGTATTCTGAAAGTGATGTCTATTAGAGTTAATAAAAAATGTATTAATATGTCATATGACATTGCAATAATAATATTTGCTATTAAATTGCTAAATCAAATGCCAATCGAAATATATTGATCACTTTTTGACAAGTGCCAGAAGTTTTGCTACCAGGTGTTAATAGACACCCGAAAGGCAAATAACAAGTGTAATCAAATTAATATCGGACCAGGCAGACAATAGCGAGTCTGACATTAGCACACAAGCACTGTGAACCCACTGTTCACATTTGGCACACTGGATGCTGGATTCAATACACTCTCCATCACACTGAACGCAAGGATAAGAAACCATTTTGCAATGATAACTGAGACTTGGTATAAGTAATTTGGTATTTTTATTAACATGACTAGAATAAAAACATCCACTGACAACCAATTATTTCAACCAGTTTATTTTTTGAGTTATCTAATTCAAACATGTTCAGAAGCCAACCATACAAATGCTTTTCTTGTACAAAGCAAATGAGCAAAACCAGGGACAGTCTATACTATTCTATAGTATAGTCTGTACCTGACAAAACCAATCAGTGTTTTTTGGTAATTAACTCATTTTTTTTTAAACAAACAACCTTTTATTGGGCTTTCTTTATTACAAAGACCAGCATGATAAAACAATTGTTAACTGATATCTGCAATCAAGTCAAGTCATAATGTAAAATTTAAAGTAACAATTATCAATTATCACCATGCAGTCAATAGTTCACACCTAATCACAGCATTTGCAGTACTTTGATCGAATCACGTGATATTCAGTCGCCATATTGAATAATGTATATTATCGTATTTGTATGACATGAAGGAAAAAGTGCTATAACTTTGTCATACATTAATATTTTTTCATAAAACTTTTTGCATAGCGTTTCTATTATGATAAACATACAGTTTTGAACAAAAAACATTAATTTTAATGCGTTTTTCGGTCACCTTTTTATTGTTTTCGGTTATTCCTCTTGTTTACGGTTATTTTCTGTTATTCCAGCTACCGTACATACTTGCATGTATACAGTATACTAGTACACTCGAATTTCGGCGATGAAAGTGTGTCGGTTTAACGGACGTTAATTTCGTTGAAACGCACTATATTTTATTATTTTAGGAGTCAATTGGTTAGAGCAATAAATGCATTATATTTTGAAAGTAATTTAACCTTGGGTTCATTGTTTATATTGCTAGTAATACCCGAAAGGGGAGTCAAGCAGTATTAATAGATAGAGATATTGCTGAGTGAAGGAAAATCGCCGAAATTCGAGTTTGGACGAAATTCGAGTGTGTGACACATAGTTATTCGATACACAACACGGCTACAACTATTGACTGTTTTCGCCAAGTTCAGGAGATAAGAGATTTTTAAGTAACCTATTAAATGCGATCAATGCACAGTATAAACTAACATTGAATTTGTTTTCATGTAATACCAGTAGTCAGTTCTCTGCTGTCAATGCCTGGTGTTCGAAGGTGCCGCAAATTTTGTTATCGTCTATGCTCTTTATAGCTTTAAATTCTATGATAAAAATACATCTTTTCAAGCGTTCAGATGAATGAAGTTCAGTCATTTAAAATATAAAGTATGAGAGTTGAAATGTTGTTCTAAACATAAAAGTAACAAATAAATTGTACAACCAAAATACAGCACAATACGGTTGCGTATTAAAATTGATAAAAATTGTTTTATGTGAATTTTTACGGATGTTCAGCGTTTTTTTCGGAATCGGTTTTTATATTATATCTGTATTTTGAAAATGGCGGAAAGATTGAAATTTAAAAATTGAAGGAAAATGCAAATACTAGATAAAAATGGTAATTTTATGTAACGTTGTGAATTTTTATCAAAATATTGACATTCAAGATCAGAAACTGAAGGTGAAATGCGCCACTACAGTTAAGTTGCCGACCATAACTTGTACTAAATGTCAAAACATGTCGGTATGTTGGCTTCTTAGTCTTAGACTTAGTAGTCCGAGAATGAAAAGTCAAATCGGCACGTACAAAAAAGTCAATTCGGCACATGGTTTTAGTCAATTTGCCAAATCGGAAGAGTTAAACCGGCATCAGCTTCAGCACCTCCTAAATTACTGGTAACCAGTAATTTCGTACCATAAGGCATAACCAAATCGTACCATAATTGAAACAATTTCGTACCATAACCATTTCGTACGATATGGGAAGTTGTATTAAGACAATTTCGTACCATACGGGAAAGGGTAATATGCAACAGTCCTCTTATGGATATTTTCGTCATTGGCACAATTGGTCCAGTTGTCGAATAAAACTTTCGGTGTGGTTTTGCAACGTTTTATCTCCTGCTTTTTCGATTATCTTCGGACACAAGTCGAGATTTCAGCAGCAACAGTGATGCTTCTTCTTCTAGAAGTATCGCTAGCATGTATAGACCTTTGTTGCCTGAACCTGCTTTTTTGTTCCTGTTCAAACAGTGGTGCCATCCCTCCACGTCATTGTTTGTGCAAGTTGGTACCACAAATATGTGGACCAGGATGAAATTGATCATACAGTGCTAAAGTACATACAAATTGTAGCTTGGGTTCCCCTTTCACCAAAGCAGATGCTTAGTATAATATTGGTTGTCTGCATGGTCGGCTTCTAAAGAATCCCATATTGCCGAGTCCAGTTAGCCGATTCCCCAATTGCCGACATTGAAAATTTTTTTTAGAAAAAAAATAATGTTTTGTCCGAGAATTTCTTTGTTAATATATCGATTTCATGGAATTATTTTCATGCAGATCTTTGTATCGTTTCCTATAGACGTAATTATTTTAATAAAAAAAAACATGGGATAGACCTATATTTTTTTTTCGTTAATTTGCCATCAAACAGTAGATTTACAACAAAGCAACTAATATATCAACATCTAAAGTTGTCAGCGTCGAATAAGTGTTGTACATCTCTCTCATTGGCATCACCGGATTATCTGAAGCTCTTTGACAAAGCATTTTACTCCAGCATGTCCAGTTACTCGTTGAACTCAGAACATCAGCTTGTGTTGCGAAAAGTTTGCGTTTTCAGTTACACAAAATTAATCAATTTTTGTTTTAACTATCGGTAACCAATTTTAATTGTTATATTGCCAAACAATCAAAACTTTTTTCGAATAAGTTGTAAGTAATTCCTTAAATAAAAAAATATTTTAGCATAAATTTGTTTTATTTGGCAATTTTGGAATCGGAAAAATGGACTCGGCAAACTGGGAGTCGGCAATTTGGGATTTGGCAATCTGGCATGTAATCGGAAAAATCTGAGTGATTATGTTATTAAAACTTCCTGCTGTGTAACCATGATTGTTAATTAATTAACCGATGCTAATCTAAGGTATAAAGCTGTTTTATAGCTTGATTAAACAAGCTTACCAGTGACATCCGTGTTCCAATATTAAAACTCACCTGTTGCCTATGGCTATAGTATCATCTACTAATGAGGTTAATTAGATGATAATTAAATTGGCATAGAAAAACAATTAAAAAACAATTCAAAATCTTTATTTCAATATCATAGCCTTTTAGTGATGATAGCCGTAGTTTTTTTAACTGGAGGTAAAAAGGGAGATAAATCATGTAAACTGGAAATGGGTCAATTATGGCCTTTAATGAAGGTAATATCCATAATTCTTTCGAGATTTAATTTGGATATAACCTGAAGTAAATTAAAGGCATAATTGTGTTATTATACTGAACTAAACACAAACAAGAACAAGGGGGCATAGTCATAACTGAGTAACCCTTTTAAATTAGGAAACACTTTTGCATGTCAAACAAATAACTAGTTATTGCTTTTAACATATAATTTATTTTAGTAATGACTACCATAGTAAAATGTATAATATATGATATTGTTCTTTTGTAGGCTGGAAAGGATTTCTTTGTGCATCCACTTAAACGGAAAAATAGAGGCCTGTAAGTTAATGTCTAGTGATCTGGGATTGAAGAAGTTTTAACAATTTATTCAGACCAAATTCTTTCTTATCTGAGGCCTTGTACAGGAGTGTGCCAAGATACAAAACAACAGGCTGCATGTACCTATGATGTTCGATAAAATTTAGTTATTATAGCATACAATTCTGCTAATTGATTGAGGACATGTTCTATAAATCATAGTTCAAAACCTGCATTATGGTTTAACTTTGCTTTATTTTGGTAGGGAAAATATTGCTTGAAATTACACCTGAAAAGTGCTTGAAATTTATATTTTTATTGTTATAGACGATCAGGAAGACCACTGTTAAAAGATGGAAAGGTTATTAAACGGGACAAAGATGGCTATGAAGTTTTAGATGACTATTTTTCTGAATCAGGTTTGTAACAGTCTGTTTAAAAATGACAAAATGTATGACATTCAGATGACATCACCATTAAAGATGTACATTTTTCAGAGTATAAATATCTAATAATCTATTTTCATTATTGTTTGTTTCCCCCAATGAAAAAGGTTTTGTTTGAGAATGTTGTCTATTTTTGCAATTTTCTTATCTTTTTATTGAAGAGAAACTGTATTGCATGGGATATAATGTGACTTAATTATTGGGTTTTAAGCAGAGTGTATCCAATGTTATCATACTTTAATATTTAGTGTTAAATATATTTGGGGCCCTGTCACTTAGTGTCGGACGCTCTCCACCGATCAGTCGGTCAGAAAATAATTGTGTTCAGGCTATGCCTTTTTTACCTTTTGAGGTAGGCTTTTGATATTTGTAAGTGGGTAGATAATATCAAGGTGATGTGTCACATACCATTGTTAATGAACATGGCCTCATGGTCAGCAGGGCCCAGTTAGAGATGGACACCATCTCACTGATATCTAGTTGAGTACTAATATATTAGCATGGCTGTCTTAACATACTCGTAACTAAAATAGATGTAAATGTTATAAATTATAATTAGTTTTTTTCTTCTTTAAGATGTAGAACACACCTTAGAATTACATAAATCCTCTATAGAGTCGATACCAGACATTGATGATGATGATGATGATGATGATAGAATTATACAAAGCCAGCCCACTCCAGTTAGTCATAGACTTACCAGAAATAGAAATTTTTCTTCATACAGATCTGTGGCTTCATCAGTTACTTCTAAGGTTCTTTTTTATATATATTCTAACGTCATAGATAATATGCTAATCATAGATTGCTGCCTTAAACATATCCCTAACTTCATAGATAATAGAGAGCACATTCGCTGCCCATAAAGAGCAGTGAGCTCTGCAACATTCTGTATCACTTGATCAAAATCTGCATTCTGCTGATATTGATATTTTTGTCCAGAAATTGAGACCATAAAAGAAACTGTCACAAAGTGCATAGAGAAGCTCTAAAATTTATTTTAAAGGTAGACTTAAAAATATATTTGACATAAATAAAAAAAATGTTTTGTGTAAAAAAAAACAAAAAATTTGACTTTTTTTTTTTTGCAATCTCTGGAACACTCTATTTAAAAAGGGACAAATGTATGACATTCAAATGCATCAACACTAAAAAAAGATGTCAGGAATTTAATAGCACTGAAAGGGTGTTATGTTTTAAATCATGAATGCACACAATGGCTGCACTTATATTCATATATTAATCATAGATTGTTGCATTAAACATATCCATATTTTATTAATTTTTGGTTGTAAAAAATGACCCAGGTGAATGTTAAAAAAGTCCCTAGTTCAGCTAATATTTAAAACCCATCATAATTAGGTAATGTAGAAAGGTCAAACTAAGTTTTGTTTACAAATAACAACACAAATTTCAGACAATTTTTTGCAATCTGAAATGCTCTATTAAAAATTGAGAATTCATGTGACATCACCATTAGAGAAATCTTTCACATGATGACTGGAATACAGAGGTGCTGTTAGGGTACTTGGAATAAAGTCATGAAATGGCTTTCCTTTAGGTTCGGCCTATATTCATATACTTTAACATTTTAAACTATGAACAACAGAATGGCATATCAATATGTAACAGTAATTAGTTTGCATAGTATCAAAACAATCTAATGGATAAAGCAGACAAGACTACATATGTTTTTCAGAATTTAATTGCATACATACATTTAGTTATTTTTATCATTTATAGCTATCTAACAGTAGCAGTGGATACAATCCAGTGGGGTGGTTACTTAATAAGAATTATGGAAGGTAAATTAGAATAATTTTCAGATCTCCCCACCAGCTATTGTTTCTCATAACCTACATGTTTAAGTAAATTTTAAAATCCAACCATCTATAAAACGATATATGGATGTGTCATTAATGGCTCCCAGATACAAATAATATATCCTCAGAGATTTAAAATTACCTTAAAAAATAAAATGCATCAGTATTATACCAAGATTTGGTCACAGCAAATGGAAAAAAGTGCTGATGGCAAATTAAGTAGTTATATCACATTTAAGTTCAACTTTGGATTTGAGCCTTACTTAAATTAAATAAAATCTAATGAGCACAGGAAAAACTTTACTAGACCGAGAATTTCAGCACACAAATTAAGAATCGAGCATGGTGGCCATGCGAGTACTCCCCTACAATCAGGACATGCCTCAGGTGCAGCTTGTGCGAGGTAGATGACGAAAAACACTTTTTACTTTCATGCAAATCTGTTGAAAATTTAAGAAGCATCCCTTGGTGCCCTCTGTGGTTCAGTTACCCTAAGAGCTAATCCATCTACATTAGGCACAAGGATGGCCCACCTAGTCTTGTAGCCTCTTATATAAACATATCATTAACTTCTCTAGGCAAAGACCAGGGTGTGCCATAAAGAACCGACCCTTGGTACCTTCTGCAGACAGATTACATGAATATCTAAACAAAAGACTAATCTATCTGCTTTTGGTACAAGGATAGCCTGTCTTGTAGCCTATTTCACAAATAGAACTAACTATACACATTCTTATATATAACAAGCATATATCTTCTCGCCCTGGCTGTACATGAGCCCACACACATCAATTAAACTTACTATAGTTACATGTATATATATACTTATGAATGTAGTCTTTAGAATCTAGTCCTTAGATATTGTGCAACCTTAAAATTGTTATTCATTGTTACTATGTCTTAATTATATGTACTGTAACATGCCCATTGTAGGCCCATTCCTTTTGGACAATAAAATATTATTCTTCTTCTTATACTGGTAACCATAGTGAATAATATAAAGCCTGTTCTTAACCTCAAAGTCTGTCATTTAGCATACTTACAAGACTAAGTAAGACAAGTTGTCTGAAACCAGCTGCTTTTTTTTACAATCAGAGGTTTGAAAGTTGTGTTGGTACTTTCTTCATTACTTGGTTAAAAATATAAGTTGTTATACAACAGTAGTAATGAATGATTAACAAATGTCTTTGTTTCAGTAGATGCAATCATTCTTTGCCATATATTCATTTTTAGGTAAATCAGAATTATTCACCATTTTAACTGGCTTTTTTGCACAAAAAATTGCAGGAGGACTGGGAAAGATATTAAGGCTGGGAAGGTCATACGTAAACGACCTGATGGATTTGAAGAATTCGATGATTACTGGTCAGAATCTGGTAAGTTGTATAAAAATGTTTGACCCATTGAAGAGAAATAAGGTAAAATAAATCCTGTAAAACTGTTGTTTACAGTGGTCACACACACACTTTAGCAAAATTAGAGAAGTCGACCAATCTCTGTCCATAAACTTGTACATTTATTTGTTTTAATGTTCGGTTCATAAACTTATATTGTGTGTACATGTTTTTTATTCATTATTTATTTGTGTATTGTAGATGCAGACAGTTTAATGTTGTCCAAACTAAGTGAAAGCACAAAAATGGAAAGTCCAATGCTGAAACCTGAGGTAATATATCAAGGCAGTTAAAATGTTTATATAATTTCATACATGTAATGAAAGCTTATTTGGCATTACAATGCATCACTCGGTTTCCTTATGATTCCATTTCAGTTTATTTCAAGAACAACCAACCATTCATACCAATGATGTAAAGTTGTATACAACTCCCTTCAGTATTTTATGTAATTCCAATGAGTATAATTCCTTACCAATCAAAAAACCAGTTGAGTTAACTTTCCTTTGCAACATTAAAGTATATACAAACATTTTGTTTGTGTTTCAAATTATGAATTTAATAAGAAATAATTTATCAAAAAAAGATGAAAGTACAATTATTTACGTACATTCGATTATTAAAATGCAAACAAAGGTTTTACCTTGTGCCAAATGGTATGGAACTGTAGGTAATATGCACTGGAAAGTCAAAAAATTGTATTTGACAGACAGGGTATTATGCTTCCTGCATTGACAATTAACATTTATACAAGTGGAGACAACTAGGTCCATCTGCAGGTCCATCTATAGTAAAGGTTCCCATCTCTGCAGGTCCACCTATGGTAAAGGTTCCCATCTCTGCAATTCCACCTATAGTAAAGGTTCCCATCTCTGCAGGTCCACCTATAGTAAAGGTTCCCATCTTTAGATATAATCAAAACTTGCAGAAAATATACTAGAGAGAAAGTAGAAACCATGTTGTAGTTACCATGCCAACATGATTATGGACACCTCTCTGACAACATAAAGTAATCTGATCTAGTATTTTCTCTTTATAGGTGTCAGTGTACTTGTCTGCATGTGTGTTTGTTGGATTGTTTTTTGTTATCCTTTTATTTGAAAAGAATGTGTTTATTAAGTTCTTTTTATTTTTGAACAAAAATAAAATGTATTTTTGAACAAAAATAAAATGTATTTTTGAACAAAAATAAAATGTATTCTTATGAGGTAAATAATTTGATGGTTTGTCTGAAATATATTATATAAATTTTTGTTTAAAATAACATGTTAATATTGGTGTCTAATACAATTTATAAATGTCAATATACATCTTATAGGAGTTACCTGCTAATAGTGAATCTGAGATAACAATGTAAGTATTGAAAATAAGTCTGATGAGATAAATCTACTGCTTCATTTTATCTGCTTTGTTTGCCAACAAATTAGACATGCATTAATGGAAACAGTATACTTGTATGTGTTCTCCTTTACTGTATACAAAGACTTTTGTGCTGTAAATTAAAACATCTCCCATTATACATATGCATACTAAAGCGAAAAATGTTAATTAAAACTACATGTATAGTCTACATAGACATATAGTGGAGAAATATGACATTTTTAAGTTAAAAATAAAATTTGTGCATCTGAAAAAATATTTGAACTTGATCGGATCAAAGTACATGAAAAAAAGTACAAAGTATTTAGGTGTTTTGTTACTTAGTTTTGTTTGCTGAGAACTGAAACAAAAGGAAATGTCTTGCTGAATAAAATAAAACATTGTAACTTGTTCATCTATTCTTCTAGAGAATCTGGGACAGAAGAATCAGAAAGTAAGTGTTTTTATAAGTATATGTAAAAGAAAGTTTAAGATTACATCTATTTGTATATTTACATGTTTATGATTTGAATCTTAATAAAATACTCAACAGCTGTTCACTTAACAACCCCTAAGGAAATTTGGTATTTTCTGCTGAAATACTCCGTCTTCTTGGAGCTGTATAGACCTTAAGTGTAGGTGTGGTGTTTCATTCTTCACATTTTGACTCTTCTCATCTACTTTTTTATGCAATTTAAGTAAACATATGAACAACATATTTATTTGTTTTAATTTTTTTATAATGGACAAAAGGATAGACATTTTGTAGTACTAAAATTGTTGATATTTAAAACTGTACTGAGGAAATTCTGTATATGTTTATGTGCATTTATATATGTTTAGAAATTCTTTGCAAGCAATCCATTTTAAGTAAGATGTGTAACATTTTTGACAGTATTAAAATCAGATAGTTTGTTGATTGGGTTATCAGATTTCTATTATCAGAAAAAATTACTCTTGTTGCATGTCAACAGAAACCATGAGTTTTGGTGTAGCATTATTATGTTATGATAGAAATTGGAAACAGGTTAAAGAAATATACTTTAGTTTGTCATTGTTTTACAGACACAGTACATCAGTGTGATCACCCCAGCAGTGAAGACAGTTCCCAAAATGGTGGTGATACTGCTACAAACTCAGTATTACTAGATAGTCATGCAGTATCTCAGAATTTAACTAAGTCAGATCTGCACACTGGGAGAAGTGCACTTAAAAGACAGTCTAAAGAAGTTTTATCTGAAAGGAATAAAATCATCGACTCCGATATATCTCCAAACAAAATAATGGATAAAAGTAAAAGACATAGCTTGTCCAAGGGAAGTCATTGCAATGTATCGTTTCACAGTAAATCGTTAAACATGGAGGTTTCTGACAACCAAGCATCTAAAAATCAATGTAATATGTCTAGCACAGAGTCTGATGAGTATTCTGTGAGTGAAGTGTCGAAATGTTCATACAAAAAACAAGATAAAGATAATTCCTCAAGATTATCCGAAAGTCACAAATTGTTAGGAAGTGAACAGACAGCTTCTGTAACACAGTCGAGTTTCATTGAGAGTGATCTATCACTTGGTAAAGAAAATGAAACCCCAGAACCAGAAGAAAATTTATCTTTGACACAAAAATCAAATGTTGTATCAACAAATGATACAAATAATGGTAAAGTGTCGGAATCTGATTCTGAAAAAGAACACAACTCTCAACACTCCATTTTGATTCAAAGAAAAGACACAGGGCATTCTTTTATTAATAAGGATACTGCAGTTCAAGACTTGGGTTCTGGGGAAGAAACGAAACCTACATTGATTAATGAAACGAAATCTGAAAAATCGTTTTGTGATTCTTGGGATAATCAGCATACTGAAAAATCAAAAGAAGAATTTATTGGGGAAGGCGAAAAGCCAGTACAGGATCAGTTAACTGACCTACAAAATTCAGTCAGGTCTAATATTTCACTGAGAAGTAAGTCCTCTTCTACCCGCAGATTTGAACAGAATTCGAATAGAATATCGCCATCTTCGTCTACACTTACTAGAGTTACTTATCTTAGGGGCAGGAGTAAAAGTCTTTTATCACAGAATGAGTTATCTGAAGTTTCCACTCACAGAGCAGAACAACTGCATGCAAATACCTCATTAATGTCAAAAGTTACTAGTAGTGAAACTATTAAAACAGTTAGAGAGAAATCTTTAAATACTATGGAATATAGTAAACCAAGACAAGATAGCAATACTTTGTGTTCAGTATCAACGTCAAGGAAATCTTTTGTATTGCCTGATACATCATTTGATTCAGTGGTTATAGTGGATGATGATGATGTTTCTTCAAAAAACAGTGACAACATGAAAAATAAATCATTAAAATCAAAGTCTTCAAGAAAATCTAAAAGCATGAAAAATAACTTGGATATTTCTGAAACTTTAAACACTTCGGAAATATCTCGGATAAAAAGTATACAGGAAAATACTCATGACGTGACAAGTAATAGTCATAAATCTACTAAAAACGAGAAAATTAGTGAAAATGCAGAAAATTTAATTAAGGATAAAAGTTTGACACAAATAAAGAATGAAAACTCAGAAAAGAACACTTTATTTTCAAATGCTACAGTAACTGGTAACGTAGTAGCTGTAGAAGATAATGGTGAATTGTATGCATCTGTACATGATGACAACAAATGTATTATCAATCTTCAAAAAGAAAATCCTGAGATACCTGTACAAGAAGAGCAGAAAACCACAAGACAGTCAAAGAAAAAAAAGAAGGGTACAAAATCAAAGGGGAAAGTTGACAATACCAGTAACAAAAAATACTCTTTGAGATCAGAAAAAAAAATCTCAAATGTAGAAAATAATGAAGGTAGTACAAAGGCTGTTCATGGACAAGACCCAACATCTACAGTTTCAGTTTTAGAAGATTTAGAAAAGAATAAAGATCCCAGGTTTGTGTTATCAAATGTAATCATGGGAAGGAAATTAAACTGATATGTATTGTAGTTTTAAGATTTTTGTCTCTGACAAGGAGTGGAATTATATTGTTTCTTATCCTTTAGTAGCTTAAATTTTATATTTGAAACACATAGTACGAAGTTCAGTATTGGGTCAATACTGTACGTGTTGTATTACTTAATACACATGAATATTAATGAACATGCATTTTTATTTTATTTTTTTGTGATGTGGATAAGCAGCCATTATACACAGGGTAAATTTGTATCGTCATGAGAACAATTAGAGATCCTTTTTGTATTTGTAGTGCCAAATCATCCAAGTCACAAGAAGAATCACACTCCACAGGTATCTGTTGTATGGTTCAACAAGATTGATACATAATTTTAATAAATTCCAATAAACACCTTGTACTTTGAAATTATTTTTATTTATGGTTTCAAGAAAAATCAACTTACTTGGATACATAGATTAGTGAATTATCCAGAATAAATAAGAATCCTCCTTTTTAAGGTTTTAGTGTATGTTCATGTATTAGGCCTTATTATATAGAAAAGTCGGTTTGTGGGGGGGGGGGGGGATGAGCATATTAATTGGGTGAAGGACAACTCTGCCTGACTATTGAGACAACTCTGACCATGTATCAAATAAATATATGCAAATTTTATAACAAGAAAAAAAAATAAAGTAAATCGAAATTAATGGAAAACAACCATCAATAACTTAAAAGCATTTTAATTCAAAATTATTTTTTAAGGTTCATTAATTGTAATACAGTTGTATGTATCCGTTTAAAGAGGGCAATTTTTAGAATTGTGATTTACAAGTCAAAAAGAACTTTTGCAGAATACATTGTTTGCATTTAAATGATCTTTTTGTAAAGAAGTTTTGAATTGTTTATTATTTTAGAAAAATCATGTTTACATGATGATAATGGAGTATCTAATAAAGAGGTTACACTTACGAGTATAACCCAAGGAGATCCAAGTCCCACAGAGGAACCAGAGTTAACTGGTGCTACAATGATGTTACCATTAGTTGATAAGTCTCAGAGTAATTTAAAAAACAATAAAAGTGATGGAATTTCTCAGATGTCACAGGCAGCCAGTATTGTGATTGGTGGAAACGTAACTGGTTCCCTTACTAAAGTAGAATCTAATACAGTCGGAGGCACACCAAGTTTCAGAACTAGAAAAAGGTACAACTTTCTTTTAAAGTGTTGGTTTTCAGTAATGATTTATGTATAATGGATACATGTACATGTAGATTACTAATATAATTATTTACATTGAAATGGCTTTTACCTTTGGACTTTGACATGGGTACTTCCATTACCATTGCAGTCCCCTATATTTGACTTATTTTTGGAATAATAGAATAAAGATACTAAATGATGTTTGATAAAAGATGTGAGATTATATACCTAAAGAATGCACAACTTATAATATTTTTTAGAATTGCTTCAAAGAAAAACACATAAACCCCATTTATTCATGCAAAGATTTTTTTATGGGTTATTACATGTATTTCACAAACACTTGACTAATCTTGCAGGCTGTCCTATTGCATAGCTGCTTTAGATTCCAGCCAGTCTTTGATAAAAGAGGATAGATTTTGGGCTTAATTAATAAACCTTGGGTAGCTTTTGTAATTCAGCTTATTTTTTAGTTTTTAGAATTAATTAATGAAATAAATTATAACAATTCTGTCTAGTGCCATATGATATAGTTAATTGATGTTTATACTCTGGTTAACTTTGCAGGCTGTCCTATTCTGTAGCAGCTTTAGATTCTAGTCAGTTTTTGAACAAAAAGAAAAGACCGAGTGTCCCACAGTTACCTAGGTAATATATGTAAAAAAAGATTGTGTATCAGAATTCATTTTGCAGTATTCATAGTATGTAAACTAGATACATTATTTAGTATTTGTTACAAAAAGTAGAGTACAGTTTTGTGTTGAAAGTATAATTTCGAGCACTTGACGTGTCAAGTCCAACGATAGTCAAAATCTATTTTATTTATTAAGGTATTAAGTTATATAGATTGAACATTGTACTGGGTGCTTGAAGCAAAAAGTTTAGTGCTTAAAAGATCAGGCTTTTGAAATATTTTTTTAATCCAGTGCTTAAGATATAAAATGAAGCACATGAGATATAAGGTTCCATATGCTGAACATAAAATAATGTCATGTGACCTTTTGTGGCAGGGAAAGTTCAGCCATTGAAGATCATCCACTGAATCCATACAAGAAAACATTTGTATTCGATGAAAATTCAGATTCTGATGCAAGTACGAACTTTTTGTTTCTGAGTCATAATGTTGTTAAAACAAATTTAAAAACTGTTGATGATGAGATAGAAAACTTTAATGGAGGCCCAATAAATATTACCAGTGGTGAAGATAATAAAAAAAGAGCTCAAAAATCTGGAACAGCAAAGAAAAAAACAGAAACAAAAAAAGATGACAAGAAACCTGTTCAGAATGCAGCAGGAAAGAAAAGAAAAGGGAGAAAGGAAAAACCAAAAGGATCAAAAAATGAAGTTATAGCTTCTTCTAGTCATGAAGATCAGTTAGAGTCTGCTGTAAATGGGAGAGATGTGATGAATCAAAAATCAAACAACAGAGTAACTAATAATACAAGCAAGACTAACTATGTAAACAGTGAGCTTGATACAGAAAAGATAATAGCCTCAGATGATCAACAGGCTAATCAGATAGATCACTTTGACATTGAAACCACTAGTGACATTGCGGAAATGTGTGCAAATGAAAAAGAAACATATAAAAATAGGAGAAAAACAACAGGCAATATTGGTGGGGAAAGCAAGGCAAAAGGTAGCAAAAATAAGGAAAAGGACCAGAAAACTAGAAGGTCAATGCCTAATTTTAATTTGTCAAACAGTAAAACAAACATAAATTTAGTTACTGTTAGCCAGAATTTGGAAAAAACACAACAACAACAAAACAAAATGAAAATTAGGAAGAAATCCTTTGTGTTTGATTCTACAGACAACAGTGTAGTTGATGATGAAGAAGAAGGCAGAGGAAATGATATTGATTTGCCTCAGGATGAATTTGGCCATCAAGTAACAGCCTCAGATGAAAAGTTTGAAGCTGTGAATACAAGCAATATTGTAATGGAACAGGATGTAGAAAATAAACATGCGACAGCAGAAAAAGCCAGCATTGTAGAGGAAAAACAAATTACAACAGAAGAATCTCTGAACAGTGATGAAAAACAGGTAACAAGGGGAGAACATAACAATGTGGAGGAAAAACAGATTACAACAGAAGAAAATAGCAACATAGAGCAGAATCCAATGGGTAATATAAATAAGTGCAACATTTCTTTGATATATAAATCTCACCTTATTCTTGTAAATACCTCACTATAACCACTGTGTTTATTGTACAGTTATTTGTACTTATCTTTTAATCTTTCTAGAAAAATATGTTGTCTTTAAAAACTCAAAAAGATTTGTATACATGATTTGAAATATTGACTGTGTGTGTGTGTGTGTGTTGATTTTGAGCTATGATTTTATGCAAAAGAAAAAAATTTAATTATTAAAATGTTTTATTTTCATTTTGTAAAAGATGTTTCAATCACAAGAAAATTATCTTTTTCTGGAGAAAAGAAAAACAAAAATAAAAACGCCAAAAAAGGAAGGAAAAATAAATAGGAAGAATACAAGTCTGCAGGAAGGTTCTCCATCAAAAATAAAAAATATAGTAAAAGAGAGTGACATCACCACAGGTATATTCATACATTGTTCTATTCTACACTATTATTAGACTACACTAATTATTAAAATGTTTTATTTTCATTTTTTACAAGATGTTTCAATCACAAGAAGATTATCTTTTTCTGGAGAAAAGAAAAACAAAAATAAAAACGCCAAAAAAGGAAGGAAAAATAAAAGGAAGAATACAAGTCTGCAGGAAGGTTCTCCATCAAAAATAAAAAATATAGTAAAAGAGAGTGACATCACCACAGGTATATTCATACATTGTTCTATTCTACACTGTAAAGGTTCTGTGGTATAGTTATTGTTACCAGGGCATTAACTATTAATTTTGATGCCAAATATTTAAATTTTTATATATGAATGGATACAAATAAATGCTGGATGCCACTCATTAATACTATACTACCACTAAGAAATTAACAGTTCAGCAGTCGATTTCACAAAAAGTCGCAAGTGTAAAATCTATCATAAGTTCTCGCGTCACAATGGATTTCCCTTTGATCTTCCAATACTAGTGATAGATTTCACAGTTACGACTTTTTGTGAAAACCACTGCGGATGTGTTGCTTAGAGCTATTCCACTGTAAAGTTATGTATAAGGATAAGATTTAAAATAGCCCGAAACCAAGACAGTGATGTCATGCTTAGCCTTATTCACTCTTGAGATTACACCTTATTTGATTTATTAGAATGTATGATGTCATTACCATGTTTGATATAATGCACACACTTTTACAATAATAAAAAATTCAAAGCTTCAGTGGTTTCAATTAAAATAATTCAAATTATTTTTACAACTCATTATTTATAAAATAAAACTGATAACAAATCCACTTTGTAACTTAACATGGATTCTGACACCTTTATTGTGGGAATTTGAAAATGTCCACACACTAACAGAAAATCTAGGGAAACCACTGTGCAAATAGAACTCTAAATAACAACAAAAAGACATATCTCGTTGGCATGTTTCAAAATAATCATGCAGTACCTCAGAATTTAGTAATTTTAACTAAAAATTATTATACTTACTAAAATATTTATATATGCTATAAAAAACCTGTATGACACAGAATAGGTAATGGGGGCAGATATGGCATATTCTTTTTGCATAGTAGTGTTGTATCATTCTAAACTAGTGACATAGAAACTACAACTTTATTCATTTGTGTCTTGCCTGTGATTATAGTCGCTAGTGGCAACATATATATAAGGGAATCCGGTGACAGCTAGGTTAAGGGTTTTTTTATGCCCCCGCGACCACATGTCGGGGGCATTAAGTTTTACTCATGTCGTCCATCTGTACGTACATACGAATTTTCGTCAAGCTTTTCTCAGAAACCCTACATGAGAACAATTTGAAATTTGGCAGGGTGGTTCAGTATCACAAGTTGTACCTCCTAAGCGACTTTCAGACCTGTCGGACAACTACTTCCTGTTTGAGACTTCATTTGTACGTACATATGTCTCTCCATCTGTACAAATTTCTGTCAAGCTTTTGTCAGAAACCCTACATGAGAACGATTTGAAATTTGGCAGGGTGGTTCAGTATTCAGTATTAAGTTGTACGTCCTAAGCAACTTTCAGACTTGTCGGACATCTACTTCCTGTTTGGGACTTCATTTAGCAGGGGGCATCTTTGTCCCATGGACACATTCTTCGATTTTTTTATATGTGTTTAATTATTTAGCATCAGATTAGCTTCAGTCAATCTAAGTAAACAAAGTAAATTGGAAATGCACTGCAAAAAGGATTTTAAACAAATTATCTAAAAAAATGTTTAAATCTAGCCAACATTCCATGTATATTGTAAGTTTCAATTAATTCTGAACAGATATTATCGTTTCTATAGAAACAGGGACAACTCCAGTGACCAAGCAGACACTGAAAGACACCAAGACACCTGATGCAGAAGGTAACTATATACCTTGTCATATACCGACATAGCAGTGTCATTATACGGTTGATTCTACCACATATCCCATAGATTATAACAGGTTATCATGACAATTTTTGTACTATGCCCCATATCAATGCACAATCTTTATATGTTCCTTGGGTGTTAAGGTCTGTGGCCAAAATGGGTCAAGGACTGATTTTGAATGTGATATGAAAATTGTGATACGATAACCTATTTATCATATACTAAAAATCAATCATTGATGTGATTATGTGATTGGAAATCTGGTGTATAACTGGATTTTATTATTATTGAAACGAACTGTACTGTCTTCAAACCACTTATCTTTTCTCCCTTCTTAAACTTATTTAGTTAATTATATCTCAATATTTTATGCTATAAGCAATAAGTTTTCTTCTCTGAACATTGATGATGTCTTTGTCTTTACTTACATTTAAACATGCATTATTAGTGTTGGAACAAAGGAAATGTGTTTAATTATGTCCCCAGAACTTTGTTTGCTCTCCTCCATAAGAAGTTTTTCTTACTGACATTGTTAGAATTTCCATCTACGAGTTGATGCAGTCAATACCTCTATCATGAAAATACAAATTTGTGATAAAAGCAAAATAAATACAGTTTTCTTAGGATTTATATTTTGTTTATCTATATCACATACCTGTGGAGCAAGGCCCTGGAAAATTTCCTGAGTCATGTCGGACATTTTACCGGTCATCATATAAAAATATTGTGTTTGCTTAAGCTGGGATGTGTGTGTGCTTTTCCTTAAAGTCCAGAATAAAGGTCTTTTACATTTTTTTCAAGACTGTGGTAGATATTAGTTGTTGTTTTGTATGGGTTCCTATGATATATGCACCGTGCAAGAAAGGAAATATACGTAGGAAAACATTCTGCTTCCTAAAATTTCTTCGTTATAAGATGACATGTTGACTATTCAACAAAGTAATAGCATACAACGTTTTTTATGAACATTCGTGAGACATTTTCATTAACCCGAAGTAGGAAGTTGTTTCAAAATTACAACTAGTTCAGAACAGAATTGAATTTTATACGATACTTTGCGATGGACCACGTTTTTTACAAGTTATTATTTATTGAATTAAATATTTATTTTTGTTTTCATCATTTCAATGGAATTTAATTTGAATTGATTTTCCTAAGATTTTGTATGTCAGGTACATTGGCGCATGCATGATGTACAATTTTGACCACACATGTTTTTCCATCAAAAAGTCATATTTTCTAAGCAATATAACATACAACAACTTCGTTCCTATTGTTATACCCCCGCTTGAAAAGCGGGGGGGTATATAGTGTTCATGGTGTCCGTCCGTCCGTCTGTCCGTCCGTTACACTTTCTATTATTTGCAACTCCTCCTACACCACTGAAAGGAATTTGATGAAACTTACACAGAATCTTTGTCAGATAGTGCCATTGTGCAGGAGATATTTAACATTTCGATTGGAATGATATTTGGGGTTTCCCATAGAAAAACATGGACTTGTCATGGACATAAGGGATACCCATCTCTTATGTGCAACTCATTCCTACACCACTGAATGGAATTTGTTGAAACTTACACAGAATCCATGTCACATAGTGCCATTGTGCAGGAGATATTTAACATTTTGATCGGAATGATATTTGGGGTTTCCCATAGAAAAACATGGACTGTCATTGACATGAGAGGATACCCATCTTTTATTTGCAATTCCTCCTACACCACTGAATGGAATTTGTCGAAACTTACACAGAATCTTGGTCACATATTGCCATTGTGCACTGGATATTTAACATTTTGATCAGAATATTATTGGAGGTTTCCCATAGAAAAACATGGACTTTGTCATTGACATAGGGGATGCCATTCTTTGGGGGATTGGGGAGGGTTACATGTATTATCTGCAACTTCGCCTTCACGTTTAACTAGATAAAGTTTCAATTTTATAATTAAGAACACCTGAATTTTCAAAGTAATTGTGAAGCTGGGGGTATCAATGGTGAGCATTGCTCACAGGTTTTTTTACTCTAGTTTCAAAATACTGTTGCAATAACAAATTCTACGAAATGGATGAAACAGATCTGTACTCATAATTAGGTTATCACCTGTTGTGTTAACCATATGACGTAATTAACACTTGGCTGGAGTGAATGATTACTCAAAAAACACATGTGTCAGTGACGGGAAATAGCCTTAGGGTTGATTTTTTAATAAAATATTTATATCTAGCGGCAATTAAAGGTATTGAAACCAACTAAAAGATATTTATATTATTGACCAAGTTAAATATCACCTTTTTGGATGTCTGATTTGACTAAACCTTAGTCTGATATTTTAATATAAATGTCGGACATGTCCGGCAAATATGACCATTTCCAGACCCTTGCTGTGGAGATATAGACAGTATATTCATATCACTGTCATATCTGCCTGGATGCCTGTGTAATATGGAAGCAATACAGGCTGAAATCGGGCCATTATCAGTATTGGACTAGTTAATTCCGAACTGGTTCCGCAAAATATATTTTTAGTGTTGTTATCTAAGATTATATTAGTTAAATTAATAATATGTATTATGTACCATTTATATTTTAAACATGAATTTATAGATTATTTAATTTTTTGTAGATTATGGTATTACAAAAAAAAACATCTGAAAAATTAAAAAAAATATTTTATTGAGTTTAATTATAGTTTTTGTATTTGAAAATATGGAAAGTAGGTAATATTACCCGGTAAACTTACTGACTTATTTGAATATTGGTGTTATTACAGTATCTGCCAGTATTTTACATGAAGAAGCACTGAAGAGTGGAATATCCTTCAGGCATAAAAGGAGAACTATTATAATACAAGGAGGTACATGTATGTCATTAGTCTCAAGATGTTAAATAACTCATGAAAGTACACAAAAATTTGGCAGGGCCTCGGTGGCTGAGTGATATGGTAGTTCGTCTACTTATGATCACATGGTCTGTCAACACTGAGGTTGTGGGTTCGAGTCTCACTGGGTACTGGGTAGGGTGTGCATGACTCCAATCACCGACTTCAAAATTTGTGCACATGTATTCTTCTGTCATATTTTAAATAATAAATATACTTGAATTAAAACTAATGTTCCTGTGGTTCAATTAAATTAATTCTTGACATAATAACATTTCTGTAATTGACAAGGACTTCCAGTTTTCTACAGAAGGTGTGGGGTTTTCACTGGGTACCCTGACTTTGCGATATTGCTGAAAAATTGCTGCATTCAAAAAAAAAAAATATTAGACAATAGATACAATTTTCATTAAGTAAGAATGTGAGATTATTACAGGGTTTGCATAGCCTTTGAAATTGTGGGAAGCCATGGATTTTAATCAGGGCCCTGCCACTTAGTGGCGGACACCCTATAGTGATCAGTCTGTCCATCCAAAACTAATCTTGTCCGAGCTGTAACTTTTTTATCTTTTGAGGTAGGCTTTTTGGTATGTGGGTAGATAATATCAAGGTGATTTGTCACACACCATGGTTGATGATCTTTGACCTAAAGATCAGCAGGGCCCACAGAGATGGATTGTATTTAAGTGAAGAGTCCTTGAAAAGTCAAAAGCAATGATTTGTATGTAATCTTTATTAAATATCTTTAAAAATGATACAAATCTAATGAGAATATGTCATAATATACCAGAGTTTTTATACCCTGTCACACAAAGAAGAGTATTATGTGATGCCCTCAGTCTGTCTTTCTGTCATGAGCCCCAGTGTTTTCCAGATGATAACTTGAAAACACATCAACTGAGTTTTTTGGCCAGATTTCACAGATTGAAAATCAGGATTATAATAGGGTGAATGTTGTGCAGGCGGGGAAAAAAATTTTGTAACAGTTTTCTCAGCAACTACTAATCACATTCTCTTGAAATTTGGTATGCAGCATCAGCATGGCCTCCCATAATGTGGGATTCGATTTCAGGTCTGTCGCTCACCTACTTCCTTTTTAACGAAATCTTGCCATTTCTGTCTTGGATCATTTTTTAAAACTTTGTGTAGCTGTTAATTCAGTTTCAGTAAAATGTGTTCATGGATATTTAAAAAATGCAGCAGGGTGGGGTATCATTTCATGTCCCGTTTGATGCCCTTTTTTTAATCAGATGACAGACTATTGTCATTTTTCAAATTGAAATGGGTTGACAATCCTTATTTTAACAAATAAATGGTTAAAAAAAGGAAAACAGTTTTAAAAGTACTAGGAATCACTAAACACTGTCAGAGCCAGCTGTCTGGTAGCAACAATCATTTTTTTTATTTCTGCAGATCTACAAAGAGGTCCTACTAGTAGTAATGAAGTAGCCTGCATATAATCCACTGATTCCATTGTTTAATAAGTTTCCTTTTGTCCATCACTTAGTTTACATTTCTACAACTCTTAACTGTTTTGTCTGCACATTTATTTGTAATAATGCCATTGTTGACCAAAACAAGTGCAGTCTTTCTAATATGCCTTTGCAGTTGAGGAGCATAATATATTTTGCATTGACTATGGAAAAAAGAATATACTGGATAAGTTTAGTGACATTAAATTTAACGTAGCCAGAAGTTCTTAACTTGTCGGCATTGAACAACCAATCTAAGTAATCTAGTAAAATGATTTCTTGAAGATTCCATTGCTTATCAGTTTTTTTTTATGATTAATTTCTTCAAACAGATTTGTTTTCTTTTCCCAAAATATTTCTTTTTACAATTGCTTGCGATTACCTCACCATTAAATTTAATATCATATATAATCTTGAAAACATTTTTATTGAATTATTTGCAGATGAAGAGAAACCAGATAACTCGACAGCTCCCTGTGATGAACCTGGACCAAACTGTGATGTTCCAGACAGTTCGGACTATCACATTATAAACCAAGAAGATGACGACACTGATGGCAAGATTCCTAATATAATACGACGTAGAAGTTCAATCAAATACGCCCCTGTTACAGATCCTATAAGTCTAACACCATGTATTGTAAAATCAAAAACAACTAGAAATAATAAAGAGCGGAGAGTAACCATCAGTAGGAAAGTCATAGAAACTTCGTATGATGCAATAAACTCCTCTGGTAAATACATCTTTTTGTAATAATAGTTTTTACTGTTAAAAAAATCAATTTTAAGCTCAGAGAAGTGAACTTTGACCATTTCAGCAATATAATATAAAGGTAAATCTTGTGGGCACATCTTTTCTGAAACCGTTCAATGGATGCCTTTATATTTTATAGGATAAGTGTTGTGATGTGTAAATTTGCACACTTTCCCACCATTTTGATTCATCAAATTTTGTAGGAGTTATGGGACTTTGACCATTTTAGCAACATTAAACAATATTGAAAGCAAATATTATCAAGCACTTTACTAAAGTCAGGGATTTTCTAGGCTATCTTTTTTCAAACGGGGCTGGGCCCTTGATAATTGGGAAAATTACAACATAAACTCCAAAATTGGGAAAAAAGTTTTCAATCTGAATAAAGTAAAAACATTGCTTTTTGTCATTGTTCTTAACAAAATGTTTCATAGAAACTTTAATTGAAGTTGGATTAAACATATAAAAACTTGTCTGTATCAAGAATGTATAAGCCTGACCCTAAAACTATTTTCATAAAGAGTTTGGAAAAAGTTAGCAAAATTTACATTTGTAGCCAACTGTGTTGACATAATACTTAAAGAGAAAAAATTTCTGGAATCTTGGTTGAGTGAATAAGAAACTGAACTAAAAACATTACTTTTTAAGATTTTATTTTCACTCTAACTCTCTTTTGTTCTGGAGTCTTAATAAATGACTGGATAAGAACTAAACCAGATATACTTTCTAAAAAATGCTTTTAGTTAACCTATCTTGTATGCCAATCAATATATAAGGGTCGGTAGGAAGGTTCTGCTTAATGCCGATAATGGATGTCTCTAGGGGTGCAAGAAGACTTATGATCTTCTATTTATCAAGGCTCCAATATTTAATTTGCTAAAAACTAAATTTCCTAGTTTTCGATACCATGTGCCATTTTCCATCATTCTGTAGTATTTCGCGTTGTATAATTTTGAACGTTACTGCAGGGTCACGCTTCATTCCAAATGTTTTCCTCTGGCATATTCCTTTGTAAACAACACTGTTTAAACCAAAAGCCAACCCAAAATACTGGTAATAGACATTGTTAATATAAAGAAATTTTGTTAATTGCTCGATACATATTTTTTAAATATGATTGAACAAAATTTTGTCACTAATAAAATCTTTTTTTTTTAGCCGAGTTGCAACGAAGTTGAACTCGGCTATTGTTATGATGATTGCGGGCGGCTGGGGGGCGGGCGTAAACAATTGGTTTCCGGACCATAACTCAGAAAGTGGTGAACCGATTTTAATGAAACTTTAGGATATTGTTACATACCATAATAGGACGAACCCTATTGATTTTGGGGTAAATCCGTTCAAGGTCAAGGACACAGCAACAGAAAAATTTCTTGAATTAGTGGTTTCCGGACCATAACTCAAAAAGTTCTCAACCGATTTTAATGAAATTTTTGGTATATTGTTACATACCATAAGAGGGGGAACCTTATTGATTTTGGGGTAAATCCGTTCAAGGTCACAGTGACAAAAAAATGTTAGAAAATTTCTTGAATTAGTGGTTTCCGGACCATAACTCAAAAAGTTCTCAACCGATTTTAATGAAAGTTTTGGTATATTGTTACATACCATAAGAGGAGGAACCTTATTGATTTTGGGGTAAATCCGTTCAAGGTCAAGGTCACAGCGACAGAAAAACTTTAGAAAATTTTTTGAATTAGTGGTTTCCCGACCATAAATAAAAAAGTTCTCAACCGATTTTAATGAAAGTTTTGGTAAATAAAATACGGCAACTCGGTTTTTGCACCCCTGTGCATATTGATTTTTTTATTGTAACATACCAGAATAAACATTATGTTATAAAACAAGCAAGCTCTAATCGAAAACTGGTTGCCGTTAGGAGGAAAAATAGATACCCGGGACAGTAATTATAAACCAAAGTTCACAAAGTAATTAGCGTTTGACATATTTGTAATAAGGGGCTTTGCATGATTGAATATATTTTTAGAATTGGGATTGCAAATCATTCTGAATTAACATAATTGGTAAAAAAATATGTTTTTTTGCTGTTTGGAATGGGGCTGAATATCGGCCCCAAAATAAAGGCAGAAAAATCCCTCAAAGGTTACACATCCTGATGAAGTTTTATTATTTAAGTTGCTTAGCTGTTTCCCAAATACCAATTCTAATAATTCTAGTATTACATGCTTATTATTATATCCTTGCTTTGAAGAACAAGGGGTATACAGTTTTACCTCCTGTCTGTTCGTTCTTTCATCTGTCTGTAAATTTCTGTTGCAGTTTTCTAAAGTTTTCTGATCAACTATAGGTTACTGATACTTTGCATATTGCTTTATCCTCTAGTTCCATATGGTGTATAGGGATTTTATGCTTCTTGGTCATCTAATTCCTGTTTAATTAATACTTTTTGTGAAGGAGGGTAGGGTGTATCACTAGTGAGCTTTAGCTCAAAGATTTATTTTGTCCCATAAATAAATGTATCACAAGCAGTTTCTCAACCTCTTAAGTAATTCAATACTGCAGTGGTGGGGGACATGTGGCCATCTTGCCCTTGTTTCAGTCTGTATGGGTGCTTCAGTGTTTGAGTCCTTACATAACCATTTTTATGCCCCGCGACGACATGTCGGGGGGGCATTAAGTTTTACTCATGTCCGTCCGTACGTCCGGACAAATTTCCGTCAAGTTTTTCTCAGAAACTGTTCATGAGAACAATTTGAAATTTGGCAGGGTGGTTCAGTATCACAAGTTGTATGTCCTAAGCAACTTTCAGACCTGTCGGACAACTCTTTCCTGTTTGCGACTGGGCCGATATGAAAATGTGTTACCACTAGTATGAAAATTTCCGTCAAGCTTTTCCCAGAAACCGTACATAAGAACAATTCGAAATTTGGCAGGGTGGTTCAGTATCACAAGTTGTACCTCCTAAGCGACTTTCAGACCTGTCCAACAATTACTTCCTGTTTGCGACTGGGCCGATATGAAAATGTGTTAACACTAGTATGAAAATTTCCGTCAAGCTTTTCTCAGAAACTGTACATGAGAACAATTTGAAATTTGGCAGTGTGGTTAAGTATCGCAAGTTGTACGTCCTAAGCGACTTTTAGACCTGTCGGACAACTACTTCCTGTTTTTGACTGGGCAGATATAAAAATGTGTTAACATGAGTATGAAAATTTCCGTCAAGCTTTTCTCAGAAACCAGACAAGAGAACAATTTGAAATTTGGCAGGGTGGTTCAGTTTCGCAAGTTGTATGTCCTAAGCGACTTTCAGACCTGTTGGACAACTACTTCCTGTTTTCAACTGCGCCGATATGAAAATGTGTTAACACTAGTATGAAAAATTCTGTCAAGCTTTTCTCAGAAACCAGACATGAGAACAATTTGAAATTTGACAGGGTGGTTCAGTATCACAAGTTGTATGTCCTAAACGACTTTCAAACCTGTGGGACAACTACTTCCTGTTTGGGACTTCATTAAGCGGGGGCATCCGTGTCCTATGGACACATTCTTCAATTTTTTGTCACGTTTTGCAGCAATTATAAATGATGCAATTCTGAAATTTCATCATTAGCTTTGTATGATCATGCCATATTGTGGGATTTTTGTTCAGTACTCTCTGAAATTATAGAGCCGGGGTATCATCAGGGAACATAATGTTACAGTAATACCTATTATAATTGTTGTAACATATTTGTCATCCTCTGTGCGATACTTAATTGGATAATTGGTAAATAAATTTACTTCCCTTACAGGAAGTAGTGGAAACAGCTTAGATCAGACAGGAAATACCACTGATGGTCCACCAATTCATATTTTTGAGATGACAAACTCACAGACTCCAGACAGAATACAAAATCCACATCTTAACAAAATTAGTAAGTGCCACAAAAAAGATTAATATTTTTATAAAGTAACATGTAACAAGGAAAAATGATTAATTTTAACAAACAAACACCTTAAATTGTTGATTTTACTGTTAAAAATTTAGACTTTTCTTTTTGCATGTTTTGGAACCAGTTAAAAAAATCACATTTGCATATTTTGTTTCAAATTTAGAATAGTTGGGATGTTGCCAAACTTGACCATTGGTTCCATGAAGGATGAAAGTCTTTGGTCTCGTTTGGTTATGATCACTCAGACTTCTTAAGTTTGAGTTGTCTCTTTGACTTCATACAGAAAATACAGGTTCAAGTTTGAATTTGTTGAAGTTGTGCAAGTAATTTTCAAATTTATTAATTGTTTTCCAATCATCAACTCAACTTCTCAAGTTTTTGAAAATAATAGATGACCTTTAAATTTTAAACTATCTTATCACAGATTTCATACATGTAAAGTTGGAATTAAACATGAATCATTTTCATGTTATGCCTATTATTAATTGTAAAATTATGTGTGGGGCCTCGGTGGCCGAGTGGTCAAGGTAGTTCGTCTACAATTGATCACGTGGTCTGTCAACACTGAGAATGTGGGTTCGATTCTCACTGCAGGCAGTGTGTACTCGACTCCAATCTTAATTGACAAGGATTGCCAGTTTTCCTACCGCAGGTCGGGGGTTTTCTCCGGGTTTTCCGGCTTCCTCCCCCAATAAAAACTGGACGCCATGATATAGCTGAAAAATTGCTGAAAGTGGCATTAAACACCATCAAACAAACAAAACAAACAATAAAATTATGTGACCTTTTTTGTGTAATCAACTTCGCATAGTTTTCAACCCAGATTCCTGAAACTTCACAACAAGATTGTAAAGTTTGTAAACATATTTAACTTGTACACCTAATATATGGACTGGTTCGGAGACAATATTTACTAACAGGAACTTTACTGCACATTGGACTAAAGATGGCACCTCTTAAGTGTAATCAACATATTTTTCCTCACAGATCCCAAACTTGTTCCCGACACCATTGTAAACTATTTCCCAGTTATTTTGGCATGTGATTTTGTGTGTATGTGTGCGTGTGCCATTTCACAGATGCACATTTAAACATTTTAATTCTATGATTTTTATCTAATTAACTATTCTTGTTTTTGTATTACTTTTAGTATCACCAGAACCAGCTCCTGATGGCCTAAGGAGATCTAAGCGTACTCGGGTTAAAACATTAGATTCATACAAACTAGAAAGGCCCATTTATGAAAGAAGAAAATCAGGTATGAAGTGCAGTCATAATCAAACCATTGTCACTTTTGACATTGCACTGAAAAAGCATCTGCTCAGACACATCTATTTCATTGGTTAATCTAGTCTATTCTTAAAATTGGAGATTATATATATTCAAAGACAATGATTAAAATAAAATATAATTATATATTTTAAAAACCTTAATTTTCAAACTAATTTAAAAGTGTTCATCAATTGGTTGCAATTTTTTTATTGGTCACTTGGTAACTAGACATCTCAGAAATAAACCAATAATGCTTAATCCTTTTTTTTTAACATACATTTTACACAAAATTAGTTGAATACGCTTCATCTTTTAAATTGATATTGGTATTACATATTTAATCAAAAGATGCAAGTCTGCTCATATCAAAACAATCATATATATACAATCCTTATGTTGGCTTATTATCAGCACTTAATGTAATTGTAAAAACAAAATAAATGTAAATATCTTTATTTCCTAATCACTGGGCCAATTAATGCATGTTAATGAAACAGTTACATTTTTCATTATAAATCAAAGACAGCAAAACAGGAAAAACATCAATTTCAGAAAGCCAGCTTTTATATGTATAAAGAGAGATAACTCTAAACTACAGTAGTACACTATTTAGGTGATAATTAAATAAGTTATAATAATAATGATAATTATAAATATATAATTATTTGTTTATTCCTAATCTGACTTTTGTTTATCTACTGCACACTTCAAAAAAATACACAAAGAATTAACAAAAGTAGTTTTTTTATAAGACATATTCCATATATAATGTTGTTCATAATTTAGTGTCTTAAGATTTGAATAAATTTCAAAATAACACTGGTGTTTCACTTTATACTTGAGGCACTCTAACAGATAATGGAGTTCATCTTCTACTTTATTCATGTTGCAATTTTAACCTAATTTTTCTTGTTTTGGAATGATCTCATGTTTTCCAAGATTGTTAATGTGTTGCTCATAACGCCCAGTCTTAACTCTTAATTTATGGTTACTTAATCAAAATTTTGTTAGTATTTTTTTATTACCGGATGGTAATGGAGCAGTAAAAAAATTTTCTATACAAAAGACGGTTTTATGAAGGAAGAATGTGCAGAGCTTGCCATTTCCTGATTAATATACATTATTTAGCATTTTTTAATGTTCTGTTTCCATTGGCTATATATGCAGCTCTAAAATTCAGCAAAATTTGATTATATTTTTAGATGTACATACATAGAAATAATAGAAATAATAAAGTGCACATCCTTCAGTCATAAAAGATATTTAAACAGTGATTGCAATTTACAAAAAAAATTATTTTGGTCAATGCTTATGGGCTACATTAACTTGCCCAGAACAATTTTTATAATTAGTTTATTTTTGCAAAAAAAATTGAAAAGTCTAGCTCATGTTATAAGTTGAATGTAGTCACAATCCAGTTGTGTCATCTAGGTTAGGCAGACACTTACATTTTTAGACAGCCTTTCTTCTGATGTTTAGAAATATGATTATTAATGGTATAATTATATCTCACCTTCAAATGAAGGGAGATATTATTTTGTCTATTTTTCATTTCCATTCTGCTTGTTCCCTAATTTAAAAATGTGTCGACAGGTGGATTTGCTATAATTGGAATTAAGCCATCCTTGACAGAAGGAAAACTGAAGGCATTAGAGCTGAAGCGTAAAAACAGACTAAAATCAAGAGGTATGTCTTGGGCATTTCTTATTGCAATATTCACTGTGTAGTTTTGTTTGATTCTGTATTAATACATGAAAACTTAAAATGCCAGATTAAATTTCGAAACAAGGTGTAAACTATCATTTAACTACAGTATCAACGAATTCAGCGGTTTTCTTTTTCATAGTTTTGATGGTACTTAGGTTGTTAGTTTCATGGTTGCAAACATAGTTTTGTTTGTACTTTGGTTCTTTCTGAAATGGTTTTGTACTTTGTTCTGCTAGCACTTAGTTGTTACTTATATAGGTTTTTTACATAATTCTGCTGATACTTAGAATATTGTATTTAGTACTGTTAGTACTAAGGTTGTTCTTTATATATTTTTTGTACATAATTCTGCTGATACATAGAATATTGTATTTAGTTCTGTTAATACTGTTAGTACTAAGGTTGTTCTTTATATATTTTTTGTACATAATTCTGCTGATACATAGAATATTGTATTTAGTTCTGTTAGTACTAAGGTTTTTCTTTATATAGTTTTTCTTATACTTAAATTATTACATTTTTACTTCACAACCAGAAAAGTTTTAAAATTATATTTCTTAATTTGTTAAAATATATTACTTACAAAATTGGATTTCTATGCATGCTTTCAACAGTACAATTAGATTATCACACTGTTATATTTAGTTAAGCTAATATTATTGTGTACTTACAGATAAAACCAGGAAGAATAGAAGATTATCAGGAAGGAGATTGTCAACCCATGCAGAGCTGCCATCTACTTTACATACCACCATTAGCACAGAAATAACAGTGCATAATCCAGATAGTAATGACGATGTTTTACTTGGTAATAACACATATAAACTATTAGTTAGTACCCATCCACTCTGGTAACATGAATACCTGTTCACTTATGAGATAATGCATGTCCACCTATGTAAGGTAACATTTGTCTACTCATGGTAAGATAATAACTATTCACTATGTCTGTTCTGTAAAGTAACACCTTTTCCCTCTGTTACTGTCTGTTCTGTAAAGTAACACCTGTTCCCTCTGTTACAATCAAATACATCTACTATAAGAACATAAGAATGTGGCCTTTTCCAGTTTGATTAGATAATCCCTGCCACTCTGGTAATTTATTGCATATCAAATTCAGTAATATTGCATCTGTATAACATAATATTGTTACACCTCATTTTTGTTATATTAATTGCAGTGCACCCCCTTCCCCCAACCAATTCCCTTAAGGGAGTTATTACCTGTCTATTTTGGTAAGTTAACCATGTTTCTCCATTAATTTAATACCAGTTAACTTCAATAAGTTAGCCTTTGTCACTTCCATTTTCCAATACTGGTTGATTTTGGTAATTTGCCCCTATTATGTTAACTCCCGTCTATTTTCTTATCTTCTATATTAATTAATATCTGTCATTTCCACTTCATTAAACTTTGCATATAAAAAAATTATTTACTACCAAAGAAGCTTTTTAATAATACATGTAGTGTATTTTATGTTACCATCAAAGTTAATGAAATCATTGTGTTTTTAGATTTTCCACCATCCTATGTAAAATTTAATTTTAATCTTCTCCTCTGAAACCATTAGGATTATAATAAAACTTGGTCACAATGTTCATCAGATATTTCTGGATTTAATTTAACTTAGGAACCTTTAGTGTTGGGGTGTAATTCCTTCTGTCCATTCGTTACATTGTCTTTTATTGGTACTACACCACTGAATGAAATTTGATGAAACTCTTACAGACTATGTGTCACACAGTGTCAATGTGCACCTTATATTCTACATTTTGTTTGGAATTAAAGTTTGGGCTATCCATAGCAAAATATGGACTTTTGGGGTACCCATCTCTGATCTGCAACTCCACCTACACCACTGAATGGAATTTAATAATAATTTTACATAAACTTTGTCACATAGTGCCATTATGCACCTGATATTGAACATTTTGATCTGAATGATATTTGTGGTTTCTCTAAAGAAAACATTAACTTGTTCATTCTGTGACATACAGGTAAGCAAGCAGGGAATATCATTTAGTGTCCATTCATTACAGTTTTTATGCCCCCTCGAAGACATGTCCGGGGGGCATTAAGTTTTACTAATGTCCGTACGTATGTACGTCCGAACGAATTTCTGTCAAGCTTTTCTCAGAAACCGTACATGAGAACAATTTGATATTTGGCAGGGTGGTTCAGTATCACAAGTTGTACGTCCTAAGCAACTTTCAGACCTGTCGGACAACTACTTCCTGTTTGGGACTTCATTTAGCGGGGGCATCTGTGTCCCATGGACACATTCTTCAATTTTTCTAGTTTTATTCATTTAACTGTTTTCAGTTGAAAAAAAACAGCTAACATCAAATAGAACTTTTTGTGGTAAAATTTATATACATTTTGTCTACTATTGATCACATGGTTTGTCAATACTGAGATTGCAGGTTCGATTTTCACAGCAGACTCCAATATTAATTGACAAGGATTGCAAGTTTTCCCACCAAAAGTTGGGGGTTTTCTCCAGGTACACTAGCTTCCTCCCCAATAAACCTGGACACCATGATATAGCTGAAAATTGCTAAAAGTGGCGATAAACAATATTCAAACAAACAACAGCATACATTATTAATGAACATTAATATTACAGAATGTATAGGAACTAAAGAGCAAGCTGTCAAGTTTGGACCAAAAGGACAAGAATGCATGGATGGAGATCCATTCTTTATGACCAGATCTTTAAGTCAACCAGCTTTTGGAGCTGGAATGCTTCAAATAAAGGGATTGATGGAGAAGCCTGTACAAATAATTACAAAGGGATCTTTGGTAATAAAAGCTACTTCATTAAATATATATATAAAACATTTGTCTTAATGGCTATTGTGCGAACAAATATGTCAAGTAAAGGCACATTGAAAATTGGTCTACTAGCCATAGAAGCCATTTGAAAGCACCTTTTCAAAGTTGCCTTAAATTATTAGAACAGCCCTAGCATCATGTTTTATTTATATTACATGTATTGTAGGTAATGTCATAAATATCACAGTAACTTGTTACTATATTCCTTGATGAAAAGTTCAAAGAAGTGACCTTTTGGTTTGAACGAATAATTGGAGTCTCCCTTTTTTTTATGGATGATGGTATGGATTTAGTCCCATTACTTGTAATGTAGCAGAGGGGGAGTTAATCACTCCCAGCACTTTGATGTCCAAAAGAAGTTACATAGTATCAGAGGTCGATCTTGATGCATCATGGGTAATACCTATGTAAATTACTGGATTCTTACTACGGAATTGTTGTTATGGTATGCAAATTAGCACGTTTATAATAAAATGAGGTCACATTATCCATATACGGAAAAATGATAAACATAGCATTTTTCACGATCCTCACAAGTCAGGGTTTATGTGTCCACGAAACCCTGTCAAACTTAGGTAGGAAGTTCTCGGGCTAGAAGTCACTAGAAGCTCGTTGTCATTCCCGATTTGGTTAGGGGATATCCAGATGTCGATTGTAAATAAACAGAATGGATGTGTTGCATAGACCATGTGAAAATCAGTGTATTTTGTACAGTAGTGTTAATGGTTTGTGATTATCGCGCGCACTATTTATTAGTTGCGTTACATATTCTTCCCACTCAAGAATGAGTAAGAATGATTACTGCCAAACACTTGCTTCTTTCAAGCAATTTCATTTGTTGATATTTGAAGAATTGACGTCATACGAAAATCTTCTAGCCCGGGAATTTCCTGGCTAAGTTTTTCAGTCTTTCATGGCAACATGAGGACACAGAAACCCTGACTTGTGAGGATGATTTTCCACATGCATCTTCAAAGACGAAAAAAGAAATTGCTCCAATAATGATAGTTTCCCGTTAGTTTCACAATCACTAAAGCTTTAATAACGTAAAGAAGATGAATATTATGTTTTAATTTTGTATAAATAGACCGAAGTTAGAATTTTTTATTTGCTACATTACGAGAAATAGAACGGAATTCTGCTGTTAATCTGACAAATCACAAAACTAACTTTGGATTATAAAGGCAGTTAAATTGGACCTACCTATTGGGTAACTTTTTAATATAGCTATTGGAATCTTTAAGTCATTTTTGCAGTTTTGGAAACAGTGTTTAGAAATAGATTCTCAAAGCCAAGTCCTGGGACCATACTGGGATGGTTCCCAGTGCTGGACCCACAGAGCAGCCCACCACGTCCCCAGGTGGCAGATAGGGGAGACCCTCTCATTGGGGGTGGGGTTGTCAGGTCATAATACCGAAAGCCTGGTTGCGGACCATAGTGGGTAATGTGTTTGGAGATTGCCATGCTCCTTGCATGATAAAGGTGCCTTTTGTAGATTTCGAAGAAGAGTAGGCTCATTGTAGCTGCTACAAAAGGCTAAATCCTTCGACCCTACCCAATACTCCATACTTTTCCAGTGGCAGTCAAAATTTTGTTCCCTGTGTCCCATCCCACCCCTTTTTCTTTTGTTGTATTGTTTGTTAATTTGTTCCTGTCCTGAAATACTGCTCGCTGGACATAAAGCAAACATCCAATCAATCAATCAAAGCCAAGTCATTGCAGCAAAATTAAGATGACAGTGATGACAAGACTTTTATTTTAAATGAAGAACATGTATGCATAGTGGTTATCAAGACTTAATTGGAACCTCTGTAAAATGAAGACACAATACACTCTATTAAAACAAATTAAGCTTTTCCAATTGGTGAACATATGTAGAATTTATTGGTGACCTTTATGTGAAAAAACATAATTCTACTTGGAAATTATGGTTAACAGAGCACTAGAAGATAATGAACTACCCATTCATTAACATCACAACAGACAGCACAGTATTTGACTGTCTGTATATGGTATGTTACTACATAACTTATTTTAATGTATTTTAAATATTAAAATAATAATACCAGTGTATCTTTCTGGTGTTTTTGTTGATTTATGTATTCATCTTTGTGTCATGTTATAATTTAAAAATTTATTTTTATTTCAGATCTTCCATGTTATTTTTGGTAAAATATTGATAACAATAGAATCCACCAGCGTTATACTTTCAACAAATGACTCCTTCTTTGTTCCAAGAGGTAAGTTCTACCATGTAATAATGATTTCATGATATATAGACTATAAATTGCTATACATAGCCTTTGCTACTTATAAGTAATGATCATATCTATGTGGTAGTACATGTATGTGCTGAGTTTTCCTCCCAAATGTTGAGGCTGTTAACTAGGTTTTTTGAATACTCTTCATATAAAAATTGGACAAATTGAACAAAAAATAAAAATTACAATATTCCTGAAAAATTGCAAAAGTTGTATAAAATTTACCAAGTTGTATAAAGTATTCCACATATTCATACTTCACATGAATATGGTTGCACTTAAAAGTAATGCTCTTTACATATTTCTTTATAGGTAATCGATACAGCATCAAAAACTTGAGGAAAGATGATGCCAAATTGAGCTATGTTTTACTAAAGTTTGATGAATCTGAAGAAGAATGGGACGTGAAATCAGACTGATTATATTGCTGTTTGTTATTTATTTATACCACCAGTTATAGTGGTAGATAATGTTTATTGTAAAATGTGCTTAAGCAAATTTAATTGAAGAGAAAACTAATATTTGAATGTTTTTATATAAAGTGGTGTGAATATGTATAACACATTTTAGATTTCATTCATTTCTTCTAGTGCAGAGTTTTTTTCGTCTTCAAAATTTTAATATTTTTACATTCAAAAGACACACTTTTCCAGATGAGATGATGGAACACTTTACTATTGTAAATATAGGACGTTAAAACTTGTCACAGCATCAACAGACATAACATAGTTTCAATATATTTTACTGTCTGTAGAAAATTTTGTTTATTTGTAAAGTAATTTTAGATTTGTTGAGAATACCTTAACATAAGGTAAATAATATCTATTAGTGTTTATAGTCATATGTATAATAAAGAACTATAAATAGCTTCATTGTCAGTAATGATCTGTGGCAGATGAAGGGTGCTTTTAAAATTAGTTCTTAGCACTCATTTACAGAAAACCTTTCAAATGAGCATGGGTTTTTTGTACCCTGTAGACCAAGATAGTACATTGAAGGGATTGGTATGTCAAGGCTTTAGGGATCCTGGATACATTGCTGGCCTAGGGTTTGGTATATCAAGGGTTGCTGGTCACATTGCTGGGTTTGGTGTATTAAGGTATCCGACCCATAATTGAAATCACCGTTTAATTTAATTTTCAACCAAGAAATACAGCTTTATTAAATTAATCTATTGCTAATTAATGATACAAATTAAATATATTGTTTTATTTTGAGTCAATGTTAACAGTTTTGAGCATAAAAGTCAGTTACTCAAATGGTAGTTCCGAGGTTTGCCGAAGATAACCGAGGTCTGCTCTATTGAAAAACAACGGACATCCGGGACACAAAATATGATCACGTGGTCAATTGTGGGTCCGGATACCTTAAGGGTTTTTGGATTCCTGGATACATAGCTGGCATAGTGTTTGGTAGATTGCAAATTTTAAGCCAGTCAGATTTATACCAGACTAATACATCAATGATATGATGGCTTTAAAAATGTTTTAAGCATTTCATTTCTATAATATATTATTTTGGTATACACACATTTGTCCATGAGCTGTAATAATTGGCAGAAATATTTGCCTTCATTGCATTGTAAGGGTGCCATCCAGTTCAATCTGGTCAAGTGATATTAGGCAGATATATTTATCTAACATACTATGCTTACTTTAAGATAAAACCACCTAAAAAACGATGATCCATGGAATAAGTATGTTGGTTAGAATTAATACAACAATCTGTAGCATTTTAATTTTATTTTTTTAGTTTACATTGAATTATGATTGTCACAAAAACAAAATCAGTTACATATGAAAGAACACCTAAAATAAAGATAAAACAAGACTGTTTTAATAATTGGAACAAATTCTTGTGTGATATGTGGACATGTTTATTCCTTAGATTTATGGTCCCTTGTAATACATTCATCTGAAATGAGTGTGTTTACAAATGATATGCATGTGTCATCATCAGATTAAAGTATGCATCGCTATCAATAGAAGCACTAACTCCGCTGTAATAGTTCTCAAATTCTGTTCTGGTTATCTGTCAATAAATAAACCAACTTAGACACTGTACATGTTCAATAATTAGTGTTATACAGACATTTTTTTATCTGACTCATCTTATTTTTTATGCGAATTGTGAATCTGGATAAAAATAACTACATGTACTGTAAATTCATAAATTATTGTGTGCATTTATTATTGCGATTTGGGGACCCCATCTTAAAATGCAAGTTTTCTTTTTTTTTTGCAATCGGCTGAAGTAGCAAAACAATTATATAGGAAAGTAACGACAAACTATTTGACCGTTGTCAAGTTTTCATAAAGTGTTTGCTCTCTGTATATAAAACTGAATATGCATTTCAAATCTGTTTTGTTTTCTCGTTACATGCTTGCCATGAGAATTGTTGGACACATTAGTCACATTTAGTCATGAAGTAATTTGTGAGTTTGGCATGGGTAATAAAAAGAAAAAATTTTTTACATCAATCTTGGGAAGTTTATCTTAGATATTCAACTCTAAATCAAGGATCTACTGCACCTATAAAATACGGTGTATAGAATCAATTCTCCTAGTAATTCAAAATTACAGTGATGAGGCTTAACAGGTGTTGTTATTTATGCAGACTGAGAAAATATACATGTCTATAAAAGATCAACATGTAATTGTTATCAATTTCTTTTATAGTGAAATAAATTACCGGTATTTCCAATAAGCAAATGCAAATTTGCACATAAGCAAAATCCACATCTTTGATAAAATCATTCATGTATTAAAACTTTAGACAGGAAATAACTACCGAGTAAATAAGTAGTCAATATTGTATCCCAGGGAATGTTATACACGTGTACTGAAGTAAACACTTTGTAATGGAAGTAACGAAAGTAAAATTTAGGTTAAATTATTGCGTTCAAAGTGGATTGGATTATTTGCAATAATAAAAACATCACAAAAATTTCAAAATTTACATAGCTTCACAGCATAATTGAGAAATAGACAGATTTATAGTACCGTTATATATATGTCTCGAGTCTCCTTAAATGTTCTTGTTATTTATGCTTAGTTGTCATCATTTAATACTTTTTTGTATGCAGATTTTAGAACTATTTATTTTTTTTTTTTTAACTGTTATGTAGTGGATTCTTTTTTATCCACAAAAACAGGAAAAATTGTGCATTATCAATACATACATTTGGCAGTGATAGATCTTAGCAGTGGTGACATGGAAAATATTTTTCTTTGCTTTATTGTTTATCAATTTCTATTTTCCAGTTTACTTCTTCATTGGATCAAGTTATAAACCACTATTGTCAAGGCCAACTAAATCCAATTCTCTAAGTACATTTTTTAATGCAGAACCTAAGACATTAATTTTGACACTTGTTGCTGAATAGTTTCTACACTTTGTTAAAATAAACATGTAGATGTGGACGAATTAAGGGCAGTTAATAAATAGAACCCCTGTAATCTGTCAGCTGCCCGCTGGAGGGACTAATAGTTTGCATCTGACAAGCTTGCAAGTGTAGGTCCAGTATCAACTCCTGCTGATAGTCTGCTGCTAGTAACTTGCAAAGCTGACACTTCAACACTATGTGCAATGTGTTTATGACATGAACAGCCTGATGTATGTTTGTGCTCACATCAGCACAATTTTTTGTAATTCATAGCCTTGTGTGATCAGGCTTATCAGTTACTTGCCTTCAATCTAACGTTACATCTAATTCATAGCCTTGTGTGATCAGGCTTATCAGTTACTTGCCTTCAATCTACCATTACGTCTAATTAGCCATCCTTTAACCACCAACAAATCTGGTTTGGATATAAATCGAAGATGATGAATGACTGAAGAGATAATTAACTCTTAATCTGTATTCATCATTTGGTCACCGTATTGACTCAGGGATGTTTAAATAAAATGTAGTATCTGGGTAAAGCATTGTTAAACGCTTTGTAGTTATGGGGATCAAACTCTTAGTACTTATACTGGGATATGTACAATTATAGTCCTCTTATGGTTAAGTGGATGCAGAACACTATCCTCCATTTTTTGGGGGAAAATCTCAAAATAGTTATCACATTAATGGTAAAGTTTATAACAATTTCTTTCATTAAAATTAAAAGTAATAATGAAAGTCTTACACCAAAAGTATTACTTAAATTTATTAATGGTCAAATTTCAAAAAGTATGCAAAAGTAATGAAAATGATATGTTTAACAACGGAGGTAATTTTGACAAAAAAATACCAATTTTTAGTACTTTGTGACCAGTTTCTGTCCAACAAAGAAAATTTTTAACTCAAGAGACCCCTATTTTTCTTTCCATTACTAAAATGAATACTAACAGACATTATATCAAAAATTGAGAAAATTTCAATGAATAGAATTTTTTTAATCTAGTGCTTTTTTTATTCTCTCCTCTGTATAATCTGTTAGAAAATTTGAAATTGCAGTGCTCAACCTCTTGGAAATAAGCTCTGAAACCCCTTTTTTTTATTTTGAATTATGATTACTTGTATAAAAAAGTAACTATATGGCAAGTTTAAAGAAAATTCAACGGTAAATTATTTTCAGTGAAAGTGTCCAGAACATATTTAAGAATAGAAATCTTTGTAAGCTGTGTACTGGTGTATTTTTTATTTATAATGTAGCTGACTATACAGAGTTTTCTAATTAACTCATACCTACACCCAACATTGTTAAAGGTCGTGTTAGAATTTTGATCAAAATTTTAAATTTAAAAGCAAAATTTCCTTGCCAAAAAAAAGTAACAACAGAACACAGTTAAAAATATAACAAGTGCTTTGTTACAATCGTGAACTGGCGTGTTCTTTGTAACTACATGTATTTTATACATGCATGTTTTACCCAGCGTACAGTTGTCAATGTACTGACAAATTTATCAAAACATGCAGTGATAAAATAAAATCACATTTTGTGATGTATCTTGTGGAGGAATTACATGTGCTCCCACTGAACATTCAAACACTTAAACTTTACCTTTTGAGGCTGGAAACAAAAAATATAAGGAGTTGTTAAATATTTACAATGCATGTAATATCTATTTTATTATCTCATGAATTAGGAAGGCTTGGAGAAAACCAGTTGGCAGTTCATGTCCATACTGTGTCTGTAAGAAATTATCAGCATTTCAATGGCCTGAAAATTAAAACTGATCCAACTACCAACAACATCAATATGAATTACCTACTTGCGGTAAACAAGATTTATTTCCCATTTGCAGAGTTATCTGTTCTTTACAGCAGGTACTTTATAGTACCTACTGTGGGTAAAAAGTTGTTTTTCTTCAATATTTTTTTATTCACATATAGCAAAGCATCTGGTAAATTTTATTATGATGTGCAAACTAATTCTGCAGTTTTTTTTAGTTGTACTGGAAGAGTCAGTCCACAGACATTATTTAAAAAAAATAAAAACGTGATTTTTCCCCATCTGTTCAATACTAGATACCTGCTGTTATGAAAGACAACTCTTGAAAAATGGGAAGTAACTCTTGTATTTCCGAAAATAGGGAATATATCTTTTCAAATCTTCTTTGAACAAATATATTGTTTTCTTGTCACTTCATTAGAACAAAAAACAGACAAACAATTTTTCAAGTTTAGCATTATTATATTATATAAGAGATACATTTGATGAAAAAATGAGCAATGTGTACAACATCAGTAGTACTGGAAATTCACAAAGCTATATTCTCCTCAGATTCTTGTTATATGCCCCAACCTAAAGTTACTACTGAACAGACCAAAGATGAATAATCAAACATCTGTACTGCTAAATTATTTTAGTTACTAATGTCACCATAACATACTATCACAGAATTTCTAGCAAGTACCTGCTAGTTATGTACAATAAATTACATATATAATCTTAAGGTATTTAAAACTAGTCATGTGAATCAATGTCCTTGTTATGACCAGAATATATGAATCTAGGTATTTGGAATGTTTATAGTCCCCATGCATTCGTCATCATTAAATTAAAGTACACATCACTGTCAACTGAAGCTGACACTCCACTGTAATAGTTTTCAAATTCATCACGAGTTATCTGTAATATAAATATTGCATTGTTGTTAAAGTTCATCAGTTCTGTTTACAATGAAAAAAATACCTTTACCTTTGAAATACTTGAAGTACTTTTTAACTTAATTGTAACCAAATATTTAATATACTGTGGAGGATAGATTATTTTAATTCCAGTAGGAATTTCAGTCAGCAGCCTATTGTGATAAATGTTCTACAAACAAACTAATAAAACTCAAAATATTACTGCAACAAAGGACCAACAAAAGAGGAAGCATTTTTATACATATATAGCAATAGGGTATGCAGAGGTGTCATTCCTTAAAAAAAAAATCCTGGATTCACACATGATCACATCTTTAAATTAAAGGACAATAAAATCATTGGTAGTTTGATCTGTGTTTGCCTATTGTAATAGCTGAAACTCCAAAATAATGGAAACCTATCGGATTGCATGAAGATTGTGTACAGAAGAACCATCACCAAGTGTTCTAAATACTGAGCAGTAACAAAATACTGTTTCAATCCCAGTTGAAATTCTGTGTGCCCATTTTTATAAAAATAAAATATTTTGATCATATTAATTATCTTGAAACTTGTTCTTATGTTTAATAGGATTGTAACTTACCTATGTGGTTGCTATAGTGATCCTGAAGTTTACAGAGTAAAGTGGTGTAAGTTTTCCAACATGTCTTGTTGTTATACCAGTAACATTTAGTAAACATATTGTTATGATCATAATTCTTATTTGGCTCAAAATCTTATAAATTTTAGTTCCCAAGAACGAATAAACATAAAAAACTGACCTGCTAGATTTAAATTTAGTTTTTTCTTAATGAATAACTGTATTAAATAGTCATTCAGTAAATAAGTTATATAAATGCAACATTTTAGTATGATTCCCATGACAACAGGAGTGCTTAGCGTAACATTGTATGTGTGTAAGCATTTACAATGTCTGATAGGTAACATGCTTGTCATTTCTTGTAGATGTGCACACATTTTGTTTTTCAATAAAAGAAAGCCACTGTAAACTATTGTTTACCGTGGCTTTCTTTTATTGAAAAACAAAAAGTGTGGACATCTACAAGAAATGACATAAACTATTGTTTACTGTGGCTTTCTTTTATTGAAAAACAAAATGTGTGCACATCTACAAGAATCAATAGTGTGCACATCTACAAGAACTGACAGTGTTAATAGTTTCAGTATCTACAAACTAACATTCAGAAGTATTTTTGTCAGTAGAAAGCTGTTAGTTGATTGAGTAAGTTGTTTAAATGTTTAAAATAACAACACATATTTTTTGAAAGTCAGAAACAGTCAGAAACTTTTTCTGATCATAATTGTAATTTAGCTCGAAATTGTGTATAAATCTTGGTTCTAACAGATAAAACATAATAGTCCATAAAACTCCAGCCTTTTTGTGTGAAAAATAGTATTGTATGTATGTAAGCATAGACAGTGTCGGATGTTATGTGCTTTGTTGATAGTTATCTAGTGTCTCAAAATGTGTGCACATCTGCAAGAATTCACAGGTGGAAATAGATCAAGTATCTAAAAACTGCCTTTCAGAAGTATTGTGTCAGCAGTTAGTTTAACATCACAGCACATATTTTCTAACAACATTCAGTGAGCAATGGCTCCACTTTTGTTGAGGACAGTCCTAGAAACCTTATGTGATAAATGTATGTGACGGTGCTTGTGAGCAAATAATCAGATTTTACACTACCATTACCGATTTGTAATTTAATGAAGTGCAGTGTTGTCTGTGAATCATTAGAGCAATGTGTGGGAATAAATAAAAAGTAATAAAAATAAATAAAATGTGATACAATTTTAATGTAACATGTAAAATAATGAATGGACATAATCATCTGTTGAAGTTAAAGGGTATATGTCCAAGTGCGTATGGTCGTTGACACCAGTCACTTTTAATTTGCTAATTGAAGGAATCTTCTCTATCAATAATATAGCTGATTCTCAAACATACAATGGTTTGATAAAAGCTTGTTTAAGACTATAGACCTATTAAAGGCTCAACAAATAAATAATATAATATAATATAGCTATATGTACATTTTGAAAATAAATCTTTTATAAAAATGAAAAATTCCATAAAACTATTACTAAATCTTTTCTATCATATAAAAAGGCCATTCTGTTAATGAATTGAGAATCTGCTATTTTTGTTTATCAGTCGATGTTTTGGAATGTGTTCATAATTTCCATGCATTGGTCATCATTAAGGAAAAGTAGGCATCACTATCAACGGATGCTGAAACTCCACTGTAATAATTATCAAATTCATCCCTTGTTATCTGTAAATAAAGTTGGTAGAGTATAGCATACACATAAATGCACATAATTGCACCAAGCAGGGTTGGGTTTGTGTATATTTATTACAACATGCAACTTGACTGCAATCAACCAATTACCAAAATTACAATGATGCAATCTACAAATAACCACAACTAAAATGATGCATCCTATTGTAGTCAAAATACAATGACCTGTCAGGTATTTTTTACCTATTGGTCAATCAGTTATACAGTTGAAATGATGCAATCTACAAATTACTATAATTGCAATCTACCAACTACATGTAACTCTTTTGCAAGTGTGCATGTGCATGTACTTGTATTTGATTGTTTGAAGAGAAAAAAATATCTACAAGTTTTCTATTTGTTCAGCGAGTCCTTATTATTTGGAGATAATTATTTGAATTTCTGTTACTGAAGATTAGCTACATTGTTATTGAGGGCACATCACACATTTAGAACTTACTAAGCTGACTGACACAATAACCTGTCTCTAATGGGAGAGCCTTAAGTAGTTGAAATACTATAATTTTTTTATAAAACATGTACATGTTTCTGCTTAAAGTCATGAAAGAGAAATTTTCCCCAGTGATTAAGAAGTGAGGAAGTAATCTATAAGATTGGTAGTTCTAAACTGAAAAGAGAACAAGTATGGACTGTGAACACGCTCACAAAGGGATACACCTGCTTCACTTTGAAGTCCAATTATCTCCCCTTAATGCTGGAAGGCAAGTTTATTAAGTATGATTATGGAAGAGACTTTCCAAGAACCATTCATTCATATAATACATTTTTTTTAATTTAAATTCACACTAACATAATAGTAAATTGGAATATTTATATACTTAAATCCTGCTGAGTTACAATTTAGAATGCCTATTAGAATCAAGGGAAAAAATTTACTTACAATCAATCGGAATATAGGATTACTTGTTCATCCAACTATAATCACAAGCACAAAATCAGGAATATTTGTAAAGGACATACAGTCAATACTTCAATTTTAGAAAGTTGTAAACTGTTAGACTTTATTGTTCCATGAAGGAAGATTTTTTAAGCCAATCTCAGTGTTCCAGCTAAGGGGAAATAGAGGGGCGCTGCACCCCGCCCTAAAATTACCGCGCCCCTCTCAAGCGTCTCTCTGTCCAGATTGGCGCCCCTTATCACTCTATTGCTCCAATTAATTTTCTGTTCTAAAATTAATAGTAATTATAGTGCTTTTATAGCTAATTAACTAATAAGACTATTTTCGTTTCCTTATGATTTCGATTATAGAACTAGTGGTAGACACTGTGGGGACTGGTACCACCTTTCACACAGTTAGAGGTAACATTTCAAGTTTTGACACTTAAAAAATGTCATTTTTGTACCTAATTTGCGTGGTCATTGTTTCTTGGTCATTTGGCTTAATAATGATCCAGATCAGTAATAGATAAAACCCTTTGCGAGAGATATCTTCGAATATTTGTCACAGCCCCATGTTTATCATTGAACATGCCATTTTTTTTAAACAAAAATAGAAGATGGTACCCGACTGTCTTTTTCTATGTTCAAATAGCATTAAGTAAAAATACTTGTGGCAACCAGAACAAACCAACTGAAAATACATAAATCTCCGGAGCCCTCGATGTGAAAGTTCAGGAACTTGCAAATACAATGCTGCTTGTGTTGAAGTTACAACCACAAATATTGAAACACAGTAACAAATAGTATTTTGGCAGTCACTTTTCAATAAATATATTCAAAACTTTACTTTAAAATAAAAAAAACAAAAGGCTCAAAACAGCAATTAACAGAACATTTTTTTCAAATAACAATAACAAGTGCAACAACCGCAATCACACTAAAAAATATGCAAATACAGGAAAAAGTGCCCTTCTCATGCACCCCTCTATTTTCAAATCCTTGCTGGAACACTGAATCTAAACAAGATTACACGTGTTCGCCATTTTAGCTCACAATTACTAAAAAAGAATTTTGTTAATCTTGAACCAGCAGTTACAATTGGCTTTGTAATTTTAAGAGATAAAGAATTTTTTTTAATTTTAGCTTCTGGATCGAGACATTTTTGCAGATGAATCGTACCAAGTTCACATTTTTCAGCCAATCAAAAGGGAAAATGGCCAAAAAAGACAATTTTTGCACAATGAATTGGATAGGTCCAAGGAGTTGTAGTTATGCTGTCTTTGAACAACAAGCAAAGCAAAATTAGGAATATTCCAGGACATTACAAGCATCATACTGCAAAGTTTGGATTGAATGACAAAGCATTTTGAGAAGATAAATAATGTAAACAGTTTCTGGAATTAAAGACAACAAACAAACGGGATGGCAATAGTTTGCCCAGAATTTCAGTCAGATGATCTTAAAATGATGAGTTTTATTATAATATATCTTTTATATATAAAAGGGTTTGTTGTATAGCAAAATATTTCCTATAGAAGTAAAATAAAGTAAATTCCCATATTGCACAAGCGCAAATATACATAAAATGCATAATGTCATCGATACAAAAATTGATTTTTTTACCCAAACCAATCGGATTATCCTTCATAATTTGGAAAAAATATGGGTTTTTGCCGTTGGGAATAATAAAGGCAGGAAAATCCCTGTTTGCTATGATACAATTAACGGGTAATTATTTTCTAATAATACACAGTATATGAGGCTTAAAAATGATTTTTATTCTTAGCTCATAAAATTCCCTCCACCAAGCTAGATTTGAAAGACCCCATACTATTGTTGTTTTGATAGAGAGCACAACAGAAATGCACTTCATTAAAAGCAATTTAATTCATAAAGTAAAGCTGTAAAAAGGTTAGAGTTAATGTTATTGAAGAAAACCAGAAACAATGTATACACAATTATCTAACGGTATGGATATCTGATAACAAATCATTTGAGGTTTAAAATGAGGTAAATTTCTTAATTTTTATCAATATTGTTGTATAGCAAAATCTACAATAAATTCAGACATGCCATACAGCACAATCTGTCTGGAGCTCTTTGAAAAAATCTGCCTCATCAGTTTATAAACCTCATTTTGTTAAATGTGTTTTATCATAGCCCAACATCTATAAACAACATCAAAGTTTGTAAGTAAATGAGACTGTATACCTTTCCATCTTTGTCATCTGAATCAAATGAGTTCAGAAATTGACCCAAGCACTGTTCTTCTGTCCACTCTCCATTTAAATATTTAGGATGTTTCTTCACATTATAGACACCCTTCAAATCCGCCACTGTAATTAAACCATCTCCTGTTTTGTCTAGTTTGTTAAAGGCTTGTGTAACCAAACTCTTTCTGCTAGCACTCATTTTTGGCTGCAAAAATTAAAGTAACACAAAATTATTACAACATTGTCAAAAAATGTCTTTTCAACACTTTTGTAATTTTCATCATGTTTGTCCTTCTTTACATTCACATCTATCCTAAAGAATCTGTTTTTTAAATGTTTTTAAACTGATAATGATAATTATGATTATGATGAAGCCATCATGACTGTTTGCAATATTTACATGAAAATATTATTCCAATATCACCAGATAATAGTTAACGAACAAAACAATATCTTACTCGTAAAGCAATTAAAAATTCATCAAAATCCAATTTCCCGCTCTTGTCTTTGTCCAAGACATTGAAAGCAGCATCTACAACTTCTCTATCCAAGACAATTCCATAATCCCGAATCCCTTTACTGAATTCATTTTTATCAAGTGACTTGCTGCCATCATCATCAAAGATCTTGAATGTTCTATAATAAAAATTAATTTTTAAAAATTCTTCTACATGTCAACAAAATTAATAATGAGTCTTCCTGGACAAACTTTAATTTAGGTCTATTTGATAAGCAGTTTGATAAGACACAAACATAATCACTCTTCACTTAATACCCCATGCTAGCTAACTTTGATTCATCACATAATTTTTAATCCCAATATAGTGGTAACTGTTGATATAACAAGGGGGCTCTCTCCTTCTGTCTTTCATGCTTTTTGTTTAGATGAAAATTGTATTTGAGGTTACATCAGATTTACATTACCAGCTTGTTTGCAGGCTGCTGTCAGATATGATACACTTGAGTTGTAATGTGTACATTTGAGTAACGAGACAAAAAGTTTGTCTTAATAGGTTTTAATGTCACTTTCAGCAATTTTTCGCTATATTACACCATCAAGTCCGAGAATATTCTGCTTTCAACAATTTTTCTGCTATATTACAGCATCCAGTTTTATTTGTTATTTGGGTTGGGGAGTCAGCGTACAAGGATGGATTCTAACAAAACCTGCCTACCATGAAGTTTGAACCCATAACCTTGGTGTTGGCCGGCATTTATTAATATAGGATTAAATGCTTATTTTCTGTAAATTCATCTATGTATGAACGAGGTCGACTCACTCACAAACAAATAAACGGCCGAAGGATTAAACGCTTATTTTCGGTAATTCTTTGATGTATGAACGATGTCGACTCACTCACAAACAAATAAACGGCCGAACGTTTATTATAAGTTTGTGAGTGAGTCGACCTCGTTCATACATCGATGAATTACAGAAAATAAGCGTTTAATCCTTATAATTCTTCCAAAATTGTTTTTTTTAGATATTTACATTCTTTTCCCAAAATAAAATTTCATATGTGTGAGACGCGTAGGAATATACACAAGGAAGACGTGGTCGGTTGAAGGGAATAACTGGCATTGACAACATATAGATTTTACGATTTGCAGAGAGAAGATTATTACTAAGAACAAAAGAAGACAACAAAAAACAATATTCTGTATACTAATGTTCCTCATTGTATCCGCCGCTTATATGTAACGTCATATCTGTTCAAACGCAACGTAAACCTAGTTCGACGTTGTTTCTTAAATACGAAAAGGAAAAACAATAGTTGTCGATTGTTCAATGGATTTATCAGTGAAAATTGATGGAACTGTGCTGAGACATGGAGTTGGTGGCAAATGTGTGCATCTTTCTCATTTCGTTGATTTGTTGTGACTGAGAAAAAAGAAGGTAGTTTATCGTTACGGCTACTGTGTGTATTTGAAATGACTCATAATCGAAATTACAAGAAACGCAATTTTTTAGTATCGTTTATATACGCCTTCACACTCGCATTTCGTCCACATTCGAATTCGTCTATTTCCCGTTATTCAGGAATGTGAACAATGAATCCAAAAAGAAGTAGACTGTTAAAATATTTTCTTGTATGTATTTCTCTATAAAACAAATCATTTCATAATAATAGCATACTGCTATTCAACTATAAATAACTTTCCGTATAAGCGATACATCGCTCAAGATATTTGTATCGCCAAAATGAAGCATACACGACACATGGCCGCCATATTTGTTTACGTTTTAGCAACAAAAAAGTAGTTCCCCAAAAGTCGTTCATCAAAGTATGAATAGATCTGGGAAGTACTGGTTTAAGGCCTTTTGACCAATCAAAAATGACTATAAACGTAAACGAATGTAAGATAAGAATTATTCTGCAACCAAAGCAATGCCAATGACTGCCATATACGTGATTACTAAAATATTTATAGATATTTGCTTACTGGTTTTCCCGAAGGTATTTACTAAATGAAATTTTAGTACATATTAATGTTAAAATTAAAACATTAATAAAGCCATACAATGTTCTGAGAATATAGTATTTTCTAAAGGAATGAAGACATAAACAATAATTTTTAAATGCGTACATTGATAAATTTATAAATGATGAACTTACCTGGCTAAACCCTTAATTCCATTAGCACCTCTCTGCAAACATTTGCATCTTAATAGTTCAACGGGATCAGTTGCTCCCTTTTCTGCTTCTTTCGCTTTTCTCATCAATTCATGGTTCAGTCTACCTGTAGCTGCCATCTTTTAATGTTCCTAGCTGTATTCTTCCCGCCTGTCACAAGAAAATTCTATGTAAACACTTGTAGCTAATGCTATGTAACTTATGCAGCCGATCTTGCAACGCAAAACAATATGAAAATTTATATAATCAATATATAAAAATAACTTACTCACCTTTACACGTACTGAAATTGCTATATTATGGACGAAACAGCTGTCAATCTAATTTATATCGATCTGTTCAGACATGTGGACTCGACATTATTTACTTCCTTTACCATTGGCAACGGGGAGACTTCATTTTGTTTTTTGAGCTAATTACATTATGATATAACGATAACATATCCCCGGGTCACTGCACTTAATTTAATTAATTAGACAGTTTTGAAAGATTATAATTTATAATGTTCTGATATTTTTGACACTTTAGTAAAAGGCATACTTCATTTTTGATAGAGCTTATGAAAACACATTTTATTGGCTAAGCAAATAAATATAAAAAGCACAAAATTTTAAAATCCAATGCTGATCAGCATTCAAAAACATTAAAATTAATAACTGTATATAAAAAATAACAATAGAAATGACACCTCATTTAAAGCCGTATTGATACCTTCTTTTAATCAAAATTCATAATTTTGAAATATGTTAATTGGAATGCCAGGGCTATGCCTAGTTTGAACAGTTCTATACGAGGTGCCTATTCCACTACATATGGTGCTTGTGTTTAAATATAGTGTTTGCAAACTTACATGTGGTGCCTTTTGACTTTATAAATAGTGCTTTAGATTTTTTATGTGACTTTCTGTTCTTATAAACGGTGCTTTCAACTTAATTATGTAGGTTTCTGTCTTTATATGATGATAAAAAGGTATGTATCGATATATACAGCGTTAAAGATATTAATACATAACATAACATTTTTTTATTTTCCAAATCAGGAGCCCACATGGAGCAAAGGAAGGTTTACAAATATCAGAGGAAAGAATATGATTTACAGACATATTAAGAGACACAATTAAAGATTATCAGCCATTGTAACAAATGTAGTATTTAATAAAGAAATTAATTATAAAATTTCTTCTCTTCGTCTTTTTTACACTCCATAAAAGCCCGCAAAAATCCAGCGTGTTAATATGCGTTTTTGTACTTTAAATACAAAATAGGGCATCTAATGGGACATTAAATGATACCCCGCCACGATATTCATCAATAGTTAAATATATTTGTATATACTACTATACTGTATATACCATACATCCACTATATACTAGTATATAGAGATAGAAAGAAATGAGTTTATCTTTCTTAGACCAGAAAATTTCATTATTGTCAAATTTTGAAAATTTATAAAGTGGCAAAACTTCAATAATATTTTTCGGATCATCCTGAAAATTGAACTTGACCTGTATTTTATTGTACTGAACAGCTGTGCAGAATAACATTCACATCCCTTGAGGCGTTTTCAAGTTATCATCTGGAAACCTTCTGGGGACGGACGGACAGACGGACGGACGGACAGACACCAAACGAAACTGAGGGTATAACATAATACCTCGCCACTTCGTGTGGCGGGGTATAAAAATTCAGGGCCGTAAATTATATGTAGTCATATAGGCAACTGCCTCCTATTGCAAACTGGCAAAAAAAAAGTTGTGACCAAAAATAAAATAAAATGAAATAAAAGTAAAAAAGAGAAAAGAGAGAGAAAAGGAAGAGATAAATAAAAACAAATTATAAGTACAAATGTCATTGTTGTATTATCTATATTCTACGAGTATAATAAAGGTTTGACAAATTCGCGATTGATGGTATTTCGTCAGTTTAATAAACTGAGCTATTTTGGAATGAATGTAATTAACTAAATATACCACCTTTTCTGTGTGCATCTACGTTAAATTAATATCAAACCCAAGACAGTAAAATTTTTATAGTATCTCGGTAAACAAAATTCAGAGTTTTATACACTAAACCCCCATCATATAAACCAATGGAAAGCACCACAGGATTTGCCAGATAGCAGGATAATGCACAAAAATGTGCTCAGCTTGAGGGGGGCTAGGCCTCCCAGACCCACCCTCCACCACCCGCATTTACTGCCTCCCCTTATTCCAAACACAATTTACGGCCCTGAAACTGAAAATATTTAACATTTTTGTACACGTTGTTTGATATACAATTTTACAAACTGCAGCTCATCTCTATCGTTCTTAATACTATAAAAAAATAATATAAACAAACAGACGGCCAAATTTAATAATAATAGTACACAATTTTACAGGTGAATTGCCAATTTACCACCATGTTCCGAACGCCTGTCCAATTTATTACCCTGTTCCGAACCCCCGTCCAATTGGTTTTTTGACTAATCAAGAAACAGAATTACGATCACGTGACTTGCTTTTTCATGAGGTCAAAGGGTAAAAAGTGAATATAATACCGACTGCGTCGGAAAAAATATGAATACAATAAAATGTACCATATGCTTGTTAATTTGAACAGTCTATACTGAATTTAGCAGTGGCTGACAAGATCTGAGGGTCTTCATTACTTAAAAGAAAAATTAACTGATTATCATTATCAAGATTGCCAAAAATTTGGAAATTTTCTAGAAGCAAGTTCAAATAAGTTGACCCTATTAGTATTATGTTTAGTACATCTGCATACAAAATGGACTTCATTTTCGACTTCATTTAAAGAACAATTTTTACAATATCTCTCTAATCTGCAGCAATCATATCCTCCGATGACACCTGCAATTATGGCAAGCCCATTTATGACCCCACCCATGACACAAAATATTGAATTATCATTAAAAGAACTGTCAGAAAATGTCCAATGTGGAGAATAAATTGTCAAAGTTAGATAAAATAGAGGAAAGATTGGATGTTTTAGACAAGAGGTTTAAGGGAATAGATTCTGAGATATGCAATTGCAAACAACGCATAAGTGTCCTTGAACAGTCCGCCCAATTCTTATCCGACGTACATGAACACAAAGCGCTAAAAACTAAAATTGAAAGATTATCGGATAATGTTGAGTCAGCCAAATCGTTCAGCTCTAAAGTTTTAGATATGGAAGTACAAAGTCTTCAAAACAATTTACTGTTCTTCGCGATCGAAGAAAAACCTTATGTGAAAGTCGATAGAAACTCTAATACTAATAATAACGAAAACGAAGTGCAAAATGAAAACTGTGTAGAAACTATTCGAAATTTTCTTGAAAAAGAAATGAAGTTTGAGAGCACGGAAGCGTTAGTGTAAACATATTTTATTCGTGGTACTGAACATAGTTAATACATCGTATACAATGTTAGGATTCGGAAACAAGTCACAGACTTATAAATTAATCCGTTTCCTATAGATATTACAGTTACATTAATAATACTCAATGGGTAAAAACTATTTACAACATAAGCGAATAAACTTGTATATTTTGTAACAGAAGTGATATATAAAATAAATTATGGATACAGGAAAACACAGGAAAACACTGATGAGGTTTTAGTGCAGAGATGAGGTTTTAATCAAATCGCTTTGTACTAAGTATATATTCTTGAACTGTCAAAAATAAATTAACATTTTCTTCGTATGATAGGTCAGGTGAGCCATATAATAGTGTCTGAACAGGTAAATTATTGACGATGTTGCTAAGATGATGTTGGCGTTGTTGATTGAAAAGTGGGCAGTGTAATAAGTAGTGAATTGTTGTCTCAACTTCTCCACAATGACAAAGCGGCGAATCAACTATATTTTTAACGTACAAGTCCCGTTTCAGGGAGCTACATTCCATTCGTAATCTAGAATGAAGTATTTGTGCTATTCTCTTCCCGACAAAATAATATTGTGGGTTTTGTTGGGCCTTCATCTGCGCAGTCTTGAAGGATGAAACTGACGCACTTAGCTTCGTGCATTCAGGTATCAAATTCCAAGACCGTACAGTTGAAGGCACAAAATAGTTTGAATAGAGTGCTGTTCTAGTTCGAACAGGTGGAATGGTGGATCTATTCCTAGTGTTGTGGCTGTGGATGTTACTTAGTGAGTCCGGTATTAGGTCAGAGAGGTATGGAGGGGTCAAACGCTTTTTCATTTTATAAAAGTAAGTCAGTCTATGAGATTCTCTTCGCTCACTGAGTTCCAACCAACCCGTCTCAATATAATGTTTTTCAAGGGAGACTAATCTGGTTGCTCCGGTTACTATCCTGGCGGCCTCAACCTGTACCCTTTCCACTTTGTCTACAAGGTTTTTTACATTAGAATCCCATATTACATCCGCATATTCTAATATAGGACGAATATAGGTTAGATAAACAATTTCCAATGTTTTTCGATCGAGGATAAATTTAAATTTTCGTAAAACATTAATACGTTTATATGCCTTTTCTACTATGAATTCAATATGTTTATTCCATGTGCCATCATTTGAGATATATACTCCAAGATGTTTGTGACTGGATACTTCATTCACCAGTACGTTATTCCTATAAAGGTTCGGATGGTCTGGTTTGTGAAGTTTCCTTGTTATTGTCATTGTCTCTGTTTTGTGAGGGTTAAAGCTGACTAACCATTTAGAAGACCATGTATGTATTTTTTCAATATCACTATTCAAAACATTCGCTGCCACACTGGGACTATCAACAATTAAGTAGAGACTGGTGTCGTCAGCAAATAATTTGATAGTAGACTGAATATCAGTTACAATATCGTTAATAAAGATGATAAAAAGAAGAGGCCCCAGGATAGACCCTTGAGGAACACCAGCTTTTACAATACCCCAGTCCGATGACGAACTATTTATTACTACCCTTTGTTTCCTTCCTGATAAATAATTTTCAACCCATTTTAATAAAGTGCCTTTGATACCAGATGCCTCTAGTTTACATAATAATCCCCGATGCCATACTCTATCAAATGCTTTACTGATATCACAAAATACAACCCTTACTTCTTTTCCATCATCTAATGCTTTTCCAAAGTCGTTCGTGATTTTTAGAAGTTGATTAATAGCAGGATCCCCTGGAGTGAAACCAGACTGATTTGGTGTGATCGTTTGGTTAATACGTAGATAATTGTGGATATGTTTGTAAATACATCTTTCCATGACTTTACCAATTACACTGATAAGTGAAATAGGTCTACAATTTCTATAGTCACTCGGCGAGTCTTTCTTGAACACGGGTGTTACATTGGCATTTTTCCATGTAGTTGGATATATGCCAACTGTTAAAGACAAATTAAACAGTCTACACAAAGGATACTTTAGTACAGTGGAGGCTTCTTTTAGGAGTCGTGGATTTATGCAATCTGGACCAGATGCTTTAGATGTATCTAGGGAATTAATTATGTCCTCAACCTCGTTTTCTGTGATGTCGTTGCAAGTAAGTCCGTCTGTCTGAGTGTCTGGTATGTCCGGGGTGGGATGGTTAGTGTCGTTTAGGTCTGATTGTCTGCAAAAGTATTTATTAAATATTTCAGCCTTTTGTTTGTCGTCACAAATCAAATCATTATCAGTCTGTAAGGGGGGAACACTACAATTGTTAATAGTGTCGCAGTTTAAGAGTAATTTTATTAATTTCCAATACTGTTTACCTCCCCTGACTTCAGTTGAGATATTGGAAGCGATCTTTGAGAAAAAAACACTCTTGGAGTCTAGAACAAGTTTCGTACACCTATTTCTAATGGTTCGAAACTTGGTCCAGTGTCCAACAGAGTTAGTTCTTTTTGCCTTCTTATGTGCTCGATTTTTCTGTCGAATACTTTTCCTAATCTCAGTGGTTAGCCAAGGAGGATCGTTTTTCCTAATGGTAACGGTACGATTAGGTATATTTTGGTGGGCCTTTTCCAAAATTATGTCAGTAATAGCTGATGCTATGTCGTCGACGTCATTTGAAACAAATATGTCATTCCATTTGATGTTTGAAAGTTGATTTCGGTACGATTCATAATTTCCTTTTTCGTATACAAAGATTTTACGTTTGAATGATTTACATGGCTTGGAAGGCTGATCGAGGATACCTACTACGGGTAGATGGTACCGTACTTGATCAAGTAGTGGAGGACCAACGTATGAGGTCAAAACACTTCTTGTATTATTTACTAATATGAGATCAAGTAATGAAGAGCTGTGCTCTGTAATATATGTCGGCTCTGAGATAAGTTGATGAAGACTAAATTGAGTTTTTATCATACCTATTCTGTCGTCAGAGTCACCCCTTATTTGATTAACATTGAAGTCCCCAGTCACAATAATGTCCAGATTAGTTGAGGAAGCCAAATCAAGTGATTGTTCAACCTCCTCCCATACCTGGACATTACTATTCAGGGGAATATAAAAGGTTCCATATAAATATTTCTTATATTTAAATTTAATTTCAACCCATAAACATTCAACATTACCGACTTGTAAGTCATGTCGAATGCAACAATTCACATTATCTTTAACATAAACAATCACACCACCACCAATTCTACCCACCCTGTCTCTACGAAACGGAGGTTTATACCCTGTTAGCATTATGTCTGATTCATTAATTTTAGGGGATAGCCAGCTCTCAGTGAACGATAGAATCTCATGATTGCAGAATGCAGCCGCAATAAGTTCAAGCTTAGGAACAATACTTTGGACGTTTAAGTGTACAAATGAGATGCAATGATTAACGCTATAGCTAGAAAAAGAGCTGTTCGTAGATAAGGTTGATTCTGGTCCAGGGTTTGGTTCGATTCCTGATATTAGCAACAATATACAAATTACTTTCAGATAATAAAAAATGTTACCTTTATATGCTTGTAATGGATTGTTATCAGAATTGTTTTTACACTTGTCGTAGGAGTTATGGTTGTCAACAACATCATACAATACATTTCTAAATATAAAGTGCAATATAATAAATACATAGAATGCGTTACTACCATGTTCTATATACAGTGCAATGCAAACAAGGTCTATTAATGATAATCGTTTATTCCTTTTGACAGTACAAGACGGAAGCGTTTGTCATAGAAAAAGCGTACAGACTTGGTAAACGTAAAAGCGATAAAAAAATGCCAAGACCAATTGTTGTTAAATTTAGTAATTTAAAGGATAGGACAAAAGTTAAAAACGCGTCAAAGTCGACTGAAAGGCACGAAATACGGAGTCGGTCCGCAATATCCGATCGAGATAGTAGAACGGCGTAAAAAACTGGTACCAATCATGCTGAAGGAGCGTAAAAAGAAGAAAAATGCATATATTGTAGGAGATAAGCTGTATATTGACGGGGAACTATGGCAAGGATAGGACGGGAAAGCGGAGTGTGATACTACTGGCGATGGTCCTATTAAAATATGTTCGTGGAATATATCTAAAGGCTTACTTCGAAAATTATCCGATTGTGAATTTCAAGAAAAAGTGCAAAATTATGATGTAATATGTTTCTACGAGTGCTGGGTCAAACACCAGTCAGATTTTGAGTTAAAAGGTTTTGAGAAGAAATTTGTGTCAAGGTCAAAATGTAATGGGGCGGAGTTGTTGTATTCTACAGAAAATGGTTACATAGGTTTATAAATGTAGTCAAAGTAGATGATGATAGTATTATCTGGTTAAAGATTGATAAATCTATTATGAAAAATGGTCTTGATTTATATGTGTGCAGTTTATATACCCCCTGAAAATAATGTGTTTTATCGAAAATATAATGTTGATATATTTGATATATTGCAAGAACAAGTCGAACACTTCTCACACCTTGGAGCTGTCGCGGTAATTGGTGACTTGAAGAATGGACGAGTGGGAACTCATCCAGACTTTATTGAAAGAGATGTATTGAATAGTCAGTTAATGGAAAACTTAGATTTTTTGAACTATGTTAGTGACTGTGAAGTTTCCGATCGACACACTGAAGACAGAAAAAGCCCAAATAGCTTTGGGAGACAAATCATAGAACTGTGCAAATCAACAGGTCTCAGAATCTGTAATGGACGTTTTGGTACAAACAGTGGTAATCTAACTTGTATTAATAAGAACGGGTCAAGTATTATTGATTATTGTTTAATTTCAGATGCTTATTTTAGGGGCCTCGGTGGCCGAGTGGTCTAGGTAGTTCGTTTACCATTGATCACGTGGTCTGTCAACGCTGAGATTCCGGGTTCGATTCTCACTGCAGGCAGGGTGTACTCGACTCCAATCTTAATTGACAAGGATTGCCAGTTTTCCTACCGCAGGTCGGGGGTTCTCTCCGGGTACTCCGGCTTCCTCCCCCAATAAAAACTGGACGCCATGAAATAGCTGAAAAATTGCTGAAAGTGGCGTTAAAACACCATTCAAACAAAACAGATGCATATTTTAGTCAGATAAAAAGATTAACTGTTGAAGATTTTAACGTGTTCTCTTGTCAAGCCCCTTTAACTATTGAAATATGTACAAATTTTAAACGCGATAATGATTTGTTTAATTATACATGTACTTGTCCAACATATTGTTACAATAGAGTTAGGTGGGATGATGTGGATAAAGATAGCGTCGCGGCCGATCTGTTAAGTAATGCCCATAAATTTGGGGATTTATTTAAAAGTTTGTCCGAGAACGAGGAAAATGTCGACAACTCAGTAACTCAGTTAAATGAACTACTTGTGACAATTTTCGAACAATATTCTAAAACCGAATGAAAATTTACAGAACACTGCGATCAGTGTGTACGAAATGACGGTAACGTTAAGAAAGCTAGTGTCTGTAACGACAAACCGTGGATAACAGATTACTGCAAGGAACTATATAGACAATATAAACGAGCGTTACGTGAATTTAACACTGATCATACAAATGAAAACAGAATAAAGCTGAATGTTGCGAAACAGAAGTTTAAAAGTACGGAACTTAGACTAAAACGAGAGTATAAGAATAACCAAGGCAACATGGTCAGTTTGTTAAGAAAAAACAATCCAAAAACATTCTACAAAAATTTTAAAAACTGCAGGAAAAATAAAATTAACTGTGTTTCTCTGGAACAGTTTGAGAGTCATTTTAGAAATTTAGTGTCTGGAACTGTTGATCCGACAATTGACAACGACAATATTTATGAAAACGTGTTTGAAGAATTGGATCAGCCATTCACTGACGATGAAGTAATTAAATGTATACGGACTTTAAAGCGAAATAAGGCTGTCGGATATGATAATATATTGAACGAATATCTTAAATTTGGTAACAATTTAATGGTACAGGTTCTATGCAAGCTGTTTAATAACATTTTAAATTCTGGTAAATTTCCTGAACTGTGGGTAAAGTGTGTTATTGTACCCGTATATAAAAAAGGTGAGACTAGTGACCCCGCCAACTACCGAGGAATATCTTTAGTATCCCATGTCGGCAAACTCTTTACCTCTTTGATAAATACAAGACTTTTGAGCTGGAGTGAACGGAATGATATCATCATTGATGCACAGTAAGGCTTCAAACCTGGGTACGGGACAGTCGATGCTATCTTTGCACTGCATTCTCTAATATGTAATACTCTAAGACAAGGTTAACGACTCTATTGTTGCTTTATTGATTATAGTACTGCTTTTGACAGTGTGGTACACTCAAAATTGTGGCAAAGATTAGTGAGATGCGGTTTAACAGGAAAGCTTTTGATTGTGATCAAATCTATGTACCAACAATTAAAATCTTGTGTTAAGTTAAATGGTCATTTTTCAAATTTCTTCAGTTATACTGTAGGGTTAATGCAAGGTGAATCTTTATCACCCTTGTTATACTCACTGTACGCAAACGATATGGAAACTGAATTGATTAATCAAAATTGTAAGTCATATGAGTTAAAAATGTTAAATTTATACTTACTGATGTATGCGGACGACATGGTGTTATTTAGTGAAAATGCAAATGACTTGCAAACTATGCTAGACACTCTTAATGCATATTCTATTGAATATAATTTGTACATAAACTTGTCAAAGACAAAAGTTGTAATATTTAGAAATAGAGGGAAGATCAAACCAGACGAAAGGTGGTTTTTAAATGGAAATTTAATTGAAATATGTAATGAATTTACATATTTGGGTGTTTTGTTTTATTATACTGGGAATTTTAGAAATACTCAAAGGAAATTGTCTGAACAAAGTCGTAAAGCAGTTTTTCATTTGTTTCATAAAATACAAGATGATTATTATAATGTTGAAACCTTACTAGATTTATTTGATACTTATGTAGCAAGTATACTCAACTATGGTTCTGAAGTTTGGGGGCATCATAAAGCCCCTGATATAGAAAAGGTTCAGTTGTATTTCCTCAAGCGCATTTTAAAGGTCAGAAAAAGTACCACTAGTAATATGGTATATAGTGAAATAGGTAGATATCCTATGTATATAGAAAGGGAATATAAGATGGTAAAATATTGGTCAAAGTTGATAAAGACAGAAAATTGTATTTTACGAAACTGCTATGAAAATATGTATGAATATTGTCAAAGAAATATAAACGATTCACTCAATTGGTGTTGTAAAATAAAAAATATATTATGTAAATATGGTATCCAATATATATGGTTGAATCAAAGTATTGTTAATGTGGATTTATTTCTGAGTGATATCAAACAAAGAATGAAAGATACTTTTATATGTGAAATAAACTCTTATTTTGAAGAGTCTAGTAAATGTCAGTTATATAGATATATTCATGAACAACATACATTACAATACTACTTAGAGAAACCTGTTAATTTTATATACAAACCTTATATATGTAAATACAGAGTTTGTGCTCATAATTTGAATATTGAAACTGGTCGATTCTATAATGTAAATAGAAACGATAGGTTGTGTACTCAGTGTAACAGTTTTTCAGTTGAAGACGAGTATCATTTTATCCTTAAATGTGATAAATATACTGATTTAAGAAAGAAATTTATAAAGAAATATTGTTGGAGAAATCCATCTATTTTTAAATTGACACAGTTATTATCTGTCCAAAATGTAAAGGAACTTAATAACCTCGGAAAATATCTAAAATTAGCAGAAGACTGCGGCTGTCATAATTAATAAATTTGTAACATATTTGACATGCAAAAAAAAAAAAAAATTGTCACGCTCTGCATATTGTAACTTTATGCATAATTTATGGTGTTTTGCAAATATTTATGTTGTAACTATATTCATTCATAATATGTACATGTATACTTATATGCTGTATTGCATTTAGTAATAAAATCTTATTCTTATTCTATCCTAGGAAAATTTTGGTACCGTCCTAATTCAATTAGTAGTCTATGTGCTGAAATTCTAAATTTACAAAAAGATTTTCTTTGGTAAATATTATTAATACACTTTAAATAATTTTCAAACCCAAAATGATCTTTTACTTTAAGATAGGTACAAAGTTTCCCTTCAATATTTTCAATAGATTTATTAAATTTGTATTTATTCAAGTTAACCAGATCAGATGTTACTCCTAAATAATGTCTTAATTTGTCAGCAAATGTACACTAAGAAAAATAAATGTTACTATGTAAATATTTGCTACATTTATAAGCATCTTTCAATAATGAAAGATCAGGTGACAGATTTTCTAGTCCGTACCAGTACTTCAAATAGATTTAACAATATCATAATATAATGGAAACCTACCCAGTTCTGACAGTACTGCACAATTCACACTTTTCTTATGAACACAAAGTATACATTTAAAAAATTTAACATGAAGTTTTTCACATGGTATGTTTTTGTATGTTTTCAAGATTAAAAGTTGTGCGCAATTTAGAATGGGAGACACAAAAATTACCCCATATTTCAGAGTAATAAAATAGAATGGGCTTTAAAGTATGATCAAAAATATGTAAACTGGTCTTAATACTAGGATTAAGGCTTAAGAAGTCACTTCTCAATTTATAATAAGCTTTAAGAGCTTTGTTATAGAGCTCTGTTCTCATCTGATGACAAGATCCAGAAGCTGTAAAATAGACTACTAGATATCTATAACTAGAAATACATTCTAAAATATTATTCTGTAATGTAAATTTTTCAATAATTTTTCTGCCAGCTTTGTTAAAAACAAGTTTTTTTTTTAATATTAACTTTCATGCACCAGTCTTCGCAAAACTTTTCTAGTTTGTTTAATCTCTCTTGTAATCCACAGGCAGATGTTGAGAAAATAAAAACATCATCCGCATACATTAAGCAATATTATTTTACATAATGTAAAGAGACACCATCTGAACATGACTGGAGATAATTTGGAAAATCATTCAAGAATATCTTAAATAGAGCTGGACTTAAATTGTCTCCTTGGCGAACACCAAGTTTTATTTAAAAAAAATTTCTGTCAAGATTCACCAACTTTTTACACAAGCCTGACTGCTTTCCGAAAAATTTGGAATTTTGTAATGATAAATCGGTATTCTTTTAAACAATTCTTTTTATGGTAAAAATAAAATAGTACAATAAATTGACATGAACTTTAAAAAATACTTATACAATAGTCTTATGTATTGCTAACAAATTTCAAAAGTACTACTTTCTTTCAATATAGTAATAGCTGCCCCTTCTGCCTCTGGCTGATCTACCATATCCTCGACCTCTGCCACGATTGTAGTTTTGGGATCTTATTCCTAGCATAGTATGTAGGGCGTTTCTGATATTTGAAACCAAGACAGAGCACCCTTTGTCGTTTAGATGATACTTGTCTGAAAGAAGTAGTTCTGCCGCGGGTGTGGCACCGTGCCACATGTTAGAGTTGTCCGACACAAAAGCATCTTTATTATTCAAGTATTTTGCCTTGGTCATTCCATCTATAGAATTTCACAATTAATCTTATGAGTTTTCTCATCCATCCTTGGGGTTGTCAGTGATATTTTACATTTAGAACTCTCCCACTTGTCGTTAATAGCCTTCACTACACTTTCAAGCTTCTCCAGACAGGAAGATGGGCTATATGTCTTTATGTCATTAGTTAATGAGGGCATGCAATATAACAAAATCTCGTTTAGATGTATAGTCATTCATTATATGTCGTGCTTATTTAGCTTTGTCAATGGTTTTTTTTTCTACTGTCTTGCTACAGGGTGCTTCCGACTTTTTTACGTAGTGCCCCTTTGTTTTGTTAAATTGATATCACTAAATACGGCATTTATTTTATATTAGTGGTAGTGGTCCTATATTCTCGTCCTGAATTTAGTTAAAATACTGTGCGCTGTTAAGAAGCCAATCAATTAATCATAAACGTTCAGAGGAAAATATTAAATCAGTCTTTTCATTATTCGGGTTCGAGTCTCACTGCGGGTAGGGTGCGCTCGACTCCAATCTTAATTGACAAGGATTGCTAGTTTTCCTACCGAAAGCTTCGGTTTTCTCAATAAAAACTGGACTCCATGATTAAGCTGAAAAATTGCTGAAAGTGGAGTTAAACATCATTCAAACAAAAACAAACAATTATCTTTTCATTTTTATTAAATATGGAATATTTAACTGTCTTGTTGAAAAATAATTTCACAAACGAAGAAAAAATAGCTGTAGTTTTTATCATGTAAGCCTCAGCGCTGGCGAAAGATATCAAATATAGCTGTCGAGAGCTGGAACATTTTTTCAATTATTTCTGTCAACAACTGCATGGTTTAGCTCACCCACGTTAAAATTAGATTGATTTTCTATTTTGTACATGTTATAGTGACCACCTTTCGGCCGTCTTCGGTTAACATTTTACATTTTAATCTTTTCATCTGAAATTTCAACACACTTCATAACTTCATATAAATATTATTATAAACAACAATGTGATCAATTCTTGGGCAAAGAAAATGCCTCAATGTTTAGAAAGTAGAAACGGCATGTGCACATCCACTTGGAGCAATGGGCAAGCTTTTCAATAAAATATTTTGAATTCTACGAGGAATCTACAAGGGGGCTAGAGGGGGTCCATTATGAGGTTAACAATTTTTATTTTTTCCCAAAACAGATAACAGTAAATTCAAAATAATGATAAGAGATAACAGCAATTTACATGAGAAAACATAAAACAGCGAGTTCAAAAATAAAAGAAAACAGAAAACATCAAGTTCAAAAATAAAAGAAAACAGATAACAGAATCTTATCGAAGGTCGATACAGCAATAAAATGCTTACATTAATGAGTGTTTCCGTAGTAACTGTAGTATGTGATCTTATGTATATTCCTCCCTTCATAGAAAACTCAATTACATTAAAAAGGTAATTAAAATGAATTAACAGATAGCAGCGAAAAATCTGTAAAAACAGTTAAAAGTGTTCTGAATATTAACAGCAAACAGGGTTTTATTTTCATTATAACAATTGACAACAATGTAAGTTTTTTAAGAAAACAGATAACAGCTACTGGTTGAAAAACAGTTAACAGTTGCTTTATTTAAAAAAAGCAGTTATCAGACGAGTAAAAATGCCCAAAACACGTTAACAGAAAAGATCTCCCCCCCCCCTTCTTTACAAGGTGATTCGCCAAAACCTACTTTAACAAGAAAAGATATGGTTGTAACCATATCGGGGAAACTCAATTAAAGTAATTGGAGGATTAAAACAAGAAGTCAGTTTGTATTGTTATATCTGATAAATGTCCTATAATGAAAATAGAAATTGTGTAATTAATACTATAACCAACAATAACAGTAAAGAATAAAAAGCTTCGCCGAGCGCAGCATGATACGACCGCAACATGTTGAACCTTAGTCCGAGAATCCTCTGCCGTCCAACGCTTTTATAATTTTTTTTTTTTTGCGTCCCACGCAAAAAAAAAAAATAATAAAAGCGTTGGACGGCAGAGGATTCTCGGACGCAAAAAAAAAAATTATAAAAGCGTTGGACGGCAGAGGATTCTCGGACTAGTTGAACCTGTACGTTTGAGGCCCAATATGGAAAGTCAATTGCTTTTGACATATGCAGCCTTATAGTGGACTTAGTTAACATTTTTGGACATTTGAATTATTTAAAGTAAAAGAAAGATACAGGAAATTGAGACCTGTATTAAAAAAATTTAATTAAATAATTTATTTCTATATGATGCGACAACAACAAAATAACTGGAAAATTAAAAAGTGCATAAAACCAATAATAAGACAATGCTAAAGTAGAAACGTTTTCATCATTTAAATGTTCGACAGGAATTACATATTCGTAATACTTCCCTCATCAAGTCGGTGTGCAATCTTTGTCCCAAATTATTAACATTCATGACATTGTACCGTTTGTTAAATCTGCAATCCCAATTGAGCTAAAGGACTGGTTATCGTTTGTTTTAAAAATATTCGAAATTCTTAATACATTGATTTATGTGTTATTTTTATTTTGCAAAGATGTACATGTGAAAATCTTGTTTACTATTATTCATCATGATGATCAGCTGTAGCAGCACAGGCTAGGCAGCCATGGAATATTAACGGTTTACATCACGAAAATTGTTTAATACACCATTAAAACAGTAGCAAGAAATTTATTATAGTTGGACATATTTAAAATGCGTTAATTATATAATTAAATTCAGATGAGAGCAGATTTAATGTGCATTTATGATAATAGTACGAAATATTTATTTGCTCAACACATTTACAATAAATGGTTATGACACATAATCACGTGCACATAATGTAATGAATACAACAATATGATCATTCACCTAGCCAGCTTGATCGCGTAAGAATATATGAACAGAATTATATTTTAATTCAAATGCAAATAACAAAAGTATTACATTTCGAAATACAAAACATACTGTTTTTCACCTAAAAAATAATCAAAACAATATTACAGATAGAAAGTACTTACTTCGGTAAATGCAAACATTGAACTATATTATCGCGCAATAGCTCAGTAAACCGTACCTGAAATTAGTTATAACGCCACGTGTGATACAATGCAATGAGGGACGCAAAAAAAAAATTATAAAAGCGTTGGACGGCAGAGGATTCTCGGACTAGTTGAACCTGTACGTTTGAGGCCCAATATGGAAAGTCAATTGCTTTTGACATATGCAGCCTTATAGTGGACTTAGTTAACATTTTTGGACATTTGAATTATTTAAAGTAAAAGAAAGATACAGGAAATTGAGACCTGTATTAAAAAAATTTAATTAAATAATTTATTTCTATATGATGCGACAACAACAAAATAACTGGAAAATTAAAAAGTGCATAAAACCAATAATAAGACAATGCTAAAGTAGAAACGTTTTCATCATTTAAATGTTCGACAGGAATTACAGATTCGTAATACTTCCCTCATCAAGTCGGTGTGCAATCTTTGTCCCAAATTATTAACATTCATGACATTGTACCGTTTGTTAAATCTGCAATCCCAATTGAGCTAAAGGACTGGTTATCGCTTGTTTTAAAAATATTCGAAATTCTTAATACATTGATTTATGTGTTATTTTTATTTTGCAAAGATGTACATGTGAAAATCTTGTTTACTATTATTCATCATGATGATCAGCTGTAGCAGCACAGGCTAGGCAGCCATGGAATATTAACGGTTTACATCACGAAAATTGTTTAATACACCATTAAAACAGTAGCAAGAAATTTATTATAGTTGGACATATTTAAAATGCGTTAATTATATAATTAAATTCAGATAAGAGCAGATTTAATGTGCATTTATGATAATAGTACGAAATATTTATTTGCTCAACACATTTACAATAAATGGTTATGACACATAATCACGTGCACATAATGTAATGAATACAACAATATGATCATTCACCTAGCCAGCTTGATCGCGTAAGAATATATGAACAGAATTATATTTTAATTCAAATGCAAATAACAAAAGTATTACATTTCGAAATACAAAACATACTGTTTTTCACCTGAAAAATAATCAAAACAATATTACAGATAGAAAGTACTTACTTCGGTAAATGCAAACATTGAACTATATTATCGCGCAATAGCTCAGTAAACCGTACCTGAAATTAGTTATAACGCCACGTGTGATACAATGCAATGAGGGACGCAAAAAAAAAATTATAAAAGCGTTGGACGGCAGAGGATTCTCGGACTAGTTGAACCTGTACGTTTGAGGCCCAATATGGAAAGTCAATTGCTTTTGACATATGCAGCCTTATAGTGGACTTAGTTAACATTTTTGGACATTTGAATTATTTAAAGTAAAAGAAAGATACAGGAAATTGAGACCTGTATTAAAAAAATTTAATTAAATAATTTATTTCTATATGATGCGACAACAACAAAATAACTGGAAAATTAAAAAGTGCATAAAACCAATAATAAGACAATGCTAAAGTAGAAACGTTTTCATCATTTAAATGTTCGACAGGAATTACAGATTCGTAATACTTCCCTCATCAAGTCGGTGTGCAATCTTTGTCCCAAATTATTAACATTCATGACATTGTACCGTTTGTTAAATCTGCAATCCCAATTGAGCTAAAGGACTGGTTATCGCTTGTTTTAAAAATATTCGAAATTCTTAATACATTGATTTATGTGTTATTTTTATTTTGCAAAGATGTACATGTGAAAATCTTGTTTACTATTATTCATCATGATGATCAGCTGTAGCAGCACAGGCTAGGCAGCCATGGAATATTAACGGTTTACATCACGAAAATTGTTTAATACACCATTAAAACAGTAGCAAGAAATTTATTATAGTTGGACATATTTAAAATGCGTTAATTATATAATTAAATTCAGATAAGAGCAGATTTAATGTGCATTTATGATAATAGTACGAAATATTTATTTGCTCAACACATTTACAATAAATGGTTATGACACATAATCACGTGCACATAATGTAATGAATACAACAATATGATCATTCACCTAGCCAGCTTGATCGCGTAAGAATATATGAACAGAATTATATTTTAATTCAAATGCAAATAACAAAAGTATTACATTTCGAAATACAAAACATACTGTTTTTCACCTGAAAAATAATCAAAACAATATTACAGATAGAAAGTACTTACTTCGGTAAATGCAAACATTGAACTATATTATCGCGCAATAGCTCAGTAAACCGTACCTGAAATTAGTTATAACGCCACGTGTGATACAATGCAATGAGGGACGCAAAAAAAAAATTATAAAAGCGTTGGACGGCAGAGGATTCTCGGACTAGTTGAACCTGTACGTTTGAGGCCCAATATGGAAAGTCAATTGCTTTTGACATATGCAGCCTTATAGTGGACTTAGTTAACATTTTTGGACATTTGAATTATTTAAAGTAAAAGAAAGATACAGGAAATTGAGACCTGTATTAAAAAAATTTAATTAAATAATTTATTTCTATATGATGCGACAACAACAAAATAACTGGAAAATTAAAAAGTGCATAAAACCAATAATAAGACAATGCTAAAGTAGAAACGTTTTCATCATTTAAATGTTCGACAGGAATTACAGATTCGTAATACTTCCCTCATCAAGTCGGTGTGCAATCTTTGTCCCAAATTATTAACATTCATGACATTGTACCGTTTGTTAAATCTGCAATCCCAATTGAGCTAAAGGACTGGTTATCGCTTGTTTTAAAAATATTCGAAATTCTTAATACATTGATTTATGTGTTATTTTTATTTTGCAAAGATGTACATGTGAAAATCTTGTTTACTATTATTCATCATGATGATCAGCTGTAGCAGCACAGGCTAGGCAGCCATGGAATATTAACGGTTTACATCACGAAAATTGTTTAATACACCATTAAAACAGTAGCAAGAAATTTATTATAGTTGGACATATTTACAATGCGTTAATTATATAATTAAATTCAGATGAGAGCAGATTTAATGTGCATTTATGATAATAGTACGAAATATTTATTTGCTCAACACATTTACAATAAATGGTTATGACACATAATCACGTGCACATAATGTAATGAATACAACAATATGATCATTCACCTAGCCAGCTTGATCGCGTAAGAATATATGAACAGAATTATATTTTAATTCAAATGCAAATAACAAAAGTATTACATTTCGAAATACAAAACATACTGTTTTTCACCTGAAAAATAATCAAAACAATATTACAGATAGAAAGTACTTACTTCGGTAAATGCAAACATTGAACTATATTATCGCGCAATAGCTCAGTAAACCGTACCTGAAATTAGTTATAACGCCACGTGTGATACAATGCAATGATTTGAGTTATGAAAATAGAAATTGATGTCAACATATCAAACAAGGTTCAATACCGATGTCAATACCTCCTAAATGAGTCATCTCTTAAAATCTTGTTAACTTTTACTAACTTTTTCAGTTGTATATGTATATCCATCTTTACTAGCCAATGGTTACGATCCAATCCTGGTACAGATGAGAGGATCTGATCGTAAGCTTTGGATAGGAAGATGCTATATATCACAATCATAATATGTTATTAGTGCATCCAAAATTCGAGCGCACAAAATGTCTGCACCAGTTTCTAAATAAGTAAAATATTTTCCTATAATACATTGCCAACCCGAAACTGCATTGCAGTTGTCGATGGAGGTGTAAGACTGCGTAGTCCGAGAATTCTCTGCCGTCTAACGCTTGTTTTATGCGTTGGACGGCAGGGGATTCTCGGACTGAAGACTGCAATGTTTTGGATATACGCATTAAAATAGGCTGAAGATGTTGATTTGATTGTTTGTTTTTTAATGAAGTTTAACGCAAATTTCAGCAATATTTCAGCTATATCATGGCGTCCTGTTTTTATTGGGGAGGAAGCCGGAGTACCCGGAGAAAACACTCGATCTTCGATAGGAAAACTGAGACTCCTTGAGAGTTAACATTCTTTTTTAATTTTTTTTTCCAAGCAATTGAAGTTCTTTGTTTCGAACTCCGTGTCTAATTTAAATTTCGGTCTTTCATCAATTTGTAGTGCTCAAAAAACATAACAACAGAAAACTTGTTTCAACTGTGTCAGGCTCTCTAAAAATGCTAAGAATGCGGGATTTTGAACCATTCAACTATATATTTTTTTGGTCGTAATAATGCAAAAAGCTAGGTGACGAAAAGCTTTACTTTTATTCGTGACAAAAGCCTGGCCGCGGACCGTAGTGGGTATATAACGTGCTAAACTCTGCTTAAATTATGCTTTTCCAGTGGCAGTCTTATTTATGTTCCCAGTGTCCCATCCCCTTTTCCGTTGATAAATTGTTTGTTGACTTCTTCTCGTCCTGAAAATAGCTTAAATACTGCTGCTCACTGGACGTAAAGCATCCAACCATCCATCCATCATTGATAGATAAAAAAAAGGTTTTCACATCGTACACAAATGCAAAACAATCAACTATTGATTTGGTCAGGAAGTAACAGCGCGAACACATCTATAAACAGTAATGTGTACATTGGGAAACAAGAGGTTCTTAAGAGCCTGTATTGCTTACCTGACTTACTTTTTGAGACATGACTTTACTTGCAAATTTTGATATTAAATGCTAAAGAGTTATGTGAAGATGCTGTTTCTATAAATGTTATTTCCACAATATCACAACTCCTTCTGCCTTAAGTCAATAAGAACGTATTTTCAGCTCTGGCAGCCATTCTGAAGTTCCTATCGGCTCGAAAACCTCAAAATAATAAGATTACTATCCAAGATTCACTTCTGCATTATTTCGTTTACCTGTGTGGAACAGTTTCGGAGAAGAAGCTGTTTTTATGGTTTTACCATAGGGTCCTATGCTTAACTGTGCTCCACGGTGGCGGCCATCTTGGATTTTGGATCAGCACAAAAAACTCAACTACGTAAGGGACTCTCTAAGGTGCATTGCGGCAATATTTCAAATCAATCTGCCAAGCAGTTTGTGAGTAGATTTTTTTTTAATTCAGCCAATCAGAACGCACTAGTAGTTTTGGCAGCCATGTTTAATTTCAAATTTGCTAAAAAAAACCTCTAAATAATAAGATAATAAGATCACTATCCAATCTTCGTTTCTTCATAATTTGGCTTCATTGTGTGGAACAGTTACCGAGAAGATATTGTTTGTATATTTTTCCCATTTGGTCCTATGTTAAAGGAAGTCCTGCGATGGCGGCCATCATGGATTTTGGATCGTCACAAAAAATCAAACTTTGTAGAGGACCATCTAAGGTATATTTGTGCAATATTTCAAATCAATCTGCCAAGCGGTTTGTATAAGAAGAAGATTTTTAAAATATCTGCCAATCAGAACGCATTAGTGGTCATGGGAAGCTATGTTGAGATTTGCAATTGGCTCAAATAACTCAAAATAATAAGATAACTATCCAACTATTTCTTCATAGTTTGGCTTCATTGGGAACAGTTTCCGAGAAGAAGTTGTTTGTATGTTTTTCCCATAGGGTCCTATGTTAAACTAAGTCCTGCGATGGCGGCTATCATGTATTTTGGGTCGGCACAAGGCAGGGGCGGATCCAGGATTTGTGTCAGGGGAGGCGTAAAAGTTCGGTGAGGGTCTGGGGGCCGCTCAATGCCCCCAACAGGTCCAAGGGAGCGAAGCTCCCCCCACCCCGTAAGCTCCGGGAATCTAAGCATTTGGTAGCCATCCAGACAAAGTTTTCTGAGTTATTTTTTTACTTTTGCTCCCTCATTTTACCTAGCTTTATTTTTCAACTATGACCATAAATAATGAATTTTCTTTTATGAAATATCATATTCATTTTCCTTTTCTCTCGTTTTAACTTCTCGTTCTCTCGATCACTCTCTTTTTTTTTGGGGGGGGGGGGCGTACGCCCGGTACGCCTTTCATTGGATCCGCGCCTGCAAGAAACTCAAACTTTGTAGAGGACAATCTATTGTACATTTCTCCATTATTTCAAATCAATCTGCCAAGCGATGAGAAGATTTTTTTTTAATTTTAGCCAATCAGAACGCATTAATGGCTTAGCAGCCATTTTTAATAATTGATCAGCACCAAAAAATTCAAATCTGACTTACTTGACTTAAACCCTTTCATCCTTGACAGGACATAGGTCGTCGAGGAAGGATTTCCATTTTTTCTGTCCTGTCAAGCTTGTCAATTTGGCACCATGTCTGGCCTTGCTGTTTTCCCTCCTGTTCTGTTGATCTTCTCCAGGAGTTTTTTGGTCGACCTCTCTTTCTCTGTCCCTGTGGATTCCACCTCAGAGCTTGGTTTACTATGGTGGTTTTTGGTTCAGGTTGGGTATGTCTAATCCAGGACCCTTTTCTCCTTTTGATCTGGGTATCAATGGAAAGTTGGTCTGCCCTCTTCCAAAGTTCTTCATTTGTCATTTTGTCTTGCCAATTGATCTTAAGGATTGTTCTCAAGCATCTGTTGGTAAATACTTGGAGCTTGTGTATTGCAGCTTTTGTTTTACGCCAGGTCTCCGATGCGTATAGCAATACTAACTTTACGTTTGAATTGAAAATTTTCAGTTTTGTATTCTTTGAAATTTTTGAGGATGTCCATATTGGCCGTAAGGTTTTAAAAACAGCTTCAGTTTGTCCAATTCTACTCTTTATATCTTTATCTGTCCCACAATCACTGCTCACAATGCTACCAAGGTATGTAAATTGGTTGACATCTTCTAGTTCTTTTCCATTGATTTTCAGTTTGTCTGAATTTGTAGCATTTACTCTCATTGTTTTTGTTTTTCCATGGTTGATATGAAGTCCAATCTTTTTACCGTGTTCTTCTAGAGTTTCTGTCTTTGCTTTAAGGTTTCTCTGTTTGTGTGACATGAGGGCAATATCGTCTGCAAAATCTAAATCTTCAAGATGTTTTTGTAGTGTCCACTGTATTCCTCTAGGATGTGATGACGTTGTTGTTCCAGTTGACAGCAAAAAGAGAAAAGGTGATAGCAAGCAGCCCTTCCTTGGTAAGCAGCCCTGGTGGACTCCTGTAAGAATGTTGAAAGGTTCTGTAAGTGCATTTTTGTTGATGACTTGACAGGTGCTAGGTTCATGGGCTGATTTAATAGTTCTTGCCAATTTCTCAGGTATGCCATGGTGTTGCTAGAGCTTCCAAAGGGATGTTCTATCAATACTATCGAAGGCTTTTTCAAAGTCCACAAAACACATGTGCAGTGGTTTTGTTTGTTTGATGGTGTTTAACGCCAATTTCAGCAATTTTTCAGCTATATCATGGCGTCCAGTTTAACTTGGGGGAGGAAGTACCCGGAGAAAACCCCCGACCTGCGGTAGGAAAACTGGCAATCCTTGTCAATTAAGATTGGAGTCGAGTACATCCTGCCTGCAGTGAAAATCGAACCCGCAATCTCAGTGTTGACAGGCCACGTGATCAATAGTAGACGAACTACCTTGACCACTCGGCCACCGAGGCCCCCCACCCCCCTGTGCAGTGATGTATTCCACTCTATTGACTGTTCGATGATTATTCTTAATACAGTTATTTGGTCAGTGCATGATCGGTTTTGTCTGAAACCTGCCTGTTCGTCTCTTAGATAAGCATCTACAGCTGACTTCATTCTATCTAGTATGATTAGATTTTGGATTTTACTAGGGACAGATAGTATAGTTATTCCCTTCCAGTTTTTACATTCTCCTTAATCTCCTTTCTTTGGCAGTTTAATTATATGTCCATGTTTCCATTCGGTTGGTACATTTTCTTCATCTCAGATCTTTCCCAGTAGGCTGTATAACATGTCTACTGATATGCTACTATAATGGACTCTGCAGGAACTCCATCTGGGCCTGCTGCCTTTCCATTTTTTAACATGCTTATTATCCTTTTTATCTCTAGCTTTGTTTGTTTGTTGGAGTTGATGTTCAGAGGTGTGTCTCTTGGTGTAATGATTGGTGGATCGGTTGGAATTGGTCGGTTCAAAAGTTCTTCAAAATGTTCTTTCCAACGTTTAAGCTGTTCGTTTTCATCGGTGATCATTTCCCCTGTTTTGCTTTTTACAGGCTTTTCAGATGTGCGTTTGTTTCCTGTAAGTTTTCTTGTGATGTTGTAAACTTCCTTCATGTTTTTCTTAAAAATTTGTTAAGAACCACCAAATAAACATTCTTGCCAAGTTTGATTCCAATTGGCCAAGTGCTTTGAAGAAGAAGATTAAAATGTGAAAAGTTTACGGCCGACAACGACGACGACGGACGCCAAATGATGAGAATAGCTCACACCAATCCTTTGGGTCAGGTGAGCTAAAAAGGAAACCTTCGCTACTTAGACGTATACAAGCTGGGACCAGTTCGCTATGATAATAAAAGGAATAGCCATAATTTTAATTCACTCATATTTTTTCCTAAACATTGCTCACGCAAGAAGTAATTTTAAATTGCAACAGGTTTCTTTCTAGTTTTTATTTAAAGCGGACTTATAATAAGAGGATGCAAGGGCATGCGGAACAAATTGATGTAAATTTCCCTTTGCTCCCCTTATACTATAAAATGTATTCTCCCGAATGACTCATATCAACAGGAAGTGCATCTAAACAGGTCATATTTCCTTGTTTGCCAACAGGACGATAAAACGATATTTACACAGTCAAAATGGCGAGACCTCGTGTGTTTTTCGACATTTCTATTGGTGGTAAGCAAGCAGGAAGAATTATCATGGAACTAAGATCTGATGTTGTACCGAAAACAGCAGAAAATTTTCGAGCTTTGTGTACAGGAGAAAAGGGTTACGGATACAAAGGAAGTAAATTCCACAGAGTTATTCCAAATTTCATGTGTCAAGGTGGAGATTTCACTCGGGGCGATGGGACTGGTGGTAAAAGCATCTATGGCAACAAATTTGCAGACGAAAACTTTACTTTGAAACACACCGGACCCGGTGTACTATCAATGGCCAATGCCGGCCCGGGTACGAATGGCTCCCAATTTTTCCTGTGCACAGTGAAGACCGAATGGTTAGATGGTAAACATGTAGTGTTTGGTAACGTTGTTGATGGAATGGATGTTGTAAAAGAGATAGAGAAGTACGGGAGCGATTCAGGGAAAACAAAGTCTCCTGTTGTCATAGCCGATTGCGGACAATTGTAAACCAAGACGTACTTGTGCAATACTATATAGACTTCTTATTTATACGCATACTTGTAATTTTCATAACTAGTAAAGGAACTGCATAAGTCATTTATGTTCATACTGTGAATAAATAAACATGTATATCTTCTTTTATAGCTTGTCATATTTTCCACACTGGGGTGGGGGGGGGGGGGGGTTGCTGGATTGTTTTCAGGTATGAATTATAGGTTATAGGTGATAGGTGAATAAACAGAAAGAATTTGTAGTAAGAAGAGCTGTATTTTAGTAAAACAATTTATATGATGACTGAATTTGTCATTTCTATAACAAACTTGATAAAATCTTTATGACATATCTACTATAAATTAATTAATTAATTTTTCTTAATTAAATTTACTTCAAATGTATAGTAGAACTTTATACTTCTTCAATAGAATTCATGTACAGTCCTAGGTTAATTTAATCTCATTCCATAATGTTCAAAATATTACTTTTGTATATTTTTCTCTCAGTTTTAACATTAAAAGGTTGAAAAATCTAATTTAAAAAAACCATATCTTCGTGACTTTCTTTTATTATAAATAGATTTATTTTTCTTCCCTTTTTTGAACCCATTTAGAAACTTTTACTAACAACACATACCTAGTTTGAAATCTTATATTCCTTATACAATAAACAATATAAATTTACATTTTCTTGCCTTGTTATGTGGGTATTTGTTTCACCTTTCGTGGAAGTTCATCCTTAGGTAACAAACAATTATAGCAAATAAACATGGCATATTTAATCTCAAATTACATAACAGGAATATCACTCACGCCCCCCCCCCCCCCCCCCCCCCCCGGTTTACCCCATTTTTCCCATCAACCTCGTTCTTGATAAATCTCGTATGCAAGAGTTTTGGAATTCGAAATCTTCAATTATTTAGATTCTTACTCGATCTTGCACATTAACAAAAATAGCTTTTAACCTGAGCTGTTATCTTTGTTATTTAACAAAAGTCTTTGTTTTTTTCTCATTTGATGGTCGGCACACTTTTTCAGTTCTTTGTGGCAAAATACCATTTCATTGCACAACATTTGTAAAAATATAATTATTTATTGATGATAGCACCTGTCACAATACTGATAACTTGACCGCAGACTGTTGTGAGTGACTAGTTTGGATAGTGTCATACACCTCCTTGCACAATAAAGACCCCGAAAATGAGTAGACTCGTTGTATTTCTTCTTCTACCACTAATTGACCACCGTAATAAGGCCGACTATACTGTCACTGTTGAGTGTGCGCAAGATATTTGAATAAAAAAAAATGACAAAATTCAGTGCTATACATAGGCGTAGCAAGCGGTACGGCCGGTACGGTTCGGACCGTACCACTTTAAATTTCTGGTAGGTAAAAACGTACCAGTTTTTTGTTTTTTTTATTCTTATTGTAAATTGAAATGAAAAATGATAGAATTTCATTACATATTATACTCTTTAATTTGTGAAATGTTAAAAAAAACTCTAATTTTTTTTAGCAGCAACCAACGAAGCGTAACGATCTCGGGCGCAATTTGTTAAGTGACAAATAATTGTACATGGAAACCCTTATCTATATTTAAACATTCCCGGTAAACGTGTTGTCGACCCTTAACCGACCGTACAACTATTTTTCTGGGTGCTACGCCTATGCTATACATTTACAATCAAAAAGTACAAGCGCACCACGTACGGTAGCTAGTGTGATCTAGAATGCAGTAGACTTTTGATATCTACGGTTGTGGTAGAGATAACGTAAGGCATTTCAGTCAGAATGTTGTGCTTGGTGGTCCATCCCCTATCCATTTAATGAATTTATTGTTCACTAATTTTTACGTAATATTTCAACCGCTTGACCGGTGTGGAAAATATTGTTCTCGTCACTAGTGAATTTGTTGTTCTCAGCAGTTGATTGGTTTAAAATAATAACGTCATAATAAGAACTCGTGACGTCATAAACAAAACACCTTCCATTTACCGCGTATTCAAGTCATGAACGTAAAATTGAGGTTGGGAGAATTTGTACTTCATTTCGCAAATTTACTACTTTTTAAAATTAGAGAAACAGAATCTTACATTAGTATTCTTGGATTATCGGATTTCTCCAATCTCGATAGTTAAATTATGGAAATTTAACTATCTCGATTGGAGAAATTCGATAATCCACTCGTACCAATGTAATATCCTATATTTCTCATCACTAGTGAATTTATTGTTCTCAGCAGTTGATTGGTTTAAAAGAATAACGTCATAATGAGAACTCACGACGTCATAAACAAAATACCATTCCATTTAACGCGTATTCAAGTCATGAACGTAAAATTGAGATTGGGGGAATATATACATCATTTCACAAATTTACTACTTTTTTAAATTGGAGAAACAGAATCTTACATTAGTACTCTTGGATTATCGGATTTCTCCAATCTCGATAATCCACTCGTACCAATGTAAGATCCTATATTTCTCGTCACTAGTGAATTTGTCGTTCTCATCAGTTGATTGGTTTGAAATAATAACGTCATAATAAGAACTCATGACGTCATAATTCCATAATTTAACTATCTCGATTGGAGAAATCCGATAATCCACTCGTACTAATGTAAGGTCTTGTATATCTATAACAAATAACAATAGTCTGAATAATAAATATGTTACAACCATTTTTCACATCTAAAGAAGCTATTTCGACAGCCCTTAAATCAGAATGAAAAAGCGCTCATAATGAGAGTGCAGCGTTCACGGAGCCTGAATTCGCGTAAATCGACATTAAGTCGTCAGTTCTTGAATTAATTGTATCTTTTTAACTAGATGACGACATTTAGGCATACACGTTTGTATTGCAAAACACGAAAAAACATTTGTCCTCCAAATGACACATCATTCGGAATTTTAGATGTTTATCTTATATGATTAAATAAACGAAAATAGACAGAAGGGTTGTTCTGACGGCTCCAGGACACCACTGTCTGAAAGTCGTCATCTAGTCGGATGTAATGTCGTCAACTTATTTTATCATACCCCAGTACACCCTGCCTGCAGTGAGACTCGAAACCACAACCACGGTGTTGAAAGACAAAGTCATTAGTTGTGACTAACTCCTTTAACCACTCGGCCACCAATGCCCGTCATGGGATATACACATTATACAAGATTGCTATAGAATAGATACGTTAAACTGTTCAACAATCTACACGAATGTGGCTAGGAAGGGCAAATTGATCAATATGGGTGTAATGTTCGTTTAATACATGTTGTGACTTATATTCCATATCAAATCAACATGATGAACTAATGCAGAATTTATTCTTATGTTAATAAGTGCCAGAACCGTAGGAGGTCGATAGTGCCCTTAAGTCGTCAATCACTTTCAATGCCCTTTACATCAATAAATACACACGATAGAGTGGAAATAATCGTTTGGTCATTACATATTACACTTATGATACATGGTACATATCAATGGATTAATTCCCTAAGCTCGGTTAGTTCTTAAGTGCATATCGCCTGTGCATGGTATTATCAAACATATCATCGCCAGGAGAGAAAAAAGACATAGTTTTCCTGGTCTTTTCAACAAACACTAAAATCTTATAATAAGATTATTTCACAAATAGTGCTAGGAATTACTTTTAAGGAAAAATGTTTCTGCTTAAACATGGACCGTCTCCTAACTTTGTCTGACGAAGCAATAAACGAGAATCTTGCGATAAAGAAATCCGACAACTTTAAGACTGTGACGACCTAATGTCGATTTACGTTACTGCGTTACTTCATGTCATGAATAAGTCTCGTGAAAAGATTTGAGACAATCTTGTTCAACTTTCCAGCGATGCAGCAGTAGGCTCCTGGCGGATTGTTGGAGGTAACACGCAGAGACTGCTTTCTGTAGCTTGTCCAAATTTTGTTCAATAGGATTCAAGTCTGATGAATGACTTGACATTTCATTCGATCGAAGGTTTTATTTTACAGAAATTCACAGGAACTCTGTGAGGGCGAGCATTATCTTCCATTCAAATAAAAAGTCCATGGCAATAGCGCCTGTATAAGGAATAACAATCTGGTCGAAAATCTCAAGTTCGTTCGTTTGAATGGTGTTTTACGCCACTTTCAGCAATTTTTCAGCTATATCATGGCGTCCGGTTTTTTAGTTGAAGAGGAAGTCGTAGTACCCAGATAAAACCGCGACCTTCGTTAAAAAAACTGGCAATCCTTGTTAATTGAGATTGGAATCGAGCACACCCTGCCCGCAGCGAGATTCGGAACCTCAGTGTTGTCAGGCATGAAATCAATAGTAGACTAACTACTTTAACCACTAGATTTGTTTGAAAAAAAAACGCGTAATACCAAATACGAGGCTCCTATACAAGTAGCACAGATCAGTTGCTGAAAATACTCCCAGTCAGATATAAGATTTATATTTTTGTATTTTGGTCCATGCAGACCTTCTTGATTGACAATAAAAGATTTGATGTTGTTAAGAAGGGAGTTTATTGCCTGAACAACATAGCTGTAAAGAATTATTTACTTATATGCCCTGTTGTAAAAAATCAAGCTAAAAGGGGTAACGAATACCGACAACAAAATCCGAATGATGGTCAAAGAAGAGTGGACATCAATCTTTTTTATTTATCGCATCAATATAAGTCCAATGGTGTGTCTGCTTGTGTTCTGTATTTTGGCTCTTGTATAAAGAATATTTTTAATGTCCAAAAGAATGGGCCCACAAGGGGCATGTTACAGTACATATAATAAAGACATATTAACAATGAATAACAATTTTAACGTTTACACAAAATCTAAAGACATGTAACTATAGTAAGTATGTCTGGCTGTGCTCTCTATTGGGCTTCTTAATAAGTCCTGTGGTATGTATAGTTGTGTTCTGTATTGGGCGCTTTGAATTGTTTTGCTATTAGAGAGTTACATTTTGGTTAGAAACATTTCCTATACGGTCCACTTATGTACAAAAGTGGATTATACATAAAACAGTCATTCTCAATTAAGTTTGCCATTACTGAAAAATGTGTGTCGCCAGCTTTTTTTTCAGATTGATACTGTCAGGGGACTTCATAATCACTCAGATTATCAAATGCATGCATTCTGATAAAACTCTAGTTAAAAAACCGCGTCAAGATTGATAATTTGAGTTTCATACCACCCAAAGTGGCCTAAAAGTGCTAAAAAGTGCATGTCGCCGAGTAAAAGTGCAATATATGGACTATTAGCGTTTCGGTAGAACACAAATTAGGCAACACAATAATAGCTGAAATTGTTTTTACATATATTGTTAAATTAATTTTAGAACCAACCTATACTTAATTTAATCTTTACTTTTAATTTTGAAATTTTACTAATGTCGCCGATTCGCACGTTTCCTACGTTACAAACTTTGTCTTAGCTATCGAACGTTCAAAGAATCTAATATGTAATGGTTAGACATGTTTTATATTCCTCATACAACATATTGTTAGGAAATAATCATTTATTTTGGTCATTTTTCGAAGTTATAGAAAAAACAGAGTGTCAAACTGGGATTTTGTTGTTTCCAAAATAAGAACGTTTCCTACGATACCGAAAGTTTCAATACATGTTTTTGTAATAACCACAACTCCTGACTTCTATTTTATTTACCCAATCTATGATTAAATAATAATTCATTTATCTCAATCTAGCATTAAACACAAAATATTTTTTTGGGAAAAATCTATCTAATTGTTTCCTACGTTATGGTTTCCTTCGTTACCAGTTTTTATTTTGTACTGAAAAAATCCTAATCGGATAAATTTTAACAGCATATCTTTCCCTGTTCACCTACCTCGTTTTCGAAATGGAAGGCATGCAGACGATGCAACTTTATATTGAGTTTTTGTGAAGAAAAAAGAGCTTACAGGTAAGCTGAATTTAATTTTTTTGTTTTATAGGCAGGAAATATAAACTTTTGTTCAAAAATGTACCAAAATAGTCATAAATATTCCTAAAAATGAATTCATTTTCACCAATGGGGAGATAACTGCTGCTTATACTAGAACTTTTCAATAATAACGTAGGAAACGTTTCCTACGATACCATCACTTCAAGGATCTAATAACCAAATTTTTCTAATAAAAGAGCAATCCTGACTATTATATATTCTTCCTTCCTTGTGTCTCTTTGCTCAATAAGTTTATTTGTCCATCAGTGGTTGGTTGTAGGCTCGTCACTATGTAAAATATTGCTTTATGCATGTTTGAGCACATTTTAAATCTCAATTTACGAAAGTTAACTGTTTTGTTTGACAATGAGAGCTCTTTGTTAACAAACGTTCCACCATGCTATATAAAAATGTTTTTCCATTAACAAGGTCTTCACAATATTAACATACACCATAAGGTAACGTAGGAAACGCATTTATAAGCACATAGTTCCGATCAGTCTAAATGAAAACTATCTGCATTTTATGTTCAAATACACGTTAAAGTTCTTGCAAGTTTAAAGGACAAAGCATCCACACTTTCTATAAACAATATTTTCGAAAAAACAGTGACAGTGAATTAAAATTTAGATGGCAGAAACAACCGGACGAATTATGGGTCGAAACCGCAAACATATTATGTCAAATAGAAATACCAAAGCCACTCGGTGCACACGCGTTGTATGCTGATAACACACAGTGATCTGGATGCTATCAAACAAAAAATAATCGATCGGAATATGTAGACTTGTCAGTTCGTACAATGGTGTTTTCTACGTTACTCATGTTACTGTTCATGCGTTACTTTATTGTAATAGATTATTGTGTTCATTGTTATCTGTTTTGTTTTATTCAGATTATAAAATCTTACCTGCAGATATAGTTGTATATATATCATTGCAATAACAACCATATATCAAATTTGAGGGGCATGCTTTGTAAAATATGTACAATGTCTCGTTTTTGGGAAAGTTCATCTACTAAACTTGCACATAGCAGTTAGAATTTCCACATATAAATCTTTAGAATATATATTAAAAAAAGATTTAAACCGATTTCAAACTATACTATCCTAATTGTGGAAAGATGTCTTACTGCATGTTGATTGTTAATATTTGGTTTCCTACGTTACGTTTGGGTTAGCTTGTTGAAATCACTGTTATATCATCAGTATGCTTTAAAGAAGCCTTAAAATACAGGTATCATTGACTAATGGATTCTTTTATGAGAAAAAGATATGCTTTTTGGGGCATGTCTGAACATTTAAGTGTAAATGATTTCGACAGAGAAGGCTTTATTTTTTGTGCGAAAAATCTCATTGATTTTATTGGACAATACAGTTAAATTCCATGAACCAAAACAGTATTTTGAATTGTCTGAAATTCATAGTTGTTTCATATAAACTTATATGCTCAACACTTTATAAAAACATCAATAGATGTATCTTTAACTTGTTGGAGTCTTCGTTCTAACTCTCAAAATATGTGGTATCGTAGGAAACAATGGTAAAAAAAATGAAAACAGGTACTTTTCAGTCAAATGTCGCCAACTAAAAACTATTAGAGTTATGCTGCCAAAAATTTACAGGTGAGTCACTGATATATTTTTCTTGAGAGAAAAACAAATATTGAACGACATCTCAATACTTAATTTTTTTCAAAGTAGGCAGTTGTAAATGGCAGAGTTAATTGAGAATGACTGAAAAATGTGGTATCATCAGTTAGTCGTAACGGCATCACGCTTTTGTTGCATGTATTATGGCTGCATATATCATGATGAAAAACTGCTGAAATCAATGTTAAAACATATATAAAAAGCAACCAAATCTTAGCGTCATATGATAAGGTAAAAAGTAATTGTTTTAATTTTGTTTTGTGCTGGTTTTTTTTAAACATTTGAAACATTTGAAACATTTTATTTCACTAAAGGCCTCACATGAGTGTTGCAAGTTAGTGCTTGTGGTTTACAATTGAATTATTTCCCTTGCACCAGAAAATGTATAATGTATAAAGGCATACTATAAAAATGGCCGTTATTAAATCGTACCATTTAGATTGACTTTCCGTCATTATTTAGTAAATAAAATGTACAGTCTGTTTTAGGTATTATATAATTGTCATTTGTGCATAGTGCTGTGTTCCGTATATTTATTGTTAGAATAAAACAATGTAAGTTTAAAAGTTTAAGTGTAGTAACACAAAAACATGAACCTGTACTTAACAGAGCGCACAACAATATAAATATATTAGAAACATATCTTTCAGTCGTTTTTTTTTTCTTCTAATTTTTTTTAAATAGAAACAAGTAAAAAAACTTTTTTGTAAAGAAGGAAATCTTTGTCTTTTAATACTAGCTTTATCACTACAAATGTTTAACATTTATTCGTGTTATTTTTCGTTTTAAAATTAGAGTATAATTTTTTCTATTGATCATAATATATCACACTATTTAGTCGGAGTCTATTATCAACATAAAAGACGTGTATACACCTGCGAAGGAATGTTACACTTTTGATCAGTTGATCTTTAATACATATATATGGAAAGACTGAAAACAAACACTGTAAATATTTGTTATTGAATTTTAATTAGTATTATCATTAGATTTGTGGACATTAATCTATATTCCGTTCCGCGCAGGTGTCCAGCTATGCAATCTCTAAATCTTTTGTTCTCGTTAATACTCGCCCAGGATTTCCCACCTGTGCAAGATATATATGTCGCAAACCGAGTCAGACTGGCGCCAGTCAGATACTTAAGTATGTTAAATATATACACAACTGGGGTTTTAAGTAGGCATTTTAGTTTCATACTCAAGATTACCTCATACAAATATTTTTAACTTAATTCCACCTGCATTTTTAATATTATTCATAAATTATTATTTTTGCACTCGGAAATTATCGAATGATGTTAAATTACTGACACATCTGTTCGAAATCGTTGAAAATGTTACTTATAGGATGAATATAAATAAACAAAAACGAAACAAAAAATTAAAATTACTTCTTAGATTTATTTCTGTTAATATTTTATTATTGTTTAAGTAAACGATTTAAAACATAACGAATATGTTTTTTTTTTTAAATTTTTCTTCTTTTCTGGTCCTATTATATTTTAACAAAGTTTGTGTTGAAATTATAAACTATACGGAAAAATGTGTAAAAGAAAAAAAAGTACTTGTCTTATTCTCTTATAACGAACGAATTTATATATTGTATATACATATATAATGAAAGTAAACAAAATTCATTTTCCGTTCTCCCTCAGTAGAAAAAGTCTTTGATCAAACTGAAGATATGAATCTCATGCTACTGACAAGGGAAAATTGGATTCTAGCAGGTGCAAAACATTTTGATATTTTTCTAAAATTTACTAATCAATAAAACGTCAAATCCCATGTGAAGGTATCTAGGACTGTGTAAGAATGCATGTCAAAAACCGGCAGTAACACGTGGGTTTAAACGTACAGGTGTGCTGTAGACTGGCTGGCGTCGACCATTTACACAGCTAAATATGTGTAAACAGCGACACAAATGCGGCTATGTACACAGTATTACAATAGCACTTAATGCCTCTATAAACAAAAAAAGCTTTGAAATTGATAAAACGTTATTGTTACAATAGTTGGGAATTTTAAAATGTAGTAAAAACTGAGAAAATATTTTCAATCGAAATGAATTATGATTTCCACATAGTTAAAGTTTAATTCTAGTTGACTGCAGTATCACAACATTATTTTTTAATTTTAAATTACTTTTATTTTAATTTCTATAAGAGGAATGTTAGATGTTGGTAAAAATATCTAAACAGCTTATGTTTTGTCCATTTATCCACTGTAATTAATATTTCTTGTCTACCTACTCGTTAATATATTTTATTTTTTTTTTATAAAAACGCATTACAATCCTGTCATGCTTCAAAATACAACGGTTTTAAGCAAGTATTTCGGACTATTTAAGCTACATGACAAGCAAAGAAATACCACGACAGTACACTGTATTTAATGACAAGACAAAAAGTAACTCTTCTGCATAGCTCTCATTTTGTATAAGTTTAGGTAAGGAAGTAAGGAAGCCGAATGAGAACAACAAACATGAAATGTCTAGTTCTGAATTCGGTTAATCTCGCTTTTTTTACTAAAAAAGCGAAACGACGTCATAGATCAAATTAACCAAATTAACCAAACCAAAGCGGAAGTCAAAAAAAGCAACTTGACTTCAACATGAAAGTAACTGTTTTTTTAAGTCCGACCAAGGCATTCAGTTGTCGGTGTAGGACGTAAAAATCTCCTCAATCAATCAAACTGTTCTCTCGCTTTAGAGAAAAGTAACAAAGTAACATATATAGTTTGAAAACATATCTTTATAGCTTTTTATTTTCTTAAAATAAGACAAAGTTGATGTATTCTGTTTTTTTGTATGAAATCTTATGTGGTTTTCTAAGCATTTCATCTTGCTTCACGAAACTGTCCTACCAAAAGGACCTACAAGATAAGACCTAAGGCTCATGCAAGTTTTCCCTTTCCCTTAATAGAACGTTTCTTGATTTAATTTTGTTACAGAATAGAGCAACACATAAAACAGTATTGAACATTTGTACATTTACCCACAAAATTTAAATTTTAAAATACAGGGTGCTATATAATAAATGCATGAGAAAAGGGAACCCATTTTCTCAATATATCATTGCCTACATGACCTAAACAACTAACCAATAAGACTAGTTGAAAAAAATGGGGAACAATTCAAGGATTTTAGGAAAATACGAGTTTGTGAAGTTTTATAAAACCAGACCCAAATGTCCATATGGATGAAAAGAAGTTCGGACGATTTCGACGCCTCGTATATTCATTTTTCTTATCTCGATTTTCTTAATTTTAAATCTCCCATTCACAACAAATATAGCAAGAATTAAAATATTAGCCACAAAACCCTTAAAATTTGGTGAAGTTTGAGATCTGTATGTTTACAGATACTTTCATACTCTAGTTTTATTCAACGAAGACATTATTGACCTTTCAATTTATCCGCAATATACACTTTTTTAATATCAAAAGGCAACACTTGTAGAAATAAAAATAACTAATCTTTAAATTTTTATGGCAACTTAAACAAAATAGTTATAAAAAAGTAAAAGTGATTGCCTCAGAATATTTTTAATTGTATTATTGTGTTTTATGGTGATCTACGTCTCTGGTCTGACACAAAAATTTTTCTTATATTCCCATAGTTTTCTAGCCTAGTGGGCCAGGGTGAAGACCCCCCACCATTGAGCAGTGTGGAATTTTGATTCGTAACAGTATGGTTTCGTACACTTACAAAGTGAAGTGTACGGCGAGTACAACTGTTGACCACCTCCCGACCATTTCAAGTATGAGTACCGTAAGAAAAACGGGATGATACCGAGGAGTCTATTCATAAAACAAGAAGGTCGAGGACGTACTACAAAGAAACAGACACACAACAAAAAGCATCAAAACTAAGTAACAAGACCGAATGTTTGTTGTTTATACGTGTTATTAATTGTAAACAAGTTTTTTCTGCAATGTGTCTGTCACGTGATGTACCACTTTTAAAATTGTGTTTAATTATAACACACCTTTTATTAGTAAATAATTACAAAATGATATCATTAATTATGTTTGAAAGTCTCGGATAATACTCATTAATATTTAAAGTACATACATGTACTTAATAAATATAAGTATTGAAGACTTGCTGAATGATAAAACTTCTTGGTATGTTATGTAAGGTTTAGTTTTGACATTTTAAATTTTCTTTAGGTATATAATTAACTCATTTAAGAAATGTTGACCAAATTTTAAAGTAACGTCATTCTGATGCAAATTTTGTTCACAAAGTTTTCGCTTACATAATTGTATACAATATATCACTATACCAGGAAATCTCTGTACTAGACCTTGTACAAAACTTGTTCTTATTCTTTTACATAGTATCATTATTAATAATAATCTCATGATACTTAGTTATTATGACCACATTGTAAGTAAATTGTCGTCTTTATTTGGCATCCTGTTTGATATCGCTTCGAGTAATCATGTGTTAAGTAAATAGGGGGCATTTTATCCATATATAGGCTGAATTAAACAAAATACTTTGTCTCTTTTTTCATTAATTTTTGTTTTTCTCTGTATTCTTATAAGACAGTATCGTGTTACTTCCTGTACTTAAAGATTCTGTTGCACGGACGGTGCACATTGTAACAAAACACTGACTTATATAATCGTACTCCGGTGCATTCATAAATTTAACATGTATCGCATATCCTAGTGGCTCCCCATTTATTTATCATTATTGTTTGTTTATGACATGTTTTGTACTTTTATTTCATTGCACAATATTTTCAAATTTTAACGGAGCCCATTAGATACCATGTTCGTGTCGTTTCTTTTGTCTTTTATCCTTTACAGTTATAAAACATAACTGTCTGGAACGGGAGAGGACTGAATGGAGCCTACTTCCTAGATGGTAGATAATTTTTGGAAAACTGAAAATTTTTGGCAACGTTTGCGCATTATAAACTTCGTTTAATAAGTTTTATATTTCATTTATTTATTTTGCCGTATTTTGGAGTTCGGTAACATAAGAGTACTTTTTTGTACAAGTTATGGGGGAGACGCGATCGTATTCAACACCTCCTCCCCACCCCGTTCCAACGACCATATAAAGTCTGTTTTATATGTTACCAATAACGTAATTTCAATTTCACAACATGTACTTTTATTGTGCATTTTTATATTTCATTTATTAAATGTCATAATAGGAAGAAAAAGAATGACATACAGTTATACATAACTAGACTAATAAAAGTACTGTAATGTTTCCCTGAGTATTTATTATTCTATCATCATATATCAACTACCAGAAACATTTGTGTTCTTCGTGTGTTGTGTTTTGTTGATAATAATATTATTACACAAAATAAAAATGTCAAATTTGCTTAGTTATCATATTTTAATGTCAGATACTAAAGTTGTCAAAATATTTTATATTGTTTTGCATCTATTTTTCTATATAGCTATTCAACGCACAGTAATGAAAATTCCTTCATTCCTCATCAGTGTAAACATTTTAACAGAATAATAAAAGTGCTCTTCCTGCAGACTCTTTATTATTTTCTCCAGTTATACATCAGAAATAAACCATTCTTCAAGATAGTAATGGTATGAATTTATTAAATGTCACACCAAGTGCCCCTAAGTACACAGCACGTGACTTAAATTTTACCTATACAATGTGGGAATAAATGACTAGGTAATACCAGTGTCGCCGTACTGTCGGCTGAACACCTGAGTCTACTATCGTTTGTACACCTGTGGTCCGCTATGATTAAAACAGACAGTTATTTCTACATTCAACATTATTACTTGAAAGAAGATACTTTAAACTAAAAAGAACATGATGAACTTTTAATAGTTGAACGTTTTATGATATTTTCTTTTTTTTTTCAAATTGAAAAATCTGTTTATTTCTATTTTTGTTGTGTTGTCAAAATAACCAAGACTTTTTCAGAAAACATCATTTTTACTTTCATTTGCTTTCAATTTGCTAATGAAATAGTATGAACTTCCATAATTTTATATTATTTCTTTTAAGAATAACATACATGTTTCGACAGATTTTATTATTATTTATTTATTTTTTTGTTTGTAAATTTAAAGTCTTAACGCTTCAAGGATTATTTAGCCGTGTTTATTGTTTATTTATACACGTACATAGTGTAAAATTATTAATACCAAATTACCATATTACAAGTCTACGTATTTTTCAAAGCTAAAATAAGATTTTTTTTCTTTTCGTTGTTGTTTGTTTGTTCAAACATCTTTGAAAGCAGGAGAAAGAATAATTATCGTATTTCACACACACTGGGACTTGTTAAAAGCACAATTTTATCGTTAATTCCCAAATTAAACCTTTTCAGATTACATAATTTACCTATTCTTTGAATTCTAATGTGTAACAAATTATAAATTGCTATGAAATTAGCCAGTACGGGTAACCATTCAATGTATTTGTTCATGTTAATTATTGTAAACCGAGATCACTTGCATGAAAGTCACAATGAACTGTTAAAATCAGCTGCATTTTTAATCAAAATAATGAATTGAATGAACCATTGGAGATCTTCACGGAGATAAATGCTTGACAGACACAGGTGTGAATATTACCTGTATTTAAATAGGTAGTATTAATGAAATGTTCATAAACAACTTGTCAAAAACGTCAGAACTTAAACAAACAGGATCATATTATAGGACCCCCGAGTGGCTCCGTGAAATAGCATTTCATTGCATGAATGTAAAGATCGTACTATAAGAAAGAAATTGTTTAATAGTTTATATTGACACGATTTTATCTATTAAAACACATGTAAAAATATATGTAATTTTTACATGTGTATCAAAGTACTTTGTCCCGTCGATTAATACGAAATGGATATAACTGCTATATAGACATTTAGGTTTACATTTTAACATTTATTTATTTGGTTGTTCGGATACATCTGGGAATATAAATATGATCTCGATAATGTAATATTAGACCGAGCTCTAAGCAACGCGAAGTGTTTAATTTAACATACGAGTAAGTAAATGCATGAAGTAGTACATTCCAAAAAGGTTCCTTTATATACTTTCTAAAATCACAAAGTTATATTTTTATGCTAACAAGGGTGGATATCTTCAAAGTCCATTTAACTCATCCAGCCATAATAGATCGCAAGGATCGATACCGGAAGTATCAATTGTCTTATTGTTTAAGAAGACGGATTTTGTTTTAATTTTAAAGATAAATAAAATTTTAAAGATTTACACAAGAACAAAAAATAAAAGCAGACTTTCTTTAATCACATGTTAATGATTTTTTTGTTTATTTGAATAGTGTCTAACTCGACTTTTAGTATTTTGCTATATCATGGCGTCCAGTTATTTTTGGGGGTAGGAAGCCGGAGAAAACTCCGGATCTGCTGTAGAAAAACTGGTTATCTTTGTCAGTGAAGATTGGAGTCGAGTACACCCTGCCTGGGAGACTTTAACCTCAACATCTCACTTAATTTGATATCGCTCTAGATATACAATAGCATGCTAATAATTACTTTCTGCAGTAAATAGCAGCATTGATAAAAGTCATACAACTACTGAACAATTCCCAAAATATCCAACTAGCCAAAGAAATGATATTTCATGTAGGAAATCATGTTATGGACAAACGATTATCAGTCTGCAGAATAATAAGCAATTAAAATTATAAATATATTCTACTTTGTCAACTTGTTAGATATTTCTCGGATTTGTCGAATATTTTAAATAATATCGCACATCAATAGGCCTGTAAACGGTTTCATGACAGTTAACGAAATCCCATTATTGCTTAAAGTAAACAGAGGTAGCTATCGCGTCTCTTTGTGTTGAATGAAGTGTCTCCAGGGTTTGTAGGACAAAATCCCCCCCCGGACAAAATCCCTTCCGTGTAATTTAGCATAGGCGGACAAAATCCCCCTCGTTAAATTTACAAGGCGGACAAAATCCCCCCATTAAAATTTTCAAGTCGGACAAAATCCCTCTCGAATATGATTTTTGAAAATGCATGTTTTTTAAATGTTCACATCGTAGTCTCGTACATATACAGATAAACCTTAAAAAATGGCCTTATATTTTACTAAAAAAACGCCAGATTTTTAATTATTTAATAATAATAATTGTTTGTCTCATTTGCAGTGCTTAATTGGTGGCTTGTTAATTAAGATTGTTTATGATCAAACGAATATCGCTTACTTGAGCAAATCATTCTCTATATCTTATAGAAAATTGAAACGGGTATCGCTTTTACTAAAACTTTAGTAAAATAATGGTATAATTTAGTTCAATAACTTGAAATGTTTTTTCGGTAAATAATAATAAAAGGGATCAAATGGCGCGGTTCCTTTATTAACACATGTCGTACAACACAAACCATATCGACTCGATGCGTTTCAGTGAAAAAAATAATAACCATGTTTTACTCTTTGTCTCATTCATCATTTCAAGTACCAAGTAAAAAACTATAAAACACGATGCACAATAATTATCGATATTACCATAATCCGATTCGGGAGGGATTTTGTCCGCCTTGAAAAATTTTCAGGGGGGATTTTGTCCGCCTTGTAAATTTAATGAGGGGGATTTTGTCCGCCTATGCTAAATTGTTGGGAAGGGATTTTGTCCGGGGGGGATTTTGTCCGTCCCCCGTCTCCAGGTGATTGTGAGAACCAATTATTCAGTCTTTCAGAGCTATATTAAAGAAATATAGATTTGGAATAAATTCAACAATTTGCGAACCATATTTAGAGTTGTTATGCAAAAATACGATTTAATGCCATTGAAATATTTAGATTTTAAAATAAAGTCTAGAGTATCTAACCCATGATGTAAACACTGAGTCTGATGAGCGTCACACTTGACGCACGTTCTTGACGCAACAGATTACGAACTACACAATGCGTTGCACATGTCTTGGACAATTTTGATGTATAATTCAAACATGTAATATATATGCATGTATATGTCAATTGATTTATTCTTAATATTTTTTTGTAACAAGGTCTATAAATTGTATTAAACCTTCCAAAGTCTATTTCCTTATATAAAAACTTATGCCAAGATTTTAGTTACAGAAAACGATGACTTGGGAGGATGAAGGAAACAGTTCTAACAATTAACCTTAAAAATATTCCACACAAGAAACTATTGTCAAAATTTCTCTACACAGTACTTTTTATTATCGTTTTCCTTTTTTCTGACGAATTATTTGTTGTTGAATCTGTCTTACAGAGTTCGAAATTTTTGTGGATTGTTAACATTATTTGACTAATTTGACCGATGCCTCAAGATTCTTCAAAACATGCATTTAGTCTTGTTTCAAGCATCATATTTTATTCAGTTTGAGATAGAATATAAACGATGGTGGAAAGAAAAGTCTAGAGAAACAGAATGTAGTAATGTGATTTTTTACTTTTTTTAACATCATATCGTTGGACGGCAGATGATTTTCTGCATCATGCATACAGGTCATTACAATAAATTCTAGATATACGATCATGATAACGTATAAGAAAGCCTTTACAAAATCATTTGAAATTTGAAAATGTCTTTGGGAACCAACAGGCATAGTTTCGTTCGAATTTGGCCGCTTTCATTTTGTCGTTTCGGAATTATGGTCCCTGAAATAAATAGAGAAGTTAAGGTCGAAACCTCGCAATATATTATCTTCAATTACTTTCCCTTTTACTGACGAATCATTCGTAGTTGTATTCGTCTTACACAGTTCGAAATGTTAGTGGATTGTCAACATTATTTTACTAATTGGACCGGTGCCTCAAGATTCCATTACAGCGAACCGACAAATCGGGCGTCAAATTAAATTATCATCCCATATTCTAAGATATTTTAAGGTATCCACTTTTTTCACTATGTCATTCTTTTGGTCTTTTCCTAGACTTGGCACATTAAAACTATAGCCTTTAGAAAATGTAGATGTGTATAGTAACCACACCGGTAGTAAACACAAATCAAGAGGATTTGTGTCTAGTTTTTTGTTTTGTTTTGTTTGTTTGTTTGATGGTGTTTAACGCCACTTTCAGCAATTTTTCAGCTATATCATGGCGTCCAGTTTTTTATTGGGGGAGGAAGCCGGAGTACCCGGAGAAAACCCCCGACCTGCGGTAGGAAAACTGGCAATCCTTGTCAATTAAGATTGGAGTCGAGTACACCCTGCCGGCAGTGAGAATCGAACCCGCAATCGCAGTGTTGACAGACCACGTGATCAATAGTAGACGAACTACCTTGACCACTCGGCCACCGAGGCCCCTCTAGTTTTTTGTGTTTGTATATACATATATAACTCTATATATATATATCTTGAAAACATATACAAAAACATACCATGTGAAAAACTCCATGTTAAATTTTTAAAATGTATACTTTGTGTTCATAAGAAAGTGTTAATTTTGCAGTACTGTCAGAACTAGGTAGGTTTCCATTATATTATGATATTGTTAAATCTATTTTAAGATACTGGTACAGACTAAAAAATCTGTCACCTGATCTTTCATTATTGAAAGATGCTCATGAATGTAGCAAATATTTACATAGTAACAATTATTTTTCTTAGTGTACATTTGCTGACAAATTAAGATATTATTTAGGAGTGACATCAGATGTGGTTAACTTGAATAAATACAAATTTAATAAATTTATTGAAAAACTGCTCAGAGAAAAACTGTTAGAAAACTGGTATAAACTAAGAAACAAAAATATTGAAGGGAAACTTTGTACCTACCTCAAAGTAAAAGATCATTTTGGGTTTGAAAATTATTTAAAGTTTATTAATAATATTTACCAAAGAAAAGCTTTTTGTAAATTTAGAATTTCAGCACATAGACTACAAATAGAATGAGGACGTTACCAAAATGTTCCTAGGGTAGAGAGATATTGTAAAAATTGTTCTTTAAATGAAGTCGAAAATGAAGTCCATTTTTTTATGCAAATGTACTAAACATAATACTAATAGGGTCAACTTATTTGAACTTGTTTCTAGAAAATTTCCAAATTTTGGCAATCTTGATAATGATAATCAGTTAATTTTTCTTTTAAGTAATGAAGACCCTCAGATCTTGTCAGCCACTGCTAAATTCATTATAGATTGTTCAAATTAACAAGCATATGGTACATTTTATTGTATTCATATTTTCTTTTTTGTTAAGTTAAATTGTCATTTTACATGTGAATTCTATTGCTACAATTGTTGATAATCTTTTATTGTGTCTCTTAATATGTCTGTAAATCATGTATACTTTCCTCTGATATTTGTAAACCTTCCTTTGCTCCATGTGGGCTCCTGATTTGGAAAATAAAAATATGTTATATTATGTTATACAAATAAGCATATGGTAGAAATGCGTATTTATTATTGTTTACATGGCCCATTGGTTACATATAAATGAGTTTATCCTCATTAGCATTTAGAGTACGTGTATTTGTATACATTTGTTACATTAACGACGAAATCTACCGTACACGGCATATATCTTAAATGGACATATTTACAGCTACTCGTCACATATATTGTGGACATTTATATCGACGACATGATTTACCTTGGAGTTTAGGTACCTACAAATGCTTCATAATTACAATACTAAATTAAAAAGTCCAATTGATTATAGACACATACTGCAGAAATTGTCTATAAGTGACTTCTCTGGCAAAATCTTATCTCCACGTTTTTAAATTACTTTATTAGATTTGACAATTTTGTTCAAATAACTTATCGTACCAGTGGCCAGAAGGGGGCGCTTTTCTCATAAAAAGTGGGGTACAGAAGTAGAAACATTTTTTGTATTGGACCACAGAGGCTATTTTGGCTTATAGATAGACACATTTTATAGGGGACACACCTCTTGGCATCGTCAGAAACCCAGGACGAGCTGCGTTATGCTACCGGTAAGTGGTAGCAAAGCGAGACTGACGCGACCTGATGTGGGTTTCCTTTTTGGATAAACAATCTTACTTTTTGAAGCAACTTTAAGAAAAATGAGTGAGAATGAAGGCCGAAACTCTTACTTCGCCTTGGCAACGGTATATATCATTGCGACAATATTTCAAAACGTTACTTATTTGCATGGACAAATGTCATAAAAAATTAATTAGGACAATAGAAGTTTTAAAATCTATACTTAAAATATACCAAAAATAATGTCAGAGAACGTTTTTTACAGTAGCATCATGTTTCGTCTAAAACTTACACTCATTTGCATATGCCCATCTTTTTACATGCCCCTTTTGGTCGCTTCAGTAGTTGTCTAAGCTATATATTGTGCAGTCTTCGCAGATGTACCAGACTAAAACCCTTTTGGCCAAGACCATGTCGCAACTGGGATACAACATTGTACTGGTCGAACGTAAGATCAAAGCAACTTTAAACGTGTTTACAGTATTGACCAAAATATTCGGTCGAATGACTATAAATATACATTTTCATTACTTATCGTAATCCAACAATAATCATATATAAAGATGAAAAAACAAATATAACCCCCCCCCCCCCCTCCCAATACAAATGATTACTAAAACAAAACAACAAATAACAAAATGGATTAAATACCAAAGCAAAAACGTCTGGCTTGGTCATCCTCACAAGTCAGGATGGACACATGTGGACACAGAACCCCTGACTTGTGAGGATGATTATCCGTCTGAATGGCCCAACCATCCTACTGTTAAACTTAATCAAAATAAGTAGGCAGCTCCGTATAATGTCACAGTGATAAAAACTACACCTGAAGAATATATAAACCAAAGACCCTAAAATTGTTTACTTTGACCATGGAAAAAGATTACTTATTATATAAATGAATACGGATTTATTGCTTATCCTTGTTAGTCACATTTTCTGTTTAAAAAAAAACTTATTTACGCGTGATTTTCAACAAGACAACTTTAATATCCAAAAACAGATTCCGTCGAAATGTGTCATTTTAATTATCAGCATATGCCTAGAGAACTGATTTGATAGAAAGGTTTATGTCTTATAATATGATTGTATGCCTATACTGAGGGTGTTAAACTGGGAACAATTTCCATATTTATCACTATAAATGACAAAGTCCGAAACAAACAATATCCTATGTTGTACGATTGTCATTTATGGTGGAAAAGGCCGTATTATTCAGCTTAGAGTGGTCGGTCAATGTGTTTGACGTTATGTACTTAGTATGTTATATGCATTTTATTGTTTGTTTCTTTCTTTAAACGCTATTTTTCAGCTATATCATGGCGTCCAATATTTATAAGGAGATGATGCCAGAGTACCTTAAGAAAACTCCCGACTTCGGTAGAAAAACTTACGGTTTCAAATAAAAAGCCTTTTTTAAAAACATATTTCACAAATAGTCCCATAAAACTAAACCCGTTGGGTGGCATTGATTCTGATTTTTAATCAGCATTAAAAAAACACGCTTTGATTAGGACCATCCAAGAATGTTGTGTTTCTATTAGGCTTCAAACAACATATCTACCTTCAATGACTTATATAAGCCAGTATTAAAGTCCTATGAGGTTGCAGCTATTTAGTATTTCTGTTCAGAACTTCAATCCAACGACAACACATAAATGCACATAATGTAATTCATTCTCGGGGATAAAAATGGCTGGGAAGTATTTTAATAATCAAATGTTTATAGAATACAATGATTGTAATAATTAAACAAAAAATTTATAATTAGTATATTTCAAACGTTTTATATTATACATAATGTCTGTAATAATTTCTACTTAAAAAGGTATTAAAGAAAATTAATGGAAATGGATGTCTAAATACAAACTGATATATTTTTTGTTTTATTTCCGGTAACATTAAAAATTCATGCTCAAACTTTATTTATAGAGATGTCTTCGGTGTAAACAAAGCCGTAACCTGCGGAGTAATATTTAAATTGTCAAAGTCTGACACTCAAACATGTGCTGAAAAGTTCTACAATACTGTTTGATATATATGATAGCTGTCCTTCGGCATCACAGGTGCTCGTCCATAAATATGTCCTTGTCAATACAGCGTATTTCCCTCTCCATAAGGAAGATTTTATAAATATTAATGTCATCTTCCTCGTCTACTGTTAAGTTAAAATATGCGGAATAGATTACTTTACCAGGAAAATTTACGAGTTTTATAGTAATTTGTTGTTATGAATAGCACGTGGAATAGCAAATGAAGGAAAGTAAGAAGAAAGGCAGTCAATGGTATAATTATATCAGGAGAAAGACTGTCTTAAAAACTGGAACGCACTCTTCAACATAGAAAAGCGTATTTTGGGGCCTCGGTGGGCCAAGTGGTTAATGTAGTTGGTATCTTCTATTCATCAGCTATATGATATAGCTCAAATTTTGCTGAAAGCCACTTTAAATAGTGCTTAACGCCACGTTAAGCACTATTCTTTCAAACAAACAAACAAAACAAGTGTATTTTCGGGACATATTATGATATTGCAGTAATAAGACTGTGTAAACGTCATTATCAAGCGCGGATTTGATTGATTGATTGGATGTCTGCTTTACGTCCAGCGAACAGTATTTCAGCTTTATTCATGACGGGATCAAGCGCGGATCCAGGAAGAAGTGTTGGGGGTGCGAGGGGTTCAGGGCCAGCAGAGCAGTGTTTCTCTGTTTGAGGGTGGCGGTCTGGGGGCGAAGCTATGTAAAGCCTAGAAGATTTGATGACATTTGAAACCATTTTGATAATGAAGATTATCACAAAAAAAACCTTTTAATTCATATTCGGCATACCGTTTTGCATTTTTTGTCGAAGTTTAGTGGGTCTTACAAAATATAAAGAGTTAAACAGTAAAATGATGTGTAGCCTTCAAATGTTAAGGTTCCTACAAGTATAGACGCATTGAAATTTGTGTAAATTACCAGATTGGACAGCAGAAATAAAACACAACAGTCTGTAAGTATTATTATTTCCGAGAATTTTATCGGGAAGAAGTTTCTCATATCTTTTTGTTTTATCTAAAGTTGTTAAAAGGATATTACAAGTATATACTTGTGAAATCAAATATTGCCCGAGGAAGTGTACAATTTAGCTTTATCAAAGTCGTGGGAAAAACGATCAAGCATTAATAACAAGGTTTTGTTTAACGCACCTGTGGTCATTGTTCAATATGACGTAACCACTGACCAGGTCAGAATGCAGGTGTTCAGGTGTTGTTGCCCTCGAGAATTCCATGTTATGTTGCGCAACAATTACGGCATGTTTGAAAGGCCACTTTGTCTTCTATATTATTATGAATAAATAGACATTTTTGCTTTGAGGTATTAATCATCTTAGTGTAAAAATAATTAGTATTTATTTGATATATATCAGCATAGCCACGTAACCTGAGTAATTTTAATCTATTAAAGTAAACATTATTAAATTTGAATTGAATTTTTCAATGTTTGAATTATTACAATAGAATACAAAGTATATATTTTACGAAAAATGAAAAACAAAACCCCTTTTAAAATTAGTAAAATTGCGTGATGTTAATTATAATAAAGTAATGACGGACTTTCATGCTTTTGAGAACATTTTATTAATAGGAAAAAAACAAAATATAACACTAAATTGTATATATATTATATTTTATTTGAAATCTCGATTTAATTGGAAATAATTGCGGCAGAGAAAATATTGTCCCCTCACCCTAACGATACGCTAGGAAGACGCCATCTTGTTTACATTGGATGCTGAAAGTAGTCCACTCAGAGGAAATATCGATATATAAATTATCTGAGGTGACGCCATTTAAGTGTTTTTATCCAATCAAAGCATTTAATATAAATCAATTACAGCCTGAATAGAATTAATTTTGGACAAATGACGTTGACCGAAGTATTTTTACCGTAACCAACGTAAACAAAGATGGCGGCTTTCAATATCGAAAGTAGCGATCAACTTACAAATTATTTATTTTGATGAATTATCATTAATTATTTGTTAAATTTAAAACTTTCCTTGTGTTCGGTACAGAAAATAAGGTTATAGATTGATGTAAAACTTAATTGTGTTATTAAAAAAGTAGCAAATAAAACCGACAGAACAACAAGAGCTAAAAACCAAGGGACAGTTACAAATCGGGATATAGACACAGGGGCACGTAAAAATTTATTTACTTGCGCTTTCGATTGATACTGGGTCGGTTTTGTTATAGTGTGGGAGAAGGGAAGAAACAGAGTCTATACCCGCCAACTTTCAAAAAATAAAAAAAAATATTCCTTCACCCCTATCTACACGGGTTTGTAATTATTTCTGTTCCGAATTGAATTATCTTCATGAAAAACCCTACCTTTATGTTTCTAATGTCATTTAACTCTCAAATTTTAATAATTTCCACCAGTTTTAAACGAAACGGACAATAACCCTGGCCGGAAGTGGTGTCTATCGTTTGTCGTCATTGATGCCTTTCGGTACTCACTTTCTCAGTAACGATAAAGTCACTCGAAACTGCGTTGTCATATGTTATAATTACATAAAACTTGAAATGAAGTATGTCCATTATATGATCAGAATTTGTTGAAGACGATTTTTATTTATTTTTAAACGTGCTGGATATAATCACTACAGTTATTTATAATATCGGGTCATGTTTATCTTTGTATGTCTATTGTGTAAATGCTGCATCCTTGATCCGTATTATTTTGACTACAGAAAATGTAAAAAAAAAGTTGTCACAGCTAGATGTTTAAAGAATACAACAAAGTAAGGTTTTCTTGAATATTTATAAATATTATTTGCATATGAGCTTATCTTGTCATTAAAATAAACTTTGCCTGTGTATTTGTGTCGATATATACTCTTTTTTTACTATTAAACTGTTATATGTATTTTAGGTAGATCTAACATTTGTTAATCAGTAGATGTTTTAAGACCGATATTTTATACACAATATTCTGACGGATTTTTTTTTTATTATATCAAAACATAGCCCTTTGGAAAAAATATCTCTGTTACAAATTCATATAATTTTATCATAGTTTACACAGAGTTATCGATCATTTCCAAGAAAAAAAACACGTTTAGTTGTTAGTTGTAAATATTTAGCAAATAAACTTTTGCATTATTTTACAATGTTGTGTCAATCCCGTTTCAATAAAACAATTACAATTTAATTAATTCTTGTTTCTGTTTTGACTTTTCGTATTAAAATATTGCCTGGAAATTCTATGAGTATTGAAATAAAATTGTAGCAAAGACTTAGTATTTGACTGAATATTTGCTACATGCATGAAAACAGTTCCGCAAGACATATAGTTTTTGTGGGTTTGATTCAAAGAAGTATTTGCTAAGACCCCACCCTCCCCCTTTTTTCCCTTACAATTCCTTAACTAGTTTCACGTAAAAAGTCTTATTTAAATGAAATCTGTAACTTCGCGGAAGCGCGACAATGACAAAAGGGTGGAACAACTGAAAGTTGTTTTAAAATTATAAATAGTTTTACACTGAATACAATGTTATTGAAATGTTCTATTTTACAAAAAAAGTCAATACCCAAATTTCGATCAATTACAGTGTAAAGACACTTGCCTGTGTGAAATAGCTAATCAGTAAGTCTAGTAAAAAACTACTCATGCAAGTCTTCTTTTACGTTATCGTACTAAAAGAACTTTACTTTTATTCCATATTCGCTTAATGATTGGCCTGTTACCTGTATGAAGGAGATCGGCACGCGACTTTATTTACTTTCCACACAGTTATTATCGGTCCAACAAAAGAACTACGTCATCAAGTCCCTCCTACTACTGATATTGTATACAAACGGCACGCGACAGTGTCATTTTGGATCAATCTGCCACGCGACTGTGTAATGGAAATATCGGAAATCAGTATTTTCCCATAAAAAATTAGAAGCACCTTTTGGAATTATGTTGGAATTTTGTGAACATGTGTTTTTCAACAAGAAAATAGCAGATGTACGTTTAAAAAGTTTTATGGATTTTTCAGAGTTCATTGTTAGGATAAGCAGCTGTATAAAGCATCCTGGATGAAATCCCACCTGTCTTCCTCTACTGTGGGGATAAATAATCAACATCTGTATTACTACAACGTGGGAATAACTGCGATGCCAAAAACTAGGTCTGATTAACTTTGATATTATGAGTGAACGTCATCAGCAGAGACATATAATAATAATATCCCATTCATCAGCAAGTGGAGACGTTTCTTCTGTAAAATCCGAAATATAGTATTGGAGAAAAAAGCGTATTTATGAACTAGCAGTTCGAAGTAAAAATGTAAAAGCCAATTCATTTTAAGAACAATTTATGGACAAAATTAACCGCCGCTTATTGTAGCAACTTGCTGATTTTTTTTTTTAACCAGATAATTTATTATCAAAATTCACCTTGGACATGTTTATTTGCAATAAAGAAAACACGGAGAGTGACGTTAAAATATTTGAATCGCGATTCATTGTTCCTACACTGAATAACTTTTCAATTTTGAAAAGTTTTGATAAAGCTACAGGTGTACTTAAACCATCTAAAGAATTAGGAACATTGTGATAAACTTGTATGCCCCACTACACTGTTATTTATTTTTGTTAATCTTTACAGAAGTCTGGCGCCAGTACTATCGAAACTAAATAGTATTAGTATATAGAATATATGCAAATGTGCAGGTGTCTGAGGGTGTGAAGTATCATTGGGCCGAAGGTGACAAATTTTAATGTAATTTATCAGTCACTCCAGGGCGGTAGCTTTGAAGTAAAGTTTGATTGGCAAAGAAGTAACGTTAGTGACCGCCTGATCGGCGCCGAGGTATCGTAAGGTATATTGAATGAAAAGGTGACGTCAAAATGTCGGCGCCCAAGTGTCGCCGGTGTTGAAGTGAATTTGTCATTAATAACTTTAATTCACATGTCATGCGAAATAAGCTGATTTCAAGAAATTTTATTAATCCTTTCCAATCTCTGTACTAATTAAACATGTGGATTAAGTAATTCAACAACTTTCATGAGTTTTACTTTAAAAACTTTATTATTTAATTTTACACTATGCCCTCGAGATAAGACCTCCCTAAATGGGCGTGACATGTGTCAATTGTGATTGAGTATTTATCTGATTGGAGGAATTCTGAATAAATTATTCTCGGAACATTATTCATGTTATTAAGATCGTGGGCGGAGTTAAATTAGATACATTTGTTTATTACCGCAGAGTATTGATATTTGCACACATTGCCAGAATAGTCACAAATCTGAATACAAGTCAGACCAGTCAGTTTTATTATTGAAGGATATTTTAACATTACTCAACAATGAAGGCCGCCGTTCAAACTTGTGTAAGATCATCCGAATTTGGAATCAAACAGGATAAGCTGATGAAGCCAAAACACGAAGAAAGCTCAGAAATGCAGCAGTGTTTTTCTAAACTTAAGGAATTGGTGCCATCCGTTCCAAAGGACATTAAACTGTCAAAAACCCAACTTCTGCAACATGTAATTGACTACATTCTTGACTTGGAGTCTACATTAGATGTTCCTTCTGTCATCAATCCAACGTCTTGTAGGTCGCCATTATCAGAGAAATGCCAACCAAATGTTATTGGTGATGTGAGTATTTTTTTCTGAAATTTCGGTTCTTCGTTTATTTGTATTATAGTTTTATGGAGATATTTTTGTCAAAACGATGTATTTATATAATTATAATAATAATAACATTGAGAATAGCCCTTTCAGAAATTTGCGCATCACCTATTGATTAATAGTTTGTATATTTTATGTAAATTCCTTAAGATAACTTGGAACTGCTGAGGTTTTTTTTAGTTTTCTCTCGTCTCAATTGTTTTGTTAATTCGGACTTGATAATGTTTAGGTTAAATTTTCTTACATTGGAGATTCTCAAGTCTCCATTTATAAAATTATAATTTAAGTAATTCAATATTATAAATACGTGTAAGCAGAGTGACGAGACAAGTATTAAGGTTAATAAACCCATAATTCATAAAATATTTGTTATCCTGTTTCTATAAATAAATTAAAATGTGAAATAAAACATGTTTTAACAAGAGGTATTAATACTGTGAAATTTAATTTTTCAGTTTATACTGGATGAAGAAATGTGTGATGACAAGTACTGAAAAGAGACTACCCTTTATTAGGTAAGTACAGGTGTAGTGGATACTTAACATACCTTTGAACAAGGAAAGCGACTGACTGGCGCCACAGTCTGACGTACAAAACAGGTGTTCTTCCTTCACAGCTGCATGTGTTTACTCTAAACTTGTTTATTGCAATACACAATTCTGTTAATGAGATTGTTAATTGATTGGTGATATAGTACGCTAGATAAGGAAGTTTATTGGCATATTCTTACAGAATGGCTGATTTTAAATTTTTTTAATATTGGGGAAAAAAGCATAACAAAATTTGTAGACAAAATCTTTTAGACTGACTTGAGGAGACATTTTACTTTTCCCCCAGTTATGCACGCCATTTCTGTTCGATCATCATAATTTATAATGTATCTCATAAAGTTGTTTATGTTTATTTATTTCAATTGCTTTTTGTTCCATGTACTTATGACTCTTCTTGTTTTACAGGGCTGTATCTATCGTTGACTGGACGTTGATCATCTGCTGATCGTTCACTACCAGTTGTTGTCATCACTGACTTGCTTTATTGGAAGAGATAGTACTCGGCAGAACTCGTCATCGAGACAGTCGAACTATAACCGTGCTCTCCAAGCTTCAGGGATTTTCTGTTTTTTTCAGTTTTCAGTTCCAGGACTGTATATAAACTGTAATTATGTTCGAACAAGGTTATGGATGGAGAGGAGAATACTAGCATGCTTTACCACCGAGTTTATTTTGTTGTTACAAACTTTTTATTTTATATTTTGTTACTCGTTTTTAATTTTATAAAGAGTTCATATTAAAGTGTTTTAATTTTCAAAAGTATTTGTTTTTCATTGGTTGATATCCAAGATCCATAGATGTTTCATAGTCTCAGACTAGAACAACTCGTAGCCTCAGACAAATATAACACATGATTTATAGGTTCTTGCTATAATGTCTAGGTACAGCGAATTGAGATACCTCAGGTTTTGGGATTTTATTGCAGACAGTGTTGTACCATAACAATACAAATCCGGAATTGAATGAGTTGAAAAACAATATCATGTTTTTCCTGACTATTAAGAGATAATGGTCTAAACATATCCGAACGAACTCATTTGACCAACTGCATATAACGTCATAATAATGATACAAAATTCCGCCCCCCCCCCCACTCCCTTTCCCTCTGAGAATTCAATTTCTCGTGGGTATACCACTGGTCAGTTTTCCTTTAACAGTAAGTAAGAATCGAAAACCCATAAACGTAATGAAGTGGACCAGGAAGTTGTACACTGATGTAATTCTACTTGAGGAAAGAATGTTGTGTTGTACTTACACAATATTTCCAACACACACACAAAATTATATTTTTACGTAAATTGCGTCGTAGTCGTATTATATTGACAACGGAAAACATTTAAGTGTTTCTGCATCAGTAAACTAATTTGACACCAGACTCGTCTGATTGACACGAAGATCCATTATAACGTAATTATGTTTGTATATACAGTTAATGTGGTTCGTTTGATGGACATTTTGATACTGTCCATCTGTTTATCAAACATCCAAACATGAACACCTGAGACAACAAAATCTCACAGATGGGTCATTTTGGTTTTTCTTAAGTCGATAGTACAGTATAGGTAGTATGGTTTGAAAATGTTACATATTTGAATGTATTGCCAGTTATTTTAATTATCTATAACTGTAATTACATTCTAATTCATATTGCGTGGCGTTAATGGGAACGTAAACAAATCTATTCTATATGTTTTGATCAACAAAAGACAGGCAGAGCTGAACTGTTTGAGAAAGAAATATTATTCAGGATATATATGCTCTATACAAATGGATTTAATACTCATCAAACAACTCTTTTTATGATATATATATTCTATGTATATAATACGACCAGGGGACTTAATCTCAAAGTGTAATAAATTACAGAAATATGACAAAACATGTGTTGACCACATGACAAGTTACTGACACATTAATCAGTGCAGGTGAAGGCCTGTCAGCTTTATAGTCTCATTAACCAATCTAAGCAGCTGGACTTGTGCTTATCTTAATTAAAAAGATAATCAGGGCCATTGACATCCTTTGTTCGGCCAGTGTAATAATGGACACTACAACACACGTGTTCATGGCTGTCAGACTGCCATTGCAGATGTACACCCGTATGTCGTGGTGATATTGTCTGTACAGGTGATAGGAATTCGACCTTATTAAATTTGTATGCTGTTTTACAGAATCAATGAATGACTGCCGTTGAGACTTCTGTCAGCTGATAAAGTCTCAAATTTTATGTTATTATATTTAATAATTAAAAATAATGGACTCGCGGATAGCAGATGTTGTCTTTCCTGCATTGCGAATGGTTAAGAAGTTCTTATAAAAAACAATTCAATTCGAAAAAAGACAAAACACAAAATTCGATAGACATGATTAAAAATCCCACATTATGCAGTAACCTGCAAGTCATATTCAACTACTTACAAACCCTCAACATCTGTGTCGATAGAATGCTATTAATATTAAATCCCGGTCCTTTCCGACCAAATCACGTAGACCAAATGCGTTATGATGTCGACTTAAGACGTTAAATTAACTGCAGTTGATGATGATGTGGGTTTTTTCACGCCCTACACTTACAACTGGACGGTTGTTATTTGTTAGTAGTCCATGGACTCCACATGGTTGTTTTGTCGTAGCCCGGCCTTCAAGATACCTAGTAGAAGTACTCGGCAGCATATGTCCTACTAGCGACCGGGCTGCTCCGATGTGACGTTGGCCTACTCCAGTACCCACATGAGTAGGAGCGTTTCTGCACTCTTACCTACTTCGAGGTGTTACATCTGCAGAGTGTGATTTAATTCAAGTTATCTTCTTTATAAACATGTGTAAGAACCTACATGTAATAATTATGAATGAAATAACGAAAAATCGGGATAAAGCTGGATGTCACAGATGTGGGCCCTCAAGATTGCTGATAAATTTTAAGTGTTGTTTCCTCAATTAGAATTAGTAATCTAAAATGAAGATAGTCACACCGTGTCACAAGCTGTCTCTTGTAATCTACGTTATAAGTATGTGTATCCTTCTTATGAACGAATGTTGACCTAATTAAAATATAGCAAGACTTTCGTTTCCGAGATGGACGATATATGCATTATGATCCATGTTCTGACTACAGCTACTTAAGTTTTGCTGCTTGAACACATCAGGAACCTATAAATCAAGTACACATGTAAGACGAGCTGCGAATATGAATTGGCTAGGTTTATAGCTAGATACAAGCTCTTAGCAAATATGTTTTTACTGACCCTGAAATTTATACTTACGACTACTGAACATATTCTTACGGAAATATGAAGTGCCATTTTCCGGATTTTTTTTAAATACATGATTTGGCGTTTCCGTCTCGGAAATTCTGACAAAAGAAAATGGACGATATGCAAAATTGCAAAGTATTTCAGATTTGTTAAACATATCAGATTTTTTTTAACACATCTAACTCTAACACGATATTAATTTTATGGCCTGAAATAAAAATGAACAAAAGTGACGTATTTTTATTGTATAATCCGAAAATGCGACGACTGTTGATGGAATACACTCCATTAACTTGAAATTAAGTGCACCACAGAGTCAGCTAGGACTGCCTTATACAGATTTGATCTACATCTAGAAAGGGCACCACAAAGTCAGCTATAGGACTGCCTGATACAGATTTGATCTACATCTAGAAAGGGCACCACAAAGTCAGCTAGGACTGCCTTATACAGATCTGATCTACATCTAGAAAGGGCACCACACAGTCAGCTGGGACTGCCTTATACAGATCTGATCTACATCTAGAAAGGGCACCACACAGTCAGCTAGGACTGCCTGATACAGATCGGATCTACATATAGAAAGGGCACCACAAAGTCAGCTAGGACTGCCTGATACAGATCTGATCTACATCTAGAAAGGGCACAACAAAGTCAGCTAGGACTGCCTGATACAGATTTGATCTACATCTAGAAAGGGCACCACAAAGTCAGCTAGGACTTCCTGATATAGATCTGATCTACATCTAGAAAGGGCACCACACAGTCAGCTAGGACTGCCTGATACAGATCTGATCTACATCTAGATAGGGCACCACAAAGTCAGCTAGGACTGCCTGATACAGATCGGATCTACATATAGAAAGGGCACCACAAAGTCATCTAAGACTGCCTGATACAGATCTGATCTACATCTAGAAAGAGCACCACAAAGTCAGCTAGGACTACCTGATACAGATCTGATCAACATCTAGAAAGGGCACCACAAAGTCAGCTAGGACTGTCTGATACAGATCTGATCTACATCTAGAAAGGGCACCACAAAGTCAGCTAGGACTGTCTGATACAGATCTGATCTACATCTAGAAAGGGCACCACAAAGTCAGCTGGGACTGCCTGATACAGATCTGATCTACATCTAGAAAGGGCACCGCAAAGTTAGCTAGGACTGCCTGATACAGATCTAATCTACATCTAGAAAGGGCACCACAAAGTCAGCAAGGACTTCCTGATACAGATCTGATCTACATCTAGAAAGGACACCACAAAGTCAGCTAGGACTGCCTGATACAGATCTGATCTACATCTAGAAAGGGCACCACAAAGTCAGCTAGGACTGCCTGATACAAATCTGATCTATATCTAGAAAGGGCACCATAAACTCAGCTAGGACTGCCTGATACAGATTTGATCTACATCTAGAAAGGGCACCACAAAGTCAGCTAGGACTGCCTGATACAAATCTGATCTATGTCTAGAAAGGGCACCACAAAGTCAGCTAGGACTGCCTGATACAGATTTGATCTACATCTAGAAAGGGCACCACAAAATCAGCTAGGACTGACTGATACAGATCTGATCTACATCTAGAAAGGGCACCACAAAGTCAGCTAGGACTGCCTGATACAGATCTGATCTACATCTAGAAAGGGCACCACAAAGTCAGCTAGGACTGCCTGATACAGATCGGATCTACATATAGATAGGGCACCACAAAGTCAGCTAGGACTGCCTGATACAGATCTGATCTACATCTAGAAAGGGCACAACAAAGTCAGCAAGGACTGCCTGATACAGATCGGATCTACATCTAGAAAGGGCACCACAAAGTCAGCTAGGACTGCCTGATAAAGATCTGATCTACATCTAGAAAGGACACCACAAAGTCAGCTAGGACTGCCTGATACAGATCTGATCTACATCTAGAAAGGGCACCACAAAGTCAGCTAGGACTGCCTGATACAGATTTGATCTACATCTAGAAAGGGCACCACAAAATCAGCTAGGACTGACTGATACAGATCTGATCTACATCTAGAAAGGGCACCACAAAGTCAGCTAGGACTGCCTGATACAGATCTGATCTACATCTAGAAAGGGCACCACAAAGTCAGCTAGGACTGCCTGATACAGATCGGATCTACATATAGAAAGGGCACCACAAAGTCAGCTAGGACTGCCTGATACAGATCTGATCTACATATAGAAAGGGCACCACAAAGTCAGCTAGGACTGCCTGATACAGATCTGATCTACATCGAGAAAGGGCACAACAAAGTCAGCAAGGACTGCCTGATACAGATCGGATCTACATCTAGAAAGGGCACCACAAAGTCAGCTAGGACTGCCTGATAAAGATAAAGATCTGATCTACATCTAGAAAGGGCACCACAAAGTCAGCTAGGACTGCCTGATACAGATCTGATCTACATCTTGAAAGAGCACCACAAAGTCAGCAAGGGCTGCCTGATACAGATCTGATCTACATCTAGAAAGGACACCACAAAGTCAGCTAGGACTGCCTGATACAGATCTGATCTACATCTAGAAAGGGCACCACAAAGTCAGCAAGGACTGCCTGATACAGATCTGATCTACATCTAGAAAGGGCACTACAAAGTCAGCTAGGACTGCCTGATACAAATCTGATCTATATCTGGAAAGGGCACCACAAACTCAGCTAGGACTGCCTGATACAGATTTGATCTACATCTAGAAAGGGTACCACAAACTCAGCTAGGACTGCCTGATACAGATCTGATCTACATCTAGAAAGGGCACCACAAACTCAGCTAGGACTGCCTGATACAGATTTGATCTACATCTAGAAAGGGTACCACAAAATCAGCTAGGACTGCCTGATACAGATCTGATCTACATATAGAAAGGGCACCACAAAGTCAGCAAGGACTGCCTGATACAGATCTGATCTACATCTAGGAAGGGCACCACAAAGTCAGCTAGGACTTCCTGATACAGATCTGATCTACATCTATAAATTAATAATGAACGACAACTGAGAAACAAAATTTACAACAAAAAGGGGTGATTTTAATTTTCCTATTGTTTTTTAATTTTTCCTATTGTTAATTTTATGGTGGCAACATTCCAGCAGCTGCATATGAAGTATCAATCTCCGACACAGAGAAGTATCAATCTCCGGCACAGGGAACATAAATGGTTCCACAAGAGCTGGAGATTTTATCATTAAAGGGACTGATCTGCTGACAGTGAATATTACGAAATGTCGTCTCGGTAAAGTTAAAGTTTTGAGTGTGCATAAAAAGTGTTGAAATCTATCGTTAGAGAGAAAAATCAAGACAACCAATGGTATATAAGTAATATAGGAACGATATTCTGTTGATGTATACTGATTTCCCCACTGCCCATTGCGTAATTTCCGAATTGTCCCAAAATTGCATTCCTGTTCGCTATGCTTTTAGCATAGCTCATATTGTGGGTCGACCCTGCATATCAGTAACTTAATTGATGACATTTTAGCCCAGTGGTGGGCAAATGAAACAATACAAGAGACGTTTTCTGTGTGGTTTCATCTGAAAATCTATATAGTTGGGGTTCCGGTAGAACAAACAACAGAGGCTGAAAAATATTTAAAAATTTTACAATTAAAAAAAACATTTTAACAGTGTATATTCGAAGGAAACCGCTATTAACAATCTACACAATTTGACATTTTTAAGTAAAACATAGCACAATGTCTGGATTCTTTTAGCCAGCATAGCGTCACATGATCGAATATTGTACTAATCTTGCAATATAAACTATTTTTCTGGTGAAAGTCTGGGAGTTTTTGTTGGATGCTCCGACTCCCTCCTTTCAATAAAAACAGGAACATGATACAACGAAAATCGCTGAAATTGGCGTTAAACTTCATTCAAACAAAACAAATCCATTATAGAATAAATTCAAATGCATATGAGAGAAGAACCTGCTCTCACACAGTCCAAAAGAGTTTCCGATTATACACCTATTTTCTATACCAGGATCGCCTGCTTGAGCTCTATACCCAAAATTTGAAGAGCAAAGGAAATAAAAGGAACAAAATTCAAAATGTATGATTGATTAAATGTTGCATACGACTGCGATTTACAGTAAGTATATTGTGGAAGTAATGTATTCCTCAGTGGAATCAATTTTTTTTCTTTTAAATTATCACATTAACGATAAGCATTATGAGTTTTGAGCAGCCTCTTTGGTGTAATATCAGCATACTAAGCATATAGGGACGGCTGATTGTAATTTCTGTGCAGCCTCATTGGTGTAATATCAGCATGTTAAGCATATAGGGACGGCTGATTGCAATTTCTGTGCAGCCTCATTTGTGTAATATCAGCATGTTAAGCATATAGGGACGGCTGATTGTAATTTCTGTGTAGCCTCCTTGGTGTGATATCAGCATGCTTAGCATAGGGACGGCTGATTGTAAGTTCTGAGTAGCCTTCTTGGTGTAATGTCAGCATGCTAAGCATAGGTACGGCTGATTTTAAGTTCTGAGCAGCCTCCATGGTGCAACGTCAGTATGCTAAGGATAGGGGCGGCTGATTTTAAGTTCTGAGCAGCCTCCTTGCTGTAATGTCAGCATGCTAAGCATAGGGACGGCTGATTTTAAGTTCTGAGCAGCCTCCTTAGTGTAATGTCAGCATGCTTAGCAAAGGGACAGCTGATTATAAGTTCTAAGCAGCCTTCTTAGTGTAATGTCAGGATGCTAAGCATAGGGACGGCTGATTGTCAGTTCTGAGCAGTCTCCTTAGTGTAATTTCAGCATGCTAAGCATAGGGACTGCTGATGTTAGTTCTGAGCAGCCTGCTTAGTGTAAAGTCAGCATGCTTAGCATAGGGACAGCTGATTCTAAGTTCTGAGCACCCTCCATGATGCAATGTCAGCATGCTTAGCATATAGGGACGGCTGATTGCAATTTCTGTGCAGCCTCATTTGTGTAATATCAGCATGTTAAGCATATAGGGACGGCTGATTGTAATTTCTGTGTAGCCTCCTTGGTGTGATATCAGCATGCTTAGCATAGGGACGGCTGATTGTAAGTTCTGAGTAGCCTTCTTGGTGTAATGTCAGCATTCTAAGCATAGCTACGGCTGATTTTAAGTTCCGAGCAGCCTCCGTGATGTAATGGCAGCATGCTAAGCACATAGGGGCGGCTGATTGTAAGTTCTGATCCGCCTCCTTGGTGTAATGTCAGCATGCTAAGCATAGGGACTGCTGATTCTAAGTTCTGAGTAGCCTCCTTGGTGTAATGTCAGCATGCTGGGCATAGGGACAGCTGATGATAAGTTCTAAGTAGCCTCCTTAGTGTAATATCAGCATGCTAATCATAAGGACGGCTCATTGTAAGTTCTGAGCAACCTCCTTGGTGTAATGTCAGCATGCTAAGCATAGGGATGGCTGATTTTAAGTTCTGAGCAGCCTCCGTGGTGCAATGTCAGTATGCTAAGGATAGGGGCGGCTGATTTTAAGTTCTGAGCACCCTCCTTGCTGTTATGTCAGCATGCTAAGCATAGGGACGGCTGATTTTAAGTTCTGAGCAGCCTCCTTGGTGTAATGTCAACATGCAAAGCATATGGACGACTGATTGTAAGTTCTGAGCAGCCTTCTTAGTGTAATGTCAGCATGCTAAGCATAGGGACGGCTGATTGTCAGTTCTGAGCAGCCTACTTAGTGTAATTTCAGCATGCTAAACATAGGGACTGCTGATTCTAAGTTCTGAGCAGCCTTCGTGGTGTAATGTCAGTCTGCTAAGCATAGGAACGGCTGATTGTAAGTTCTTAGCAGCCTTCTTGGTGTAATGTCAGCATGCTTAGCATAGGGACAGCTGATTCTAAGTTCTGAGCAGCCTCCATGGTGCAATGTCAGCATGCTAAGCATAGGGGCGACTGATTGTATAAGTTCTGAGCCGCCTTCTTGGTGTAATGTCAGCAAGCTAAGCATACGGACGACTGATTGTAAGTTTAATTTCTAGTCTGGTAAGATAAAAATTGTCTCTTTCGCTTAGTATTCAAACATGCAGGAAGAAGTAAGGGACTTGTATTGACTCTGGTTAAAAATAATATGCAAGAGTAAAGTGCTTAGAATGAGAACATAAATTAGCCGAATCTGTTCGTCCAATACAAAACATACACGAAGCGTAGTTATCTCATTTAGTCTATTTATTACTGACTTCGATCAAACTAAAAATGATACGAGATAAAATAGCATATGATACTTTTTAAATGACCAAGCTGATCGCGCCATTTGATACAGAAATTGTGAAAATTGCAAATAAAAAGGTAAAAACCCATTAATGAATATGTTACACAGGAACTGCGTCCACGTGTTACAAAATAGCACAGATCAATATTAACAATGTTTGCAGGAAATTGAAACATAGAACAAAGAACAAAAAAGGAAGACGTCAAATTACAAGGAAACTTAATTAAAAGAAATGAAGAGCCGACCATTTAATGAGAAGAAGTGGTACAATATATCGCCATTATGTATATTCCCTCTATATCATGATTGCTATAAGAATTGATCGATTTTCCCACACACAGGAAACACCTGCAGAATTGCTTGGAATAATGGCCTGGGAATTCTAGAACAAAATAATGATTTTACATACATCTTATTTCTATCTGACGTGATTTTATTTATAAAAACGAAAGCTTATCCGGTCGTTTAAAGACAAGTAGTAGCCATATTTGGTAATAGCTTGTACCCTGGAAAGCTCTGAAATGATGTGTTTAAAAAAGAAGCAACAATAGTATTCATGACAGATCTGTTCTGTATAAAACCTTTTTAGAAAGCTTGCTAATTTTTTCACTCCAATAACTATAACCTCTAAAACTAATGTATTTTATCTGTATTCATAAGAGTGTTTCTTTGAATGGGTCAAACAACTTTCAACAATCTGTCAGCTGTATCTTGGCGGCCATGTTATTGATTTGCTTAATGTCAAACCTGTCAAAAATATTTTTATGCAAAAATGTTATTCGGTGTGTATTCATATATATAACACAAATACACATCGATTGTCGAGTTTAACGATTTCTTGGTTTAACTTCTTTTACAAATTCTGTTCAGTTTCTACGATTAATGACTGGATTTCCTTTAAATCAATCTCAGCAGACGTGGAAATCCAATCGTCCTCCATTATACCAATTCTAGAAGGTTGAAGACACCATGAAGCATTACAAAGAGCATTTAATCAGAATTTCTGTGACAACATCAGTGTCGGAATCTCTCCAAGCAGCATGTTACTATCGATTTTTCATGATTGATGAAAATGAAATTGTTCTCAGAAGCCGTAATAAATGTCCTTATGTGGCAAGACGTTAATTTGGATTTCTTAGAGTGGAAACATCGAAGAGATGGTTCTGTGGTTATATTTGTGAGATGTAATCATCCTTGTTCCATCAATTTATTCTTCCAATATTGACAATTTAGATTTGTACTGGATAGGAATTCGCCATTACTGGTTGAATTTCCTGTTTTTAGTTTAAATCGGTTGCATTCCGCAAGTTCCCTAAATCTCTAAAAGAAACTGCTGTTCAATACAAATGCCATCAGTTGCACATCCGCGAGTGCACTCGAAACGAAAATAAAGATTATGAAGTTTTCAATCTTGAATTATATCTGATAGTATGTTGTAAGATTCGGAAATGAGTGTCAGAAATCGAGCTTACCCCTTCGAGGCACCAGACTTAACCCTATGGTGTCTGCCTTTTGTTGACTATTATTTTTGGTCAATACTTTGTGATTTTTTATATAGAGTAATGTAATAAACGTCGGTGTAGTTCAATGATCCTTATTCACAGCTTAATTGTAAATATTATAATTAAAATTTATCTTTTGCCTAGTTCAAAATTAAAGTTGTCCCATATTATATGTCTCGTGCACGTTGTGTAGATTTGTATGAATAAGAATCTATTCATAATAATAATAAACCAGTACTTTAAAGAATGACATCTATTAAAAACGATATATCAGTCTAGATCACAGTACATTGCACTGACTTCGTGAAAAGTTTAACGATTTGTGCCATACAATGGGGTCGAATATGAAAATATCGTAAAATTTTCGAACTGAGACTCATGTGTTCTATACTCCTATCTTAATTGCAAAGATTTTGCCTGTTTACCCGTCTGAGTACCATGACTTCCTCCTTAACTTAAACCTAACGCAATGACATTGCTGAAAATGATTAAAAAAACATGAAACAAACAACAAACGTCAATCAAGTCCTATAAACAAGGTATACATGCATTCCAAGATCTTGACAAGTTTTATCCTAAACGGTAAAAGCATCCTACATATAGCCGAAGTAGACAAATAAAAATACCATATTGATTGTATATAGTAATTGTTTCATTCAGTATTTACCGCTGATTATTATCACTATATACAAGACTATTATGAATGGTTCAACCAAGAACTGTGTTCTGTTTGCTGGGTCAAAATTATCAGTAGAAAACTATACCAATGAACACCGACAAAACCACGAAATATGTCATCCTCACAAGTCAGGGTTTCTGTGCCCACATGTGTCCACGAAACTTTCGTGGACACATGTGGACCCTGACTTGTGAGGATGGAAATATGCATAAGGCCCAGTTTTTTGCTGGTTGGTGAAGGGCGGTAAATGAAATTCGGACGACACGGAAAATAATGTTGTAATAAAATTAACATTAATTGAGGCATGATCCACAATGTTTTCAGAGAATAAGCGCAGTTTCAAAATCTGCAAGCATTTATTAAATTTTTATTAAATCTATTCATTTTTTTCAGTGTACACTAAAAGAATGAAGAGAAAGAAGAGAAAACATGTCAACACTGATATTAAAATAGAGAAGACACTTAATCTAACTAATAATAATTTATATATAAAAATGAAAACAGTAATTGTAAGTTCTACAGAATCGTATGCAAGTGGGTGTTCCACTTTTAAAAAATTGGGTCTTTAGATAGGAATAAAGTGGACTCGTTACCATCATAAGAAGAGTTTTGTACTTGCTTCATTGTTTATTGTATTTTTACATGCTATCAATCCTTTGTGCTACAAAATGCATGGAATAACTAATTAGTTAAAAGAAATGGTGTCAGTTACTACACTTTATATCGGATGCCATGGCTATTTATTCTGTTGCCTGAAAGAAAATGGAAAAGGGATAAGACTTCGAATTTGAAAAAAGTATCTCCTCCCAAATCTTTACAGAAAAACCCGGTTTCGCGCAGGCGACTATGTTATTAAATACAATATTTCCCTATTTTCTGAACCATTTATCTCTGTTACATCTTCATGTACTGACAGTATGATAAAACTGTTGTGTTGTCACCTGCATAGTGTGTTAATAGTCTTTGATCCATGAAAAACAATTAACTCATCGTATGACAAACTAATCACAATCTATAATGAAACAATTGTATAAATATTATTATTTGACAATTAAACATCACCTGTACGCTGGGAGACTGTCATTATTGATCATGAAACTAGTGCTTCAAAGCGTTTATATTAATCTATGAATTATCGAGATGGTAATAGCGTGAAATGCATACTTAATGACATGTTATCGAAATTATTGATCCAATAACAGCATCATGATAGTCACGGACATTGAACTTATGCTGGCCGCCTAGCGCGACTTGTATGTATACAATTTTGCAAGGATTTAGCGAAGCGAATGCAAATAATCCATCAGCATGTTTGAAATAAATGTCATGTGTATATGAACTATTTCATTAAAAATATTCGGTGTATTCTTGGCAGTAACGACCATGTAAAATTGAGACGGACCAAATGATCAAACTAACCCCCTTTACTTGTATGAAACAGTGATGATTGCTACTGCAAGCTACCCAGTGCGTCCCTGGGTGGTGGATGCATGCCTTCTTGTTGGGGTTTTCAAGTAAATAAACGGGACGCCTGGTCGCGTAGAATAGTAAGTTTATTGTGTGAAGAGTGTCCTTGCACGTTAAAGACCCCTTCTATAGATGTCAACAAAAGTAGGGTCATTGTAGACGCCACGGAAAGCTAAATTATCAGTCCCAACCAAAATGTCCGCCCTTTTCAGGTGGCAGTTAAAATTTCTTGGCTGTTTGTCTACCCACTTACTACAACGGATTTATATTGCTGAAATACTGCTCGTTGGGTGTTGATCAGCAATCAATCAATCAAAGAAATGCTGTACAGTAATACACACACTACAAAATACCGTACAACTGAACTGTAACAAGCCTTCTGCATCTTTTGGATGAGACATTGTTTGAAATGTTTTTCTTTTAAATTTTGATACAATATGAGCTAATTTTTATAAAATGAAAAACATTTAAGGAAATTTGGTGTGAAGTATTTAAATTTCATTCTCCAAATTGACGCATAATTCCAAAACTAATTAGGAGATAATATTACTCTAAGAATTATAGATGAATAGTAATTTTGTTAAACTGCAGGTGTAAGGTGTTATCCCTATATTTCATGGTCGATTGAGCTGTCAAATTCATCAAGTCCATTCTTGGCTGAACAAGGTTCATACCCAGGTTTTGTTGAATGATAGTAATGAATATGATAAAACTCTTGAGAAATTTTCAAGTGTTTGCTTAAAGGTGATTGGACGTTAATTACACAAATGTACAGGTGTTTCGGATTTAAATCGATTATTTTTAAATGTTTAAATTGTTTTACCAATTGCAGAATATTTTTCTATAGAATTTTATAATACTTTCTCTCATGCGTAGTGCCAAAAAGTGTCATATATCAATATTTGTTTTGTAAAGTTGGATATTTTAGGTGAGAAATATTTTATTGAGTAAATTGATGCTGAAAACACTACCGTCGTGCCATCATAAAAACAAAAAGAAAAACAACATTTAATTTAAAAAGACAATTAAAACTGCAATGAAAAATATTCTCAAGTCAATAAGGAAAATTAGTCAGGTTTGTTTGTCGTATGATGAGAAAAGATGCTAAATCACATCAAAACTAGACACAAATCCCTTGACTCATTAATACACTTAAAATCAAACATATTTCAATCCGAAATCCAATGACTGTATATAATCCTTTCAAGTTAAGGCTTCAGATTCCCTGTATGCTCTTTCGGGATTTGGGATGATGAACCATTAATTTGCTGTGTGGGTGCTGTATACTAGTGTGTAAGCTGCAATCATGCAAGGCCGAAGGGGTGCAAGTGCGCCCCCATTTTGGTAGTAAAAAACCCCTGACTTAAGAAAAAAGGGATTCGATTTATGACAATGTTATAACTAGAATACAAGTTATAACACAAATCTGGACATGCTAAGTACCTTAAGTGATCCCCAGACCCCTCGTGGTAAGGTAGAGCACCCCTCATCTGATATCCTTGCAATGCCAATTTATTTGGTTATGTAATCATATAAGATGCTGAAGTAAGCGAGTAACAAAATAAAACTAGGTAAACAAATAAGCTTTCTGCTTTGAATTTTGATATGAACACCGCAGAACCATGATATCAGAGCTTTTCTGCATGTCACACAACTCATCGCCCGTAAAATGCAATAACAAACTGTTGTCCGTAGTGTTTAAAGATCGATTTCCTTTATTTAACTGATTTCGTCTAACCCAAATATATGCAGCAACGTGTAGATTAACACAATTCCGCATTTAATCTATATGATATACTTCGTGAGTAATTTATTCTATAATTTAAATTTTGATATCGGAGTGATCGAAAAAGAGTTATGCTTGCTACATAAAGAGTAAGCTTGGTTAATTGACGTTTCACTGATCGTGGACTGCTCTTCCAAATGCCCTTGCAAGATATTTAAGCAAGTGAAGAAGTGAAGGAATAAAAGACTATATAAATGGAGATCTATAGGAAATCGCGATGGGAAAGTTGTTGTCGGTAGTTTTATTCGCTTTTGGGAAAGCCCGTGTGATCTTCCGCTAGCGATTTAATTTTGTTAAGTCCTTCCGATCGTTCCGCTGCGCTTCGCTAGCTAAAAGACATAAAATTTATATCACTCGTTGAAGATCACCGGTCTTTCCTCAAAACGTTTGTATGAACCTATTAGTGTCGAACTTATCTGTAAATAAGTCTTCATAAAAAATATCTGAGCAATCAATGCAATTACATAAAATAAATGTCTACTAATGTATTTTTGTATCATTTTTTTTATTCTTATATTATTATACTTCTTTAATTTTCAAGAATTAGACTGATAATTGTTCAGTATTCTACAAACTTGTATTGCTCCCTAAAATTGTTGAAAGAAGCAAATTTCCTACCATATGGCTTGGCCTACATGATCTTCTTATACAAAATTGATTATTGCCGTCAATTCACTGACCACTTATGCACCTGTGCAATTTCCAATTCAATTTCTACCTTTTGTTAATTAGTAGATTGCAGGTGACAAAGGTATATGTCAATACACAAGTTACATAAATGTTTGATTAGTGATATTGATTCTTTTGTCATTGTCAGAACCGAACTTCTGGTGACCAAATGTTCTTGTTTGTTTGCCTATTCCCTCATGGTTGTTCTACTAATACCAGGCATGACAACACTTCATTAATTTTCACATCAGCGCGGGATAAAATACAGATGTTGCTTGCGATCTTTTGTTTTTACAATCACATAGACCATCTGTGAGGATTGCAACTAAAGCCGTACAAAAATACAATTTTGTCATGATTAGAATTAATGCTGAAAAGTTCTCTCGGCTTTAATATGGAAATTAAAGAAAAAAAGCTATGTTGAATTATAGTTTGCACAAATATGACCATGTAAAACTCACTCTGGAATCCTGGTTTGCTGCACGTAGGCTTATTTCTCACAGTATACAAACAATTGCAAAAGTTTGAAACTCTCATTGGGTTTTTAAATTTACTTAGATAACCCTTGTTTTATATATATATTTACAGAACAGGCTGCAAAAGTTTCGTGTGAATAATGTGAGAAAATCATCAATATGCATTGATATTCGCCGGAAGATCTTAAAAACACCACAAATTTCGATCTATTGGCTTCCTGTGCACCTGTGTTATAATGGAGAAACTCTATAAAAAAAAATAATTTTAATGAACAAATATGGATGCATTCCCAATCGATGCTGTATACACGTGTCAACAGCACGTGCTAGATATTTGCGGCACATGCACTCCGGCCAGAGAACACCTGCGATTGTATTTTGAGACAATAGAGGAAATTAAGAAAAATCGTTGTCATATGCGACATTATCGGAAATCATCTGACGTTGTTATAGGACATTGTTCTTTCGACGTTTAATCTTGTAAAATCGCATGCCAAGATTGAAGTTATCCCGTATTCCCTTTCGCAAAATAACCGATTGTTTTTAAATACTGTATGGTCATAGAAATATGCTGGTGTTCACCTGATCTTTGTTGTTTCCGTTGTAACACAAGCGTAGCAACTTAAATTAAACTTCGATTATTTTTTAAATTACACAAATTGTATATGTTTTGTTTTGAATGGGGTTAACACTACTTTCAGCTATTGTAAGTTATGTATTATTGCGGGGGAAAAAACCCCGACCTTTAGTAGAAAATTTCAATTACGATTGGAGTCGATAGCACCCCGTCGCTGACAGTCATAGTAGATTACTACCTTAACCACTCGACTAACAAGCCATTAAATTGTACAATTTATTACTGTTAGCAATATGATTGAGACTACATCGGGATAAAAGACTTCATTTAGGTTAATCACGGAAACGTTGATTCCAGTTTGACAACACTTGCAATAAAAGCTGCCAAGAAGGTAAGACGATGTTCTACATTGCTTCCCTTTTTCTTTGTTAAAATGATTTATTACATATTTGTTAAATTTAATAATTCTCTAATTTTGACGTAATATTTCAACCGCTTGACCGGTGTGGAAAAAATATTTCTCGTCACTAGTGAATTTTTGTTCTCAGCATTTGATTGGTTAAAAATAATAACGTCACAATAAGAACTCATGACGTCATAAACAAAACACCTTCAATTTACCGCTATTCACGTCATAAACGTACAATTGGGGTTGGGAGAATTTGTACTTCGTTTCGCAAATTTACTACTTTTTAAAATTAGAGAAACAGAATCTTACATTAGTACTCTTGGATTATCGTATTTCTCCAATCTCGATGGTTAAATTATGGAAATTTAAGTCCTCGCTAAGGCTCGGACTTAAAATTCCATAATTTAACTATCCTCTCGATTGGAGAAATCCGATAATCCACTCGTACCAATGTAAGATCCTGTATTTCTCGTCTCTTTCCAAAACGAAAAATCGTATTATAATTTATCCAGAGATTCATAACACTTTCTTTGTTCCAAGACATTTCCATATTGAAAAAAAAAGATTTATGGCTCAATTATATTTTATATTCGTAGCATTTAAAAAAAAACATTGTACCAAAATCAAAGAGTTCTTCTGATGTACAGTGTTCTACCAAAATCAAAGAGTTCTACTGAGGTACAGTGTTCTACCAAAATCAAAGAGTTCTACTGAGGTACAGTGTTCTACCAAAATCCAAGAGTTCTACTGAAGTACAGTGTTCTACCAAAATCCAAGAGTTCTACTGAAGCACAGTGTTCTACCAAAATCAAAGAGTTCTACTGAAGCACAGTGTTCTACCAAAATCCAAGAGTTCTACTGAAGTACAGTGTTCTACCAAAATCAAAGAGTTCTACTGAGGTACAGTGTTCTACCAAAATCAAAGAGTTCTACTGATGTACAGTGTTCTACCAAAATCCAAGAGTTCTACTGAAGTACAGTGTTCTACCAAAATCAAAGAGTTCTACTGAGGTACAGTGTTCTACCAAAATCCAAGAGTTCTACTGAAGTACATATTCTACCAAAATCCAAGAGTTCTACTGAAGTACAGTGTTCTACCAAAATCAAAGAGTTCTACTGAGGTACAGTGTTCTACCAAAATCAAAGAGTTCTACTGATGTACAGTGTTCTACCAAAATCCAAGAGTTCTACTGAAGTACATATTCTACCAAAATCAAAGAGTTCTACTGAAGTACATATTCTACCAAAATCAAAGAGTTCTACTGAGGTACAGTGTTCTACCAAAATCCAAGATTTCTACTGAAGCACAGTGTTCTACCAAAATCCAAGAGTTCTACTGAAGTACAGTGTTCTACCAAAATCAAAAAGTTTTACTGAAGTACAGTGTTCTACCAAAATCAAAAAGTTTTACTGAAGTACAGTGTTCTACCAAAATCAAAGAGTTCTACTGAGGTACAGTGTTCTACCAAAATCAAAGAGTTATACTGATGTACAGTGTTCTACCAAAATCAAAGAGTTATACTGATGTACAGTGTTCTACCAAAATCAAAGAGTTCTACTGAAGTACAGTGTTCTACCAAAATCAAAGAGTTCTACCGATGTACAGTGTTATACCAAACTCCAAGAGTTCTACCGATGTACCGATGTACAGTGTTCTACCAAAATCCAAGAGTTCTACTGATGTACAGTGTTCTACCAAAATCAAAGAGTTCTACTGATGTACAGTGTTCTACCAAAATCAAAGAGTTCTACTGATGTACAGTGTTCTACCAAATGAAAAGTTTTTCTGAAGTACAGTGTTCTACCAAAATCAAATAGTTCTACTGAAGTACAGTGTTCTACCAAAATCAAATAGTTCTACTGAAGTACAGTGTTCTATATACATCAGTTAAGTTTTCACACAATAATAACCTCTTAAAAATTCATTAATGATATTTTCTATTGTTTACTATGCGATTTTTTCTTAATGGACACTACTATATAGCTGAAACATTGCTGAACAATTAAACAATATTAAAATAAACAAACGAACAAAACACAATACTATGTTCGATAAAAACAAGTACATGTATTGATAGTTTTGAAGAACTAAATATGTCACATATTTAGTTTATATATATTTGGTGTGTGTGTGTGGGGGGGGGGGGGGGGGGCTTTGAGTGCCACTTATGAGAAATTATTTGATATGGAAATACAAAGAAAGGTAACTCTAAGTTTAAACCACTTATATTTAATATCTCCAATTATTTGCCCCGATGCAAGTACCGCTCCCTCTCCACCATTCATCGATATTCTTTTGTGTCACCGTAGGAATTGTCGTTTCGTGTAACATTGAACAAAACCGACACCATGTTTTTGTATTGATCATTTCTCCGTAACGTCTCCATCTGAAGAATTCATTGAATAAATTGTCATCTTTGTCTATTTTATGTAAATATTCTGCCAATTTTCGGGGGTTTTCAAAATCCTCAACGTGTATGTAGGATCCAGGTGGTGCTGTCTCCCTCATCTCAGCTCGAGATACACCGAGAACAATAGGTATTGCATTGTTGCTGAAAGATATTAAAAGAATGTCAGCAATAATTTCGTAATATGTAAAGCAAAATATTGGTTTTTTAAACCAAAGAATACAGGGAAGAGACTTTGGGGTCCGTAAACGCTCCTGTCACATTTCTGGGTTCTCTGGCTCCACCCCCCACCCCCAAATCATTTCAAAACAAAATTTTAAAAATGCCTCATAGGAGCCTGGAACTCCTACCTGAACCTGAATTAAACACAACTATGCAGTTCTTCTTTTTTTATCTAGCTTTTCTTTCCTATATAGAATTTTCCAACACTTCTGCAAACGTCATTAATTTTGACGTTTCTTGTAAGGAGTTGTCCAACAAATATGCACCAATTATCATTTTTGCTGATCTTGATGAGCTTAATAATTTTGTATGAACAAGATTTTATTTAGCTCTTATGGTTTTCAATATGGGCAATAACTCATACAAGGGGTTGTCGTACAACTTCGACTCAAAGGAGAGTTTTGTAGAGCAATTGATAGCAATAGCTCACCAGGGCTAAAAACGTAGCCGAAAAAATGGCCGACTCCGCACATGTGCAAAGAGAGATAACCAACGATTTTAACAGATTTGATAAGACTTGTCTCTCATTGGCGAAAATAAAATTGTTTTGTTTTACATGTATTAGTCAGTTAACTTTATTTGCTGTCACTGTCTGATGTAGTACAGATATACTTACTAACCGACGTACTGTGGTGTTTGGTAATCACCCCCTCGATGGGCCCTTAATTGGTTCAGTTATCCCATGATTGTATGATTTATTGCGATATTAGTTAGTAATAAGATTGGGAACAAATCTTAATTACAAATATTTGTATGCTATTATTTGTTTAAACTTATACATCCTAGTAAAGATGGTTATGTTTGAAGAAGTGGAAATATATAAACAGAAAGGGGATGGTGCTTTACAGCGATAAGACTTTGTGTGAGAACCTCACTTTTTAAGAAAATGACTATTGCTCGAAAGACCGTTCGTGTCATTTAATTGTGATAGTTAAGCACGGTATGTGAAAGAACTAAGAGTAATTTCTTAAAATCTTAATTGTTAAACTGTTAATGTTCATTTAGAAAAGTAACAATCAACATACCTTAAAGCATTCTGGGAAAATTTCTCTGTTGTATAACTCATACATTTGGAATTTTCAAATACGAGATAAAACTTGTATTCCTGTTTTATCATTTCAAAACATTTTTTACTTTCGCTTTTTTTGCAAGATTTTGTCCCACATGCACCGAATATATCCACACTGATGTGTTTCGCTAGCTCCTTTGCGTACGTCATACGTCCACTGCTAACTAACCTACAATTTGAGACCATCCAGGCCACTTGTTTTGTTTTACCCTCTGCATAATTTAAAGAGTTATTTTGTTCTGGTAATGGTTGACTGTAATACAAAAATTTGAAATAAGGAGTGGTCAGCGTTGAATCTCTTCTATAGGTCATCGTCCAGTTAAGGTAATCTGCGTATCCAGACATTTTGTTAGTATTTGATGGTGCCTCTAAGGCATTAACAGCCCATATTTGGTCTTGAGACCTCCGTGGCCATGGTGGGCGTGATGGCATGTGAAAAGGATTTGAAAACACTACAGCGTCCGCATTTCTCGCCTTTTTCTTGTCATAAGTTACCAAACAGCGATTCACTGGACATTTCTCAATGAGAAAATAAGACTGGCCTTCTTTCATGTACCAGTTTCTTTGGTTTCCATAAAAATATATACTTTTCATTGGAATATCGACTTTGTTATTAATGGCGTCCTTGTAGGATTTCGGGACATGATTTAATTGCAGATGAATCCTATCGTTAATAGGTTCAAATGTAGACAAAAGTTTCGGTGGGAGCAAGTCACTCACAGAGTATACATTGTTGGCTCTATAATAGTTGTCACTGCTATAGTTATGCAATTGTAACTCCTGCTTTTGATATAGATAATTAATTTCAGTTATATTTTTTTCAACGTATTCTGACGGTTCAACGGCATTCCGTGAAAATTCGTTATCAATTCTTCCTGCCGAATTACGTGACTCATACAAATTAACAACGATAAACAGTCCACAAGATATAAGAATAAAAGCACATTTCTGTAATAGTAATCTGTGCATTGCCTTAGATATCATAAAATTCCCTAAAATTCGTCGTAGATTTGAATTAAGTTTTATCCACATAGTAAATTACACTACAATAGCTCTGCTCGTACACCCGACTTCCTAAATGTCCGTTAGTTAACAATGGCTTAAGGGTATATAAGTCAAAACAAGAATCATAGTATGGTCAAACTTCCTTATAAAACTTGGAATCTTCTTCATACGAATATGTAAAAAATAGCGTAAGATACCATAAGTTTGCATATAAAATTATATAACATTATAAAGCAATATACTATTAATTATTTTTATCGATTAAATGATTATTGAACCTAACTCTCTCATGACATATATATAATCTATATGGGTACATTAAGACTGGTTTAATAAGATACTAAACGTAATGTCATACTAGTATAGGCAATTAAGATGGCAATTCCATGATGTTTGTTAACCAGTTTCCAAGAAGAAGCGTTTTAAAAACCTTTTCTATAGTGTCCTTTGTTCAAATTAGTCATGTGATAGTGTCCATTTAGAATTTTAGATTGGCAAAACAAAAAATATCTTTATAGAGGACCATCCGATGAATGCTAGTGACAAGTTTTATTCCAATTGGTTAACTCTTTTCAGAGATGAAGCCTTTAAAACGTTTTTCCTGTTGTGTCCTATGTGAAACTAAGTCCCGCGGTGGCCGTCATTTTGAATTCTGAATAGCAAACAAAAAACACAAAGGTGACAAGTTTTGTTTAAATTGGTTAACCGGTTTCTGGGAAGAAGGCTTTAAAAACTTTTTTCCTTATATGGTCCTACGTTAAAATAAATCATGCAGTGGCGGATTGGTATTAAAACTTCATACTGAATGCTAGTGATATGTTTTGTTTTAAAATGTTAGCTTGTTTCAGAAAAGAAGCCTTTTAAAAAACTTTTCCAATAGGGTCCTATGTTAAACTCGGTCCTACGGAAGTGACCATTTTGGGGGGGGGGGGGGGGGGGGGTTTACAGATTAAAATATAAAAAAAGACATTTGCAAAAGGCCATCCAATGAACACCGTGACCAAGATTAGTTTTCATTGGCACAGTGGTTTCAGAGAAGAAATAAGATTGAAATAATGAAAAGTTTACATGAGACGAAGACGGACGCAATGAGATGACGATTGCATGGGATCCTGTGAGCTAAAAAGATTTAAGAAAAGATATTTAAGTAACAAAATTATAACCTTTTAGTTTCGGTCTTAAGTTATGGACTTAATGAATGTGTATGGACCTTGACACAGTCGATATACTTTCATTAATTCGATAAAACATATTTTGACCTCATCCAAAGGTTATAATTGTATAATACTGACGGAAACTTAAACGGCTATAATTGATTTATTATAATGTCTTGTCATTGATCTGTTCGATTTTTGGTTTTTGTTTTGCTTATGTTTGTTTATTTTTTAATGGACATATTACACACACCAAATTTGAAATAAACATCTGGCATTTTAATTGTCTCCTTAATCCCATCCAAAACTTGTTTCATCAATTTTGCAAATAACAACAATTCATTTTTTAAAATTTATTTTGTTTCAGCAAAATCATTAGAACAGAACTGCATTATAAGAGTTACTCTGATTGGGCGATTCCACTATTTCAAGAAAGGTTGAGTTTTCTACTGGAGCCTTTTAGTACCATATGTAGTTTTTTTTAATTTGTTATAACAACTTAGCTAACTTGTAATAACAACTTAGCTAACTTGTAATAACAACTTATCTAACTTGTAATTACAACTAAGCTAACTTGTAATAACAAATTAGCTAACTTGTAATAACAACTTAGCTAACATGTTATAACAGCTTAATAACTTGTAATGACTACTTTGCTAACGTGTAATAACAACTTAGCTAACTTGTAATAACAACTTAGCTAACTTGTAATAACAACTTAGCTAACTTGTAATAACAACTTGATAACTTATTTTGTTTGTTTGAATGATGTTTAACGCCATTTTCAGCAATTTTTTCAGCTATATCATGGCGTCCAGTTTTTATTGGGGGAGGAAGCCCGAAAACTGGCAATCCTTATCAATTAAGATTGGAGTCGAGTACACCCTTCCCGCAGTGAGAATCGAACCCGCAATCTCAGTGTTGACAGACCACGTGATCAATAGTACACGAACTACCTTAAACACTCGGCCATCGAGGCAACTTAGCTAACTTGTAATTACAACTTAGCTAACATATTATAACAACTTGATAACTTGTAATAACAACTTAGCTTACTTGTAATAACAAATTGATAACTTGTAATAACAACTTAGCTAACTTGTAATTACAACTTAGCTAACTTGTTATAACAACTTGATAACTTGTAATAACAACTTTGCTAACTTGTAATAACAACTTTGCTAACTTGTAATAACAACTTGGTTAACTTGTAATAACAAAATAGTTAACTTGTAATAACAAAATAGTTAACTTGTAATAACAGCTTAGCTAACTTGTTATAACAACTTATTATACAGCTATATAATATCTATTCAAAGTACGTCATTCGTTTGTAAGGAAATTTTCCGACTGTAGCAGTCAGAAGATAATAAGATGTGGAATTAGTGTACGCAACTCAACCTTCATATATAAACGGCAATTAAAAAATCCACAATGAAAATAGCATGCAGCCTTCAATGTGACGCCTTCAGTTCAAGCCTTCAATAAATCAGCCTTTTAAAGCCAAAAGCTTCAATAATATTAATTTGTTTTGCCAATGTAACCTACTCCTTAGGCCTAGGTAACTGTAAGCCTCCATAAAGACGTAATTGCAACAAAACCCATGTAAATATTCCAAATATATGTTTACTAGTCTGATTCACGAAAGGCCTACATCCCGGGCCACTTTATTTTCGGTTTTTCGATTTTGAAATGTTTTCTCTCTGTAGACCTACATGTTGAACACCAAAAACAAGAAACCAAAATGTCGATTTAAAAGAACTCGTTTGGTAAACAAAAACCGCTATATTTAAACAAGAAATTCAATATAATATATAAACATTTTAAATAACATTCTCTTTGGTAAATTCATCATACAAAAATGCTGATCTCGATTTTGGTGTCATCAACCCGGAATGTTATGGATTTCTGATTATCAGTCTATATCACATATGCAGAATATCCACACTTTATACTAAAGTTTTCCACAAAAAACAGTTATAGTTGTCACAAGATACGAGTATCTATATACCTAGTTTGAAAAGAATTCATCAAGCAGGTACTCGGTTATTTTCTGGACAGGAAAAAATAAATTAAGGTAGCTATGCATTCCTACTCATCGTGATCTATACCCAACTTTAGAGTTGGATATATTATCGGGACAACGTCAGAGTTTCAGTCAATATATCAAACGGTTTTGGATATATTATCGGGACAATGTCAGAGTTTAAGTCAATATATCAAACGGTGTTGGATATATTATCGGGACAACGTCAGAGTTTCAGTCACTATATCAAACAGTTTTGGATATATTATCGGGACAACGTCAGTGTTTAAGTCAATATATCAAACGGTTTTGGATATATTATCGGGACAACGTCAGAGTGTCAGTCAATATATCAAACGGTTTTGGATATATTATCGGGACAACGTCAGAGTTTAAGTCAATATATCAAACGGTTTTGGATATATTATCGGGACAACGTCAGAGTTTAAGTCAATATATCAAACGGTTTTGGATATATTATCGGGACAACGTCAGAGTTTAAGTCAATATATCAAACGGTGTTGGATATATTATCGGGACAACGTCAGAGTTTCAGTCACTATATCAAACAGTTTTGGATATATTATCGGGACAACGTCAGTGTTTAAGTCAATATATCAAACGGTTTTGGATATATTATCGGGACAACGTCAGAGTGTCAGTCAATATATCAAACGGTTTTGGATATATTATCGGGACAACGTCAGAGTTTAAGTCAATATATCAAACGGTTTTGGATATATTATCGGGACAACGTCAGAGTTTAAGTCAATATATCAAACGGTTTTGGATATATTATCGGGACAACGTCAGAGTTTCAGTCAATATATCAAACGGTTTTGGATATATTATCGGGACAACGTCAGAGTTTAAGTCAATATATCAAACGGTTTTGGATATATTATCGGGACAACGTCAGAGTTTAAGTCAATTTATTACATGAATAGAATTTTGCGTGGTTTTGATTTGTCAAAAAACAACTTTCGGGTCACGATAAATCGCAACAGTACTAAAATTACATAAAATGTTTGTACGCTGCACGATTCCGCTGCATAGTAGTCAAGCGGAATCCGATATCGACCTGGTTTTTATGTTTTAGCCAATCAGAATAGCCGTCTTAATAAATTCAGTCGTCCAATCAAATCGATTGTATTAATTGTACACAATTCAATGACGTCAGCTATACATACATCGTGCGTGTTCTGCGGTGTTCGACAACACGTCGGTTCTGCGGTATATTCATTCAATTATACTCTTCTCAATATTTGAAACTGGAATTTCAGGATTATCAGCAAATTGATATCAAAATACAGTATTAAATAAAACATATTAAGGGTAACTAACATTACAACAATTACAAAATGTAAGCAGGCGCTCCAATAGAATATACATCCTCAGTTTTTCTGATCAATGGAGATGGTGGTTTTATTCATGTGATAAAACAATTAATGACTTTGATATACGGTCCCTATCAGGATTTATCAGCCCTCAAAATGTATATTCACCTCGCCTAGCGGCTCGGTGAATATTACATTTCTCTGGCTGATAAATCCTGATAGTGACCTATATCAAAGTCATTAATTGTATAATATCAAACGGTTTTGGATATATTATCGGGACAACGTCAGAGTTTCAGTCAATATATCAAACGGTTTTGGATATATTATCGGGACAACGTCAGAGTTTAAGTCAATATATCAAACGGTTTTGGATATATTATCGGGTCAACGTCAGAGTTTCAGTCAATATATCAAACGGTTTTGGATATATTATCGGGACAACGTCAGAGTTTCAGTCAATATATCAAACGGTTTTGGATATATTATCGGGACAACGTCAGAGTTTAAGTCAATATATCAAACGGTTTTGGATACATTATCGGGACAACGTCAGAGTTTAAGTCAATATATTAAACGGTTTTGGATATATTATCGGGTCAACGTCAGATTTTCAGTCAATATATCAAACGGTTTTGGATATATTATCGGGACAATGTCAGTGTTTAAGTCAATTTATCATATACTTATAGTAAATAACTTATATTTTTTACTGTATGATAAAAGGAATAAATGGGCAAAAATTTTATATTTTACCAGATTGGCAAAGCGGGCTGATATCAAAATGTTATTAACTGCTTCCGAATGTTATTACACGCTTTTCCGTAAGTGTTATCACATGCCTTTCCGTAAATGATCGGAAATTACAGGAATTGTTTACAAATATGACGTCGAACGATAAAGCAGACGACATGCATGATACGAATGCATGGAGATGGACAATACTTTGGATTATCTTAAGTCAATGAAAACTTACACACAAATAGAAACGAACCGTGAGTGATCTGAAAATATCATCTAAATGACTTTAAAACTAATTCGGAGCACATGAATAGCGGTACCGGAACTCGATAAGATTTTGATATATCCAAGTCTATTTCATTTTCCCCTGCTGAAGCATATGATAAAAAGACCATTACATGACATTTTTGATATCATATGCATTATAAGCCCTCGGTTGATATTGGCCCTCGAGCCTGCGGCTCTTGGGCCAATATCAAACCTGGGCTAATACGTCGTTTTCAAGATAGGTAGTTAGATGTATCATATCACGTGATTAATGGTATCACGTGATTTTATTTAGGGCACTTTCCTCAACGTACCGTCTTTTAAATAATGTGAACGTCATAAAACGGAATAAAACTTGACCACTTTCCATTAATTTTATGTGTAGTGTTGGCTTTGCACCCCGGTACAAAACAGCACAGGTTTCGTTTTGCATCGTCTTTTTTATGCCGTCCCATTTCGTATCAAGTGCTGCCGTTTTAAACTAAAAGTATGGAACGCCAAATTAACATATATTCAATTAATTGTACCTATCTTCAAATAATTGAAGATATCTTCAATAATTTGAAGATATCTTCAAATAAATTGAAGATATCTTCAATTCAATTGTACCTATCTTCAAATAATTAAAGATATCTTCATATCAATTGAACCTATCTTCAAATGAATTATACCTAGGTGCAATTTAATTGATTCATTTGAAGATATCTTCAATTCATTTGAAGATATCTTCAATTCATTTGAAGATATCTTCAATTCATTTGAAGATATCTTCAATTCAATTACACCTATCTTCAATTGAATTGAAGATATCTTTAATTCACTTGAAGATAGGTCTAATTCCAACATCTCCATAATTCATTTGGAGATATCTCCAATTCATTTGAAGATATCTTCAATTCATTTGAAGATATCTTCAATTCAATTACACCTATCTTCAATTGAATTACACCTATCTTCAATTGAATTATATTATAATACAAATTTTGATTAAGTGCAATTGAAGATACCTAGGCACAATTGAATTGAAGATAGGTTTAATTCAATTGAAGATAGGTTCAATTCAATTGAAGATATCTATAATTGAATTGAAGATAGGTACAATTGAATTGAAGATATCTTTAATTGTGCTGAATTGTACCTAGGTACAATTGAATTGAAGATAGGTATAATTGAATTGAAGATATCTATAATTGAATTGAAGATAGGTATAATTCAATTGAAGATATCTTCAATATTTGAAGATAGGTACAATTAATTGAATATATGTTAATTTGGCGTTCCATATAAAAGTGCCCTAAATTTTTGATGACGTCACGTGATCAGTATTACAATTTTCACCTCCTTAAACGAGAGCGATTATATCTTGAAAACGACGTATAATGCATATGATATCAAAAATGTCATGTAATAATCTGATTATATCAACGGTTTTGGATATATTATCGGGACAACGTCAGAGTTTCAGTCAATATATCAAACGGTTTTGGATATATTATCGGGACAATGTCAGTGTTTAAGTCAATATATCAAACGGTTTTGGATATATTATCGGGACAAAGGATCATGGACCGATAAAGCTGCGAATTTATACTCCCAAATATGGGGAGCATAAAACACATTCAGACGAAAAATCTGAAGGATTTTTTAAATTCATCAGGAGAATAAATATCAAAGTCTCGGTTTTTGTAATAAACTCATGATTCTTCTTAATTGCAAATAGAAAAGTGACAGCGTAAACAACGAGTTTATCTCCTCAATACGTCGTTTTCAAGATAGGTAGTTAGATGTATCATATCACGTGAGTAATGGTATCACGTGATTTTATTTAGGGCACTTTCCTCAACGTACCGTCTTTAACATCATGTGAACGTCATAAAACGGAATAAAATTTGACTTCTTTCCATAAATTTTATGTTTAGTGTTGGCGTTGCACCCCCGCACAACACAGCACAGGTTTCGTGTTGCATCGTCTTTCTTATGCCGTCCCATTTCGTATCAAGTGTCGCCGTTTTAAACTAAAAGTGCCCTAAATTTTTTATGACGTCACGTGATCAGTATTACAATTTCCACCTCTTTTAACGAGAGCAATTATATCTTGAAAACGACGTATTGCAATAATATCAGTGTACACATTTCAATCAAGCGAAAAAAACACGAATCAATAGCAAATGCAGCCCGTACACAGGGACTGTCGCTGCTGTACATAAAGATAAAAAAGATCTTTAATATACAACAAAATAAATAAATAAATAATCTAATTTAATTGGTGATCACCTAACTAATATTAAAGATATGAAACATAAAACAATAACAAGTTATGAAAATATATTATTATTTTTAATATTCAACAAATTTCAATACTATCTCATTAAAATGTTCTCATATCAGAAGTGGCACAGAAAGAAGGTTCTGGAACAGGACTCGATAAATAAAAATTGTGGCTTTAAACCACTTTAAAAAACATGAAGACTTCAAATGCTATAGTAACTTTAAAAACACAAAAAAAAACATCAAAATTTTTGTTTGAATGGTGTTTCATGCAACGTTCAGTAGCTCATGGCATTGTATTGGGAAGGAAACCAGAATACATAGAGAAAACCCCGCTACCTTCCGTTGGAAAACTGGGTTTCCTTGTCGATTATTATTGGAGTTGACTACACCCTGCCCCCAGTAAGACTGTAACCTACAATCCTAGTGTTGACAGGCACATGGTCAGGTAGAGGACCAATTACCTTTACCGCTCAGCCACAGAGGCATCAAAAACATCAAAGGATTCCAGATTTAGAAGGTTTCAGAGAACTCTCTTAACACCAGACCTTGGAGGACTCTCTAAACACAAGAAGACCTCAGACGATTCACTAACGTTAGAAGAAGTCAGGATAGCTCTCTAAACACTGGAGACCTCAGACGATTCACTAACGTTATAAGAAGTCAGGGTAGCTTTCTAAACACTGGAGACCTCAGACGATTCACTAACGTTAGAAGAAGTCAGGATAGCTCTCTAAACACTGGAGACCTCAGACGATTCACTAACGTTAGAAGAAGTCAGGATAGCTCTCTAAACACTGGAGACCTCAGAGGACTATACACACTAGTTTAAAACACCTTTTAAGTAGTCATACCTTTCATCAGTAATATATATATATCAAATACTAGTATTATAATGGTTACTGAGGAAATGAATTAATCAAATAACTTTCACTAGTCACTAGACTGTGAAACTGAGGCTGAGGTCAAGTGACAGGTGACGGATTAACAAGTATAAGCTACTTTTTAAATAATTTGGTTGACCTAAGGCTTAAGCTTACAAAGATATAAAGCAAAATGTCAAGTATTAACTCTGCAGTAGTGGAAGCAGACGCTATCGAGGTATCCGCCTTCTGATCCCCATTGCGCCTGTAGATCGTGCTCTCATACATCCACGGTTACCTACATTGGGAATTCGCCGATTGGATCCGGTTGTAGCTAGTAAGGGGACATAATAACCATTTGTCCGCGGTGCCTGTCCTTCGGTACTCATGCGGTCACTCATACCTACATTCTTGGGTGCTGCGTTGCAGGCTTGACAAAAACAATGTCGCAATTTGGGTCCAGTTGTATCAAGTAAAGTGACATAACAACCATTTGTCTCTAACACTTTCTGTAACTGTGCAGTTATATGAGATGGGTCACATACTAAAGATTTCAAACTTCTAACAATCAGAAGACATTCTACACTAGCTGTGGTTAGCGATTGACATGATTTAATGTTCAAATGTTTAATGTGGTCTAATCCTGATACAAGAGTAGAAATACCAGAATCTGTAATGTTGCAACTATCTCGTAAGTTTAAAACTTCTAATTTCGGTAGGTGACGGGTAATATGATGTAGGATGAGATCTGTACATTCACAATATGATATTTCTAATGTCTTTAGATTTATTAGCTTTGTTGCAATCATGTATAAACCCTTTTCACCAATTCTGTAACAACCATTCAAATTAAGGACTTGTAAACTCGTTATTTTGGAAATATCATCTAAATCGTAGTTATCTACCCCTCTTGTAAGAACCAGTGATAACTGTTTTAGATTTGGTAGAAGCTTGTGAGCATTCTCAAACCATCTAGGCCTCCATGAGCAATGATTCAACTCAATACAGGTCAAACTCACAGGCAACTTCATATTGATGTCATGAAGTAAACATGTACATAGTGAAATGTCTTTGATGTTGGGACATCGTTCATTTAAATCTCCCAGTATGGCATCTGACAATGGGTTTTTATCTCTTATTTCTACAAAGTATATGATATATTTATTCTCGGCAAAATACAATAGATATCTTGTAAATACTATAATAGACAAATAATAGCTATACTGGAAACCAAACAAAACATATATTTAAGTCAATGTTATATAATAAACCACGTGATGTATTGTATTTACCAATAGACATTAAAAATATGTAAATTAAAAAAACTATGTTTATTAGATTTCATTAAAAAATTGAGCAGTTTGAATCATAATCTGAATAACTACTGCAGAGCAATATTATAATAAAAGGTAAATATAAAATTTGTTCAACAAATTATTAACTGCCAAATTGTTTAAGTTCAGCTACACTAGCTTCTGTGACTCATGCAACAGTACTAAAATTGTATCAAAATATGGTTATTTTTATCCGCTGAAAAAACGGACATGGATTTGTTACTGACTTTGATATTCGGTCACTATCTGCATTTCTCAATCTTCAAAAATGTATATTCACCTCGCATATCGGCTCGGTTAATATTACATGTTCTCCGTTTGAGAAATACCGATAGCGACCTGTATCAAAGTCTGTAGTTGTATATTATAACCACTGACTTTTAAAATGATTTCTAATTGTTAAATCCTGATAGAGACCGTATATCAAAGCCAGTAATTGTTTTATTACACAAATAAAACCACTCACTTCCTTGATCGGGAAAACAGAGTCTGCTAACACATAATTGTACTTTTCGATCTAGTTTTAGAGAAAAACCAGTTGATATTGGGTTCCGCTTGACCACGATGCAGTAAAATCATGCAGCGGACAAAAAATATTTTGATGGAATTTTAGAACTGTTGCGATTTAACGTGACCCGAAAGTTGATTTTAGACCAATCAGAAACACACATCATTCTATTCATGTAATAAGTTCTGATATTGTTTTATTAGAATCAATATTGACTAACCTTTTTGATAACACTTTTGTTAGGTGGTTTTATTGTTTGATATTTGATATTGTTAAGATTACTAACCAACCAGGTCTCCACACAACTTCAGTGTATGTAGACATTCCGAGAAATATGATCTAATAACCATCCACATTTTACTTGCGTCTAAGCGATACATTGACAAGTCAACATGTTTCCATAGTGAGTTGTCTCTAGCGATTCTTCCCCATCTTGTACAAACTCTAAAATTAGTTATAAACAGCGTAATTTACAACCTGTGTGTTAAATATGTACATAATGTATCATACAGCATTGCAGTCACCATAGAAACATTAAAACAGGAAAAGTTTATAGGCGAGTGCCTTTCAGTCAGCAGAACTAATAAAATTATAAGTTTTGTCTATTTCAGTTCAAAGATTTGTCATGTGACAATTTACCTGGTAATGTCATTGATTTTTGCTTGTTTGAATATTGTTTAATGTCAATTTCAGCAATCTTTCAGCTATATAACGGCGTCTAGTGGGGAGGAAGCAGGAGTATACTGAGAAAATCCATGATCTTCGGTAGGAAAACTGGCTATCGTTGTCAACTATAAGATTGGAGTAGAGTACACCCTACCCGTAGTGACTCGAACCCGCAATCTCAGCGTTGAAAGACCACGTAATTAATCGTAGACGAAGCACCAATCACCGTGTACTTGGGTAATGGGTAGTCCGAGAATCCTCTGCCGTCCAACGCTTTTTTTTTTGCGTGGGCAAAAAAAAAGCGTTGGACGGCAGAGGATTCTCTGACTAGGTAATGGGTAACATGTTTATCAAACACTTTAGCAGTTTTTTCACTCATCAGCCATATTTCTATAATGGACCTGCAATTTTCAGGATTTTTATAAGTACATCTTGCAAAAAACTAGAACACCCCAACATCAGTATTTTCTTATTTCATACATTATGTAAGAGTTGCAAATTGCAAAAAGAAATGTGTCCACTCAAAAATGAAATTTTTGTTATGCGGATTTAAAATCTCTGAAAAAAGTTAATCCCTAAGACACACCTTCAAGGAACCCCCCCCCCAGACTTAATGTGAACTGATGTGTCATGGATTGAGAATGAATATTCATGTATAAGAAACTCTGGAATTGACAGCGCCATTAGCTTAAAAAAGTGTCATTTCACTGAAAATCAATGTTCACCTTGTAGAGATTTTGTTTGTTTTGCTTTCACATTAGTTGTATACTGGGAACAATTCCCATAAGGGCCTCTTATTGCTAAATAAATTTACACGGAAGGGAAACTACGTGACAAGGAAGAATGGGGTTTGTTGGATACATGAACGTAATATGGGCAAAGGGGAACTACCCCGTCTTCTTGATCCTCAAAACATTATGCATACCTGCTAGACAAAGTTCTTTCATTGTTAAGTATTTTAAAATTTCTAGAATGATACTGTCAGGCAGAGTTTCCATGCTGGCAATCGCCATTGTCGCCATTTTTCATCTACCTAAGAAATAAATCTTGTCTTTACAGGTGAGTGAGTTTTTACGTTGTGAAAATTAGCTGTAATGTCTTGAAAATATCCTGGCTGAAAAGTAGATAAATTGTCGTAATGTGTTTATATTTCAGAATGGATTGACCTCAAATTTTGGTCAGCCTGATTGAAATATAAACTATGGAAAAGAAAAAAAATTGTAAGCCGACTATAATACAAGTCACTGAGTTTTGGTGAGGGTATCTTGCGTGACAAATGAAAACTGCTTACCGCGTATGGTAGATATGCTCCTTTTGTAGATCAAAAAATGTATATTTTAAAATTATCAGTTGCTTCCTTGCGATAATCAGAGTTTTGAATGAGGCGGGTTTTACTTTGATCGGGCGATTTTCTATGGTAAAATATGACCTGAAATTAGAACGTAAGTGTAGCGATTTGTGACATGTAAACAACATAGACATAGTATTACAGTTTATCGTGAATAAACTTTGTTACTGGTTTTTTTGTAATAAAAAGGTAAAATATGGAAAATTATAAAATGCAAGCAAAAAATGCACTCCACAGGGGTGTGACTTTTAGCATAGGAAAGATTGCATGTAATTTTCAAACGCACGTACGCGAATTGTCATAACTTCTTATTTCTAAAGGATTGATCCCAAATTTTGGTCAGTTTGAGATATAAAATAAATATATAAATATGAAAGATGTAAATTTAAAAAAATTTCTTGTAGGAAATAGGTGACCTGAAGAATAGTGTCATGAAAACGTATATAAATGGTCATAACTTGTTTTATTTCTTGTAGGATTGACCTTAATTTTCAGTCAGTTTAAGATTTAAACATTTATAACCGAATATGAAAAACATTATTTAAAACATGAAAAATAGCTATTAACTTTTTCATAGACTTCCGTTTGTGATATCAACATAGTCAATAGGAAAATTAAGTTACAATTTTTAAATCAAAAGAAATGTAAATAGAAAATTGACATGAAGTGTCATCCGCATGTATAATGTTATCCTGTAATAATTGTATTGCTTACACCAAAGTATACAATGAAAGAGTTGAATAAAAGAACAATTCTTAGAGAACATAATACAAATGTACATATATGTAATATTAAAATTATTGTATTTGTAATCGAGTGGACACAAATATTGTCACTTCATCAACGGCGGTTTAATCACTTTCTAGCCTCCCGTGCTTCTGTCAACAACTTCATTATGGACACCAGACAGTTAGTCCGAGAATCCTCTGCAAAAAAAGCCGTGGACGGCAGAGCATTTTCGGACTAAAGACAGTTCACACGCATATTAAAAACGTTGTGAGCAGAGAAGTCAATGCATCTAAAAAACAACTTTTATACAATTAACTTAGCACAAATTATGGATGCCTAATTTTGCTCTTTTCATGCTTAGATATAGCAGTCGCAGATGATGATTTCGCAGAATCGGCTCTGCAAGATCATGGACAAGACCATACACATTATTATTCTTTTCAACGCAAAGGGAATAAAAACCATGCAGTCCAAACACCAGTTGAAGGTGTAAAAAAGGTGAAAGAAGATAAGTCAAATTTAGAAGGAACAGGTTTAACTTTAGATGCGGGCATGGTCATGCATGCCAAAAATCTGGATCGAGGAAGATAAAGAGCTTGTTAAGGAGGCACGAAAATTTATTAAGTTGGCTTCTTCATCGGAGTTAGTTTAAAAGAGTGGTTAATGAGTTTATATTTCTGACCCAATTGTAGTCCGGGAATCCTCTGCCGCCCAACGCTTTTTTTTTTTGCGTGGGACGGCCGGGGATTTCCGTTCTAACCCCATTGCAGAAAACTCCGAGGATGAACACAGAAGATGAGGACACAAGGCCAGAGCCGATAGAAAGGATAAAGCCGAGAGAAGTAAGAAAGGCAATACGGCATAGTCCGCAGTCTGGATAAATAAGAGACGACAAGGTTAAGATAAAGAACGGCAGGTTTAAAATAAAATACCGATATATTGAAAATTAGTAACTTAATATTCAGGTTTTCCCCCATTATATTTAAATTTTATGTTTGCTGTCACAGTGTTAGGTCTAGATCTTGAAAATATTACAATTTTTTGTTTTAGACCTATTGACGTGTAATTTCCAAGTTTGACAGTTCAAATACATATACTAGTATAGCGTTTAATGAGGCTTGTAGATCACCTGCTGACTCTGCTAAAATTACAGTATCATCTGCATATAGGGTAGTTACCCACTCACTGTTACAATAAGATATACCAAGGTTAGCTCTCAATAGTAGGCGCAATAATCCTCATTTGTATTGCTTTCGTTTTAATTCGTTCATGTATTAGGAGGCCTCTGTTGCTAGAGAAATCTTTAAAAATGGGATTACCTTTTGGATACGATTTAAAGTTGACGTATCGTCATTGGAAAATATTTATTGAACACAGTATTTTGGTTTGCATGGGATTTCAATGGTAAAACACGCTTTTTCACTTTTAACGTTTTATCAATTTCCAAGCCGAACATATTGGTTCCAAACTTTGCAGAGAGGTGGGGAAGCGTTTTAGATATTATGGGATCAAGGTCATTCAACTGACGACGGGTTAACATTTAGTCATGATCTTTTACAACTGTATGAACATGAGCAATCATGTTCGATTACAGTAAGAAATTTTATGGTTTTAATAGCAAACGAGAACTATCTGTTCAAAATATCACATGGCTTGGTAACATTTTGGATACCAAAGAAGGCAAAATACAATGTATTAGTTTCGCATTGACAGGCTTGAATCAAAAATTTATTTTTTCAGAGATTTATTTATGAGTTTAATACGAGCTGTGTCAAGATTATTGAAAAATATACTGCATGACAATGAAAATGCAATGCCTATTCGTTTTTAGGATATTCTTTGATCACATAGAATAGGTTTTTGAAAGCTTTGTTAAATGCTTACGAAATTAATCAGTTACCTTTCGTCAGGGACAGTCTATATTAGTAAAGACTGTCACTGCTTTCGTTGATATTATTTTCTGTTGTATTTTAAAATTTTACCCTCCATCGTATAGGTCCACTATAAAGCACACAAATTTTGCTTTGGCACGAAGACATGGATGTCGAATTTTTTTACCTTAACAAACGTCCTTAAAAATCCTATTGCACTTTTAAAATGGAGCACTAAAAGTGTCATTATGCCCCGACATTCTAACAAACAACGACACCAAGTTATGGGCATGATCAAGGGACGAATGTACACGACGTAAAATTGCCCTTCTGATGAACTGCTCTGTGTCGACAATCACTAGATTGTCCCAGCGGCATCAACACACCGGCTCAGTAAACGACAGACCTCGCTAAAAGAACGAGTGACAACACCCAAGCAAGATCTCTACTTTCGTTTGCATCACCTACGTGGTCCAATCACACTTGTAAACGTCAATCATAAACACATAATTGATAATTCGCCGTCGATGGTCAATATCAGGTATATCCATCGTTAGCATCAATGACCGCTTCAACTGTGCATCGCATAATGCCAGTAAGGCGTCTAATTTGTTGAAGCGTTATATCTGTCACCCACCTTTAGTAAATTTTACTATATATACTACTTCTGTGTCGAAAAATATTATATCTTGTATGAAAATATGGTTGCAGATAGTTTTCCCAATCTTTTAATTCAGTGTACAGTGAATTCGAATGTGCTACAATGATTGTTAGATACACCTATTAGTGACTAGTGGTACACAATACAAATACATTTTAATCAACTAACCAACTCAAATACTACAGTTATGCAGGGACAGTCTATACTAACAGTTAATCTTGTTCCGTATTTTGTTATTACCTTCATTTACTACTGTAATGTGTTAAGTTAATTAATAAAATTAACAAATAATTAAATTGTAAATTGTGTTTGACTTTTCTAGCTAATTTAAAGGTTATTTAAGAAATAATTCACAGAGGCTGGGGTTTATCATTGTTTTACCACGGGGTGACCATTTATGTCGTATTATTTTATCCCGAGCGATAGCGAGGGATAAAATAATGACATAAATGGTCATCCCGTGGTAAAGCAATGATAAATCACAGCCTCCGTGAATTATTTCTATTCTAATAAGACAATTAGAGTACATTTATAATATTTTCGTACCTATAGAAAACATCATTTCCGCCATAAACTGGCTGTTCCGTCAATGTAACACACAAAATATTGCAATCGCTATTTATAAGATTTATACGTCATATGCAATAGCGTTCCGGTGGGAGTTACAGTTTTGTAATTGGAACAGCCATTTAAAACACGCCCTTCTCAGCGCGTGTTGCTCATAGATAAATCATTTTTTTACCACAGTTGCATCCTCACAAGTCAGGGTTTTTGTGTCCACATGTGTCCACGAACCCCTGACAAACTTAGCTAGGAAATTCCCGGGCTAGAAGATTTTCGTATGACGTCAATCCTTTAAAATATCAACTAATGAAATTGCTCGAAAGAAGCATGTGTTTGGCAGTAGTCATTCTTACTCATTCTGGAGTGTGATGAAAACGTTACGCAACTAAATAACAACGCGGTAAAAACAAACTATTAACACTACTGTACAAAATACAGTGATTTTCACATGGTCTACGCAACACATCCGTTTAGTTTATTTACAATCGAAATAGGGATATCCCCTAACCAAGTCGTGAATGAAAGCGAACTTTTGATTGGCTACATTAAGGTACGATGTAGCCAATCAAAATAGTGACTTCTAGCCCGGGAATTTCCTAACGAAGTTTGTCAGGGGTTCGTGGACAGATGTAGACACAGAAACCCTGACTTGTGAGGATGCCACAGTTGTGGTCTCAAAGCCTTTAAAGCATGTCATATTAGAATCGATTATTTCTACCTGTGACAACTTTACATAGGATGAAGTTGTTTACAAGACTTTCCTAACTAACTCCATTCAATATTCTATATTTATTATTCACAGACATTTAAGAAATGCTTATAATCTTAATGCATGTGGACCATAAACATACAAATGAAGTTCTCTAGTGTTTAAAGACATTTATTATATATTTTCGCTATTTATAGTTTATTCCTTTCTGTGACATATGTAGGGGGAATGTAGAATTCCTCCCGTTTGATTCCAGGATTATTTCAAAGCACGTTTTTCACTTCCATATGCTATTTTGTCATACTGACAGCAAATATTCCATAAAATAAGTGTACATGGTTTATGACTGTGGTGTCTATCCCCTCTTTGATAATTAAAATAACTTTTGGAAGAAATAGCAAAAGAACCGGTGGGACACCATACACGTAAACCATGTTTTGTACAATTATTTCTTAACGTTAATTTATCAATGTCAGACGAGCCCCTAAAATCTAGCCACTCGTTTCATTCCGGGTTCTTAGGATTTTTTTCTAAGAATTCATCATACACATTCTGACGAAAAAGAAACAATCTGGATCTGAAAGAATTGCTAAAATTCAGCTGGGAAATTAAATATCTAAGTCTGGGGTTTCTGGATGAAACTTATAGTTATTGACCAAAAGGATTCTTTTTAATTCAAACAGAGTGGACATGACACGCATGTGACTGTAAATACTCCACTGAGAAAGCAATTTACAGTGTGTACAGCAGGTTACCTCCCTTAGTAGCTATAAAAAAATGGTATTTATGCTTTCAACGAAACATAAATCAAACAATCAATAACACAAATGAATAGCAAATACTTCTGAAAAGAAAGATAAGAAGACCTTTATTATACAACAGAACACAAAATAAAAAATATTCTAATTTCATTGGTGATCAACACCTACATTTACTTATTTAAACTAGTACAGTAAGCAATACATTAATTTCATAAACAATAACATTTTATGAATATATTATTATTTAAAAATATTCAACAAATATAAATAATTCACTTTTTCATTAAAATGTTCTTATATCAGATGTGGCACATAAGGTAGGTTCTGGGACTGACAACACAAGAAGACCTAGACGACAGGCAAGGTCATCCTCACGTGTCAGGGTTTCTGTGTCCACAAAACCCTGACAAACTTAGCCAGGAAATTCCCGGGCTAGAAGATTTTCATATGACGTCAAACCTTCAAAATATCAACTAATGAAATTGCTTAAAAGAAGCAAGTGTTTGGCAGTAGTCATTCTTACTCATTCTTAAGTGGAAAGAAAACGTAGCAAATAAATAAATAACGGGTAATAACACACTTTTAACACTACTGTACAAAATACACTGACATTCACATGGTCATGCAACACATCCGTTTGGTTTATTTACAATCTACATAGGGATATCCCCTAACCAAGCCGCGATCTTTTAATTGGCTACATCCAGGTATGATGTAGCCAATCAAAATAGTGACTTCTAGCCATGGGAATTTCCTAGCCAAGTTTGTCAGGGTTTCGTGTACACATGTGGACACAGAAACCATGACTTGTGAGGATGAGGCAAGGTGTGCTCGACTCACACACATGACAAGGACAGCCAGTTTTCCTGCTTAAGGTCAGGCATTTTCGCCAGGACTTCCTCCCCAATAAGAACTGAACTTCATGATTTTGCTAAAAATAAATAAAAGTGGCTAAAATCATTCCACATTCAAACAAACAAACCTAGAAGACTTCAAATACTAGTAACTCTATAAACAGTTAGAATGTTTAAAGGGTGTTTAATATCACTTTCAGCAAGGCCACCATGCCCAAGTGAGACTCAAACCCGCAAACATATTGTTGACAAACACATGATCAGTAGTAGACAAATAACTAACTATCTTAATCACTCTGCCACCAAGGCCCCAGAAACATCATAGACCTCTCTAAACACTAGAAGACCTCAGAGGACTCTAAACACTAGAAGACCCCATTGGATTCTCTAAACACTAGAAGACCTCTGAGAATTTTCTAAACACTAGAAGACCTGAGGACTCTTTATATACTAGAAGACTTCAGGATTCTCTTCTACAGTACAAATAACAGAAGAATTCTTAGATAAATGTCTAAACACTAGAAGAGCTCAGAGAAATCTCTTAATGCTAGAAAACATCGACACCAGAAGACCTCATTATCAGATGACTATCTAAACATAAGAAAACCTCAGAAAACCCCTTAAACACCTAAAGAACTCAGGAGGACACTTTAAACAATAGTAGACATTAGAGGACTCTCTAAAAACTAGATGACCTCAGAAGGTGTTTTTAACTGTCTAAATACCTCATATGACTCTATAAACAATTGAAGACCTTGGATAACACTTTAAATGATAGAAATTTAATTCCGGAATTCTATGAACTCCAACACATTGAAAGACTTGACTCCATTATGATTAGAAGACCTCATAAGGCTGTGTATTTAAAATATTAATTAGATAAGCCCAGAGGACTCCCTAAACATTGGAAGACCTCAGAGGACACCTGTCCATAAAAGTAAGAAGATCTTACAAGTCTCCCTGAACATTGGATGTCCTATTAAGAATTCCAACATAATGATTCCTTCTTCAACATAGAAGGACAACAGAGATTTTTATAAAAACAATTTCATTCTTTGGTTCCAGTTGTATCTAGTACTGTAACATCACAACCATTTGTCTCTAACACTTTCTCTAACTGTGCAGTTATATGAGATGGATCACATACTAACGACTGTAAACTTCTAACAGTCTGAAGACAATCTACACTAGCTGTTGTCAGCAATTCACATGAATTAATGTTCAAATGTTTAATGTGGTTTAATCCTGATATAAGAGTAGAAATACCAGAATCTGTAATGTTGCTACTATGTCGTAAATTTAACACTTCTAATTTCGGTAGGTGACGGGTAATATGATGCAGTATGAGATCTGTACAACCACAATATGCTATTTCTAATGTCTGTAGATTGATTAGTTTTGTTGCAATCTTTTCTAAACCTTTTTCATTTATTCTGTAACAACCATTTAAATTAAGGAATTCTAAACTGGTTATTTTGGAAATATCATCCAAATCAAAATTATCTACCCTTGTTGTATGAACCAATGATAACTGTTTTAGATTTGGTAGAAGCTTGTGAGCATTCTCAAACCATCTAGGCCTCCATGAGCAATGATTCAACTCAATACAGGTTAAACTCACAGGCAACTTCATATTGAGGTCATGCAGTTTACACATAAGCAGTGAAATGTGTTTGATGTTGGGACACCGTTCATTTAAATCTTCCAGCATGGCATCTGACAATGGGTTTTTATCTCTTATTTCTACAAAATATATGACATATTACATGTATTTCTAAGCGAACTACTATTTGTATTTCTAAGCGAACTACTATTTATATATATTTATATATATTAACTACCAGTACTAGTACCTCATTAAGGTATAAATTAATATAAATCAAGATGTACAGAGAGACTGTTTTACATGGTATGTAATGGCCCTGAATGAGGCACAATTTTATCAATATTTTGATGTAAGTAGGCATTTAAAATAAAATTGTAGCTTTATATCCAGTGTATACTGGTAGTAAGTCAAAGCAGGACACAAGTTATTCCAACAAGGATAACAATAATAAAAAAGCTTAATAAAAAGAATACAAAACACAACATAAAAAGGTGTAAAGCTGAAAAAAACCATTAATTCAAGACAAAATGCTTTCAACTGGTGTTCTCTAACAACACATGACAAATACATTTTATTTATAAATGTGAAAAGTTTAATGGGATTTTATTTGTTTTCTGAATTTAAAGTTTTCAGAAAATCAACATCGTTTCCTAATCTAAAGACGTAAGCGTAGAACTACTAACGATCTAGGCTTCCTCTCAACTTCAGTGTATGTAGACATTCTGAGAAATGTGATCTGATGACCTTCCACATTTTCCTCAGGTCTAAATGATACAGTGACAAGTCGACGTGTTTCCATAGTGAGTTGTCTCTAGCAATTCTTCTCCATCTTCTACAAACTCTGAAAATACAGTTATAAACATTGTAATTTACTTTCTTTATGTGAAAGACGTAAATGATGTATATCATACAGCATTGCAGTCACCAAAACAAGATTAAAATACATGTATAAAGTTTGAAGTGCAAGTCTCAGATGAGCTAATAAAATGAAGTTTGTCTATTTCAGTACACAGTTCTTGTGAAGTTTCTTGTTACAATTTACTTGGTAATGAGACTGAGACCAGTGAGTTTAGAAATCATAGAATGATTGGTTGCACTAATCACTGTGTGTAGGGTAACATGGTCCTAAACACTTGCTCCTTGCATGATTAAGAGTTTTTAAGACAACTATTTCTGTGCATTATAGCTGTCACAAAAGCACAAAAGGCTAAATTTTCTGTCCTTAGCAAATACTCTGTACCTTTCCATTCGCAGTAAAAATTTAACTTGTTATATCTAAGATACTGAAAAAATGCAGGTTAAGCAATCATCCAAATTCAGAATGTGCAATTTTTTGTGACACTAAAGTAGTATCTTTTACCTTATTCTATTGTACACTATATTAATGAGGTCAGGTAGGTGTTAACTAAAATGAGTATGGAAATGAAAGAGCATTTACATCAAGGGCAATGCATCATCATGATTTTACAAACATGACTGAGTTGCAACTGAAAAATAAGATTTCTAATATGAGGCCCTCAGGTATTGAGCTTAATTTTTTCCTTCACTTTAGTAGCTGGCTAGGCCAATAAAGCTAAAAAATCCAGGGGCTCAACAATATATTTAAGGGCCCAACTTTTTTCAGCAAAAGTCTGTTCTATAGTACTATATGTACGTTAATTCAGAAATTATTGTCTTGATTTGGTATTGTTACTACCTACATTAGTAATTTATATTATTGAATTAATTTCGATAACAATAATACAGGAATGGCCAACCATTTTCATTCCATATTTAAGATTTGTGAGACTGGAAGAAATCCTGCCACAGACGCTAACAACAGATACAATAAAAACAAATGTATGATTGACATAGCCACAATCTATATCATGTATATAGAATGATTTTTTTCTGTTTTTATATTTTTTTGTGATTGGTTGTTTATTCATAAATATTAACTGTCATTAAAACTTTGAACTTGCTATGATAAGGAATATAATTTAAGTTTGTGTTGTCCGTCTCAATAAATTATTACAACAATGAATGTTTTCTTTATTTAAACTGCACAATAATTTAATAATTAATTTTCTAAACTTACTAGTACACAAACTTATAAGTATTCAATTATAAATGAAGTTGAACTAGAATTGCACCATGGCATCTTTCACATTCCGAGAACACTTTAGGTTTCTAATAAGCAAATAGCAAGATACATATTGTCACAATAAGAATTCTGATGTCATTACAAGCTCAAATGAATTTTTTTTAAGTTTTGTTTTATGCTCAAGAGGAATGTTATATTCAATAAAATGACAAGCATGTACATATATATGACGAGCTATTACCTGGCATTAAATATTAACAAATACAAGTTCTGAACATGTTCTAATTCACAAAGAGGCTGCTTGCAATAATCTATTTATAAATAATTCATTTGGGGTATTTTTACACATGGGCTGGGCCTTTATAAAAAATATAGATTTCAGTTAATAAGGAAAATCTAAAGGGTAATGGAGGATAGTTTTAATAAATTATAATCACTAATAATGCACAAGGTTCATTAATTTGAAACAGCAAAAAGATCTATATGTAATTAATAAAATAAAAAAACAATAAACTGTTATTCATAGATATACATAGAAAATAGCTTCACAACTAAAAATGTTACACTATATTGGGATTTTTCTAAGTGGGATTATTTTTGCTCATGATATGAGCATTTAAACCAGGTGCTACATGTAATTTGCAAAAAGTGGGAACGTTTATACGGTGGGGCGACTTGACTTTGTAAGTCCGACACAGTGATAATAGGCAGTCTTTTAAGCTATTTCTTTAAAATAAAATTATACATCATGGGGCTTTTGTTCCTCCTCAGAAAAATGACCGAAACCAATTTTGTGGTGTGATTTGCAGGAAACAATTTTCCAAGTTTTTATTTTTAGGCAAAATGGGGCTTCTCATAGCGGTTATATAACGACTTGCCCCACTCTCAAGTTGCCCTATATTAATAACAAGTTGCCCCACAATTAATAACGATTCGCCCTACTCAATAATGGCTCGCCCCACATATGTAAAATATATAAGTTTATAAATTTAATATTTTCAAACATATATTTAATTAAATTTTATAGTATAAATTTTTAAAAAAGCTAGGTGTTTTAATTGGTAGTGGATCTCTTGAAATTAACTCATGTTCACTTCTTTAATTTATTAAAATAATTATAATGCAATGTTTGCTTGTTTACAGTTGTGATTAACTTTGTGATGGGATTAACAGTTTTAAAGAATGAAAAGTTAACCACTGTATACTAAATGCCAACCCCCCTTGGAAAAAATTGTTTGCTAGCATTTTTTCATTATTTTATATTTTACCTTGTTATTACGAAAATTCAGTAGAAAAAATGTAGATACAATAACCTGTCCATGTTTTATAGTATGCCTCTGTTGTTAAGTTGTTACAAATCGTCCTTGACTTTTGCTACGGAAATTTCACATAATAAGTCAGCCATTCTTGTTTCTAAAGGGACCTTACGATGTTTACAAATGTTCGTCTGCTTTCGTGACGTTCAATGGTATTCGGACAAACTGCGAGACTTTTTCCCGCCTAAACTGCAGACGACATCACCCGAAGGATTTCGAGTAGACAACAATCGATTGTTCCTAAAGTACAGTTCCGTTCTAATTAAGTCAAATTTTAGTATGGAAAATCGCCTGTTCAAAATTAAAAAAACTGCTTTATTTCAAAACGCTGAATATCTCAGGGAAATAATTATTGATTTCAAAAAGTTCCCTTCTTGATCTACAAAAGGAGCATAAGCTGAACCATACGCGGTAAGCAGTTTTCATTTGTAGCGCAAAAAACACTCTACACCCTACGTCAACACTTACTATAGTTAATATTAAAATGAAGTAATTAATTGTCTTTAATTGAACATGTGAATGTATGTTTGTTTATTAATTGTGGTTGATTAACTTGAGTAATTACAGAATGTATATAACAAGATGAGAGAGATCCACTGCCAATTATAAGGCCCTGTATATAGTTTAAGATGTAAATATATGTCATTTTAGTGTAAATAGTCCATGGGAAAGTTGTGTGCATGTGCCTGGGTTTGCACCAAGTCCCTCAGATCTCTTTACACTTAGTTACAGTCGGAAATCGACTCCAATCTTAAACGAAAGAAGAAAAAAGAATTAAAACACCTAGCAGTAAAATATACGCAAATTTAAAAATCTATATTCAGTTTATTTATTTATATTACAACGTATTAAATTTATAAACTTATATATGTTGCATGTGTGAGGCGATTCGTTTTTGAGTGCGGCGAATCGTTATTAAATGTGGGGCAACTCGTTATGGGGCGAGTCGTTACGATACCCTCAAAATATTCTGTATACCTGCCAGACAAACAAAGTTCTTTGACTTGTAAGTAATTTAAAATTTCTAGAATTATATTGTCGGGCAGTGTATCGAAGCTGGCGATCGAGGTCGCCATTTTTTATAATCATAAATCTATTCGTTACCTACGAAATTATAAAACAAATCACATTTACTAAATCGCAAAAGTGATGAAGAACAAAGTCGTATAAGGATTGCGTCAAATCCGAATATGGTCACACAATTTCGGCGATTTTCCTTAATTCAGCAATGTAAACAATTAATTCAAGGCTAATTTACTTTTAAAATATCTTTCATTTATTGCTCTAACCAAATGACTCCTAAATAATTAAATGTAGAGCGTTTTCAACGAAAATTACGTCCATTAAAGCGACACACTTTAATCGCCGAAATTCAAGTGTCCGTTCTGTTACCACCACACAATCCAACAGGGCTAGTCGACACAAAGCTAACTTACCTTATAAATTAAATTTTTTTTTTAAATTTTTTGTTAACTTCTTAAATAGTAAATCTCTACTGCTATTGTTTAAAGTAAAATTACAAAAAATATTGTTATTGTTTTATCTTACTACCGCCGCAGTCATTGCTGCCCTGAAATTTCGAAAATTATTTGAATTCTAAGGTGATAGATCAACAGCATATAATTACGAAACAACAACATTTTTTTCTATTTTCAAGGTGTACAGTCTTATGTAAATGGTCTTAGCTGATTGGTATCACGTTTTGGAATGTTGGTTATAAAAGCTCTACTAAAAACATTTGGGTTTAAATAAGTACGTAAGTAAATTTTATTTGGAGTCGGATAAAGATATACATAGTAACAAACATATAACATGAGCTCTTAAACCGACTTAATATTTTTCCAACAAGAAAACAAATCTCAAAACATAACATCACAGCACAAAATTTACAAACAGGTTAAGGTACATTCATACAAAGTATATAAAGCAGGAGAGCATTAAGATGGACAGCACAATACATGCATTTTAAAACATATATAAGAAATAGATTAAAAAAAAAAATAGCACAAAGTTTAAAACATATAAAGAACTAAACTACCAGAAAAGAGCACAAATAACACGACAAATTAAAGGAAAACATACACAGTACATAAAAGCATGAACAACATAAAAATCCATGCAATAAAGCATATATTTAAAAAGATAAATATAAAAACTGAACACATGACACAGTGTGTATGATTTAAACATTGTTTGGGTTTGAGCGCCACTGATGAGTCTTGATTAGACAAAACGCGCGTCTGGTATTAAGCTTGGTGACATTTTATTATAGTAAACTCAAATTTCGGTGATAAAAATGTGTCGATTTGACTGCATCAGTGTAATTTCGTTGAAACGCACTGTATTTTATTTTTGAGGAGTAATTTGCTTAAAGCAATAAATGCAAGATATTTTAAGAGTAATTTAGCCCTGCATTCTTTGTTTACATTGCTGGATGAAGGAAAATCGCCCGAAATTCAAGTGGGCATACTATTCTCAATTTAATCGGAGACATTTGTTTAACTGAAAAAAATAAACATATTATTGTTACAATTCGTCATATATCTGTTTTTGACCAAGAACGCAATGGTCATAAAAAATACAAACGTCCAATCACCAATGAAAATTCGCAGATTAAATCTTCCTCCTATAAGAATGACATTCTTTCTCATCTTGAACACTGACCCCTGCTTGGGTTTACATTACATTCGTACCACTCTTTTCTCTACGCCTGTCAATTGTTTAAAACTTCTTAGGGATTATGTACTTGAAGTTGGAGGAATAGATCCATTTACATCTAAATATAGATTGACAAGCATCATTTGCGACATAGTTTCTTTCCGTCTTTTTAAACCTGTGCTAACAGAGACTCTTATTGATGAGAATAGAAAAGTAATTCACATGAAATTCAGAAATAAAGGAATTGATGCAGTTAATATCACCAACATTCTTTATAGAAAAGAAGTGAAAGATCAGATCCATTCATATTTCAAAAATCGCTCTATTCCTATCGTGTCTTATAAATACACAATGAAACATTATTTTAACTAAAAACTCAATTATTTTATTTACATATCATTTCATCAAAATAGACGGTCTTTGCTCTTTCACGTAGTCTTTAAAAGTATCGTCACCGAAACTCCAAACTGTTATTTCTTGAAAACGTCAATCATAAACTAGCCGTCAAAGGGTCAATGTCGGGTATATCCACCGTTAGCATAAATGAATGCTGCAACCATGCGTCGCATACTGCCAGGAAAGTGTCTAATTTGTTCAAGCGATATCTGTGGTCATTCCCGGTGTAATTAAGCTTCTAAATGTTGCATGTTCTTTGGAGGAGGTGCCAGAGCTTGTAATCGCCTACCCAAGTGATCCCATAAATGCTCTACTGGGTTGAGATCTGGACTTCTTGAAGGCTATAGAAGAGTGGTCACAGCTTCGTTCTCCAGATATGCCCTTATTGCCCTTAAACGATGAGGTTTAGTGTTGTCATTCATGAAAACAGGCCACGCTCTAAAGGGTGGTTTTGAAAATGAGGCACAACTACAGGTGTAAGCACGTCCCGGGTGTACTTTTCGACGTTAAGGTTTTCATTGATTGTTACCAGATCCTATTGCCTTGTAAGACATACCAGTGGAATGCATGCCGATGATTTGCCACCTCTCTGCTTCTGATATCCGCCTCCTTGCCATGCTTACTTTAAATGATTTGGCAATTAGAAATTCGGGATTTAAATACCGATATGTTGCACGAAAAAATAGTGCACTTTTCATGATGTGATAAAGGGAGCAAGCTTCACTTGGACAGAAAACCGCGCTTGATTAAAATTTCGCACCCGAACGCTCGCATCCTTTTAATTGTACATTAAAGAAGTAATACTAACTAAAATCACCATAATTAAACTTTATTTACAATAAACAAAAACAAAAATATTCGGGGTTGCTTAACTTTTTTCCATGCAGGTGTATGTCATTGACCACTAGAATCTCAGAATCTTTCTCTTGGTCCAAAATTCAGAGAACGTCAACCATTAAACTGGAATTTAAATTTCAAACTATTATGGATGCAGTCGAATTAAGACTATGCCAGAGAATGGATTAAAAGAGAAAGGGATCAAGACCCAAAACTTGATGCACTGTCTAACTGGGTAAGAGCAGTAAGGTCTTTTGTACAACGTCGAGTTCAGAATCTTAGACATTGCATTAATGATCGTCCTAAATCCGTATTCAAGACGATGATCCTATGAGTTGCCTCACTTCCCTCCATGACAAATATATTGTTCCTGCGGACAAGCCTTCTAACAATATTGTGTGTATGTAAGTCACATTACTATGATTGCCTCATTAAAGAACAAGGCATCAAGGATAACTCTGGTAATTGCACACACAAACGTTCCAAATTTGACAAAGATGAAATCCTGGCTAACCATAACTCCTTCGTGACTTCTTTGAATATTTATTACGATAAAGAGTCTGTTGAAGACTTACCATACTTGTATTGGATTCCAAACTTACATAAAAATCCTTACGAGGAAAGATATATTGCCGGTTCATCTACGTACTCTACCAAAGCGTTGACAATACGGTTGACTAAGATATTGTCTTCAGCGAAATAAGGACAGCAAACATACTGTGAAACTGTTTATTCGCGATGTAATATTAATCAGATGTGAATTCTTAAAAATTCGAAAGAACGTTTGGTAAATTTAAAATCAAGATCGATATCTAAAATTTCATCTGTCAAAATGTTTGATTTTTCAACACTTTATACAACATTGCCGCACGAAAAACTAAAATCCCGTCTTAAGGAAATCATATCCATAAAGCCTTGACTTCCACATATGCCTACAAATATGTAGTTTTAGGTTACTACAATACGTTTTGAATTCCTACTAAAAAACTAATTATGCTATGCACAACGAAAAACTGGTTGCATCCTAGAATTTCTGATCGACAACTTATTTGTAACTTTTGGAAGATTTTTTTAACAGGCAATCGGAGTTCCTTGTGGGTTCAAACTCTTCCACACTCCTTGCCGATTTGTACCTGTATTCGTATAAAACTAAATTTCTTAGACGTCTTATTTAAGACAAAAAGATAGCCGAAGCTAGGACCATTAGTTGTACATGCATATATATTTGATGTTGTCCTTTCAGTGAACAACCCTAAATTTACAGAGTGGTTTCCGTTATTTATCCTTTAGAACGGGAAATTAAAGTAACCAGAAAAAATTCTTTCTCTACATCATTTTAAGACTTACACCTCGAATATGGCACCAACGGTCAATTAGCACAAGAGTTTACGGCAAACAAGACGATTTTATTTTCAAAATTATAAATTTTCCTGACATGCAGCAAAAGTACAGATTCTTCTGCATACGGTGTCTGTATTTCTCTGTTGATCAGGTATGCAAAAGCTTGCAGTGAGTATATTGATGTTTGCAAACGTCATCAATTTCTTCTTCTTAGTTACAAGAAAAAACATCTAATCCGCGCCTTAAATAAACTTTACTATAGATACCACTTCCGTGTCAATTTTTTTTTATCTCGTTTGAAAATATGGTTGCAGATAGTTTTTTCTAATTTTTGAATCCAGTGTACAGTTATTTTGCTATTGATTATTGGACACCTATTACTGACTAGTGGAATATGATACTCTTCCATTTTAATCAACAAACCAACTCAACATACTACAGTAATGGAAGAGGGAGGTTTGGCATGCTATAAAACCTGCGTTTTCCCAACATTTTTTTTAAATGCCTGCATGTAAGAAGTTAGGACCATTGCTGTAGTTACTGTATATTTAGTTTTTGGTTCATGAGTTTGGCGGTTTCTCTTTATACCATATCTACAGACTGGACAGACATGAATTGCTTTAGATGCATCTTAATTAATTACCGTATAATGCTAACCAGGGACAGTCTATACTAACTAGTATAGACTGTCCCTGTGCTAACAATATAGCCATTAATCTATAAATTAGGTTCTCGTGGATTTATTGAAATTCAAAATATTTGTGTCTTATACGTATGTCTTATATATGTCTATTGGTCATTCACGTACCCTATCAGGGACAGGCTATACTATGCACTTTACAAAAAAATTGGAAAACATTAACAAACCGGGATCGTTGTCTAGATTATAGCATGTGCATTTTTGCATTTACCTCCCCTTATTAGGATGTAAACAGATGCACGTGTGTAAAAATGACAATGTTTTAGTTTACACAAATACATTTAAATATGCAGGTCTCAAACCCAAATGATGTTAAAATATATAATTTAAGTGCTGGGAAGTCTCTACCTCAGGTGAGTTTTTGCGATAATGAAGGTGCAACGATGTTTTATTTTCTGTTCTCTTTCGTTTGTTGTTTAAGATTTCTTGACGATCCGCCCCAAACCAATATGTGACCATGATTTAAAATATTTTAAAATAATATAGATAATGGTTACTTTTTTAATGTCTTTTGAAAAACAATCTGTATTTTGATGATAGGATGGTATGGTTTCATATGTATAAAAATTTGTTATTTTTACGTTTTGTCACTTCTTCAACTATGGTATGTTTTCATGTGAACAAATGTAAAATAATCAAAGGGTAATTACCTCTTTTGTGCACTGATCAAAACTGTAATTATCATTTAATTAATTTAAAACAATATTATGTTTTATTTAATGATTAAATTAATTTTAGTTCCCCTTTATCAGTTAACAATTAAAATAAAATTAAATGTAGTAATATACTTATAATTGACGACTTTCCAATTTAAAAAACGCCACCTAGTGTCCATTTCCGGTACTAAAAACTGCGGCTATAGCCGCAGTTTGTCCTGTTGAAACCTTTTGAAATGGACAATTGTCTTTGATAAATTTTCACGCTTCAGTTGAATGACAGGTGTCAATATCTGAGTGAGGAAGGTTATTAAAACCGCCTGCTGTGTAAACATGATCGTTAATTAATTAATCTATGTTCATTATCCTATTTACCTGATGTTAATTGGAGGTAGAACCCCAGCTGTTTTATAGCTTAAATAAACAAGGTTATCAGTGACATCCGTGTTGTATTCAAACTCACCTGTTGCCTATGGCTAAAGTAACATCTACTTATAAGGTTAATTAGATGAAAAATTTAATTGGCATAGACAAACAATATTAAAACAATCCAAAATCTTTATTTCAATATCATAGTCTTTTAGTAATGATAGCCGTAGTTTTTTTAACAGGAAGTAAAAGGGGAGATAAATCATGTAAAACTGGAAATGGGTCAATTATTTACTGTGGATGGAATGACAAAGAAATAGGGGACTGATCTGGATCTACATGGAACGAATAGACTGATGATGTATCGAATAGGGGACAGAATGACCTGCTACCGGTGTATTATAAGGATTAAACACTGTGTTTTAGGAAATTATCAATGTGTAAACTTTCTTACAAACTAAATAAAGTCCGGACTTTATGTCAAGTTTATGAAGGAGTCTACATAGTTTACACATTTATAATTTCCTAAAACACTGTGTTTAATCCTAATCAATGTGTAAACTCTGGCAACTCCCTCACAAACTAAATAAAGTCTAGAGGACTTTATGTCAAGTTTGTGAGGTCGTCTAAGGAGTTTACACATTTATAATTTCCTAAAACACAGTGTTTAATCCTTATTATTCTCATAAATAATCATTGTGATTTTAAAGGTGCAAAACCAATTACAGAAACCCATCTAGATATCAAAATATACCAAAGCTGGAAAGCATGGAATATACATACATTGTACAAAAGGAATCTTGATTGTCAATAAAAAAACAACAAAGTGAAACCCAATTTTTTAAAGGATATTATATTTTATGTAAAATCTCAACCGATTTAATTGACCCATTTCCAGTTTGACATGATTTATCTGCCCTTTTGCTTCTGGATAAAAAAATATTGCCTGTCATCACTCATAGAGAATACAAGTCAAATCGCCCCCGTCAAAAACGCCCCCACTTTTTGCAAAATCATCCCCACTGTAAAATCGTCCCCTGTAAAAACGCCCCCACCTGAAGCAAAATCACCCCACTTGACAAAATCGCCCCCGTCAAAAACGCCCCCAATTTTTGCAAAATCGCCCCACTCTAAAGTCTCCTCGTGTAAAAACGCCCCCACATTTAGCAAAATCGTACCACTTACACAAATCGCTTATTAGGTCATAATTTCATTTTTCTGTGATTATATGTTATGATCTCATTGAAGATAAATGATAAATTTGTGCTGTTTCTTCGGTTTTGTTTGTTTGTTATGTATGTTTACAGTTTTTAATCGTTCTTACTATATGAAAAGACGAAGACAACAATTTCAACTTTTTTATTTTAGCAGATAACAAGATAACAATGTGTACAAACAACACATTATGCCCTATTGTTTTTTAATATGCACTATTAAACAAGAGGTAAACACATAATTCTAATGTGACGTGATTTAAAGGCTTTGAGACCACAACTGTTGTTAGTGCGTGTTGGCTGACTGAAGACTTCTTGTTTATATTTTTTATATGTGTTTATAAAGATTAACAAATTTTTGATTATTTAATCGTAATTACAAAAGAATCATTAGTGATATAGTTCATTAATGTAATAATCATAATTGTTTAATTATTAAAGCAAAATAACGACATAATCGATCATTATTAACAAAACATTTCTAAATTTTAATCAGCAACAATTAACTCCTAAAAGTAGAAAATATTTGAACAACTTGACAATTTTATACTATAGTAATTTTTAAAAGTGTTGAAGATGGGGGTCATTTTGTTGGGGGCGATTTTGTTAAGTAGGGCAATTTTGCATAAAGTGGGGGCGTTTTTGAATGGGACGATTTTGTTAAGTGGGGCGATTTTGCTTTAGTTGGGGGCGATTTTGCAAAAAGTGGGGGCGTTTTTGACGGGGGCGATTTGACCAGCTACCCTCATAGACTATATGATATTGGAATAAAGATATTGCACTGTTTTGTAACTAATTAAATTTCATTTAATTAACCTCATTAGTAGATGTTACTATAGCCTTTTACAATAGGTGAGTTTGAATATTTGAACATGGGTGTCACTGAAAAGCTTGTTTATTCAATCTGTAAAACAGCTGGGGTTCTACCATCAATTAATGATCACATTTACATAGCAAGAGGCATTTAGGCTGTAGCCCCAGTTTTTAGTACCGGAAGTGGACAGTAGGTGACATTTTTTAAATTGGAAAGTGGTCAACTAGAAATCATTGCGACAGCCAAAGTAACTGTGGGTAATTCAATATATCCTTGGAATAAAAAAATAAAACATATAGCACATAAAAAAATCCATATGAAGACCATTAAACATTGAAAAATTAATCAATTATGAAAAATCTGTGCAATTTTTATTGGTATTACATATTTAATAAAAAAGTGGAAATCTGAGTGAATCAGTACAATCAACATATATACAATCCTATTGTTGGCTAATTATCATTTGGTCAGGAGCACCTCTTAATGGTGTTCACTGTAAAAACATTTACACCTGCTGTGGATCAAGGTGAAATCATAGTAAAAATTATTTATTAAACCAAAACTGCACTCAGCAGTTTAAAAGTTGGTAATATCCACAGGGTGTTTTTGCTCCATTACGTGAAACCGGACCTCTTTGTACCTCCTCCGAGTTCAAAAATTTCAAATAAGCTACAATATTGTATCTAACTAAACAAAAACTAATAGAGTTATACCTGAATTCATTCTCTATTCTTGTTTCAAACTTATATTTAAATAATTATGGGGAAACGACTTGGTTGTTCAGTAGTGTTCACAAAAATAATATATTATGCTTTTCAATAGACTATGTAGTTTATAGAGTGGAAGAAGTAATGTGTGTCCTGGATACATTAAAGTTTCATAAGACTCTATTTCTGCATCCTAGTCATGTCATTAGGAAAGAAAATCGATATTGTATTAAAACTTTTCGAATGGCTATTGTATTAAACATTTAAAAGTGGCACAAATTGCATATAAGGGATGTACAAAATCAGACCGGACTGAAACCTTCTAGACTGACAAAATCCCCCCCCCCCCCCAAATGGCAATCTGATTCTAAAAATACAGAATTTAGTAGTTTAGTGGTACATATAAAGATAAAGATAGTCTTTAAAGAATTGATAGTTCAATAGTTCTCAATGTGGTACTTAAAATGAATGAGACAAAAAAAAATAAACATTATAAAAATAAATACATCTCCATGACAATTAATACCAAAAGGAGGCATTTTGTCTGCTATGTTAATAATTTCATTTTGTTTCCATGTAGGCAACATGTTTATATACTAGTAGGTCTTCAAATTAAACCCAACACTGTTAAAACTGGCATTTTTTTTTGACTTACTCTCATCTGGATTTGAATTTGTAAGATAATGTGGCTCACTCTAACCTGCACTATGTCTAGTACTTACAATTCTGCTACATATAAAAATATGGCTTCATTCACCAAGTTGAATCATATATGTATATAGTACCAGACAAGACAATAAGTACTTATATATTGGCATGTGACAATGGAGAAAGAGAAAAAGATAAAGAAAGATATATCTAGAGATAAAAGAGAGATTTCAGATTAGAGAGCCTCTCAGAGGATCAATTGATTAAAAAAAGAAATCATAAAAAATTGATACTAATTTTTTTGTGTGTATTTTATACTAGTACTAGTATATACAGCCACAGTAAGAGATCAAATTCTTTTTTTGTGTCATGATTTGAAGTATTTTCTAAAATAATGTCACCTCTCCTCAACTAAGCAAATTTTAGTACTGCTTGCTTTAAGCATAATTTAACAATGTTTAGGAAAAATTATTTGTTGTTTCATCACATGTTAATTTATTTCAGTGGCTGTCAGATAGAAGAAAAAGATCACTACAGAAACAGGATGTTGGTATGTTTTTGGAAGTTTGTCAATATGTATAATTTTTACATCTTGATAAATTGAGGTGCATGTATGAGTTCTTACTGTTTAATCTGCTCCTTCTTCTGTCTGGTTATTTTCTGTGTTCTAAATCACTGGTCTGTCATCCTGCTGTCTTGGTAAAGCCATGACTGACAAGGTTCAGTTTATTGTCAGAAACCCTAGGCCATTTTCATGATATATATGCTACCACTTTACCAGGGGGCCTCGGTGGCCGAGTGGTCAAGGTAGTTCGTCTACTATTGATCACGTGGTCTGTCAGCACTGAGATTCCGGGTTCGATTCTCACTGCAGCCAGGGTGTACCTGACTCCAATCTTAATTGACAAGGATTGCCAGTTTTCCTGTCGCAGGTCGGGGGTTTTCTGATATAGCTGAAAAATTGCTGAAAGTGGCGTTAAACACCATCAAACAAACAAAAAAACAAAAGCTACCACTTACTGATAGGAATGTGGGTTTTGAATGATAGATTCAGTTGGTCTGCTTTACAGTGCCAAAAACACTGGAAGGATCATTTTGTTCCCCAGATATTAGGGAGGGTTCCCAGGGCTTGACCCACAGCTGCTCAGTGTTTCCCTGGGTGACAGATAAGAAGTCCTTTCATTAAGGGTTGTCATGTTATAATATGAAGTGTTACTGTGGACCCCATTATGTAATGTGTTTGGAGAGCTTATTGCTTCTTGTACAAATAACATCCTTTTTGTAATTTTACCTGGTCTCAGTGGATAAGGTCTACTATTCAATAGTATTGATCACATGGTCTGTCAACACAGAGGATGTTGGTTCAAGTCTACTGTATATTGGACTCCAATCTTAATTGACAAGGAATGCCAGTTTTCTAACTGAAGGTCCGCCGTTTTCTCCTGGTAGTCAGGCTTCTTACAATGATAAAAATTGGACGCCATGATAAAGCTGAGAAATTGCTAAAAGTGGCATTAAACATCATTCAAATAAACCAAAAAACCCCCAAACATTTTTAATGTTATAAAAAGTTTTAAATAGGTATTGTAGCTGTTACAAAATGCTTATTTTTCCCCAACATCCAAACCTCCATACTTTTCCAGTGGCAGTATTTTTCTGAACTTTTGCTAGACCATCCCATTAATGGAATTGATTTTTTGTGTGTTAACTTGTTCTTGTTCTGAATATATAAATGTAAATGGGAGACACAGCTAGACATCAAGACCTACAATTAGTTGGTTCCACATAATGTTTTAGTAACTGGTCACATTTTTATCGATTAAAAATTTTTATGGATTTAGTTACATGCACAGACTTGGTCATTTGATATTTGTTCTGACTAATTTATGTGTGTTTGTGTTTGTATGAGCCTGCATTAAAGCCATTTGTAAATTTAAAGTTCATGGATTGATCATCCTCAATTTGCAAATATATTTCAGAACTTCAGAGGAGAATTGAGTTGTTACAGGACTTTGAGATGCCAACAGTTAGTCAGTGTGTCAGAGTCACTAATGATGGACAGTATATCTGTGTTACAGGTAACAGTTAGTCAGTGTGTCAGTCACTAATGATGGACAGTATATCTGTGTTACAGGTAACAGTTAGTCAGTGTGTCAGAGTCACTAATGATGGACAGTATATCTGTGTTACAGGTAACAGTTAGTCAGTGTGTCAGAGTCACTAATGATGGACAGTATATCTGTGTTACAGGTAACAGTTAGTCAGTGTGTCAGTCACTAATGATGGACAGTATATCTGTGTTACAGGTAACAGTTAGTCAGTGTGTCAGTGTCACTAATGATGGACAGTATATCTGTGTTACAGGTAACAGTTAGTCAGTGTGTCAGTGTCACTAATGATGGACAGTATATCTGTGTTACAGGTAACAGTTAGTCAGTGTGTCAGTCACTAATGATGGACAGTATATCTGTGTTACAGGTAACAGTTAGTCAGTGTGTCAGTCACTAATGATGGACAGTATATCTGTGTTACAGGTAACAGTTAGTCAGTGTGTCAGTCACTAATGATGGACAGTATATCTGTGTTACAGGTAACAGTTAGTCAGTGTGTCAGAGTCACTAATGATGGACAGTATATCTGTGTTACAGGTAACAGTTAGTCAGTGTGTCAGAGTCACTAATGATGGACAGTATATCTGTGTTACAGGTAACAGTTAGTCAGTGTGTCAGTCACTAATGATGGACAGTATATCTGTGTTACAGGTAACAGTTAGTCAGTCTGTCAGTCACTAATGATGGACAGTATATCTGTGTTACAGGTAACAGTTAGTCAGTGTGTCAGTCACTAATGATGGACAGTATATCTGTGTTACAGGTAACAGTATTATCAGTGTGTTAGAGTCACTAATGATGGACAGTATATCTGTGTTACAGGTAACAGTTAGTCAGTGTGTCAGTGTCACTAATGATGGACAGTATATCTGTGTTACAGGTAACAGTTAGTCAGTGTGTTAGAGTCACTAATGATGGACAGTATATCTGTGTTACAGGTAACAGTTAGTCAGTGTGTCAGTCACTAATGATGGACAGTATATCTGTGTTACAGGTAACAGTTAGTCAGTGTGTCAGTCACTAATGATGGACAGTATATCTGTGTTACAGGTAACAGTATTATCAGTGTGTCAGTCACTAATGATGGACAGTATATCTGTGTTACAGGTAACAGTTAGTCAGTGTGTCAGTCACTAATGATGGACAGTATATCTGTGTTACAGGTAACAGTTAGTCAGTGTGTCAGTCACTAATGATGGACAGTATATCTGTGTTACAGGTAACAGTTAGTCAGTGTGTCAGAGTCACTAATGATGGACAGTATATCTGTGTTACAGGTAACAGTTAGTCAGTGTGTCAGTCACTAATGATGGACAGTATATCTGTGTTACAGGTAACAGTTAGTCAGTGTGTCAGTCACTAATGATGGACAGTATATCTGTGTTACAGGTAACAGTTAGTCAGTGTGTCAGTCACTAATGATGGACAGTATATCTGTGTTACAGGTAACAGTATTATCAGTGTGTTAGAGTCACTAATGATGGACAGTATATCTGTGTTACAGGTAACAGTTAGTCAGTGTGTCAGTCACTAATGATGGACAGTATATCTGTGTTACAGGTAACAGTTAGTCAGTGTGTCAGTCACTAATGATGGACAGTATATCTGTGTTACAGGTAACAGTATCATGAGTGTGTCAGTCACTAATTCACACACTGGGATGAATATTCAAAATATATTTATGCTCAGGGGTTGTGTCCCTTATGACACCCAGTGCTTATATTATTAAAATTTATAGGACCATTAAATACCAAGAACCGGTTGTTAAACTAAGAGATAAGAAATTTAGGAAATAATGCATTGCCAATTTTTCCTGATTTAGTGTATACCTGGTTTTAGAATGCTTTCATGTAATTCTTAAAGTTGCTTAATAGAATTCAATAAAATTTATGAATGTGCTTTGAATAACATGAAGCTAAAACTAGTACAAATTTTGTTTAATTTGATGAATAAAAACTGTTCCTGTAGGTGTAGGACCACCAATTACTAGGAACAAGTCCCCAGTCTAATGTTCTACATAAAAAATGTACTATTCAACAGATCGTTAACACTGTTGAAGACTATACATGATATCAGAATAAATTTTGTACATTTATTTTTTTAATCTGCATATTTTAGGGACCATGAAAATAAGTTTTACAATTGTAATATATAAATTTTGAGAGTTGCTTAAGGACATGCACTATTTTTGGACTGAAATTGAAATTTAAAGATTTTTAGACCATACATGTATATACTGATGTCTAGCATATATTATTACATGTACATGTATTTGCAATGAAAGTAATTTTGTAAGAAGATGACCCATTGCAGATTTTGTTAAGCCACATGTTGCTTTATTTGAAATGAACGTAAATTGTATATGAAAAGTAAAAAATCATGAAATTTAATAAACCGGTAGACAAATTGGGGAAAAACAATACTGGTATTTCACCTTTATCAAAATCTGTTTTCTATATGGTGGGTCAAAATAAAAAAATAAAAAAGTTTTTTTTTTTATTTCTAACTACCCACCAATAATGTTGCATACTCATATCTTCCCAGATGTTTTTACGTTTTTATGTTGAAAAGCGGGGGGTATATAGTGTTCATGGTGTCCGTCTGTCCTTCCGTCCGTCCGTCCGTTACACTTTCTATTATTTGCAACTCCTCCTACACCACTGAAAGGAATTTGATGAAACTTACACAGAATCTTTGTCTCATAGTGCCATTGTGCAGGAGATATTTAACATTTTGATCGGAATGATATTAGGGGTTTCCCATAGAAAAACATGGACTTTGTCATTGACCTAAGGGGGTCCCTATCTCTTATGTGCAACTCCTCCTACACCACTGAATGGAATTTAATGAAACTTACACAGAATGCTTGTCACATAGTGCCATTGTGCAGGAGATATTAAACATTTTGATCGGATCGATATTTGGGGTTTCCCATAGAAAAACATGGACATTGTCATTGACCTAAGGGGGGCCTCATCTCTTATGTGCAACTCCTCCTACACCACTGAATGGAATTTAAAGAAACTTACACAGCATCCTTGTCACATAGTGCCATTGTGCAGGAGATATTAAACATTTTGATCGGATCGATATTTGGGGTTTCCCATAGAAAAACATGGACATTGTCATTGACCTAAGGGGGTCCTCATGTCTTATGTGCAACTCCTCCTACACCACTGAATGGAATTTGTTGAAACTTACACAGAATCCTTGTCACATAGTGCCATTGTGCAGGAGATATTTATTATTTTGATCGGAATGATATTTGGGGTTTCCCATAGAACAACATGGACTGTCATTGACAAAAGGGGATACCCATTTCTTATGTGCGACTCCTCCTACACCACTAAATGGAATTTGATGAAACTTACACAGAATGTTGTCACATATTGCCACTGTGCACTAGATATATAACATTTCGATTGGAATGATATTTGGGGTTTCCCATAGAAAAACATGGACTTTGTCATGGACATAAGGGATACCCATCTCTTATGTGCAACTCATTCCTACACCACTGAATGGAATTTGTTGAAACTTACACAGAATCCATGTCACATAGTGCCATTGTGCAGGAGATATTTAACATTTTGATCGGAATGATATTTGGGGTTTCCCATAGAAAAACATGGAGTTTGTAATGGACATAATGGGATACCCATCTTTTATTTACAATTCCTCCTACACCACTGAATGGAATTTGTTGAAACTTATACAGAATCTTGGTCACATATTGCCATTGTGCATTGGATATTAAACATTTTTATCAGAATATTATTGGAGGTTTGCCATAGAAAAACATGGACTTTGTCATTGACATAGGGCATGCCATTCTTTGGGGGATTGGGGAGGGTTACATGTATTATCTGCAATTTCGCCTTCACGTTTAACTAGATAAAGTTTCAATTTCATAATTAAGAACACCTGAATTTTCAAAGTAATTGTGAAGCGGGGGGTATCAATGGTGAGCATTGCTCACAGGTGTTTTTACTCTAGTTTATTTTTGCTTTTTGGTTATTGGCATCCATGAACTGCGAGCGGATGTCATTTAGTTTATTAATAAAAAAATTAAAGGTTACCTACCTAACAAAAGTTGAAAGTATGGGTAGTGAAAGGGGAAACAAAAATTTTTTAAATGTTTTTAAAGTGTTTTTTTAACTGTTACAATTTTATTGCCAATAGGCCATGTAAAGTGCCACTTAAACGCTTATCATACATTAACTTTTACTCATGTCTGTACGTCTGTCCATTGTACGTACATCCGTATGAATTGCCGTCGAGCTTTTCTCAGAAACCGTACATGAAAACAATTTGAAATTTGGCAGGTTGGTTCAGTATCACAGGTTGTACATCCTAAGCTACTTTCAGACCTTTCGGACAATTACTTCCTGTTTGGGACTTCATTTGTAGGTCCGTACGTCTGTCTGTACAAATTTCTGTCAAGCTTTTCTCTGAAGCCGTACATGAGAACAATTTGAAAAGCAGGGTGGTTCAGTATCGCAAGTTGTAAGTCACAAGCGACTTTCAGACCTGTTGGACAACTACTTCCTGTTTGGAACTTCATTTGTACATATGTCCGTCTGTCTGTACGAATTTCCATCAAGGTTTTCTCATGATCAGAAACCATACATGAGAACAATTTGATATTTGGCAGGGTGGTTCAGTATCACAACTTGTACGTCCTAAGCGACTTTCAGACCTGTTGGACAACTTCTTCCTGTTTGGGACTTCATCTATGTCCCATGGACACATTCTTCGATTTTTTTTATTACCATTTATCTGCAATTGCTTCATAGACATCCCCTTCCTCTTCAAATCACCTTCTCACACCTCACTCAGGAACTGTGCAGGTCCCTGACTGAAATGTTAATTGATCTATTAAAACAGATGTTACAATACATGTACAATAAAATAACTGTTGGTCAAATCTCTATATTTGTCCTCAAAAATCACGGAGTAAATGTTGATTAAACTTTAAATGGTTTTGAATTTTCTTCTACAACAACTTCTTGCACTTTCCATCCATAAAAGAAAATTTGGATTTCTTTTCAGTGCAATTATGTTAAATGCAAGGAGTTCATATATTTTTTAATTACATCATTTTCATTATAACTCAGTTGAATGATTACACTCATGGGAATTTCTAGTTAATAAACAGGAATGTTTGTATGCAGTGCAGAACGGTTACATACACTGTAGGAGAATCCGTGTAAACATCCAGCAGAACAGTTGGTAAGGCAATATCTGACATGAATCTACATGTACTAGCTGGTATTTCCTATTAAAACAATCAGAAATAAGATGGTTTAATTCCCTTGTACTTTAAAACAATTAAATTGATTGTGTAATAATGTTACTTGTGCTTGCCATATGAATAATTTGGTTATCTAAAAATATTTTTTTGAAGTGTTGATTTCCATGACATTTTACCTTCTGAATGACATTATGATGAAAAAGAACCAACATCTTTAAGCCTGTTATAGCAGTTATAAAGTAATAATATTAGTATAAATAAATAAAAAATGTTGACAGAATTTTGTTTACTTTTTTGCATTCACAGTTTTATTATTGGAGCTTTGATAGTGCCATAGACATTTATTTAAATTTACCAAAACTAAAATGCATTTAATTACATTGATGTTACCAGAAATGATGAAATGATGTAATCAGAATTTAATCTGTATCCAAGATTAAATAGTTGACAGTTTGTGTGACAAATTTAAAGCCAGTATAATGCCATTGACTTTAATTTCCTACAAAATGAATTTTTGTCTAAAATTGGATTTAAAATTTCATTTATCTTCTGTAGTTGACTGACATTTATTTTAAACAATCACAAATTGGAGAAACAATTAAGAAAATAGAGCACTTGCATAAAATGTGGCTACTTATATGTCCTGTTGTACCCAGATTTTATTCATCTGAGATTCCCAATGTAAATGGTGTATTTTTCCAACAGTTCTGATAGATATACAAAAGGATGGTTGTAGTCATTATAATGATATAAATAATGAAAAAAAAAAATTAAAGTTTAGAATCCAACTTGCTGTCCATTAAGTTTGTTTGAACAAAAGATTTTCTGTTACTAGTATGCTTTATGAATTATTGGGTATAATAAGTTTAACATAAAAATAACATGGTGGATACAGTTATTGTAAAGCTTAGAGAGAAGTCCAATGTCTGTTGTCATTTTGATGTTTGTTTGGGTTGAAACAATTCAGTTTATTGTCGCTAAAACCTTTTCATGGAATGTCACAGCATGTGCATGGTTAAAGAGGTACATTAAGCTATGATGTAAGGAGAGTAATGTTTATATTTCTGAATCACTGTAACATTAGCTATGATATTTAGGCAGTGTTTGTGATTTATTGAATAGAAATTCATCCATGTTGTTTCTATTTATATATATATGAAAATCTTTACAAAAATTCCCCCCCCCCCTCTTTCCACTTTTCTTATGTCAAATTTCCTCACAGATTTTGAAAGAAAATTCATGCTTTACATTTTCTTGCCAAGCTACCAGTAAATTTACCATAACTTGCATTTTTAGGCTAAAGCATCAAGACATGTAAAATTCAAGCAAAATAACTGAAACATAAATAATTATTGCATTCATTAAAACTTTTAAAAATAACCATAGCAACCAATTTCTTTGTTACTATCACAGTACTTAATTGTGCGAAATTAAGAAACAGTAGAATGATACTTTAAATGCTGGTTAATTTTATTGTGTCCATTTGAGTATTACACATTTTATCTGTGTGTTATAGGTACATACAAACCAAGAATAAAGTGTTATGATGCAGCACAGATGTCAATGAAGTTTGAGAGAGGTCTAGATGCTGATGTTGTTAAATTTCAGTTCTTATCTGATGACTATTCAAAGGTTTGTTGTGTGTTAAGAAATGTTTCAGTCATAACATTCAGTGAGGGTTTAAATTTGAAATCTGGTAACTTAAAATGGCAGCAGTGTTGATAATGTTATTGTTATACTAGTAGTGCTTTTTTTCTAAAAATGAAGAACAAGATGAATACTTTGTTATATTGAGGAAAGAAGATTTTGGAAAATTGTGTGGTTCATTAAATAAAGTTGATTTTTTATTACAGTTGATTACTAACTGTAAGTTTATCACTTAGAATGGATTGTTATAGACATACAGTATGCCGATGAAATCTATACATTCACCATCTTAGGTCATGATCAATGTTGTATCCTGAGCTTTTACCATCAACTTTTCATATTCGATTCTCACTGCAGACAGGGTGTACTCCACTCCAATCTTAATTGACGAGGATTGCCAGTTTTCCTACCACAGGTTGGGTTTTTTTTCAGAGTACTCCGCCTTTCTCCCCCAATAAAAACTGGGCACCATGATATAGCTGAAAAATTGCTGAAAGTGGCGTTAAACAACATCAAACAAACAACAACAAACGAAACCACATAATAAAATTGGACCAAATTTAGTATGAATTGTATTTGATGGTGCACTTCCAATTTTCATGCAATACCCCTCCTCCATCCAAGATGGTAGGCAGTAGTAAAAATAAGAATTTAAACGTAACTGAATTTAACTCAAACTTGATTGTTTGTTTGAAGTTTTACACCTCTTTGATAAAAAAAGATAGGACTGCAAGGGAAATTCTTGGGAATTTCTGGAACAAAAAATTAATAAGGGACACTATAGGAAATACATGCAAAAACAATTATTGAGAATTTAAAAAAAAATGTATAATATAATATCACAGAATAATCTTATTAAGGTCAAGCAATTTTAAATAAGGATGTTGATCCTTATAGTTATACTATCTGTCTGTCTGTCTGTCTGTCTGTCTGTCTGTCCACATCCCTTGTAGGCACAACTCCTCCTAAACCGCTTGATGAAATTGAATGAAACTTAGAATATTAGAATAGAGGAAGTACATTATATGTAGATGTGCATGAAGGATTTTTTTTACCTCGGATATCATTAAGGGGAGATATTGGACTTGAAAGAGAAGCGGGGGGTGGGGTTCATTAAAACACAGACTTGTTCAGCAGTTACAGGCTCTTTGCATTATTTAGTTTAGCACTGTATTTTTCAGACATATTTGTACTTTAAAAATAACAAAATAGAAGAATATTACAGAATTAAGGTGTCAGCTGTTTTCTAAAAAGTAATTATTTCATTGTTTTCGTTTTAGATTATCTTTTTACAAAATGATAGATACATAGAATTTCACTCCCAGTTTGGTCGATACTACAGATTACGTATCCCTAAGTATGGCAGGGATATAGCTTATCACCCAGTTACTTGTGATTTATATGTAGCTGGAGTCAGGTAACTAAATTTGGCAGAGATATAGCATATCACCTGGTTACCTGTGATTTATTTGTAGCTGGAGTCGGGTAACTAAATTTGGCAGCGATATAGCTTATCACCTGGTTACCTGTGATTTATTTGTAGCTGGAGTGAGGTAACTAAGTATGGCAGCGATATAGCTTATCACCCGGTTACTTGTGATTTATATGTAGCTGAAGTCAGTAAGGAAATCTTATGGAAGCATATTTGGTGTAATTCATTTTTAACCTTTGCTTGGAAAAAATAAGTGAAATATGTATAAACTGTCTATTAACATCACTGGCAAGTTGCAGTCGCAAAAATAATTTGTTAAAAAATGTCCTAGTGAAAGTATTCATGCCACATTGAATAGTTAGAGTATGTGGTAAAAGATTTGATGTGGATTTATTAAAGTTAAGGCAAGGCTTTAAAGAAGGAAAGGCTTGTTATCTGTCATTCATTACGAAACTAAATGCTATATATAGGAGTTTATTGATGTGTAAACTAAAAAACTGAATATGGAATTTTCATCATTAAAAACTGAATGCCAAAAGTTTAAGGAAAAAAAGACTGTGTGGACACACATTTACAAAATTGAATTATCAACATGTAAAACTGTGATTGAATACTAGTAATGATTGATAGTTACCATCCTGTAAGCAATACTTCAGCTTTTAGAAATAAGATTAATTACTTTATTTCAGTCAGGAGATCTACAGACTTAATTTAGAACAAGGCAGATTTTTAAATCCTTTGACAACGAATGCAAGGTAGAGTTTGTTTTTAAGCATTATTTATTTTACATTATTTTTTATACCCCCCCCCCCCCCCCCCTACAAACTTGTTTTGGGGGGGGGTATATAGGAATCTGTCTGTCCGTCCGTCCGTCCGTCCGTCCACATCTCTTGTAAGCGCTTCTCCTCCTAAACTGCTTGACAAATTGTGATGAAACTTTACATGAAGGAAGTACATTATATGTAGATGTGCATGAAGAATTTTTCGTCGCTGTCTGATATTATTCAGGGGAGATAATTGGACTTAGACTTTTAAAATATAGTATTCAGTGTGAGACCTTGTAAGCACAACTCCTCCTAAACCGTTTGACAGATTTTGATTAAACTTTACATAAGGAAGTACATCATATGTAGATGTGCATGAAGAATTTTCGTTGCTGTCGGATATTATTCAGGGGAGATAATTGGACTTGAAGCGAAGCAGGGGTATCCCTTTATGAGCTTGCTCACAGTCCACACTTGTTTCTCAAAGATTTAGATCTCTGTTTAATAACAACTGTAGCTTCATGGTTGTTAATTAAATTTGTATATTTCTTACTACTGAGAGATTGTAAAAAGTCTGTCGCTTTGGTGATTATTGTCCGGTGGTAATAAAATCTTCCCTTAATCAATGAGCCAATTAAAAAGTTTCTTCAGGGTGGTTTAGTTCTTAATGTTAAGGTCATTCATAATTATCCACTTGTTTCCAAATCGTGCCAGCCACACATGCCTCAGGGATAGGGTTAAACACTTCTTCATTTTTGCATATGATTTTTTTTATAAAAAGAAATTAATGTGGATTTTTGTTTGCTGTCATTTTCATTTAATCTTAAATTAGAAGGATGGTTGTGGAGTGTTTTTATCCCATTGCTGTTGTCTCCATTTTGTTGTTTTGTTGTTTCCACTGTTGGCATAATAATTTAAAATTGAAATTGAGCTTAAAATTTGGTTTGAATCAAACTACAAAAATCATATATAATAAAAACCAATCTCTGATATTTTCCGATTGTTGTTTCCAAATTCTGATCTGTTAGTGAAGTTTTATTCTTCCTGGAATTTTAAGTTTTTTGTGGTTTTAGGCCTCCACAAAAACCACGAAAATTGATACCCACAAATAAAAATTATTTCACAGTATGACAATAAACTATTTATTTTTTCAGTTATACCTGCACAAGAAAATAATAAAACTTAATGGGTCTTTCAAGAGAGTATTAATTCTATACTTAAGTTTAAATTTTTTCAAAAGCAAAGCAAGGTAAGACTCTTGACGTCTTCATCTTGAGACTGATTATACATACATGTAAGTATTCCCCCCAATTTTCTGGTGCAAGAAAGTGGTGCTAACAATTACATAAATGCAGACAATACCATGGTAGTTTGAATGGGTGCATTGATCACACCCCCTTTTTACACAAAAAAGTATTGTTATGTAAATCAGATATTTATATTTTAGCCAAATGTATTGTTTCAACTTTAATGTCATATATATATCGGACTCATCGAACATAGTTCAGAAAGCTCCAGAAGTGCCCAAAATTGTTCCACATCGCAGGCCCTCAGTGCACCCCTTTTCCCTGTTACTGTGAACTGCTTCAGCAACTTTTTATGGTTTACATTTTGTACAAATGTATTCAATATGAAAAACTCCGCAAGTTTTTCTTTCTCTCAGGTATGGGATGGTGACTTTTCCAAGTGTGGGAGGTGTGGGTCTGAAAAAGTGTATTTTGAGATTTTTTTTCACAAATTAACTAAATCAATTAAAATCTTGGTTTTTAGTCACTATGCTCTTTATCTGCATTTGTTTTTATGTAATTTTACAGTGCAGTAAACTGTTGTGAAATAAATCCAGTGCATTATCTCCTTGCCTGTGGAACAGTTATGGTAAGTCTTTATTGTCCTTGCCTTTGGAACAGTTATAGTAAGATTTATTGTCCTTGCCTGTGGAACAATGATGGTAAGTCTTTATTATTGTTGCATGTAGAACAGTTGTGGTAAGTCTTTATTGTCCTTGCCTGTGAAACAGTTATGGTAAGTCTTTATTGTCCTTGCCTGCGGAACAGTTATGGTAAGTTTTTACTGTCCTTGCCTGTGGAACAGCTATGGTAAGTCTTTATTGTCCTTGCCTGTGGAACAGTTGGTATGGTATGTCTTTTTTCTCTTGGCTGTGGAAGGGGCCTCGGTGGCCTAGTGGTTAAGGTAGTTCATCTGCTATTGATCACATGGTCTGTTAATACTAAGATTGCAGTTCGGTTCTCACTGCGGGCATGGTGTACTTGACTCCAATCATAATTGACAAGGATTGCCAGTTTTCTACTGCAGGTTGGGGTTTTTCTCTGGGTACACAGACTTCCTCCCCAATAAAAACTGGATATAGCTGAAAAATTGCTGAAATGGCAATAAACATCAACAAAACAAAATCTTGCCTGTGGAACAGTATGCAATATTTTTATTGTCCTTGCCTGTGGAACAGTTATTGTAAGTTTTTATTGACCTTGCCTGTGAAACAGTTATTGTAAGATTTTATTGTCCTTGCCTGTGGAACAGTTATTGTAAGTTTTTATTGACCTTGCCTGTGGAACAGTTATAGTAAGATTTTATTGTCCTTGCATGTGGAACAGTTGTTGTAAGTTTTTATTGACCTTGCCTGTGGAACAGTTATTTTAAGTTTTATTGTCCATGCCTGTGGAACAGTTATGGTAAGTCTTTACTGTCCTTGCCTGTGGAACAGTTATGGTAAGTCTTTATTATTGTTGCATGTAGAACAGTTGTGGTAAGTTTTTATTGTTGTTGCATGTGGAATAGTTGTGGTAAGTCTTTATTGTTCTTGCCTGTGGAACAGTTATGGTAAGTCTTTATTGTTGTTGCATGTGAAACAGTTGTGGTAAGTCTTTATTGTTCTTGCCTGTGGAACAGTTATGGTAAGTCTTTATTGTTGTTGCATGTGGAATAGTTGTGGTAAGTCTTTATTGTTCTTGCCTGTGGAACAGTTATGGTAAGTCTTTATTGTTGTTGCATGTGGAACAGTTGCAGTAAGTCTTTATTGTCCTTGCCTGTTCTATAACTTTCAAGATGTACCATCAATAACCACATTTCCACAGTTAAGTTCTTGCAAAGTAACAGAACCCATTCATTAGATTCAGTTGACCCATTTTATAAGATTTTTTTTGCAAAGTGGTTTAGGTAGTTAGTCATTTACTTTTGATCACTGGAATATCTGCACAGAGGTTGCCTGTTTGAGTCTTACTGCAAGCAGGGTGTGCTAGACTTCAACTTTCATTGACAAGATTGCAATTTTTCCTACTGAAGATTGTGGAATTTCACTTGGTACTTTAGCTTCCTCTAAACTAAAAATTGCTTTAGTGACATTTAACCCATGCAAACAAAAGTTTAAAAAAAATGTGTATTTGTAAGAAATTTTTTTTATTATGTCACACTAAGACTAAGCTTCCTGTATTCTCAACATGTATTACACTCACTTCCTAACACAGATTATATCAGCTTCTAGTAACTGTTCTACTACTTACCTTTTTTAGCTCACCAGGGTGCCATTTCATAAAGCGATCGTTAGTTTAACGTGCACGTTATCCCATTTAAATTGCATGGGATAACGTGCATGTTAAGCTAATGATCCCTTTATGAAACGGCACCCTGGATCTTTCCTCTGAAACCACTGGGCCAACTTTTTACAAATTCTGCCGCAATCATGCTTAGGGTTCCTAGTTTTAAATTTATATCTAAGGTGTTGATAAACAGACAAAGATGGCCACTGTTACTAAAAATAAAACATGCGTGTCAAAAATTATAATAGCTATAGAGAAAACCGTTACTTCAAATGGATCAGCACATTTGTGTCTACAATAGTTGCTATTAGTGTGAAGTCGTGTGATGGCTTCCTGTAGGAGTTATTGCCCTTTAATAATGATTTGTGACAAAATCTTCAATATTTATAATATAACTTGAAAACTATAAGAGCTAGAGTAAAACTGTAACGGCAAAAATGATCAGCATTACATGTCCTACAATTGACTATTGGTCTGATATTGTTGGATGACTCCTTATATGAGTTATTGCCCTTTAATGTCATTTTTTTTTAATTAAATTTTCCATTTTTGTCCTGTAACTTAAAATTATAAAAGCTAGAGTGAAACTGTATATGTCTAAAATGATGATCAGCAATACAGTTTTTACAATTCACTTAAATGGTCTGAAATTGTCAGATGACTCCTTATAGGAGTTATTACTCTTATATCAATTTTTTAATGAAATTTTCCAGAATCTTCTCCCCTGAAACCACTTGGGCATTTTTATACCCAAGCGACGTCATGTTGGAGGGCATTAAGTTTTACTCATGTCTGTCGTCCGTACGAATATCTGTCAAGCTTTCCTCAAAAACCGTACATGAGAACAATTTGAAATTTAGCAGGGTGGTTCAGTATCACAAGTTATATATCCTAAGCGACTTTCAGATCTGTTGGACAACTACTTCCTGTTTGGGACTTCATTTAGCGGCGGCATCTGTGTCACATGGACACATTCTTCAATTTTTTTGTTTTAAACTTGGCCACAATCCTCATTGGGGTGTTTTACCTAGTGTGTTGATCTATGGTCACTCGTACTCAAGAACCTAGGTGTCAACACACGTTTTTGGTCAATATCTGAAACATATAAACTTTTACAAATGTTCTTATTAGTCTAAAGTTGTGTAATGACTTCTGTAGAAGTTATTGTCCTTAAATTAGGAATTTTGTCAAAATTTTAAGTTTTTTCAACAAAACTTGAAAACTATGAGATAGATTGACATTGTAAATTGCTTAAATGATTAGCAAGACAATGCCTACAATCTGTCTAAAATTGTTGGACCACTCAATGTAGGAGATTTTGCCCTAAAATAACAATTATTTATGAAATTCTTTAACCAAAAAATATAAAAGCTCTAGTGAAACTGTAAATTGTAAAAATGATCAGCAATACAAGTCCTACAAGTCTTTTTTTTTTATCTGAAATTTTTGCCCTTTAAAGACAATTTTATACAAAATTACCTGTTTTTGACTTTGACATTAAAAACTGTAATACCTAGGGTAAAACAGTAAATAGCAAAAATATTCAGTAGGAAGAGGCCTAAAAATCATTTTATTTTCTGAAATATTCCAATGACTCCTTATAGAAGTTTAGTAACATTTGTTTTTAAATTTGTTTATTTTTCCCTGTAACTTAAATTCAGTCAGTTAAAGTGAAACTTAAAATTGCAAAAATGATCATCAAGGCAAGGCCTACAAATCATTACTTAGTCAGAAATTGTTAAATGACTAGTTTTTGCCCTTTAAAACTGATTATGATTAGACAAAATAATCAGTTGCAAAAATTTTTTGCTAAAATGGAATGTTATCATGCTTAGATGGTCGTATATGCTGAGAAAGTAAAATGTGTTCAAACAAAACGTGTAAAACAGTGCAACTTACCGGGATATCATGTAATATACCATTAGATGCCCTATTTTTGTGTTATAATTTAAAGTCTATAAACCTTAGAGTAAAACTAATTACTAAATCAATCTGAAAATGAAAATATTTCTGTATCAAGTGCTCAAATGGCTATGCCCCATGCTTATTTCTGTATCAAGTGCTCCAATGGCTATGCTCATGCTTATTTCTGTATCAAGTGCTCCAATGGCTATGCCCCATGCTTATTTCTGTATCAAGTGCTCAAATGGCTATGCCCCATGCTTATTTCTGTATCAAGTGCTCAAATGGCTATGCCCCATGCTTATTTCTGTATCAAGTGCTCCAATGGCTAACCCCTGTGCTTATTTCTGTATCAAGTGCTCCAATGCCTAAGCCCCATGCTTCTTTCTGTATCAAGTGCTCCAATGGCTATGCCACATGCTTCTTTCTGTATCATGTGCTCCAATGGCTTAGCTCCATGCTTATTTCTGTATCAAGTGCTCCAATGGCTAAGCCCCATGCTTATTTCTGTATAAAGTGCTCCAATAGTTTAGCTCCATGCTATTTCTGTATCACATGGCTAACCTCCATGCTTATTTCTGTATCAAGTACTCCAATGGCTATGCCCCATGCTTATTATACCCCCCGCTTTTCAAGCGGGGGGTATATAGTGTTCATGGTGTCCGTCCGTCCTTCCGTCCGTCCTTCCGTCCTTCCGTCCGTCCGTCCGTTACACTTTCTATTATTTGCAACTCCTCCTACACCACTGAAAGGAATTTGATGAAACTTACACAGAATCTTTGTCTCATAGTGCCATTGTGCAGGAGATATTTAACATTTTGATCGGAAGGATATTTGGGGTTTCCCATAGAAAAACATGGACTTTGTCATTGACCTAAGGGGTCCCTATCTCTTATGTGCAACTCCTCCTACACCACTGAATGGAATTTAATGAAACTTACACAGAATGCTTGTCACATAGTGCCATTGTGCAGGAGATATTAAACATTTTGATCGGATCGATATTTGGGGTTTCCCATAGAAAAACATGGACATTGTCATTGACCTAAGGGGGGCCTCATCTCTTATGTGCAACTCCTCCTACACTACTGAATGGAATTTAAAGAAACTTACACAGCATCCTTGTCACATAGTGCAATTGTGCAGGAGATATTAAACATTTTGATCGGATCGATATTTGGGGTTTCCCATAGAAAAACATGGACATTGTCATTGACCTAAGGGGGTCCTCATGTCTTATGTGCAACTCCTCCTACACCACTGAATGGAATTTGTTGAAACTTACACAGAATCCTTGTCACATAGTGCCATTGTGCAGGAGATATTTATTATTTTGATCGGAATGATATTTGGGGTTTCCCATAGAACAACATGGACTGTCATTGACAAAAGGGGATACCCATTTCTTATGTGCGACTCCTCGTACACCACTAAATGGAATTTGATGAAACTTACACAGAATGTTGTCACATATTGCCACTGTGCACTAGATATATAACATTTCGATTGGAATGATATTTGGGGTTTCCCATAGAAAAACATGGACTTTGTCATGGACATAAGGGATACCCATCTCTTATGTGCAACTCATTCCTACACCACTGAATGGAATTTGTTGAAACTTACACAGAATCCATGTCACATAGTGCCATTGTGCAGGAGATATTTAACATTTTGATCGGAATGATATTTGGGGTTTCCCATAGAAAAACATGGAGTTTGTAATGGACATAATGGGATACCCATCTTTTATTTACAATTCCTCCTACACCACTGAATGGAATTTGTTGAAACTTATACAGAATCTTGGTCACATATTGCCATTGTGCATTGGATATTAAACATTTTTATCAGAATATTATTGGAGGTTTGCCATAGAAAAACATGGACTTTGTCATTGACATAGGGCATGCCATTCTTTGGGGGATTGGGGAGGGTTACATGTATTATCTGCAATTTCGCCTTCACGTTTAACTAGATAAAGTTTCAATTTCATAATTAAGAACACCTGAATTTTCAAAGTAATTGTGAAGCGGGGGGTATCAATGGTGAGCATTGCTCACAGGTGTTTTTACTCTAGTTTCTATATCATGTGCTCCAATGGCATTGCCCCATTCTTATTACTGTAACAAGTGCTCCAATGGCTAAGCCCCATTCTTATTTCTATATCAAGTGCTCCAATGGCTAAGCCCCATGCTTATTTCTTTATCAAGTGCTCCAATGGCTAAGCCCCATGCTTATTTCTGTATCAAGTGCTCCAATGGCTAAGCCCCATGCTTATTTCTGTATCAAGTGCTCCAATGGCTATGTCCCAGTGCTCCAATGGCTAAGCCCTGTGCTTATTTCTGTATCAAGTGCTCCAATGGCTATGCCCCATCCTTATTTCTGTATCAAGTGCTCCAATGGCTATGCCCCATGCTTCTTTCTGTATCAAGTGGTCCAATGGCTATGCCCCATGCTTATTTCTGTATCAAGTGCTCAAATGGCTAAGTCCCATGTTTATTTCTGTATCAAGTGCTCCAATGGCTATGCCCCATGCTTATTTCTGTATCAAGTGTTCCAATGGCTATGCCCAATTCTTATTTCTATATTAAGTGCTCCAATGGCTAAGCCCCATGCTTTTTTCTGTATCAAGTGGTCCAATGGCTATGCCACATTCTTATTTCTATATCAAGTGCTCCAATGGCTAAGCCCCATGCTTATTTCTGTATCAAGTGTTCCAATGGCTATGCCCCATCCTTATTTCTGTATCAAGTGCTCCAATGGCTATGCCCCATGCTTCTTTCTGTATCAAGTGGTCCAATGGCTATGCCCCATGCTTATTTCTGTATCAAGTGCTCCAATGGCTAAGCCCCATGCTTATTTCTGTATCAAGTGCTCCAATGGCTAAGCCCCATGCTTATTTCTGTATCAAGTGTTCCAATGGCTAAGCCCCATGCTTATTTCTGTATCAAGTGTTCCAAAGGCTATGCCCCATCCTTATTTCTGTATCAAGTGCTCCAATGGCTATGTCCCATGCTTCTTTCTGTATCAAGTGCTCCAATGGCTAAGCCCCATGCTTATTTCTGTATCAAGGTTTGTTTGTAAGAATGTATACAACTGGTTTTATGTTAAATACCCGTTAATCTTAAGTCTATGTTAATCAAGATATATATGTAAATATGGACAGTTAACAATAATTACGTTTGTAAATATATAGAGATATAATGTTTGTGGAAGAAATTAAAGCAGTCTTCTTGCTGAAACCCCATAGGATATAAAATTACATTTAGTATCTGGAAAATTTATGTGATTGTTGGAAAGTAATGCTGGATATATATAACTTTCTTAGACAATGTCATTAAATCTTTTATCTGTACATGTTGTTTAGCAGATTACAGCTGTAATATTAAAACATCAAAGAGTTAATTAAATCATATTAGTAGATAGATGACAAGGAATTGTCTTCCTTATTTAATTGTCTTCTTATCTACTTGAATTCATATAGTTCATTCTGTAATCTCAGCATTGTTATGATATTTCACAAAGAAATTTACAGGAAATTTAAACTTGCTAATTAAAGACAAATATATTTCAGATTTCATTTTGTTCAATTGATGCTAAAATACTGTTATCACAACCATTTCTCCTGCAAAAGTTTATTTGAAAAATGAGCTTAATATATTTGTTAATGCAATGGTTTCTTAAAATACATGTTTTACTCGAAAGAATTATTACTCTGACAATTAATATGTTCTGTAAATTGTAGTCATAAAAGCTCTTTTTAGCTATATTTCTTAATATAAATTTTGTCTCCACACATAGGCTATTGAACAATATATTTTATTTTTCTTTTATCTCAAAATTAAAAATTAGAAAACCATATATATATATTACAATGTTTTTATAATTTTAAATTGACATTTTAGGGACATGTGGAATGTTTTGATCCCAGAGTTAGGAACAGAGTAGGTGTGTTAGATACAGTACTCAGTAAACATTTAGAAGACTTGGAGTAAGTTGTCTTATTGTTTATGTTTTGGTATTTGATTGTGATTGTTAGCAGTCTTTATTATCATGTAAAATAAAAAGTGTGTATTATTTGAAGCTAAATTTATATGTTATATTATCGTGATGTAGAATGTTAGGGTACTTGTGTTGTGTAATAAACTCCTGCTACAGTTTCAAACCAGATCAGAAAGTTGCACACATTTAACTTGTGCACATGTTATTATGGAATTGTGAGGACAATAGTTTCCAATTTGTCCAGATTTTGGAACAAAGATTACAGAAGACAGTTCCTATTTGCGTGTTCAACTCCTCCAACATCTTTCCACTCAGATGTCTAAAAGTTCATAGAAAAAGTACACACTTGTTGACCTTGTGCATCTGCTATTATGATATTGTTAGATTTTTTTTAGCATGTTCCTGCACTTGGGAATATAATAATTTTTCAATCAATTTTACAGAAGACAGTTCCTATTTTATGTAATAATTATTTAGAACATTGTATGAAAAACAGTAAATTTTGAGCAAAATGTCTTCTCATACAAAGATTCTCAGCTACATTTTGAAACCATTCCCCCATTACCCATATTTAAGTCTCATGCTTTGCAAACCTGGCTTTTTCAGACTTCAGTAATGTGTTTATATCTCTTGAGAAGCAGATTTTAAAAGCATGTTGGCCATCTAAATATTTTGACAATCTGTAGGATATATTCATGTGGCAATTGTTGACCTAATACAAGATATACAGGTTTAGTAAATTCTATATGTGGACTAGCACTACATGCTTGCCTAATATAAATTTACTAACTCTTTATAGGGTCATTAATTGTCTCTGGTTGCCTTTGTGGCGGAGTGGTTAAAGTAGTTCTTTGACTATTAATCACACGATCTGTCAACAATAAGGCTGCATGTTAGAGTTGCACTGCGGTGCCATCTACTCCAATCTTAATTGACAAGGATTACCAGTTTACTACCGAAGGCCAGGGATTTCTCTGGGTACTCTGGGTTCCTCCAGCAATAAAAACTGAACGCCATGATGAAGCTGAAAATATGCTGAATGTGGCATTAAACATTGTTAAAAAAAACTGCCTCTAACTAATATTATGCTGATCCGTCACCAGATGCCTGGGAATCATTTAAAATATGTTAATGTCTATTTTAGGTATTTTAGGTGTTTGTAGAACTTTTTTAAACAATACAGTTTAATTTACAAGATACATGTATATTAATTAGTTTATTACCAGTTAAGCTTTGTTATAAAATAACAATTACATTTCTAATTTTAATGTTGGAACATCTTTACGAAATTCAAGTTACATGTACTTGTAAAATTGAAATATGAAATTTGGATCAAATGTATTTATTAGTAAGCCAAATGAATAAAACAATGAAATTTTACCTAATGACTTTAAATCTCACTTTTTAGGTTATCGGCTGTTCCTGCAGTGACGGCTTTAAAGTTTAAGGATGCCCTGAATATGGCTGTGGGTACCAGTACGGGCCATGTAAGTAGACACTTTTTCACATTTTCCATACATAATTTTTAACATTGGTCTCTGCTAATTGTACACTTAATACAAACACAGCACTTTATCGTAAATAAAATGTTGCTTTTATTTTTTTTTTTTTACCATGTGCATTGAATCTGTTGTAAAAATAGACTTGAAATAGATAAATAATCAAGGTGAAAAAAAACTAATCTACCATTAAGAGTGTGAAAAACCATATTCCTAGGCTATTATATCATTAGAGAGCTATAATCTATATTATGGATAAAATAGAAAATTTTGAATTTCAAGAAGATATTTTATATAATTGAAAGGTTAAATATATTTGTGAAGTATTCATTTAATTTACAATTAAATATAGAATATAAATTTTCGATCTGATCTTTCTCATCGCAAATAAAAAATTCCGAGTGATTCCAAAATACACCACATCCGGTTACGTCACCACTCAGAGATACCTGAAATCCCAGGTAAGTCAAATCAGTTTAAATGAGCATTCATAAAAAAAACACTCGGACATGAAATTTATACAGGGGTGGTGGTGGGTTCTTCACAAATATATTTAACCTTTCAATTATATAAAATATCTTCTTGAAATTCAAAAATGTCTATTTTGTAATAATTGGGTTAAATATATTTGTGAAGTATTCATTTAATTTACAATTAAATATAGAATACTTACAGTGTTAACTGATTCCAAAGTATTAACTGTAGTAGGTGGCGTAGAAATAAATTTCTGTCATATATGCCATACTCTCAAATTGAGGTTTAAAATCCATCACCAATAACATCAACATAAACATAAACATCTATTTACAGTAAACATCTATGTACAACTTCATTGTTCACTGTTCTGCAAAATACATAAACATTATCATTGTAATATTATATTGGAATCTAAGTCCCTCAAGTAACAAAAGTTGATTTAGAAGCCCAATCTGCAGCTTCTAAAATCGATTTCATTGATGCCCCTTTGTACAAAGCCCAAGTTGGAGCAATTGCTCGAATAGAATGAGCTTTAACCTTCAAATTGTCATCTGCATAAGCTGCTTTAATAGCCTGAACAATCCAGCTTGAAATAGTAACTGTTGTAACAGGTTTATGATGTTCTTTTATAGACAGAAACAATTTAACTCTATCTAATGCTCCTAATTTTTGTCTAGCATCTCTTGTCAAATTCAAATAAATTTGTAAACACCTTTTTGGATTCAAAAGCATTCTGTCTTTAAAACAAGGTACATATATTTTTGTACCAAAGTGATTTTTCCTATCTTGTTTGGATAAACCATGTCTTATGAAAGTAACTCCTTTATCCTGTACTTTCATGAATTCCTTATCTATCTCCTGAAAGTTGTTATTACCATGAGAAAAACTGTTTTCAATGTGACAAATTTCAAAGAAGCCGTTTCCAAAGGTTCAAAAGGGAAATTTTCTAAGGTTTTCAAAACAACCTCTAAATCCTATTCTGGAAGTAAATTTACTTTAGGTGGTCTAGATTGAAATACACCTTTGATCAATCTGGAAATATATGGATGCTATCCGACTGGACAGTTTTGAACAGGAATTAACACTGCTGACAACATAGATCTATATCCAGATATAGTTCTATATTGTAACCCTGACTGATATAAATATGCTAAAAAATCAGCTATTTCATTCAAAGTTGCTGAATATGGATTAATTTGTTTTGAATCACACCAACTACTGTATTTCTCAAATTTGCAGGAATAATCTTTTTGTGCCCCCCTCCCCCCTCTCCAAGAAGTTGTGAGCAACTCTCTAGCTCGGCCTGAAAAGCCCTCTGCTTCAAATGATCTGTTGATAGAAGCCATGCATTCAGATCCAACATTTGTGGATCTGGGTGATAAATCTGTGTGTGTGGCAGACTCAACAGATTGTTCAATATGGGAAGTTTCAATGGAGGAGCAATCAACATTTCTAGAATTTCTGGATACCAGATTCTCCTGGACCATTGGGGAGCTATCAAAATTATCTGACAATGGTACTGCCTCATATATTTTAAGATGTTATGAATCAGACATATAGGAGGGAACACATAAGCATACATGGTCTCCTAAGAAATTGAAAGGGCATCCAGGATCTGGTGTCCAAGTACACAATTTTGGAATTTGTTTGTTCTGAGGAGAGGCAAACAGATCTATCTGAGGTGTCCCAAAATGATGAAAAATTTGATTGACAACTTTCTTGTTCAACATCCACTCTGTTGGATGAATTTTGATTCGACTCAATTGATCGGCTAAGATGTTTTTCTTGCCTATTATGTGAGCTGCTTTTAAAATCATCCCATTCTCTATGGGTAATTGCCACAGTTCCCAGGTCAACAGACAAAGCTGTGGAGATCTTGTACCCCCATGGCGATTGATATATTGAACTACACTTGTATTGTCGCTACTGATCAACACTACTTTGTTTTTCAGTTGATTCAGAAAATGTTTTATTGTCAACACAACAGCCTTCATTTCCAGACAATTGATGTGCCAATTTTTCTGAACACTGTTCCACTCCCCTTGAAAAATTTGGGTTCCAATATAACCCCCAAAACCTTTCATTGAAGCATCGGTCGTGACTGTAATGTCGACTTTGGGAAATACTAAAGACTGGCCTTTCAGCATGTTGACTGAATTTTTCCACCACAAAAGATGTGATTTTAGATGTCGTGTAAATGGAATTTGTTTTGTCATATCTTTGCTTGCTGGACTCCAAAAATGTAACAGGTGCAACTGAATTGGTCTCATTTGTAGACAAGCATTCTGAACTAAGTCTACACATGTGGCCATTACACCCAATACTTTCAGAAAATCTAAGGCTGTTGTCTGACCTAAAAACATTTTCAGAATTAACTCTTGAAGTTTCTGTATTCTTCTAATGTAGGATGTACAATTCCCTTGTCTAAATGAAAAACCCCGCCCAGATATGTTATTGTCTGAGTTGGTACTAAGCTCGATTTTTCTTGGTTTATTATCAGCCCTAGTGAAACCAAGAGATTGATGCATTTCTGTCGATCCTGTACTAATTGGTTTTTGTTCTGATTGACAATCAACCAATCGTCCAGATAAACTACCAGCCTGATATTTTGAGTTCTTAAATATGCTGCTATTACAGACACTAGTTTCGTAAAAATTCGTGGAGCAAATGTTGGACCAAAGCACATTGCTTTCCACTGGTAGCTTTGATTTTGTATCCGAAATCTCATGTATTTTCGATGATTTTGATAAATTGGAACATGTAGATATGCATCTGATAGGTCTATCGAAATTGCCCAATCTTTTGGTTTTACTAGACCTAATACTTTGCTCATTGTGTCCATTTTGAAGTGTATTTTCTTCAAATAATTGTTTAGAGGTTTGAGATTTGTTACCATTCTCATTTTCCCGTTTTTCTTTGGGACTAGAAATAATGTACTGTAAAAACCTTGTACTGCATTTGGTAAACTGACTTTCTCAATAATGTCTTTTGCCAAAAGATTTCTTGCATAAAAAGATTTGATTTGCTTGAGAAACCATTGTTGTTTTCATTTCAACATGGTTTTTCTTGAAATTCTAACTTGTAACCGTCCTGAACTATTGAAATTATCCACTGATTTGTGGTTATTTTTTCCCAATTTTGAAGAAATTTTGTCAGACGACCCCCGACAGGAATTTCTGGACACAAAGAAATTGTACTTACTTCTGAGTCAGTTGTTTTTCTAAGGAATCCAAAATCCCCAAGAACCTTGACTGCCACTTTTCCCTTCCTTCTTATTCTGAAAGGACTTGTCTCTTTTGGGAAAACTGCTACTTTTCTCCTGAGACTGTTTCTGGCCATAGCCTGTAGCACCACCTGTATACCAGGATGTACTTTTAGGTTTGTCAGTTGTCTTTGCCTGCTTAGCACCAGAGGCTGACCTCATCTCAAAAGAAGAATCAAATTTTCTCTTCTTGACCTGAGAAGCTTGTATAAATTCTGGCAATAAATCAGTTAACTGATCTTTCTGCTCTTTTCTCTTTTCAAGTCATTTTTCTAAACCTTGACCAAAGAGACCATCCTCTGTTAAAGGAAGATGACATTTATTATCAACATCTTTAATAGTAGCTAAACCACAGTCTTTGCTAGCAGCCTTTCGATGTATTAATTGACTAAATGCACCTGCACGACCTGCTTGGTCAAGAGATTTAGTTGTCATTGCAAACACATCTTTTATTGTTTGACATACAGTTTCTTTGTTAACGTCATCCTCACTAAGAGATTAAAGAACCTAAAGTTTGCTGAATATATAAAACAGAATTAATGTTCATTCTTGAAGCAACTTGAGACTGGTAGCCTAACCTTTCTGACGCTGAGTACCCCAAGATATGACAGCTTTCTGTCCATGAGTCTTACTTAACATTGGTTCAAAAATGTCATCTTACGTTGGAACCTTTAAGAAATCAACTGAACTATCATGAATAGGAAATACATTCCAATACTCTTCTTTAAAAGAAGTGATACATTCTGGATTTTTACTTCTCCAGGAATTCTCTAATATATCAACCTGAGCTTGATCTAGAATTAACCCTGTACTACTCTTTTGCTTAGCAATGTCATCTTTAAATAGCTTTAAAAAGCATTTCGCCTTGCTTTACCAACGTCAGATTTGTCAATTTCAACATCAGCCAAGTGTACATCTTTGTTATGTACATTCTGACTTGCATGTTTCAAAAACTTCTCTGATCGATTATTAGAAACATTGTTATTATGTTTACATGTACTGGACTTACTCCAACAACACTGTCATTCATATCGTCATTATCTGACCTAATGTCAAATTCTCGACGCTCATGTTCATTAACACTTAAAATTGGCCTACACTCCCCTGTAGAGACATTTCCAACTTTAACACTATCAGATATAGGCAGAGCTAAACTCTCCTTGTTCTGATTGTTTTGTGCTGAGAATAACTGAAGGAACCTTTCAAATTGAGCATTCATATTGTCATCGAAGTTTTTTACCTTTTGTTCAACCTCAGCCTGTATCGTAGCTGTTTTCGACGTACGTTTACTTTTACTTAAATGTTTAGCAGTTCTAGAGCACTGAGAAGTGTCTTTTTCATTTACTACCATCGAAGAACGAGTTGTCCCAGAAATTGACACTGGCATAGTAAATGGCCATTCCGTGCAAGAATCACGTGTAGTGTCGGAATCCCCATCCATTATAACAAAACTAAACATTGCCACAAATAAATAAACTTGAATAACTATAGAAAATTATCAAAATTAACTAAGTAAGCTTAGGTTTTGATGAGAACCGTTCACATGAACGCAAAAATTTAAACTGATTTGACTTACCTGGGATTTCAGGTATCTCTGAGTGGTGACGTAACCGGATGTGGTGTATTTCTGAATCACTCGGAATTTTTTATTTGCAATGAGAACGATCGTATAGAATTTATATTCTATATTTAATTGTAAATTAAATGAATACTTCACAAATATATTTAACCCAATTATTATAAAATGTGACTTTCACATGTAATAAAGAAATGCAGATTGTGGTCCTTGAAAAACTGTAGGACAAAATAGAAGGCAGTTTATTTCTCTCAGAAAGAAAGAAGGTAGCTGTTGATAAATTATGTTAATAATTGTCATTGCAGAATTCAGTAAAAATAGTTCTGTGGAAATTGTTGTTAAATATATTTACTAGAAAGATGCAATAAACCCTTTCCCTTCAACATCTTACATTTAAAAAAAATCAAAAATGTAGAGAAAAAAATTTGGTAAAAAATTCATTTATAATCTGGAGAAATTAAAACATTTATATATTGACAGGAAAAAATGTTAAGTGGTTGACCTTTATGGATGTATAAATTGTCATGTTTGATTTGTTTTAGCATGTTTGCTAATTCCAGCAGTCGTTTTAGCTTTACCTGGCGATATTGAAAACATATTGCCAAAGGAATCACGATTCTGTATATATTGATAGGAAAAAAACAAAATGAAACACTAAATTGTATTTATAGTATATTTTATTTGAAATCTCAATCGATGTGATTGGAAATCATGGGGGCAGAGAAAACATTGTCCCCTCTCCCTGACAATACTCTAGGAGGATGCCATATCGTTTACATTGGATACTGAAAATAGTCCGGTCAGAGGAAATATCGATAAATAAATTATTTGAGATGACGCCATTCAAGTGTTTTTATCCAATCAAAGCACTTAATATAAATAAATTACAGCATTAATAGAATTATTATAAGTTAAATTTTAAAATTATAACTTGGTTGCCGAGTGGTCAAGGTAGTTCGTCTACTATTGATCACATGGTCTGTCAACACTGAGATCGCGGGTTCGATTCTCACTGCAGGCAGGGTGTACTCGACTCCAATCTTAATTGTCAAGGATTGCCAGTTTTCCTATCGCAGGTCAGGGGGTATTCTCTGGGTACCCTGGCATCCTCCCCCAATAAAAACTGGATGCCATGATATAGCTGAAAAATTGCTGAAAGTAGCGTTAAACACCATCAAACAAACAAACAACAAACAACTTGTAACTTTGACACATTGTTGATTGGTCTCTGAAGCAAGGTCATGAAATCCTGGAAAAATCATGGAATTGGACAAATAAAATTCAAGGAATTAAAAAGTGATATAAAAGTCATGAAATTCCCTATCATTTGTATAATAAACATTACTGACAGATTTTAAATAGCACGATTACCTCATATTATATGTAAAATTGAAAGTGTCATTGACACTATCATGGTAGAATCAGTCATGGAAAATAGTCACATGGTCCTGGAAAAGTCAAAGGATTTGAGACAAAAAAAAGCGGATGCTGAGGCTCTAACGTTTTAGAGTATTAACTTAACATTAAATGAATGTTAGACTCAGATTGAAGTACATGTACAAATTGAAAGCATTTTTTCTGATCTGTGACTGATGACATCACTGATGTTAGTAACTCCTTTCAGATCTACAACTGATGTCATCAAAATATCATTATTTGTTCCAGCACATGTGTACATAGTTAAAATAATAATAATAATAATAATAATAATAATAATAAAGTCTTTATTTAAAGAGGGTTACACAGTTAGTGTTATAACTAATCTTCCCTGAGGCCCTCATGCATAAAACAAGTACAAAGCAATCTTATTTAAAAGTTTACAATTCAAAATGAAAAAGTGTATGTATACAGTACAATTAAAATCAAATAAATCACACATCACTATAAATTCTACTTTGAGTCAGATATTTTTTGACACTATACTTAAAAAGTTGTGTATTTTCAGTGCTTTTTAAATCATGTGGCAATTCATTCCATAACGTTGGTCCTGAAAACACAAATGACTGTTTGTAAAATTCAGCTTTAGCCTTTGGAATAAAAAGATTACCAGCTAAAACGTTTCTCGATGCGGGTGTTACTAAAATGCGGAAACGGAACGCGGAACGGAAACGGAAAACGGAACGGAAAACGGAAAAATGAATAAATAGATAGATATTTCGACCTAATAAACATGACTCACTGTCTGATATTTTTATATAGGTATGTGATATTAATTGTCACTTCAATAAAATGCGTAAACGTATGACTTGTTCAGTTTTATGACTGGAATGCATGGTAAGTGAGTTATCATATATACTATTAAAATATATATTGTATTTTCATTTGATGCAAATTCAACTGGGGCATGTTTCGTTGTTGTTTTGAACTTTGACTTACATGTATTGATCCCGATATTATACAATTATCACCCTAGTTGGTGTGTGACCCGGTGATTTCTTTCCCCGAGAAAGCAAGGTCACCCGAGGGCTTGCCCCGAGGGTGACCTTACTTTTCGAGGGGAAAGAAATGCCGGGTTACATATCATCTAGGGTGATAACTGTTATATTATATCGAATATTTAAATGAAAACAATTCAATATTTGCAACATATTTTGGACATTTTAACCTTTTTCCACAGGAAAAAATCCAGCCCATACAATGTAGACAGAAACATGTTAACATATACTACTATTTTGTTTGAATGTTTTATTACGTACATGTACATTTATCCAAACATCTCAATTTTGTAAATGTTTCATTATTTTATGCACTTGAAGATTGATGGACACCAAGTGATGGCAAACATTATTTTTTAGATACACATATAGTAAGCATACCTGAATGAATATAAAATCTCACAAAATCTCACGCGAGGGTGACCTTACCATGCGACCCAACGGTTACCGGTTGACCCAGCGAAATATCACATGTCACGTGACGGCGTCTAAGCGAATCAAAATAAAGATTTCTATATGAGTATATAATATCACAAGTTACGACCCAGAAACCAATTTCTATACTCACAAATTTAAGCAGGGATAATGCATTGCTCCTCTGACGAAAGATAGTAAAGAGTTTTATTTTTGTTGTTTTTTTTTAGTTTGTTTTTGTTCGTTTGTTTGTTTGTTTTTGTTTGTTTCTTTTTTGCAGATTTTAAATCATTTGATAAATTGGCATGATACAAAATCATTGTCTAAAACTTCAAATCATTGGTAACCTTTATAGTTTTCAAGTTAAAGCGTTCACAAACATTTTTGGACGGACTGGCGAACGGACGGTAAGAAGGAAGAACGGACAGACAGACATACAGATAAAGTTTAAGGACAGGAACTTACATGTACAACTGGTCTTAGAATGAAATAATGTGTGTATGAATATACCAAGTACTTACTGTAACCGCTTGATAGCACAGCATAAAAATTAACTTTTGGGCAGAATGATACAGCCATGCCTGGGAAAGGTTAAGCAACTAGTACATAAATGCATCACATCATACGTTAACTGTTTTCTCTCATATCAAATGTTATTGATCACTGACATTGAAAAAAGCAATGGAGTCAAGACAACGGGCATACATTGAAACGCACAAAAAAATTAAAGAATAATTGCAATCCGCAATGCAACTCTGGCCAAATGGAGAGTGAATTGAGGTGCCACAGATAGTTGACCACTTAATGCTTGTTGCAACACATCCAACCATATAAGTTTAATATGTAAATATGTATAGGACGACAATACAAAAGACAATAAGAAATGAGAAAGGAGGATATTCTAAACATTATCGGAATGTGTTTACTGACACTGAAAACAAATAAAACATCTTAATGTCACAAAGCTTAACAAAGTACGCGTATGTTATGCAAATGAAAAAAGTGTTTCTTCCGCATTTTAACATCCAGTCGTTGTTATAATCATCAGTTAAAGATAAGTCATTTCAAAATGAGCTGCCAAGTACGCGCGATGAATAGGAGAAAGTCTTTCCGTAATGTTCTTGTGTGAAATGACATTCTTGTCAAAATCCTCGTGTTTCTGTAAAACGCACCCAACTTTACAGTGGTAATACACATTTTGCGGCTGCAGTGTGAGTTTTAGTTCTCCGTCTTTATAATAAGTTCTGTACTCTTTTTGACATATAACTATGTCGAAGGGTGGCTGTGGAACATGTGGTGGAATTCTTATGGGCTGTCCGCACCCGTAACATGATCTGATCTGAGTTCCCATGAGAAATTTCAAATGATATCCAACATTTCCCGATTTTTCTGACCCTTCCTCGTGTGACAAATTTGACATGACACTTTCCGTTATTGGTCCAAAGTCTCTGGCTGGTTTTCGTTTGCTAGTACGCGATTTTTGATTTGGTTTCCTTTGGGGTTTTTGTGGCATATCAATTTTTGACAGCTGTTGCAAGTTTGGTTCTGGAAGGTTTTTATCAATATAAGTTAGAAGGCTTTGAGTTTTTCCAATAAATTCAGCCGCTGCTAAAATGTGTGAACAAAGTGACAAAGTTTTAAAGCCTTCACATTTACAACTACCTTTCCCATTGAAAAGAATCTTGACGAAGCGTGGTTCTGTGGAATCACTTCCAACCATAAAGCCGTTTTCCGTCCCTGGTGCTCTTACAACCATACCCGATTTCACCAAATTCTCTGCCTTTTCAAACATTGGGCCATATATCGTTTGATTTAACTGTGTCTCTTTTACTTGCTCCGATAGTCGTTTTGGTTCATTTTCCTTACTTATCCCTGATGTTCCAGGCTGGTCAGCTACAGACACATTTGCCCCACGTGGTCTGAATTCTGATGGCTTTAAAGGGGCATTCAGGAATGACGTGACCATTCTTTTTCTGGTGGACTCCGATAGCTTGTACCATTTACTAGCGGGTTGAAGGTACTCTAGATATTCATTTCTTATTTGGTACGGCCCGACATCGATGATTGATCGTTCTGTATCGGTCTTTTGCTCGTTCGCCATTTTTCGAAGCAAATCACAAAAGGCGGGGAGCTCACATTCCTTGTAGTTGGTCCTCTGTTTAAGTTTACTGTTTAAACTTTCATTAGCATTTGTGGTGAAATGCGCAAAACCTAATCCTGAGCTGATTCTTAATGGAAGACGCATAGTATTTCTAATCAGATCTTTTTTGTATTTACAAAACCATGAATAAAATTTGGGCTCTGTTGTCTTTGTAGCTTCTATCTCTCTAAGTTTCCATATTGCTTCAAGCTCGCCCAAACGTTCCTCAAAGCTTTCATCAGTAAGGCAATCGACAAGACCGCTATCCCTTTCAAATACATCTTTGATAAACTGGTGTGAATACGGACTATTGATTCCTAACTCATTAAGTTTCCGCTCCAAAGATTGGCGAACATGTCTTTTGCATTGGAGGTTTTGGGCTATTGGCATAGATTTGCTAAAACTATTAAATATGGCAATTTCGTCATCAGTACCAATAAATAGCGTGTCAGCAAGTGAGTTCTTTAAGGAGACTAGTGACGAAGCGAAAAAGTCGTATGAGCTTTCAGTTTTAGTTTGATGGATAAGAACAGGTCCTAAAAAGACAGGTGGTTCGTTGGTTCTTCTGTGAATCAACTTTAGATGTTTATAAACGATGGGTGTGACAACGAATTCACCCAGATTAAAAGTCGGGTCTATTCCTAAGACTGTACACTCAGAAGGATTTGTAACAAAGTACTCCATCTCGAGCAATTGAAGATCAGAAGCTAAAACACAACGAAATTCCGGTGCACTTTGAACAACTCTGATATAAGGATCAGCCATGGACTGTTGGTCTTTGCATTCCTTGATGATCTGATACATATTGTCTTTACGTGGATCTTGATGTGTGACGGTTTGTCTAACATTGTATATTTGCTTCGTGTTGCGGGGGGCATCAACCGGGGACTTCATGTGAAATACACCTCCGGCCTCTTCGAAAACTGTGTCGAATGTTTCTTTTGTTTTTTTACCAGCTTTAAGATGATCCTGGATATCTTCTAGAACACGTTTGCTCGTTCTGACGTACGGCTGACTGTATGTCGACTTCTTCACATTACCATGAGGCTTCTTAAAATCAGGAACATCCCCTTCGACGATGTATTGCAGTATGACAAACCTAGTTGGATTGCCCTCATGGTCGTGTAATTCATATAACCGTCTTTTAAATCCCATTGTATTGTTTGATGTCCAGTATGTGCGTGTAAGCCTGTAGATGGACTTTCGTAATACCGATGGTTTTTTCTTTAGGCGAGTCAGATCTGTTATCTCCCCATCTTTTTGTTTTAATGATATAAAATCTCTTTGCACCCTGTTGTTTCTCATCGCACCACTTAAGTGGATACGAACATCATCTCTGCTTTTGAGTGCTGATGTGTCAACAATAAACGAAGACGTCTCCACACAATCAACAGGAACTTCTGATATGAATTTCTCTTTATCTCCGTTTAAGATCAAACTACATGCTTCTTGTACTGTAAGTTTGGGGAGTATTTTTGCCCTATCTTCCATATTAAGCCTAAAACAAAGATATTTCTAAAATCAATATATAATGGCAATAACATTTCTACATAAACGTATGTATAGACGACAGACGGACGACAGGATGGCAAGAGACGGCATGACTGAAATAAGGTGACCCCAAACCATTACCGGTAGTCATAAAGTTAAACAATCTGGCTTGAAACCTAAATTTACATTTGAGTTTTTTTTATTATTAAAAAAGAGATCAATAACCTACGAATCCTGACGTTGGTGAGACAGGTACAATTTTATGGTAATTTGTGATTGTTTATACCCTGATGTATATGTGTATTAAGTTTCATCATGATACCATACTTCCTTCATGGTTAAGTAGCTTTAACTTACAGGTTAACCTGATTAGGAACGGACGAACTTTCGTAGACGGGCATAAAAATCAGTTCTTCATTGTAATTCATTAGTATTATCTATTGATCTTTCTTTACTTGATATCTGATCATGAAGATATGTGATTAAAACCGACCAATGCATAAAAGAAACTACTAAAATTTGGTCATACCCGTCTTTATCCTCAGATATAACAAGAGGCTCCCAGGAGCCTGAATCGTTCACCTGGTCTTTAAGCTATAAGGGTCTCTTCTATTAGCTATTACCCGTATAAGGGGTCAGCTGACAACTTTGACCCAATGTAGACTTTTGTAAATCTCAATGAGCTGAAGGTTTAAGCAAGCAACAGCTTTTCTCTATCTGCAATAATTATCATTCGATAGGGCAAAAACATGAAAAAACGCTATTTTTGACCTTTAAAGGGCCATAACCCCTATAAGGGATAATCTGACAACTTCGACCCAATGGAGAATTTTGTAGAGCTCAATGAGCTGAATGTTTAGCTCTATATAGTTTTTGGTGCTGAAGAAGGAAGGTTGCATCAGACTTTCTCTATCTCTTATACTTTTTGATTTACAAGCCAAAAACAGTAGTCTGACCTCCCTGGTCTATTTTTACCAACGGCGGCCATGTTTTTTGACGGATCAAAAATCGAAACACAACTTTGGTGCAGGACACTCTAAGGATCAATCATACCAAAATTTATTATATTCTGTTCAATAGTTTCAGAGGAGAAGATTTTTGAAAAATTGTTAACGGACGACAGACGACAGACGACGACGGACGCCAAGTGATGGCAATAGCTCACCTGGACCTTCGGTCGGTCCAGGTGAGCTAAAAAGCGGGGTATCAGACAGTTTTGAACCTATAATGTAGAATTTTCGAGAACTTGTGACCTTGGCCTTTGACCAATTCACCGAAAATCCAATAGGCCTATTTTTTACCTGTAAAGCGTCAACGTGTGCAAGTTTCATGAAATTCTATAAAGTAGCTACTACAACAAAAGATTTCATTAAGCGATTTGGTAATTTGTGGATTTTTCATTCATTGCTCAAATTAATGGTCATCTTTAAGGAGATGAAATGGGAAGTTATATTCCCTTTTTTAATCAATACATTTTCTTTCAAAATGCCAAATTTCATATTGTTTGATGAATGCAAGTTGATGCACGTCAAATTTAAATTTTTTGTACTTTGTCATTTTCTCTCCTTTTTAAAGATTTTTACCGATATTTCATTGCTGACAACGGCCAAAGAGCCGTAACTTTAGGCCTTAAAAATTTCGGAAACCAGTTTAAATCCATTATGAGCTATGGAATATAATTTTCGACTGACCGGAAGAGAAAAGAAAATCACAGGAAGTAAAAAATTTATTTATTTTTTAACAATTCTATATTTTGTATAATTTTAAACTTGTTGTCCCCCCGCTGCAACGCGGAGCGGGGACATAGAAATGCCGGGCGTCCATCCGTTCGTCCGTGCGTCCGTCCGTCACACTTTTTGTTCGTAACAGATTTCTCAGCTATTACTATTCTTAGGCTTTCGATATTTTGTATGCAGCTTAAGGGACGGGTCTCATATGGTGGGAAGCGTTTTCAGGTCTGTCACTTATCTACTTCCTGTTTAGCGAGCGGAATTTTGCCGCTCGGCGGGGGACCCAGGAATTCCGTTCTTGTTAACATAAAAATTATGTTTTCTTCTTTCTTAAGCCGATACCTATCGTTTTAGTTGCTATGTATGGTGGCATATATCTGCCCCTACTTGTCACATAACTTAGTCTACATAATTTGTAAAATATGTCGACTTGTCACTTAATTAAGTCTACTTGTCACATATTTAAGTAATCTTTTAACATAATAAAGTGCTAATATTTTTAAGAAAAAAAAAACGCTTTTTGCGTTTTTGCCATTTTCATGCCATACACAAGTTGACATAATTATTTAGCAAGTAGACTTATTTATCTGACAAGTAGACTTAATTATCTTACAAGTTGACATAGTTATCTGACATGTGAACTTAGTTATCTCACAAGTAGACTTATTTATCGGCATGTTGACATAATTATCTGACAAGTTGACTTGTCAGATAATATCTGACAAGTTGACTTGTCAGATAAATAAGTTTACTTGTCAGATAATTAAGTTCGCATGCCAGATAAATAAGTCAACTTGTCAGATACATCAGTCTACTTGTCTGATAATTATGTCAACTTATGTATGGCATGTAAAGGGCACAAACGTAAATACGGTTTATTTTTCTTAAAAATATTATAACTTTATTATCTGACAAGTTTACTTAATTGTGTGACAAGTAGACTTAATTATGTGACAAGTCGACTTATTTAACAAATTATGTTAACTTAATTATGTGACAAGTAGGGGCAGATATATGCCACCATAGCTATGATAAATGAATTTGAAAATAAAATTTTTTAGTTGAAGTAGCTATATAAAGGCGTTCAAAGGTTAAGCACCAAACACAAATTTAGCTCAAAATTTCTACGCTTTCGTGAATTTGCTACTTTAACCTTTGACCTGTTGATCACAAATGCGTCAATGTGTCTAGGTGTCATGAAATCTGAAGGCGTTCAAGTCAAATAACGGAAGCCAATTTCAGATAGAGCTGTGGACGGGTGGAAAGCCGAATTATGTTGTCCCCCGAATTTGAAAAATGCATCGTTTGCGTTAATTGGGTAAAATAAACCAGGATCAAACTTGTTACGCATTAAACTTTTTTTTTTGTGGTTCGGTGTTTCCATTAAATGTGCACTTAATTTTGTCATAGAGTTTTTGTATTGAGTTAACCTATTCTAAACGAATCGTTTGCAAAGCGACGGGTATTGTTTTAACAAGTATACTGTAGGAAATGCTTTATTTGGAGTACCTGAGTTTGCTTTCGGTTTTACAAGTGTTGTGGTGCTGCTCATTGCAGTTTAGCTGTGATATTTAAATTTTCTTAGTATTTTGGTTTTGTCTTTATTTAAAGGGCTCAGAGATTCAAATCGCCATTGGGTATTTTTTGCTTCTTATAATAGATAGACTCAGTAATACGATGCGGAATAAAGGTTTTATTCTTGTTCATGCGACAGCAACTTAAAAACTTAATTGAAAACAGCCCCTGACACGAAAGTACTGTGAAAATACTTAAATTTTTTACTATTGGCCATGGGTGCTTGTGTTCGTGAACTCATGGGTACGTCGTTTTAACTTCATTAATTTGATGGAAAGCAAATGTTGTGGTTTGCTATACCATCGGAAACCACGGAAATTGGTACTCCTCGAAATATTACACATGCAGTACATCAGTGGTCGTATACATGCACAGCAAAAATAAGCCCAATTAAATAGCCTTTACTTATATAGATTTCGTTTCATTGAAACTTTTTACGTGGTTGGCGGGCGTAGTAAAACGGTTGCAATTTTAAAATCATAAGTCTGACAAAATGCCAAGTATCATAATGATCATGTGTAGAGGAAAAACTCCGAAAACTTGTATTATCAAGAAAAAGAAACGTTGTAAAACAATAACTCTCCAAACTTCGTTTTTGAAGACTTAATTACCTTTCACTATCGGATGACTGCACATCTGATTCAGATGAAACCAATGTAGCTTCTCGCTCATTTTGTACATTCTTGCAATCTTGTTCAGGTTCATCTTCGTTCGTCTGCGAGTCAAGCTCCAGTGACGGAAGTGAGCTAGATGATCCATGATCAGATTGAATAATGTGAACAGAGTCTTCTGAGTCGGATGACACCATAATGACATCATCTGAGGCTTTTGGAACACTAGTCCCTCTATCATTAGGGGTTTTCTCACTATGAAATAAATAATGTTATATAAAAAAGGAATTCTAAGGCAAAATAATTCCTTAGTTTATTATCGGTAAATTGAAATAAAGAAGAAATGTGTCAATGGGACACGGATGCACCCGCTAGGCCCCAAGCAGGAAGTAGAAGTCCGACAGCTCCGAGTGAAAGTCGTTTAGGACGTAGAGTTTGTCATACTAAACTACCCTGCCAACTTTTAAATTATTCTCATACATGTACGGTTTCTGAGAAAATCTTGACGGAAATTCGTACGACGGACAGACGTACAGACAGACATAAGTAAAAAATGCCCCCGACATGTCGTCGCGGGGGGCATAAAAAGACTTAAACAGAACTCGAGATTGAAAATGTTTTCTTGTTGAATACTGAAAAACCAAATCTAGTATAGATTAGAATTAGTGGCAGCAACCTCCTTATAAAGAAGGGGCGTCATATTAAAATATCTTTAAAGACTAAATCATGCCCGAAGTTTGCGCGTGTGTGTCTCTTAATAAAAACTATTACTGATATAGTGCCGGTATTTCAACAAGCTGAATTTTATCTTCTCTAGTAATGATCTTATGCAGAACTTGGGATAACGTGACAGCCTTAGGGTTTGAGCATTCTCCAAGGAAAGTTCGGGAACTTTTTAAAAAATGCACACCAATGTGAATTATATGTAGTTTAGAGAGTTCAATTCCTAATGGTGTATTTCTTTAGAAGGGATATTTTATACAAAATTTATACGGATATTCTGTAAAATACTATCATGTATGTTATACCTTACAAACTCTTTAAACTTGTCTTGCCACATCTTCAAGGCTCAGTGAAATGAATACCGATGTCCGAGATATAAGTTTATATACCAAAAGTTAATCTGACATGTCATAAATCTTAATTTTACTGAACTATTTTTGCTAAAAGGATTATCAGGAACAAACGTTACCGACTAGGGTTAAAATCGTACTTGATTGCCACATCTGAGTCTTTAAATCTTTTAAAGAATAATTATCTTCCTTATTGCCTTCAACGTAGCTGCGAATTTGAATCATTCAAAGGGATTCCATTCCTTTCCCCGAACAACAGCCCCTTTTAGATCCACCACTGATTTGGCATGTTTTTATTCAAAAGCAAACGAAAACTGTTTTTATTCAACTGGGTTTTTTTTCCTTGAAAAGGAGTGAGTGGGTGTGGTGTTTAACGCCTAGCGACGCTATATGGGTTATGTATTGGTGATTGCCAAAGAAGCCATGAACATGGAAAATTTATTTATACTATAAAAATTGTATCTTTTTAATTTGAAATTAATATTGCTGAATGGATTTTTTTATATATTTTACATTGAAAAAGAAATCCTCAAAATTATATAGTTTCTATCGATTAAGGGCCTGGTTTTAGTGGTGCTTTGTTTAAACGAAACCGAAACCCCGATAGAATACTGTATTTGTTTTGCATTGTAATGTTGTGTGCAATTGAGTGTCATATACATGTATGTTATGCCCTATAAAGGCCACTATGATTAGGAATTAAGAATATCTTATCTTATCTTTGCTAGAAACATTTCGCGTTTGAAATTTTTTTTCCCAACTTAATTATTGAAAAAAACGGCAATGAATTAATAACGCTATATATTAATATCCAACACTACCAAAATCATCTTTTTTTACGTTAAAACTCCTTTTCGTAGTCTTTTGTATATTCATATTGATATTTGCAGGGGCACCTGCTAAAAGTAATGTTACATTTTTTGACAATGTCATAAATTTGTAGTTATATTGTCATTTTTTTGTTGACTCTGGTCCAATGAAATCCATCAAATGCACCTTTTGTCTACGCCTACAGAAATGTAAAATTATTTGCGTTTTTATAAATGTCTATGAAAACTGAACCCAAATCTTCGGCTATCTTCAGAATTTTCCACTTATTTTGAGCTTTCTTTTCAATTCTTAGTCATTCGGTTTGTCAACTCTCGCGTGCCTGCCTTTTTCAGTTTTTTCTCTACTGCATTTTGAAGGCATCTATTTTTAGTCACTTCTTAGTTATCAAAATGAAAATACAAGTAAGCAGTACATGTTTTCAAAAATAATTAAAGGCTATTTTAAAATTGAATGCAGCTAAGGGTTGCACTTAATGTAAATATGCAAAAAGACGTAACGGATCGATCTAATTATATTTGCAAAAATGAAGTCTGAGAAAACATTACCGCTATATCTATTTGCACTGCAATTTACAATACGCCGGAAACATTTTATAATTTAAAAATCAAGATTTGCTATTGATGGAACGAGGAAATGTGCATTTATTTAACCGTCTATTTTAATACACCTACGTTAAAAAGTTTATATTAAACATGTTGTTGATAAGTTCTGACCACTAGCAGACCCATAAAAGGGGCTTGTTTGGGGGGAAGGGGGGTGGTACCAGTATCCCATATCTCCTTAAAATTTTTCATCAAATATCCCGTATCCGAAAAAGCGTTTTCCAATATCCAATATCCCTGTAAATAAAATGGATTTAAATATCCCATATCCCAGTAAGTTTTGCCTCAAATATCCTGTATACCATGAATAAAATAGGTGAATAACCCATATCCCAATATGCCCTAGTCCGAGAATCCTCTTCAGTCCAACGCTTTTTTTTTTGCGTGGGTCCCATGCAAAAAAAAAAGCGTTGGACGGCAGAGGATTCTCGGACTAAATATGCCCTAAACAAGCCTCATAAAACACTTATTCCGTTTTCCGTTTCCGTTCCGCGTTCCGTTTCCGCGTTTTAGTAACACCCTTCTCGATGCATATGGGTTATGTTTAGAGAGGTAGCTGAATTTTTGTGTTAAGTATTCTGGAGCCTCCCCTTTTAAAACCTTATGAAGGAGTAAATATTTGTGATACTTGATTCTTATGTGGACTGGCATTATACCCAGCTGTTTAAAAAGAGGATTAGATGGGGACAGTGGGTCAGCATTTAGTATTAACCTTGCTGCTCTTTTTTGTAATTTTATTATTCTATTTAAACCATCTTTATTACAACCTCCCCACACAACACAGCAGTAATCAATAAGTGGCAAAATATATCCATTGTAAAAAGTTTTTCTTGCTTCAATATTAAGGAAAGATTTGATCTTTGATAACAAAAAGATTCTAGATGAGATGCTATTACAAATCACATCAATCTGCTCTTTCCAGTTAAGATTTTCATCTATCTTAATTCCTAATACTTTTTCACAGGAGGAATTCATAAGGTGTTCTGAAAACAATTCCAATTTAGGCTGAATAACTTGAGCAGTTAGTTTCTGTTTTGTTCCAATAACCATACATTTAGATTGTTGGGATTAATAAACATATTATTTTCTTTACACCAATTTTCAACAAAATTTAATTCTTTTTGCATTTCATTTTGCAAAAGCTGGGTACATTTTCCAGATAAATGTAATGTGGTATCATCTGCATATAGATCAGTCATACATTTATCAAGATACAAGGGTAAATCATTTATAAATAAAACAAACAGTAAGGGGCCTAGTATTGATCCTTGGGGAACTCCAAATTTCACTTCTTGTTTTCCTGAGAAAACATTACACAGTTTAACTTGTTGAGTCCTTTCTGATAAGTAGGATTTGAAAAAATTCACACAGTTATCAGAAAATCTATACATACCAAGTTTTTTACAAAGAATATCATGATCTACAACATCAAAAGCTTTCTTAAAATCAACTAACACAGCAAGGTTTACATTACCCTCATTCATTTCATGTAGCCATCTATCTATAATGTTAATAAGGGCTGTCTGGCATGAATGATTTGGTCAAATCCTGATTGTGCTGGATGTAACAGTTTAAACTTTGATAAAAATAAGGCTATGTGGTTAGCAACATGTCTCTCTAATATTTTTGAGAGTGTTGGAAGTACTGATATGGGTCTATAATTATTAGCAGATAGGCGGTCTCCAGCTTTAAATACTGGAGTAACTTTTGCATTTTTGAATAATTTGGGATAATAACTGGTATCAATTATTCTATTTAAAATATAGGTCAGTGTGGAAGCAAGAAATGGGGCACATAGTCGTAATATTTTTGGACCAATATTATCACTTCCTGTTGATTTAGTTACATTCAATTTCATTAATGCATCAAATATTTCATTTATTTTCACTGGAGGGATTGAAAATTTTTCTTCAGATTTTTGCATTTGTTTTTCTACAAAATTAGATAGCTTTCCAGATTCAATGGCGTCTGTGTAAGACCATCTCTTAATTTGTCAACACAAGAGGTAAAATGTTCATTGAAAGCATCAGCTAGCTCTTTTTTGTCATTATTTGAGACCTTAAACATGATATGCTCACAATGTGATGACTTTCCTTGCTTGTGTCATAAAAATAATAATGCTACTGACCCTGTTATAACTTACCAACAAATAAAATCATGCAAATCAATTAAGAATAATAATAAAACTGTCAAAAATAACATACTATGTAATAGGAAAACAAATAAATGCTGTAATGCTCAACAGGTATCTGTGCCATCTTTTAAGCAGAACATATCATTATGTACTAACGTAACAGTATTGTATAAGTTCCCTGAGGCCAATTATATCCACAACTTCATTGTATGCATGTTTACTTGTTATATTATGATTGTATCTTGCTTACATGCTGTTTTTCATGAAACTGTTATGTTTAAAAAGGATCACCTACCATTTAATGTAAATAACATAACACTAAATATTTATAGCTTTAACAACCACAAAGGCATCAAAATCTGTTCCCACAACATAAATAGATTGGAAAGTAAGTTTGATGAAATTAAATACAATCTTCTTTTTACTAAAAATCCACCAGAAATAATCGGTCTCTGTGAGACTTTCCTAAATGAAACAAAACTAAATGAAACATTACTAATTCCTGGATATATATTGCAAAGAAAAGATAGGCAATTAAGTGGAGGTGGTGGATGGGTTGTGTATTTTTCTGAAAACATATCATTTGTTAGAAAAACTGAACTTGAAACTAGTGATATTGAAAGTATGTGGTTTGAAGTTAAACCATCACATAAGAAATCTTTCCTGTTATGTTTCATTTACAGACAACCAACATCACCAATCAGCTGGATTGATAAATTTGAAATTGAAGTATCCAGTGCAATTAACTTAAATTCAGATGTTATACTTACTGGTGATTTTAATATGGACCTTTTACCACCAAGCAAACCACCCCAAAAATGGTTAAATTTTTTAGAAACATACCACCTTTATCAATTAATTAATGAACCCAGTAGAATTACAAAAGATTCTAAAACTCTTATAGATCATATGTATGTTACAAATGTCAATATGATCCAAGAATCACATGTTGTCCAATATTCCCTAAGTGATCATTATCCGGTATGTTTAACAAGACAAGAGAAAATCCTTAATAGAAAACACACTCATACTACAATCTCCTATAGAAATTTTAAGAATTTCAGTGAAGATGAATTTCTTTATGACTTGTCAAATGTCCCTTTTCATTTTGTTGAACAACAAGATGACCCATCATTAGCTTTGGAAATCTGGTACAATATTTTTAATGCAGTCATAGATAAACATGCCCCAATTTTATCTAAGCGTGTCAAGGTAGAAAGACAACCTGACTGGTACAACAGTGACATAATGCATGCAAGACAAATGAGAGACAAATACAACAGATTAGGGTTATGGGATGAATATAAATTTTGGAGAAATAAAACAAAACAAATATTGGATGATTCTAAGAAACAATATTACAGTAAAATCATTAAAGATTCTAAAGACCCTAAAATTTTATGGAAATGTCTTCACAGTCTTAATCCATCAAACCCTTTAAAACCAAATGAACTTCTGAATGACAATGACCAAAAAATAACAGATCAAAAAGAAATAGCAGATACTTTTAATAATTTTTTTACTTCCTGTGTTCAAAACCTTAAAAATGAAACAAATACTTTAAATAAAGGTATGTGTACTAACTTCCATCAATTAAGCAACTTTGTAAAAATGAGACTCCCAACTAGCAAAACATTCTTAATTCCTCCAGTTGAAGTAAATACAATTTACAATGAAATAACAAAATTAGATGCTAACAAGTCCCCTGGAACTGATAACATTGGACCAAGAATACTTAAAATAAGTGCCCAAATAATTGCCACAACCTTAACATATATTTTTAATAGAATAATAGATACGGGTACCTATCCTAAAATTTTAAAGAATGCCAAAGTAACACCAGTTTTTAAAACTGGTGAGAGATTTTTAGCCTCAAACTATAGACCTATCTCAGTGTTGCCTATATTGACTAAGCTGATAGAAAAGCATTTATCACAGCATTTATATAAATTTTTAATAAAATTCAATCTCTTACACCCTGCCCAATCTGGTTTCAGACCAAATCATTCGTGTCAAACTGCCCTTATAAACATTATTGACAAATGTCTTCAAGAAATCAATAATGGAAACATAAATCTGGCTGTTCTTTTAGATTTTCAAAAAGCATTTGATGTTGTTGATCATGAAATTTTATGTAGTAAATTGAAAATATATGGGTTTGATAAAAATAGTATTGCACTTTTCAAATCATATCTTCATGGCAGAACACAGCAAGTCCAAATTGGAAATACCAAATCAGATCAACTTCCAATAAATTTTGGTGTACCTCAGGGTTCCATACTAGGCCCTCTTTTATTCATAATATATATAAATGATCTCCCTTTATATATTAAAAATTGTCAAACTGACATGTACGCTGATGATTCCACTATACACACATCAGGTTCAAATATCAAAGAGCTACAGGTTAAAATACAACAAGATTTAAATTGTGTAGAACAATGGTGTCATGAAAATAACATGTTCATAAATTCAAATAAAACAAAATGTATGATAATTGGAACTAGACAAAAACTTTCCTCACAAGAGAATGAACTTTGCCTTACAATTTCTTCCAATAAACTACAAAATTCGACATGTGAAAAATTATTAGGAATAAAAGTAGACCAACAACTACATTGGTCCAGTCAGGTAGATGTAGTCTGTTCCACAATTTCATCTAGAATTTATCTTCTTTCAAAAATCAAGCAATATTTAAATCTTGAATTAAGAAAATTATTTTACAATGGATATATTCTACCCCTAATAGATTACTGTTGTATAATATGGGGCAGCTGTAATAATGAAGGACTAAACAGAATTTTAAAACTGCAAAAAAGAGCAGCACGACTTATTATGGATGCTGATCCATTAACACCTTCAGAACCTTTATTTAAATATCTTGGCTGGATGAAAATTGAAGAAAGAATTAAATATCACAAATGTCTACTTACTTTCAAATGCTTGAAAAATGAGGCTCCAGATTACCTTAATAAAAAATTTTCGTATATTTCTGAAACGAACCCATATGCTCTAAGAAATGCCTTAAAAGGAAATCTCAATGTCCCTAAACCAAAAACTGAACAATTCAAAAAATCTTTTGTATATTCAGCCCCTTTGCTATGGAATAATCTATTAGCACCAATGTATTCAAGACAAATATTAAAAACTACTTATTATATTCTTCAGACCATCAGGACAATGTATAATTTTCACCAATTTGTATGTTACTTTCTGTATACTTGTATATTTTCTGTATATGCAATGTATAACTTTTCACCAATTTGTATGTTACTTTCTGTATACTTGTATATTTTCTGTATATTTTCTGTATATGCAATGTTTATAATTGTCTCACAATTTGATCAATTTATGCTGTATTACATTATTTTCTTTAGTTTAATATGAGGGCCTCAGGGAAGATTAGTGTAGCTAACTTTTACCCTCATAAAATAAAGTATTATTATTATTATTATTATTATTATTATTATTATTATTATTATTAACTATGGCATCATTTACCTTAATTTCATGTGGAGTACTAAAAGTTTGTGGGTTAAGACTGTTAATACATTTCCATAGATTTTTTGAATTTTTAGGATCCTTTGTCATTTCAGTAAAATATTGTTTTTTTGAATTTTCAATAATATATTTAGTTTTATTTCTCCAATATCTATATTCATCCCACATACCATATGCTTTATATTTATCTCTTAAAATTCTGGCCTGATTTATTTCCTCACTGTACCATTCAGGCTGCTTATCTCTTTTAACTCTTTTGGTAATTAGTGGGGCATGTTTATCTAGTAAGGAATTTAAAATATTATAAAATAACTCTAGACAGATTGATGGATCACTTTCATACTCTATTTCATTAAAAGGTGCCTTTTCAATATCTGACAAAAAGAGGTTCTCTTTAAAGTTTTTAAAGTTTCTATATTCAATAGTATTATGAGCTTTCTTTTTATGAATTCCTCTTTCCTTTCTTGTTAAACAGACAGGATAGTGGTCACTGATGGCAATTTTACTTACATGTGATTCATGAACCATTTCCATATTGTTAACATAAATATGGTCTATTAAAGTCTTTGTTTCATTAGTGACCCTCGTTGGTTCTTTTATTATCTGATGAAAATGATAAGTATTTATAAGGTCAACCCATCTTTGTGGTAGTTTATCAGGCATCATGTAATTTAAATTTAGATCACCCATCACTATAACGTCATCATTCATATTGATGGCCATTTCTAGTTCTCTTTCAAAATTTGCAAACCAACATATCTGTGATTGTGGTGGTCTATAAACAAAACATATTAAGAATGGTCTTTTATATATTGGTTTCACTTCAAGCCATAAAGTTTCAATATTACCTATTTCTAATATTTGTAGTCTGGAGAAGTGGATTAGTTCGTTTATAAAGAGAATTAGACCCCCACAAAATCATGTTAAACCTTTAAACAATTAACCCTGATATATTTTCACATATTTCTTAAAATTGAATAAAATAGTTTGCATATTTTTTATTATGTCCAACCCTATTGCAGTGTCATTTGATTTCTTATTGTAAATTTATTGCAATACTGAGCAATTAAATGATTCAATGAGCTTTTACTTATTTAGATCCTTAGTTCCTTACATTTAGTTGCTTCCATTCATTTATTTACCTGATACAAGTTTTATCCTTTGTAATTTCTTTTGCAGTGACTGAAACTTTTTCTGCAGATACAAGAGTATGGGATTTTATAACAACATTTTGATAACTTTCATACTGTAAAAGTTCAGATAAAATAAAAACAAAAAACATACATGTTGGATTATACAAGTTGTAAAGTTTTATTTTGTTTAATTATACAAGTTATTTATTTTTGGATTTAGGAAATCCAGCTGTTTAAATATTAGAAAATAGGCTGATTTTACATTATAATACTGATCACACAAACTCTGCAGTTAGTTTTATTCACAAATTCATTACACAGTAGTTTTGTGGATGTTTAAAAATCTGCACACTCATTTATAAATTTGGATTTATTTATATAAGAATTGGAAACTCTAGATATATGTGCTGTTTTCGAATAAAGTTTTAAAGGTTTTATTTTGTTCATGTCGTAAACCATGTTTTTTTTTCAATACAAGTAATAGTTTTAAAGTTTTAGGTCAGTTTGCAGTCAAAATGGATTACTTTCTTACAATGTTTTGAATATAGCTGAAATATTACTTGATCAATCAATGAATCAATCAATCAATTAATCAATCAATTAATCAGCTTTTTCTCTTACAGGTTTTATTGTATGATTTAAGATCTGATAAACCTCTGTTAATAAAGGACCACCAATATGAACTCCCAATCAAATGTATAGACTTCCAAGATTCTATGGACCTGGTCATTTCTATGGATTCAAAAATACTCAAGTTATGGAATAGAAATACTGTGAGTGTATTGTACCATTATTCTAATATGACGTCCTGCTATCGCCATGTAAACAAAGCTGTGTTAAAATTCCAATAAATTTAGTTTGCATATGCGCAAGTTAATTTTGGTTACAGTCGTTTAGATTTTATTTAAAAAATGCAATATTTTAAACCATAATCATTGTTACTGTTAATAAAGTTGTTATTTTTAAGTCTGTATTCTGCGAATTGCATTATTCAACATCCAGCCATTAAATTATGTTTCCACCACTCTACATTATGACACACGGGAGGTACGTGGAACAGCCATTCACTAGCGCACATTTATATGCCGCTTCACTGTACACATTATCGTATTTGTCATAATCAGAATCGAAATAATTCATGGATACCATACTTTATTGTTGTTTTAACATTGCTCAGGGCAAAATATTCAAGAATATAATGCCCACCCATTTTAAAACGACAATAAAATATGGTATCCATGAATTATTTCTTAATTGTAGGTATACTGTGAGTGTATTGTACCATGATTGTAGGTATACTATGAGTGTATTGTACCATGATTGTAGGTATACTGTGAGTGTATTGTACCATTGCATGTAATAAATATTGACCAACACTGCAGTTATAATTAAACAAATAAAAAATATAGAGATTGTACATTTTTAGACAGATTCTTGTTTAAATGGTATTCCAATTCCAAATGTTTCTAAGCTATATCATGGCATCCAGTTTGTATTTAGGAGGAAGCCAGAGTAACCATATGCACAGATTCTACATCATGATATATTAATAATGCTTCTTGACTTCTACTTTTTGTAAATGGCATTCAAAAGTTTTAACCTTGCCTTTTGTAAAGATGTTTCAAATAATATTATTGATTTTCAGAAGGTTTACATTTGGAATTTAGCATATACATCATGCATTTCCACTAAAATTGCCAGACATTGTATTTTAGGGAAAAGCCTACACAGCTATAGAACCGGGGACAGAACTCAATGATCTTTGTGTTATTCCTGGCTCAGGACTTCTTTTCATGGCAAATGAGGCACCAAAAGTATTGACTTACTATATTCCTGTAAGTTAAATGTGAAATCTTAAGTAGTGTTGACGTTGTAAACTTGTAATACATTTTGTTAGATTTCTAATTTACTTTTTAAAAGTGCCAGTTACAAAGGATACTTGTCCCACAATAGTTAGTTGCTCTTGTGATAATGGACTTCATCAGTCTAATGATATTGATGTACACTACAGATCATGTGGAATGTTCACTTCTCATGCGCCCATCATTGACATGGGCATACAGTGGTCATTGCTGTCCACTCCTGTCTGCTGCCATGATGGGACTAAGCTATCTTGTGGTGTCATGTCTGCGGTTGTCTACCTGTAAATGATGGCAGACGTCAGACACTTGATTTATAAAACATGCATTATGGTGATCAAACGCTTCATTGTGGTTAAATAGTTGTCAAGTAGACAGAATTTTTTTTATGTTCACATCGCATTCTTTCAAGATCATCCTTCATTCTTATTGTCAAACAAGTTTGAAACATAAAAAATTATTGTCTAACAAGTTTGAAACATAAAAAATTATTGTCTAACAAGAAACATGTAAATTATCATGTAAATGTATTTGCAATTTTGAGGAATTTAGAATGCCATGTCAATGTATGATTTCAAACTTAAGTAGACAATTTGCATGGTCTGTAGTGTAGTTGCAAAATGGCTGAAAGGTGAGTTGAACTTTAAACCTTGAGTCATCAAACCAAAAGTTGGCGTGCAAATGATTTTAAAATTGTGTTTTTAAAATTTATTTTATAGTCTATTGGAACTGCTCCAAAGTGGTGTTCATTTTTAGACAATTTGACAGAAGAGTTAGAGGAAAGTTCAGAAACTATTGGTTAGTATAAATCTTTCTTGTTTGTATTGCAAACTCTTCTTTAGTTTTTCTTTAGAATTGTTTCAATTTTAATTTACTTGTGATCCAGGAGTATTGCAGCTGACGTATTAAAAAAGTTAAAAGTGTAAATATTGGAAAGGCAATACCCATAAATTACCAAGCTGGTGTTTTAGAGCACATTAATAAAATTAATATGGGCAGTTGGTGTGTTTTTATCAAACAGCAATAATTCTGTATTCCTATTGTGTATGGTTCTGTCAGCTGCGTCATCAACAGTCATCAATTGTTTGTTTGTTTGATGGTGTTTAACGCCACTTTCAGCAATTTTTCAGCTATATCATGGCGTCCAATTTTTATTGGGGAGGAAGCCGGAGTACCCGGAGAAAACCCCCGACCTGCGGTAGGAAAACTGGCAATCCTTGTCAATTAAGATTGGAGTCAAGTACACCCTGCCTGCAGTGAGAATCGAACCCTCAATCTCAGTGTTGACAGACCACGTGATCAATAGTAGACGAACTACCTTGACCACTCGGCCACCGAGGCCCCCAGTCACTAATTAATTCTCCAACCAAAACATTGCACTGACAATGTACCTGATGCACGCTATGTGGGTAATCAAATATCATAAAAATATAGAAAAAAAGAAATGGATTTTGTTAAACATGGGTTTGCAGTCGTAGGTATTGGACGCAAACACTGCAAGAATTAGTAAATAAAAATAAAGCTATAAAATGTACTGTTAATAAATCAAGTTTGTAAATGTATGTGAAAAAATTAAAACGATCAAGGTATGAATCCATATTTGATAGTGCAGTGTTGTTATTCTCTGATTTCATGTTCCTTTGATTTGTTGAAACCAAATAATTCGTGTGGGGTACTTTTCTTGGATATTTTTTTGTCTATGAATTAGCAAAAATAATCCACAGGAAAATTTCCACGTTTATAGTATGGTTTCCTGGGACATGATAATGGGAAGTACATTGGAAACAAAGTACAAAATTTTTATAGTTTGTTTAATATGAGGTATAATATTTAAAGCTTTCATCTAATTCAGTTGCAATTTTTCCTGAAGACATATTCTTTCAGAATGGTAACTGTTTTTTAATTAAAATAGGTAAAAGAAGAGCCACAACCAAAATTGTAAACTTTTACATTTTAAACCATTTTGATGTGTTGATTATTTTTTAACTAATTTATGTAACATAGGATTTTTTAATAAGATTTCTTATTGGATGAGCTTTCAGTATATTTTTTCTAGCTTTTATGAATTACATAATTAAAAGGGACAATGTTTTTGTTTTCACCATTTAAATATTTGATTTTTTATTTATTTTCGGAGAACATTTTTCTCAGTACATGTTTTTGAGCTTAATAAACATATTTTACCTATCTTTTATGGTTTTGAGATGTAAGGAGTAAAAAATGGCATATTTCTCTTTTCGATTATTATTTTTGTATCTGATTTTGATGGGTTTTTTTTCACTGAATTGATTGTTGAAGTGCTTTTAGTAATGCGTCAACCGATTTTTCACATCTTAGGTTCTCCAGATATTAATTAAAAGGAGGACCAATTATTTGTTTACACCGTCTTATTCAATTTTTATTTATATCTCAATTTTTGATAGGATCAATTCATTCAAACTGTCATAGAGCTTTTTAGCTATTGATACTGTATATTTGGGCTAACGCAGCAGCAGTTTTGTTACATCCATTTGAATATAGTGACATACAGTATATTGATTTTCACTATTTTTTTGACTTGCCCCTAAGCTATAAGTTTATTTTAAGACAAACTTTTAACACTCTCAGTTGTTTTATCTTCTTCCAGTGTATGATGACTATAAATTTCTGACAAGGAGAGAATTAGAAGATCTTGGACTCTCCCATCTGATAGGGTCAAACCTGCTGAGGGCCTACATGCATGGGTTCTTTATTGATATGAGACTGTACCATAAAGCCAAGTCTATAGCAGAACCTTTTGCTTATGAACAATACAGAAAGAATAAGATAAGAGAAAAGATAGAGCAACAGAGAGAAAACAGGGTCAGGTTAAAGGTCAGTTGATTTTGTATGGAATAAGAACTGTGATCAGCAGGGGATCTTCCATGTTTCTGTATATTAATTTGTACCTAAATTTTTGTTAATTAGTCATCTTTTAAAAAAATGACCCATAGAAGTATTTAAAATTTTAAAATGTCAACAGTTTGAGATTTGCATGATTTTCAGTTTTTAAACAGAAACATTTGTTTTTTGGATTAAAAAGAAACTTTGCCAACTTGTGTTCACCAACTTGAGACTATCTGTCAATAGATGGTGGTATTAGAGGTGAGTTGACAGCCTGAATGTTGTCACAAGATAGTAACTTGAAATGGTCAGTCATTATCAACATGTCATGCAAAGCAGAAGACGAGTTTCTGACAAGAATACATTTTGTATGCTAGCTAACCAGTTTAAAGATTTCCTTTCTAAGTTTATGTCCACAATATGCAGAGCTCATTTGAATGATGTTTCATAGAGGATAGTTTAATGATAAGGTGCTCTTAATAAGGGCCCTTTGTGGCGGTCGCCCTATAGTGATCAGTCTGTCCATCCATCCGGTCGTCAGTGCGTGCGTCCGTCTGTCCGTCTGAAACTAATCTTGTCCGGGCTGTAACTTTTTAATCTTTTGAGGTAGGCTTTTGATATTTGGTATGTGGGTAGATAAGATCATAGTGGGTAGACGATGTTTCGCATACCATGGCTGATGACCTTTGACCTTGACCTCAAGGTCAGCGGGGCCCACAGAGATGGGTACAATCTCACTGATATCTAGTTCACTAAATCTTCAGTAAGGCTTCCAATTTGTCTTTGAATAGTAAGAATTTAATCCATAAATATGAACTATATATATCATGTTATTAGATTATTCAAATTATAGAATGGAATAACTTTATTATACACAATATTTGCAAAGCTGACAATTTGAGAAATGCCAGTCATTATACGTAGATCCAATATATTTAAATACTCTGTCTTTGCTTATCAAAATATTACCTTCACTTCATGTTTACAACATATATTATGGTATTACCCCCCGCAAACTTGTTTGGGGGGTATATAGGTATCACCCTGTCTGTCTGTTCGTCGGTCTGTCTGTCTGTCTGTCCACATCCCTTGTAAGCACAACTCCTCCTAAACCGCTTGACGAAATTTAATGAAACTTAGCATAAAGGAAGTACATTATATGTAGATGTGCATGAAGGATTTTTATTGACCTCAAATATCATTAAGGGGAGATAATTGGACTTGAAAGCAAAAAGGGGGGTATTGCTTTGTGAGCGTGCTCACAGTCCAGGCTTATTGCTATTTGATAGCAATATCATACTTCAGAACTGTATAAATTGAAACTATAGTTTGTATAACTAAACTAAAGTATTTTTTTTTCAGTAAACAGCAAAAATTGATTTAAAACTTCTGTGACATTCCTAACTGGTTTGAGAAAAATCATAACTTTTTTTACAAAAATCAGAACGTGACTAGTTATTCGGCATTAGATTCTTTGAACTAACATAATCCTGCTATGATAACATTATTTATTGCTATTTTGCAGTATTTTCCTTTACCTGGTTTACCTGGTCTCGAGGTCTGCGTCTGGGCCTGTGGCCCCTCTGACCCATCTATTTTGATCTATATGTGTGGTATTATCCTATCTCACTCTACTAGGGTGAGATGGGCCCATCTCACCTCGTTGTCAAGACTTTGTTAAGTAAACACTGTCACAATACAATGTTACAAAACAGCGATAAACAGATTATTTATGTTTTTTGAAACTCGATGCATTTTCTTGTCATCTCATCTCAGGGCTCATTTAAAAAACATAAATAATATATAATGATTTTTAATGACATAGTTAGCCTTTTAATTGGTTAGTCTTCATGTCTTTGTAAATATGGGGAATAATCATATTTCAAAGTCAGCATCCAATGATCTCATAATTGTAATAAACATCCAGTGTGTTTACTTTCTAGTAGTTACCCTTCATGAACAAATATTGATTTACCTGTATTAAGAAAAACTGCTGTTTCAAGATATGTTAAGCTACCTACAGTTTGTTATTAATATATTTATATTGAACCCCATATCAAGCTAGAGACATCAATGTCCTCCCGAGAGCTCTCTCCCTTTTTCTATTGTAACTGTATGGAATACTTATTGCAACCCGATTTAGGTTATATTCTGGTGACCTTGACACTTAAATTATTTTAGGAAAATGAATGTTGAGACATTTGAACAACCAATCAAATTGCTGATCCATACTATAATTCATTTTGAAAAACGCTTAGTAGTTAAAGTAATGTATGTTAAAAAATCTCTTTAATAATAATCAAATTTACAAATTTACTTATGTACCCATCTGAATTTGATTGTGGGATGTTTTAACTGTAAGGAAATGCAGTCTCAGATAGGTGTATCCATATCATTAGTTTAATGTCCACTAAAACACCTCAAGTTACAATTTCAATGGGTACTAGTTGAACAAATACTTGAGATTTTTCTAAAAATGAACACTGGTGTTTACAAATGTGCAAAGTAGGCATATTTTTTTACAACAATAGGAATTTCAAATCTTGTACTTGGAAACTGCTTTCATAATTTGAACCAAACATAGTACATATTAGAAGGTTCCATTCCATATTCCTCCACCAAAGATTGCCTCATACAGAAAATCTTTAATTTGACAAATTTTTTTATTAGCAAATATGAACTTTAGTCTGTCATATAGAGCATTAGTATCTTTCCAGTTTTTTATTGTCTGTTATGTAGAGGATTAGTATATATTCCAGTTTTTAGCTCACCTGACCCAAAGGGTCATGTGAGCTATTGTTATCACTTTGCGTCCGTCGGCGTCGGCGGCGGCGGCGGTGGCGTCTGTTAACTTTTTCCATTTTAATCTTCTTCTCTGAAACCACTTGGCCAATTGAAACCAAACTTGGCCATAATGTTCACTGGATGGACCTTTACAAAGTTTGTGTTTTTTATTTGGATTGGTAAACCAATATGGCCACCACCGCAAGACTTAGTTTAACATAGGACCCTATGGGAAAAAAGTTTAAAAGGGCTTCTTCTCTGAAACTGTTTAACCAATCAAAACAAAACTTACTAGCAATATTGTTTGGAAGGTCCTTTATACAGTTTATGTTTTCTATGCCAATTGGAAATTCAGAATGGCCACCAACGCAGGATGTAGTTTAACATAGGACCCTATGGGAAAAAAGTTTAAAAGGCTTCTTGTCTGAAACCGGTTAACCAATCGAAACAAAACTTACTAGCAATATTGTTCGGGTGGTCCTCTATAAAGTTCCTGTTTTTTATCCCAATCGGAAATTCAAAATGGCCACCACCACAGGACTTGGTTTAACATTGGACCCTAAGGAAAAAGGTTAAAAAAAGGCATCTTCTCTGAAACCGTCTAACCATTGGAAACAAAACTTACTACCAATATTATTTTGGATAGTCATTTATAAAGTTTGTGTTTTTTATGGCAATTGGAAAATCAAAATGGCCACCATAACAGGACTTAGTTTAACATAGGATCCTTTGGGAACAATTTTTAAAAGGCTCCTTCTCTAAAACTGGTTATCCAATGGAAACAAAACTTACTAGCAATATTGTTTGGATGGTCCTCTTTGAATTTATGTTTTTTTATGCCAATAGGAAAATCAAAATGGCCACCACAGCATTACATAGATTAACAGTAGACCCTATGGGAAAAAGTTTTATTAGGTTTCTTTTCTGAAACTGATTAACCAATGGAAACAAACTTTCTAGTAATATTGTTTGGATGGTCCTCTTTAAAGTTTATTGAAAATTACAGGACTTACTTTAACATCAGGGAAATGCCATCTGCATTGCTTATAAAATCAGGTGAGTGATAAGGCTCTTAAGAGCCTCTGGTTTATGAATAATGGATACTTATCAGATATACATAATAGGACTGTTTTGGCAAAAAAGTTTTAAAATCTCTGAAACACCTTTGCTTATTTGCTGTTTGTATGATCCTCTACCCAAAACTAATTTGATAGTGCAGCCCTCCAACCTAGTGGACCCCTGTTACTAAAATTACATATTACTTACAATTCAGCATTTTCTGGCCAAATCAACATATTTTTGAACTGTAGTTTTAATAGAGGATAATTAAGACAACTTTGCCATGTTTTTCTATAAATAAATTTATTGTACCAATTTCCACAAATCATTTTGACAAATCAATAAATCTTCTACTTTTGAAAATGCTGGGCATTTAGATTGCGCCGCGCCCTCCTTTTTAAGATGGCCACATTACTAAATATTTAAATTTGACTAAAGTTGTATAAAAAGCCCCTCCATCTGTACACTTGGAACCATCTTTTATTAGCTCACCTGACCCGAAGTCAGGTGAGCTATTGCCATCACTTGGCGTCCGTTGTTGTTAACTTTTCTTTAAAAATCTTCTCATCCAAAACCACTGAAGGGATTGCTTTGAAACTTTGCACACATCATCAGTAAAATGTCCTCTGCCAAGTTTGCAAAAATCATGGCCTCAAAAACCAACATGGCCACCATGGCTAAAAATAGAACAGGGGGAGGGGTGTCAAAATTCAGTTTTTGGCTTATAGTTAAAAAAGTATAACAGATACAGGAAAACCAATCAGACTTTCCTCCTTCAGCATCAAAAGCTCTGCAAAACACTCCATTGGGTCAAAGTTGTATGAGGACTCCTTGTAGGAGTTATTGCCCTTTTAATGTCGAAATTGATGATTTTTGCCATTTTTGCTGCAAAATCTTGAAAATTATTAGAACTGGAGAAAAAAAGTTAGCATTGCTTAATTGTTCTGCTTTATGAGAGCTACAAAAATAGCTTAGAGTCAAGATTGTCTGATTTACCGTTTAAGAGTTATTCTTCTTGAACTGTTTTTTTTTAATCGGTTTTAATTGATATTTAAAAATCTTCTCCTTTGAAACCACTGAAGGTACTGCTTTGAATCTTTTTACACATCATGTGTCAAATTTCCTCAACCAAGTTTGCACAAACCATAGCCGCAGATTAACCAATATGGTTACCATGGCTAATAATAGAACTGGAAGGGGGGGTGGGTCAAAATACAGTTTTTGGCTTATAGTTCAAAAGTATAACAGATACAGGAAAACAGAAGAGACATGCCTTCATCGGCATCAAAAGCTCTACCAAACACTCTATAGGGTCGAAGTTGTATCGTGACTCCTTGTAGTTATTGCCCTTTAATTTTTGAAATTGATGATTTTTGCCATTTTTGCCTCAAAATCTTGGAAATTATTAACTACAGAAAAGTTAGCATTGCTTAATTGTTTTGCTCTATGAGAGCTACAAAAATAACTTTAGAGTCAAGATGTTATGATAACCGTTTAAGAGTTATTACCCTTGAACTGTTTTTTTTATCACTTTAAATTGATTTTTAAAAATCTTCTCCTCTGAAACCACTGAAAGTACTGCTTTGAAACTTTGTACACATCATCCGTAAAATGTCCTCAACCAAGTTTGCATCAACCATGGCCGCTGATCAACCAACATGGCGGAAATGGCTAAAAATAGTATGGAGGTGGAAGGGGGGGGGGGGGGGCGGGTCAAAATACAGTTTTTGGCTTATAGTTCAAAAAGTATACTTAGTAACTGATACAGGAGAACTGAAGAGACTTGCCTTCATGGGCAACGAAAGCTCTACTACGAAACACTCCATTGTGTCAAAGTTGTATGATGACTCCTTGTAGGAGTTATTGCCCTTTAATTGTGGAAAGTAATTTTTTTTTACATTTTTGCCTCAAAATATTGAAAATTATCAGAACTAGAGAAAAAGTTAGCATTGCTTAATTGTTCTGCTCTATCAGGGCTACAAAAAGGACTTAAGGGTGAAGATTGTCTGATGAACCATTTAGGAATTATTCTCCTTGAACATTTTAAAATAAATTTTAATTTATTTTAAAAAATCGTCTCCTCTTTAACCAATGAAAGGACAGCTTTGAAACATTGCACACATCATCATTAGGAAGTCCTCTACCAAAATTTTGCAAATCATGACAGCTGACTACCTACATAGCAAGTCGGCTTAAAATAGAAAAGGGGGGGGGGGGGGTCCAAGAGAGTTTTCGGCTGATAGTAAAAAACGTATAACAGGTACAGCAAATTTGAAGTGAATCTCCCATCTCTCTCTAAGCATCAAAAGCTCCTACTTATAGGAGTTATTTCCCTTAAAAGGTCAAAATTAATGACTTTTGCAGAAGTTTTGGGCAATTTCTTATCGAAATGGAAAGCTGGATAAAAATGGGTTGTTTGGTTTCAGGTTCAGGTGAGCTAGTTTTTGTTTTTCATTAATTATATAATATATGTTTTATCATGTGAATTTGTGTTGAATCTTCATTTTGGAATGATATGCATATTACATAATTAATTGTGCTACATTTTGTGTGTGTTAAATTCACAAGTAATAAAAACAGTAAATAAAGAATTTTTCTCTAATTTTGACGTAATATTTCAACCGCTTGACTGGTGTGGAAAAAATATTTCTCGTCACTAGTGAATTTGTTGTTCTCAACATTTGATTGGTTAAAAATAATAACGTCACAATAAGAACAATATGACGTCATAAACAAAAACAACTTCAGTTTTACCGCGTATTCACGGCATGAACATAAAATTTGGGTTGGGAGAATTTGTACTTCGTTTCGCAAATTTACTACTTTTTAAAATTAGAGAAACATAATCTTACATTAGTACTCTTGGATTATCGGATTTCTCCAATCTCGATAGTTAAATTATGGAAATTTAACTATCTCGATTGGAGAAATCCGATAATCCACTCGTACCAATGTAAGATCCTATATTTCTCATCTGAAAATTTAGTAAAATATGTACCTGAAAGTTAATTTAAATTACTGTATATAATGAAAGTGGACAGAAACAAATGACCCTTTCACTTCTATGGGATTAAAACTAATATTGTAGGTCATCTTGATCTTATGAGAAGACTGAAAAGAAAGAGCCTATTTGACATTAAAAGGACCCATAATCTATTATGCTTAGTTTTCTATGTCTTGTAATATTCATAAGACATCTCTCATCAGAGAAAGGGATATTCCCTAGTAATTACCTAAATTAAATATAGTATAAGGCAATTACTTTTACATTTAGGATTTTCTTCCATTACAGAAGTTGCCAAAAGTTAATCCTGATTTTGCCAGAAAGTTAATTGAAGCCAAAGAGGAAGCTGCAGCTGGTAACAAAAAGAAAGCAAAGGTCAGATGTACTTTTAATGTCAATCTTGCCATGTATATTGCTAATATATATCTGGTTGATAAGTTTTATTTTAACTAACCAATACAAAAATGTGTTCCATAATACATGGTAATACTTTTAATTTTAGTTACCTATATAAAAGAAAATACTCTTGTCTGTCCATGGGTCTGTCTTGTCTGTCCATCTGGATTGACTTCTGCAGTTTTTAAAGCTACTACATTTATATTTTGCAGAATGTTTGTATACATAATGAATGTGTGCATGGCCAAAAGGATTTTGATTTTCATTAAATTTTCATAAAGTTGTAGATCCTTGGACTTTGTCAATTTGTAGGTGCCATATAGGGTTACATGTTTTGTCCAGCTATCTTCTCATTCAGCTTTGAAGCTAAAGCATTCAATTTTTGGTAGTATATTTGACTGTATTGGACATATTCTGTTCCATTCAAGTTTACTACAGAAACAAATTCAAATTTTGAATCTTTTTTGGACTTGGTTGGCATTTTTCTTTTACTAAATATAAATATACTCCATTTATTTTCTATGCATAATACTCTCTTCCATCAACCTAGTAAAATGATATCTGTACTCTCCCACACCACAGATTTTTTCATGCACTCTCATTCATAAAATTTACTTTGTTGCATTGACAATGGCTGATAAATAATTTTGCACTGCTGAAATTGTGTCAGAGTAGGCAATTTAAAAAGCCACATGTTTATAATAAGAGGCCTCAGTGGTCTTTCAACACTCAGGTCACTTGTTCCAGTCAATGCAGGCAGGTTGTACTCAACTCCAATGTTAATTGACAAGGATTGCCACAGGTTACGGGTTTTACCAGGTACTCAGGCTTGCTCCTAATTAAAACTGAACGCTATGATATAGCTGAAAAGTTGCTGAAAATAGCATTAAACAACATCAAAAATCAAACCTTTATAATACTGAGAAGAATTCGATATCCTTCTTTATTTCTTTCTAATGTCAATGGCATAAATTGTTTTAAAGAAAATTATGACAAAAGCTAATGGAAATAAACTAAAATGTATAGACAACAGAATCACATTGCTGGTGTGTCAATAATAATATTATAAATATATTCCTTACATTATCATGTCAAAATTACACTTTTTATCCCTCTCTTGCATAACCAGAAATTACTCTCACGATTTTCTTTTCATCAAGTTTGGTGGTGCATGAGCATGATTACCAGCCATGTTTGAGGTCTGTTGCAGACCAAATAACTTATCAAATTTCTGTCTGTTGAAACACACCTGTCATGTGATGTCACAGGTCAGACACACTTTATTTATAAGAAAACATTGCCACTAACCTATGAACCTTAATGCTGAGCTGCAGGGGCATACTTTTCATATAGCCTAGAAGATGTATAATGTTTTGGAAAAAAACCCAAATATTTACTTATTAAAGATAAAAAGTCACAACTTTACCAGAGAATTAACTTGATATGTACCTAACATTAATTTTTTTACGTCATTTCATCCGTCTTCCAGCTATATCATGGCACCCTGTTTTATTGGGAATGGAAGCTTGAGTACATGGTGTGAAATCCACAAAAAAAACCTGAAATATACAGTAGCTGTTCTTGCTTGTTTCTATGTAAATTTTCTACAGAACTGTATTCCTTGAATCAGATAATACATTTTCAAGCTTTAATCACATGTTTATATGAAATATTAGTTCAATAAATACTGTTTGATTATTGATATGCTTTTAGTATTTTCTTACATATATCTTAAGTTTCAAACAAGTATTCATTTGAAAGTACCTTGTAATCATACAATGAAAACAGATGCTTTAAAAATGTAAATCAATGTAGACATTGAAACATCTTACACTTCATTGTTTCTATATCTAGCAGGCATGGCTTAGGATTTCAGTAGCAGACGGAAATTGATTTCTCTGCATATCATCTATGTTTCAAAATCAAAATTAGAAAAAAAAATTGAAGCTGTAATTATGGCTTTTAAATTAAAATTTGTAAAGTAAAAATAGTTGTTACTAGGAATTAAAGTTTACTTTTCCAAATTGTACCTTGATACTGATACAAATCAATGGAAAATTATCTTTGAAAATTAGATATGTGGTTATAATGAATCTAATGATGCATTTTTACAAGTACATTCCATCATTTAAACAAAAAAAAAAACATATAACAGACTCAGACTAATTAAAATAATTTCCTGTACAGTCTTTCATCTTGAAAACTTGTATTTTTCAGGAAATTGTAACTATAACATAAACCGTATCATCCTTTTTTGGGTTTTTTTTCCATTATGATCACTGTTTAATTATAAGATGAAAAAAAAACTAAGAAATTAGCAAAGTCAAGGAAGGATAATATAAAAATAATGATGCAAAAACAGGGTTGACTAAAAATCTCATAAAAAAATGAAACCTCACACAAAATTAAGTCCAGTCTCTCACTAAATCATGAAATCTCACATAAAATCGAGTCCAGAAATATAACATGTCTTAAGAACACCCTAGAATTGTTAAATAATCCTATTTTCTTGAAAGTCGCTGTTTTTACCTTCATTTATGTATTTTTATACTTTAGGTCATTTAGTTAATTTACCTTCTTAACTTTGACTATTTGTAATTTCATTTCAATGCAATTTTTGTGGCTTTGCTGTTTGGAAAAATAAACTGTTTCCCAATGTTTCTGGTTATATACATGTACAGTAGATGTTATTTTAGTTAAATAATAAAAAATTATGTGGTCTCAACTCTCGTATTTATATACCAAGTATCCAGAATTATTAAGGGAAATATAAACTTAAAAACTCAGTTCAGTAAAGGAATTCTTTATTGATTTTGATTGTCATGTAACTAATAAAGTACTTCTTAGCTTAACTTGTTGTTCAAAGTGTGTATTTTTCTTAGAGGGTATGCATAAATTAAGAGGGGAGGCCTGTGATTCCATGGAACCTGTTAAATTACTCTACTTCCATACTTCCATTGAAGCAACTATACCAGTCCAGAATCTTAGCATCCATTTTAATTTTTGGTATTCATTGTAGTGTCAGACTTACTTGATGTCTTCAATCCTCCTGTTGCCTGTTGCATGTCAGTAATTTTGTGGGTATTACTTCTTGATGGTGTCACTTTTACTGTATTATGATGTTAAAACATTATTATACTGTTAGAACATTATTTTAATAATTTCCAGCAGACACCAAACATCTTGATGGTGTCACTTTTACTGTATTGTCATGTTAACATTATAATACTGTTAGAACATTATTTTAATAATTTCCCAGAAGACACCAAACATCATGGAGGACAGCAGATTTTCTGCTATGTTTAAAGATCCTGACTTCCACATAGACACCACCAGTGAAGAGTTCAGGTTGTTAAATCCAGTTGTATCAAAACTAGACAAAGTCAAGAAAAAGAAGTTGGCCTTAGAACAACAGTTTGACGAAATAGAGGTAGTAAAAGTAGTCAAGAGTTAGGCACTTAACATTTTAATCTAATACATGTAATGCTTAATTATTCTTTTTAACTTGTAAAGTTTGTTATATTTATTACAAGGAAATCCATTATGGATTATTTTTAGTGTTGACAGTAATTATTTTTTGAACTGACAAATATTATTTCACAAATTATTTTAAACTTGTAACTTTGTATCACACAAAAAAAATCCATAAAATTGATGTTAATTTGTGTAACACAGGCAAATAATAATTTCTGTATAACATATAACAGGAAGGAGATGGTGATCATAACAGCTATGATGACAGCAGTTCTGATGATGAGCACACTTGGACACAGGAAGTAAAGAAGCAACATCGGCTGTTACGCCAGGAGGACAGAGCAAAAGAAAGAGAGAAAAAACTGAAATTTTATGAAATAAAAGAAGGACAGTCTTTCAAAACTCTAGAAGATAAAAACAAGAAAAAGGAGCTCAAGTAAGTATTTTGTTCCTGACGGTCTTTACCAGCTAGTTTTGACAGATGTTAAAATACCAGTTTTGATACAATAATAAATTGCTTACTTTCTATGTTTGGAGACCTTTTATGACCTCAAAATTTCATTGATTAAGAATATTTATTCAAATTAGGGTGTTAAAAACTCTTAAAATATGGTAAATCTGCCTTATTATTTCAAGAAATGAGTTCAAGGCGTGGACTGTTCAGAGAAATCTTCTGTATAATGCATAAATTATAAGCCCAGTAAACCAGAAGGATGCAGTGAATAATTTTCTTGATAAACTAATTCTTTTTTAACATTGGTAATTATACCCTAACTCCTTATAATGTAAAAAGGGTGTATTGTTATCAGTCTGTGTGTGTGTTAGTGTGGGCATCAGTCCGTAACCATTTTCTATCACATTTTTCTCAGCAATGGTAATTATGCAATACAGGAATTTTTTGATCGCTCTATATGATCATGACATATTGGGGGGATTCACTTTCAGACCTAATTTCTATTTAACGACTTTGTAAATTTTCATCTGTCTGTAATCATTTTCCATCACATTTTTCTCAGCAATGATAAATGATACAATACTAAAATTATGTCAGTAACTATGTATAGTTGTAGATATCAAGCTTGTTACTGCACGAAATGTCAAACTTCTATTTTTAACTTTTCTGCATCAATGTTATAGTTTAGACTTCAATGTTTAGAATACTGAAGATATTATCCATGGCATAAATTAAGTCCCCAGTTTTCCTTCGTAACAAGTTTTTATGAAATGTCAATGGCTGTAAGCATGTTTATAACTATTTTGTTCAATTTTCCTTTGATCGTACAAGCAGAGAAAAGCTCATAACACTGATGGTAAATTTTTTCCTCCTGTTGAATTGAATCGTGAGACTTTTGCTAATTTGATTTCCTGATACCTATATAACATTTTATGGTATATTTTAATTAAAAATTTTTAGTTAGAAAAAAATGTAATAAGTAATATGCTAAATTAAAACATACTTCTTCATTTAATATGCATTATAGTAAAATATTCAAAAATATAATTTATTGAAAAGCGTCAATTTGGCATAGGGGTAATTCTACAAGCAACACTGATATAGAGGTTACAATGAAAAGTGTCATTTTCTAGAAGTTGCATATAATAATTCTGTAACCCATTACATTTTATGAAGGTTTATGGCAAAGAGAAACCATGGAAGTAAATATTACACATTTCTATTATTTACTTTAAGTATACCCCAGCTCCCCATAGGAGATAAGCTGTATACTGTTTACAGTCTGTGTGGTAGTGCATCCGAGCCATTTTGTGTGATTCATTTTCAGACCTCTCCGACTTCTACTTCCTGTTTACAGACATAGTCAATTTTCAGCTGTTTATTGCTATCACATTTTTCTAAGCAATTATAAATAATATAATACTGAAATATTTGTCAGTAGATTTGTATGATAATGCCATATTGTGCAATCTGTTTTCAGGAATCTCCCACACCTACTGACTGTTTACCTATTGAACATGGTAGAGTGTAAAGTTAAACACTAGTTGTAACTAACCTGCCCCCCCCCCCCCCCCTCCTTTCCCGAGTTATTTTGCATTGGAGTTATTTACTAACTCTAAACTCTGTTTAATGCATTTTGAGAAAATGTACATCAATATTATTAAAAGAAAATGCAGAAATTTTAATACTGCTAGAACACAGGTTTTAGCAACAAATTTAGGATACGGTAAGTTTGTAAAATATCATTTTATTTATTTTATTTTGTGGAAGTTAGTTGTAAATTATAATTTAAATTAAAATGTAGCTAATAACTGAAAAAGAATGCCTATTAATGATAGATTCAAATGCTGTATATTTGTTAACAATAAAAATTGTGATTTTTCATCAATAAACATCTATCAGAAAGGGAAGTGTGATGTTGACTTAACATGCTTAGATTGTGACCACATTTCTGCAGTATTATTTATTACTTGTATTTCTATTTTAAGATTTTGTTTTTTTTCCAGGCAAAGTCTTGCAGAAAGATTAGAGAAATCACAAGAATCCTCAGTCACAAGTCAAGCAGGCTCATTTGGAAATAAAGAAATGACATTTACATTCAAAAAGGTAACATTTGACAATTTAATGCACAGAATGAAAAACACTTTTTATATCTGGATCATCTTCAAACTTTAGTGGATGGTATTTGGGTGGCCTCAGTTAACCTCTTCCACAGTAGTACTGATGTATGTATACAAACTTGTACAAACAATACAGGTATGTATACAGACTTGTGTAAGACTTAACTTGTATAAGTAATACTGGTGTATGTATACAGACTCGTGTGAGACTTTACTTGTATAAGTAATACTGGTGTATGTATACAGACTCGTGTAAGACTTTACTTGTATAAGTAATACTGGTGTATGAATACAGACTCATGTTATGCTTTACTTGTATAAGTAATACTGGTGTTTGTATACAGACTCGTGTAAGACTTAACTTGTATAAGTAATACTGGTGTATGTATAGACTTTACTTGTATAAGTAATACTGGTGTATGTATACAGACTCATGTGAGACTTAACTTGTATAAGTAATACTGGTGTATGTATAGACTTAACTTGTATAAGTAATACTGGTGTATGTATAGACTTAACTTGTATAAGTAATACTGGTGTATGTATAGACTTTACTTGTATAAGTAATACTGGTGTATGTATACAGACTCGTGTGAGACTTTACTTGTATAAGTAATACTGGTGTATGTATACAGACTCGTGTAAGACTTAACTTGTATAAGTAATACTGGTGAATGTATACAGACTTGTGGAAGACTTTACTTGAATAAGTAATACTGGTGTATGTATACAGACTTATATGAGGCTTTACTTGTATAAGTAATACTGGTGTATGTATACAGACTCATGTGAGACTTAACTTGTATAAGTAATACTGGTGTATGTATAGACTTTACTTGTATAAGTAATACTGGTGTATGTATACAGACTCGTGTAAAACTTAACTTGTATAAGTAATACTGGTGTATGTATACAGACTCGTGTAAAACTTAACTTGTATAAGTAATACTGGTGTATGTATACAGACTCGTGTAAGACTTAACTTGTATAAGTAATTCTGGTATATGTATGCAGACTTGTGTGCGACTTTACTTGTATAAGTAATACTGGTGTATGTATACAGACTCGTGTGAGACTTTACTTGTATAAGTAATACTGGTGTATGTATACAGACTCGTGTAAGACTTAACTTGTATAAGTAATACTGGTGTATGTATACAGACTCGTGTAAGACTTAACTTGTATAAGTAATTCTGGTATATGTATACAGACTTGTGTGAGACTTTACCTGTATAAGTAATACTTGTGTATGTATACAGACTTATGTTAGGCTTTACTTGTATAAGTAATACTGGTGTATGTATACAGACTCGTGTAAGACTTTACTTGTATAAGTAATACTGGTGTATGTATACATACTCATGTTATGCTTTACTTGTATAAGTAATACTGGTGTATGTATACAGACTCGTGTAAGACTTTACTTGTATAAGTAATACTGGTGTATGTATACAGACTCATGTGAGACTTAACTTGTATAAGTAATACTGGTGTATGTATAGACTTTACTTGTATAAGTAATACTGGTGTATGTATACAGACTCATGTGAGACTTAACTTGTATAAGTAATACTGGTGTATGTATAGACTTTACTTGTATAAGTATTACTGGTGTATGTATAGACTTAACTTGTATAAGTATTACTGGTGTATGTATACAGACTCATGTGATATGCTTTACTTGTACAAGTAATACATTGTTTAGATAGATGAGGGTTTTACTGTTGCTTTAAAATATAAATAGTTGATATTGATTTTGAAACTGCTCATTTCACTTTTTTTTGTTTTTGTTTAGAATGTATAGAAAATGTGTAATGCTATTCTACTCTAGATTTATATTAAGACTAATGGGTGGTTGAAAGGTTCTTAACAATGTGTTGATATTTCAGTCCATTATGAGCTTTCATTCATATATTCTAAATTCTCTTCAGAGTGTTCTTATGTGCCTAAAATCTAAATCCTTTCATTTTCCTAAATGCAGAAGACAAACTGGCCAGTCAAAAGGCATTATTGTCACTTTTGTAATTGGCATCGTCAGTACACTTTAAGTATTTATCTGAGTTACCACAGTGCTAATTAAAAACAAAATATTGTCACAATTTCTTTCTTAAGTTGATGTTTATATTTGGATCAGAGATTGAAAATGACACCACTGCAGGACTTGTTTAACACAAGATCATGTCGGAAAAATTAAATGATGCCTTCGGTTTCTTTCTATTGGCATTAGTAATTGCTGGTCATCTTCAAACTTCATGATTTTTAATGCTAATTGGAAATTCAAAATGGCCACCACTGCAGGGCTTACGCAAATTAGGAGACTTGAAAAATTTTTAAAATGCCTTCTTAGAAACCGCAAAGTCATATTTTTGTGTGCATTTGTATTGAATGGTCAGCTACACAGTTTGCATTTTTTTGTTCTGTTATGAGAACCAATATTAAACACTAAAACCTATTGGGAAAAGATTGTGATGGCTTGTTCTCCGAAACTGGTTAACCAATTAAAACTAAAATTTATTTGTAATATTCATTTGATAATCTTACACATTTTCTATGCCAGTCAGAAAATCAATATAGCCAGAACTGCAGGACTTAGGGTATGATACAAAACATGTATTATTATCATAAACTGCAAATCTAATTGAAGCCATATTTTATGTGAATGTTTATAAGATGGTCCTCTTTAAAGTTTGGTTTTTGTTTGGTTCAGAAGTTACAGATGGCTGCCACTACAGGACTTAATTTATCACAGATAACTATGGGGAGCAATGTTTTTAAAGGCTTCTTTTCTGAAACCTAAACTAAGTAAAACAAAACTTAGTACACAGTGACTGGTTCTCTATAAATTGAAACTTTTTTTATGTGAATCAGAAATTCCAAATCATAGAATCCAAGGGAAAAATGTTCAGATTAGATTTTCTCAGAGCTCAAAAACTTCAAAGCACATAATAGTTATGTTTATTGGATGGTCCTTTACAAAGTTTAGCATTTCTTAGTTCCAAGATGACAGCCACCACAAGATCAATTTTAAATAAAGACCTAAGGGAAAACTGTTTAAAAATGTGTCTTATCTGATCTGAAACCATATGAACCAGTTGAAACAAAACTGGTCGGTCCTCTACAATGTTTACATTTTTTATTGCTTATCAGAAATTGAAAATGACAGAAACCACAGGACTTACTTCAGCTTAAGGAAAATGCCTTTTTCATTGCTTATTATTCAGTTGTGCAATACAGGGCCTTGAGAGCTTCTAAGTGAACAAAGGTAGTAAGATAATTATTTATTTAAATTAAATATTTTAAATTGCTGTAAAAAGTGAGTAACTTTTCAAAAACAGCTCGTTTCATTTTGCTGTTTGAAGCTGGATTTAAAAAAAAAAACTAGTTTAGCTATTCTTTTTACAAGAAGTGATTGTGATTCCTTATGATTTAATTATTTTTGTATAGCTGTTCTAGAAATGATTTTTCTGCTTGTTTTTAGGGGCCTACGTGGCCGAGTGGTTAAGGTAGTTCGTCTACCATTGATCATGTTGTCTGTCAACACTGAGATTGCGGGTTCGAGCCTCACAACTCCAATCTTAATTGACAAGGATTGCCAGTTTTCCTACCGAAGGTATGGGGTTTTCTCCGGGTACTCCGGCTTCCTCCCCCAATAAAAACTGGATGCCATGATATATGTAGCTGAAAAATTGCTGAAATTGGCATTAAACATTCACACACTGTGCTTGTTTTTAAACAGACTTAATATATGAGTTTCCCTCATTAGTCGTCCTGCTTTACTATTTGGGTGACAATTGACACCACAAATCTAGGCAAGCTTTATTAAAACAATGTGATCATGAACACAAACTTTAGATGTTTTAACATTTTGTGTCAACACCTTCCCAGTTTAGATTTAAAAATAATTTCTTCTACTATTGTGGTAGTCAATTTTGTGTTTTTTATGTCAAGTGAAATTGTTCTTTCGCTAGAAGGCTTGGTTTTCTCACTCTGGTTACTCTGATTTCCTTCCCTAATAAAAATGGATGCCTCAATAGCAGAAAATTGCTTAAAGTGACAAAAACCCTAATTAAAACAAACAAACCTCATTGAAGATTGCTAATTGTTTGTGCAAAGTTTATATGTAGTAGCTTATGTAATATTCAGATGCTGTGTTATATACGTACAAATATTGCTTTTGTCAGTGTGATGTCATTACAGCTGATGTTGAATATATGATTTAAATAATTTGAAGATTACAAAAACCTAAATGCAAAAGGAATATGTATGCCATGTCTCAACGAGTTATGATTATCAAACGTGACTCTACTGTTCAATATTAGTTGTATGTCCTGCTGACCTGTAATTATGAACTTCCTTAATTTTAAGATTTTATGTTTTCTTGTAAAGTTAGTGTTTTCGTGGTAATTTTGAACACAATGTTTTTTACATTTGCTTTAAATAGCTCACATAAATTAGGTAAATATTAGCCATAAACCACTGGACTATATATAGAAAAAAAAAGGTTTTTTTCCATTGACATTTTCCAAATGTCTGCTGAGTTATATCTTGCATGAGGAAACTATGTTAAACACAGTAAAAAAAGTCTCAAGGACAATGTCATGGCATGTCACGTTCAATATTTTGACAAATAATTTGCAGATTGTAGAAATTTACCTCATGGTCAGTATAACTTCTAGGCTTTAGTCCTAACTGTGCAGTATATAGCAATTCTTGTATAGATCAGCGATTGAGTAGCAATCATCTTATAGTTAACTGTATGTACAGATCTTAAAGGTTATTCAGCAATAATAATTGGACACAAAACACTTTTTCATATTTGCCTCTTTCATAGAATTCAAATTTCAGCAGTGTTACTTACTACAGCCTTGTAATTTAGACTTCATAAAGCTACAATTATGAAAGGTTTCCATAATCAATACTATGATTTCATGTCATTGGCTTATTATTTAATGAGATTTGTTTATGATATTTATTATTGTATAAAATATCTGCAGGTTTATGTTGAGTTCAGAGGTCTCTTGGCTTTAGGTGTAGGTTACTTGCATTCTATTTTTATGTTTTTGTTTCGTGTTTTAAATGTTTGTAAACCGTATTTGTAATCATTCCTTGACTTTAAGCTCTTTCTTGTTGTTCAGTCGGTTTCTTAAATATTTTTCTTTTTACAAGAAAACTTAATGCCCAAAGTACTCCATGATATTCAGTGTCAAGTTACCCATTATATCTTGTCCTCTGTTCATAAAGCCCTTGGTACCAGGTGTAATATGTCATTTATTCTAATTATTATTTAATATGTATTGCTTCTGGAACACTTTCTGGAACAAAACCTGTTTGTTTTTACTCTTACTTGTCATGTCTCTTAGTCTCGACTTTTCTGCTTTGATGTTTGTCAAGTGCAAGTTGTATTTTCTGAAAGACTAAATTAAAATTGTTTAAGGCATCAAAAGCATCAATGTTAATGAAGAAGAACAGGAAAAGACATGTGCTGTAAAATTGTTATTGTTTGTTCAACGGCGGAAATTTTGAATTAGATTAGATAAGACTGTTTTCTGATAAAATATGACCAAATTAATAAGACAGAATAAGATTATGCAACAGTTATCGGCATATCAATTTGTGTGAATGTCTTTCTTTTACCAAAATGAGGGAAACAATGTCATGGAAATTTTATTGTATCCTAGCTATAAAAAAGTAAAAAGAACTGTTAGATGACACTTTGATATTTCTGTAGAATCAGAGGCTATCTTGATTTCAAATACTATATACATTCGATTGGTCTAAGATGAATTTTCTCAAACTTTCTGTAGATTTTTAATATTTTCCCCAGGATTTATGCTTACTGTTGTGTATTTTATTAATTATTTCGTTTTATTAATAATATTTTTAAACATATCAAAGCTTTTTAATTTTTGGCTTCATCTTTCCTGTTCATTGATAGCAGTATACTTCAGATTCCGCGAACGATGTTTACATTTCAAAAGATAAGTAAGAAACTGTTACATATCATGTCAAAAATAAAACATTTCTCCTCTGATACATGTTAACTAATTTAAGGCACATAAAGTATCCTTTGGTGAAGAAATTTCTAGTTTGTGCAACTGAAGGGTCATGCCTATATAACTAAGAAATATAAGAAATTTTAAAACTATGATGTTAAAATTTTCAATCTGTTTTATTTTATTTTTTTTGGTACTAATTTCAATTTTTTTCGGTAAATTTTAACCAATGGTAAAATGATTTTAAAATTGATCAATTCAGCGGCTGTTTCTTCATCAAAGAGAAGGTATTAGTAAATACTGTGGGATGAAGTAAGCTACATGCACTCTGATTCAGTGTAGACCATATATAAAAAAAACTCCGATACTCTTTTATGTTTTCAAAGGCGCCAAATATATTTTTCGATATATAATCTTTGAGTTCATTAATTCATTTCAGGGATGCAATTATGGTTGAAAATAATTATAATAATCGGGGATGGTGTACCAGTGATGCTATGTTTTGCTTATGTGTATACTGGTTTGTTGTAGATATACATACAGTTAAATATTGACGTTTTATTGTCTTTTTCGGTATTACTAAGTGAGTTGAAATATTTGTCAAATAATGAAGCTAAGCTTATATGAGATATTTAATAACGACAGTGACGTTTATAATGACTGAAGCACGGTGATAATAATACATAGACACAAGCTAGCAGCGACATTTATATTTCCTGAAAAATAAATAATGCCCAAGACATTACAGTGCATAAGTGTCATAACAGTAATGACCTTCGTGGTTAGTTTGATGGATGGTACGACCTGGGTCTTGTTATCACAGAAAAAGAATGACTGATGATAATTCGGTTTAAGAACTGAAAATGATCATCAGTTAAAGTTGACCCTGTACCCAAATTACGTTTTCGACAGGTCCGTTGAAATTCGAAATTAATTCAACAATAGCTCGCATATCTAAATTATAAGCTCCTACCGAAGGTCGGGGGTTCTCTCCGGGTAATCTGGCTTCCTCCCCCAATAAAAACTGGACGCCATGATATAGCTGAAAAATTGCTGAAAGTGGCGTTAAACATTCAAACAAACAAACAATAAATTATAAGCAGTTATTAATTGCCTATAGTAGTAATGCGATTTGGGTATGTAATTCTGACATTGTCCCTTCATTACCTTAAACCCAAATAAAATCTAACCTGGATATATTTTTACGACACCTTGAATATACTTGATACAATTGCTAGTGTTGAGCCTCTCATGAAATTATGTTAAAAAATTGCTGACAAGAATATGTTTTCTGATACAATTAATAGTAAACTAACATTCAGTTGATTAACACTGAGCACTATTACATAAAAATAGCAAAAGAGAGTAAAAAGGAAATTAAACGCCTTATAGAATACCGGAAGGACGGTAATATTTATATTGTAAAATCTAATTTCTTTTAAAACAGCTTATTCTCTGTAAAGCTAGTTTTTAATTTGAACAATACTCGTCTTTTATTGCTGTTCAGATAGTGAAAGCCATATTCCAGCTATAATGAACATAGTAAAAACCGTTACTTTTATACATGTATTTAAAAAGACTTGAATTTGAACTCTGTCATTTTAGTCTACTGTATAGTACTTGCACTAATAATAAGTAGTTCAAATTAATTTCAGATTGTAAATAAGTATTGTTTCCTAGGTAAATATGTTTCAGTCAAAACAAATGAAGTCTTGTAGAAACCTTCTGGTACAGGATTTCATTAGTATTTTGGAATTAAACAATGATGAATGTGACAAGTTACACAATGCCGTAGTTGTTTTATTGCCCAATATAATGATTGTTTGTTATTGAAATAAGCAGGATTGTCGAAATGTAGAGTCTAGACGTTTCTGTATTGTATTACAAAATAACTCTGAATATTCACTTTAATTGACTTAGTAGAACGTACGTGATTGGAAAACTAAAGCATTATACAGTTCCTTTATTTAAATTTGTGTATTTTATAAGGAAATTCGGGTTTTTATATCAATAGTAGGTCTTCAGAAATTTCTCAGGTCTCGAATCTAAGTAAAAAATGGCTTTGCATCTTGAAATTGTAGCATAATATAATAAAGTTTTTCAGTTTCTTATAGTGTGGTAAAATGGAACGATCCGTACCAAATAATTATAGAAATAGGCCTTAGGTCATTAAGAACTTCGTTAAAAAATAGTGGTACTTAGAACATTCTTTAAAAACAGGTTATTTAAAAATATGAAAATAGATATTTAACTGAGGCTCTAATTAGATGCACTTAGTGTTATTTTTAATTTTATCTCGAGGTTTGAAAACATGTTAATAGAAAATGAACAGCTTTAATATTGATGATAATTTTGTTAAAGGTTAATTTATTTGAAAACAAAACGGTTCTGCGTTGAATAATGTAAGAGCTACTATTAACGCATTGAAGGCAAATCTTATATTTATTACTGAACAGGGGCCTCGGTGGCCGAGTGGTCAAGGTAGTTCGTCTACTATTGATCACGTGGTCTGTCAACACAAATAAATGTTTGAAATGTTTTAATTCTCAGTACATATTTTCCACCCGAACTAACACAGTAAAGCAAGGACATGTTCTTCTTCATGAGCCCTTGTTATAACACAGCTACAGTCTGATATTGGTTTGATAATGGAAGAGTGAGCATTAATGAGTTTTACAATTTGTAATCGTTATGTTTCGCAGATTTTCCCCGAGTGTTATGTGAGGTACATTGAAATTGCTTTCATCAACTATGTGCAGTGTATGGAAGTTGCCCACTAAGATATTATGCGTAAGCCTATAAAATTATTTTAAATGTTGAAAAGGGGCTAATTTATATAGCCGTTATTTTTTAATTTCTTATGGCACAGTAGTTTGATATTTTTGCTATTATTTTAGAGTCGAAGAGAAGAAGAGCGACAAGAAGAAAATCAGGCTCATCGTAAAGAACGCAAACAGTTAAGGAGGTCTGCAGGAGAAATAACAAAAGGACTTAAACAAAAACCTAAATATTGGATGGGTCAAAGGGTGAAATAAAATATTTAACTAAAAGCTTTATGTGCGTTTGTTTTTTTAAAACAACAGGTTAACTTCAAACATTTATATTTTTTAACAGATTTAAATATATTCCAGAGCCTAGCAAGCTAACTTTTTGATCTGTACCAGGATGCCATTCTGATACATAAATACAGATAAACCTGAACAAAAAATTATGAGCAGTATTGTTTGGATGGTTTTCTATAAAGTTTTTGTTTTATGCCAATTATCAAAATTCTAAATGCCCACCACAGAGGGACTTAGTTTAACATATGACTCTGCGAAAAAACTTTAAACAACTGTAAAAGTAAAAAAGACTTCGTTTCTGAAATTAAGAAACATATTAAAATAAAACTGCAATTTTTATTTGATAATTCGATATAAACTTACTCTGATATACATGTTTATCAATTGCATTTTTGAAGGGTACTTCTGGTTGGCGTTTATATGGTTCAGTTAAACATCCCGGTCCAATTTTTAATGATTATTTTAGAAATATTTCAAATTTCTGAATATGTTATAGAGTATAACCTGTTTTGAAATTTGAAATATTCCTTATATTAATTTTAGCCATAAAACATGGAAATCTTTAATTGTAAAAATACAATGACATTAAGGAACTATTTGAATTGTTAGAAAATACGTCATGTTAGCAATGCAGGTTATTTCATTTAATATGGATTCTTCCATTTGAATTAACCAAAACGATTTCAGCTTTCAAAGAAAATGCTAACTCCAACTAATGTTCCCTAATTTAAAATTTTAAAAAGTCGATCTCTTTTGTCATCAAAGTCATGTTATAACAAATTTAAATCCGTATACACGAATTCTGGAGTTCGTAATAACGAAATTAAATCCGTGATTACGAATTATGAAATCTGTTGTTGACTGGCGACCTTGACCTTTGATGTAATTTGACCAGCATGAATAGAACTTCTTACACACGCATTATGTAAGAATATCCTAAAGTTTCATTGAAATCAAGTGCAAAAATGTCCTTTTTGTATAACATTTTTTGGCAAATGTGACCTTGGCATTAGATGGATTTCCCAAAGCATCGATAGGCTTCTGATCCACTGTACATATATATCCCCAAGTTTCATTGAAATTTGATGCACTTTTTGGGTTACTGTCCGGAAACATCTTTTTGTAAGCAAAATAACAAAGAAACCAGACCGAACAACAAGAGCCAACAGAAAGTGAGTAACCCTTATCCCAAAAACAATGGTTGCACTCAGGTGTTCCGGACAAGTAAGCAGTGCCTGCCTTTTAGTAGACACTTGTCAAGTTACTCATTCTCATGCCTATCAAAAAGTCAAATCCAGGAATTTGAAAGACTACCTATGACTCATCGAAAATGTCCGATCGTATTTTAGAGATTGATTGCTCATATGGGTCAATTAGGTCAAGGTGACAACCATAGAACTTCTGGAGAGATACCATCAATCTGTGTACAACCAACCCTTGTTTGGTTACTATAGAAGAAAAAAAATCTAGAAAATCGGAATACTGATCCCAGGATCTAGAATAACGTATAAGTTGTGAAATGTAAACGCCATATGCTGGAGCTACTGGAATTTTGCTATCGATGAACGGAAAGTTGACAATTGGAATATTGATTGAATGATTGATTGATTAATGGTGTTTAACGCCCGAGCAGCAATATGTCAGCTATATTCAGGCGATGAACATGAAATGGATGATAAAATGAACATGAAATGATGATGAATGAAAATGGGATGGGACACAAGGAAAAAAGGGGTAACGGATTTTAGATTGCCACTGGCAAATGGGAGGATGGATAGGGTCCGGCAATTTAGCCTCCTGTAGCGGGATCGAAATCCCTACTCGTAGCGAGTACTACAGCTGCGTTCTTTAACGTGCGAGGAACGTGGCATTTTTCCCAACACGGTGCACTAATATGTTTTGCGGTCAGGTTTTCCGTATTATGGCCTGACAACCCCAGCTTGCCAGGGTTACCCCATTCAACCACCTGGGGCACACATCCCAGTCGGTCTTTAGGCAAACCGACCTGACACGCCGGTCAGGGTACTGGGCGCTATTAAGTCGCCTTTTACGACAAGTTAGCGCGACTGCGGTCTATTCTTTTAGCCACCCGGATCCCGCACGGGGCTGGAATATTGAAGTTATTACGTTTATAGTAGAGTCTAGTTTGTAGTTTTCCCCCCGAGTCTTTTTCTAGAAGTAGGTATAAGTAAGAGGCCGATCTAAGTGTATTGGTGGTGTCTTTTATTTCAAGCTCGCTAGGTTACATTGAATGCAAATAGTCACCAAATTTAACATTGTTGAGGGAGGAAAAATCATCAATATAGCACAATGAGTTACTGTCCGGAAACGTCTTTTTCGTAAAAATTTCTAACGTTCTTCGTCAACTGTTACCTTAAAATTTGACTGATTTTTCCAAACATCGAAAGGCTATAGCTCCACCTAATATGAAACTATATCACAAAGCTTCTTTAAAATGAAATACGAACATTTTGAGTTATTGTCCAAAATCGTCTTAAAACAATTTCCAACAGTTTTTGGCATCTGTAACAATGAAATGTGATCGATTTCCACAAAAAAATCGATAGACTTCTAACCCACCTAATATGCAACTATATCTCAACTACTTATTGACATTAAGCACAAATTTTTGAGTTATTGTTTGGAAACATCTTTTAGTAAATTTGTTTAACGTTCTTTTGTCGACTGTGACCTTGACTTTTGACGAAATTCTTCCAGAATCAATAGACTTACTACCCACCTGATATGTAAAAATATCCCAAAGATTTCTTGAAATCGGATGCAAATTTTAAAAATATCACCGGGAAACCAAATTTTGACGGACGAACGGACAGACATTAGAACCGCTATATACCCCGACTCTAGTCGAAAACAGCTATTGTATAGTATATTAACCTTGCAGACAACTGATCCTGGAACATTTTTTTATTACTGTAGAGATAATAATAATGGTACTAATCTGACTTTGCGGCCATGAGATGGTATAGAAGTTTCATATCTGAACCACTTAATTTCTGATACGCTTACGCTCTGTATTTTGAACATATATAGCGTTAATAATATAATTTTATTCTTAAACATAATAATGATTGTTGTTCAGTTGTAAAGGCAAGAATTAGTATCTAAACTACTATAAATAATAAACAACAGATATGGATCACATTTTGAAACCAAATATCGAAAAACGTGTATACTCAATTTCTATAATGTTATTTAGCTTAATCATTATTGTTTTTTATTTAGATATTCTTTCTATCAAAATCAGTACCATACGTTGTTTTGGGTTTTATTTGGTTTACTTTAAATAAATAGTAATCGAAATTTGATCTCACTAATAGATTCACCATAAATGCTATCCAATCAATATGACATACTAATTAAATAATTGCTAAATTCACGCTTACAAAATAGATATATGAAGTACGTATTTATTGAATTAAAGAGATCAACTGAAATTTCATGGCAAAGGAAAAAATTTCATTTCTTGTGAAATTTTATTGGTAAACGACATAAAAGAAATTATTTTCATGGTGTGTTTGAAATGCAGCATTTCGTGAATTTCTGTACCCAACTGTTGACCAATTGTAACTTGACTACTATCAATATGCTAATGAATAGTAAGTAGATGGTGGATAAACAAAAAATAAAATAAAAATGACACAACAACATTCAGAAAATATAACAAACATCTTGCTCAGACTGAAAATGTTTACTTCCTTTAGAAGGAAAAATTATCAATAAAGCTCGAGGTGATGTGCTTGTATGTCACTCCAGTTAACAAGCATTTTAACGTTGACAGCATGAAAGCCGGAACCTAGTTAATGCCAGCTTAGATTTATAAGGTGTAATACAGTGAGAAAATCTAATAACAACTATGCCGACAGTGATTAGAAATAATCGGGCTTTGTTACTGTCTTGTGACTTCCATTACACCAGCAAGTGCCAGTTTCAAGTACCTACGGTTTGAAATGTTGTTTGAATTAATGTTAGCTGACGTTATTAGTTTCAGAATAAATGTCATTAAAGTGTGTCATTATTCAAACGATTTTATACCAATTTATAAATTTATATGCCTTTCGTGTAACCTCACAAAATGAAATAAGTCGCTAAGTTTTATTTTCAACGTAATAGAATTATTTTATTTTTACTTCATAATTACTCACTCTTAGAATTCGTATGCAAGATGTCTGATAAGCACGTCAATATCTACAGCTATACCCCAAGTCGTTTTAACTTAAAGTTGTAACGGGTATGATAATTTTTTGTTGTGTTCAAGTAATGGTGCATCATTTCTACTGATAATTACTAAGAAGTTGTTATGTATAATACCAATAAAAGCATGACTTTTGAATGTATTTTTAATCACATTTTGCAGTGTATATTGTTAAATCAAATCTGCACGCTAAATATACATATTATAAGCAAGACTGAATTATTTTGTAATTAAAAATGTTTGTTTGTTTTGTTTGAATGGTGTTTTAACGCCACTTTCAGCAATTTTTCAGCTATTTCATGGCGTCCAGTTTTTATTGGGGGAGGAAGCTGGAGTACCCGGAGAGAACCCCCGACCTGCGGTAGGAAAACTGGCAATCCTTGTCAATTAAGATTGGAGTCGAGTACACCCTGCCTGCAGTGAGAATCGAACCCGCAATCTCAGTGTTGACAGACCACGTGATCAATAGTAGACGAACTACCTTGACCACTCGGCCACCGAGGCCCCCTAAAAATGCAATGGTATTAGATTTATTATACAAGGTGCAGATATTGTTTAAACATGACACGTCAGTGGCGGTAAAAAGTGTGACTTATGGGCTGGTATAAGCCTCGGGGACTAATGTACATTCATTATTTCAAGAAACACGCCCCAAGCTGCGAAGAGAAATGAGGACACGGTTTCTTCAGGTATTGATATTGGTGAGAGATAAGACCATGTTTCAACTCTCAGATTTTCATGAAATAAAAAGGCACGGAAATTTCAAATGACATTTAGCCAATGATTATAATGTATATGATACGTCTTCCTCTCACGCTAAGACTGAGGTCATGATATAGCTAACGATGTTGAAAGTTGCTTTAAACCCTCTTTAAACAAACATATAAATGCGACATACAGCTGTGTTATATTCAAGAATTTGTATAGGAATATGCATAAAATGTATCTAATTTACAATAAACGTATTTTATAAAAACCATCAACATCGAATTTATGTTACAAAAATTATAACATTTAAATAGTTTGTGCACTTAAACATTCAATTATCCTTCAGATATAAATAATTATTTAATTATATCAAATTTACATCGGACATTATTTTATGTGTTATAGCGCAGGGTATATACATCATGGTGATCAGAAATGTTTGATATGAAGTATGGAGGTAAACGCCCGACTGCACATCATTCTACAGACTTAGATTCGACGACTTTTTAAAGACAATAAAATCAATTGTTTGCAGACAGTCTTGATGCATAAGTTTTTAGAATGATATAATATATTAATTGTGTACAGACAGTCCTGATGCAAAAGCTTATAAGGTGATATATATTAATAGTATTTTCTGTCTGTACCTTTTAATACTTCATTTTTGAAGACATACAAAGTCTCGGTCTTGTTTGTTTTTATTGTATTAATTTACTAGACAAATAGACACCCAGTCCATTAATTTGAGAAATGACAATGTTCCAGGGCAGAAACGAATGCTGGAACAAAAACAAAGTATTTACTCTATACTTAATTTCAAAGTGAAGAGGAAACTAATCGCTGGAGAAATTCGCACCACACATTAGTATCTTCGATGACTTATTTGCAGTTCCTCTACTGTTAGACTGTTCTCGTGGCTTTTGATTTCACCAGCACTGATAGACTGTTCTCGTGGCTTAGAATATCACAAGCACTGGGGCACTTCAGTGCTGACTTTACACATCATTATTTTTTTTTCATTTTTATAGTTTTGGTTTAAATGTACCTAATGTGACTATTAGATCTTTGTTTACAAATGGATTGTCTCAATTTATGGGATTTCTTCTGATTTAATTGCACAAAATATTTTATAAATAACACTAAAACATATGAAGTTATTTATATCGAAACTCGAACAGTTGTTTTAATATCATAACTTGTTTATATTTGTTTTAGAAGTTTAATTTAACATAACGACCATTCTCTTTGATAGCAATTTCAATCACATTGTTGTTATAACCACGTTACATTCAACGTTTGTCGTCTTTGGTTCTTCGTCTGCAAATAGCTCGATCATTATATTTTATAATTCTACTTTCGTGAATGTTTTCTCTGTTGTCCTAGGGCCTTCTTCATATAAAAGTTAACAGATGACAGCATTTAAAATTGTTGGGTCATTAAACTATTGCATTGAAAAATTTTAAACATAACATGCAATGACGAAATTGCTCCAAGAGATTATTAAGGTCTCTTACTTGTTAAAGACTGAAAAATTATAGAAACTTTTAATTTTACACCAGAATGCATTTAAAGTAGATTGGTAGTAATGTAAATTTAAGTTTAATAAAGGACAACTAAGCTATTGGTATTAATATGCTTTGTCATTACGAATTATAGCGCAATGTTAGCATTTGTCAAAATACATTAACATAGTACGCAGTTATTAAGAAAGATAACACTACTAATGGGCTCCTTGAAAAGTTTTAATACAAAAGCACTTCCTGACATTAATTATAATCTTTCGGTCATGTAATTTTCCTTGCACTTGAACATATTTTCTGGTGATACGAAAAGATTTCTTAGACACAGTCGAAGATCTTCGATATATCAAATTATTGGCGTTTTTATGTTTAGTTGTCGAACTGATATTTTTGGGCTGGTAAATTTATTGTGTGCCGAAGTTTAAACAGGAAACTGTTCGCGTCTTAAAGTCATTTTATCAGTATATATAAAAATAGTTTTAAAAATTAAAGGTAATAATAAGAAAAAAACTTTTTGAATGACCGACATGCTTTATGAAATTTAGAATGTATTCTGACCATTTGTCATATGTTTTATCAAACACTGATGCATTAAACGGTACACGTATTACAATGGTTTGATGATTACTTAGGCCTTCCACTCAACGACAATGAAAACATATAAGCAAGTAAAAGATAACCATAATAAGAATGTCATTGAGTGAAATAAATATTTTTGTTCTTGCATAACAAGACCCCACAAGATCTTGTTTCGTAGATGATAAAATATTTGTTTGGTAGTTTTGATATCGCGGTTTTCCTTCTTTTCCCATAATTGACCGTGTCCACAAGAAGTTTTGTAGTAGTAGTGGGTTAGGCATCGTCGAAATTTTACGGCCTGTCGCGTTCTCGCTTTGCTTCCACCTAGCATAGCGAGCTGGCGACCGTACGTTGGTTTCCGATTATTTGTGTTATGTGTACGTTCGTAAATTGACGAGTTTTAGTTTTAGCAACTGTTTAATCAGTGTCTTACATTTAATCTGCGTTGTTTTCAAATTTTTCCAAATATTGGACTCGATCGCTAAATAAATAAAATTTCTTACAAGTTTGTTATAATTTTGGACCATAATTTAAAGTAAGAAAAACCGAAATAACTTATATTTGTTGCATATATTGTCCATAGTATATCTCTTGTTTCAAAGTAAGCCAAAGATACATATGATCAAGAGTTTTTTAGAGGTATAGAAGACGAGAAATTTTACTTTTTACTTACATAAAACTGTTATCGTTAAAAGTCATGTGGCCTCCCAGATAGGCTATGAGATAGATAGTAAAATGTTAGAAAACTAAACGGCCTACTATAAACGAAAACCATAAGACAGGGACAAAATACGAATTAGGACAAAGACACACGATACAAAGAAGAAAAAACACAAAATGAGCAACTCGAAACAAATGGGGTGCACTCAGGTGCTCCAATAAAAGTCATTATTTAATTATTGTATTTTTATATTGTAATTATTGTATTGAAATGTCAATCAAAATAGGACAAACTGTATACGTCCCTTTATATATACGTGTCTTAATATTGCAGTAACACCTGTTATAGATTAAGATGCTTTAAATAATAATGATCCTTACGATTTGTATTTTGAAAGACGGTTGCTCCTATAAAGAAGAAATAACAATGAACAGTCAACAGCAGATAAAAGCTTTTAATAAACTATATACATGTCTATCTATAAACCAATAAAACTGTACGCGTCTGCAGTAAAACGTGTCCTGCAGCTTTAACTACAAAGTTAAAAACATATCAACTATTGTTGTTTGTTTACTGTTTTAGTACAAAACATGAAATAGAACTACTAAGTTGGATAATATAATTGATGAATCAAACACTCTGCTTCAAAACTTTACATGTGTGTGAAGATAAGCAATAAAATAAATACAAGCTTTGATTTTCAATGAAGAATAAAGAAGACAATCAAACGTTGTCAAAAAAATTAGTTTTCTTCTTCTAATCGTGATCTGCTTAAAAAGTCGGAAATCAGACAGCTTAGAAGCAATTAAGATTTTTTTACTTCGCAGTTGGTACTTCCTGTCTGACTATGAGGTTGGAAGAAAACACAACAAATTTTATTTAACAGCCAGGAGAATCACCAATAAGAAAACGTTATTTCTAACGGTGAATCGATAGGGTTGTTTTTCCCGCCCTCTTCGATTAAGTGATACAGTATTGTCGTATATATTGGTTTTAATGAGAGGAAAGCTTTATGTGTACAATGCTGAGAATACTTGGTGGTTTTTAATAAAACATTAGATTCTGGTAAAAGACCATTATATCAAATAAAGAAACCAAACATTTTAGACAGAGGAATATAACAACTTTCTGCAGAAAGTCGTTTGTCAACAGTTATTATTATGGATTACACGGGCTATACAACTGCTTCTATTAATGCCTCTGGCGGTAAAAACGATACCTTTTATAATTATGACTATGATGTAGATTTTACGCTTCCTTTAGAAGAGGTCATACCGGTAGCTCTTGTTTATGGGCTAACCCTGCTGCTCGGAATTGTAGGTAACATTTTGGTTATTTACACTGTAGCAACGTATCAGAGGATGAAAACTATAACCAACACTTTCCTGGTCAGCTTGGCTTCAGCCGATCTGCTAGTTGTTTTGGTCTGTGTACCTGCAAAGGTAAGAAGTTATTTTTATTTTGTACTAAATCTTTCTCGCAACTCAATAAAAGTGGTTACTGTAGTGCACATAATATATATAATTGTCCATATAAACATCGTACATTTATGATGTAGAAACAAAACTCGCTAACATGCAATATAAAATTGTAATGAATTCATGAATGTGCGACTTGAGAAAATTGTGTCTTGTGTATAATGTAGGGTAAAGCTGGATGATTGGTATCTATCTAGGGAATGTCTCAAACATAAAAAAACTGGGCTTATAACAAGTTTTTAATTAGACTACAAATAAAACTTCATAATGGCTATTTTGACCGAGTGCTTTATGGAACTGAACCAAATATAGCATCTTAATGGTGTTTAAAAAAGCGGGTAAACACAAACTGTTGAAATCTAATTCTACGTGTTCGGATAAATTTGTAGACTATAAAATATATAATTTAAAAAGCTATCGATATATAAATAAAATGGATTGTTATTTAATTTTCTAGCTTTTATAATATATTTTTTATTATAAAACATAAATATTTAATCAACCTTGATATTTATAGTTTTTCAGGGGATAATTGTTAGTTACATAAAATAAGGAAACGGTTAGGTATTATACCATATATGTATTACAAAGCGAATATTTCTTATATCCATTTAAACCCGTATTTATTGTAACAAGCATTGCAATAGTATGAACCTTTCATCGTGAACCAATCTGTATTCGTATCTATAATTTTTTTTAAGGATTTTTCCTAAACTCAGCTCGTGTTAGGGTTTACACAGAAATAGTATTGAATACATCAAAAAATGCACATACAAGAACTCATTAAAACGTATAGTTTTGCTATATGTTAGCTTAAACTACATAAAGCTTTTATATCTCTGTGCAATAGCCAGAATAATAATTAGGTAGATTTGTGTGCAGATGATAATTTGATAGAATTAAATGTCTAATTCAGTAGATTGAAGGCAAACTTATTCGGTAGATTTGTGTGTATATAACAGTTTTAATTTTTTCTTATTTTGCTTCAGTGATCGTTGGTAGATAGCTAAAGTAAAAATCATCTCACTATACGCTCATGCGACAAACTATAAATTGATATTGCTTCGATTTATCTGAAATTTTAGTCATTTTTCATGAAATAAAATGAAATGATTACTATCATCATTATAGATCAATTGATTACGTCCAGCAAGCAGCATTTCAGCTATAATAAGGACGAGAACAAGTTAACAAACAAATCAACGGAAAAAATAGTGAGACACAGGAAACGAAAATTTGACTCCCACTGAAGAAGTATTCAGAATTCGGTAGGGACGGAAAATTTTGCCTTTTGTAGCGTCAACAATGAACTTACTCTTTTTCGAAATCTACACAAAAGGGGTCTTTATCGTACAAGGAACGTAGCACTCTACAAACACGTTAACCACTGCGGTCCGCGGTCAGGCTTTCCGTATTATGACCCGACAATACCGACGAGAAGATCTCCCTATCCGCCACCTGGGGAGGCGCTGGGCTGCTCTGTGCGTCGAGCACTGGTAACACTTTTAGTATGGTCCCAGCATCATTATTGATGATCGCATTGTATACGAGCGGTTAGTGTCTCTCTATATATATTTCTTAAATAATGAATTTTTTTAATGATTTCTATTGGTTAAGACTAGCCAAAACCCCTGACCTAATATTCTGATATTGTTTGATTTCAACCAATATTAACTGCCTTTTTGATCACGTTGTTCTCGGGTGGTTTTGCTCTGTTAAAATCAACATTGACTGCCTTTTTCTAAAATATATCGACGTTATATTGAACAAATTTGTTAATTTGTTTATTAAAATATTTTGTAAATGTCATGATATTTGTTATTTTATTGTGTTGTCGCTATCAAGATTGATTTTTTATCTGAATGAGCAAGGTTTATAACAGTGTAAACTGTTGTACATATCCTGATGTGCTGTTCCATTAACTGATGATGTAACACGTTTTGTTATTAATGGTAGATAAGAAATAATAATTTTGTTCATTAAACTTATCATGTGTTTCATGCTTATATGTGGAATTCCTACACTCAGCATGAATATCATGGCAAGCATCGTTAAAGCATTTGCGTTTGTTATTCTTGATTTTTTAATATTCCTTAATATAACGCGTAATCTCATTTCTTTGCATTGCAAATAAACTTATTCTTAAAATATACTACGAAGGATAGAAAAGGTGAATTAACATTTGTTCCAGACAACAAGCTTAATAAAGTTTCCACATCAGAAGGCTAAACACATTTGTCACGGATTTCCTTTAAATATAACTGTACTGCGTTTACTTGTCAGGTAGTGGTGTGATATGTCATTCAAAAAGTAACTAGCAGTTTTAGCCGTTAGATCTAAGTTATTGTTACCAAAGACCACCCAAATGCCCATTAAAACAATAAAACATGCCGTTATTACTAATCCATTTAAAGACTCATCATGTTCTACATTTTTCGAAAGTTGAAATATATATTATTTGCACATCAGTAAAGACAAAGTTATTATCAGTTTGGGGTAAAACTAAATTTTGTAGACTACTAATTACAATCTACAAAATAGGTCTTTATCGTGTAAGGAACGTGGCACTCTCCAAACACGTCACCCACTACAGTTTGCGGCCGGGCTTTCCGTATTATGACATGGTGACGCCCCCACCCCCTGTCCACCACCCGGGGACGCGCTGGGCTGCACTGTGGTTCCAGCACTGGGAACCCAGACAGTTAACCTAAAAGATATAAAATTGTCTTGTATCATTGTATGTCGCAATCCACTTTTGATTACAGTTTTAATAGATTCTATGTAAGTCCTTTACGTAATATTTATTACTAATACACCTAATTACATGATAAAATAGGAAATGAAACGTTTTACAGCACTCATTAGTTAGTTCTTTGGTAAGCTTATGTTTATATGGGTAATAATCTTTCTACAGTTGCTGGGATTTAACATTGATTAAAACTATACCGTATTATTGTGATCGTTTTTCGTATCATGCCGTTAAGCAGAATGAGCATTTAATCGTCATCCAGGAAAATTTTCGATATTTTTAATCGAATTGATTGTACAAATCCTTGAATCTATGTTGCTGAGCGTTCATTAATGGAGTTACTTCAATATGTTTTTCGTGTAATATACATTACTGTCAATCCAATTTAACCGGGAAACCCAAGCGAACTCTATATTGCAAGTGAGATTGAAGTACATGGACAGGAGAAACATCTGAGGTTTGCAAAGAACATCCGCCGTGGATCTCTCTATATATAAATCCTGTAGTGGATCGATTTGCAGACTATCCTCACGGAGTCGTGATATAGGGATTTTGTAGCGTTCAGCCAATTCGAGACAACGGCCTCTGTAGAACTATCTGAGGTATGATTTTGATATTGAGAGTTTTAATCTCTTATCAAATATACATGAAATAACACTTATGATGTAAGAAGATCGTAGAGATGTAATGTTGTTAGTTATCTGACTTTTATGTTTGTACAACTATCAATGTGTATATGAATGCGTGGAGTAGTTTGAGAGAACTCAGGCAACCTGACCACACATGTGGATCATTCCTTTACTATTAAGTTAAATTACGTTATCGTATTACTATGCGATTTCCGATACCAAATAAGTCTGTTTGATCATGTTCTTCATATTTCTTTTCGTAGCATATTGTAGTGCGTTTATTGGGGTTTATAACAAAAATACGGCTGCGGGTAGTTCTTTATTGTTTAATTTTTATATTTAAGTCCTATTCGAGTTTCTGCTTTACATAACTAAACATCCATGGTGAATTTTACATTTAATAAAATACAAAAGAAAAGTGATGTCTGTCTTGTATTGTGGAGTATTATGTGTTTAACAATATGGATACTATTATGAAGTAGACGTGTTAGAGCACGGGTTTCGACATCTAATGTCTAATCAGTACTGATCGAAGATAAAAGTTTTGGTAAAATATATCAAACGTTAAGGTGTATTAAAAAACCAAACGTAGTGCCAAACCCATCTAAGATATCTTATGTTGTAGATATAATGTTAGTGAATTATTAATAACTCTAAGTAAAATCTAAACAAAGAACAAAAACCCTAATTTATGTTGTAAAATAGCAGGAACAAATACCATCTTATTTCGTTGCGTTAGTGAGGTAGTTATATAAAACGATCATAACGTTGAGTTTGACGGTTCGATTTCCGCCGGTACCATTATATGATTTTCACAATAATGGCGCTGCGAGCAACAACTACTGAATACGACTGGCATTTGGAAGGGAAAAACTGTATAGTGACACATTACAATACATGATGCACATAAGTATAATCGTGGAAAAAAACTTGTTCTAAGGATATGTCCGCGGAGGTTCCGAGTGCAAGGTGTGGCTCGCCAATAATCATGCAGTAGTGAGCATGCTTACGATGGTGCCGGTCTTCAAGAAAAAAGGGAAGGGTGTTGTTTAATGGAAGGTTTAAATGCAGCTGTAATCGACTGCGTTAGTTAAGTAATTTTCAGTTCAGTCAGTCAGAGTACAGACTTCCGACAGAAATATTGAGAGTTCGAATCCCCGGTTTCGTAATATGTTTTTATGTTTTTTCAATGGTAATTAATACCGGTATTTGTAAGATATGTTTTACAGTCAATATAATGATGCGAGTCGGCAGCATTATTTCATGTTAAAAATAAGCAGGCTAATCTAACTTGAATGTAGTTCAAGTGAATCTGTATTGAAAGCTTATTAAGTCTGTTTAATGTTCCTACCATTTCTTTAAAATTTGATTGTGTCACAATATTCAATCATCAGTTGACAGGAGCGACTTATCTAATTTAGAATCCGTCTTTGTTAATAATTGTATCAGGAATCTCCAGTCGTTTGCAGTAACAGCTATATAATTTCGAAAATTATTTGAATTCTAGGGTTTTTTTATTTCCAATGTGTAGAGAGCCATAGCGGGGTTTGGTATAACGCTTTAGAATTTTGATGATAAAAGCTCTTCTACACCTTATTCATTCGAATTTTAATATTGTTTGGGTTTAAGCGCAACTGATGAGTTTTGATTAGACGAAATCGCGTCTGACGTTGTATATTCTCTTAATTTTGGAATTTTCGGTGAAAGCTTTATTTAAAATTGTTAACAATTCGAGTTTTGTTTCACTGAATACATAGTAGGCGATAACTTCTCAATGGTGAATTTTTGTTTTTGATACAGACAGACAAGTCGTGGAAGTCAGTAGATAACGTGGCTCATTATGAAACCTACTTGCAGGTTAAGGATGCTTTTTGAAATATCGATATATGCAGTTACATTATAGCTGCTACAAAAAGGCCAATTGCTCTGTTCTCACCAACCGCTCTATTCGTTTCTAGTGGCAGTTCTCCCCATTTTTCCAATTCATTTATTGTCTGTCTTGTCAATTGTTCCTAGTACTAGATAAAGTACTTCTGGATAGACTATTTCAGACGTAGGTTTTGTCTCATCAAAGTATGCTTCGATCAGAAATAAAAAGAATCAAATGCGTGTATGTATTTGTTTTTATGATGTATATCACAATCAAACGGAATAAGTTCGTAGTATATTCTATTCACTTATGATAAAACTCCCCTCTAATAACACCAGTAAGAAACAATTAATTGCAATATTTGAGTAAGCAACAGCAATAAGCCATTCCAGCATTGTTTCCATGAAAAATCTGCAAGTGTTATTCTAAAATAATTGTTTACGGAACCGCGAAGCGTTGAAAAATTGTTTAAATTGTTCTTTGACAGCAACCCTAATGTGTATGAATTTACTTATGCTCTCCTCACATATTTGCTGTTTTATTCGTATGGAGCAGAGTACTTAGTGAAGAAACAAGAAAGAAGTGAGCTATGATCTTCACCTTTCCTTATACAGATAGTGTCAGGTCACGGAACAACTCGGTGATGTTGAAATCAATTCGGACTCTTAACTAGATCGTTTTTTAAATTAAACTCAAGTGGAAAACTACAACTTAAAGTGAAAACTTCAACTTTTCGTTTATGGGTTTCAATATATTCAACCAGCTCAAGCGTATGGTGTTAATGTTTTACAAGTTTTGCATTATGCTAGATATTGCACGTGGTATTCTAATAATGTTTCAACTGTACGCTGCTAATCCCTAATGAATCACTAAAACATTGATTTATTGTACCTAGGTTGATTTCTTCCTTTTGGATGCTCTATAGTCGTCAACACAAGAAACAGCTGATTGTTACGAAAAAATCCATCTCCCAAATACGATCTGATATTTTTTCTGGGTTTTCTGTTCCTTAATATTGCCTTTGTCCTGACAAGTCTAATTAGAGGCTTACTCGTCGAAGCACATGTGTTCATCACTATACTAGTTCATTTATTGGGCTCGGGTGACAATGGTTTTCGTTGGGTTGTTTTCTTCTTTGACTGACTTTGTCACAATTCGAATTTTTTGTGACTTATGTGGTTTTCGATTGTTTTCGACTGTTTCATTTTCTTACCATTTACTATATGTGGCAATACTATGATGTTATTGATGCATACTTATTATTCGATTTGATTTTCAAATATGGCTGCAATTGCATATAACCCCAAAGTGCCACAAATCGTTAATTTATTTTGTTGTAGAAAGCACAACAATGATCTTACTGCAAGTGTTTATTTGTAGATTCTCCACTTTCAGTGTTTTCCAGTTCTAAACTTTTTTCGTTTCATTGTTTTGGACATATATAAAGTTTTTTTTGTTGCACTACAACAGCCTTAAATACAAAAAATTTATTAGCATTCCTTAAAAATTAATTAACTATTTGTATTCATAGGAAATCAACATAAAGTCGACACCCCAATTTAGATATGAGATATATATAGGCAAATGATCGTTTGCAGAAATTGGAAAGCAATTTGACCATTAAAGTCAATCAATGGATGGGATCATTTTGCTCTTTTATATTTAATTAATGACAGTGATAAATTAAAAATCTTTACAAAGTTATTTATTTTATCACGTGGTTTCTCAGTCTCACTTTCTGCTTATGACGTCGACGATAACATTTGTAATCAGCTGTAATTTCCTCTTCCGTTAATAAATACGTGATCACTAATTTCCATCTTACATTATGGTTGGCATTTTGTGTTGCTATGTCCTGAAACAGTTACTGATCTCTATTAGGCCTGTAATTACTTATAATCAAACAGTTCTGGGTTTATGCAGGTAGTAATATGTAACCATGACTTTGTTTGTACTTTATGATTAAATTGATAATTAAGAAATTTTGGTATATGTTTATGTACAATATTAATATATATCGATTAAAATAGGACACAAAATAAACGTCAGTACCTAAGCCGTACATAGTTTAATAAATCAGCTTAATTTTCTGCAGGTGTGTACTGTAATGGAAAACAATTTCGCGCAATGTTATAATTCTTAACTTGCAGATTTAAAGGTGTTATACTGTCATGTCAAAAGAAGGTGATAGGAATAATTTACCCCATGTGATAAAGTTACAGTTATTTCTCAGACTAAAGGCTACTTACACTCTTGCGACTTTCGCTATTAGAACTAAGAATAGACACAGGCGTATAAGTAGCTTTGAGTCTGAGAAATAACTAACTTTATCAACGGAGAAGCTGGATGGAACAATGACAATATTTTAATGCCTCTAGTTGACGCACTGGTAAGTTCTTCGAGTATAACCTTAAAAACCCTCGTACTACTTACGATTCCTTTTAAAATGAATTTTTACGAGACAGACAATTGTAAATCATCCATAGTTTCTTTTCGAAAAATTTGTAGTTTGCATACTCCCATTACCTGTTTGTTTAGTTATATTGAAACATTTTTTTCTAGAAAGAAATGATTGCTTAAAACTAAATCTGAAATATTTCTTGAATTTGTTTGCCTCAACAATAAATCTGCTGATCAATTGCAACCACCAGATAAATATTCATTAAAAGATAAAAAAAAATCCTAATATGATTCATCAGTTAATGATTACCACAATGAAAGAATATTTAACTTGATCTGATCATACCAATTAATGTATCTGGCTTCGATTATTTATCAATCTCAATCGACATTGACACCCGAAATATTGCATCTAATGGACGTTGGTCTTGTTGACTATGCCAAGAGTTTTTTTCTGAAGAGGTACCAATTTGTTGTATCAAATCAATATTACATCTTTCTTGTTTTAATCGCAAAGAATCATTCTTAATTAAAATACAAATATTATATATGTAGATTTGCTACTAGTTTAATGATTTTATTGTTTTTGATCATTATGATTTTTAATTCGATATATTTCTTTCCATTTATAAAATATCATTTTGACTGCTCCATCCGTTTATGCTAAAAGTCAAACCACGGTGGAATGCGGTATTTTTTTTGCTTGCATTTTTGTCTTATTCAATATTGTACCTTTTTATTACGACAATCCAGTAGAAAAATTCTATCTACGATAACCTGTCCATATTCAAAACCATGCCCCTGTTGTTTATATTTCACAAATTTTCCTTGACTTTTGCTACTGGAATGTTACATTGTAAGTCAGGCATTCTTGTTTCTAGAGGGATCTAATATTGTTTACAAAAGTTCGTCTGCTTTCGTGACGTACAATTGTATTCGGACAAACCGCGAGACTTTTCCCGCGTCACCCGCAAACGACAAAAATTGAAGGGTTTCGAATACACAAAATCTGCAGCACCTAGGTTACACTTCCTTTCTCATTTAGGTCCAAATTTTCTATGGAAAATCGCCCTTTTAAAATGAAAAGTCCGCTGCATTTCTAAACGATGAATATTTTGAGGAAATATATGTTGATTTCAGAATGTAATTTTTAGATCTACAAAAGGAGCATAAGCTCGACATACGCGGTTAGCAGTTAATTTGTCGGGCAAAAACCTCGAACATAACACTCTGACTTTTACTATAGTAAATTGTTTTGTCAAATAATTTTGTTTGAAAGTCAGATTAGATATATGTATTTTACAAGTTCATAAATATATGGCTGTTTTAAATGATTCAAATTGGTTGTTATCACAACGCGGGGAAAGTAAAAGAATATTTTTCCTGCTGACATACGACCTTAATTGAATATTGTTTAAAGCTAGGATTGTCCGCGTTAAAATTAAACACCATTATATTGACTTTAAAATATGCTGATTTAAAAGAGTAAGTCCGAAGAATATTCATGACGTTTGTGATTTTAGAAGCCATGAAAATGGAATGTAGTTTGGCAAATTAGCAAGCCATTTGATCTATTGCATAGAAGGTCAATAGCTGCAAGCTTTTAGTGTCTTCTTTGAAATTTCTGAAGCATTTATTACATTTTATGATTTAAGACATAGATATAAATGAGATTTCATGAAAAGACATTTTTTCATTGATAAACTGCTTCTATTAAATCATCAATGCCATCCTTGGTCCTTTGAAATTTGTAATTGGTGATGAGCGAGGTCGATACCATACTGCCAATATTGCTAATTTGAGTTGATGTCATCTAATTTACAGAAAGATTTCTTGTCAGCTGTATTCAACATTCTTACTTACTTTTAAATATGAAAGTGTTTATTTCATTCATTACTAGTAATGTATCCTTAATGGAACACGAATTTCTTCCTTAATGGAACACACAATCTTCATGATGCAGTAAAAAATTATTGATATAAAATTTACTTCACCAGACTCGCGTTAAACCAATAGTCGCCAGTGGCGATGAACCCCCCAAAATATTTTAAAATCCAAATAATTGAGCTTTTAAAACGTTTTACCAAATCCCGGCTAAAGCGTTCTACACCTTGCGAAACGCACGTAATTTTTATGAGTGTCTTTTGATTCAATGAGAAACGATTCAGCGATACCCTAGTTAAGTAAACAACAAAGTTACACATAAATGTTTTATTATATTCTCACTTCCTATTATCGTGAACACACACAAAAAAAAAGATAATTATTTTTAATTGTGGTTGATTTTAAATCCACAAATAAATGAACAAGAAAAGGAAACTGAAATGTTGTGGTGTACAGTCATTTCCTGTTTATAGGTTAATGCGATATATTTGTTTGAATTATGTTCTAGTAAAAGTTAGACTTTTACAAGCGGGTTCACTTAAGGCAATATCTTAGCAGTTAGTCAATCTCTAAATTTCTATATTTAACCGTTATTCCAGTTACAAATGGTAGAAACTGAAAATAATCTGAGACAGTAACCGCGCAAGGTTATTTATTTAGTCGTCTATTATAACAGCTGTGCGTCGCATAGAAATGAACTTATATATGAGAGTTATTTGCTTAATTGAGAGTAAATTATAGGAAGTTACTTTATCCTGAATCCATAGAAAATAAGCCAGTTCCGGGTATAAAAGTTACAGTAAGACTTCACAACATTAACTTCTTGACATATAACAAACTTGTATTCTACATTTTCACCATTATCTTCCATAATCGGATCTTCAGTTAAATCCGGATACTTGTAACTGAGTCTTGTAAGCCCCCTTTTATACACAATCGCCTTGATGATAGGTTTCATTTTTAGTGTTATAGTGGTTTTTCGTTTTTCGTTTTAGTTTGCACAGGCTTCTTGTCTGTCTGTTTTGTCTTGTTTTGTTTTCATGTTGATCTTATACCAGCATATTATCGGATGCAATGCCAGATAAATCCATAGAATAACTGTGAATCATTCTCTTGTAAAATTATTGTAACGAGTTTAAATGTAAGATTTTTGAGAAAATCCACTGCTTTTTATTTTTGTGCCTTTTTTGACCAAAACTAAGAACACCTTATATTCCTTTGATAAATACAACACAAAGTTTTGGCGAAAGTATGTTTTAGGTAAGGGACAAAGCCATAGAAGTCTCAGGAATATTTATGGAATTGGATCGGTGTTCCAAAATTAGCACCCGTCAAAATGTGCTTCAGAAATAAATTGTTTGTTTGTTTGTTTGATGGTGTTTAACGCCACTTCAGCTATATCTTGGGGGAGGAAGCCGGAGTGCCCGCAGAAAACCCCCGACCTGCGGTAGGAAAACTGGCAATCCTTGTCAATTAAGATTGGAGTCGAGTGCACCCTGCCTGCAGTGAGAATCGAACCCGCAATCTCAGTGTTGACAGACCACGTGATCAATAGTAGACGAACTACCTAGACCACTCGGCCACCGAGGCCCCCAGAAATAAATTGAAGCTAACTTGTATAGAAATGGTGTAAATAAGCATTTAATTTACGGTTGATTCCATTACATTCCTCACGCCATTACCCATTGCCTTGATTTAACATTAGATTCCATAATATCTGCATTCAGCCCGCTACGAGCTAGTAGTCCGAAAAGTAATATCTCCATCTCAAATAACAACATCAATCTAGGGACACAGTAACCAGAAAAAGCCAGAATTCATCACAGAAGGCGATATTGAATAAAATTTAAAAAAAAAACAACAAAGATCTTTACATCGGCTCGTTCTATATGCCACGCAGAGAACAAAACATAAAGACGAATAAAGAAAATCACTAGACATCATAGACAAAACAATATAATAACAATACAACAAAAAAATTAATCACATGAGATTCATACTGCCAACGAGACAGACAGAGAAATCCACCAACCAATCAGAGGAAATAAATTTTTAGATTTTTGGTTTTGTTTCCAGCCCGGCTCTGGTTCAGTCGTCGGTAAACGAATTTAGAATATATGATCATGAGATCATTATTACAGATATAGACCAATACAGTAAAAACCAACTAGAAAATGCTACGTTCATAGAAAGTCAAACTGGGATGACATAAGTAAAGACTTGCAAGAGCTAAAAGCCATAATTGAAAACAAGCTAAACGTATTAGAAATCTGGTCCACCTTCAAAACAAATTTATTTAAGACAATGATAGCCAACATCCCAAACAAATTAATAAGATCACGAAACAACATCCAATGGTTAAAAAAGAAACAGAAAAGATGTTAAAAAACAAAGACTTTATAGTCCAGCCAAGAAAACCAAAGTGGGCTAATTACAAATTCTTCTCAAAAGAATGCAAACGATCCCTCAGTAGAGCCGAGTTGGAATATGTGAACGAAAATATCATTGATGGACTGAATAACAACAACACGAAACTTTTTGGAAATATGTTAAGTCAATAGACATGACTCCAATGCAATTGCGCCATTACAAAGGGTACAACTTTTATAAACAACAGCAAAGGGAAGGCGGAAATGTTGCTTAACCAATTCAAATCTGTCTTCACAAAACCAGCAAAAGGGGGACTACCAGAAACAAGAATAACATTTAAAAATAACACCATTCAAATCCTAATACATCAGAAAGGACTAGAGAAACTAATACAGGAAGTTAATCCATCCAAAGCATCAACCCTAGACAATATAGAATCCTACAAGAATTTGCAGAACGTCCTGAAAACCATCATGCAAAAATCACTTGACACTGGCAAACTACCGAATGACTCAAGGGTTGCAAATATCGCAAGCATCTCCAAAAAAAGACGGCGAACAACAGGCTGAAATTACCAGCCAGTCTCCCTCGCCTCAGTCACGTGTAAGTGTAATATGTTAGAACACGTAATAAGACATAATGAAACACTTGGAACCAAACAACATACTAACCAACCTAAATTATGGCTTCAGATCTGGCTATTCCTGCGAAACCTAACTAATTACAACACAACGACTTTCTTATAGAAAAAACGATTGTAGAAGGCATAGAATAATCCTAGGACCAATAATGTTTCTGTGTCACATAAATGACCTATCTGATGCAGTCAACTTTGTTGTGCGCCTGTATGCGGATGACTGTCTCTTTTACAGAAATATAAACAGCTGAAATGACTACCTGATCATGCAAAGAAACATTAAAAATCTCGAAATCTGGGCAAACAAATGGAGCATGAGATTTAATGCCACAAAGTGTTATCATCCAAAATGTACCTGAACAACCATACACTACAAACAGTACAGATCAATCTAAACCTAAGACAAGCAATATCACATGACTTCAAATGGATTCTGCACATAAATAATGTTAAATAATGCCACTCTTGGATTCCCGAGAAGAAACGGCACTAATACAGGGCTATCATCTGTAACACCTACCTAAAGTAAGATACACAGGAAAAGATACAAAACAGAGCAATCAGATTTATAAAAAAAAAGAAATTACAAAAAAAGAAATTGATGATCTATAGAGATGAGAAGAAACTGCTTAAGTTTACATCTCCTGTTCTGTTAAAGAAAACGTCTTACTTAGCATGGTACAAAATATTTATTATTGCAATTCATGGGAATTAACGCTTCTGCTATTAAATAGGTCAGTAACGTCGCATTATCTCTGTAGCTAACAAATGGCCAAAATGTAGGTTTATATGATTACCATCCCTTACAATCAGATTGTTACATTTAAGGAAACGAGGTTTATACGTAAGCAAATTGAAATGATTTAATGTACTATGAATCTATAATCCATTGCACCACGTTCGTCTGGGTTACTTCAAGATTTCCTAGTCCTTTATCTAGTTAATGCAAGTTTTGTCATCTCGTTCGCTGAGTCATCATGATTATCTATTGGCTTAAACTTTTGTAGAGAGAATGCATTTTAAAAAGGCATGTATAGTTGATACAACATAAAACTGTTTATTTTCTATTTACAAGTTTATATAACCTTAGTCGGATTTGGTATAACGTTTGAAACTTTGATGCTAAAAGATCTACAACATCTATTATTTGCATTTTAAAATATTTTTTGGGAGTGGGGAGCTTCACTTATAAGAATCTTGGTATCTTTCACAAGATTCTACTAAAAACTCCTCAAACTAAAAGTCCAGTTATAAATACATACCGGTCAGTGATGTGTTAATGGTTGGAACACGATTTCAACGAAATTACAATCATTCAAAATTATAGCTGCGGTGGAGATTGCAGAGGGCATTAAAATAACGTTCTGGAAAGAGAAATCTAATAAGCAAAAAATGTCATCGTTTTCTGTCGATGGGACTGGCAAGAAGATGTATTATTGTGCTGAAGTAATATCATTCAGGTTGCAATTATTTAGCGATGTTAAGCTAACTAATATAATAGATTATTCTTAATAGAAATATACGTCTGGAGCGCTGAACCTTTATCATTTGACAGATGGTCAAATAAATAAGTTAATTAAAGAAAATCACAACTGTGCACATAAATACAGAATTAAGTTACAACAAAAATAGACTAAATGTACTGGTATATAAACTGTAACTATCGAATCATGACACAAGCTTCAATTTATTTCAACTAGAACTTGATATTTATTTTGTTACACAAATCGCCATCTTTTTCGACGCCTGTTTAATGAAAGCAGTTTTAAAGGCTAAAGAAGCCAAAACCAAACGACAGGAAAAAACTAATTCGGGCAGAGTGTAAACAGATACATGTAGTATGCTTCATACAAATTTGTTGAAAATTAGTGCATAATTTCGTTAACAGAAATCTTACTCTTTAAAAGTTCACTATCTTTGGTTTGGATATTCAGGAATTCGTACTTGTTCGTCAAAATAAGTAACAAATTTACGCGTTGCAATTGAAAACAAAGCCTATTATTACATGTATATTGTCTAGTGGCAATAGGTCTCAATTTTTTTTAAAGGATGCTTTACGTCCAGTATTTCAGCTATATTCAGGACAGGAACACGATAACAAACAACATATTTATTCAGGACTGGGATAAACTAATGGACAGTAAAGTTTGACTGCCACTGAAATTATGGGTTATTGGGTATGGTTATGAACAGAAAACTTAGCCTTCATAGCGGCTACAATGTGTCTAATTTTTCGAAACTACTGTGTGCAAAGGGATTGGCACTCTCAAAACACGTTATCCATTACCATCTGTGGTAATGCGTTCCGTATTTTAACCTGACAAGCCCTCAACAAGAGGGCCACCCCTGTCCACATGGGACGCGCTGAAGAAGTTGTGAACCCCTTTCAGCACTACACAACGATAGTACATGTAATTACAATGCATAACATCACAGAAAACAGTATTAACATGATGTTTCAACTTTGCATGGTCATGTTTTTCAGAATAAGCTTCTGCAAATTGTCTATATTACTGCGTATATTTAAAGAAATCTGGACTTTGCATGTTGATATTTATTGTGTATCATTTCAGATTTGTCTTAATACTAACTGATATCCATTTGTTTAAAACGACGCTTCGATAAGGTTTATAGAGCAATGCATTATTTAAGAATTTACGCTTCATTTTTCACAGCTATAATTTTCAGATTTATATGCGACCGCGTGCTCTATCTTTTAGATCATCAACATAATCAAAGTTTTTAATACAAAAATATCATTAAATACAGTCATTAGACAAGATTATCTTAACTTCAAAACTTCATGTAAATTTTAAAACAAAAACATGTTTAATTACACATACACATTTTTCGATATTCGATATTTTTGTGGTTTGCTCTTCGATTTGACGGACTGATAATGGATAATTTTAAGTGTGCATTATAATATTACTAATCTTACATACCAGTAATACAATTATTGTTGTATATATTCCTGTACAGCTAAATATTTTTATCAATTTCTTTCTATTTAAAAAAAATATGCGTATGCCGTTTATTATTCTCCTGCAAATACAATATTCAAGCAACAGAATGGAAACAGGTGTATGGTAAATGTATATATAATATACATCAAGATCGGATATATGTAGGGAATCTGCATACGACAAATTTTATTAGTATGTGCCAATAAGCCATTTTGTGATCAAAGAATCACTTACGTTGTAAATCGTAAAAAATAATTAGAATGGTTGATTGAGTCATATTCAATATAATTAAGGTTGAAAAATCTATTTATCTGAGAACTGATTGATCAGTTCTAGTCTTTGTAGAATCTATTATGTTCCTAATACTTTCTTATTATCTCCCGACTTACGTAGAAAATAATTACAAACGGTTATATGTATGGAACAGATAAGTCATAATATGCTGATGGACACCGTACTAATTTGAATTCGTTAAAGGATAAATGACTGTAACGCTTTTATAACTATAGATAAGATTACTTCTTTATTATTGTGGTAATAGAATTGTGAGTTTTACTTTTTATTTAGAAAACTGTGATTCCATGCTTGGAACCATTTAAACATATTCAACTCTGCCACACAATGTTCTACGTGACTGTTCGAATCAGAATCGTATTTGTCCTTTCAGTTATCAGTTTTTATAGATTTGTTGTTCTATTCATCAGGGGGCCTCGGTGGCCGAGTGGTCAAGGTAGTTCGTCTACTATTGATCACGTGGTCTGTCAACACTGAGATTGCGGGTTCGATTCTCACCGCAGGCAGGGTGTACTCGACTCCAATCTTAACTGACAAAGGATTGCCAGTTTTCTTACTGCAGGTCGGGAGTTTCCTCCCCCAATAAAAACTGGACGCCATGTTATAGCTGAAAAATTGCTGAAAGTGGCGTTAAAAACCAAAATCAAACAAACAAACAAACAAACATCTATTCATCAGTGACTAATTTAATTATGAGATTAGTACTGTATTTATCACCCTTTACATACATTTGTAGTTGGAGTGGCTCAGAAGTAAAATAGTTGTTTTCCTTTGCCACTAACGATGACAACTCGTCGCGGTTACTTTCTTTTAATTGTTGGCATCTTCCTTCATCAAAACTATTTTCCAAGATATTGATGACAATATCCAACTTAATCTCCGGCACAGAACATAACTGGTTTCCAGCTATAACCTCTCGGCCACACATAATCCCAATTTTACTGCGGCACTAAATTTGTCGTGCGCTTGTGATGTTTGTAAACAAAGACGGATGTCTATAAGAAAATGCACGACATCACATTTATATTTATATAGACTATTTATACACTTTTGAAACAATTTTACATAAAAAGTACTGCGTTTGTTCGCGAGACTTATCCGCTATGAGAGATACCAATGGTGTGGCAGAAGGGATTTTGGTTGACGTTGGATACCCAGAAGTCTTTGCGTGGAGATTGTATCCAGCTGGGGAGTACAAACTTAGTATGCTACAAGTGAAGTATTTTTGAGAGGGTTTTTGCGTGACAAATGAAAATTGATTACCGCGTATGGTTCAGCTTATGATCCTTTTGTAGACCAAGAAGGGTACTTTTTGAAATCAACAATTATTTCCTTCAGATATCCAGCGTTTTGAAATATAGCGGTTTTTGAATTTTTATCAGGCGATTTTCCATACTGAAATTTTACCTTAATTAGAACGGAAGTGTACTTTAGGAACTATCGATTGTTGTTTATTATTCAAAATCCTTTGGGTAATGTCGTCTGCAGTTAAGGCTGGAAATGTCTCGCGGTATGTCCGAATACCATTGAAGTCACGAAAGCAGACGGACATTTGTAAACAACGCAAGGTCCCTTTAGAAACAAAAATGGCTGCCTTATTATGTAAAATTACCGTAGCAAAAGTCAAGGACGATTTGTTACAAGTAAACAACAGCGGCATAATATAAAACATGAACAGTTAATTGTATCTAATTTTTTTCTACTGGATTTTCGTAATAAAATGCTAAAATATGGAATAATAAAAATATGCAAGCAAAACATGTTTTCCAAAAGAGTTTGACATTTAGTATAGATCCGTTCATCAATACATTTTATTTAAACACGGCAGCAGTAATTTGATGCCTTTTTAAAGGAACTGATACAAGCACAGCTTTATTATGACTATTATTAGTCACGCATCATAGGTTTGAGATTAGACGATACGAGGGGTTTGGGTTGTTATGGTGTTGCATGGGTTTTAAGCTGCAAATATCCCATGTTTCACTAGTTTAAGTTCTGAATTACTTGAATTTTTATACAACGTTTAGAGTTTTAATTGGTACCTTTCTATAACCAACAATTGCAGCATCTGCCTCATTACGGCCTTGACAATACAAACAATATAACACAACATATTTTCGTTAGTTACCTATTATGTTTAATCATTTAACAATGTCGACAAACTTACAGAAACCTGGAGTGTGCACAAACATGTACCTAATTCGTGTTATTCTAGTATTCGTTTTGCCTGGTTTTTATGCAACCGATGATTCCACTAAGATTCACAGCGTCAATATTGTGTTTGTGCATGTGACATTGTGTGTTGTACATTATCAATATATTAATAAATCATTGAGATATGTTAAATTGCCTTTTTTTTAGTTTGCAGCATTTTTTTCGTTTACATGGAACCTAGGAGAAATTATGTGTAAAGCAGTCCATTACATTCAGAATGTGTCTGCTATATGTTCAGTGTCTACGCTAACAGCAATGAGCTTGGAAAGGTAAGTACTGTTTAATTTGTTTGATATATAACCCCTTTCTCCCCAGGCGACACCAAAGGTACACCTATCCAGACTTTTTGCAAAAATTACCTCGAACATGGAAAGACGATTTTCAATTGTGATGCTAAGACACAACCAATGTTTGTCGTATTATGGCGCTAAATCTGAGGCCACGTGTTTTAACAGTTTTCGATTGCAGCACGCAAAGAATCCGTAGGTGACCATCTTAATTTTCTGAATTCTATTTTAAGTAGTCTAATTTCTTGTGGCAATTAAACTTTGACCTCCCCATTCCATGAGTTTCTAATTACCAATGACTTTATTCATTGGCCAATAGCATAATCCTAATCGGAGTGTAGCTAGCTCATCACACATCAAACTTAAAAATATCTAAGACATCGGTGGACGATCAGTCTACCTATCTACTATGATCACCAGCGTGCTAGTTCGAGCGCTACTTCGGACAAGATTTGCTCGACTCCAGTATTGCTAATGGACAAGGATTGACTGTTTTCCCGCCAAAAGATTCATAGGGTACTAAGGCGTTTTTTCATTATAAGATCTAGACGCCATGATATGCTAAAAAATTGCTGACATTGGCGTATTACACCATTCAAACAGCCAACACAAAGACAATTTTTTTCATTACAGATGTAATGCTTTGACTGATGCATACTGAAGAGTCCATGATTTTATATTACGTGACAATTTAGATTGGGAATTAAAAAACTTAATACAATTAAAATTTATGGTTGTTGCACTTCAATTTTTTTTTATTAATCTCGAAGTCAACAAATGCAGTTGAATACGATTCTGACCTGTGCATCCGATACGTTGTAGTTTTAATTACTTTCTCTAAAATTATGAGAGGTTCAAACTAATACTTGCAAACTATTTATAATTCCTTCCATCGTCCCCAAACAGTCCACGTTATTTAAATACATTTTTGGGTTTTTTATTTAGTTATTTACATTCAATCGGTGTGATACAATTGTATATGCATTACAGGCGTTTGTGTCCGACACCGTCCATACCATGTTCGCGTCTTTTTGAATTTTCCACAACCATTCTGACTGCAGTTATTACGCATTCTTTGACTTCGTGCATAATGTTTACTCATGAACTAGTTAAAATTGAATCTCGATTGATGGCTGGTTGGTGGAGTGGAGTTTAACGTCACTTTCGGCAAGTTTATGATATATCGTGACGTTCAACTTTGGGAGGAAGCCGGAGAACCCCTTTGGAAAACCCCAGACGGTAGGAAAAATTGGCAATCCGTCTCAATTTTTGATGGGAGTCAACCCGCAATCGCAATGTTTCTTAACAGTTAATGACTAAGAACCGTAACCACTCGGCTACTGATTCCGAGTAAAAAATATGAAATTTGTGTTTATTAATAAATTTTGCCTTTGTGAATACTTATAGCTTTCTACTATCAGTACAGACCAGACCAGCATTAAAAAACCAAGAAATACAATTTAAATGTCTTTAACAGTGGAATTAACTACGTTTGTTTTCTAATTAATAGAGAAATACCAGACCATGAGTGGTTCTCCAATACTTCTTGAGGACCTTATCAATCTTTACAATACACAAATCATTAGAAACAAATCTCCTTCTCCGTTTAAAGAAAATGTCATCATTAATTTATATTACAAACCTGAAGATTTCACGATCCTTATCGTGGCAATTTAAAAACTCATTAAACTACGTTATCTGATTTCAGATGTGAATTGTCTATCGGCATATAAATTTACAAAAGTGCTAACAGGGCTTCCACAATAAAAACCCGTATGCAGAAAAAACATTTAAGATCGATTTATTTAAAAGTTTGGAAGGATATTCTGAGACCTTAAAGCTTTTAATTTAATTGCAATTACCGCTTTTCACGACACGTTGTTTTGCATACGATAAATTTACGCCACATGAAATAAATTTATTCAACTGAAAGGAAAACGCATTTTATTTTCTAAGTGTATTTCTTTATATGTGTGTGTCATGTTTCGAATTCTAAATGCGATCAATAGCAAGCAACATATAAAATAGAATTGTCACAGGTTTGACTTTTTTGCTACTAGAGAGATAGTCTTTATTTTCAACATTTCCTATTCCTTTGTACACAAGCTGATAGTATATGAAATGTTGATAATAAAGGTGTATTAGTTTAAACATATTTTATTTGCTCAAATATGCAAATAGGATAAGACACAAGTTAATCAAACTTATGAAGTCTTCTCCAAATATACAGTATGTTACAAAAATATATTGATGGAGCAGCATACATAGTAATACAATTCAAATTATATTATGTTTGTTAGAAATGAACCTTAAGGGATAAAATAAAACATTTGACAGATATTAAAGAGAAAAAAAAAAGGAATAGAGAGAAAATAGAGGATAGATGATAGATGATAGATGATAGATGTGATGATGAGTGTGATTTAAAAACATTGTGAAAAGAATCAAACAATCAAACAATCGGGAACCTTTCTGACCCTTTAATATACTCAAAGACGTGCTTAAAAACTAGTTCGTTCTGCTCATTAGTCAAAAGCGAATTACCAAATGTAAGAAGTTCTAAATTTACTGGACAATAGATTGGCAGCCACTGAAGGTTTTGAAATAATCTATTCCTAATGTTAGCATACTTCGAACATTCCAAGAAGTAATGATTTGAATCTTCACGATCAGATCCACATCGACAAGATGGATCAGATAAAATATTTACCCTGTATAGGTCATAATTCAATGTTGATGCTGAACATCTTAATTGGGTTAGGACAATATTAAGTTTTCGATGACCATATTCATAGTGTTTTGGAACTCTTCTATGTGGGTTCAAGTTTTTTAATTCAGATTTAAATTTAAATATAGAGTCAACATTACGGAGTGATAGATCTAAACGGTTCCACTGTCGAATAGTTGAAGGTATGAACGATTCATCAGTCAGGGAAAGTCTACAGAAGGGAGTCGTAATATTGTTACCATTGCGCAAGGGATAAACTGCCGTGCTTTGTATTGTAGGAGGAATTAAGTTACACAGATATGCTGGTGCCGAGTTGTGCTGTATATTATAGAACATTTGTAACTTCCTGCGTTTCCTGCGCTCATCCAAAGACTCCCACCCAATTTCAGTATAAATATTAATTGCATTAGTAAATATTGGTAGGCCTGTGACTATTCGAGCAGCCTCGAGTTGTAATTGTTCAAGTTTATTGCAGTAGCCCACCCCCATGTTGTCCCAAACTTCACAGGCATATTCAAAAAGTGGTCTTATGAAGACTAAATATAGTTTTTCTAAGTTTTTCCGAGTAAGTTTATATTTAAGTTTCCTGAGTACGTTCAGGTGCTTTGAAACACTACATATAATATTATCAATGTGTGTATTCCACTTAGCATCACTGCTAAAGGTGACCCCTAGATGTTTATGAAGATTAGTAATGGGTATATTAATGTCACTTAGTGTAAATCGCATATCCGGCGTTATTATGTTTGAAAATAACATAATTTCAGTTTTTTCGGGGTTAAATGACATTAACCATTTTTTGGACCAGTCGTTCAGCTCTTTCAAATCGTGATCGATAACAGTCTGTATCTGCGAAGGGTCGCGACTAGAATAGCTGAACGACGTGTCATCAGCAAACAGTCTACATAAGGAGACAAGTTTTTCAGCTATGTCATTGATATATATAATAAATAATAATGGACCCAGCACCGACCCTTGTGGGACACCAGCAGACACATTGCAAAGCTCGGATGACGATTGTTTGATTACTACTCTCTGTTGTCTATTATTCAAATAGCTTTTAAACCATTCTAATAAATTTCCATTTACTCCATACGATTTCATTTTATGTAATAAACCTTTATGCCAAACCTTATCAAATGCTTTGGAAAAATCACAAAAAACAAAGCAGTTTATTTCCTTCTTCTCGAGTGAATTTAAAATACAATTGTAAATTTCTATCAACTGGTGGACTGTGGAACATTTAGGAAGAAAGCCAGACTGGTATTGATATATAAGATTATTTCTTTGCATGTGGTTAAAAACATACTTATAAATAATACGTTCCATTACCTTGCCGACGCAGCTAATAAGCGATATTGGTCTATAATTAGACGGGATTGAGCTGTCACCCTTTTTGAATATTGCAATAACATTTGCAATCTTCCAACCAGATGGGTATTTGCACTGATCTAGAGATTTATTAAATATTAAGTGAAGTGGAATTGCTACTTTTTCAGGACAAAGTTTTAACATTTTGTGGCTTATTATGTCTGGCCCTGATGCTTTATTGGGTTCTAGAGTTTTTATAATGTCTACAATTTCTTCTATACTGATTACTATGTCGTGGAGTTGTATATTTGTTCTCGGTTCAAAATCTGGAAGAATAACATTTTCATCATTTAGTGTTGAAATTTGACTGAAATATGTATTTAATAGCTCACATTTCTCGTCGTCCCCGTAGACAACATCTCCCAAGCTGTGATTTTGAATGACATTTAGAAGTGGAGGTATATTACAACATCCTTTATTTGATTTTATTAGCATTTTCATAATTTTCCAATAAGTTCTGGGGTTAGCAGCATTATCTAATATAATATTATCAAGGTTTTTTTCAAAGTATTCCTTTGCAACTTTTTTCAAATTATTTACTTTGTTCCTTTGTTTTTTATACTTTGTTAGATCTGCTGCTTTTTTAGAATTTAATGCTGTTTTTCTAAATCGGTCTCTTCTACGAATTTCTTTCCGAATTTCCTGGTTGAACCACGGTTTATCATTATTTCGAATGGTAACCATTCTGGATGGAATGCTCTCCCTTGCGATGTCTAGAAATTCGTCGGTGAATATGCTACACATTTCATCGACATCCTCAACATTAGAAAGAAGTCCATTCCAATTTATAGAACCAAGTTTCGTAGAAAATTGTTCAATATCTGTTTTATCGTACAACCATATTTGTCTTTGAAATGAATTGGATGAATATTTGGGGCAATCTAAAAATATTATTGGTGAGTCGTGGTCACTTACGTCAGGAGGTACTTCAAAAACGTCAGAAAATAAATACTGAATTGAGTCGCTTATGATAATTGGGTCAAGTAATGTGCTACTATGATCCGTTGTCCGTGTGGGCTTATTGATCACATTCGTTAAATTGAACAAGTTCATAGTGTCTATTAATTTATTATTATCAACATTAAATAAATCAGAATTAAAATCCCCCGTAATCACAATGTTTTCATTAATCTCGTAACCCAACCCTATTGCATGATTAAGTCGTGTCCAGTAGTTATTGTCCGTCCATTCGGGTCGATAAGTACAACAAAGTAAAAATAGCTTACCTCTACCTTTAATTTCTACCCATATTGATTCATCAATTTGGTTTTCGAGTGCACCTTTTCGCGTGATTGAAAAATCGTCCTTTACATAGATAAGCAAGCCACCGCCAAATTTGTTTCGATCCTTACGAATAATGGTTTTCGAAAAGGAACCAAGTTGCAGGTCTTCATTATTTACATTTGAGTCCAAGTGAGTTTCGGTAAGAGTAACTATGTCGAATTCGTCCGTAAAGTTTTCTAGGAAAGAAAGTTTGTTTCTTATACTTCGTATATTTAAATTACAAATTGAGATTGCATCTTCTGTGATATTAGACACAGAATTGGTAATATTTTTTATTATGGGACCAGGATTTATTTCAACATTTCCGATTTCAAGGATATAATGAAGGATAACCAATAGAAAAACAGCATTTATATTTGGATTTAAACTTTGAAGTAGGGAGAGGGAGACGACGAGTAATGAACACTTTAAATTGGTAAGTAGTATTTCTTTATATGAGCTTTCATACACATTTACTTTAACGAGCCTAAAGGTGCATTGGATACGTAAGTTAAATAACCCGATGGCCGCCCTGTACATTTCAATGCAATTACCCATTTGGTTGTAGGACAATAGCTGTTTTACACGGGCTGCCTAACCGGTAACACAACGTTAGCAAATCACACACATCATCACTTAAAGAAGAATAAGAAAAATAGTAATAACAGCACAATAAGCAAGAAATAATCTGGAATAAGGAGATAATGCACATAGTAAGGAAGGTCATTTTCATTAGGACGAAATGGGATATTTACAATTTGTTCAGAACCAGAACTGCTATATAAGTACAATTTAGTGAATGCTAAACGATATAAATTTACTTGGATAGTGACTGAGAAGAAAAAAAAAACATATGCAACAATAGTATGAATATATACATATAACTACAATTTAATTACATATGTACAGGCGAAACATTGATATTGTTTTATTTCTTACAAAAAGATGCACAAACAAGAGAAACAAAAAAGAAGCTATTAAGGAGCATCACTTGCCCTTGACATGCTAATTTTTACGGTTGATCAATACACCATATATTGTGGGGTTCCAATTGGGTGAGATCAGATATTGTTAAATACGTATTGAATATACAGTCGTTCGCTGGCTTGAGTCTTACTCGGAACAGATACAAGTTCTTGCTGATGATGAAATAGAAGTTGAAGATTGTGCACTTTAAGCCCATTTGGACATTAATTATACGGTTATTAAATATCAATATATAATGATGGGTGAAGTCAGAATACGCCAAAAATATACACGGTAAAGAAATAGGACTTTGTGCACTTTAAGTACTAAGTGACGTCTGAAAGTGTGAAACACAATATTACCATTTAAAAAAATATTTGCTCATTTCGAGTTATGATGACTACTATTTTCACACGTATATTGCAGAGATTCGCGATGATTACAGCAGGAATGTATACGGAAGATATATATTACTGTGTACCAGTATATAAAATTGTACCTGATAATAACGCGTATATCGAGCAGGTAGAAGATCCAGTTTTGTTTTTAAATACTAAAAGCAATATCATATTCCAGCTTCGTGATTTTGAATTACGGAAAAATGACCAATAACAGAAATACTATATTAAAAATAATTAAAAAAAACCCCATATGGATATTAAGAATAGAGTAAAACAAGCAGACATTTTTCTAAAAAAACCAAAATCATTGAAAGACTAGCTACCAATAATACGTACCAGCTTCATAATTAGTCATAAATGAACATTTACATAGATACACTATAGGTAATTTGTAGTGTTTAAGAAAGTATCCATATTATAATGGGATATTAATTATAATGGGATATTATGGAGGCTCAACAGGTAGCCTTTCATTATATAATATTACATCTTATGAAGACGACTAATATGGTAAAGTTGCAACTATTGAAGTGCAGTACTGTTTTTTATATTTAATTTGAATTTTATACTTGAATCACCTCTCAAGTTTTTCAATGTCATCAAAATTGTAGATAAGTTTCTTTCTACTGTTTTCTGTTTTTTTTGCAAATATTCGACCATCAGTTGTCCAGTAGGCATGTATTTGTCCTCTGGACTTAATTTCGGCTAATCTCTTAGTGATACTGGTCCTATACTGGGTTAAATTTTCTGTGATGAAGATTCCATCAAGATTCCCTTTGAGTATTTTTTTGTTGATGTAAACCATGCTTCTTGTTCTGTAGGAGAGAAATCTCACAATAATCTGTGATTTGCCATTTTTTGTTTTTCCAATGACATGGCTCCTACCAATATCATTTATGCTCAGACTTAGACCTAATTTATTGTTACATACATCTAACACTAGATCATCTGTATTAACTGGGTGAATTATTTTACCATGCTCATCCACGGGTACTTTGATATTGTGGAAGCGTAAGCTAGTTCTTCGCGAATATTGTTCCTGGCTTTCAACTCTAGTTTCTAAGTCAGCAATCCTGTTGTATAATGCCTGTATTTCATGGTCACGCTCGTTTAAGGCGAGTTCGTGATCTTTAACTTTATTATCTAATTCATTGAGTTGAATAAATTGTTTACAAATTTTTGTTTTGTTATCATCAATTATTTTCTGTTGACTGTTGACAGTTTCCACCAAAGGCTTTACATATGTGTCAACACAATTTTTGATTTCGTTTTCAATAAGGCTTGATATAGTCTCTGCTATTTTCTCAGATATTATAGGTATTATTTTATTTAAAACCTCCTCACTGGTAAGGGCCTCCAAAACTTTGTCAGTAATAGTTTTTCTTGTATTAGTTTTTTTACCGATATCCCTAAGATAAAGGTGTATAAAATAATAGCAAAAAAAAATCAAAGGGACCTGTGGCAAGTTTACATATCAGATTTAGGCCCCGTTCACACTTATAATATTAGAATCGATCGCAATCTATTTCAACGCAAGTTTTGGCTGTTCACACTATAATGAAATCGATTTGCAATCGATCTATGTTCTTGGTCCTATAAAAATAGGTGGTCTCAAAAAGATCGATTTAAATGAATTAAGACGATAACGGCTTTGATGTGAACAGTTGGAATCGATTGCGACCGAACAAGTTAACACAATTTAATCTTGTCCAGCAAGGACACAGGGCTAGTCAATTAGCGATTATCATGGAAAGGGTAAGGCCTAGATAGTTAGATTTAACCATGCCTCGTGAAACCTACGAACGTTTTTGCAAGGGTCTTTTGTAGTATATAATTTTCCACTCGGAACATCGAATTTAAGGAACTGTAGATCAAGTTAATAAAATAACTATTCAATATAGGTAGTTCTTTCAATACTTATAAAATCACAATCAACAAAACCCAGCAAAATCAAACAAACAAAGCCCTATGATATCAATTGCCTCAAACGTACTTTTTCATTACTCTTTACGAAATTCGTGTTGTTCTCTCAGTTACTTCATTCGTGTTTTGTGTTGGAGAATCGTGCAAACCACTATATTTTTAATTCCGGCGGACAAATGTCGACGGTCCATTGTTGTATATAACATGTACTGTATAAATGTCACGTAAAATATATTGGTTAAAAGTTGCGGACAACAGTTTTGATACCCCTCCTACAATATATGTGTTTAGACTTAACAGAAAAGACAAACTTCTATCTTTTTGTTCCTATGGTTTGGGAATGCCTTACACAGTGAGTATTAAGGGACTCAAAACAATAGCATCAATACATTCGACTCACAGTTTTTAGAGCAACCCATTAATGTATGCATATAGTGAACCATAGGATGTAGACATATATGATCAGCGCATGATATTGACAATTGTTATCTTAAGAAAAGTGCAAATGTCAATGTAACAACATAAAAAAACGTTGAAATACCAAGTGGCAATCAAAACTCGGATTCTAATACACTTATACAAAGCCATGGGACAGCCATGCAAACAATAGCAAGCGGCTCTCACGAAAATAAGAGTGACCTCAGGTGGTGCGGAAGACGCCTGTTGCAATACATCGTCGTGTTGTTAACAGTCAATTCAGGGTATTTCAAGTCCGGTAAAGGAGATAATACACAAACTCTACAGCTAACCTACATTTCTATAATGTAACAGACAAATATCGAGTATTTGTCGACAAGTACATGACGTTTTTCATAAAGTTCTTCTATGAAGACAACAACCTGTCTTCAACAAAACAAAGAGTTTGCAGTTTCCGCGTTAATTTCTTAATCAAGAAAATCGATATATTCCTCACAAGCGGAAAATTGAAGCAAACCAGTATTTCAAGCTCTTTTTGGATAAATAAGGTGTAGAAAATTCCTTTAATCGGGATTATTTAGTGAAACGACACTATCAGTGTTTTGGAAGCTGAGATTAAAGGACTTGGCTAGCTTGCGGTTTTCCCTCATATAAAAGGGATTGCAAGAATAAATCTGTTTCATAGGAGTGGAGGAACAAATCGGCAAACAATGGTGCAAAATTGGAGCTTATTAAAATGTCACTTGTCTGCTGAAAAACACGTCCACTAAACTGGATGTTTATCAGAAAATCTAATTGTATTCAATTTGGAAAAATCAAATGATTTATACTATTACTACCTGATAACAAAAAAATTATAAAAGATTATACAGTGTTTAATATATTTGAGTTCTCCTTTACAACGTTCAGCTAGACGATTTCATTTACATACCATATATAAAACCATGGCGCTTAAATTTATAGGTTAAAATTTCTGCGCTTGAATATATAGACATGATTGAATTATCAGTGGTAATTTATGTCACAATAAGGATATTTATATCGGCTTGATTTTTTCTATCGCGAAAATTGGAAAAAACTTCATGCGTATTGACAAAGTGTCGGCTTACTTTTAAAAAGCATCGGCTTGCTTTTTTTTCAATTGCCTGACTGATTTTGTCACAATCGTGATGTTTCTATCGGCTTGCTATTTCTATCGCGATACTTGTTAAAAGCGTCGCAATACTTTTTGAAAAGTAAGCTGATGAAAAAACATCATGAAAAGCACCGGCTTTTTAAAATTATCGCAATAGGTCAGGTAGTTCAAAAAAAAGTAAGCCGATTCTATTTTCACTATACATATCGTTTTTTCTATCGTGTTATTTTTCGAAAGCAAGCCGATGTTTTTTTAAAAGCATCGCGATGCTTTCAATAAGTGACATGTTTGGCCTCTGATAGGATTTAAGCACCGGCAGTACTTAACTTTTTTGGTCCTTCGTAGTACCAATGACACGAGTAACAGTTTCATTTTCTCATACATATTGAACAATTTAATTATTTATACTTTGGCGACTTTGCGGGGGATTTACGTTGGATTTTTAGTTTGTTGTTGTTGTTTTTGTGTTTTGTTTCTTTGTTTTTGGGTGGAGGTGGGGGCGGGGTGATTTTTTTCCCCGTTTGTTGTAATATTACCAGTTTGTTGTCAATAATTAATTTTGAAAGGTACATATACATTTTGATAAAAGAAGTTTACGACATTTCTCATTTTGAATAATTGCTCATAAAATGCTCTTATGACTCACTATGGCGATCCTTAGCATTGTTGATGTAAGAAGTTACGTGGTTCATCAGTTAGATTTTCTTCAAACGATAATTTCCTGTAATTCCCAAGTTGTTCAAAATTAATTTACAAAAATTAATGCTTTTCATTTAAGTCAGACTTTAATCAGTGGTTTGTCATTGTAAATGTTTCATATTAAGTTGTCTGATGGAATCTTCACCATGATTTGCTAACGTTACCTCGTTACGTTTGAATGAATTTGTGCAATTATATTTCGATCTTTTTTCTTACGGCGTTGCCTATTTTTGCATTAAATGTGTTGTTTTGCGTTAATTTGACTGTGAATTAGTAAACGGAGATTTGCTGCTGAAATGCAGTGTAATTTACAGTTCAAAACGGAACCTTTTATTTAAAACTAGTGGCATTTTACTGTCTTTAATTCATATAAATAGATTCTGTGGAGTTTTTAGGCGCGTTGTGACAGATTCATTAATCTCTTAAGGTTTTTTTCGTATGTCAAATTTAATGATGCTTTATGCGTGATTATAAACAAAATGCAGAATAGGCAATACACAAAAATGTTAAACATTTAAAGACTTCTCCAACAGTTTTAACATGCTTTGTTCATTTAACTCTATGGACAACATATGGTTACTTTCCAAAACCTGAAGAAAAAAATATTAAAGTATAAATAAACCATCTCCAGATTTCTATCGAATTTTTTGTCATGTTTTATAAACTAGTATTATCTACTCTTATTGCAATCTGAGGAACCCTAAATAATGTTTAGTTTGTTCAGACAAGACGCGTTTGGAATATAAACAAATTACTAGTTACAGAATCTTAACAAAACGACTAGTAAATTAATTATAAGTTCAACCTATTTAAGATAAGCTACGATACACACAAAATAAAGATTTACACCCCAGCATGATGCTCGCTCATTACAAAAAATGTAATCGATTCCTCCTAATTCCCAAACACTGGAACTGCTATGAGTGAAAAAAATTTAAAATATCCCTGCGAAATAATGTCAGCTAAACAGAACACCGCATATAATATGTTGCTTAATTTAATCTTTATTACGAGTCATGGGCTGAAATCCAATAATTTGATTGTTAATATAATTTGTATATTAATGCAATGCTATACATTTGTATTCTAATACGAAATATACACTAACTAAGGTAAAAAGATGACGAACAAGTCATACAAATTTTAATTTTAAAGCACATCTTTAAGATATTTGTTTTCAAGACTTATTTTTCTGAATGAGTGGATAAAAGAGATACTAATATTAAAGTAGACTTAAGAAGTACCATCCACTGATGAGATTTCGAGGAAACGCGGGAACTTGAGAGTTCTTGTAGAAAATAATGCAACCAAAAAATAAACAAGTAAAAATTTATACAAAGTCTTATAACGCTGTAAGTAATAAAACTGTGGGAAAATGATCAAAGTCTTGGTCATGAAGTCTTTTTCTGATTGCTGCAAGTTGACGAAATATCGTCGATCTGATAATTCTATGTAAAGTGTCATTTATATTGTCATTGAATTTGACTAATACTATGATATTATTACGTGATGATTAGTTATTGGTCCAAGGCTTGCTGTATTGGCCTGAGGCGCAGCCGAAGGACAATACAGCTGGGCAAGGACCAATAACTAGGCCAATACAGAAATCATCACGTAATGATATCTTTATTAATTAACTAGTCCAAATCTTTCAGGCCAATACAGGTTGCAATTAGGCCAATACAGGACGAACTAGGCCAATACAGAGCGAATCAGACCAATACCGATATTGGACTAGTTAATTCGGTATTGGACTGGTTCAGCAAAATATATCATATTGGCAGTTTAACTGTTATTTAAGCGAATATTACAGTAGTTAATTAATAATATGATATTATTACGTGATGATTTCTGTATTGGCCTAGTTATTGGTCCAAGGCTTGCTGTATTGGCCTGAGGCGCAGCCGAAGGACAATACAGTTGGCCAAGGACCAATAACCAGGCCAATACAGAAATCATCATGTAATGATATCTTTATTAATTAACTAGTCCAAATATCTCAGGCCAATACAGGTTGGAATTAGGCTAATACAAGACGAATTAGGCCAATACAGGACGAATTTGGCCTATACTGCTATTTGACTAGTTAGTTCCGTATTGGACTGGTTCAGCAAAATATATTATATTGGCAGTTTAACTGTTATTTAAGCGAATATTATATTAGTTAATTAATAATTATTTTTCTTTTATATGTATATTCATACATATTGAAAAGCAAATATGAGCAATTATACGCCTTGAATTCAATTACATATATTTGTTTTCTTTCTGACATACTTGCACGATAGTAATATGACACAAAAAATCCTTTGTGACACGTTTGTTTGATAACAAGGCCGTAACTACTCTTATATTTTTAGCGAGTACGAATTTAACGCCGAGCGAAGCGAGTCAAAAAAATTACGGCAGGGGTGTGCTCTGGTGTTAATGGTGCAAAATCCTGCATTCACAGCATGTTCATAGTGTGTGACACATTGAAACAAACTGCTTGGAGTTATGTTTTTGAACACTCTGTTTATATTTTTGATGTTATGACATGAAACTATTACGTATTGTTTTACACAGTTCCTTTTTGTTAAATTTCAATCAGTGTGATAAATACATTAACATTTATAGCAATTTGAATCTGCAGATAGAACACAACTAGTCATTTTTATTGAAAGAGTATTTTGCCAATTTTTCTCTTGCCAGTTTCTTTGAATCTATTTAGAATGTTTGGTCTGCTACCATCCTTGTTGCGATGTACATTTAGCATTGCAAGAACGGTATATAACAGGGTTATAGAATTAAGACATATCATTCAGTGAAATGATGAGTATCTGAGATTCCTGGAAGAACAGAACACATTGATAAATGACCGAAATTTCCAAATGAGACTTAACATTTAAATGAACACAATGTTAGAGACAAACTGCTAAGGACTTTCATTTTTCGATATCTATTGCTTGTAAAATAAAACGAGAAATTTTTAGTCTGGCAACTGCCTCATTTGCTTCTAGAACAAAAACAGTGTAATTTGTAAACAATTTCAAAGGTCGAACGCCAATATATAAAATATTCTTTCAGAATCACAATCTTGTTTGTTTGTTTGTTTGTATTATGTTTAAAGCCACAGAGGAAGCCTGAGTATCCGAAAAAACCTCCGATCTTCGGTAGGAAAACTGTGAATCCTTGTCAATTAATATTGGAGTCGAGTACACCCTGCCCACAGTGAAACTCGAACTCGCAACCCCGGTGTTGACAGAACACGTGATCAATAGTAGACGAACTACCTTTACCACTCGGCCATCGAGGCCCCGAATCACAATCTTAAAATAGAACATAACGATATCCGGCTGTTTTGCAATAAATTAATTGTCAACCACATGCAGCTAAAGTCTATTGTTTACTGTCTGCAATCAACAAATAAGCCTCATTTACATAGTATGCAGGTTCAATTACAATGAGTTGCTTAATTCTCTGCAGAAATCTGCGATGAATTTTAAAATCTCACGCTGCTGGTTTTCAAGATATGCAAAGAAATTCATTTTATATTGCGGCAAAAGCAACAATGCACTTTTATTTCAATGGAAGCCATACAACCTCCAAGGATTTCACGACTGACAAGGGTTAATATATTAGAACGATTGATACGCATTATAAAGTCTGTTTCATTACTTTCCAGATATTATGCAATATTACATCCGGTTAAAGCTAAATACGTCTGTACTGTTGGAAGAGCAAAGAAAGTGATTTGTGTTCTGTGGGTAGCATCGTTCGTGTTAGCCTGTCCCATTATATATGGAAGGGTAAGCTTTAGTTGCTGTGTCTAAACTACTTGTGTTGCATGAATGTGATTATAAATACGACATAAACTTATATAGATTTTCTATAAAAACGTTCGATATGAAAACTGTTAAAGTAATAGATGGTTATAGATTGTGAATACTCTTTGGAAGTCAAGTTAGGCCCCTGGCATGGACCATAGTCCACCATTTATATATTTCAATAACGAGGATGCGCAGGATAGCGTCTTCAAAAGTCCCTATATAAATCTTCACATTTTTCCAGTTTCAATCTAGTTTTAACGTGTTGTTCTAGATATAACTGAAATAATTCTTTCTTGAAGTAAAACAACCAATCAATTAACCGAAAACATGTTATAGTTTGTCTACCCGAATATAAACAAACAAAAAAACGTTAACATACTGGAACGGACTCAACCCACGGAGCTACCCAGCGCGTCCCCAGGTGGCGCATATGTGAAGCTTCATCGTTATCGGGATTACGAGGTAACAATACGGGAAGCATTTCTGATTTATTACTTGATAATTTGTTTTTGTCCTGAATATTGCTCCAAAGACAATAAGCAACATTCACTATCAAAATTTTCGCTACATGTTTTTGTTGTTATTACTGGACATATTTTATCTATATGCTTGAATAAATTAATCAGGCTTCGATATTTACTTATATTTTCAGCAATACAAAGTGGTCGGTATAAAGCGAAAAGCCACGTGGTGCGTACAAACCTGGAACTCGTATGCTATGTCAGTAGCATATGAAATTTACATGATGTACATCATGTTACTAGTTCCTGTTATCATCATGACGTTTGCCTACGTCAATATATGTCTAGAGTTATGGCACATTACGTCATTACAGCACGGAAAACACAACAGGTACACAATTACGCTGTAGTCTTAAACAATAATCTTGTCTGTTAATTGTGATTATTTTATAAATTTTTGGTGTACACACGTTGTTTCTCAAGTAAAAACAATTAAAATCAGCTTTCTAGTTTCGTTTACATTGGAGAAAAATTAGTTATTTTTTATAATAATAAAATTATTATTGTGAATGCGATTACATTTTGAAATGTACTTTTTATTGATTGTCTATTAGGTCATTGATTTTCCTATTTTGCCTGATTTTTATATTTCCATTTTTTCATTTCTCCTTTTCCTGCTGACTTTCCGCTTTGTACATGTTTTATTAAATTATCGTATTGTGTTTGTTTTGAGGAAAACTGTTGTTTGTACAACAGTATATTGTTTGGAAAAACTAAGCTGAAAAGATCTAAATATTCTTCTACAGGGAAAAACGCATGTTCTTGTCTTTATCGCTTTTGCAATGTGTTTTGTTTTTATCTGCTTTATGTTTCCAAATGTGTATTCTTAGATTCTATTTCCGATTAAGGAAGTTAATTTATACAAACAATTTCATGTTATTAAATGGTACCTGAAGAAATTGCTTGATTCAATGAAAGAAACAATTTTTCCTTGAATGACAACAAAGCGATATCCTTTCCAGAAGATAGAGAATAATTGAATAAATGTAAAGTACATTTACTTAACCAACATTGCATCATGATCATTAATAGCTTATTTCTCTTTGTTCTCCATCTAAGATGACAAACTTAAAAGTTATATTGGTCATACCACGACTTGTTTCCAAAGGGAATTTTTTATTATCTATACCGTTACTCGGTTAAAGTATACCTTCACTGTCTTTAGTAGCTTTAGGCCAAATTTTACTGCCGCAGTAATCAGATTTTAGTTTTGTGATTTATCGTATGATCTCGCCAAAAACGTACGATTATTCGATCTAAATTTACATAATCGAGCTATATATACGTTTTTCTTAGCACTGCTTATTAGAGAATGTTTTTTTTTCGTTATGTCCTTGCCCTATTTTTTATAACACATTTAAGTTTTAAGCGTTGTTCAAGCTTTTTATTACTTTTATCCCATAACTACAAATTTTGCAGTGGCAATCAAATAGCTTCTGCTCGCCAATCTACTTTTATGAACATAAACTCCTTGAATGCCTCTAAAGAACAATAAAATGTCAGCAGCTATACAGATCATGTCTTGTCACCGAATAAGTGTATCTACTCTAAAATTGAAAACGCCCCCGATACACGCAAGTGGGCCCCTTGTCTGGAATTTCTTCGTGTAACCAGGCGCGTAGCTGCCTATACGCGAGTACGCAGCTGAATCCACATTATTTTGACAAAAAAAAATTTTTTTTGAAATAAACGAAAGTAAAGCTATTCATCTCCATTTTTATGCTAAAATAAATGGATTTTCGTTGGTCAAGAAAGCTCTCCGGAGGCCCCAAAACGCACCAAATTGCACCATTTATTTCAAAATTTTCAGGGGGAGGCATGCCCCCTGACCCCCCTAGATTATTTTGAATCCACATTCTTTATAGGCTAGCTACGCGCCTGGTAACTCCTGTTGTTTTGGTTAACTGTTAAGTATATGTGTTTATCTGAATTGGGGTTTACATATGCCCATTAACTTTTGTCTCTTTTTTGGGCTGTCAGTTTCATTACTCAATTTTCTTTAATTTTGAGAAACTATCTAAATAAACATTAAACATGTGCAATCACTTTATTTTTGCTAATTAAGTAAATAATTAATAATTCTAATACGATATGCGAACAATGGATCCCTGGTATTTTGTTGTTACTCTTAGGTTCTCAATGTCCAGCCAATGTACTAAGAACGAAATTGTTAACGTATAATAAATAAGGAGAACATCTATTGTTTTTATAATACAACGTAAATTTAATTACAGATTGAGTGTATAATTATTTGAAGTGTTAAATTGATTCATTTTTGGAGACAAATGCCTAGTGTTAGAAGCGAGTCGAACATATTTACTTAAAATTTCGTTTTATTTCAGATTAACGTTATCAAATGGGTCGACAGACACGGAAAGTTCACCATACTGCGTACCTCGAAAATCTCGTGATGACAACAAAAGTAAAAAACAGGTATACTGAGAAAAAACTATTAAACGTTCTCTCATATTAGTTTTTTTTTTCTTTACTGTTCTATAGAATTAACTCTATATTTGTTGTCTTTAAATTGTTGGCAATCAAAAACCACTCACCAAAACTTTCTGTTCTGTTCCATTGATAAATTAACGGTATTTAAAGGTATTGCATTTTAGCGTTTAGCAAGGAAATCCTTAAGTAATTCCTTCAATAATTTCCTAAACGGACACTATCGACATTTATAAACAAATTAGCATTAACTTTAATTTACTAACATTTAAACTACCCCCCATGAAGAGGTACTTAGTTGAGTAGATTATTGTTTTACACAGAAAATCTTATTAGCTTTGAATAATAGTTGTTTTGTCCTTGACGACATTCTGACCTAATTGGTATTTACATATATCGTCTACATTATTGCAAAAGGAGTTTCAATCTTTAATGTGTTATTAATAGTTGATAACATTGTATAAAATACTATTAATTGGTGCAACGTGGTTTATAGGGAATTAATATTTTATTTTATCATCATAAGAGTTTATTGACATAAAACTTGGACTGAGTAAACACAATTTTTAAAAAATCTTTATTTTTCCTATAGGGCAAGTGGTTTCTAAGACTATTTATTTCACATTTCATATATGTTCTGTTAAATTTATACAAAAACAAACGCGATTATATTTTTTTACAGTTTCATTTATGATTAATTACAAAAAGGTAGAAAATTGCTCGCTCAACATTCTTACCTACTTGCTTATATTAAAACCAACACGAAGTAAATAGTTCCTTGTGTTTTAAAATACAATCTCAAATACAATAAGACTTTAGCTTTTTCATAACTACCATAGCCACATTCAAAATTTTTAGTCGTTCATTGGCTATAGATCCAAACTCAAACTCAACTAAGATGTGTTTGAGGTACTGGGTCCAGCTGAATGTTTGTTTGAGCAATATCTTTAATAAGAACAATACGTATTGGGAGATAACCATGCAGGTATCAATTGACGATTTGATGGTCAAAAACTGACGGGTATTTGCGACCATCAAATCGACAACTGATGCCGGCAAATCTTCAAATACAATACGGTTATCTTCATTCTAATGCTACGGCAATAAAAAGTCAATTAACCGAATAAAATGGTCATTTTTTGTTTACAGAAATAATGCCTGCGCTTGGTTTAACTAATGACGGTTTGACTCCATAAAATTATTCACGCTGTCCAATCAGAATTGACGTTACATTAAGAATTGCATAAATGCATAAAAGTTAATTTGTTGCTTGATTCTACTTTTTCATATTTTCTATATAAATCTTATTTTTAACAGGTTATAAAAATGTTAGTTCTGGTCATCGTCATTTTTATCATCTGCTGGGCGCCATTACAGATCAACAATGTTTTAGTTGGGTTTGCGGTTTTACCAGAACTACATATGGATCATCATAAACATATTCGTGAAGCATTTTACATTATGGCGTATGCTAATAGTAGTATTAATCCTATAATTTACACATTTATGTCGAAAAAGTTTAAAGAAACTTTCAAAAAGACACTATGCTCATGTCTTTTGAGCAGGAGCGCAAGCAGACGATCGCAAACGTATCGATATACAACAGAACTAAGAGACGATGGAAGTAAAACCTGTCACACGTCACTTGTTGCTCACAAAAATTTAATAGAAATGAATTCATATGGATCTCACCGATCGCAAAGTCCTTCTCATGTTTAGGCAATGCATACATACTGTCAGTATTATCTAACAGAAATGAACAGTGATACGTGACACTACAACACAATAAGGATTTTATCCAAGGCCTTTTAACTGTGCTATATTTAATGTAATATCCCTTGCAATGCTGCCTTAATACAGAGAACGAAATAGAAATAAAGACAGGACGTTAAACAGCAAGAAAATACAAGACGTAAATAAAATGTCATAAAAGATACCAAGATATTAATACTATCAATCAATTTAAAAGCGGACATCAACGGAATGATCGGAAAAATAAAACAGCAATAGACGTCATTTTAACTCGTTTGCTAACGATTAACGGATAAAAAGTTCATTTCAAAGTATAAAGGTTAATCGCCTCGAAGAGTGACTGTCTCTTGATGTCAGTTTAATACATGAAAGATGTAATGGCAGTTAGAGAAATAATGTATCTTGTAAAGTTTTTGTTGGCATTAATTTTTGAATTGCATTACATGTTTTTATTTGTACTGTAATCGAATCCTAATCCTAGAAAGATACATGAGTATTCTATTTAAACGAGGACTCGTATGTTTACTTCAATAATGTGATGGATATAATTATATGTTACTGCTATTTTAACACATTATTTCAAAGAGTAACTACACACGTTAATGTAGGAACGAGTTAGATTAAAAGGTCGCACCGTTTAGTTTGTCTGAATATTTAAGAGATAGAATCACAATAAGTCTTCAGTTTCCAAATAGCACCATTAAATCGAAAGTATGTTCATCCTCACTTAATACAAACTTGACTTGTATTACGGACATTATGCATCCCAAAATAAAATTTATCTCTTATCTTATTCTAACATGAAACACTTTTCATGTTATTTAAGTTTTGCATTAGCTAAAAATAATAATAGCAGTGTCATCACTTAGTTACGATACCTGGCTGCAAATAACGTCCAAAACTGTGCTTAATACAACCTACAGAGACCGTTTGCATGACAATGAACACAAAAGAGAAGATATTATACTCTATTGAGACAGTTTATATACACATTTCAGGAAATTATTGGTCAATGCTGTTGTTATTCACAGGGACTTGTGCCATCTTCAGTGCAATACTACAACCTATTTACATTAAACACTACACTTGTACAGCAATGTTTTTTTTATGTTTTCCAATAGTGGGGCAGGTGTATTTAAGCACTATATCAAGTTAACAAACAATAAATAAATGGAAATAAAATTAGAAGAATTGCCAAAGAAGTGGTTGCGTGATGCATATTCCTCCGTAGTCCTTCAATGAACTCAGCTTTGTAAGTGTTTAAAAACAAGTCACAGTGGCTGACGGGAACCCACGGGTATGCTGATTATATGCTGAAAACAAACGCGTCCTCCAAACAATTATGTTGTAAAATCAATTTGTCAAAAGTCTATCTAACTATTTTATCTAAAAGTAATATTGTTTCTTTGTAATTATTGATGACAAAGAAAATAATAACATGACAAATTACCAGGTTTTTATTTTATTCCGTTTTTTTTTTAAAATAGCGTTACCGTCGGTGGGTGGTATATTTTACTTACCAAATTTAATACTCCAAGTTAAGCATGTTTTAAACACATTGTAATATATGCTGATATTTCCTTCCTTTAAGACTATACACGTTTCAATAATGCTTTTGGGGAGAATGCGACGCACCATACTAAGCCTAGAGGAATTATGTGGTACCTCAAAAAATAAAACCTTCAAAGAAATCATTTTTACAGCTGTGTTTGATGATTTTGCAGACAAGTAATAATTGCTGTCAATCGTCGACGCATTCAATCGAATTAAATGTTGAATGAATTATTGTGGTCATTTGTCCATTTGTCATTTATTCACTTGTAACAAAAAATAACAAATACATATTCTTTATTAAAACTTGCACAGATCTAAATGAACTACAGCTGCTATGTTTTTCTCTTATACAATTTTACTTGTAACTGTTAGTTTGCACAATCCATTTATGTTCCTCCAAAAGAATTCTTAAGGGACATTTGAACTTTGAACTGCAAATGTATGAAAGTCCTCAACTCATTGATACAAAAGAAACAAAACACAAAACTAAACGCATTCTTTATTATGCACTGTTGATGTGAGCAGCTACTTGTATTTATTTTCCCCTAAAGACAGGTTATTGAAATATAAAAGTCAGTAGTCTCAACTAAAACACGGTAAAAGTGACGTCTTGTTAGCAACTCCTATATATTTTTGGAATTAAAACAAATAACTTTAAAATGAAATGTTGATGTTTATAGAATTTTTTTCTCTAAATGAAATTTAATTAAAAAAATAATAATTTTCAACTTAACAGTGTTGACTTCTCTTTTTTAATACAATACATGTAGGAAGAAATTGAACCAAACTTGCATAAATCCATGATCATAAATGGTTACTATGGACCAAAAGTTTAAGGCAAATCGTCCCATTTATATTCGTGAAATGATTGTGCACCTGGTGTTTTCACTATTAAAAAGCTGAAAGGAAAATGACATTTGTTTTCAACTATTTCATCGTAATTTTAAGAAATGTTTAACTCGTCTTCATGTTTGTTATTTTTCGGTAGGTATTTTATCTAAAGGGTTATTTTCTTTCTTTGCTACTTTCTTATTAAAATAAACAAATGTATGTCATAGAATTCAAATACCACAAAACAACAGAATCAGCGTAAACTCTTTGCTATAATATTACGCAACAAAGTATTAATATTTCCTGACGTTTTCCATCCAAATTGATCAATATCAGTAACATATGATTGGACAAAAGGTGACTTAACATCATATACCAACACGTTTGGTATACGTTTTATAAAAGCTGAATCTATTATGTGAATAAGATTCAATCTTAATTACAAGCTTTTTTTTTTTCAATTAAAAACTAATATCTTAAGTACCCACATTCAATCGACATTACACGCCTATTAGAAGACCGTGAAGGTTTTGGCATATAAATTTAGTATAATTAACATTTGATACTAAATTTTGATTACATCCACAAAGAACAAATATGCGTTCATGGTACAGTACACAGTTTTGTTTGTTGGTATCTTTTATAACCATAATTAAAATGTTTACAATATACTGTTTATACCTCATAGTAATTCGAAGGGAAGAACAAATATTTAAATTCCGCCATTTTCACACCTTCTGTAAACAAAAAAAATATAATTAAATATTTGTCTTTATTTTTTCTTAATCTACTGTTTGTGAATTTGTCAGTTGTTTACATGAGCGAACAGGTTTAGAAATTATTCGATCGGTTGATTTATGGTAATAAAAGTCTGCACAAAACATGATAATGAATTTTAACTTCAAGAGTTTTATCGACAATAAACATCTTATGTGATCTTTACAAGCGTTTCACTTTAAAAGTCTCAACGTCAGATCAAACAATATGGAGTCATCAGTTAGTTTCTTCAGGCAAACTCGGGTAAAAACTAGCTTTTTTTAAACAAAATTCGCGATGCGATTATTACTGTTATGTAGAACACGATGAGATAATGTATATGAAAAGATATTCCATTGTAAACATAGTTGAATTCGAATTTACTATTTGAGTTCATCAGTTGTCTTTAATAGAGTAGTCTTCAGTACGTCATGCAACGGAAAACATTATTAAATCATAATATGTACTATAAAGATGACAAATGTGGAAAATGCATCCATGCATCAGAACTCACAATATGAAGGCCACGCAAAAGATATAAAGGAAAAAACTCCTACAAAGATAGAAATGAAACCAGATGCACCAATATGGTAAGCCTTCCACGTTTTATGGTATAAGAGTAAAGCAATTCATATGCCTTAACTAGAAATATAGAAAAAAATAGTGAACAGTTGATATTTAATAACGTTCCATTTACTGCAAATGACACTAGCGGCGAGTGAAACATAACGTAATCTGTTACTTCAACAAAAAAGAATTATTTATGATGATTTCAGTCAAGATTCACTTAAATATTTTTTAAAGGTTCTTAAATTAAAGCAAGAAATGTATTCATAAGTGACTGCTATGAAAACTTGACAACGTCAGGTAAATATGAAATATTTAAATAGTTTGAGTTTGTCAACCTCAAAGGATTGATTCATCGATTAAATGATAGCGTAACTTCCAGCGAGCAACATTTCAACTATAACTATATTGAGAACAAGAACTTGTTATAAACTAGTAATCAACTGGGAAAAGTGATGGACTAACGGGCACAAACTATTGACTGACACTGGAGTCTTATCTTTTTCGTAATATACAAATAGGGGTATGTTTCGCGAATGGAGAGTGGCAATCTCAAAACAAATTACAAATTATGGTCTTCGTTAAATCTGTCCTTATTAAAATGGCCCCAGATTGTCTGTTCTTAATGTTAATATGGTTTGACAGTTTGAAAGTGGTTTTCATTGTCAGATGTAATTCGGTTCCTGCTGTTTCAATAGGCAATAAAGTACAATCACTGTTTAATTATTGTTGTATTTCAAGTTATCATGAATGTAAGGCGTACTGCAAACCATCAACAATCAAATCATTATTTATAGCCAGTCAATAAATGAAGATATTTCTATGCAGTAATTGACAACAACACAACAAACTGTCATTTGGCATGAGACAGTTTAGGTACAACACTTTTGTTATAAAATTCTTGATTTGGACTTGTCGTCTAAATAATTTAAATGTTGTGGAATACTTTCTAAATGTTCATATTTAAATTTATTTAATTTTTTGTTGAAAATTTACATTTGGATAATAGTAAACTCACGAAATTATGAACAAGGGTTAATCGTTCCTCCTTGTTGACTTTTTTATACATCCGCTCAAAACTTTTAGATTGAACAGTTCGTAAAATGAACAAATACATAATGCATGGAATGCTAATTACTCTTCTTTCATTGTTACAAATTAAAATGCAGTAACTGCTGAGTGCAAAAAGTTTTAATGTACCGTACACATGCGATTAAATCAACTTTTATTCGTGAAGCTTTGAAAATTAAAAGAACCACGCATATAACTAATCACATTTAGTCATATACAACTTGTAGATGTTTCTTTAAATAAATACCATTTAAATTGCAATATTAACAGCTTGGTAATGGGAAGAATCAACGCAGTCAAATCGCATCTGAAATGGAATTATCCATCGATGAGGTGGACGCGGACCAAAGTGGGTCACGGGTTTCGAAAAGAGTAGGCTAATTGTACCAATTTTAAAGGGCTGTATTCCCTATCTCTACCCAAAACTACATTCTTTTTTAGTAACATCAAAAGATCCTGTCCGTTTGTCCATTCTTTTTTGCACTAATGATTTATTATTGTTGTTAGATTGTTCTTGTCTTTAGAATATGTGCAATTTTGCTTCTGGCAACCATTAAACAAATCCATGATAGAGACAGTTTTTACATAATTATACATAAAGTTGTTTATATCAAGAAATCACAGAAGTAAACATTCTATAATATTACTATTTATAGTTACATCCGATCCCAAAGCAAAAGAATATTCAAAAAGAAAAAACTACGACACTGATTACAAATTAAAAACATAACAAAAAAGAATTAAAATTTACGTTTCCCGAAACGTTGAAGTCGCCTCCCGTTCCGCACTTTTGACCGAGTAGAGGGAACTAAAAGTCAAGAGCACAACTTCATAACATGAGCTTTCAGTTGGCCAAGTTTCATTTCGATCGGTTAAAAGATGAGCGAGAAAACGAGCAAACTTTAAAACGGCCGCCATTTTGAAACCGGAAGTCGGACAAAAAATTTTTTTTGCAAAAATGCTCAGGATAGTTAGCTGTATCAGTATACCAATTTTCATTGAAATTGCTCTGGCCATAACTGAGATCTGACAACGGCCGCCATTTTGTAAAACTTTAAAACGGCCGCCATTTTGAAACCGGAAGTCGGACAAAACATTTTTAAATAGTGGCACACTTAGGGTATCATAAGCTACCTGTATACCAAATTTCGTCTAAATCGGATGACGTTTAAATTTTTACATTTTTAGGGGGTGGTGTTCGGATGGCGGCCATTTTGAAATGTCGGCCGCGTCAAATTTTTTTTTGCAAAAATGCTCGGGATAGTTAGCTGTACCAGTATACCAATTTTCATTGAAATTGCTTTGGCAATTACTGAGATCTGACAACGGCCGTCATTTTTTTCAACGGCGGCCATTTTGAAAATGGCGGCCATTTTGAAAATTTCAAAAGTGGATTGCACAACTTCAGGTCACCCTTAACATGTTCCCAAAGTTTCATTTCGATCGGTTAAAAGATGAGCGAGAAAACGAGCGGACAACATTGCGAGGGGAAAAAGGAAAACATAATAATAATAATTAAAATTTACGTTTCCCGAAACGTTGAAGTCGCCTCCCGTTCCGCACTTTTGACCGATTAGAGGGAACTAAAAGTCAAGAGCACAACTTCATAACATGAGCTTTCAGTTGGCCAAGTTTCATTTCGATCGGTTAAAAGATGAGCGAGAAAACGAGCAAACTTTAAAACGGCCGCCATTTTGAAACCGGAAGTCGGACAAAAAATTTTTTTTGCAAAAATGCTCAGGATAGTTAGCTGTATCAGTATACCAATTTTCATTGAAATTGCTCTGGCCATAACTGAGATCTGACAACGGCCGCCATTTTGTAAAACTTTAAAACGGCCGCCATTTTGAAACCGGAAGTCGGACAAAAATTTTGAAAATAGTGGCACACTCAGGGTATCATAAGCTACCTGTATACCAAATTTCGTTTAAATCGGATGACGTTTAAATTTTTACAGTTTTAGGGGGGTGGTGTTCGGATGGCGGCCATTTTGAAATGTCGGCCGCGTCAAATTTTTTTTTGCAAAAATGCTCGGGATAGTTAGCTGTACCAGTATACCAATTTTCATTGAAATTGCTTTGGCAATTACGGAGATCTGACAACGGCCGTCATTTTTTTCAACGGCGGCCATTTTGAAAATGGCGGCCATTTTGAAAATTTCAAAAGTGGATTGCACAACTTCAGGTCACCCTTAACATGTTCCCAAAGTTTCATTTCGATCGGTTAAAAGATGAGCGAGAAAACGAGCGGACAACATTGCGAGGGGAAAAAGGAAAACATAATAATAATAATAATTAAAATTTACGTTTCCCGAAACGTTGAAGTCGCCTCCCGTTCCGCACTTTTGACCGTCAAGAGCACAACTTCATAACATGAGCTTTCAGTTGGCCAAGTTTCATTTCGATCGGTTAAAAGATGAGCGAGAAAACGAGCGGACAACATTGCGAGGGGAAAAAGGAAAACATAAGAAATATGAAAATAATAATAATAATAAGAAACGGAGTAAAAACAATAAGTCGCCCGACACTTCGTGGTCGGCGACTTAATTAAAATTTACGTTTCCCGAAACGTTGAAGTCGCCTCCCGTTCCGCACTTTTGACCGAGTAGAGGGAACTAAAAGTCAAGAGCACAACTTCATAACATGAGCTTTCAGTTGGCCAAGTTTCATTTCGATCGGTTAAAAGATGAGCGAGAAAACGAGCAAACTTTAAAACGGCCGCCATTTTGAAACCGGAAGTCGGACAAAAAATTTTTTTTGCAAAAATGCTCAGGATAGTTAGCTGTATCAGTATACCAATTTTCATTGAAATTGCTCTGGCCATAACTGAGATCTGACAACGGCCGCCATTTTGTAAAACTTTAAAACGGCCGCCATTTTGAAACTGGAAGTCGGACAAAACATTTTTAAATAGTGGCACACTTAGGGTATCATAAGCTACCTGTATACCAAATTTCGTCTAAATCGGATGACGTTTAAATTTTTACATTTTTAGGGGGGTGGTGTTCGGATGGCGGCCATTTTGAAATGTCGGCCGCGTCAAATTTTTTTCTGCAAAAATGCTCAGGATAGATAGCTGTACCAGTATACCAATTTTCATTGAAATTGCTTTGGCAATTACTGAGATCTGACAACGGCCGTCATTTTTTTCAACGGCGGCCATTTTGAAAATGGCGGCCATTTTGAAAATTTCAAAAGTGGATTGCACAACTTCAGGTCACCCTTAACATGTTCCCAAAGTTTCATCTTGATTGGACATTGCGTCTCTGAGAAAACGAGCGGACAACATTGCGAGGGGAAAAAGGAAAACATAAGAAATATGAAAATAATAATAATAAGAAACGGAGTAAAAACAATAAGTCGCCCGACACTTCGTGGTCGGCGACTTAATAATAAGAAACGGAGTAAAAACAATAAGTCGCCCGACACTTCGTGGTCGGCGACTTAATAAGAAACGGAGTAAAAACAATAAGTCGCCCGACACTTCGTGGTCGGCGACTTAATAAAGTTTTAAAATACCGTAGGAAAACGTAAGGAGAAGATAAACTTTCTGGACTACTGGGAAGTAAAGCGTAGTGTAAATCGTCATCCGCGAGTTGACTAAACCGCAAGTAGTACTGGATAATAATAATGACAATAAACTTAATGAATATTATAATTCCTGGCATATTTGGGTTGTTGCAATTGCCTCTTTATGTATACATTTCTTTAAATTTAAGATTCTAAATAGCATCCAGAATTAAATTTTATTTTAACTGTAGTACCATGTGAACGGGAAGTGTGTTAAGTCAATAAACTCATAACATTATAATAATGATTTTGCTTATTATAAAGTACACATTTATAACATCGATTATCAAAATACTGCTTTAAATGTTTATGCCATTGAAGACATCTAAATAAGCGAATGATAAAATCAAATTTATATGTTAACAACAAAAAACTTTGAAACCAATCAATTGCAGTATTATTTACCGTGAATAGAAAATCAGAAACATTAGACGTGACCAGAGTTATTGGTAAAAAATTATTATGTCTTTTAGTTCTTTATATAATTACTAGATGTTTTATTTGTTGATCTTCGCTCCATATTTATAAAAAAACTGGTTTAAATATTAAGCAAAATTCGTAGTTACACTTAATACTAATTTGATTATCTTTTGTGTTTACGTTTTCATTTTACGAATGTCGATCAATCATGTTTTTATTTTTGATCATTGAAAGCACGTATAATTGATCAAATTTGAACCATCTTGTTCTAATAATCCATAGTTGATCTGAAGATTTAGTACTATCGAAAATCTTTGTTAAGTCATCTTAATTAAAATAGCCAAACAAAGACATACGTTTCCAAATAAATATTGATGGATTTTTTCTTCCACTAACAATATACTAAAATACAATATTCCTCTTGGACCTTTATTTTGAAAGTACTTCTTCATGTATCGACAGCAAACGCTTTCGTCCTTCAATATATCTAAGTCAGTTAATAAAACATACTTTTGTATGGAATAAAAAGGTACATTATATACAGGAAGAAAAACTATTTTGGATAAATTTATAGGCGTTTTTGTAGAAATACTGCATTTGTTTATCTGATCGAGTTACGGCTCTTTATACACTTGGACGTAGGTATACATTTCAATCGTGAGACAGTATTAAAACAGTACGACCTAAAAACAAAAGCTTGAAGTTTAAAAGAGATAAGAAACTATGACAAAGACGACAATAAATCTTAAACTTTCTAGCGCAATCCAAATATTGTATTTGTCAATAATTAGTTTGTACGAGTTCCTTTTAGACTTTTATTTCATTACTATATTCCAAAAATTGAGCTGTTATGAAAATATTTATCATTAACATAGTATATGTACAATTGTTCGTTGAATCTTGTTTGCTGTTGTATGGCTACAACACAGAAACCCTGACCGCTGACTATAGTGACTAACGTAAGGAGGTATACCACTCTCTTTGCTCAATATGACTTTTTGTAAATTTCGAAAAAGATTAGATTTATTGTAGCTTAATTTTTGGAAGTACGATACAACAATTCATTTTTGAATTTAGCTTCAAAGAGAACTATTTTTCTGTTGTAAAACAATGAACATAGAGAGAAAGCGTAGGAGTTGATACCATGTCTAATTGGCTAAAAGCAGCGAGGTAATTACAAACTAGAATACATCGGCAGTATGGGTCCTGATGTTCAAACAATTTGATTGATTGGTGATTAATCGGTTTCTTAACGTTTAGCAAAAAGCATTTAAGCTATATTCTGTACAGAAACAAGGAAACAAACAATAAATCAATGGGAAGATATAAAGATAAATGACCAATTACAGAACATTTTGAATGCTACTAAAAGTATGGATATCTGAATAGGAAATATATTTCTTATTGTAGTGGCTACCATGCAACAAATGTATAAGGCATACTTCGAAATAAATCTGTCAACAAGTTTTTCTGAGTCATTCGTTAAATATGTTCTCCAACTGAAGTCGTTTAAGATTGCAATCTACATGAAAGAAATATATCTGTAAATTACGTGAAGGGAATTTTTTACCTTTTGTGAACCCTAAATGGCAAAACGTTAAAATGTAGGTGAACAGTTATCTCAAAGTGATAACTGGTTTGTAAAACCAGAATGCATTTGCCAGAATTTATGCATACTTGTATATATATATATGACATTTAACAACAACTTTATTATACTTTGTACAACTATTAGGTCACTCTACGAATGTTACAACTTCTATTCCATTTTAACTCAACAAAGTGTTACTTCAGTTCTTAAATGTCCTTGCTTAATGATTACAAGGACAAACAATGACGACAATGACCAATATAGTTTGTCAATATGTTTCGACCACTAACGTTTTATATACAACGACAACGAATTTGTTGAAACAGTCAGAGATGACGTAACAGTTTAGTGTGTTCATGTGACCTGCTATCAGGAATCGGGAAGTATTCGTAGATAACTGAGACAGTGTTCCTCTTTATAGTCGTGATCGACAAGATTATCATAACTGCTTACTACAAACAGCTTGCTTCCAATTCAAGAGCCTTCTGTTGGTAATTGTATCTGCGATTGCAGAAGCTTATATTCAAAAATAAACAATGAAAACGATATGAAAGTAATGATAGTGGATAAAATCGTGACGCCGAAGGACCATCCAATAGAATAGCTTCCGGTAAGATCGATCCCTTTTTGTTGGTACGTGAAAATAGTGAATTCATCCCGTTGTATGTCAAGGATGTAGTCCTTGCCTTTTACGGCTACTACAATTAACGTCATCATGGTAAAACAAACTGAAAACGAAACAAATATTTGGTATTATTTCTTAAAATCACTAGTTTACCAATATAAACACAATGATAAAACTTGTCTTGTATAGTTATTCCACCGTCCTTTGTGTTTAGTAACAGTGAGTTAACATTGTACTCAAATTATGATCAATTATCAGTGTGCGTTTTGTCATTCAAAAAGAAATAACACAGCTGACATTTGCATTATTTATTCAATTGAGATGCGTTCTATGTACATTAAATGTCTTCTTATTATTATTCATATAGTTTTCCTTAAAAATTGAACATTTACTCACCTGCAGAAAAAGTTACAAGAGATGATGCCAAAGATATATTTTTTGGATTCCAATACTTCCCAAAACTAACATTTCTTAGAATCAGTACTAAAACTGTTACCATGATAACAAACTCGGCAATGTAGAACAACAAAGTAACTATTGCCAAGGCTTGAGCGGCTGTAATGAATTCTGGAAAAATATAAAATACTGCAATCATCATATCCACAATGCAAACACAATGTTCAGTCCACTAAAATCTTACTCGTACTTTAGTCATTATATAAGAAAGTCATGCACAAATTACACTGGGGTTGATTAAAACCTTGTATAAGGATTTAATAATAGGAAGATTTCAACTACTTTAAACCTTATTTAGCCACAAAGGAAACCCTGGTGCATAGAAGTATCGAGCATTCGTAGTTGTACTGGTCATAGTTGTCATCGTCACTAGGACTTGAAATCCTAGGCTGGGGAAGTGCAACAATCTATGCACGTGCAAGATTAAAAGCAAAAAGGTCGTTACGTGTGCGTGACTGGCATAGACTATAAATTTCCGATGCTATCCATTGTATCAAATATTTTCTTATCCATGGCTTGCCCAATATTGATTTAGTGTTTGTCAACTTTTCGTCTTGAATATAGCTTAAATAGTGGACGTTGATCAATCAATCAATCAGTGTACCAATCTTTAAAACAATTAGAATAAAACAATAATATCTTGATATAAAAAAATCGAATATTTCTGATATCAAGAAATGTAAAAGATTTTCTTATATTAAAAAAATCGCAAATTCAATACAGCATGAGGTAATGACTGATTACTAAATCACGTCAAAGGAATTGAAATGAACAGGTTTAAAAACTACTATGTTGATTTTAAAAAAATCTACAAGTGAAACCACGCTGCGCTTATGCATGTAATGTTATCAGTATTGGTTTTGACAGTGAGCAATCGTAAATAATGTTTAGAGAAATTCCTTCAGTCATGCTTGGCAAATATCAAACCTCCAGCGCTATTTCTGTATACTTAATTCAAAACTCGTATGTTTTGTTACATAATACTAGTGACACCTGAATAGTATTATTAAAATATTTACCTTCCCAAATAAATAACCAAAATGTCGCTATACAGTAATAGTTTCTTTAAAACGTTTAAAAAGTATAGAACGGTCAATAAATGGTTCTAGATATGATTTTTAAAAAATAATTTCCTTAACGTAAGAAACATATTGCTGTAGCAATAATCAGTATGAGAAAAATGCAAAAACTTCCTTATGTTTCTTTTTTAAAAACTGCGCTGTGTTATGTATACATGTATTAAATTTGCAAGTAAAACAAAAACTTATGTTTTGTTGTTGCAAAATGTCGCCTAATTCAACAGTGCTACTTGTTATGATTTACCAAGAATAGTTTATTTAATATGATTTAATCAAACCTGCTATGTGCTGTTTAGAAATGTATGTCTGTTTCAAACCCGGCTCTGAGCTATAGTCATTACATGTCCAACCAACATCATGCACATAGTAACAGGCACTCCACAATCCGCTCTGCATTCCTTTATCGACATTCAGCCAATTTGGAGTAGAAATACCAATGAGGAAACACAGAAACCCAGACAGATACACTCCTAACGCTATTCTGGCCGCTATACAATTGCGATTTAGAGACAGTGTTCCAGTTGCCATATTCTAAAACAAAACAAAAAACACACTCATGGGCATTAAGATGTTTAATCTCTTTGGTGCACAATTATAGATTATTTCATGGTCATTTCCATATTGACTCTGGTATCAGCCATAAGGGTTTTAGCACGAGGGCTGATATGGGTCGAGGTCTGACACCACTGCCAATATGGAAATTACGATGTAGTAATTTATTTATCACATATTTGATTATATTTCTTTCAAGATTCGCCTTGAGGGGCCTCGGTGGTTAAGGTAATTCGTCTTCTATTGATCACGTGGTCTGTCAACACTGAGATTGCGGGTTAGAGTCTCACTGCGGACAGGGTGCACTTGACTCTAATCGTAATTGACAAGGATTGCCAGTTTTACTACCGAAGCTCGGGGTGCTTGTCCGACTTCTTTCCCCAGTAAAAACTGAACGCCATAATATAGCTGAAAAATTGCTGAAATTGGCGTTAAACAACATTAAAACAAACAAAAAAAGATATTTTCCTTGATGGCTAATAACTGATGCCGACTTCGAGCCTTTGTTACATGAACAGATTCCCTATATTTACACTAAATATGTGATAAATATAGATTAACATATGGGCTAATCCAAAACGGCTTGGGAATCATCCCGAAACCCCCATATCAGCCCGAGATGGAATCGAGGGCTTATATGGGGTAGAGATAATGCCCATGCCGATATGGATTAGTCCATATATTTATCTTTTTATCATATGCTTTCGAAAATAAAGATAATATACTAAAATGAGTTAAAATAACAATTTTATTACTTGGCAACAAATTATGAATGTAAGATTTTCAGAGAATTTATTTGTGTCTCCAACGTCTGAAAACCGTCAAGGCTCGGCCATTGTTGATATTGATGCAAACGTCCTGGAAGAAAAGTGCACGAGGAGGCCTAATACGGTACTTTCGCACTAGATGCCCCTAATACGGATTATCAGAGCGGAGTGTTCAAATACGTCTTTATCATTTCCGGTAATGTACAGTGTGCAAAATTCCAATTATTAAGCCATAAGTATTTGATAATTTGTTTTATTACTTGGGGCTCGATTGTGCTGTCTAGGGTGAGTTGTACCTTGATAAACATTGATATACATCTTGGTAATATTTTAAAAAATGTTTAAAGATTCCTTTTACATATTAGTCATTTGTTATAGAATGCAATATATTATTACGTACATGCGTATAATCGGTTCTACATATGCTTGCAGTGGATAGTATTATATATATGACTGGTTAGAAATTTTACCTCAGATCAACCGATTAAGTAACCATTTTCAAAATAACATTGTGTGACTAGACATAATAAAAAAAAACCATACACTGTCTTTAAACAATGCTCAATATTGTGGCCTTTTAATCAGAGCTTTAAGTTAAGCACGATACAAATAATTCTATGGCTGTATATGTATGCTATTGATGATTGATTGATTGATTGATTGATTGATTGATTAACATTAATTTTAGCTATATTCAGTGGTGGGTGTGGAGACACTGGGTAGAGTTGTAGATCACCGTCAACAGTACTTAGCTGCTTTTTCGAGATTGCATAATGTTATTTTTTTATCGTCTATTTCAAAAGTAGCAAAATAAAACAGCAGCGGTGCATGAAATAAAAGAATATGCCACAAATTTCGATAAGTGCTTGTTTTTCGAAAAAAAAACGATTGATGTTGACTCAAACCTAATTTATTTAATTTATCGCATTTCAGCACATGATTTAATTTCAATAAGAAATGTCTATTTCTAAAGGAGACATTGTGTATTTCGCTTTTTGAACTTTTGACAGAAGAACTAAAGAAAGAAAGAATGAAAGAAAGAAAGATATTAACGATAAGCAAACAAAGCTTTTTCATGTCGAGATTAAAATATAAAACAAAAATCAAGAGGTAGGGTTCTCGCTAACTGGTGGGATGAATGAGCTAATAATTTCGAGCTCATTAAGCTCCGATAACACGGGAAACTTACATAACTTTTCAAGCCTTCAGAGTAAATTATGGGGAAGGGGGCGGAATGAATAAATTCACAACCTCCTTCCGTGCCCTGTGGATGATAAATGCTAGGTATAGTATTGGAAAAGTGTCACGATTTCTACACGTAATACAACACTTGCTCCAAGCTAATTTTGAGTTATCTGTGGATGAATTTATTTTCTAATTTTCCTGTGGCTACGTTTCTACTTTTCCTTTGGCTACGTTTCTACTTTTCCCGTGGCTACGTTTCTACTTTTCCTGTGGCTACGTTTCTAATTTTCCTGTGGCAATCAAAACATATTAATTACTAGACTTTCCCGAGTACATGTGTTCATTCTTGTTTTAATGTATGTTCACTTTTTCTCGTTGGCCTTTTTTTTTTGTTTTATTTTTTTCGTCTTGTTTGGATGCGAGGTTCCTATCACGAATTAGCAAGCCTTTTTTCTCGACATTGAGATAAAACGAGATTACGTGCGTAGCTTCATAACCATTTAAATCTGTTTTTCTTCAACCCTCTGATGAATAAAGCTCTAGTTTTCTATCTACAGGTGGTTTTGTGTTTCATATTAAACTTTTCACTTTTTACCAGAAACAGATCATACTTTGATAGAACATAGGGTGTTGACTGACGTCACGATAGTAATCAGTGATTAGGATAAAAAAAAATAAGCATATCTATTATATATAAATTCTCAGGTGTTCTTTATGATCTCGAATAATATACAATGGTTACATATACATAGTTAATCTGTCATATTTTGCCTGATAATAAAGTTATAATGATGTTCTTTGTTTAGAATAATTAATATTGGTATGCTGCAAACAGTAATATCATTAAGGGCTTTCATCGTTACTGGTCATATTGCTCTGATAAATTAGGTAAATGCATTTAACTATTTCCCGCAATTTGATTTTAGCATTTTTTATTCTGTATGAGTTTATTACATACAATTACATATTTTCCATGTTTTCTGTTTTGTTGTTAGTTTAATTAAAACGGGCACTTGTATTAAACATTTAAAGATTCTTTTGTTTACCGAATAAACTAATACGCATCCTTTACTATATACAGAATAAAATAAACATGTACATTACAACTAACCACAATGTAGGACAATACATGTTATAACAATGCAAGGAAAAACCACAATTTATCTTATTTCATATTTGCGTTTGACTGCAGTGTTATATAGACGATACTATAACACACAGTTTGTTCGTACACACCATCACGTCAAAGAAGATCAATACTGTTCAAGTCAAGACAATAGTTGTGGAAATAATCGACAATACGACCATAGTTCTCATTGGCATATCTGTGCAGTTGTTAAAATGCATAGAATAAAGAAATGTGTTTACATTGAAACTACTATTTCTAAAATAAATAAACAATTACATGCACACATGCAAAGTAAAAGACTATATACCTGGGTGTCTTCTGAAAGGAAATCAATGCCTTGCTAAATGTCTCTATCGATTTTATCTGCCAAGAACGACAATCATGTAAATACTGCAGAAGTGCACCAATAACAGGTCAATAACAACTGTAAATATGGGCGTCATTAAATTGACGAAAAGAACAACAATATATTATTTAAATGCTAAAAAAACATTCAATAAATACAACTAGAAATTGACAAAAGGTCATTCATTTTTGCTATTAGAGTACATTTAGTATATTGTAACATCAGAGGTGCTTAAACCCATTTTAAACACATCAATAACGTTAGGACATCTCACGTTCAACGTAAAATTATGGAAAGAAAATTTTTGCATCCAACAGGATTTCATTAACGTTTATATATTAGTTCATTGAAGGTTTCACAAAGTAAGGTCATCGTATTTTTTAGAAGATCGTGTCGTGTATCTCAAATTCGTATCATAACAAAATAAATTTAGCCCATATGTAAGTAACGAATGACAACAGTCACGTATCATTCAGAAAGCTTGAGAAAACGGAGCATCTGATAAGAAATATATCACGATTCAATTAAATTATTTCTGACAATAAGAATCTGTATAAAACGATTACTGAGATCTCCTTCTTAATATAGTTAATTAAATGTCCACATTTTACAAGTCTACAACTTACTTGTTGGGGCATAGTCTTTTAGGACTCAAAGTATGTCGGTATATATGTTATTATATACTCTTCCCAAAAAGGAACACAAAAAATATAATATACTTAAAATCTACAGCATCGAATTAATTCAGAAATAAGCATAAGATGTAATTACATTTGCCACAGTGGCTGTTCAAACTTTAAAAAATGTCTTTTACAGTGTCATTGTTTATCACATTCCAGTCCATAATGTTAAAATGTCAATATGTCGTTATCAAAACAATATCTGTTGGTAAACAAATCGAGTGATTTTTTTTAAAGAAATGTCATACTTCAAAAAGTTTAATTTTGTGTTTCTCTTTTGGGGAGATTGTATATTAAAAGTGCCTTCATTTCTAGTTGGTTCAGTTATGATATGGCTGGGGTGTCGAAAGTCGACAATAAGTTGTTCTGACAAAGGGATCGTTCAATGATGTCCCAAAACCACAATACTATTTGCCAGCGATGTCGGTTACCTATATGGTATGATCTTAATTCTTCTTGCATAAGTTGTAGACCACCATGTATTTTTCACCTTGATAAGTTCAGTATTTTTTAAGTTTAAGATGCCAAAGATATATCTCTCTTAAGTGAGTAATTGCAGCTTTTTAAAACAATAGTGACATATAACGCAGTTTTCATTTCTAGCATGTCAAATTTTAAACGTGATAAATTTCATATTATTCCTACTAACCCGTATTTGTCGATGTTTGAACACAACAAGTAAATAAAATAAATTAACGGAAAGTGACAAAATAGCAAGAAAATCCAAACTGTGTAACCCGAAACTATCAACAAAATGATTTCCCTCAGGTACAAACCTTCGTATTAGGCAGGCGTCGAGTTAGTCATAAGAAAATGTTATCTTAAGAAAGAGAAAAGACTACCTATGGCTCAGAGAAAAACGTCTGACGTCATTATGGAGATGGCTGTTTCGTACAATCAAATAAGTTTTGATGATGGCTAGCCTGCACATTAACTACATCAAAGGGAAATATTAACACAATCTCTGTTTAATATGCTTTTCTTAATCATTACATGTGTATATAGAACATTTTTTGCAAGCTGTTTAACTTTGGACATGAAACATGTATTCTACTAATCCATCCGGCAAAGCGTTAACTATGTTATCTAAGCAATCAAAAGTTGAAAATAATGTTATCAAAATTAGGCAAAATTTCATAATTTACGCTTAAAGTGATAAAGTCTTTTTCTCTTATAATCATAATGTAAAATGCAATGCAAAAATATATTTAGCGGGAAATTACACAGGCACTTTTTATGGAAGAAATGGTAAAAAATGAGTTTACAGTGTGTATTTACTCGTTTGGTAACCAGTTTGACATTTCTCATTGCGAAATATTTTCTTACAAATTATAAACTCATTTATTAGCATTTTATTCAATAAAAAATATCATGACCTATGGTGCCTGTGGGACAATGTTTTATAAAATAATATTTCAGTGCACATAGGTTAAGAGAATAGTTTATAACAAACTGAACCACAACTGAATTTATAACAGTGAATGTGTACCAGTAACAGGTTACCAGACTGTGTACCCGTACAACACTGAATACTACGTTGTGTTCTGATTTGGTCAATAGTGGTTACATGTGTACAATTGTTTTTGTCTGTAAGCTTCTGCATAAATTAAGTTTTAAGAAGTGGTAAAATTTTGGTAATTTTTAAAAATAATTTAGTATTTTTACATTCACTGCATTAAAAAGTGCATGTATAAAATGTGGGAGCGTCTCAAAATGTTCTAACTAGTGAAAAGAGATTTGGTCATGGATATATATGGCATATATTTTTTTAATGTTAAATGAAAGTTTATTAATTACCTAGCCCATGTAAATGCTGATGAATGTTAGAAAAGTATGCAAATCACAGAAATGCTAGCGTTTTCTACTATAGCGAAAACATTTACTACTGTTCTACCTGAAGCAATGACCAACGTCGATCGATATGACGCGTCAAATTATAAAATAAGATTCGAGAACCGTTAACTTAAAAATTCCGTTTTTAGTTGAAAAGACTTTACTACTTCCATGTATAACGACTAAAAGCATGATATTATATATAATTATATTTTTAAGAAAAGTCTATTCACTCTATTTAAATATCTGGATAAGGTTTAATGCCGTTGACTGCATTCGTTCAAGAATTAACGAAACGATTAGAAATGAATGTTTCTTATACTTCTATTTATAGCAGGAGATGACATATCAATGCAAAAAGATACTCGCGAATGTAGCTAAAGTCAACCGCAATCTAATATCACGAAAAAGTTTTCTTCCTCTTTAATTCAATGATCACTTCTGGTGATTTATTCTAAGTTTTCTTAAACACATATGATACATTTGCTGTATTTATTTACTAGGAGTATAAATAATTGATTTACTAGACAAACTTGTCAAAGTGTCATGACGAACGACTATTACAACTAAAATATTATATGTGGTCCTGACAGCAGGATGAAAGGCTGAATTTGAAACTCTCTGGTGGTTTCTTAAACAATGAAATCAAATAAAGTTGTATGCAAATAAACGCTATAATCGATTTAAATGTTTTATAAACAGATGCGTGTATTCAGTTTATGCCGTTTTTAATAAAAACGAAGACGACACGAAGATCATCATCTTTAAAAGTGTTATAATATAAAAAAATTTATAAAAATTGAAGTCACACAAATCATGAATCATTTACATACTGCATAAAGTGCGTTACATTTTCTTTTATGTTTGTGTTTTTTTGTGTCTTTCCTAACTTTCTGTAAGGTGAATATTATTTAAATTACAGTAATAAAAACACAATGATATTGATTAAAAAGGATTTCGACCAACCTTCTAAAATTGTCGAAGGTTTGGTGGTTTTTAATGGAATTAAACATAATAAATCATCAAATTTGTTTCTCTCACCATTCCAGACACAGAAAAGATATCTAAATATGTCCTAAACTCAATTATTAACCAAATAGATTGCTGGAAATTATTTCTGAATTTAGAAGTTAAGGTAGGTCGTGATGGTGTCCGTTCGATAGTCCGAAGGGTCGATAGTCCGAAGGGGCAATAGTCCGAAGTGTCATTGGTCCGAGGGGTCATTGGTCCGAAGGGTCATTGGTCCGAACTTTCATTGGTCCGATAAATATCTTGCGCTCATCCATAATATGAAAAAAAACCATACCGCCTTTGTGGGCAATTCGCGGACACAAATTTTCGTATGGAAGATTTATTAATCGGATAATTTACGTAGAAAAATAAGAAATAATTGAACTTATGAAAAATCAAACAATTAACTTTATAGGAACATACTATCATATTCTACTCTACGCAATAGGAATTTTAAGTCCTAAAAGGGGGCTAAATTGTGATTCAAGTAAAACTTAAACATAGTCTCTTTAACCCCCTTTTTACAGAGTGAAATCGTTTTTTAATTCAAATGTTTTTACATCTATCAAAACATCCAAACAAAAATACAACTTCTCTAATAGTCATACAGCTATCACAGGAAGTGTCAATTGCAAATGTCACATTCAAGAATTTAAACTTCCATTCACTTTTCCCGCTACTCTTCTGTTTTGGTCTTTGACATCCAATGCCATATAAAAGCCCCGAAGTTTTTTGCCCAAAAGTTCATATTCTTAAACTGTGGCCTACATGCTAGCAGGCAATAGAGCTGTCAAATAACAAAATATTAGACAAATAAGATCGTTATCGTCCTGACTTCGTACAGATATTACAAAAGAATTGTTGTTTCAAATTAACCAAAACTCCATTCTCCGTTGTTATTTCATGATCCTATGTACAGATTAGTAAAAAGGAGTTAAGCTAAAAAAAAGTCGTCTAACACACTTCTGTCTTGAGGTCTCATCTGAATCGCTCTACCAAAAGTAAACAAAATGTGAATTTGAAGTATCCAAAGAATATCAAACAGGATACTTACGTAGAACTTAAACCAACTAATAGAGATTTAAAAGATAGCCTTTATATGGTTACTGGCTGTTACCAAACGGGAACAGAAAAAAGAACAGACAATACAAATAATGCAGCAGAGTCTAAAAAATGAAGTACACTTATGTTCCTTACTTGGTACAGAACAGTGGATTAAAATAGGTTTTCGGTGCAGAATTCAGACTTTCCAAAATGTTGCGGTCGACAAACATTGCAAATAAAAACCTAGTAAACTAAACCACAGCTCACAAATAAATGAATATCCCGCCCCTAGAATTGGTTCCCTAGAATTCAATCAGACAAGATTTTAGAAAAGGAGGTGCACATCTATATTATTGCTGTCTTCCATTGTTAAATTCTAGATTTTTCAAATTGCCGTTTGTTTATGTAGGTTGGGTAGCGTACACTTTTTCCAGATCCCATTATAGATTGTGTGAAAATTTCATGAAAGTTCACTGGGGGGTTTACGAGGAGTTGTGTAATAAGAGATAGGTACCCTGAGGTGTAACAGACAGTCAGATGGCCACTTAACAAGTGTGTGTTGGGGGTGGAGGGGTGGGGGGTAAAACGTTTTGTGTAAATGGGTATATGACCCAAAAAAATACAAAGAAACAAACCAAACCTCTACCGGTAAGAGAGTAGTTCTCGCCACTTCTTTTCATTATAGATCATTCGGACTAATGACCCTTCGGAACAATGACCCTTCGGACCACTGCCCCTTTGGACCATTGCCCCTTAGGACCAATGACCTTATATCCCATATAAATGATCATGCGGTATTTAAAGCTCCGACTGGAGATTTTCACTTTGGGATACAAATATATGTTTATCAATTTTATTACATTCGTAATTGTAGCGTCCATTTAAACAATGTATCTCTCAATGACCTATATTTTATGATATTGCACGATTGTGACGTTTTGATTATAAGTGATATTGCACGGCTGGTTATTTTGGTACATATAAGAACAACACCCCAAAATTCATACAATATCACTTGTAATTAAAACGTCAAATGTCACCATATGTTATTTTTTTTTTAATATTTACTATACAATTTTCTGTAGCAAAATAATAACCAAGTCCAAAACTAAAAGAAAACCATATATTCACCACGACAACAATATATGCACGATTATACATTCTTGTATATCAAAAACAACAATATATTAAAGAGACCAAGAATAAAAGTGGAACATTCACAGTGAAAGGTAATAAAACAATTACGGCAGCTCCGTGCATGCGATATCATGTTTTATGGACACTCAAAGGGGATATCGACCTCGGCTCTTGATATTCCGTTTATGTGTTTTATAAACAAGTTATGACATGAATAGAATTTTGCGTGTTTTGTTTGGTCTAAAAGCAACTTTCGGGTCAAGATAAATTTCACAGAACTAATATATATTTAATTACTTTAATATAGGTCACTATCAGGATTTATCATCCCTCAAAAATGTATATTTACCTCGACCAGCGGTTCGGGGAATATTACATTTCTCTGGCTGATAAATCCTGATGGCGATCTATATCAAAGTCATTAATTGTACAATATCGCATGCTGCCATAATTGTATACAACATGAAATCAAAGAAACGACTCATTAAAGGTGTGTTTATTTTTGAAATTGAAAATAAATTACTTAATGCTTCAGATTTTTGTTTTATGGTATTTCAATTAAATCTTTTTAACTTAACTATTGGTTTCACAGTGCAAAGGTATAACATAATGTTGACTTTATTGAAAACGCTCTAAAGATTCCAGACATTAATTCTTTTTATCTAAAAGACCTCTCGTAGATCAGCTACGTTATCTAAATCTTATCGTATATCAACGATTATATATTTGGGAATTCCGAAAAAGCAAATAATAACAAAAGATTTTTATGCCAAAATTTAACATTCCATTTCTGGGAACAATATATGATTTCGCAATTGTCTGAAGTCTATCCAGCAGTATTCAGTCATATTCAGGACGAGAACAGGTAAATAAACAATAAATCTATATTGGTAACGGGTTAACCTGCTGGGAACAAATTTCGATTACAACTGAATAGTATAGATAGATTGGTAGGGCCTTCTTCTTTTTTGAAATCTTTAAAAGTTGTAAACACGTTACACACAATTGTCATCCCACAGTGGACAGACTTTCAGTATTTCATAAATACGCAAAAATGAAATCTCTTTTCAAGTTATGGGAATTGCAGTACTCTAATTAGCAACCTCCACTCGATAGTAGATCTTCATTAGCACAGCGGTGGTTTACGGTGCGAGATGGTAGTGTAGCAGGTAGTTTCGTACTTTTTCACAGATAAAACATTTTCTGCCCTTACAAAATAAGTAACGAAGATACCAGCATTACCATAATAACCGGCAAATTGACGCTACAAATAAATAAATATAACGAACACGGCAGCGTGACCATGGTTGACGGCATATCCGCTAAATCTAAACAATAGACAATGGTTAGGGATATAGATGCATTCGATAAATCACACTACACACGTTTACCTGCTAGGAGACATTTATAAAACACGAACAGTTTGTAACTGAAGTTACAAATATAAAAATTACACGAAGCTTGTTTTATTTTTACAACTAAGAAAATGCACTGCCTTCATTGCGCCAAATCAAGAAACGACTGTATATCAATAAGGTAAGACGCATGTATACAGCTGCACTTTCGCAATATTAAATTAAGAAGATCATATGAGTTCTACCCATTCTGGATACATACGATATTTCTAGGTTATAGCCCATCAAACTGAATTGCTATATTTATTAATTGAAAAATCTAGTTTCAGTGTCTTTTGTCTGGTAAGTAATGCCAGCTCTTGTTGATTCCACCAGTTCTGTTCTTGTTCAGACAAGCTTAGAGGTAATCTATACATATATCCATGTGTTGTACCCAATTATATTGTTCAGTAAATAATTCCACCCAGGTTCATATTGATTGATTAATTTGTGTTTAACGTCCAGCAAGCAATATCTAAGCTATATTCAGGACGTCCCCAGGTTTATAAAACGATGTTTATCCAGCTAATTCATGCAAAATGTTCTACTCAATTGATATTTCAAGTAAGTGTCATGACATGGCTGTAAAGAAATGATCCTCAATACAGCAAACTAAAAATGTTCGTCCTTGCTTTTAGAGACAAACATTTCAATGTCTAATTTTATTTTGTCAAGGATTGTTACAACAGTTATAAATATTGAAAATCAGACAGATATACTGCAAGTCAAGGAATGCCATGGTAAAAACGTCAATGTGCGATAAATAAATCAATTAACATTTTCTCGTTTTGACAAGACGATCTTTTTATTTGCATCTTTCATAAACCTATATATTTTATGGTCAGTTTAGTACCTAGTTATTTAAACGCGCTATGTGGGTGTGTTGTGCAAACAGCATGTTACATATTTTCTTTTCACGTTTTTCATCCAGTTAACACTGTCGTTTTGAAATGTGAATCCACAGAATTGTGGTTGATAACACAACTGAATAATGTGAAAGCCATGTTAGTAAAGGTTAAGTAGGGAACGATCTTTAATTTAAAACAAATAAAATATTATGCATAAACATGTGCCATGAACAAGAGCAAGCATGGTGTGTTCTCAGCAAACATAAAAAGGCTGAGTTTATACTAATACATCATACAGTGTTCAAGGCGCAATCTCAGTAATATATAAGTTGTTACTGAGACGCAATCTCAGTAACATATAAGTTGTGTCAGAAATGATTATTGATTTGTTCTCTTTTTCGTAACTACTTTTACTGCTTCTTATAGTTGATTATGACTACCAGGGATATGACTAATTACCGGATACGACTGATGACTCGCGTGGAGCATCCCCGGATTTGATTGGGTTCGTGTTAACCATTTTATGGTTTTTTGTGTTTTCTTTGTTTTGTTTCTTTGTTAACCAAAAGCTACTCGTTTTTTTTAATATTTTTTTAGATTTCACGATCTTTTATAGTATTTTGTTAAAATACAGAGGTTTGCATTATTGTAGATACAGCCAAACGTACAGAAACAACCGACAAGAGTGGAACAATGTTTATCAAGCGGTTCTTTTTTCATGAATATTCAAATATAATAGTCAAGTCAATAATCGTCAAAAAACATAAAATCTATAGGATCACCTCAAATAACTTTACATTTTAGATATATTGTTCGTTCGTTAGAATGGGTTTTAACGCCACTTTCACTTTCAGCCAATTTTATTCATATATTTAAATAAAATGAAACAGAAATTGAAACATTCTGACACATTCCTAGAACACAAGTCACTTTTTGAAGTTTTATAGTTTTATGTTTGCTGTACAGCATTCCACCTCTTTAACAGCTGACATTACTTTTCTTCTCATTAAAGTTTCAGATACCACAAATCAGTTTTGTGTACGTCATTAACTCCTTATTTTAAATACTGCATAAATGATTTCCTAATTTTACGCTTCGTTATACCGTGTATTATGAAGTAGTTAGTTCCTCTTATAACCTTGAAGAACCTTTGTGAACCAGTACAAGAAAGGTAAGCCATCATTTAACTATTATATAATAATAACTAGTGTTAAATATCTCTATAAATTTGTAAGTCTTTAATATACTTAATACGTATCCATAATATAGCTGGAATGTTTTCCACAGTTTTTGTATTTCATGAACGTCTTCTGTCATTCGAAATATGAATGAACTACGATACATGAACTTGTAAAATACTTGAAATAACATAATTGTGCTTCCTTGAAGGTTCCATTTGAAACTTGAATCAGCTGTTGCAAAAACATTTTCGATGTTATACAAACTTAACATTTTCAAAACTAATTACAGCTGCAATTAAATGTTCTGTAAAATTATGTGAACGTTGAGGTAACAAAATACTACTATCGCAAATTATATCTAACATTTTTTGGTTCACGTATGGCAGTGGGATACAAGACATTTTTTTTATATCGGCGGAGCTACAAAGAGGTACCATTACTTGTACATCTGGAGCAAAAACAGTATGTGGAATTATACATATTTTCCGTTTTTAAAATGCTGTCTTGCTTTAATACATAATTTTTCCTGTCTTAGTCGTCAAGCTTTAATTTCTCGAATGCCTAATTATTAAATCTAACACTTTTTTAATTGCGGAGTCTATAATTTCGGGATATTACCAGTATTACCAGTAAAAATAGTATTCCAGATAATGCAATGAATATAGCAAAAAATGATCCGGAATGCCATTTGCTAACCAAATCGATTTCGAAATTATGCATCTCTGGTGTTCAAATTTTTTTAAACAATGCAATGACAAGAAAACTTTTGATGCAAAGCATCAGTTCGCCGCCGATTTATTCTACATTCTGCACGCGTTTGTCAAAGTGATTTCTAAAAACAAGGCACTTGAACTTATTCCCCATAAGTTTCTATGTAAAGCTAAGCCCTGCTGTTGTGGCTGGTTTCAATTGCCAATTTCTAAATTTGTGCACATGTAATCTTTTGTCATATATTAAATCAAAAATATACTTGAATTAAAACTAATATTCACGTGGTTCAATTAAATTATTGACAAAATATTTATTTATTGAATCTTACAAATAGCGACATACTACGGAATTGTCTATACGCAAAATAGCCTTTTATTCTGGTTTCCGATATTTCAAAGCTACGCTTGTCGATAGAGAGGTCATTATCCTTTTGGATGGCCTGAGCAAAAGTAACCGAACGGGCGAGACATCAAAATTTTTTATTAAAAAAATCTTTCTTTCACTTAAAATTTCATATATGGGGCATTACACATATAATGCTAAATTACATAAAACTGGAGACAAAAGTATACGTGACCACGGATTTTTTTCTGGAATTTTACTTTAAAGTTTAAGAATGGTTTTTCTACTTTCATTTCAATGTTGTGGTCACATTTTACCACATTACACACTTTAGGAAGTGCTTCCACTGTAAAGACATTGACTGGAAAAAAATATATTCTTGTTCTACAGTAATGCCATACCTTTCAAAATATCCAACTCTTAAGCAATAGCAGTTATAAGCAAAAGCAGAAACAAAAGAGAAAATTGGGACTATTTTTTCATCCTGCCATCTTTTGACATGCACCGGAAATTCATTACATGAATAGGATAATGACCCCTAGAGCTATCAACGAAAGACTTAGTACCAGGATAAAAATGGTCTCCCTCTATTATTAACTACCGTAAATTGAATACTAAAAAAGTTATTATTACATGAAACTTTGATATCACAAAAGCAATTTGAAGTCGAACCTCATACACTATCTTTATTTTTCACTCAAGTTAAATGAGTAACATTCTTGTAGCAAAATTCTGTTCATTTATGGTAACTAAGCGTACTGAAAAATATGTTCTCCTTTATCCATCGTTAGCAACGAAAGTGAATACAAGTAATGAATTAGGTGTTGTAAAAAATATCAATTAAAAGGCGAAGACTTAAAAAAGTATGTAGCAAAATAGCGAATTTCTCCCGGGCTGCTCCGTTACGAGAAATAGGACCTCTGTAGCTCCGCCGAGATAACAAGTTTTTTTTCATATATCTACATTATTGCAGGTAGTGAACTCGATACAGTGTTTAGTAAACACAGCCGGCAGGGGCGTAGCTCCATATACGCCGGCACGCCATAAATATTTAGAATTTAAAAAATCTTTTAAAAAAAAGTTTCTTTTCTCAACCTGCCATCAGTGTTTTGTTATGGTATAAAATCCACTACTTTAATACACGTTATAAGTAGCAGGGAAATGCCCAGAACGCAGGAATTCGCTTTTTTTAAAGTCCCCACACCCCCTTCCGCATAGTCACCACACTACGCGATTTGTGGGAGGCCGCTTGGCGACCACCATACCACTCTATCTCCTATTTTGTGCGTGCAATTTATCTATGATCCGCTACGCCACTGTCCGGTGTAGCCATTTCGCGGGTTTTTTTAAATTTTAACCACCTGTTTACATGTAGAACAAAATAAAATAAACACTACATTTCCTAACCACCTTTGTAAAACACCTAATTATTTCCTAGTAAAAAACGTAAAAATGTAAACTACTTAAAATATTTTTTTTAATTTATAAAAACGGTAACGATTAACCGTGCATTTTAATTAGATTGCGCATCCGGCTACTCTAAATATGTTGTATTTTTTTTTGTCGCGTGGGAAAATCATTTTGTAATGAATGTAAAAGAAACATTAAGTGTGAACTTAATGTTAACTTAGCTTCTTCAGAAAATATTCTAACTAAATTAAATACATTTTTTACTTTACAAAAAGTCTTGCTGAATTAGTTGTTGTAAAATTCTTGCAAAAAATGTTAATTTATACATAAATAGTTAATTATCATCATCGTGATTATAAAGTATTTGACCTCAAACTTAAACAATATGCAGTTATTTAACGGCACCGAGGTATATTGCAATTTTATTTGTCTTTCAACTGACCCAATTAAAAAAATTCACGTAGTTACTGGACCATTAAGTTCCGGTCAAGGTCAGATGATACCTTTCAGACTTGCATGTACCTTTCACCAGCCACCTATATTATTGTAATCCTATTATGCATTGTTACTGAGGAACTGACTTCAAACAATAACTTAGTTACTGGACTGTGAATTTGAGGTCATGGTCAGGTGACATCTACCACACTGTCATGTAACTTTCATCAGCAACCTATATACCAAATGTTATCCTACCATGGATGGTTACTGAGGAACTGACTTAATACAATAACTTTAATGTAGTAACTAGACCGCGAAATGTACTCATCATAAGCTTCCACCGGACCAAAGTTGGTTGATAACCAGAAATATAAAGCAAAATGTCAAGTGTTAACGCGGCAGCCGGAAAACCACATACATGCCCCGCCTACAGCGACGTTTCTCGCGGGCGAAACAAAAACCCGCGCGAATATGGAAAACGTCATCAGCGTGCTATTTACCTGTTTTGTAGCACCCTGTAGGTCTTATTCATGCGTGAATAAAACTTTGTTGGGTATAGAATTTTTATGGTCGTACAATTGATATAGAAAAAAGTATGAGAATAATAACAATAACGGGGAATATTGTTTCTATTGTTATCCTGTCCCTAGCTCGATTTAAAACAAATTATTTGTGTTGTCTACTTTGTAAGCATGTTATTTTACAAAGATGTAAAGGATTTTTGTATACCGTACGTTATAGTTTATAAAATCGAACACAATTACAATTTATAACGGATTTAATAGTCTGATAAAATAGAATTAAAAAAAGCTGAATTTTCAAACGCATATCATGCAATAATTTGAAATTCAACAGACGTGTTGCTTAACGTCCTGTGAGCACAGGTACCCGTTAACAAGACCCCTCTTTTTGTAATTTCTTGTAAGAATCGTTGTAAGGCATTACATTATAACCTGGTATTCTAGTGAAGTCCAGTGAGAAGTCAAGTCTAAATGTACGACGTGTTGTTAAACGTCCAGTGAGAAGTCGAGTCTACACTTGCAACGTGTTGTTTAACGTCCAGTGAGAAGTCAAGTCTATATGTACGACGTGTTGTTAAACGTCCAGTGAGAAGTCGAACCTACACTTGCAACGTGTTGTTTAACGTCCAGTGAGAAGTCAAATCTATATGTACGACGTGTTGTTTAACGTCCAGTGAGAAGTCAAATCTATATGTACGACGTGTTGTTTAACGTCCAGTGAGAAGTCAAGTCTATATGTACGACGTGTTGTTAAACGTCCAGTGAGAAGTCGAATCTACACTTGCAACGTGTAACCTGGTCTCCTGGTGCAATATTTTTCATTGACGCAAGCTTCACTTCAAATATAACACCAGGTCAGGACCTCCGATATAAGCATTTTCATTGGTTGATAATATGACGCCATTTAATATCACATACACATGACAATCTTTTTTTAAATCTAGGAATACCTTTTCTTTATAAAATTTAAATATAAATTATATTTAAACATCACGTTTAAATTATGAAATCATAATGTAAACTCAGCTGAGAAATGTAAACACTGAACGTCACAATGAGAATGACGTCATAATACGTTCGGTCTTCTTGAACTTATCTATAATACGAAATGATTAGTCTAGAGAATACCCGAACGTCAAATTTCAACGCTGTCACCGTTGAAATCCAATGCTCCTGACCTGACGTTATATCCGAAGGCCGCTTAGGCTCATGAGGATATCATCGTCAGGGTACCAGAATATTGCAACGTGTTGTTTAACGTCCAGTGAGAAGTCAAGCTTTTATTTAGGACGTGTTGTTTAACCTTCAATGAGAAGTCAAGTCTATACTTACGACGTGTTGTTTAGCGTATAATGAGAAGTCAAGTCTATACTTACGACGTGTTGTTTAACGTCCAGTGAGAAGTCAAGTCTATACTTACGACGTGTTGTTTAGCGTATAATGAGAAGTCAAGTCTATACTTACGACGTGTTATTTAACGTCCAGTGAGAAGTCAAGTCTATACTTACGACGTGTTGTTTAAAGTCCAGTGAGAAGTCAAGTCTATACTTACGACGTGTTGTTTAGCGTATAATGAGAAGTCAAGTCTATACTTACGACGTGTTGTTTAACGTCCAGTGAGAAGTCAAGTCTATACTTACGACGTGTTGTTTAGCGTATAATGAGAAGTCAAGTCTATACTTACGACGTGTTATTTAACGTCCAGTGAGAAGTCAAGTCTATACTTACGACGTGTTGTTTAGCGTATAATGAGAAGTCAAGTCTATACTTACGACGTGTTGTTTAACGTCCAGTGAGAAGTCAAGTCTATACTTACGACGTGTTGTTTAGCGTATAATGAGAAGTCAAGTCTATACTTACGACGTGTTGTTTAACGTCCAGTGAGAAGTCAAGTCTATACTTACGACGTGTTGTTTAGCGTATAATGAGAAGTCAAGTCTATACTTACGACGTGTTGTTTAACGTCCAGTGAGAAGTCAAGTCTATACTTACGACGTGTTGTTTAGCGTATAATGAGAAGTCAAGTCTATACTTACGACGTGTTGTTTAACGTCCAGTGAGAAGTCAAGTCTATACTTACGACGTGTTGTTTAGCGTATAATGAGAAGTCAAGTCTATACTTACGACGTGTTGTTTAACGTCCAGTGGGAAGTCAAGTCTATACTTACAACGTGTTGTTTAACGTCCAGTGGGAAGTCAAGTCTATACTTACGACGTGTTGTTTAGCGTATAATGAGAAGTCAAGTCTATATGTACGTCGTGTTGTTTGATGTCCAGTGAGAAGTCAAGTCTATACTTGCGACGTGTTGTTTAAAGTCCAGTGAGAAGTCAAGTCTATATGTACGACGTGTTTTTTAAACGTTAAGTGAGAAGTCAAGTCTATACTTACAACGTGTTGTTTAACGTCCAGTGAGAAGTCAAGTCTATATGTACGACGTGTTTTTTAACGTTAAGTGAGAAGTCAAGTCTATACTTACAACGTGTTGTTAAAGTCCAGTGAGAAGTCAAGTCTATATGTACGTCGTGTTGTTTAGCGTATAGTGAGAAGTCAGGTCTATACTTACGACGTGTTGTTTAAAGTCCAGTGAGAAGTCAAGTCTATATGTACGACGTGTTGTTTAACGTCCAGTGGGAAGTCAAGTCTATACTTGCGACGTGTTGTTTAAAGTCCAGTGAGAAGTCAAGTCTATATGTACGTCGTGTTGTTTAGCTTATAGTGAGAAGTCAGGTCTATACTTACGACGTGTTGTTTAAAGTCCAGTGAGAAGTCAAGTCTATATGTACGACGTGTTGTTTAACGTCCAGTGAGAAGTCAAGTCTATACTTGCGACTTGTTGTTTAAAGTCCACTGAGAAGTCAAGTCTATATGTACGACGTGTTTTTTAACGTCCAGTGGGAAGTCAAGTCTATACTTACGACGTGTTGTTTAGCGTATAATGAGAAGTCAAGTCTATATGTACGTCGTGTTATTTAGCGTATAGTGAGAAGTCAAGTCTATACTTACGACGTGTTGTTTAACGTCCAGTGAGAAGTCAATTCTATACTTGCGACGTGTTGTTTAAAGTCCAGTGAGAAGTCAAGTCTATATGTACGACGTGTTTTTTAACGTTAAGTGAGAAGTCAAGTCTATACTTACAACGTGTTGTTTAACGTCCAGTGAGAAGTCAAGTCTATACTTACGACGTGTTATTTAACGTATAGTGAGAAATCAATTCTATACTTGCGACGTGTTGTATAAAGTACAGTGAGAAGTCATGTCTATATGTACGACGAGTTGTTTAACGTCCAGTGAGAAGTCAAGTCTATACTTGCGACGTGTTGTATAAAGTCCAGTGAGAAGTCAAGTCTATACTGGCGACGTGTTGTTTAACGTCCAGCGAGAAGTAAAGCCTTTATTTAGGACGTGTTATTTTTAACCTTCAATGAAAAGTTAAGTCTATACTAACGATGTGTTCAGCAAAAAGTCAAGTCTATACGTACTATATTCGTGTTGTTTAACGTCCAGTGGGAAGCCAAACCATACTTGTGACGTGTTGTTTAACGTCCAGTGAGAAGTCAAGTCTATACTTGCGATGTGTTGTTTAACGTCCAGTGAGAAGTCAATTCTATACTTATTACGTGTTGTTTAACGTCCAGTGAGAAGTCAAATCTATACTTATTACGTGTTGTTTAATGTCCACTGAGAAGTCAAGTCTATATTTGTGACGTGTAAAGTCCAGTGAGAAGTCAAGTCTATACTAAGGATGTGTTGATCAACGTCAAGTCTATAATCAGGACGTCGTTTTTAAAGTCCATTGAAAGTCAAGACTGTACTCAAGACAAGAACTAAGTTGGATGTGACATCAAATCAAACTATATATATTTGGTAGAAATTCAAGAGAAATGTTATTAAATTCTTAACGTGCAGGGGTGTCTTTCAACACAGGACGCCGGGCGAGTGAATGTGTAATTTCCTTTCAGTAGTGCATAAGATAACTAAAACAACTATCAAGGGACAGGCCATTTAACTTGAAGGAAGGGGGGCCTTGGTTTTTTGTTTTGTTCAGAAAATATTTATTTTTTGAAGGCGTCGCGACAGAATATTTTTTTATTATTAGCATTATTCTATATACATATGTACCAGAAATCCTTCTTCATAATATTTTTTTTCTTACCCTCTGCTTCCAATATATTTTTTTCCTCAAAAATCATTTTCAAAATATTTTTTCAGGAAAAACCAAGCCCCCCTCCGCAAGTTAAATGGTTGGTCCCTAACTATACCAATGTTGCACGCCACTCCTCTTCCCGCGACAGGTACAATAAGAGTAGATCCTATACAACTACAACTACTATAGTGACTACATAATATTTCCTTATTAAATGTGAAAATAAATTTACTCATATCTCGTTAACATAATGTCTTTTTCATTCCAACCTCGCCCAATTATTATTATTTTTCAATGATAATATCTTAAGTTTGATCTGGTTGTTGAAATTTGATTAGTTTGATGTTTATTGAAATGTTGATGTGTGTTCTGCAATTCGTATCATACATAAGAAAAACCTATTTCTTACTCAGTAAACAGTTGTATTGAGATATCCTTATCATTTATGTTTTTATCGTATGTGATTTCTTTGGAACAAACGTAAAGTTTTGGAGACGGTTATTGCATATGTAAAGTCAGAATAATTTTCATGTTTGAAAACATGCCGTTTAAAATGTCACGATATTAAATCTTTAAGGGAATATTTAAGTACATCAGCGTTTTTTATAAATAAGATCATCAGGGTTAAAATCAGTAATATGTAAAATGCATTTAAATACAACTTTTTATTGCCTTTTTTAAAACTGAGTTCTTGTTTCTGTTTATTTCTACGTTGTGCACTCATTTGGTTTACTTTCATACTAAAAATATCGCTCCCCTGTGACCTTCAAATTAGTATTCATGTTTTTTTTAGGTTTCCAATAGACAAAAAATGAAGAACACAAAATAATCAATAAGCAAAATGATTACTAAAAAGAAATATAGCGTTTTAACAGAAAAAAAGATAATCCGATAGTAGGTTTGGAAAAGCAATCGCAATAAAAATAAATTGTTAGCCAATTTCCCAAACATTCTTGTTAAGAGCAGTCAAATTGCTAAGAAATGACGAGAATCCGATAGAAAATGCAGATAGTCGTTTGAAAGTTTCTCGTAATGCACACAAATCTGCAGGTGTCTGCATTGTTAAGCGTTTAAATTGCTGTAGGGTTTTGGTGAGAGGGTTCTCTGGAGCTCGTTGATAAATACTGAAGGTTTGTGAGGGAACTCTAACTATAATATGACATTTAGACTAACTCCCCACCCCCCATGTGTTATACCATAATTAAATACACATATCACGATGCATGTTGTATATACAGTTTAATATACAACTTTTATAAATGAGGGTCCAAACATACTTCTCTATACATAAGTGGAAATATTTTTCTATAGTGAGTACGAGAAAAACATACAAGCAGTATGAAAGCAGAAAACAAATCATGCATTTTACAATTACTATTTATTTTTCACTTTGAAATGATTTATTTAAATGACAACATTTGTTTTTGACAATAACTAATATAGAAATACTAGTACCTGAAATTTCTAAGTGAATTTTTCTAATTAGGTCATATAAATTAGTTCGTAAGCATTGATTTAAACTTTTGAATTAAAGATAAAATGTATATTATTAATTAATAATAAAAATAATACAATTTATTTATAAATTATTAATTCTTGTTATTGAAAAACCCTTTAATGTTCTTCCTACAACAGGTCTAAAATGAATTTACTAATTTTATATAATGAACCAAAAAAGTCAAATGAATTCATCACTAATCCTTTGGGATCTAATTTGAGCTACCTGTAATTTGGTGCATTATAAATCATCTTTTTCAGCATTTTAAAGCTAAACGATTCGAACAATCAATGCCGAAGCTCTTAAATATATGTGAACAAGGAACTGTACTGAAGCGTCTTCACCATCGTTTAACCTTTTAATTAAGTAATTCTTTTTCGTTCATGTGTTAGCATGATTTTCCTTTTTTCAATTTTTCTTATTTATTATTTATTGACATTGACAATGATTTGATATCGTGTTTATTGTTTGGTTGACCATCAAGGTTTGTAATAGCAACTTAAATGTTTATTAGAGTAAAAAAGGTGAGAAATTGAAAGACGGTTGATTTCTTAAAATAATAAATAATTTGTTTTAGTATCCTACAAAGATAACGGATCAAATCATTGGCGTTTATTATCAGTAGTATCAAGTCAAGTACTGGTTCAAGTATCTGAAGTGACTGCTATCTTATAGTTATTAAAACACTTTCTATATCAGAGAGTACACATCTCTTCGTATATTCATTAAATCATTATTTTCTATCAGTGGAAGTATATTATTAACTGAGGATATGATTTATACAGAATAAGATATTAGTTATCTTTATATCTTCGCCATGCTTTTCTCCACCTATTTTACAGATATGACGAATGACAAACAAAACATTCATTTATATGTAATACAGCCGTGGTACTATTGGAGAACGGTCGATACATTACCGAGCTTTCCCATACATAAACTTTATCAGAATATCTGATAAACGATTGTCACAAGATAAGAAGTAACAGTAGTTAAAAGTGATCTTAACGAGTTGTTTGCGACAGACAGGGGCGGTGATGTGACCCCAGTGATGACTTAGTTGTAGGGGTCGTCGTTGATGAAACAAAGCTGGTCTGTGTTTGGAAATTTTACGGCTTCTGGAACTCTTATCTAAATTTTCATAGATATTTTTTGTCAATTCAGTTCTGAAAAAGAAATAAACAGTAAATACATGTTCTGTCAAAGATAAGTGATAATGTATCCGATGTCTCGAAACTCATTTCAAATGAAGATATTAAAATTTTGATTTGATCTAAACGGGAGGTGCAGATACTGGCGTTTTGACTGGTTTATTACCGGAAAACAGTTAATATATATTGTGCAATCTGTACATGGAAGATTAAGTACCCAGATGGAAAGCAGCACGATGGAGTACGAAGATTCTGGCTTGAGGTACGATGACAACTATACTTACCCCGACTATAATTACACTTATGATTACGACACGGCCATAGCACATCTACCAATGGAGGAATTTGTACCGGTTGTTTTGTTTTATTCCGTTACTGGAGTGGTGGGCCTTGTTGGAAATCTTCTTGTTGTTTTTGCAATAGCGAACTTTCCTCGGATGAGAAGTATAACTAACTGGTTCCTGCTAAGTTTGGCATGTGCAGACCTGCTATTGGTACTTGTTTGTGTTCCAGTTAAGGTATGTATTTTTGTTCCCTTATTTCCCATTTTTATGCATTCCAAACAACAGTTACGGACTATTACATTGACACAGCTGTTAGCAAAATCATGTTTCAGTGTGTTTAGATTTATTTTTATATTTAAAATACTATTGATTACGTGCCTGTTTTCGTGTATAGGTTCGAGCATTACAGCTTGGGTGAAGAAAGTTTTCAATTACAAACTTAATTGACAAGTATATTGCCAGTGTTCCTGCCACAAGTCGGGAGTTTCCACCGGATACTCTGGCTGCCTCTTCTGCCAGTAAAAACGGGACATCATGACTTACCTGAAAAAAACTGCGGACATTGTATAAACCACTATCAAACAAAAAACAAGCAATATTTTTAAAATATTTAAAATACGCATATATTCCCTGATTCTCACCAGGCATTTAATTTTGGACTCACTTTTTTGGCTTTTTGGTTTTTGTCCCGTGTTGTGTATGTTTGTCGAAATTCGGATTTGTAACCGTCAATTGACTTTAAGCTCTTGTTTGTTCGGTCAGTTTCAGTACTATTTGGTTTTTTCGCATACTCGTAATCTGAAAAAAAATTAGAAGATTTTTGTTTTTTTTTAAATAGATTAGTAAAAGAGCAAGTATTCAAGAATCTTATTTCAGTACAAGATATAAATGCGAACGACTTGTAAAAGCTGTTGAAATGTTGTTTTAAAATTCATTTTTTGTCATGAAGTCAATATATTTTATTTACTGCACGCCTCATCTCTTTACATTTTACTTGTAGATTAGTTGTTGAAATATTTCTAACATGCGAATAATTAGGGTTACTCATCAAGAGAACGAAAACTAATACAAAAACATTAAAATCACAAATACCATTATTTTCAATTTGAACAACAACAAAAAAAGTTCTAGTAAACAGTTATTATTAATCTTGCACAAACTTTAAGAGAATGCAAATTAGAATTTTTGCAAGGCAGTCTTTTGAATTTTTATTAATTCCACATCCGATTCAAGTGAAGAAAGATCTTCTTTTACCGCTGTTATGATTGAAGCAAGTAGCTCATAATGTTTTGTAAAACACTTTGGATATAAATCTTTACCTATTAGTACACTTGTGTTCTTTTGGTTTCCATTACAGAGTTGGGTGATTAAGTTCCTAATTCCTTATTATTATTATTATTATTATTATAAAAACGCTTAGCCAATCGTATTAAACTAGAAGATCAATTTAAATACGGCGAGAAGACTAAACTTACTGCTGTACAAAAGACTAATTTTAACCCCATTGTAACAAACGTCCAATCGAAGATTTTTGAACTGGTGTGCAACAGTGTCATAAGTTAAATATCATTTGTGTTGCTTTAATCCTTAGTCTTGTTATGACCTATCTGTTCGTAGATCATAAGCACCATGTCCTTCGACGCCACGAAGCTTTATCACACTGAGTCCCTCAGTTATGTGCGAACTAACCTTCAGTTTATTTATAACTTACATAAAGTATAAAGCTTTTTTAAGTTATATTTGTCCTTAAATGAGGAGTTTTCAGTTCACAAAGATATCAAATCAAATTATAAAGGTGAGCGTAGTTGTTGTAGAGAAAGTTGCACTTATAGTTGTGAAGAGTTTTTTTATATTGAAAAAGACAAATGTCTGTGGCTTACTTGGGGCTAATGGTAACAATAAATCGATGGTAATGTTTATTTAATGTGAAATAGGATATAAATGGTGAAAATTAATTCGTTTTTGTCCTGTTTGATTAGTCCTAAAGATCTTTTATTGATGCTATCATGCGTATTACAGAATGTGAGAAAGTTAGTCTATAAAAGTAACGGCAAACATTTTATGTGGCAGTTTCTTTATTGCCCTTCAATTACGTTTAAAAAGACTTAATTACAATACTCGAAGTGATCTATTTTAGTTGTGTAAAAACAGTTTTCGTTTCGAGAGATTATTCAACACATTCATTCACTCCAGTCAGTAAACACTGAAAGTCGATGTATATTAGCTTTTATTATTACATTTTTGTTCGGTTTATCCATGGATATTTTTAAAAAAGACATTTTAATGGGGACTGTTTGAAATACACGTTAGATGACACCATAATAATATATTGGCCTGATTTTTCATGTTTACCGCAACATCTTTCCTCTGTTATTTACGTTAAATTCAACCCTTGCTGTCACGAATTGGTCAATGTCACGTGGTCAATGTCCACTGTAAGAAATATTTTCTGTATTATTATGGATTCAGGATTTCCCAAACCGAAAGACTAATCAAGTGATTTAAAGTAATAGAAACTCCTTCTGGAATAAAGAATGCTAATTAACAGTATTACGATAAAAATACTCGGAATTTGTTAGGATAAATTGAACAAGATCTTTGATACGTACCGGTTATAATTGTATTGCTATAGATGATTGATTACTTCTGTTGGTATAACTTGTATGTAAACGTCAATTTGTACAAGATTTTCCTTGATCTTACAAAAACAATAAAATTAACCTGTAATGAATCTTAACTGATACCAATATTAAATTTGACAAGGAAATTAGAACAAGCTTATCTTTCATAGATAGTAATACAAAAATAATTACGAACACACTATAAATTTACACTTTAGATTTTAGATTTGTAAATTACAAATCTAAACAATTTTAAAAAGATTCAAATGCATTGTATTTATGGAATCACGAAATGCAGACTAAGAGTGAAACTATAACTAAACTAAAGAGCCAAGATAATAGGATAAAACACATAATACAATTTAATTCCAAATAGAAATAACTATACAGTAATAAGGTTCGCTATGGGATGTAATTTAAAATGATTGCTAGAAGGATTATATTCTTTCGCGTGTGCTTTTCATTTGGTTTTGGTTTTTGTTTGTTTATTTTCTTTCGTGTTTGTTTGTTTATTTCTTTTTTGCGACGTGTTTCTTTGTTTCAATCCAGATTTATATAAGATATTTTTTTACCCTTTTTCTATTGCAAGAAAAGTTGTTCGAACAATCTAATATTAATCAGATTCTTAACAAGTTAAATCCGAATATGTACCAGCTACAGTGTTAACTTTCCGACAGTCGGAAATTGAGTTTTTACCTGCTTGTAACAAAACAGCTATTGCGATATAGAATCAATAAAACTGTTATAGTTAATTTGCAAATTTTTCCTGCTGACAGTTTGGCTTTTGTTTTATTATTTTTCTGTTGTTTTGTGTGAACGCGGTTTTTTTGTTTTGTTTTTTGTTGTTGTTCGTTTTTTTTGTTGGTTTTTTTTTTTGGGGGGGGGGGGGGGGGTTAGGGATGGGTTAGTTGAAGAGATTAAATCATACACAGTACACATTAGAATTTAAGATACTTTTAACGGTTATATTACCAACTTTTTGTAGTGTAAATTAAAAATTGTGATTTTTTTATTCTGAAATTAATGTATTAATGTGGTTATAGAGGACAAAAACTACGTTAGAGATATAATTGTAATTCTCGAATAAGTATTGTGACAATCATATAATATATATATCCAGCGGATTTCTAAAGCATCATAAATACAGGGTTAAAATCAAATATTTATATACGTCTACAAATTAAGCTCAACACTGTTAGAATTAGATTTTTAACACTGTCAAATTTTTTCCTTACCCTCATCGGGATTCGAACTCACCGTTGTGACACTGTGGCACCATTCGCCTGCATTATGTCCATCGGTCTAGACCCCTCGGCCAAATTCGCTATATGTCCACTATAATAGTTTTATTTAATATATATAATATTTTTCATTTTCGAGGAGGAAGATTCCTGTATTTTTATTTATATACTTATCTCTACCCAATTCTTTCTGAAACCAATCCCCACCTATTTATCTGTTGTAATATAACAGCTTAACAGAATGACAACATGTTATCAATCGACCCTTAACTACACTTCATCTAAAGTGTACGTCTGTGTTTACAATAGAACAAAAGATATCTACAATAATATTTATATCCTAATGAAAAAGTGTAATATATCGTATTCAAAATATTTTTCTTTCACTTGGAATAGCGGGATAACAAAACATTAGGACTAGATAGACAAGAAAAATTAATAGTATGAACTTTCCAGACTGATAAACGCGGCAGTTGTTTATAATAATAATAATAATAATCTCGGTATAACGTTTTCGTCCTGGTCTTATATTTCAAACATGTTTCACATAATGTCACAATAACGGATCAAGTAAACGTTTTTATTCATACACATTAAACCTGCACTTTCAAACACACTAAGTACAAGAATAAATCGAAAAAGAACACGTGCGTTGATTTAAAAAAAGGTATAATAGTTGACTTTAATTTGAAAATGCCGGAAATAATACTTTTTAAAGTGAATAAGGGCAAGAATTTCCTGTGGCAAATGTAGTCACGTTCTGTAATATGACACTGCAATTTCTTATATTTTGTTCAAATTCTTTCATTGTTCCTGTAAAATGCTATATTTCCAATAGATATTGGGAAACCTCGTTTTTAATTGCAAATATCTGAATACATTTCATTCATGTCTTAAAGATAGTAAATTAACTACAATTTATTAATCAATCTACCTACAAGAAAATGGGGGTGGTTTGGTTTTTTTTTTTTTTTTTTTGATAAGGTTTATTTCTAAATTTTATCAATTTTTCGTAAATTACGGCGCCCATTTTTTATATGTGTATTCTTGTTATACTAACGAGCAATGAATTGCAGTAATATTTTTAGAATCAAATTACTGCGACATTAATATGAAGGAATCAACATTCATCAATGCGCATATGTTTTACATAGGCATTGCCTAAAAGGCCTAGCAAAGCTTATATACAAATTACGGTAACAAAATATGCAAGGTATCATTATGTCTTTCACTAGCTATACATACCGATTTAAACAAGATAATTCTGTATTCAATAATTTTTGTCTGTTCTTAGTTCTGTCAAGTACCTGTTCTCAAAGTGAGTTGGGGCTTCGGTGGTTAATGTAGTTCGTCTACTATTGATCACGTGCTCTGTCAACACTGAGATTGCGGGTTCGATTCTCACTGCAGGCAGGGTGTACTCGACTCCAATCTTAATTGACAAGGATTGCCAGTTTTCTACCGAAGGTCTGGGGTTTTCTCCGGATACCCTGGCTTCTGAAAATGGCGTTAAGCAATATTAAAACAAACAACCAAAAGTGAGATATTATCTTTATGCATACTTTTACCAATTTCTTTATGGTCCATTTTTAGTTAACTTAAAGAAAACATCTGCTATAAAGACAAGGGTAATGATTTCTCATTTTTGGAGGAATAAATATAATTAGCACTTCTCTAACGATATCTATAAACTTACTTTAATCACCGGAATACATCAACAATTCACATACCTACATCGAACTGCTTTCTTAAAATGTGAACAATGAGCGAGCTAAACAGATTGAATACCCTTTGTAAAGAGCATGACACGTATGCGTTTGATTGAGGTTTAGTCTATAATTATTTTAATTTGTTTGATCAAATGTGTGTTATTTCTGCAAAAACCAGCACAAATCTATGACCGCTGCTCGCTTGTGATGACTCAGAATGCGGATTATTAGATAGAATGTAATTTTGAGAACAAAGTATATTTTTTTTATAAAAGCAGCACCGAATGATTTTACACCAGCAACTTGTCTATTCATTTCATTACACAACAGAAAAAATAGTGCCAATATATTTATACGACTCTTTTATAATTTTAAAATTATGGTGTTTTTCAATTCACCTGTTTTAAATATAATTTTCATTTATAAATATATCAAACATCATAATACATATTTTGATTACACCTATTTTTCAGCAATGTCGGCTTTCTATTAGACTTGCCAAATTATCAAATTAGGTTTTTTTGTAACAACAACGCTGTAAGATTGAACACTATTATACCCATTCTATATATTACACTATTCAGACCACAGTGTTTACGACAATCGCTAAGGCTCTGTTTGCTGAATACACTAAATTTCTTTTTCTTTGAATATTGCAAATCTTTTGTTGTAAGATTTGTGCGCTATTCCAAAGAATTATTTCTGAACAAGAAGTTAAGTATACTTTCCAATATTGTTTTCATCGTCATTTTAAAAGAACATCTTTGTAGGTTTCTGTAAGGTCTCGTATTATGTACTGATGTTCATTGTTAGTTTCTATGTCGTCTGTGTACGCCATGACTCAAATGCAGTTCAAAGCGAGTTCAACCCTGAAATCGGAGTCTTTTATACCATTCCCAATTATAGATGAATCCATACAAGCTAGATATCATGGTTTGAATCACTTTAATAAATCCACGATTTATTGCATTTATCAATATAATATAACGTGCTTTTTGTAAAATTAGGAGAAATTTAGTAACATACGAGTGACCTTACACGTAGGCTGTTATGTACTGTACTTCGACCCCCGCAACACAAAGTGACGATGTATTATGTGATATCCTCAGTATGGATATGAATGTCTGTCCGCCCGTCTGTCCTTGCCCAGGTGGTTTCCAAAAACTTAAAAACGCATCAGCGGATTGTTTTTAAACTTTGCACAGCTGTTAATTACTATCAAATGAAGGCCAAGTTATATTATTTGCAAAATTCAATTTATAGTTTTCGACTTTCATATTTTTTTGTCAACAGTTGGCAGTTTCCAAACATTGCAGAGCTATGAAGTACTTTGTACAATGAAGATACATATCAATTTTCAGCTCAATACCATTTGTAGTTTCTGAGTAAGGCTAATTAAAACAAGTGTGGACTGTGAGCACGCTCACAAATGGATACCCCTGCTTCGCTTTCAAGTCAAATTATCTCCCCTTAATGATATCCGACGTCAATAAAAATCCTTCATGCACATCTACATATAATGTTCTTCCTTTATGCTAAGTTTCATTAAATTTCATCAAGCGGTTTAGGAGAAGTTGCGCTTACAAGGGATGTGGACAGACGGACAGACAGACAGGGTGATTTCTATATACCCACCAAACGAGTTTGCGGGGGTATAAAAATGTCAAAAATTGGCAGTTTTCAAAAGATTACTTGAAAATGGGTTTCGTTAAAACTGTGCACAACTGTTAAGCATTATAAAATAAAGATCAAGTTGAATTTTCAGCATAATCCCATTTGTAGGTTTTGGGTTAAGCCAATTTAAAATTATTTTTATAATTACAAGGCCAATGTACAAATTGTCTCCTTAGAAGGACTGTTATAATGCTCAGCTGTTCCTATAGACTGATGTATGGAACGCCGTAGCTGCCTTATGAAGACGTTTTTCATTATAAAATGATACTAAATCTGTCAGTATGTGGTTATGCTTTGTTATTATGTGATGATACTTTGTCATTTTGTGATGGCAGTTCTTCATTATAAGTTGAAACTTCATTATGTGATCAAACTTATTAAAATTAAATTAAATTAACTTTCATTTGCTCCACCCTTGTACGTAGCTACCATAGCAAAGAAAGGGGGGGGGGGGGAGGCGAGTAAAAGATTTAATTTTCATTAGACTGTTATGTGATGATCCTTTGTCATTCTGTGATGATCATTTGTCAGTATGTGGTGATACTTTGTCATTATGTGATGATCATTTGTCATTATGTGATGATCATTTGTCATTATGTGGTGATACTTTGTTATTATGAAGCAAAACGTCTTACTAAATGTAGATCAATAAGTCTATAAGCTTGACTTTTATAAGTCTTTTAGGTCCCTGCTTCATGTTTAATAGGTAACACATGAAGTTTGTGGACTTATCTTGCACATTTAATGTAATTATACCCCCGCTTCAAAGCTGTTTTCCCGTGTCCGTCCGTAGTTCCGGTAAGGCCGTCACACTTTTTTTGTAAAATAAGGGGTATCCACTAGTGAAATTTGGCTTACAGATTTACTTGTTCATCACAGTTGTGCTTGAAAAAATAACTGAAAAATTTAAACTAACAAATCAAAACTTAATTCTTAATTGTCAATTTATTGAATTTCATGTTGGTGTCTGTCAAGTGATTAGGCCAAGTAAGTTTGCCACGCCCTCTAGAGCATCTTGTTATTGTTGTTAAATGATCTTAAATATATTTAGCAAATTATGCCTTAGGTAAGGAAGATGAGCATCTTTTCGCTCATCTATAGTAACGAATTTTATTATTTTTAGTATTTAAATTGATTTCTATTGGAATTTGAAACGACTGGAATAAATATAACTTAATATAAGATTGTAAAATTTTCCCATACTTTTAAAGGGATGTAATTTGTATAGAAATAAAAGGAAAAAACAATAATTTTCATTATTTTTAAAAATTTTAATCGTGAACCCTACTTTATTAAGGTCTTTGAAAAACAAACATTCACACATACAAAAAATTATTTTGTAGACTTTTAAAGATATGTGGAAATTTGAATTTTCCTTATTGATTCTATGCTAAAAATACTCAATAATTTATATGCATTTTTCAAAGCCAGTTTCCTCAACATCTTTAATTGTTATTATTAAAATTTAAAGTATAGGTATGGGCTTACTGTCATCAATATTTAAGAAAATCCTATGGTCAAAAACCCCCCAACCTCAACCTTAACATAAGAGGATCGCAAAAGACTCTAATTTAACAAGTTTAAAAAAAAATATATAATATGCATAAATTATGATTGAAAATGATAATTTTCTGCTGATAACATGCACACAATGTCTGGTGTGATGTGTTCTCTCTCGAAGTTTGTATACAAATGATAAAGACCTATTTGTTTTAATACAACAGAAACCGAATACTTTGTTCAGCCATATTGTTTGTTTTTTTCTGGTGGGAAATGTACCAGCAAACAAGTTGAGCTTTTCTAAAAAGCTAACTGTCTCTTACCTGCATTACCCATTTTATGGGTTTTATTAAAGTATCTGTTGTTTGTAATCTATAACAATTTATTTAAGGACATTGTTTACTCTAAACTATTAACCAATAGTGCTTGAGAGATTTAAATACCTGTCGTCACTTCACACGTGCTTTTAAAAAAAAATATTTTAACAAAAATTGACTACCAGAACAATGTTCAAAATGAGCGGTAAAAATATGTTTTTGTTCTATTCGCACCAATATCAAGATATAGAAAATATCATAATTTTTTCCTACAAATATGTTTAAAAAGTAGGGAGATTTTGGTACAACATTTTAATTGTTTACTGACCAATGCACTAAATGAAATAGAAGTCAATATTTGGAACGTAACATTACTACACAAAAATACTGATTACAATCCCGATTAAACTCGAAATTTCATTACATATACTAGTGCAATCCTGACGTAAACCAATGATATGACAAACATATTTATAGATTTAGTGAACCACCCAATCAAGTAACAGATAGTCATTTACACCGAAGAGTGTTCGTCATTTGATTATGCATACCGTCTCATGGGTAGATGGAGACGGTAATAATGAAGAAGGTATCATCACACAATAAAAAAAGTCTTCATAAGGCAGCTATGGCATTCCATACTGATGTGTAATTCATGGTACAATGTGTTCATGGATATTAAAAACAATAGGGAAAATTTTGACTGCCACTGGAAAAGTATAGAGCATTGAGTAGGGTCGGAGAGTTTATCCTTTTGTAGCTACAATGAGCCTTCTCAGTTTTTTTATTGTGCAAGAAGCATGGCACTCTCCATAGCCACAACGTCTGAAGGCCAGGCTGTCTGTCCGGACCTGACAACCCCAAACGACAGTGTCTCCCGTATGCGCCGCTTCTTATGTACTTTGTATTGCTAAAGACACCTCAGTGGTGCCACTGTTTTATTTTTTTGTACCCGCTGTTTATCTCATGCTTCTTGTGTAGGTGTTCGAAAATAAATGTCGCCTCTGCTGGTTTTATATTTTACAGATGTAGTTTTGGGGATTTTACTATATGGTGTTAATTGATTCTGCATGTCTGTGATGTTAGTATATTATTTTAAAGGGGGGAGCTTTTGATTGATTACTTTAACCGGTCATTCCCGCCAGAATTTTGTCATTTTTGTCTGAATTGTTTTGTTATTTTTTGTTTAAATTTTTAAAAATCTTATATTTAAAACATTGTATTATAGCGAGCATCGCAGATGCGAGCTGGGTGTTACTAAAACACGGAAACGGAACACGGAACGGAAACGGAAACGGAACGGAAAACGGAATAAGTGTTTTATGAGGCTTGTTTAAGGCATATTGGGATATGGATATTCACCTATTTTATTCATGGTATACGGGATATTTGAGGCAAAACTTACTTGGATATGGGATATTTAAATCTATTTTATTTACAGGGATATTGGATATTGAAAAACACTTTTTCAGATACGGGATATTTTATGAAAAATTTCAAACAAGCCCCTTTTATCGATCTGCTCGTGGTCAGAACTTATCAACATGTTCTATATACACTTTTTAACGTAGGTCTATTAAAATAGACGGTTAAATGCACATTTCCTTGTTTCCATTAATAGCAAATCTTGATTTTTAAATTATAAAATATTTCTGGCGTATTGTAAATTGCAGTTCAAAAATGTTTTCTCAGACTTCATTTTTGCAAATATAATTAGATCGATCCGTTACGTCTTTTTGCATATTTACATTAAGTGCAACCCCTAGCTGCATTCAATTTTAAAATAGCCTTTAATTATTTGTGATCATTTTAAAAAGCCTGCGCTAAGAAAATTTGAAAACATGTACTACTTACTTGTATTTTCATTTTGATAACTAATAAGTGACTAAAAATAGATGCCTTCAAAATGCAGTAGAGAAAAAACTGAAAAAGGCAGGCACGCGAGAGTAGACAAACCAAATGACTAAGAATTGAAAAGGAAGCTCAAAAGAATTGGAAAATTCTGAAGATAGTCAAAGACTTGGGTTCAGTTTTCATAGACATTTATAAAAACGCAAATAATTTTACATTTCTGTAGGCGTAGACAAAAAGTGCATTTGATGGATTTCATTGGACCAGATTCAACATAAACAATGACAATATAACTACAAATTTATGACATTGTCACAAAATGTTACTTTTAGCGGTTCCTATGCAAATATCAATATGATTATACAAAAGACTACGAAAAGGAGTTTTAACGTAAAAAAAGATTTTGGTAGTGTTAGACATTAATATATAGCGTTGTTAATTAATTGGCGTTTTTTTTTCAAGAATCAAGTTGGGAAAAACAAACAACGACTGGATGTTAAAATGCGAAAGAAACACATTTTTTGATTTGCATAAACATACATGTACTTTGTTAAGCTTTGTGACATTAAGATATTTTATTTGTTTTCAGTTTCAGTAAACACACTCCGATAATGTTTAGAATATCCTCCTTTCTCATTTCTTATTGTATTTTGTATTGTCGTCCTATAACGAATTTTACATATTAAACCTATATGATCGGGTGACTTGCAACAAGCATTAAGTGGCAGCCTATCCATTTGGTCAGAGTTGCGTTGCGGATTGCAATTATTCTTTATTTTTTTTGTGCGTTTCTTTGTATGCCCGTTGTCTTGACTTCATTGCTTTTTTCAATGTCAGTGATTAATAACATTTGATATGAGAGAAAACAGTTAACGTATGATGTGATGCATTTATGTACTAGTTGCTTAACCTTTCCCAGGCATGGCTGTATCATTCTGCCCAAAAGTTAATTTTTATGCTGTGCTATCAAGCGGTTACAGTAAGTACTTGGTATATTCATACACACATTATTTCATTCTAAGACCAGTTGTACATGTTGTTCCTGTCCTTAAACTTTATCTGTATGTCTCTCTGTCCGTTCTTCCTTCTTACCGTCCTTTCGCCAGTCCGTCCAAAAATTTTTGTGAACGCTTTAACTTGAAAACTATAAAGGATACCAATGATTTGAAGTTTTAGACAATGATTTTGTATCGTGCCAATTTATCAAATGATTTAAAATCTGCAAAAAAGAAACAAACAAACAAACGAAAAAAAAAACAAAAAACAACAAAAATAAAACTCATTACTATCCTTCGCCAGAGGAGCAATGCATTATCGCTGCTTAAATGGGGAGTATACAAATTGGTTTCCGGGTCGTAACTTGTGATACCGGGATCAATACATGTAAGTCAAAGTTCAAAACAACAACGAAACATGCCCGAGTTGAATTTGCATCAAATGAAAATACAATATTTATTTTAATAGTATATATGATTACTAACTTGCCATGCATTCCAGTCATAAAACTGAACAAGCCATACGCATGTATAAACATGGCACCAAACTTGTTTTGATAATATTACCTAGCGGTTTTATTGAAGTGACAATTAATATCACATACCTATATAAAAATATCAAACAGTCATTTTAATTAGGTCGAAATAAATATCTATCTATTTATTCATTTTTCCGTTTTCCGTTCCGTTTCTGTTTCCGTTCCGCGTTCCGTTTCCGCGTTTTAGTAACACCCGATGCGAGCTATACGGTTACATGCGTGTGTGTAAAAAAAGTCACGTGATCCATATGAACAAATCCATTTCAGATGGTAGGTAGCTGAGCTATCCGAAGAAAATATTGTAGACGAATGAAAAATATATAATATAAAAGTAGACAAAAATAATTTTGACATCGATATATTCAAAGTGTTTATTATTTAAATTACTACAAAAATGCCAGACAATTTTTTTTCAATCTGAAACGCTGTATTTGAAATTGAGTTTTGTGACGTCACCAACACATTAGATAAGACGTCACGTCATCAATGGAATGTAGAGGCACTGTAAGGGGGGCTCTGAAGTAACATGAACATTGTGCAATGCTCGCATTTAGGCTGCGCCTACATTCATATTAAATGTATTTACAAATCATTTCTAGTATTTTCGCGGTCTATATATGTAGCGATAAATTGTTTGCAGTGAACAATTAAAATATTCATGTACGTCATATCCAGAACAATTTTATATATAGTTGCATTATTAATACAAATTACATATTTGCGATATCTTGTTTCTTGTACGGATAATGTTAATTATATGTATTACTGCAAAGCGGGATCTATGCTAATTAGAACATGGTTAGACATTATATTTGTCAATATTTTAAACCGTGTGAAGGACGCCATATTAGAATTGCACTCAAAAACCGTTTTGTTAAATATGTCAGCAATTAGGATATAACAAGTGGGAAAAAACATGTTCATTGTATTTATCGGTAACTGTGTCCTTATCGAAAACAATGCATTTAACCAATAACATATTGACTATGTGAAGGCTGGTATCAAATTATCCATTATTAGACCGGTTCTATTGTAGCAAATACAATGTTTGCTCGTTTCGTGTTCTTATTGACAGTTGCTCATGCAAACAGCAAATAAATTACTGACAAATATGTCTGTGAAAGTCAATGTTAATTAGCGAAAATTAATGGAAAAACTCGACGCAATCAGAATTTACGAACGCAGAGTACAACCTTTAAGATAAAATTCGTTATAAATAAAATTGCATTGTCTAAAGAAACCACGAAAGGTCATGACATTCGTCCCAAATAGCAAAAACGTAAGCACAAGGTTACGACATTAATACAAGACCTGACCGAAAGTTATTGGAGGTATAAAATAAATAAAATTGATACACGAATTTATGAGGTAGGTTTGACATTACCACATTAAGAAAAAATAAATAATTGGAAAGAGGTCTTATATAGTTATACACAATTTGAAACTCGACACTTTCGACATTAATGAAAATACCCATACAGCTAGTAGCGTCTTAGGTTTCAGAAGAACTATATTTATATGATAAGATACCAACATGACATATATTAGACCAGCAAATTTACGACTAAACTACATTGCTATATGTTGTAAAAGTCCCGTACCCTTATGCCCAATCAGAAAGGTACGTTCAGAGTATTTATACCCCCGCTCGAGTCGGGGGTATATAGTGGTCCTCATGTCCGTCCTTCCGTCCGTCCTTCCGTCCGTCCGTCCACATTTGGTTTCCGGATGATAATTTAAAAAGTTTACATCCGATTCGAATGAAACTTTGGGATATTGTTATATATCAGGTTGATAAGAAGCCTATTGATTTGGGGGGGAAATCCGTCAAATTTCAAGTTCACAGTCCACGAAAAACGTTAGAAATTTTAACAAAAAAGTTGTTTCCGGACAATAACTCAAAAAGTTTGCATCCGATTTGAATGAAACATTGGGATATTGTCATATATCAGGTTGGTAAGAAGCCTATCAATTTTAGGGGAAATTTGTCAAATTTCAAGGTCACAGTCCACGAAAAACGTTAGAAATTTTAACAAAAAAGTTGGTTTCCGGACAATAACTCAAAAAGCTTGCATCCGATTTGAATGAAACTTTGGGATATTGTTATATATCAGGTTGGTAAAAAGCCTATAGATTTTGGGGGAAATCCGTCAAAATTCAAGGTCGCAGTCCACGAAAAACTTTAGAAATTTGTACACAAAAGTTTTTTCCGGACGACAACTAAAAAAGTTTGCGTGTGATTTGAATGAAACTTTGGGATATTGTTATATATCAGGTTGGTAAGAAGCCTATTGATTTTGGGGGAAATCCGTCAAATTTCAAGGTCACAGTCCACGAAAAACGTTATAAATTGTTACAAAAGCGGGGGTATCAGTGATCGCTAGATCGACTTTGTCTAGTTTTAACTGGAGGCCCGAGTGTCCGAATCTCAGTGACAGTTACGATTCCTAAAAGATTTTATTATAACGACGTCAATATTTCTCCGTGAAGTAATTTGCAATGACTTTACTTCACACATGCATGTAGTGCAGTGTTTTAATGGATTACGGTACATTAAATTATAAAAATTTAACTGTTATTTATCGCCTATGTCAATTTAACTGTTATTTAGCGCCTAGGTCAATTTAACTGTTTTTATCGCCTAGGTCAATTTAACTGTTTTTATCGCCTAGGTCAATTTAACTGTTATTTATAGCCTAGGTCAATTTAACTGTTATTTATCGCCTAGGTCAATTTTTTTTTAAAGAGGTAATATATATTTATTGTACATATCTACAGTAACCAATAAAATTTGACCTTGAATTTTTATGTTTGTTTCGGGCCGTTCATTTCAACTCTGAAATTATTAATGGAGAGCTAATCGTCATGCTTTCAGGTCTTGAACGATGGTTTTTTTTAGTTATTATTTGTTTAATTATACTATTGTTATACTTAATATAAATTGATCTTGATTATTGTTTATATATGCACATTTCTGTTACATAATATCATATATTTTCGGCTTTTAGAAGGTAGATTTTGGATAGCCAATCATAACAACACACCGTATACACCCCCGACTTATAAATTATCGCATTGTTAAAAAAAACAGAAGTTAAATATTTCATGGCTACCAAACTTTATTGTCGTTTTAACATGGGTAAGCATATATGTAAATTGTCTTGAATAGTTTGTCCCAAACTATAATGCCTACCCATGTTAAAACGACAACAATGCATGGTTGGCACGAATCTTTTAAATAAAATACATGCATGTAATTAAAAAAAAATCAAAAGAGTAATCCGATAAAGACACAGATGTACATAGTATTGATTGGAAATTTCCTTTTTTACGAACATATAATACACTGAGAGGTAGAAATAAATGAAAAAAAACAAATGTAATATGTATTATGCAATTATAAATATGCTAATATAAGCCTACAAGTGGTTGTCTCACGAGTAGAGCGTCCGTTCACTGCCAAATCTTCTCAATTTCGTTGATGTGGATTTGTTTGTACAGCTGTTAATACGATATGTAATTTTTAAAACAGTTAATATTAATCTCATTAAACACTTTAGAGATGCCACCGCTGTTTATCAAAATCGCTTCAAATAATTAGATATCCAGCAAGTATCACTGGGATATCAAATTATTGGATATTCAATTTAGAATGCTGACCTTGGCTGCCTTTAACATTAGAAAAACAACTGTTAAATGTATTCAACACAAATATGTTGTATGGTCTGATTATAATAAAACTATATAATCTGAATAAAATCCATTAAACTTCTTGTATAACAATTAAATAGGAAGATGCAAGCAAAAGAAGAGTTTTATAATAATGTTTGACCTTTTAATAATGCGTTTTAGTTATTATTTCGCCTGGTCGAATACATCTTACTATTAGTAATTACAAGATAATCTATTATAAGTTAACTTTTCCATAAATACTGGATACTAATAATCAGATATATTTAGTAAGTCATATTTACGAAATACTGATCTACAAAGTATTTAAAGTATAACAGTTTCAAGTAGCATGTAGCAATAAAAGCATAGTTTTCTTGCTTGACATTCACTAGCGTCGTTTGCTTGGAAATTCAGCACAATGTCATTGGTCATTTTGTTTAGTACATATAAATTTGCTATTATTAATTCGATGACATGTAGATGTGGCCTTTCGGAAAGTGTTATATAATATAACTTGGTACTTTCTTTAGACCCCTTATATAATATGTTGAACTACCTGTATTGTGTATTTACACGATCTCCAAATAAAAAATATAACATAAGCATTTAGAGTTAAACGCCACTGATATGTCTTGAATAGACGAAACTCGCGTCTGGCGTAATGAATTTGTCACCTTGATAATTTTGATAACATCTTGTTGGAATATTTGAGCAAAGCCAAGTGACAGCTCATCCCCAGGTAGCGGATGGTTGAGGCAATGTATAAAAGCTTTAAGTTCAGTTAAAGTCAGAAGGTTCAAGATCAATATTTTATGACTTGTTTATGTTATTTATTATATTGACAATGATTAAGGCCATTCGTTGGTCAGTCTGCGTCTATAGACTTGACAAAAACACCGTCACTTGTATCGTTGCAATCTTCTAGACTTGTATATAATATAGCGGATTTGGCCGAGGGGTCTAGACTGCTGAACATAGTGCAGGCGTATTGGCGCTACAGTGTCACAACGGTGTGAGTTCGAATCCCGCTGAGGGAAAACTAAAAAATTTGACAGTGTTAAAAATCTAATTCTAACAGTGTTGGGCTTAACCCTGTATTTCTGATGTTTCAGAAAGAAGAGACTTTTTAGACAAAAACTTTATTGAGAAAGATTCAACAGACTATTCGTCTATATTAAATAATTTTGCAACAAATAAACTTGAAAACTGAATATCTACAGATCACTCAAAATAGACATTTACAATGTTTTAAACAAATTGATTGTTATCAGGTCTTTATTATAGCTTTTAGTTGAAAACTACTTGAAATGGTTCTTATATGTTTGTTTGTTTGTTTGAATGTTTAACGCAACTTTCAGCAATTTTTCAGCTATATGGCGTCCAGTTTTTATTAGGGGAGGAAGCCGGAGTACCCTGAGAAAACTCCCGACCTTCGGTAGGAAAACTGGCAATCCTTGTCAATTAAGATTGGAGTCGAATGCACCCTGCCCGCAGTGAGGCTCGAACCCGCAATCTCAGTGTGGACAGACCACGTGATCAATGGTAGAACTACCTTAACCACTCGGCCACCTAGGCCCCGGTTCTTATATATAATTAATGTTTGCTTTAAGGCTTAACATCAAGATTTTCTACTATCTACTGCAATCATTTTATAGATATTACAAAATAACAAATAGAACAAAATTTGATTTTTCTTCTAGGCAACTGGATTTTATTCTTACACCTGGAGAATGGGTGGCTTTCTCTGTACATTCGTGGCATACATACAGAACGTCTCAATGATATGTTCCGTGATGACGTTGACGGTTATGAGCGTTGAAAGGTAGGAAATCTGATATACAAGTTTTACAACACCCATGTAGTTAAATTAAACTAATTGCATTGTAAAAATTTATTTGGTTAGCAGCTAAAGTTTAAATGAAATAATCTTTGAAATATCATCGACATTTCAAACATATGCTCATCACATCTGTCTTTAATCAATAATTATTTATTGTGCGTATGATATATCTTGCATTATCGAAAAAAAAAATCCTTCGAAAATACAGGTTGTGTCCAGTAAGAATGAGGTGAATTTTAGCTAATCATACTCAAGGAATGTTGAATGGTGGCTAACCTGTAGACAAACCAGTAGAGAAAGATTAAATTAGTTCTGTCAGTTATAATTTTTGTACCATAAATTCCCTTCATGTTTTGGTTATTTTATAACATTGACACCAATGACTGCAAGCTTCCAGTTTGTGTCGGATACATGTCTACGTGATAAAGATGTCTTGTGGAATCGTTCAATTACATAAATTTATGTTATCCCAATGAGTCTGTTTTATTATTTAATCGAGTAATAATTAAAACGGTGGGCGTTTGACTTTAATGGCCAATTATATGATCATCGAACTATTAGCTGCAGACACAATCTTAACGATTCCGATCGCCCGTGGTGCGAATAAGTACACTTCATTACGCAAAGAACTTCAACCATTTCCTTTCCGCTGCGATTGCAGTGGTGAATTTCTCAAACCATTCATGAGTTTAACTATAAAAATAAGTACAGAATCCTGTTCTACATTTAAAATAAATGCCACTGTGCATTAAACCTATAAGATTCTAACATATGTTACTTGTTCTAACTGATTTATTTGGACTATTACTTGACAAATAAAATTTTTGATGCTGATTGGAATTTGTGATAAGGTGAACGTGACGATTGAGAAAAGACATGAAACCGAAAATATTGCTGTGTTAAACGTTATCCCTTTCTTGCACGAGGTAATAACTGAGATGATTGTTTTGTTTTCCATGACTGGCATTTCGTTGTAATTGTTGGAGTTCTTTTGTAAAACAATCCGCCCTTCACTGAATTTACAAAAAAAAACACAAATATAAAAGTAAAAAAAAACCAAATAAAATCTGTTTTGTTTGTCATATATCAGTATTTAGAAGAACAAATAATCAAATATGACAAGGAACGTTATAATGTTAGTTTATCACTAATTATTGATCATTTTTAACATTAGGTTACTGCGATCTGTAAATAATCATTTTTGACGTCTAAAGAGCCAAAAGCATATTATTATATTTATACTTACATGCTTGTGCACAAACTAAATAAATACACTGTAATCCTCTTTAAAATGGATAAGGACACACCGTTTGATTGATTGATTGGTTGATTGGATGTTAACAAACAATAAATAAATTTGAAAATTATGGTCAAACATTTTGAATGCCACCGGAAAAATGTGGGGTATGGTAAGGGGTGAAAAATTACGCTACCCACTGTGGTCCGCTGTCAGGTTTTCTCTATTATGACCTGACAACCCCTTTACCCAACAAGAGGGCATCCCCTATTCAACACCTGGGGATGCACTGGGCAGCTCCGTTGGTCGAGCACTGTGAACCCTCACAGTATGGGCCGGGGTAAAAAAAAAACAAAGTTCCAGCACAATCATTATTAAAAAGCCATGCCTAACAAAATCTCGAGAATGCAGCAAGCAACAAAAGTTCCCTTAAAAAAACAAATAAGCTTTTCCGGAAGCTGAAAATATCATGCTTCAATAACGACGCCACTTGTGTTACTTATGGTCAAAAGCACGAACGAAAGGATAGAGACCAGAAAGTTACCAAAGCCTCTGGGACAACCACTCCATAACGATCTATCATTAAATACCTGTTAGACATGCGTAAGTCTAGAAAAATACATATATCGGCACCTATTTATACGGCGTAGGACATTATACTCTTCAAGGCCTTTTTGTTGTTGTATTCTCTATGTAGTATTTTTAGCAAGTTAATTAAAATATATGAAATTTAACATCATTTATTAACTTTCAGGTTTCTAGCGATACTATTCCCATTAAAGGCCAGGTATATCTGTACGATGAATCACACCAGACTGGTCATTATTGTAATCTGGGTTCTGTCTTTTGTCATGGCTGTACCTATAATATTTGGAAAAGTAAGCTTATTAATTTAAAAAATATTAGCAATGTAAAAACACATTGAAACATAGCACTTCGTAGTATAGTATCCGTGGTAAAGACTAAAAGAAGTATAAAAAAGAACTGGATAAAAGAAAACAAGTCTATATAGCACTTAAATAAATCTTATTATAATTGAAATATATTATAGTGCGACAATACCCCATAGAGAGGTCATCTCCAATACACCACTTACGGGTTGCTATTTATGCAGTCTTTTTACACAGGTCATTCAACTAAAGCCAGGACCTCAGGGCATTATACATAAAGCTGGTCTTCCATGAATGCGTATTTAAACCCCCTTTATTTGAATGTCATGGTATTTTGACGGTTCCTAGTGCCCGATCCAAAGACCTTCCCAGCGCCGCCTCCGCTGACGATGGTCTCTAAATGGAAGATTGTTAAGTTATGTGAGTGACATGTTTAAAAACTCTCACATTCCTTGCACGTTAAAGTCCCCTTATTAATCCTAATGTGGTGGTCGAAAAAGGTAGGCTCATTGTGTGCGCAACAAAAGGCAAATGTGTCGTTCCGTCTGGGGTACGTCAAAATGTCCCCACTTTGTATCCTATTTCGCTGACTTATTTGTTGTTTGTTAATTATTCATGTTATGAAAAAAGTTGAAATACTACTTCTTAGACGTCAAGCAACCATTGAACAAATTTATTAGTTTGAAATTAAATAACATCGAGTCATTCGGATCTATGGGCCTAACATTACGATAGTAGTATTATTCTACGGTGTTGATATGCACTTATTTATCACGACACACGATATTATAGGGATGTAGAGCGCAATTATAAAATTAATCACTTTGATATAGGTCGCTATCAGGATTTCTCAGCCAGAAAAAATGAAATATTCACCGAGCCGCTGGCTGAGAAATCCTGATAGCGACCGAATATCAAAGCCAGTAATTGTTTTATTACATGAATAAAATCATCATCTTCCGTCATCAGAAAAACAGAGGATGCTTAAATTTTGTAATTGTCGTAATGCTGGTTACCCTTAATATTTTCTGTTAATATTTCATTTTGATATTGATTTGCACACAATCCTATAATTTCAGTTTAATCAAACTTCAAATATTGAAAAGAGTATAAAAAGTCAATTATTTCATTCTTACATTTTTTAACAGTATATTTTATAATTACTGATGATTCAATGATCACTAAAATTGAACTTTATAGTTATATTGCTAAACAGGCTTAAACTGGTAAAAACCAGGTCAATATTGGATTCCGCTGCACAGTAGTCAAGCGTTATCCAATATTGAACTGGTTTGATCAGTTTAAGCCTGTTTTTGTGTAATTTTAGTACTGTTCTGATTTACCGTGACCCGAAAGTTGTTTTAAGACCAATCAAAAACACGCAAAATTCTATTATTGTAATAACAAGATTTATCAGCCAGAAAAAATGTAATATTTACCAAGCCGCTAGGCTGTCACTATACATTTTTGAAGGCTGATATATAATGATAGCGACCGTATATCAAAGTCAGAAATGGTATTATTACATGAATTAAATCAACATCTTTCTTGATCAGAAAAACAAAGGATGCTTCAACACAATTGTACTTTTCGAAATATTTTAGAGAAAAACCAATTCGATATTGGATTCCTCTATACCACTTTGCAGCGGAATCTTGCAGCGGACACAAATTTGCACATTTTTATGTAATTTTAGTACTGTTGCGATTTATCGTGACCCGAAAGTAGTTTTTAGACCAATCAAAACACGCAAAAATTCTACTTATTCATATTAAAGTATAGTTAATGCAGATTTGATTTTATATCATTTCAGTATCTTCAAGTTGTCAAAGGAGTTAACCGTACAGCCTATTGGTGCAAGATTCAGTTTCAGCCATTTTACTTCAAACTGTACGAGCTGTATATGTTTGTTATCATGTTTATTGTACCCGTGATTGTGATGGCTATTTGTTATACAATGATTTCAATAGAAATATGGCACATCGTCTCAAACCGCGCCATGATGCGATCAGGAAGGTAAGTGACCTATATCCATTATAGCATATGCGTAGCACCCAGCAAAATAGTGGTACAATCCAGGATGTGACGGCAGGGGTCCCTCTGGAAGCTCTGGAGTAAATGGTGCGAAATGCTGCATTCTGGGAATTTCCTAGCACTAAATGAGAATGACTAAAACGGCAATTTTTATACATGACCAGTTGAAAACTGCGGTTTTCTGAGAGCAATTTAAAGTGGTACGGTCTAAACCGTACAAGCCATTTTTCAGTAGTCCGTTCAAACATCAACTAACTAACGAAAGTAAGAGTATAACTCTTTTAAATATATAATTCTTATTTAAAAAATGTTATTGTCAAATGAATCATTGTGTGCTTCAATAGCTGTGCAGCTAACTTTTAACTTTTAACCACAATCGTCATTTCACACGGTAGTCTACGTCAAATGTCCCTATATCAAAGTTAATGCAAAACAATTGGAAGAGGATTTTTCCTACAGTATTATACGATTAGGTTGCGAGTCTTCAATTACAACATTTGAAACTGTTTAGCGACGTCCGGAACTAGTTATCTTTGTTTATGTTTATGGCACCGTAGCAACTGATCATTATCCGCACATATTCTATAGCTTGTTAAATACAAAAACAAAATTTAGGGCGATAAGTATACACGTTATTTATTTACAAAAGAATTGCAACCTCGCTGTAATTAACAAGACATTAATGGTGGGAAATATGAGTTTTTTGACAAATATTTATTCACAACTGTCAAAATGTTTGTAAAAAAGAAACGTTCGGCTAACAAATCAGTAAATCTGACACTTTCTGTCTGTTCAAGAAAAGGTTTATTAAATTACACCTTAGACATTTAAATCGGGTCATGGTGTTTTGTCTGCTCACTTTCTAGACAAGAAAAAAGCCTGTTCTGCTTATGACATGCACATTATCCAGCAGTAAAGTAAGTAATCCGTTGGCAGGAGGTTACTTAAGCGAATTATGTTTTATTTTTTTATAGTTTTTAACGCTTTTTTTGGGTAGGGGACCCGGTATTCCCCGACCTTTGGTATCCTTGTCAAATAAGTGTGTAGTCGGGCGCACCCTGTCCTTAGTGAAACAAGAACCTGACAAAGCACGTGATCAATAGTAGACGAACCCGCAATCTCAGTGTTGACAAAGCACGTGATCAATAGTAGACGAACCACTCGGCCTCCGAGGCCCACGAATTATGTTATTGGCAGTGTGTCAGTTTGTTTTGCGTTTACCATATTTATTCATATATATTTCAGCTTTAATTGTTTGTAAGTTTTTGTCTTCTATTCCAGGATGTAGTTATTTATTTTCAATTTAATTTAAATTATATGCCAATAACATCTATATACAGACTATGAAAAAGGAATAAACTCTAGGTTGGGTTAATAATAGAATATAATTAATATAATACGCTCTCGCAAAGTCAAAAAATTAAGGGCAGAATGGTCTGTCTCTCAACAACTCGCCATACTTCCACTGGCGGTGAAAACTTCCTGCCGTCCCAAATATGCCCCTGTATCTTTCGATTGACTCTTTCACCGTGTTATGTTCACATTGGTTTAAGGTCATAAGAGTAAGATGTATATACAACAAGACACGTTTTGTTTTGCTTCCATGGTTCAGAGTATTGCGTCACTGACTAAATAGGTGTGACCTTATTTAATACAAGAAGTTATTTTTGCAAAATTTGTTTTTATCTTTCATATCCACCGGAAGAAAAAGTAGATCTCAGCAAATTTTACTATAAATTTTAAACTTATCAGTTCTTCAGAACGTATTACGAATATAGTTAAATCAAACTTAATCCCCCTAATGAAAATCCGTCCCAGATTTTTCGCACATTTCAACAACTCAAGCGTAATGCGAAGTTAAACAATTCCAAAAATAGGCACACTTTATGCATTTCATTACCATAACCCACACATAATAAATTCTGTGACTAATATTTAGACATTATATGAAAATGTGTTTAATTTAAGAACTAATTAAGTTCAGATGCTTGTTTCATTTAATGGACAATACTCACGACAAGTTTGCGAATGATATTTGCTCTATAAACATTTCAATGCAGTTCTTAATCACACCTTTTAATAGTATATATTTCATTATTCAAGATACCATCTATTTCGTCTCTTTCAGTGAGTGCCAGTACACGTGTTCTGACCGCCCATCGGCAGGATTCAGATCGTCGAATGGGGAGGCTGGTAGTAAAAACAAGATGCCTATACGGAAGCCAGCCGCAAATGACGATGACGCAAAAACAAGAAAACAGGTGAGCTCAAGGGTGAGCAATTACAAAATTAAAATGCTCATACTGAAAGATTGTTTGCTTTGTTTGAATAGGGTTTATCGCCACTTTCAGAAATTTTCAGCTGTATCATGGGTACCAGTTTTTAAGGGGGTGGCGAAGCCGCAGCTTATAGCCAGAAAAACTATGTTTAAAAAGTTAAATTTCCAGTCTGATTTAAAATTTTCCCGTATATTTCTTTTGTCGTTAGTTAAGACAATAAACCTTCTTTGACGATATTAAATCATACAGTTAACTGTCACAATGGCCGGCGACTGTTATTTATGCATGATTCGTAAGTTCCTTAGAACAGCAATTCCCGTAATGGCAAGATTTTTTTATTCAGTTAATAAGTCTAAATTTCTTAACAATACTGAAAAGTCAAATCCAATCGAGTATTCACACTGAGCGTTATTTTCAGTTTAGAAAATACAACTATAGAAATGTTTATAATAAAGTTGTATTCCAGATATTATTCCAGATATACCTGGTCTTTGCAAGACACGCAAAAACGCGTTAAAGAAGTTAATATTTTGATTTTAAAATTCATTCGGAACCAGAAATTCTTCAGAAAATCCTCAGCCAATTCCCTCCCTCCCCTCGACTACCTCCCCTGGTCCAAAGAGAAGTACGGGGCGGACGTAAATCAGACTGTTCAATTTCATATCTTATTCTTACTGACATCCAGATTATTACTACTTGACTGATTAAAAAATTGCGTGCATAACGTCCAAAGACTACTAATTTAACATTTTCAGGCCGAGAACAAAATAAAAAAACAATAAAACAACAGGGAAAGGTATGAGCCAACGGAAAATTTTGACTGCGACAGTAAAAGTGTGGGGTATTGGGTATGGACGCAAAATTTATTCTCTTGTAGCTACTATACAATAAGCATATTCTTTTTCAAAAATCTACAATTGAGGTCTTTATCGTGCTAGGAGCGTAGCATTCTTCAAACATGTGATTCACGTGTCCGCGACCCCGACACGAGAGCCTCCCCTTTACGCCACCTTTACACCCCGTGTTGTCTTAGTTGCTATTTGATAACTATACAAATTACAGAAAAGTGTGAATACGTAGAAAAACTGAAAAAAGTACAGAACCAATATAACAAAGATAAAATTCGTTTTTATACATGCGTTAACTCTTCTTGTCATAACAGAAAATTATCTGAGGTCAAAATCTTATGCATAAAACATAAAACATTGTTTTTACAGGTAATACTGATGTTGATCGTCGTCGTATTCTTGTTTGCTGTTTGCTGGGGTCCAATTCTGGTTAATAATATACTTATTGCGTTCGGTATTGTAAGTGATCTCCATGAAGATTATCTCAAACCAATGAGAACTGCGTTTTCCTTGATGTCCTATGCAAACAGTTGCATTAATCCAATCGTCTATGGATTCATGTCAAAAAATTTTCGAGAGACGTTTAAATATGCAATAAATAATTGTCTGAAAAAGGGATATTCCCTGCACAAACATACGTATGTTACAGACATTACCAGAGGATCCATTATGAAAACAAACAATAGTGCTGGTAGTGATGAAAAGGATGCTGGATTCATCCGCAGTGATATTAACAAAGGCGGATACACCGCTGTTGAAATGAAAACGGTTTCTCAGCAGAATTCCCAATGACAATTGTTGTTTTCATAGAATACTTATTTATATAACATGTGCTTATTTTGGCACAACATAATAAACCTTTATTATATTGAAAACTGTAATTCAGACGGTTGTTTTTATAAAGCAACATCGACTTACATAGTCCTTTAAGTTCGTAATCTAGAAGTTAAAAATTATATATCCAGTCTTGGTAGTGAAGAAATAGAAGTTATATAAAGGAATCCTTTGGATTACTTTACGAACTTTGTTATAGGCACATTTGGGAAAGTGTGTGAAATAAGTACATTAAGACATTCTGACCATTTGCTTTGCAGACTGTTATTGTCATAATCGTAGGTTTCATTTGGAAACTTGGAGTCTGCCAGATTGTTGGATCACTACAGGCGTAACAATAAAGCAATCTGACGTTTAAGTATGACGTGCACATCTGTGATTTCAAATTTTAATGTAATTTTCTGTATTTGTTGTAAAGTCACGTTGGGTTAATTATTAAATCAATGCTAAAAGTAAAATCGAAGTTAGATATAGGTTCGTATATAGAGAAGGCAGCCATTTGAAATTTAATTTAATATTAAATACCTTTGTTGCAATGTTTTTGTATTTGTCATGTTTGAAATGTCATAATTCTGTGTTATTTATCTGTTGATTGACGGGCATCGCAATAAAGGGAATGTTATAAAACCGATCATATTTCAATTAATCAATAAATCTTGCATATATTAAATACAACGTGTAGTCTTCCGGGATAACTGCTTCGGATTATTAGAGCATGCTTAAGTTTAATTTGTTTACAATGATGATGGAATAATAGTCCGATTTCAAATTGTACGGTCAACAACATGCTAACATTAAGTCCTAGTATTCACCTCACAATTCGTAGTCTACAGAACAATTTACGACAATGTGTACAGTCTTCAATTTACGAAAATATGTATAGTCTACCATTAAAGTTAACGTGTACAGTCTACAGAACAATGTGTACAGTCCATAAAACAATTTACGACAATGTTTTGTTTGTTTGAATGATGTTTAAGGTGGCGTATCAACAATTGTTCAGCTATATCATGGCGTTCAGTTTTTATTGAGGGAGGAATACCCGGAGAGAACCCCCGACCTCGGTAGAAAAACTGGCAAACCTTGTCAATTAAGATTGGAGTTGAGTAGTACACCCTGACCGCAGTGGAACTCGAACCTCAGTGTTGATTTACGACAATGAGTAGAGTCTACAATTTAAGACAATATGTATAGTCTACCGTTAACGATAACATGTACAGTCTACCGTTAACGATAACATGTAGTCTACAAAACAATTTACGACAATGCTTACAGTACATAAACAATAACGACAATGTTTTGTTTGTTTGTTTGAATGATGTTTAACGTGGCGTTTCAGCAATTTTTCAGCTATATCATGGCGTCCAGTTTTTATTGAGGGAGGAAGCCAGAGTACCACGAGAGAACCCCCGACATTTGGTAGAAAAACTGGCTATCCTTGTCAATTAAGATTGGAGTTGTGTACACCCTGCCCGCGGTGAGACTCGAACCTCAGTGTTGATTTATGACAATGAGTAGAGTCTACAATTTAAGACAATGTATAGTCTCCCATGAACGGTACGGTCTACAAAACAAAACACAAAATATTAGCCAGTTGAATTATATGCAATTAAGCTTATTATCTAGTTGTAAAAAAAGAATAAGTAAAAATAATATTACCATTTGATTTAATGAGACTTGAGGAGTAAACATGGATAAATGTAACTTGTTCTCTTTATTGCTTGAATGAAAGGGGAAAATGCAAACAGTTCTTAATAACATATCGTTCCAGAAATGCTACACTAGTCTAAGAAGAAAAGGTACGACTGACCTAAACGATTTAGTCACACTATGAAATCTTGTTTCTAGAGACATCGTGCAGAAGTTATTGTTTGAAGAGTCATAGGTGTATACAAAGTTCGTAGTGTTACATGTTGTAAATGACGTTTAGTCACAAATCTAACTGAATTTTTAGTTCTTATGAGTAAAACATCCTACACAAGTTTTTGTGTTTATTGTCAAACATAGTGCGAAAGGTTTTTGTTGTCAGGCTAAAACACAGTACACAACATTTGTTTCCCGGGTCAAACATCAGATCTAGACACAGTTTCTATCTCCAGAGTCAAACATCATTCACACGTAGAATACATAGGATTTTACATCAATTCAATCTGACGAACGTTGTTTCCAGTATAAAAATTAAGATAAATTCTAACATATTCGTAATTGTTTCGCCCGGAATTTAAAAAAATGTAGTAATTTGATAACAGATACTAAATTAACAAGCAATTTGTCAAACAAAACCTGTCACACCAGAATATTTGAACAGAATTGTAAATCAGAAAACATTGTCTATGCAACTTATGCGGACTTATTTACGTAAGAGAAACTAAACGGCGACTTAACAAACGCATATGTATACAATTAATACCAGCAAATTTCAAGTTTCAAGTGACAGACCACTTTATTCTGTCTGCAGCCTTGAAAAAAACCTTTCCAGTCTTCTTTCCAGCACTGTGAATGTAAAGGGCTTTTCATCATAACCACATGCGACAACATAGTCACGGTCATCATCAATACACATCTCCTCTGTTACATGATGTGTCAACTTGGTTCAACATTAACACTTGAACATATTCGCACTAAATTGTACGCTATTCCACTCAAACACTACATTTTCTTTACAAGAAATGTCTCCAGTCATCTCTATCTAGATTATTAGTATCAACTATTTTACACGTTGGAAATAACAGATAGGTTCAACCCGGTTAACACACACAGTGAAAAAGAACTTTGTTCTTTTCTTGTTTACTTTTCTCAAAGAAAGGCATAGATGCTATAAAACTTGGTAATATATTGCATCAAAAGTCTGCTTCTTCCAAAATTCCACCATTTTTCAAAAACAAATCCGTTCCGATTATATCCTATACCTTTACTACCTCCATGCACCCAGAATCTTAAATTACAAATATGTATTGCAGGATCTTGTGATCAAGGATCAAAATACTGTGAACCTACATTCATTAAATGGAATTACGACATTAAATTATTGATGGATTCAAGATAAGACTATGCGAGAAAATGAGAAAAACAAAAAGAACAGTAGGTTGATACCTTGTCCGAGTGGGTGTTGAGGTCACTGATTCAAATAAGAATCACTCCCTTAAGAAGGTCCAATGGTACTTAATCAGCATCAGTCTCTCGAAGCTGCTAAAACATAATCCTAAATTCATGATAAAAGTGTTGTTCTACAACATATAAGACCGCTGACAACATTATTTTATCTGCAATACACATTTATATATTAATAAATGAAATTAGGCACGGAGAGTTCTCTTTGCAATCCTACTTACACAGCCACTACGCTTTCCTGAAAATCTCCTCTCTCTCTCTTTCTCTCTATCTCTCTCTCTCTCTCTCTCTCTCTCTCTCTCTCTCTCTCTCTCTCTCTCTTATTTTGAAATAAGAAAAGACACTGGTCTTGACTTTTAATTTCACATTCCGCTATTTTGATGTTTTGTCTCTGAACAATGCTGAATTCGGCTACTAGTTAGATTCAATCTGTCCAAGCAAGCTTGAAATTAAAAAAAACACACAAAGGTTGACCTCTTACTTAGACCTATTTCTAGAAATAGACTCGGGAAAATACAAACGTGGTGACTTCTACGTTCTAATTTTTAACTTTCGTTCATCAATAGCAACATTCAAGCAGCTCCGGGGTATGATTTGTATATGTCACAACTGCTGTGCTTTTCACAAAAAGTCGTAAGTGTAAAATCCATCGTAAGTTCTGACGTCACAATGGATTTCCCTTTGATCTTCCAACACTTACGATAGATTTTACACTTACGAATTTTTGTGAAATCGACTCCTGATTCGTTATTTTAGGTCCTGCGATCGGTATTTCGATTTTATAGACTGGTCTCTGCTACTCAAACAAGGATTTAATGTAACAATAGGTTTATGTTATCACTTTAAGTTCAAGGTCGTCACCATGACTTAATTGATAGTTATGGGAAATTCATATGGCAATGACGATCAGACATTTTCGCTGAGTTAAAGATAGCCTTTCCTATTTGTGGATTTGACTTTTTCCTTGACAAGACAATGAGTAAATCGACATGTGTCTAAAAAGAGGCAGGCACTGCTTACTCGTCCGAAGCACCTCAGCACACCCATGGTTTTCAGGCACTGCTTACTCGTCCGAAGCACCTGAGCGCACCCATGGTTTTCATTAGGTTCGGGTTAATCACTTTCTGTTTTTGTATTTTTGGGTTTTTTGTGTGTTGTATATGTTTGCCTCAATCCGGATTTGTAAATTGTCCCTTGACTTCATTTTGTTCGGTCTGTTTCCTTGCTATTTTTCGTGTGCATAAGAATGCATAAAACGGTGGTAATAAGAATGCTTATATCATTGTAACTTGGTTGGAGCAAAAGAGTATTTTGTCGAACTTTGAATATATTGATATGTCGTAAAAAAAAGCCAACAAAGCCCCAAACACGATTCAGAAATTGAATTTTTGCTGGTGTAAATTTGATAGATATATTCTGTCCTTTTTAAATAACTAAAAAACCACATCTACTTACAACGTCGGTTTCCTTTAAAATACTTATTAGAAGGAGAATGTGCAAATCTTTGTTATATTTTTCGTATGTCCGTGGCACAATTATTTTAGAAGAATTATCACCGAGAAAGGTTCGGTTCAAGTTATTTTATCTAGAGTCATACATCGTGTAAAAAATCTTCTTATATTGATAGAATGCTTTGTTGCACAGCGATGTTTTAGCAATCTTCAGGTCGAGAACAAGTTGACAAACAATAAATCAATTTGTTTAATTGGTTTTACAAATAGACGAGAGATTTAAACAGCCACTTAAATTTATGATAACGTAGATGAGGAAAGAGAAATTCCTTCCAGCTACAATGTACCTTCTCTTCAAAAATAGTGTTTAGTGTAAAGATGTGATGCACTATCTAAACACGTTATATATTACTCTTAGCGTCAAGGCTTTCCGTTGTATAACAAGACAACTTTTAAAAAATTTGGCATTTATATTTGCCTCGCTATAACGCTCGGGAAAGCCCTGTTGGTTTTGTAACTTGATCAATCACCGTCCAACATTACCAGTATTGTATACATAGTAACATACCGTTTACAAGTACACGTTCTTGCCTCCTAAATAGTCTAAAAACAAAGCTTTTTATCTCACAATTATTGTTTCAACTTAAACGATTATTGTCCACCACAAATATAAAAATCTGTGTAATTCTGAATTCATTTTCTATAACTGTTTTAACTTTATTTTGTTGTGAAGATTGCTATCAAAATTAAGATATAAAACTACATTGAAGATCTAAATTTCGACGAAATACGTCTGTGTTGTCTAATGTTTTTCATTGAACGAATTGAGTGAATTTCCATTTCAAAAGTAACTTCATATCAAATTTTTTGGACGAGAGTACTCCAAATCAACATAAAAAATAAGCATCTACATAACAGACAGACGACAGACCGAATATTAAATTTCGTGTTATGTTCCAACGTTACACATTCTATTACAATAAATCTACATAAAATAAAGGTACCCAGCTAACATTTCCTTGTCAGACACTTTCAGTTAGAATCATTTATACATAATAAAACGATACAAATATACAATTGTATGTACTTATTCAAGTAGACAATAGTTTTCTACTTTAAAACATGGGATAAAGTGTTTTTGCTAAAACCTGTCATCGTTAAACATAATGAGATGTTATTATATTTCAATATCCATATCACATCCTGTATCACCTTGAGATCTCCATATATACATAAGGGCCTTTAGGCTAGAGGGCATTAATGGGTTGATGGTTGATACTGATGTGATATGGATATCGCCATATATTAACCTTTTTAAAATCACACGTTTTAAATAAATCCATATTCATATGTATCACTCTTGAAAATATAGGAAATCCATATTTACCCTCGAGGGGTAGTGATAAGGCATCCGTTTTACACCCTTTCGCGATATGGTTCTATAACCTCTATCAGTAGAATATATGCAAAATAAAACATATTTTTTCTAAATATATGATACTGGAAATAAATTTGATTTTTTAGTCGTTTTCTATCACAAGTATCATTGTAGTAAATAAATCTTAGATAATCTTAGAGTATAAATCGCATGACATTAAAATGTTTTTCATCAACAACATATTAGTTTAAACATATTTCATTGTTCAAGTAAAACAATTTGGATTAGACACAAGTTACCAGAACTTAGAATTGTCTTCTCCATTAATGCAACAATAATAACATAACTTAAAGAACATTATATATACACAATAAGTTATTTTATACACAAATTGTGCTCTTAGAAGTGCAATAAAGACAGGAAAAAAAATGTCAGTGAAAGAGACTAGCGTTCGTGACCGTTAATTTGCATAACAAAAGAAGCGGTAGACACCACACTGATAATGATTAAGTCACTTAAATATATACAATGTGATGCAATAATATTTAAACATACACAACATAACAGTGAATAGTTTATTGAATGATTGGGTGTAAAAATAGAGGCAATTTGTTCAGTGGTGAACGCTTAAGTGTGTGCAGGATTTGCAAGGATTATGCGACCACGATAGTAGCTATTGAGTGATAAGACAAGCAATTTGGCTATTGAATTGTTGACATAACAAATACATACATACGTAAACAGCCGCTTTCTTTTTTACACTTTTAGTGTTACGAAAAACGGTGGGTAGCCTTAATATATTGTTGAACAAGTGAAAAAACAACAACATTTGTATCGTGTGATAAATTTTCAGATCCTGATAATAAAAGTTGAACATTGACATTAACATCAAGATCATTCAATTCTAGTTCGACTGAATGTAAATTATTTAGCAATACACCTCTGGGTACATTGTATTTAGTGCAGTGAAAAAAGTAGTGTTCTCCATTTTCATATTGATATCCACAAGAGCATGAAGCACTGGAAATTAGATTAGCCCTAAATAAATCCGCATTAAGAGAGCTACAGTTATATCTTAGCCTAGCGTGATGGATGTTAACTAATCTGTCACCATACAAAAAGTATGAAGGAATCTTTTTAGAATTGAAAAATTTGTTTTGCAAGTGAGATTTAAATGACGAGATGTCCGGATATAGACGTGAATTCGGATCAAGTGAATTCCACAGACGGGTTGTGGGCGGGAAATAAGATCCAAAAAATGTAGCTGTTCTACATTTTTGCAGCGGAATATTTAGATTGCTACGTAGATTGTACGGATTAGCAGCCCCGCCTGAAGGTGGAACTAACTCTAGGAGATACTCGGGAGCTCTTGAATTCATAATTTTATTAAAAAAAGATTTAGCTTTTTTACCTCGCGTCTCGTTTTTAGTTTTTCCCAACCTGTTTCTACATATAAGTATTCGGTACGAACAAATACGGGTAGGCCGGTTACTATCCGAGCCGCCTCTAGTTGCACTTTTTCAAGACGATCCGAATTTACAATCCCGTATTTGTCCCATACTTCAGAACCGTATTCCAAAAGCGGTCGTATAAAAGTGACATAAATTTTTTCAAGATATTCCCGTTTGAGTCTATATTTAAGCTTTCTTAGTACGTTAAGTTGTTTTGAGGCTGAATTAATGATTATATTATGTGTTTCGTCCACCTGCAGTCGCTGCTTAAAGTTATACCAAAGTGTTTATGTTCAGTCACTGGGTAAATAATCGTATTGTCAAATGAAAAAGTAAGATTGTTCCTGTCACCCCTGAGATCAAACACCATTATCTCAGTTTTGTCAGGGTTCAGTCTCAACATATAGCTGTACACTTTAAATTTACTTTCTGATAAAGAAGTTTTTGGCATAGTGTATCAACCTAACTAACTCTGCAATGGTAAACTACAACTTCTAAAATTCGAATAAAATACATCCGTTTTTCCTATTGTGAACCTATTTAGGTATGATCTCGTCTCACTCATCGAATGTTTATACAATCGGTAAGTACTATCATTCGTCCGCTTTAATTCATACTATCTTTTTTTAATGTCAATAATCTTGCATCTTTTCATCTATTAGAGTAATTATTATCAATAGTGTTGTTAAAATTTAGTTTTCGGGTAACATTTAAACATATTTTATCCCATAACTTAGAAATGTTCACCTTCCACATGTGCATTAACAACAAAAAAAAGAAAGAAAAAAACATGATCAATAGTGAAAAGTTGCTTCACATAGTGACATGATTCGGAGCTATATAAGGTACATGGAGTCATATGTCCAGACTCAAGCATGGTAAAAAAGAATAAAGCAGTCTGGATAATTCCAGACTTTATCCTGACGTATCATTGGACATAATTCTCTACATAATGATAACTATAAATTATCGCTATTTTGCAACATTTCCCTTTGATCTTTGTGTGCGGTATTACTGGTGTGAGATGGGCCCACATCTCAGTTCGCTGTCAAGACATCTCATCTCAGTGCTATCGTCCTTCGATGAGATATGTACGAGAAAAAGCATCTCGTTTCAGTTTCAATAATCTATAAGTAAATAACAAATAATGAGAACCTGAATATTAAAATCGTACTTGAGGATTTATAAAAAAAAGATATTCAAAATTCAAATTAAACATAATAGGAAAGCAAAATTATAACTACTTGCTTGATCTAGTAAAATTTGTAAAGCGGGTAGAAAGCTGACAAAATGAAGAAGCAAGCAAAAGATGCTATTTGGACCAAGTTACCACTATTATATTAGGAGGTGAGATACTATACGGGAGCAAATTTATTGAACAAATTATGTCTGCCTTATTTGGATAGAAATATTATCACTGATATATAATCAGATGAAAAGTGCAGCTATGTTATCAACACCTCTATAACATAGCGTAACTGAACAGCGTAATAAAAACAACTATCATAAATATAAATACTGGCATTTACTCCCATGTCAGAACACTTCTGAAACAACCATTTAGATAAGATTTTAAGAAGTATTTATGCTATTTTAATTTAAGCAAGATGTAAAGAATAAGCTACAAGTGGAAATAAATCGCATTCGAACTAAAATGATTTGGTATTATGAATTGTTATATTGATAAGGTGCAGCTCTTCGATTATCGCGTCTATAATACAAGACGGTTAACTATGTGCACAGGTGGATAGCGAAGATACATTTATTCTTTCAGCTTTCAGTTCAGTCAGTTCACTAATTTCCACTAAACTATTTTAGCATGGCTATTCCCATAAAAAAAACAGCGGAGGGGCCTCGGTGGCCGAGTGGTCAAGATAGATAGTTCGTCTATTATTGATCACGTGGTCTGTCATCACTGAGATTGCGGGTACGATTCTCACTGCAGGCAGGGTGTACTCAACTACAATCTTAATTGACAAGGATTTTCCTACCGCAGGTCGGGGGTTTTCTCCGGGTGCTCCGGCTTCCTCCCCCAATAAAAACTGGACGCCATGATATAGCTGAAAAATTGCTGAAAGTGGCGTTAAACACCATCAAACAAAACAAACAAACCCAAAACAGCGGATAACCTAGATATTTCTGGGTTTAATGCTTTTGGTAGAACAGGAAATCCCACCTTCCTGTGCATTTTGATATTTTAAAACCATATCTATGCAATGTTTATTTCTGGAAATGAATACATTCACGCTGGCCCATTCTAATTACTATTAAATTTTTCACTTGCTCCCTAGCTTTTATTATGTCGCTGGGTTGTAAGGCTATACTCCGCAACACAGCAATAAGGAAGAGCAAGTGAAAGATTTAATTTTAATTAGATTGACGATAGCCAGTTTCTCAGCCATTTTCTCAAAGATCGAGAAAGTAATTATCCTGCACGTTAATGCTCTCTCTCTCTCTCTCTCTCTCTCTCTCTCTCTCTCTCTCTCTCTCTCTCTCTCTCTCTCTTCCAATGAAACAATGTTTATTAGGTCTTTGTCGTTTTGTGACTGTGTTTCGGTTCAACTTTCAGTTGGTTTAGTGACATTTCATTGGGTGAAACCAAAGAAATTTTCTTTTGAAATGTTCAAAATATCACCACAACAGAACTCACACACTTGAATTTTTGTATGATTGATTGTTTATCTCAGATATAGTTCGTTTGAAATAAATAAAATACCTTTCCTTTAGAATTTATGTATATTGCTGATATAAATTAAAACTTTTTTTACAAGTTCGAATTATTTATATAATTTGTATTTTTTTATAAAGATATATATATAATTAAAATGTTTTTCTGGCAAAATTTATATAATTACTGACACATTAAAGCCACCTAAATTAAAACTCTATTTAGGTTTTTGAGTTATTTTTATACTTTAATTAACAATTTATCGTCAATCATTCTAAAATATTTGATACAAAAGCAGTTCTGAATAAACTAGTAACACTTTGTGTATCTCGCAAAACATCCAATACTCAAAAACAACTTTTCTATTTCACTTTTTTTTTTTATTTTCAAATAATTATGTGAGAATGCGCATTACTAATTTATCCGAAACACTTTCTAGCGAATGAGACTATTTATTTTTTATTTTTCTTCAGCCGTAAATCCATTTAAACGTTTTATAATATCTTATACTTCTTCAAAACTGAAAAAACAAAGCTTTTGACCGTAAGGATTACTATGTTATAATTGAAGTAAATAATTTGTCTTTCGTAAATTTTAAAGTTGGTTTCAAAATACAGTAAATTTAATTTATTAATGGTGTAAGTAAATTTCCATCTGTTACAATAGAAACTAAATGCTTTTTGATATTTTATAGCATTTTTTGTTACACAACATATAAGGCACAAATTCATAACACTCATTGTTGAATGAAGATTTTGAATGCTTTCTCTAACTGAAAATTTGTCGAGATCATAAAATTATAAAAGTCTGTACAATTTTAATTCAGTTTGTCCCATAGTATTGCAAAAAGTAGAGAGCTTCATATACACACCAAACCCGACCAAAGACATACTTTAAAATCCCCTTCTGAAATCTATAACACAATAACAAAGTTTTCCAAGTAGAAGATTTTGAAAAAAGCCAAATAATATAATCTATATAGGATCTTACATTGGAACGGTTCAAACTTAAAACTATCTTGATTGGAAAAGGAAGTTATTTTTTTTTAACGAAAAACAAATCCCCCAAGCCCAATTTTATGGTAATGACTTTAATACGCTGTAAATGCAGTTGTTGGTTATGACTTCATTTTTTTTGTTTTGACATTAATATTTTGTGACGTTATATCAAACCAGTCAACAGATCAGAATCACATACTCACTATTGACGAGAAATATTTTTCCCCACAATTCAGCGGATTGAATATAACGTAAAATTTGAGAAAAAGTTTACTTATAATGTAAAGTTGTTAACAATAACATGTCCGTCGAAAGCTGTCTGTGTTTTTGATAGTTTCATCGGTGCTCGGTATTTTGTTATTACCTTTATTTCTTAGATGGTAACAAGTTAAGCGGCTCAGCACATACATAATAAATTTGTCAGTGAATTTTATTTCAAAAATTAACCATTATATGTATGATGAGTTTGATTAACAAAGTTCTATTGATTGAAATTTTCTGACATTTTGAATTGTGTTACATTTGTCAAGTAATTGGAACATTTTAGTCAAAAAAATCTGTTACAAGTTTCTGGACAAAATAGCCTTCCTTGATTAAATTTTCTTCCCATTAATTTATTACGGTATAAATACAGTTTTTGCTTAAGAACGATTGGTATAGAGAAAAATAATGAATATGAAATTTTTCAAGTAAGACAATTTCGACCGAAGGAAATCAAAATTTTTAGTAGTCGTTTCCTAATTGACGAAATTAAAATTCAGATAACCTTTCCTTTTTCCATCACTAAATTTAATAACCTATTGTTTGAAATTATGACACTATGCAGAAAATTACATTTGTTAAAGTTGTGTTGATGAATTATTTTAGTGCTTTTTTAATCTTTGAAATTTTGTCGATCAACCATCTTGGAAATACGCTCTTAAAACCAATTTTTGAAATTTGAATTATGACTTATTGAATAAAATTTTTTTTCAGTGAAAACGCCACTGGTTGCAACCATTTTCAATGCTTTAAATATTTGTTCATGGACGTCTTTTAGTTCGGGGTGGGTTACTAATTTTGGGTTTTTCGTTTCTTCTTTATGTCATGCGACTACCATGTGTCTTGGTCTAATTAATTTTGTTATTATCCTCAAAGGTCGCTGCTTCTTTTTTATTTGTCTTTTTAAAATTTACTTCTTTTAAAAGGCAATTCGATTAATTTTATTTAATGTTTTATATTTCTTATTGATTTTTCCAAGACAAAATATCTATAATATTTTCCGTGAAGACGACATTGATAGCATTATTCTGAAACTGCTTATCAAACATCCTTAAAAATACATGTACTTGCGCGCATTATTGAGTTATAAAAACCAACAGTACTTTTCCTTTTTACTCCGTAAGTTTCATGTTAGATTTTGATAAGACCATCCATAGTGTCTGTGTTGTGTAATGGTTGTACATTAAGTGATATTGATTGATTTGTGTTGAGTTTCTTCAAAGGAAAAAGTCATGTGAATTCGTAATGCGTTTCTCAATTGATATTACTGTGCTTGGATTCTAAATTGTGGCATCATTTCAAATGTCGCTTGTGTGACATAAGTCCGTTCACACTTTGTAATAATTGGATGCATATCTATATGTATGTCTTCGAAGTAGTGCTTGCTTCTCTATCCTAGTGTCTGATGTTTGAAAGTTCAGACTAATATCAACTGGATTTAATTCGATTGAAACAGCAGCGTGCTAAATAGAATAAATTTATAGATAACACCAAAACGACAGCTTCCAGACGTTCCAGAATTTAATTTGAATGATAAATGTACGAATAATTCTTAAACGACAACGTTTTTTTACAAGTCAACCATGTAAATAATAATTAGTTGGATATTTAACAAAATTGTGTTTCAAAATATTTATCTTAAACTAGATTACACTGTCGGGACAATGTCGCATTTAACAAACAATTTGAACATATTACAGAAATGAAAAGAAACTTAATAATACAATTATCGTTAAAACACTTCAATACTGTGCTGGTGCATCTTACTTGCATTAAAAGTAAAATATTTTATAAGAAAGTGTAACCAAGACGCGCTTTCATCATACTTTTAAAAATAAGGCAAATGATGTTTAGTTTGCAATTTCGTTTGCACTCCAATTTATGTTTACATGGAAGTGGACGAAATAGAGTCTAAGCTGTTGTTCTTGACTTCTTTAAATGGCGCCTGTTGCCCGCTGCTTAGCCTACAACGCCATTAAGCTAATTGACATATGGTAACTTTGAGCTATTTCATTTTTCAGGCTATAGAAGGCCGTATATTAACTCTAAAACTAACGCTGCGCTGTTTAACAAAATGGTATAAATCGCATACAGATTAGCATATTATCCTTGACTTTTTGTTTTTATGCTTTTATGTACAACCGCTACAGTTACACAAATACGTGATATAAAACATGTTTATTGCAAATAAGAAAACATCAACTAGTTTTGATTTAGGTTTATAAGAAACAATGCATTCATTGTCTGGACAGAACAGTTATTCATTCTACAGATGGAAGTTAAGTGTTGTCATCTGCTGCGTGTGGGCACGTTAGTAACACTGCTGGAATTTATCTTCATGTTACGCAATAATTGTGGCATATATTTGAATCATAACCACTATTCGTTTTCTTTTGTTGGTACAAAAACCAAAGAATAGTTCTGGTACATTTTAAAGAAATTAAGCATTTAGATCAGTAGCTGTCTACATAGTCGATTATTGTCCATGAACTGTGAAATATCTGTTTTTAACGTGGTGTATACTTTAGTTTACTAAGAAGGACAAAGATAAAGATTGTCTGTAATTTATATATTGTATTCAAACTATTTTCACAAATACAAATACTATAAAAATTAATAAAAAATGATTTTATGTATTGTTATTTTGGCATTACGAACGAAAAATCTTGTTAAACAATGAATCATTCATGTACCCGGTGATCCTGATTTAGCTATTGATATATTGTATGAAGCTCATGGAGTGCAGAAAATAGCGTGTTGGAATAAATGCTTTAAGGAAAGCTGTTTCGACCAAACAGATATGTCAAACAATTTTCAAACGATATTTCTGGGACTATACTAGGAGGGTTTTCAATGCTATACCCACTTGACTGCCTAACGCGTACTCGGGATGAGATAGGCCTTCAGAAAGGAAGTTGCTGGGGTGTGAGGTTACAATACAGAAATCTATTTGGTGTGTGTCTCCTAGATGACTAAGGATTTTTTCCACTGTCAATATCTCTTTTTGTTCCGCGGACTTTTAAAAATAGCAAGGAAACAACGAACAACAAGAGCCAAAGTTAATGGGACAAATTACAAATCCGGATATAGAAAAACATATGCAACGCAAAACGAAAAATTAAAACACTTAACCAGGTAGTAAATAGCCCAAACCATGGGTGCATTCAGGTTAACCGAACGAGTAAACAGTGCCTGCTTCTAATTAGACACCCGTTGTGTTACTCATGTCTTGTCTAGGAAAAAGTCAAATCTAGAAATAGGAAAGACTCAAAATGACCGATCGTATTTGAGAGATGGATTTCCATAACGATCACAGAACTTCTGAAAGGATAACGTCAACTTAGGTGTAGAAAACCCTTTTTCAGTAGTTTAGTAGTATCTGCATTCAGCGGTCTAAGACCGGCATACCGTTTGCAGGATCTAGCATAACGTTTAAGTTGTTAAATGTACACACCATACAATGTACGCTAAAGCTGATGGAATGTTGTTATCCATGAACGAGAAGTTGACAATTGGAAAATTGAAGTCATCACGTTTGTAGTTTTTCAGAGTCTATTTTTAACCAAGTATGTCTAATAAGAGGCCGACCTAAGTGTATTGGTGGTTTCTTTAATTTTAATCTTGCATGGATAGTTTGAATGTAACTACTTAGTAGTCACCGAATTCAGTCGTCAGGGAGGGACAAAACATTATTTTAGCATAATGTGAAATTGAAGGTCTGGCCCAAAGTCTGTTCTTTGCTATTCTAAAGGCTTGATATGAAATCAGCCTCATAGAAGTATAAAAACAGGTTAGTAAGAAGAGGAGCACATTAAGTATCCATTGTAATGCCAACAGTCTGTTGAAAAACATGTCCTCCAAACAGTTGACACATATGGTCATAATATATATTTATTTATTTTGAGTGGTTGATGACGAAGTAAGTTCAGCCATGGCTAATTACTGGATATTTATATCGTATCATTCCATTTGTCTTGAAAAGGCAGCGTTTGATAAGATCTGTAAGTCTGGTGTTAAGCTGCATATGAGAGATGGCATTGAAAAGTCTCGAAAAATCAAAGGTTTTAATGATGTTAAATTGGGGAAGAGATCCAGACATTAAGATGTCTGTCAAGTTTGAATTATCTAGTATCTACATTTCATTTATGCCACTCCTGTTGGTGTCACTATAGTTTTGAAGACACGTTTTTATTGTTGTTTAAATAATGGACAGGAGCTTCGATCGATTAGGTTTGGTTGTTAACTTAGACATTATTGCTATTAACGCTCTTTGTATGGATTTTGTGAAGGCTGGGTATCCATTACAGGGATGGGAGATCACAGTTACTTTCAGTAGCACCGTGGAACATGCTTACCAATTTGGAGCATCTTAACTCGTCCAAGATTGTGCGAGTATGCCATGAAGGTAAGATCTATCAATAACCCATTTTATATAAGAGTAGTACTTGTTATAGGAATTGTATAATTTCTTTAATATTAACCAGTGTGTTCTGTATTGTTTTGATGATTTCCTGTTGGAGTTATACCTTTTATGCAGATGGGCGGGGTTAAGGTATCCTTTAATTCGGTTTAAACACGCCAAATAATAGTTCTGGACCATATATAATATGTTTATCTATTTTTTATACAAAAAGGTCCACATTGCTTACAGCTTTTTAATATTTTTACAAAATTATTCTAATTATCTCCCTTTTGACAGTTATTTCAAACATATATTAAAAAAGAAATGACTGGATAGGAAAATAATTAAATAAACTGTAAATTAACAATAAAAGAAACATAAACGTGTTATCAGATGAAATAAGTCATCTCTGTAGAACTTAATTCCTATTTTTAAATCAAATTATGCAACTTTCACGAACACATGACAGAAACCATATTGTATCAAACAAATTCAGTGGATATTTTTAGTTTTATCTTTACATAACAACTTATACTTCCAAAAAACTTTTTATTCACATCAGCCAATCACAATTTTCTGTACAACTTCAATTTTTAACCTTAACATTTATTCTGACCATGCCGTATGTTTGATCTAAATTGTAAATACATATTTGTAAATCTATTTCTAAATAAATCCATTTGAATTTACACGGGCCTTGATACAGTATACTGAAAAGGAACGCCGAAAGTATTAAAGGTAGCTATAACAGTTTTTCCTAAAGTTTTATCCTTAAATCGTCCAATTATCTCTGTGCCTCCTATTTCAAGTTCAAAGGTCCCAGTCCATTCCATTGGCCACATTTTTCCATCTGGAGGAGGAATTTCTATTTGGCCTAATTTCATACAGCCCTTCTCATCAATGAATCTCGGATTTTGCTCGGTCGTAAAGTACAGATCAAGTGTATGATTCAATAAACGTTTTACTTGTCTGTTTTTATCTTTGTATGAGTCTTTAATTGTAACTACACTCTTTTCCCCTATAGAAACTTCTTGGTTAATTGTAAATAATTTGTGGAAAGAATCTTTGCACCACAACTTCCCTTCCACCATTACCTTTTTATTTTCGGGGTCTCCTGGTTCGAAGGGTTTGTATGATCGTACTCCATAAGAATATTTAGCCATTCTAGAAATGACGACATTAGAGTTGTGTCCAAATAATACAGCACCTTTCAATACTGCAAGTCTGGCTTCCGTCGGAACTATAACATTGATTTCGAAAAAAAAAAAGGATGTTTCCGAATAGTTTCTGTAATAAATAAAGACTCTGAGAAATCTCCCACCATTACTATATCAGGTAGAATCGGTCCACAATGTCTATTATCCAAGACTTTTTCTAAGTGAGATATGATTTTTTCGGTGGTTTCTTTATAGAAACTTTTAAATATATGAGGTTTTATGTGTAACCTATCGCGCTGGTTTTGCTTCACTGCTACGACACCGCTATGGGGAGAAGACTCCACAATATCTGCCAATTTTCCTTTTTGTCTGTTTCTAATGACATCCATTACTCCGACGGGTAATCGTATGACTATATCTTGTGCTCTATCGATGGTAACCTTCTGCTTTTGTTCTTCGAAATCTTGTTGAATTTCTAACAAATCGCTACGATAATCTGTTTTAATCTCTTCCATTGTCTCTGAACCAATTACTTCTTCAAGAAATTACAGATATTTATTGACGATAGTTGTACCACACCAGTCTCTATCTGTTTCTCTTTCAATTGTTTTTAGATGTTGGTCTTTTGAAACCTCGTTGATAGATATGTCTGCTGTTTCTCCTAAATTTTATACATTGAAAGTAAGAGTCAAAAGTAAATGACAAAAAATGTTTAACGAAATGGCAGTGTTTGTGTTTGCCAAAAATGTTTTAAATTAGAAAATGCTTACTACCGTTTATGGTTACAATTATATTTAATTTTTGATCAGCAATCACTGCTAAGGTTAATACATAAATTAACTTAAATTTAACGACAATCACAGGCAGATCCAGACAAGAGGTGCCCGGGTCCCTCTTACGAAACAGCATCTATAAATGCGTTTTTAAGCCCCTATAATCTAAAAAAATATTTCAAAGTGGGCTCTAAAGAAAAATGCTTACTGCCAAGGTCGACAATAATGATTTTCTTTCCCTCCTCAAAGCATGTCAGATTGTTATTTCCTCTGGATCCCTTCATTGAATCTATTGGCATCAAGCGGCAGTATAGCACAGCAGCTTCCGGTTCATATACTAATATTAATAAATCATGAGATATACCTGCCTAAAACATATTGAAAGTTACATTATTCTTTTTTTATTTTCGCTTACCTTCTTGATTTTAATATTTATTGTGTCAGGTAAAAGACTCAGTGTAGTGACGTGTCATTGTATATCATGTGTTGGCTAATTTTAATTGTACATTAGACGATCGCTACTCGTTTCAGGGAAGTTTATAAATAGCTACACTTATATCTCAATTAAGATACGTAGTAAAGTTATCACCGTAATTCAGACGACCATCAATACTTATGATTGTTTTTTGTTTATTTGAATGGTGTTGTAACGCCACTTTCAGCAATTTTTCAGCTATGTCATGACGTCCACTTTTTATTCGGGGAGGAAGCCGGAGTTCCCGGAGAGAACCCTCTACCTGCGGTAGGAAAACTGGCAATCCTTGTCAATTAAGATTGGAGTCGATTACACCCTGCCTGCAGTGAGAATCGAACCCTCAATCTCCGTGTTGACAGACCACGTGATCAATAGTAGACGAACTACCTTAACCACTCGGCCACCGAGGCCCCTACAATACTTATGAACTATAAATCATGTTAGCATTAGATATTTACCTTCTCTGTCGCATTTCTCATAAATTGTTTGGCTGAATCTGACCAAATGGGTGGAACTGTTAGTACCCACTTTATTTGGTTATCAGGAACATCTAAATTACGTTTCTTTAGGTCATTTAATAAATGATTCCTAAGAAATTGTATGGTCTCTGAAAAAACCAGCATAGCAGACACAGGCCTGTTGTTGATGTCCTCTATTGTGGTTGTCTCATTGAGAACCTGACATCACAATGTAAATACATGCACAGTGGTTGTAAATGAGGTTTGTGTTCTTGAGTCTAATTAAAGTATTAGGTCGTTCTAACTATTTTAAAGTCCTGACAACATCTTTTTTTAATTTTTATTCCTACTTTGAAAATTTTTATAACAGCAATCTATTTAAAATTATATCTTCACTTGGCTCCCCCCTTTTTCTATTGTCGCCATGAAGATCTAACAACATTCCATTACAGGGCATCTCAGATTGAACTTCTGTATTGACCAATCAAAAACTGTCTTCACCAACCTTTAACGTTGGGGAATCCTCTGTTATTGTTCGGAAACTCTCTGGCATTATTGTACCTTTTTCATAACTTAACCCCAAGTTGAGATAAAAGCTTACGTTTGATTGGTTAATTTTTTGGGGAATACCCACATTTTTCTTTGGATAATATTTATATCAAAAGTTCAGTCTGAGGTGACCTGTAATGGGATGTTGTTAGATCTTCACAGCGACAATAACAAAAAGGGGGAGCTAGTGAAAGATTTAATTTTAATTAGATTGTTATAACAGTTGCATAGATGCTAAGTATACCGTACACTCATCAGGCCTATTATTATGAGGATTGTAAGCACATTTTATTATTGTTTTAGATTTTACATTAAATCTGTAAAGGAACTTCTCAAGGTCTGAATGCAAACCCACTAAAACTGAAGATTTAATTCAACGCAGAGTGTTATTTCATCAAAAGACCTACATTCATTCAGGTATATTGCAATAAAACTTCTATGTTTATTTTCAACAAAATTGGTTGTAGGATAAGCACAGGTTGGACAGTATTAAAATATAAAAACACTAGGTAAACGCTTCAGGTCATATAAATATGTGGTAATAATCCTGTACTTATGTTGTTTTAGAATTCTTCGAGGAAGTTGATTGAATTGTTTATTAGCTATGATTAGCTATAGGTTAAGGATATCAGATAAATGACCTTAACTTTAATCAACACATTCAAACATATGAACCAATATTCTATCACCATATAGATTTCGCGTAATTTTTTTATCTGGTGAATATAGTTTGAATGTAAGCATATTTTTAGATCTTTTTAGCTGTGTACGTAATAGGTAAACACTAAGAGGCAGAGGTTTCTGGAATAGAGTTGTTTGTGTTCCATTTCTTTTGTATTGTATCGAGTCAAGACCATTGTTATAGTTGCTTTATTTTTAATTGTTGGTTCTGAAGTTTGCCGATTTCGCGAACTTCGATTTGTGGAATTTCTTTTTGACAGTTTCATCGGTGTTATTTGTTGTTACCTTCATTTAGACTATAATTTATATTCTCCCTTGATACAAACAAATTAATAAAATATAAAAAGACTGAATGAAGAAACTATACAATTGACAAAATTGTATCTCTTATAATTTTATCATCTACATCCAGATTTTTTTTTGTTCAACAAAACAAAAAACCGCTAAGAAGCAAACTATTGTGTCAATATGGCGTTAAAAATTCCCAATGATGAACAAATACATCTTATTGTTTCGTTTATAGAAGTTTCGAATTAGAAAACAAAATATCTAAACGCTTAAATTTATTGTGTTTATCAGTTGCATCGAGTGACTGCTCGAGAAGGACTACTACAAATGGCAAATACCGACTGAAGTGATCATTTAATCTGTTATAAAACAACACTACAGAGTTATATGTTATATAGAGTAGCATATAATATCGTAATGCCATAATTGATTTGTTTTGTTTTGTTTAGTAGTGTAAATAAAAAAACAGCAAATACATAACAAGCTTACATCTTTCTCCATCAGTATCATTTTAAATCTTCTAAGAAAGTACCAATCTTCATGTTCTTCATTCTCTGCTAAATTCATATATTTTCTCTCGGCCTCCCAGCCAAAGGAGAAGAACCGTTTTTCTTTATTTAACAAGACACATGTAGGTGTTTTGTAGGAGGGTCCATCAGGCCAGTGGTATGACCTTATATTAAGTGGTTTAGATTTGTATTCATGGCCGAATGAAAAGGCATAATTAGTGTATGTTGTACCAATGTCAATGGCTACGACCAGAGTTGAGTCCATGGAATTTCCTGAAGTAGATCAGACCTGTTTGTAATATCGGGTCAGAGTAAACAGCTTCTGCCAAAGAAACCACTGTGTAAAGTACATTTGGACAACATGAAGTTAATGGGAGATTTTGAACAAATCATAGGCATGAAACCGTTATTAGAAAAGTGTATTAGAATTGAGTTTATATATTAAAAAATAAGCCACGACAAAATATACTACTTTGTTACCTTTTTCCATTTTTAGCAAGACCTTTATACAATCTTTTATCGACTCGTTGGGAGTACAATAGCCAAATCCGCCAAACGTCCTCTAATATACTTCCTGCTCCTCACTGGCTGTTACCGGTTTTTGTATAATCTGAAAATGTACACGATTTTGTAAAGATAAATGAATACTATTGAACAAATTATTCAAGTGTTTAACGTTATTCTAAAACCCGATATAGATAAGCTTAAGCATAAAAAATTAAGCTATTTGCATATAAGATAATATATTTCATAAGAATGAATTAAATTCATTAGAAGAAACAATATACAGCTACATGCTAACGCGGTACCATTAATTAAAACACTATATATATATTACTTACGAGCGTTACTTATAAAAATATATGTAAACTGTAAAACTGTAATTTTTAAATAAATACGTATCATTTTTATTTAAAAGAAAACAATATTGACACATGCTTCTATATTTGGACTTGTGTTAACACAAAATTAAAGCAACAGATACAATCTATACTTACAAAGAAGATATATTTTGACATTTTAGAGTTCCGACCATATCATTAATAAATAAAAGACCTTAAACCGCTTGTTCAATAAATCGATATTGTGTTCGATATTTTAATTCATTCAAACGACATAGTCTTTAGTGATGTTTTAAAAGATAGTTTAGTAATATATAACTATAATTTAAACTACTATAAAAGGTTTTAGGCCGAGTAAGTAGTTTTATAGTTATATCACAGCAAGAACCTGACATATGTGTATATACAGTATATGATTTCATGTCTACTGTAGACAAGTCAAGCATCTCGGTATAGCGGAAGCGCCCTGTAAGTAAATATGCAGTTCGATTTGTCGTCTAACTCTGGAACATGCTATTAAAATCTATCTGTCCTTGTTTCTATTCATTTATGCTACTCTCTCAACGGAAAATGTAAAAAGTTGGTTAATGATAATGCAAAAATTAGTCTAAATGTGGTGCATGCATTGTTGATGTCAAGCATTCAAACTTGAGGAAGAAATACGCTTTTATTGTAATATTCCATTAGAAAAAACTCTGCAAGGGTAACGAACATACTTAATTATACTAAGTCATCCAAGATTTCTACTAACAGTCGATGTGCAAAAATGTTGCAGTAAAAATAACTTAAAGCAGTGACATTTTATTTGTAAGACATAACAAAAGACTTCAAAATGGTCGAAATGAATGGCAAAAAAATTCAGCTAAGCGTGTATTCAAACTGGCCATCAGATATCTTCGAAGACATTTACTTGACAAGTTTTAAAGAAACATCGGTGTTGATACTGACGTAATAAAAGGGATAATTACAGTGCCAACAATATGGAATGATGCGTGTAAACTTTTCATGAGAGACACTGCTGAAGGCATAAGTGTATAAATGAATTGATGTTTACTATACTAAAACGTTTTTGATGAGCAATGGCAATATTTATTCTGAACAAAAAGAACATTTTCGACAAAACATTTAAAACGCATATTTACATTAAAAAATTATGTTAGAATGCGCATTATTGATTTATCCGAAATATTTCCTAGCGAACGAGACCATATCTTTTCTTTCATTTTATTTTAGATGTAAATTCAGTTAAACGTTTTAGAATATCTTAAACTTCTAAAATATGAAAACAAAGTTTTATATGCTCTGTTGAACTCAATTTTGAACATAACAATTACTACTGTAATAATAATCAAATGTAAATCATTTTTCTTTCTCAGATTTGAAAAATTGTTTTAAAAATACAGCAATTAAATTTTATTAGTGTTATAATTCAATTCCCATCAATTACAATAGAAACTTCAATAGAATGCTTTTTATATTTTAACACAATATATAAGGGCCAAAAATACTCATTCTTAGAAAGTTTAAATGTTCTTTCTAAGAGAAAAATTGTCAGATCAAAAAATGTCTGTTGAATTTAATTAAGTTTGTTCCATAGTATTGCAAAAAGTAGAAAGCATCAAACACCGAATCTGTACGGAAGCGTATTAGGGCCACATTTTAAATTTTTTTATTTTTCAATTTGTCGACTTAAATATTGGAAATTCCATGAACTTTAATGTTGGAATTATCAACTTTAATCTTGGAAATTCCCATCTTTATTCTTGGAATTATCAACTTTATTTTGGTTTAATCTTGGAAATTCCAACTTTATTCTAGGAAATTCCAACTTTATTCTTGGAATTATCAACTTTATTCTTGGAATTATCAACTTTATTCTTGCAAATTCCAACTGCAATCTTGGCCTTTTCGACTTTATTTTTATAGCGTCGGCCTCACTTCCGTTGACATTCATTTCCATTTCTAGCACGTGCAGTAATGGAGCAATTTTTTAGGAAAAGAGGTTTAAGCGAAGAAAAGATCAGAATGTTGAGTAGAGAGAAGGTAAATATTCCCAAAGTCACAAAATATTTGCATTGACAACAGTATAAGTTAATTAGAATATTTTTCACTCTGTACAATTAATAAGAACGTGAAAAAATATCTCTGAGTTATGTATATAGTAACGTCCATCAGAATTGATCCTAAATTTCAAATTTATTAGAGCAATAACAATAAGGCACATGCATGCTTAAAAAACTCCATTATTGGATATAAACGCTTTCACCAAGTAGAAACCTCATATATAAATTATAAAATGTAGGTCGGAGTGCGCTTACAATGTCTTTTGTATAAAATAACCAGAGTTTTTTTTAAGTTTGAAAGGCCAATCAATTTGTCATGTGTTTCGAACTTGTCAAAGCTATTGGTAGTAACCTTTTGCATAAATAATAACAAAACTCCTCAACAATGTAGGCGGGAAAGCGTTTACGATTTGCGGACGTCCCCGCTCTGCATTTCGTCGGTGAAAAAAACGACTATAAAAATCAAACTATCGGCATTTACAAGTACACCATATGAGACAACATGGACAAGTCCTGCCATATATATATATGTATATGCCACATATCAAATAACTTCAATAAAATCAACTTAAAAATTAAAAATTAAAAATTAAAAATTATCCCTACATTTGCAGAGCGAAGCATAAAAATGAAAATACGATTTCATTTGAGTCTTGTACATAAAGTATATGTATTTATCTAAATTTAGCTAAAACACGTGTTTGTGTTTATTTTCCATGTACGGTCACGTGTGTTTACCTTACCTGTATATATGCTTATTACTATACTAAATGCCAACCCCGCTTGGGAAAATAAGCTTGCATTTTTTCATAATTCTATATTTTTTTCTACCTTTTTATTACGAAAATTCAGTAGAAAAAATGTACATACGATAACCTGTCCATGTTTTATAATATGCCTCTGGTGTTAAGTTGTTACAAATCGTCCTTGACTTTTGCTACGGGAATTTTACATAATAAGTCAGCCATTTTTGTTTCTAAAGGGACCTTACGATGTTTACAAATGTTCGTCAGCTTTCGTGACGTTCAATGGTATTCGGACAAACCGCGAGACTTTTCCCGCCTTAACTGCAGACGACATCACCCGAATGATTTCGAGTAGACAACACTCGATTGTTCTTAAAGTACACTTCCGTCCCAATTAAGGTCAAATTTTAGTATGGAAAATCCCCCTTTCAAAATTTAAAAACTGCCATATTGAAAAACGCTAAATATCTCGAGGAAATAATTATTGATTTCAAAAAGTAGTTTTCTTGATCTACAAAAAGAGCATAAGCTGAACCATACGCGGTAAGCAGTTTTCATTTTTCACGCAAAAATCCCTCTCCACAATACGTCAACACTTAGTATAGTAGACCTGTGTGCCGTTTCATAAAGCGATCGTTAGCTTAACGTGCACGTTATCCCATTTAAATTGCATGGGATAACGAGCACGTTTATTAGCCATCGCTTTATGAAACGACACCCTGTATTCTTATTATTATGATAATAAGGTTCAAAGTTGCATGTGTAGGTAGCACGAGCCTCATTTAGCGGGAAGATATTTCTTGATTTACGAAATTCTTTCCGTATGCCATTCGACGCTAGGTTTTCAGTGCAGCTTGACCGCTTACTATTATGTCCGATACTAACGATGAAATACTTTTGTCTGACCACGAGACTGGACGAGGTGAGCCTACAGCCCCCATACTAAACAGGGATTCTGCCCAGCCGAAACAAGATTTAGTTGACACGTTTGAGATATTTAAATCGTATTTAGATCATAAACTTGGAGATTTGAAATCTGACATTTTATCTGAACAAGAAAGTTTGTCTCTGAAAGTTTAAGACGAAGCGAATTTAAAATTTAAGAGCGAAGGCAACAAAATACACTACCGCTTTAATGAGGAAATTCTTGCTGGCCTTGTTAAATTGCAGAAACTTTCTAATTCAAGTACTTGTTTATCCATTATTGCTGACTTACTAGTAAATTGAAAAATAGAAATAAGCTCATTCGTATTGCTGATACATCCGCCGGGGCTGGACAACGGTCCGCGAGTATGAATCTAACGAAAACGCGGAAAACTCGGATGACGATAAGAAAATTAGACAAGCAGAGTCCAGAGCGCTTAAATCCATTAAGGGAAAGTCTAGATCACGTCCATCTCCGTACGTCAGATATACGCAACCAACAAAACGGGTCCTAACCCTAACAGCAACTATGTTCGTCGCTCCACTAATCATCTGCCTTTTCGTCAAGGATTCGCACGCTGTGAGGCGTGCCCCTGGGATCTCTGCTTTCAGTGTAAGCAGTATGGGCATTGGTGAAAGGACTGCCCGCTTAACCCCAGATACATCCAGCATTCCACAACCACAGCAATTCAGAAGCAGTGAGGGCCAAACGTTAATACCATTATTAATGATAAGTATTGTATACAGTCTCAATTTTGTCATTGTTGTAATGAGATTACTGTAGAATTCGATAATTTTTTAGAACAAGTTAAATTTTTGATAATAGTAAATTCCACGATAGTTTTAAAGGTGTAAAAGGAAATCTGAAAAGACACATTAGCTATTGGAGAGATATAAGGGCTAGCGAATTTATTTTAAGTAGTATTTCTAAAGGTTATGTTATTCCATGTATTGATAACCCGAGCAGCATGTTTTAAAAAATAACAAATCGGCTTTTATTCATACTGAATTTGTTGATGAAGCGGTGCTAGAACTCGTCAATAATGGTTGTGTTATTAAAGTACCATTCAAGCCTCATGTAGTGAATCCTTTAAGCGTAGCTGTTCAAAATTCCGGCAAAAAGAGGCTCATCTTAGATTGGAGCAAGTTAAATAAATTTTTGTCAGAAAAGACAAGTTTAAATATGAAGATTGGAAAGTTGCTTTGCAGTTATTTAGAAAAAATTCTTTTCAGTTTAAATTTGATCTCAAATCCGGTACCATCATTTTAATATCTGCAGTAAACAGCAGACGTATTTGGGTTTTGCTTCGAAAGGGGTTTTTTACTGTTTTACGGTTCTTCCATTTGGACTGTTATCTGCTCCATATATTTTCACTTAATGCCTTAAAGCTATGGTTTAATTTTGGAGAAAGAATGCTATTAATATAGTATTGTACCTAGATGATGGTTTCAGAATGAGTCCTGATTACAATTCTTGTGAAAGGATTCAAATTTTGTGAAACAGTCTTTGTTGAAGGCTGGTTTTTTGATTAATGAAGAAAAGTCGATGTTTACACCTGTGCAAAGTCTTGAATGGCTTGGTATTGTCTGGGATTCTCAAACATTTTCTTTACACATACTCGAAAGACGATTAAATGATTCGATTGACTCTCTTAAAGAAGTTTTGTTTACTTTTCCTTTGTTTACAGCCAGAAAGTTAGCTCAAGTAACAGGCAGGATACTATCAATGTCACCTGTAATAGGTAATGTTACGAGGCTGATGACCCGTTATTGTTACATGGTTATTGAATCTAGATCAGCTTGGGACAGTTTGTTAAGTATTGAATTTCAAGACCAAGTTAAAGGTGAACTGGATTTTTGGTTGTTGCACGTAGCAAAATTAAATTATAAGATGTTAGGGTCTTACAGTCGCTCATCCGCGGTTGTTTATTCAGACGCAAGTGAGCGTGCAGCTGGTGCTTACACTGTTGACATAGATACTAAGATTTTACATTATACGTGGAATGATACTGAAAGAGTTAAAAGTTCGACATGGCGTGAAAGGAAAGCGATTGAGTTAGCTTTGATATCTTTTGAAGACTTTTTTCGCGGGAAATCTATTAAATAGTTTACAGATAACCAAAATTGTGTTAAGATTGTCAGGTCGGGGAGTATGAAGAATGAACTACAAGTGTTAGCACGTTCTATTTTTTCTATTTGTAGTAAGAGCTGTATATCAGTAGATATTCAGTGGATTCAACGCACAGACAATCTGAAAGCTGACTATATTAGTAAGATGATAGACCATGAAGACTGGGGTGTGTCGGTCGAATTCTTTAATTTTATCAATACCATGTGGGGTGCACATACTGTGGATCGTTTTGCGAATTACAGAAATACAAAAGTTAAACGTTTCAATTCGTTGTATTGGAACCCTGGCGCTGAAGCTATTGATGCTTTCACTCAAAACTGGAGAGCAAAAAATAATTGGTTGGTGCCTCCAGTGTTTCTAGTTTTGAGAACTATTAAACACGTGATGTGTTTCAAAGCTGAGGGTACATTGATTGTACCGAAATGGGTGTCTTCACCGTATTGGCCGTTCATACTTAATGAAAACATGTTTTATAGAAATTATGTGGTTGATGTTTTATAGTTCAAAACTGTCTCTGGTATCCTTGTTAAAGGCAATAATCCGAATTCCATTTTCGGGAAAGAGTCATTTTCTTCACCTATTTTAGCTGTTAGATTGAAAGCCTATTGAGGTCATTATTCACACGGCCCTATTATCGCTTTAGAAATAGTGGCATGGTGATTTTAGAGATAAAATTATTTGGACTGTTCTAGTATCTCTTTTGTACTGCATTTATCTGGCCTGGATTATTTTTTGACATGGTCCTAATATCAGTATGATATTGTGTTGACATTGTCAATGAAGCTATAACGATACATTTTTGTATGGATATTAATAACACAACATATATTTGTTTTACATGTCGACATAATTGATATTGTCTTCGCTAGATACTTATTTTTATTATTTGTATACATTTTGCAGCAGTTTTTAAAATTGGGAGATGGCGTGATATAGAGAAAAAAGCGATAAATTCTGAACTGTCATCTTTAGCTCAGAGACTGCCTGAATTTTGTTTGAACTCGAAGGCTGAAAACACCAGAAAGTGTTATAAGAATGCATTCAACAGATGGTGTAATTGGTATGTATCTTATCATATTAATTCACTTCCAGCATCAGATTTTCACGTTGCTTTATACTTAATTAATCTGTCAGATTTAGGCAAATCGTCTAGTTTAATTAATGAATCGTACTACGCAATTATTTGGGCACATAAACTTGCTGGTGTTGACATTCCTTGTACTTCTGATATGGTATTATCGGTTAAAGAAGGTGCTATACGAACAGCTGGTCGACATACCAACAATAAAGATCCGAATTAGTTTATAAGTATAGAAATAGTTCCTCTAATTTAAAGGATGTTCGACTTGTTACAATGTGTTTATTATGTTTTGCTGGTTTTTCACGCTTTTCAGAACTGGCAAACTTGAAACGAAATGACATTACTTTATACTCTGACCATATTACTTTGTATTTAGAAAAAAGTAAAACGGATGTATATAGAGAAGGCACACAAGTTGTTATTTCTGTTACAAAAAATCTTACTTGTCCTGTAGCTATGTTATCTAGATATTTACTGATGGCTGGCATTCCTGAGGAAAGCAATGAATACATTTTTCGATCTGTTAGTTTTTGTGCTAAAAGCAATTTTTACAAGTTGCGGAAACAAGGAAAAATTTCGAACACTACTGCTAGATCTATACTGTTATCTGCATTAAACGAACTAGGACTTGAAAGGTCTAAATTCGGTCTTCATAGCTTGAGATCCGGTGGAGCTACGGCCGCTGCTAGTGCTGGTGTTATTGATAGAATTTTCAAAAAGCGTGGTCGTTGGAAGAGTGATAAAGCAAAAGATGGCTAGTTGAAAAGTTGTCCGTTTCTAAAAATTTAGGCATTTAATTTGTTGAAGTTTCTTATTTGTAATGCTGAAATACTCTTGCAATGTACCCTTTCTTTATTTTATTTTCGATCGTTAGCTGCGTAACTGGCGAGCTGTTCCTATATTATACACGTGTTGTGTTATTATTGATAAATACTTTATGTGCGTTTGAGGAACAAATAAGAACATAAGTTAGAAAAGTGTTATAGTAACATAATGAAGAACTTTATTGTGTACAATCTCTGATTTTTTTAAAAGAGGAATATATAGAAATAGTTGTGCCCACCCGTTCTCTCTGTATTTCCGCGTTATCTCCAGTTGAAACTATTGAATAGATTCCAATAGACTTAAGTGACTCTTTTAGATATTTTTTTATCACAAAATGAAAATAGTTCATCTCTTATTCCAGTGTTTTAATCTGACCGACTGGTTGTGTTTACGAAGTCCAATGGTAGCCTCCCCCCTTTTTACCGTAGCTGAATGAATTCTGTCAAAACTTTCACAGACATTTGTAATCACAGATGCCATAGTGCACCTCATATTAAACACTGTTGTCTGACCGAGTTTTGTAGACTGCTCCCAACGTCCATTAAGTAAATATAATATACAAAAGTGAGTAAACATATCAAGCTTAATATGAATGAAATAATTGATATAAAATAAACTACTTGTGACTATTAAAATCATGTTTAACGGGACAGTGTTGACATTGTGAGTTTAAATTAAACGATAAAAAAAGCAACACCATCGTTAACGAGCTTGTTTCTTAGTTCTGCTTGTTGTCCTTGTAAATGTTGCTATTGTGTTAAAATAATTTTCCCTCAAGCAGGTTTTTTTCGTGCGTCACCTATGTTGAAAGCAGTTTGAGTAATCGCTCGATTGCGTCAGTCTGTCTGTCCGTTAACGACAGCCCGACTGTTCGTCAAAAACGGTAAATATGTAATATGTAATTCAAAATGTATTACAGCTTTATTGTATTGATTAAATACATAATAAAGACAAGGGGTGGGAAAGAAAACAAGCCGAAGCGAGAATACGGTAGCTTAACGTTGAAATCTCAAAAATTAGTCAGTCGGTCTTAATCACTTCAATACTAAACAAGTCATTGTACATGTACAATTTTTGAAAAGTACGGCAGCTTATTTTAGCCACTTGTGGGGGGGGGGGAACTTTATTGCGTTTAATTGCAATGTTTTGCGATTAAACGCACAATTTTTATTGCGATTAAACGCAATACTTTGCAATGAAACGCAAAACTTATTGCGACTAAACGCTATACTTTGCGTTTGCGAACAAACGTTAAATCGCAAAACGTTTTGCGTTTAAACGCAATAAAAATGTTTTTCCCAACAAAGGTCCAGAATAAGCTTAAGTAGAAAAGAGTATTGTTGGTTGAAAATTTTTAAATTACAGAAAATGGGCATAGACAATTCAATAGAAGTATCCAAATAAATACTAAACGTCGTGTAAAGTAGTGATACTGTGATAAGGACAGGAAATACAAATGTACCACGGACAAATCAGATATTTGGGAAGTACCTGTAGAATTTTTAGTCATGGAATATTTGGGTTAATAATTTTGTACAATATTGCTGTGAATTATTTCAAGACATGAAAGTCCTTATTTTAAAATAACTCAAGAATGAAGTTGACTTGACATTTCTTTTCATCTTCAGGTAGATGAAGAGGCTGTCAAAGAATTTGATGAAGACTTATCGGAATTTGTACCAGAGAAGGGAGATCGTTTCGCATTGAGAGATTCTATCTCAAAGGGGAGCACTAAAACCAAGACAAAAAAATCAGCCTAATGGACCGTTTACGAGAACGATTGAGTACGAGTACAAGTTCTAGCATGGATGACAATCAATTACCAACACAAAGCAAGCAAAAAAAGCCCAATGCAAATAAACAAACACATCGAGTGGAACTTGGTTGGTACCACTATGACAACAGTAAACGCATGTATGAACAAGTAAGAGAGACGAATGGTGGAGGTAAAAGAACTGTATTATTAAACAAGGACATGGATGAAAAAGCTATTATTAAGCAATGTACAGATGTGTTCTTTCCCGATGGACTTAGTTAACACGGAGAACTCAAAGACATGGATGTCGAATTAACAGATTTTCAACTGAAACCATTACCAGACGAAGATACGAAAATAGGCGATATCGTCGATAAAGCCAAGTTACAAAAGCTGCGATTTTATTTAAACACTCGAACAGACTCTAACAAAGACCCAAAGTCACCCCCTGCAAATCCACCAAACCAGGTAATCCAGAGAGATGACAACCAACAGCACATAAATTCAACAATTAGACATACTTGCTGTGTTGCTCTGTGTGATGGCATCTGTGATTATAAATTGGTGAAATTGATAGCTCTCCATTGCCAGATCCTTTCCCAGATTTAGACGAAGCTACTTCTTCCGTCTGGGAAGACAGCTTTGGCGAAGTTTTATTTACTATAACTTCACCATTATCGATTACTAGTGCAGAAGTACAAGAACCTGAACCAGAGGACATTAAAATACTTGTACACAGAGGACATGTATTCAAGGAACTTATCAATTTTTTCAAATCTACCCATGGTATACGTTTTGAAACTGACAAAATTACAGCCCACTTTATACTTCCAAATGGAGATATGGAGCAGGCTTTCGACGATGTAGGTATCATGAGAGATTTGTTGACAGAATTTTGGGATGATTTTTATGTTCAGTGCACAAAAGGATCCACCTTGAAAGTACCTTATCTTCGTCATGATTTTGAAGCCACAGAATGGAAAGCAGTTGCAAGGGTTCTAGCAATTGGGTGGTCATTGCAAAAAATATTACCAATACGTCTGGCACCGAGTTTTCTTAGTTCTTGCTTGTATGGATTAGCAGCTAAAACGTTCACAGAGGAGTTCTTGCAATATGTTACACCAACCGAAGGTAAAATCATCACTGACGCAATGGAAAACTTGGAAAACGAAGATCATGATGACTTGATGGAAATACTTCTACATATGAATGTAAAGTAAGGATTACTAAACAAAATATCTCAACTGTGATTGACCAAATAGCAAACAAAGAACTGGTTCAAGAGCCGGCGTTCATACGGGAATGTTTCTTCGAGGTTTTAATCACATATGAGTTAAGTATTAATGTTAAGGCACACTTGCCGACGATCATTGAACTCCCAAGGTCTTATGAGAGTTACCCAATCTTCAAGTTTGAATTGAATTCCATACTTAACAGTCAGGTGTGGGTCATGGATCGCATAATTGGTGGAGAGTATGGTATTCTCATGATAAAGCCAAAAAACTGGTGCTTAACGTCTTGTTTTTTATAACATTTTATGATATGTACTATTATTACGTTTTCTGTCGTACTTAATAGAATTGAAGTACACACTTACACATTTTTTTTTTTGTATTTCTGTGAGAATCAGGAAGAAGTTATTTTTTCTTTGTTTTTTTATAATGTTAAACTGTTACTCAATTTGCATCTTTAGTTTTTGATATATACACATTAAAATTTATTGTGTATCACATGCAACTTACAACGTTTGTCATGGTTAAGACAAATGAATCTTTATGTGTTTCAGACTTTATGCTAAATGCTATGTTTTTTCTATTTAAGAAAATAATGTTTTTGTTACTCTTTGTTTAACATTAAGCAAAATAAAATTGGCATGCTAAACTAGATTAGTTGTGACTACATACAACGCTTAAAGTTTGAGACTCCCCCAACATCAACCCATCTCCACTTACAAATTTAAGATTATGCGGAAGTGTTTTTGGTTTAAATTGCTTTATTTTCTTAAAATAATCAATATTTGGCTTAAAATATGCGGTTACGCAAAACGAAAAACTGAAGCAATGGAGGATCTTCCACATGACTGTTCCAACGGGCTACATTTTACTAACAGGTGTTTGACTAGCAAAACAAAATTAGAGAAATTTCCAGGCAGACAAATTTAAAATGAGTCTAACCATATTGAACACCATCACAGACGATGAATAGGCAATAGTACAACAAATAGCAATCATGATGCTTATATCAAATCAAAAGACCAACTTTAAAACAACGCTTGAACGTAGATCAAACGAAGAAATCGAACAAACCACAGTTTTTAGTTTCAGTTGTAATTTTGATTAACATTATTTTAATTTATAATTCCTATGTCATATTCAGTTTTTCGTTTAAATCTTATTTAAATTGTTTCGACTGCAAAACGCTTCTATTATCTCCCTGCTGGCGGCAGCATTTGTGTTAAGGTTTTTTGGCGCGTCTGTATCTCAAGTGATACATTCCCATTTTTTGACCTTGTCCTTGAATTGCCGGTCGGTTTAGCGACTGAAAGTTTTCATTCATATAAAAACATTTAACAAGAAGATCACCCTTGTTTTATCCCGAGAGGCTGCTAAAAATTTAAAAACGACGCAAATTGTAATCGTGTAGCTGGTTAACGATCTTCATCACTTGTTTGGCGTCTTTGTCCGTTAACTTTTATTGACAGTACTTAAGGATAGCTTTTTAAGACTTATGCAGAAATTATCTTCTTGCTTGTTGTTTTTCTCCCACGATATTACTGGAAGTTGTGGTAAATATCATTATTTCCTATATACAGCTTTTCGTTTGACCAATAATCTGCAACGACAGGGTCATGTTGCTCCCTACGCAAGCCTAATAGTACCATATGTGGTATTTTTTTTAACTTAGCTAACTTGTTATAATAACTTAATAACTTGTAATAACAACTCAATAACTTGTTATAACAACTTAATAACTTGTAATATATCAACTAGGCTAACTTGTAGTAAAAACTGAGCTTAATTGTAATAACAGCTTTGCTTATCTGTTATAACAATGCACAAGAAAGTTTGCTAAGTTGTTTTTACAAGTTAGCTAAATTGTTATAATAAGTTAGCCAAGATGATATTACAAGTTAATAAAACACATAATAGGCTTCCGTAGCTTTGAGATTGTTTTCGTTACAAAAGAAAGTTTAAGGTAGACATCATGCACTTGTAGACAAATACGCGATTTCTGTCTCTTACATAAGCACATAAGAGTTTGTCCTAGAATTTTTTTGTAGTTCTTAATGGACTGGTGTGTTGCAACAAGCGCGAACGGCTCGTTCTTTTCATGACTTTGCGTTGCTTGTATTTGTTTATTTCTGTTGTTGTTTTCGTAAGTGTTGAGTTTTGTGTATCCTAGTATTGTATATGCTTTACTTCGAGATTCAAATTTCTTTAGGTATTTTCTTCGCTTTCTTTGTATTCAAAGCTATTATCGTAAAACTAATCGCTGGCGCCCTCCTAACCACCTGCCTTGTAAATAAATTGTTCAGTGTATTAAATTAAAGAAATGTTTGTTTCTGTGTGTGTTTTTTACCTGAACCCGTGACCTTAGTATTTAGCAAATAGCCCCAGATATAATGTATATTATGCGAGTCCATCAATACCCAATTTTTAACCCATTGTTATAAGAGCCACTTCTTGCTCAATTTATTATGGCTTGGGGGTTGGGACATGTAAATGTGGCGATGTTTAATAACGATCCGAACATTCCACATTGACCCCCGTTGTCAAAGACTTATGACTGCTTACCCTTCCGGAAGTTTTTAGTTCAATCTTGGAGTATCAAGAATTCGTACTGTTCGGGGTTCTTGTGTTATTTACTATTCGTTTAAATTTTTAAATCTTATAGTTGCCTTTTAGTTTCAGTATTCGATTGACCATTTGGTACCGTCAAGTACAACCGTAAAGATAACTATGGATTTTCAATATTACATTAAAACACTTAGATTATGTAATATCTAAGACTATTGAAAAAGGTGGGCCAACACAGACAAACACATGTATATGCAGACTAGGTGTATAACTAAAAAAAACAATACAAACCGGAGTGCGGTCCCAGACTTGCAACAAACGTTACAGATTACTTCCTCTTATTTTACACATGTAAAATATGTGTAAGTAATTAAGGAATATACATGTGTATTGTTGAGCAGCCGACCTAAAAGTATCAATAGTATGTCGTTGAGAGAGCTAGACCTAGTTTCTAAGAAATCGACATTAAACCTGAATCAACAAACTGCTTCAGCGTAAAATATAAGTCATTGTGACCTAAACACTGGCACCAGCACAACACCAGTGAACCCTTACGTACTATCCAAGCCCAATCAAGCTTTACATAATCAAATCTGTACTGAAAACAAATATATAGTTGCAGATAAATGGACCTTATGAAAAAATCTTAACTTAGTTGTGCAAGCGTTAATATAAGTACTAGTTAAGCATGTTGTTCTACAGTGTTAGGTACCAATGCTATACAGATATACAGATATATAGTTCCGGATACATGGACCTGAACCGCAAACTCGGTGACATTCAAGGGTAAGGTATATGCAAATACACCAATATGAGAAATATATAAGAATTTCTGAGTATAAACTCACCGCGCTAGTTAAAGCCAACTAACCTATCGACTGACGCTGTAGAACCAAACATTCAGATTTTAATCTAATAATACACACCCAAACATTAATTCAACAAAATTATAAAACTTCCATATCCATAGGTAACAATAAGATAGTATCCCGGGTCGGTATTATACTTTATTGACTTTATACACCGTTTTCAACATTAAATGTTTATGTAATGATAAAGGGCATTCACATGCTTCAAATATTTTGATTTCCAAAAAAATGAAATAAACCTCTCTCAATAAGATTGTCCACACTTTTTAGACCATTTTGACCTTATACAGATGCTATAGCAGAGCTATTTTAACCTTATATACCTTTGTAATAAAGATATTTTTACTTCAAAATGTAGTAACGATTTGTTTCAACTTTATTCAGAGATGTTTACAATTGGAACATGCAAAGAGCATTTACAAGTTACTTAAAATATCGTCTCTGAGTAGGACATACAACTCTCTCATTTCATCCGGTCGTTGTGGTAATGCAGTATTATTTTCTTCTAATATGCAATTAGCTTAATTATGCTTCTAATTATCAATTCGCTACAAACAGGACGGGTTGGAAGTTCTAGTTCTTCCTCGCAAATCCTGACGTCATTTTCACTTATTGGTAAACCGTAATTAACAGTGTCGAATGTTGATGGTATGTAGTACATCATAAATGGGCGTCCACTCCTTGAAATGCGCTGTCTGTATGGTCTTATTCTGTGGCTGTTCCATATGGACATAATATCGTCTAATGTATCCTATAATTTTAAAAAAAAATTGGATTAATTTTTTTAATTTCCCTGCATGATTCTGCTGCACAGTGGTCAAGCATAATCCAATATCTTCTGTTTTTTTCCAATAATAGATCAAAGGGTTAGCATTCTCTGTTTTTCTTATGAAGGAAGATGGTGATTTTATTCATGTAACAAAAAACATTTGCTGCAATTGATATATATATAAACGTCTAAGTATTCTGACAATCATATAATATATCTATCCAGCGGATTTATGAATCATCAGAAATACAGGGTTAATATCAAATATTTATATGTACGTCTACCCAACAATGTTAGAATTAGATTTTTAAACTGTTAAATTTTTGCTTTCCCTCAGCGGGATTTAAACTCACACCGTTGTGACACTGTGGCACCAATTCGCCTGCACTATGTCCAGCGGTCTAGACCCCTCGGCCATAGCCGCTATATATATAGGATTATTGCGCGAATGTGATTATTTCTTATTAAATAATATTACTAGTAAAGTACATGTATCACTTGAAAAAAAAAAGATTATTTATTCCTGCTGTGTTCATGTGTCTTAAAATACTTTAATTACTTTAATTACATGTACCTGTATCATTTGAAAAAACAAAATCTTGAAAGCTCCTGGTCCAAGTATCCGCCATCGTGCAAACCAGTTTCATAAAGTTCTTGGAAGAAATTTATCCAATATTGTATTCCTTGACGTCTAATCATGCCTCATAAACTTTCAATTCTCTGGTTATTCGTACTTTTTCCATACAGAAAACTCCTCTCACCAGCATAGTCATCTAAGTGGTTTCGTCTGAGAAATTTTTGAATGTTTTCAACATGTACATTTTCGGTTCCCATGTCGGCTCTTAATCTTTTCGGACACAAGCCATGTTTTCTAACACTTTCTAGGTAATACCAGCCAATTAAGTTAGGGTTCTTGTTAGTAACACCAGCCTTGAGCCAAATAATTTGCCTAGAAAATCCATCTATACAACCATGAATTCTTATTCCATATCTTGAATGCTTGTCATAACCATCGATATGCCAAACTGCATTTGGACCTGGGACTGAGTAAATACGTCTTCTTAGTCTTCGCTTGTGTCTCATCTCTATACCATCTGGGTCTAATATATGCAACAATATTCGAACAGTATCCTGATCAACAACAAGTCCTTTCTCCAAACATTTCAAGTGTAACCAACGGAACCCATGCATTTGCCCGTGTAGTTCGCACTGCTCCATAACAAACATAGCTATCTGTATAATATCACTTTTATATTTTCTGCGATAAAGCCCAAGACTGCTTGTGATTCGCTTCATAGTTCGTAAGCTTATCACCCATCCAAGTAAAATTTCCATGCATCTAATTATTTCTTTGTATCCTAAGCCTAGCTTAAAATATTCCACAATTAATTCGTTTTTATCCATTTTAACACGAACGTATAGCTTAGTTTTAAATGAAAGTAAGGATAGGAGACAATTCCATTAAAAGTTGACAATTCCAATAAAAGTTGATAATTACAAGATTAAAGTTGGAATTTCCAAGATTAAAGTTGATAATTCCAACAATAAAGTTTGTTCCAAGATTAAAGTTGATAATTCCAAGATTAAAGTTGATAATTCCAACAATAAAGTTGGAATTTCTAAGATTCAAGTTGGAATTTCCAAGATTAAAGTTGGAATTTCCAAGATTAAAGTTGGGTCAAGATTAAAGTTGATAATTCCAACAATAAAGTTGGAATTTCCAAGATTAAAGTTGATAATTCCAACAATAAAGTTGGAATTTCCAAGATTAAAGTCGACAAATAGAAAAATAAAAAAAAAAACAAATGTGGCCCTAATACGCTTCCGTAGAATCTGACTACCGCACACAGACATTTCTGTGAAGTGAATGGTTATTTTAACTTCAAAACGTTTGTACAGGAGGACAAATTATACGAATACAGGTACATTTGCTTACTTTCAAATGCCATAGTATACTTGCCATAAGTCACTTTGAATTTTTGGCTATTAGAGAGATACATCTCTTTTATTAAAATTTCTTATACCATCCACTTGTGTACACCTTTGTTCAACCAGTCAACAGATGGAAACCACATATTCATTGGGCGAGAAGTTTGTTCACATCGTTCATTTGTTTGATTATAACGTAAAAATTAGAGAAAAGGGTGTTACTTTTGACGTCAAGTTGTAACAATAACATGTCCGTCGAATTGATGTCTGTGTACCATGGTACACACACAATACATTTGCGAATTAATATTATTATAAATTCCCATTATATATGGTAAGTTTGATTAACAAAGTTCTATTGATAAAAATTTTCTGAAATTTTAAACATTTTTATTGTCAAGAACTTGGTGCCTTTTAGTCAAAGGAAATCAGTTGCTAGTTTTTGGACAGAATCACCTTCATTGATTGATATAAATTTTCTTTCCAATACGTTGCTTATCATGTTTATCAATTTCCGATTGGCATAAACAACATTATCCATCCAATGAATATTGCTTCAGTTGATTCAGATAAGACTCTGTGAGATATTTCCCAATAGTTTTCTATGTTTAATTAATTTTCTTGGATTACCTATCAAAATTTAAAAGACGTAAATTTGGAAGGACACCATCTAATGAACATTTACGTAAAATATTGCTTCAATCGTTTTGCAGTTGATGAAAAGAGTGTATTTAAAAATACTTCATTTATGGTACTATATTTAATTTGGGTTCCATGTACTGTAAGATAATTCGAAGTGATGGCTATTTTTATTTTCTGGTTACATAAGAAACAAAGACTTTATACAGGCTTATCCCATGAATACAGCAGATAAACTTGTTTAAATTGGTTAACTGGTTTTAAAGAAGAACTTTATTTTTTTTACTCCATAGTTACTCATAGTTAAACTATTCACGTGACGACCATGTAGGATTTACATAGAAATAATAAATAGAGGGCTCTTTGAAAAATGTTGCTGATAATTTTCATTTCAATTATTTCAGTGCTTTCAGATCTAGAGAAGAAGCTACCCGTAATTTAAACATTTTTTTCATAAGGTCCCATGTTGAAATAAGTTTTGCGGATGGCATACTAAACATAACCTTTAGAGAAGGCAAACCAATGAACACAGTGACCAAAGTCTTCATTTAAGAAAATAGCAAAGAAACCCGACCGAACAACAAGAACCAAAAGACAGTTACAAATCCGGATATAGACAAACACAACACAAAAAACCAAAATTATAAAACACAGAAAGAGAGTAACCCGAACCCAATAAAAACCATGGGTGCACTAAGGTGCACGAGTAAGCAGTGCCTTCCTCCAATTAGAAGCAGAAATTTTTAATTTCCCACAGGTTTAGAAAAGAGACATTTAAATATCAATTTAAAATACTTCAAATGACCTTTCTGATCAGAATAACTAATAAGTACTGAATTTTGATATGGTTATATTTTTTACACAATAAGTTTTGGCTATTTCTGACAATGTGGCAGATTTTTAGGGAACATAGTACACCTTTAGTCATTTTTTTCTGAAAATCTCAAAATAGATATCATATTAATTGTGAATTAATATTAGATTTTTCGCTATTAACTCTTAATTTCTTTAATTTAAAGAATTGTAAATATACTATAAAATTAATTTATTAAGGCTTTAAATACACAGTTTCTGCTTAACCGGGTTCCGTATAGACAAAAATATTGAAATACTTTTTTCAAAAGTGAGGCGATTCCGACCAAAATAAATCCTAATTTTTAGTATTTATTGCCATTCGTTTCCTAATAGACAAAAATTAAATTCAGAGAACCCTGTTTTTATCACTAAATATAATATCCTATTGCTTAAAATTATTTTAAAAAATACAAAAAACTATTTCATTGACAAAATTTTGTAAATGAATTATCATAGTGCGTTTTTAATCCCTTCTATGACAATCTATAAAAAATTCAATCAACGTTCGAAATAAGCTCTTAAAACCACTTTTTGAATTTATATTTATAACTTTTTGTATAAAAAAATAATGAAAAGATATCGTGTTTGAACAAATGCATATCTGGACCTGACGTTTGTCTTTCTCTGGTCGATACAAATAAACCTCAACTTACCGATAAGAATACAAAGGGATCACTCAATGGTAGTGATGTTCAACAAAAGATAATAACTTCTTAAGAATTTCAGGGGTTTTTTTGTTTGATAAGAAAATTTTCTCAACAAGTGTCTTATTTGTTTAAATCGGAAAACATTGAAATGTTGGAATTTTGTCAATACAAGTTCAAACAAATATCAACTGGATTGAGCTCGATTGAAACAGCAGCGTTGCTAAATAGAATCCATCTATAGATAACACCAAAACGACAGCTTCCAGACTTTCTAGAATTTCATTTAAATGATAAATGTGCGAACTATGTTTGAAACGACAAAGTTTTTTACAAGTCAAAGATGTATCTGATAATTACTTTGATATGTAACTGAATTGTGTATCAAATAAGTCAAAGGACTTCTAGTCAGCACTTTGGTTTGCATTCCAATTTCTGTTTACATAGAAGCCGACGAAATAGAGTCGAAGCCGTTGTACTTTAATGCAATTAAAATAAGGAATGTTGTGACTCTACATTAAGAAAATTGACATATGGTCACTTTGAGCTGTTTTATTTTTGCGAGTTCAGGAAGCCGAAATAAAATAGTTCCAGACTATAGAAAGCAGTTAAACAAAGTGTTATAATTCGAATACCGATTTGATTTCAAGTAGATTATCCTTTATTTTTTGTTTTTATTTGTTTAGGTATATTCGGAGCAGTAATAATTGATATAAAACATGTTTTTTAATCAGGTTTATAAGAAACAAGGCATTCCTTGTTTGGATAGAACATTTATTAATTCGACATTTGTCATCCGATGTGTGTGTGCACGTTAGTAGCACTGCTGAAATTTATCTTCATGTTACGCAATAATTGTGGCATATATTTGAATCATAATCACTCTTCGTTCTTTTTTGTTGGTACAAAACCCCCAAAATTGTTCTGATATCTTTTGAGAAATTGAACATGCAGATCAGTAGCTGTCGGTCAAAGTCCATGAACTGTGAAAGATCTGTTTTTAACGTGGTGTATATTTTTTCCTAAAATGGACAAAGATAAATATTGTTTGTAATTTATGTATGGTATGCAAATTATTTTCATAAATACAAATAATATAAAAACTCATACAACATATAATAGGTGTATTGTTATTTTGACATTAATCTTGAAGTTGAACAATGAATCATTCCTGTACTCGTGATCCTGATTGAGCGATAAATATTTTGTATAAAACTCATGAGTGCATTTTATGCAGGAAATCGCCTGTTGGAATTAATGCTTTTGTCAACTATTTGGAAAGGTGTTTCGACAAAAACACATACGTCATACAATTTTCAGTCGATATTTATGTGACCATACTATGAGGGTTTTTAGTGCTCGACCCACTCGACTGCATTATCATCTGCATCTCGGAAGATGGTTTGGGCTGTGAGGTAACAATACAGAAGCCTGACCACAGACAGTGACATATGAGTTTGGAGAGTTCCACACTTATAGCACGATAAAGGCCACTTTTTGATATAGAAAATAGGCTTATTGTAGCCGTTACAATATGCAATCCTAAACTCTTCGTTCTTGTGAAATACTCCATATTTTACATGTAGCGACAATAAAAATTCCGTTGCTCCGCATCCGTTTACTCTGTTGATATGTTTTTAACTTGTTCTTGTCCTAAATATAATTAAAATATTGCTCCCTGGATGTAAAATAAACATTAAATCAAACAATCCATCAATTGATATAGCGCTAATCCTGCAAATGTTTTCAATATTGAACATTGCTGCTGGTGTGGAAACTGGTTTATAGGGATTGTGGTAGTCAGAATGTATGTATGTGATGCCATTATGAATTGGTTTATCTAATTATAGTGTCTCTCTCTTAGATGAAAAATACATTTTGCACAGTCAATATCTCATTCTCTGCTATGAATAGTGCAATAGCAAGGAAACAGAACGAACAATAAGAGCCAAAAGTTAAGCGACAAATTAAAATGTCGTCTAAGCAGTGCATGCCTCTACTAAGACACCCGATGAGTTACTTATAGTCATGTCTGGGGAAAAGTTAAATCTAGTAATAGGTTGATGTTATCCTTTTAGACGTTTTATGGTCGTCATGATGACTTAATTTTTCGTTATGGAAAATTAATCGCTCAAATACGATCGTAAATTTTCGCTTAATCATAGATAGTCTTAACTATTCCTAGATTAGACTTCTTTCACAGACATGACAATGAAAGTTAAACTGCATATCATTAATGGCCGTGTAAAGTTTCAAAAATTAAAAGTTTTAATGATGTTACATTGGGGACGAAATCCAGACCTTAAGATTAATGTCAGGTCGTTTGAATTATTTATTATCTACATTTCATTTATGCCACTCCTGCTGTCACTGTAGTTTTGAAGCCCCAATTTTATCGTTAAAATAGTGATCGAGTTTTGGTGGCACACTTAGATGATCTTTCTATGAAACGCTTTCTGTGTGGATTTTTATGACAACTTGGTATCTAATACAAGGAGGGGAGATCATTGTTACTTTGAGTAACACCGTTGCATATGCTTACCTTTTTAAACTCATTCAAATTTGTACGTACGAGTATGCCACGAAGCTGTAACAAGATTTGAAGAACTGTAGAATAACACGTTTAATATAAGCATAATTCTATTCACGCTGTAATTCATTTTTATTACGCGCTATGGTTAGGTAAAAACACTTAAATTACGTCATCTCAGATAATTTATAAATCGATACTTCCTCTGAGAGGACCACTTTTAGTTTTCAGTGTGAACAAAGATGGCTTCCTCCTAGCGTGTAGTAAGGGAGAGGGGACAATGTTTTATCTGCCGCATTGATTTCTAATTAAATCGATTGAGATTTCATTTAAAATATAATATAAATAAAAACAGGGTTTCATTTTGTTTTTTCTATTAATATTTACAGAACCTAGATTCCTTTGGTACTATGTTTTGCATATTCCTACTCTTTCCGGCATTGGTACATTGTGGTCTAAATTGGTTTCGGTAACAATTTTCGCAGCTTTAAAATCGTAGCGATTATTTCAAAGAATTATAAGGATTAAACAGTGTTTACACATTAATCCTATAGTAGTACATGTTATAATAATTGTTTAATTTCTTTAAAATTAACATAATTTTTCTGTATTGTGCAGATGATTTTCAGTTGGAGTAATATGTTTTTGCATGTCAGTATTGTTTGAGATGGGGTTGGGTAAAAGGAATCCTTTTATCAGTTTTAACCCGCCAAATGATGGTTCTTGACCATATAATATGTTTTTCTATATTCTGTGTATAAAAGGTCCACATTTTAACAGCTATTTCATTTTATTACAAAATTATTCCAATTATCTCCCTTTTGCCAGTCCCTTCAATGACTGCATAAGAAAATTATTTCATAAACTGTAAATTATCAATAAAAGAAACGTACAAGTGTTATTAGATAAAACTTGTCCCTTCTGAAGAACTTTATCTACATTTTTAGCTCAAGTTATGCCACTTTTAGGAATACATAATAGCAACCATATCGTATAACACAAAAGCTTCAGTATGTAATGCTAGTTTTATCTCTACAGAACAAGTAATATTTTTAAAAAAAATAACTAAAAAACAAAAGCGTTCATTCAAACCAATCAGTTCTGCACAACTATAAATTTAACTCATTCCGAATGTTTGATCTAAATTGTAAATACATATTTCTAAATCTATTTCTAAATAAAATACATCCATTGGCATTTACACTGGCCTTGGTGTAGCAAACTGAAAGGGAACTCCAAAAGTATTAAAGGTAGCTATAACAGTTTTCCCTGAAGTTTTATCCTTAAATCGTCCAATTATCTCTGTACCTCCTATTTCAAGTTCAAAGGTCCCAGTCCATTCCATTGGCCACATTTTTCCATCTGGAGGAGGAATTTCTATTTGGCCTAATTTCATACAGCCTTTCTCATCAATAAATCTCGGATTTTGTTCAGTCGTAAAGTACAGATCAAGTGTATGATTCATAGAACGTTTGGCTTGTCTGTTTTTATCTTTGTATGAGTCTTTAATTGTAACTACACTCTTTTCCCCTATAGCAACTTCTTGGTTAATTGTAAATAATTTGTGGAAAGAGTCTTTGCACCACAACTTCCCTTCCTCCGTTATCTTTTTATTTTCGGGGTCTCCTAGTTTGAATGGTTTGTATGATCGTATTCCATAAGAATATTTAGCCATTCTAGAAATGACAACATTCGGGTTGTGTCCAAATAACACCGCACCTTTTAAAACTGCAAGTCTGGCTTCCGTCGGAACTATAACATTGATTTTGGAAAAGGAAGGATGTTTCCGAATAGTCTCTGTAACAATTAACGACTCCGAGAAGCCTCCTACCATCACCATAGCGGGTGGAATTGGTCCACAATGTCTATTATCTAAGACTTTTTCTAAGTGAGATATGATTTTTTCAGTAGTTTCTTTAAAGAAACTTTTAAATATATGAGGTTTAATGTGTAACCTATCGCGCTGGTTTTCCTTCACTGCTACGACACCGCTATGTGGAGAAGACTCCACAATATCTGCTAATTTTCCTTTTTTTCTGTTTCTAATGACATCCATTACTCCGCCGGGTAATCGTATGACTATATCTTGGTCTCTATCGATGGTAACCTTCCGCTTTTGTTCTTCGAAATCTTGTTGAATTTCTAACAAATCGCTACGATAATTGTTTTTAATTTCTTTCATTATCTCTGAACCAATAACTTCTTCAAGAAATTTCAGATATTTATTGTCGATAGTTGTACCACCCCAGTCTCCACCTGTTGCTCTTTCAATGGTTTTTAGATGTTGGTCTTTTGAAACCTCGTTGATAGATATGTCTGCTGTTCCGCCTAAATTTTATATATAAAAGAAACAGTCAAATGTAAATGACACAAATATATCAGATACTTGCAGTGTTTGTGTTTGCCAAATGAAAAGTTCTATGCTATTAAAGATGTTTAAGTCTTGTACATGTTACTAACGTTTACTTTTACGATTACATTTAATGTCATTGTTGGCAATAATCAAATTTGGTCTTTTAAACGACTTCATATTAAATGAAAGTCCAATTACTGCTCTAGTTATTACATAGATTCCCTTAGATTAAACAACAATCACAGGCGGATCCTTGCGAGGGGGTGGCCCGGGCCTACTTACAAAGCATCAGCTATAACAGGGTCCATAAGCCCATGTGATCTAAAATAGTGGACCCCCCTTTATGAGAAAACCGGCCCCAATTAAGAAAAATCATGTATCCGCTACTGCCAATTTGCTTACCTCCAAGATCGACAATAATAATTTTCTTTCCCTCCTCAAAGCACGCCAGATTGTTATTTTGTCCGGGCACCTTCATTGAATCTATTGGCAACAAACGACAATACAGCGCAGCAGCTTCCGGTTCATATGCTAACGTCAAGGAATCGTGAGATATACCTGCCTAAACATATTGAAATGTACATTATCCTTCTTTAATTCTGCCTACCTCTTAAAGTGTCAGATAAAAAATTAAAGCGCAGTGCCACGTCATTTTATTGTTTGTGTTTGTCTAATCGACGATAGGTACTCGTTTTATGGAAGTTTATTAATGGCTACCCCTACATCTCAAAATTCATTTTCCATTTAGATACGCAGTAGAGTTATAAATGGTAATTTAATGACAACTCTCATGGTGTTAATAAATTTACCATTTATACATCTGCCAATAAGAAAACTTTGAAAGTCTTTTTGATATTTTGACAATTAGAATTTCATACTAGTCAGCATTACACAAGTGTTCCGTATTATAAACAAAAAGTATGCTTAATATTTCACACGATCTAAAAGTAAACATAAGTTTAAGATGACTTCACAGATATCGAAGATATGGGAAGTTTCATAGTCCATTAGATGTAGATATTAATATGACATTTTATAACATATTATTTTTCTGCCCTCTACTGCTGCACGCTCCTTCTTTAATTTTAGTATCATTGTTTAGTTACCAAAACATTTACAGTTTAGACATCAAGTTTAGGACTTAAATCAACCAGATTCAAGATGAAAGTAAAACAAACGTGACACACACAAGGATTGAAATTTAAACGGGCAAAGTTTTGCTGAAATCAAATATACAACAAAGTTCAGGACAATAAATTTTGCAACGCCTGACCCGCGTTTCGTCTATTCAAGGCTCATCAGAGACACTCTGCCCAAAAGATTGAAAATGACAAGCACTATATGAATTTGAAGAGCATAGAACAATGAAACCAAAATACGCCAAACCGGAAACCAAATTATGATTAGGATCATCCTATACCTGGGTGTAAAACGCTACATATATTGACAATACTTCTGAACTATAAATCATGTTAGCGTTATATATTTACCTTCTCTGCCGCCTTTCTCATAAATTGTTTGGCTGAATCTGACCAAATGGCTGGAACTGTTAGTACCCACTTTATTTGGTTATCAGGAACATCTAAATTGCGTTTCTTAAGGTCATTTAATAAATGATTCCTCAGAAATTTTATGGTCTCTGTGAAAACCAGCATAGCAGACACAGGCCTGTTGTCCATGTCGTCTACCGTGGTTGTCTCATCTAGAACCTAAGACATCACAATGTAAATAAATGTACATTCTTTGTAAATGTGGTTTGTGTTCTAGTTGAAGTGTTCTGTATTAAGTAGGCCAGCCGAGCTAAGAAAGGACTTGACCTTTTCATAACAGTTGCTTGAAGGCTACGTATATAATACAGTCATAAGAGCTGTTATTACGAGTATTGTAGGTTTGTAGGTACATTTATTATTGTTTTAGACTTAACCCTGTATTTAAATCTGTATAATTGTATAGTAATAATGCTGTATTTATGTTGCTTCAGAAATCTACACTGTAGATATAAGCTATGATTAGCTTTAATGTAACGTTATCAAATACATTACGTAAAACTTCCATCATCACATTCAAACATATGAACCAATATTGTATCACCGTATCTATTTCGCTTATTTTTTTATTTGGGGAATATAGTTCGAATGTAAACATAGTTTTAGGTGTGTACATTATAGTTATACACTGAGAGGCAGAGTTTTCTGGTTTAGAAACATTTGAAGACCAATCCAGAGTTGTTTGTATTCCTCAGACTATAATTGATTTTCCATTAATACACAAAACATATATAAAAAAGACATAATGAAGAAAATATTGACAAAATTGTATCTGCCATTGAATCCTGCGATTTTAATCATCCACTACATCTGCAACCAGTTATTTGTTCAACAAAACAAAAACCGCTAAGAAACAAAATATTGTACTATTTGGGAATAAGGAATTTTCAAGCATAAAAACACACATCTTACTGTTCGTATAAGAAATTCCGAATCAAACAACTAAATACTTAAGTTATTGGTGTTATCCATTGCATCGAATGACTGCTCGACAAAGTCTACGACATAAAGATAATACGGATTGAAGTGATCATTCAATATGTTATAAAACAATACTACAGAGTTATATATATATATGTTATATAAAAAAGTATTATTAATAGTTTTAATTCCATAATTGATTGTTCTGTTGGGTTTAGTAGTATTGGTAAAACAACATCAAATACAAAACAAACTTACATCTTTCTCCATCAGTATCATTTTGAATCTTCTAACAAAGTACCAATCTTCATGCTCTTCATTCTCGGCTAAATTCATATATTTACTCTCGGCTTCGCGACCAAATGAGTGGAACTGTTTATCTGGATTTAACAAGACACATGTGGGTGTTTTGTAGGAGGGTCCTTCCGGCCAGTTATATGACGTTATATTAAGTGGTTTAGATTTGTATTCATGGCCGAATGAAAAGGCATAACCAGAGTATGTTGTACCAATATCAATGGCTACGACAAGAGTTGAGTCCATGGAATTACCTGAAGTAGATAAGACTTGTTAGTAATATCGGGTGTATGTATACAGTTTCTGCCAAAGAAACAACTGTGGAAAGTACATTTTGACAAAATGAAATTAATAGGTGAATTAAAACGAATCCTAGGCATAAGACCTTTAGTAATTTGAATTAAGTTTATGTATTAAAATATTAGCCATTACAAAATCTGGTACTATGTTACCTTTTAACAAGATCTTTATACAATCTCTTATCGACTCGTAGAGATTACAATCGCCAAATCCGTCAAACTTCCTCTAATATACTTCCTGTTCCTCACTAGATGTTACCTGTTTTAGTAGAGTCAGAAAATAAACACAATTTTGTAAGAAGATGTGAATACTATTAAATAATTTTAATAAGTGTTTAATGTTATATTAGATAAGCTTATGAAGCATACAAATAAAAATATTTGCATAAAAAATTAAATATTTCATATGAATGAATTCAATTAATTAGAAGAAACAATATGCAGGTACATGCCAGCACGTTACCGTAGAGCTATTGGTAAGTAAAATTAATATAAACACTGTATTAATACTAAATAAAGCGAGCGTTACTGATAATACATAAATTTTAAAACTGTAATCTTAAATTAAAACGTTTTATTATAATTTAAAAGAAAATACTATTTACACATACTTCTATTTCGGACTTTTGTTCGCACAAAATTAAAGCAACAGGTTAATTTAATACTTACAAAGGAGATATATTTTGACATTTTAGACTTCCAACCATATAATTAACAAATATATGACCTTGAACCGATTGTTCAGTAAATCAATATTGTGTTCGATATTTTAAACCATTCAAACGAGAAATTCTTTAGAGACGTTGTAAATGATAATAAGGTTAGTACAACTATAATTTTAAACTTGACACGTAAATATTATCGCGCTGGTCTTACAAGTTAGTTTTAAATATTTTTTACATATATGAAATACAAGAATTTTTGTCCGTTTCTGTTGTGTATTAGTACGTTTAGCATGAACTATACTTTACAATGATTTATCAGAAATTTTTGAAACTGTTTAACGTAGTTCAAAAGTTAGAATAATTAATGTAATGCTTTGTTCAATTTAGACTGACGATTAAAAAGCGGCTAACAGCGAATCCACTACAAAAACCTAGTTAGGACTTTTATTTGAATTTGAATGCCACTAAACTTCCGGCTATGCGCGCTAAATCACTTACTTTCGCTTCCACACTATATTACTTTGTAGTATATGGGTAAATGTCCAAATCGTGTTTCCAAACAGTCATAGCAATATACTTTTCTTCAGGTCACATGGCAACTCATGCCAACGATGAATACAATCTGGTTGTGGCTGCCATTGATTTTGGGAGTCATGGATCAGGATATGCCTTTTCATTTAGACACGAGTTTGCTGCAAATCCCATCAACATAAACACGCCATACTGGTCAGCTGAGGGAGGCGATGGCGTAAGCTATAAAGCGCCATCCTCGATATTGTTAGATTCTAGGAAAAAATTTGTTGCTTTTGGTCATGATGCAGAAGAAAAGTACCTAACCATATGTGAAAATAATGAGCAAAACATATGGTACTTTTTTAAAGAGTTTAAGATGAAGCTATACCAAGCTGTTCTGCAGGAAGAGGTAACAATTTGGTTATAGATTTAGTGAGTGTTAACGATTAAGGCCGAGAAAGTAATTGTCACACATCGATAACCAGACATATATATACATATAAATAAATAACGTAAACAAGCATAACATATTGATCTTAAACTTTCTCATTTCAACTGAACCCAAAACTTTTTTATAGTTGCTTTTCAGTCCGCTAACCGCGACCGTGTCGTGCTTTTACTTGGCTTTGCTCAAATATTCCAACAAGAGTTGATCAAAATTATCAAGGTGACAAAACGCGCGTCTGGCGTAATAAATTTGTCATCTTGATAATTTTGAATACATCTTGAATATTTGAGCAAAGCCAAGTAAAAGCACGACATGTCCGCGGTTAGCGGACTGAAAAGCAAAAAAGTTTTTGAAATGAGAAAGTTTAAGATCAATATGTTATGATTGTTTACGTTATTTATTTATATTGACACTCAATGACTAAGGCCATTCGTTGGTCAGTCTGTGTCTTTTGACAGTGTAAAAATCTAATTCTAACAGTGTTGGGTTTAATTTGTAGACGTATATATAAATATTTGATATTAACCCTGTATTTCTGATGGATAGATATATTATACGGTTGTCACAATACTTAGACGTTTGTATATAATTAACTTACTGTGACTGTATGACAAGTAACTTTGTCATCCTATATAATATACACAAAATTGCTGAATTAGATTACTGTCAGATTAATACTTATTGGTTACGAAAATGTCATCGTCACACGCTAGTACACATGTACTATCTCTATGTCTACGATTTTTATATAGCGAATTTGGCCGAGGGGTCTAGACCGCTGGACATAGTGCAGGCGATTTGGTGTCACAACGGTGTGAGTTCGAATCCCGCTGAGGGAAAGCAAAAATTTGACTGTAAAAATCTAATGTAATATTGTTGGGTTTAATTTGTAGACGTATATATACTTTCATGTCTTCTCTAGGCTAGCCAAGCAGTCTTGGTACAGCGGTACTGCAGTAAGATTTGTCGCCTTACTCTGGATCATGCAATTAAATGCTACCGGTCCGTGTTTCAAATCATTTATGCTACTCGCCCATAGGAAAATGCAACAGTGTTAATTTGAATTTTTTTATTTTTTGATGATCTAGTACCCCAGCAGGTGGGCGATTTTTAAAAAGGTTCGTTAATAATAATGCAACAATTAGTCTAAATGTAGTGCATGCATTATTTCTGTTGATCATTCTAACTAGCCGCATTTTATTGTAATATATCATGAAAAGAAAATGTCAAGAACTTCCTTAACTATGCTAAACATCGATGTTAGAAAAATGTTGTAGTAAAGATTACTTAAATCAGTGCACATTTTATTTGTCTAGGACATTAGAAAAGACTTCAAAATGATCGAAATGAATGGCAAAAAAACTTCAGCTAAGCGTGTGTTCAAACTGGCTATCAAATATCTTCGACGACATTTACTTGACCAGTTTAAAGAACGAAACATTGGTGTTGATCCGAACGTCATAAAATGGATAATTACAGTGCCAGCAATATGGAATGATGCTTGTAAACAGTTTATGAGAGAGGCCGCTGAAGGTGTAAGTATACAAAATGAATTGATGTTTACTATACTAGAAAGTTTGTGGTGAGACACGGGAATATTTATTCTGAACAAAAAGTACTTTTTATTGTTGCTGCCACTGTACTATATACATGTCTATGATAATTATAGGATAATTAATTGGGCGGAGTGAATATCCAAAATATGATCACGAGTGTCGCATAACGCATCTGATTAAACGAGTGCGCGAAACTTGTTCCGCGCACGAGTTTAATCTGATGCCTTATGCGACACGAGTGATCATATTTTGGATATTCACAATGCCCAATTGATCATCCTATTTATTATATTGATCAAAATTGTTTTCGTAAAATTTTAATGCTTAATCCTAAATTTTATGAACGGCGGATGAATTTCTGTATAGTACAAAACCAACTGACATTTTTGGCGGGAAAAAACCCGAGAGTGAAAATAAACGATAATTTTCACATGTGATTTACCGTGATTTCTGTCACTCGGTTCGATATTTCATCTCTATCTATATAATAATAACATATAAAACGCATATTCAAATCATAGCATTACCCATAACAAATTTAACTATGGATAAGACCAGAAAGCACAAACAAGACAAAATAAGAACACACAAAATTTCTAATACCTGTCTCATTAATGACACTGTCTTGATTTCATGTTTTCGTTAGTTTAATATGGGTAGGTCAGTCTTGGACGTGGCAAGAGAAACTATCAATGTTAAAGTACATGATCACTGCTGAAAAATCGTTTGCCCCAAGTAAGAGGTGACAAATATATAAGAAATACATTCTTGTATTAACATACCTAGCGTTAATTGACATTATTTACAGAATTAATAGAGATTGTCAATTATATTAGTTTGGATAATATTTTATATCTATTTCTTTTAAGGCTGGAATAAAGGGTAATAAATTTTGTATTGTATACGAGCCTGAAGCTGCATCAGTCTATGCCCGGCTTCTTCCTGTTGACAAGTTTGTTGGCCACAATGGGACACAGTTACTTAAGACATTTGACCCGGGGAAAAAGTTTATAGTTGTCGATGCAGGAGGTATAATAAAGTGATTAATTAACGGTTTCCTCATTTTGTTAGTAGATTAAGCAGAAAAAAATTTAGAGAATGTTTTGTCGACATTGTACTGTATTTTTTCATATTTTTGCTGCAGATCTCTCGTCAACAGAAACGATTAAAATGGCTTAAATGTAAATCTCGATTTGAACTGCATGAACTAACATATCTGACAGTGTTATAAAAACATGATAAACATTTTTCTTTAATTTTCATTAACGTGAGTCAATTAATACCGTATAGCACCTGCCCCTTACAATTGTTTTTATTTTATTATTTATTGTTGATAGGTGGAACAGTTGATATTTCAACACAAGAAGTTCTTTCAAATGGACACCTGAAAATTATCCACAAGGTCTGTGGAGGTTCTTGGGGAGGGGAGTGGATCAACCAAGAATATAGAAAAATGTTAAAGAAGTTAGTAGGCGGAGAGGTTTTGAATGAATTTAAACGTGCGCATGGAATTGATTACATTGAAATGACTCGACACTTTGAAACAGCCAAACGGTCATTTAAACTTAATGAAAATACCGCAATAAGTACACGGTTTCCGGCGCCTTTGGCTGAAATATTAGAAGCACAAACAGAATGTACCGTTGACGTCATTATAGAAAACTCTATGTTCAAAAATAAACTTAGGGTTAAAAGAGATAAACTATTTATTTGTAGAGAGGTATTCGAGTCATTTTATGACGAGGCTATAAAGGAAACAATGGAAACGATACAGGAAGTACTACATGATGAGCGTTGTAGTGCAGTGTCGGCTATAATGTTAGTCGGCGGCTTTTCTGAGTGCCCAATTTTACAAAAGGCTATAAAGGAAACTTTAGAACTAGAGGTTTTTATACCGTTAGAAGGTGGTCTCTCCGTTTTGAAGGGTGCTGTTATATTAGGTCATGACCCAAATATAATTTCTTCTCGAGTTTGTAGTTATACGTATGGTGTTAGCATAAGTAAACCTTATGACAGTTCTATCCACCCAAGGGAAAAATTTTACCAGTGGGATAACGAAAATTGGTGCAAACACCTGTTTCATGTATGTTATGAGGAAGGGCAGGAAGTGCATGTTGGCGATGTTGCTAAGATTGAGATTAACAATACATTTGAGAGTGATGAAGCTCATAGAAGGAGAACGCAACCATTTACCGTAGAAATATATATATCCGATCAGAAGAAACCAACATTTGTAACAGATGCAGGATGCAAACTCCATGCTAAAATTCATGTAGATCCACCAAATGCAATATGGCCTATTCACGCTTTTGGGTGGGTAGAACTTGAGGTTGCCGGGACCGAAATGATAGGTACTTATGTAAGCGCCGAATCAGGAGAACGGATAACAACTAGATTTGAATTTCTACCCTCCGGGTATAAATGTTTGAAGGGAGAGCGTGAACGATTAAATAAACTAGACTAATGTCAAAATAAGACTCAGTAAAACAAATTTTGAAATTTATTTATTTATTGCTATATAATGGATTGAATCTTCTGCACAGTCAAAAGGTTATTTCCAGAACAATTATCATTGTAAGAAGACATCTTAATCTGACAAAAATAGCTTTGTTTATTTTTTAGTGTCGTCAAACAAATCAGAAATACCGAGAAAAAGTCAAAATGAAAAAAATTGTTGATCAATGGTTAAAAATACAGAAATAGAATTAGCACAAACAAAAAACAAATATGAATATATAAATCTACGTAATTGTAATCATCACATAAAAATTGTAAATAATCTTTATGAAATGTATAAGTCATTGATGACATGACTCTTTGAATGGTCTGGAATGATTTTTAATATTAAAAATGTATACATAAATCTAGTTGTGTTCGTACGCATTTTTAATATGAAATTATTTTAGTAGAAGGTTTATGAAAAGGAATGAGTCTTGTTTTGGAACGTTTAGTATATGGTCGGTCTCCTATGCAATAAAATTACTGATCCTAAAGGTTTATTTTTTATATATAAATATTTTTTGTGAAACAGGATACATTATGTTATTTTGCTAGTCAAGAAGAGATAATTTCTTTTAAATAGATTCAGCAGTCATAGCTTCTATTATCTCCCTTTACCAATCGGTTGACACAGCTTGTCAAATCATTCTGAAATTTGGTCGATTTTGTACTATGTCCAAGATAGACGTTGAACAAGCTTTTAAAATAATTCCAATCCATCCAGACAGTTTTCACTTACTAGGTTTTTCTTTGGATGATAAATATTATTTTGATAAAACTCTACCCATGGGTTTAAGCTACTCCTGTAATTTGTTTGAAAAATTTAGCAATGCAATTCACTGGATTGCAGAAAATAAACTGGGTATACATAGCTGTGTACATGTTTTGGATGATTTTTTATTGGTGTCTCCCCCTCCGTTACAGATGGGCCAAGCGAATTTGGATAAATTTCTAGAAATGGCTGGTCATATAGGCTTACCCATTAAGAGTACTAAAACAGTGCTACCGACCACCAAATTGATTTTTTTAGGTTTAGAGCTTGACTCAGCAGAAATGGAAATAAGACTTCCACAAGACAAGTTAGATAAGATACGTCATTTTCTTACAGTGTTTAATAACAGAAAAAAAGTTACTCTTCTAGAACTACAGTCATTAATTGGGTTATTGAACTTTGCCTGTGCAGTTGTTCCCCCAGGTCGTACATTTTTACGTCGGCTCATTAATTTAACAATAGGACTTAAAAAACCACACCACAAGAGAAAATTAAATAAGGAAGCTAAGGCAGATTTGGAAGCTTGGTCCTTGTTCATTAAACACTTTAATGGTAAAGGTTTAATATTAGCGCCTAGTTTTGAATCATCTATGACTCTGCATATGTAGACCGATGCAAGTGACATTGGGTTTGGTGGATTTCTCGGTTCTCATTGGTTTGCTCATATATGGTCCAAAATATGGTTACAAATGCACATCTCAGTTCGAGAACTTTATCCTATTGTTATAGCGCTAGAAGTATGGGCTTCAAAACTTAGAAACAAACAGGTTTTGTTCCATTGTGATAATATTGCGGTAGTACATTGCATTAATAAGCAAACTGCAAAAGATCCACATTTAATGAAATTGATTAGGCGTCTCGTTGTGCAGGCACTTCAGTTTAATATTATATTTGTAGCTAAGCACATTCCTGGTCTTAAAAATGTCTTAGCTGATAGACTTTCTCGTTTTCAGATAAACGAGTTCAAAAAAAAATAGCACCAGGTATGGATCGAGTACAGACAGAAATCTTCTACCTGGTATTAGAACCCTAGAATTAATGGCCGCTAATATTCTGAAAGGGGCCTTAACTAACTCGTCAACAAAGAGTTATACTAGGGCTATTAGTTTTTATCGTAGTTTCATGTTAATATATTTTCCTTCTAACTCTTTTTTACCAATTACTTTAGAACATTTGGTACTCTTTATTGCTTTTTGCATGCATAAACAATTGGCTTATTCCACGGTTTTGACTTATATATCTATGCTAAATTATGTTCAAAAATTAGCTGGGTTTCGAGATTTGTCACACAATTTTGTAATTAAAAAGTCGCTGGAAGGTTTTCGCAAACTTAAGGCTAAACCGGATTCCCGACTCCCAATTACCCCAGTCATTCTACGACGTTTGGTATCTTCGTTAGAACATTTGGGGTTTTCACATTTTACTGTAGTGCTCTTAAGAGCTATGTATTTACTAGCGTTTCATGCATTTCTCAGGGTAGGTGAAATCACCGGTTCTGGTTCAGATAACCGAAATAATATTCCGATAGATGCAGTTAATTTTCTTTTCAACAATAAAATTCACCCATACGCTTTAGAATTGAATATGACACATTTTAAACATTACAATGGGAAATCTTTCCAAAAAGTTTTAATCTTGAGCAATGCCCAACACCCAATGCTGTGTCCGGTAAATGCGGTATGGGAATATTGCAAGTTGAGAGGTCAACTAGGCGGTCCTCTTTTCTGTTTTTTGGACGGTCAGCCCATTCCGAGGCATTATTTTAACCAACAATTACGCTTATCCCTACACTGGGCTGGGTGCAGTATTACAAATTTTAAAGGACACAGTTTTCGAATTGGGGCTGCCAGTACGGCAGCATCTTTAGGGGTATCTGATGACATGATTCAAGTCATGGGGCGTTGGCGCTCTGACGCTTTCAAAAAATACATTAGAATTCCAGTTTTGCTTTCTTAAGTTGTTCTTACAACATGGATGATTGCGAGGGTTTAATTGGGTTTTTTTTCTCATTCATTATAGTAAGCCCAGTACGGGAATTTAGTGTTATATTACTTTAAAAAAAAAATAATAATAAAATAAAATAAAAAAAAAAAACAAAAAACATAAAATAAAAACAAAATAAATGAATGAATAAATAAATAATAATAATCATGTAAATATATTCTGTTTGTTGAAGGTGTATTGTTTTCATTTCATTGGTGTTACACGCATGTCAGGGTTTTTAGTTTCAATTTTTGTTTTTTTTATTGAGGTGTTGACCAAGGTTTGAACTCTATATTTACATTGAATAACAGAATTTTATGTAAATTACATACGAGAAACGAGAAACACTTTTATAATCTGTGGCGTAAGTAATTAGTGGTCAGTTAAGAGAAAGTGTTATCGTGATTTGCTCCATAAAATCTGTAGACTGAATTAAGTGTGTGGTCAACATTAGAGAAAGTAGTGTCAAGATTTTATCCATTTTACTCCCCAAAGCCATTAAAATGACAGTGGGGAAAACTGTACAGCAACAATAAATTTAATGTATGTTGACACAGATGTTTGCGTTATGGAGGTCAAACTAAGTAACACATTCTTAATCTACTCTAAGTACCAGTTTTTATGACCGTTATGGGTTTTGTCGTGCTTTCATCTCTTTATTTCAACACAGGCTAGGATGGGGGGTATTGTCACAAATATATTTGTTCCAATACTGTGGCGAATAATATCCCCATCTTTGATGGGATGGGTTCCTCATTATAGTAGTTACAATTTTTCTATCTATTTGTATGTAAATATGTTTTATGATTTTTGTATTATGTTTTCGTCATTTAAGTAATAAATGACATTTTCAATTCAATGCTGAGTTTTCTTCTTACCTCCCATCAAACGGAGCACAGCCTGTGTTGACAAAAAGGTTTATTTTTTATATATAAATATTTTTTGTGAAACAGGATACATTATGTTATTTTGCTAGTCAAGAAGAGATAATTTCTTTTAAATAGATTCAGCAGTCATAGCTTCTATTATCTCCCCTTTAGTATCACCCAACAGGTGGCGTTGACTTAATAGTGTCACAGCTCCACTAAATTTTAACTTACGGGTTGAAACAAATTTTGGTTACCCACCATCCCACCCTAACCTAATTTTAGTTTTGTAAGGTATTTGTGTTGGAAGACTTTTGTTTGTAATATATTTTCATTTTTCTTCTTTTATTATGCTTCTTTTGAAATTGTTTCTCTGTTTGTACGTACTTTTGTTTGTTTTTATGACATAATTTTGTTGTTGTTGTTCTTGTACATTTATTATTCACATCTTTAGGTTTTTAATTTTGCTTTAGTTTCATATGCCGAGAAATAATGCAAAGTTTTTGATTGAAAGCTATCCAGCTGTGGTCATTAGTATTAATTAACATGCTTAAGACTTTTCTGTAGTCAGTGTGTTACACCAAAGGGAGCAATAAATTATTTATCTGTCTTTTTCCTCTATGTACTTGTTTTATGAGTAAGAACACATTAAACACTAGGCAACGTAATTCATGCGATAACGAATTGCATCATACGATAACCTGGTTTTCGGACTGTTATTTCTCGGCAGGTTCTAACTTTAATGTTTTGTATAGAAAATTGTGACCTATTGATTTTACTTTTTATAATATCTGTATAATGTACTTTGTTTATTTTTGTTTTTAAGTAGTTTTGTATTGACATTCTTGTTGTATGCCATATATACAATAATGTATGTAATGTGTTTTTAGGTCTTATTGTACTGTAAGGCGAATAATATCCCCATCTTTGATGGGATGGGTTCCTCATTATAGTAGTTACAATTTTTCTATCTATTTGTATGTAAATATGTTTTATGATTTTTGTATTATGTTTTCGTCATTTAAGTAATAAATGACATTTTCAATTCAATGCTGAGTTTTCTTCTTACCTCCCATCAAACGGAGCACAGCCTGTGTTGACAAAAAGTGTGTTTAAGGTGGCATGAATCAAACTTAGAATACGAATGTTAAGGCAAATGTACATCAGACATACATCATTAAACCCATTTGGCAATAAATATGGATAGACATTTCTTTACCTTGATACCTGTCCACTAAATGAATAAATAGATGTCATGTATGCAAAAAAGGCTGTAGCGTACAGAAACAAAATGTCCGATCGCATTTGAGAGATTGATCACTTAAATTATGGTGACGACCATAGAACTTTTGAAAGGATAATATCAACCAAGGTATAATCCCTAGCAGTCAAAGTACTTAACACTGTTAGTGTGGGTGTATTTTTTTAGAGAATTGAATGCATTCTTAAGAACTTTCATATGTCCCTGAAACTTTTAAAGAATGCATTTAATTTTTATCATTAAATTGATGGGGAAAATTCCTGACAAACTTTCAGTAAATGCAATATATTACTTCGCCACGGTTTAATGTACTTAACGTTGCTTTAGTGCACTCATTTTGATGTTTCACTGAAAAATGGATGGATCACTTGTTACCACGTGAACGAATTCAACCAATGTAAATGACGGATTTCAATTATATACATATATCATGTAATTAGCAGGAAATAGTTGGGATAATGTAGGACCAGCCATATCTTTTAAAGAAACTGTTTCCAGAGAGAATCGTGATTTCCAGTGCTTTCCCTATACAAATTTCATTAACATTGCAAATAAGAGCATGACAGGTATGACAAAACTGTATTTATTGACTTAATGATTGAATACCAGACCATAGACTTTAAATGATAATATATTCAGGTAGAAAACCATATTACTATATTGTCAATTATTATCATTCCAGTCAGTTGGCTGTCGTGCTGTTATTATGGCATATGCCCATAAATGGTCTTTGATATGAAAAACGCCACGTTATAAACTGTATAATTGATTTAAATTTTAGACTAAATATTTCAATCTTATTAAAATCTTATTACTTGCTCCACTACGTTTTTATCGCCTGAGTGTGGGAGATTGAACGTTAGCTCAAACAGCCTTCTATGCATATTCTATATGAGCTTGTGAGCTCTAACGTTACACATTTAGCCTTCTCGGCCTATTCTGACTGAGCGTGGAAGATCTACTGTTACCCAATTAATTCATCAAGAAATATTCTGTATGTACGTGGGAGATTGAACTATCCCTTTCAGACTTTTAGCCTATTCTGGTTACTTATGATCAAGTGACTTTAAGTATCAAACAAACGGGCGCTTGTGGATTTAACAGCTTGTTCAAAATTTCTAATCGCATCTTAACCTTATACTTGTTTTCAGAATTTTAAAGTCTGCGCATGTTGCGCAAAATCGCAGTTTTTGCTCAGCGTACATGTAATGGACTAAATGGACGAAAGTTTGCAGTTAAAGGTCGTTACATTTGATTGTTCATCTTCGTGCTTAGGAAAAAGACCGAACAACATGAGATGAAATTAAAGGGACAATTAAAAAATTAGGACAAAGACGTACATATACAACACAAAACAAAAACCCAAAACACGACAGCAGAGTGAGTAACCGGATTGCAATAAATATAATGGATGCACTCAGCTGCTCCGGACGAGTAAGCACTGCCTGTCTCTAATTAGACACTTGTCAAGTTACTCATTGAAATGTCTAGGAAAAAGTCATATCCACGAATAGGAAAGACTACCTAAGACACTAAAATGTACTATCGTATTTAAGATAGATGGATTTCCCTGAGTCATGGTAACGACCATATTACTTCTGAAGTAATAGCATCACTTAGGTGCAACAAACCCTAGTTTGAGTGGCTTAGTATGAAACAGCAGTAAGTGGTCTAGAAAATCGTAATACCGATCGCAGGATCTAACAGAAGTAGGTCTAAAGTAAGTTGTGAAAAGTACACACCATGCTGGAATGTTGCCATCGTGAATTGGAAAGTGTATTGTCTTTAATTTTAAGCTCGTTAGAGAAAATTGAATGCAAAATTGAAAATTAAAGGTCTGGGCCAGTGTCTTTTCTTTTTTAATGTGATGACACTTGTTTGAAGTAATTACTCATTCAGGAATTGCATTTCCCATCGTCTTCAAAATCGTTGGAATATTTCATGTTTATAGGAACTGTCATAACAGAAAGCTCGATTACGCCAAGAAATGTGCATCACAAACGACAAATACTGCCACCATCTTTTAGTTGCAGCTTTCACTGTGTAGATGTTATGTTGTCATTTAGCAACTCAGCCTTTGGTGACTTTTTAAATCGCATTAACCCAAGGCGCTTGAGATTGAAACAACAGTTTGAACTTTGCATCGGATTTAGATCTGCATCTTGATATCAAAAACGAAAGGCAGACGTTCACAATTAACAATGAATTTTAAAGGTAATTTTCAATAAAAAAATCTAAATAGCGAATATCACAAATGTCCAAATAGGAAATGATTGTCAAAATTGCATTGTTGAATAAGGAAACGAAAATGGCGAAGGTCGGAACTAAAAATTATCAAGATGAATTGCGAAGAGAGTTGCAAATGTCAAAATTAAATTACCGAATAAGGTTTGATTTATTGGATGTTTGCTTTACGTCCAGCGGGCAGTATTTCAGCTATATTCAAGCCGAGAAGTTTATCAACAAATAATCAACGGAAAAAAGGGGTGGGATAGGAAACAGGGAACTCAATTTATACTGCCACTGGAAAAGTATGGAATATCAGGTAAGAGGGAGAATATCGTCTATTGTAGAGGCTTCAATGAACCTACTCTTTTTCGAAGTTTACAAAAGGGGTCTTTATCGTGCAAGGCGCATGGCACTCTCCAAACGCGTTACCCACTACGGTCCGTGGCCAGGCTTTCCGCATTATGACCTGACAAAACCCCGACCGACGAGAGGGTCTCCCCTATGCGCTACCCGGAAACGAGCTACGCTGCTCTGTGGATAGAGAACTGGGAACCCTCCCAGTATGTTTCCGCTGGACATAGTGCAGCTAGGCGAATTGGTGCCACAGTGTCACAACGGTGTGAGTTCGAATCCCGCCGAGGGTAAACAAAAATTTGACAGTGTTAAAAATCTAATTCTAACAGTGTTGGGCTTAATTTGTAGACGTATATATAAATATTTGATATTAACCCTATATTTCTGATGTTTCAGAAATCCGCTGGATAGATATATTATATGGTTGTCACAATTCTTAGACGTTTGTGTATAAATTTACTTACTGTGACTGTATGACAAGTTACTTTGTCATCCTATATAATATATACAAAAATGCTGAATAAGATTACTGTCAGATTAATACGTATTGGTTACGAAAATTCCATCGTCACACGCTAGTACACATGTACTATGTCTATGATTCACCACGGTTAATGAAGCTATATTTTGATATAGCGAATTTGGCCGAGGGGTCTAGACCGCTGGATATAGTGCAGGCGAATTGGTGCCACAGTGTCACAACGGTGTGAGTTCGAATCCCGCTGAGGGTAAACAAAAATTTGACAGTGTTAAAAATCTAATTATAACATTGTTGGGCTTAATTTGTAGACGTATATATATCTGCAAACCTAATCTACTCGAAAAGTCTGATTTTCTGATAAAGTAGTTCAAAGGATTAGTATTATATGTGAGCGGAAATATATTTTATATTAAATATACAGTATACAGGCGTGGTCGGCAAATGTTAAATTTATATTTGTACAGGAGGAAAAGTGAGACCTTTGTCTATTTCTGATGGAAACTATAGAAAGAAAACTGCGTACTGCAGATCGCACAAGGACACACGACCCGTGAAGTGTATTTGATATGAAATGTGTAATGCATGGAACATAAGGGACCGGTCATTATTTATCTCCAGGGGGGCCGGCAAATTGTAATTTATAAATGATAAAATATTACTGACCCCCCCCCCCCCCATTTTTATATTTGTTAAAATCACTGACCCCCACCCTCTTAGAAGCGCCATAAAAAATCTGAACCCCCCCTCTAGGATGCCTTTGTTGTTTGCCTTGAAATGTATACATACAGAATACTAAATTTATCCATATGTCATACCACTATGGTGAAGTTGACTTTTTCAGGTGCATTGGTGGAGGCTATTTGAATTAAAACTTTTGTCTGTTTGACAGAGATGAACATAAACTGTAAATATGATAAATATATTGACCTTTGTTACTTTTCCAGTATACATCTTCATGACCTTTATAGGTATTAATCTTTGTTCAATCATTTTTTTTTACAAGCATACATAGCATGAAGACAAATAAAATAATGATGCTTTAACTTCTGATTTACTTTCAAATTCTAAAACAGAATTGGAGTACACGTATCATAAGAGAATATACAACTTTATATCAATATATTGTATAAAAGAAAATGCATTTCTAAGAAAGTAGCAAAGAAAACCGACCGAACAACAAGAGCCAAAAACCAAGGGACAGTTACAAATTCGGATATAGACAAACACAACACAAAAATCAAAAACATAAAACACAGAAAGAGAGTAACCCGAACCCAATAAAAACCATGGGTGCACTCAGGTGCTCCGGACGAGTAAGCAGTGCCTGCCTCTAATTAGACACCCGTCGAGTTACTTATTGTCTTGTCTAGGGAAAAGTCAAATCCAGGAATAGGAAACACTACCTATGACTCAGCGAAAATGTCAGATCGTATTTGAGACACTGATTTCCCGTAACGATCAATTAAGTCGTGGTGCCGACCATAGAACTTCTGGAGAGATAACATCAACCTAGGTACAACAAACCCTTGTTTGAGTAGTTTAGCTGTCAACAGCAGTGATCGGTCTAGAAAATCTGAATAACGATCGCAGGATCTAGAATAACGTATAAGTTGTGAAATGTACACACCATACGCTGGAGCTAACATGCATCAATGATATATAATTTGGAGTAAATTTTCAAGGATAAAAATTGAGATTTTTAGGACAAAACATTAGCGAATCAAACTATTTATAGGTTATACAAAATTGGTTCTCAGACATTAGATTTCTTAAACAGGGCAAAGTAGGTAGGGGTTTTTATTTATTTATTTATTCCAAGCCAGGGATGGCACATATGTGGTAAAGGATTTTCTTTAGAATTATTTTTTAACATGTTTAAGGAAGTCTTCAACAAACTAGGATTTAAAGGATGAAGACACCAAAGGGAAATTTCATGAAGAATATGATTGAATATTCAAGTTCTTTACTATGATATTATAAAAGACTTTTTCTTTTAAACTAATTTTAAAGTCTTTATATTTAAAGTTTCCTTAGTAGTATAAATCTGATTAAATCATGTACATGTATGTAGTATACATTGTATAAAGTAAAGTATTCTAGCATACAAAATTGCAATTTTATTTTAACATGTTCAGTATGTCAAAGTGCAATTTTTTCGTAAGATAGTAATAAACTCTTTTTTTTAAATAGGCTATGGAATATCTGAGAACCAAAACATATAATTTTTATGGCCTATAAAGGTAAATTTAGTAAACAAATCAACAGGACATTTCTGAAATCTGCTGGAATTGAATCAAAATTTAAGTAATCTTAATCTTGTTGCTCGTCTTCCACTTCTAGTTGTAAAGTGAACAACATTTTCATCATCCGATTCATCAACACCAATTTCAGCCAATACAAAGTTTCTTCCTCATTACCTTCACTCTCACACTCACTTTTCTCATCTTCATCACTATTCTCTTTTATCTCTCCATCATAATCTTCTACCACTTTTACAAATTGTTTTTTTTTAATTATTTTAATAGTCACTGTCATATATTTTATTTTAATATTCAGTATTATTTTAGTCAGTTGTTGTCCACCTTAATATTGTATTTCGTGTTTTTTTACATTTAGTATTTTTTACTCAATGTTACAGTTACATATTATTCTAATAATAAAAATGTTTAAATGCATCTCATCATACTGTCATATAAATAATATTGGATTGAGAAATCATTTGATCTGTATTGGTCATGTTTTTGTTTCTAAAAAATATGTGTAGCAAAACCACCACAAGTTTTCTACAAACTTGAACAGTTGTGATCATATCATTCTATACTTAAAAAAGGTCAAAGACCGAAAAACACAAATTTCATTGAACAGGAAGTATATGTCAGACAGACCTGAAAAGGAATCTTAAGTACCATATTTGGACCACCCACTGGAATCTGCATACAAAATTTCAGAACCTTTCCATTAATAGTTCCTGAGAAATTGTTTATTGAAAATCACACCCCACCCCACCCCACCCATCTCACTATAACAGATTTCATTTCTGTGAAATTCAGATCAATAATAATATTTTTGTTCTGTTCATGCCGAGCGAAGCGAGGCTAGATAATTTTTTTTAATAGTTGAAAATATTATATTAAAAAATCATGACCCACCCTCTAATAGTCAGCTAAATAGTGAGGACCCACCCTCTAATAGTCAGCTAAATTTTGATGACCCCCTACTTTTTTGCCGGCCCCACCCTGGAGATAAATAATGACCGGTCCCTAATAGCAAAATAACCAAGCAAAATAGCAAACAGTATTTTAGAAATTAACATGACATATCCTTACCTGACGTATTTGGACAGACAACTTTTAAAAATCGATCAATGCATTATGCCGTGTGTGTCAAATTATGATATACTTGCTACAATTTAAATTATTGTATACAATTAAAGTTACACTCAGCTTACCAGGAATACACTTGTCATTACCATACACTGTATAAACCATACATCACGTTATCATAGTAGTAGGTTCCATGGCGTCAACCAATCAATGTTTGATATTAACTTCCTTGTTTATGAACATAGGTAAAGTAAAGAAATACCAACGTGAACTTAAAATAGATCGGGGTAAGGTAGCATTTAATTATTATTGTCGATCTTTTTTTGTAATTTGTATACAATGTTTTAAACAATTGTCAGCAAACTTAAGCTTCTAAACACCTGTCTTCATATAAATAACTATTTTCTATCCTCAAAAGACCCTCTTCGCAGTCAGTCATGGAATGGATTATAATGTTCGATTTTAAATGCTTTAGTTTGAAAAACCAAGTACGTGAGAAGTAAAGAGAAAATTATTAATTTTTTTATAAAGATGACACAGAAGTTGGTTGTCGCTGCCATAGACATTGGAAGCTCTGGTTCTGGATATGCCTTCTCATTCACATATGAGTTTAACATCAATCCGATCAAAGTTTCGACATACGTATGGTCACCAGAAAGCGGAGGCGATGGTTCATACAAAGCTCCTTCGTCGATGTTGCTGGATTGTAACAGAAAGTTCGTGGCATTTGGTCACGATGCAGAGGATAAGTATTCGACGATTTGTGAACAGAATGAACAGAACTCATGGTATTACCTGAAAAGTTTTAAAATGAAATTGTATCGAGCAGTTTTAGAGAAAAAAGTAAGTACAGAGTCGGTTTCTTAAACTGTGGTTTTATTTAAAATTTCGTTGATCACAAATCTACTCATTAATTTTTTGTCTCGACAAGACATTATACGATTTAGTTCCTTTACCTCTTTAGTTGAAATGTTTAACAACTTGGATACCTTGAATATATGTTTTTGCTTAATTTAAATATAACATACGGGTAAATATATTTAAGGTGTATGTATGAATGAATGATAAGCTACGCATTATTTAAATGTTTTCCGATTTAAATTTTATGTTTTAAAATTTTATCCTTTTAAATTAAACAGTTAAATTGAGTGGATCGGGGATTTTCATACTTTAATTTTACAATTTTTTACTGTGACTTAAGTGTTCCATTGTCCCATTAGATCAAAGAATAGTGACAGACGACGTATTTCAAACGCGTTTTTGCATATCCTGCAATGAACAAAAGGCTATGTAATTGATTAATTACAATTGTACTATGGCATCTGATATACAATAATGCACTACCTAACTACTATAGTATTCACTTTGAAAACAGTAAAACTGACGGTATGATATACTTAGACGAACCAGTCCAATACGGAATTAACTAGTCCAATATCGATTCAACTAGCACTGGCCCTATTCTAACCTGTATTGACCTCATTGTTTTGGTATAGTTCATTAATTTTAGATATTTCTGAATTTGCCCAGTTATTGGTCATCGACCAGCTTCAGGCCAATACAGCAAACCTTGGACCTATAAAATCACGTAATGATATTATAACCATTTGCTTAAAACAAACATTTCGAAGATTAAACTATCGATTAGTTAAATAAGAATTCTAGATTTAGAACTATGTCTTTTGTAAGCTCGATTATTTATCAAGATAACATCGAGTAACTTTAATCAATGTATGTGATATGTGATAAACACCTTTTCCAACCATTCTAAATGACATTTTGCAATGATCAAAAAACAAATGCAAAATTCAATTAATTAATGACTAGTAAACTAAGTATTTCTGCTTTCCTTACTAGTGATCTCAACATGTTTATTATATAGAAAAATAAAGACATGAATTTATGAGCATTTAATTATTAATAATTAATAGTATTATATTATCCATAAATAAAAAAACAGATTGATGCAAATAATGTCATAATATCATAAAGTTATGAAAATATAATTAAAAAAAAATATTTACCTTCTCTTTGGGGTTGTCGGATTTCAATACGCAGATCTTAGTGACTGTCTCTCTGCCTTTAGGTTTGAGACCGCTTTAGTCGATGTAAAATGCTAAATTGTTTGTCTTTACCAACACTCTATAAATTAAAAAATGCCAACTTCTCTATCTTTAATTAATTCCCAGTTGATTTATTGGTTGTTAATTTGTCCGCATCTTTAATACAGCTACAATACTGCACGTTGAAAAGACATTTATTCTATTAACTTTTCATGTATCCTACGGAAAGATTTAATTTTATTGTATAATTAGCATTTTTGCAATAGTTCAGTTAGCAATCATGGCATCTAGGGGAGAAAGACTGAGTACAAGGAGAAAACCCCGACATGCGGTATAAAAACTGGCAATGCTTGTCAATTAAGATGGAGTTAAATACACCCTGCCCACAGTGAGACTTAAACCCCCCAACCTCAGTGTTGAAAGACCACGTGATTAATAGTGTATGACTAACCATTCGGCCACCGAGGCCAAAATGTTTGCAATACAAAAATTGAGTGTTCAAATGTAATAATTGTAAAAAGTCGTAAAATGAAATGTTATTTTTGTTATTTATAAAGGAATACAAATTAAGCACAACATAGTAAAGTGGTATCGTCTAAACGAAACCAAACAACAATTTTCCTCAGCTTCAAGACACACATATTTTATTTTGTATTCGGTGCAAAAAGGACGAGAGATATTTTCATTTGTTTTGTTTCTGAGCTTGTGCCAAATATAATATATTGACTGTGTACATAGATTGATCTTGGCTCTTGTCATGGCTTGGACTTAAAATGCCATGTTATCTATCTCTATTGGAGAAATCCGATAATCCACTCGTACCAATATAAGATATAACATATAAACGTCTACAAAGTAAGCAAAACACTGTTAGAAAAAAAGATTTTACTACTGTATTTTTTTTTTTCGCTAACCCGCAGCCATCGTCGAAACCCACGACCAGCTGCCGTCTCGCTATGCTACTATTTACTGAATAGCGGGAACGCGACCGGACTTGGGTTTCCGACGATAATCCGCAGCGGTATTATGTACTTACTAGCAGTAACTATTCGTTTGCTAAATCGTGAAAACTGTTATGATCTGGTTAAATCTGGTTAGAAATGGGTATTACTGAAGCTATAGATAAAAAACAATATATACATAATGAATTTTTTAATAATTATCTATGAAATATGTCAGTAAAATTAACATTATCATTGATTAGGTGAATCTTAATACAGTGCGGAAGATAAAGGACGCCGCTAGCAGCATTTTGCAACCGCGTCCCAAAATCAGACAACATAATTAAAAATTACCAGTAATAGAGAAATATCAAACTGGATGTATTAATTAACTTACAACATCCGATTTATGTATTTATGCTTTGATTCATAAATGTAGTCCTAGTTTTACACCGTTTTGCGTAATTACAGCAATTTTTACTCAAAACCATGAAATGTGTGTTTAAATAGAGTCTATTTCTTCAGTTAAAGTACTGCATTATTGTCTTCATTGTTTTCTCACAATGAATACTAACTTAAGTTCACAAATATATAAAGTAATTGGCTGGGGCTTGGAGGGTTGTAATATGCCCATTGTTTGAATTCAGTATTGGAAATCCCTTACATAATTATATACCTAAAAATAATAACACAAGATGGCTGTAATTTGTAACTTGTAACAGAATATTTATTATTCTGACTTTGAACAAATGTCAAGACGGTTATTGTAGGTTTCGATGATTCATTTGTTTATGTATACTTGTGTATTCGAACAGGACATAAGACAGGATTTTGACATGACAGAAATGAATGGTAAAACCGTGTCTGCCAAGTTAGTTGTACAGTTAGTTATCAAATACCTTCGTGGCCACCTGCTAGGACAATTCAAAAGCAGAAACATTGGTGTCAATCCAGACGACATAGAATGGGTTATTACGGTCCCAGCTATCTGGAACGATGCTTGCAAACAATTCATGAGGGATGCAGCGATCGCTGTAAGTCACATAATTGATAGAGGCACAAAATCTAGCAAATCGTTCCAGAGCAATGTAATGACAGTTGTAAACAGCAACCAAAATGTTAACTTGCACAACCTTTAACCTTCAACTCGAATTGTTCTAATATGTATGGTAATAACATAATGACATACATGTCCTTGTTTGACATTATTCTTTTTTTGAGACAAGTATTACTACCGAAATGTCCCTTATAAATATTCTGCTAATAAACAGCTGGTGATTACGATAGGTTTTGCTAAAACGAGTCAGCGTCGCAGTTGAAGTATTTATGCATGCGTCAGCGTCATAGATAAAGTAATTATTTTGACTGAGCTATTTATTAAATGTATTACACGTTTTTTTTCATTGCTTTAAAATGTGACACTAGTATTCGGTTTTGTCTGGATAAAAAGATGATAATAAATGAAATATAAAATTTTACCGCATGCTCTACCGCAGTTTAGCTTAAAAAGTAGATATGATACGAATCCCTATAATGATAGCTTTGCAACGCTACAAGTGTTTAGCTGCGTAATCGCGTCAAAAATAAATACTAGTTACATGTCTTGCATATCAAAGGTCTTCGTCGGTAATGTAGAGAGGAGTGTGGTACACCGTGGGTAACCGATAACAATTAAAGTATTTATAATTTCATTAACTAAGTAGGTGTAAAGCTTGGATGTCATATTCTCTCCTGTTTCAGATAGGAATACGAGGAGATATGTTAAGTATTGTATATGAACCAGAGGCGGCTTCAGTTTATGCCAGGCTTTTACCAGTAGATAGATTTGTTGGAGAAAATAAATCAACAATCTTGAAAACATTTGATCCAGGAACCAAGTTTATTGTTGTAGACGCTGGAGGTGAGATGATACACTTCAGTCATAGTTTGTGGATAGTCAGCTAGCTAGATTTAACAACTCAAAAGATATAAAATTTAAGCTAATATGTTTACATCATTTTGTGACTTTGTATTACAGGCATACTAGAAATCTGAATAAGCAAATGCAATATGTTTTAACGGAAAAGGCGTAGTATTGACGATGAAAACTAAATTCTCTTTTCGTGTTTTAGCTTTATCATGGTACACAGTTTTATTGATGGTTAGAAACCGGAATAACCGTTAAAAATCCGTCAAATTCGGCACCACATCTGGCAAAAGTGTAAAACATGAATTTTGTAAAATCCTGTTAATTAAGGGTGAAATCAAGAGCACGCTACTCACTTGTCATACTTGAACTATTTTTACAATTGATTTTCATATTTTTGATACATCATTTTTTGGTAACCTGCTGTATTTTGAGTTCCTTTGAAAACAGCTGTCAGAAAAGTGATGATGAACTATAAAATTAAGATAAAAAAAATATTTTACACATCTTTTTTTTTAACTTTGGAATTCACTATACGCAAATTTTAACAGCCAATCAAAAGGTGTTTTCCGGGTTAAAAGTTGTCATCTGTGATCAGTTTAATATAATGAAGTTTTTCATAATTTCAAAAAGTTAAATTTGTTGTATTTGTGTATCGAATACAGATATCTTTTGAATTGACAGTTTTCATATTTCCAGCTGCAAATTAAAATTTTGGTAGACGAGACAACACACTACAAAACAGTACACCAATAAAAAATTAAACGGAAATTTCTATACAAAAAAAACTTATTTGCAAAACTGGATCATACACAGCAACATAACACAATTTTTGCAAAATTTGTTATTAAAAAAATATTTTTGATATCTAAAATGTTCTACCTAATATTTTTTTTGTAGGTGGCACAGTTGATATTTCCACACAAGAAGTAGGTCAAAACCGTGACCTGAAAATTATCCACACATCATGTGGGGGTTCCTGGGGTGGAGAAATGGTCAACGAAAAATTTCGAATACTTATGTGTAAATTAGTTGGAGGGAACATCCTTACAGGAAAATTCAAAAAGGAACAGGGAGCTGATTATAATGAAATGATGAGAGATTTTGAACGAAAGAAGAGATCGTTTAAAGCCGCAAGTAGCGAACCTGTCATTTCTAGATTTCCTACTTCGCTTAAAGATATAGTTTTTAGTGAACTGGGTTGCTCTATTGAAGATCTAATAAAAGATTCGTCATTTAAGGGTAAAATAAACTGCAAACGTGATAAAATATTTATTGAAAGCAACGTGTTTCAAACATTTTTTCAGGAAGCGTGTGACTTAACTGTTGATGAAATACGAGAAATTCTAAAGCATAATCGTTGCGAAGAAGTATCAGCTATCATGATGGTTGGTGGATTTTCTGAGTCGGAAATGTTGCAAAAGGCTATTAAAAATGCTTTCCCAAAGTTAGACGTATTTGTACCTATAGATGGAGGATTGTCCGTTTTGAAAGGTGCGGTAATATATGGACATAACCCAAATATAGTTGCTTCTAGAATATGTCATTATACTTATGGTGTTAGTCTTAGCGTTCCGTTTATAACAGGAAAACACCCAGAGAGCAAACGTTATACCTGGGATAATGAACAATGGTGTCGACATTGTTTTCATGTTTGTTTTACAGTTGATGAAGAGGTCAAAATAGGTGACGTTAGGCAGATTGAACTGAACGATACATTTCAAACTGTGGATTCTCAGTGTAGAAGAACACAACCATTAAAAGCAGAAATATATATTTCTGATAACAAGAATCCCAACTATGTCACAGATGAAGGTTGTCAAAAACATGCTGTTATCAAGGTTGATCCTCCAGGTGGACAGTGGCCTTTGCAAGCGTATGGTTGGGTAGAACTTGAAATAGCAGGAACAGAAATGATAGGCACTTATGTCAATGCAACAACAAAGGAAAGGACCTCAACCAAATTTGAATTTTTACCGTCGGGGTATAAATTTACTAAAGGAGAAAAAAGAAGATTATATGACCCAGATGCATACGAATAACTGTTTTAGTTTTTTTAGTTTTGTCCCAGGTAGAACTAAATTAACTCGTGCATTTCATACCACCGTATTTCCAGTAAAAAAACTCGTAACGACTGTGACCAACTGTCACGGTTGACACTCTGACTTATTGACTCTTTTTTGTAGGGTGTTTTGTGTTAATTAATCTTTCGTGTACAGATGTGAGATATTTAAAAAATTTCATTATACCTATCTATCAACACCTCTAAAGTGCGACTTATTGAACAAAATCTAATTCTAATGTAATTTTTGCGTCCGTGTACATTATTGTCTATATTATGTATTTGTATGACGTTGTATGTGTTTTATAAGGCAATATTGATACAGTAATAATATATACTGTGTATTTTAATATTTAAATGTACGTGGTGAAATAGATTGCGATATGTGTCGATTTTTTTAATGGGTATCCTTGTTTTAACAGAAACGTCTTTAATTCTTCAAGTCGTACTTTTCGTAAATCCGTTTGTCTATAACTGTGCATAATTTTCCAGCTGAACAACATGGAATATTCCGTATGTGTTGAATAGCATGATTTGAAATTCAAATATTGATGAGTGTCCGTATCTTTGTTGTAGCAAATATCGGTTATAATATCTTCATGAATATTTTTCTCCACTAAGATATCCAGAAACGGTATATGTGATGGCTTTTTTCCCATGAAAAATAATTGCTGGGTGCAAGTCATTTAAAATTTCACTAAACTATGGTCGGGTTTTGTCCAGATTATATAACAATCATTAAAATATCTATACCATAAATTTTATATGTGGAATATTTATATTTGTAATTCAACATTGAACATGTGTTGGCTGTTTCTTTAGACGAATTATATAGTTGTAACTTTAGACGAATTCTTCAAATTTGCGAAGATATTGAACTTAGTAACTCGTGATCTATCAACGAATTTCACAGTATAATATATAAATAGAAAATTAAACTAATTTTATATCCAGTAGCATGAACAACTCAAATTCAAGGTGTAATTTAAACATTTCTAATATTGGAAACGCGTTTACTTCTGAAATTGTTAGATGCGTTTGATATCTTAACTACATGACACATTTTGATGAAGAGCATCAATTCGTGGTAGAATCTTTCTGCATGTGCAGATATTTGTTTATGATATTGTGAAAATTTTAGTTCTGGTCGTAGTTTTCAATAATGTTTATATATGTGCTGTAGAGGTTTTTTATGTTCAATAGTGTTATTATATACGTTTGAAAATTGTCAAAAAGAAGCTGTAGTATCTATACTTCCAAGTCTTAAGGTGTCGATTTCACAACTTAAACCTTATGCAAGATACTACGAATGTTCAGTGCTATTGACTAATAAGATGCTTGGACAAGGGTGTGTTGTACCGCTTGTTCTTTAGAAGTTCTAGGGTCGTAACTTAATTATTCAATATGGTCGGGCATTTTAACTGAGTTTTTCCTATTTCTGGATTAGACTTTTTCATTGTTTAATTACAAGATTTGTGAAATTAAATTATTATCCATTGGAATGTAATGTCTGTTGGAAACGTAATTTAAAAATCTAACATTTTACAGATTTCATATTCGTTGTAATTATATTATGATTTGGACTATTGATCGGTTTTAATCAGATCTTTAAGCCTAGTTTAAGCAACATATGAGATGAGGTTGGGTGGTCGGGTAAAGTGTCGATTAGTCAACGGGTTTAATACTGTTTCATTCAAAAATAGACACAGACCTTAAGATGTCTACTAGGTCCACTGGTGTATTCATTATCCAGATTTCACTAATTCCACTTCTAAAATAGCAACTGTCACTGTATTTTTGCAGGCCAATGTTAATTTTTGTGCAAACTATAATCAGAAGTTTTGATGGAGATGTGGCAATACAATCACATGATTCTTCTACGAAACGCTGCTTGTATTGATTTTTGTGTGGTTTCGGTATTCAATACTTAAAGCGGACTTTGAATCTCCATTTTTGAACACATTGTATATGTGTAGGTAGAATTGCTATGTGTTAATAATACCTTTAGTAGCAGCCGTCTTGGATTTCTGCAGGAAAAAGAAAACGCGAACTGTGTAGAGAACAAAAAACAAAGAAAATAAATCTTGAATTGTATTAACGTTTTCATAAAAATGACATGGTGAAACATAGTTATAATGCCTTCGGTGACAACCATTTCGGATTTCTGATTGAAGCAAACAACAGAGCCTCAATTTTAGTTTCAATTGGCCCAGTAGTTGACAGTGAGTAACTCGACGGGTGTCTAATTAGAATCAGGCACTGCTTACTCGTCCGGAGCACCTGAGTGCACCCATGGATTTTATTGGGTTCGGGTTACTCACTTTCTGTGTTTTATGTTTTTTTTTTGGGGGGGAGGGGGTTTGTGGTGTGTTTGGCTGTATCCGGTTTTGTAACTGTCCCTTGGCTTTTGGCTAATGTTGTTCGGTCGTTTTTCTTTGCTAGTTTCAGAGAAAACAATTCAAATGTGAATGTTAATGTTATTCACAGAAGTATAATGTTATTCACAGAAGCTGTTATGATTGAGGCAAAGGCATGACTGTTACAATTAGTCTACCTGGCGATCTAATTAGTGAAAAGAGATAAGCATTGAATATATAAAAGCATAAACATCTTAATTAAGATAAAATAATAATCAGAAATCAATAGATTAGGTACACAATTCTCCTTAGCAGAGTTGATATGTTAATCGTTGATGGAAATTTTTAAAAAATAAATAAGAGGTAGATATCGATTGATGGCAACACAAGTCCGACTCTGCAGTAATCGAGCGGAGCGAATATGCTGTAGTGAATGGTTTTACATTAAGGCTATTGTCAAATAGGCAGATCTGTCAAAAATCACAACAGAAATTGTTGAAAAAAACTAATTCCAACAACCTTTAATTTTATGAAATAGTTCATTAAAACTAAGAACGGTTCTTTGTTAATATACTTACGCTTCAAAATGCAATTCAAGATGACAATACAGATAATATCGTCTTTGAAGACGACCATATCTTTAGTCAAATTTCTTTACTACACAAAAAATGCAACATTCTTAATTTTCAACTGAACATTCAAGTTATTACTATCATTACATTTGCTATTTAATACAAGTAATATAGTAATAAGTAAATGTTTTACAGATAACCGACTTAGTAAAAAATATAAATTGAGTAATGGATTGGTCTACAAATGACCTTGTCAAACAAATATCAAACCATTACTCTTTACAATAGCAAAGAAATGTTTGATGGGAACTTTTCGTACAAACGGACGAGAAATATGTTAAACCTTTATGCCCTGACATGTTGTACATGCACGTGTATTAACTCGTTTAAAAAAAGTAAATGTACAAATGTGTATAATTATTACCAAGTAAAATGAATTTGAACTGATTAATTTATATATTTGGGTTTAGAAAACACTATTTAATTCGTAAAATAGATTGAATGATATTTCAAGATATTATTTTATTTCGTGTACTCGACTTCAATCTTAATTGACAAGGATTGCCAGTTTTCCTACCGCAGGTCGGGGGTTTTCTCCGGGTACTCCGGCTTCCTCCCCCAATAAAAACTGGACGCCATGATATAGCTGAAAAATTGCTGAAAGTGGCGTTAAACACCATCAAACAAACAAACAAACAATATTAACCATCCCACCAATAAAGTCAGGGTGCTGTGTACGCGTTTGTTTTATTATCGAGCTATGGGACTCAGAATCAATGACTTTGGAGGATGATATTAACAAATTTACCAAAACGATAGCATAGTCAAATAGTTCATTTACATAGATGTACATTTTTTTTTACATGAGCATGAATCCAAGAACATTTAATGTATATTGAAACCCACTAACTGAGAAGTAGAAATGATTTTAGGATTTTTCGGTAAGCACAAAAAACAGTAAGCATATTATACAATAAAGTAAAAACAATTGTATATAAGATTTTTTGTAAAAAAAAGGTAAATAATTTAACATTTACTGAGTAAGTAAAGTATACGTTACAATTAGAGCTACAACTATCTGTTTATGTGTAAAGGACGACAGACGCATTTGACATAATATTCAACATGTATATGAAATTGGTTATTAGTTTGGATTTCTTACGGAAATAATTAAATAACAAAAGTTTCTTCTCATTGTTTTGTTTACACCCCAGAAAAGACTCGCAAGTATTCAGCGGTTTTATATGCGTTCTAATTTTCACTGTACGTCAAATAGAAATACATGTATTTGATATTTTTACAAAATATTTGATTATAAAGGAAACTGACATAACAACAAGAGCTTAAAGTGAAGGGACGATTACAAAATTGTTCAAAAGCTCTTTTAATAATTAGAATAATTACATAAACCAATACACGGCAAAATAATAAGAGAATAATATTAATATATCTTAATAGGTGAATTTTATCTTACTACACTTTTCCGAACACCCCCGTCCTATTGGTTTTTGATCCATCAAGAAACAGAATTATGATCATGTGACTTGCTTTTATATCAAGAAGTGTCTTGGTAAAAAGAAAGCGAATATAATATCGACTGCGCCGGGAAAATGTTGTCCTGTATGAGGTACTACCGACATAAATCCCCTGTTACTCTTAGTTTTTTATTTTCAGGGCAAAATTTCATCTTACTGCACTTTTCCGAACACCCCCGTCCTATTGGTTTTTGATCCATCAAAAAACTGAATTATGATCATGTGACTTGCTTTTACATCAAAAAGTGTCTTAAAGTCCAACGGTAAAAAGAAAGCGAATATAATAACGACTGCGTCGGGAAAAAGTTTTCCTACCGACATAAATCTCCTTTTACTCTTAGTTTCATTTCCAGTGCCAATAAGTATTATGTAAGAAAAAGCTGTAACAAAGTATATATCTAAACCTATATAATAAATGAGAAATATAAGTAATGATACATAAAACTGCACCGAATGTAGTATGGAAAAATGTTATAAAAACTTTAACTTCAATAGTTTTAGGCATTGTGAATGGAGGTAATTTACTGGATATCTTTGCTAGTGTAGTTCAATTTATATAAGGAGATCGAAAACCACCTGAATTATTGTGTTTAATAAACCGTAACATTGTATATGTTAGTAAATAAAAGAAAAGCAACATGAAAATCATTAAAAACACGTAATGATCCGAAATTAATGTTAATACAGAAGTCAATATGTACTGCGAGATATTTGAAACTATTTTAATTATAGATCAGTGTCGTTATATAAATATGTCGATGGAGTGTGGATTTAAATGTAACTTCATGTGTCATAAAATTAGCAGACCGGTTACATATCAAGGAAGTTTATACGACCCAGATCTAGATGGCAGCAAGGGTGAGGTGTGAAAAGTAAGTAATACATATTCATTGATGCGTTTATTTTTTTAAATCATACCTTTACACAATCAACTAGATTTATACAAAACATAGCGAGTTAAAAACAAAACATTTTAAGTGTTTTTGTCGTGATGCATTACCATTTGCAAGTAAAAATACCAATGATATTCCCCATATATTATCATCATCCCTTGTATTCGTACTCTTTGTTTTTATGTCTTTTTGTTTGTAAGGATGTGGAAGAAACTAATTTTTTTTCCAGCATACTTGGTAATCACTAAATCAATTTAGAGAAAAGAATGCAAATGGATCAATTTTACTTAAAAATCAAGGTATGGTGCATACAAGAATTGATAAAACGAATACAAAAGTTAATAAGTCATTTAAATTATCAAATACCGAGTATGTGAACTGTAATCAGGTCAGGTAATTATTGTCAATAATTTATTTAATTTAAACCACTGGAAATTATTTTTTATTGAAATATAAGTATGACTCAGTATTATTAATCACTATATTTTTGGTTTTCATTTGTTTTCAAGTTTGCGGGATTGTCTTGTTTGACAGTTTCCGTGGTGTACGGTACTTTATAGTTACCTTCATTAATCAATAATAAATTACAAGGAATGCTATAAATGTGTAAATCGTGGAAGATTTTCGGGATAAATAAGAAAAATAGCATGGAAAACAAAACGAACCACAAGAGCCGATAGGTCATTTACAAATACTCGATTGAAAAAAAAATACTAAATTGGCATTCCTATTTCAGAATCCAAAACACTAATATGAATTTTTGGAACAAACAACAAGCACATAAAACACACACAAACAAAAGCCAGCCACGTGATCTTATAAGACATTAAGAGTGAACTCGGCTGCTCCGAAATAGTTAGCAGTTTCTGTCTGTTGCGCACCCATCGTGTACCTGGAAGCCGCTACAGATCAAGGAAAATACATGTACTACACCAAGTAAAAGAAAAAACTACATCTGTACTCATTTGAGAAAGAGATGTCGTGTATTTGTCTATAAATACTTCGTGTCTTCCAAAAAATGTATTCAATGAAGACAATAACCTGTAATTAACAAAACACAGAGTTTGAAATTCATCTTTAATTGAATAAAAAAAATGGTATCCACAACAAGCTCTTAAGTAAAGAACCAGTTGAAAATCGTAAACTCTGCGTGCTGTAGCGTATGGAATGTTGCAAGAAGGGAAAGTTGAGTACCGGAAAGTTAATGTCATAACGTTTGTCCTAGAAGAAAGTTCTCCTTGAGGACTGAATTCAAAATGTAAATGCAAATGTGTCTGTTTTGTCTTAAATCTCGCTGTTGACAACACAGTGATAAATATGTTTTGACCTGCTGTCTGGAAAAACAATATTGCAACATTAAAATATACATGCAGAATAATTCCAAGGCTATTGATGCTGAGCATCCAGATGTGTCAGGTTTATATTATATTTTTTATTTTTATTTTTGGTCCTATTGACAACTGTATATTTACATATTTATTAACTCTTATTAGTCTTGATTACTCTTTTAAGATAAATTGATATGGCTGCAGAGAACACAGTATTGGTAGTTGCCATTGATTTTGGAACTTCTGGATCAGGATATGCGTTTTCGTTTCGACATGAATATACCAGTAATCCATTAAATATATCAACAAATTACTGGGGAGGAGCCTATAAAACGCCATCAAGTATTTTGTTTACGCCAGACCAGGCATTCCATTCCTTTGGAGAAGAGGCAGAGGACAAGTATAAAGAATTGAGTTATCAAGGAAATACGAAGGACTGGTTTTTTCTACAAGGGTTTAAAATGCAGTTGTACAAAGCAGTTGAAAATGGAGAGGTGGGTATATATAACACGTCTCCTTAATGCAATGATTGATTATACTACGTACTGGTAATTTTAAGATCCCTCAATGGAACCGTTATTGGTTGGAAACGGATTTGCGTAATTGCTGCACTGTAACCTTGACCTTCAAAGTAACTGACCAAATGTGACATTTTGATTTGATAATCATTCCTGCCACATAAGAAAATCCGTCAATGAGCAAGACAAGAACTATAAAGTCCCAAGAATTTCATTCGGTAGCAAGAAAAATTTAAATAAATAGCTTAACCGTGTTAATGTATTGCAAGTAATTTTGGAGTAATACCCATTATTATCTTATCAACACAGATTAAGATGTACTTGTCATATAATTGTGTACATATTTTAATATCCTATATGTTAGACTATTGTTGTGTTTTGTAGGATGTTCGAGACGACTTCAGTATGAAAGATATAAACGGGAAAAAGATATCTGGTAAATTGGTAGTGGCTCGTTCCATTGGATACTTACGTCAGCACATGATTGATCAACTTGTACAAAGAAACACCGGTGTACCAGAGGAATACATTTTCTGGGTATTAACAGTCCCCGCTATTTGGAATGATGCATGTAAACAGTTCATGAGAGAGGCAGCTGTAAAGGTTCAATATTTTGTTATGTTTACAACAATTTATACAAAGTAGAACAATAAAATTGTTGACGTAGTTTAAGGAATCAACTGCTGCCATAATATTTATGATTTGAATTGTAAAATATTGTCATACTATCTGGTTTATCTTTTAATTTTGACTTGTGTCCTTGTTGCAGGAAACCATTCTTTATCAATACAACTATTTAAGAAACTTTTATTCGGTCTTAACTATTATAAACGTCTTGTAGTTTAAATTTAGTGTAGACTTATTTTTTTATTGAACCTATTTGTATTTAGTCCGGCATAAGTATGGACAAGTTTTCACTGGTGTATGAACCAGAGGCTGCTTCTATATTCGCTAAGAGTTTGCCTTTAGACAGAATAGTTGGAGAGGATAATAGCCTTGCATTAAAGACTTTTGATATTGATAGAAAATTCATAGTTGTTGATGGCGGAGGTAAGATTTTAATAATTGAAAATGAGATTATAATTATCTGTAACTCTATTGATTTTTCAAGGCTATTGATGCTGAGCATCCAGATGTGTCAGGTTTATATTATATTTTTTATTTTTATTTTTGGTCCTATTGACAACTGTATATTTACATATTTATTAACTCTTATTAGTCTTGATTACTCTTTTAAGATAAATTGATATGGCTGCAGAGAACACAGTATTGGTAGTTGCCATTGATTTTGGAACTTCTGGATCAGGATATGCGTTTTCGTTTCGACATGAATATACCAGTAATCCATTAAATATATCAACAAATTACTGGGGAGGAGCCTATAAAACGCCATCAAGTATTTTGTTTACGCCAGACCAGGCATTCCATTCCTTTGGAGAAGAGGCAGAGGACAAGTATAAAGAATTGAGTTATCAAGGAAATACGAAGGACTGGTTTTTTCTACAAGGGTTTAAAATGCAGTTGTACAAAGCAGTTGAAAATGGAGAGGTGGGTATATATAACACGTCTCCTTAATGCAATGATTGATTATACTACGTACTGGTAATTTTAAGATCCCTCAATGGAACCGTTATTGGTTGGAAACGGATTTGCGTAATTGCTGCACTGTAACCTTGACCTTCAAAGTAACTGACCAAATGTGACATTTTGATTTGATAATCATTCCTGCCACATAAGAAAATCCGTCAATGAGCAAGACAAGAACTATAAAGTCCCAAGAATTTCATTCGGTAGCAAGAAAAATTTAAATAAATAGCTTAACCGTGTTAATGTATTGCAAGTAATTTTGGAGTAATACCCATTATTATCTTATCAACACAGATTAAGATGTACTTGTCATATAATTGTGTACATATTTTAATATCCTATATGTTAGACTATTGTTGTGTTTTGTAGGATGTTCGAGACGACTTCAGTATGAAAGATATAAACGGGAAAAAGATATCTGGTAAATTGGTAGTGGCTCGTTCCATTGGATACTTACGTCAGCACATGATTGATCAACTTGTACAAAGAAACACCGGTGTACCAGAGGAATACATTTTCTGGGTATTAACAGTCCCCGCTATTTGGAATGATGCATGTAAACAGTTCATGAGAGAGGCAGCTGTAAAGGTTCAATATTTTGTTATGTTTACAACAATTTATACAAAGTAGAACAATAAAATTGTTGACGTAGTTTAAGGAATCAACTGCTGCCATAATATTTATGATTTGAATTGTAAAATATTGTCATACTATCTGGTTTATCTTTTAATTTTGACTTGTGTCCTTGTTGCAGGAAACCATTCTTTATCAATACAACTATTTAAGAAACTTTTATTCGGTCTTAACTATTATAAACGTCTTGTAGTTTAAATTTAGTGTAGACTTATTTTTTTATTGAACCTATTTGTATTTAGTCCGGCATAAGTATGGACAAGTTTTCACTGGTGTATGAACCAGAGGCTGCTTCTATATTCGCTAAGAGTTTGCCTTTAGACAGAATAGTTGGAGAGGATAATAGATTTGCATTAAAGACTTTTGATATTGATAGAAAATTCATAGTTGTTGATGGCGGAGGTAAGATTTTAATAATTGAAAATGAGATTATAATTATCTGTAACTCTATTGATTTTTCATTTGAAATAAACATGTGGAAAGTTTTATTTCCTCGCGTGTTTGTCATGTTATTTGTAACTTATTGTCTATATACGGAAGATATCAAACCTTTTTTAAACATCATTACTTAAAGCGAACAAAATCGCATAAGCATTTTTGTCACATAATCGTAAGGTCAAGTAAAATATATGTGTTTATTATTTTTGTCACATACAAATTATTTTCACCGTCGTTTTATTTCAAAAATAATGATTATAATCAGGACAGAGAACTTTTAAAAAATCCTGTGTAGTCGCAGAAAGAAGACCTAATAAAGTTGTAAATGCCGATAAGAAAATTATTCATTTTTTTAATTGGCCTCTAGCATATATCATCGAGCATGTTGGCTTTCGGGTTGATGGCGTGACCTTGGGTCTATAAATTTTTTTCTATATTAAAGTCTAATATAGAAAAAAAATATTTTCTTGTGTGTCGTTATAGGAGGTACGGTTGATATATCAGCACAACAGGTGGCAGAAAATGGAGACCTGAATACCATCCACCGAGCATGCGGTGGTCCTTATGGTGGAGAATTCATAAATCAAGAATTCAGAAAAATACTCTTAAGAGTATGCGGCGGAGATGTTCTAAGGGAATTTAGAGAAAAACACATCGAAGATTATTTAGACATGATAAATAGTTTTGAAATTAAGAAGAAAACATTTGTTGGTGACAACATTGCTGTCAAATTGCCAGTAGCGCTTGGTGAAATTCTGTCAGATACGACTGGTTGCAGTTTGGAAGACCTGATCCAAAATGGCAGCATGAAAGATGATTTAAAGGTAAAAAGAGATAAACTATTGAGGGATCGAGACTTTATGCCATAATTTCTGTGCCACCTCCTGGTGGACTTTGGCCACGTGTCTCTCATGGTCGCCTCGAACTTCAAATCGCTGGAACAGAAATTGTTGCAACATACATTGATAGAACAACAGGTTCCCGCACTACAACAAAATGTGGGTTTCTTCCTAAGCAGGGCAATAGCAGGAACAGATTATACGACCCAGATAATGTTTTACAATTTGCAGATGACATTTGATTGTATAGTATTTAATTACTCATTTTATAACAGTTAGTTAAGAGATATATCGAAGCTATAAACATTCAGTTGATTCCGTCAACACATCAGCATAAACATGGTTATACATTTTTAAGAAATGTAACTATTGTAACTATCTAACATATCTAAGAATATTTTTACGTAAATGCAAATGGTAATTCTAAACAGTTATGCCATCAGATATTATAGAGGACAAATGAAGTGTGTTCTTTAGGGTATTTACAGCAGACAAAAGGAAACTAGTTTGTGTATGAGTTTGTGTATGAGTTAGTTGCTATTCAATGTATTCAAGTTTTTGGAAGGTAAATTGTCATGTTGGAGATTGTCAGTTAAATATGACAAGGCATAGTCAATCACTCTTTTTTTTTTGCTGTCAAAAAACCCCAAACAAACAAAACCAAACAAAAAAGGGGTACTTCTTAAAACACGTGCTTATCATACATATTGAGACTCGTGGGGGAGCAAGTGATTATTAATTCAATTCGATATCAATCATAGACTTTTAAGATGACAGTTTTAGCTAATCAGTTTTCTCAAAATATGCATATTCCTTACTCACATATTTCATAAAGTGTAATGTAGGAGGGGATTCTAAAAAAATATTACTATTTTACAAATGAATGAAATTACTAGATAATAACTGAACATGTAAACACTACACTAAACAGGAAATATTGTTGAAATGAATATGATTGTTTGTTTGGTGGTTTAACGCCACTTTCAGCACGTTTTCAGCTGTATCGTGGCATCCAATTTTTATTAGAGGAGGAAGCCGGAGAAAACCCACGACCTAAGGTTGGAAACTAGCAATCCTTATCAATTAAGATTGGAGTCGAGTACACCCCGCCCGCAGTGAGCAACCCATAACCTCGGTGTTGACAGACCACGTGATCAATAGTAGATGACTAGCTATCCTAATTAGGCTCCTAAATGAATGTCTGCGGTGTTAAAAAAATAATTTTAAGATTGTGTAGCAAAGCTATTAAAATTTTCCTCTAACTCTTTTGTCTTTGTTGTAAATATTTGCACTCGTGTATTCTTGAATAATTATTCATACGTCAAGAAATGTTTTAGTTATACAGTAAATGTTCATATAATAAATAATGCGGGATGAAATAAGTGTGTTTAAACAGGTAGAGGTTTATCAATAAAAAAAAGTCATGAAATTCATTTGAATATGCTTCTTGCGGCAGTTTAATTTATTAGGTTTTTTTAATATGGTGTATCCACGCTATCGGTTAATGTCTCCCAACACAGTAAAAGGTGTAGGACCACCATAGATTTTTTACTCTTCTGCTATATTAAAATTTGATAATTTTGACTTATCCTAGAAAATTTACCTTTGTTTCAAATTTAGTGACACTTTTGTCCCCTATAAAAATGCACTGGCCGAACATTCTGTCAAAATTTCACAATATGTTTCATTGCATATAAGAAAAAACGCTCAACCTTAAGTCCATGTGGTCTAAAAATCTACTTTCACTTTCTATTTCAGTCCAAAAATAGTGCTTGTCCCTAATTGACTCTCAACATTTTCATGTTCATTTAAAACCAATAAAACTTTATCCTCAAGTTTCCTAGAATATTCAGCTTTCCAAAAATACCAAATTTATTCTGGTATCATGTGCGGTTCAAATTCTATATGATGCAAGAGTGAACCTGTCTGTTGACTAGTACTACTTTTACGTACAACCTCTGGACTGGTTCCCGGTATTTGGTGGTCCTACACCTAAAGAAGATGTTTTTGTTCAACAAATTAAATAAAATTTTTCCTGGTCTTAGATTTATGTTAGTCGAAACAAATTCTAAAATTTTGTTGAATTCCTTTCAGCGGTTTTCAAGAAATGCATGAAAACATACAAAGACCTCACATGCGCGTTATCATGAAAAATTAGCTTGGTGATCAAGAAATGCATTATTCCTTAATTTTTCAATTTCTTAGTTGCAGATGTAAATAGCAAGCTTGGCAATATACATCCAACACAAATGGACTTATTTCACACATAGAAAGGCACTAATTACATAATTTTATCATAAATTTTGCATCTTTTTTAGTTAATTTCACATCCCCCCCCCCTTTTTACAAAGTGAGATACTGAGTACCTTCAAACTGTTGGGATAAGACTTTTATCTCTTGAAATACATTTCAATTAAGAAAAATAGTATGAAACTGTCCTAATTATGCACCTAGTACATCCTGAGAAAGTTTTTGAGTTCAAATTTAAATTTATTGATATTCAGTTGTACTATACTTTGGAGGTGTACATTAATAGTTTCTAAACTGAGACTAAAATTTTATGAATTTCATTAAATGCGTTCACTATTCAATTAAGCTTAATAGTTAAATGAACATTCCTTACAAAAAAAAACCCACTAAAGTTCAAACTGGCATACAAAGAAACAAAATTATATCTTGCTTTGGTATGAAATTGCAAAAATTGGCCAATTTCCCATTACTGCTCATGTTTAAGGAATTTTTGACAGAAGTACCATCATCTCAAGGCCCAATTATCTTAACAAGTACAATTATTGCATATGGTTACTAGTTTACTAACAAATTTACCCTTAGCAAGCATCAGATTAGAAAATAAATAATTTTAGTATTAACCCATGCCAGCAATGTAACCGACTTAAGCCGCAGGTGTAAAATTGACAAATTCATCTTAAATACACTATTTTTCTGCATACTAGAATGTCTACCAGTTCTAGTTTTATACATTTTGACCCTTTCATTACATCCAAAACCTAAAACAGGAGTTTATTTAAATTAAAGCACATTCTACTAAGCGCGGACCACTGCAGACCCCATAATTTCATACAATATTACATAATACCATATTTAGGCTGAAATTTGACCCCCACTATAGGTTTTGGCTTTGATAAGGAATTAAAATGATAGTCTTGGTGATTTACCTTCTTTTAGTACCATTTTTATCAAAAGAAATAGAAGTTGATATACCCGTCTATGGCCTCTTCAGGTGTAGGACCACCATAGATTTTTTACTCTTCGGCTATATTAAAATTTGATAATTTTGACTTATCCTAGAAAATTTACCTTTGTTTCAAATTTAGTGACACTTCTGTCCCCTATAAAAATGCACTGGCCGAACATTCTGTCAAAATTTCACAATATGTTTCATTGCATATAAGAAAAAACGCTCAACCTTAAGTCCATGTGGTCTAAAAATCTACTTTCACTTTCTATTTCAGTCCAAAAATAGTGCTTGTCCCTAATTGACTCTCAACATTTTCATGTTCATTTAAAACCAATAAAACTTTATCCTCAAGTTTCCTAGAATATTCAGCTTTCCAAAAATACCAAATTTATTCTGGTATCATGTGCGGTTCAAATTCTATATGATGCAAGAGTGAACCTGTCTGTTGACTAGTACTACTTTTACGTACAACCTCTGGACTGGTTCCCGGTATTTGGTGGTCCTACACCTAAAACAGTAAAAGATTTGAATCATGAATTAAATACGTAGTCTTTTTACTACCTACGTACCTATGGATATTATCCTTTTAAATCTCATTATAAATCAAGCCAGAAAGATTAAATGGTTTCCGTTTTTCTCCAGTGGAGGTCCTTTGTACGTAAAATTCTTCGATCTCTGGGACAGATATAGCGAATTCGAATGGAAATTTGCACATTGATACAGTAGACTATCCTGTATCTTCATCTATCCTGAGTTTTGCGAAAAATGACGCGAAATCGCCATTTTATAAAGACGTCCATACACTTTTTATCGTGCGAGGAGCGTGGCTCTACAAACACCTCACCTCCGTATTATGACTGACAACCCCCAAGAGGGTCTGTTTTATCAGTTACCTGTGCTGCTCTGTGGGTTGAGTACTGGAAACCCTCCCAGTATATTCATAATTTACAGATTTAAATAAAATCATCTAAATTGGGGCTTCGTTCGGTATATATTTGGGTTGGCATATCACCTAATTGATAAATAGTAATAGATAATAGTAATTTTTTTCCCGTTCAATATTGTGTGCTTGTTTTCTTAAAGATCCGATATCAGATGAGCGAAACGAAACTTGTATGTTGGTTCAACCTTATGTTATACAATCAACTTTCACAATTTTCAAAACTCAAATAGGGCTTTGTTTGGGAGACAATTGTGTTGTCATAGCAACGCAATATTACTAGCTTTTTTTTGTTTCTCCGTATTATTTACTTACAAATCATTTAATTCAACAATGCCTTGGTGGCCGAGTGGTTAGGCTAGTGCGTCTACTATTGATCACTTAGTCTGTCAACACGGAGGTTGTGTTTGGAGTCTCACTGCAGGCAGGGTGTACTCGACTCCATTGTTAATTGACATGGATTGTTAAGTTTCCCATCTTAGGTCAGGGGTTTTCTCTGGGTACTCCAGCTTCCTCCCCCAATAAAAACTGGACGCCAGGATATATCTGAAAAATTGCTGAAAGTAGGGTTAAACACCATTCAAATAAAAAGACTAATTTAATTCAACACCAAATACCTCTATTGCAACATTTTAAATCACACAGTGATGTGATATCGCAATAACCATTATATTACTTTGTTGTTGATTTCTTATATGATGTGCCTTAAATGCTTCGAGTCCACACCTGTGGTTAAATGAGTTTCGTGACATTTATATTACTATAGCTATAGCTGGAACACTTAAGGTACATATACTCATAATAATGTCATAAATGATAACCTTACTCTTATCACATAATTTAATGTCACAATCAACTTTGTGTCCTTAATGGCTGACAAGAACTGCTACTCATAGGTTGTGCAGCTGATAAAAGTTAATATAAATACCCAAAAAGAATCGAAATTTTACAACCAAATGCCCATATATCAAAATATTTGGCATAAAGGGCCAACCAATTGTAAAATCAGTATAAATTCATGCCCCAAATGATTTATTTCTTTTACAAATGTACTGCTCTATTATTATTAATAGTGTACACTGGGAACAACAATAAACATTATCTCTTTACAACTGTAGAACTATGTTCTCAACAGTCCATCACGTTTTTGTCATTTTCATGCAATCTTTTGATACCTCATAAAACAAAACTATTTTCAGGTTTTTTTAAGTTAATTTATTGCTAGGCATATATCATTCAATATACCTATCATAGTAGAAATATGCATGTATAAATATATATGTACAGATTAATATAGCTACATAAGATGAAGAATTACAGACTGATACATACAATATTATTACAATACTTTATTATTCATTAGTCATTACTCCTTACTTTTCAGATAAGGTATATTCTATAATAATTTGTAATGGGATGTCCAATTTAAATAAAATCCACAATACCCATAAAAATAAAAATTGATCACCAACCCAATTAAAATTATTTTCTTTTGGAAATACAGTTACATGTGTATCTAAAATAACTAAAATGCAAATCTCTTTCAACCAAGTACGAGACATACAGAAAGTTTATTTTAAATTGTTTTACAGTCTGAGAACAATAAACAATTATTTAGTTTTATAAAGGTTAGTACATAAAAAATTGTACTGATAATCATTCAGTGGTAAAATGAAAAGTAAATCAAAGTTAAAAAGTGCAAAAGGTTATTCACATTACATTTGTTTTATTGTTTTGTCATTTATGTGCGAAACAGACAGAATTATTAAAGCAAAAAGTAACAATGCTCACAAGCAAGTGTCTTAAAAAATTTATTGATTTAGCACCATCTCACAGTAAACCACTGTATAAACCAGAGTACCTTTAGATATTAAAGAAGGCCACCTTCTAAATATCTTTTCAATCAAGGAAACTAAAAAGTCAAAAATTTAACATGCATTATTTGCACCAAATAAACCATACAAAATAGTAAGATATAAGTTGCCAACATTTATATCTTGCATATTCAATATTCTTATTTTATGTCATACACAAATTACAATAAAGAAATATATCTATATACTGTATAAAACAAATATCTTACTTATACATGTATGCTAATATTGTCCCATCATTGTTCAAATAAAAAACAATGTAAAAATTTTTAAAAACTCTTGAATCTGTAATAATTAATAATAATTAAACTAATATAATTTTATCTGTAACATAATTTTACCTAATCTGAAAACTTGTACTAAAACTTTTATTTTAAGCAAACATATACAATTTTGACTGGTTGGTTCGAATTGTTCAAATACCCATCTTTTAAGTATCAATAATAAGACAAGCTTACCCTCAGCAAAACTGGATTAAGGATAACAATGTAACAAAAATAACAAAATTTTTTAAAACTTCACATAAATATCTCACTTGTTTTCATAAAAAGGCAGATATATGAGCTTTTATTGTACAGCATCAAGCTTTAGCTTGTCCAACAACACAAAGTAAAAGATTGGTAGTTAAATGTCCAGACATTTCATTTTTTACTTCATAACATTTGATCCAGTGGCATACAGGAATGATTTTAAAGACATGATTGCTGCTTCAACTAATTTCTTTTCTGAAAACAAGATACACACAAAAATTATGAAGTATACAAATTAGCTATAGCCAATAAAAAGACTACCAAATAAAGTATCATAGTGGAAACAACTTCAAATTTTTTCTTTATAGATTATCAATCAAGACACAGATAAAATTAAGGGCATTTAATGGCACATAAAATGATACCCCTCCACATTGCATTGCTTTAAATATTCATTAAGACATTTAACTGAATTACAACTCGGTCTATATTAACAGCTGAGCATGATAACAGTCCATCGCAAAAGACAAATTTTACCTTGACCTTGGACCTAAAAATAATTTTAAATTGGCCTTACTAAAAAAAAAATGCCAATGTGCTGAAAATTGAACTTTAAAGTTGAAACACATTCTGTTGACATGTTTTCAAGTTATCATCAAGAAACTTCCAACTGTTGGCCAAAAAAAAATTGTGAATTGGCTGTAGCTAAAAACTACAAATTGGATTGTGCTGAAAACTTAACTTGGGTCGGTCTTCATTTTATAGTACTTAACAGCTGTGAAAGATTAAACAAAACCCCCTTCTTTGTGTGGCAGGGTATAAAAAGTTTAAATAATGTGTTTTTACATGACATATCAATATTTTGATAAACCTGCAAATTATGTCATAGTGAACTGCTAATATGCAAATAAAAATTAGAAGAGGTCCATTTCTACAATATCACAATCCCTTCTACCAAGCAGTTTTGGAGGAAATGAATTTTGAAATTTCAGCTATCAGAATGCATTTGCAGCTATGTTGAATTTCCTATCAGCTAGAAAAACTAAAAACAAGTGTGGACTGTGAGCATGCCCACAAAGGGATACCCCCCCCCCCCCCCCTTTTCACATTCAAGTCAAATTATCTCCCCTTAATGATATTCGAGGTCAAAATCCTTCATACACATCTATATATAATGTACTTCCTTTATGCTAAGTTTCATTAAATGTCATCAAGCGGTTTAGGAGGAGTTGCACTTACAAGGGATGTGGACAGACAGACAGACAGGGTGATTCCTATATACCCCGCCTAAACAAGTTTGCAGGGGGTATAAAAATCAGATTGCTTTTCAAGATTTGCTTCTGCATTATTTGGTTATATTGTGGAACAGTTTCGGAGAAGAAGCTGCTTGTATGGTTTTCCCATAGTTTCATAAGTAAAGCTAAGTTCCACGGCAGCAACCATCTTGGATTTTGGATCTACACAAAAATCTCAAACTTTGTAAAGGACTGTCAAGGGTAAATTGCTGCTATATTTCAAATCAATCTATTAAGAGGTTTGGTAGTTAAAGATTTTTTTAATTCAGCCAATCAGAACGCACTAGCAGCTCTGGCAGCCTTGTTGAATAATTCCAATTTGCTAACAAAACTCAAAATAATACGATAACTATGCAAGCTTCATTTCTGCATAATTGTGTGGAACAGTTTCATAAAAGAAGCTATTTGTGTGTTTTTCCCATATGGTCCAATGTTAAGCTGTGTTCCATGGAGCCATCTTGGATTTAGGATCATCACAAAAAAACCCAAACTTTGTAGAGAACCATCTAAGGTACATTTATGCCATATTTCAAATCAATCTGCCATGCGGTTTGTAAGAATACAATTTTTGAAACTTCAGCCAATCAGAACGCATAAGTGGCTAGCCATGTTGAAATTGGTTAGAAAAACACAAAATAATAAGATAACTATCCAACCTACATTCTTCATAATTTGGCTTCATTGTGTGGAACAGTTTCCAAGAAGTTGTTTGCAGGTTTTTGCATATGGTCCCATGTTAAACTAAGTCCTGCAATGATGGCCATCTTTAATTTTGGATAGGCAGGCACAAAAAACTCAAACTTTGTAGAGGACCATCTAAGGTACATTTCTGCAATATTTCATATTAATCAGCCAAGCGGTTTATGAGAAGATTTTTGAAATTCAGCCACTCAAAACACACTGATGGCCCTGACAGCAATGTTTAATATTTGATAAGCACCAAAAACTCAAACTTTGTTTAGAAAGACCCAATAAACATTCCTGCCAGGTTTGGTTCCAATTGGCCAAGTTGTTTTGAAGAAGACTGAAATTTTAAAAGTTTACAACAACAGATGCCAAGTGATGAGAAAAGCTCACACTGACCCTTTGTGTTTGGTGAGCTAAAATGATATCTGTCTGGAACATATGGACAATTGAAGAAAAAGAAAAACTTGACTTATAAGGATGTATAGGACTGTTAATCAAAGATATAATTTAAAATATTTTTTTGCAACTTTAATATGAAAGAAACATTTAAAAATACAGTTTTCTGAAATACATAGCAGACCCTGAAACAATATTTGTTCATTTACCTACCATTATAAAATCATTGTCATCAGAATCGTTTGAGAAATTCCTCTGCACTTAATCTAGCCCTAGAATTAAGTGCAATCTTCATATCACTAATTTCCTTGTCTATTTCTTCCATGAAATGAATTATAAAGTCTACAAGTTTATGTTTATACATTTGTTCTGTATGTACATTTGTGATAAGAAAACTAATATCATATCCCTGAAAAAAAAAAAAAAAAAATCTCTTTAAAAGAATGATGATACAAGTACATTAGCTACATCAAGTTGTTAATAATCCTTACAGCATATAAAATCAATATATTTTTAAAATGTCTTGTTCTTACCCATACAATGAAGAAAAAGCAATTATCTATTGAATCTTCTACAATTTATTTCTGGAACTCAACCACCCATAAATTTTATATGAATGCACTACAATACACCAACCCCACCCCCAATAAGTTTTTTTCTGGAATTACATGTCAAATTGAATTAAATTAAAATAAAGCTTTACTATGATTACACAAATTATCTTCATGAAAACATTTTTAAGTTGTAAATTTTGTAATCTCCAGTTTTGGTATACCATGTTTATACTAGTACATGTACCTATATTAAATAGAATGTGCAGTTTTATCAACTTTGACAAGTGTGGTATTCAAGTCAGGTATCTATAACTAACTTTGGCATTTAAATCTCTAGATAAAATTTGAATTGAGATTTCACTCCCATTTTTATGGGAAAAACAGAGGGATGAGATGTTAATGTCAGGCAATTCTCCCCCTGGTAATTGTTTCTACTTATATTACCTCAATTGGTTTTCTTCTTAGAACAACAAAACTTTCTGCTCTCTGCATCATAAATCGTGTAAATTTGTGACATAGAATCTTTTCTATATCATCTGCCTGAAATTTGAAGAAAGTAATAACTTTAAATAAACTCATTGCATCTTACATTGACATATCTGTGAATAAATGGAAGAATAATAGGTTCTTTCATACGTTTTTGGGAAAGACCAGTTGATCTTTCACGAGTGATAGAAATTTTATGTCTTTTCGCGAGTGGAGCCAAAAGACACAAAAATTTCTATCACGAGTGAAAGTTCACATGGGCTTTCCCAAAAGCACATGAAAGTACCTATTTCTTCCATAAACCAACAACTTTCACATTGCTATATCCTATAGACTCTCCATTGTTTTATACTCCATATTCTCTGACATCCAATCAGAACGCCGGAAACAAGAACGTCATAGAAGAACGTTATTATGCTTCCATAACAACGTTCTTGTTTCTGACGTTTTGATTGGATGAGGCAGCAAGTACAGATGTGTGCGCGTGATCTCATCTGTACTGGGTCATCTGTACCAGAAATCGGCAATTTACGGAAGAAACTTATGATCCACAATATCTGCAGTTTTCTGAAACATTGAGGTAAGTCTTATTAAAACTTTAATATATTTAATTAGCAAAGATTATCATATCATAAAATGATAAATGTTCTTGCAACAGAGTAAAAATAGAGCATCTAATGAGACATTAAATGATACCCAGACAAATTGTTTTTAATATTCATGATGAACACATTTACTAATTACAAATCAGCCTATAGGAACAAAGTACATCTCAGAAAACAATTTTTACCTTGACCAATGAAAATTTTAAATTGGCCTAAATAGGATTTTGATCTTTGTTTACAACTGTGCAAAGTTTTAACGAAATCAGTTTTTCAAGGTATGTTTCCAAACCTGCCAATTTTGTTTAATTGGTCTTACAAATTGGATTGTGCTGAAAATTGAACTGTATCTTAATTTTATAGTGCTTAACAGCTATGCAAAGTTAAAACAAAATCTGTTGATGCATTTTCAAGTTATCATCTGGAAACCACTGAGGCAACAGATTGATGGACAGACACTCATATCCATACATAATGCATCACATAATACCCTGCCACTTTGTGTGGTGGGGGTGTAAAAATAAAATCAATAAAAATGTATAACGAAAAAATAAAATATTCTCTGAATGAAATGTCTAAAAAAAATACTTGGAAGGTGGCTAAACTTCTGATGGTGTAAGCTGCTTTTATCTTTAGGTTTTTTTGAGCTCTTTCGAGCAATACATGCAAATCTGTACTTCTTTTCATACCTGTTTAATAGCTATACTAATTCTGAGAGAATTCACTGAGCCTTCTATCAATACTTTTTCTTTTTCATTCCTGCTGATAACTACAGGAGTCAATAACAGCTCTTTACTAGACCTGTTTTATAAGTAGAGCAAAGGTTACATTTAGTTAGTACAAGTATAATTACCATAAAGAGATTTTCTTTTTAAAGAGTATTTCACTTAAATTAAATTATTAGGAAAGTTGGTTTTGTAAAATAAGTACATACCAAGATAAATTTAGCTATATTTATCCTTTTTGCAGTGTGTGAATCAGAAACAAGAAAAAAAATATTACTTTGTTAACCCCCTATTGTTGGAAACCCACGCCCCCGTCATTTCCTTTGCTATCAAATACAGACCGTGGGCACACTTGTACATGTACATATTTCTCGTTTTTATGACAATGATGTAAATCCAATTACACCCACCTGACACAAACTAGAACGTGACCTCAATCTACATTTTTTTTCTGCATTTCTGCTATATTTGCAGCATGAAAATTTTGGTGGCAGTCAAAAGCCTGTAACAGGGGCCGCGCTGGGCTTTGCCAATGTCGCTAATTGCGATTTTTTTTTCATTTGGCGACAAAATATTGCGTCTGGCGATTTTTTTGGCGCTAAGGTTTCAGTGTTAAACGATGCATGCACGTTTTAAATTTATCGGTAATCAGCGATTGCATCCTTAAAGATCATTTGTCGGCTTCTATGGTCGTAAATACACGTGTATTGTGTAGTATCCAGTGACATGTGTGTTATTTGGAGTTATTAAAGGAAATCGGCAATAAATGAATCAACAAAGTTATCTGATGAAAAGCAGCTTTACCTGCATCACATTTGAGTAGACGTGTAATAAATAATAAAAACAATTGATGCTGTTAATTAATTTATAAAAATAACAGAACAAACATATTTTTGTAGTAATATTTTTTTTATAAATGTAATTAATAAAATACAGGTATGAAAACTGACATCGTTGTTGATAGTCTGGGATCCTGACTAAATATTCTCAATACCGTAAGCGGACTTCTGGTTCGAATATACAGTCAGGTCACCAGCAATGAATCCGGTCAAAATTGTGACCGGTTTGCAACATTCGGAATGCCTTAAAATTTACGTCAGTAATAACTGTAACTGACGTAATTCCGATACAAAGCATTACGACGTAACTTCCGGCGTCCGGTAATCAAATTCAAATAAAAATACAGTTTATCATAAGAATGCTTTTATAGATTTATGTTTGATTGTGGAAATAACTCTAATGGAATGGTCCGTTTAACTCGAAAGCCATAAACCTAGAGGCAGGTAGCTACATTTTGTACTTTATTTAAATTGTATTCTGACAGAAATTTCCAACGCGCGAAAAGTTAGCTAAAACATGGCGGTTTAAACAACCAATCAAACTGGGTAGTAAACTGGTGGTGACCTGGGGTTATATTTGAAAGTGAAGCTTGCGTAAATGAAAAATATTGCACCAGGGGACCAGGTTATCGTTGTTGAGTGATTTCTGGACCGGATGTCCGTCTTAATTTCGTAATTAGAAAACTCTTACACATGCTTAGTTCCATTTCAGTATTTCCGGTTTTATGTTCATTCACGGGAATAGGTGTTTCTAATAAATTACTGTAAAATTTTGGTTTTCTGCCAACAAGAAATCACTCACACATCTTTTCATGATTAAAATACATTTAGCTCGTGACCAAACTTTTGAAAAATTGAATTAAAAGTCCGGCAAACTTGGATTTCGTCCGACGTTACAGAATATGTCACCCATATGGCCATAATATTAAACAATTTCGCAATGTCATATAGTGATCTAGCGATTTCTAATATGGCGACACTTTTACAAAACTGGCGACGGAAAATTGCAGTTGGCGATTTTTTTGGCGCCAGCTTTGTAGAAGCCAGAGCAGCCCCTGGCCTGTAACAGTTGAAACATTTTCAAAGTTTTATAAGAATTTCATTTTAGATTTATAATTGCAATATTATATTAGCATTAAGTTCAAGGTCATATTGATATTAACGAACCAAGTCTCTTAACATTGACAAAGAGGACTGAAATTTAGAACTTTCTCCATAAATTTGTATGACAATGTCAGATAAAGTTTTGGAAAAGAGCCATGCAACTGATATACTTTTTTTATGTTCAGAGTTCGTCATTTATTCAACTTCTTCCCCAGGCATGACAGATTCATATATTGAAATAAGACTGCCCATACATTTAGCTGACTCAATGACAAAAGGATTAATAATATCTAAATTTATTTTGGTAACATAATTTATTTAAAAAAAAACACTTCCAACACCTTAAAATAATTGTTTTTATTATTAATCTATATGTCTTCATCATCTTAATTGTATCTGGATTTGGGCTGGATTTTTATCCCTACTAATTAGTATTAATAAACCAAGCACTGAAATTAGCTTTTGAGCTGAAGAAAACTTGAGTGATATCGAATTATTATCTTGTTCTCTGTAGTCATATACTGTCAAATACCAACCACCTAAAAATATAAAGCTACATGTCCATTTTACTAGTGCTTAATTATTAAAGCTTTATAACTTTTGCACTACTGATATCCTAATTCAAATAAAAGATATGAATTTGCTGTTCTATGTAAAATTCATAAATATTCAGGGCTCACGCTGGGTCAAAATTATAGGGAGAAGTCACTTCTCTTTTGTAGGGCTGACAGGGAGAAGTGAGGATAGAACAGGGAGAAGTGGGTGGACAACAGGGAGAAGTTGCATTATATGTCACGAAAGCGACCTATTTTGTTTGTTTTTTTAATATTTGTTAATTTGGCATTTGAATTTTTTATTGTTACATGTTTTTTAGCAGTTCAATTTATTGAGGATAAAGTAAAAGATTTGATTAAGTATTATCACACATTTTCATAAATACATGTATTAAACATAACAATAAAAAAAGTATCAACTGTCACAAAACTGTTCATTAAAAAAATGTTTCTTTGTCATTGGTCTACAAATTGATTGAATTATAAAGAAGTACTATTAGAACTAGAAGTAGAAAATTGCATCATTGTGACAAATCTGTTAAAAGTATTTAAACATATTTAACTTAAATTTGTTTAAAGTAAATTCCAAAATACTATTTTTACTACGTTTCTATCATTGCAATACTCATTTCAACACTATCAGCATTGTATATTTCCAATCTCTGGCATTAAATTCATATCCGCTACGGAAACTTTCACGTATTTTTGCTCTGGACTGGTTTCCGGTCGTATTTTAAACCTACGCTTTATATACCAATATAAGTTAAAGGGTACCAGTTAAATTTGTGGCGCGTAAACATATTAAACATGACGCTGTATCAAAAAACGAAGATTTCTTAACAAAATGGGAATAAAATTTGAAAGGTGACATCAGGCGATTCTAAAAAATGAAAGGGCGACTTCACTTCGCGTTTTAAGATGATCGAGGACGAAGTGGGACCACGATAAAGCGACTTCTTCGCCCGAGTCGCCCTCCAACGCGAGCCCTGAAATATTGAACTTGTATTTAAGATAATATTTCACATAAGAGTTAATAGTAATGGACTAAAATGTGATTTTATACTTGTATTTCTTAATAGCCAGCGTTTCTATTCAACAGTTTAAACTGTAACAATAATATTATGCTCATTGATAAGTACTTACTTGACTTCTACTTCTGGTTTGTTGTGACGTTCTACAACTTGTGAATTAAAATTTTGAACACAAATGGCTGCAGTAAGTGTGTTCTTGATTGCTGTCAAATATGGTTTCAGAGTAGCAGACTAGAAAAAGAAAGAAGTATAAAATTTTTAAAAATGTTCTGTCCAGCTGTGATACTAATTATAACTTTCTGCAGTAGTCCTTAAGTGGTCCTCTTTCTTAACCGTGTTTACTGGGTGATAAGGTCATTACAACTGTTATGCAATAAAACATACCAGGAAAATCTAAATACCACTTGTGAAATGCAGGAATAGTAAAGACAACATTATCACGTCAATGATTCATGAAAATATCCGATTGTATTTGAGAGATGGATTTCCCTTAACCATCAATTAAGTCATGGTAATGACCATAGAACTTATGAAGTGATAACATCAACCTAGGCACAACAAACCCTTGTTTGAGTAGCTTAGTGGTGACGGGTATAGAAAACTGGAATACTCATCACAGGATCTAGTATAATGTATAAGTTGTGAAATGTACCATATGCTGGAACTGCTGGAATCGATGAACAGGAAGATTACAACTGGTTAAGTTAAAGTCTTCACATTGTGGTAGAGTCTAGTTTGTACTTTTCCCCAAGTCTATTTATAGGAGAAATAAGTAAGAGGCCAACCTAATCATATTATATTGGTGGTGTCCTAAATTACATGCTCGCTTTAATATAGCGAAAGCAGATAGTCACTGAAATTATCACTGTAAAGGTCTGGGCCAGTGTATATTCTTTCTTCTTTAGCAGGCCTTGTAGGAACTCAGCTTCTGACATAAGAGAAGACAAACAGGTTGGCAAGGAGAGGAGCAGACCCACTATCGTGGTCTCACTTCGACCTTGTTTGTTGCAAAAAGCGAAGTGAAGTTGCTGTCATGTTGAACAGTCATACTATGTAGACTTTCAATTTTATTTCCATTTTAGTAAGAAATCTGTATTTTTGATACAGGGTCATGTTTATGCACCACACAGTGTAAGCTGGTTCCTGTTTGACTTTTACTTCGTACATAAAGTGTAGCCTGAAAAGATGACTGAATAGCAGTTCAAAGCAAAAGAAAATGTGGAACTGATACGACTTGATTTCTGACTTGAAATTTTTGGCACATATTCTAGTGGCAGTGTGACATTATCAATAAATATGGTATATGACAACATGTTGTAACCAGTACAAATACTAAATATCATTAGAAGTGAGGACAAGGGTACCGGAGACTTTATTCGTTGTGACAAATAAAGCAAAAATTATTCCACTTTCTTTACTGTACAGCTGATGTAATGACTGCAGAATAAATGGTGACTAGCAGAGCAGCCGAACTACAACTCATTTTTATAGGTAGTCAAAACTAAAGTAATATTTATTTAAAGTTGGTGCATAAGTAACACTAAAAATATTAAAGTTCTATAGAGCTTTTAAACCCCACCAGTTTAGTAGCAAATGGTACATAAAAAAATTCGGCATTCAGTTACACATATCAGATTTGTAAAATAAAAAATATCGTATGATTCAAAGATGTACAACAGTGAGTCACTTAAAAATGTATAATATTGCTATTTATTTTGTGCTTCCGGTTTAAAACCAACAGGACATTATCAGGAAATGAATGTTTCTAACGTGTTTGAAATCTGTTTTGACTCAAGCAAGTTTGTTTGTTGTTTGCCGCATGAAGTAAAATGCTTAAGGTAGCTTGATATATACAAGACATGGTATAAAATGACTAGAAAGTGACTTAATAATCAAGAATCTACACCCACCATCTCGCTCTTTTGTCGGAAAACAGGAAGTAATAATTGTTCCTTATGCGCCTGCGCAATACAATATTATTTAAGAAATAGATTATTGCGAGCGGGCTTTATGGGAATTAGAACATGGTCAGACCTTATATTTGTCAATATTTTATACCGAGCGATAGCGAGGTATAAAATGAAGACAAATATAAGGTCTGACCATGTTCTAATTCCCATAAAGCCCGTTCGCAATAATCTATTTCGATTCTAATATGTCTAAATAATGTTTTAAAATTTCGAAGCGGTTCTAAGAGGACGCTTTCAGTGGTAATATTGTTTTTTTTTAAACTAATACGATATATCCCAAAACAGTATGTTAAAGCAAATAAAATTGACATAAACATATGTTCTCGTCATTTTATTGAATGTACGTACCTTTTAAACAAAAATATTGAGAAATCTTAACGAAATTGCGTCGTTCCAGTTTGAAATTTTCAGTTCAGCGTACATGGTAATATGACGTCGGAATTCTAATTGTGACGTCATATTAATTCGAATGTAGAATTGTTAAAAAAATAATGTATCGGGAGTAGTTTAAATCATATAAATCTCAGAATTCAGACTAAAAAATAACTAAATTATTAACAATACCGATAATTATGGATAACACATAACAAACGGCATTTGTAAGTCAGTTTTTACATTTACACAAAACACGCAGTTTACGCATGTGCGAACTAAACTTGTTAGAATTTTGACACGGCTTTGTTTACATAGCTAAAGCATAACGTCATATTAGAACAAGTATTAGCTTTCCTAAAAAGCTAGCCGTCTCTAAGCTTTATTTTTCGTGGACAAAAATACGTACTGTTTTTTAATGTTATTATGTATTGTTATTATTAACATCACTTCATTATAAGTATACAATGTTTAGATAGCCAAATCAGGCAACCGCAAAATATAGGTCAGAGTCAGCATATGAAGCATGCACTATGCTAAGCATCTCTAGATGCATCATTCTACGCGGTAAGATAGTTGATGTGAACCTTGTCAGTAAGCAGGAAAAGATTAAAATTGTTCTCCTTTTCTCACTTGTTTTTCCGTTTTTCTCCGTTTAAGTTTTATGATACACATTTTATGATAAACATACACAAATCAATGCGACTTTCCTTTTAAAACAGTTAAATTCCCATTATCTTGCATATTTTTTTTCTTTTTTTATCGTAACCGATTCGTGATCGCTCGGCTTTTCTCGAGTGGCAACGAACGGCGGTCGGCCTATTATTATTGCTACCGCAATGTTATGCGGGGTTTTCATCTCTAACTTAGCTCTGCTTATTTGTTGAGTATTTTAAGTTTGGTTTGGACTAGCAGGAATGATATATGGGCTTGAGATAATGAAATGTAGGCAATATGAAATAGAACAACTAGAAAAGATGCAGAGGAAAATCTTGAGGCCTTCCAAACAAAACCTCAAATACTGCAGTTTACCTATTCGTTGGTGCAATTCCAATACAGATGTATATAGATCTTAATAATATACTGTCACTCCTTAAGAATATAATAAGATGCCCATCATCAGCAGAGTATAATATCTTAATTAGACAACATTGCTTCAACAGAAAAAGGTTTGTTGAAAGTGAAAGTAGCTGTACATATTGTAAATAGAAGTTTGGAGTTAATAAAAGTTAGAAACCTGATTCCGTGTTAGTTTGGATTTCGCCACAAGATCAGCTTGTAACTCAAACATACCTGTTTAATACAACAAGAAAAAAGTATGGAGATAGTTATATCAAAACTATATGCTGCCTATGCGGAGATGAGCCAGATGATCTACAACATTTTATTCTCAAGTGTCCAAAGCTGGAAAACGTTCGGAGAAGGCATCCCGACATATCAAAAGCTACCTAGATAACCTCAGAACGATGTTTACCAAGAGTTTGTCACCCAAAACAACCTACTTCAACTCATACTGGACTGTACAAACCAACAGATGCCGTATATCAGTAAGCTGAAAAAAAACAAGGTTATATAGAGCTGGATGAACTAACCAGGAACATGTGCTATAACCTACGTATGGAAAGGATGAGACAGTTAAAGGATGGGGGCAGGATTCTATAAATATATAAACTATGTATAATCCGATGCTTTTAGTGTTTTTAATAGAAAAAATGCAATAGTGATGATACCCTTCTTGTATATATATCTATGAATTTTATTTTGACTCCACGCTTGACCAAGTGCATCTTATCGTTTTAACTCAAGCATCGTGTTTTAGCAGCCTTTATAGTTTTAGAAACCGCTATACATGCCCTTTTGATATCAGAAAGTAAAATTTTAGATTAACAATATTTAAACATTTTAGTGCATTTATGACTAGTGCCTGATATTTTACGTATAATGCTGCTTCTTGCCTTTTAGTGCTTTTAGTGCTTTTACGATAAAGAAGTAATTGTAGACTGAGTTTAATAACTCTACATTTAAATAACTTATATGTGGATGCCTAACTGTATTATAACCCATACACTGTACATAAATGCTCACCTGACTCCGTCAACTATTCGTATTCTCACTGTGACTATATGCACCATACACATGCAATGATGTGCACCACATATATCTATCCAGAGGATAGAGTGCGCCGACTAACGGCGGTAGTTACCTGAACAAGACAAGACAGTTGGCCAATCGGCAGCTGTCTCCCGATTTAGCCTATTATTATTGCTACCGCCCCGTAATTATGCCGGGTTTTCATCCCTAACTTAGCTCTGCTTATTTGTTTTCCAATAGGCAACTATCTCCCGATTTAGCAGCCAATCAAGACACAGCATTGTTTATCTGTTATCCTTGAGATACGACTGGTTTCCGCTGTTTAGCTTTTGATTATTTATCCCGTCTCGCATGCGAGACGGGAATAATCCCTTCAAAATACTGAAGAACTGTTACCTACCGTTGATTGGATGTTTGCTTTACGTCCAGTGAGCCGTATTTCAGCCGTATTTAGGACGAAAACGTGTAAACAATAAATCGATTAGAAATAGATGGACTGAATGGCAAAAATTTTAACAGCCACTGGAAAAGTATGGGGTATTACCCTAACCTTATCCATGGACAAGTCCATACTGTATAGTATAGACTGTCCCTACCTTATCTGTATTGCGAGACTACATTTGTCGTCTGCCAGTGATGTTTGTAAACAAAGACCGATGTTGTAAAAAAAATACACGAGATCATATTTGCGAGATATTAAAAAAAGTCACGTGTTCCATATGAATGAAAGCTGCATAACAAGTTTAGCTTTTCTAAAAAGCTAATTAACCGTCTCTTAGCTGCATTAGTGCATGTATCTGGGTTTTTTTTGTGTGTAATTTATATGTAGGATAGGTAAACAATGTACCTTTGAAGGACATTGTTTACGCTAAACTATTAACCAATGGTGCTTGAGAGATTTATATACCTGTCGTCACTTCACACGTGCGTTTTGAAAAATAAATTAAACAAAAGTTGACCCCTTAACAAATGTTCAAAATGAGCGGTAAAAATATGTGCAGTTGTTATACTTGCATCAACATCAGAACGAAAATAAAGACAGAAAATATCTTTTTTTTTCAAACAGCTTTAAAAAGTAGGGAGATTTTGATACAATGTTTACCCTTAAATTGTTCACTGGCCAATGCATTGAATGAAGTAGAGATCAATCGCGGAACGTAACATTACTACACTAAAATACTGATTAGAACCCCGATTCAACCTAAGAATACATCGAAATTTCAGCACACATACTAGTGCGATCCTGACGTAAACCAATGAATGACAAAAATATTTATAGATTTAGTAAACCACCCAATCAAGTAACAGAGAGTCATTTACTCCGAAGACTGATCGTCATTTGATTATGTATACCGTCTCTAGTCTCGATCATCCAGACGCTTAATTACATTTGTGCGTCTGGATTCATCTCTATATTGAACTCGTTACCATTACGCCCAAAACTGGGCGTAATTTTTGATTGGATGATATTTTTACTATCTAAAAAATTACTTCCGTTCATATCAAGAAGTGTATAACAAATTGTGCCAAAGTTTACATTTGAATATTTTTATAAAATATAACTTTATCAATTAATTAAACAAATATTATTATTGTGCACAATCAAGAGTGAATCTGAATGTGACGTCATATTATAAGTATTCATGGTTTTCCTGGTTTAAAAATAGTGCCCTAAAAATAGAATCATTGTTTTGTCTCCACCTATTGGTAGCGAAATTACAACAAGGTGATCCCAGACGCTATTATATATGCGTCTGGGTGATCGAGACTATACCGTCTCCCTTTGAAATATTTATAGATTTAGTAAACCACCCAATAAAGTAATAGAGAGTCATTTACTCCGAAGACTGATCGTCATTATTATGTATACGGTAATATTTCATAAGTCCTATTTATTTCAGAAATAATTGCATGGCGCCTCTGTGGCAGAGGTAAAATGTGGTTGACGTAGGATACCCAGAATCCTTTGCGTGCTTTGATGTTCTCTGTGCCGGAGAGAGATGGCAGATGGTAACTGGGATTTTGAAAGCGATAAACTAAAGTGATTCAAAGTGTTTTCTTTTTAAATAACAACACAAATATCAGTCACGTTTTTTTAAATCTCTGAAACGCTGTATTTTAAATTGACAGTGTTTCATGGAATCCAGAGGCACTGTAAGAGTGCTCTGTTAAAATAACGTCAAGAACGGTACTTTAGGCTATACCTATATTCGTATTCTAATATGACATCCTGCATACGCTTTGAGAACACATTAGAGCCAGGTATGACGCCACAATTAGAATTCCGACGTCATTAACGCTCAACTGAAAATTTCAAACTGGAACAATGCAATTTTGTTAATATTTCTCAATATTTATTGCTTAATACGTACGTATATTCAATAAATGTATGTTTATGTCAATATTATTTGCTTTAACATACTGTTTAGGGAGATATCTTAGTTAAAAGAAAAACAATATTACCACTGAAGAGGGGGGATGGCTAGAGGGGGTCTATTAATAGGTTAACAATTTTTAATTTTTCCCAAAACAGATAACAGTAAATATAAAATAATGATAACAGATACAGCAATTTACATGAGAAAACAGAAAATAGTGAGTTTAAAAATCGAAAAACAGATAACAGCAGAATCTCAGCGATGGGCACTTATTAACAGCAAACAGGGTTTTTATTTTCATAATAATAGTTAACAACAATGTCAATTTTTAAGAAAACAGATAACACCTAATGGTTGAAAAACAGTTAACAGTTGCTTTATTTAAAAAAAAACAGTTAACACACCTGTAAAAATGCCCAAAACACATTACAGAAAAGATCTTCCCCGCCTAACATTAGTTAGACATATTAGAATCGAAATAGATTATTGCAATTGTGCTCTATGCGAATTAGAACATTGTCAGACCTTATATTTGTCTTCAATATTTGGCTCGCAATAATCTATTTCTTAATTAGAATAAAAATTATTCCAATCATTATGAAGTCAAAAAGTAGTTCCGACATTAGTACATTAGTACGGTTGAAATATTACGTCAAAATTAGAGAAACAAGGTTTTCACACTGGTTGTTTCAATCACAATTGGTTTAACATATGATAAAAGATCATAAAATGCTGTATCGATTTTGATAGGAAATCTATATGTATAATACTTGTATTGGTTTTTGTTTAATATTCATATTTCACATTTGCTTGTTTGCATACTATTCGGTTACAGGGAAACAGTTTAGCTTTCTCGTCTTCATTCTTAACTATACTTAAGGATGGTTTTATCTAAACATTTCTATCTCCATATTTATTTAGAAATTATTGAATATTTCTGAACCTAAAATATTTTTTGGTCTTTGAAAGCTGTTTCATTTCATATAATGCTATATTGTTCTTTTGGTTTTTTTCATTTACTGGATAAAAATAGCTTTATCTGTGTGTGGTGCAAAAATCATTTTTTAACATATGAGACGCTCTGTGTTTAACCACTGTTTCACGTCACTTGATAAAAATCCCCCATTCAAATACACTGAAGTACGCGGGGCTATAATCAACCAACTTTTAAGTTATACCATAATTTAAACCAGATCCTCTAGAATGGCCGTCCAGCACATGATCGTCTGACAACAGTGATGTCACGTCCATTTCCAATTCTATTGATTGAATTATTTTACAAAAAATGTATGTACCACGCACTCGTTTGTTTAAATATGTAAAAGGCGTGATATATATAATACTTATCCCCGACAGTCACCTGACTGAAGGTCTTGGTCAGACGCTGGTTTTCCTACGTTCGTTTTCCATAAATTTAAATATTCTCATGAAACTGCAATTGCACCAAACTAATTGGAATGTATAATAATTGGAAAGTTCTTAACAAAAGTTAAAAGAAGATCTTGTCAACTCAATCAACTGGATGAAGTGTAACAAACTTACAATGAATTTGAAAAAGAACTCAATGCATGCTTATTGGGACCAAACAGCTATGGGGCTATCAAGTTGCAGAAAAATGTGTATAAACATTGATAACATTGTATTAGAAACTGTTGAAAACTCGAAACTATTAGGAGTTAATATTAATTGTTACTTATCTTGATCTGACCATATTGGCATTTTGGCAAAGAAAATTTCAAAGAAAATTGGTGTGTTAAAGCGTCTTCTCAAGCTCTACTTAAAGTATACAACTCAGTTATTTTTCCACATTTCAACTATTGATGTACCATATGGTCAAATGCAAAGTATTAAACCAATGTTCATAAAATTCTTAAATTACAAAAAAGAGCTGCACGAATCATTTTAAATGTCCAAGATACTATGACACCATCAGATGTACTATTCAATCAATTACGATGGATGCCAATAACTGATTATTTTATATTAAGAAAAGTTATTCTTGTATTTAAAGCATTGCACCAATTAACACCTGAGTACTTAAATGTTTTTAAATTTGTCAATCAAATTAGTACCAGAACTACCAGACAGAGTGAAACAAACTTGCTATATGTACCAAGAGTGAGAACTGAATATTTTAAAAGATCTTTTGTTATAGCCTGGAGTTTGCTTTGGAACAATATGCCACAAAATTTAAGAAATTGCTCAACTTTAGAAAATTTCATAAAGGCATACCTAGAAAACTTTTTTATGAATGCTACATAAGATAATTGTATTTTAACTCTGTAATATTGTATGTTCTATTATATTATGTATTGTTTTAAATGTGTCTTATTCTTTAAGTTGTAAATATGTAAATAAATACAGGACCATATTGTAAACTAGTCCTCGGACTAAATATGCTATTCTGTTTAAATAAAGGAGATTATTATTATTATTTATTATTATTATATAATTGTCCCTCCCGCTCTGTACAAGATGGTTACCATTACTATAACATCATTTAAAGAGCCGATTCCTCGTCAATGTTCAGCAAAACAACTCATCTAAACCGACAACGGCTCTGTTAGTGACATTTGACAAACGGAGAGAAGTTCTTCGTTTGATATGTTTCTATTCAATGTAATTTTAGTACTGAAGTGGTATTGAAGTAGCAATTTCGTATTTAGATCATTTGTTAAATTAATTGGCTTGTTATGCATATGTCAATTAGTTCTGCTTATTTAAGAGGTCTCTCATTTCTCAAAGAAACTTGGGTGTATAATTTACAGCAAAAAATGTTAACATTATCTTATGCAAGTAAACAATTACCTGGCCATGGTTTATTGTTTATTTGTTTGTTTGGTTGTGATTTAAAGCCACTTTAATTTTAGCATTTTTTCAGCAATTTCATAGTATATAGTTTTTATTGGAGGAGATAGCCGCTGTACCTTCGCCCTTGTCAATTGAGGTTGGAATCCAGCACAACCCGTTTGCAGCTAGTCTCTGATACGCAACCTTAGCGTTGACAGGAACATTATCAATAGTAGACCACTAACTACTTGAACACGTTGAAGCACTCGGCCTCCGTTGTTATTTGTAGGCTCATAAAAAAGAATAGTTTTTATCTATATAAATTTATTCTGTCGATTTTTACATGTATTATTTTTGAGAGGTGTCGGGTGAGAGATGACAGGTTATTGTGAACCTCTGGTTTATAAATCAACAGACTTGCAAAACACCCCCAAAGAATTTGCAAATATTAACTCAATGCCAAACTCGACAAAACAGCACATCATACAAACAGATTTACAATTAGTTAGCTGAGTCTTCTGCTATTGTTGCTCCCCGACAATTCTCAAATCATGTTTTATTATTTAACAAAACCAGTTTAGTCCAATTTCGAAGCACAAAAAACCAGAATTTTAACTAACAATTACTAGTATGTTCTGATCTCAACTCGAATAAGATCTGATTAACAAAGCAGTTCACCCATGACCAACAATACACATAAATCCCCACATAATAGCAGTCTTTACTTTACCGGTTCAACTCGCTGACAGAACGTAGATTATTATTTTCGCTTTGCCTAACCATAGTAAATACAGTTCTGCTCATAGAAGCATAGATAGGATTCATCAAATTCGTCCTAATTTTCCTCAATGACAAAACATGAACTCCTATTCTTAAACAACACGAGTTCTACTCGCAATAATTAGTTATCTGTACTTAAACATGTTTAAATACCGAGATGAAAGACTTTGTTAATCTGTGCAAAAAAAAAACCCGTTCAACCAATTACAACAAGTCATATATATACCTTCACAAATTCATTGAATCAAATTGCAAAAAGCACACCAGAACACCGGACTAAAACTGTACACTTATGTTCTCACTGCAATGGCTAACCACATATTGTATAAAAACACAGTGATGTTACTATAGATCTCAGCAGGGACAGTCTCTACTAAGTAAGTATAGAGTGTCGCTGATCTAAGTTATTCTCCGTAAACCTTTTTTCTGCACCTATGTAGATTTATTCAATGTGCACTAATTTCGGGGGGGGGGGGGGGGGGGCATTTCTGTTAATGCCATGCGCGCTTATTTCGGTCTATTTCTAGTTACTATGACCTTGATTTCGACATATTGACCTCAAATTCAATTGATTGACTGAAGTTAACGTACAACTGAGCGAGCAATATTTCAGTTATATTCAGGACTAAATTGAACTTAACAACCAGAGGCTCTTAAGAGCCTGTATCGCTCACCTGATTTTATAGGCAATGAAGATGGCATTTCCCTGATGTTAAAGTAAGTCCTGTAATTTTCAATAAACTTTAAATAGGACCATCCAAACAATATTACTAGAAAGCTTTGTTTCATTGGTTAACCAGTTGTATAGAGATTTTTTTTATTTGCCCATAGGGTCCTATGTTAAACTAAGTCCTGCGGGGGAGGTGGCCATTTTGAATTTCCAATTGCCATAAAAAACATAAACTTTATAAAGGACCATCCAAACAATATTGCTAGTAAGTTTTTGTTTCCATTGATTAACCGGTTTCGGAGAAGAAGCCTTTAAAAACTTTTTCCCATAGGGTCGTATGTTAAACAAAGTCCTGCGGTAGCGGCCATTTTGAATTTCCAATTGCCATAAAAAACATAAACTTTATAGAGGACCATCCAAACAATATTGCTAGTAAGTTTTTGTTTCCATTGATTAACGGGTTTCAGAGAAGAAGCCTTTAAAAACTTTTTCCCATAGGGTCCTATGTTAAACTAAGTCCTGCGGTAGCGGCCATTTTGAATTTCCAGTTGGCATAAAAATCATAAACTTTATAAAGGACCACCCAAACAATATTGCTAGTAATTTTTGTTTTGATTGGTTAACCGGTTGCAGAGAAGAAGCCCTTTTTAACCTTTTTCCCATAGGGTCCAATGTTAAACTAAGTCCTGCGGTGGCGGCCATTTTGAATATCAGATTGGGATAAAAAACATTAACTTTATAGAGGACCATACAAACAATATTGCTAGTAAGTTTTCTTTCCATTGGTTGGCCGGTTTCAGAAAAGAAGCCTTTCAAACTTTTTCCCATAGGGTCCTATGTTAAATTAAGTCCTGCGGTGGCAGCCATTTTGAATTTCCAATTGCCATAAAAAACACAAACTTTATAGAGGACCATCCAAACAATATTGCTAGTAAGTTTTGTTTTGATTGGTTAACCGGTTTCAGAGAAGAAGCCCTTTTTAACATTTTTCCCATAGGGTCCAATGTTAAACTAAGTCCTGCGGTGGAGGCCATTTTGAATATCAGATTGGGATAAAAAAACCTTAACTTTATAGAGGACCATCCAAACAATATTGCTAGTAAGTTTTGTTTCCATTGGTTAGCCGGTTTCAGAAAAGAAGCCTTTTAAACTTTTTCCCATAGGGTCCTATGTTAAATTAAGTCCTGCCGTGGCAGCCATTTTGAATTTCCAATTGCCATAAAAAACACTAACTTTATAGAGGACCATCCAAACAATATTGCTAGTAAGTTTTTGTTTCCATTGATTAACCGGTTTCAGAGAAGAAGCCTTTTAAAACTTTTTCCCATAGGGTTCTATGTTAAACTAAGTCCTGCAGTGGCGGCCATTTTGAATTTCCAATTCCCATCTAAAACACAAACTTTATAGAGGACCATCTAAACAATATTGCTAGTAAGTTTTGTTTTGATTGGTTAAACAGTTTCAGAGAAGAAGCCCTTTTTAACTTTTTTCCCATAGGGTCCTATGTTAAACTAAGTCTTGAGGTGGCGGCCATATTGGTTTACCAATCAAAATAAAAAACACAAACTTTGTAAAGGTCCATCCAATGAACATTATGGCCAAGTTTGGTTTCAATTGGCCAAGTGGTTTCAGAGAAGAAGATTAAAATGTAAAAAGTTTACAGACGCCGCCGACGACGACGACGACGACGACGCCGACGACGACGACGACGACGACGCCGACGGACGCAAAGTGATAACAATAGCTCACATGACCCTTTGGGTCAGGTGAGCTAAAAAATCTAGAGAAAAGAAATGTACCTATGGAAACAAAATTTTGATTATAACTAAAATATGGAATGGGTACTGACGTAAAATTCAGCGCATTGTTGCCACTAAAATAAGTCTTTTTTTCGAAATCTACAAAAGGGGTCTTTATTGTGGAAGGAGCTTGGCACTCTCCCAGTCAAAACCAATAGGATTAGTCCTCTTATTTTATGTGACCATATATACACAGTAACTGAAATCTACTTAAAATTAAATCTTTCGCTGTCCCCTCTCCTTTTATGTACAATGACAATAACCTGGGACTAGTTGATTTATAGGTTTCTGCAATAACAAAAAGGGGGAAGCTAGTGAAAGATTTACTTAAATTAAGTATGAGTAATTGCAATTTGATATACATCATATATAATACCTAAACCAAGATGACTAGGGGATACAGACATGGACAGACGGGTCAAATGCCCCAGAGACTTCCAGTTTTTATGACTGGAAGGGTGTTTAGCGCTATATCATGCACTTAAGTTTTTTATTGAATGAAAAAGTCGGGGTACCTCAGAAAACTTCGAAGTATGGTGTATTATATATTATAATTGAATTTTATTGCAACTATGATGCAAGACTAAATCTGATTTGATGCAAAATTGCATATAATACTTTATCTATTGTCCAAGGCTATGATTCAAGAGAAAAACCAAACTCAAAAGCATGCATCAATTTTTTTTATTAAAAAATAATGTTATTATACCTTGAATGTCTGCATATAAAAAATTATCACAACATTTGTACACCAATTTGGATTGTTGCTGAAACTCGAATTCATAAAGCAACAACTAAGACAATGTAACTGTTTTCCATGGAACTCAACAAATCAATAATACTGCACACATGTTGATTGGTCCTTGATGAAACAGAACTTGTTTGAACGGTTATAACGCCACTTTCTTCAACTTTTAAATTACCTTGGCAACCAGTTTTATTGGCAGAGGAAGACAGAAATATCAAAGAACATTGGTGAATGGGGCAAGTATATTTTAAGCCCTTGAAGACAATGATATATTTCTGTTACTAAAGTTGAAAAAAAGTATTAAATGTATCAGATCTCTTGGAGTATAAACACCAAATAAAAATCTAAACATACCAATTAAAATTTTGTGAAGTTTCACAAAAATAATCATAGCAGTAATTTAAGAGATATATTTAAGGCACATTTATTTTTTTTAAAATTGCAATAAAATAACAATTAGCAAGAATAATCATATTCATATATGCAATAAACTTTGCATTTTGGTGCCAGACAAATATTTATGCATACTGGTGTACAAATATTTAAATTAATGTTTATCACATTTTGACAGAAAAAATACATGACTCTTAAACTCTTCCAAGGAGACATTTTCTCTAAAAAAAAGATTTCCAATATGTATAATGCAAACACTTACTGAAGTCACAGTATTGATAGATGATTGCTCCCAGACAAAACATTTGTGTATCCTATTAACTAGTTCAAAAAAGGTAGATGTTTTACAATTTGCTTATTATGTTCCTTTTCTAGAGTCTTAAAAAAAAACAGAACTTTAAACACAAATTTTTTCTTTACTTCAAATTAGTCACATGGCACTGTTATTGACTAATAAAGCAACAAGTGCGTCAACAAATATATTTAAAATTTTCATGTTCTTTGAAAAAGAATTTTATTTTTCACAATTGCAACATCACTAATGTTATCAAATAAATAACTTCCATCCTTTTAACATTAAAAAAACAATGTAGCTGCATCTTCTGATATGACATTCAAATTAAACATATAGATTGTTTTTGAGATTTAAAGTTGTTCATATTAATATTTGTTGTGCTGCATATTGGCGGTGTACCAGTAATCACAATTTTTTAGAGGTTTTCTGTAAATGTTCTCTTTACATGGAAATAAGTACCCAGCAGGACCCCAGAAGATTGATGACGACTCCAAGACACACCTATAATCATTAAAACAATTCCAGAGTGCACGCTCAATATTTTAATCCTTATAAGATATGGAGTAGCACTTTAATAATAGATTTGATATTTGATATCACAGGAACTTTAAAAGTTGTGAGTCATAGTCTTCCTATTCTTGTATTTAGAGTACCAGATAAATAAATTAATTGTACAACTAATTTTGTATTCTGATGAGGTATAATACTTCTATGTAGATCCTTCATCAAACATCAGGTGTTAGCCAGTGTAAAAACTTCATTGTCAATTCATATCCAAAGAAACAGGCCTGAAATGAAAAGAAAACAAATTTAATGGTAAAACCTATAAATGGTTTCAGTGTATTTCAGTATAGCCCCATTGAATACATAACAAGAATTAATTTGCATTAAAGCATCACTTTTAACAAATAATTAAAACATTTGTTTTTAATGTATCAAAACTGTTCAACTCCATGATTAATTTAGTAGCAATTGACTAAGACATCTTTCTAAGCATATAATTAATACTTAATGCTCTCCCTGTCTTAATTGTTTGTTTAAAAATTGATCGCTTTAGACTTACAGCATTAGCTGGAAAAGCCCTTAGCATGACTGGTGTTGCACCACGGTATAAGGCAGAAACACCTTCCTCTTTCATCACTTCTCTAAATACATCACGAATACCATTGGGATATTTACCATGAGGAGCTGCAAGACAAGAAGACATATCAGGACCAGTAACTTATACAACCAATATCAACAAAATTCTTTTTTAAAGGTCTCTTATCTACAGAATCTAAATTTGTCCATTAATGTCAAACACATTTTTTTTAAAGGTCTCTTCTAAATTTGTCACTCAGAAGGACTGTCTTTTAAAAATATATAGTACCCAGATTAGGCACACACAATAAAAGTATACCTAACATTTCCAGATTTGATTTAAATTAATAAAACATCTGGTTAACTTATACATAACAAACCAAAACGAGAAATTTAAAAGTGATTTGATAGAAACCAGATGTCTGTGAAATATTTCTAAGTAAGAAAGCACAATAAAAGAAAAGTTTAGCTTTTCTAAAAAACTACCAGTCTCTTGGATGCATTACCTATTTTATATGTTTTATAAAAGTATCTGTTGTTTGTAATTTATATAGGATAGGTAAATAATGTACCTTAAAGGGACATTGTCTATACTAAACTATTAACCAATGGTACTTGAGAGGTTTAAATACCTGTTGTCACTTCACGTGTTTTTTTGAAAAATAATTAAATAGAAATTGACTCCCTGAACAAATGTTCAAAATGAGCAGTGTTGTTCTATTTGAATTAATATCAGAACGAAAATAGATATAGAAAATATCATTTTTTCCCCAAACAGCTTTAAAAAGTACGGAGATTATTGAAATTTCAGTACACATACTACTGTGATCCTGATATAAACCGATGATATGACAAAAATATTAATAAATTTAGTGATATATGCAATCAAGTTACAGATAGTCATTTACTCCGAAGACTGTTCATTGGTTATTGATAGAATTATTCCAAGTCAGACTTCAGCACAATTTATATATATATATATTCAACAATGTAGTAAAAGGTACTAATTAAATGAAACATGAAAACTAAACCATACTAATTGCAAATTTATGATAAAAGTTTCAAAGTGATACTATAAATAATCCTATCCACAAATATAAGGATGATGACTGCATAAGCATAATATTTTTTGGCGAAAATATGGTTCATACCAGTCTGAAACCTTGATTTGAGTACATCCTGAGGAAGAGCCACCAGCCAATTAAATATCCCTGCCATGCCACCAGCAAATAAAGTCCTACCAACACTCATATCAGACCGACTGAAATTATAAAACATATTTACAAAACTGATCTTGATTTTAAAAGTTTGTAACAGTGTCAAATGAATTGCTTACCCTATTATTATCTATGATTGGTTAAGGTAGTAAGTCAACATTGGGGTTGTGAGTTCAAGCCCAACTCAGATCAGGGCGTGCTTAAATTGGACTTTAACTTACAAGTATTTCTGGTTTTAGGCTGAATTTCAATTGTTTCAAAAGGTACTCCAGCTTCCTCCCCAAAATACAAACAAGATGTCATGATATAGCTAAAATATACTGAAAGCTGTGTAAATCCCATTTACACAATGATACTGAATGATACAACATGAGAAAACCCTAAATAAAAAGACTCCCCAAATAACGATGAAATTTAAGTTATATAAAAAATCACCTGAAAACAAAATTAAGTAAAAGTTTGTCTTATTGTGACCATAGCGAAGCATCTAAACTTGATTACTGGCATACTGGAAGAAAATTAAAACCCTGCTTAGACAGGATATTTTTTTACAAATAATTTAATGTAACATAAAATCTGAATGAATGATGATGTTTTTTAACACCACTTTCAGGAATTTTTCAGCTATATCATGGCATACAGTATTTATTGGGGGAGGAAGCTGGATTACCTGGAGAAAACCCCCAACCTTTGGTAGGACAACTTGTCAATTAATCCTGAAATCTGATTGGTCAAATCCAAATATAATATTTTACTTGCCTTGGTCATGTTAAAATTGTCAAGTATTGTCACTAAAATAAAATTACAAGGAATATTTCAAATTTCTGAAATTTGAAATATTCCTTAAATAAAGGGGTTTAAGCATAACTGTATATTTCATGATGATACTGTACCTTGGCAGTTGTTAACTTATAGTGAATTCCAATTAAATTTACTCATTCTGTAAAGATAACAATTTTTCAAAATATTAAGAGGAAAAAATCAAAGGTTCTTGGTTTTACCTTTTCCTTTATCGGGGAATGAAAAATCTGCTGTTAAAACAATTGTTTCTTGAAAAGAAAGAAAGTCATGTGAACTACAAGATATGATCCGATATATAAAGTTGTCAGTCCTCATAGAACTGCATGATGACATAGTTGGGTTTAGGTAATTTTCTGATTTACTAATCTCCCCTCACCCCTTGCTGGGGTTGATATTTTGTGATTTATAACAACCGACGGAACCTGAGATGAGATGACGAGAAAATGCATCGAGTTTCATAAAACATATATAATCTGTTTATCGCTGTTTTGTAACATTGTGACCTCACAGTGTTTACTAAATGACGTCTTGACAGCGAACTGAGATGGGCCCATATCACGCCAGTAGAGTGAGATGGAATAATACCGCACACAAAGATCAAAGAAAAATGCTGCAAAATAGCAATTATTTTTTATTTACTAACCTTCCCCTTGCTAGAGTCATGGCTGGGTTTTGGATATTTTCTGATTTACCAACCTTCCCCCTGCTGTTGTCATGGCTGGGTTTGGTAAATTTTCTGATTTACTAACCTTCCCCCTGCTGTTGTCATGGCTGGGTTTGGGATATTTTCTGATTTACTAACCTTCCCCCTGCTGGATTCATGGCTGGGTTTGGAATATTTTTCTGATTTACTGACCTTTCCTTTGCTGGTTTTAGGATATTCTTTTATTTACCAACCTTTCCCTTGCTGGAGTCATGGCTGGGTTTGGGATACTTTTTATACCCCCGCTCGACAGAGTCGGGGGTATATAGTGGTCCTCATGTCCGTCCATCCGTCTTTCCGTCCGTCCGTTCATCCGTCCACATTTGGTTTCCGGATGATAATTCAAAAAGTTTACATCCGATTTGAATGAAACTTTGGGATATTGTTATATATCAGGTTGGTAAGAAGCCTATCGATTTTGGGAGAAATCCGTCAAATTTCAAGGTCGCAGTCCACGAAAAACATTAGGAATTTTAACAAAAACTTGGTTTCCGGATGATAATTAAAAAAGTTTGCATCTGATTTTAATGAAACTTTGGGATTTTGTTATATATCATGTTGGTAAAAAGCCTTTTAATTTGGTGAGAAATCGGTCAAATTTCAAGGTTGCACACCATAAAAAACGTTAAAAAATTTTACAAAAAAGTTGTTTTCAGACAATAACTCAAAAAGTTTGCATCTGATTTGAATGAAACTTTTGGATATTATTATATATTATGTTGGTAAGAAGCCTATTGCTTTTGGAGGAAATCTGTCAAATTTCAAGGTCACAGTCCACGAAAAACGTTAGAAATTTTTACAAAAGTGGGGGTATCAGTGATCGCTAGATCAACTTTGTCTAGTTTATTTACTAACCTTCCCCCTGCTGGAGTCGCAGCTGGGTTTGGGATATTTTCTGATTTACCAACCTTCCCCCTTGCTGGAGTCGGGGAAGGGTTTGGGATATTTTCTGATTTACCAACCTTTCCTTTGCTGGAGTCGTGGCTGGGTTTGGGATATTTTCTGATTTACCAACCTTCCCCTTGCTGGAGTCATGGCTGGGTTTGGGATATTGTCTGATTTACTAACCTTCCCCTTGCTGAAATCATGACTGAGTTTGGGATATTTTCTGGTTTACCAACCTTCCCCCTGCTGTTGTCATGGCTGGGTTTGGTATATTTTCTGATTTACTAACATTCCCCCTGCTGGAGTCATGGCTGGTTTGGTATATTTTCTGATTTACCAACTTCCACCTGCTGTAGTCATGACTGGGTTTGGGATATTTTCTGATTTACCAACCTTCCCCTTGCTGTAGTCATGACTGGGTTTGGTAAATTTTCTGGTTTACCAACCTTCCCCCTGCTGTTGTCATGGCTGGGTTTGGTATATTTTCTGATTTACTAACCTTCCCCCTGCTGGATTCATGGCTGGTTTGGGATATTTTCTGATTTACCAACCTTCCCCTTGCTCGAGTCATGACTGGGTTTGGGATATTTTCTGATTTACCAACCTTCCCCTTGCTGTAGTCATGACTGGGTTTGGTAAATTTTCTGGTTTACCAACCTTCCCCCTGCTGTTGTCATGGCTGGGTTTGGTATATTTTCTGATTTACTAACCTTCCCCTTGCTGGATTCATGGCTGGGTTTGGGATATTTTCTGATTTACCAACTTCCACCTGCTGTAGTCATGGCTGGGTTTGGGATATTTTCTGATTTACCAACCTTCCCCTTGCTGGAGTCATGGCTGGGTTTGGTATATTTTCTGATTTACCAACCTTCCCCTTGCTGGAGTCATGGCTGGGTTTGGGATATTTTCTGATTTACCAACCTTCCCCTTGCTGGAGTCATGGCTGGGTTTGGGATATTTTCTGATTTACCAACCTTCCCCCAGCTGAAGTCATTGCTGGGTTGGGATATTTTCTGATTTACTAACCTTCCCCCTGCTGGAGTCAAAGTGTGTTGTAACCATTCATATGTCATAAAATACATTCCACTAGCAGGAACATCTGAAAAAGAAATACATAACATGCAATTGACAGAACTGAAGAATTAATAAAAGACTTACAAAAATAAAAAACAAATTTTCTTAATTATATATTATTCATTAAAAATAGTCAGTTAACAAAATACATTTAAAAAGAATAGTTCTTTTTCTACCAAACTAATCACCACTTCATTAAACACATTTAGAGTTAACAATGTGACGAAGAAATTCTTCACTGGGTTCACATATACTGTATAACAGTCCAAGGTTCTGAGTCCATGTGGGAGCATATGTGAACTCAGAACCCCTAAATTGGGAGGATGACATATATATATATATATATATGCAGGAACCACAAACACTAATGATTACTCCATAATATGAAACTAACAGTCAATTACCCTTAGATGGTCGACTAACCCACAACTTCTATGGTTGGTGATAAAACATGGAACTATTTGTTCGTTTGTTTGAATGGTGTTTAATGCCACTTTCAGCAATTTTTCAGCTATATTGTGGTATCCAATTTTTGTTGGACAAAGAATCAGGAGAAAGCCCGGGGTATTCTGTAGAAAAACCAGTGATCCTTGTGAAATAATTGGAGTCCAGCACACCTTACTCACATTCAGTGTTCTCCCCAGAAATTTTTAAAAGCATCCTGGTATTTTCAGGTTTCACAATAGGATCATTTGCTTTGAAATTATAGCATCACATTTCCTATGAAATATATTAAGGATGTTTTCAGAAAGCATCATATTTGAACCAGATAGCATCACATTGCCAGGATGCTAAAAGGGCCTGGGGAGAACACTGACATTGAAACTCAAACACGTAACCTTCGTGCAGTGTAAATGTGATCAGTAATAGATGACAAACTACTTTATCCACTCACTCATCATTGCCCCAATATGGAAATAAAGCACATAGATATGGTGGTAAAATATGGAACTACCATACAATCTAGCTTAGGGTTGGTTAAAGAAACAAGTAATGGACATGTTAGTTGTTATTCGGGACCTCGTCAGATAATTTGAGTCTTGGACACCCAGCCTGCAAAGAATCTCAGTGCTGACAGGCACATGATTAATAGTAAACAACTAACTACCTTAACCACTCCACATCAATTTCCCCAATATGAAACTCATATGGATGGTGATAGAATAGGGAACTAACACACAATTTGTTTGGGGCAAATAAAGAAACATGCACATCTTAGTTGTTATTTGGTACCATAAATTGTAAATATTGAATCTATTTGTAAATTATCACTGATCTTTTACCTCTCAGTAAAGTAGCACCGGTGCCTCTATATACACTCCTAATTCCTCCTTCTTTATAAAGTTTCTTAGCACAGTCTATAGGACCATCATATACCTTATGCGCTGAATCTGCCTGAATCTAAACATAGGAAAGAATTGCATTTAATAGATTTAAATGTCACTTATGGCCAAGTGAAACAGGTCTAAACCAAACATCTTTGGGACAAAAAATTTTGATTGGTTTTAATTACTTAAAGTTATAATGATCTTAAACCATCTTGACTAAACATTCTTGTATAGGTAATACAGGATGCCGATATGATATATTCAAGTTTTGGTTTAGACTGTTTTAACTATAAATCAATTTTGGATAATTCTTCTACTCTGATTTGATCTGAATGTTTAGTTTTATTTTCAGTGTTGTTTTTACTGGGACCTTTACTACTTTTTTAGTGTATGAACTCAAATGCATGTGTGTTGTTGTTTTACTTAGGTATTTAGACCACAAAGTTGTTTTGATTTCATTTTTAGCTTTGATTCTTTTTACAATTTATTAATAAGGAATGACTATAATTTACTTGTAGTTTTCTTGATTCACAAAATTTTTTTTTAATTCACATTTTACAAAATCCTATCGCAGAAAATTCAAAAATTAATAATAACCATTTCTCGATTACATCCTGGTGATCTGTCTAATTGGAGGTTACTAGTATGGCATATATGAGAATAAATAGAGATATTATTTTGAGTGAACAAAAGACTATTCTTCGATAGCCAAAGTCTACGATTTGTTCCTTTTATAGGGAGCAGTTGAAACATTTGGATAGTGAAGATGTATTCATTCCTTTCTGGTGCAACTGCTTTTGTGCTCTGTCTATCAAAGGAAGTAAAAAACTTGCAAGTACATTAGAATGACCCATCGTGTCAGTCCACTTAAAATCTGGTAATCAGTCACATCCAAAGGTAGAAGTAAGAAGCAGGAAAAATTGTTACGACAAATGGAATAAATCAATAGTCATTTGTGACACAGATATTCCGTAAGTCAACCAAGTCATGATTATGAATGGAAAATTGTCTAAGTGATGACTTCAGTGTTGCCAAAGAGAGGTGAAATCTTTCTGTGAGGTTTTACTTTTTGCTCAACTGCAAAATGCTTGACCTATATTTTACATAAAAATATGAATGCATCATATCTGTTCAACAAATAGACAATTCTATCCTGCAAATAAGATAGGAAAAGTTTTTTACTTAAAAAAAGTATTTTTTCTGCTGTTGACACCCTATGTCAAGTAACCAAACTAGAATTAATACAGGAAATAATTTTAAAAAGCTATGATTCAACGAAACATGATGAATTTTGTTTGTTTGTTTGAATGGTGATTTACGCCACTTTCCGAGTATTTATTGGGGGAGGAGGCTGGAGTACCAGGTAAAAAACCCCAGAGCTTTGGTAGAAAACCTGGCAATCCTTGTCAACTGAGATTGCGAAACATGAATGAAAGTGTATATAAAATAAAGAGTACAGAATTTTTATATTCATGTTTTTAAAATTATTATCAGTCTTGTTTCTGAATATGCCTTAATTACCTGGAGCAAACATTTAATTCTTTCACCTGGTGCCATTATAACTGTTGTGAACACACCTGCCAACATACCAGCATTAAACAACTGCAAATATCTGAAAATAAAAAACAAGTCTCTCTAACTAATCATAAATGTATTCAAAACTCAACAGTAAAGTATGATATATAGACCAAATATGGAATTTACTACATCTATATATATTCATGTAAACATATACCATATATATAATACTATGACCCAGCTACCTGTAGCAAAACCAGCTCAAAGTTTTATTACCTGATGCTGAAGATTTCTGATTTTCTTATAAAAAAATCCAAGAATGTGTCCACGGGACACAGATGCCCCTGCTAAATGAAGTCCCAAACAGGAAGTAGTTGTCCGACAGGTCTGAAAGTCACTTAGAATGTACAACTTGTGATACTGAACCACGCTGCTAAATTTCAAATTGTTCTCATGTGTACGGTTTCTGAGAAAAGCTTGATGGACATTCATATGGACGGACGTACATACCGACAGACATGAGTAAAACTTAATGCCCCCCCCCCCCGGACATGTCGTCGCGGGGGCAAAAAAATAGCGAAAAAAATAATATTCTGCCATATTTCTAATATTATAGTATTGTTTCAAACATAATATTAAATTAATTCATAAAAAGATGTCTACAGAATACATTTGGTTTGCAGTCATTATCATGATCATGAATTTTCACATAAAAGATAATGTGTGTATTTATGATTCCTTTATGTGATGTAGATAAATCTACAGAAAATAACAATTATATATTTTAGATCTATGATTATCTATGCCCATAAAAAAGTAACACAAGGCCATTTTCTACAATGATCCTAAGACACTATTTAAGGTGGAAACTTACGAAAGGTCATCTGTTGGGTGTTTCTGTTGAAGTTTCTTTCCAATACCATAACCCATAAAACATATCGCAAACATGGGTGCTACTCCTGCTAGAGGCGCTCCCATTCCTTTGTATAGGCCAAGAATTCCCTGTAAAACAGTATACAGCCATCTCATAAAACAAATGGCAAATATGGATGCTACTCCTGCTAATTTACGTTAACATCAAGACAGTTTAAATTAACTTCCAGTAAAATCAAGTTGAATCTTTATAATATAAGGTACTGAATTTTCATACCGCATGATAACGTCTGAGCTACACTAGAAAACATGAAGGCTTTGCTTTGATAATTGCAGAAGGCATTAGGAATTTTCAAAAATTGATGTGATTGTTTAAATTACAAGAAGGATGTGTATACTTGTCTTTCAATGAACTAAGTGGCACACTGATGAGATCGGTTATAATTGTTAATAATAAATAACAGGACCCATTGGAAGACATTATGTGGCAGAGTGTTATTTTCCAGAATTTAGTTAGTGTCTTTATTTTGTAAATTATTATTGTATTACACATATATTATTTAGTTTGATTATTAAATGAACAGGTTTATATATTATTATATAAACTGACTCACTATAAAATCTTATCTAGTTTTGTGATACCTATTTTGGATAATACTAATCACTGATTGTGGAATTTGGAGTTACCTGTCAGGTGACAGTTATTTTTAGCAACTCTTCTATTTTTATTCTAGTACTTCTTATAGTCTTATTGTCTATTGGTCATTTTGAGTCACATGTATTCTTTTGGAGGTAAAATTCTAATTCTATTGTTTTGGTGAACACTTCTTGATAAACCTTGAGAGAGAAAGGCAGACATTTTTGTTCATACTGAATTTGCAACAATACTTCACAGCCTTTGTTCTAAGAAACTTTCAACAAAACTATATTGTGCTGAATTAGGTTTGTTACTATTTTCTTTCACTAATTCCCAATAATTATGACATTTTAACAGAGCAGCTTGATAATGATCTGAAAGCTTTATATGAATCTGAGAATAAATCTGTGATATAAATCTGATCTGATTGCATGTGTAAATTTTAATATTGTAAACCATTTTTATTGAGATAAACATATCTCTAGAGTTATAAATTAATTAAAATAACAAAATTACACAATATGCTTACCACTCAAAAAGATGAATAGGCTGGCAGTCAAAACATTATAATCATATATGCTTCTACATCATGGTTATACCTGAAGCAAAATCATATATCATAAATACTGTGTTCAGCTAATAAAAATATAACATACATTCTGAACACGGACAAACACAAAATATCTCAGTGCATCATATGTAAGATGAGCATTATTTACAATTAAAAATTAACCATTTAACACCTTATTTAACTAATTACAAGAAACTGTACTCACTCATAACACTTTATTATGATTTCTGTATTTACTTAAAGTTATTTATTATTTTATTAATTTATAACTCTAGAGATATGTTTATCTCAATAAAAATGGTTTACAATATTAAAATTTACACATGCAATCAGATCAGATTTATATCACAGATTTATTCTCAGATTCATACAAAGCTTTCAGATCATTATCAAGCTGCTCTGTTAAAATGTCATAATTATTGGGAATTAGTGAAAGAAAATAGTAACAAACCTAATTCAGCACAATATAGTTTTGTTGAAAGTTTCTTAGAACAAAGGCTGTGAAGTATTGTTGCAAATTCAGTATGAACAAAAATGTCTGCCTTTCTCTCTCAAGGTTTATCAAGAAGTGTTCACCAAAACAATAGAATTAGAATTTTACCTCCAAAAGAATACATGTGACTCAAAATGACCAATAGACAATAAGACTATAAGAAGTACTAGAATAAAAATAGAAGAGTTGCTAAAAATAACTGTCACCTGACAGGTAACTCCAAATTCCACAATCAGTGATTAGTATTATCCAAAATAGGTATCACAAAACTAGATAAGATTTTATAGTGAGTCAGTTTATATAATAATATATAAACCTGTTCATTTAATAATCAAACTAAATAATATATGTGTAATACAATAATAATTTACAAAATAAAGACACTAACTAAATTCTGGAAAATAACACTCTGCCACATACTCCCCCCAGCCGGAAAATGACGTCTCGGCATTCTGTCTGTCACTTAAGAGTATGGGCAGGATCCAACAGTCTTAGGATGGTCTTTCCAGTTTCATCTTTTAAATCGGTAAGAAGGTTGGTAGTCTTTGCCAGTGTTGCGATGTAATTGATCTTCTTTTCCCAGTCTGGTTGTTCGTGTGAAACAGTAGACTTCGCCAGAATGAAATCTCCAGACCTGTACCTAAGTGGTGGTCTTCTTTCTCTGGTCGAGCGTCTTAATGCAGGAACTGGTAAATCATCTGGAGCACTATCACTGTCAGCACTGCTGTCCTGCTGAACTGTCTCCTCTCTGTCTGAAGCGCTTCCTTGATCACTGACATCAAGCTGGTCATCTTCTACACTATCAGTGTCTTCAGATGGAAGGGCGTCCCCTCCAGCTTCTGTCTGATTCTGTCCATCAGGGTCCAACATAACAAGAGGTTCCTGAGTGATGGATGGATCACTGCTGTCTTGTTCCTCCCTGATTACAAATCTCCATTCTGACTCCTCTTCAGATTCAAGATCCTCAGTGTCATCAGTCTGGATTATAAGTTCCTTTCTTCGTTTCGCTGGGACTGGTCTTATCTTGGAAGGTCTTGGAGCTGCTGTTGGTTTAACTTTTGTTGCTCTTGGAACAGGTATTGGTGTGTCTCTCAATATTCCAATGGGAAGCAAGAGGTTGCGGTGGACTGTCTTGTCCCTGCCTTGTCCATTCTCCTTCCTCACCACAAAAACAGGAATGTCCCCATTCTTCTTTCCTATGACGATGTAAGGGTCATGTTCCCATCTGTCTGCTAACTTGTGTTTCCCTTCAAATCTAACAATCTTCACCAATACTCTGTCTCCTTCCTCAACAGTACCTCCTCTTACTTTGGTGTCATACAAGTCTTTCTGTTTTGCTCTGGCTTTTTCCGCTGCGGTGTTAGCTAGCTGGAATGCTTCTGATATTCTTTTCCTCAGGTCCTGGACATACTTAGTGGTTGGTTCTTTGTCATTTTCTCTCAGTCCAAATACAGCATCTACTGGTAGCCTAGGGTTCCTTCCAAACATTAGCAGGTAAGGTGTTTGGCCGGTGCTTTCATGTCTGGTACAGTTGTAGCAATGCACCATTGGTCCTACATAGGCCTTCCAGTTGGCTTTCTTTTCCTCATCCAGTGAGCCAAGCATGTCCAATAAAGTTCTGTTGAACCTCTCTGTCATCCCATTACCCATAGCATGGTAGCTTGTGGTTCTGGATTTCTTCATGCCTGTTATGGTGCAGAGTTCTTTGATCAACTGGCTTTCAAAATTCGCTCCTTGGTCTGAGTGGATGCGTTCTGGTATGCCATAATGAACTATAAAATGTTGGTAGAATGCCTCAGCTGTTGTTTTGGCAAGTTGATTTCTTGTTGGTATAGCAGCTGCAAATCTGGTAAAGTGGTCAGTTATTACCAAGATGTGTTGATGGCCTCCCTTTGATCTTTCTAAGGTCAAGAAATCCATACATACAAGCTCCAAAGGTGAACTGGTGGTGATATTCACAAGCGGTGCTCGTTGGTTGGTCTGCGATTTCCTCCTTACACATCTTCCACATTCTTCTATCCATTTCTGTATATCTTTGTGCATACCAGGCCAATAAAATCTGTCTCGTACAAGTGATGTTGTTCTGTCTTTTCCTGGATGTCCATAGTTATCATGTAATAGTTGCAATACTGTAGGTACATGGGCTAATGGTAAGACAAGCTGATTACAGGTATTATCATCAGTGGTTGTCGAACGATATAGTACTCCATCAATCAATTTCAGGTGTTGAAACTGTTTGGTGTATGGATTTTTACCAGAAGTCTTCTTTGATGGCTTGGTGTTGGTAGACAGATAATCAATCATCAGAGCAATGTTTGGATCCTGATGCTGTATTTGAATCCAGTCAATGATGTTGCCAGTGTCTGTTCCTCTTGGATCTTCATCATCTATTACTAGATCTGGTGTAATTGTCATACTGTCAATATAAGCAGTTGGTACAGTTGAGTTACAAATAGCCTGGATTGAGTCGCTGGAAATGCTGGTTGTGCTGGTTGTTGGTAATCGACTGAGTGCGTCTGCATCTGCGTTGTTTTTTCCTGGTCTGTATTTAATATCAAAGTTGAAAGCTGCAAGTGCTGCAAGCCAACGGTGTCCAGTGGCATCTAACTTGGCGGTTGTCAAAACATATGTGAGAGGGTTGTTGTCTGTAAGCACTGTGAAGTTCTGATTGTAAAGATAATCTCTGAATTTGTCGCTGATTGCCCATTTTAATGCCAAAAATTCTCTTTTGTGTGGTGGATAGTTCTTCTCTGCTTTACTGAGTCCTCTGCTGGCATAACTAATGACCCGCTTCAAATCACCTTGTTGTTGGTATAGGACTGCTCCAAGGGCCTCGCCTGATGCATCAGTATGCAATTCATAAGGGAGAGAACTGTCTGCATATCCTAGTATTGGTGCTGTTACTAATCGTTCCTTTAAAGTTTCAAAAGCTGTATCCTGTGCTTTCCCCCATTCAGATCAATAAATCTGATCTGATTGCATGTGTAAATTTTAATATTGTAAACCATTTTTATTGAGATAAACATATCTCTAGAGTTATAAATTAATAAAATAATAAATAACTTTAAGTAAATACAGAAATCATAATAAAGTGTTATGAGTGAGTACAGTTTCTTGTAATTAGTTAAATAAGGTGTTAAATGGTTAATTTTTAATTGTAAATAATGCTCATCTTACATATGATGCACTGAGATATTTTGTGTTTGTCCGTGTTCAGAATGTATGTTATATTTTTATTAGCTGAACACAGTATTTATGATATATGATTTTGCTTCAGGTATAACCATGATGTAGAAGCATATATGATTATAATGTTTTGACTGCCAGCCTATTCATCTTTTTGAGTGGTAAGCATATTGTGTAATTTTGTTATTTTAATTAATGCTTTGCTGCTTAATTGCCTGCTTTGCTTATTAATGCTTGGCATTTGATTTTAACCAATGTGATAATTTTGTTGATATATTTTTGAGTTTCTTGATGTGCAAAATATTTATTTTGCAAGTAATGCGATATGTATAACCGAATGAAGTCTATGGTTTTCAAGGACACTTTCATACATGCAAAGACTAATCTATTTTTAAGTCTTGTGAATTAAGTAGAATGAGAAATATTTATATATTTATTACTTTTATTTCCCTGGTGCAGAGTGCAGACAATATTTGTTATGAAACAAGTTAGAGTTATCTTTCTTGCACCAATATTTATGTTATTTTAAATTTGTATATTACAGGGCTTTATTTATTTAGTCATTGTTTTCTGTTGATTCCCACTACAAATAAAGAACCTGAAAATTAAAACCAGTGTGTGTTATTTTTCGCATGGTTTCAATTACTTACTTCCTTTCTTATTGTTTTCATAGCACAATCTAGTGTTCCTTTATACAGTGGTGATTGCCCAGGAGCAGGTTTAGGCATGGTCTGGAGTCGGACCTAAACATAATATGATGATTAATTATGTGTACTACTACTAGCAGCTATTTTATAAATTAGATTATGTAATGCAACTTATAGTGACACAGTTTACCCATTTTCACTAACCAACATTACTAGGACGGTGGAAACGTTAGAATTGCCGTATGAAAATGTAATAAATACTAGACATATTGCTCAATCGTTGCCATTGTACAGATAAAGACAGAGCTGCTGTCAATGTAAGCAGAGACATAGAATAAAACCTTTAAGTAAAGCTTGGAAGTTTAAGTGATATAGGTAGAATTAAATAATGGAGCATATGATGTACATATAGTTGTATATATATATAGTTGTGCGATTTAGATATGAACAGTTGTTACAGAGGATTGTTAATTTTATAGCATAAATTGTAATTAAGACAGTTGTATTAGCATTGACCTAGAGACTTATTATAAACTGATAGACTCTTCAGATCCTGAGTATAATCAAGTATGAAAAAACAGCATGCAAAGATAGCATGCTGAAATAAACTAAGAAAAATCATGTTACAAAAAATGCAGTCTTCATTTACGATTAAAAATAACTGCACCCAAAAATATTTATTTACTTGATTACACACATTACTGAACTACTGGTGTATGTTTTATTGAACTCATGAGATGCCACATCAAACTAAAAAAAAATAGCCATCTATTAAGTTTGACAAGGCAAATGCACTAGCATAGGACACAATCACTAATGGGTTATTTCAAAGTATGTCCACAGAAAAAGTAAAAAGTGGAAAATAATGATTACAAAAATGAATGATACAGAACTAAAAGTATGTGTAATAATTAAGAAAAAAACCAACACTTTATTCAAATAAACAAGTTAGATTCAAAGTGAATTAATACTATTAGCCCGGTGTCTCATTGTATCGTGCTACTTAATTTTTCAGTAATAAAAAACATTCAACTCACTTACCTTTCGTGCTTTCTTTGTTATGACATTTACTTCAGCATTCAACCTTTTCACTTATATAGAAATTAATAAATATCTATTTTGGAATCTTTCACAAAGTTCCGTAAAAGTTCGGCATGTTTCATTCTAGTAGAAATAGGAGAGTTCCATTGTATCGTGCTACGTCATCAAATCGAAGTATGGAGCGCAGTACGCATTAAAAATATACATGTTTGGTACTGTTTTGTAAGAAATAACACTATAACAGCTGGAAACACAAACTTGATAAAAACATCCACAAAACTCCAAGAAACAGTTTAACAAACGTAAAGTTAACATATTTACAGGTAAATTCAGGTATGGATGCTTTATATTTTACTTTTCTGTACAGTGTGGACACCTGAACACACTGTTTCTCCTCAAAACAGTTACTTCAGTACAGTAACGTAAATGTGTCCAGTGAGGACAAAAATCACATTTTGCCCATTGTACAAATATGCATCCAGGTATTCCCTTCCTTTCAGATGGTTGCCACTTGTCACAGACACAACACATTTCCTCATCATCAGTGAAATCACTCTGACTTAATTCTTCTGAAGATTCCATCAAGGAAATTGGTCCACCTTTAGTATTTAGTCCAGATGTGCTTGGCTTCTGGTCATCAAAAACTTCTGTACTGGTCGATTTTTTCCCACTGTTTGTTTCTTGTGTAACTTTGTTAGAAGCAGTGACTGGTTTGTTTTTACTCTTTGTTGGTTTGATTGTACTAGTGATCTCAGGTTTTGGTTTCTTGCTGTTTGTAGACTCTAGTATTTCCATGTTGGACTTTTTAGACAAGTTTCCTGCAAGGTAAGGAGGTACAAATTTTCTTTTAGTTTTCTTCTCTGGTTCTGATGTGATTGTTCTTGCATTAAAGAAGCTGGCTGGCCTATTATCAGCAGGTTGTTGGACATTCTCAGGCTGTTTGTTTAAGAAGTTTGATGGTTCCTCTAACATAGAGTTGTCAATCTGATGGACTTCAGAAGTTGTAGCAGAGTTAAGGTCATTCTCCTGACAAGTAGCAGGTTTATTTACATCAGGTTCCTTTCCAGGTGTACTGTTTACTTTAGCTGCATATATTGTTGAAGGAGCGGTTTGCTCAGTAGTGATTGCCTTTGAATTTACAGGAAATACCCCAGTCTTTTTAAAAGCTGAAATTAAATTTTCTGGACACATAGCTTTAAGGTATGGCCTACTGGTTAGTGCAGCAATTTCATATTTGGTAATGCTACAGCCAGGATGTGTCTGCAGGTAAACTGCACATTCTCTGTTGTATATGTTTTTTAATGGTCCAAAAACACCAACATCTAACGGTTGGGCAAGGTGGCTGCTATGAGGAGGAAGGACAAATAATATCACATTACGCTGTTTTGCCCAGTTGGTCAAAGTTAAACTGATATGGGAACGATGTCCATCAAATAAAATTAACAATGGTACTTGATTTGCTTGGTCAGTTATACCAGCATTGATTGCAAAATGAGTGGTTATATAATTTTCAAATATAGCTCCATTAGACCAGCCACTTTCACTCATCTGACCAGAGGAACCCGGAAGTGCTCCACTCAGTAAGTCTGGATTCCATCTTTTACCTGGGAAAACATAAAAGGGGGGTATAAAATTTCCAACAGCATTGCCTCCAGCAATAATTGTGACAGTGGATGACCTATTTGACGTTACCGACTGAGGATTTGCTCCTTTGGCACATACAATCTTTGGTGGAGAGTGGTCTGTTGCTATGCCAGTTTCATCAATATTGTAGATTCTGTGTGGTTTTTCTGATAAGTCATTTTTAGTTATTATTGTCGAAAGCTCTAAAGTAATTTTTAATTTTTTCTTGGGATGCATTTTGGGCTCTAGCCAAAGAAATCTTCTGTGGTTTTGCTAATTTCAAATCTGACCATCTATCTAAAAATCCATAGAACCAATTATTACTTAGCTGAACAGTGCCTTGCTGCTTGGTTTGCGACGGTTTATGGAGAGATGTAGCATATTCCCTTGCCATGCGTTGTATGCTTGTTCTGGTATATCCATACCCTATTTCTGCCATATACTTAATATGATGAACCAATGCTTCCTCTTCCTCATAGGTAAAAATAGTGTCATGCCCCACTTTGGAATCCAAAGCTACTTTTCCATTGACTCTGTCTCTAAGGGTTTGTGTTGGCACATTGAATACCCAGGAAGCCTTGTAGACAGACATTCCTTCTGACATTACTGCATCATAGGCCCTTTGAAGGTTGGCTCTATTGTATTGTAGTCGCTTCTGCTTTTCAAAATCCTAAAATGAAAAATAATAAAATTTTATTATTTGTTTTATTTCAAAATTTAAGCCCATTATTTATTTGATTTAATTTTGATTTTATAAATTTATATTTATTAATATTATTACTGTAAAAAAAATAGTGTTTCTTATTAGTAATTGTCAATTTTTTTTATTTAGAATATAAATAAATACATGAAAAAATGCTTATATATTCTTAAATGTATCAACTTTGTCTTCATATTTCGGTTATGTTTTTCATTTAAGATAAAAAATTAACATCGGTTTTTGTTATTTCGGTGTTCCGTACTTTTTTTTTTTATGACAGCGGTCAGTTGATCTATGTAGTAAAACTATCAGACGACACTAAGGAAGTTGACTGGGGGGAGAAGACATGGAAATTAGTTCATAAATCTAATTTTTTGGGAAAGTGGTAATGAGGTCACTTGGGAAAACTATGGATTTTATTGGTTTTATGATTTTTTTAATGTTACTTACCGGTAACTGAGACATTTCTGAATAAATTCTTCTGACAGATGACAACGTGCTTCTGGTGTTTATATTCCCAAAATATCTTGCCGCTAGGTGGCGTCGCGCATGCGCTATATTCGTAAAAAAAAATAGCACGATACAATGGAACGCACGATACAATGAGAAAGGAGTATACATGTAACTGAAGAAATGCTGGCTGGCTGCTCAAATCAGAGTTGTTTTTTAAGAACAATTCACTTTAAAAATAAATTACCAAAAATAACAAAAAAACCTTCGTATAATCTTAAACTGATCAGTATATGTTTGATTTGATAGGCATTGGTCCATTTTGAAACATACTGGTGAGAAAGTAGTTCTTGTCTTTTAAATGACAGAGGCACTTCTTGCCATTTTGCTGATTGTGAGATTTTTTCCCATTAAAATTTATGATGCAGGCATTATTGGATAGATTTCACTTTGCCATCTAAAACAAATTACGCTTATTATTTTAAAATGACTATGTTCACAGAAATTTCAGAAGACCAGGTGTTAAGAATTATTATTTGCCAGTGAGTACAACTCTCTGACCAGTAACCTAATTGTCCTAAATCTAAAAAGAGCAGGAATTTACCTAATATAACGACATGACATGATCATCAATAATTCAACTTAATAAAAAATTCTAATGAAAATATCTTGTATTTTTAAAATTGTTAATGATACTAAAATATAACCTTAAACATTCTAATGAGAATTTACTTTTATATCGTACACATAACACAGTTCACTGAACTGAAAGGATAATCTGGTGAAAGGTTCAAAGTCCAGTTCATCGTATTTTTTAGAAAAGAAGTGTTATCGCATCGGTTTAATACTACCAATCATATTATACTTATTTCGATGAGAATTGCCTCATCATTAGAAACAGAAATAGTTTTTTCTCTTATCCAAAATGCAGACGATGCAGTTCCTGTGCTGTGGTAATGTTTTGCGGCTTTAGTTTGCATACATATTGAATGTTTTATACCTTTATAGTATCAAGTGGTTGTCCGGTAAATACTAAACAGACTCCCCCTGCTCCGCCAGCTATGAAATCTTTTACAGGGTTGACTTTTTTCCCCATCCTGAATTGTGCTATATAGTTCGTGCTACTTCAAAATTTACCGGAACTGCTACAACCTCTCTAATATTCAATGCGGATCGGAAAAATTGTACGTATCCCATCACTTTGAATGCCGATTCAAGATTGATTGATTGACTAATTGTTGTTTTACGTCCTGAAAGCAATATTTCAGTTTTATTTAGGACATGTTAATGTTCTGAATGAATGAATGAATGAATGCATGCATGCATGAATCAATCAATCAATCAAGCAAGCAAGCAAGCAAGAAATATCCCACATGTATGGATCAGGATAATATTTTATGTAATAAAATGCAAATAAATAAGTTTGCAGTGTGTATTCACTCGTTTAGTAACTAAACATGTCTCATTGCTAAAGATTGCCTTCAGAAAAATAATAAATTTCTCTTCATAGGCGTAGCAGCCATACGGCACAATTTTCAGAAATAAAAAAAATTGTTCATATTTTTCTATTTTTATTGGTGTCTTTTTACAAATAAATTCGATGCTACGCCTCTGCTCTTTACTACTTCCATCCATCGAGTATCATAACAAATATACAAAAATGCACACAAAATATTTCACTATTAAAGCATATAATTCAGTCTGATTATAGGGCCCCGGTAGCCGAGTAGTTAAGTTGTTAGTCATCTACTATTGATCCAGCGGCTTTCAACACTGAGACTATGTATTCCAGTCTCACTGTGGGCAGGGTGTGCTCTACTCAAACACAACTACCGAAGGTCCGGTTTCTCCGGATACTCCAAATTTCTACCCCAATAAACGCCGGACGAGAGAATATAATTCAAATTGCTGTTAAACACCATTCAAACAAAATGAATCTAATATACTTGCTATACGATGATAATAAATAATTTCTGTAAACATTCTTATTTCTTATGGGATTCAGTGGTGGACAACAGTGAAAAATAATTCTGTAAAACATTCGTAATGATGACAAATCTAATAAGATGACAGATTCAAGTATTTTTTTATTGTATCTCAAAGTAAGGGTAGAACGAATAATCGAACACTCACTATTTTTTTTTTGGCGAGGTTAATCCGACAAATCACAAAACTAACTTCGGATTATAATGGCAGTAAAATTCGGCATACTCAAAGATAACATGATTTCGTTATGTCTTCATTAAAGATAACGTCAGTATGTAAAATGAATGATGATAGCAAATCAAGGGCGTGGCGCACCCGGCATGTGCTCCAAAAATTGTAAATTGAATAAAACAATTGTACCGTTCGATTAATATTCGTAATAAAGTATTACTGTTGATTATTAAAATTGGTTAAAATAATCTAAAATCTCTTTTGTTCAATACTTACTGATATGTTCTTTTTTACTGAAAAGGTTGACTACGCGGGTAGTTTTGGAATTCAGACAGCAGTGTTGTTTTACACGAATATACTTCACCATTTTACCCCCCTAAAAAGAAGTGTTACAAGAGAGAAGTAAAAAGCTTAATCGAATTGCGTGCCAGCTAAAAGCAATTGATATAGTTACAACCGCTTATTGCAAACGCCCAACTTTATAAAAATCGGTGATGCTGAAATACTGTGTGAACAAACAATTAACTATTGACTTTATATTTGATTTCAATCTAATTAAAGTTAAATCTTTCACTTGCTCCCCCTTTTGTTATTGGTCGCTGCGACCATAGCAAAAAGGGGTGGAGCAAGTGAAAGATTTATTTTAATTAGATTGATTTGATTTCGCCTATTTTTATCTGTACTTTTTCCGTTTTCGTTAGAAGCTTGTTTTTTATTCCCTTTGTAGTGTTAATAATCACATCTGTATGTTGTTGCATTTGTTTCTCGTTTTATTTTGTTTTTTTGACATTAAGTAATGATTACGTTATTATTAAACAAGTGGCTAATTAATGATTGACCTTCCAGAGTCGCGGGTTATCCCTTGTTGATAAAAAAGACCGTATTACAAAGCAATCTAGATTATCGAATTATTTTATGAACCGATGAATTAATGTGACCTGAACATCACATATTCTGACACGAATCTTATTTCGTTATATTAGTAATACTTATTGTACATCTTCTAATGCCAAGGGCGTAACAATATATAGCTTAATGCGTAAGCAATCATCGGCAGCAGGTCCAGGGCAGAGCCGAAAATTGTGTGAAGGCCCGGGTTTTTGTTAATGGTTACAGATATGATGGCATGCCTGTTTTACTTATTGCTTTAAAAATTTGTTTATAAAATTGGAATAAAACCACTGCGAGTTCGTGTAATGCTTTGTGCTTCGTATAACTATATAGTCGAGATCACATCTAACTGGCAAGGAAAATTTACAGGAAAAAAACAACTTTTTCTAGAATCCTTTGTTTGAGACTCCCGAATGGCCAGCAGTACAGCTGGAACATTGCAAAATCTAATAGATCACGACAGCAAACGAATCGTCTTGTTGCCAGTTCATGCAATAGTCTGGAAAAATATAGTAGCTTTCAATTTAAAAAGAAATGGTAATTAAAATTTCACACTAGCACTGAGTAATATTCCCATAATTAGGAATTCAACAAACAAAGCCGTAGCAAGAAAGCAAATTGTGTGAATGCATGTTTGACTGTAATAGATTGTTTTTCTCTTAGATTTATTGCACATTGATTGGCCGTCTTCAAACCGAAGGTCGGCGTTTTTCTACGGCTTCCTCCCCAAATGAACACCGGACGCCACGATATAGATGAAAAATTGCAAAGGCGTTAAATATCATTGAAAGAAACAAAGTTAATGTGTTATCAGTAGTGGGGGCATGTTAATATACCATTGTCCGTCAGTCCGGACTGTGCATATGCTGCTATCTTCTATAGTTTTGTGGATACAGCATTTATATATATTGGGATGTTTTAACACACAATGAAGATGTACAAGGCCCAAGGATTTTGATTCCTGTAAAATATTCCTACAACTAGAGATAGTTTAACTTGCTCAGTTTGCAGGCCATGTAGGGGTAAATGTTTTGTCCGACTATCTTATAAATTAATCCTAGAATATTTGTACATATAATGAAGGTGTGCAGTGACAAAGAATGGCTTCCGGGCTTCCCCTTGGTTCTTCTACAACTGCAAAGCTATCTGCAATTTGATTACAATCAGTTACATTCACTTCTTATACTATGTGGTGTAGTACATTTTTGTAATTGGATTGTAAGGAAATCCTTAATTATGCTTGTTTTGCATTTTAGCAATTATATTTCAAAGTGTCAATACATATGTCAAGTTAAGTAGAAATTAATGATGATATTCTAATGTTTAATGGATAAGGCAAACAAGATATGCAACTCATCACAAATAATAAACTGTATTTAATGTCAAGCTGACTGACCATTTCAACACTAAATAAATATGTACTTTTGTTTACAATATAATTGAAGTGGTTTAATGTGACTATCAAAACCTTCTTAGTTTCAAAATTATAAAAGGTCAAACTGAACTGCATGTGTTTATTAAAAATGTAATTTCTTTAAAAAATAAGAGAAATAAATTACAGGTACCATAAATATACAAGTTTTTTTTTTATTAACCCAACTTCCAACACTAAGAAAGTGCACTGGTTAAAGATTGTTTCATTGGTAGGCATCAGATTAAGGCATCAGTTTTACTCAAATTTGAATTTTCTGGCAATCTGATTGGCCAATATTTGAATTACTCAAATTCGAGTTGTTTTTATAAAACAGGGCCTTGGTGACTTGCCTTTTCCCTCCAAATTTTATGTAACTGCAAATAGGGTTATTTATTTAATTATATCAAATTGTCTGGTACATGTATATGGAAAAGTAAGTATCTAATATATAATATAAATAATCTTATACTGGGTTTATCTTTGGGTCAAAGGTGATGATTTTACATACAATTGTTCCATAATGTTTATACAGACCATGTTAATCATTTTTAACATTTTGTGAAATACACTTAAGATACTTATACATCATATAAATAACCTTTCACTCACCAATTAACAACAGCAGTATGTACTAGCATCATTTTAGTTGAATTATTATGTATGCATACAGTTTTCTAAGCACGCAAGTTTTCAACAACAAAAAATTTCAGTCTGAAACTCAAATTTGTAAAATTAAAACAACAACAAACCCAAATTACCATTTAACCTAACGACAAATGTGTAACTCCCACTTTGGGCTATACACTTTCATATACTCACATTTTCCTAGGAATAACAATTAAGACAAAATTAATCCAACTCACCAGAATAACAAAACTGGCCTGAAATAGCGCTCAAAAGGTCAAAGGTCAAGTTGAATCCAAACACATTCAGAAGATATACCCAATATTATTTTAAAGTATATCTCTAGTAAATACTAAAGGAGAATTGTTTATTTTTGCTATCCAGATTCAACCAAATATGTATAATAGAAAAAAATATGCTCTGAATGCAAGTAGTCTTACTAATCTTGTGGTAATGGTGACCATCTGTATATATCATGGAAAAATGTTAAAGAACCATAATATGTTGTGTTAGATATATTTTACAGACCTGATTTGAATGTAAGAGGAAAATATTACCGTTTTTCTTTGTTTCAACCAGCACTATCACAAATTACACATGACAAACATCCTATATGATACTCATGTAAAACACAAAAATACTAAACAACTGACCTGCATTCATTCTCACATCCAGTGAAAGTTTAATAAAATATTTAACTTATGAAGATACATGTATATAGCTTTAATTGAATCTAACGAAAAAAAACCTTCTGAACAATATTGCAAACAGCAACAGATAACAATGCAACACAGTTGGGCAAATTTTAAACTTGGACTTTTGAGTACCTTACAATCAGACAAAGTGAAATATCCACATTATTACACAAACATGTCTGGAATATTTCTACACACAAAATTGTAAATAGTGATAAACTTGTTGTAAATGTCTATACAGTTGTTAAGCATGATGGCACATGTTACCTGTAATTTAGTGTCAACAAACTTCATGGAGACGTGTAATATACAGCTTATGGTTGAGTGTTCTATGTGCTCTTCCATGCACGTTTTCCCTAATATGGACAAGCCATAAACTGTCATGTTACCAATATGTGAGTTTACAAGCAGAATACAAGTTAAATAAGATGAATATTAACAGCTTCACCAGCATAATATAAGCCTGTTTGATAAATTAAACAAAAATTATAACTATTTTTGAATCCTTCAAGACTTCTTATACATGTATAAGCATTAAAATTCTTATATTCTGACAAACAAATATATTAACCAAATTATTTTAATACATTGCAGACTGTGGTTATAATGAAGACAATAAATTTGAAGTCTGAAAAATTAATAGTACAAAATTCCTCTCACACAGGACTACATGTTTTTATTATTACTTATATGACATAACAAGTAAAGGCTGAATATTATGAAGAAAATGTTTGAACAATTTTTAATTGATTTTTCATAGAAACATTAGGTATACTTAACTACTGCAAGAAAGACAAACTTTTCAATAGACAAAATATATCTGAAAGTTAAATCTGCCAAAATCAAAAACCATGAAAGTCTTGTGTACATTCAAAACAAATAAATGTGAGGACAAACCTATAGAAAGTTGGTATCCTAAAATATCAAACATTCAATAGAATTAAAACTGTTTTTATCACATGACTGTCATAAAACTGACTATCCAGTTAATCTCAATCCATGTTAAAATGGACTCAGATTATTCTCATTCTCTATGCATTAAAAAACATCACGTTTCCATGGCAACATCATATTCTCCATTCACAGTTCCATTGGTAGAAGACTTTGAATGAACATTTGGTTGGCACTGTGTTTGTTTTTGATACACTAGAACATAAGCTGCCTTTGACTGAAACAAGAAATGAATTGCTACATGTACTTTTAAGCATAATTCATAAAAATTAGCTATATAATCTAGAACAAAAATTTTGCCCTTCACAGTCTGTAAACAGCCAATACTTATTCATAAATTCATTCGTACTATAATGTTACCATAAAAAGTCCTGTATTGTACATAGACGTTTTCTTTAATCTAAGATACAAGGTAAGGATATATGAAAAGTTAAGGATTATATGTAAATACAGTTTTTTTTTATCTGTTGACTGTAGTCACTGGCAGGCGCCATTATGTTGTTTTGTTATTTGCGATTATTTTCATACTAATGCAGCAAGAAGTCTTATTATACTTCCACAAGTATAATTTATATGATTGATTGATTGGATGTTTGCTTTATGTCCAGCGAGCAATATTTCAGCTATATTCAGGACGGGAACAAGTTAACAAACAATAAATAGATGGAAAAAGGATTGGGATGAGACACATGGAACAAAATTTTGACTGCCACTGGAAAAGTACGGATTATTGGGTAGGGTCGGAGCATTGAGGCTTTTGTAGTGGCTACAATGAGCCTACTCTTTTTCAAAATCTACAAAAGGGGTCTTTTTCATGCATGGAGCATGGCACTCTCCAAACACGTTACCAACTATGGTCCACGGCCAGGCTTTTCGTATTATGACCTGACAACCCCCCAACAAGAGGGTCTCCCGGGGACACGCTGGGCTGCTCTGTGGGTCGAGCACTGGGAACCATCCCAAAATGGTCCCTGTAATAATTATTTTTAAATGACTGTGGACTATTAGGAAAATTGTGGCTAGTGTGGATAGTATTGCTCAAGCAATACCAAGTCCCCTACTGGTAAATAAAATTTTAAAAGTCCAAGGGCCATAATTTAGTCCAAAATCATTGAACAAATGATATTCAAACAGTCCCTAACTCTATAATGATAAATAAAAAATTTACCAACATGAGCCTAACATAATTAAATATTGTGTGCAGCTTGAAGAAAATCTGTGTAGGCATTATCAAGATACAGTGTGACATGTGGATGACTGACAAAGGAACACAATACATCCATCATAGATGGGCCTAGACAAACACTTAAAATTATTTCCCTGTAACATACCACGGCATCTTCCTCTGACGATGATGTCACACTAGAATCATCAAAGTAATACCATTCTCCATTCTCTTTGTTCTTCCCATAGGCTGTATCTACAAATCAAATGTAACGCAAGCACTACAGCAAACAATATACCACATATAGATACAAAATTAAATATCCATACATCAGGGCTCACGCTGGGTCAAAATTATAGGGAGAAGTCACTTCTCTTTTGGGTGGCTGACAGGGAGAAGTGATGATAGAACAGGGAGAAGTGGGTGAAAAACAGGGAGAAGTTGCAGTATATGTCGCGAAAGCGTCCTGTTTTCCTTTTTTTTTAAATTAGTGTTGGCATTTGCATTTTTATTATGTTTTTTTTAGCAGTTTAATTTATTGAGGATAAAGTATCAAAGATTTGATTAACTATTCAGTATACTTATTTCACACATTTTCAAAAATACATGTATTAAACATAACAATAAATAAAGAATCAACTGTCACAAAACTGTTCATTAAAATAAATGTTTCTTTGTCATTGATACACAATTTGATTGATTTATAATGAAGTACTATTAGAACTAGAAGAAGAAAATTACATCATTGTGACACATAATATATTATTTAAAATTGTAAAATTCACTATTAAAAGTATTAAACATATTTAACTTAAATTTGTTTTAAGTAACTGCCAGAATACTATTTTTACTACGTGTCTATCATTGCATAACTCATTACACCACTATCAGCGTAGTATATTTGCAATCTCCGGCACCAAATTCATATCCGGTCCGGAAATTTTCACAAATTCTTGTGCTCTGAACTGGTTTTCGGTTATATTGTAAACCTACGCTTTATATACCAAATAAAAGTTAAAAGGGTACCAGTTCAACTTTGGCGCGTAAACATAATAAACATGACGCGGTATCAAAAATATGAAGATTTCTTACCAAAAGGGGAATAAAATTTGAAAGGCGACATTAGGCGATTCTACAAATTGAAAGGGCGACTTCACTTCGCTTTTGAAGATGATCGACGGCGAAGTGAGACCACGATAAGGCGACTTCTTCGCCCGAGTCGCCCTCCAACGCGAGCCCTGATACATACCTGTCAACTGAGCAATCAATAAAACTTAACAATCAGTATACTGCATTAAATTTCAAAATGTTTGCATTTATTTTCTTATGTTGTACCATGGAATATATCAAGAGTTACCGCAAAATGTGTAAAGTTAGAAATAAAAGGAACATATCACAAATGCTCAATAAATAGAATACTTACAATGTCCACCTCCCAGACCTCCGTAATGGTTTGACACAGCTATCAAGTCATAATTAGCAGCTCCATGATTTGAATTTATTATGTATTTACTCATATTTAATCCTCTGAAAAAGACAAACAAATAAATATCAGAAAACAGAGGTTCACTATAGTCAGAGAGGAGTTGTTTGGAATTATGTGAATTCTTGACACTATAAAATTGTATTGACAAACTATTGAAATTGGGGTTGGCATCCCTTCTAAATGTCTGAAGATGAAACAAAATTTAAATTATAGGACCATTTACATCCTTTTGTGCTGGTTACAGTGTGGCTATGTTTTTGATACTACCTTACAATAAATGTATATTAAAATTAACAAGTGTGGACTGTGAGCAGGCTCACAAAGTGATACCCCCCGCTCTGCTTCAAGTCCAATCATATCCCCTTAATGATAATCGAGGTTAATAAAAATCCTTCATGCACATCTACATATAATGTACTTCCTTTACGCTAAGTTTCATTAAATTTCATCAAGCGGTTTAGGAGGGGTTGCCCTTACAAGGGATGTGGACAGACGGACAGACAGGGTGATTCCTATATACCCCCCCCCCCCAAACAAGTGGGGGGGTATAATAAGAAAACAATGATTGCAACAGAAAAGAAAACATAGCAACTGTAATGTGGCATGCCAATATTGATCAGTTAGAGAGATACACTAAACATAAACCCCACAATTTGATTTATCACTAACAGACAGAACACAAAAAATCAGAACAAATTAACAAAAGCAAATAGGCGAGAGAAAGGACAAAATACTAACATAAAACGAGGTGGATTTTAACATGTATTAATATTTAGTGTTACAAGTATCACCTTTGTTTTTTTTTTTTTTTTGGTGTTTCAACGCCACTTTCTGCATTTTTTCAGCTATATCATGGCATGAAGTTTATATTGTGGAAGTAAGCCAAATAACCAGAAGAAAGCCCCCGACCTTGCACAGCAACTATCATAGCCACTAGGCCACCCAGCCCCATCACCTTTGTAAGCTGGCGATAATAAACATGTACATATATGTAAAATAATGTATGTAAAATACAAAGTAGTGCCTCCCAAAAAAGATGCAATAGGGTCATATGTTATTCTATAAATATCTGGGGCTTCAAACATAATTTTAAAAATGGATAATATACATGAAATTTCAAGGAAGGTAACTCTAAATTTGACAGCTGTTTTCACACAATTTTTAATTTGATTTGATGCTAAAGAAATGTACAACCATCTTGGATTATCACTGTGATGGAAACACATGCACACCAATCAAGCCAATTTAGATTCAGACTGTTTTTACATACATTTGAATATTTTCTAGGAAAATATTTCATCTTGATTTAAAACATTAGACCTTATTTTAAACTGGAGAACTGTTTAGTAGAAAAGAACTACAAAGTACTGGTTGTCTAGACATTTAAGATGGCTGTATGAAAGAAAATGAATCAGATTCTGCTGTCATGGAGTATAAATTTAAATAAGTAAAAGTCATTAATACCAAGTTCAGTTCAGACTGGTCATATGGTTTAAGAGAAGAAAATTAGATCACAAAAATATTGAAAAAGAAAAACAGTGATAACAAAAACGAACACTGACATTCAGATGATTTATGAAAAGTTGATACCTGGGTGGAAATTCTACCATTACATCTATTTTGTCTCGGAAATATCTGTTGTATGAAAATCTCTTTAGGTGAATAATTAACACATCTGGTAGAGACCACAGGTCAAATTTCTTTGTAGCTTGTTGATGCTTTTTACATCTAGGACAGTACCTAAAATAAACAAAGATTAGTTTTACACTTTCATTACTGAATTGTTTTTTTCTGCAAGTTTTCATGGCCAATGTTTGATTCTTGCCCATTTTCCATGTACTGAATTAATTAGACATGTGCTCGACGTGACATGAGCTCCATGAAAAAAACATAAGTATCTCCCTAGTTTGGTAACATATTGTGATAAAAATAATCACACTAATTCTTTAAATAACGTCTTTCCGTTCTTAACATCTCTGTACTATTTTTTGAGGTTTATAGTACCAAATGTAGCTATAAGAAGTGTGGACAGCAAGAACGTGAAAATAAACATGTGTGATCGATTTAATATAAAACTCAAAAAAAAAAAAAAAACATCTTTCATTGCTTAAACTTAAACATGCATTTTTTAAGAGTCCATTTTGATAAATAACCATTTTAACTGATACAATTTTGACTAGTTTTATCAAGATAAGTGAAACTTGTAACGAGTTTAGTTTATGGCAGCCATGCTGTTTAAGCATTTGTTAACATTTGCCAAGTAAGAGTTGTCTTTCTTTTTCCGTGTGCATTCGACAATGTTAGCAATGTTAATTATCCCAAAATGTATAATTTTTATCATTTGGTCATGCTGTTTGAATATTTAAACATGTAAACATATTTTTGTAAAGTGTGTTAGAAACACCCATTGCATTTTCAGAATGTATATTTCATAACTGACAATACACAAAAAAACTAAGGAATATTTAGTCTAAAAGTATTTCAGAAAACAACTTATGAAATATAAATAACATAAACAAATGTCGCATTACTGCTGTCTAGTTACTGTTAGTACTTCTGCTTGACCAGAAAATGATTTAGTTTTAATGGTCATCAAATTTATATGAGATTACTATATCAATTTTTTTCTTTTTTTTTAAATTTTAATATAATTATTTTATTTTTATATTTATATTTATATTTTATCTTCTTAATGGCATTTAGGTCTCAAATTTTAATTATGTACATAATGTTGTTTTTAGTTGAGCTGTATACAGTTATATTGGTATTTACAGATCAGATATGCAGAAAAACAGAACCAAGGAAGACAGGATTTTCCTATGTGCACTTACCGAAAATTAGCAGAAATCCAGTGTTGTTCCTGCCTGAATGAAAAGTGCAGTAGGATTCTAATTGAAATCTTAAATTCTATTATTAAAAGTTCAAGTGTAAAAAGAAATGTCAGCAGAAGGATTTCAGTATAATTTAACAACAAAAATCAACAAACAATAACAAGAAATTGTTAAAACAAAATGTCATAAATTGATGAGGAACTTGACAATAATATTCAATTGTAGCAATTTCACTGTATGGAACCTTGTAAAGCATTCAGACAGACACAGATGCTTGCCACGGACAGAACACCCATATTTTGTTTTGTCTCCCAAAGTCTTGCATACCATATCTATGTTGGACATAACACAGTTGACACGTGTACTTTTAATTAACAGGACAGGAAGAATGTGTCTCTGTATAAGTCACGCTTCATTAGGAACGGCAGATGGTCTTCATTTGCGATTACTTGTGCAGTAATCCGCAACAAGTCCTTTGGCAACAGTTTTAAATGGATGGTTGCTAAAGTAGTCAAGTCAGAAAGCATTTAACTTTGCTATCTCCAACACAGCAAAAAATACATTCTCTGACCACTTCAGAGTCATAAAATTTTAACAGTAATACTGGATGTATTGGTCAGCCTTGTAACCCCAGGCATGTTGCATGTATAGTCTGCTACAGCCTTAGGGCAGTCAAATGCAGCCTACTGCAGGGAATTTTTTAGCACTCACCACTTTCGTCATTTATGAAATTATTTGAAAATTGACGATAGATTTCTTAATCAATTTCGTCACCTGATTTCAAACAAGTACTAAATTTTTAGTTACAAATTCATTCTACCAAGTGTTAAACGACATATTTATGACCCTCTAGCCAATTAACAGGAAATTTAATTATTTCACCTCGATAGTTTTAACAGCAGGTGTCAATCGACGAATCAGTGTTTTTACAGGTAATCCGATTAACATGATCAAGTGGTGCTCCTGGTCAATTTACGCAAACAAAAGTGTCGTAGATCGTACTGATGCGCACAGACTTCCACCTTTTGACTAAATATGTAATGCAAATAAAAATTGCAAAGACTTTGCGTATTTAACTCATTTTACATACTTTGCTGGTTTCAAATGGATTACGCGCCATTTGTGTACATCAGAGATACGTCTAATTACCGATTGCTACAAAATAGAAAACGAAGAGTACAACGGCCCTTAATAAAAAATTGTGAGCGATTGATAAACAAACGCTATTTTAATAAGTTTTTAAATTAAAATTCTTTTGAAATTTATTAACATTTTGTAATAATCATTTTTTAAAACAAATTAATACACTGCAACTGAAAGAAGATAGTTTTTTATACCATGATATTTCACAAGTATAATGAATGCATGCTTCTGAGCAGATGCTTATACGGCTCATGCTAAAGTGACTAAAGCCCTCAAAATCCTAAAAAATTCCCTGCTACTGAGCTGACTTTCAACATCAACTAAATACTCAAGCTGTGTAACTAATGGATCATGTATAGTAGATAGCACATAGACTGACTTCTTGTCCTTTCATGTAGAAGCAGTAAGACAACCACATAAAGCTGTTCCAAAGTTTTCCCTCAGATCTATTTAGTTCTGGGGTTGTGAAAATATTTTTCAGCATAAATGTGGAAGCCTCTACCTCTCAATACACCTGTCTACTATACTTGTAGCTAAATGTGTTTGAGGAGAAGCTTTTGACTGGATACATTTCATTGTAATAAATGTTTTCACTTTCTTACTCGTTTTGAGGCATGCACTGCCTTAACTAATCGCAACCCCTTTAAAAGGAATCATGTTAATATTGCATCTAGGATTATGTTCACATTGAAAAACTAATTATGGCTTTACTTTTTACAATGGATCAAAGTTGGGTTGATCGTCTGGGAAGATGTTCCAGTGAGTGTTGAACTGGAGAAATGCAAATACCTTAAAATTTGTGTGAATTGATCATGTGCCATTGTTTTAAAGAGTATTGGTGTGTTAAGAAAGGAATCTGTTGACCAGTACATGTTGGTGGAAGGTTTCCTGTTAATCCCTATTTGGAAGCAAAGACCTATAAAAACATTAATTAGCAAAGACTTACAAAACATTCATTTAGTAGGCCTTGTCCATGGCATCTTTTTTTGTCAAGGTGTTCTCAAGTATTTGGAGGCTTGTATATGCATAAGTTTCTTCAATAATATTTTCAATAAAAATGTCACTGAGAATGAGTTTAATAAAATCAACTGCTGGTTTTTTGTCATTTGTCATTGATCTTATGGCACCTGTTATGCCAATACATATTGGTTCAAATAAATGGGGTAGTCCTGGCTCAGCATAACTGAAACTTATGCAAATCACTTTTTTTAGAAAAAGACAAGACATTTATATATTTTATTTTGTTGTATATCGATTCCTTTGATAATGGTTAAAACAAGTAATACCGAAATATGTATTTCCTGCATATTGTTTACTATTAACCATAGCGAAGGGAATATCCAGTTCTATTACAATTATAATACATTCAGTTGCACAAGGGTATTTTGGAGATTTTAAAAATTACGTATATTTATAATAGATTTAGTGAAAGCTAATTATAACACCTGACTACCATTTCTTCTACTCGAAACACTACAGATGGCATAAATGTCTACAAAGTTTATCCAATTTGGTATTTAATTGTTTGAAAATTTGATATTCAACCCAATAACGCGGGTGAAAATGCTAGAAAATTCCAGTGCATTCCATCATGTCCACTGCCACCATTTTCCTCCTCGATAGTGTAGATGTCCACTTGATATTCAATTATTATAATTCATGTTTTTTGCTTAAATTTGGCTCACAATTCACTATAAACAATAAATTATATATACTTTTTGCTTCACTTCAAATTAAAACTAGAGTAAAAACACCTGTGAGCAATGCTCACCATTGATACCCCCCGCTTCACAATTACTTTGAAAATTCAGGTGTTCTTAATTATGAAATTGAAACTTTATCTAGCTAAACGTGAAGGCGAAATTGCAGATAATACATGTAACCCTCCCCAACCCCCAAAGAATGGCATCCCCTATGTCAATGACAAAGTCCATGTTTTTCTATGGCAAACCTCCAATAATATTCTGATCAAAATGTTTAATATCCAATGCACAATGGCAATATGTGACCAAGATTCTGTATAAGTTTCAACAAATTCCATTCAGTGGTGTAGGAGGAATTGTAAATAAAAGATGGGTATCCCATTATGTCCATTACAAACTCCATGTTTTTCTATGGGAAACCCCAAATATCATTCCGATCAAAATGTTAAATATCTCCTGCACAATGGCACTATGTGACATGGATTCTGTGTAAGTTTCAACAAATTCCATTCAGTGGTGTAGGAATGAGTTGCACATAAGAGATGGGTATCCCTTATGTCCATGACAAAGTCCATGTTTTTCTATGGGAAACCCCAAATATCATTCCAATCGAAATGTTATATATCTAGTGCACAATGGCAATATGTGACAACATTCTGTGCAAGTTTCATCAAATTCCATTTAGTGGTGTAGGAGGAGTCGCACATAAGATATGGGTATCCCCTTATGTCAATGACAGTCCGTGTTGTTCTATGGGAAACCCCAAATATCATTCCGATCAAAATAATAAATATCTCCTGCACAATGGCACTATGTGACAAGGATTCTGTGTAAGTTTCAACAAATTCCATTCAGTGGTGTAGGAGGAGTTGCACATAAGACATGAGGACCCCCTTAGGTCAATGATAATGTCCATGTTTTTCTATGGGAAACCCCAAATATCGATCCGATCAAAATGTTTAATATCTCCTGCACAATGGCACTATGTGACAAGGATGCTGTGTAAGTTTCTTTAAATTCCATTCAGTGGTGTAGGAGTTGCACATAAGAGATGAGGACCCCCTTAGGTCAATGACAATGTCCATGTTTTTCTATGGGAAACCCCAAATATTGATCCGATCAAAATGTTTAATATCTCCTGCACAATGGCACTATGTGACAAGCATTCTGTGTAAAATTCATTAAATTCCATTCAGTGGTGTAGGAGGAGTTGCAAATAAGAGATAGGGACCCCCTTAGCTCAATGACAAAGTCCATGTTTTTCTATGGGAAACCCCAAATATCATTCCGATCAAAATGTTAAATATCTCCTGCACAATGGCACTATGAGACAAAGATTCTGTGTAAGTTTCATCAAATTCCTTTCAGTGGTGTAGGAGGAGTTGCAAATAATAGAAAGTGTAACGGACGGACGGACGGACGGAAGGACGGACGGACGGACACCATGAACACTATATACCCCCCGCTTTTCAAGCGGGGGGTATAAATATTGCAATTGTAAAATGTTGAAGAAATGGTTGGAAGTTTACTACACCAAAAGTCAATACTTGGGTATCCTTAAGGAAACTTTCAGTCGGAACACCATGGTGCCTAAACGATACATCTGGTACATATACAAGGGTGCCTAAAGGATACATGAGGTATGAATGGGTTAAGTAATCCTACATTTTTGACAAGGTCATCTTTCTGACATCCTTTAACACCTAGACAATGTCAAGAACTGTTAGCATCAGAATATTCAAAATTATTCATTAACATTGTTCTTTGGTCTGTGTACAATATAAAAAGCTTTGAACAAAGCAATTTTTTACAAAGAGGAGCATAAATATTTGTAATTTATAATAGTTGCCTGGAAATAGCTAAAATGGCAGAGTGGTTTCAGAAGAAAAGATGTTTGAACAAGTTTATGAAGCTGATGACAACAACAATGAATTTTCCAAGTGATTGCAATAGCAAAACCCCATAGGACCTTTGTTTACAATGAGCTCTAAATATATAAATTTTAACAGTGCAATATATAATTATTTTTTACTAGTGTTCTGCATGCTGGTATATTGGTATCTAATTAGTCTCATGTTTTAGTGGGAAAGATTTGGCACAATTAGGTTCCATAATTAAAGGAAATATTACACACCATAAATCATTTTCTCCCAGCTGTTCTTCTTTAGTAAACAGATCTAAGCAATCCCCAAGCTGTATGACTTGCTTTTTCTGTTGTCTGTAGTTCATACTTTCATCTTGTTCAAAATCCTGAAAAAAGTGCCTTCTTTAGCAAACTCAATACTAATTAAACCTTTTGATGGCAGTTCCTTGATTTTAAACAAGTCTTGTAATTTTCAATTTTCTACTGACATTTAAAAACATTAGCTTTGTTGAGACCATCCAACGAATCTTGCTGTTAGGTTTCAATTGGTTAAATAGTTTCAGATCCCATATTAACATTTTCTATAGCGTTTAAAACTTTTTTCCTTGGGTACTATTTTAAAACTTAGAGGCAGCCATTTTGAATTGCCAATTGGTATAAAAAACAAAACCTTTAGAGGACCATTCAAAAGATATTGATAGTAAGTTTTGATTCAATTGGTTAACTGGTTTTAGAAAATGCTTTTTTAAACTTTTTTCCCCATATGGTCCTATGTTAAAATAAGTCCTCTGGTGACAACCCAACTGGTTTTCCAATCAAAATAAAAAACAAAAATTTTGTCAAGATCCATCTAAAGAACATTGTGATCAAGTTTCAGGTAAGAAGATTGAAATTTAAACATTTCAGATGCTGCCGCCCTCGCCCATGTAGGCAAGTTAATGACAATAGGACCAGGTGATATAATTTTGCCTTAAAATAGCTTAGTACACAAAAACTACTTGCACAAGAACTAGTGAATCAAGACGGACTGGCAAGAATCCCAGGCTCTCACTAGTGTTTAAAAAAACTGCAATTTTTATAAAGCAAACATTATGTTTTTTAACAACACAAAAGGTTTTTTCCAGTCATTAGTAATAATTCTAAGGTATGTCAATAAGAAAATTTCAGGTATTATTAAAGTAACATTCTTTATTACTAAGTCATAATGAATTAAAAAAAATCACCTCAGCAGCTTTGTCATCATAAAATTTATCCTGTGCCAATGGATTCCAGTCTACAGCTACATATGTTCTACTACTGAGTTTGAGTGGTTCACCTTCCTGGTTCAGTTTACATGCTATTTCCGTACTGCCATAAGAATTGACGAGAGTAAATTTAAACATTAATGGAGCAACTTTTACAGCTTCATTATGGCCATTCACTTCACTGTTTATGTCTCCGTTCTGATGCATTTCATTAGTATCACTAGCTGTTTCCATTTCTACATCATCTATAAGTAGTTTAGACATTACAAGGGTGGGATCAGGCTTTAAATTTTAGTATCTATAAATATGTTTCAGATTTTCTTTCCTTTAAATATTAGAAACAAGTATTAAGATTCCCTTGGAAAATATAAATTAGGATATTGTAAATATTTCATGTTAAAACAAAGTGCAGTCTTTCTCTTGGGAGCATTTGTTATTTTTCCATTTAACAGGAACATTTGTGTTTCTGCTATTATATTAAAAAAACATAACTGTGAAACATTGTTGGAAACAAGTTAGAAAAAGAAAAAAACTCCACTACCAATAAATGCAATTACCAAGCCAAAAAACAACTATATGCAAATAAATTCAACTGTAAGATCTTTCACATTAAATATTATTCTTTAACAAAATAACAGCCATCCTTCAAAATATCCAGATAATACAGTTCATACCACTATTTCCTCGCTTTTCATCATCAGATTCTTTTTCTTCGTCACTATTTTCATTTATCATCCTGCCGTCTTTCTCAATAAGCCACCAATTGTCATCTTCAGCTGGCATCTTTACATATCGTCTGTAATCAAGATTCAATTAATTTTCAAAAAATTTATGAATAACATATATGTAGGGGTTTTTATTTTAACAAATGCATTTTTTCCTTGTGGATCATGATAAGTTTATAAAAAAGTATGACACCTACTAAACCTAATTTTGTTCAACTAAAATACAAAGGTCAAATTCTAAAACTATATGTACTGCAAAAACTAGACCACCAAGTATATGTCACGGTTTGAAGACTTCATCCACTTACAGTTCCTATAGCTGTATTAAGTACTAAGCAAAAATTCAGTTTTTGAAACTAAACTTACGATATTCTGTGAAGCAAGGTATTGTATAACGATTCATATGTACAGTTCTTCCTTGAAATGGGGAGGAGTAGAGGTTGGCCAAACAACTGAAATGATCCTCCTTGATAGCTGTTCCTTGGCCTACAATATAACAATAGTATATAATGCAGAATGACTAAACAAATAACTGCTATTTGTAACTACACCATTTATTACTTAATGACTGTATTATTGTGCTGACAAAAGGTTTAATATGAAAATGCAAAAATGTTAAATTAAAAAAAATTATTTTCAATGCATTGAATGGACTGCCATGTTAAACAAGACACTCAGTATTTATAACCATTAGTATTTATGGACTATTCCTATTAAAGCGATTATTTAGTCACTTCATCACTTTTGTGTACCAAATACAAAATGTAAAATTGTTTAATATTCCAAATAATTAATAATTAAATTTCTTTGTAAAATCAAAATAAACTACGAAACAATATAAGCAAATTTCACTCTTTCAGAGGAAATAACAAAGGAACTAAAAACAAATAAGATACATATCGTTTAGATGATCTTGATAATTGATTGATTGATTATTGTTTTGCATCCAGCAAACAATATTTCAGCTATATTCAGGACATTCCAGATAATTGATAGAAAGCCATAGAACAAATTGATGACTGGGTATAATGCAATACCAACTACTATTATAGGGAATAAAAAACCTTTATTATTTATCACAACAATGACAACTTACTTTTTCTCCCTCATATAAATAGGAACAATGACAATATCAGAATCATCAGAATGTGACACAATGGGTATCTCATACCTGAAAACACAAAACTTTAATCATGAATAAAAAGAAACAAATTAAACACATTTCATAGATTTCAAGGATATTTTCACCTTTGTCTATATTTTTGTTCTCTGATCATATATATATATCTATATCTGCATTGTGGTTTTGCCTGCTGGCCTGCAGTATGTCCAGTACATAGGATAACTATATGTTAAATGATGCAAGTCATAATTTCCCTAATGTGAAGCAAAAATTTGATAGGCACTATAATTTGGTTAACTTGCTTGGCTTTTAATTACTTTCCAATCAGAGGTACATGAAGGGACGTCACTTTTCCTTTCAGACAGCTGATGAAGAGAAGTGGTACACCAGAAAGTAAAGATACTGTAAGTTGCGTTGAGTTGAACTTTTTTTCCCCACAAACCATTTTAATTTTTAAAAGTTTTTAAAGCAGTTTCTGTTTATACTTTTACAGTTTGTGCTCCTTATGAGAAATTCATTAATACAATGTATTTGATGCGCTTGTTACAGAATTACACACTTTGCCATTAGTCTCTTTTAAACCAGAGATTTTTTTTAATTACCCACTTCAACACTCTTACATACAAAAAGTAAGTTCTTTGTAAACTGTTCAGCAGAAAATGTGATAAAAAATGTGTGTATGAAAATCTTCAGATATGATGTAAATAAAAATCTTAATGGGGTACTTGATGGGAAAGTCATGAAAAAAATAGAAAACTTTTAATAGATTCTCCATTGGATTTTCATGGATTACAATATTTCAAACTCTTAATAGTTAAAATATTGTAATCCACTCAAAACTAAAGGAGAATATTTCCATTCATTTTTTTTTTAAACTTTAAAAATTTGAACCCAAATCAGGCATCTACACATAATGCATTGATATTGTGAACAAAGCTTTAAAATTATTGTTTTGTTTGAATGGCATTTTAATGCAACTTTCATTAATTTTTCAGCTATATCATGGCATCCAGTCTTTATTGGGGAGGAAGCCAGAGTACCAGGAGAAAACACCCGACCTGCAGTAGGAAAACTTTGTCAATTAAGTTTTAAGTCTAGTACAGTCTGCTGGCAGAGAGACTATGTGATGACAGACCATGTGATCAATAGTAGACAAACTACCTTAACGAGGAACCCATTACAATTAAGACTTGCTATGCTTTTATGTTTAGTCAGTTACTTCAAATAATATAAGAGACTCTTTGAATCAACAGGTAATAGAAGTCATAAATCAGTAACACCTGTCATTTGTCATATGAAGTCATCTAGATATCCATACCCATCTCTGTGGGCCCCGCAGACCTAGAGGTCAAGGTCAAAGGTCATCAATTATGGTATGCGATATTATCAACCCACAATCCAAATATCAAAACCCTACCTCGAAAGATAAAAAAGTTACAGCCCAGACATGAATTTGTCATTCAGAAAGCAATAATGTGACCTAAGGTCAAAGTTCAACAACCATGGTATGCAACACATTGCCTTGATATTATCTACCCACATTCCAAATATCAAAAGCCTAACTCGAAAGATAAAAAAAGTTACAGCCCAGGCACAATTAGTTTAGGATGGACGGACAGACTGGTCACTATAGGGCCCTAACTAAGATCAGTAAGCAGTGAAATCTTCAATTAATATAAAAACACCCTTAATTTTGTACTTGAATCGTATTCTCCATACAAATGACAATATGTCGAAAGTATATGCCAATCTTCATAAGCAAGTGTTTCATGTCACTTTAAATGTAGAATTGTTCAGTGTTTATGTTAAAACTTACACAAAAATATCATCTCTGTCTAAAATGTAACTAAGACTTTCCTCTGGATTGAACACTTTGTGGAATCTATGGTTGTAAACATCTGTTACTATCATCTGAAACAAATACATGCATGTTGATACCTTTAGCTTCTGACATAATGCATACACATAACTTCATGCAACAATTATCAATTTCATGACTTATTAAAACCCAGTCATTAAAAAAAATCTAATAAAAATTAAAAAGTTAACAAAATTAGCTCTGGCCCATTTCAATAAATTAAAAACTAAGTATTTTTTATCCACATTTACAAGCCTGTTTTAAAAGTTTAAAGTGACAAACATATGTTCCACTTATCTTTACTAAAATTGTTTCTCTTTGTAACACACAATAAGCATCTATCTTGTACCTTTTTTATGACAGAATTCCAAAAACCTGGCATGTAATTAGCAAGTAGCAATTTATAGCATACATTCAAAACAGAAAACCATATCCAACATATACCCCAAATGTGATAAATGTAATATATTTCTGTCTGATAAACTCTACACATGTCCACAGGTTAACACCAACGAACCAAATTTGTTCCCAATCCCAAATGTCCATACTTTATACAGCACAACTTTACCTTATTATGATCCACCCCAACTTTTTCTGACAGAATTTTACACATGTCTAGAACACTTCCCATTTTTGGCACTATCAGCTTAAACTGAAAAATTAAATTATATATGTTAATGCAAAAGAAATTTTAGAAAAATTGTATGGGAATGAAAATATAAATGAAGCTCATTTATTCACTCGAGGAAACTCCATAAATACTAGTATTGTATTTGCAGGTCAAATGTCACTTTTGGGTTACTCTGGGAGATAAAGTGGAGAGGTTGGAGAGCACTTATAAAAAGGTGCATAGTTTTCTACCCTCTTAACCTCCCTATCTTGCCAATTTTTTTTAAATGTGACTGACCTGTACTGGTTTCTTATCTGGGCTAAGTGGAACCCAGAATATTTCCAACTGTCGTTCCTTTTTAACTGGTAGAGGTAATGAAAGGTAACAGAAAGGGTCAAATGTCACTGATATTTTATCACACTCTGGACAGTGTACCGTGGATTTCAACAAACCATGAAAAGTGTCAACTATCACAGAATCGTTTCTTTGTCTATAATTATCCCAAGATTCTTTAGCTACAACCTGTTAAAACAAAATAGCAACATAAAGATATCTTTAATAATTTTGTCCTCCCATAAGTGAAAGAAATATTTTTGTTGTTATGTGAGTACACGTATGTGTAAAGGATTGTCTGCCATAGGACCATCTTTAAATATAGTTTGTTTATTACACAATTTAGTAGTACATAAAAGAAACAATTTTTTTCCCCTGCAAATGTTCAAATAAGTAATTCATGTTCTGTAGAAAACATTCCAAATATAGTTTAATTAGTTTTTCCCCAGAACATCTTGTAAATTTGTTACATACAGCTAAACTTAGGCAGTCTGTCAAAAAATAGCAAGCAACAATTTTTTATGGGATGGAAACGACATTTAACACTGTATAACTGTCAAAAAGCTTTCTATTGTCCCATTGTCTGTTTATCACTTTCTATACCTCCAAAAATGTATGTATAAATGAGTTTAACATTACTTTTTCTGTGTCTTACAATGATTTATAATGAGTGTATAAAAGTAGAAATTACATCATCAGGTCTGTCTTCAGCATCTTTCTGTTCTATATATGGCTTTTTGTGTATTCTGTTCAGATCTTCATGTAAGCCATCTAACAAAAAAGCCAGCAATTCCTGGGAATCCTGTTGCTGATAACCAGAAAACTGAGGAGCAAATCGTCCCACAGCAACCTGTGTACAAAATGTGTACAAAATGTGTTTGTAATAAATAAACTTAGATTGTTAAATAGATTAAATGCTTGTTTATCTTTCAGTGTCCAATATTTCAGCTATATTTAGAATGAAAACACATAACAAACAAAAAATCAAAGAGAAAGGGGATGGACCAATAGAAACAAAACTTCCATTGGAAAAGTATGTAGTATTGTGTGTGGGCAGAGAATTTTGTCTCTACAATTGTTTCAATCTTTTCAAAAATTTCGAAAAATCTAAAAAAAGTGGTCATTATCGTACATCAAGCATGGCACTCTACAAGTTACCCACCAAAGTCTGAGCTCAAACTGACAACCTCTCCCTACTACTGCAAACACCAAGAAGAGAGCCTACCCAATCCACCCATAAGGGGGTGGGGGTAGAGAGGTGAGGAGGATGAGAAATGATCTGTGCAGCTTTGTGGGTTAAGCACTTGGAACTCTCCTACTCTCCTAGTATGGTCACAAATAAGACTGTAACAATGATACATAGAATAATTTAGATTTTTCATAAAATATCAATCAAATTTAAAAAGATTCAAATGAGCTTTTGATGGTAGATGCAATAACCACCAGTGATCAGAAGCTGGTTATTTCATTTGGATATTTCTATCTTTACCATATGTCGTTGGATGTTGGAATAACAAAGTTTTAGTGGAAATGTTTTGGTGTACATTAAGTCATGTCTGGCAAATAGGACTATTTCTGAAAACCTAGATATTAGTTTTAATACTACAAATTACCTTAAAATTGCGAGGCACTGTATGACTGCATTTCCCAGACCACATGGTTTTGATTAGTTCAGCATAAGATCTAGCAATTTCCCCTCCCATGCCAAGAGGATTGCCTTCATTTACTTCATTCATCCATCTATCACTTAGCAAGTATTGTGTCAGCTTAGGTACATTACTCATACACTGAAATAAATATAATTCAATGTTGGTATAGTCATTTTCAATATTCTGCAGGTGCTCTGCATTTGTAACAGAAATTTCCTAATTATGAACTTACTATGATTTACTAAGCAGAAACAGGTATTTTCTTAAGAAATTTATCTTGAACTATAATAGTAAGAAGAAAACAAACAATGTAAGCATCTGTAATTAATTTAAACCAATTTCAACAAATTTACAGAAAAAGGCATAATTAATATTCATTGATTTTAATGATTACAGTTAGCTTCTATTAAAAGACTGTACAGGTTTAAATCATTATATATCAAACTCAATAGGTGTGACTTTGATCTTTACACTTTTTATGACTAAATAATCACCTAAGACAGCAAAAGTTTTAGTTTGAGTTACTAATGGTTCAGTGATCTAAGTTCAAGCTACTGAAGTTCGACCGTTTGGATACTACAAAATTAAAGTGCTTGGTCTTAATTCAAATGAAAATTAATAATATTAAAACTACAGTCTTTCTCTTTGGTCAATACAAGTTTTATATACATCTCACAGTCATATAAACTTGCAGTGACTATGGGAAAGGCCATGTTTGTATAATACAATCCACATATGAAAACTGCCATGAATAAATGTAACTTCTCTAATTTTGACGTAATGTTTCAACCGCTTGACCGGTGTGGAAAATATAGTTCTCGTCACTAGTGAATTTATTGTTCTCAGCAGTTAATTGGTTAAAATTAATAACCTAACAATAAGAACTCATGACGTCATAAACAAAACACCTTCCATTTACCGCGTATTCAAGTCATGAACATAAAATTGGGGGTTGGGAGAATTTGTACTTCGTTTCTCAAATTTACTCCTTTTTAAAATTAGAGAAACAGAATCTTACATTAGTACTTATGGATTATCAGATTTCTCTTATCTCGATAGTTAAATTATGGAAATTTAACTATCTTGATTGGAGAAATCCGATAATCCACTCATACCAATGTAAGATCCTATATTTCTGGTATGCTAAAATTATGCATTTTCAAAAGTTGTAATCTATCAGACGTTTATTTTTCAAGCATGTCAATATTTTTTTTTCAATTCAATTTAAAACTATACGGTATTTGTTGCAATTTTAGAGATAAATGGAAATGCAAGGTTTGTGTTTATATTCTCTGTATATACTGAATCGACAATGATGATGTTAGGAGCACACACTATCTGATTTGATGTAGGAATGTACCAAGTTTACAGAAACATAATTTGTATTATATATTATTAAACATATCAGTCTTATGGAGTTTTCTATTACTGTTTTATAAAAATTTAACAGTACCTTAAGTTATGAGAATTTATCTTAAAATGCTATCTTAAAAGCTTAATAATTACATGTAACTGAAGTAAAATTTATTTTTACAAAAAATGCACATTTTAATTGTATTAATTTCATACAAATTTTCTCATTTAATGACAAATTCACATAAATAACTGACTCATATATTTTAAGGACATAATTAATTTACCCATTTCCTGTCAACTAGATAAAAGGACACCTACTCCTCCAGCATAAATTTTTTTTATTAAAAAAAAACAACAGGAAATTTTTTTTAAGTAGGCCAAACAGATCAATATTTTCAAGTTTCTTTGTTGAAATTAGTACTGCTGTCAAATGGTTACGTCATCATTAACATAAGATATTCTACTTGTATATGTGACATGCAGTTATGCCAAATTTAAACCACTTTTATATTAACAAAAAAAAGTGATTGACAAGTACTTGTATACTGCAATTCAGTACGTTAAATCATGCCCGTCTTGGCAAAACCCTTAAAAAGCTATATGTATTTGTACTTCAGAACAAGTACACATTGTTTTAACTGTACCTTTTAGTTGGTGCCAAGAAGAAATACATGAAAAAATCTAACTTGATAAACCCTCACCTGGATAGCTGAATTCATGAAGCAGGTATTACCCAGGTTGGACAGACCACACAGCCCTGGTGCCACACTGCCATTCCTGCCTTGATCATAACCACTGTTATAGTAACTGTATGAAGAAGAGCCATAACCAGAATCACCACCACTAGAACTGGACCTCGCAGAGTAGGAATTACCACCATTATAGCTGTTAGTACTTATAAAATAAACAACTTATGTCTTACACATTATAGCTTTGTGATTGTACAAAATGATACAAACAAGGTAAGACACACATGTTTTTATGCATAAACCATATTTTGTTCACCTACCATGTTTAGTTGATTAATAAGGCAATCTTGATCAATACAACACAACCAATGAGCAATGAGGTCTAGGTCAGGTTACAAATGGCAAAATGACAAGTTCATCATACAAAGAATTTATATTCTATATATAGTTGTATTACCATTCCTACCTACTGAGAATCACCTCATTGTAAAAACCAAAAATTTTTCTCGAGTTTAAATGTGATTATATCGGTAACATGAAAAAGAGGTATACATCTTTTGATACAATTTTATCGCTGTCGCAGAAGTTACTTTCAGCAACTACATGAACCTTAACAATTGTGACATAAAGCATACATTTTGACTGAAATCTGAAAACTTTACCACAAATGTTATATTGGAATAGCATTGGCTATAACCCATTCCTTTAATTAACAAAATATTGTTGAAAAAAAATTAAGTGTTTATTGCTATTGTAATTTAATTATTTATGAATCTATGCTAGTCTGCCTTTATTTGCATATACAATGAAAAATTAATGATACATGCTATAAAATATTTTTACCTTTTAGCTTGTCTTGGCCATGTTCCATCTTCATTTTTTTGTTCTATAACTATAACCTATTTTATGAAAAAAGTCACACTTCAAGTTTATTTTTAATGTTGTTTAGGTGTCATATTGTATACTATTTTCCAACAAATGTCAACATAAATGAGCTGAACATTCATTTCCCTTGACTTATTACTAAACTTCCTGTAGGCACACATTAATCAAGACAAATTGGCTCTCAACAATAACACAATTTAATTAAAGTTTGCTTTTCATATAAAAATGAATCTCTCCCCTTGGCAAATTTTTTCATACATTATCTCCATAAGGTACAGTAAATAAATGAGCATGCATAAAGATTTCAAGAATTTATGATTTAATACAATACTAGTAATCACTACCCATTTATTACATTATGTAATTTGTCATGATAATCAGAGATAGGGTTTAAAAAAATCTAGGTTATACAGCAGTACACATGATGAAGACATACTTGACCAGAATATAAAGCAGCATCCTGTAAGGTACTCTCCTTCTTATTGAGGTGTTCATATGTATTGCTCATATACTTGTACCAAAGTCGTACATCTTTCTCTTCAGAAATCTCAAAAGTTTTTCTCATTTCTTTCTCTAGATCCTCTGTAATAAGAATATTCTTAATTAATTTTCAATTGCTTCACTGTTAATTAAATGATAATATTTTACTTTAAAATATGACAGGAGGGGGGGTTAGAACCCATGTAGTTGCAATATAAAGTCTAAAATTGATCATGTACCTGTCTATGCTGAGATTGTGGTTCTATGGCAGGGTGTTCTAGACTGCAATTTTAACTGACAAGGATTTCCAGTATGATACGTTTGGGATTTTCTCTGGATACTTGCGTTTCCTCACCAAATAAAAACTTGATACCATGATATAGCTGAAAAATTGCTGAATGTGGCATTAAACATCATTTAAACACAAAAAAAAAACAAATAGAATAAGCAGATAGTCTAGTCATGCTGTGTCAAATTAAGGACATATCCTACTATTTGATCTTAATATGATATTTTCTTAATATTTTGTCTCAACTTTCCTTATGACAAAATCTTTAAATAAAGCTAACAAAAATTAGTGGTCACCGACCGTATTAAAAAGTTATGACGTCATCTGTATCATCTGTTTTAGGGTACTAGGATTATGTGTTATTTTAGTTATATTTTTCCCATAGTTTACTGTTAGAATCAACTTAAATTGTTTTGAAGGCTTCATTGAATGTAGAAAACAACTATGCCATAATCTATTTAAAAATACGTAAGTTTCGAGCATAAATGTGGAATTAATACGTTCCCGCCATTTTTGTTATGCACTCGGAATACACAAAATTGCAGATCGCAAAAAACTGACCTATGATAATAAAACTATATTTTCACAGAAGATAGATGATAACTTACTCTCCAAATTGATTAAATAAAAAAATATGGTCACCGAATCAGGGGAAAAAATATTTGAGAAAAATAAGTATAGGCCAGAATTGGCGGGAAGGAAAGGGCGCGTTTTTCTTCGTATAAACTGCAATATCTTTTCTAGATTTGTAGCGCAGAATACAATCATGAAAGTAAAATAGTTCTTTTTTGTGTATGTTTGCTATTGCAAAGTGATTAATTTTGTTTTTTTCCCAAATTCTAAAAGGCTGTATTGCTTTTTTACTCATAAAAAAAGAGTACGGTAATTAAAATGGAAATTTCGTGGAATTTTGACGACGACGTCATAAACGAATTACGAAACAATAACGTTTAAAATCAAAATGCGCAGAAACAATAGTAGGATATGTCTTTTTCAAAACAGTTTGCAGCAATGTCCCAATCAAGGTTGTAAGATTACGATATGGCCACAAAGGTTTACTGGTTGCATATATTAGTCAATGTTTAGACAGTATGAATTTATACAAAATTTCTCCTGTAAGAACAGGACTTCAAAATCATTCTGTGGTAAATTTATATTACCCTGAGGTTGTGTTAATTACTTACAATCCTATAAACATCAATAATCAAAAACATGCCAAAAAGGTTGAGAAACATATAACAAATAAGGTGCAAATGTAATTTTTTTGTACATTAGTTGCAACCAGGTGTCACTATTTACCTATAGTATTGGCTCGACTCATAGACTTGCTGACCGTCTTTTCTAAGTTAGAATTTTCACACATTTTAATCTCCAGTAGATAGACTTCCACTTTACAGTGCTTTACAAACATTCCTTGTTCTATTACTGTTCGCTCTATTGGAGACTACAAAACATAACTTTTGAATTGCATTTAGTTCATAGTGCCTAGTTTGAAATATATTTATTAGCACTTAAATTTTTTTGGAAGGTAAGGTATGCATTAATGTTTGTGTTAAAAAGCGTTTTTCTAGAAATTTCACAATAAAATGGCAATTCTAATTGACTTATCTTTAATTGGGTTTGCAATTGTTTACCTTGTCTTGGCAAGAAATTAAGACAATAAAAGTATAAACACAATTTAAGGAGTAAAACATTCTTATTTGCCTCAAACCTTCTCATAATTTGCAGACTTTCTCAATGCATTGTCTCTACGACAAGGTATAAAGTAAAGATTGAATCCTTTACTGAAGTCATGATATTTTCATGCTTTTATAACAAGCATAATTTTACAAGTAATATTGTATATTTATTACTAACCTGTCCTTCCATTATACCATACCAGGATAATATCTTATTCCACGCCTCCTCACACAACAGTTGATAATCCAACTCATCAATTAGGTGCTCTTTCAACTTTCCACTTCCTTCTAAAAAAATCAAATACAGTCATAAATTACTAATAAGTCCAGACTTGTTTTAATTTTCTGTTTAACCTTTGGTTGCAAAACTGGCAATAATTGTCAATTAAGATTGGAGTCTAGCATTCCCTGCCACAGTGAGACTCAAACCCGCAAACTCAGCGTTGACAGACCATGTGATCAGCAGTAGAGGAAATACTGGGCCACGGATGACCCTTCTAACATTTGGTAAACCAGATGTGAAATATTGCACTTAGAAAAATCCGAAATTTCAATTTAATTATACAATAAAAGATATTGATAATTTTTTTTTTGAGGACAATATTTTGCCATGAGACCATTCAGACTGGTTCAACATTTTATTCTATAACAAAACTACCCTGACCTAATGTGCCAATGACTACTATAAATGGTGAAACTCAGTTGAAAAGTTGCCCAATTGAACTCCTATGTGAAAAATAGGGCATCTAATTTGACATTAAATAATACCTCGCCACCATATTTGTCATTAAAGATAAATAAATATATATATTTAAAAGTTTGTAATTGCGATACGCACGCTATGATTATATAATACAAGTGTGGACACAGAAAAATGTCTCGCCTGCATTCCGCATCAGTAACGAAAATAAATTTCGTCATAAGCATTACGTAAATAGCATTAAATATCAGCAGCGGCCTGTATACGAAATATTGTCGCCATACCATGCATAGTTACAGGGGAACAGCCGTAACCCAAAAACTTTAACGTAGTCGCTGGACCGTGAAATTGAGGTCAAGGTCAGGTGGAAACTAATAGACAGTCATGTACTATTCATCAGCAACCTATATACCAAATATTGTCATCCTACATGCATAGTTACAGAGAAACTGCCGTAACCCAAAAACTTTAATGTAGTCGCTGGACCGTGAAATTGAGGTCAAGGTCAAGTGACACCTACCAGACAGTCATGTACTAGTCATTAGCAACCTATATACCAAATATTGTCATCCTACCATGTGTGGTTATAGAGGAACTGTCGTAACCCAAAAACTTTAACGTAGTCGCTGGACCGTGAAATTGAGGTCAAGGTCAGGTGGAACCTACCAGACAGTCATGTACTAGTCATCAGCAACCTATATACCAAAGATTGTCATCCTACCATGCGTGGTAACAGAGTAACTGCCGTAACCCAAAAACTTTAACGTAGTCACTGGACCGTGAAATTGAGGTCAAGGTCAGGTGACACCTACCAGACAGTCATGTACTAGTCATCAGCAACCTATATACCAAATATTGTCATCCTACCATGCGTGGTTACAGAGGAACTGTCGTAACCCAAAAACTTTAACGTAGTCGCTGGACCGTGAAATTGAGGTCAAGGTCAGGTGACACCTACCAGACAGTCATGTACTAGTCATCAGCAACCTATACACCAAATATTGTCATCCTACCATGCATAGTTACAGAGGAACTGTCGTAACCCAAAAACTTTAACGTAGTCGCTGGACCGTGAAATTGAGGTCAAGGTCAGGTGACACCTACCAGACAGTCATGTACTAGTCATCAGCAACCTATACACCAAATATTGTCATCCTACCATGCGTAGTTACAGAGGAACTGTCGTAACCCAAAAACTTTAACGTAGTCGCTGGACCGTGAAATTGAGGTCAAGGTCAGGTGACACCTACCAGACAGTCATGTACTAGTCATCAGCAACCTATACACCAAATATTGTCATCCTACCATGCGTAGTTACAGAGGAACTGTCGTAACCCAAAAACTTTAACGTAGTCGCTGGACCGTGAAATTGAGGTCAAGGTCAGGTGACACCTACCAGACAGTCATGTACTAGTCATCAGCAACCTATACACCAAATATTGTCATCCTACCATGCGTAGTTACAGAGGAACTGTCGTAACCCAAAAACTTTAACGTAGTCGCTGGACCGTGAAATTGAAGTCAAGGTCAGGTGACAGGTGACTGACTGGCAAGTACTCATCATAAGCTACCTCTGGACCAAATTTGATGGACCTAGGGCTTGGGCTTACAAATATATGAAGCAAGATGTCAAGTGTTTACGCCGCCGCCGCCGCCGCCGGATTCCCATACATATGTCTCGCCTCCAGCGACTTTCGTCGCAGGCGAGACAAAAACTAATAAAATAAATTCAGGTTCTGAGCAAAAATGCTGTAAACACCCCATATATTAAAATCATTTCACATTTGGACTGGAAATAAAATTTTCATTCAGTCATGGAATGAAAAAACTATCATAGTTAGTTATGCAACAGGTAATCAAGCTTTACTGAAGATACATATTTCAATGAGGAACCTATCATCAGAAGCATTTAAATTCAGACAATCAGAGGGGAGAGATACAATTTTATTTTGTTCGCTTTTGGTCTAAAATTTGATATCACAAATGCAATAAAGGTCAAAATACACACAAAAAATACGACCTCAATTTTCTTTTGTTGGCATATAGGAATGTTAATATGTAAACCATAAAGAAGTGAAACATAGCACTGAATTATACACTTACCTTACCAAATCAGAATCACATTATGCTATACTTAAAAGCTGCACAAAATATGATTCAAGTCCGTTGGCCCAGTTGGCCACAATATATTTATATATATATTATATATGAGAGAAAGAAATGAGTTATCTTTCTTAGACCAGAAAATTTCAGCAATTGAAAATTGAACCTGACCTTTATTTTATTGTTCTAAATAGCTGTGCCAAAAATATCATTTAAATCTAGGGGTGAAACGATACTCCGAAGTACCAAAAATCCACGGTATTTTTGGTGAATTTCTGTGTACGGTACAAAATTTTCAATTTTTGATTCGGTACGGTTCGGGACCGAACATCACTATTTTTAGCCTTTTCCGTCGGAAATCTTCAATGCGGAGATACAAAAATCCACCATAGCTATGGCTGAGGAAAACGTGATGCGTATGGTAATGCCCTGATTAAATTTAAAGATCCGCCGGCAAGCTATAGATCTCAATATGAATACATATAACAAAAATCAATGAATATATATATAACGATCGAATGAGAAATTCTACGATATGTATCATATCGTTGAGTAACTGTATCGGTTCACCCCTATTTAAATCCGTTGACGCGTTTCCAAGTTATCATCTGGAAACCTTCAGGGGACCAATGGGACAGACGGATGGACAAACGGACAGACACCAAAAGAAACGGAGGGTATAACATAATACGTCACCACTTTGTGTGGCGGTGTTAAAAACAGGTAACCAACTTAATAAAACTGACAATAATCGACTTAGAAAAAAAAGCCCTAAGGATGTCAGAACTATATTATCACATGTACCACATGTACTTTGCTCAAATTTTTTTTTTAACAACTATCTATATAACACATTAATAGTCGTTTTGTACCATGTCCATTTCGTACCTGCCATTTCTTACCACAATAACAACCATTACTATCTATGTTTCGTACCATTTAAATTTCAATGTGGATATTGTGTAATTACATCTAAGAACCATTTTGAACCAAGTGAAATGTTCATTGTTCAATTCATTTACTTGTACATGCAGTCATTTCATACTATATGGAGTTTTAAATGTAAAATTATTTGATGAAATATTTTTGACATTCTTCGTACCATTTTGAAATTTTTGAGCCATTTTGAAAGTTTAATACAAAAATATCTTGGGGATATTTTTGGGATCATTTTGGGTATTTTGGATATTTTTCTATTTTTAGGTTTGGATCCTATTTCATTTGTAAAATGCAAATGCCATTTGTTTTCTTTTTAATTAGTTATTTAAATAGGATGTAATATACACACCAATATAAATTACTCAATTAAAAGATAATGTTTTTAAATTACGCAAATTATTAAAATGTCTAAAAAGTTATAACTGAAGTATTTCGCCCAGTTGTTAAAGATGAATAGTTTTAAATCAAGAAACACATTTAAATCATATACGGATATGGTATGATAAAATGTTGGTACGAAATGGTAAATTTGGGTACGAAGTGACTAGATCTACCATATACAACATGTACCACAGGCACATGTCTTGGAATTTTTTACCAATATACCTGTTGTATATAGGTACATATTGGTTAAAAAAAATCTGAGACAAGTGACTGTTGTACATACTAACGTAGTCCACTCCTAACGTAACCTTTTCTACACATACTCAAATGCGCCAAAGGTTCAAACTGTGCTTTTAAGAGGCCTTCACATTTTTTAAAAGATGCACAAGACTTTCCATAGACTTTGTCTCAAATTTTTAATAAACAACACAATGCTTTACTGTAGTCGGACTGAATCAAACCTATGGTGTTGTAATAAATGCACCTAAGAGTTCTGAAAAATACAGTTCGCAAATAATGTGTGCAATTTTTTGATTTCAAGAAAGTTAAAATCGCAAGGTCCGCCCAGAAAATAAAAATAAAATTCAACTGAACAACTTTTATTTTTATTCGGCCAAATTGGGGTTGGGTGAACCTGTTAAACAGAAAATAAAAAAAACCTCTGGCTTAATGTAGAGGAACATCTCGTTCAGTATTATAAAAATTGATAAAAATATATTGAAGATACAGTTTTCTGGAATTGAATTCAAGTCATATCATTAGGCCAACAACTACCTCCAAGCCGGCCTTCACTTTGTTTGTTTGAATGATGTTTAATACCACTTGGATTAATTTTTCAGCTATATCATGGGAGACGAAGCTGTAGTACCTAGAGAAAACCCAGACCTTCAGCAGAAAAATGACAATTCTTGTCAATTAAGATAGGAGCAGAGTACACCCTACCCGCAGTGAGCCTCGAACCTACAACTCAGTGTTGACAGACCATGTAATCAATAGTAGACAAACTAACTTGCCACTTTGCCATCAAGGCACCAGCTGGCCTTTAGCATAAATTATAATACTACATGTCCACTAGGCTGCCATATACATCATCTTACCATCAAGTAATGCTGAATTATCAACTGGTCCTGGATAAGCCTCAGTTTGTCCCACACTAAATGCATCCCAACTGTCATAACCAACATATTTTTTCCACTGTTTAAACCACTTACTATCTAGCAAATACCTGAAAAAGTAAAGAAATTAACATAAGGTGTACAAAAAGTAGGGAGAAGTGACTTCTCTCTGGCAGCCAAATAGGGAGAAGTGAGGCCCTGATAGGGAGACTTCAGGAGACAACAGGGAAAAGTCAGGGGGACCGTACAAATAATTAATTTTTGCAGTAGTTATATACATTTTTCATTATTTACATCATTTTTTTATAAGTGGATTTTCACACATTTAGATTCAGTTTTTTTTCCTTTCTATATCATTATTATTAATGTATGCAATATCAAATAGCACCAGATATAGTGACTATTTTTCTATCTACTTCAGTACTAGCTATACAAGGTATTAACAAATAAAAATATTTGTATAGGTATAGACATAAACATCATTCGTGAAGTTCTTGTATACATTTCTAAAAATCAGTTTGTTATGAACATGTCATGTTTATCTGAGCAAAATTTTCAAAGAAGATGACATTAAACCCAGAAATAATTCTTCTGTTCAGCACACTTCCACTTGGACAAAGTTGTGCTGATCAAAACACCCATCTACAGAACAATAATTACTATACATCTTTATTCTTTCAAGTGCAGCTCATATGTTTATCAAAGAAAATTGCTAAATACAATACGCTTTGAAAGAACTGAAGTTTGAAACCAATTGAAAGTGTTTGTTTATCATACAAATTACGATTTTTCAGTATGGGCCGTTGTACTTTACTTTTCTTCGTTGTTCACTTCCGGTAATTAGTCACATCCGGTAAATAAACAAATGGCGCGTAAATTCTTTGAAAAAATGTTAAATAGGCATATTGTTTGCAGTTTTTATTGGAATTACACATTTACTGATAAATTGGCTGTCTGGGTGAATTATTTGGACCAGATCATATGCAAGTATCTACTGTGAACCATCTGGCAACTTTAGGTAAATAAAAGGGCGACTTCGACTTCGCTTTTGAGGCGACTTCACGTCCCAGTAGGGCGACTTTGTTCAGTGTTTTCAATAAAAGCCGGCAGCCGGCAAAATCAACCGCTTATTGCCAATTTTTTGCCGGCTATTCCATTTCCGATTTCAAAAATCGGAGTTCGCAATTTTCGCGGACGAGGTCGGGATCGTCAGTCTTTGTTTTGGTATTGCGTACTCCCGGGAACCAGTTCATATCACTTGTGCGTTTGAAAACTAGGTGAAAACATTGTTTTCATTCAAATGAGACGAAAAGACCCTGACTGTGGTGAAGTGAAGTGAAGGTTAACAGTAGCAATCCGCATCGATGAAACGATCAATTAAAGATTATTTTGGAGTCACCGCTAAGCAGAGCAAAGGTCAGAAAGAAACTGTTGTTGAAATAAAATACAAAATAAACCTCTTTGTTTCTTTGTTCTGTTAGCTTTGAATGGAAATAAGGAAATTGTTTAAATAATCATGCTGACATTTAAAATAACACTGGTATGTTGGTCAAGGCTTTTGTCAATTTATGAAATTGGTAAGAAATAATTAAGATTCATGTCACAATTCATCAAGTTTTGCAGAAAATATAACAAATGAAAAGGATGATTTAGATACAGCTAGAGGGCTTACAACTTGATCCAAAACTGCTAATTTTCGAAAGCCCCCCTGGTCCCCCTACCAGTGCGTTGCCCTGGACCCACTGGGGGCCTTGAGCGGCCCCCAGACCCCTCGCCGTAGTTATTCTTCCCCCTATTCCAATTTTTTTGCCTTCTATTGCAAAAGTTAATGAAAACACTGTTTGTTGCCCACTTCGGTGAGCCCTGAATCAGTCTTCACGAAATTCTTGGCTTGTCGGACCTAAACACAAATACTGCCGGACCAATTGAACATTTCTGTTGTAAATTTAACAAATTTGCGGGACCGGAGTTAAATTTGCCTGTTTGTTGCCGGTCGGATCCGGCGGACAGGCACATTTCGGGAAGACTGCTGAATGTTATTCTATCTATCTTCTTTGGAAATTTTGCTCAGATAAACATGGCATGTTCATAACAAACTTTTAGGAATATTATGATGTATACAACAACTTCATAAATGGTGGTGACCCCTGGTAAGTCAGCCATTTTTTCTTCTAAAGTGATCTAATATTGTTCCTAACGTACGCTTTTGGTCAAAATTTACTATGGAAAATCGCTCTATCAAAATGAAAAACTGCTGTATTTGACAATGCTGAATATTTTAGGAAATAGTTGTCGATTTAAAATATCATTTGTTCGGATCTGCATAAGTTCGACCATACCAGGTAAGCAGTTTTTATTTCTCAAGCAAAAAACCTCCACCAATTTACACCGACATAGACTTTAATATAGGACATATCGGGCTGTTACAAAAATTGATTCTGTGCCTGTGGGATAAAAGCGGAATAATTATTTAACAAATATTGATCTATTATCAAAATATTTGGTAATATCTATCATTTTTTAGGGGTGGAAATTATTGCTGTATTGGTAAATGACAGTTCGCCAATAAAAAAAGTTAGCTCTGGAAAAATGAAAGACAATTACATTTACGTCTATCGCAGTACCGGGTTATGTTGGTGAGACAGCCTATTGCAAGTGCTAATATTGTTGTTTAAACACACAAAAGAAAGCTTTGATAACTTTACCTAAACATATAACCATTAGTTCCAGATTTTTTTACTTTCATTTTTAGTGCAACAACGGAAATGTTCTGTTGTTTTATTTCATTTTATTAATATTTGTGCACTTGTTAAGAAAAGTAAAATAAAAACATGCGAATATTGAATATTTATCAAACCATTTGTCATCCCGCTTAAGTGGTTTCTTTAACAGCTCCTTCAATTCAGATTTCTGATTTTCCAGTACAGAACTGTCCGTAGAAACATTAGTCAGTGCAGAGTTTTCCGAAACACCACCTTCAGCCATTTTAGAAATGACAGAACTCAGAAGCAAATTTTCTATGTAACACGAATTTTGATTGGACAATGAACGGAATCGTCATTGACGGTTATTTCCGTAATATCCCGATTTGTAATGAGGATCCATACAGGAAATTGATTTGATTCTCTTTACGATATGACATTCAATTTGCTAGTCGGCGCGACTAAACTTACTTACTTAATGGTACTTAATGGTTCCTTCCAGCACAAGTGTCATCTGTAACTTCTTCGCCGGACTCACTAGTTTCAGAAAACAAGTAAATGAATCTATGTGCCCCATACTAACTTAGGAAAGTATGATACCTATTTTATTGTTAAAACTGGAAGGTTGAAGCATGAAGTATTAAAATATGTGCTCATCTAGCATATATGGCAAGAAATCTGTCCAGACAATTTAAAGGGGGCTTGTTTTGTAACCAGTTATAAAACAGTTACAAAAAAGAACTATTACATAATAGATACATAACTAATCATTACGGAAAACAGTTACAATCAATCAATCAATCAATAGCTTACGTCTGTAGTCTCTAACTTCCAATTTTCTAAAAAGGGTATAGTTACTTATAATTTTCTACTTTCATATATTGAAATTATTTAGAATAGTTATGAATTAAATAATTACAGTCAATAAATTTATCAAAACATAACCTGAACTGAACCAGTAGTGAATAAATTTATCAAAAATTAGCAATGACTATTATAGTTGTCAATTAAAATTAAAATAGTTAACAAATTAAATTAAATTTTTAAAAATGTACAATTTTCTATTGTACTAGAGCAGGAACTTATACATAAGTTATTCTGCATTTTGAAACTCGTATGACGTCTGCGTGTACATCAGAGGCTATACTTTAATTAAGTTGCTAAAATCTCTATTCGTTTTTTTTTTTTTTGGTTAATATTTAATAAAATATGTTTTATATAATTTTTTTAATTTGGAATTTCCTTTCTACAACTTTCAAGATGTACCATCAAGAATTGTACGTGCAGTTCTTATTTTAAGTCATGTGACTACAATCTAAAAAATTAAATCTTTCACTTGCTCCTCCGCCTTTTTTGATATGTCGCCGTGTATTACAACACAGCAAAAAAAGTCGGAGCAAGTGAAATAATTACTGATTATGTGATTAATTAACGACCACAATCCCCACATTCTAGCTCCTGTAAAGTAATGCAACTCATTTTAATTAGGGAACTTATAAATTAAAAAATTGTTTGGTTCAATGGGCTTCAATACAACTTTAAGTTATATGGGTCGCATATTTCGTTAATTTTCACAATCGTAACCTAGAAATATTCATAAAACTAGATATCCCAAGTAAGTGTTTATGGTAGCATTTACTTTTATTTGTCTGAACGGTGTTTAACGACACTTTCAGCAATTTTAGCACTGTCACGGCGTTCAATTGTATTTTGAGAGGAATCCGGAGAAAACCTCAACCTTTGGTAGGAAAACTGCTTTATTCACTTTAAGTCTGAACAATATGAATCTATTTGAAAATGATAAAATATATATTAAAGAACACACGATTTTTATAAATTCGTATATCCTGAACTACAGGAAATGTATTAACTTCCTTAACTAAAGTAATGATAATAACACCTGCTTCACTGAATAAAACAATAAACATTATCACATTTCCCGGTTGGACAGTATAAAAATTTATCGCGTAATGACATTAAGCAGTTTCTTATTACAAGTATAAAGATTGCTTGGCATCTCAAGCATATAGATACGATCTTTTTTTTTACTATTTGATATTCTGTATGTGCCAGACATAGTGCTGAGTTCCGGCGACGGACACATCTTTCCAGAACATCGCAAAGAATCTCAATGTGTGATTGATATGGAGCTAAAATCACTCCTGTTTGGTTGATGTTACTAATTACTACCGGCTAGATACAGGGAAAGCTATCATACAGCATTTTACGTTCCTCAAAACTTTACTGTAACTTTCGACTGTTTGTATTTAGCGTGACATATCTTCCACACAACACAACTCTGGGATTTAATTCAATATAATCGGCATAGTTGTAAAACACATGGATCTGAATGACATTCTCCAGTCCTATGGTAAACTGAGCGGTATTTACCGTCCATCACTAGAACGGAAACAATACGGTGATAAATCTTACAAGAGAATCTAAAGTATAGCCAAGAAACTTATTGGGTTGTCGCTCCACTACGATGGAACAAACAGAATTACATTGACCTAGTTAAATGGCAAATTGTTTGTTTTGCTTACTGCACAATAATGTACTGCATAATTTGACTTTATACTTGGGGGTTGGGGGGGGGGGATAATGTAACATTTGTGGAATATATTATAATGTCATTGTAGAACACAGACAGACAAAGATGCCCTGCATGAATTTAATTTTCATTGCAGCTTTGAACAATTAGTTTGGTTTAAAATATGACACAGTAAGTAACCTATAACTTTTGTTATCTAAAAAATAAAAAAAAAATAACAGACTAAGTGGTAAAAAATATACATTTCTTGATGACAAAGAAGATCGTGTACAATAATTCAGAATTACACCAGTGTGTACAGCCTCCGGAACAGGCGTCACAATTTTTAAAATTTGGTGATGTCATTTTACACAGACCTTGTGGGCAAATAGTGTTTTACTGTGTTGAAACATAGTTATCTCCCTTACACCAGATTGCGCTTCAAGGCGGATTTGAATTGCACTTGTCATCTTCCAAGCACTGAAACTAAAACAAGGGGCCTAGTGTTTTTCATTATATATATGTCCTATGGTCATAATACCATCATATATACGTTTCAATCATTGATACAGACAAAAACCAACCAGATGATGTTCATCAAAGACAAGGTAACACAATTTAACGAAATATGAATGGCAAAGAAGAACATGTAAATATGGAAACAAAATGAATGAAAATATTTGTTTGCAAGAAATAATGAAAGAGGCTACACAGAAAAATATTACCGGGAATTTTAAAAAGATATCGTCAATTAAAGACACAACACAGCTGCGTAAAACGTTGACGAACATTAACACATACAGTGACAAATACCTCAATATAATCCAAATGCTGAACAATTACAAAAATATCAGTATTTAACAAATAAAGTTTGTTTGTTTGTTCAACGCCACTTTCAACAATATATCAGCTATATTATGGCGTCCAGTTTTTATTAGGGGATGAAGCCAGACTACCCGGAGAAAACCCCTGACCTTCGGCAGGAAAACTGGCAAACCTTGTCAATTAAGATTGGAGTCGAGCGAACCCTGCCCGCAGTAAGACTCGAACCAACAATCTCAAAAAAGACCTTTACCCAGGTCAGAGTAGAGGAAACGCTCTTTGTCCAATGTGGGATTCGAGAGTTGGCTAACAGTACATCGGAGCGGTTTGGGTGCTAATAGGAGAAGTCGAGTTCTCTACACTAACAGTCCTAAAACCAAGTTTTCGTATTATGTAAGTCATTATCGTATAAATCATGTCATGTATTAAATGTGTTCTTACAAGACCTTTCCTTTTCTTAAACGTTCACAACTCATAAAACAATTACATCGGATAGAAAAGGCAGATAGACAATTTATTGCCCCCTGGCGTACCAAACACTTAATAGTCTTGCTACAGATAAGCATTATGTATGTTAATTAATAATGATGACAGCAGCGGGGTGTCTATGAATAAAACTTGGGGTTTTTTTCTCTGCATGATAACAAATTAATTTATCTATTGGCGTAGCTTGGGCGCTAGCCTGATAATCAAACAGAACTTTGTACCAGTCCGGTTGCTATAGTTCTCCGTCTCGAGGTATCATGAAGGTGATGACAAACTACCACGACGGTTCGCACAAATCTAAATTTATAAATCATAGATAACGGAAAACCCTATTTCAAACTCATTTCGTCCCTTTAAAAATGATTTAAATTCTAAGATTGTTCGCAAAATGTAGCCGGGCTATATAGTCGGATTTTGTAAAACGATTTGGAATTTTGATAATTAAACTCCACAGCATCTTAAATATTTGGATTTAAAATTGCTTGTATGGTTTGATATGTCTCGACTAAACAAAACGAGAATTCAGTTCGATTATACAAGTCATCAAGCTATATACTACCTAGGGGCCTCGGTAGCCGAGTGGTTAAGGTAGTTCGTCTACTATTGATCACGTGGTCTGCTAAATACAGAGATTCTCACTGCAGGCAGGGTGTACTCGACTCCAATCTTAATTGACAAGGATTGCCAGTTTTCCTACCGCAGGTCGTGGGTTCTTTCCTGGCACTCCGGCTTTCTCCCCCAATAAAAACTAGACGCCATGATATAGCTGAAGAATTGCTGGCGTTAAACAAACAAACAAACAAAACAAAATATATACTACCTTGTTTGTCATGTGTTGAACGTGTTGCTTCTTTTAAGCGTTTGTTATATTTTATAATGATTATAGGTCAAAAATTATAATTAAATTTATTAGTCTTGACTCCACACGTCAGGTGCGGATTCAGGCGGGGTTGCACACGGCGCCCCAAGCCCCCCCCCCCCCCAAAAAAAAACCCCCAAAAAGAAAGATTAAGACACACACAAAAAACATGTCGGACAGCAAAACACGGGGTTTTTTATTATCTACTTCCATCATGTCTACGGTGCTATGTTGTAATTTCAATTTCCGTCGTATTTATACCAAATTCCGGTGATGGATGATATACAGTTGTTTTTATTTTATTTTTTGAAAAACAATGAAAAAATGAATTCTTACAGTAAATGTTTCAATATTTTCAATTATCGAACGAAGGGCAATGTAAATGGTTAAACTAATACACATAAAAATAGTGTAATATTACGAGTTCCCTCGTATCCTCTCATATGTAAGATATGGATAAAACAAACCAAAAGAGGTTTGCAAAGGCAATGAGCTGGATACTGGTATGCCTCGCCTGTAATGTTCGTTTGTGTGTGTATTATTATTATTATTATTATTACGAGTATTTTTATTTATTTGTTTGTTTTTTTTAATACCATTAACCTCCTAACTTGAAAGGTTGGAGAGTATGGAATACCAGTGGATGCCTGCTACTACTTTCCGCTTACTCACCAGATATCCCACATGGGTTGGAGTTCGATTCAATACTCGGACCACAATGATCTTAATTCTGAATGAAGGGAATATTCCGTTCAACAACTACCTGTCTTGTTGTGTTCGAACAGGACCATACAAGGGCCTCGTTGCACGACCCACAGTGGAGCCCCGTCGTCCCCGGGTGGCGGATAGGGAAAACCCTATCAGGGGGGGGGGGGTGTAGGTTGGGAGGTTATAATTCGCGTATCATGGTCGGTGACGTGTTTGGATAGTGCCACTCTCCGTGTCCGACATAATACTCCCCACTTTCTAATGGCATTTAAACCATCAATCGATCAGTCAATCAATATTTGTTCGAGACGGAGTTTGCTTCACAAACTCCAATCATGTGAAATACTTGGTGCCCTGTTTGATTATTTATTTATTTATTTATTGTTACTATAAGTATTATTATTATTATTTTTTTTTTTTTTTTTTTTTTTTTTTTTTTTAACATGTTTTTTTTTTTTAATTAACGAATTTAATCTCATTAGCCGTACTGAGCTATGCAAACCAACTTCACTTCCTACCATACTTACAACCTGCAATCAAGTGATAACTGGACGTTGCGCGATGGTGCTATCTTACATCTTAGAGGCTCCGTTAGGTAACTTGTAATAGTAAAAACAAGTAATGAACTAAAACATTACATCGAAAGAATATTTATGAAGACCATGTACCTAGAATTTCAACATGTTCAAAAAAATAAGCATTTGACAAGAAAAAAAAAATAAGTTCGAACACTATCTAAAATGACCCATTAGAAGCTATCTTCAGAGCTTCCACGGGGAGAAGCCTCTCACTTTAAATCATGTATCAGCGTCTGCACAAGTATAGATCTTTCTCGTGACCATCTGTGATATGTAAGGAACGTCAAAGAGTTAGAAATAAATTTATCACTTCTCTACATTTTTATTGTTATTTTGATGACTAGAGTAACTAAAGTTCATTTAGATTTCATGATAAACTGTAAACATTGTTTGACATTATAAAATATGTTTATAGTCAGTCTTAGGGTTCTTGTTAGAGAGATAGATATTGGTCACTTTGAGAATTTTTAATTACTTTTAATGTTGAAATGAGAGTTTTTATTCAAATAAATGTATCTGTGTTTGAAGTAAATAAAGTAAAAGAGCTAATGACCATGCTCCACTCTTGTTATATCGAGTTTATGATACAATAGTTATTGAAAACTTGTTTGATTTTATATTTAATGGATTTAATAAACGTAGCTTACATGGATTATTTATTACATAAATTGAACTTGAACGAACGCCCAGTTTAAAGATGAACAATTTGTTCCCCATTGTTCACCATTTCGATATTTAGAAACAATTTAAATCGGAATTATGAATTTAAATGAACTAAGACACATAGAAAATTTATTGACCAGGGGCATAATGAATTATCATACTTTTGCTATAAATCCATTAGGGCCAGTCTACAACGTATACTGTCCCTGAAGCCCAAACTTGGCGTCATTTCTTGGCGTGGCGCAGTAAATTTAGTGGTCTTGGTATCACAATTTATTCAGCGGGGCAGGAACGAACCTATAAATCTAGTAGCTGATAAAAGTCTCATGCTGGGTTGTCAGTATGCTTGCTGTCTCCCGATACAGTATAAGTATAAGTATAAGTATAAGTATAAGTATTTATTCCAATCAAGGGGCCCTCAATGGGACAAAATGACAATACAATTACAGATAATAATTATCCATACAATACACATATAACCAAACAAAAATATCACAATAAATAGATAAGACATTATAAGTTCCATGACTTGGGTTTTATTCAGAGCAGCCCTCACCAGACATCTATGCATAGGGATTTAAATTTAAAGGATTATTTTGTTAAAATATATTTTATAGTATGGTTATATACCAACAGACCTGCCCGTGACTGATGCACAAAGCTAATTAATCTGTTAAATATCAATTTTGTGCAGGAGTCACCAGGGGACGTTGCCTATCAAGGTTGAGGTATATCCACTATGACATACGTTTATCATATGTTTGCTCTGTATCTAGTTATATAATAAGTGCATGTACAGATACAATATAAGAAAAGAAATCTACACTATATCTCATCTACTTTTGATCAGAAATAAACTGAACTACTTATCTAATTTTGTTTAATTCACCTCCGTGTATGGTTATCTACGAACAAAATTGCCTGTGTCAAATGCATAGAGCCAATATAAACATCAATTTTATGCAAAAGACACCAGGGGACGTTGCCTACAAGGATTGTGGTAAATCCATAATTATCAAACATTTATATAATTATATAACTATATATATCTATGAATGGTTTAAAAGAGAAAGAAAAGCAGTAAATATATAATTAAGGTTAGAAATTCTTTACAGTAGTATGAAGCAGTTGCATGTATCTGGTGAGGGCTATATACCTTGGACAACTGGAATAGGTGCAAGTGTGGTTAACATTCGAAACAAGAAATTTATGTCACGTGGAAACCATTTCCCGCCTATTTTCATCAAAGCGTACAGTACAGAGAAGCTCGAAAGCAAAATCTGCTAATAACCAATCAAAATGTAATATTTTATGAAGAAATTCCGAATGAAGTGATGACAGACAACATTCATGGCTTGCAAAGACTTTGAAAATAAATAAATGGCAAATATTTGGGAGAAGTTATCACGCATAACTGCAACGGAAGCGGACATTGACAGAGGAGAAACACATGGCACATATACATCTTTAAATGATGCCATTAGCACTTTTAGTGTTGCTGAAAATCTCACTTTAAAAAATCAAATTTCTGCTGCTACCACTAGCACAAGTCCCAAGAAACTTGTATCAGACAGCGGTATGTATAGTTGTTTTAATTTTCATTAACATGGAAGAAGACAGACAATATGGAAGTCCAGCTTTTTATATTGTTGTTTTTATAGAGTTCCAGATTGTAACAGTGTTGGATGTTTTATTTTAAAGAACATTTGTTTCCATTTCAAACATGTCAGAAAAAACAAAGATTTTTAAAATAAAAAGAATCATTACATTTTGTTAGTAATGCAGGTTTCATTGGATGATAGAATATACTTATGTAGATAATTCATTGAATCGGTGTCATAGGACTTAAATTCATTTTTCTTGCAGTTGATTTTTTAGAATTTTATAAATGTTTCATATAAAATTAAAAATCTTTATATTGAATGATTGTACTTATTTATACATAGAATTTAAGTAGAAGAAATACAGGAGAACATTTTAAGCGTAATTAATCAAAGGGAACATTAAAACAGTTATTCCCCAAAACAATTCTGTTTCATAGTCATACTAAATGTTATCATATCCATGTGTATACCTTTTATGCATATACATATAAATATTCTTTCTAATAAATTATTTAATGACATTTTCTTCTAGAAGTATTATTAGAATTGAAAGAATGTTCCAGAGAGTACCAGCAAGATATATTATCAAACATAACAAAAAGCTACATGAGAGAGCAGTCAAAAGCATGTTATATTTATAGCAGGCCTTGTCTTGTCAATAACTACAAACTTAAACAAGAGGTAAGGTGGTTGAATGTTACTTTGTACATTGTTATTGTGTGACACACCTAATAGTAATTCCAGAAACACGACACATTTTCAAAAAAGATCAACCATAGTGCAATTGACCCATTTCCAGTTTAACATGATTGATGTCCCCTTTTTCTTATGGTTAAAAAAAACTACGGATGTCATCACTAAATGACTATGATATTAAAATAACTTAGGGGTCGTCCATAATTGTCAACCATTTTCACAAGTGTGCAAAAAGCACACTTTTTGAGACCCCCCACCCCCCATCAAAAAGTGTATGTCAACCATTAAACTAATATAAAAACCAAACTCCATGGAAACGAAAAATTTCTGAAGATAAAAAAAAGTGTATGCAAAAATGTCGAAATTTTTAACCCCCTCCCTTAAGTGTGCGGTTTGCACACTTATGAAAATGGTTGACAATTATGGACGACCCCTTACTTATGGGGGTTTTTAATGTCCTTGACTACCGTACAATGGTCTCGCACAGACATTGCCTAATGGCTTTTATTGAAATTTTTTTTTTTTACTATTTATTTGTATTTTTGGGGATTTATAGGCCATCAATACTATAAGTAAGACGTGCCATGGCAGTGGCGTGTGCGCCTACTCTTATCGAATACTGCCAATGGGGTCTTTAACGTGCCAAGTGATGGAATACTGTACACGAGGCACCAGTTTTATGTCTCATCTGACAGACGGGAAAAAAAATATTGAAATAATGATTTTGCATTGTTTTTGTACTGTTTGTCTAGGCCAATTTTCATCTAATTAACCTCATTAGTAGATGTTACTATAGCCATAGACAACAGGTGAGTTTGAATATTATAACACGGTTGTCACTGGTAAGCTTGTTTATTCGAGCTATAAAACAGCTGGGGTTCTACATCCAATTAGCATCAGGTAAAAAATAGTGTAAGAAACATTAATTAATTAATTAACAATCATGTTTACACATCAGGTGATTTTAATAACTGTCCTCACTCAGATATTCACACCTGTAATTCAAATGAAGCGTAAAAATTTATCAAAGACAATTGTCTATTTCAAAAGGTTGCAACAGGAAAATCTGAGGCCGTAGTCGCAGTTTTAAGTACCAGAAGTGGACACTAGGTGGCATTTTTTATTTTGGAAAGTCGTCAATTGACTCCACACCTAACAGTTTGTTGTTTTTAGAAATATCAAGGTTTAAACTTATTTAAATATTACAGATAGAATTGATATTTAATGTTGTTAATGTTGGTGTTTAGTTTGAAATCTGTAAACACTGGTTAGTTGTACATGTTCAATTGAGGTTTCTATTTATGAGCATTTCGTTGGTTTTGTACATTATTTTAAATTTATGAAGAAAATAGAAGAAAAACAGTATTTTTAAATACATGAGCAATATTAAAGAGTATTTTTTGTTTGAAGATTTAAGTGATTTTTTGAAAATCATGAAAAGAGTTGGAAGAATATAGGATTATGAAAAGAATATTTGTGAAGTGAGTTATTGCCGTTTATTACAAAATTCTTGTGTATATTGTTTAATGTTACATACAGTAGATAGGATTAAAAGTGGAGGAAGACGAGGTAAAAAATATTTTGTGTGTTGGGAACAATCTTTATTTTGGTTGTTTTTAGTTTTTTGATAAAAAGAGACAATTTTGGGAAGCTGGTTACTCTGAGAAAGAATTGGAAGAAAGCTATGGATTCATATGTGTGAATGAAGAACCTAATGTTGAAAAGTTGTGTAGAGAGGGCATCATGGTGGCAAATCTTAAAAGTTCATGTCTTGGCCTTTCAGAAAAAGGTGAGTAATGTGGATATATATCTACAACTACATGTAGGAATTTGTCAGTCCAAATCTTAAGGCACAGATTTTTATCACATTCCAAGTCACTGAAAAAAATGACATGCAGATTATATTTTTGATGGATTTGATGAAAAGGGGAAATAGCAGTGGCCATAAGCTATTGGGCCACTTTTGATGATGTCACCTCAGACAATGTCTGCAGGCATTGAGAATTGAAGTAGCTGTTCCAGACTGGGACCTGATCACCCCAGTCGCTACACTGTGTGGACAGTGCTAAAACCTCTGATGAAGGGAGACACCCACCTGACAACGGAACAAGCAGCACAACTATTCTGTATTATTCACAAACCACTTCTGCAATAAGCATTTTAGTGTTCTTGAATGGTAAATTTTTTTAAAATTTTGATTTGAATTTAAACACATCTGTCATGATTAATAATGGATTCTGATGCACATCTGTCATGATTAATAATGGATTCTGATGGTTAAAATCAGAGCTTTAGATAAGCTGCATATTTACTTGATTACACAATTAATATTTACTGAATTCCATTTATTTTAAGTCATTTGTGTTGCTCAGTAATACTGAGATAGTACCAAATTTTTCAGCAATTAGTACATAATTCACTCATTCTTTTTCTTATAACTTCAGGTAGTTACTTAAAAAAAAGCATTTTGTATTGTATCTATTGTGTAAATATACTACTTTCGAAATTTAGTGTAAACATTTGGTGACAAGTATGTTTTTTCTGGCTAATGATGTGAGAACCTCAGAATACTTGCCTCAGGTCCCACTGTTTACAGACATAAAGAGTCAAAAACCATAAAGAAGGATGAATTATGGAACAAGATGAATTTTGTATCTAAAAGAGAGGGGAAAAAATACCTTAAATGATTTTTTATATGCCCATCGAAGACCGGTCCTATCATGGAACACCTATGGCGGGCGGGCAGCATCCACAGTGGTGTCAGCTCTCTAACTTAAACAGTTGTTGTCCAATCTTTCTGAAACTTGGGGAAAATGTTTATGGGCATAAAATGTCTAGACCAAGATTGATAACCAGCCAAATTGCTTCAGCCACTTCAGAGTTATGGCCTTTTCTTTATTAAAAAAAATAACAAATTTGCCTTGTGCCCTCTTTGTCTAAAAAACAGTTGTTGTCTGATCTTCATGAAACTTGCGGAAATTGTTTATATGCATAATGTCTCAACTTAGTTTGATAACCAGCCAAATTGCCCTATAGATTTCAGAGTTATGGCTCTTAATTTTTACAAAAAATTCCAAATTGGTCCCTTCTCTTAGTGAAATAGTTATTCATTAATCTTCATGAATTTTTGTGGCATTGTTGGTGTCTAATGTATTTAATTGTCTGGTTATCAAGTTAATTATGGTAATAAGGGTGCCAATGATTTAAATGCCCTGTTATAACTTTCTATTAATGTTGGCTGGTTATCAGATCCATTATAGTAGTTCATGGTTCCTGCGATATAAGTGACACCTCATTCCTCTGGTAATACCCATAATTCTTTTGGTATTAAATTGGCTGGTTAGCAAATTCATTTGGGTTATAAGGATTCCTGCAACTTATAACATGTACTCACCTGTGTCAAAATATTCAACCATTTACTAAAATCATGCATGAATAGCTGCAATTTAAATGTCCAGCTCTTTCTTATTGAGAGCTTTAAAGAAAACAGGTTGAAGCAGTTTTCTAAACAGCTGTTATCTATTTTTGGAATTGATTGAGCAATAGGTAGAAAGTACCTGACAGGTCATTGTATTTTGACTAAAGTAAGTTTGTCTTGCTAGCATTAAATAACCTCTCGTAAAAGACCACCTCCCCTAAACATGACCAAATATTTTCGGACACAACAGCATGAAATTCCCCTCATGAAGGACCATTTTCACTGATCAGATGTTTATTATTGAAGTGGAACAAGATATATATCTTAACCAACATAAATCAAAAGTTGTGTAAGATCATTGGTGTCCATAACCTGAAAAACTGGCAACAGAGATAAATCTTTTGTTTTTTAAAACTAAATGGAATCTTAATGAATTACAAAGTGGAATGGAGGTGATAAAAACAGTGATAATGCATATGAAACAGAAATGGAAAAAATCATACTTATTAGACTTGGAACAGCTAATTTTAACTGATAATATTAACATGAAGATTAAAAAAAAATTTTTTCATATTGTTTGGTAAAATGTAAATTACAGCTGTATTGAATTTCTGTGTGATTCTTGCTCACTTATGATATCTTGCATCCAATCAATTGACAAAGCTGTTGTAACTGCATCCCCTCAAAATAGATCCCCTCCATGACTTAGATGGGGTGGACTTAAATAAGAGGGGGAACACTTGTACCTTGAACTGTTCCTTTCATCTGCAGATAGTATATTTTACTGATAATCATTCATGACATGCCATAAACAACAATTAGAATACGCTGTAGTATAAACAGAAAAAAGATTACTTCTGCTGCAAGTAATGTTTAACAACTTTATTTAATAAACACATAAATGCTTTCTGTGTGAGATATAATGATTTAAAACATCATTACATTTGATGTGTGATGAACTTAAAATCCCTGATAAAAATTGATTAACACGATTGCTATTTGATTCATATAATTTACTGCAGTGTTGTGTAGTCCAGAATACTTGAAGCAATCATTCAAGAATTCTGTCTTCCACAATGCCACCACTGTGCTACTTGCATGTCAACCTTCCCAATTTTGCAGACTGAACTTTGATATATGTTTGTAGATAGAAGTTTCTAAGAGTGATACAATGTACTTTTTTTTTAGGTGTGCAGTTGTGTAAACATGCTGATATAATAAAACCAAACAATGATCCTGATCAGTATGTAGGATACCTTGTCATCTTTAAGTTAATGAAGGTATGCAATAAAAATTTTAATTTATTTATGGTCACTACCCTTAAGTTCTAATTATCCTAATACATTAATACATTTGCATAAATCAGTTTTCCTGCTGCAGGTCGAAGGTTTTCTCCAGGTACTGCTGCTTCCTCCCCCAATAAAAACTAGATGCCATGAAATAGCTGAAAAATTGCTGAAAATGGTGTTAAACATCAAACAAACAAAACATTTGCTAAAAATTTGTACCAAGCCCATGGGCAAAATCTGTGGAAACTGATATCAAGCAAATCATCACAGATCACCACCTAGATGATGGAAACGCAAACTTTACTGGCCCATGCAATTATTTAGTCGCTTTGGGCGATTTAATGTAAATCCCTGCTGTTTTGTTCTTCTGTCAGTTTTGGGTACTTCCTCATATGCCAATTACCAGAAACAAAATGTTTTTTCAGTGTTCAATCTAGGCTGCGCCATTGCCGCATTTTTTTTCTATTTGGCGCAGTAGAAAACGTTCCGCGGGCCTCTCCGGGCGCACTATATTAGATCGTCAAAATACGGAATTTCAATCCAGTCCCCGTACGGTACTGGTGTGTAGTCTGAATCTTTTGAGTGTTTAAAGTCACTGTCTTTTTGAATACCAGTGAAAAATTTATCGTAGATTTTGACAACGATCATTTTCAAGAAATTGTCAAAATATGAAGCGAATTTCGTCATATTTCGCAGTCGTCGGCCGGGAAAAACAAATTTTTAAACTTAACAGTGGCCCCCAAATCCCATCCAGGGCCCCCTTTGTGATCTTGCATGGGCCAGGCAGGCCCCCTGTGAAAAAATTCTAGATTGAACACTGTTTTTTTCAAACTTATTAAAATTGTTATTGATAATCTACTCCTGTGATATTTCTACAAATACACATAAAAATTACAATAAATCATATTTATAGATGAGTCTTTGAAATATTGTATCTTGAATTGCTCAAAATGGCACTTTGTTACCAGAAAAAGAGAAAAAATAAAATGTTTTTACATGATACTGTTAAATTTACAGGGTAGAATAAAGCAGGTTGCAGAGAATCATGGTAATATTCCACTAGAGCCTACACCAAACTTTGACTGTCATGAGACTTTGAACTCTGACCCCAGCTGTACAGTGAATATGTTTTACTCCTCTCAGGTTTGTCTTACCTTCAATTAATTCAACAAGTTGCATCAGTATCCTGGTTGTACTATTTAAGAAAAAAAGCTGAAATATATTAAGATTTTGTTCCTCCAATTAAAAATGCCCTTTGAATAAAATTAAATTGTCCAGAAAACTGTGTCAAGTTTAGTTAGAAAATTCCCAGTCTACAAGTCACTCTTTTGATTGGCTACATTATACCTGCAAATAAAAATCTTAACTCCCTTTCATACACAAATTATTTTGAAGATATCCCACTTCAGTATATTGTAAGTACTCTGTTGTTTCTAATACTAGAAATGTGATTGATTGATATTTTTTAGTTATGACATTATATGTAAACTTCTAGCCCTAAGTTTGTCCAGATTTCGTGACCTATCCCTCAATAGCACAAAAACAAAAGGCAAATACACAAAAAAGAAGTCACTTCTCATGTGCCCGTCTATTTTCAAATTCTATCTGGAGCACTCTCATGGGTCTTGTTTTGATATTAATCAGCATGATTACCTGTTGTCGGATATTAATCTAAAACTACTAACTATGTACAGGCTACAAAGCTTCAAAAGAGGCACATACTGTGGCATTTTCCTGCTAACAAACTGTATTTTTCTACTTTAAGATTTATATCTATGAACTTGGTGAAGAGAACATCAGACTACGTCCTCGGCAGGTGCTACCCTTTGCTGTTGTAAAGGTCTCATATACACCTGTTCATAGGTAGTTAAAGTTACTTAATAATAAACCTAAAGAAATTGATTTTAGCAAAGAGTATAGTAATGTTATGATATGCAAAGGAAAATTTAAGTACATACTTAAACTGACTGTACAGTAGATTCTTCATTGTGCTGATTGGACTTTGATATCACTTCAAATTTGAGATTTAAGACAAGGAGCGGAATATACATGAATTTTTAGGTTCATTTTTAAATAATTGAATACTTTAATTTAAAATATGTTCAACTTTTTATTTTTGCACACATATTTCCAGTTAGTGATGACAGGCCAGGTAGAACCTTTGTCTATAGTCTTAGCCAATTTGAGCAAATTTGAAATTGAGGTCAGTGGGACTAAACTATTGAGCTCTGATTATTACATATCAGTGTATGTTTTATTTGACTATTCAAACATTTAAGTTGTTGTTATATCTAGGAATGCATTTATTATTATACCCCCGCAAACTTGTTTGGGGGGTATATAGGAATCACCCTGTCTGTCTGTCTGTCTGTCTGTCCATCTGTCCACATCCCTTGTAAGCGCTTCTTCTCCTCAACCACCTGAAAGATTTTCATGAAACTTTACATGAAGGAAGTACATCATATGTAGATGTGCATGAAGAATTTTCATCGCTGTCAGATATTATTCAGGGGAGATAATTAGACTTAGACTTTTTTTAAATATAGTATTCAGTGGGAGACCTCGTATGCGCAACTCCTCCTAAACAGTTTGACAGATTTTGATGCAACTTAACATGAAGGCAGTACATCATATGTAGATGCACATGAAGAATTTTCGTTCCTGTCGGATATTATTCAGGGGAGATAATTGGACTTGAAAGCAAAAGGGACGATCCCTTTGTGAGCGTGCTCAGTCCACACTTGTTACATTAAACTTCAGCATTCAATTAGTTTATAATTGAAGATTATTGCTTAAATTTAATATTTTTCAGTTCAATGCCAAAACTAATACAGTCACAATCATCCCCAGTAAAACTTGCACCATGTCCAAAGGTGAAAGAAGAAGATGAGGAGTTTATTGTTTGGAATGGTCCACTTACAATTAAAGGGTTGTATGCATGTTATGTCAACATGAAGTCATCTGCTTCTTGGTTTAAACCAGCAAAGCTGTAAGTTTTATCATTTGATAAAGATTGATGGAATTGATTTGACTATAAACTCTACTCAATGAAAGCAATAAAATATTTGTATGAGTTATTTTTAGCTCACCTGGACCGAAGGTCCATGTGAGCTTTTGCTATCACTTGGTGTCCATCGTCCGTCGTAAACTTTTTCAAAAATCTTCTCCTCTGAAACCACTGGGCCAATTTTTTTCAAACTTGGCCACAATCATCCTTAGGGTTCCTAGTTTCAAGTTTGTACCCAGGGTGTTGACCAACAGACAAATATGGCCGCTGTTACTAAAAATAGAACATGGGGGTCAACACAGGTTTTTGATCATTATCTTAAAAATGATAATAGCTATAGAGATAACCGTTACTTCAAATTGATCAGCACATTAAGGTCTACAATAGTTGCTATTAGTGTGAAGTTGTGTATTGGCTTCTTGTAGGAGTTATTGCCCTTTATTGACAATTTTTGACAAAATTTTGGGTATTTACAATATAACCTGAAAACTATACGAGGTAGAGTGAAACTGTAAATGGCAAAAATGATCAGCAATAAAAGCCCTACAATTCACTTGATTGGTCTGAAATTGTCAGATGACTCCTTATATGAGTTATTGCCCTTAAATAGTAATTTTTTATGAAATTTTCCATTTTTGTCCTGTAACTTTAAAACTATAACAGCTAGAGTAAAACTGTAAATAGCAAAAATGATCAACAATACAAGTCCTACAATTCACTGTATTAGTCTGAAATTGTCATATGACTCCTTATAGGAGTTATTGCCCTTAAATGGCAATTTTTTATGAAATTTTCCGTTTTTGTCCTGTAACTTGAAAACTATAGCAGCTAAATTGAAACTGTAAATTGCACAAATGATCAACTATAAAGGCCCTACAATTCACTTGATTAGTCTGAAATTGTCAGACAACTCCTTAAATAAGTTATTGCCCATAAATGACAATTTTTTATGAAATTTTCCGTTTTTGTCCTGTAACTTAAAAACTGTAACAGCTAGAGTAAAACTGTTAATAGCAAAAATGATCAGCAATACAAGCCCTACAAATTACTATATAAGTCTGAAATTGTCAGATGACTCCTTATAGGAGTTATTGCCCTTAAATTGTAATTTTTAATGAAATTTTCGGTTTTTGTCCTGTAACTTAAAAACCATAACAGCTAGAGTGAAATAGTAAATTGCAAAAATGATCAGCAATAAAAGCCCTGCAATTAACTTAATTGGTCTGAAATTGTCAGATGACTCCTTATAGGGGTTATTGCCCTTAAATGACAATTTTGTAATGAAATTTTCCATTTTTGTCCTGTAACTTGAAAACTATAGCAGCTAGATTAAAACCGTAAATTGCACAAATGATCAGCAATAGAAGCCCTACAAATAATTGCTTAGTCCAAAATTGCAAGATGACTCTTTATAGGAGTTATTGCCCTTTCATTATGAATTTGGACAAATGAACAGTTTTTGAATTATAATTAGTCTATAACACACCTATTAGTAGAGTAAAACTGTAAATTTCTAAAATACCCTAAAGGACAATGCCTAAAAACTATTTAATTTTCAGAAATTGTCTGATGGCACCTTATAGGAGTTATTGTATTTAACAAAACTTTTTGAAGAAATGTTTAGTTTTTGCACAGTAACTTAAAAGCTATAAGGGCTGTTTAAAAAAATATGACCCCAAGATGTGAAAAAAATGTCAAATTTAAACATGAGCATATCAAGTTTTTGTTCATAATTTCCAAATGTGCATAAGTTGAAGTTAATAAATCAAAAAAGAAATTAACGAAACGTTAAGAAATAAAGTTTTTATAATATTTTATTGAACAAATTTTAAAACATAAAACACTTTTAACATGTATACATTTTACTTCAGTTTAACAATGTTATGCTTCATATAACTTGTTGCTGTTTTCTTAAACAATTTAACAAATACTAATGACTTCCTGTGCAAGATTTTTGAACAATATGCAATTGTACTTTGTCAAAAAAATTTTTTTTTTCAAAAATTTTTGAAAATTCTTTTGTTATCTACCTCTTAAAATTTTTATTAAATCAAAAGTAGTATATTTTTTTGCATATGGCAACAAAATTATTAAACTGTAATTATAAGTCATCCATGGCGAAAAAAAAATTTCATGATAAAGTTAAACCATTTGAAAATGATAGGTTGTAGAAAAAGTACTATGTTTAGCCTGATTTTGTTGCACTCCTGACACTCCAGGTTAAAACAAATAAAAGAAGAAAATACATTCTTTAAAAAGTACTGAGGTAATTTTGTGATATTGCTGGGAACAAATTTCATATATCTTAACATTTTCAATAGGATATTTGAGACAGAACAAAATTAATAGACAAGCTGTTTAAAAAAAATGACCCCAACTGATTATGGTGCTCTAATTTTGTCAAATTAATAGATATATTATTTCTAAATAGTTAAAAATGTTTGTCTAGTTGTGGGGAACATGTCTGCAAAAAATCTTGAAGATATATCAGAAAACAAAAATGTTATGCCAAAAAAAACATGCCAAAATTGTCAGGAGTGCAACACTTTTCTGTGATACCTAAATATGTCATTTTTTTAAAGGTCACAAATTGTCAAATCTAGCAATATGTGCAAAATTCTTTTTTATTACACATTTTCATGTGTTAACTTATTGAGAGATATCAAAAGAAAGTATATTGCATTTTAAAAAGTATGAAAATATTGTTTTGAAAAAAATTACCCTGTCATGAATGCAACACAAATTTAAGCAACGTTGCATTTAGTTCTGTGTAGAAATGTTTTCCTTTTGTTTTCAATGATTAAACCAAAACAAAATCATAAATATACCTTTGCTGCATCAAAGCAGTCGCTGCAATATACCCTAAAACTGGTAATCTGATCAAGGACACCAAGTAAAACAGAGCACCCTCAACTGTCAGGAGTGCAACAAATAACATGTTCTAAGAACATGTTTTCTTTATAAGTTCACTTATTTTGTGTTTTCTCTTTATTTTTCAGCAGAAGCTACACAGAAGCATCAAATAAATATTTCAGATGGATGATAATACCTTTCACATTAATTTTTTAATGTCAGGGTTGTAGCAGTTTGCTTAAAATTTAGCTTCAGAATTTAAAAAAATTCATATATTGTGTATAATTTAGTTGGCTATCATATTGATACCAACTGTTTTTATAATCTAGAGCAAGGGTCTGGAAACGGTCATATTTGCCGGACATGTCCGACGTTTACATTAAAATGTCCGACTAAGGTTTAGTCAAATCGGACATCCAAAAAAGTGATATTTAACTTGGTCAATTATATAAATATCTTTTAGTTGGTTTCAATACCTTTAATTTCTGCTAGATATAAATATTTCATTAAAAAATCAACCCTTAGGCCATGTAAAAAAAATCATTAGCTTCTCAGGCCACTTTTCAAATTTTTTGATGAGGCAGGGAGGAGTCTTTTTTTTTTTTCCTTGTTTTTTCTGAAAAAAATTGTTGCTTCTCAGGCCATTTTTCATATTTTTTAATGAGGCAGGGCGGCTCTTTTTTTTTTTTTCTGGCAGGTACTTGTGGAAACTTTCATCATGTCTGAATTATTAAAATATAGCATCTGTTCTTATACACTGGTATATAAAACAAGAAATTGAAGAATTCTGTTTTAATGGGAAATTAAAACCAACTTTTTGTATACATATTTGTTGTCTTCTTTTTTATATATGTACTATAATTGGTAACCGAACAACTTGGAACGCAGACAACTCGGACTGTAGCAAGGACAGCTCGGCCCATAGAAAATAGGACAACTCTGACCGCATTTATTTCTCATAATGTCATTAAAATATTAAAATATGATAGTCCTGTTTATAATATTTATCCATATAACGTTATAAATTTTTTCTAGTAAATTGAAAGTCCTACTCGAATGTAAATTATACCGATTTAATTATATAAAAGTTAAATGTTAAGATGAGAAATGCGACACAAATAACAACATTAAATTTTAAGAATTCAGAAAACACTCACAATTATCTATAATTGTGGCTTCAATTAATGTGATCAGTAATCATGTTGTTTCAATTTTAAGATCTGAAAGAATTTGAGCTTGTTTGTTTTCAAATAAGTGAATTTAGTGAAACTTAATTAGATAGAAACTTCTGTGATTCCAAATGAGTAGCTTGGTCAAGATGTGAAAAATCGTGACGACATGATACCATACTCTGATATCACAATTCCCTTATTTTAAAACAAATATATGTTGAAGCTTTTTTTTGTTTTGTTTTGTTTTTTTCTGATACATTGTAAATTTCATGTTAAACAACAAATTTCAGTCTGGTCAACTGCTGTACAGTTAATAAAATAAACGTCTGCAGTTAACAATAACAAACAAAAACTTTATTTTTTTACATGACATTATAGATTTCTTGGAACATAAATTATAGGACAACTCGGACCGTATATGAATAACACGGTCCGACTTGTCCTATTGCGGTCCGAGTTGTCTCGCATTCCTGCAATGGTATAATGGACCTCGCAATGAAGCCGGCATCGGCTGTGTAGCCTTCAAATTTGACAATGGCTGCTGCAGCGCTGGCTTTAATTGATTCTAACAAGTCCCCATGCGTACTCCATCATAAAATCGCAATGAATTGTCCACCATATTATCGTTTTCCTCCCGAGAGGACTTGGCATGACACCAAAGACGATGCCATGCTGACGGAAGTTAAACAAACGATGTATATTTAAATCACCACACCACGTGATAAAGCGTGTTAAAGAAAACGTTTCGATGATTGTTAAAATCATAAATTTTACCGGTAACGGAAACAGACGCGAAAAATTTCCAGGAGGGACGCGGAACTGCCGATTTTTTTTTTTGGTATGATAAAAAACGGCGAATGCGGCGGGTAAATGCCAGGGACACGCGGCGGGGCCTGAGAAGCTAATAATTTTTTTTTTTTTTGGTCTAAGGCTATTTCCCGTCACTGACACATGTGTTTATCGAGTAACCATTCTCTCCAGTCAAGTGTAAATTACGTAATATGGTTAACACAACAGGTGATAACCTAATTATGAGTACAGATCTGTTTCATCCATTTCGTAGAATATGTTATTGCAACAGTATTTTGAAACAATAGGAACGAAGTGGTTGTACCTTATAATGCTTAGAAAATATGACTTGATGGAAAAACGTGTGGTCAAAATTGCACATCACGCATGCGCCAATGTACCTGACGTACATAAATCTTGGGAAAATCAATTTAAATTAAATTCTATTGAAATGATGAAAACAAAAATAAATATTTAATTCAATAAATAATAACTTGTAAAAAACGTGGTCCATCGCAGACTATCGTATAAAATTCAATTCTGTTCCGAACTTGTTGTAATTTTGAAACAACTTCCTACTTCCGGTTAATGAAAAATGTCTCGCGAATGTTCATAAAAAACATTGTTTGCTATTACTTTGTTATATAGACAACATATCATCTTATAATAAAGAAATTTTAGGAAGCAGAATGTTTTCCTAGGTATATTTCCTTTCTTGCATGGTGCATATATCATAGGAACCCATACAAAACAACAACTAATATCTACCACGGTCTTGAAAAAAATTAAAAAGACCTTTATTCTGGACTTGAAGGAAAAGCACATACACATCCCAGCTTAAGCAAACACAATATTTTTTATATGATGCCCGGTTAAATGTCCGACATGACTCAAAAAAATTTCCAGGGCCTTGATCTAGAGACACCATTCCCAATTATAGTCTTTGTTCCATCCATATGGAGAACCATAATTTTGCAGTATAGTTGCAATCGTCTATTCATTTAAATATTGTGTCAGGAGTGCAACATTTACATGGATGACATTTAAAACAGGACATCTTATATAAATGAACTGGTATGATTTTCAGCAATATATTTTTTAATGCCAATTGAAAAATGAACATATAAAAGAATTAGCTGTTGGAATATGTCTCTAGATTATTAAAAAACAGTTGGTATCAATATGAGGGACAACTAAATTGTACACAAAATATGAATTTTTATCAAATTTTACATTCATAAAGTGCTATTGTAACACTTAATTTCTAAGAAGTTTCCTTAACTTAAATTAAAATAATAATAATAAATAAATCTTCATAAAATATTTCATATTATGATACAATTGAAGATCAATAAAAAAACTGCTGCACTCCTGACATTAAATAAATTAATGTAAAAGGTATTTTTCAACCATCTAAAATATTTATTCAATGTTTCTGTATAGCTTCTGATAAAAAGTAAAGAAAAAAAAACACGAAATAAGTCACATTACAAAGAAAATATATCTAAAAACATGTCACTTGTTGCACTCCTGACAGTTGAGGGTGCTCTGTTTTATTTTGTGTCCCTGATCAGATTACCAGTTTAAGGGTAAATTGCAGTGACTGCTTTGGTGCAGCAAAGGTATATTTATGATTTTGTTTTGGTTTAATTATTGAAAACAAAAGGAAAAAATTTCTACCAAGAACTTAATGCAAAATGGCTTAAATTTGTGTTGCACTCCTGACAGGGTAGTTGATTTTTTCAAAACAATATTTTCATACTTTTTAAAATGCAACATACCTTCTTTTTATATCTCTCAATAAGTTAACACATGAAACTGTGTAATAAAAAAAGAATTATGCACATATTGCTAGATTTGACAATTTGTGACCTTTTAAAAAATGACATTTTTTTAAAGTGTCACAAAAAAGTGTTGCACTCCTGACAATTTTGGCATGTTTTTTTGGCATAACTTTTTTGTTTTCTGAGATATCCAAGATTTTTTGCAGACATGTTCCCCACAACTAGACATGCATTTTTAACTATTTAGAAATAATATATCTATTAATTTGACAAAATTAGAGGACCAAAACCTGTTGGGGTCATTTTTTTTTTAACTGCCCATAACGACTAGACTGAAACTGTTAATTTCACAAATTTTAATATAGTTGAAGTCATTTGGATTCCAGGTGAGCGATTACAGGCTCCTGGGAGCCTCTAGTTTCAGAGTTATTTTAAATTCTGAATTGTAGCATTACAATTTGTGATCTTAATTATAATGCTATGTTGACAAAACTGATACGGCGGATGTGATGCCTAATTATATTGGTGGATTATGGCTTATCTGGATTATTTAAGTTTCACCTATTCCCTTTCGGGCAATGATACAACATATAAGAATGTTGTTTTTCAGTCAGAATATATTTCAGCCTTTTCTTCTGGTCTAGTTTACCGAACGTCATCAGTGGATGTCAGCACTTACGAATGTTGTATTTTACATTTTTTGTGAAAAACATTTCAGGTCTAGTAATCTTAAACCTTACCTAGTCAGTTGGCCTAACAGTTAAAAAAGTAGCGTTGAATCCTGTGTTGCTTTTTTTTTAGTGGTAAAGGAATCAACATAACACACAAATTAGATGCTACAAAGGCCACACAAAAATACTTGAAGAATATTGGTAAACTCAGGAGGAATTGTGAAGATTGCTGGGGAAATTACTATGTTAATGTGTGTGAGCTACAGCCTAGTAAACCAGAAGGAAAAAGTCACTTTGAGAAAATGATGAATTATCTAGGGAAGCATGATTGTGTTAGTAAGAGAGTAGTTACATTAAATGTTTAGGATTTATACATTGAACTTGTGTTTTTTGTTCTTGAATAAAGTAGAAAACATTTTTGTCATTCTTAATAATGGCAAGTATCTATTCCAAGAAAGAGTTGCAGACAACACTCAAGTGCAGACTATGCATGACCTTTTAGGGTATATTGATATGGTATTCAAATTATAGAAGTAAAAACTTTTAGTAATAATAAACAATCTATAATAGTGATGTGCTATAAAGCCTTTAATTATGTTAAGGGTAACTTAAAAAGCCTAATCAAATGACCTAAAACAAGTACATTATGTTATAAAATAAATTGTTGAACTGTTTAAAAACTGAAAGTTATGTTTACAGTAAAGTGTAATCTTGCAGAAGTGTTGTTCTTTGTTGTTACATAAGTTCTTTACCAAAACACCATACTTATCTTTTGTATGTGTCAATTATGTATCTTAACAATTTTAAAGCTATGACATCATTGTCTTCTTAGAGCGATCACTTTTTTACCCTAAGAATTGGATGTTCTAATAATGAAATTATAATTATTTTCACGTACTGAATATAGGTGAAATATTGTTTCCTGGATGTAAAACAACAACCAATCAATCAATGAATCTTCTTAGAGCATTGATTATGTTTATTTAGGTTGCAGTGCAGAAGTTGGAAAAGGACATCATATTACTGTTACTTACTCAGGGAGAATTGTCATATCGGTTAGGTAAATCAATATAGATCATAAGATAAAATTTTAAATCTATTTTATAATCTGTTGTTTTCAGTCATAATCTTTTATCTTTTTTATGCCCCCGCGACGACATGTCGGGGGCATTAAGTTTTACTCATGTCTGTCCGTACGTACAAATTTCCATCAAGCTTTTCTCAGAAACCGTACATGAGAACAATTTGAAATTTGGCAGGGTGGTTCAGTATCACAAGTTGTATGTCCTAAGCAACTTTCAGACCTGTCGGACAACTACTTCCTGTTTGGGACTTCATTTAGCGGGGGAATCTGTGTCCCATGGACACATTCTTCAATTTTATCTAATTTAATCTCCACCAGATTTTAACAGAATGTCTGGAACAATATTGACTAATTTTGGTATTTAACAAAAACTTGTTTTGGTGTCAAGTGATCATGGAATTGTCTTTATTCATCTGTCAGATTGTATTTAGGATTTATTTTAGATCTTACTATGTAGTGTAGAATCTTATGATAAGGGAATTGTACCATTAACTGTGAAATAATCAGAGAATTTTTATAGATAAAATTTTGAAAGGAAAAAAAAGAGTATTGTTAAACTATTTATCTATAAGATTGTTTATTAAACCCGCCTGCAGACTTGTTTGGGGGGTATATAGGAATCACCCTGTCAGTCTGTCCACATCCCTTGTAAGTGCTTCTCCTCGTAAATGGCTTCAAAGATTTTTATGAAACTTTACATGGAGGAAGTACATCATATGTAGATGTGCATGAAGAATTTTTGTCGCTGTCGGATATTATTCAGGGGAAATAATTGGACTTAGACTTTTTAAATATAGTATTCAGTGGGAGACCTTGTAAGCGCAACTCCTCCTAAACCACTTCACAGATTTTGATGAAACTTTAAATGAAGGAAGTATGTAGATGTGCATGAAAAATTTTCGTTGCTGTAGGATATTTTTCAGGGGAGATAATTAGTATTCAGTGGAAGACCTCGTAAGCGCAACTCCTCCTAAACCGCTTGATGAAATTTAATGAAACTGTGCATCAAGGATTTTCATTGGCCTCGGTTATCATTAAGGGGAGATAATTGGACTTGAAAGCGAAGCGGGGCGGGGGGGGTAATCGCTTTGTGAGCATGCTCACAGTCCACACTTGTTTTATTTAATGTCAGTATTCTTTTGTTTATTTTACAGGGCTTGGTAGACCTGATGAGTACCCAACTGTATTGTTCTGTCTGTTCCTTTCCAAGACTTCACGCAAAAAGAGTTGAGTACTTTTCAGCCATTTTTTTTTCTTCTTTTGTTTTTCTCTATTTGAGTTACCTGGTTCCTAAGGTTTCATATCTCTTCTACTAAAAATTCCTAACACTTATCGGTGTCAGTCTCTGCATCTGTCTGTCAAAAATTCAAAGTTATAAGACTTCAGAATCCTTTCATGTTTAGTTTTTTGGTATGGTTATTCTGCACTATACAAAGTGTTTTGTGTAGATAGAAGAAATCCTTTATATACTACAAGTCAAAGTCAAAAACTTAGTTCAACTTAGCCATTCTATATAAATCAAACTTTTAAATGTCTTGAAGTTCAGTAATAAAACAGCCTGATTATTTACTACTACGAGGTGTGTGATGTATCAGGAAGCAAATCCAGATCATAAACTAATTGGTTTCTTTGTCTAGCTTGAAACCTTTTTTTCCTATATCAGCAATTAATAAAGTCACATCTACTCACACTGTTGGTTTTCATTTAAAATACTGAGAAGAACTGGAATTTGGTCAATCTTTCCTTATTTCCTTTATAAGTCTGTTGCACAAAATGTTGTGAAGACAATTATGACAAAATGTTTCATAATAAAGTTATTGAAAATCGCTAAAATGTATTGGCCACAGAATCACAATGCCGGTTTGTCAATAAAAGATATTAAAAGCATGAATAGAGCAAAATTCCTTACCTTGTTGCATCAAAACTGCACTTTTTTATCCCTCTCTTGCATAACCAGAAATAGCTCTCAGGATTTTCTTTGTGTCACATTTTGTGGTACATGAGCACAATTACCAGCCGTGTTTAGAAATATAGCAGTAAATATTATTGATATTATTGCCAGGGCAAAAAATACATATAATGAATGCATATAACTTTAATTTTAGGGCAATCACGAGATGAAGATGTTGATGCAAAGAACAATTGTAAAAGTACTGTAATTCGGGGACAAGATGACAATAACAATACAAAAGAAGAAAAATTTCTCTGCAATGATTCTAAAGACACTATAGTAATTAACACAAGTAGAAATGATGGCAATGCTACAGTAGTTATAACTGTGGGAATGGAAGACCAATCGTCCACAGTTTGTGACATGGAATTGTGTGACACTCTGGATAGTAATATTGCTGTGTGTGATCCCATGTTACAGCAGACTTCACATGTTAAAAATATTCCATTCGGAATCCCTCCAAACTTATCACCTGTGAGATCTTCAGTGGACAGTTTATCAGAGCCATTGTTTGAATCACCAACAGGTTTATGTACGGATGAAAACACATCCCCACCTAAGTTGGACAGGATTTTACCAAATATAAATCCTGACGTGCTAATGTTGCCACCTGACTCGCTTTACAGAGTTGTCACTTCAGATAACTATTTAGTAGAGGGAGATATGGACATCTTGCTTAGGACAGATGACAATTATGTAATGACAGTCACATGTGATAACAAAAAGTCTGTTGTTGTCCCACCAAAGAAAGATAATCCCACATTTGTAACACCACCCACTCCTGAGACACCAACATGTGATGAACGTAAATTAGTGGAATATTACACTTCACCCATTTTTGAGGAAGGACAGTCGACTGAGTATCATCCTGATGCTTCACAACACTTACAGAGTTTCTCAGAGATTAGTAAAAACATTAGGAATGCAGCTGTAATGACTCCAACAGACTTTTCTACAACAGATTTTGAAATTGGCACACTTGCGTTCACACAGTCTACACCTATACAAAATCAAGCCAATTCCTTGTTGCAGTCATATGGAATTCTGAGAGTCACTCCTCCACCACCACCTCCATTCAATTTGAATTCAGAACTAGAAACTGACTTAAGAAATGAGGAAAGGCCACCTCTGCCAGATTACCCTCCCCCAGTGACACCACCCCCTCCCCCTTTTACAACATCAATATCAGCTACATCTGATCTACCTTTTATTGATACCTCAGGTTCATTACAGACATGTCAAATTCAAACAGACATTTCAGTAGAAAAGTCACCAAAGACGAAACATGTATCTGTACATAATCCAACCGATTCATTATTGCTGAACTCACCCCTTATACCATCAACAGGTATGGTTACCAGTCCATCTGTAGACTTAATTCCATTATCCAAGCTTATTAAAACAGAATCACCAAAGAAATCTGAAAGCCTGTTAAGTAGCTTAAACACATCTATGCCAACATCATCATCTACTAATAGCACCACTGCTGCTGGTAACATGGAAAGCTTGAATCCATTTGCAGATGAACCTCTTATCTTTCATTCTAGTTCACCAAAAACGACTGTCCAGAAGAGCCCTGGACCACTCTCGGTATATCAGTTAGCTTTTCAAACAGCCATGACTTGTCCTAGAGAATCGGTAATTTCACAACCACAGCCTTCATTTAATGCTCCTAACCATCCACACATGGCATGGAGCCCTCCCACAGGTATTCCATATTTCATGTACGGTCCACACCACAGTAGAATGTCAACACCAGTTGGATACAGAGAATATATATCAAGACCAGGTGTTCTTCATGGACAAGCAATACCACAGCCTTACTGGGAACAACCAGTACATAGACCACGCCCACTCAGACATCAGTCTTCATTGCTAGGCATAGGACCTCCATATTTACTTGCAAACCCACTTTATAATCAGCAAATGTCATTTGCACAAATGCACAACAGCTTTAATACTATGGTGCCAGGCTTTGTTGTAAACCCCACACCCTCCTTTGGTTTTCTACAAGCATCATTAACTGAAATAGATGCCAAGATTGATTCTTTTGTTACGACTGTTGTTTCTCCAATAAGACCATTTGATGTTAAACAGATTTCACCAAAACCACTGTCATCCTACATGGACGATAAGGATAAGCTTCTAGTTCCCTGCAGTGATGTTCCAGAAGAATTGAAGTGTAAGCCTTTGGTTCCCTACAGTGATGTTCCAGGAGAATTGAAGTGTAAGCCTTTGGTTCCATACAGTGATGTTCCAGAAGAATTGAAGTGTAAGCCTTTGGTTCCCTACAGTGATGTTCCAGGAGAATTGAAGTGTAAGCCTTTGGTTCCATACAGTGATATTACAGAAGAAGTGATCTGTAAGCCCTTGGTTCCATACAGTGATGTTACAGAAAAAGTGATCAGTAGGCCTTTGGTTCCATACAGTGATGTTTCAGAGGATACTGTGACATCGGAGGAAGCGATGTCACAATCACAGCAGCTGTTACAGAACACACAATGTCAAGAGGCAACAACATCTTATAATTCAGGTACAAGTCTTTATTACCATAATAAATCTAATTTTTTTAATTATATCTGTTGAATTGTTCATTTTTTTTAAGTATTTAACTTTGTTAAGCAATTATTTTTGTAGTTAAAAACCACTTAACCAAAGTTTTTTTTTTTCAAATGGTTGGTAATGTCATTTTTTACGATCTTCATATTTAGCCTAATAATAAGTATAATGATGTTTATATATCAACAGGAATTAATCAACAATTAGATACTGAAGACATAAGATCATACATTGGTACAAGAGGATTATCGATTTGGAGAAATCCAAATATCTGCTAACGTATTCTATTTCTCGAATTTACAAAAGTAACCCCAATTTTATGGTCACAAGGTTTTAAGGTTAACAGAAGTTGTTTTGTTTGTGATGTCATTAGTTTTGTTTATGACATTATTTTAAACCAAATTCACTAGTGACATGAATTATTTTTTCCACACAGGTCAAGCAGTTTGAATATTACAAAAATAGTTGTCTAAAGAACAGTGATGGCATTTTTTTGTAGGTTTGTTAACTGAATGCAAACCCAAGGATGTAATGGCAACCGAAGAAATTGATGTCATAGATTTGGACAAATATGAAGCCTGCTTTATGGCGAGTCCCCCAAAATCTAGTATTATCCAGATAGATAAAATCCGGAGTGATTTTAAGGTTCAAGAGAAAACTCATGACCTTCAACATATTCTGAGATGTAGTCCTAAAAATTTAGATAAGACTGCTCACAAAACAACTGATAACACAATAGAGTTTGATGAGGAACCGGAAGTCAAATGTGAACCAGAAGACGATGAAATCAGTCGGATCATTCAGTTTTTAGACTTTGACACAAAATATAAAACAGGAGAAAGCAATAATGAAGATCGTGGAATCAAACAAATTAAGTATGTTGAATCAAATAGAAGGAAGAAAGATGACAACAAAAAGGAAGATGAAATAAATAAAGAATGTAAAAGACAAAACCAGGAACCGAATGCACTGATAAAATTGTTTGATGATCCAGTTATGTCACCAAACAAGAAACTGGCATTGATGCAAAAACATTTAGATGTTATTTTTAAAAAACCTCCCAAGAAAGCTGTTAAAATCTGTAACAAAAAGGTGGAAAATATGGGACATTTATTCACTAGTAAACATGGATGTGAAATGCCAAAGGAGGTGATTTTTACAGATGCAAAGCAGAATCTGGAACATGAAATCTTGACTGAAGTCTCTGTCTGTAAGAACAAAAATGATGATAAAGAACAAATAAAAGGACATTTGAAACATTCACTCATAGAAACTGGCATAGATGACTCTATAGGATGTAAGAAAATTAAACTTGAAGCAGATAAAGAGTATTCATGGCCAATCCGATCTGAGCAGAAATTAGTCGATAAAACGTATGGAATACTTCTATCTGATAGTTTAGATGTTGAATTTCTTGATTCTATTCCGCCACCTGTCATAGATTTGACCGACCCATTTATTGACCTTACAAACACACCTCCTATACAGATAGTCAAAACTGTTACTGGGTATACAGTGGAAAAGTCTAAGAGGAGCTCATCTGAGAATACATTACATCTGGAAGTTCAGTCTAGTAAACTAGGCTCAAAGGAAGAAATGTTTAATCCTTTTACAGAATCAATCAGCCAAGACGAAGTTAGGTATGTGGAGGAAATTTGCCCAAAAAAAGATTTATCACCAGTGATATCAAATCAGAATTCTGCCAAGTCAAAATTTCTTTCAACAGATATGGATACATCAAAAGAAACATTAAAATATAATGACATTAATGAAAACATGGATACATTGGATGTTCTGTTGACAGCTAGAGAGACACAAGTTACAAACAATGATAAATTAGACTCCAGGTCCAAAGAAAACATCGACACATTAGATGTTCTGTTGACAGCCGTAGAGACACAAATTAAGAACAAAGATAAATTAGACTCCAGGTCCAAAGAAAACCTTGGGACAAGTGAGCAAACAATTGATCTAGAAAAACAGAACAAACTGCACACCTGTTTTGAAGGAGAATACCAGAAGGTACAAAAGAAACCAAAAATTGACATTAGACTCAAGGTGCATGAAAAAACTAACAACAACAATGTTAAATCAAATGATAAATCAAAAAGAACTTATAAGAAACTTGATGAACATGTAGAGTTTGAAGAAATAAGACCTGATGGTGAAAAAAACACAAGTTTATCATCTTCAGAAAAATCAAATTCAAATCAGAAATTAAGAAAAGCTGAAACTGACAACAAAAAGAGATCAAAAAGTAACGAAAAAGAACTTGTAAAAGATGTTTCTAAGAATTCTCAATTGAAAAATTTAATGAAGTCCTTAGATGTAGATAGACTGAAAAGTTCTGGAAAGAGAAAAAGTTCAAAGTCATCTTCAGATGGAAAATCAAGGAGATCAAAGAAGAGAAAAGATTGTGAGTCTGACTCAGATTCCAGGTCTAGAACCAGGTCACCAGTGATTCATGCCAGAAAATCAAAAATGTAAGTACATGTACCAGGATTCTGTATTCTAATGCTGAAAATGATCTTTAATTTGTTGCTCAGATTAAAGAGATCGTGTCACAAGTTCCACTTTCCGTCACCCAGGCCTAAATTAAAATATTGTTTGCTGTTTTCTGACCCACCCTATAAAATCAGCCTGGCTGACAAAATTTTATTGTTTTTAATTTAGAATTCTTTTTTTGTAGTAGTTTGATCATTATGCGAAACATCAGGATTGTTCCATTTCTGATTTGCTGGTACATCAAGATCAATTACATGCTTTAATTTAACCCCTTTTTTTGCTTTCGTGTTGAGCGTTCATGTGACAATTTATACATAAACACGTTCGTAATTGTTTTCATGTTATCCATGTACATGTACATACCACTTTAACATTTCAACATGGCTGTTGGAATGGGATGTGTAGAATTCAACCCCGCTTGTACAAAAATAAAAACAAAATTGCAACTTATGTTACAGAGAATGGAACATTAAAAGTATTTTTAGTCAAATTCAGTATCGTAGATTGCCGTCAAGAGCCTGTCATTTCATACTCACAAAATGTGTTGAGAAAGCTCCAGAAATGCCCCAAATAGTTTGTTGGGTTTTTTTTTTTTAATTTTCTGTAATCTACACTCCCCCCATACCCTTCTTTGATTAGAACTGCATACGTCAGTGTTAAGTCATCTTACCAGATCTGAATTATTCTGTGTCTTTTTTGTCTGACATTTCAGTGTTTATGTTTGTTGCATTAATAAAAGTTTGTTTATTAAGGTGATATTAACTTTATCTTTTTGCTTGTTCAACTTTGATCAAAGTTGATAAAAATAAAAAAAATTTCTACCCACTGACTCGGAGCTTTAAATGTAGTCGGAATACAGCAATCAAACATATTTTTAAGGTTGGCTCCATCATTTTGTCACTCCACATGCAGTGGGTTCTGGTCAATTACAACAGATTTATATATTTAACAGGTGAAATATTCATGTACTAGCGTCTAGCGTCACCATGGAGAGGTAATGTTGCCTTTTGATTATATGACTAGGCTAAGGTCAATATCCATAATATCTTGTCAAGTAAAACTAAAACATAGGGCTATAACATTCCCTTTGTTGAATTGCTGCAATCATATTGAGTTGTACTCCTTAGGCTGTATGTTATGTATTTATAGTTGGTGTGAACGTAGTTAGCTTGGTTTGAATGCCATTAAATTTGTTTCACTCGCAAATTTTGTAACACTGAATTCCAGCGATGTTGTTTAGATTTTTTAGCTGTTTTCCTTCATCCATCATTTTATACAAGTAATCACTACAATTTAATTAAAATTACATCTTTCACAAGCTTCCCCCCTTTTTGTTATAGTTGCCACTGTGAAGCACAATGACAAAAAGGGGGAGCTTGTGAAAGATTCAATTTTAATTAGATTGGTAATCACTACATATGTATAAGTATTATTTTTGTCTATATTCTTAATGGCTTGCTTTGTTTTTTTCAATCATTTGATACATTTACATGTATGTGGCAGATTTATTTTCCAGGGACTATATACTTCGAGGTGTTCATAGGGCCTTTTAAGCTTACTAGATTCGAAGTGCCATGTGAGCTATTGCCATCACTTACAGTTTGTTATTGCAGTGTTCAATCTAGAATTTGGCCTAAGGGGGTCATGATGGCCCTAATAACTTACCATAGGGGGCCAGAATTTATAGCTAGGGGTCAATAAAACCAATATAGAGACATAAGAAATACGCTTCATCTTGAAGCATGAACAACACGTTATAAAAAAATCGATAATATATTGTTTACGTGATTTAGACGCTTGCTAAATTGTAATTGTACATGATAAAAAGCGTACTTAGGACCGAGAATACAGTTAAATTTCCGGTATATTTTAAAGGGACTTTCTCAAAGCTGTTGACTATGGGTGAATTTCTCAAAGCAATGAAGAATTACGTTGCGCCAGTAATGACCCAGGAGGTTTTTTAAGCGCGCCAATTCAACAAAAAATGCGGGAATGGCGCGCTCTAGATTGAACACTGTATTGTCGTTAACTTTTATTTAAAAATCTTCTTCTCTAAAACCACCCAAGGGATTGCTTTGAAACTTTGCACACATCATCAGTAAAATGTCCATTACCAAGTTTGCATACATCATGGCTATAGACCAATCAATATGGCCACCATGGCTAAAAGTAGAACAGGTGGTCAGAATACAGGTATAGACATATAGTTAAAAAAAATATTACAGATACAGGAAAACCAAAGTGACCCTGCTTCCTCAGCATCAAAAGCTCTACAAAAATTGAGTGAAGTTCTATGACAACACAATATAGGATTTATTGTCCCTTAGTTGCCAACAATTTTATTTTAGCCATTTTTGGTCTGGTTGCATGAAGTGGAAACCCATGTTTGAAGTGGCAGGCAGATAGGTGTGAATCAATACCTAATACAGTTTTCTACTCAGATTATGGAATTGTTCAAGGGATGTTTTCCCTTTTTTCTACACTAGTACTTAGTCATTTTAGCACACTTTATACATGATGGTTCTGGTTTTGTCTGCTTGACACTAACCCCAAGGCGATTGTAAACCATTTACCATTTATTAAGGCACTTGCTTTGCAACCCAGCCATTGGTTTTTCCTCAATAATAGTATCTCGAAAACCATTAGAGCTCATCAAGATTGACAAAAAATTATTTTTGAAGCATATGTGTTGGACACCTAATAGGAGTTACACCCCTTATAATGTCATCCATGCTCTTGTTAGCTTCTTGTATCTGTTTACAAGTTTAAATGTTTAATAAATTGGTTCTCATTCAGTGCAACACTTCTGTCACTAGTAAAAGATCAATTTGATATATATTGGTTAAGAGAGCTCTGTGGCAGAGTAGATAAGATAGTTAATCTTCAAGTGATCTTCATTGGTCTGTGAACAATGAGGTTGCAGGTTCAAGTCTCACAATCTTAATTAACAAGAATTGCTAGTTTCAAAAATAAATTTAGTTAAAATTATGTTTTGATGTTTGATGCATTATCACACAAGATGATTGAGAGACAAGAGAAACATTAAATGTTACCAGTATATCTTATATGAATTCTATAATTGACATTATTTTTATTTCATTGTTACTAATGCAACAGCAAGCGGACATCTTCCTCTAAAAAAGTGGCTACACCATCTAAACTGGTGTCCTCAAACTGGAAATCAAAAAGTCCTAACAAGCAGATCTCAGGTGACTGCATGTTGCAGTTCAAAGTTCATCTAATTTAAAGTTTGTTATGTTTGTTATACTAATTGCAAGTTTTACTAACATGCATTTTTGTTATTTTTAACATCATAGACAGTAGTTTTATTTAAATGCATTTCTAGATATCATTGCCTTTTTTTTGTATTAGGAAAGTTGAGGGTTATGAACGTATGATAGTTTATCCTGGTTATTAGGCTTGTTTGTACAGTGGAAAGTATTCATGGTGTGTTTTTCATTCACAATGTATCCATCAATTATCTCGTCACCAGTTTTTAATACAAGTTCAGGTGAAATGACAACTTGAATTCTGTGGTTCAGGTTGTTGTTAAAGTTTGGGTTATAATTTATTGGTAGTTTGAAGATCCCAATTTCAAAACAATATCAATTAGTCTTTTGTTTCATCCACAGTGACTCATCAGTTAGTTCTTGGCCCCTTGTTAAGCTCACCTGAATTAAGCTTAAGCCAAAGGTCCATCAGTTTCAGTCTATCTTGGTGATAGCTTATGATAAGTACTTGTCATCTGACCTTGACTTTGGTTGCAGTGGCTTTATTAAGTAACCTAGCATGGTAGGTATCACACAATCTTGACCATATTCAGGTCCATTGTCTACGTAAGTTTTTGGATAATGTCTGTTCCTCAGTAGTCATGCAAAGAAGAAGGGCAATATTTGGTTTATAGGTTGCTCATCATCAGGGTTATATGACTCTCTGGTAGGTGTCGCCTGACTTTGGGATCAGTTTCTTGATCCAGTGCTTACATTTAAGTTTTTGGATTATGTCAGTTCCTCTGTAAACATGTATGGTAATAATGACAATATTTAGTTTGAAGGTTGCATAACAGTACATGACAGTCTGTTCATGCCATTTGTCCTGATTTAAAATTCAAAATAAATGCATGTTACAATTCAGCTGATATTTATTTGCAATATAAATGGATAGAATGCTACATTATAAGGAAGATGTGTAAGTTCTCTTCAACCAGGAATAGTTGTCACCATGTTACTTGTTTTTCCAGTAGTGGAGACAAATTTATATGTCATTCCAAATCATCCTTAAGTTTGATTAAGTTTTGGTTTTTTGAAGGAGTAAAAGAGTTTTTGTCCAAAATGTGTTAACTATGATAAAAAAACAACAACCTATTAAACATGAGAAAAACTGTTGCTTTTGAACTGATATATCATGTTTATGAGGGTAATTTGCAATAGGGACCTGTAGAGAAATTATAAATTTAAGTCTCTACGGTAGTATTTTTGCAGTTTATCTTCATTTATGCAATATCGGTTGAAATAATATCCTTCTAAATGAGTAAAACAATGGTTTTTTCCTTTGATTTCCCATTTGTTTACAATTTATGATGTTGAAAATACAAAAGCTTAGTTTCAACAAATATGTTAAATTTTTGTTTGTTCAATTTTTGTCTCCCTTTGTCGCTGGAGGCAAGACATATGTATGGGAATCCAGCCGCAGCAGCATAAACACTTGGACATCTTGCTTCATATCTCTGTAAGCCCAAGCCCTAGGTCCATCAAATTTGGTCCAGTGGTACTTTATGATGAGTACTTGCCAGTCAGTCACCTGACCTTGACCTCAATTTCACGGTCCAGTGACTAGGTTAAAGTTTTTAGGTTACAGCAGTTCCTCTGTAACCACGCATGGTATGATGACAATATTTGTTATATAGGTTGCTGATGAATAGTACATGACTGTCTGGTAGGTGTCACCTGACCTTGACCTCAATTTCACGGTCCAGCGACTACTTTAAAGTTTTTGGGTGACGGCTGTTCCTCTGTAACTAAGCATGATAGGATAACAATATTTGGTATATAGGTTGCTGATGAATAGTACATGACTGTCTGGTAGGTGTCACCTGACCTATGACCTCAATTTCAAGGTCCAGCGCCTATGTTAAAGTTTTTGGATCAGGGCAATTCCTCTGTAACCATGCATAGTGACAGTATTTGGTATATACATGTATATTGCTAATTATTAGTACATGAGTGTCTTGTAGGTTTCAACTGACCATGACCTAAATTTTATGGTCCAGTGACTACGTTTAAAGTTTTTGAATTAGGTCGTTTCTCTGTAACCATGCATTGTATATTTAAATGATAACAATTTAATGCTATTTACGTAATGCTTATGACGTAATTTTTTTTGTTACTGATGCGGAATTCAGGCGAGACGTTTTTCTGTGTCCACACTTGTTGTAGTGTTCGTAGTATGTGATATCACATTTAGTACACTACCAAAAAAAAAAAATTTCTGAAAATATATGTGGAATTTTTGGCCAGGCTGCACGATGTCCAAACCCAGGTTATAGTATGGTGAATTCAGATGGGCGGGTGGGTGGTCTTTAGCAGGGAAAATAAGGTATCTATTTTGTGTAATCTACTAATCCTATAGTTTTCAACCCAGATCTCTGAAACTTCACAGAAAGATTGCTCATGTATTGAAGTTGTGCACCTGCTATTATGGAATTGGTTCGAGTATTTATTTCCTTATTTTCCTGACTTAGGAACTTGGTCATTTTTCAGAACATTTGCAGAAGACGGTTCATTATTTTGTGTAATCAACTTCTTCTACAGTTTTCCACAGAGATGTCTAAAACTTCGCAGAAAGATTGCACATTATGGAATTGTTCGAGGAATTTTTTTAAAACTTGAAAACATAGTCATTTTTCAGAACATTTGCAGAAGATGGTTACTTATATTGTGTAATCAACTCCTCCTACATTTTTAAAACAGAACCTTAAGCCTTCTTCCAACAAATTGTAAATTTTTTCCCTATTTATTAAGACACTTGCTTTGCAACCAGACTTTCGCTATTTTAAAGTAAGGATTCCTCCATTATAAAAGGCTTTATTCAGGGTTCAGTTTTTGTTAGAGAATAACATGTTCTGTTTAAAATATATATGGTGTTAAGCCTAAAATAACGTTAAATAGTTCGTCATGTTCAAAAGATACAAACAAAAATTGTAGAAAATCTTTAAGAATTTCTTGAATATTTTCACACATGCTTCTCCCAGGAACAGACTTAACTTCAGTCATGATAGTACTCTGTGCAAGTTGTCACGCTATTAAATATAACTTAATTCTGCTATGGAGTTAAAAGGCTATTCCCATGTTAAAAACCGATGCCCTGGCAGATCTAACAGAGATTTTACACATATGAACCAGATAATAGACATTTGAAATGTGAACTATCAACAAGTCATAATTTAGAAATCTTATATTATGGGTTATTAAATTTAAATAATAATTTGTTTAGAAGCTTGAGAACAATAGTTGATGCAGTTTAGATAGTCTTTATTTAAGATAATGCACACAAATGAACAACGGCATAGTAGGAATTTTGGTTAAAGTTGTTTTCAATATTTTTGCAGTATATGAATGTGGCATACCCCACAAAGAGCTTGGAAGTTTTAAAATACCAAAGTTGTCATCTAAAACTAAAGAAGGGAATCGGTCTGCAAGTGATTGGTCCACCAAGAGTTGTTTGTTGTCAAAGAAAAGCGATGAAAATGGCCATTCACATTCATCCAGGGACAACAAAAACGATGACTACCCCAAGACCTGTTCTGAAAAAAATAAAGATGCTTCCAGATCAAAATCAAGTCAATGTTCTGAATCCTTACAAAAATCGAGCAAAAGTCAGGAAAAAGAGCTATCTTATACATGTAATACAGAAGTCATAGAGGCCTCAGAGAGAGAAGTGAATAACAAGAAGAAATACATCCCCAAATCAAAAAATGTTCATGAAGTTATGAGCTTTATCAGAGCAAGTTTGAACAGAGCTCAAGAAAGTCTAGATTTGGATATGATCTCTGAACATATTCCATGTGATACTGTGTCGGACTCGGATTGTCACATGACTGAAGACTCGGTTGACACTGCTGAGGATTTGCGGGACATAATGGATGGCAAGGTTGATCTGGAAGTGATTGATGAAATAGGGACAGACAGTGAGTCAGTTAAAGACAGTTCTACTATGAATGTCTCAGATGATTTTGCTAAAGATTTGAACTCAGCCCTACCTGTATATGGCTCTCGAACAAAACATTTGTCTGGAGATTCTAAGAAGGGCAAGTCAAAGTCTAGTCAAAGAGTTAATATCGATGAAACTGGACAAAAGGAAACTAAAACAGATAAATCTTCATTTCACAGTGTTCCAGATGTAAATAACTACAAAAAAGATTTGAATGACAATGTAGTCAATCCATTTGATCTTTCAGACAATTGTTCACAAAATATTACAACTCCTAACAGTAACTGTACAGTTAGCAATGCCACCACAGCTTCTGTTAGACCTATTGTAATTGTTGACCCTTTTGAGGAAGATCACTTTGTTCCAAGTGTAGATAGGAGGGTGGAAGAGGTTGAACAAGGGAAACAAATGAGAATAACATTTAAGAATAATTGGCCGTTACATAAACCTGGCGTTGGTTATACTCAAGTGGAACTGATAAGAACTTGTCTGCATGGGTAGGTTTAGGAAATACATAAGTCAGGAATTTTCTGATGTGTCTATTTGTGCAACCCAACCTTTAAAGATAACTTAAACTAGTCAACATCAGTGTTCATTAAATAGTCACATCATTTTTGTCTCGCCTGCGCCGAAGAGGTGAGACATATGTATGGGAATCAGGCGGCGGCGGCGTAAACACTTGACATCTTGCTTCATATATTTGTAAGCCCAAGCCCTAGGTCCATCAAATTTGGTACAGAGGTAGCTTGTCACCTGACCTTGACCTCAATTTCACGGTCCAGCGACTACGTTAAAGTGTTTGGGTTACGGAAGTTCCTCTGTAACTACGCATAGTAGGATGACAATATTTGGTGTATAGGTTGCTGATGACTAGTACATGACTGTCTGTAGGTGTCACCTGACCTTGACCTCAATATCATGGTCCAGCGACTACGTTAAAGTTTTTGGGTTATGACAGTTCCTCTGTTACCACACATGGTAGGATGACAATATTTGGTATATAGGTTGCTGATGACTAGTACATGACTGTCTGGTAGGTGTCACCTGACCTTGACCTCAATTTCACGGTCCAGTGACTATATATATACGTTTAAGTTTTTGGGTTATGACAGTTCCTTTGTAATCATGCATGGTAGGATGACAATATTTGGTATATAAGTTACTGATGACTAGTACATGACTGTCTGGTAGGTGTCACCTGACCTTGACCTCAATTTCTCGGTCCAGCGACTACATTAAAGTTTTTTGTATTAGGACAGTTCCTCTGTAACTATACATGGTATGGTGACAATATTTGGTATACAGGCTGCTGCTGATATTTAATGCATTTTTCATAATGCTTATGACAAAATTTATTTTCGTTACTGATGTGGAATGCAGGCGAGACATTTTTCTGTGTCCACACTTGTCTTATACATTCAGGCAGACTCAGTATTTCAAAAACGTACTTGTACCCCTTTGACAACCAGTTTTCTCATAAATGTTAATAAGTTCCATGTATTAAGTAAACCCTGGAGGTTTTAATTGAATTGTTGCAGGACAAAAAATGTATCAGTTTTAAGTTTGAACTTTATAAAACCAATCACTTTACATACATGTAGTAGGTTAAATCTGGAATATCAGGCCTAGACAGGTACATTTATTATGCCAGTAGAATTTTATTAAAATGTGTAACTATTTTTTTTTTATAGACGATTGGAAGATATGAGAATACTAACATTAGATGAGTCTATTATAAATAAATCGGTGGCGCTTACATTACACAAGTTAAATATTTCATCAAGTGTACAAAGACTGGTAGATAAAAATGATATTTTTCCATCGGCTGAACACGGTAATAAGGAGGTTGTGATACCAGGACTTGGGGATTTGCATTTGTTAGAGGAAGGGATTCACAACTTGTTTTCAGATGTTAATGATGACAACAAAGGTATCAACAATGGAAACAAACAAACTGACCTTTCTTACGACCTTAGTGCAAATGTGGAGGGTTTAGTTTTAGAGGGTGTGAAGTTCGAGGACAAATTGAAAGGGATAAAAATCTCTCCAAATAAAGGACCAGTGCCATCCATAAAGGAAATAGATGTAAGTGTAAATGTTTTGGCAAACTTGTTTACAGTTGGCTAATAATAGAACAAGGGGTCAAGATCAAGGGTCCGGAAACGGTAATATTTGCCGGACATGACCGAAATTTACACTAAAATGACCGACTAAGATTTGCTGAAATCGGACATCTAAAATGTAATATTTTACATGCAATAATCATTTGTTGGATTTAATCCCTTCAATTTCTGCTATTTAGAAATATTTGTATTAAAAAATCAACCCTAAGGCTATTTCCTGTCACTTACATGTGTATATTGACCACCGACCGGGGATTACGTAATAAGGTCAACAGTTGACAGGTCTGTTTCATCCATATCGTAAACATACTGTTGCAACAACATTTTGAAGCAACAAAGATTGAATATAATAGATTGTTTCTATATAACATTACTAAGAAAATTAGACAACAGTATACAGTACACGTACAAGGAAAAACATGTGCTGTCAAAATTGTACACTACGCAAGCGCCAATGTGACTAAACGTTACATAAATCAAGAGAAAACCAATTTGAATAAAAAATTCATTGAAAATAATGAGAACAAAAAAGATTATTTCATTTAATAATAAGAACTTGTAAAAAGCATCCATCGCAGAACAATTCGGTTTCAAACTTATGCCAATCAGGTGACAACTTCCTATTTCCGTTTAATGAAAAAGGCTCTGGGAAAGTCATCAAAACAACATTGTTTGTCATTATTTTGTTGCACAAACAACATGTTATCTTACAATAAAGATCTTTTAGGCAGGGCAGGAGAATGTATCTCTACATATATTTTCCTTTTCACACAATGCATACATTGTAGGAGCCATCCCAAATTCCATGGTACAACCCGACGTGCAAACAAGTTTCTGTACGAAACGAGCCCAGACCAATATTCAATACCATGGATTTGGTTAATTTCTTTAGTAGGGGGAAAAATGACCGAAATGGGCAGGGAAAACTTCTGGATCCCTGGTCAAGATATAGTTTTTGGCTTATAACAGATAGAGAAAATCTGAAGTGAACCTCCTTTCTCAGCGTCAAAAGCTATGCAAGCCTCTCCATTGAGTTGAAGGTGTGTGAGTTATTGCCACTAAAATATCAAAATTGTTGATTCTTGTCATTTTTTCTCAATATCTTGAAAACCTTAAGAGCTAGAGAAAATCTTATCCATATAGAATTATTCAGCTCATCAAGATCTGCAAAATGATTATTGATGCATATGTGTTGGACAACACCTTATAAAAGTTATTCTGCTTAAAACATTAAAATTAATGTTTTTTGTTGTTGAAGTGTTGGACAATTCTTTAGATCAAAGAAAAGTTAGATAAAAAAATTGGAATTGCATAGTTGTTCATTTAGGTTCAGGTGAGGGATCCAGTCTCCTAGGAGCCTCTAGTTTAATTGGCATAGCGGTTTGACAGTCAAAAAATAGTTTTATGCATTACCTTATGATGCTCAACGAATGAAATTCAGGGACCATATACTCACTGCCATGTCCATGTGTCCTGTACATAACAGGGACCATATACTCACTGCCATGTCGATGTGTCCTGTACATACACTGCCATGTCGATGTGTCCTGTACATACACTGCCATGTCGATGTGTCTTGTACATACACTGCCATGTCTATGTGTCCTGTACATAACTTTATTACTGTCATATTTTCAAATTATGTGAGGGGGCCTCGGTGGCCGAGTGGTCAAGGTAGTTCGTCAGCTATTGATCACGTGGTCTGTCAACACTGAGATTGCGGATTTCGATTCTCACTGCAGGCAGGGTGTACTCGACTCCAATCTTAATTGACAAGGATTGCCAGTTTTCCTACCGCAGGTCAGGGGTTCTCTCCGGTAACTCCGGCTTCCTCCCCCAATAAAAACTGGACGCCATGAAATAGCTGAAAAATTGCTGAAAGTGGCGTTAAAACAATCACCATTCAAACAAACAAACACACAACACCAAATTATATGACACAAGTGATCATCACACTAAGGCAACATATAGCTGCAAAACTCAGGTCACTACCTTGAAGGTCAATGTCACTAGTGCAGAATTGAAGCAAATCTGTCTCTGGTCCATATACCTCTGTTGTTTGTTAATGGATTTTCAAAAAGTGTGGCATAATGTGTAACAAGCAAATTTGAAGGTCAAAGAAGACACAATGGGAATTAAAAGCAAAATTTGTGTGACCATTTACTAATTAATTTTTGGCTACTATAATATGACTATCATTTTTTACCCATGTAAACAACATTTCACTTGGACAATTCAACAATATGCAGTTAATTTGATTACTAACTGATATATTTTATCTTGTGTCAGATGTTATGCTTAGTTCCAGATTGTGTGACATATTTTTTAAGTTGTTAAATGTTATTCCTTTTAAAAAAAATATTTTATGAACAATTATGACAGTTAACCACCTAAAGGCATGGAACTTATTCCTGTACTAACAGTCAAAGGGTCTCTGTAATTCTAACAAATAAACATGTATTTGTTACCTTTTTAGCTCACCTTTTCCACAGGTCCATGTGAGCTTTTGCCATCATTTGGCACCCGTAGTAAATTTTTCAAAAACCTTCTTCTCTGAAACCATGGTGCCAATTTTTTTTCAAACTTGGTCACAATCATCCTTAGGGTTCCTAGTTTCAAATTTATACCCAGGATGTTGGTCAACATACAAAGATGACCACTTTTACTAAAAATAGAACATAGAGAAAACCGTTACTTCAGTTTGATAAGCACATAAATGTCTACAATAGTTGCTATTAATGCGAGGTTGTGTATCAGCTTCTTGTAGGAGTTATTGCCCTTTATTGACGATTTTTTTACAAAACTTTTGGTATTCACAATATAACTTGAAAACTATAAAAGGTAGAGTGAAACTGTAAATGGCAAAAAATTATCAGCAATTTAAGTCTTACAATTCACTTCATTGGTCTGAAATTGTCAGCTGACTCCTTATATGAGTTATTGCCCTTAAATGACAATATTTTATGAAATTTTGTGTTTTTGTCCTGTAACATAAACTATAACACCAAGAGTGAAACTGTAAAAAGCATAAATGATCGGCAATACATGCCCTAGAATCCACTGTTGTGGTCTGAAATTGTCAGATGACTCCTTATAGGAGTAATTGCCCTTAAATGGCAATATTTTATGACATTTTTTTTTGTCCTGTAACTTAAAAACCATAACAGCTAGAGTAAAACTGTTAATAGCAAAAATGATCGGCAATACAAGTGCTACAATTTACTTTTATTGGTCTAAAATTGTCAGATGACTCCTAATTAGAGTTATTGACCTTAAATGGCTTTTTTTTGTTGTTGAAATTTTCTATTTTTGTCCTGTAACTTGAAAAAAATCATAAAAGCTAGAGTGAAACTATAAATAGCAAAAATGATCAGTAATAAAAGCCCTACAATTCATTCTACTGATCTGAAATTGTCAAATGACTCCTTATAAGAGTTATTGCCCTTAGATGACAATTTTTTTAATGAAATCTTCCATTTGTCTTGTAACTTGAAAACTATAACAGCTAGATTAAAACAGTAAATTACATAAATGAGTAGCAAAGCAAAGCCTACAAATCATTGCTTAGTAAAAAATTCCAAGATGACTCTTTATAGTTGTTATTGCCCTTTAATTACGAACTTGGACAAATAATCAGTTTTTGTGTTATAAATTTGTCTATAACACACCTGGAATAAAACTTTATATTTCTTATTTACCCTAAAGGACAAGGCCTATAAATCATTTAATTTTCAGAAATTGTCTGATGGCACCTTATAGGAGTTATTATACTTAACCAACATTTTTTAAGAAATGTTTAGTTTTTGCACAGTAACTTTAAAGCTATAACAACTGGACTGAAACTGAAAATTTGCAAAAATTAAATATAGTTGAAGTCAGTTGGGTTCCAGGTGAGTGATTACAGGCTCCTGGGAGCCTCTAGTTTGTTTAGTACAAGTCATACAATGTACTTGTTTGTTGTTATTCTACAAAATAATTTGACATTTTAAGCAATATTTGTGTTTACTTTATTTAAATTGTATCTTTAAAATGACCCTGGTATGTAACAAGTTATCAATTTTATTTGTCTGTTCTGCTATATTTTAGAAAGATTATTCAAACCAGTACAGCAGTCGAGTCTCCAGTAGGTTGATAAAAACAAAATCTTATCGCCATCATCCGTACTCCAGGAAAGAGAAAAACTACAAAGGTGGATGGTCATTTGATATTGATTGGTAAGATTTTGGCTGATTGTATGTTGTGTATATATTATGGTGAATGAAAATCTTGGGATGTTCAATGAATTCTTTGCTCCTTTTGTCTTAAGACTTTTATCTTGTGCAGAATATAGTTTTCATTCGTTTTCCAAGAATTCATTTCAAGTTTTCAAGATAAGAATGGCTTGAAATTTGGGCATGACAGTAGTGTCTTATAAGTATTCATGAAAAAAGAAAAATGGTAGACACAAAATGTTTCAGACCTAAACATTTGTGCTTGGTATTTATTCATATCTAAAATAAATTTAACTTTGATAGGAAAATATCATAACAGTCAACATTAAAGTTCCCACAAATGGAACAGGTTAGATTGTTGAGGACAGTACAGAAAAAATTGAGCAAGATTTTTTTAAAGGAAATTATGAATTATTTTAAAGAAAGAGATACAGTTTACAATCAGTTTTTTGTCCCCTGCTGCAATGCGACAGAGGGACCTAGTAATGGTCTGCGTCTGTGCATTCGTCCATCCGTCTGTCACACTTTTTGTGGACACAACTCCTCTGAAACCGCTTGACGGATTGCTTTGATATTTGGTAGGATAAATTGTTATGGGTAGATGTGCATACTTTACCGTCATTTTGATTTGTCAAATTTTGTAGGAGTTATGGGACTTTGACTGATTCATCAAAATAATACAAAGGTAGATCTTGGGACACATCTCCTCTGAAATGGCTTGATTAATTGCTTTGATATTTGGTAGGATTAATTGTTATGATGGGTAGATGTGCATACTGTACCGTCATTTTGATTTATAAAATTTGTAGGAGTTATGGGACTTTGACCGTTTCAGCAATATAATACAATAGTAGATCTTTTGGACACATCTTTTCTGAAACCGATTTTTGGATTTCTTTTATATTTGGTAGGATTAATTGTTATGATGGGTTGATGTGCATACTCCTCCCCCATTAATTGATTAATCAAATTTTTTAGGAGTTATGCGACCTTTACCATTTCAACAATATAATACAATGGTAGATCTTGTGGATGCATCTCCTTTGAAAACGCTTGACCAATTGCTTTGATATTTGGTAGGATTAATTGTTATGATGTGTTTATGTCAATACTGTACCGTCATTTTGATTTGTCAAATTTTGTAAGAGTTACAGGACTGACTATTTCAGCAATATAATACAATGGTAGATCATGTATATGCATCTCTGAAACCATTCAATGGATTGCTTTGATATTTAATAGGATTAATTGTTGTGATGTGAAGTCTACTAGCACTACTAGCATTTTGATTTGTCACATTTTTTAGGAGTTATGGGACTTTGACCATTTTAGCAATATTGAACAATATTGAAAGCAAATTTTATCAAGCACTCTACTCGAGTTTCACATTCTGATGAAGTTTTTTCATGTAGCTGCTTAGCTCTTCAAAAATACCTTTCAAAACAGTTCAAATATTACATGCTTATTATTTTGTCCCAAAACTAAATGAATCACTAATTTTTTTTTCCATTTTATTTTCTCAAGCCTCTTAGGCAATTCAATACTGCAGCGGCAGGGGGACATTTGGCTACTTGTTCATGAATATATTTAAGCAATTTGTTAGAAAGAAAATATAAGATGATTTAATAGAACAAAACAACTTAAGCATGCCTGGTGAGATGACAATATACTGCTGAGCCAATCTGAAGTCAAATAGTATTGGTGAGAGTTCATTGTTACTGTTCTTGGACCATTTACTTATTTCAGCAAATTTTACTGAAGAAGGTGCATATTTTGTCAAATCAGATTCTCCTACATCTTTCAACCAGGTCACTGAAAATTCACAGAAGTGTTGCACACATTGAAGTTGTGCACCTGCTATTATGGAATTGTTTGATGAAGTTTGTCCCCATATTTTTCAGACTTGGATCATTTTTTAGCAAATTTTACAGAATTGGGTACCTATATTGCTTAATCAACTCCTCTTACAGCTATCAACACAGATCATTGAAACTTCATGGAAAATTTGCAAACTAAGTTGTGCACTTGATCTCATCATAACGAATGTTTTCACATTTTTCTGGATGGAGGAACGTCATTTTTCAGAAAATTTTATAGATGATGGTGGCTGATTTACAGTGAAATAAACTCCTTCTGCATTCTTTTGACACAGACCCCCAAACTTTCTTTTAACGAATTGTTAAACATTCCTCATTTTTTGAAGCACAAGCTTTGCAACCCTGCCACTTCAAACATTTGGGATTTTCTGGATTTATAGAAAACAAAGTTCCCCATTCTTTAATATGACCTATCTTGTTAATAATAGTTAAACATGACAATTAACCAGTGATACGGTTATAGCTGCAATTAATGCTGTTACACTTTTCCCCCTATTTTTGTAGCACTCTACAAGATCTCATGCAGAATCTCACTACTTGTTTATACAAGGAACGAGTGAAGACAAGGCCTCCAACATCAGATAAACCTAGATTTGCTAACTACGTATTTGTTCGTTCTGCAATTCCAGAATTTTTACCTGATGAAAGGTATTTAAGTATTAAACAAATATATCATTAAGAATGTCAAGGTTTTTCTACATAGTTAATTTATTGATGACTTAATTTTGATAGGTTTATATATTTTTTCTGATAAGATTAAACATTATTTGAAAATTAATATATTTAGGCTGGAGGGTTAAGGATCAGTACTTTTCTATGTCCACCTTGTTATGGTAACAAAATTTATTAAATCTACAATTATTGTAGTGCTATGTAGCACTTTCCTTATTGACTTGCACAGTCCAATCCAGTGCTTGCAGGGCGAGCCCCATGTTAAAATATAATAAGTATTTAATGAAGGATTGAATGATTTCTGTATGATAATTATGAAATAACTCCCTATATTTGATGAAACACCCAAATGATTAACATTGTATTACTCCATAGTGATGATTTTGACCTGACAAAAGATGCTATCCCGGACTTTGATGAACGCAAGAAGAAAGCTGAGTTATTAGATACACTTACTTCAGAATTTGGTGAAGATGAGCCATTTAAAGCTGAACAGACTGTGTATGGGACAGATGCTGAACCTCCATGGGAGGGGTCTAGGGTAATACCTTGTTACTCAGTTTATAAAATCTATACACGACCTACACTGCTTAATAAATTAAATTTCATAAACGCTTCTTGGATTCTTGCTGTGTAATCCCAATTCTTCTACCAATAAAAACAGGACACCGTGATATATAGGAAGTAAAAAATACATCCTGAAATACAGCATTGTTTCATTATAACTATGTTTAATCAAAATTCTTCTCCTTGTGTACCTATGTTTGATCTACATTATTTCGCTATTTTATTTTTGAACCAATTTATTTTGATGTAGAACTTTGATTGCATGTGAATTGTAAGTATAAATCTGATAGTGTATCTATCAAAACAATTAGCTTTGTCTGTGCATGGTCAGTTTTAGACGTAGAACATAGATTATTTAGTGTTAATACAACTGGCGAGACATGTTAGCTTTGTCTGTGCATGGTCAGTTTTAGACGTAGAACATAGATTATTTAGTCTTAATACAACTGGCGAGACATGTTAGCTTTGTCTGTGCATGGTCAGTTTTAGACATAGAACATAGATTATTTAGTCTTAATACAACTGGCGAGACATGTTAGCTTTGTCTGTGCATGGTCAGTTTTAGTCGTAGAACATAGATTATGTAGTGTTAGTACAACTGACGAGACATGTTAGCTTTATCTGTGCATGGTCAGTTTTAGACGTAGAACATAGATTATTTAGTCTTAATACAACTGGCGAGACATGTTAGCTTTGTCTGTGCATGGTCAGTTTTAGTCGTAGAACATAGATTATGTAGTGTTAGTACAACTGACAAGACATGTTAGCTTTATCTGTGCATGGTCAGTTTTAGACGTAGAACATAGATTATATAGTGTTAGTACAACTAACAAGACATGTTAGCTTTGTCTGTGCATGGTCAGTTTGCCGTATATAGAACATAGATTATATAGTGTTAGTACAACTTACAATACTAAAAATCACACCACCAAAGAGTGCATTTTTTTGCTTGCAATTTTTTCTGATTAAATATTATGATATATAACCTGTCCATATTTTATACTATGCCTCTGTTGTTTGCATGTCACAAATTGTCCTTGATTTTTGCTACAGGAATTTTACATTGTAAGTCAGGCATGTTAGTTTCCAAATTGGGACCTTAGTTTGTCTGTTTCCATGAGGTTCAATGGTATTTGAACACACTGTGAGACTTTTCCCACCTGAACTGCAAACAACATTGCCTGAAAGGTATAGAACAGACAACATTGACCTGCTCCTAGTTTACAGTTAGGGTTCTAATTTATGTCATAATTTAGTATAGAAAATTGTCCTATTAAAATAGAAAACCCATTTCAAAATGCTGTTTAAATGTGGAAAATAATTGTTGATTTGAATAAGCACCTTTTTTGGTATACAAAGGGAGCATTAGCTTGACTATGTGGGGTAAGCAGTATTTATTGACACTCAAAAAACCTCTGCTAATATACACAGACTTTTACTCTAGACATTCTAGCTTTGTTTGTGCATGGTCAGTTTAAGTGGTAGAAAATTGATTATGCAGTGTTAGTACAACGAATAAGACATTTTACAAACTTTTGTACCAAGACATTTAAGCTTAGAATAAATATAGAATATCATATGGGTTTTTCATATCCCATCCAATAACTACCCAAAAACACCCATATCAGCGCGAAAGCTTGCTAGACTGTTGATATTGTTTGAGGAGTTGTTACGTGATGTGACATTTTTTAATACATGATAAAATCCTTGGGTTAATATGGGTTTATGATTATTATATGATGTAATATGAGAAAAATACTTTGCACACTTTGTTCTTCATATATACTGGTATTCCTTTGTAACCATTTGTCAAACTTCAACAGACAGAGGCATATCCAAAAAACATCTTTGTTTAAACACAACTGTCAATTATTGTGAAGTTGTCAATGTAGGTATGTTTCGGATTTTCTACATGGATGTTACGCATAACAGTGATGTTATGGTTTCTAATGTGTCATGCTGTTTTTGCCTGGATAGCGCTCTTATTTCTTAATGGATTTTATTTGGGAGGGGGACTTAGTCAACTTTCATTTACATGTATATTCAATGTTGTTGCCTGGATAGGTCTTTCATTTCTTCATGGATTTTCATGCAACTTCAAAATATCAATTCAAATACAAAATACCAACTTGATGTAATGGGAACGCATGGGATATTGCGAGTTTGCTCACTAAGGTTCTAAGCCTCGTTGGCCGAGTGGTTAAGGTGGTCATAGTGATAGGTTGAGTTTAAATATGTATTATTATACCCCCTGCTTGAAAAGTGATGGGGGTGTCCTTCTGTCTGTCCGTCCGTTACACTTTCTCTTATTTGCAACTCCTCCTACACCACTGAATGGAATTTGATGAAACTTACACAGAATCCTTGTCACATAGTGCCATTGTGCAGGAGATATTTAACATTTTGTTGGAATGATATTTGGGGTTTTCCATAGAAAATCATGGACTTTGTCATTGACCTAAAGGGATACCCATCTCTTATGTGCAACTCCTCCTACACCACTGAATGGAATTTGATGAAACTTACATTGAATCCTTGTCACATAGTGCCATTGTGCAGGAGATATTTAGCATTTTGATCAGAATAATATTTGGGGTTTCCCATAGAAAAACATGGACTTTGTCATTGACCTAAAGGGATACCCATCTCTTCTGTGCAACTCCTCCTACACCACTGAATGGAATTTGTTGAAACTTACGCAGAATCCATGTCACATGGTGCCATTGTGCAGGAGATATTTAACATTTTGATTGGAATGATATTTGGGGTTTCCCATAGAATAACATGGACATTGTCATTGACATAAGGGGATAACCATGTCTTATGTGCAAACTCCTCCTACACCACTGAATGGAATTAGATGAAACTTAAACAGAATCTTTGTCACATAGCGCCATTGTGCACCTGATATTTAACATTTTGATCGGAGTGATATTTGGGTTTTCCCACAGAAAAAAATGGACATTGCTATTCTTTGAGGTGGGGGAGGGATTGGGAAAAAAATGGACATTGCTATTCTTTGAGGTGGGGGAGGGATTGGGGTTCCCATGTTTTATCTGCAACTCTTCCTACACTAGATTAAGTTTCAAGTTCATAAGTAAGAACATGTGCATTTTTGAAGAAATCATGAAGTGGGGGTATCAATGGTGAGTATTGCTCACAGTTTTTTTTTACTCTAGTTTTAAAAAGTAGTAAGATTCTGATTTTAAAAATAGTTCTGCATGATAGTTGTTGTTACATCACAATATTGTGTACCCTCTAACAGAAAACTGTTTCGATATCTAAAACATGGAAATTTTGCTATTGTCTTTCGAGTAGTCAAAAGTAGATTTAAAAGTAAGCACAACATACAAATCACTCTAGACTCTTACCACAACATAGTTAAACAAGCTACAATAGTTATCTAGGTCAGGCTTTATCCAACAGCCACATTGTAAATTTAAGTATTGGGACAACACTGATTGTTCTCCATAGTATATAAAAAAGTGTTTGCATGATTGAGAATGCAAATCTTGTGAAATTGCTATCATTTTAATTTTAGGCTAAGAAAGCAAAATACATGTCCACAAAATACTAGCATATCCACTTGTGTAAGTGTGTCTTCAGCTATCTGTAACCAACAAATAACATTTCTACACTGTGAATAATTCTTATAAATAACAGTCTGTAAATTTTTACATCTCAATTTTCTTCTCAAAGTTTGTTTTCTTCCGTTCCAAGATGACTGCCATTCAATTTAACAAAGGAAACTATGGAAAAAATGTTTCAAAAGTTCTCTTCTCTTAAATTGTTCAACCATTTGACACCAAACATATCAGCAATGTTTATTGGAGGGTTTCCTCTTGTTTAATGGTCCTTTGCAAAAATGTTTTTGGTATGATGTGAGATGTTTGCCACAGTAGTCATGGGAACATGTTAGGACTTGCCTATTTACTGAAAGATCCACAGTAATTTAAACCAAACTCATTGGATTGTCCTTGACAGTTTTTTATGCCAATTAGAAAGTCAGAATGACCACCACCACAAAATTATGACTAAAGCTAATGTCAGACTGTGATAATGCTTCTAGTAGGTTTTTCCTAATTTTTGTTGATAAGGACATCCTTAATTGACATAGCTTAACATAGTACCCTGCAGTCTGAAAAATGTGCTATTAAACCATTAGAAAGCAAATTAAAGATAAATCTTATATGTGAAACTAGACATCTATGAATTGTATCCATAATCATAGTCCGAGAATCCTCTGCCGTCCAACGCTTTTTTTTATGCCCCCGCGACGACATGTCGGGGGGCATTAAGTTTTACTCATGTCCGTCCGTCCGTACGTCCGAACAAATTTCCGTCAAGCTTTTCACAGAAACCGTACATGAGAACAATTTTAAATTTGGCAGAGTGGTTCAGTATCACAAGTTGTATGTCCTAAGCGAATTTCAGACCTGTCGGACAACTACTTCCTGTTTGGGACTTCATTTGTATGTAAATACGTCCGTCTGTATGTACAAATTTCCGTCAAGCTTTTCTCAGAAACCGTACATGAGAACAATTTGAAATTTGGCAGGGTTGTTCAGTATCACAAGTTGTATGTCCTAAGCGACTTTCAGACCTGTCGGACAACTACTTCCTGTTTGCGACTGGGCCGATATGAAAATGTGTTAACACAAGTATGAAAATTTCCGTCAAGCTTTTCTCAGTAACCGTACATGAGAACAATTTGAAATTTGGCAGGGTGGTTCAGTATCACAAGTTGTATGTCCTAAGCGACTTTCAGACCTGTCGGACAACTACTTCCTGTTTGCGACTGGGCCGATATGAAAATGTTCTAACATGAGTATGAAAATTTCCGTCAAGCTTTTCTCAGAAACCGTACATCAGAACAATTTGAAATTTGACAAGTTGGTTCAGTATCACAAGTTGTACGTCCTAAGCGACTTTCAGACCTGTCGGACAACTACTTCCTGTTTGGGACTTGGCCGATATGAAAATGTGTTAACATGAGAATGAAAATTTCCGTCAAGCTTTTCTCAGAAACTGTACATCAGAACAATTTGAAATTTGGCAGGGTAGTTCAGTATCACAAGTTGTATGTCCTAAGCAACTTTCAGACCTGTCGGACAACTACTTCCTGTTTGCGACTGGGCCGATATGAAAATGTGTTAACATGAGTATGAAAATTTCCGTCAAGCTTTTCTCAGAAACCGTACACAAGAACAATTTGAAATTTGGCAGGGTGGTTCAGTATCGCAAGTTGTACGTCCTAAGCGACTTTCAGACCTGTCGGACAACTACTTCCTGTTTGCGACTGGGCCGATATGAAAATGTGTTAACATGAGTATGAAAATTTCCGTCAAGCTTTACTCAGAAACCGTACATTACAACAATTTGAAATTTGGCAGGGTGGTTAAGTATCACAAGTTGTATGTCCTAAGCGACTTTCAGACCTGTTGGACAACTACTTCCTGTTTGGGACTTACTTTAGCGGGGGCATCCGTGTCCCATGGACACATTCTTCAATTTTTTTTTTTGTGTCCCACGCAAAAAAAAAGCGTTGGATGGCAGAGGATTCTCGGACTACCATAATCAAACGTCATTCCCTTCTCCTTCATTTTGTATTGTGCTGTTTTCCTTGTTTTTTATACTCTACTAACTATACAACATAATATTTGATCTTATGGCCTTGAACATATTGCAAAATCAAAAGGCATTTGTACCAAGTTCTGCACTACATTTTGTAAAAATGCAGAAAAGCATGTCCAGACTGCTGTATCTTGCATACACAATTTAGGTAAGAAAATCCAGGTCACAAAATATTCTGTTGTTGTGTTTTATGAAACCTAGATAGACTTTATGGTGTGCATGTGGGTTACTAAAACATCTTCACTGGATGCAAAAAGTGATTTATATTACCAGGAATAGATTAAGCATCAGTTGTTTATATCGTTTCTATTTATAATTTTGTGAAAATGAGTATCATTGACTGAAAAATTTTGTTTATTCCATTTTTTAATAAAAAAAAATACATGTATTATCACTGTACTAATGGAAAATGATAATTTATTCATTTAATGCTATTAAATTGCAATACTAGTAATGTATTGAAATTAATTTATAAAATCCCCAGTAAAGTATTTTTAATGTATCATAAGCTTTCATATCTTCATTTAAGAGATCTGTAAAGGCTAGAATATTATCATATTAAGCTTGTGTTTATTGGAGCTTGAAAACTAGATGGTATTTTCTTATTTTGTGATAATTTGATGTATATGATGATGTGTTACGTAGTCATTTTCCGTTTGTTTTTATTTCCAGAGCGTAAATACAGCATCGCCAGAACACCAACAGTCCCAATATGGTGTGTCTGAAGGATTTTTTGGAAACACATGTGACGTTAATCAAAATAGCTGGGAAGACCGTGTACAAGAATTTTTAGGACAGTGCGAACAAAGACCCACAACAAGGCATCGAAGACGAAAATCTAATAAAAATTAGTAATGTCTGTATTGATTGTTTGGGCCTGTAATAGTATTACTGTTGTACTGTATAGCTAATGTATATAATGGTAATGGTATTTAATTTCTGTTAGGTCTTTTATAGTTAACAGTGAATATTTGTGCATCTTCAGAAGGTTGTTACACTCATTTGTGTACCATGTTTTAGTGTGGTCAAATAATACACATGCTGACACTGAAAGTTGTCAAAGTGTAGTTTGCATATTTCTATGTAGACCTAAGTGTAAAATAAAAGTTCTAAAATTTCACTCGGGTCAATAATTAGCTGTAGGTTTCTTCAGGATACATTTAACAATGTACAAGCTCATAAACTAGTGCTATAGATTAGTGCTTGTACATTTTTGTCATTTTTTCATACACTTATAATTATGTTTTCAATCTCTTTAGTGTATTTTTTAGTGCTTGTCCATAAAATCATGTGATAAATTGATATGTAATCATTAATTAAGTGATGTAGACATATAACTCGTGCACTGAAAAGACAATTTTCTCTAATCAAAAATTTTTTATTGAAGTGTTCACATGAAGTGGATCCCATTTTTGGTACATAACTTTACTTTTACTGAACAGTGTGTTGCCACGTTAGGTTGGTTGATGTTACATTACATATCAAGGGCAATTTTATTTTGATTTGTTTTTTAGTTCATCTGACCTGAAAGTGAACTATTGTCATCACTTTGTGTCAGTCATATTTGTTGTCTGTAAACTTTACTTCCCAGTCTTTTTTCCCAGAAACCACTGTGCCTATTAAATCCATATCTGGTCACAATGTTTATTGGATGGTTCTTTGCAGAGCTTAGGGGTATTTTTCCAATCGGATATTAAAATGGTGACCACCCTAGTTGAAATAGAAATCTCTGGGGAAAATATTTAAAGAAGATTATTCACTGAAACTAGGGAACCAATTGAAAAAAAAACATATCGGCAATATTCATTGGATGGTCCTGTAGAAAGGTCATATTTTTTATGCCAATCATAAGTTCAAAATGCTGCCACCACAGGACTTAGTTTAACAAAAGACACTAATGGAAAAATGTTCTCAGAAAATGCACAGTTGGTTAAAACTATATTGTATGTATATGTTTATAGATGGCCTCTACAAAATTTATGCTTATTCAGATCTGAAATTGAAGCTTCCACCAAAGGATATGATTGTACAGAAAAATCTATGGCATAATGACTTCTTATTTTAAACCTTTGAGCCACTTGAAACTTAAGGTATTGGGACCACAATTGATCATGTGATTATATTTGGTGTCCCGGATGTCCATTGGTTTTCAATGGAGCTAACTTTGGTAATGTTCAGCAAATATCGGAAATACAATATAACTATTATCTTTTTTTACTCAAAACTGCATATATTTTTTACGTAGAATCAATCACAGTTAAACAGTATATTTTATATCATTATCAATCATTTGTTTTAATATCACTGTATTTCTTGGTAAAAAAAAACAGAAAATTAAATGGTGACCTTAAAGTTAGTTATGGGTCGGATATCTAACCAGCAACATTTATTGAATTGTCTTTTATAAAGTAAATGTTGCTCATGCCAACCAAAAAATTAGAAAGGGCTACAACTATATGGCTAAAAGGAAATGCCTTCTTAATTGCCTATAAAAAAAATAATCAGCGTTACAGGCTCTTGAGTACATTGGTTACTTTCTAGTTGTGAAATTATTTTGTTTAAATAAACATTCCTTTATTGTCTTCTTTTTTTAAAATATGACAGTTATGTATATGAAATAAATCTGTTTATATAAAGCTGTCACAATCACATGTCATTTTGTGCACAATAGAGAATTGGGTAAAGTTCTCAAAACACATTCCAAAATCAGTAGACATTCCTCTATGTGGAATTCGCATTGGTTTACATTTTTAGCTCACCTGGCCGAAGGCCATGTGAGCTTATGCCATCACTATGCGTCCGTCGTCGTCCGTTAACAATTTCAAAAATCTTCTTGTCTGAAACTACTGAACCAATTTGACTGAAACTTGATAGGAATGATAAATGACATGTTGGCTACAAACGATCCTCATTTTAAATTGATCCTATAAAAAACATGGCCGCCATTGCTAAAAATAGAACAGGGGGGTAAAACAGCAGTTATTTGCAAATAACTCAAAAACGGTGACAGATATCAAAATTCTGGCAAAGGGTAAAAGTGATCAGCACGTGAAAATCTACCTACCCTGAAATTTTGAAGAAATTCCAACAAACCATGTGGGAGTTATTGCCCCTTTTCTTGATTTTTTCTGAGTTTTGCACTAATTTTGTCTTATATCTCAAGAACTATATAAGATATTGAAGTTATTTCAATTGCATATTGTTCAGCTAAGTAAGCTCTACAAAATTGTCATTGGGTTGAAAATGTCAGATGACCCCTTATAGGGGCTATGGCCTCTTAAATGCCAGAAATAGTGGTTTTACCCTTATAGATTGCGAACTGTCCGTTAACAATTTCAAAAATCTTCTTGTCTGAAACTACTGAACCAATTTGACTGAAACTTGATAGGAATTATAAATGACATGTTGGCTACAAACGATCCTCATTTTAAATTGATCCGATAAAAAACATGGCCACCGTTGCTAAAAATAGAACAGGGGGGTAAAACAGCAGTTATTTGCAAATAACTCAAAAACGGTGACAGATATCAAAATTCTGGCAAAGGGTAAAAGTGATCAGCACGTGAAAATCTACCTACCCTGAAATTTTGAAGAAATTCCAACAAACCATGTGGGAGTTATTGCCCCTTTTCTTGATTTTTTCTGAGTTTTGCACTAATTTTGTCTTATATCTCAAGAACTATATAAGATATTGAAGTTATTTCAATTGCATATTGTTCAGCTAAGTAAGCTCTACAAAATTGTCATTGGGTTGAAAATGTCAGATGACCCCTTATAGGGGCTATGGCCTCTTAAATGCCAGAAATAGTGGTTTTACCCTTATAGATTGCGAACCGTCCGTTAACAATTTCAAAAATCTTCTTGTCTGAAACTACTGAACCAATTTGACTGAAACTTGATAGGAATTATAAATGATATGTTGGCTACAAACGATCCTCATTTTAAATTGATCCGATAAAAAACATGGCCACCGTTGCTAAAAATAGAACAGGGGGGTAAAACAGCAGTTTTTTGCAAATAACTCAAAAACGTTGACAGATATCAAAATTCTGGCACAAGGTAAAAGTGATCAGCACGTCAAGATCTACCTACCCTGAAATTTTGAAGAATGTCAGATGACCCCTTACAGGGGCTATGGCCCCTTAAATTGCAGAAATAGTTTTTTTACCCTTATAGATTGTGAACGATAGAAGATAGGGAAAAGGTTTTGCTTGCTTAAATGTTCAGCTAATTGAGCTCTACAAAATTGTCCATTGGATTGAAATTGTCAGATGACCCCTTATAGGGGTTATGGCCCTTTAATAAATGTAAACAATAGTCTAAATTGGATTGATGTAGTCGGGTGATTAATTAAATTGGTTATAGCCCCTTAAAGGTCAACAAACTGTTTTAGCTAACACGAGTAAAGGTGGTCTACTTGTGTTTACCATTACCATTACAGACAAAGTTTTAACAGTGGACTCTATAGGAATATTTTTCAAATGCAAACTTTTCTGAACTGCAAAGCTGATTCAAGCCATATTATTGTATGTGAATACTTATTGGATGGTTCCCTTAAAAGTTTATGCTTGCTCATTTGATCTAAAATCAACAATGGCTGCAATTGTAGGAATCAATTTTACATGCAAACCTATATATAGGTAAAATGTCTGAAGCTATTGAATCAATTGAAACCAAACAGCAGGATTCATTGGATGGTCTCAAAGATCATGTTATTTATAACAGTAAAAAATTTAAAGTTACAGGACTTAGTTTGACAATGTGGATATGCCATCTTCTTTGCCTATATAAATCAGGTGAGCGATACAGGCTCTAGAGAGCCTCTTGTTTGTGGTTGTTCAGGAAAAAACTAAGGTCTTTGCAGTGAACAATTTAAAGTTGATTTAAAATGAAACTTCACAAAAAATGATAATTTTATAAGTAAAGGAAGCAAATTTGCCTTTTAATGTTTAATTATATATTAAAGTTCACACTTTTAGAGTGCAAATATCGTAGAGAAAACAAACAAAGGTGTCATCATGTAAATATCTGTCCTTAGTTTGATGCTAAAAGTCATTGTAGAATTATAACTTGAAGCATCAACAGGATAAGTAAAGCAGTACACTGTGATATTATATCAGGTTGTATTTTCTAAAAAAAAATCTTAGAAAAACATTAATAATTGATAAAAGTGTCATTTTCATAACAATTTGGGTTATGTCATTTTTATGACTTTATTTACAAGAAATCTAATTAATAACAATACACATTCAGTAAAGTATATGTTCGAGTTCTACATGTCACTAATTTTTTTGTTAAATAAAACCCTGGTGAACACTTTAATTAAATAATTTTTTGGCCGGGTTACACTGTGCAAACCATGGTTATAGTATGGTGAAGACATGCAGACAGGAAAAATAAGGTATCTATTTTGTGTAATCAACTCTTCCTAGTTTTAAACCAGATATCGTAAACTTTACAGAAGGATTGCACATGTATTGAAGCTGTACGCCTGCTATTATGAAAGTGTTCAAGGAAAGTTTTCCTAATTTTCCATACTTGGGAACTTTTGTCATTTTTCTGAACATTGCAGAAGTACCTATTTTGTGTCATCAACTCCTACAGTTTTCAGTTCATTCCAGATCTCAGAAACTTCGTAGAAAGGTGCACGTGTATTGAATTTCTGCATCTGCTATTATGGAATTGTTCTAGGAATTTTTCCTAATTTTCTAGACTTGGGAACATAGTCATTTTTCACAAAATGTGCAGAAGATGGTGCATGTACCTATTTTGTGTAATCAACTCCTAAAACATTGCTTTAGACAGACCCTTAACTGTCTTCCAACAAATTGCAAACCATTCCATATTTATTTATCAAGGCACTAGCTTTGCAAGCCAAGCTATTTTATACTTTTGTGCTGTTTTTTATTGGGGATGGGGGTTGGGGTGTTGTTCGCCTATTCTAAATTAAATGGAAGACAATTAGATTTGCACTCGAGTCCCAAAAAAATGTCTTGTTTACATGTATCTACCTTGAGTACCAAGGAAAATTAGATCAGTAAACACCTTTGATGGGTAATTTGTTACATGTAATAACCCAGGACTTTTTTTTGCAGTACATATAGCTTTTCGGTCTGTTTGTTCGTTCCACCTCAGGTTAACGCTTGGCTTGTATCGAAGCTTTAATTATTTTTTTTATGAAGATGACTTACCATAATGAAACTTGATGCACAGTTAATTGATTAGATCTGACAAAATTCTGTAGGGTTTTGCCAAATATTTCACACTTATGTGATCTTAAACAAAAGTGTGCATAACAGATTTGGTATCCCTCAATGGAGAAAATATTTTGTGTAGTTAATACCTACTACTAAATTTTAACATTCGAATAAACTTAGCTATTTTATTTGTGTAATTGGACATTTTTGAAAAAAAAAGACCAATACAAAAACGTTTTCTGTGGAGTAATATATTATGTCAAAGGGTGTGTGTCTCCATAACAGATGATTTTTTTTCCACCCTCTGATAGAAAATATTTTCCACCCAATCAAGTTGGTATTCTCATACAATTTATTTATTAAAGTAACTAAACATTGAAAGGCAGATTTGTTTCTATTTATATGAAGTACAGCACTAGAAGTTTTTTATTTTTTGTGACTTTTGCCATTGAATCGAATTGTGCTGGTCTTCTCAAATTTGTTGTGAAATTAAATGAAATTATACTGTACCATTTTATCTGTATTATATTGTATTTTTTTATCATAATATCCAGTAAAGTTTTACAAAATATTCAAGCAATATTCTTTGACAGGTAAAAATACTGGATTTTATTCCTGATTATTTTAATTGATAAACAACTTACATATAGTTAAGGATACTAAGAACATGAACATATTTGTATTTTTTCTGCAAATAATGCTCGCAGAATACTGGTATTTTTTATTGTATGGTATATTTTATTATGTTTATTGTTGATAGAACACTCATAGTTTTATTTTTTCCAGATAGGGTTTTTGTGTAATAGGAGACACTCATCATACAAATTTTTTTGAAGAATACAAAAAATAAACATTTATAAGTTGATTTATTGCTATTTTTGCCATAAAACTGGTTAAAAACAGCTACAGAGTCCAGTCACAACTTAATATTTCCTCTTTGGGATTTCTCAATGACCCTAGATACAACAATTTCATTGAAACTACATACCTTAGTAAAATTAAATATGCCAACATAGTTGATGAAAATGTACATTTAAACAACAATCATAATACTGTCGGACTTTTGTATGAAGGTCTTTCCCATTTATTTACTCTTCTTTTCCTTCTATTAGCTCTTCATCCCAAGAAATGTGGATTTAATGTTAAACATGCATAGAACCACATTCTGTATTTTCAACCATAAGAGTGTTATAAAATGCCTGCCTTGGGGTTAATACATTTTAAATGGAATTGGACCTTTATTAGTTAAGTTGTTGCATTATAAAGGTCTTTAACATTTTATCATAGATCTCATTATAAACCTACAACATAAATACAAGTATATATACAATATTGCACAACAAATGTACACAATGATCAGTATATCACATGTTGATTTGAAAGAAAATTACAACAAAAACAACCTTTTAAAACCACATCAAGAAATGAGGTGTTTTTTTTTCAAAAATGAACTGATTATGTATTCAAGGTCTTTAATAACAACCTAAGGATGACTGTAGTTACTGAGGTTCATTGCAGTATTCCATGAGGTTATTATTACAGATGGGGGATAGATTATAATTGGTGCATGATGAAAAAAAAATGTCTTAATACATTTATTAACCAGTTAGGAGATGAAACAAGAATATCTGAAAAGTCTTTGTTTTATTACCTGATGAGTTTTTGGAACATGCATTAAAAATTGTGTAAATTTCTATTTGAAAAAGAGTTTTACTGTAGGAATATTTTAAGGATGAACATTTGAAGAAGAGAACTTTTAAACCATGGTCGTCTGCTGGTCTTGGCATAACAGGGGCACCCTCCCATTAGTTAGAAAAATTTTGAAAAATGGAACTGGGCACTTCTGAACTAAATTTAATGTCGTGCATCCTGTGATATGACACAATAAATGTGGCTTAAAAAAATTTATTCTTGGTAATGTAACAATACTTTTTTATGGTCAAAGGGGTGAGATCGTATCCAGTGCATCCCCTCTCATTGTCAAGTTAACATTTAATCTATCTTGAATTCATAATTAATGACAAAAATCCATAATGGACCTGCTATAATTTAAGTGAGATGAATCAAAATCTGTCTGTTTAGAACATATAAACACTAACTGGTTAATAAAATTTTATTATTCTTTTAGTAATTTTCCTTAATATAATACTGGACCCTTTCATTTATCACTATGAACACAGTTTTGAATATCTGCTTGTCAGCTTCGAGGATATCTTTCAATTTGGAGAACATCTGCTTGTCAGCTTTAAGGATTGCTGTGATGTTTTGTGTTATCCTGCAACAGAAAAAAATGTAATGATAATAAATTAATAATTTATTTTTCTTCACTGTTGGGCTGCTTCAGTCACCTGCACCGTTTTGAACAGGATTTCCATGTTCGCTAGCCAAAAGTTTACAGACAAGTTGATTTGAATAAAAAGACTGAAATGGGAAAGTTTACTGTCAAACTTCATTTGCATGTATATAACGAAAGCAATTCTAAGATATCCTTGTGAGGATGCATTCAGTTGATTCAGGAAACAACACATCATCTACATACATTTATAAAAACAAATTAACCACCTCATATGGCCCAATTTTTAGAAATTCCATTTGTAAATCATTAACATAAAGATAATAATATGAGAGAGAGAACATCTCCTTGCATTGATCATTATGTAATCGATAAACATTGGTTTTAATATTTAATTAGCAGTAATCCAATTAACAGTTTAATGCAGGTTTAAAAAACTCAATTGAAATGTTTTTTGACAATACTACTACATGTATACTTGTACTAATTGGAGGTCTCGGTGGTTAAGGTAGTTCGTCTACTATTGATCACGTGGTCTGTTGACACTGAGGTTCTGGTTTCGAGTCTCTGCTGCGGGCAGGGTGTACTCGACTCCAATCTTAATTGACCAGGATTGACAGTTTTCCTACTGCATATCCAGGGTTTTCTCCGGTATTCCGTCTTCCTCCCTATTTGAAACTGAACGCCGTGATATAGCTTAAAAATTGATGAAAGTGGCGTTAAACACCATTCTAACAAACAAACAAACTTGTACTAAGTAGATTGTGACTTTTTCCAGTGACATTACTTTTACGTTTACCGACTTTTTACCAAGTTTATTTTGACTGAAGGAAATAAGGAGTTTTTTTACAAATGCATTAAATACCGTAAAACGAGACATAATCGGTACCTATATAGCAAAACATTACTACCAACAAATACCTACCAGGATCACTTCCGGTATATCAGTAGTTAAAATTGTTGTGTTAAAACTTGAACCATCACCATTGGAATTTCCAACATTGCCGTCTGAAAAAGTCGGATCATATTGATTGGAATGGTCTGAATGGGACAATTTAATCTGGTTATCTGTGTGATAATTACAATAAAAGAAGCAGGTTAAAACGCTTTAACCGTGAAAAGTCATTTACGGGACTATTCCAAGCCAGTAGTTTATGTTCTCCTGTTCGTCCATTCTGTGGTTTGTATTATGTTACTTTTTGGTATATTATTCTAATGTCATAAATTGAATTGTAAATTATCTCCCCTCTTTACATATCTAGCATGAACATTATACGATGTATTGAAATTACAGAATATGTAAGTAAAACACACACCTAAGATAAATTAAAACGCGCACCGCAACAATGAAAGCCTCTGGTCTACATATACCTTTTTTCACCGGTTCTCCGCTTCCTCCCCTAATAAAACCGGACGCAATGATACAGCTAAAAAATGTTGGCCTTAAACCCCAATTTAACAATCAATACACTTTTTGTACTTTGATTAATTTATATAATTAATTTCGAGGTAATCGTACTTACTTTCTTGCGAAACTAGTATTGGTCTGCAGGGCGGTACATTTAAACACTCCCTCACTTGGAAACTTTCACCTACAATATCAACAAGTCTTCAGTAATTCAAAATTATTTGTGTTATTTGTAGAGCTTGTATCTATGTTTTTACATTCAAAAATTTCTTTTTGATAACACAGATGGCCTTTTTAATGTACTTTGGTTAACTTTATCGTTCGACCGATCAAACGTTTTATTGAATTGAATTAACCATTTTTGGGCTATTTTGATATAAACTCCAGTCGAGTCTGTTAAATATACCTTCGCATTGTTCTTGGCCCATTTTGGGTGCTGGGCATAAGCATGCCCTTTGTCGCACCTGCATAGAATTTAATCCGGTGCAGGTTGCCGTACACGGCGACCAGTCGTTCCATTCACACCACTGAGGGTTATCTGCAAAACAAAATTATGTGTTTACCAAATAAATTGTTCCAATATAATTTTTTATAACAGATGAAATTTCCTTTACCAAATTTTAAAATTGAAGCTATGCATTAAAATAGCCCCCACTAAACTTGTCCCGCTCCTTTGATTATCTGACAACATAGGCGTAGCACATAGAAAAATATGGGCAGCTCAAGGCCCCTAGAAGCTCTGGAGTTGGCACTAAAAGTGAATGACTAAAAACGGCAATTATATTACCTGACCAGTTGAAATCAGGCATTTTTCATTTCAATTTACCAAAAAAGCTGGTGCGGTTTTCTGTACCAGCAAATTAAATTGGTACGGTCGGAGCCGTACGGCCGTACCGCTTGCTAAGGCAGTGTACAAGACGAGTTCAAGTCAAGAAATATTTATAAAATAGGTGCCAATGTAACACAAATGTCGGCAATAAATGTTTTGCAGTGTGTGGGGGAAAGGAAGGGGTCTAGTTAGTCAGACATCAACTAATGGTCACCGGTTGGATGGGCCTGACAAAAAGGTTTTCATGTCGGAGTTCTCCCTATCTGGGTTCTTCTTAATAAAACACTTCATGATATAACTGGAAAAAAACTGCTGAAGTGACATAAACTTCAAACAAACAATACAACGTACTTGCACCAGGACAGTTCTTATCATTTATACATTCAATGACTTCTAATGTTGATCCCCGGCAGTTACGACCTCCATTTTGAGGCCGGGGTTTGGTACAGCTACGTGAGCGTCTCTGAGTTCCTTTCCCACAAGGCGGACCAGAACATCTGTTGAAATTTGTCCACGAGGACCACTCACCATCAACTACAAAAAGTAAAGTAATACAAGTCCAAACACCATGATATAATGTATTAACTTTTGATTAATTTTAAAGCAAAATTGGTATATTCAACAATCTTCATTTGAAATTTTGTAACTTTTCAGATTAAACAAAATTACTTCAATTTAGGCTGTTGTCAAATAAAATACATACCCGGACAAGCATTGGGTAATTTACACATTTGTTCGTCGGTGTCTGATCCGGTACAGTCTTCCCCTCCAAACAAAGGTTTTGGGCTGTCACATGTTCTTTTTCGCACCCTCACGCCTTCCCCGCAAGAAACAGGACACGCACTCCAGGAAGACCACAATGACCAACCGCCATGTTCTGCAATATAAATGAAGGCCAATCAAACAATACAGACCAGCTGGAAGGTTACCAACTAGTCCACTTTAATACTAGGAATAAGTGAATTGGTGAACTTATCATCGATCGTGTATTCCTGTTCCTGACAAAACTTTTTTTCTGAATTTAGTAATATTCAACTCTAAGTTTCAGCAGATTTTTTTCTGATGTCAGATAACTGTTTTTGTCACTCCCTTTTAATCAGTTCAGGTATATGATTTTGTTTTAAAATTTTCTACTTTATACAATTTTTTTAGCCACTCAAATGAATATAATTTACTTACGAGGACATTGACGGTGGTTACATTTGCGCTCGTCGACTGGCAACCCTTCACAATCTTTCCCGCCATCAGCGGGCGGCGGATCGTTACATTCTCGCGTCCTCGTCATACTGCCAAATCCACAAGTAACACTGCAGGTAGAATATCTTGACCAAGGTCCCCAGTTTCCATCAACTAAAATTTGAAAAGTGAGTTAATAATTAACATGATATGGATGCAGATCTTCAGTTTAAGTGCTTTTGAAATACTTCATAACATTATTAGTTTATTTTACAAAGCTATTTAATTGACCTTTTCAACAAGTTACGAATTGTCAAGGGTCTCCCATTTTGCGTCTTTTCCATGATATTTATAACTCAATTTATCATCATACCTGGGCATTTGTCTTCGTTGCACGGCTGTATCCTTTCCGACTTTCCAGGGCAATCTTTTCCGCCATGTGTAGGAGGTGGATAGTTACAGCGTCTTTCTCTCCTGCGTGTACCTCCACCGCAGGACTCGGAACATGGTGACCAACCAAACCATGGTCCCCAATTGCCATCAACTTGAAACAAGCAAAGGGAAACAAAATATTTATACAATTTCTGGATGCCTTTATTTTCAGACATGTTTGTTTGGTGTATTTTATCCTCGTTGAATTTTATAATAAGTAATAAACTGCTTTATTAGCGCTAAACATAAAATTTGACATTCATTGTTAATTTGTTCAGACGATTTGATAATACAGTACCTGGACAGTAAAAGTTTTCTAAGCACGGCTCTGATTGGACATTATCAAAGTGGTTCATGTCACAATTGGTGCACTGTTTATATCTGGATCGCCATCCTGCTCCACAGGACACGCTACATGGACCCCAAGATCCCCACTCCGGTTTGTCTAAATCAACAAATAACATATGATTGTTAGTTATCAATAAAGCAAAACTAATTCAATTAGTTCAATATCGGCAAATTATGTTCAATACTAATTGATTGATTGATTGACTGATTGATTGCTTGATTGATTGATTGATTGATAAAAAACAAATGAATGGCTTATTAATTTAAAAATTAAATTTACATGTAAAATAATTTCACAATTCTCTGTATGGGTAATTAAAGGTAATATTCAGTTATGGTGTTTGTGTTTTGTGTCTATTTGTTTTGTTGTTTTCCATTCTTTTGTTTAACCATGGTTTTGTCTGTCCTTGTCTTATCGTTGTATGATCACTACTTAGTATGGTTGATTTTTTTTTACATGTAAAGACAAAAGATGTAGTAATTCAGTAATTATGGTGCTTACCATTAATCTTGGGAGTGTTAGTGATTATGGTGCTTACCTGTAATCTTTGGAGTGGTAGTGATTATGGTGCTTACCTATAATCTTGGGAGTGGTAGTGATTATGGTGCTTATCTATAATCTTGGGAGTGGTAGTGATTATGGTGCTTACCATTAATCTTGGGAGTGGTAGTGATTATGGTGCTTACCTGTAATCTTTGGAGTGGTAGTGATTATGGTTCTTACCTATAATCTTGGGAGTGGTAGTGATTATGGTGCTTATCTATAATCTTGGGAGTGGTAGTGATTTTGGTGCTTACCTGTAATCTTGGGAGTGGTAGTGATTATGGTGCTTACCTGTAATCTTGGGAGTGGTAGTGATTATGGTGCTTACCTGTAATCTTGGGAGTGGTAGTGATTATGGTGCTTACCTGTAATCTTGGGAGTGGTAGTGATTATGGTGTTTACCTATAATCTTGGGAGTGGTTGTGATTATGGTGCTTACCTGTAATCTTTGGAGTGGTAGTGATTATGGTGCTTACCTGTAATCTTGGGAGTGGTAGTGATTATGGTGTTTACCTGTAATCTTGGGAGTGGTAGTGATAATGGTGTTTACCTATAATCTTGGGAGTGGTAGTGATTATGGTGCTTACCTGTAATCTTGGGAGTGGTAGTGATTATGGTTCTTACCTGTAATCTTGGGAGTGGTAGTGGTTATGGTGCTTACCTATAATCTTGGGAGTGGTAGTGATTATGGTGCTTACCTATAATCTTGGGAGTTGAAGTGATTATGGTGTTTACCTGTAATCTTGGGAGTGGTAGTGATTATGGTGCTTACCTGTAATCTTGGGAGTGGTAGTGATTATGGTGTTTACCTGTAATCTTGGGAGTGGTTGTGATTATGGTGCTTATCTATAATCTTGGGAGTGGTAGTGATTTTGGTGCTTACCTGTAATCTTTGGAGTGGTAGTGATTATGGTGCTTATCTATAATCTTGGGAGTGTTAGTGATTATGGTGCTTATCTATAATCTTGGGAGTGGTAGTGATTATGGTTCTTACCTGTAATCTTGGGAGTGGTAGTGATTATGGTGCTTACCTGTAATCTTTGGAGTGGTAGTGATTATGGTGCTTACCTGTAATCTTGGGAGTGGTAGTGATTATGGTGTTTACCTGTAATCTTAGGAGTGGTAGTGATTATGGTTCTTACCTGTAATCTTGGGTCTGGTAGTGATTATGATGCTAACCTGTAATCTTGGGAGTGGTAGTGATTATGGTGTTTACCTGTAATCTTGGGAGTGTTCGTGATTATGGTGCTTACCTGTAATCTTGGGAGTGGTAGTGATTATGGTGCTTACCTGTAATCTTGGGAGTGGTAGCGATTATGGTGCTTACCTATAATCTTGGTAGTGGTAGTGATTATGGTGCTTACCTGTAATTTTGGGAGTGTTCGTGATTATGGTGCTTACATTTAATCTTGGGAGTGGTAGTGATTATGGTGCTTACCTATAATCTTGGGAGTGGTAGTGGTTATGGTGCTTACCTATAATCTTGGGAGTGGTAGTGATTATGGTGCTTACCTATAATCTTGGGAGTTGAAGTGATTATGGTGTTTACCTGTAATCTTGGGAGTGGTAGTGATTATGGTGCTTACCTGTAATCTTGGGAGTGGTAGTGATTATGGTGTTTACCTGTAATCTTGGGAGTGGTTGTGATTATGGTGCTTATCTATAATCTTGGGAGTGGTAGTGATTTTGGTGCTTACCTGTAATCTTTGGAGTGGTAGTGATTATGGTGCTTATCTATAATCTTGGGAGTGTTAGTGATTATGGTGCTTATCTATAATCTTGGGAGTGGTAGTGATTATGGTGCTTACCTGTAATCTTTGGAGTGGTAGTGATTATGGTGCTTACCTGTAATCTTGGGAGTGGTAGTGATTATGGTGTTTACCTGTAATCTTAGGAGTGGTAGTGATTATGGTTCTTACCTGTAATCTTGGGTCTGGTAGTGATTATGATGCTAACCTGTAATCTTGGGAGTGGTAGTGATTATGGTGTTTACCTGTAATCTTGGGAGTGTTCGTGATTATGGTGCTTACCTATAATCTTGGTAGTGGTAGTGATTATGGTGCTTACCTGTAATTTTGGGAGTGTTCGTGATTATGGTGTTTACATTTAATCTTGGGAGTGGTAGTGATTATGGTGCTTACCTATAATCTTGGGAGTGGTAGTGGTTATGGTGCTTACCTGTAATCTTGGGAGTGGTAGTAGTCAGCAGACTAGAACACGGAGTACACACATATTTATTTTTATTGCCAGTAGAAACCTGTAAAATAAAATAAACTACTATTGGTATATTGCTGCTGTTTGTACATGCATAACATATGTTTCTGACGCATACAATAGAAGCTGGTGTTACCTATGGATACTGTTTGAGTCACAAATGGCAGCTATTTGTTTTACATGCCAAAAATATATGTGTGGCGTTAAGTAGCTGCTTAAGTTACATACTGTCAATGTTTGTGTGTTACATACAGTATTTGTTTGTGTCACACATGATAACAGTTTGTGTCAAATATATAGCAGCTGTACATGCAGTAGTTTTCATAATACATACGGTTGTTGTTAGTGTTTCATATGGTTGCCGCTTACTAGCACGTTACATATAGTTGCTGTTTGGGTCACATACGGTAGCCTTTTCCTGCTATTTGTGTTTCATACGGTAGATGATTTTGTCATATACGGTAGTTCTTTGTGTCACATGCGGTAGTTTGTGTTACATATGGTAGCTGTTTGTGTTTTATATGGTAGCTACGTATATTACATACATATATATATGTTTGTGTCATACTGTAACCGGGGCTTGGTAGCTCACATGCCAGTCAACACTGAGGTTGTGTGTTTGAGTCTCACTGCGGACAGGTTGTAATCTATTGCAATCTTAATTGACAAGGATTTTCTGTTTTCTTACCAAAGGTCAGAGTAATCCCGGGTTCCCGCTTTCTAACCAATAAAAACTGGACGGCATGTGTTATACATGCGGTAGCTGTCTGTGTTACATACGGTAGTTGTTTATGTTACATACAGTAGCTGTTTGTGTTACATATGGCAGGTGTTTGTGTTACATATGGTATCTGTTTGGGTAACTTGCGATAGCTGTTTGTGTTATACATATGGTTGCTGTTTGTGTTACATATGGCAGCTGTTTGTGTTACATATGGTATTTGTTTGGGTTACTTGCGATAGCTTTTGTGTTATACATATGGTAGCTGTTTGTGTTACATGTGGTAGCTGTTTGTGTTACATATGGTAGCTGTTTGTGTTACATGTGGTAGCTGTTTGTGTTACATATGGTAGCTGTTTGTGTTACATGTGGTAGCTGTTTGTGTTACATATGTTAGCTGTTTGTGTTACATATGGTAGCTGTTTGTGTTACATGTGGTAGCTGTTTGTGTTATACATATGGTAGCTGTTTGTGTAACATATGGCAGCTGTTTGTGTTACATATGGCAGCTGTTTGCGATAGCTTTTATGTTATACATAAGGTACCTGTTTGTGTTACATAAGGTATATGTTTGGGTTACATAAGGTAGCTGTTTGAGTTACACAAGGTAGCTGTTTGAGTTACATGAGGTAGCTGTTTGATTTACATAAGGTAGCTGTTTGAGTTACTTAAGGTAGCTGTTTGAGTTACATATGGTAGTTGTTTGAGTTACATAAGGTAGCTGTTTGAGTTACATAAGGTAGCTGTTTGAGTTACATAAAGTAGCTGTTTGAGTTACATAAGGTAGCTGTTTGAGTTATATATGGTAGTTGTTTGAGTTACATAAGGTAGCTGTTTGAGTTACATATGGTAGTTGTTTGAGTTACATAAGGTAGCTGTTTGAGTTACATAAGGTAGCTGTTTGAGTTACATATGGTAGCCTGTTTTAGTTACATATGGTAGCTGTTTGAGTTACATAAGTTAGGTGTTTGTGTTACATAAGGTAGCTGTTTGAGTTACATAAGGTAGCTGTTTGAGTTACATAAGGTAGCTGTTTGTTGTTACATATGGTAGCTGTTCTTAGTACATACGAAAGATGTTTCAAATATGAACAGTAAAATAACCAACATAAATTATCATAATACATTGCTATTGCGTGACTTAGAGGTAAATTAGAGATTTAAGTGTATGAAGAATTGACGCTAACTTTTAAAAAGTAAAATGTTGATTTCAATACGACGTCTATATTGTGCAATTAAACAAGGGCTTGATTTCACTTGATACATTTTGGCAGCGTAGACAGTTTAATGGCTTAAATATATTTAAAGTTCTAATTAAAATTGTAGTTAAATTGTGAACTTATAAGAGTATAATTCATTCAAAACAAGTACTTCAGTGTCGTTTTTACATTGGCAGTTTTTGGTTGATTGATTGATTAATGGTGTTTAACGCCCGAGCAGCAATATTTCAGCTATATTCAGGCGATTGACAGTTTTTTGGCCTCGATGACCGAGTGGTTAAGGTGGTATTTATTATTGATCACGTGTCTGTCAAAAGAGAAGTAGATGGTTCGAGCCTACTGAGGGCATGGCGCGCTCGACTCCAACTTTGTTTCTGAAAATTTCGGGGGTCATCATTGGTACACCAACTTACTCCCCAAATAAAGCTAGACACCATGAAATAGCTGAAAATTGTTGAAGATGGCGTTATACCACATTCAACCCCCAAAAATATATAGAAAAGATACAATGATATTAACGAATATAATGCCTATCCATGTTTATGTATGTTAAGGGGTGTATGTTGAAGTACGGTTGGACTGTGAGCTGTACTATTCTCTTTCTGAATCATATATCTATTTGTCATTTGTTTAAACAAATCAAATAAATAAACAAACCTGGACACTGTAATATCCCTGCCCCTTGGTTTTACAACATTTTTCAGGTGTATCAAACTTAAAGGTTCTTTTTAACACTGGTCCTTTGCACAATTCTTTCTTCTTCAAAAGTTTTCGATAACACACAAACTGTCCTGTAAAACGACAAAACATGCGTTCTATATTCATTAGACTTTTTTCTTAGATTTTTTTAGAAAACGCGCGGACAAGATTGAACGGAAAGAAAAAAGAACGAGAAGAAACTGGACAATAATAATATGTCTCCCAAAACTTCGTTTCGGAGGCAAATAAGAACAATAACAGGAGCTTTTTCATAACAGAACTTTTACATGTTACCACAGATGATCTTATTATGTTTGAAAAATATTGCATAATGGAGTTTTGTTCATAACAGAAATTTGACCGAAACATTCCTTATCGCAAGCTGGAATAAGTAGCAGATTTATAGGTCCCTGTAGCAACCAACTATATAAATTATAATATAAAAATTTAGCCGATTATATCTGTATTTTATCATGTTTATTACATGAACACGATTAGGGGAGTCCGACAGAGCAAACGATTCCAGCTAATAATTTGTACCAGCAACACGCTGATTCTAAGTAATTTCCAATGTTTCTTTAGGGTATTTAAGTGCAACTTCAAAGAAGTAATTGGTCGTTTAAGAATCAATCAGGAAAGAAATGGGAAGAGGAAGAAATCGTAATCTCGTTTACAGCAGAAGTGTTTAGTCTTCGTGTCTGGAGTATGTCTATATCAAACAGGAGCCAATTTCCCCTGACAGTTTTGGATTTCTTGAGAACGCCAACCAAAATGTTAGATTCTTTAAAATCCGTTTTGTCGAAGATTACAACCCTTAGATAACATACTCACTCAAAAAAGAAACGCAGCATCGGATAAATTTTTTCAAATCATTTTTTGCGGACAAATAACCTATAAATCATAGATATATACAAACGTCTAAGTATTGTGACAAGCATATAATATATCTTTCCAGCGGATTTCTGAATCATCAGAAATACAGGGTTAATATCAAATATTTATATATACGAATACAAATTAAACCCAACACTGTTAGAATTAGATTTTTACAATATTAAATTTTAGCTTAACGGTGTCAGTTCGAATCCCGCTGAGGGTAAGCAAAAAATTGACTGTAAAAATCTAATTCTAACAGTGTTGGGTTTAATTTGTAGACGTATATATAGAGCAGGCACTTCAGTATGAGTGGCAAAGAATACCGCGTGTTCGTACTCAACGTTTAGTTGAATCCATGCTCGAATTTTGAAGGAAGTATCGTCTATTTTAAAATACCCTTTATGTAAACTTTTTAACATGTCGTTATCTTCGTCTTACTTCCCAACTGAATGGAAGAGGGCGAACGTAACACCAGTTTTCAAAAATGGATCACCGAGCGAAGTCATAAACTATAGACCTATTTCATTACTAAGCGTTATTTCAAAATGTATGGAGAGATGTGTATATAAACATGTACATAATTTCTTATTACAAAATGAGATAATTACTCCTAGTCAGTCGGGGTTTACCAGAGGCGGCGATTCTGCTATAAATCAGCTAGTGTGCATGTCCAATGATATTGGGAAAGCATTAGATAGCGGGAAAGAAATAAGGGTTGTCTTTTGTGACATAAGCAAGGCATTTGACCGCGTATGGCACAGAGGCCTCTTATTCAAACTGCAAAACTACGGTTTTAGTGGGAATCTGTTAAACTGGTTCAAAAATTATCTTTCTGGGAGGGAGCAAAGGGTGGTATTCAGTGGTGGAAGTTCTAGTTGGAGATCTATTAAAGCAGGCGTTCCCCAGGGTTCTATACTGGGGCCCTTGCTATTTTTGCTATTCATTAATGATATAGTAGACGATTTAAAAGCATGTGTCAAACTGTTTGCAGACGACACTAGCATTTATATAACTGTAGACAATCTCATATCTGCTGCCGACATACTAAATAAAGATCTAGATAAGATTCACAACTGGTCAAAACAGTGGTTAGTAAAATTTAACCCAACTGAGACCGAAACAATAACTATATCCCGTAAAACCGTTAAGCCAATACATCCGTCTATCTCTATGGACGGCCATAATATTCAAGAGGTTGCTTCTCACAAACACCTAGGCATTTATTTTTCTAGTAATGGTTCTTGGCATGACCACATCGAATATATTGTTAAAAAGGCATATACTAGAGTAAATATTTTGCGTAAGATGCGTTTCGTCCTTGACAGGTATGTTTTGGAGAAAATGTACTTTTCCTATATAAGACCTATTCTTGAGTATGGTGACGTCATATGGCATAATCAAACCCAACATCTTATCAATAAGTTAGAGAGCGTTCAAGTGGAAGCTATGCGGATTATAACGGGAGGGACAAGATTAACATCATTGGAAAAACTATATCAAGATACAGGGTGGGAGACACTTTCGGCCAGAAGGGATAAACATCGTCTTATTTTGTTATATAAGATTATCAACAAGGAATCCCCTTGCTACTTATGGGACCTTGTACCTAACTCAGTTGGAGATAGACACGGTCATTTTACTCGTCAAGTAAACAACATTGTTAACGTCCGCACACGCACAAACCTATACTCCGATTACTTTCTACCTTATACTATCCGTCTGTGGAACAGTTTGCCTCTGGAGATACGAACGTCTGGTTCGTTGAGTATTTTTAGGCGCAGACTAGAGACACAGAAAAAGCCATGTCCAAAATATTATTATACAGGGACAAGAAAGGGACAAGTTCTACATGCAAGGCTTCGCATGAACAGCAGCTCACTAAACGAACATCTGTTCCTGCGAAACCTTGTTAACTCTCCAAACTGTTCATGTGGTCATGTCGAATCAACTTACCATTTCCTTTTTAAATGTCAAAAGTACGATCAGCTACGTACTTTAACCTTACATACACTTAATCCTCCTATCCATATAAACTTATTATTGTATGGGTCAGATTCTTTATCTTTAGATGAAAATACTCATGTATTTAAACTTGTTCAAAAATATATTGTTCAGAGCAAACGCTTCTGATAAACTGCATTTCAACAATTATTTCATTATTTCATTTTCCTCAATACCTTGTATCTTTTTCGATCCTATTGTCATATTTAATACTATATACTTTACGAACTTAGTTTTATTTATATTCTTCACATATAATTTGATGGTTGAATGGATGTTATTTAATAAGCATGCATTATGTATGTTTAATGTTTAAATTGTTTGTATTATAACGGAGACGGATTAATATAAGCTAATTGCTTGTTTCCGAATCCCATTGTTATATTTTGTTCTAATTATTTGTAAACATGTATGATACTATCAATAAAATATGTTTAAACTAATCCATGCCAAGAAGAGTTAGGGCTGTGTTACAAGCAAATGGTGGGCAGAACAGATACTGACATTTTTTTCGTGATTTATTGACAATATGCGACAAAATTTTATATTCCATGGTAAAATAACTCGTGAAGAAGAACTGTGCCAATTTTTACATGTTTGTATCAATTATTTATATGATAAATTGTTAATATATGAAGTAAAATGAAATAAAATTCCCATTTTGGTATGTTGCTTTTCTTTTTTGAGTGAGTATACTTAAATTGAAACGATGTCAATGGAACCTGGTATTAAATGTTTCGTACAATGTAGTTCAAATGATGACAATATTTTTGGCAGTTCAAACAGCTTAACACGCTCCATTTGAACCACAGGAGTACATTGTACTTATGGGTTATTTGTTAATGTTGTCATCGAACGTAATGTCATAAAATTGTAATATTCGCATTATTTCAGAATCTCTCTGTTCCATCAATTCTCAGAAGAATGGAATATGTGTTGTGTTTATTGATTCGTAGTCAAAAGCTTTTATCTCGTATGTCTGTCTGTGTCAGCATTAAAATATGTCGCAGTTTTCACTGTGCCGCAGTATACCGAGACTAAAACCAACCAAAATACAGACTGTTAGCGCAAGAGCGGATTCATGCTGAATTTGGCCTCGTTCGGTTATGACATTGATAGTTTGTTAAATTGGTATCTTGACAATTATGTATAATTAAAATAAATCTGGCAAAAGGATAAAATGTGTTTGTTCTTTTTATAGACTTGTCTAAAGGGTTAAGACAAAGCATTAGTTTGTGTGTTTGACTGTCCCATATCATATTCTTGCCGTTACGCCAAATAAGAATAGTAAACATGGTAAATTCGCATCACAATTTATAAAGGTATATATAGGTCCTAATTTCTAAAGTAGAAAGTTATATGAAATACAAGTAAACATTATTGTATGGAAAGTTAACACGTATTACCAGAAAACGATCAAATAGAATGTACTAACGCGGATACATTATTTTACATCTAAAGTTTAGTTTTATTTGAAAAATCTTAATCAAACTAAATTAGTTTTCTAATTGTCTTCCAAACTTACCGTTTGTTACAGCTATTTGTAGCAATATTAATATCACAGAAACAGAATATACGTCCAGCTTCATTTTGCGTCGTAAATATAATGAATGAATATCTATACGCTTATCATCACACAACGAGGTTCATTAGACTAATTATCGCACGTAGGTTAGCAGGTGCTCTCAACTCATTAAGAACTTATTCATCCGGACAATCACACTAACATCCCAATGTAATAGTATATCTACCTACATCTAAATAATTTTCTACATATTTCGTAAGATAACACTGTGTTATTGTATCACACTAAGACAACTGTTTTCTTTTCTAATCAGATTATAAGTTTGGTCTTTGACGTCGCTGTCGGAATCAATTGTTTTTGAGGATTCTTAATTTGCGTGTGGAGGATAAATTACATTAATACTATTAGTGAGCATGTATTGATCACTGATAACACTTCACCCCTGTTGGTTTGTTGGATTTTTCAACAAAAAGATCATTGATCCAAGCTATTAATTATAGACGCTAACATAGCTTTGCGTAAACGTAACATTAAATGTTACATCAGAATATAAGTATAAAATAAATAAGGAATATATTATAGTTCTTACAGAGACGCCAAACCAGAATAAACCAGTTTAATTTGAGTTACAAGCTGGAGAGTTTTACTCAAAATACTAAAGTACTGTCACCCCCCCCCCTGAAAATTTCTTAAATAGAACATAGCGGATAGTGACGCCGAGGTAAAGCTGCTATAATTTGTTCCAATCATGATTGTGTAAAAAGATAAATTGGAAAACATTTGATATCTTTGATTTTCTATATAGTGTTTATTTATTTATTTATTTATTTATTTATTTATTTATTTATTTATTTATTTATTTATTTATTTATTTATTTATTTATTTATTTATTTATTTATTTATTTATTTATTTATTTATTTATTTATTTATTTATTTATTTATTTATGGCCAGAATTCCTTCGACTAAACAGAGGCACAAGTCAATTATCACCTAGTAACATATATAACTTTTACATGGTGATTAATGTAATTAAATGTACAATTTTAATTACCATCGAAAATGAAAATCAAATTATTTCACGTTACATATGGCTTTAAATGTTAAAATAAACATAAGATCAGTCATACATTTATTCCATGATGTAATATTTTTTGCAGAAAATGTCTTTCTGGAATCAGTGAAAGGTTATGGGTAGAAGAATCAGCGAACAATTTTAGGTAGATGGATCGGTGAACGATTTATATATAGTAAGGATCAGTGAACAATTATGAGTTGAGGGATAAGTGAACGATTTAGTTAGAGGGATCAGTGAACGATTATGAATAGATGGGGTTAGTGAACGATAATGGTAGAAGGATCAATAAACAATTATAGGGAGACGGGTAAGAAGACATTTATTGGTAGATGAATTTGGGTTGAATATGGGTAGAGAGGTTAATTGATGGTTATGGGTAAAGGGGGTATAGGCGATTATTGGTTGAGAAATCAATAAACATTTATAGGTAGAGGGATCAGTAAACGACTATGGGTAGAGTGATTAGTGAACGATAATGGTATAAGTGTTAACAGATTATAGATGAGTTCGGAGACGGTTATGGGTACAGAGGTTAGTGGATGGTTATGGTTGAGGGGATCAGAACGATTATGGGTAGAGTGGTTAGTAGATATCTATCGGTAGATGAGTTCGGAAACGGTTATGGGTTGGAAGAGGGGTTAGTGGACGGTAATGGGTAGAAGGATCTGAACGATTATGGGTAGAGGGTATGGGTAAATGAGTTCGGAGATTAAAATTAGTAAAGAGGTTATTGGATGGTTATGGGTTAAAGGATACTAGACGCTTACGGGTAGAGGGTTTAGTGGACAATTCTATTTCATTTAGGCTGCTTTTGCATTAACCATTTGCGATATGTTCATTACGAGGCATGACGCATCATTGAACAATGATGGAGGACATAAAGTAAACCTAGTCAGCTCTACAAACATCTTGTTCCTTTTTAGCTCACCTGACCCGAAAAGGTGAGCTATTTCCATCACTTGGCGTCCGTCGTCGTCGTCGTTAACATTTCTTTAAAAATCTCATCCAAAACCACTGAAGGGATTGCTATGAAACTTTGCACACATCATCAGTAAAATGTCCTCTACCAAGTTTGCACAAATGATGGCCTCAGACCAACCAACATGGCCGCCATGGCTATAAATAGAACAGGGGGTCAAAATACAGTTTTTGGCTTATAGTTCAAAAAGTATAACAGATACAGGAAAACCGAAGAGACCTTCCTTCTTCAGCAACAAAAGCTCCATTGTGTCAAAGTTTTATGACGACTCTTTGTAGGAGTTATTGTCCTTCAATTGTCGAAATTGATCATTTTTGCCATTTTTGCGTCAAAATCTTGAAAATTATTAGAACTAGAAAAAAGTGAGCATTGACTAATTGTTCTGCTCTATGATAGCAGCTACAAAATTAGCTGTAGAGTAAAGATTGTCTGATTTACCGTATAATTCTTCTTGAACTGTTTTTTTTAATCTGTTTTAATTGATTTTTTTAAAAATCTTCTCCTCTGAAACTACTGAAAGTACTGCTTTGAATCTTTGTACACATCATCTGTCAAATGTCCTCAACCTAGTTTGCACAAACCATGGCCGCAGATTAACCAACATGGCCGCCATGGCTAAAAATAGAACGTGGGGTTGGGGGGGGGGTCAAAATACAGTTTTTGGGTTATAGTTCAAAAAGTATAACAGATACAGGAAAACCGAAAGACATTCCTTAATTGGCATCGAAAGCTCTACCAAACACTCCATTGGGTCAAAGTTGTGTGATGACTCCTTGTAGGAGTTATTGCCCTTTAATCGTCGAAATTGATGATTTTTGACATTTTTGCCTCAAAATCTTAAAAATTATTAGAACTATAAAGAGAAAGTTAGCATTGCTAAATTGTTCTGCTCTATGAGGGCTAAAAAAGTGACTTTAGGATCAAGATTGTCTGATGAACCGTTTATAGGAATTATTCCCCTTGAACATTTTTGTAGTCAATTTTAATTGATTAAAAAAAATCTTATCCTCTTTAACCAATGAAAGGACTGCTTTGAAACATTGCACACATCATCTTTAGGATGTCCTCTACCAAAATTGTGCAAATCATGACAGCCGACTACCTACATAGCTACGTTGGCTTAAAATAGAAAAGGGAGGGGGGTGTCAAGAGAGTTTTCGGCTGATACACATGTAGTTAAAAAGTATAACAGGTACAGCAGATTTGAAGTGAACCTCCCTTATTCTCTAACCCTCAAAAGCTCCTCCTTATAGGAGTTATTTCCCTTAAAAGGTCAAAATTAATGACTTTTGCAGAAGTGTTGGAAAATTCCTTATAGGAAAGAAAAGCTGGATAAAAAAGGGTTGTTTGGTTTCAGGTTCAGGTGAGCGATACATGCTCCTGGGAGCCTCTAGTTTTTAGAGACCAATTTTTTAAATATTTATAAAAGGATCGTATCACTGTTGACAACATGTAAAACTGTACATTATTTAATAACGCGAAAAAAAATATCATTCGTTACATAGACCTTATTACACATAGTGTCGTATTTATTTGTCCGCCCAAGCTATGGTGTCACATTCGGACAAGGTTAAATGTATATTTACAGTGTAATATAGTATAGTAATTTAAAGTAGACCAATCTTTTAAGAGGTGCCTCCTAAAAATGAAATGTCATCAAAGATACCAAGGTTAATATAATTTCTACACCAGACGCGCGTTTCGTCGATCAAGTCATCAGTGACGCTTAAACCCAAACAATATTTAAAATCAAAATGATAACGATTTGCAGCTTTTAGCACCTAAATTCCAAAATGTTATACCGAATCCGGCTAAGGCTATCTACGCCTTGAAAATAGAAAAACCATAGAATATTTGTATTTGTTAATTTGGTTTAAAGTACATTTAAAACAAAGCGTGGATGTTTCACGATTTATCACGAATTTACTGGGAAAACTGAACTAAGTAAATATGTGTAGGTTTGTTTATAACCTTTTTACCCTGCCAAATCATGTATATGTTTATTCAAATTGTGAAACAGTACAGTGCTTAGTGTTTCAAGTGCACAACATTTCTGTTTATTCTCAAACGCGTTCATATTACATATGCACTTTTAATTTTAATATTTGATGATAGATTCAAGTGTAATTTGTCTAGTGGGTACACATAAACAAGGAGTTTTTTCCGCATACAAGTCAAGAGCCAGAATAGCTAAACTGTTGCTCCTAAATCAAATGAAGAGGTTTTTCCATTAAGCTTTATCATAGGTTGGCTTCCATAATAATCACTAGGACCTTTGTCATTTCTGTTAAACATACGTCCAACCATAATCACTGACCATAAGGGACTGACCATTTAACTTGCAAGGGGAGGGGCCTTGGTTTTTTCCTAAAAAAATATTTTGAAAATGATTTTTGATGAAAAAATATTTTGAAAGCAGAGGGTAAGAAAAAAAATATTCTGAAGAAGAATTTCTGCTATATAAAATAATGCTAATAATGAAAAAAATATTCTGTCGCGACGCCTTCAAAAAGCGCGGAAAAAAATTTTCTGACCAAAACAAAAAACCAAGCACCCTCCCCCCTTTTCAAGTTAAATGGTCTGTCCCTAATACAATGGAGGTTGATCCAATAAACATCCGTGTAATGTAGGACTAAAAAAGCTGTTTAGTTTTTGAAAATTTTTCTATTTGGGTCCATTAAATCAACTTCTTTGGTGGGGGTCATACTGGATTTAAGATCGGAATTGAAATAATGGAGGACCATTCAATTAGACTCGATCTGACTAAAATATAAAAGAAATAGATGACGACGGACGTAAAGTGATCAAAATAACTCGAATGACGCTTGAGGTAATTTCAGTATTTCAGCTATATTCAGGACGATAATCAATTAAACAATAAATCGAGTCGGGATTGGAATGGACCAAAAGCAGAAATTTATGACTACACTATAGAAAGGTATTATTTGGGGTTGGGACGGAACATTTGGCTTGTTGTAAGGGTTCAATGATGATTAATTTTTCCTACTTTAATTATCACACAAGGAGTTGTTTCACCGACAGTTATTGTTATTACATGCAGATAAACACAAGGACTTCACAATTATTCTTCTATACTCCATGCCTTGAGCAAAATCACTCAAAGCGTTTTTCATTGCGAATTATTCTTCCAAAATAAATACAGATGGGGCATATCTAGCAAGTTTGTATTTGTTGGTTGTCTGCATAGTGTTTAACGCCATATTCATCAATATCATGGCGTCCGTTTTTTTTTTCGGTGGAGCATGCCAGGGAAAACCCCGACATGCGGTAGGAAAATTTGCAATCTAGGTCAATCAAGATTGGAGTCGAGAAAACCGCGCCCACAGTGAGACTCGAACCCACAACCTCAGTACTGAGGAAAGTAGACTTGAAGATTGCATGATTCTATAATTTATCTTTTGTTAATTTTTGTTTATGTATACCTTCAACCCTTCACGGGGTACCGGTATAACTGTGCTTTAATAATAAATAAATTATTTAAATTAAACGAGCACGAGTTTTATCTAATGGAATTGAGCGACACGATTTTTATATTTTTTTAAACCGATTATCTACTTTCTATAAATTATTATGGTTAATATTAAATTTTACGAAAGGGGATGAATATCTGCCGTACATTTTGGACGTTTAGAGCTCCGGAGTGAAAATAAGCGATTTTTTTTCACAACTGATTTACGAGATTTACAGAGAAAATAAAATCTGTCACCCCTATATATACTGACAATTACTAAATATTCATATTGTGCAGTTACATAATAAAAGTAAATAAAAAGATAACACGTGACATGGGCATGATCACACTCCCATACCAATGAGTGGGATATCACGTGATATGGGCATGATCACACACCCAAAGTCCCATACCAAGGTGTGGGATATCACGTGACATGGGCATGATCACACAACCATACCAATGTGTGGGATATCACATTTTTAAAAACCAAGTAATAATTTTGTTTACCTAAAATTCCAAATAAAAAAACACTGGGTATTGTTTCATGAAAACAAACATCCTATTTTGTTACTCCAGAATAAACTTTTAATTTTAACTCCCGACTCCACTCATAACTTTACTCCATGTTGCCCCTATGCAGTGTTCATAAAATTCAATTATTACTTTGTTCCTCTAGTAAGTTATGTAATTAAATCTGTTTTGCACTGAACTAAGATTAACATGAGATTAAGTCAGCCACATATTCTCATATAATATGATCATATATCACACATTTTACTGAATAAACTGACACCATATTTTTCAGTTTGATCAGGAACATTACCGGTATATTCTAATGTTCATAGTTTGATCTATGCTTTTTTGGTAAAAAACTTCAAATATCTTCAGACAGAAACTTATATGTCATATTATAAAGATATAATTGGTACCTTAATCTGTATCATTCCAAGATGTTGTTTGTGTATTGGAATAAATAAAACATTTTTATATAATCTATTTTAATGTCAATGTATCCCTTAATAAATATAAAAATAAATACAATATATACAAGTTCACATATACATTAACAATAACAGAAAAACAATATTTACTGGGAAAATGATATTCTTAGAAAAAAGGAATCTGACATGAAAAGTTAAAGTTCAAAACATTAAACAGATAACAAATCCTGTATTTTGATGTTAGTTTAAAAACCTAAGTTGAAAAATTAATAACCCAGTAAATAATTTAATTATTTTTGGACAAATGGTAAACTAAATAACTTTGTAAAATGTGCTTTGGGATTCTTGTTCTGTCTCTGCTACACATATCAGGCTTACTATAGATATGTATATGGTTGTATATTTAAATTTCATATAGCAGGCCCCATTTTCATAAAACTTCTCAAATAGAATTTTTTCTCCAAATCTTCGAGTTTTCTCCAATTTAAAATATTTCGGCAATCTGATTGGTCTATATTTGAGTTGAGGAGAACTTGAGTAAATACTCAAATTGGAGATGTTATAGGTCATACAATAATGTGCTATACAACAAGTGGAGAATACAGTGTAAATGCAGTAGATGTTGATGATTTCTGATTCAATGATAAATTACCTACAACAGGGACAATTCTTCCTGTAAATGGTTATTACTTTGATAATGTACACAAACTGGCCACCCTAGCAGGAAAGCCTATATTAATAAAGCTTGCACCAAGATAGCTCTTCACATTTAATATATAATGATATTTTTTTATTTCTGATAGCTCCTGTTTGTTTGGTATGGAGGGAGCTACAAAGAGGTCCCATTACTAGTAATGGAGCAGGCCGGGAGTGATTCACACCCGAGGGTTTTATGCATATAATCAGCTATAAACTGTTTCCCTGAATTACTACATACTTTTTTTATGTCTTTGAAGTTTAACTGATATTTCTACAGCACCTAATTCGTTAGTTTTACTCTTTATTTGTAATCATGGCATTGTTGACAAAAATTCCAGAAGGGCATAATTTCTGAATCAATTTGGTAAAAAATGTTCATTCTGGATCAATGTTTCAGGATTCATTGCATTAGTTGGGTTCAAATTTTTACAGATGCGATTCTACAATTCTACACTCCACAATTTAAATTTTGTCAACAAAGCCATGAATACAAAAAATGATTAAAATGATATAATTAGACATTGTAGAAATGTCAGCTGAAAGCGGAGAAAGGAAAAAGTATTTATTAAACAAAAACAGCAGTTTAATAGTGGAAAATATGTATAAATCCTTAGAGAGGTTTTGCTCCATTATGAGTAATGGGACCTTTTTGTAGCTCCGTCCATAAAAAAAGAAAAGAAAAATGAGCTACATTATTTTAGCTAGTATATAACCTGATGTAGAAATGGGAAGTAATATCACAGTACTGACAAGAAATGTACACAGAAAGTAGGAACTTGTAATCCAATAGTTACAACTGAGAAGGTTTCCAGGGCATTAACCTTAAAATCAAATTTTGGAAGTTTTCAAAAAGAACCAGAGGCTCTTAAGAGCCTGTATCGCTCACCTGATTTCATAGGAAATGAAGATGGCATTTCCCTGATGTTAAAGTTAGTCCTGTAATTTTCAATAAACTTTAATTAGGACCATCCAAACAATATTACTGGAAAGCTTTGTTTCATTGGTTAACCGGTTGTATAGAGAAGATTTTTTTTATTTGCCCATAGGGTCCAATGTTAAACTAAGTCCTGCGGCGGTGGTGGCCATTTTGAATTTCCAATTGCCATAAAAAACATAAACTTTATAAAGGACCATCCAAACAATATTGCTAGTAAGTTTTTGTTTCAATTGATTAACCGGTTTCAGAGAAGAAGCCTTTAAAAACTTTTTCCCATAGGGTCCTATGTTAAACTAAGTCCTGCGGTAGCGGCCATTTTGAATTTCCAATTGCCATAAAAAACATAAACTTTATAGAGGACCATCCAAACAATATTGCTAGTAAGTTTTTGTTTCCATTGATTAACTGGTTTCAGAGAAGAAGCCTTTAAAAACTTTTTCCCATAGGGTCCTATGTTAAACTAAGTCCTGCGGTAGCGGCCATTTTGAATTTCCAATTGCCATAAAAAACATAAACTTTATAGAGGACCATCCAAACAATATTGCTAGTAAGTTTTGTTTTGATTGGTTAAACGGTTTCAGAGAAGAAGCCCTTTTAAACTTTTTTCTCATAGGGTTGAATGTTAAACCAAGTCCTGCGGTGACGGCCATTTTGAATTTCCGATTGGGATAAAAAAACATTAACTTTATAGAGGACCATCCAAACAATATTGCTAGTAAGTTTTGTTTCCATTGGTTGACCGGTTTCAGAAAAGAAGCCTTTCAAACTTTTTCCCATAGGGTCCTATGTTAAATTAAGTCCTGCGGTGGCAGCCATTTTGAATTTCCAATTGCCATAAAAAACACAAACTTTATAGAGGACCATCTAAACAATATTGCTAGTAAGTTTTTGTTTCCATTGATTAACCGGTTTCAGAGAAGAAGCCTTTTAAAACTTTTTCCCATAGGGTTCTATGTTAAACTAAGTCCTGCGGTGGCGGCCATTTTGAATTTCCAATTCCCATCAAAAACACAAACTTTATAGAGGACCATCCAAACAATATTGCTAGTAAGTTTTGTTTTGATTGGTTAAACGGTTTCAGAGAAGAAGCCCTTTTAAACTTTTTTCCCATAGGGTCCTATGTTAAACTAAGTCTTGAGGTGGCGGCCATATTGGTTTACCAATCAAAATAAAAAACACAAACTTTGTAAAGGTCCATCCAATGAACATTATGGCCAAGTTTGGTTTCAATTGGCCAAGTGGTTTCAGAGAAGAAGATTAAAATGTAAAAAGTTTACAGACGCCGCAGACGACGACGACGACGACGACGGACGCAAAGTGATAACAATAGCTCACATGACCCTTTGGGTCAGGTGAGCTAAAAAAAAAATGTAGAAATGATGTTACCAGTAAAACATAAATCTGTAATATTTCGGACTATTTAACATATAACTATGAACCTCATCTCTGCACATGCTGAAAAATGGGTCACATCAAATATGTCTGATTTAGAATTTACAATGCAAAAATGGTAATTTAAAACAAAAACAGATAACAATGAAACAAAATGACAGAATGAAACAATATTTGATTTTAATTTGACAGCACCACAACAGGACATGCCATTATATGTGATTGTATATAATGGTACCTTAACAACGTCTGATATTAATATTCTGCATGAAGATTCTTAGAGTACATAAAATGACTTCAATTCTCTACAGTATAACACAATAATCAATAATGATGGTCGATCTCCCAATATAGAGTATAGAGACAACTGTTTTAATGCATCATTAGCAACTATGTATATTAAAAGCTGTATAAATTAAGCATTATCTCTTGCAGTTGCCATTATATAATTACTGACTTTGATATAGGTCGCTATCAGGATTTTTCAACCAGAGAAAATCTAATATTCACTGAGCTGCTACAGGTGGTGAATATACATATTTTGAGGGTTGAGAAATACCGATACCCCATATCAGTCAGTAAATGTTTAATTACATGAATAAAAAAAAATCCTCATCTATTGTAGCAAATCTGCTAGCTGCAGACTTGTCCATTGTTGTTGACAAGATTTTGTGTTACAAATGTGTACATGAATCAGGCCAGAAAACAATATTGGAATCCGCTTGACCATATGTGCAGCGGAATTGTACAGCAGTATAAACAACCCTTATTTTGATGTAATTTTAGTACTGTTGTGATTAAACATGACCTGAAAAGTAGTTTTTAGACCAATCAAAAGCACACAAAGTTCTATTCACGTTATTTATAGGTTATTTACGTTTTTTGAAACGAGATGCATTTTCTCGTTCATATCTCATCGAAGGGAGACAGCCCTGAGATGAGATGACGAGAAAATGCATCGAGTTTCAGAAAACGTAAATAATCTGTTTATCGCTGTTTTGTAACATTGTGACGTCACAGTGTTACTTAACGACGTCTTGACAGCGAGCTGAGATGGGCCCATCTCAAGCTAGTAGAGTGAGATGGAAAAATATCGCACACAAAGATCAAAGGAAAATACTACAAAATAGCGATAAGATATATATACCACTCACTGTGATAATTGAACAAAGAATATATTGTTTAACAAAAATAATCAGAAAACATCAATTTATTCTGACCCAGCAAAATAAGGTATATAAATACTTGTATTCTCATCTAACTAGCATTAATGTAAATATACAGAGTAAATAATTATAAATATTTAGCTAAAAGAATTTCTTATATTTCTAAATGAAATTTTTTCATATTAATATCATTAGACAGTGTGAGGTTTGCACATCAAAGGACTTTGTACTAGGCACAAATAAAATCAAACTGTAAATAGAATTACCAATTAGGTTTCATTTCAAAGTTTTAAGTTATTATTTGGCACTAAGCTAAAGTTGACAACAGGAAACACAAAGGGAGGTTACTCCAAATCTGTAGGTGAAAATGTTTCCAATTCTCTCTGCCTCTGAATTAAGCTCTATAAAAATGAATAAAGATCAATTAAGCTTAGTTATACTAAATTAAGGAAATATTTTACTTTATATGGCAAAACAATATTTAATTAAATCATTGTTTGAATTACTTGTAAAACATGAAACAATGATTACTAAAATGCTCATAAACAAACTTGGTGTACATTGTCTGTATGGACAAATATTCTCTTTTGAATTAATTTTTAAATTTTAATGGCACTCACTAATGGATCAACACTTCCCAAGACAATGTAAATATTTGCCATCATTTTTGTTTTTTGACATAGAACATTAAAAAATGTGTTTATTAATAGAAATAGAAAGGTTTATAAGGCCAAGACTTACGAGTTAATAATCAACAATAATCTAAACAAATGCAGTGTATATTACAAAGTTATAGCACAGAATCTGACTGAAAATTCATACACAAATTACAATTTGGGATGGCCATAATTCATCAAATTGTTTATTTTTTTGGAAAACAACACTCTCTGTAAGGCAAGCCATTACAAGCCACATGGAGCCCTGGGTTATGAGATAACATCTGACATGTATATTTACCTCTTTTAGACTGGAGAGTTGATTCAGTATCTGGTCCTGTCTCTGTGTAGGGTGATTCTTGACTAGAGATGGGTTCATAATAGGGTCCTGTCAAATATAATACTTCATTTGTTAAAGTGTATCTTGCAGAACACACATTATTTGTTCTATACAAATTAAATTTAATCAGATATCAGTGAGATGGTAACCACCTTTGTGGGCTCCGCCAACCTTGAGGTCAAGGTCAAAGGTCATCACCCATGGTATGTGACACATTGCCTTGATATTATCTACCCACATACCAAATATCAAAAACATACCTCAAAAGATAACTAGAGGCTCCCAGGAGCCTGTATCGCTCACCTGAACCTGAAATAAAACAACCCTTTTTTATATAGAATTTCGTTCCTATTAGGAATTGACCAACACTTCTGCAAAAGTCATTAATTTTGACCTTTTAAGGGAAATAACTCCTATAAGGAGGAGCTTTTGATGCTTAGGAGGGAGGTTCAATTGAAATTTGCTGTACCTGTTATACTTTTTTTAACTATCAGCCAAAAACTCCCTTGACCCCCCCCCCTTTCTATTTTAAGTCAACGTAGCTATGTAGGTAGTCAGCTGTAATGATTTGCAAAATTTTAGTAGAGGACATCCTAAAGATGATGTGTGCAATGTTTCAAAGCAGTCCTTTCATTGGTTAGAGGAGAAGATTTTTTAAAATCAATTAAAATTCATTAAAAAAAATGTTCTAAGAGAATTCCTAAACGGTTAATCAGACAATCTGGACCCTAAAGTCATTTTTGTAGCCCTCATAGAGCAGAACAATTAAGCAATGCTAACTTTTTCTCCAGTTCTAAAAATTTTCAAGATTTTGTGGCAAAAATGTCAAAAATAATCAATTTCGACAATTAAAGGGCAATAACTCCTACAAGGACTCATCATACAACTTCGACACAATGGAGTGTTTTGTAGAGCTTTCGATGCTGATGAAGGCTGGTCTCTTCAGTTTTCCTGTATCTGTCATACTTTTCAAACTATAAGCCAAAAACTGTATTTTGACCCCCCCCACCCTGTTCTATTTTTAGCCATGTCAGCCATGTTGGTTAATCTGCGGCCATGGTTTGTGCAAACTTGGTTGAAGACATTTGACGGATAATGTGTAAAAAGTTTCAAAGCAGTACTTTCAGTGGTTTCAGAGGTGAAGATTTTTAAAAATCAAAACCGATTAAAAAAAACAGTTCAAGTGGAATAACTCTTAAACGGTTTATCAGACAATCTTCACCCTAAAGACATTTTTGTAGCTCTCATAGAGCAGAACAATTAAACAATGCTAACTTTTTCTCTAGTTCTAATAATTTTCAAGATTTTGAGGCAAAAATGGCAAAAATCATCAATTTCGACAATTAAAGTGCAATAACTCCTACAAGGAGTCGTCATACGACTTTGACCCAATAGAGTGTTTTGTAGAGCTTTTGATGCTGAAGAAGGAAGGTCTCTTCGGTTTTCCTGTATCTGTAATACTTTTTGAACTATAAGCCAAAAACTGTATTTTGACCCCCCTGTTCTATTTTTAGCCATGGCGACCATGTTTTTTTACGAATCAAAAATCCAAACGATAGTTTGGTAAAGGACATGCTAAGCAACAACCATACCAAGTTTGGTTGCATTCTGTCAAGTGGTTTCAGAGAAGAAGATTTTTGAAAAGTTGAACGGACAGACGACGGACGACGGACGGACGACGGACGCCAAGTGACGGCAATAGCTTGGACACGATTAGCTTCGCACGGGTGGACAGACAGACTGATCGGTATAGGGTGTCTGCCACAATGTGACGGGACCCTATTATTTAATTATTGGGTTTTTAAAATGTTAACCATATAAAAATAAGCATCTAATGGGACAATGATACCCCACCACATTGTATTGTATTTAATATCCATGAACACTCAATGTTATCACATACTACATTATATGTAAAATTTCCAACAAGAAAAATCAGTTTTTTGCAGGTTTTTTGTCACAATAAAAATTTATTTGGATGTTGCTTCAAAATCAGTTAGAAAATGATCTTTTCCAAACTTTTTGTCACAATAAAAATGTATTTTAATGTTGCAGGACAAAACAATATCCATACAATTTCAGATACTATAAATTTTATTTACACTCTCTGCAAAACAAGTGCGTAATGCTCAGCACAGCTCATACAAATAAATAGGATTTTCAGTTCTAGCCAGAGTTTGGTCATGGTGTTATTGAATCTAATCTTTACTGCCAAGGTAAGGGTTGAGTTCTTTCTGCCTACATGGTGTTATTGAATTTAATCTTAACTGCCAAGGTAAGGGTTGAGTTCTTTCTGCCTACATGGTGTTACTGAATCTAATCTTAACTACCAAGGTAAGGGTTGAGTTCTTTCTGTCTACATGGTGTTATTGAATTTAATCTTAACTACCAAGGTAAGGGTTGAGTTCTTTCTGTCTACATGGTGTTATTGAATCTAATCTTTACTGCCAAGGTAAGGGTTGAGTTCTTTCTGTCTACATGGTGTTATTGAATCTAATCTTAACTGCAAAGGTAAGGGTTGAGTTCTTTCTGCCTACATGGTGTTATTGAATTTAATCTGAACTGGAAAGGTAAGGGTTGAGTTCTTTCTGCCTACATGGTGTTATTGAATCTAATCTTAACTACCAAGGTAAGGGTTGAGTTCTTTCTGCCTACATGGTGTTATTGAATTTAATCTGAACTGGAAAGGTAAGGGTTGAGTTCTTTCTGCCTACACGGTGTTATTGAATCTAATCTTAACTACCAAGGTAAGAGTTGAGTTCTTTCTGTCTACATGGTGTTATTGAATCTAATCTTAACTGCAAAGGTAAGGGTTGAGTTCTTTCTGCCTACATGGTGTTATTGAATTTAATCTTAACTACCAAGGTAAGGGTTGAGTTCTTTCTGCCTACACGGTGTTATTGAATCTAATCTTAACTACCAAGGTAAGAGTTGAGTTCTTTCTGTCTACATGGTGTTATTGAATCTAATCTTAACTGCAAAGGTAAGGGTTGAGTTCTTTCTGCCTACATGGTGTTATTGAATTTAATCTTAACTACCAAGGTAAGGGTTGAGTTCTTTCTGCCTACATGGTGTTATTGAATCTAATCTTAACTACCAAGGTAAGGGTTGAGTTCTTTCTGCCTACATGGTGTTATTGAATTTAATCTTTACTGCCAAGGTAAGGGTTGAGTTCTTTCTGTCTACATGGTGTTATTGAATCTAATCTTTACTGACAAGGTAAGGGTTGAGTTCTTTCTGTCTACATGGTGTTATTGAATCTAATCTTAACTACCAAGGTAAGGGTTGAGTTCTTTCTGTCTACATGGTGTTATTGAATTTAATCTTAACTGCCAAGGTAAGGGTTGAGTTCTTTCTGCCTACACGGTGTTATTGAATCTAATCTTAACTACCAAGGTAAGAGTTGAGTTCTTTCTGTCTACATGGTGTTATTGAATCTAATCTTAACTGCAAAGGTAAGGGTTGAGTTCTTTCTGCCTACATGGTGTTATTGAATTTAATCTTAACTACCAAGGTAAGGGTTGAGTTCTTTCTGCCTACATGGTGTTATTGAATCTAATCTTAACTACCAAGGTAAGGGTTGAGTTCTTTCTGCCTACATGGTGTTATTGAATCTAATCTTTACTGCCAAGGTAAGGGTTGAGTTCTTTCTGTCTACATGGTGTTATTGAATCTAATCTTTACTGACAAGGTAAGGGTTGAGTTCTTTCTGTCTACATGGTGTTATTGAATCTAATCTTAACTACCAAGGTAAGGGTTGAGTTCTTTCTGCCTACATGGTGTTATTGAATTTAATCTTTACTGCCAAGGTAAGGGTTGAGTTCTTTCTGCCTACATGGTGTTATTGAATTTAATCTGAACTGGAAAGGTAAGGGTTGAGTTCTTTCTGCCTACATGGTGTTATTGAATCTAATCTTTACTGCCAAGGTAAGGGTTGAGTTCTTTCTGCCTACATGGTGTTATTGAATCTAATCTTTACTGCCAAGGTAAGGGTTGAGTTCTTTCTGTCTACATGGTGTTATTGAATCTAATCTTAACTGCAAAGGTAAGGGTTGAGTTCTTTCTGCCTACATGGTGTTATTGAATCTAATCTTAACTACCAAGGTAAGGGTTGAGTTCTTTCTGCCTACATGGTGTTATTGAATCTAATCTTAACTGCAAAGGTAAGGGTTGAGTTCTTTCTGTCTACATGGTGTTATTGAATTTAATCTTAACTACCAAGGTAAGGGTTGAGTTCTTTCTGCCTACATGGTGTTATCGAATCTAATCTTAACTGCAAAGGTAAGGGTTGAGTTCTTTCTGCCTACAAGGTGTTATTGAATCTAATCTTAACTACCAAGGTAAATGTTGAGTTCTTTCTGCCTACATGGTGTTATTGAATCTAATCTTAACTGCAAAGGTAAGGGTTGAGTTCTTTGTGCCTACACGGTGTTATTGAATCTAATCTTAACTACCAAGGTAAGGGTTGAGTTCTTTCTGTCTACATGGTGTTATTGAATCTAATCTTAACTGCCAAGGTAAGGGTTGAGTTCTTTCTGTCTACATGGTGTTATTGAATCTAATCTTAACTACCAAGGTAAGGGTTGAGTTCTTTATGTCTACATGGTGTTATTGAATCTAATCTTAACTACCAAGGTAAGGGTTGAGTTCTTTCTGCCTACATGGTGTTATTGAATCTAATCTTTACTGAAAAGGTAAGGGTTGAGTTCTTTCTGCCTACATGGTGTTATTGAATCTAATCTTAACTGCCAAGGTAAGGGTTGAGTTCTTTCTGCCTACATGGTGTTATTGAATCTAATCTTTACTGAAAAGGTAAGGGTTGAGTTCTTTCTGTCTACATGGTGTTATTGAATCTAATCTTAACTGCCAAGGTAAGGGTTGAGTTCTTTCTGCCTACATGGTGTTATTGAATCTAATCTTTACTGAAAAGGTAAGGGTTGAGTTCTTTCTGCCTACATGGTGTTATTGAATCTAATCTTAACTGCCAAGGTAAGGGTTGAGTTCTTTCTGCCTACATGGTGTTATTGAATCTAATCTTTACTGAAAAGGTAAGGGTTGAGTTCTTTCTGCCTACATGGTGTTATTGAATCTAATCTTTACTGCCAAGGTAAGGGTTGAGTTCTTTATGTCTACATGTGTTATTGAATCTAATCTTAACTGCCAAGGTAAGGGTTGAGTTCTTTATGTCTACATGTGTTATTGAATCTAATCTTAACTACCAAGGTAAGGGTTGAGTTCTTTCTGTCTACATGGTGTTATTGAATCTAATCTTAACTACCAAGGTAAGGGTTGAGTTCTTTCTGCCTACATGGTGTTATTGAATCTAATCTTAACTACCAAGGTAAGGGTTGAGTTCTTTCTGTCTACATGGTGTTATTGAATCTAATCTTAACTACCAAGGTAAGGGTGGAGTTCTTTATGTCTACATGGTGTTATTGAATCTAATCTTTACTGAAAAGGTAAGGGTTGAGTTCTTTCTGCCTACATGGTGTTATTGAATCTAATCTTTACTACCAAGGTAAGGGTTGAGTTCTTTCTGCCTACATGGTGTTACTGAATCTAATCTTTACTGCCAAGGTAAGGGTTGAGTTCTTTCTGTCTACATGGTGTTATTGAATCTAATCTTAACTGCAAAGGTAAGGGTTGAGTTCTTTCTGTCTACATGTGTTATTGAATCTAATCTTAACTACCAAGGTAAGGGTTGAGTTCTTTCTGTCTACATGGTGTTATTGAATCTAATCTTAACTACCAAGGTAAGGGTGGAGTTCTTTATGTCTACATGGTGTTATTGAATCTAATCTTTACTGAAAAGGTAAGGGTTGAGTTCTTTCTGCCTACATGGTGTTATTGAATCTAATCTTTACTACCAAGGTAAGGGTTGAGTTCTTTCTGCCTACATGGTGTTACTGAATCTAATCTTTACTGCCAAGGTAAGGGTTGAGTTCTTTCTGTCTACATGGTGTTATTGAATCTAATCTTAACTGCAAAGGTAAGGGTTGAGTTCTTTCTGTCTACATGTGTTATTGAATCTAATCTTAACTACCAAGGTAAGGGTTGAGTTCTTTCTGCCTACATGGTGTTACTGAATCTAATCTTAACTACCAAGGTAAGGGTTGAGTTCTTTCTGCCTACATGGTGTTACTGAATCTAATCTTTACTGCCAAGGTAAGGGTTGAGTTCTTTCTGTCTACATGGTGTTATTGAATCTAATCTTAACTGCAAAGGTAAGGGTTGAGTTCTTTCTGTCTACATGTGTTATTGAATCTAATCTTAACTACCAAGGTAAGGGTGGAGTTCTTTCTGCCTACATGGTGTTATTGAATTTAATCTTTACTGCCAAGGTAAGGGTTGAGTTCTTTCTGCCTACATGGTGTTATTGAATTTAATCTGAACTGGAAAGGTAAGGGTTGAGTTCTTTCTGCCTACATGGTGTTATTGAATCTAATCTTTACTGCCAAGGTAAGGGTTGAGTTCTTTCTGCCTACATGGTGTTATTGAATCTAATCTTTACTGCCAAGGTAAGGGTTGAGTTCTTTCTGTCTACATGGTGTTATTGAATCTAATCTTAACTGCAAAGGTAAGGGTTGAGTTCTTTCTGCCTACATGGTGTTATTGAATCTAATATTTACTGCCAAGGTAAGGGTTGAGTTCTTTCTGTCTACATGGTGTTATTGAATCTAATCTTAACTGCCAAGGTAAGGGTTGAGTTCTTTCTGCCTACATGGTGTTATTGAATCTAATCTTAACTGCCAAGGTAAGGGTTGAGTTCTTTCTGCCTACATGGTGTTACTGAATCTAATCTTAACTACCAAGGTAAGGGTTGAGTTCTTTCTGCCTACATGGTGTTATTGAATCTAATCTTAACTGCAAAGGTAAGGGTTGAGTTCTTTCTGTCTACATGGTGTTATTGAATTTAATCTTAACTACCAAGGTAAGGGTTGAGTTCTTTCTGCCTACATGGTGTTATTGAATCTAATCTTAACTACCAAGGTAAGGGTTGAGTTCTTTCTGTCTACATGGTGTTATTGAATCTTATCTTAACTACCAAGGTAAGGGTTGAGTTCTTTCTGCCTACATGGTGTTATTGAATCTAATCTTAACTGCAAAGGTAAGGGTTGAGTTCTTTCTGTCTACATGGTGTTATTGAATTTAATCTTAACTGCCAAGGTAAGGGTTGAGTTCTTTCTGCCTACATGGTGTTATTGAATCTAATCTTAACTGCCAAGGTAAGGGTTGAGTTCTTTCTGCCTACATGGTGTTACTGAATCTAATCTTAACTACCAAGGTAAGGGTTGAGTTCTTTCTGTCTACATGGTGTTATTGAATTTAATCTTAACTACCAAGGTAAGGGTTGAGTTCTTTCTGTCTACATGGTGTTATTGAATCTAATCTTTACTGCCAAGGTAAGGGTTGAGTTCTTTCTGTCTACATGGTGTTATTGAATCTAATCTTAACTGCAAAGGTAAGGGTTGAGTTCTTTCTGCCTACATGGTGTTATTGAATTTAATCTGAACTGGAAAGGTAAGGGTTGAGTTCTTTCTGCCTACATGGTGTTATTGAATCTAATCTTAACTACCAAGGTAAGGGTTGAGTTCTTTCTGCCTACATGGTGTTATTGAATTTAATCTGAACTGGAAAGGTAAGGGTTGAGTTCTTTCTGCCTACACGGTGTTATTGAATCTAATCTTAACTACCAAGGTAAGGGTTGAGTTCTTTCTGTCTACATGGTGTTATTGAATCTAATCTTAACTGCCAAGGTAAGGGTTGAGTTCTTTCTGCCTACATGGTGTTATTGAATCTAATCTTAACTACCAAGGTAAGGGTTGAGTTCTTTCTGCCTACATGGTGTTATTGAATCTAATCTTAACTACCAAGGTAAGGGTTGAGTTCTTTCTGTCTACATGGTGTTATTGAATCTAATCTTAACTGCCAAGGTAAGGGTTGAGTTCTTTCTGTCTACATGTGTTATTGAATCTAATCTTAACTACCAAGGTAAGGGTTGAGTTCTTTCTGTCTACATGGTGTTACTGAATCTAATCTTAACTACCAAGGTAAGGGTTGAGTTCTTTCTGTCTACATGGTGTTATTGAATCTAATCTTAACTGCCAAGGTAAGGGTTGAGTTCTTTCTGTCTACATGGTGTTATTGAATCTAATCTTAACTGCCAAGGTAAGGGTTGAGTTCTTTCTGTCTACATGGTGTTATTGAATTTAATCTTTACTGAAAAGGTAAGGGTTGAGTTCTTTCTGCCTACATGGTGTTATTGAATCTAATCTTTACTGCCAAGGTAAGGGTTGAGTTCTTTCTGTCTACATGGTGTTATTGAATCTAATCTTAACTGCAAAGGTAAGGGTTGAGTTCTTTCTGTCTACATGTGTTATTGAATCTAATCTTAACTGCCAAGGTAAGGGTTGAGTTCTTTCTGCCTACATGGTGTTATTGAATCTAATCTTTACTGCCAAGGTAAGGGTTGAGTTCTTTATGTCTACATGTGTTATTGAATCTAATCTTAACTACCAAGGTAAGGGTGGAGTTCTTTCTGCCTACATGGTGTTATTGAATTTAATCTTTACTGCCAAGGTAAGGGTTGAGTTCTTTCTGCCTACATGGTGTTATTGAATTTAATCTTTACTGAAAAGGTAAGGGTTGAGTTCTTTCTGCCTACATGGTGTTATTGAATCTAATCTTTACTGCCAAGGTAAGGGTTGAGTTCTTTCTGTCTACATGGTGTTATTGAATCTAATCTTAACTGCAAAGGTAAGGGTTGAGTTCTTTCTGTCTACATGTGTTATTGAATCTAATCTTAACTACCAAGGTAAGGGTTGAGTTCTTTCTGCCTACATGGTGTTATTGAATTTAATCTTTACTGCCAAGGTAAGGGTTGAGTTCTTTCTGCCTACATGGTGTTATTGAATTTAATCTGAACTGGAAAGGAAAGGGTTGAGTTCTTTCTGCCTACATGGTGTTATTGAATCTAATCTTTACTGCCAAGGTAAGGGTTGAGTTCTTTCTGCCTACATGGTGTTATTGAATCTAATCTTTACTGCCAAGGTAAGGGTTGAGTTCTTTCTGTCTACATGGTGTTATTGAATCTAATCTTAACTGCAAAGGTAAGGGTTGAGTTCTTTCTGCCTACATGGTGTTATTGAATCTTATCTTTACTGCCAAGGTAAGGGTTGAGTTCTTTCTGTCTACATGGTGTTATTGAATTTAATCTTAACTGCCAAGGTAAGGGTTGAGTTCTTTCTGCCTACATGGTGTTATTGAATCTAATCTTAACTGCCAAGGTAAGGGTTGAGTTCTTTCTGCCTACATGGTGTTATTGAATCTAATCTTAACTACCAAGGTAAGGGTTGAGTTCTTTCTGCCTACATGGTGTTATTGAATCTAATCTTAACTGCAAATTAAGGGTTGAGTTCTTTCTGTCTACATGGTGTTATTGAATTTAATCTTAACTACCAAGGTAAGGGTTGAGTTCTTTCTGCCTACATGGTGTTATTGAATCTAATCTTAACTACCAAGGTAAGGGTTGAGTTCTTTCTGTCTACATGGTGTTATTGAATCTAATCTTAACTACCAAGGTAAGGGTTGAGTTCTTTCTGCCTACATGGTGTTATTGAATCTAATCTTAACTGCAAAGGTAAGGGTTGAGTTCTTTCTGCCTACACGGTGTTATTGAATCTAATATTAACTACCAAGGTAAGGGTTGAGTTCTTTCTGTCTACATGGTGTTATTGAATCTAATCTTAACTGCCAAGGTAAGGGTTGAGTTCTTTCTGCCTACATGGTGTTATTGAATCTAATCTTAACTGCCAAGGTAAGGGTTGAGTTCTTTATGTCTACATGGTGTTATTGAATCTAATCTTAACTACCAAGGTAAGGGTTGAGTTCTTTCTGCCTACATGGTGTTATTGAATCTAATCTTAACTACCAAGGTAAGGGTGGAGTTCTTTCTGTCTACATGGTGTTATTGAATCTAATCTTAACTGCCAAGGTAAGGGTTGAGTTCTTTATGTCTACATGGTGTTATTGAATCTAATCTTAACTACCAAGGTAAGGGTTGAGTTCTTTCTGCCTACATGGTGTTATTGAATCTAATCTTAACTGCAAAGGTAAGGGTTGAGTTCTTTCTGTCTACATGGTGTTATTGAATCTAATCTTAACTACCAAGGTAAGGGTTGAGTTCTTTCTGCCTACATGGTGTTATTGAATCTAATCTTAACTACCAAGGTAAGGGTTGAGTTCTTTCTGCCTACATGGTGTTATTGAATCTAATCTTAACTACCAAGGTAAGGGTTGAGTTCTTTATGTCTACATGGTGTTATTGAATCTAATCTTAACTACCAAGGTAAGGGTTGAGTTCTTTCTGCCTACATGGTGTTATTGAATCTAATCTTAACTGCAAAGGTAAGGGTTGAGTTCTTTCTGTCTACATGGTGTTATTGAATCTAATCTTAACTACCAAGGTAAGGGTTGAGTTCTTTCTGCCTACATGGTGTTATTGAATCTAATCTTAACTACCAAGGTAAGGGTTGAGTTCTTTCTGCCTACATGGTGTTATTGAATTTAATCTTAACTACCAAGGTAAGGGTTGAGTTCTTTCTGCCTACATGGTGTTATTGAATTTAATCTTAACTACCAAGGTAAGGGTTGAGTTCTTTCTGTCTACATGGTGTTATTGAATCTAATCTTAACTACCAAGGTAAGGGTTGAGTTCTTTCTGTCTACATGGTGTTATTGAATCTAATCTTAACTACCAAGGTAAGGGTTGAGTTCTTTCTGCCTACATGGTGTTATTGAATTTAATCTTTACTGAAAAGGTAAGGGTTGAGTTCTTTCTGCCTACATGGTGTTATTGAATCTAATCTTTACTGCCAAGGTAAGGGTTGAGTTCTTTCTGTCTACATGGTGTTATTGAATCTAATCTTAACTGCAAAGGTAAGGGTTGAGTTCTTTCTGTCTACATGTGTTATTGAATCTAATCTTAACTACCAAGGTAAGGGTTGAGTTCTTTCTGCCTACATGGTGTTATTGAATTTAATCTTTACTGCCAAGGTAAGGGTTGAGTTCTTTCTGCCTACATGGTGTTATTGAATTTAATCTGAACTGGAAAGGTAAGGGTTGAGTTCTTTCTGCCTACATGGTGTTATTGAATCTAATCTTTACTGCCAAGGTAAGGGTTGAGTTCTTTCTGCCTACATGGTGTTATTGAATCTAATCTTTACTGCCAAAGTAAGGGTTGAGTTCTTTCTGTCTACATGGTGTTATTGAATCTAATCTTAACTGCAAAGGTAAGGGTTGAGTTCTTTCTGCCTACATGGTGTTATTGAATCTAATATTTACTGCCAAGGTAAGGGTTGAGTTCTTTCTGTCTACATGGTGTTATTGAATTTAATCTTAACTGCCAAGGTAAGGGTTGAGTTCTTTCTGTCTACATGGTGTTATTGAATCTAATCTTAACTGCCAAGGTAAGGGTTGAGTTCTTTCTGCCTACATGGTGTTATTGAATCTAATCTTAACTACCAAGGTAAGGGTTGAGTTCTTTCTGCCTACATGGTGTTATTGAATCTAATCTTAACTGCAAAGGTAAGGGTTGAGTTCTTTCTGTCTACATGGTGTTATTGAATTTAATCTTAACTACCAAGGTAAGGGTTGAGTTCTTTCTGCCTACATGGTGTTATTGAATCTAATCTTAACTACCAAGGTAAGGGTTGAGTTCTTTCTGTCTACATGGTGTTATTGAATCTAATCTTAACTACCAAGGTAAGGGTTGAGTTCTTTCTGCCTACATGGTGTTATTGAATCTAATCTTAACTGCAAAGGTAAGGGTTGAGTTCTTTCTGTCTACATGGTGTTATTGAATTTAATCTTAACTGCCAAGGTAAGGGTTGAGTTCTTTCTGCCTACATGGTGTTATTGAATCTAATCTTAACTGCCAAGGTAAGGGTTGAGTTCTTTCTGCCTACATGGTGTTATTGAATCTAATCTTTACTGCCAAGGTAAGGGTTGAGTTCTTTCTGTCTACATGGTGTTATTGAATCTAATCTTAACTACCAAGGTAAGGGTTGAGTTCTTTCTGCCTACATTGTGTTATTGAATCTAATCTTAACTACCAAGGTAAGGGTTGAGTTCTTTCTGCCTACATGGTGTTATTGAATTTAATCTTAACTACCAAGGTAAGGGTTGAGTTCTTTCTGTCTACATGGTGTTATTGAATCTAATCTTAACTACCAAGGTAAGGGTTGAGTTCTTTCTGCCTACATGGTGTTATTGAATCTAATCTTTACTGCCAAGGTAAGGGTTGAGTTCTTTCTGTCTACATGGTGTTATTGAATCTAATCTTAACTACCAAGGTAAGGGTTGAGTTCTTTCTGCCTACATGGTGTTATTGAATTTAATCTTAACTGCCAAGGTAAGGGTTGAGTTCTTTCTGCCTACATGGTGTTATTGAATCTAATCTTTACTGCCAAGGTAAGGGTTGAGTTCTTTCTGCCTACATGGTGTTAATGAATCTAATCTTTACTGCCAAGGTAAGGGTTGAGTTCTTTCTGCCTACATGGTGTTATTGAATTTAATCTTAACTGCAAAGGTAAGGGTTGAGTTCTTTCTGCCTACATGGTGTTATTGAATTTAATCTTAACTACCAAGGTAAGGGTTGAGTTCTTTCTGCCTACATGGTGTTATTGAATCTAATCTTAACTGCAAAGGTAAGGGTTGAGTTCTTTCTGCCTACATGGTGTTATTGAATTTAATCTTAACTACCAAGGTAAGGGTTGAGTTCTTTCTGCCTACATGGTGTTAATGAATCTAATCTTTACTGCCAAGGTAAGGGTTGAGTTCTTTCTGCCTACATGGTGTTATTGAATTTAATCTTAACTGCAAAGGTAAGGGTTGAGTTCTTTCTGCCTACATGGTGTTATTGAATTTAATCTTAACTACCAAGGTAAGGGTTGAGTTCTTTCTGCCTACATGGTGTTATTGAATCTAATCTTAACTGCAAAGGTAAGGGTTGAGTTCTTTCTGCCTACATGGTGTTATTGAATTTAATCTTAACTACCAAGGTAAGGGTTGAGTTCTTTCTGCCTACATGGTGTTATTGAATCTAATCTTAACTGCCAAGGTAAGGGTTGAGTTCTTTCTGCCTACATGGTGTTATTGAATTTAATCTTAACTGCCAAGGTAAGGGTTGAGTTCTTTCTGCCTACATGGTGTTATTGAATCTAATCTTAACTACCAAGGTAAGGGTTGAGTTCTTTCTGTCTACATGGTGTTATTGAATCTAATCTTAACTACCAAGGTAAGGGTTGAGTTCTTTCTGCCTACATGGTGTTATTGAATTTAATCTTAACTGCCAAGGTAAGGGTTGAGTTCTTTCTGCCTACATGGTGTTATTGAATCTAATCTTAACTGCCAAGGTAAGGGTTGAGTTTTTTCTGCCTACATGGTGTTATTGAATCTAATCTTAACTGCAAAGGTAAGGGTTGAGTTCTTTCTGCCTACATGGTGTTATTGAATCTAATCTTAACTGCCAAGGTAAGGGTTGAGTTCTTTCTGCCTACATGGTGTTATTGAATCTAATCTTAACTGCAAAGGTAAGGGTTGAGTTCTTTCTGCCTACATGGTGTTATTGAATTTAATCTTAACTGCAAAGGTAAGGGTTGAGTTCTTTCTGCCTACATGGTGTTATTGAATTTAATCTTAACTACCAAGGTAAGGGTTGAGTTCTTTCTGCCTACATGGTGTTATTGAATATAATCTTAACTGCAAAGGTAAGGGTTGAGTTCTTTCTGCCTACATGGTGTTATTGAATTTAATCTTAACTACCAAGGTAAGGGTTGAGTTCTTTCTGCCTACATGGTGTTATTGAATATAATCTTAACTGCAAAGGTAAGGGTTGAGTTCTTTCTGCCTACATGGTGTTATTGAATTTAATCTTAACTACCAAGGTAAGGGTTGAGTTCTTTCTGCCTACATGGTGTTATTGAATCTAATCTTAACTGCCAAGGTAAGGGCTGAGTTCTTTCTGCCTACATGATGTTATTGAATCTAATCTTTACTGCCAAGGTAAGGGTTGAGTTCTTTCTGTCTACATGGTGTTATTGAATCTAATCTTAACTACCAAGGTAAGGGTTGAGTTCTTTCTGCCTACATTGTGTTATTGAATCTAATCTTAACTACCAAGGTAAGGGTTGAGTTCTTTCTGCCTACATGGTGTTATTGAATTTAATCTTAACTGCCAAGGTAAGGGTTGAGTTCTTTCTGTCTACATGGTGTTATTGAATCTAATCTTAACTACCAAGGTAAGGGTTGAGTTCTTTCTGCCTACATGGTGTTATTGAATCTAATCTTTACTGCCAAGGTAAGGGTTGAGTTCTTTCTGTCTACATGGTGTTATTGAATCTAATCTTAACTACCAAGGTAAGGGTTGAGTTCTTTCTGCCTACATGGTGTTATTGAATTTAATCTTAACTGCCAAGGTAAGGGTTGAGTTCTTTCTGCCTACATGGTGTTATTGAATCTAATCTTTACTGCCAAGGTAAGGGTTGAGTTCTTTCTGCCTACATGGTGTTATTGAATTTAATCTTAACTGCCAAGGTAAGGGTTGAGTTCTTTCTGCCTACATGGTGTTATTGAATCTAATCTTTACTGCCAAGGTAAGGGTTGAGTTCTTTCTGCCTACATGGTGTTATTGAATCTAATCTTTACTGCCAAGGTAACGGTTGAGTTCTTTCTGTCTACATGGTGTTATTGAATCTAATCTTAACTACCAAGGTAAGGGTTGAGTTCTTTCTGCCTACATGGTGTTATTGAATTTAATCTTTACTGCCAAGGTAAGGGTTGAGTTCTTTCTGTCTACATGGTGTTATTGAATCTAATCTTAACTGCAAAGGTAAGGGTTGAGTTCTTTCTGTCTACATGGTGTTATTGAATTTAATCTTAACTGCCAAGGTAAGGGTTGAGTTCTTTCTGCCTACATGGTGTTATTGAATCTAATCTTAACTACCAAGGTAAGGGTTGAGTTCTTTCTGTCTACATGGTGTTATTGAATTTAATCTTAACTGCCAAGGTAAGGGTTGAGTTCTTTCTGCCTACATGGTGTTATTGAATCTAATCTTAACTGCCAAGGTAAGGGTTGAGTTCTTTCTGCCTACATGGTGTTATTGAATCTAATCTTAACTACCAAGGTAAGGGTTGAGTTCTTTCTGCCTACATGGTGTTATTGAATCTAATCTTTACTGCCAAGGTAAGGGTTGAGTTCTTTCTGCCTACATGGTGTTATTGAATCTAATCTTTACTGCCAAGGTAAGGGTTGAGTTCTTTCTGCCTACATGGTGTTATTGAATCTAATCTTTACTGACAAGGTAAGGGTTGAGTTCTTTCTGCCTACATGGTGTTATTGAATTTAATCTTAACTACCAAGGTAAGGGTTGAGTTCTTTCTGCCTACATGGTGTTATTGAATCTAATCTTAACTACCAAGGTAAGGGTTGAGTTCTTTCTGCCTACATGTGTTATTGAATCTAATCTTAACTACCAAGGTAAGGGTTGAGTTCTTTCTGTCTACATGGTGTTATTGAATCTAATCTTTACTGCCAAGGTAAGGGTTGAGTTCTTTCTGCCTACATGGTGTTATTGAATCTAATCTTAACTACCAAGGTAAGGGTTGAGTTCTTTCTGCCTACATGGTGTTATTGAATCTAATCTTAACTGCCAAGGTAAGGGTTGAGTTCTTTCTGTCTACATGGTGTTATTGAATCTAATCTTTACTGCCAAGGTAAGGATTGAGTTCTTTCTGCCTACATGGTGTTATTGAATTTAATCTAAACTACCAAGGTAAGGGTTGAGTTCTTTCTGCCTACATGGTGTTATTGAATTTAATCTTTACTGCCAAGGTAAGGGTTGAGTTCTTTCTGCCTACATGGTGTTATTGAATCTAATCTTTACTGCCAAGGTAAGGGATGAGTTCTTTCTGCCTACATGGTGTTATTGAATCTAATCTTTACTGCCAAGGTAAGGGTTGAGTTCTTTCTGCCTACATGGTGTTATTGAATTTAATCTTAACTACCAAGGTAAGGGTTGAGTTCTTTCTGCCTACATGGTGTTATTGAATCTAATCTTAACTACCAAGGTAAGGGTTGAGTTCTTTCTGTCTACATGGTGTTATTGAATCTAATCTTAACTGCAAATCCTTCTGCCTACATGGTGTTATTGAATTTAATCTTAACTGCCAAGGTAAGGGTTGAGTTCTTTCTGTCTACATGGTGTTATTGAATCTAATCTTAACTACCAAGGTAAGGGTTGAGTTCTTTCTGCCTACATGGTGTTATTGAATCTAATCTTAACTGCAAAGGTAAGGGTTGAGTTCTTTCTGTCTACATGGTGTTATTGAATCTAATCTTAACTGCCAAGGTAAGGGTTGAGTTCTTTCTGCCTACATGGTGTTATTGAATCTAATCTTTTCTGCCAAGGTAAGGGTTGAGTTCTTTCTGCCTACATGGTGTTATTGAATCTAATCTTAACTACCAAGGTAAGGGTTGAGTTCTTTCTGCCTACATGGTGTTATTGAATCTAATCTTAACTGCAAATCCTTCTGCCTACATGGTGTTATTGAATCTAATCTTAACTGCAAAGGTAAGGGTTGAGTTCTTTCTGTCTACATGGTGTTATTGAATCTAATCTTTACTGCCAAGGTAAGGGTTGAGTTCTACATGGTGTTATTGAATCTAATCTTAACTACCAAGGTAAGGGTTGAGTTCTTTCTGCCTACATGGTGTTATTGAATCTAATCTTAACTGCCAAGGTAAGGGTTGAGTTCTTTCTGTCTACATGGTGTTATTGAATCTAATCTTTACTGCCAAGGTAAGGGTTGAGTTCTTTCTGCCTACATGGTGTTATTGAATTTAATCTTAACTACCAAGGTAAGGGTTGAGTTCTTTCTCCCTACATGGTGTTATTGAATTTAATCTTTACTGCCAAGGTAAGGGTTGAGTTCTTTCTACCTACATGGTGTTATTGAATCTAATCTTTACTGCCAAGGTAAGGGATGAGTTCTTTCTGCCTACATGGTGTTATTGAATCTAATCTTTACTGCCAAGGTAAGGGTTGAGTTCTTTCTGCCTACATGGTGTTATTGAATTTAATCTTAACTACCAAGGTAAGGGTTGAGTTCTTTCTGCCTACATGGTGTTATTGAATCTAATCTTAACTACCAAGGTAAGGGTTGAGTTCTTTCTGTCTACATGGTGTTATTGAATCTAATCTTAACTGCAAATCCTTCTGCCTACATGGTGTTATTGAATTTAATCTTAACTGCCAAGGTAAGGGTTGAGTTCTTTCTGTCTACATGGTGTTATTGAATCTAATCTTAACTACCAAGGTAAGGGTTGAGTTCTTTCTGCCTACATGGTGTTATTGAATCTAATCTTAACTGCAAAGGTAAGGTTGAGTTCTTTCTGTCTACATGGTGTTATTGAATCTAATCTTAACTGCCAAGGTAAGGGTTGAGTTCTTTCTGCCTACATGGTGTTATTGAATCTAATCTTTACTGCCAAGGTAAGGGTTGAGTTCTTTCTGCCTACATGGTGTTATTGAATCTAATCTTAACTACCAAGGTAAGGGTTGAGTTCTTTCTGCCTACATGGTGTTATTGAATCTAATCTTAACTGCAAAGGTAAGGGTTGAGTTCTTTCTGTCTACATGGTGTTATTGAATCTAATCTTAACTGCCAAGGTAAGGGTTGAGTTCTTTCTGCCTACATGGTGTTATTGAATCTAATCTTAACTGCAAATCCTTCTGCCTACATGGTGTTATTGAATCTAATCTTAACTGCAAAGGTAAGGGTTGAGTTCTTTCTGTCTACATGGTGTTATTGAATCTAATCTTTACTGCCAAGGTAAGGGTTGAGTTCTACATGGTGTTATTGAATCTAATCTTAAATGCAAAGGTAAGGGTTGAGTTCTTTCTGCCTACATGGTGTTATTGAATCTAATCTTTACTGCCAAGGTAAGGGTTGAGTTCTTTCTGTCTACATGGTGTTATTGAATCTAATATTAACTACCAAGGTAAGGGTTGAGTTCTTTCTGTCTACATGGTGTTATTGAATCTAATCTTTACTGCCAAGGTAAGGGTTGAGTTCTACATGGTGTTATTGAATCTAATCTTAAATGCAAAGGTAAGGGTGAGTTCTTTCTGCCTACATGGTGTTATTGAATCTAATCTTTACTGCCAAGGTAAGGGTTGAGTTCTTTCTGTCTACATGGTGTTATTGAATCTAATATTAACTACCAAGGTAAGGGTTGAGTTCTTTCTGTCTACATGGTGTTATTGAATCTAATCTTTACTGCCAAGGTAAGGGTTGAGTTCTACATGGTGTTATTGAATCTAATCTTAAATGCAAAGGTAAGGGTTGAGTTCTTTCTGCCTACATGGTGTTATTGAATTTAATCTTAACTGCCAAGGTAAGGGTTGAGTTCTTTCTGTCTACATGTGTTATTGAATTTAATCTTAACTACCAAGGTAAGGGTTGAGTTCTTTCTGTCTACATGGTGTTATTGAATCTAATCTTAACTGCAAATCCTTCTGCCTACATGGTGTTATTGAATCTAATCTTAACTGCAAAGGTAAGGGTTGAATTCTTTCTGTCTACATGGTGTTATTGAATCTAATCTTTACTGCCAAGGTAAGGGTTGAGTTCTTTCTGTCTACATGGTGTTATTGAATCTAATCTTAACTGCAAAGGTAAGGGTTGAGTTCTTTCCTGCCTACATGGTGTTATTGAATCTAATCTTTACTGCAAGGTAAGGGTTGAGTTCTTTCTGTCTACATGGTGTTATTGAATCTAATCTTAACTGCAAAGATCCTTCTGCCTACATGGTGTTATTGAATCTAATCTTAACTGCAAAGGTAAGGGTTGAGTTCTTTCTGTCTACATGGTGTTATTGAATCTAATCTTACTGCCAAGGTAAGGGTTGAGTTCTTTCTGTCTACATGGTGTTATTGAATCTAATCTTAACTGCAAAGGTAAGGGTTGAGTTCTTTCTGTCTACATGGTGTTATTGAATCTAATCTTAACTGCAAAGGTAAGGGTTGAGTTCTTTCTGTCTACATGGTGTTATTGAATCTAATCTTAACTGCCAAGGTAAGGGTTGAGTTCTTTCTGCCTACATGGTGTTATTGAATCTAATCTTAACTGCCAAGGTAAGGGTTGAGTTCTTTCTGCCTACATGGTGTTATTGAATCTAATCTTAACTCAAGGTAAGGGTTGAGTTCTTTCTGCCTACATGGTGTTATTGAATCTAATCTTAACTGCAAAGGTAAGGGTTGAGTTCTTTCTGTCTACATGGTGTTATTGAATCTAATCTTAACTGCCAAGGTAAGGGTTGAGTTCTTCTGCCTACATGGTGTTATTGAATCTAATCTTAACTGCAAAG